>OZ059827.1:34220190-36839648 GCA_964057195.1 Orthosia cruda
ATTATAAGATGTGAGTGCTTGATATTATTGCAAGTCATTGTTAAAACATAGTAAAGTTATTATTACTTATTTAGAATCATTTATGTATTCAACAACGATTAGTGTTAAAACACTAATCGTGCCTAATTATTACTAAGTTAGCGTCATAGTTTTGCAAATAATAAGTTTGAATCTGGATTGTATGTATAGTTTATTTATACCGGTGGGTAGTTACATCATTAGGTTTATGTTGTTTTGCTATTATTCGTCTTTTACAATTGTATTCCTGTATCAATTTCAGGTTGACAACACTCATCTCCCAGCATGTCCGAGGAAAGGGATTTAATCAAAAAGCGAGGCAGCTTCAAGGGTCGTTTGACTGCGTTTGTCCACTTTCTGGACTCACTCAAGGACAAAGAGTTATCAAACTGTGATGTTTCAGAATTGCAATTGCGCATGGGCAAGATCGAGTCGTTGTACGAGCAGTATGATGAGGTACAGTTACGTCTGGAATGCATTGTAGATGATCTAAAATTACAATATTCTGAGCGTTCTGAATTTAAGTCTCTTTATTATAAATCCTTGTGCCTAGAGCCCAGAATATTCTGAGTGATTTTAATAAGGATAGTAAATCGATGGAAAGCTGTAAAAGCACACATGCTAGCGTGCACAAGCCAGTTAAATTGCCAACAATCCAGTTACCAAAGTTTAGCGGTTTATATTCTAATTGGCTGGAGTTTCGCGATACCTTTACTAGCCTAATTAATGATGACATTGACGACATTAATAAGTTCCATTACTTGAGAGCATCTCTTGAGGGAACTGCTGCAGTAGTAATTAAATCTATCGAGTTTTCTTCGAGCAATTACTCTGTGGCATGGAAGTTGTTATGTGATCGATTTGACAACAAAGGATTATTGGTTCATAATCATGTATCAGCATTGTTTAATGTCGAGTCTATCTCAAGGGAATCTTCTGTTGCTATAAAAAGTTTAATCGATAACCTAAATAAAGATTTGCGAGCATTAGAGTCATTAGGGGAGCCTGTTAAATATTGGGACACACTATTGATTTATATTGTTACACGTAAGCTTGATCAAAGGACTTATCGTGAGTGGGAGGAATACAAAGGTAGGAAGGACAAAGATAGCACGAGTAAGTTCGACGCATTTATGCAATTCCTACGTAATCGAGCCGATCTAATCGAGACCTTAGAACTTGTTCGCCATAATCATTGCCAAACGCCAGGTAAATCAAGCCCTACGGTCAAGTCTATGGTAGCAGCCCAATCCCTTAATAGTTCTAGCACTGAATTAGACCCTAAAGTGTGCCCTAAATGTAATAACAATGATCACACTTTAAATAATTGTCCACAGTTTCTCGCATTAAGCAATGACGATCGTCTCAAATTACTACCCAGTTATAAAGTTTGTTTCAACTGTTTTCGCTCAGGTCACTATGCTAACAAATGTAAAAAACCAGGTTGCAAACTATGCAAACGTAGGCATAACACACTAATTCACATAGATTCTAAAATCACTATTGCGAATACACTTCGTGATAATTCAAATAACAACTCCTCTGCATCTGTCTTACCGTCTACTACCACTGATACAAATAACGTAGCTTTGTCAACAAACATTGCATCTCCCCGTGATCATAAGCAGCGAGATGTGTTGTTGTCGACCGCCCTTATCAAATTGCGGGACCACAATGGCTATGTGCATCTCGTTCGCGCGGTTCTGGATAGCGGTAGCACCTCGTCATTCATAACGGACAGATTATGTAAACAACTCAGTTTAACAACTAGACAAATAAATAAATCCATTATTGGCATTAACAATGTCACTTCGCGCGTAGGCAAAACATGTCGTGTTAAGATGACGTCATTGGATGATAGTTTTACGTTCGAACTTCATTGTTTTGTTCTGCCATATATTACGAGTAACGTACCGTGCCGTGACATTAACATTTCTAATTTCGACATACCGTCGAACATTATTTTAGCTGATCCTACTTTTTATAAGCCTGCTAATATTGATATATTAATAGGTGCTGACCTTTTTTGGGAGTTGTTAGGATCGCAACGTCTAAAGTTAGGTACCGGAAAACCAGTATTATGTGAAACCCGTTTAGGATGGATAGTTTCCGGTCCAATTACTCAAAATTATATTTCACTGCTGTCGAATGATGTAATTTGTAATTTTTCTAAAACCTTTTCCGATGGCGACAGTGACTGGGAAAGGCTTAGAACAGAATTGACAAAGTTTTGGCAATTAGAAGAGATGAATGCGAAATATTCCAATTCTTACATGCCCGAAGAAAAGTCATGTGAGGATAATTTCGTTAAAAATACGACGCGATTGTCTGATGGTCGTTTTTGTGTTCGCATACCCCTTAAGAAAGATCCTTTAGTTCTTGGCAATTCTTTTATGAAAGCTGCACATTGTTTACATTCTTTAGAGCGTAGATTAAAGGTTAAGCCAGACTTTAACAAAATGTATCATGAGTTTTTGTTAGAATACGAGTCACTCGGTCATATGAAAAAAATTAATAACCCCAATTTGTGTATTGGTTATCTTATTCCGCATCACGGAATATTACGTGAGTCGAGTAGCACGACCAAACTTCGTGTTGTCTTTAACGTAAGTTGTCCTACTACGACGGGAGTGTCCTTAAATGACCTTCAGATGGTCGGGCCAACTGTACAAGACGATCTATTGTCTATATTTCTTCGGTTCAGATTCCACAAGTATGTCTTATCTGCGGATGTGGAGAAGATGTATAGACAAATAGTAGTCCACCCGTCAGATAGGTATTTGCAACGGATTGTTTGGCGTGACAATGATTGTGAGCCTAGTAATGTTTATGAATTAAACACCGTCACGTACGGTACGGCTAGTGCACCGTTCCTTGCAACACGATGCCTTAAATAACTAGGACTCGATTGTAAAAACCGTAAGATATCGGAGATCAATCAGACACGACTTCTACGTCGACGATTTACTGACAGGGGCGAATGATTTAGATGAAGTTAAATTTATTCGCACTGAAGTTACCAAGGAGCTTGCGTCGGCATGCATGCCATTGAGAAAGTGGAAGTCAAATGACTCTCAACTAGTGTCGGATTCTGTTCCTGTGTCAGGCAAGTCGCCTGCGTCATTGGACTTGAACATTGGATCTAATGAGCCTGACAAATTGCTTGGTCTCGGATGGTATGTCAGTGATGATAAGTTAGGGTTTCCCATAAGTCTTACTAAGTCCTCGACCGGCCATACGAAGCGTGATTTGCTATCCGTGATTGCGAGAATTTTCGACCCTTTGGGTCTGTTGGGCCCTATTATTATTACCATGAAGGTATTGTTACAGAAAATGTGGTTAGACAAATTATCATGGGATCAACTATTACCTATTGGGATTAGTGAACATTGGGATACTATAATAAAGTCTTTGCCTCTTTAAAATCATTTCCGTATTCCACGAATTGTAGTCTGCAACTCATATACGGAGCTAGAACACCACATTTTTACAGATGCGTCTGATTCCGCATACGGTGCTTGCGCCTACATTCGTAGTGTTAATGATAAGGGTGAGCATTTGGTTCGTTTATTGATGGCCAAAAGTGGAGTGGCTCCCATTAAGCCTACAACAATCCCGCGACTGGAGTTGTGTGGTGCGGTAATCGGTTCCCGTCTCTGTGAGAAGGTGATGAGCTCACTCCGAGTGAAGATCAGTCGGGTCTATTGTTGGACTGATTCGACCATCGTGTTGGGATGGTTACAGATGATGCCTACCAAACTTCAGCCGTTTGTACGCAACCGCGTTGCTGAAGTTTTGGATAAGGCGGGTAACTGTACATGGCGGCACGTCCCAACCGATCAAAACCCAGCAGACCTAATTTCTCGTGGTGTGGAAATCAGTTCTGCAGGGTTCAGATCTGTGGTGGTATGGACCAACATTCTTAGGACTAGACCTGTCTGAGTGGCCTTCTCAAAATAAATGTCCAGTATTTGAAACGTTACCGGAGACTCGACCTAATGTAGTGTTAAATGCTGTTATTAATTATTCAAAAAGTGAGGGTTTAATTGATTTTAGTCGTTATTCTAATTACTCACGGCTTATACGTTCTGTTGCTTACCTATTGCGATTTATTAAGGCATGTAGAAAACATTATGCAAAGACTAATTATTTGTCACATGATGATTTACAAGATGCATTAAACGTAGTCATTATTCAAAGTCAATCTCAATCGTTTCCCGAGTACGACTTACTTTTAAATAAAAGGAGCTTACCTAAAGGGAGCGCCCTTCTAAAGTTCAATACTTTTTTGGACGATAAAAATATAATGCGAGTAGGAGGACGTCTCGATAATTCTAATTTTGTTTACAGTAAAAAGCACCCTATTTTATTACAGTCCACTCATGAGTTTACAAAATTATTATTTTATTTCGAGCACCGAAGGCTGATGCACGCTGGCCCGCAATTACTGCTAGCTTCCATTAGGGAATCTTACTGGCCAATAGGAGGTCGCAACTTGGCGAAGGCCTGTTATCATAAGTGTGTTCTGTGTCATCGTATGAAGGGTAAGGTCGTACCTCCGTTAATGGGTAACTTACCAAAAGAACGCCTTCGTCCAGGTTATCCCTTTGAGAGCACGGGCGTAGATTATGCCGGCCCTATTATGTGTGCTAGTCGTCAAGGTCGTGGATGTAGGCTAATAAAGGTATATGTCGCAATTTTTATTTGTTTTACAACCAAGGCCATTCATTTGGAGCTTGTTGGCGATTTAACTAGCAATAGTTACTTACTAGCTTTGTATCGATTTATTTCTAGGAGAGGTAAACCCGTTGATATTTTTTCGGATAACGGTACCTCATTTGTCGGTGCGTACAACGACCTTTCTAAATTTTTAAAATTAAATAGTTCGTCCTTGGGTGAAAGTGCAGCGAACGATGGAATCAGGTTCCACTTTATACCCGCTTATACACCGCATTTCGGCGGACTCTGGGAGGCGGGTGTCAAGTCAACAAAATACCACCTTCAAAGAGTGTTGGGAAATTGTAATTTGACTTTCGAGGAGCTTTACACCGCTTTAACTAAAATTGAAGCCATCTTGAACTCTCGTCCACTTACACCGTTGTCTTCAGATCCAGCAGATTATACACCGCTTACGCCAGGACATTTTCTTGTTGGACGGCCTTTAACTTCGTTGCCGCAACCTGACTACCAGGAAAACTCTGTCAACCATCTGTCTCGATTCCAAAGAATTGAACAACTCCGCCAACACTTCTGGAGCAGATGGAGTAAGGAGTATGTTGCAGAATTACAAGTGCGGTCCAAATGGCGTTCCTGCAAGGATGGTCTAAAACTAAACTCCTTGGTCGTGATTAAGGAGGATGGTCTGCCGCCTCTGAAGTGGAGACTTGGACGAATTGTGGCTGTTCACCCAGGAACGGATGGCATTGCTCGTGTCGCAGACATTCAGACGTCCACTGGTGTCGTTCGACGAGCCTTCAACAGAATCTGCCCATTTCCCGTGTCTTCGGAATCTGGTTGAAACCGTTGCTTTCAACGCCCGGGGGCATGTTGGAGCGCCTGATCATCACAGCATGGCAGCAACTCACTTAATGAGCAATTACCTCTAATTGCGATGCGCAAATGTATTCTTTTGTTCATGTTTTTCACTTGCTGTACTTAACCCGTGTGGTCAACACCTATTATAGTCATTTTTCTTGCACTGAGTATTCCTGAAGTTTTCATTCAGCAAATCCCTTAAATGCCCGCACAGGTAGAAGGTACAAAATTCGCGCGACTAAAAATCGCAGTGCGTGCTAAGTCTAAAGCGGGCATTGTCATAGAGAATTTAAAATTGGAATCAAATCTTTTTATAATAGGTACTGTAAAATGGCATTACAAAAAAAATATTGATGGAAACTCCTTAGTGATTAACTTCTTGGATTTGTCCTGTATCGTAATAGAAAAAAAATGTTTTTCAACAAACTTGCTTATAAAGTGGCTCTAATTTCACCGCAATTAGGCACATAATGACACCTGTTATCAATCTGTGACTTTTTCATTACTATTATTCACAAGTGAGATAAAGAGTTTCTTTTTTTTTATTTATTGGTTGAGTTGCTTTGTTCTTAAAAATGTTTCGATACAAAAAAGATCGTGCTCAATAGTACAAATGCAACACATTTCATGCAATTTCGTATTTAAATAGATTATTTCAACTTGTACGTGTTTAATAAATAAAACTTTCATTTAAATATAACTTTTGTTTTTGTCTATAATAAAGAAAACTTGAAATTCCCCATTTTGTACGTGGCTAAAACGCTATCCGCGAAAAGCCAAAAAAAGATAACTCATTATTTTTAGTCTATGGCCGATCGCCATTGTTAGATGCGCGCGCATAAGAAAACTGAATAATTTTGCTCGCCATTGCGAAAAAAAATTTACAACTGTTTTTCATTGTTGGAATTGATTTTTTAGTATTATTTTCTTCACAAGTGTGTTGAAAAACGTCGTATGATACACGTGTGTATTGATGATTACCGTCCTCGGCTCTCTTAAGACCCTCTCCTAACGGCTCGGGTCTCAATGGCGCCTCAGCGGTAATCACCATAATTAAACACTTGTACCATAATGTACTATTATAGCATTATTTTGTTAGAGAAATAGTGTTATAATAAGATTCTATTTTTAAACTTCGGTATTGTGTTTATAAATGCCAATATACGAGTAAGCTCGTTTTGAATTTTATAATTCGAATATTACGATATGAGAGTAGATAAAAACTATTATAGCTTCTACACATGCGGAATATAAAGAGGAAATAATTGATTATATACACTTGGGGTCACCAAATGGCGGGCCGCGGTCCGGATCCGACCGCTGACCTATTTTGTGCAGACCTATCCAAGATAGATCATTTCAGCCGAAAGACGACCACTACTGAACATAGGCTGCCCCAAGCATCCAGATAGTTTCAAAGCTGAACTTTGCTATGAACCTTTCCAAGATTTAATAAAAATAGCCGGCACCAACTTTAGTCTTAAACTTCGGACGGATAGTTCAAGGCAAAACATTTTTCGCTTTTTTTGTACGGACCGAGACGGGCATATTATTTTAAGAAACGGACCTAAATTGAAAGTAGTTGGTGACCACTAGTCTACACTAATATTTATAAAGAGGAAAGATTTGATTGTTTGTAATGAATAAACTCAAAAACTACCGATTTTGAAAAGCTACGTTTCTGAGTGACATAGGCAGTTTGTAGGTGGGCCAAGGGAGTGAAACCGCGGCCAAAGCTTTTTTATAAAACTTAATTTTCATGATTAATACTCGTACCTGATAGCCTGCAGCAAACGATTCTACGTTTGCTGCAGGGTTGCCTGGCAATACCTTGCCGCAAAAAAATTGCGGTGGGATCACGTACTAAACCACGTTTACCTACTTTGAATGCTGTCTTTGAAATGTATCGCCACATTCTCACGTCTGCAATGATTTCTGGTATCATACGGAATTGCATTTCCATTCTCCTCTGCGATTGGAGAGATTTAGAAAGTGAGTCTTATTGAAAACTATTTTTGCATTTGGAATTTCGTATTGCAAACACGTGTTGTCGTTACTAAATTGTTTTTCATTTACTTATTTTTATTGTCTTCCCTCGTTCGTGTCGTCTGTCGTTTTGTTTTTGTGTTGTTTTTCTTGTCTTTGTGTGTCTTTGTGTGTCTGTATTTTGTTTTTTGTGTTCTTTTTCTTGTATTTTGTGTGTGTCTGTTGTGTGTTTTTTTTTGTCTGTCGGTCTTGAAAGTATAATTGTTAGCTACATGCTGGCCAAATTCTACTGTTAAACATTTCTTGTTTAAACATAATTATTTGCGTTCTTAGGAACGATCAAAGAGGGACTGTGATTATACTATAAAGTCTACATTGTGGAATTATACACTAACAACGAAGTCTATCACTTTGCTTTATTTATTTACAGAAATTTCATAATTCTTATATTTTTTTTTCTTTTTGAGAGCTGGCCATAGATTTTTGCGTCCGCGCGCTCTGTCGTTTGTCAATGATTTCGACAAATGATCATTCTTCTTCTCCATCGTGTTTAAGATCTTTCTGATCTAAATGATGATTGAGCGTCGCGGACTTGGCGTCGGTCGTACATTTAATATATTGGTTTTATACTTACAAATTATTATACATACTTTGAATTACCTTCTGGTTTATACTATATTTTTTTGTTATTCATTTATTCTATTTTATTTTTTAAGTATTTTCCGTTGCCTCCGTGGCATCAACAGTGGGCCTTATCAGAATACCAGCGCAGCGTTATTTCCTTTCTAGATATCGCTTTGGAGCCTTTTTGGTCTCCTTTGTTTTATTATTAGAGTTTAATTTTTTATTTTTCTTATTTCTCGTGTCGTGTCTCCTGTGCGGGTCACATTTTTTTTATTTCTTTCTTTGCCAGATGCTTTATTATAGAGAATTGGTATTATAAAAATAAAAGTGTCGCGCTAGCAATTGGATATATTACAAAAATGTATGGGATTGTCAAGCGCTATTCTTAATGTCACAATGACATGATCAATCATCATGATGGTTGAGCTGAGTGGTGCCGATCCATGTGTCATGTTCGTGAACGGGCGCAATCAGTTGGGATTGGTCATATTTTAGCTGCCTCCGCCTGTTTTTAATTACCTATTTATTGTATTTTTAATTGTTTGTTTTACTCTAGACGCTTTTAAGTGCGTTTGGCTTACATCGCTCTCACATATATTATTATGTGTTTTTCCAACAAGATTATCCCCTGAGCCGTCCATCCCGTGGGGCCGCAAGATGGCCAACCGACAAGTTTCCCGGCGCCATTTTTCGCGATCGCCCGGTCTCAGAAAAACGTCGATTTCTCGGAACTTTTGTATGAAAACCATGTATAAATATTATGTTGTTAGAATCGTTATATAATAAGTTATCAGATTTCATAGGGATTTACCCCGTTTTACCTTGTAATTTATTTGTAAGTATTGTGTAAAGTCAGTGTAAGGGAAATTTTCTCAGGTTTGTGTACACAAATAAAAAAATAAACCATTATTTCACAATGTTTTTATTTTGTGGAGTTTCTTGTCTGTCTTCTTCATAACAAGCTACATTTGCGAATGGACGGTAGAATCAATTATTATTGTATATATTTTTTTTGACTTTCGAAACTGTCGCTTAATGGCCTAATTGAATAAAGAAATTTTGATTTTGAATTCCTTAGATTTTGGTATTTTGCCCATTGCCATCGCTGACATCGAATGACACATGTCTAAAGCCTCGTTCTGGCTGTTATTATCGTTTATTATCTTAATCTTAAGTTCAATGTTATAAAAATATAATTCTTCTATCCTTTAACTACGAGAAGTAATAATATCTAGAAGTTCTTATGCGATTACAAAATCTTAGGGGCAGAATTAGTAGTAATTACCCATCCCTGTAAAACTACCCCCAGTGCAAGCACTCTCTCACAAATTTAAACTATATCGTAGCATAAAACACAACGACACAATACAAGAACGATGGTACCCTCAAATTGGCACTCAGCATAGAACTTAACCTTAAGTTTTAGTTTTATGGCACAAAGCATAAAGTTACTAACTAGACACACACCGGGAATGTCTTGGTTGTGACCTCAAATTGGCTTGACGCATCCAATTACGAGAAACTAGTGGAGACCAGGCTTCAGGCATTGATGAGTCGAATAGGTCCTGTAAAGGCATGAATACTGATGCTCTGTAGAATTACCTTTTATTTCTCTCAAGCATATTTCGAGCTGATAAAATGATATAAAATAGAATTTACTACTTTGTACACATTAATAAATAATAAATAAATAATCTAGTATCTGGGCGACCGAGCTCTACTGGGGTGAAAATAGAGAAATCGACGTTTTCAAAAAATAGAACCTATCTAGATCGATTTATCGCCCCCGAAACCCCCTGCATACAAAATTTCATGAAAATCGTTGTAGCCGTTTTCGACATTCAGATAATATATTTATATATACAATAATAAAATTACTCGTTAAAAGGTATTAGATTTAATATTTACTCGTACCTTGTTCCCATTCAACACTGAAATCATTCAATTATTTTTCATTCTTTAGTTTATTTTAAGATTTGGCAGGCGTTTTTTTTTAATTTATTAGAGAGCTAAACTGAATACTGCTGAATATCAGTATTTTACTATGATAAGAACGACTGCCTATCTGACACCCAGTAGCCAGTTACTGGGTAACATGATACCCATTGGTATGACTAGTTGTCTTTCTGGCTTCTTTTGACTCGTAAGGACTGTCGAAAATCTTCAAATAACAGCCGTGACCACCACTGTTCAACGCACTAACTATGGCATGGAGGACGGTCTGTACGAAATGGATGGTAACCCATTGATAAACCGACTTTGGAGCTTCACCTTATCGATTCTGCCACCAATATACTAGAAGCATGGGGTTTGAGTTGGTCAAAAAATAAAAACCTACCACGATTACCGTCACTATAAGGCCTCGTTTCTGGAGACGCGACGCGACTCGTCGCGCGGTGCATCAGGCGGTGCGGCCCGCACTCAATTCAAACATATGGCGCTGTATGAGAGTGTTCACGGAGAAGCGATTTGACACGCGTTTGCTTGAGATGCAGGTGGAGCTCGCGGATGGCACCGCGGCGTCTCACGCGCTAGTACGAACATACGACGATACCAGCTACTGCGTCCAAAGCGGGGCTCGAGGCGACACCTTCCGTAAATTTTGCTTGGCAATCGCACAACGCAGACGTGAGCCACCGTCAGCAGTGGACTACAATATCATGGATTTAATATTTAATGCCCAAAGCGTGCACCACTGCATGCGCCGCCGCTGCCGCGACAACATTACACGCTAGAACACCCGCCGCGGGCACAGTGGCGGGCACTGCTACTCTTACTGCTCTGCCCGCACCGCCGCACGCGCCACCTCTCCGTGATCAGAAACGTCCAACGCGCCGCGAGATGCCACGCTGCTGATGGTGTAACGCAATTTAAAGTGCGTCGATAGGCGATATCGAACAACTTGTATTTTAGAAGAAAACTTCGAGTGCAAATCGGCATACTTGCAATTTCCCTCATAAAAACCGCTTATCGGTGTGATATAAGAATTGCGTCGAGCCATTAGGTAGGTCACTAACAAAAACCAACCTCTAAAAGTTAAAACTTTTACCGCAACCACACTGATCCCAAGATTTCCCGGCAAATCTAACATCGTACCGCGATTCCGACTTCCAACGTAACAAATTACATAAAGAGTCGTTGGCTTTGAGCAGCTCTGAATAAAACCACAATTCCGAATTTTACTATTACCATAAAGGTCTACAAATGGCTGTTAAAAGTACACTTTGTTTTATTGTCATTCTAGAGGTTGTATATTAGCAGTTTTATGTGATTTCGATAGTATTGGCTGGTATTTTACTATGTATAGACTTTTAATATTTTATCCCGTGGTTTATTTGAACTCGTGGCTAAGTCACCGCATGATCTGCAAGGTTAAGCATCGCTTGCCGAGATCGGTCCGTTGATGGGTGGCCATCCACATACTGGTCACAACAGTTTTGGTCCCGTCTGTCATATAAAGATCATATTATTTAAGCCTTTTTATTCAGCTAATTCCAAAGTACTTAATTATTACAATATTTTTACATGACATCGACACATATAATATCTGTTTGCCCATTTTCGGCAAAGGCCTCCTCCAACCTCTTCCACCCCTCTCTATCTCTCGCCGTCCTTGTCCATGTTTTTCCTGCGATATCCTTTAGTTCGTCCTCCCACCTTTTAAACGGTCTCCCCCTCTGTCGTTTATTGTATTTTGGGAACCAATTCATCAATGTTTTACTCCATTTCTCCCTTCCCCTTACTGTGTGTCCTGTCCATCTCTATTTTAATTTCTTTACTTTAAGTGCAACATTTTCTATTTTTGTGCGTCTTCTGAGTGTTTCGTTTCTCATTTTTTCCAGTCTCCTTTTCCCGAGCATACTTCTTTCCATGGCAGCTTGACAGACTTCTAACTTTTTAGTATGAGCTTTTGTTAGAGCCCAAGTCTGTAAGAACGTGCATTAAGCAAGTATTATAAAGTTTTCTTTTAATGTACATGTTTATTTCTTTGTTTTTCATTATTTCCCTAAAAGACCAGTATCTTTTCCACGCATTAGCTGTCCTTATTTCCAGTTCTTTTGACATTAAGTCGGTTGGTGATATAATTTGGCCTAGATAAGTGTACTCGTTTACATATTCTATATAACTGTTGTTTATGGTAACTGGTTCTTGTGTGTCATTTGTCATCATTTTAGTTTTATCGTGGTTCATTGTTAGTCCTACTTGCCGGCTTTCAGTATCTAGCTGGTTCAGCATTTTTTAATTTCATCTTTTGTTGATGCAAAAATCATTAGGTCGTCAGCAAATCTCAAGTGAGTTAATTTCTCTCCGTTTATGTTGAGACCGAAGTTGTCCCAGCTGAGATGCCGAAAAATTTGTTCGAGAACGGCTGAAAACAATTTTGGTGATAGCGGGTCGCCCTGTCTTACCCCTCGTTTTATTGTGATTTCTTCACCCTCTCTTTCTAATTTGACTCTAGCTGTGCTGTTATTGTATATATTTCGGATTATTCTTATGTATTTGCTGTCGGCTTCCTGATTTTTAAGCGCGATCCATATTCGTTCATGTACTAGTGATTCGAAGGCCTTACTGTAGTCTACAAAAAAACAGTAGAAGGGGATGTTATATTCTTTGCTTTTTTCAAAGATTTGTTTAACGACATATATGTGGTCTATAGTCGAAAAGTCGCTTCTAAACCCCGCTTGCTCCTTTGGTTGATTCTCATCAAGTATTTTTGTTATGCGCTTAAGGATTACCTTCGCAAAGACTTTGTAAATGTTTGACATTAGACTGGTCGGTCTGTAGTTGTTCATCTCGTTTTTGTCTCCTTTCTTGTGTATCAGCGTGATTGTCGAACAAGTCCATTGCTTGGGTATAATTTCCGTGTTTAATACTTCGTTGAATATGGCCGTGAGTATGGGTGCAACGTAAGTCTTCCCAGCTATAAGTAGTTCATTACTTATCCGATCTGGTCCTGGTGCTTTATCTCTTTATTGAGTTTCGATAGCTGTTTCTATTTCATGGGTCATGAATTCAGGTACTTTGGTATAGTCAGCTAAATCAGTTTCTTCAGTAATGGTTTTCCTTGAATACAAGTCCCGGTAGGAAGTTGTAGCGATGGATATTAAGTCCTGTCTTTTCGTCTTAGGTTTTCCTTTTTTGTCATTGAGGTTAGGTATCCACTCTATTGTATCTGTGAGCTGCTTTATAGCTTTTTTTATTCCTCCAGTCTTTGTTATGTGTTCTTCAAATGTTTTTAGTCGTAACTTCTGTCGATCTTTTCTCATATTAGTTTGAATTTGCTTGTTTAATTTTGTTATTTCTATCCTTATATATTTTGTTTTATTGTTGATTTTCAATAATTCAGTTCTCTTTCCTAAAAGTTCTATAGTTGTGTCTGTTTTTTTCTCATTTTTGTTCTTGCTTTTGTTTACTTTGACTCCACATACTGGTCACAACATTTTTGGTCCCGTCTGTCATATAAAGATCATAGACAGTCGTTATATAATTTGACGCCAATCTTGCCAAGGGATATAGTTTTACTGGTCTATTGCCATAATACTGCACTTTCTACACATGCAACCATGATGCATACAATACCCATTTTCTGTAATTCATGTCTTTTATGCTGCCAATTGAATTTTATTTCTATTTCAATTGCAACAGTAAAAGCGTCTCTTTTCCATCTCCTTTTTTAAAATTGCTTAGTGTCTAATATATTCATCACTGTTCCCATGCTGTAAAAGTCTCACGAAGGAAATGTGAATTGTGGGAGACACTCACCAAAATAGATGCAAACTGAAAAACATGACAAAAAATTAACTTTAAAAGCAAAAATTTCAAATACCAACGAAAAATAAAAAAAATACCTTTATCCTCACCAAGAAAATTTACCGCATAAAATTGTATGCTTTGAAAGTGAAAGAGGTGTCGCAGAAAATATGGAAGCAGAAGGCTCACAGTTACCACTTTAATCATGGTCATTAGTAAATGTCATATACTGAAGCCGCTCCATGTATACAAGTAGGTAACTACTTACTGTAAAATATTGATATTCAGCTTCATCCTGTTAGACTAGAAAACGACTACAAAATAAAATTTATATTTCTTTGTGGATATTATATGTAGAGTAACTAGTGAGACGAGTTCTGGTAGTGATGACATCGTGCGTGAAAAACGAGTTAGGAAGAGGGTAGACAGATATATCAGCTCGTAAACAACACCCACCCGCAAATACTTTAGTTATCGTGATCATGGCGCTTGTGCGGTGCCGAAATATCAAACTCTCAACCAAAATCTAGATATACATTATAAATATCCCAAAACAAATATTAATTCTAATGATTGTAACCATGTCAGCTTAAAAGCATATATTGACAACAAAATAGTTAAGAAATAAGCCGGTTCAGAACAAAACGGACATTAATTAATCGCAATTTCATACTAAGAAATAAGAAACTGTCGCCGAATATAATAAATTATTACTTTTTTTAACAAACAATTTGCCAATGTTATTGTAGTGGTTCAGGTTTTTATTTCACTTAGATTGCGTCATTTTTTTATAATTTTTCATAATAATTATTACACGCGATATTCGTGGCTGAATCTGCATACAGATCATGGTAAGATTCGAGATTCGATTCGATCCAATTCAAGACTTGTTATATTTTTCTATCAACTTTTGGACATTTACATTGAGTTGACCTTCTGTCCTCCCCTAGTTCCTGGTTATATACAACTTCCTAAACAGGTCACGTCGTGTTCGTTTCGTCACTTATTCCCGCTCATGATCCGTGTTTGCCTGCCTTTAATTTGTGACGAGCAGTTTGTGTGACACCGCTTTTACGTGAAGCTTGTTGTTAGATTGATACGTCGACACCTTAACGCTTTGTGTTCTTATTGATTTATGTACACACAAAACACTTAAAGAGAAAGCACATTATAAATATAGAAGAGCACAAAAGTGTTCTTATTCTTGTGATTCGAATGTTATTTATGAATTTGTCTTGTTTCGTGGGTGCGTCTTAAGAGTAACTTAGAACCAAAAGATGCATGTGCACGAATGGTGCAACAAAAACAAACAAAAAAAAAGGTGCACGTTTCCATATACACTTAGTAAGGTGTTTGCCATTATCAATTTAATATTTAATCTAAACACCTGAGCTATATCATTTATTCATCATCATAATTTCAGCCCAAAGAGGTCCAATGCAGAACATAGGCCCCCAAGAATGCGGCGGGTTCGCTGTGAATGCTAACGCGTGCCCGTGTTCCCGCAATAAGCGGCACAGGAGGACACCGTGGAGTTTTAGAGGGTTAGAGTCCCCTCATAACTGCACTATCTTCCCGTGGTAGTGCAGTATGCATGAGCATTTCTCCACGCAAAAAAAAAGGCCCCCAATAATAAGCACTTTGACCAGTCCGTTGCTTTGTACTAACTACCTAAATCTTGCAGCTACTTGCTGCCCTGTTTAATGTTGTTTATGCCTAATGGTATGTATTAACAGTGCTAGAGCATTTAGTTTTAACGCAGCTTACCCTGTAACAGTATCCATCGTATATTTATAACAGTATCACACTGAATATGTGATTATATTATACGGTTTTAAGTACACACTATTATTTAGTGGTGCCCGTAATTACCTACATAGTGGTTAATGTATTAATTAAACCGTATTGTTTACGTTCATTATTGAAAACCTGCTGCGTGAAATATTAATTGGAAAATGAGCGCCAATGAATAAAGGATTAAAGATTTATTTGGTGTTTATTTTGTGAATTTAAGCTAGTGCTGGAAGCACAATAAATTACAAACTAAAACTTCACGGAACAGAACGGTGAATTGAAAAATGGCATGGCAGGCTGACATTTGTAGATCCTTGATAATCCTTACAGTTAGCCGAAGCCAAGAAATCTAATACTAGTCTTGCAAAGTCTCATAGCATATCAAAACAATAGTAAAACAGTATTTCATCAGTTTTGTTTAAGGCGCAGATACCCCTGAGTAGCTGATTTTAAAATGACAATCACGTCTAAACAGATAGTCGAATATTTTCGAAAAAAATATATGTTACATTAGACCATTTTCTTAATAATTTGATAAAAGAGAATGTTGTCTTATAACGAAGTGTAATTAATTTGTAAAGTTATATCTAACACAGATAAAAAAAGACGATCCAACCAAAACCACCGGGCGTATTTTAATGAAATTGTCATCATCTCAAAGACAATTTAAGTATCTACATTTAAGGTAGCGCAGGTGTGAAACGAGTGCGCGTTTTGATCCCTCAAGGTCGTTGGCGACTGTCGTCGTCTTAAGTCTCATGTAATAACGTAGTTTGTAGGTCACTACCGGGCACAAATCCAGTCTGTGGGGCTAGATTATTTAATTAAGTTCTTGCTTGTGTACGGAATTAAAGCAAAACTGTTTTTAGTGAGGAGACCAAAACTATAAAAGGTAAAACTCTAGTTTCCATAGAAAACACTCGTGCTGGGAAAAAATAAAATTTCTTCAGTCTGTGTAGATGTCAGATGTGAGTTTTCCCGGGAATATAAGGTTTCGTGAAAACCCTCATTATGGTCCTATGTTGTTCACACAGAGCAAAAATTTTGTTGTAGATAACTTTGCCCTGACTTCATTTCAAATCAAAACAAACGGAGTTTTAGAGATTTACTTTTTTAGATTATACTTAAATGTATTAGATTAGAACTCAGTTTTATGTAGAATATTTTGGCACATTCTGCATGAACTAAAGATTTGTTTATTCATAAGTCTATCGTTTAAGGTTGCCTCACAATAAACAAAATCATCTTTTAATATAATGCTATGTTTCCAAATACATCTTTATATATATTTCTGAAATATTATGTATTTTTCTCATTTATTGGCTTGCGCTTGACCACTATCTCACCTGATGGTAAGCGATGACGTGGTCGACCTGAAAACCCTATTCACTCTTGACTTAAAGACCCCTAGATTGTAGCTATCAGGAAACACACACTCCGGCAGGGTATTCCATTCCTTAGCTGTACGCATAATAAAAGTGTCCCAAAAGGTTTAGTGCGTATGGGTGGGATATCCACCATGTACCGATGACGCATTGCCGTATGTTTTGTAGTCTGATGCTGGAACGAGCTGGGCGGAATTAGATCATGTAATTCCATCACACACTTCCCGAAATGTATCCCCGCTGTCAATAAAAATGTTAGTCACCTTAAGTATTTAATTAAGAGCAAAATTGCTCTTTAAACCATTTTGTTTAGTCTAGAATTTTCGGGGGAAAAAATTTACTCAAAACTCAATTATCGGACTGTTAACTTAATTGTCGAATAATCACCGGTTCTCTGCTGTGATTGGGTGTTGAAAATGCTTTCAACCAATCACAGCAGATAACGCGTTATCGACAACTTGTCACTTTCATTTTGCGATAATTAAGCGTTGAGAAACCCGGCCTTTGCCTTTTATAACACCCATCAGTATCATTGGCAAACCGCTAAAACACATAATTATCATTACCATCATTATTATGCGACAGTAAGCAAAATCGATAACCTGCAGTTTAAACTACCAGAGACACGTGCCACGAACTTTACATTAGTTTCTAGATAATTACTTTTACAGGTATAACACTATAATGTGCCTAGTTAGTCATATCAGGCGATATAATAGGCAGGATCGCGTGTACGTCCCTTATCTCTCTGACTATGCAGTCAAACGTAATTATATGCTTCGATTATGAATCACACAATAGTAGGCAACTGTGCAGAATATCACAAATTAATAAACTACTGACTTTATCTATACTATTCCGAAAGAACCTAGAAAACCGAGCAGTATATCCAGGGGTTAGCAAGAGGTGAAATATTTGTCAAAGCGTGGACACTGCAATATCAGTAATGAGCTTTTTTGAAATAAAGCAATGTCAAACAAAAAAAAAACTGGCCAAATGCGAGTCGGACCCGCGCAATGATGATTCCGTACAAACCGTTACTGAAGTTCATAAACTATGAGGGCACCGAACATTGCTCTAACGATAAGATAAACAGAATTGAGGGACAAAACTAACTTTGCCCTTGGAAAACTGTAGTCCAGATATTAGTAGTGCAAAAAGTTAATAATCTTGGTTTTTATGTAGGTACAAATTTACGGTTTTCGGCTTATATTTATCACCTACAAACACAACGACTGACTATGAAAACGCAACATAAGATTCTCAGTAGCATATTCGCTTCTAGATACGACTTACTTGAACTAGTTATAGGTCTTCTGTATATAAACCTAGTTTTTAAAAGAGTAACCATGGAGTTTCTTGCCGGATCTTCTCCATAGGAAACGACCAACCCGAACCGTGCAAACGCAAATTTTTTCGTGCACCGAAGCGACGCGATGTCTAAAAAAACTTAGAAAGTATGAAGTACTTACGAATTGAAAATTTACATTTTTACTTCGCCGGATATAAACCCGTAACCTGCTTTTTCCTGTATTTTTTTTAATTTATTTGAATTGTGATTGTAAATTACATTACCCTGAGTGGATTGATTGTCCCGTATCAAAAGTAATTAATTCTGATTTTGACAGCACAACCGCGGATCGCTTTTATGAATGTTTAATTCATTAAAATCACATTAACCATTGATTGAGTTATTTGTAAATCGTACGTCAATCACATTGCTGACAGAGGGAAAGGGAATTCACGAACAGAAAATATAAGAACAATTGATTCTGAATCAATCAATCAGTCTTTGTTTAATAAGTCAATCATTTGCTTTGGGCGTCCCAGAACGCTAATTTTATACTTTCCGTGTTATGCGACTACAATAAGTTCTTTACTTTGTTCGTGTCTTGTAGGTTATGTTTAGATTTTGGGAGTATTCTACTCTTTGTAATTTGACCACCCAAATGTAGGTTAAACTTCCTGTGTTTCGGAAAGCACGATCAGCCTTTTCTTCTAATTTCGATAGAAGAGAGATATGATTATGTATTATAGCTTAAAAATTAAGGCATAATAGCTGCCTTAGCCATATGATTATTAACTTAAGGACTTATAATAAAAAAATGATTGTGGCAGCTAAATTAAGACTAGGCACTTTGATTGCAGCTATTATGACTTAAATATTGGCATAGGTAGAATTTATATTCTACCACTTATGAAGAAGCTGGAGTTATGCACATTGATATTGGGGAAATAGAGAAAATATCTGTGTTTGCGCATATACTTGTGCACTATAATATCGCTCGCGTCGACTGCTCTCCGCAGAAATTGGCCGTTATGATTGAAACTCGGTCAGCAGAACAATTGTAGTAGGTTTAAGATGAGTCATGTTGTGGCTTTGTTGTTTATACATTTTTCATATTATTTTCAGAATGGTGGGGTGCCAGGACCTTCTGCTGCGACTCAGATGAATGCAACAGCTTGTACACAACGCGGTCCTTCACAATACTATCGGTCATAGCAGTGTTGATCTCTGCATTTGCCGCGCGCTGACCACTCCAATAACCACCCGTAAGACCAAAGTTAAGACCGATTGATTGATTCAAATTATGTTTATGATTGATTTAGATGTTTATGATTTATTCAAACGTTTTGATTGACTTATTTTCTATCTATTCATAGGTTTTTGTCGATTTAATAGTTTTAAATTTTAGTGAAACGTTTTTTTTTTTATGCTAGCCGATTGATCACAAATATATGATTAGTTAATAAATGAATGAATCAAATAATATGAGGTAATGTGTTCTTTGTAAATAGGTTAGATATTGCTTATTTACCTTTCCATTATTTCGTAATGATGGATGGTCCTTAGTGAAACGAGGTCAAGAAAATGGAGTTACTACATCAATGGTACTTAACGATGAAAATAATAGATTTTCTTTGATATGATCAATCGTCTTAACCAATCATCTATTAGATTTATTTATTGTTGTAAAACTAAATATTATATTACTCCTGTATTGAAGAAATTTGAGTAAACTCAAAACTTTTTCTGTAGGTTGGACCTGTTTTTATAATCCAACGATGTATTTGCCTTAAGTTATATCGAAAATGTATTAATAATAGTTTAAAAATTTAAACGAATACCTAAACTTCTATGTTAATTACAATGAAATAAATAAAAAACCTATAGAAGTTATATCATCAACAGCTATGGTCTTAATGACAATTTTAAAAGTTTAGATTAAAATATAGTGACGGAATTATAATATTCAGGAAATATCGAAATTGATATGTACAAAAAGAATATCTACAACTGCATTATGTCTGGTCATTTATAATGATGAAAACAATTTAATGAAACTGAAAGAATAGGAAGAAATATAAGTAAGCCATGCAAATTGTTTTGCCAGTACAGTTAGACCCTGAATTCCAAATCATAATAAAAAGCAGATGTTCCAACAAAACGCAGTAGTAAAGGAAACCGTAGTACGTATGGTTATTGTCATTTCTGCTATAAACATGCAAAATTGTCTCCAGCAGCAGCTAAATATAGAACCACTAGTTATGAAATACAGAAAACAATTTAAACAAAAAAGTGTTTCATAATATAATGCAGTTAAGGAAAACTTTTAGGGATATAAAAAACACTATAAAAGTAATTTTCAAAATGGTCGGTTGTTTCGGTCTTTTCGTTGCCTTTACTCGGTAATACCTTACTGCAGTTGAATCCGCTAATAATTATTCGTATTTTGTTTTTATTTTACTGTAACTGGCACTGCCAATTTAGGAACAGGTAAATTATTTATTTATTTAAAGTTCATGTATAGAATGGCAATAAAGACTTAAGTCACAAGGCGACCAGTCAACCTTTGGGAAAATATACTTTCGGAAAACTCGTACTAATTTAAATATTTATCAAATGACATTCAAACATATGAATGGTGGAGTTGATATTACCAGCCTCATAAAAATACCTATAACAAAAAGAAAGTATAAAAAAAAAAAAAATACAATTGCCTATCAAAAATAAAGTATCATTGGAAAACAAAGAAACCATATAAAATATCAAGGCGGTTGATTGAGGATCGAACATTTCGAAGGTATTGTCCCTGAAGGAGCCATCTGTCTTAAATGTAGTGGAATACAAAACAATAAAACCGAAGGTCCTTTTGCTTATAATGTATTTATAGAAGAACCAAAAATAAAATAGACTGCCGATTTTTTCTTAGAAAACGTACTTCAACCACATGAGTAGATAAACGGAACAGAGACAAAGCTTCCTAAGAACGTGCAAACTTGTTACCTATTTTGGTAGGGTTGTCACAATAGGAGAAAATAAAAAAATACATTTGTTAAATAGTTTTATTATTTATTAAGTATGAATGATAGAATACTCTACAAATTACTGACTCTAATATTTTTTTTTATAATTTTTGTTTTTTAATAATTTACTGTAATGTTTTTGATGAAAAATCGTGTGAAACTATAAAAATTTAACTAACATACAAAATTACCGTGACCGTGCTACTACCCGTTGAAGAGTTCCCTAGTGAGGAGACAATCCTGGCCGCAGTATCAGGTTTTCTGGTCTATTTCAGCTCAATCAGACATCAGGAAGTGGTTCAAATCTTACTTGCAATATTTGAACTTAACACACATACCTACTACATACCAACCCACCCACATACCTACAAATGTTTAGTAAAAGCTTATAATAACAATAAAAAGGTAAAAACACACCATGTAGTACCCTCTTATTATCAAAAAAAGGATCATACAATAAAATAAAGGTAATTCATTGAAAAAGTAATCATCCAATATTTACTTACCTATTGTACTCCTTGGGATAGTTAAAGTATGATATATTTTTATATTTTCTACTATTACTCATACACACAGTACAATAAAAAACCATTATTAATAATAAAATATAACGCTTTTACATTAAAATATTCAAACTTGCAACTAACAAACAACGTGCGTTGCACAGACCCTGAGATTGTCCACTGGCTGTGCCAACGTAAACCGGTTTTTCCAGTCTCGCCACGTACGCGACAAGCGGCCAGTGGCCACGCACTCATGCGTCCGCGTGCTTGTAGTAGTGCAACCGATTCGCGCGGTTGTAAGAAGCTTTATCTCTGTTCCGTTTATCTACTAATGTGCTTCAACCATACATATTAGAAAATGTTACAAGCATTTTCACCATACTTAACTAATATGAAATCGTTAATAGAAAAGGAAATTATTTTGTATTTACTGATATCGATTTAATAATATCTAAAGTGGAAAAATGCATAAGTTAGCAAATGGATTCGATAAATAAAACAAGTGGTATTGTATAATAAGTAAATCCTAACTATTTAACACTATACTGGGTGGCGCCTGCATCTTAAAGTGCCGAAGATATGTTGTTAAAACCAGTAGAAGCTCTGAAACATACATAATGAATGGATATAAGAAAATAAGATCGATACTTTCCGTCTTCCGTGTTCAAAAAGTTGTTAACAATCAACAAGCATAAAGTAACTTTTCCCTGTACATTGAAAAGTAATACTGCTGCTGCCATTATTAAAATTTTACCATCCTCTTCTGGGCTAACAATTCCATAAATATCACATGAGAGCAATACTGCAATATACCATTACAGGTTATGCTAATGACTATCGTTCAAATGATTTACATTGCAATTAAAATAACATACCAAATCCATCACTGTATTTTAATACTAAACTCTTCCCCTAATATAAATTACTTCATTTAAAGGATTATTTAATACATATTTTATTATGATTAGGGTGCGTTGGTTGACTGTTGTGTTATGGGTCTCCGGAGAATTGATAGGTGCCCGAGTAAATCCGACAGAGTGAGCAAGCAAATTTAAATGCTCACTCATGAGACCTCCGTTTTCAATGAAGTAAAAAGTCTGTTTCAAAAAATCTATTTTTTTCTCGGGATTTTTGTCACCATATTTTTTTTGAACGTTTTCAAAATCTTTTTTTGTTACTGTGTGTGATTAAGATCTTGCTGTTTAAAAATAAAATTAGTTTACGATTCAGATTTTCCACACACTTAATTGTAATTTGGAGGATTTTTAATTAGAAATTGGATTATCAGAAATATATAAAACAATATATATATATATATATATAATGAATAAATGTTTTTAAAATCTACATACAATTTGACAGCTGTAGTTAAAGATGTTTTTGTTTTCTATTTATATATTCAATTCCCTTATATGGTTTTGTTACTTTTCATTATTGTTTTTGTTCTAAGGATTTTATTCCTTTTTAGGGTTTCATTGTATTTATAAGATTTTCACAGTTGTAAAATTGTAGAGCAGAATAAAAAATATAGTTTCAATAGATAGTTGTACCTAAATGTAAATAGAATAATATCACTCACGATTGACGCTTTATTAAGTAAATCACAATCAAATTCTTTTCTATATCTAGCTGTAACTAATAGATGTACAAAATAATAATATTCACAGTATTGTGTTTAGGTGAATAGGAGATTTGATGTATTTCTTTGATTATTATGAAATTTCTTTATTTTACGATTTTTTTCGATGACATAGAAAATGTAAAAGAGTAAGAATAGGTTATACTCATAACCCTTTATTGTTCAGTCTAAATTCACTCAGTACAAATTAGCATAGGGAGTCTCGTTAGGTACTAGAATATTTCTTGATAAACTTTTTGGTTGAAGTTTCAAGGTGTATAAGAAAATGTTTGTAACTCAATTGTCCCCATTATAAGATAATTAAGGCAGCAAACTTCTGGAGTAAGGGAACATAAAGAAATTGGGTGCAGCAAACAACTAATGGGAAAAATATTAGACCACCTTAGGCCTACTGTCCACAGACGCGTAGCTACACGGCTGCCCCATTTCAAAACCTAATAAGCGACACTTTTTAGAAAAATCGTTGTATTGGATAATCTTGCTAACCTAGTAAGTAACAAAATACAATAACACCAGCGTTGTTAACTCACATAAAACCAGATATATTTAAGCATCGATACCTAGTAACTGCACTATTCACTCCTTCGTGGCCAGTTTAAAACCTAGTAAGTCTGGACTTGCTAAGTTTTTACCAATAGTATTTTTTTTACCTAACATAAATACTTTTCAAAGGCAGCTGACTTAATTTACGTGTATGCGCTCTTCTGTAAACTTTCGTTTTAGATCCTTACTAGGTAAATGGGGCAGCCGTACATAAACGCATATTCGTGTACGTCTGCTTGCAGCTTACATACAAATTTATGTCGATGGAGCGTCAATGTCGCGCTCGCGTCGTGTCACTGCATGCAGGCTTCAAGAATAGCATGGTATATGTTGTAGTCCATGGATATGTCCATCTGGGCGTAAATCGCATGAACCCACGAATTATTTTTTAGAAAAAGTGTCGGGCACGGTAGCGGAATTTTTTGAAATGATTTCATATATACGCAAAATGTCTTGTGGACAGAGTTCATTACGCTAGGCTTCACAAGCTGCACGGCGCATTTTGGAGAGTATATGAAGCTACGCATCCGTGGACAGTAGTCCTTAGGCTCTAGGCAAAGAGACATTATTTTAGCGATGACGGTGGTTGAAATGCCAAAATGTAAGGTATTGTTAGCGAGACATTTCGATAGCGCTTGGCATCATCATACATTTTTTTAAGTTTTTCCAATGGCTGTCGCGACGCTTTTGTTGATAGAATGTCTCGACATAGTGTCATTATATCAGTGAAGGCAATAAAATTGTCTAAATGTGTTTATATATGCGATATACGAGTATATATGGAAATATGCGATTGTGATATACGAGATTGATAACGTGAGATTTTGATAGCGCTTTGCATTTCGTTACTAGAATGTCATTTGTCTTCGCGCGTCTTGACACACAATGCTGGCACTACACTTGGCTATTTGTCAAAATATTTACGAAATTTTGGCAATGCAAAGCAAACCGTCTATTCAAATAAAGTTCATTTTTTAATTGATATTTGGATCAAATATTTGTACAAATACGCCAAGTAAAGTACCAGCATAAAACATAAACCAACACGCAAAAGTATGAAAGCCATGATCTTTTAGAGCACAGAAGCTTGCCCCAGGGCCCGAACGTTTAAATGATAATTCAAATTACGAAGGATTTAAAGCTAAACAGTAATCCAAAATTATAAACAACTTTAAATATTCCAGTGGTGTTATTTATCACAATAACAATGCCTGTAATGATACAAAAGACCCTAAGAACTTCCAGAAACTTTGTTGTAATAAGTTCATAAATTAACACCAGAGGGAAATATGGAGTACGAATTTGGACAAAACTTTTGAAGTAGATTCAGAATATGATACCAAATTAATAATTTACTTGCTGAAATGTTTTGATCCGAGAGAAAAGGACGTCTCCAGGGACTAATATTAATATAGCGCTTCCGAACAATCTCGGTCCCGGCGGGAAACCAATCTCAACGGAGACTAGCCATCGGGAGATACGAGTATATAGTACACAAGTGTGTGTGTGTAAACACTGGTGCACTCTCTTTGCCATGATTCTCATGGTGGTGGAACACCTCCATTTTTTTTTTTTGGTGGCAAATCTTCCAGTGACTTCTCCCGCTCTGGGTGAAGCGGGAGGGCGTGTCAGACTTTTACTGACTAAAACCCACCCGTGTTCCTTCAGTTGCTTGAGCCAGGGCCGCGGTAACTCTTTTTCAAATTTATTTATCCGCGACCCAGACAGGCATCGGCCCTAGCGGACCCCGTCAGTTTTGCTGACATCTCTTTGAGGTGCGCGTGGAACACTACGCGCCGTTGACTCGGGCCTAGTCCTTATCGGACGGTTAGCTATCCGCTGCTCGCCGTCCGCAAGCCCGCGCCTACGGTGGCCGGAAATCGTCTTGCGACGCCCGACGCCCGGGACGTCTCCTGCGGTGGCTGGGGGCGTAAGGGCGTCTCCGTTGCGTTTCTCTCACGCGTTCCGCCTTCTCCTTCGCGAGCATTACTGCTTCGCAGAAGGAGGTAACAGCTTCCCATGCCCTCTCGCTCCGTACCATGGCCTGAGCCAGGGCCGGACGCGAGAGGTCACCACCGCCGATCGCCTCCACGAGGACACGGCGGTGCTCCGCCCAAGCGGAACAGAACTCCACCGTATGCTCCACCGTGTCCTCCGGGCGATCCATACAATGGTGACACCCGGGCGTTTCCTCACGCCTTATCCTGAACAGGAACCTCCTGAAACATCCATGTCCGGTAAGGACCTGCGTCAGGCGGAAGGCGAGGACGCCATGGCGCCTCTCAAGCCACTCCTCAAAGAGGGGCCTTATCGCCTCAATTATGGCGTGCCCAGCGCTGGGTTGCGACAGTCACTCTCTCCAAGTCGCCATGAGATCCTGCCGGAGCTCTGACCGCCGATCCGTGATTTGTCGTGGCAACGGTGTTTCGCCCCGGCGTTTCGTCTCCTCGCACCACTCCCATATGTGCGTGAGGACTTTTGCCTCCAGATCCCATGGCGGCAATCCGGCAAGGAGGTTCGCTACCTCACCGGAGATCGTGCGGTATCCACGGACCAGCCGAATTGCCATGACCCTTTGGGACGCGTTCAACCGGCGGGCTAGTCGCCGCCTCAGGGAACGCTACCACACTGGTGCCCCGTAAAGGGCCATGGACCGCACGACCCCCGCGTAGAGCCTCCGGCAGGAGGCGTTTGGACCCCCTTGATTGGGCAGGAGCCGCTTGAGGGCAGCCCCGGCCCGCTCCAGTCTGGGAGCCAAACGTCGGAAATGCTCCACGAAATTCCACCGGCTGTCGAGGACAAGTCCCAGATACTTCATCGTCGACCCGACACCGATGTGAACCCCTCCTACCGTTATTTGGGAACCCGGCGGTGGCGCGTTCCGAGGACCATGAAAACATATGGCCTCGGACTTGTGCAAGGCCACCTCGAGTCCCAATTGCCGGATCCTCTCGACGATTGTCGCAACCCCGCGTGTCGCTAATTCGGCCGCTGCCTGGTGCGACCTCCCTGCGCCAGGACCAGCGTGTCGTCAGCGTACTATGCTGACGCCGCTAGGGAGGTCGGCGCGCAGCACCCAGTCGTACCCGATGTCCCACAGATATGGCCCCACGACCGATCCCTGTGGGACACCGCACGACATCTCTCGCCAGTTCCACTCTCCCTGGTGACCGGGGTAGATGACAGCCCTGTCCGTCAAATAGGCCTCGACTACGCGACAGAGTTAGGGTGGCATCCGTTGATACCGGAGTGCCTCCCTGCTGCAACTCCAGGGCAGGGTGTTAAAGGCATTGGCGATGTCTAGAGACACCGCCAAGACGACCCCACCCCGGGCCACTGCATCCCCCGTCGTGAGGGCTCGCACGCGCATGATGGCGTCCACCGTAGAGCGCCCTCTGCGGAAACCAAACTGGCATTCCGCCAAATCCGGCCCGTCTTCCAACGAAGTGGAAACTGGCCCCTCTCCAAGCATGCGCTAAGGAGTCCCCTTAGTCGAGGGCCGAGAGTCTCTAAAGCCAGGGCCCAGGCTTTCCCATGTAAGGCGTCGTCCTGGGGCGGTATTTTTTGCATTCAGCCTACGTACCACCACTCTCAACTCTACCTCGGTCACCTCCGGAGCATCGTCGTCGTCGGTGAGGTCCGAATCGGGCATCGCAGGAGGCAGAGCCATGGGCGGAGGAGTATGTTCCCCTCGCGAAGGGAACAGAGTGCTGACCACGCTCTCCACGAGCTGCGGCCGGAGACTCTGCGTCAGCGGGGGAGCCCATGGGCGGAGTTTATTCCGCACCATTTTGTAGGGGCGTCCCCACGGATCCCTGTTAAGAGTCCCCAGTGACTCCTCGCGGGCCAGTCCCTTGGCCCGCTTGATCTCCGCTCGGAGGGCGGTCCTCGCCACTCTGTAACCCTCGTACAGCTCCGCCTCAATGGCTTCCGTATTCGGAGGACGGCTACGGAGCCTACGGTGCCTGATGTACCGGCGTCGCGCAGCAACACACGCCTGGCGCAGAGCCGTAAGCTCCGGCGACCACCAGTACACCTGGCGCCGGGTGCGTCCTGGCTGGACCCGGGGCATTGCCACGTCACATATCTCGGACATGGCCTCCTGGAACCACTCCGCCTCGTCGTTGATGTCAGCAGGCCTGTCCGGTGATGACACCCAGGCCTGCACGATTGAGGCTTCCAGGAGGAGCTCCCGGTCCAGCTGCTTCAGCGCCCACCGCTGACCACTGGGGTTCTGTCGGACCGGCGTGCTCGAGGTCTGGGCGGAGACCTCGAACCGGATATACCGGTGGTCGGAATAAGTCTCCACCTCCAGTCTCCAGCGCCAGTCGACGACACGTGGCGACAGGGCAGGGCTGGCGAATGAAATGTCCACCACCGATTCACCCTGCATCCGCACACACGTGGGGACAGAACCCCGGTTTAGGACGACCAGGCCTGTCTCCAGAGGCCAGTCCTCTACCATCCTGCCCCGTGTATCCGTGTTCCGGGAACCCCAAGCCACATTCTTGGCATTGAAGTCCCCGAGGAAGAGCACAGGAAGGGAGCGGTACCCGACTGGTGGAACACCCCCGTGCCTCGAAAACACGTTAAGTCTTTGGTCCGGACCCTGATCTGTTTCCGGTTGTGTCAGATCTCTTTAGCTAAGCATAAAATACAAAATACAGCAAAACAAAATTCTAATACAACAGATTTTAGAGCTAAAAGTAAACGTTATATTAACCAGTTCTAAAATAATGTACTACGAGTATAAGGGTCAAAAGTGCAGTCACACCCTACCTAAACAGAAAAGGCCTTTTTTTTGTAGGCAGCACAATTTCAACTTTTCGCGGTTAATAGGCATAATCTATACTTTAATTTCTATACAAAATATTAAATATTTTGTGGATTATTTAACTTCTACAAAAACTAGCCATTTGAGTTTTGGGAGAGTATGACTGCACTTTTGACACTTGACTGTACATATATACATGACGTAAGTCGAATAAGCAACTTTATCGAGGCTAAATCAGATTGATTCCATCGTACCTAAATAGAACAAATTAAAGCGTCCGTATAGCAGTACAAAAACCACATTGGGAAGCTTAAACTGTACCTGAGGTTACGTGATCACACTTTGAACAAGCTCATTTAACATTCAGTACAGTTTACTTTGTGAGCTTCTTTATTTAATAGAATATCTGTTTTGATAACTTTTGCGAAGCTAATATATATATATTACTGTAACAGGAGTTTCGTTAATTCAGTATGAGAGCATGTTTTTGCTTTTGTTAAGTGAAGCCATTTGGGAATTAATTCATGAATTGTTTCTAGTATTTCTGACTTTATTTTGTTACATATACAATGTAATGTCCGGATTATAGTTTGAAGTCTTGAAGTTACTCTTCTAATTTATTTCACCCGGACTCTAAAGGCGCGTCCAATTGAGCAGCAAGTGCGCGGCAACTATTTAAATAATCGGTTTGTATGGACGGTAGTCCTCAAACTACGTAGGATCTGTGTATTGGAGACCTGAGTTGTGATTAAATTTTTGGTGATATGTTGAGCTAAAGAAACAAACTTGTCTCTCTATCCTAACTTATCTCATTTCTCGCTAGTAGTCCACACGTTTAGCTTCGGACAGTGAAATAGTAATCCTGTGGGCAGCCGCGAAGCGCCCCATTCACTGGACCGTGTCTAATAGCTCTCCAGCTTATACGGAATTGGATTACCAAGATACAGATTATAGGAATATTAATTGTTGAGGTTACTGATTTCGCAGCAGAATGTGGATGTGGTGGCAATATAACATCATGATATATATATAGAGAAAATAAAGGAAAGAAAAGAAAACGTACGCTATGAAGTTTTGTAATCGAGACATATCATCGAGTGACACTTTCAAAAATTAAATTCACACAGTAGAACATAAATTATTCTTAATTTATAAACATAGCCAAAAAGGCTATTCTAACATGCCCCCTTAATTTATGTTCCAAAGTCCTAGTCAACATACCCCCTTAAATGGTACATTTATCTCGAAGCCCTAATCCTACCATACATTTATAAAGTTTACATCTAGGTAAGGCTTTCGTTAATATATCAGCCGTCATATATTTCAATGACATCTCCTTGTTATTCTTTAACACATCTCTAATGATATGATATCGTATATCAATGTGCTTACAACGAGAATGAAGAACTGGATCGTTTGCTAACGAGATAGCACCCTGGTTGTCTGCATATAAAGTTATTCTAGCATACCTGAGTAACCCAACTTCAGTAAGCAGACTGTTCAAATATACCGCTTCTTTCATACATTGTGATAAACTTACGTACTCCGCCTCACTTGAAGAAGTAGAAATACATTTTTGTTTCAGGGACTTCCATGAAACACTCGCACCACCTAAAATGAAAGCATATCCGGAATATGAACGTCTATCCAATTCACAACTTCCCCAGTCCGAATCTGAATATCCGATTATTGACTCACCAGTCTTTTTAAACGAAAGTACATGATCGTGTGTATTCTTCAAATATCGCAACATACGTTTTACAAAATTCCAACTCATTTCATTTGGATTTTCATTGAATTGCGCTAACTTCACCACACAATGCATTATATCGGGTCGAGTTCCGGTGGCCAAATACATTAAACTTCCAATAAGCGCTCTATATCTATCTTGCATTTTAAATGTAGGCATATCTCGTTCGCCCTTTTTATATATTAATTTTTCATTCGGACACATTGGAATAGAAACACTATTACAATTCTCCATTCCGAAATTACGTTATATATTCCAAATATATTTCGACTGTGACAATGTAATGCCATCTTCGTTTCTGACCACAGACTACTTAGAGATACTACGTATACTACGTTTCTGACAATGTCAATACCTAATATATATTTGACCTGTCCAAAGTCTTTTAGTTCAAACTCTTTACATAATTGTTTCATAAACTCATCAATTAAAGACTTTTTGCTACATGCTATCAAAATGTCATCAACATAGATCAAAACAAAAAGTTTTATTCCATTCTCCTCCTTAAAATACAAACGAGGCTCATTTATGGAAGCATTGAATTTCATTTTATTAAATTTTTGTTCCGTATGGTGCCGGACGTAAAGAATTTCACCATCCCATGTCTTCCCGTGGGTGTCGTAAGAGGCGACTAAGGGACAAATCCAGAGAATGGGCAGCAGCGTTCTCTGTGCTTCTATAACAACCATACTGCGATCGCCAACCCGCCTGCCAAGCGTGGCGATTATGGCAAAACCCCCCCAATGAATAGCACAAATAAAAAATGGCCCCTGGTACCCGGCAGCTTGCCTACCCTCGACTACGGTAGCGGTCGAGGCTACGGCATGGCAAGGGGTGCTAAGAATCTCCGGACGAGATCCGGCTACCCCAAAAATCACCGACGACTGGACCTGGCAACGTACAACACACACACACTTCGGACCGACGAGAAGGTCACCGAACTCGAGGAGGAATTGAGCAGGTTGCGATGGAGTATTATAGGGTTATCTGAAGTCCGAAGAGAGGGGGAGGACTCGATAATCCTCAAATCCGGTAACCTGCTCTATTTCCGAGAGGGTGACCGGCAGTCCCAGGGTGGTGTCGGGTTTATCGTCCACAAGTCCCTTGTGAACAACGTGGTGAAGATCGAGAGTGTGTCGACCAGGGTGGCGTACCTTATACTCAGAATATCCTCAAGATATTCGCTGAAGGTCATACAGGTCTACGCCCCAACCTCGGCACACCCCGACGATGAGGTAGAGACCATGTATGAGGATATCTCCAGAGCCATGCATGGTTTCAAAACTCACTTCACCGTTGTCATGGGGGACTTCAACGCGAAACTGGGCAAACGAGACGAGGATGAGCTGCAAGTGGGGCAATTTGGAGTTGGACAACGGAACCACCGGGGTCACCTACTGTCCAGTTTTATGGAGAAGGAGGGCCTCTATATGATGAACTACTTCTTCAAAAAGCGTGAACACAGGAAGTGGACCTGGCAGAGCCCCGATGGTGCAACAAAAAATGAGATTGACTTCATCATGTCAACGAAGAAGCAAATGTTCAATGATGTCTCTGTGATCAATTCGGTAAAAACCGGGAGCGATCACCGCATGGTAAGAGGCACATTGAACATTAATATTAAGCTTGAAAGGTCTCGACTGATGAAGTCCACGCTCCGGCCAGCACAGATCCAGGTCCAAAACCCCGAGAGCTTTCAGCTCGAACTCCAGAATCGTTTCGAGTGCCTAGGGAGCTCCGTGGATGAATATAGCAACGGGTTCGTGGAAGCTGTCCATACGGTCGGGTCTAAGTTTTTCAAGACCCGTCGTACAGATAGAAACAAAAAGCTCTCTGATCATACCCTCAAGCTTATGAAGGAGAGGCGTGAGATGATCCTGCAGTCTTCAGATGAGGCGTGCAAATACCGGCAGCTCAATAGACAGATCTCTAAATCCTTGAAAAGAGACCTCCGCCGCTTCAATACCGAGCGTATTAAAGACGCGATCGAGCGAAATAAAGGCTCCAAGGTGTTTTCAAGGGATCTGGCTATTGGGCAGAGCCAACTCACGAAACTGAAGACCGACGATGGCAGGATCGTATCCGCCAAACCGGAGCTTCTCAGGGAGATCGAGACATTCTATGGGCAGTTGTACACATCGATCAGCAAGCCCGTTGCGAGTCTAGCAAATGACCCAAGAGCTAGATTGACCCGACACTATACCGAAGATATCCCGGACGTCAGCCTGTACGAGATTAGGATGGCTCTGAAACAGCTCAAAAACAACAAGGCGCCGGGTGATGACGGAATTACGGCCGAACTCCTGAAGGCGGGTGGAAAACCGGTCCTTAGGGCCCTTCAGAAGCTGTTTGATTCCGTCATACTCGAGGGCAAAACGCCACAGGCATGGTGCAGGGGTGTGGTGGTACTCTTCTTCAAGAAGGGCGACAATGCCCGGTTGAAGAACTATAGGCCCATCTCACTTCTTAGCCATGTCTACAAGTTGTTTTCAAGAGTCATCACGAATCGTCTCGCGCGCAGGTTAGACGAATTCCAGCCCCCCGAACAAGCCGGATTCCGAAAAGGCTTTAGCACCGTAGACCACATACATACGCTGCGGCAGGTTATACAGAAGACCGAAGAGTATAACCTGCCTCTCTGTTTAGCGTTTGTGGACTACGAGAAAGCCTTCGATTCGATAGAGACTTGGGCTGTACTGCAGTCTCTCCAACGGTGCCAGATCGACTACCGGTACATTGAGGTGTTGAAGTGTTTGTACAAAAACGCCACCATGTCAGTCCGTCTTCAGGATCAGACCTCGAAACCAATCCTTCTCCAGCGCGGCGTGAGACAGGGAGACGTCATTTCTCCGAAACTGTTCACTGATGCGCTGGAGGATGTCTTCAAGGTTCTGGACTGGAGGGGGCTGGGCATCAACGTTAATGGCGAGTACATTACTCACCTCCGGTTTGCCGACGACATAGTGGTCATGGCTGAGACCATGGAGAGCCTCAGTAAAATGCTCGATGACCTCAGTAGAGCTTCCGAAAGAGTGGGTCTTAAAATGAACATGGACAAAACCAAGATCATGGTGAATGCCCATGTAACACCCACTCCTATCAAGGTCGGAGACTCTACTCTCGAAATTGTAGACGATTATGTCTACCTGGGACAAACGATCCAGTTGGGTAGGTCCAATTTCGAGAAAGAGGTCAACCGTCGAATCCGACTCGGCTGGGCGGCGTTCGGGAAGTTGCGTGGTATCTTCTCGTCCAATTTACCGCAGTGTCTCAAGACAAAAGTCTATGACCAGTGTGTGTTGCCAGTGATCACCTATGGGACCGAGACGTGGTCGCTCACAATGGGCCTTATCAGAAAGCTCAAAGTCACCCAAAGGGCAATGGAGAGGGCTATGCTCGGAATTTCCTTGCGTGATCACGTCAGAAATGATGATATCCGCAGGAGAACCAAAGTTACCGACATAGCCCGAAGAATTGCCAAACTTAAGTGGCAGTGGGCAGGGCACATTGCTCGCAGAACGGATGGCCGATGGGGCCGAAAAGTTCTGGAATGGCGACCGCGAACCGGAAGACGATACGTTGGAAGGCCTCCTACTAGGTGGACTGATGACCTGGTTAAGGTTGCGGGAAGGCGCTGGATGCGAGACGCACGGGATCGGTCAATGTGGCGACGCCTGGGGGAGGCCTATGTCCAGCAGTGGACGCCTTTCGGCTGAAATGATGATGATGATGATGAAATTTTTGATCCAACATTATATTCCATTGCTTTCCATCCATATAACGCCTTTTTTAATCGGCATACATCTCCTCTAGTCTCAAGATCCTTCAACATCTGTTCAGCTTTGCCCCTAACAGTCAAACATTCACTCTCATTTCCTGAAATGTTCAGAAGGCAGACTTTCAGTAATTCTGGAACTTTCATATAAATCTCTTCTTCCAATAGTCCATTCAAATACGCTGTATTGATGTCCAATTGATGGATTTCCATATCCATCTCTGCCGCAAGAGCAACGAGCAGCCTCACAGATTCAAGTCTTGCCACAGGAGCAAATGTACTATGATAATCAATACCATACCTCTGACTAAATCCTTGCGCTACTAATCTTGCCTTCTCCTTTCAGTTTTATCAGGATTTTATTTTGTTGTTAAAACATAGCGGCATCCAACAACTTCACGATTTTCTGGTTTCTTAACGATATCTCAAGTTCCATTTTTCAGTAAACTTTTGACTTCAGATAAAATAGCCTGTTCCCATCCATACTTCTCATTACTAGAAAGAGCTTGTTTCAATGTAATCTCTATCGCACCTGCAAAATCATTACAGTCCGTAAATTCATCCGGGTCTGATGATACTCTTTCGTTCTCACACGGATGATGTGGCAACGCATCTCTTTGAGGTGCTATTTCAACCATTTGATAAATTTTCTTCGGACGACCCGTACAACTTTTATCTAAACGTGGCCTGCCTGGAGCTCTCTTATATATTTTTTCTGGTTCCTCATGCCTAACATCTGGTCCCATATCGCTACTTTGACAATGCGTTTCAACATCCAATGTTAATCGCATCGTTGATTCAATACAGGAATCAATACAAGAATGCTCACCATCAGGTCCTACTTCGTAAGAATTACGATCAGGAATGTCCGTTGAATTAATCTCTATTTCCGCAAACGTAGGTTGTATTTTCAAAGGAGTAGCACATTTTTCAATCATTAGCGGATCATCCTTCAGATTATCCTCCAAACCATTTTTATTCTGATGAAATCTGACATCTCTGGTTATCACAATTTTCTTGTCGGAAGGGATCCAAACTCTATATCCCTTGACTTCTCTTGGGTAACCAACGAAGACACCTTCATGACTCTTTTCTGCAAACTTACTTTTGTTTGGTTCTTTATCTAAGACATGTACTCTAGTTCCGAACTTTTGTAAGTAGTGTAGTTTGACAGATCTTCTATACCACTTTTCATACGGTATATCTCCTCCAAGAGAACTCGATGGACATCGATTTCTGATATAACATGCCGTCACCACAGCAACTGCCCATAAACCAGCCGAAAGACCTGAGGATATAAGCATACATCTCGCCATTTCGACTAAAGTCCTATTCATTCTCTCAGCAACTCCGTTTTGTTGAGGAGTCCGAGGAGTTGTTAATCGTCTACCTATACCTTCTTTTTTCAGATACTCATCAAACTCACGATTGCAATATTCACCTCCGTTGTCAGTTTGAAAATATTTTATCCTTTAACCAGTTATGTTTTCTACATAATTTTTAGAAATTTTAAAAACGGTGAAAACAGAACTCTTTGCTTTCAACAAATACACTTCACACCAACGTGTACTATCGTCGATAAAGGTTACAAAATATTTTGTGTAATAATAGGCCCGACCACATCTGAATATAAAACCTCAAAACCTCATTACAAGGCCCATTTGATTTCGAAAATGGTAAAGCACTCATTTTCCCTTTCGCACAAATGTCACAGTCATACAGCTCACGCTCATTTATCCTTGGAGTTTTGATACCAGCCTTTGTCAAAACTTTCGATAAATCTCTTGCATTCAAGTGTCCCATTCGTTCATGCCATAACCACACATTATCATCTGATACTAATAATGCAGATTCATTCCGTTCCCTAACGTAATATAAGTTATTCGTACGATCTGCAACCACAACAATATCCTCTTGACAATTTTTACTATGGCCCTATCCTTAGTAAACATTACGGTATACCCTTTATCTGTAATCCTTGCCACTGTAATCAGGTTACATCGTAAATCAGGAACGTACAATGTGTCTGGCAATTGAACATTTGTATTAGACTCACCTTTACATGCAGACAGTGTGACCATGCCCTTACCTTCAACTTTTGTGGTCAAATTGGAGGCTAAATTCAATTGACTCGATGATGGTAACAAACCATCTACAAACTTGTTAACATCTTTGCGTAGATGTGATGTACATCCGCTATCTAAGATCCAGTTCTTACTCCCGTTGTGCACAGCATTACATTGATCTGAAACACATTTAAAAGCATCAAAACTGGTATCAAAAGATACTTTACTAACTACATCACTTTCAACAATGCACTTTGCCGAATCTTTTTCTTTGTTTTCCGTGCATTCTGATGCTTTATGCCCTAATTGGTGGCATTTGAAACATTTGAACCTGAATGTTCCACGTTGTTTATTATTAACTTCTTCCTTCTTGAATTTTCTTTCACGGCCATTGCCTTTTCTTCTGAATTGTGCCTTGAACTGTAGTCTTCATTGATTTTTATTTTCAATGTTTCAGGATTTGGAATTTCATCTCGAGACTCTATTGCACATCGGAAATTGTCAAACTCTTTAGGAAGACTATAGAGTAACATTATAGAAAATAGATCGTCGTGGATTTCTACATCCATTGCACTCAATTTATCTTTAATATCAAAAAATATTGAAATGTGTTCATAGAAATTGCCAGGCTCGGTGAATCTCATCATTGTCAACCTTTTCAAAAGAGTTGCCTTTTTGGCTGGTTCTTTTGATGCATATATAGATTCTAGCTTTAACCATACCTCTATGGACGTTTTGCACCCTCTTACATGCCGTAACTCACCAGGACTTATAAAATCAAAATAAAAATCATTTTTTTTATTTCACGTAGGCCTACATGGGCACTAATAAAACGTCGACAAAAGGTGCACGGTTCGGGTTGGTCGTTTCCTATGGAGATGAACCGGCAAGAAACTCCATGGTTACACTTTTAAAAATGGTTTGGTTTTACAATATTTCCATGTTACAGCATTAGTACTTAGATATGGGGGGGCAACGTAGGCCCGACTTATGACAATAAGTCGTAAGAAACAAAAAAAATAAAATAAAAAGATTATATATTATATAAAAAAAAATAACAAATGTTAACTAGCATCTAGAAGCCTACAATGTTCACACATTCACAAAACAATCGGTAAAAGAATCTATACAAAGGTAAAAAAAATAAGTATAACAAGACTGAATTTAACATGTGGCACAAATGTTGTTATCAGTGCTGTAACTATTCTTAGCAAAGGGCTATAAAGATGATTGAAAACCATTGTAAAAAGTCTAATTAAAAGAAGGAAAGAAAAATGAGATTGAGAATAGTTAGAGACATCCACATATTTGTGCCGTTTACAAGTTACCAGGGAAGCTGCATGTGCAGAAGGAGCTAAGGCCAAATGGTTTTTATCTTCAACGTGGTCCTTGATTTTATAATTTGCCTTTTTAACAAGGATACGTTTGATGTAGTTTTTGAACTTTCCATCGGTCAGTTCTATAACTGACTTTGGCAACTTGTTATAAAAGCGTATACTGTTTATAAGAAAAGACTTGCTAGTTTTCGTTAATCTGAATTTGGGTATTACAATTTCGTGCTTACTGCGTGTATTTAAATTATGGAAGTCACTTCTAGTTTTGGAAAGCCCTCGATTTTTACGTACATACAAAATACATTCCAAAACATAAAGTGAAGGTAGAGTCAGTATATCGATCTCTTTAAATTTTTCTCTGAGGGACTCGCGAGGACCCATTTTATAGATTTCGCGGATTACCCTCTTTTGTAGGATGCAAATTGAGTCAACGTCTGCTGCTGATCCCCACAGCAGAATGCCATAAGACATAAAACTGTGGAAATAAGCATAGTATACTAACCTAGCTGTAGCTACAACGGTTAGCTGACTTATTTTCCTTACTGCATATGCAGCCGAACTTAACCTACCCGAAAGAGTTCTAATGTGCGCGCCCCACTGAAATTATGAATCGATAGTAATCCCTAAGAATACAGTTTTCGTTATAACTTCAAGATTTTTGCCGCCAAGATTTAAGTTTAGGTCATGTTGTTGTACATTTGGTAAAGAGAACTTTAGACATTTTGTTTGTTGGCATTTAAGACATCCGTATCTTGTCTATCTATTTTAAAAATTAGCGAAGTATCATCAGCAAATAGAATTTTATCCGATAATTTGGCCATCATAAAAGGGAGATCATTAATGTAAACAAGAAAAAGGAAAGGGCCGAGAATTGAACCTTGGGGCACGCCCATCTTGACTAGAGACCTGGAGGACGTCGCTCCATTAACATTTACTTTTTGCTGTCTGTATATACTCAGGATTAAGTCAGCTCTCGCCTTGGAATCTCCTACAATCCATGTCTGCGCTGCTTTCTCCTCGTTTGGTTTTTGTTTGCTACCCATCCACATATCCAAATGCATCATTCTAGATTAGTAAAGCCTCTGCTTGTACTCGCCAGCTCTCGTAATTTTCACTGGTTAAAAGCTCAATTATTCTCTTGGCCATTTTAACCACACAACAAAACTACCTCAACTCTCCGTATTTTCTTCAGCACAATCTATTGCAATGACATTCACTATGATGTTATGAATTTTTCGCCCTTCATCCTGGGTCCATAACCAATGTTGAGGTTACTGTTCTCGCAGCAGAATGTGGATGTGGTGGCGATATAACATCATGATATATATATGGAGAAAATAAAGGAAAGAAAAGAAAACGTACGCTATGAAGTTTTGTAATAGAGAAACATCATCGAGTGACACTTTCAAAAATCAAATTCACATAGTAGAACATAAATTATTCTTAATTAATAAACATAGCCAAAAAGGCTATACTAACAGTAATGTTGGAGATTTAGTTGGATGAGAAGATAATGTTGTTGTAGAAAACAAACCTGGTGATGAGAAAATAAATAGAAGTTGCTGGGATCCCTGTGACACGCTTAGAAATAGTTTTTGCATGAAATTTTGGCTCATGTAATGATGGTTAAAAAAAATACAAAAATATTTTCGGTTATATGTTAATCTGGAATCTTTTTTTCAAATGTGTCAGACATAAAGAGACTCTACTGTTACGCCCGAAAAAATATGAGTCCTGTTCTTTCTCTTTTATTTTCATATTCCCAGTGTTTATTCTAAAGGAAAAGTTTAAAATGTGTTGAGTTAAAATAATAAGAGTAACATTTTGTTTTATAAAATAGTTTAAGTAATAATATTACAGTGCCTAGACATGATATGAATTTAGGGTGAACGCACTAATAGTCAACCTACGCGGTTCATACAGTTCCTAATTTTAAATTAGAATCATCTTACCCTAATTGATATTATGTCTTACAATTTAATAGACTATAATGAAGAAAGAAGAAAGAAAAAATGTTTATTTGTCACAAAACGACATACATTATAATAACATGCTTATGCTAAACCCTTAACAATAGTATAATATTTAATATAATTTCAACGTATTATAATAATTATAAAATAGTTTTTGTTCTCTTAACGAATATGATAAAGGAGTAACTGAAAGTACCTTCAACTTTGGCTTTTAAACGTCACTAAACAATATTCACAATATTCACTAAAAGAACATTAACTATTTAAACTAACGCTTTATAGTAATTTTATTACGTAACATCAAGAAGCTGAAATATTCTAAATTATAATATAATTAAAATTTATAATTAATAATTAGTGTAAGAATAATATTTATGTAAGTCACTTTAAAGTTATACACAATCGTCACGTAACGCATTAAACATTTTACATATCTCTTGCTCTGTAAGTACACCCTTACACCCCTGAATGCCGGGGTGTATGACTATCATTACAGCATAGGTTTTGGAATTTGAACTGTCATACTCATACTGCACGAAGAATATTTTTAAAAAGTTAATATTTTTTTTCTCTGTATCCATTAATTACTCGAATCGGAATCTAGACAATTTATTTTATAAAGATTTTATTTTAAATATGGAACTATTTGTTTCCACATCGTATGTTAGATGGAATCGATTTAAAAATCAAACTGGCCAGCAAGATTTGACGCGCTTGCGTGCGTGAAAAAAAAAAAAGGCAGTCTACTAGTAGGCGCGAAAGCATCGCGAAAATAATTAATTTTCTTGTTTGAGTTCTTTTTCAAAAGTTTTAAACATGTCTAGTGACGAAGACATAGATCTAACGCCCGATTTTATTAAAGAAAGGGCAAAAACAGTTGTCGAAAATATATTACCGCCGAACTCGAAAGAAAGATATGTAAAGGCATACGACGAATTTATGAAATGGCGGTCAGAAAAAAAAGTGAAATCTCTTTCTGAAAGTGTTTTTATATCATATTTTGATGAATTATCTAAGAGGCTACAACCTTCCAGTTTATGGTGCTTTTATTCCATGCTAAAATCTACAATGATGACAAAACATGACGTGAATTTGAAAGATTTTTCTAAACGTACTGCTTTCTTGAAAAGGCAGTCTGACGGCTTTAAAAGCAAGAAATCGAAGGTATTTACTGCAGAAGAAGTACAGAAATTCTTAAATGAAGCTCCGGATGAAATTTATTTAGCAATAAAGGTACCTACGTATTTACTTGCCCTTTTTAATAAGTTACCAAAATATTTCACAAAAATACTATGCGAATTTGGTGCCTTTAATACAACTTATGTCTTTTTTACAGGTTGTTCTAATTTTTGGGATATCGGGAGCCTGCAGAACCGTGGAATTGACAAACTTGACAATAGAAAATGTAGAAAAACATAACAAATTACTACTCATAAAACTGCCTAACACGAAAACTAAAATTGACCGGTCATTTGTTGTGCATGAAGAATTTGCAAATTATGTTGAAAAATATCAAGCTCTTCGGCCTGAAAACGTGGATACAAATCGTTTTTTTCTTAATTACAGTAAAGGAAAATGCCACAGACAAGTAATAGGAAAAAACAAATTTACAGGCATGCCAAAGCAAATAGCCACATATTTAAAACTGAGTAACGTAGAGTTATACACCGGGCATTGCTTTCGCAGAACATCAGCGACTCTATTGGCTGATTCGGGAGCCAACCTCACTCTGTTAAAAAGGCACGGCGGCTGGAAGTCCAGCAAAGTGGCCGAAGGTTATATCGAAGATTCGATGGCAAACAAAAGCAAAATTACTTCTAAAATAACAGAAAATATAAACTTGAAATCACCACGTCAAAGCACATCATCTGAGCCATTTTTTAATGAAGAAAATAGTACCAGTCAACTGCCGCCATTTACGATGCAAGAACCTCAAGTCACTCAAACTCAAGTCTTATCATCACAAACTCATATTCAAACTATAAATATTCCTAAAAAGAACGTGACCATATCTCTTACAAATTGTAATAATTTTACTATTAATTTTAATTAAATACACATTTTTTTCTTCTTAATAAATGTTCATTGAAACCTGCTGTCTTGTTGTTTACTTACCTCACAATCGATATGTAAAGCAGAGTATTTATCTCGGGCGTAAGCATCAATTGCATACTCGGGTTAATTAGCGCCTTCGCTTCGCTCAGGCGCCAAAAACCTCGTATGCAATTGATGTCATACAGCCCTTGGTTAATAATCTACTATTAAATGGCTGATTTTTTTTATCTTTTTCTGTCTTTGTTACGATAATTTAAAATAAAATGGAGTAAGTATTTCATGAGTTCGGAAAAAAATATTCTTACTGATAGATATTTATGTAATATCTCCTTTATATTTCTGGAATAACTTGTTCAAAACCCGTGTAATGGAATTTCTTTAAGGATAATACATAATTGGATACACTTCACGTGGCTTGGTTTACAGTACTATGACTGGATAGCCAGGTAAGATATTTCAGCAGTTCCATTTTCAAGTTGGAAATAAAATTGAGTATTTTGTGAAACCAGGATTTGTGTAACGGATGTTATTTTTGTATTATGAGATTTGTTATTGCAGCATTTCATAACATGGTTGAATTATCGTATAAAGTAAACTAAAAACCTTTTTAAATTGTATTGCCTCAAATGTGACATTTATTTTAAAATGATTTTTGAATTTAGCCAAGCCAAGTGTAGGCAAATTTTATTTTTCCTTTCAACTCTAAAATAAATGTTTAGCTTTTCCAATATTTAATTATAAATGTCTGTTTTATTTTACAATTTTAAAGTACTAAGAGCTGTTATTAGTTATGATTTTTCCTAGCTATATAAAGACCAATTTATTATTCATTTACGATGTCTTTTTATCTATTTTTTCTATAACGTAGGCCAACTATTACATTTCATTGCTGGATATAAGCCTCTCCCGATCTACACCATACATAACGCAAGTACGTGTTCCTAAATTTGTGATATAATAATTTTTACTATAAGTTTGACCGTTATCTAATACCTACGAAATTTATATCATAATTATGGTACCAAGTTAGTTAATAATTCTCTGTAGCCTCTTTATCATATCTTCCTATTATTACTTACCCTTATTATTTCCATCCACGTCTTTTGTATTCGATAAAGTATCTTCATTAAAACTAAAATCGTCCTTACTTTAACCGGTAGAATCATCTATAGTACCTACAACTGTGAAGTCGAAAATAATTTTCCAGTTCACAAAACTTTTGAACATTTTTTGTCGAAACGAACTTCAATCTGGAGTTATGAGCTCAGCGGGGTTGTTTGTTTGGAAAGAGACTTCGTTAGAAGTCTCTTTCCAAACCGTCACCCTTAACTATTAAATTTCCTACGTCCCTATTTAAGTGAAGTTTAGTAATTAACCCATTCCAATAAGAATAAGAATAATTTATTAAAAAGTTAATACGTTCACAAAAATGTACATTAGGTGCAGTAGTATTATTTCTAAAACAATGTTATAAATAGTGCTTATATGTAAACTATAACAACAATATTTTATTACAACTGCAAGATTATATAAAAGAATTTCTATTTTTTTGGTAGGGACCTGCCTGATATAGGTTCTTTCAAACCTGTGTTTCAGGCCATCACTTAACATAAAGCAATAATTAGGTCAATAAAATTATTAAATAAAATTAGCCTATTAACAAACACAAAAATACATAAATTGGTACAAAACACAAAAAAGAAACAAAATATAAAAAAAAAAAAAAGTAAATAATTTAAGAAATCACATTTGTCTAGGCCTTATACAGGTTACACTGTATACATTGTAAACATTATTCTGAATATTTTTTACCATGGTACTATTCCAAAATTTAAAATCGATTGCCCCATAGTCTCTTTCCAATATTTGCATAACTGGAAAAAATGTGCTGAACAGCAGATTTTATTAGCTATTTTCGGGTTGGTGCCATAGTAAAATTTGTTCATAATTTTGAGTTAAAGACCATGAATGTTTTGTTTTTCTTCTGACACGCCTTGTATATTGCAACATCGAGTTTCTGCCAGAAACATCAGTGTGAGGTATTCCGAATTTCAATAAAAAATTTGAAGTTGAATATTATATTATTATTTGTCAAACTTCACTTTAGCCTAAAACCGGACCGATTTTATACTTTTTAACTCCATAATACTCAATTCATAAACCCGTCTACAGTCCCTTTTTTAAAACTCCATGTTTCTCAGCGGCTGAAACTGCTTTTGGGTTTTCCTTATTTGTTCTGTCCTAAGGAAATATTTTGCCAGATTCATCCGTCTACCGAAATGATCGAATCATAGAGATATTTGATTGTATTAGAAGATTGATTCGGTAGTAGATAAATAACGAAATATCGAATAAGTCTTACTACATTGGATTACAGACTTCATCTGAATATTTACTGGATATTGCTCTCGCCAAGTTTATCGCATCTGGCACAGTACATATATCTTTACCTATGTATGAGAGCTAACCAGCTGGATAGTTTGTTATATGGATCAACACTTTTGCCAAGTGTTGATAAACGAAAAATAAAATTCCTTTCAAGCCAGTTTAAAAAAAAAAATACCTTGAAACTGTTCTTTATGACTTCATATTATCTATGTGGAAGCTACCAACTAGGTAAGTATTTCATGACTTTTAAATGACCTATTACAACATATGGTGTGTTACTTTATTATCTAGTACCAAGCGAACTCACAATTATCACATATGAATTAACTTAAGTGGATAATATAGCAATTTAGTTATTATAAAAACCTATAAAGAATTTGGCCTAATATTCTGTTTTCAACGCGATAACTCAGTAACGGATAAACCTACATGCTGCAGACACGTGAAAAACCATAACCCTCTTTTTGGACTTCGCTGTAGATGGCTAAAACATATTAAACATAGGGATTAAACTAACATAGTCTGTCTCATCTTTTCGTTAAGTGGATTGTAAGTAAAAATGATTTCTTTGTATCGATTTTAGGGATCCCTGAAGAAGACTAAGAAGAGAAGTACGTCGCCGGCATTAGAATCAGTACGCTTTGTCGTCACCAGCCGTGGGTTCACAAATCGACCTGATTCTTTAGTCGGCGCGTGTTTATATCAACAGAAGAGAGAGAAGAGAAGAAGAAGGGAAGACGCTGCTTGATTATTTTGAACTTTCCTGTTTACTGTTTTTATCTATATGTATAAAAAATAGTTCCTGTTTCCCTTGGTCACGCCATAACTTAAGAATGACTTTACCGATTTCATTGATCTTGTGTTTATAAGTTTTCTAATAATTTTCAGAAGATTCTTACGGAAAGTAAAATTAAGAAAAAAATAGCTAGGTAGGGTAGGTATGTAGGTAAGCAGGGTAGGTAGGTAAGTAGGGTAAGTAGGTAGGGTAGATAGGTAGGGTGTGTAGCGGAGGCAGTTGACGGGAGCGAAGCTGCTGGCGCTGCCAGTATTTTATAGTTTTCCTTGTGTGTTAGAAATTAAAAAAACAAAGAAAAAGTTATCAGAAGCCCTACAGTCGAAAATCAATCTAGATGCCCCTCTGCCTAACCTTCAAGGCATACAAGAGTGATGTTATGTGTTATGTTATGCAATCTTCATCAACAGCCTTGTAATGAGCCCACTGCTGGGACACAGGCCTCCTCTTTGTGAGAGGGAGTGGGCCATAATCCACAACCCGGGCTCAGTGCAGGTTGGAGGATGTCACATGATGTCTTCGACTTATGCAATCTTAGTATTATTCAGTACCTACCTTGTTGGGTTGTGATGGTCAGGTTGGGAGTTATTCCGAAACCGAGTTTATTAAGAAACCTTAGATTCGTCATGTTGAGACTCACGTCATATTGAAAACATCTGAAGGTTAACCCCATTTCATGTCCATGCAATCATTGCTCATCGGAATGCGATGAGGCCGCCCGTTGAACTAAGTTTTTTTTTTGTTGTGCTTTTTCTGTAGTGCGCTAAAATAAATATGATTAAATAAAGTCTGAAGAATCTACTCAATAGCCTTATACGGGTTGAATAAAAAAATCTAGTATCAAATTTTAGTAAAACAGCAGCATTAGTTCAAAAAATGCTCTAAAATAAAACTTAAACCAACATCCACCAGTTTGTCGCTTACCAACATTAAAAACCCTCAAAAATTTTAACTGTAATGCTTATTTTCATATAATTTACCCTCATCAGTGCTTCAAGGAGCGTGAAAGAGTGGGGACATAACGCTTGGCTGCAAATTGAACGTTAATTTCACTCGCGACCTCTTCGCTTACAAGCGTAAAGCGCAAGCCATACTGGAACAAAGTGAAACAAAGATAAGTTTTTTTTTGAGTTACCTCACACTAGAAATTTCTACTGTATCGTGGTTGCGTTTACAAACATTTTAACTCTCAAACACACATACACATCGGGGTTTGTGTTTGAGAGATATGCTCAATAATAATCCTATAATCCGTGTCGTCAATAGTTCGCTTAGCTTTGCTCATGTCATCTACTATGAGAGCTAAGCGAGCTACTTGAAGTGAGAACAACAACACTTGGTTCTTTTTACGCCTCCGATGACCTTTTCCGATTAATTTCGTTGCGAGATCCAAGCCGTATGAATCTTTTCGCCGGGCCTCGTCGTGCAATGAAGCAGGTGAACTCGCAAGTTTTTCTGGTGGTGTCTACTGTTGATAATGGCTTTTAGGAGTTGTAGTGGGCTTGTCCCAATCATAATTATACTAGGTAGATTATCACGCGGGGCGGGACGCTTTTCACGCCCTGTTTCGCTGGAATCGTCAAGTTCTCCAGTAGTTTAGTTCTTTAATTCGCGTGGTGTAAACCGAAGTAGGAAAATACGCGACTTCATAAACCTAGCTTCGTTCCCAGTGTGGCCTGCGCTTTATGAGTGACATAGGCCAAAGGAAAACTTCGTTGTGTGTTTTTGCGACAACTACACTCAAAATATGCCGAATTTTATTTAATTTTAAATATTAAATGAATTTATTTTGCTTAACAAAACCTATATAGACTAAGGCAAGCTGAAACGAAGCGCTCAGCAGTCAATAGGTACAGTTATTTTTTATATAAGTTTATAATCATTATGAGAGCTAAAGATCCCACAATATAACAAGTTAATAGTGACACAATTGAGTCCCAGGTTCAAAATAGTATAGTGACAAGTTAAGACTTTCCAGCGAAACAGGGGGTGAAGAGCAGTGGTGGCAGTGGTAACGGCCCTGACTTACGTTACGTTAGTTCGAACCCAGGCAGCCGCTTTACCTTGTGTAAATTATTTAATTATCACTGCTCTTAAAACGGTGAAGGAAAACATCGTGTGGAAACCAGCATATCCTAGAACCAAATATTTGAAAACATGTGACATCCACCAACTTGCACTGGGCCTGCTTGGTGGATTAAGGCCCATTACTTCTCTCACAGAGAGGAGGCCTGTGTCCCAGCAGTGGGAACATTATAAGGCTAATGATGAGGTTAATATGAGGGAGTGAGTCACCGTCCTCTTAATTAATTATTCTCAATACTTAGCATAATACCAACTACCCCAATATTCTTCTTCTTCCCCGTATCGCTTGCACTACAGTCATTCAAATTTGTTTGGCGCAAAACATACTCTTCCACGGCGTTGTCGATGGCAGCATTGGCAGCGCATAGATAACCCTGATCACATATTTTGGGGCAGAGAGGACACGACGTGAGTTGGGACATGGTTTGTAACTCGGCGCTGCATTCACACCCTACTGCTGTTCTGTCGAGGTAGTCCCATTTAACGAGGTTGGCTTACAGCTTACTACTTCCGTTCTGAGGCGGTTCAGGGACTTCCAGCTGGACCACGGAAAGTAAGACCCTGCGGGAAGATGCTCGCTTGGTGGCAAATACTGAGTGGGTGGCGGAAAAGTATCCTGCCACAGTTTGCAGCAGGCATCGGCCGGGTCTCCTGACAGGAGAACTACAGATTTCAGGAAGCTGTTCTATCTACCCTAATAAAACATTATAACAAATTGCATTTTTATTCTAAACACCCTTTCACGATTAAGGAACAAACCTTGTTAAAGCCACGAAAATTTAATTGGCAGTAATAATCTTAAAATGCACGAAACTGAACATTATACAAGGAATTAAGGATGCATGAAAATATGCAAATTGTGGCATTAATCCCTTCAAGGACAGTATTATTCAAATGAGCCGGGAGCTTGAATTATGATATGGTACATTAGTGTAGCGGGTTTGAAATGTGACAAAATTTTACACGACTCGTGTATTTTGTCCATTATGTGTTTAGCTATAAGGTCTGTGTTCTTAACATTTAATCAATTAAGAAGTGAACTTCTTCAGAAAAGTCTAATAACAAAGCGAGAACTCAATTCAATCTGCACTTCGATTGTTACAAGCTTTTGCGAAATCTTTTTTTATTTTTTTAACCGTCTTCAAAGAGGACGGGGTTCTCAATTCGAATGTATGTTTTTGTATGTTTGTTACGTGATTACTCTGCCAATCATAAACCGATTTTCTCATGTAGTCTTTGTATTTAAATTTTATCAAGATCTGATTAGGAGTTTTAGTTATTGTTAATAATGCATATTTTCATGGTAATACCAAAAGGTGGTACCTGGTGGTACCAAAAGTAAGAAGAGATAGATACCAGAAGTAAGTAAGATAATATAAAAAAAAAGGTTCAAAATGTAAAAAAAAGACACCGACATCCGAATAAAGTTATATTTCGCTTTGTAATGTTTTGTTATGGAAGTCGGTTTAATTTATTTGTTAAAATGATTTTTGTATTATTGATAGTTCCGCGTTTGACCTCTATCTCACCTGATGGTAAGCGATGATGTGGTCGACGGTGAAGCACGCTTGCCTAGAAGTAACTCTTGACTTAAAGCTATCAGGAAACACAGACTCTTGCGGGGAATGTCGCTCCATAGCTGTACGCATAATATAAGTATTCAAAAAACGTTTACTGAAAAAAATTTCTTCAACATCATTCAAAAAATAAACAAAAATTTCTTTATTCAATTAGGCCATTAAGCGGCACATTCAAAAGTCTAAAAAAATAATAATTATAAAGTAATAATAATTGATTCTGCCGTCCATTCGGAAATGTAGCTTGTTATGGAGAAGAACGGACAAGAAACTCCACACATATTCTTTTAAAAAAATATATTTAAAAAAAATCTTTTACAAATAGGTAATTAAAAACAGGCGGAGGCAGCTTATTTATGACCAATCCCAACTGATGGCGCCCGTTGACGAACATGCCACATGGATCGGCATCACTAAGCTCAACCATCATGGAGGGAACCAAATGATCCAACACATGTGCCACCATCAGATAGACATTAGAGAGAGCATGACACACTCAACTACCAGGGCACACTGAAGTCAACGAACGACACATAGGTACAGTAAATCGTAGATTTACAGTTGGTACTCACATAATATGTGCTGTGCAGTTATATAATACAAAAATAAATTGAGTTTATACAATATAAATATATTCATACAGTCTTCAGCAGGTCCAACCATACTTCAGAACTTTTCTGCTTATCACTTGTTTTTGTGCCCTAGTGGCTGTGGAGCTGGACTAGCGTGGGGCTACTATGTTTTATAATGGGCATGTAAGATTCACATCTAGTAGGTGTCAATCAGACTTTTTTGTTTTACAATATTTTTGCATTTGCATACTTGATTGTACATCAGTTTTGTGAAATACAAATAAAATGTGTGTGCGTTTTATACAAGTTCTGAATTTCGCCTCATTCAGTTGTAGAATGTGGGGCGGTATTTTATTGTAAAATTTTATGCAGTACCCTATAAAAGATGACGCTACTTTAGCCAGCCTGATACCTGGTTCAATTAATTGGTCCCTATTTCTAGTAACATAACATTTCAGCTGAAAGACGTCCACTGCTGGACATAGGCCTCCCCCAGGCGTCGCTACATTGACCGATCCCGTGCGTCTCGCATCCAGCGCCTTCCCGCAACCTTAACCAGGTCATCGGTCAACCTAGGGGGAGGCCGAAAAAAAAAAACTAATTGACATAAAATAAAACCCCTTTTTTATTTCCTGAAAGATCATGCAGAGGTGAGCCTAATATGTTATGTTCAACCTTTTGCCAGTTATGTCAAAGTCCCATTTAATAGGGGCGCGCCTCATCATCATAATTTCAACCGAAAGACGTCCACTGCTGGACATAGGCCTCCCCCAAGCATCGCCACATTCATCGGTCCTGTGCGTTTGGCATCTGCGAAACGGGGCGTGCCTATTTACTTCTAAATTGTTATTTGTTTGGTATACAATAAAGAGTATTATTTTCTATGGTATTGTCATCAACTGCGCTTCAAAATTACTTAGTTACTAGCGGACGCCTCGCGGTTTCACCCGCGTAGTTCCCGTTCCCGTGGGAATACAGAGATGAAAAGTAACATATGTTACCCGGGGATAATGTAGCTTCCCAACTGTAAAAGAATTTTTGAAATCGGTCCGGTAGTTTTCAAGTTTATTTGTTACATACAAAAATATAAATCTTTCCTCTTTATAGTATTAGTATAGATAATAGATAATAAAATTCTGTATTTTTATTTATTTCAAATTTTCTATACACACCCAGATCCTGATGGCAAATTGCATGCTCTGAACTTATTTTAAAAACCGGCAAAGTGCAAGTCGTATTCGCGCACGAAGGGTTCCGTACCATTATCACAAAAATGGCAAAAAACCACGTTTGTTGTATGGGAGCCTCACTTAAATATTTATTTGATTCTGTTTATAATATTAATTGTTATAGCGGCAACAAAAACACATCATCTGTGAAAACTGTCTAGCTATCACGGTTCAGCCTGGTGACAAACAGACAGACAGACGGTCGAGTCTTTAAAATAGAGTCCCGTTTTTACCCTTTGGGTACGAAACCCTAAAATTATGTCGCAAAGCAAAATCACTACAGGATTCTCTAGCATTACAAAACGATGACGATGTGAAATGAAGCTTGTGTTACCTACAACACATAAAGTTTATATTTGCAAGTAGTTTGCAGTCACGTAGAAAATAGAGCTATTTGCCATTTAAGAGCAGCGATATGTCAGGAGTGGGACATGTCTTGTCAAATGTGAGATACGGTTGGTTTTTGACATTCTTCTCATCGGTTCATTTAGGTACTTAGGATGCAGCAAATCATCGCGAGGAAGTCTGGTAAATTCTTAATTAACTCCGTACATGAGGCTACTTTTCGTCACAAGCCGAAGGATTCTGAAAGAGTCTCATAATCTTACCAATATTATAAATGTGAAATTATGGATGGATGTTTGTGTGGAAGTGTGGATGTATGTTTGTTACTCAATCACGCCAGAAAAGCTGAACAGATCTGTATGAAATTTTACACAGGTATAGATTATGGTCTGGAATGGCACATAGGTTACTTTTAAACCCGGTATAATTTATAGTTAATTAAAACGATACAGATACCAATTACTACTTACTAAACAAAACTTTTAGAAAAAGTAGATCAAATTATAAAGAACACACTTTCATCTATCCTAAACGTGGTCTTGGACGACCAAGCATGGCAACAAGCCACGCTTCCCATTCGCTTGGGTGGCCTCGGCGTCCTCAAAATTTCAAGTATTAGTTTACCAGCCTTTCTCTCCTCGGTCCACGGTACTGATAAATTTACCAGGAACAGCTTATCTTCCTCATTGGTTAATTTTGAGGTACCGTATGAGACCGATGCGTTGAACTCTTGAAAAATGGTTTGTCCTAATACGGAACTGCTAATGCCGCTCTGCAGTATTATACAGAATTACCTTATAAAATACATCGCCTGGTACTGTTGAGCGTGCGCGTCTGCTGGATGTGGGGGAATGGGAGTTGGGTTTGTGACTTCAAGCACTCCCGCCATCCACCATAGCCACTATGATGGATGACTTTTCGTTTCGGCTCGCAACTTTGTCTACGATTAGGCGCACATTGTTTTGCTCCACATCGGTGCCAATATGGTGAAGCTGTCGGCATGCTCGGGCACCATAGCCTGTCTTACTGCAAGAGCGCAGGCCACATAGCACGCCACGTCAACGACGTTATTCGTCAAGCCTTTGCCCTTGCCACCGCCGGTGTACCAGCTTAGACCCTAGCGGCTTAGTACGTGACGATGGAAAGAGACCAGATGGCATGACGTTGGTGCCGTGTAAGGTGTGTAGGACTCTGTTGTGGGACGCACCCTGTGTCGACACCCTTGCACCATCTCATGTTCCTAGTACCACGGGCTGTGCTGGCGCTGCGCCTGCGGCTGCTGAGGCCAAAAGCGTCAAGTGGCGCAAATACTGTAACCTAATTGGTTATTACAGTTTTGAGCTGTTTGGGGACGAAACGCTTGGCCTAAGTGCACGTCTCTTTTTTAAGGAGATCTCTGGCCGACTCATCGACACTGTGCGTGACCAGAGAGCTGGCTTGTTCTTTGCGCAAAGAATCAGCATTGCCATTCAACGTGGCAATGCTACTAGTCTTCTGTGCACGTTCCCGTATGACAGCGATGTAAAAGAGTACTTGAATACCTAATTTTACATATTTGTAAGTAGAGAGATTTAGTATAAGTTAGTAAGTAGAAATTTGTTTTGTTTAGTGTTTATGTACGAGTCTGTAAATAATTTTTCAATTGGAAATAAATATAGATGCATTAATTAATTCTTGTTTGTTAGCGGTTTTCACAATTCGTGTCCGTTATTTCAAGCCAAATGTCGGTCCGGTTTCGTATTACTGCTTCAGTTTCAGGAATGTAAGGTTGTCGGGCAAGCGAGTGATTAGCCCACTGTGCCTTAATCCGATAGCGGGTCTGCCTCTTTTGAGCCTTCGGATGTGCTCGGTTTAGATTCGGGTACCCTCCCTAGTGAGACGATTCTGTTTAAGGCGCAGAATATTCGCCCCTGCATCCGTTAGCTCAGCTGTAACTCGGGGTGGCGTACGCGTGGCGGCGCAGTAGCAGCGGATCCCAAGGAGAACGACGGGGACGTGGATGACTCGGGCTGGCTAGGGCTCTGCTTCATACGGTACTCCATCACGAGTACAGCAGAAGCTATTTCGGTCCGAACTAGGCGGATCTGTATGAAAGGGTTCATTTGCTGCTAAATACTCCAAAACACATCATAATGTGTTATATCCGCATTCTAATGCAGAACAGCAGAGACTTTATAAAAAACTGTCGGCTTGACTAAAGACATCAGTAGCCACGCCATTAAGTTTCCATTTAATAAAGTGGTTTGATATAAAATGACGCCTAAAGTGTTTAATCAAGCATATCTCCGTAAATTCTATCTCTAATTTAAAGCGGTGAAATTTGTTCAGTCTTACTATGTCAGTATCTTATCAAAACCTCAGCTGTTAAATGATATAACTGAACGATTAATTATTCAAAATAATTAATAGCTTACCAATAAAATTTTAATTCGATTAGTTAATAAAACAAGATTGATTGTTTCGCATGAATTTCATTGAATTAAAAAAATATATAAACAAAAAATCTACATCATTTTAATAAACCTTTACAAGAAAAATGTAAGTATGGTGATTGGTGAAGTTGGAATATTCGTAAAAAATATTGTGCATTTAAAGAAAAATAGACTGATAAACAATTCAATTCGGCAGTCGGGAAATAATAATTGCGATGTAATAATTTGCTATCAAAATGGACATTTCAAAAAATAAAATATATTTGTTTATGTTACTGTTTGTTTTAGAAATAACATGGAAGTATTTAATTTCACGCAGTAGTCATTAACAGTCGGATATTGATCGATCGGGCATTAATATGTATTTTAAGATGATCTACATAGTAGCACGCTTAGAAGACGCCTAGTAGTCACACATACGTAGAAAATCTGGCGCCAGTCTTGCTAAGGTTTATTGTTACGAGTATACTGGGTTGTGGAGGTCAGATAGGCAGTCGCTCCATGTAATCAAATCCAAATTCAATATAATAGGGAAGCTCCGACTTACGAGTTATGACTTGAACTCACTTAAGCACTTGACTTTGTGTAAAAAATCGTCACTACCCCTCTCTAAACGGCCACAGCAATATGAGAAAGCCGATATGTGCTAGAAACAAAAAATCGAAGACATATATGCACCAACCCACACTGGGGGCGCCGGTTTAAGGATATGCACAGAGTTGGCTTGTGTCCCAGCACTGGAAATGTCATAAGTTGATAATGCTATAAAAATTTGACTCAACTGCAGCTTAGATCTAGATGACAGACGAATTAGAGCGAAAAGTATAGTTTGATCTTGTGATAAATTACAAATTCTGGGGATTTACCATTATTATTCTTTTCATTATTATTATTTATTATGTCTTTTATTTAACTTTTTTCTTATTTATTACATTTTTAAATATTTTTACAAAACACACAAAAAAGAAAAACATTTAAAAATATAAAAAATAGAGGCCCACCGGTATCGGGAACAGGGTCCAAGCTACCGGCGGTCAGGGCTCCAGAGAGAGGAACCTCCTAACAATACGAGCCGTGTCCAGCAGTACTGCTTTCTGGATCAGGCCCTTGACCCAGCCGCCTAACGAGAGCCTCCTAAGGTGTTGGTCGAGGCTCGTGGCTATTAAGCCATGGGCTGACACGACTATCGGTACAATGATCGCTGAGTCCACATCCCACATGTCGACAACCTCGCGAGCCAAGTCAAGATACTTGATTTGCTTATCTTTCTCGGCTTTCACGAGGTTCCCGTCATGCGGGACAGTTATGTCAACAATCATTGCACGCCTCTCGATTCGGTCCACCACCACTATATCAGGCTTATTAGCGATAATAGTTCTGTCAGTGATGATGGACCGATCCCAGTACAATGTGATATTGCCATTCTCGAGAACTGGGTCGGGCACATACCTGTAGTACGGCACCTCCGACGCCACAAGAGTGTATTTCAGAGCAAGTTGCTGATGGATAATCCTGGCTACAAGGTTGTGCCTGTGCAAGTACTCTTCGTTAGCTAGACGAGAACAACCAGAGATAATGTGGCGGATCGATTCACCCGGACGGTGACATGCCCGACAGATGTCAACCGTGCCATCCTTTACAATAAATCTCCGGTAGTTATTCGTCATGATAACTTCGTCCATAATTGCACAGACGAAACCTTCGGTTTCCCCAAAGAGGTCACCGAATCGCAGCCAGGCTACGGACGCTAATTGATCTACTTCGGACCCATGTAGGGCCCGGAAAAAGCGTCCGTGAAGCTCCTTACTCTGCCATACCTCCCTGCGGTCGTTAGTGTCAAGCACTACAGGCTTGCGCCAGTTCTCATTCGCCAAGGAGATCGGGGTGAGTCCCTTGTCCACTGCTACTACATCTCGATGAATACCCACGTCGGTGTTTAGAAAATATTCTCTGAGATTGCATATCTCGCGGTTGTGGAGATTTTTGGCATTTAAAAAGCCTCGGCCTCCACACTTCCGCGGGATATACAATCTCATGACTGACGATCGTGGGTGATGCATTCGATATGCAGTCAGCAGTGTACGGACCCGCCTATCCAGGGCGTCAAGTTCCGTTTGAGTCCATTTGAGTATGCCGAAAGAGTACATCAGCACCGGCATGACCCAACCGTTGAAGGCGCGCACCTTGTTTCCGCCCGAAAGAAGGCTATTGAATACCTTCTTCAGGCGGCCAAAGAAGCGTTCCCTCAACGATTGCTTCATGTCTATAGTACTGATACCTAACGCTTCCGACATACCCAAATACTTATAGGTTTCGTTTGGAGAGAGGGATCTCAGGTTTATGGAATCCGCAAGTTGAATTCCTACGGATTCCACAATCTCCCCTCGCTTTACATGCATGACCGCACATTTGTCCACACCAAACTCCATCCTGATGGCGCTACTAAAAGTTTCAGTTACCTTTAGTAGCTCCATCAGCTGAAGATTGCTGGGGGCAAAAAGCTTCAAGTCATCCATGTAAAGGAGGTGAGATATAACCTGACCACCTCTCTTCAACCGATAGCCTAGCCCTGAATTCTCCAGCATCATGCTTAGAGGATTCAAGGCTAGGCATAACCAAAGTGGACTCAAACTATCGCCCTGGAATATACCTCGCTCGATCTTTACAGGTTCGCTATTCCTCTGGATATTTCGACATCCTGGATAGCGAAGGACTGTGCTCCATTGCCTCATACACGACATCAGGAAGGTGCGTAGAGTTGTATCTATTTTATACAATTCTAGCACCCTCATGAGCCATGTATGCGGCACCGAGTCATAGGCCTTCTTATAATCTATCCAACATGTCGACAGATCCTTTCGGGAACGCCGAACCTGTTGGCTAATGGCCATATCAATAAGGAGTAGCTCCTTAGTACCGCGGGACCCGTTCCTACATCCATTCTGAGAGACCGACATGATGGAGTTATTGTCAACATGTTTATTAATTTTTACTCTCAAAATGGATGTAAGAACCTTATAGACCGTTGGTAAACATGTAATTGGTCTATAATTTTTGGGTTCCGCGGTGCTACCAGACTTGTGGAGCAGGTGGGTTATACCTGTCGTAAGGAACTTGGCTAGCGAACCAGACTCTAAGGCTGCCTGGTACTGAGATGCCAAACGAGCGTGTGACCTTTGTAGCCACTTGATCCAAAAGTTGTGCAGTCCGTCCGGTCCTGGAGATTTCCAGTTCGGCAACGGACGGACTGCACGGGCTACATCTTGGGGGCTGATCGTGATAGCCCCCATTTCTTGTATTGGATCACACGCTCGTTCGACCTCCCGAGTCCATTCACCTTCGGTGTATTATTCATTATGTTCCCTATTTATTATTATTATTTATTTGTTTACCCTCGCATTGGAACGCCTTGCAGCAATTACACCAATCGAGCACAAATTTACAAATACTGAGTACAAGTGCAGGTTTCCTCACGATGTTTTCCTGCACCGTTGTCAGCCATGTCCAAGATAAACTTAGAAAGTACGTATAAATAGAAAAAATCACATTGGTACTTGCCCGGATTTGAACCCACGACCTCAAGCACGAGAGGCGAGGTCTTAGCCACTGGGCCACCACGACGTTTTAAAACTATCATGTTTCCGCTGTCTACTATACCGTTTTCATAGTCTCCTTTATAACAGTTCCCTTTTCAGAGTGGAACTATGATAGCTTTTATGCGTCATGGTGAGGTCCCTGTTCTATCCAAACTTAAAGAACTTTGAAGAGTTAAAACTTCAAAAAAGCAGACAAAACCAACTGAGTAATCCATAATTCGATCTGACTTTCCAAATTGTACCATGTTGATAGTGTTGAGCTGCCAATCTACGCTTACTGGAGGGGTGTTTTCTACAATATTGCACAACCATCGGAGACAAGTAGACTATGACAAGTAAGGAACACATTCAATTAATTTCTAATAAAAAAAATAGTAACAATACTAAGTAGGAAATCCCCTTGCTCATAGAGAAGAGGCCTGTGTCCCAGACTCCCAGCAGTAAGTCGCGATCAGTTTACCTACTGCAATTTTATGTAGGTACAAATTTACGGTTTTTTTTTCTTTTTTTTAACTTGTGCTATAAGACATTGGTTCTTGCCAAATTTCATGATTTTAGGTAAACGGGAAGTACCCTGTAGATTTTGATTCCCTTGCGAGTGAAAAGTATGCGTCATCAACGGCTGTATATCTTGATTGCGTTGATCTTGAAGTTTGATTTTATCACAGCTGCAGGGGGTTGCAAACTTAATTATATGATATTGATTTCAACTCAATACTTCCACGCGTTCCCGAGGTAAAGGGTCTTGACAAATAGACGGACAACAAAGTGATCCTATAGGGGTGCCGTTTTTTTTCCTTTTGAGGTACGTAACACTAAAATATGCTTTTGCCCATGTAAATGAACAAATTTCTCCAAGTTCTTGATACATTTTTTTATTGAGTTGTCTCTCAAGATTTTTTTATTTTTATTTTATCTCCTTTTGGCAGGTTTGTAACAAAGAAAAAAATCGAAGAGAAGCGGACGAGGAGACGCACAATTCCTGAACGAGAAACGTTCAACCAAAGCGTGGAGGAACAGTGCAAGTTCATATCAAAGTGCTGCCATAAGACCTATAGGTAATATAATCCATTCTAATATTATAAATGCGAAAGTAACTCTGTCTGTTACCTTTTCACGCATAAACCGCTGAACCGATTTAGATGAAAGTTGGTATGGAGATAGTTTGAGACCCGGGAAAGGACATAGGCAATTTTTTTTAAATAAAATACTAAGAGGGAGAAATGAGGGAATGTTAATTTTGTATGTAACTTCTTATCATGAAACCTCATCTAATTATGAACAGATTTAGATGAAGTTTAGTATGGAGATAGTTTGAGACCATGAGAAGGAGGCTACTTGCATAAAACACGAAAGGGGAGAAATGTCTATTTTTCCACTAATTAGACTCTACTTTATGCTTCTGGACCGTCAAAATATAATTATCGCGGGCCGTATACTATACTACCCCGGGCCGGAGTTGGCCCGGGGCCGTACTTTGCCCATCACTGTACTAGACTAACGAAAGGTTTTAGGGTTATAACTATGCCCTATTCGCTGGAGCAAAAGAAAAAAGTGAAAAGCATTTAATCCGGCCCGCCGACGGTCCTTCGACATGAATAGTATACGGCCCGCGATAATTATATTTTGACGGTCCAGAAGTATAAAGTAGATTCTATTTAGTAGATAGGTAAAGGAGCCAGCTAGACAAACCGCGTCGTTCATGATTTGCGGTCGTTAAAAGTTTCAATGCATACTTCAAACAAAATGCATTTTTCCTATAATTCTGGCCCTCCTCTGAAATTTCTTAAATTTTCTGGCCCCCCCATTAAGAAAGTTTGCCCACCACTGGTCTAGTGATTGCAAGTGCTACTACTGAACATGAGATCCTAGGTTTGACTACCGGGTTGAGCAATGCGTTATTGGGTTTCTCCATCAAAAAATTCTCATTTGCCACCTTTTTTTTGGAATAGAATAACAGATTGCAATGCCATTTAGGTTCAAACCCCAAACGGTACAAATTATAATGATAAAGCAACCTACGATACGGCACAAGACAAACGGCGTTTCAAAGCAAAACCCAGTACCAAATAGAAGCGCAGAAGTATTCTCAACGAAAAACCTATCGCAAATCTGAAAAAGGACTATGAAGAAAGTTATATTGCATTAACTAAGTTTTTTGAAGACCTTAGTAAAATCGTGCTCATAACGCCTAAAAAGACTGATTAAAATTGTTAAAGTTTTGGGTTTTAATATTTTTTTTACTTATAATGAATTATTTGTAATTATTAAATGACTGAGAGAAGAATGTTTTTGTATGTTTTGAAAAGACTGATTGAACATGTTAATATTTGATTTTTTAAACTTTTATTACTAAAGTTGATTATTTATAATTAAAAATACTGTTATTTTTATATTTGAGACTATTTTTACCCGACTACGGCAAAGGGGAGGGTTATATTTATGACCGGTATATGTGTATGTATGTATGTATGTATGTGCATCTGTTTCCTCATAACTTCTAAACTACTTATCATAATTTCACAAATAAGGTGTTGTTGGAAGCTTCTTATTTCTACGCTGGTTATAGGCTAAGAAGTGAATTTACATTCAATTGAATGTGGTGCCCTCTAGGGGGCACGAATTCAAGAAAACACCGCCACAAGTTTAGTAGTTTTACAATAAAATACCGCAACACATTCTAGAATTGAATGAGACGAAATTTAAAACTTGTATAAAACGCATACTATGCAGGCAGGCATATTATAGGTTGGGGGATTACATCGCTGATAAAAATGCTTGGCCCAACGCTATTCCAGCTCCACAGCCACTAGGGCACAAAAACAAGTGATAAGCAGAAAAGTTCTGAAGTATTGTTGGACCTGCTGAAGACTGTATGAATAATTATAATGTATATTTGTGTTGTATAAACTCAATTTATTTTTTGGATTATATAACTGCACAGCACATATGTGAGTGCTATGTACTAACTGTAAATCTACCATTTACTGTACCTATGTGTCGTTCGTTGACTTCAGTGTGCCCCGGCAGTTGAGTGTGTCATGCTCTCTCTAATGTCTCTCTGATGGTGGCACATGTGTTGGATCATTCGGTTCCCTTCATGATGGTTGAGCTGAGTGGTGCCGATCCATGTGTCATGTTTGTGAACGGGCGCCGTCAGTTGGGATTGGTCATATCTTAGCTGCCTCCGCATGTTTTTAATTACCTATTTATTGTATTTTTAATTGTTTGTTTTACTCTAGACGCTTTTAAGTGCGTTTTTTTTTTTTTTTACATCGTTCTCACATATATGTATTTTTCCTACAAGATTATTGTAACCAAATACTTGTAAAACACATTTATGTTTTTTTAAAAGAGTAAGTTTGGAGTTTCTTGTCCGTTCTTCTCCATAACAAGCTACATTTCCGAATGGACGGTAGAATCAATTATTATTACATTTAATTTTTATTTTTGACGTTCGAAAGTGCCGCTTAATGGCCTAATTGAATAAAGAAATTTTGATTTTGATTTTGAAGAACAATTTTTTTTTACCTGCCTGTTTTTGATGAACATACCCTTGGCTTCTATGCCCATAATATATATATATATATATAGATATTTTCATAAGGTGAACGAAAATAACACGTTACAATGCTTACGGGTTTTGAATGCAACTAGCCGTACACTGCACAACGCTTATCTGTCAGTCGCGGACACCTTTGTTGTATACAAAACAAAGGATATGTATGCCCTGCACGATGTACCAAGTACTTAACTCGAAGAATACAAGTCATTTTAGACCTTATATTAAAGTAGAAATTGGCCGCCAAAAGTGGTCATTTTGCCGTATGTGCGCCAGTTTAACTTGCATTCTGTGCAGTAACAAAGGATCAGTCTTTTGTCTATAAGATATTTAGGTTCTAATTTGCAGCAGTAGAACTCACATATTCTTTTACTATTATTTTAATTTTTGTCTAATAAAACCACTTAGTCAAGATTATTGGATGGCACGCTATGGCCACAATATTATTCATTTTTACCCGACTGCGGGAGGCTAATGTTTTTCGAGCGTATGTATTTATGTAAGTCCATTTCTATGGCATGCTCTACAGCCCAAATGGCTTGACGGATTATGCCGTATGAAGTGTCATTGGATTCGTCTTAATAATTGAGAATCAATTAAACAATCTCCCACAATTATTGTTATAGTGACATAGGCTGTATAATTTTACCTTATCACCCATACAGAAGAGCGGTAACAGGAGTCGTATAATAAACTACAGTCTAATTTCTATCCTTCCAGCACTTTCTAAACTTCTGGAAAGAATAATGAATATGCGACTAGTTCGATATCTAGAAAGCAAACACCTGATTTCAATAAATCTATACGGTTTTGGTGAATGAAAATCGACAGATCAATATGTTGATGTTTTCTAAAACTTTGTTAACAATAATCTCGACAAAAATAAGAAATTTATCACAATTTTCCTTGATCTCCCCAAGGCTTTTGATAAGATTCCTGAGCCGATCTTACTCAACCATCTGGAATTACTTGGAATCAGAGGTACTCATTTGTATCTTTTCAAAAGCTATTTGAGCGGATGGCTTCAAAATGTTCGGATAGGCAACCTTAAAAGTGGAGACCTTCCAGTTACGTACGGTGTGCCACAAGGTAGTCCTAGGACCAACTCTCTTTCGGCTGCTTCTTTTCAACATGTGCCGCTTGAAATGCAGTGGCCTGTATGGAAGGCATTGAATCGGCTACGTACCCATATAGGCCGCTGCAAATATAATTTGGAAAAATGGGGGATTATTGATTCGTCCAACACCCGGTGCGAGTGTAGTGCCCCTGAACAGACTATGTCCCACTTGCTGGAGTGTCCTGGCTGTCCATTCACTTGCACCCTGGAAAAACTGTACAAGAGAAAAAATAATGCTCCGCAATCTCACACACCCTCTCACACCCAGTCATTACACTTCCATCACACAAAAAGAGAGGACTGCTTACACATCTACCATTAGTATATATATTTTTCTTTCAATTGTATTTTTTTTATTTTTGCCCTCCATTTCTAATTTATATTGGATTGGTTATTTATTTTGTATTACATAACTTATTTATTCTGTATCATACTACGCATTAAGTCGTGTTACGTATTGTACGTGCATTCAAACATGAGATTATTGTATTCATAATTAAAATACTTATTTGTAACGCAAGGGGAACGGCGTTGAAGGCTAAAATACAGGATATGCCTAGTTAGGCCTCAAATGCTCACACTTTTGTGTAATTTAACTTTAGGATAAGCACTATTTGTGGAAAACAATCAACTTTCTGGGAATAAAGATTATTATTATTTTAATAAAACTAAAAAGTCTGAAATATAACACTGTCTAGATTCTAAAGTCTAGTTTGGTTTCAATACCAATGTTACAATCAGGTAGTTTCAATTCTAGTGAAGTTTGAATATAGGCTCTGGTCAAACTGAGACCGCCCGAGACGAAATGTGACAGTGAGCCTAAATTAAGAAATCATCCATCGCACAGAGCTAAACAGGGATTTTTGAAATCGAATACACATGAATATTTAAGGCGAGCAGTAATGGCCCAGTGGTAACGGCCGCGAATTACAAATTGTACAACGTGAAATCGAACCCAGACAGGCACTTTACTTTGTGTAAATTATTTCATCACCACCGCTTTCAAAACGGTCACGGAAAACATCGTGTGTTCTATAGTCAGAATTTTAATTCGATTCCAGATTTGACATTAGCTACTGTCATTTTGTGAAATAATGATACCACATATAATAGTGTAGTGATGAACACAAAAATCGATAAACAATCGAAAAACAAAATGAGCTGGAAAAAAGCGGCCATTCAAGATTGGCTTTTAAATAAAAATATTCATTACGAACCAGATATGGTTAAAGCTACGCTTTTAGAACTGATTCCACATAACGAGTCTTTTAATAAGTACGCTGTAGACGAAATGGCAGCACAACATGGGATCACGGTTTTAAGACTGCCCCCTTACCATTGCGAGCTAAACCCTATCGAATTGATATGGGCGCAGGTAAAGGGGCATGTAGCTCAAAATAATAAAACTTTCAAATTGACAGACGTGAGAAATTTATTTCAGGAAGGCATTCAAAAAATTACGGCTACCGAATGGTCTAAATGCGTATCCCATGTTGTCAAAGAAGAGGAAAACATGAGTAGGCTAGATATGTTAATTGACAATATCACAGACACATTTATAATAAATGTTACAGAAAGTGACAGCGATAGCGATAGCGATGACGGCGACAATATATAAAATAAATTATTACCATAATACATCTATCTGTTTTATTTGTCATGTTCCTTCATGATCACATTTTTTTATTTATTTCACACACAATTATAAAAGAAAAGTCTCAGATCGTTAATTAATCGTCAAAACTAAATTATCGGTTCAGAAATATTTAATTTCCTGATATACTTAGTTTACGAGAGTAAAATTATAAACGAGAAGAATCGATCCGCAAATATTCCATTTCCATATTGAATAATTTTGCAACGTCACTATTTAGTACTTGTCATAACGTTGCAACACTGAAATTGTCAAATCTGGAATCGAATTAAAATTCCGAGTATAGAACCAAAAATCCTAACACATGACGTGACATCCACCACGCAGGCCCCCGCGTGGTGAATTACAGCCCATTCCCTCGCACAGAGAGGATGCCTGTGTCCCAGCAGTGGGAACATTAAAATGATGATGATGAATGTTTAAAATTATCATTTATTTCAGTACAGGAAGATTATGCGGGAGAACCGTATTTTACATTTACAATACCTTTGAGAACTATTGTATGTTGGATTATGTCAATTGCGTGGAGAGATATGAAAGTACGTATATAGCATTGGACCTATTTTACAAACCAAAGAGAGAGAGAATTAACCAAAAACTGATTTTTCGGCCTTTGACCTTGAATAACTTACCACGCAGTCAGTAGATTTTATGAGACTTTTGAGACAACTTTTAGAATGCAAAAATTAAGGTATATACGAGTTTTCAGCTTATTATCTCTCATTCCGAGGTTGATCCCTAATTTGACTGGACTATATCAGTTTCGTGAGCCATAACATATGGTCTATTTTTTCAAGTGACAGCGCATAATGAAACTGTTTAAGGTTCATGGAAAGAAGATATAATCACAAACAAATAATGCCTAGGGATATATTAGCCTCGGAGCAGTCGGAACGGATGGTCGTTGGGGCCGAAAAGTTCTGGGGTGGCGACCGCGTACCGGAAGACGCAGCGTTGGAAGGCTCCCTCCAGGTGGAGCGAAGACCTGGTCAAGGCTGTGGTAGTCCGGTAGTTGCGAGATGCACATGACCGATCAGTGTGGCGAAGCTTGGGGGAGGCCTATGTCCAGCAATGGACGTCTTTTGGGTGAAATGATGATGATGATAGTAGCCTCAATACCCTGCAGCCAAGATATTGGGAATAAAAGTTCTCATATAATTTGATCGGCAGGGTGACACTTTAAGGGATATACAAATCTTTGGACGTTTGTTTGAGTATACTTGTTTTTATTTGTGACAGCCCACTGCTCGCTCAATTTTTCTAAGAAGACCATGCGTGAGTTTCTATACATACTCGATTGCGTTAACGTAAACATTCGCTTTGTCAAATTATATATATAAAAAATAAATTTTCCGGTATTGTAAGCAGACGGCGCTTATTCAGTTTTAGTACAAATTGTAGTTTACGTTAACGCGATCGTGTACAGTGCGTGCCACGAAAGATGAGACTTGACCGCACCTCCCGCGCTCTGTCCCCCCGATGACTTTCGGATTTTTCCCGCCTCATACCGCTAAGAGACCAATAATCAAGTGTGTCAAGTGCTGTCTTTTGTGGCACGCACAGTACGTTTAAAGCTCACACTAAGCCCTTCTTTTAATTATGTATTTTAATTTACCGTACAGCACGTCTTCGTCACCCACGCAGCACTGCTTAGTACCCTTTTATAATAAAATGACATGCATCTTGATACTGAGCTGAAAATTATTTTTTGAATAAAATTTTTCAGTGTGGCAAATCGCACATATGGGTCAATGTTACACTCTTAAAACAATATCAGAATACCATCGTAAGTATATTTTAATATCCCTCCCCCATTGGCATGAATGGTGTCTGGTTTTATTATTTCTGTGTAACGACTGTTAAATATTTACAATTGACAGCCGGGCTTAACGACTTAATGTGGTTTTCCCGGAGTGGTCTCGGTATGTAGAAGATGGCAACCCATCCGCGGACTGACTTCAGGAAGCGATGTTTAACCTCTAAGATCGACCAGTGCGGCTGTTATTTCTTAGCCACGAGTACCATATCACGTTCCCTGTGCGTGACCCACATGTGAGACATTTCGTGTTAAGATGAGGCGTGAGTTCACCTCATGGGGGTCATTCCCCCGTACAACGTTTTAGTCTTGTCAAATCACGCACGTTTGAGTTAAAGCATTCCACCTGCCTTCACGTGAAAACCTGCAAAAACCTTTCTAGGTTTTTGCAGGTTTTCACGTGAAGGAAAATTAGACATTGGCCCCTCAAGTGTTTCTACACTTGAGGGGCCAATGTCTAATTTTCAGTTGCACAGTCAACGTGTTAACATAGAATATATATGTATAAAAAATACATATCAACAAACCCTAAACCAGAAAAGGAGTAATTATACTGCTAATCATGCTTAACTTCTAAAATGGGAAATTGTTCTTTTTTCAGATCTCGAATATAATAATGATAGCTTTTTGGATAGAGACACCGTTCAAGATGACCATCACTGGGATTTTTAGTCGGAGCTGTTCAAGTCCCTAATATTTTGGCGGCCTGTGCCAAAAAATTACACAAACAGTCACAGTTATAGAACAGTCTAGAACATAGTAAAAAGGGGCGTGGCCTGTTTATGAACTGTTTAGTGATTAACAGCACTTGGTTAAACTTAACCAAGTGCTGTTACATATCAAATCAAATTAAAAATCATCAAATTAATCTGATTGTGCCTTGCCTTACCTTTTATTGATTGTTTTGAATAAAGAAGCGATTTATTGTTGGTCAGTTATTTAAATACATTTTTTGTTGGCAATTATCTAAATTTAAAAAAGGGAATCAGTGATGATGTGACGGTGGACATGACGTGTTGGATGAAGAAAACGAGTTGTGCCGATCCTAAGTAACATGGGATAAAAGCAGGAAGAATTATCTAAAAAAATTGCCAGTGCGTCGTCCATCTCATTTGTGAATTAAAGGTACTTGTCGAAGTTTATAAAAAACAAACGCCTAGGCTAAATCATAGCAAAATCTTATTCTTTTACAAGTTTGTATACCTATTGATGTAGAAGTTTCTATGATTTTATTTTCAGGATTGTAACGTTATTAACAGTTTCTGCAACTTTTTTCATACGAAATATTAATATTCAGCATTACATATTACTAGAAACAATGGTTAATAGATTGCTAGGCAAGTCATCCATACGTTTGTTATAATCTTATGTTCTCCCCGTCAAACAAAAACATGACAAAAACTTGTAATTACTTATTTGATTTATTTACGAAAGCTCTAAGAAAATAATAAAACCGTGATAATTAATAAGTGAGTTTAGCCATGTCTTTTGCATCTACAAAAAAAAAACAATTATTAACTTATTTGCAGTTGGTAAACTGAGCGAGGCTTATGTCGATGAATGGATACAACAGTTTTCCAATGGAAAAGTTTATTTTGTGTGTGTTTACAAGGAACCCTCGGTGCGCGGGTCTGATTCGCACTTGACCGGTTTTTTATTCGTTGTATTTTACTTTGCATTGTATCGCGATTATGTTTACGTGAGCAAAACCATGGGCACTGCTAGTTTCAACATAAAAATAAAGCTTCAAAACTCTGCTAGCACCGTTTTACTGTTTTTCTTCTTGTTGTACCTATCTGTACGACCCGAACAGATGGGGCTCGCAGCTGGAACTACGGGTCCGGCTGTTTGGATAAGGGTACGCGGGGTCAGCTAAGCCCTCCACCATTGCAAGCGCAAAGGTGGAACCTGACATTGGTGTTGGACTCGCGGTGGTCTATGTGGTGGTTGCAGAGGAGTGGCATGTTGTCTGCTCGGCTACATGTGGGTCGAGCGTCATTCCTCGCGCACAACAAGTTTCTGAAGTTACCGGCCTAAGGCAAAGGGCCACCTGGTGGTCAGACGCGGGGTTCGTGAGTAACCCTCAAGCAAGTGAGCTCCTGTGAGCGAGCTGCATCTCCGGCACTTTCCTGGATAGAAAGTAGAGGACTACCCGTTGGATTAGTTTTCCGGCAACCCAGCGGTAGGCATTGGGTAGGTGCGTTGATTCGTATTCGAGAGGTGAGCGTGCTTGACAGCTCCGGGACCATTCTGGAGAAATGGGAGCCAGCTTCTCTGGTGTCCCTAGCGGGGATTGAATCCGCTAGCACCAACAAGGTGCGCTGGTGCCGGTGCTTGCGCTAGTGCTGGCGTGCTAGGGTGCGTGTTGTGAGCGGCTTTACAGCTCCGGTACCATTCTGGATAAATGGTAGTGAGTAATCACGATGCGACTCACATTTTCTCTTGAGTACCAGGGGCGAGTACTCTGGAGGCGTGACCTACCGAAGATGGTCCCAAACGCCTCGTAAGGGGTTGCCTGGTATAGTATGCCGCCTTATATAACGTAAAGTTGGTGAAGGTGGCCACTATAGAAAATCTTAGTAGTTTAAAGGGGGGTCTGTTCTTCTTCTACGTTGTTCTTCGTTGTACGTAAAGTTGGTGAAGGTGGCCACTATACAAAATCTCAGTAGTTTAAAGGGGGGTGTTCTTCTTCTAATGCCTTCGAAGAATGATGCGCAGAAAAAACAGAATGCAGTATTTATTTATTAAAACATCATGCAACATACAGGTACATAGGCGGACTAAATGCCTGAGGCATTCTCCACCAGTTAAGAGAGAGAGAAGTGAGAAGTCTACATGGCAGGTGCATAAAAAATAGTAATCATTATTCAAGTGAAATTGGAGAATATATATATATATCGCATCAAGGATGACCGACAGATGCCAACCATCGGGAAGTCAGGATGTATTTCCTTAGGTTAAGACGTTGTGTTTGCTTACAAATATTACGGTTCCATACTGATTCTACGATGACTTTGCTCTAAGACGGTCAATGCTCAACTGACATATTCTGCTGTCCCCACCACGGAAGTGGTTAGAAAAACCGCGCCAATGCGTAGTTGTTCTTGATTTGCCGCCAGGTGCGTGCTTATGATTTGTTTCAACTATATACTATTGACTAAACCCGACATTTAGTTAAAATAAACATACATAAATATATTTCCTATAATAAATACCTATATATATTATAAAGCAATGGAAAGGTAATTGATACGACTCTGCTACTGGTGTAGAAAATAATGCCGTAACTTCCGCTTAAATGCATATTGAATGCATACTGATATCGAGAGGTAGCGCAGTATGTTCAACATGAACTCTCATACTAAATGAATAAGGGATATACTCTTGGTGGACTGATAACCTGGATAAGGCTGCTGGAAACCACTGGATGCGAGACGCACATGACCAATGAATGTGGCGACGCTTGGGGCACGCCTTTGTTCACCAGTGGACATCTTTCGGCTAATATGATGATGACTTAGTAAACAGCAGTCACTGAACTTCTTTTGGGAGGCCTATGTCCAGCATTGGACTTCTTTCGGCTGATATAATGATGATGACCTAGTAAACAGCAGTCACTGAACTTCTTTGGGGAGGCCTATGTCCAGCAGTGGAAGTCTTTTGGCTGATATGATGTTGATGATGACCTAGTTAACAGCAGTCACTGGACTTCTTTTGGGAGGCATTCCTCGCTCCATATTATGTTCAAAAAGCCGCATAATCGACAGCGTAAAACATGCAATGAATAGATACTGTTGGGTTGTCAAAATTAAAGGGAGTATGTCATGTGTGTTTCATGCTGTCAAAATAGTTATGCAATAAGGGTGCAGGACAGCTCTATCTTAGTCCTCGAGGGTGCAGGTAGAGGTTCACGACATGTAGCAGAGAAGATCGTTCCGTAGGATGTTGCCGAACTTATGTCCTGGATACACGAAGCTAGTTATTGAAATTAAGAAAGCAAGTAGGTTATATTCAGACTTACTATCCTGATCTAGCTCGTATAAATTAGGTCAGATCTGTATATTTATTCGAGGCCAATGTGACTAGCTTGCTAGCTTACTGAGTTAAGACCCATAAATAATCGTATGGAAACTGGCCCGTTCTAAGCAAATCAATAATGCCATTCTTTAAATTTTGGGCATCTGAACGAATTAGCAAAAGTAATATTAGTAAAATTTGTTGAATTCGGAAAATTCGTATTCGGCATCGCATACCGCAGCGTTGTGCGTTCCAATGAAGAGACCAAAGCTTTATGACGGGACCTAAGCCCGTCGAAGAATTATTCTACAACGTGATATTCATATTTATATTCTTTATTGTACACAAAATATACATTTAAAATACAAAAGGAAAACTTATGTACACAGGCGAGTTTAACCCATAATTGGGTTCTCTGGCAGCAAATCTCAGTGCTAAAGAGAGATTTACAAAATTAGGACAGTTAACAAAAGCGCACAACAAATATTAAAAAACATTTAAATTCTTACTAACTAAATACACTACACAAATACGTTTACAGCACATAATGCATAAACATAATACATACATATATCTAAAATACATACATATTTATTGCGCCATGTTGACAGTAAATGTTTCTTAATTCTTCTTGTGAATATCCCTAGTGAAGGGCTATCCCGTATGGAATGAAGAAGATTATTCCAGCGGCGGACAGCACGAACAGTAAATGATCCACCGTAACGACTTTGGATAGACGAAGGATAAGAAATGATGAGGAGCGGCAAGGTTTTCCTCTCGGAACAAGATACTCAAAGCATTTTTGAACTTACGAAGGAGAGGTAGGATTGTGAAGAACAGAAAAGAGTAGAGAAAGAGTGTGGGTATCTCGGCGCTGCCGAATAGGCAGCCACTTAAACCCCTTCCGAAATTCCGACACATGGTCGTACTTTCGGAGGCCAAAAATAAAGCGAATGCACAAATTCTGCAAACGCTCGAGCTTATCAAGAAGTTCCTCAGTCGCATCAAGATAGCAGACATCATCAAAGTCAAGACGAGGAAGAAGAATAGACTGAGCGAGAGTAACTTTAGTTGAGAAAGGCAGGAACTTCTGTAGACGTTTTAGAGACTGAAACGAGTAAAACACCCTCCTGGTTACTTCAGCAATGTGAACATTCCAAGATAGGTTGCAGTCCAAGAAAACACTTAAACTTTTGACTTTTTTGGAGTAAACTATAGCGACGGCATCATAGTAAACAAGTGGTAATGACTGGTTCCTCAATAAATTAATAAAATGTCTGCCACCAATAATGAGAGCTTGTGATTTTGTTGGGTTCACTAAAAGTCCAATACTTTTAGCCTACGGATAGATATTCTCAAGATCATTATTAATGGCATCGATAGAACCAGTGAGCTCCTCAAGTTTGAAGTGGCGGTAAAGCTGCAAGTCGTAGGCATAGAGATGATAGTGTGAAGATAAGACCTTAGTGATAGCGTTTATAAAAACGGAGAAAAGAAGAGGAGAAAGGACGCCACCCTGAGGAACACCCGCATCTAAATCGCACCAGTCAGAGAAAGCCTCCTCTGAGCAGACGGATTGCGAGCGACCCCGAAGATAAGAGTTAAACCACACGATCACAGCAGGAGATACATTAAGAGAGGATTGGATACCTAAGAGGATGTCAAAATCAACTGAATTAAAAGCACTGCTAAAGTCCAGTAGAATCAATACTGTAAGGAGTCTGTTTTACATGGCCAGTCGGATATCGTCGTTGACTAAGACCGATACAGTGCTGTGGCCAGGACGGAATACAGATTGATAAGGACTTAGCAGGCCATTAGAGGAGAGGTAATGATACAGTTGATTATTGACAACACTCTCAAGGACTTTAGATAGGTTTTGAAGAATCGAAATAGGACGGAACTGGGATACTGATGAAGGTTTAGGGACCTTGGGTAAAGGCAGAACATGTGCTTTCTTCCAAGCTGAAGGAAAGCAGCCTGAAAAGAGGAGTGGAGTAGTTGATAATGTGGAGGATAACAGGAGTGAGTTCATTTAGGATGGGCAGAAGCATCTGGAGTTGTAGACCATCATCACCCACAGCCTTCGTGAATATAGAAGTGATGGCTTCGCTTTATATCCCCCTTTGTAACCGGGTGAAAAAAGAATGAAGTACACATTGGCAGAGGAAAGTGACGTCAAAAGTGACAGGGAGCTTCGCGAAATGTAGATTAATTTCGTTAAGGTCAATATCAGGCGTGCTGTGTTGAAGTTTTGAACAGATTTGTGGATGTGGCGCCTTTTAGCATCCCTACACATACGATCGCACCTGTTACCCAACCTCTTGTAGGGAGGTTAGAGAGACATTATTCTTATAGGTAGAGATAGGATTATATGTAACATAATAATATCTAAATAAGCTTGCAATATGCATCCCTCTCTCTGGGAGAGGAGGCCTGTGTCCAAGCGGTGGGAACTTTAAAAGGCTGATTATGTAAGTAATTTTACGTATGCATGAAAAATGCTTGAAATTTGCATTAAAAGTGAAAAAAGACTACATAGAATCTGTACTTACATTTAACAAATTAATTTGATAAATCCATATGTATCAGACTACGAGTACAAATACCTAAAGATTTTTATTAAAATATCGTAAACATAAACGATCAGGGACAATTCCAAATGTTAGATTGTGTAGAATAATAAGAGATTGATTATATTTAGTTAGTAAGTAATTGTCTTTCCGATCCGATCGCTCAAAACTTTATATGTCGTGGTGGCCCGGTGGCTATGACCTCGCCTCTCGTGCTTGAGGTCATGAGTTCAAATCCGGGCAGGTAGCAATGTGATTTTTTCAAGTCATATGTACTTTCTAAGTTTATCTTGGACATGGCTGACAACGGTGAAGGAAAACATCGTGAGGAAACCTGGACTTATAGTGTATTTGTATGTTTGTGCTCCATTGCTGTAAGGCGTTCCAGTGCGAGGGTAAACAAATAAATAAAAACATTTTTATAAGCAGAAACAATGAAAAGTATGGTCGAATCTACATTCATATATGCACCAAAATATGCATCACAACGAGTGTTTAGTTAAAATATGCAATAACCGGTAAAAAGCGGCTAAATATGCAAATGCATTTAATCCGGTCTCTATTTATTGGATTGACCGTACGATTCCATTATAACATTTATAACTACCGAGACCGATAAGGAGTTACTCGTCGAATTTTAGTGGATTCACAAGCAACGATTAATCCGCACAAACATTTTCAATTTCAATTAAAATATGTTTACGTTGAAATCAAAATACTTCGTGCAAATTATTTAGTTTAATTTTAGGAAAAAAGTACCTATAACAGAATGTGTTACCCTTTGAAGCAGATCAAATATTTCATTATGCTACAATTGTCATGTAAGTTTTTTTTATTATTATCAATAAGGCTCGCATTCGACCCCTATCTCACCCGATAGCAAGCGATGATGTGGTCGACGGTGAAGCACGCTTGCCTAGAAGTAACCTATTTATTTAATATTATCATAACTGTGTTGATTTTATCTCCAGCTCAAAGGAGGGTATTTAGCTGTGTAATTTGCAATGACATTGTATTAGAATTTATTTTGATGTTGCGGAAAAAAAAAAGGTTAATCTTGACTTGAACTGGAATAAAATTACATAATATCACGCGTATATTTCTCGAGCAGTTAGGCACAGGCGAACCCATAGTACACCCACATACCAATATACCCACCACAAGCCTATTGCCATCGATCAGGCAAAAATCAAGACTCCGGCTACTACTGAGAAATTCTAGATGTATTAATTGTAATTAATTAATTATTATTGGCAATTATCATCATTATATATTGGGTATAATAATTAATAAGAATAATAATTATAATTAGTTCTTATACCCAATAATACTTTGCTCAACTCATGCTCCTGGTAAAAAATTACGATTCAAAATTACCTATAACATTAAAAAACAAATTCAAATATTCCTTTATAGTTATCTAGATCTTCACTACATCTGCGACAACCACAATAAAAATCTTCGATCATCAAATCCGCCTTCTTCAATGTTCTACTCACCGCACTGACTTCATTTACTGTTCTTTCTTCATGCAGTCTATTTCTCTGTGGAATACTCTCCCCCAGGAAATAAGAGTGACAACCAACTGATTAACCTTCAAAGTCAAAGTTCGCCAACACTTTCGTAAGAAGTTGGCAGTAGTATCGTCACAGTCAGCGCTATTTTTTTTTCCTTTGTCTATATCAACTAATTGTTAAGTATAATACATACCTGTATTTAGTTTATTTGTTTTTGTATTTATTGTATAGTTAAATTGTATTTATTTATAGCTTATATTTATGCCTTGTATTCAAATCCATTTTACTATTGTTATTGAACCATCTAATAATTTAATCTCCATCACCCAAAGGTTGACTGGTAGAAAATGCCTAAGGCATTAAGTCCGCCTCTGTACATTTATGTGCTTACAGTATTAATTAATAAATACAAAATTAATATATTTATTAAAATAAAGTATAATGATGAAGTACATGGTGTTGTTTAAAAAATTCATTCGTCATAGGGTAGTAACGTCCCCCGCCAGCCAGAATTTGCCAGGCTATTTATTTATTTCACAACAATTGCTTGTTGTACTAACAGTTGCACCAAAGTGTACAGCAAGCCAAAAACATAAACACTAAGGCCTCGGTCTCGAATTCCGCGGGCAGCGGGGCGGCGGCGGCAGCGGAGCGGGAGCGGCAGGATCTTATGCGTATCGTCAAATGGACCGGGTCTCGAAAACAGCGGCGCGGGAGCGGCGCGGCGGGAGCTCTCCCGCGCCGCCGCCGCTGCCGCTCCGCCGCCCGCAAAATTCGAGACCGAGGCCTTATAGACTAAAGAACTTTACACAAACATTTAACATAGATTTATCCCTGTACATAAATATGTCGACGCCAGGTTCCTGGGCAATTAGGGCGTTCAGCAGATTGAGCGCTTGGGTTGTAGGGACACATCGCGCTGCCAGGGTACGTGAGGGAGGAGCTGCGAACAGGCACCGCGGGGCACAGGCGCGTGACGCCCGTACTCGGTCTGGAGCAAACAGTGAACAGCGAGCTAGCGTGGACGAGTCGTCGATCATATTGTTCAGCACAAAGAAGTAGTGCATCAGCAGCGCATACTTACGTCACAGTTCCAGCGTGTTGATGGTGACCATTCCCAAGACAGAGACGGATACAAATAGAGATAGTACCCATACAAATTTTAATATAGGTATCGAGCAAATTTGCGTTGAACCCGTTCTATCATTAGCTCTATAGATAGAGCGTGCCAAACAGTAGTTGTTCTTCTGTTAGTGTGCTTGTAATTTGTTTTGACATAGTCCATACTATGGCCGCAACTTAGGTGTCGTAGGTCATGGGATAGAACCCAGGTAGGCGCTTTACTTTGTGTAAATTATTTCACCACCATTGCTCTAAAAACGGCGAAGGGACATCGTGAGGAAACCAGCATCTTATAGAACCAAAAATTCGAAGATATGTGACATCCTCATACTCAGACATGGGAACATTAAAAAGCTGATGATGATGATGTGTCCATATTATTGACTAAACCCACCAACCACTAACAATAACCAACCGACCAACCCAACAATTTAAAATCGCCAACCCGCCTTAAGCAAGCGTGGTGCCTTCTCTGTACTAGAAGAGGCTTTGCCTTGCAGTGAAGTGGGATAGTAACAATCTGGTAAATAATTTACGATTTATTCCCTCGTGTTTAGTTTCAGGGCTCTCTGATCGACAAGTGCAAAGTGCTGAAGAATCTACTTCATTTGTTCCGTTTGACAAAGCACGACGTCAAGAACCACCAGAAAATATAGAACAATTGCCAGTAATACCAAGCACCATACCGACAATGCTGCCACCGTTAGTAATATAACGTCGTCTTAGAACCTTTTTAGTTATTACACTTGGTAGAAGTTCCTATGCGAGAGACTGGAATCCGTACTAGGGCAACCCTGTGTTACGGATCTCCAGGTATATAGGTATATATCCTAGACTGCCCTAGAGTATAAGTTGTTACTGACACAGAAAACTCACCTACCTGCCTATTTTACCTATTGATAAAAATGCAGAAAACTAGCAACATAACTGTGAATAATTTAGAAGAACCAAAATTCGACGAAGTTCGTGTCGGATGTCGTACATTTAGGGTTCCGTACGAAACCGTAAAAACAAATTGGTTGTAGGTTGTATAGGAAAAATGAGGGGATTTGGGAACAAATAACTGATTTACCAATATATTGATATTTGTTATTAAACGTTGCCCCACACTAGGAATTTCTTCCGGTATCGTGGGTACGTTTACATACATTGAAACTCACATACACAAGACACCCAGATCCGGAATAATTAGCTGTAGGCCCTACAAATATTTTTGCTCCGTGCCGGAATCGAACCCGCGATACGCAGCGCAGCAGCCGATCGCTCAACCACTACGCCAAACGTGTCGTCTAAAATATCATCATCATCATTTCAGCCGAAAGACGCCCACTGCTGGACATAGGCCTCCCCCAGGCGTCGCCACATTGACCGATCCCGTGCATCTCGCATCCAGCCCCTTCCCGCAACCCTAACCAGTAGTCTAAAAATACGTAATAATAAACATTATCACCAAATTTGAAGTTCATAGGTCAAAACGCCTTCTCAATGAGTTGCCGGAGATTAAGAATCTGCTACCGTGTACCCTTTCCTTTTACGAAGCCAGCCTGCTCTTGTGAAATCTGTCAGTCCAGGTAGTATCGGATTCGGCTGTTTAGAATGTGGGGGAGAATCTTACCGGCGTGTGATATAAGTGTTAAAGTGCGGTAGTTTCCACACTTCCGTGTCGATCCCTTTTTGTGCAAGGGACAAAACTGGACAAAGTCAATAGTCCTCGTCCAGGGTTGTCAGTCCAAGAACAGGCCGAGGCAGCCTAGTTATGACCAATCCCAACTGATGGCACCCGTTCACTAACATGACACATGGATTGGCATCACTTAGCTCAACCATCACGAAGGGAACCGAATGATCAAACACATGTGCCACCATCAGAGATACATTTGAGAGAGCATGACATCTCTTAACTGCCAGGGTACATTCAATTCAATAACGACATAATAGATATAGTAAATAGTAGATTTTCAGTTGGTGCTCACAAATTATGTGCTGCGCTCTCTCAATGACAACTCATTTTTTGTATTATCTAACTTATAATATAAAAATAAATTGATTTTATACAATACATTATATTTATACAGTCTTCAGATGGTCCAACAATACTTCAAAACGCTGTTCATTCATTAATCTGAGTTGATAGTGTAAATTATAGCAAAACTGGTGTTTATTTTTGCGCAATCGAAGGACCATTGAATGGGCTCAATTGGGACTTTATAATAAAAGAGTGGACTGTATTAACATAGGTATATTGCTATAATTTAGACTATCAACTCAGATAGAAATATCTACAAAGAAATGCCCGTAATGAATGGCGTCTGTGAGCTGAGTGGAGCGGCGGGTGCGCAGCCGGCCGTCGCGTCGCGGGTTCGGTCCCCCGACACCCCGCGCCTGCGTCGTGGACGCCCGCGCATAGTGATGCGCCGACATATTCCCCGGGTTGAAGGGAAGTCTTCAATTTTCGATTGGAAGGGGGCAGATGCAGTTGAAAGCACGACGAATGGTGCCCCGCTTCGTTTTCAGTTCGGCCACTCTCGTGACTCCGTCTACGCCAGGATAGGTCTTCGTGACCCGGCCCAGGGACCAGAGCAGAGGCGGCGTTGTTTTGTCCTTCACCAGGACTAAGGACCCCGGCTTCACTTCACCTCTGGAATGAAACCACTTGGATTTGGCCTGCAGCAGAGAAGTATACTAGTTATGAAACCGTCGCCAGAAATGCTGTCTGATGTGCTGGATTCTCTTCCAGCGATCCAGTCGCGTGATGTTGGCTTCAGTCACCTGAGGATGGGGTACTGATATGAAATATGATTGTCACTATCACTATCAATGTAATGAGTCACTACTTCCGGCAGACTATCTTTCCCGTTGTTTGGCATGCTAGGCCACTCATTTTCACTATGCTGTAAAAATGAGGGACCAGACCACCACAGAGGTGTGTGCATGATAACGTCGGCACTGAGACCACGGGAAACAAGATCCGCCGGGTTGTCCTTCGACGGTACTTAGCTCCATGTATGACCACAAGTACTTTCCTGTATTTCATTGACTCTGTTTCTGACGAAAGGTTTTAATTGATTAGTAGGAGTAGAGAGCCAACCCAGGACTATGGTTGAGTCGCACCAGAATCTACATTTATGAATGGGCATGGTAAGCGATTCCTGAACCTTAGTACACAGCCTTGCACCCAACAAAGCTCCACAAAGTTCAAGCCTCGGTATCGTCGTTGGTTTGATGGGCGCTACACGATTTCTAGAAACTAGAAGTTGTACGCCCATGCACCTACTGCCATTACAAGACCGAATGTACACACAAGCGCCGTACGCCCTTTCGGACGCGTCGGTAAAGACGTGTACTTCATGCGTAATAGAGCCTTCACGCAAAACCCAACGAGGAATTTTTAAATTATTTAATGCTGTTATTGTGCCTTCAAATGTAGACCAAAGATTTCTGACTTCGTGCGATACTTCGTCATCCCAGTCATACTTATCTTGCCATAGACGCTGCATAATTAGCTTTGCTTCGACGACGCATGGACCTACTAGGCCTAATGGTTCAAAGATTTGACTGATAACAGAAAGGACATGACGTTTGGTGACTTTAGTAGTGGAGGTGATATTTATAGTGTAAGTAAGTGAATCAGAGTCACAAACCCAGTTAAGACCTAAAGTTTTAGATTGAGAGTTTGGACTTTGCTCAGAAAAATTTAAAGTGTTATGTAACTCGTTACTATGTGTATTTTTTTTTAGAATTTGTGGATTGTTTGATCGCCATTTTCTTAAATTGAATTTTGCAGATGATAGAACCGAATGTACCTTTTTTGACATATCTACCGTTTCAGCTATCGTATCCCTTCCACTAAGAAAGTCGTCGACGTAAAAGTCACGTCGTATAGCGCATTTGGCACGACTGTCCTCAATGTCATCAGCCAGACTTACAAGACACTTAGTGGCTAAATAGGGCGCAGAAGCGGTACCATAGGTAACCGTATTTAAAGTGTAGGTTCTAAGAGGTTCTGAAGGTTCAAATCTGTAAACTATTTTTTGAAGAGTACGTTGGACTGGATTTAACTCTATGGCTCTGTACATTTTTTCCTCGTCACCTGAGACCACGTACTTATGCTGACGAAAACGTGTTAAAATGGAAAACAGATCGTCTTGAACTACGGGACCGACCATCTGAATGTCGTTAAGTGACACTACTACTGGTAGGAGCTGATGCGTCAAATACTACGCGTAGCTGTGTAGTGGTGCTAGAACTGCGAATAACTCCATGATGTGGAATGTAATAATTTTTCATGGAGTTTTCTGGTGAAGGAGTACAGTCTGAGTCTAACGTCATATGACCTAGGCGCTCATATTCTCTGATGAACTCATTGTATTTTGTATGAAATGATGGATCGCGTTTAAATCGCCGTTCAAGGGAAAGAAAACGATTTCTAGCATTGGTAAAAGAATGACCTAATGTACTAGGATCCCCTCTTAAAGGCATTGATACTACGAATCCCCCACCATCGTTACGAACGGTGGTTTGAGCAAAAGACTGCTCACACATTCTCTCCTCAAGCGAGAGTGAATGTTTTGAAGCGACGTTGTCAAGCTCCCAAAATTGAGTTAGGTCGGGAGTGACATTGGAATGATGGCAAAAATGATTGACGGAAAAACATGATTGGCGCGAAATACTACCTGAAACTAACCATCCTAACTTGGTCTCGCATAATTTAGGTAGGTTTTTCCCTAAGTCTATCGTTTTGCTGCCTAAGACATTCCAGAAAACTTCAGCCCCTACCAGGATGTCTACGACCGACGGAACATTAAAGTTCGGGTCTGCTAGTTTAAGACCTGCAGGAATAGGGACGTGTTTGATATGTATGAATGAAGACGGTACAAATTTTGTGATTTCAGGCAAAATGTGACACTCGATATCTACAGTAAAGGCACAGCATAAAGACTCCATTGAGAGATGACAAGACTGTGTACTGGTGGATATGTGGTTATTAATACCCGTTACCTTGGTGCTCGTACCGTGTCGTAACAAACCCAGCTTCTCTGATAAGCTCTGCGTAACAAAGTTCGCCGTACTGCCGTTGTCCAGCAGTAGGCGCGCAGTGTGCTTCTTACCCGTCACGCCAGTCACGTTCACCATAGCTGTGGACAGTAAAACATGCGCAGAAGTAGCAAGCTGCATGGATTTGGCTGAAAGCACAACATTTGAAGAAGGAGAAGCAGAAGGCAGTGCATAAGGCGTGATAGAAGGCAATGGATTGGAAGCAAGTTTGGGCTCGTTACTTTCCAAATGCAAAAGCGTATTGTGCTTTGTTTTGCAATATTTGCAATGTGAAAATCTACATTTTGTAGAATTATGTCCAAAGCGTAAGCAATTAATGAAAACATTAAATTCAGTTGCCTTTTGTATACGATTTTCTATTGACAAGTTTCTAAAAGATTCACATTTAAATAATGTATGTGCTTGGGAGCAAAGTGGACATTTACTGATTTTGTTAATATTTTCCAATTTTTTACTTATCGTATGCTTAGATTCGGTTTTATTTGAATGACTATTATTTAAAGCGATTATAGCATTCGTTTGAGAAGAACTAAGATTTGTCTCCACTGACTCTAACCAGTCCGCTTTTCTGCTTAAAAAGGAACAAAATTGTGTTAAAGTAGGATCATCTTTATAAGTATTGTTTCTATGCTCTTCCCAGTCACGATTTGTTGTTATATCTAACTTTTTTATCATAAAATAAATAATAATGTCATCCCAATATTGAGTGGGCCTTTTTAATGAAGTTAGTGCCCTAATATTTTTATTAATAACATCAACAAGGTTTCTAATGAAATGACTTGATTCTTTTATAATAGGTTCAACGTCAAATAAAGCTTGTAAATGATTTTTCACTAGAAGTCGGTTGTTATTGTAACGTTCGCACAACAGGTCCCACGCTAAATTATAATGGTCAGCTTTAAAGTCAATGTTTTTTATTATTAAAGCTGCATTCCCCTGGAGTGAAGCTCGCAGGTAGTGAAACTTGTTTATATCACTTATGCTGGAATTGTCGTGAATCAATGACCCAAAAGTATCCCTAAACTCAAGCCAGCATTGGTAGTCCCCATCGAAATGTGGCAAATCTATTTTTGGCAAACGAACAAAAGAATTCCTAAATGAAACATGTGCACCTGAGTTAGCATCTTTGAAGCCCGCCTCCGACGCAGCACCGTTGGCCGAGACACCAAGCAGGCTGCGCGTGAGTGCCACCAAGTTGAAAAACTGACGGTCAAAGTCCTCCCGCTCAGTCAATGCTGACTCGTTGTCGTCGGATATCACTTCGATGTGTGTCTGTAAGGCGTCAAATTCGGTGTGTAAGGTTTCAAATCTATTAAAACGCTCCTCTAAATCTAAACGTTGCAACTCAGATATTGCGGAACTACTTTTTACTAAATTTAAATAGTTGCTGTAAATAGTAAGCTTTGATTTTATTGAACTACGTTTTTTTATCAATGTTTTTAAGTTATCTGCCATTGTAAAGTTAAATAACAGCTGGACGCACTGATGCTAATGTACTCAATAGATAAGAAAACTGCAAACAGCTGTGCGTTAGTGAAAGGGATCGAGAATAAGTTTCAAGGTCAATGACTGAACACGTGTTATCTTGGTGCGAAGTAGCTAATGACCGAGCGTTTTCGATACAAAATATGGGTAATTAAACAAGCAGTGCCGTAGGAAACACTATGAAAGCACTAATGTTAAAAAAAATGTATAAACACTGAAATATAGGAAGATGAATAACGATTTTCGGCAAGAAAATGAAAGCACAAAAATAACTAATTGGAACGGACTCACTCAAATACAGTATTATACTCCCAAAGTATGACGTCAACTCCCACGTTGACTATGCAGGATGCCTCGGGAACGACTTCTTTGTTCTTTTCTTCGTGGTCGTACCGCGTGGTGCTCGCGAGCGGTCAAAGTCCGCACAGGTGAACACGACGACCGATGTTGTTGACGGCGTTAATTACAGCAAAACTGGTGTTTATTTTTGCGCAATCGAAGGACCATTGAATGGGCTCAATTGGGACTTTATAATAAAAGAGTGGACTGTATTAACATAGGTATATTGCTATAATTTACACTATCAACTCAGATAGAAATATGTACAAAGAAATGCCCGTAATGAATGGCGTCTGTGAGCTGAGTGGAGCGGCGGGTGCGCAGCCGGCCGTCGCGTCGCGGGTTCGGTCCCCCGACACCCCGCGCCTGCGCCGTGGACGCCCGGCGGATCTTGTTTCCCGTGGTCTCAGTGCCGACGTTATCATGCACACACCTCTGTGGTGGTCTGGCCCCTCATTTTTACAGCATAGTGAAAATGAGTGGCCTAGCATGCCAAACAACGGGAAAGATAGTCTGCCGGAAGTAGTGACTCATTACATTGATAGTGATAGTGACAATCATATTTCATTAAGTAGTAATCATTCAGACGTAACTATTCATTCATCAATCATTTCTAATTTATTAGTAAAGTATTCTAGTTTGTTAAAGATACAAAATATAATTACATATATACAACGCTTTGTTTACAACATAAAAAATAAAAATAAATTGCATGGTAATTTTTCAACAACAGAAATAGAAAACTCATTAAATATAATTCTACATTATTCACAGCTTGAAATGTTCCCAGAAGAGTATAATTTGTTAAAGTCTGGACAAAAATTACCACGCAAAAGTAGATTGCTTCCTCTGACACCGTTCATTGACAATAATAACCTCATTCGGGTGGGCGGAAGGCTCGATAACTCCCCCTACGATTTTAGTGTGAAACATCCTATTGTTTTATGCAGTAAGCATATACTTACAAAACTTATATTTCAAATGCAACATTTAAAACTTGTACATGCAGGTCCACAGCTGTTATTGTCACATATACGGCAAACTTATTGGCCTCTAGGTGGCAGAAACTTATCTAGATTTGTCGTGAATAAATGTCTTAAATGTTTTCGACATAAGGCTCAGAACATTCAGCCTATAATGGGTCAATTACCTAGCTCAAGAACAAATCTTGAGTTTCCTTTCTTAAATAGTTATGTTGACTACGCTGGGCCAGTATTGGTGGCCAATCGTAAAGGCCGAGGATGCAAACTTACAAAGTCCTATATGTGCATCTTTGTTTGCTCGGCAGTGAAAGCCGTACATTTGGAGCTCGTCACTGACCTCACCACTGAGGCCTACATGGCCGCTCTAAATCGGTTCGTGGCGCGTCGTGGCAAGCCTCGAAGCATCACGTCCGATAACGGGACTAACTTTGTAGGCGCATCAAACGAGATGTATAGGTTCTTGCAATCATCAAATGTTGCATCTGAAATGGCGCAGCAAGGTATTGAATTTACACTCATTTTAATTCATTAGCTGAAGCTGCTGTAAAATCATGTAAGCATCATTTAAAACGGTTACTGCATCTTACTCATTTCACCTTCGAAGAGACGGCTACCTGTCTCACTCATATAGAGGCGGTTCTTAACTCACGCCCTCTTACTCCTCTTTCTTCTGACCCTAACGATTTTTCGGCACTTACTCCCTTTCACTTCCTAATTGGACGGCCATTCTTATCAGTACCCCATCCTCAGGTGACTGAAGCCAACATCACGCGACTGGATCGCTGGAAGAGAATCCAGCACATCAGACAGCATTTCTGGCGACGGTTTCATAACGAGTATACTTCTCTGCTGCAGGCCAAATCCAAGTGGTTTCATTCCAGAGGTGAAGTGAAGCCGGGGTCCTTAGTCCTGGTGAAGGACAAAACAACGCCGCCTCTGCTCTGGTCCCTGGGCCGGGTCACGAAGACCTATCCTGGCGTAGACGGAGTCACGAGAGTGGCCGAACTGAAGACGAAGCGGGGCACCATTCGTCGTGCTTTCAACTGCATCTGCCCCCTTCCAATCGAAAATTGAAGACTTCCCTTCAACCCGGGGAATATGTCGGCGCATCACTATGCGCGGGCGTCCACGGCGCAGGCGCGGGGTGTCGGGGGACCGAACCCGCGACGCGACGGCCGGCTCCACTCAGCTCACAGACGCCATTCATTACGGGCATTTCTTTGTACATATTTCTATCTGAGTTGATAGTGTAAATTATAGCAATATACCTATGTTAATACAGTCCACTCTTTTATTATAAAGTCCCAATTGAGCCCATTCAGGTATAATAATTAATAAGAATAATAATTATAATTAGTTCTTATACCCAATAATACTTTGCTCAACTCATGCTCCTGGTAAAAAATTACGATACAAAATTACCTATAACATTAAAAAACAAATTCAAATATTCCTTTATAGTTATCTAGATCTTCACTACATCTGCGACAACCACAATAAAAATCTTCGATCATCAAATCCGCCTTCTTCAATGTTCTACTCACCGCACTGACTTCATTTACTGTTCTTTCTTCATGCAGTCTATTTCTCTGTGGAATACTCTCCCCCAGGAAATAAGAGTGACAACCAACTGATTAACCTTCAAAGTCAAAGTTCGCCAACACTTTCGTAAGAAGTTGGCAGTAGTATCGTCACAGCCAGCGCGATTTTTTTTTCCTTTGTCTATATCAACTAATTGTTAAGTATAATACATACCTGTATTTAGTTTATTTGTTTTTGTATTTATTGTATAGTTAAATTGTATTTATTTATAGCTTATATTTATGCCTTGTATTCCAATCCATTTTACTATTGTTATTGAACCATCTAATAATTTAATCTCCATCACCCAAAGGTTGACTGGTAGAAAATGCCTAAGGCATTAAGTCCGCCTCTGTACATTTATATGCTTACAGTATTAATTAATAAATACAAATATAATATATTTATTAAAATAAAGTATAATGATGATGATGGTGTTGTTTAAAAGATTCATTCGTCATAGGGTAGTAACGTCCCCCGCCAGCCGCGTGGACCATAGGTGTGTCACGTACGAATTTGCCAGGTTATTTATTTATTTCACAACAATTGCTTGTTGTACTAATAGTTGCACCAAAGTATACAGCAAGCCAAAAACATAAACACTTATAGACTAAAGAACTTTACACAAACATTTAACATAGATTTATCCCTGTACATAAATATGTCGACGCCAGGTTCCTGGGAAATTAGGGCGATCAGCAGATTGAGCGCTTGGGTTGTTGGGACACATCGCGCTGCCAGGGTACGTGAGGGAGGAGCTGCGAACAGGCACCGCGGGGCACAGGCGCGTGACGCCCGTACTCGGTCTGGAGCAAACAGTGAACAGCGAGCTAGCGTGGACGAGTCGTCGATCATATTGTTCAGCACAAAGAAGTAGTGCATCAGCAGCGCATACTTACGTCACAGTTCCAGCGTGTTGATGGTGACCATTCCCAAGACAGAGACGGATACAAATAGAGATAGTACCCATACAAATTTTTATATAGGTATCGAGCAAATTTGCGTTGAACCCGTTCTATCATTAGCTCTATAGATAGAGCGTGCCAAACAGTAGTTGTTCTTCTGTTAGTGTGGTTGTGATTTGTTTTGACATAGTCCATACTATGGCCCCAACTTACGTGTCGTAGGTCATGGGATCGTACCCAGGTAGGCGCTTTACTTTGTGTAAATTATTTCACCACCATTGCACTAAAAACGGTGAAGGGAAACATCGTGAGGAAACCAGCATGTTATAGAACCAAAAATTCGAAGACATGTGAGTAACCAACCGACCAACCCAACCATTTAAAATCGCCCACCCGCCTTAAGCAAGCGTGGTGATTAAGCGTGGTGCCTTCTCTGTACTAGAAGAGGCTTTGCCTTGCAGTAAAGTGGGATAGTAACAATCTGGTAAATAATTTACGATTTATTCCCTCGTGTTTAGTTTCAGGGCTCTCTGATCGACAAGTGCAAAGTGCTGAAGAATCTATTTCATTTGTTACGTTTGACAAAGCACGACGTCAAGAACCACCAGAAAATATAGAACAATTGCCAGTAATACCAAGCACCATACCGACAATGCTGCCACCGTTAGTAATATAACGTCATCTTAGAACCTTTTTAGTTATTACACTTGGTAGAAGTTCCTATGCGAGAGACTGGAATCCGTACTAGGGCAACCCTGTGTTACGGATCTCCAGGTATATAGGTATATATCCTAGACTGCCCTAGAGTATAAGTTGTTACTGACACAGAAAACTCACCTACCTGCCTATTTTACCTATTGATAAAAATGCAGAAAACTAGCAACATAACTGTGAATAATTTAGAATAACCAAAATTCGACGAAGTTCGTGTCGGATGTCGTACATTTAGGGTTCCGTACGAAACCGTAAAAACAAATTGGTTGTAGGTTGTATAGGAAAAATGAGGGGATTTGGGAACAAATAACTGATTTACCAATATATTGATATTTGTTATTAAACGTTGCCCCACACTAGGAATTTCTTCCGGTATCGTGGGTACGTTTACATACATTGAAACTCACATACACAAGACACCCAGATCCGGAATAATTAGCTGTAGGCCCTACAAATATTTTTGCTCCGTGCCGGAATCGAACCCGCGATACGCAGCGCAGCAGCCGATCGCTCAACCACTACGCCAAACGTGTCGTCTAAAATATCATCATCATCATTTCAGCCGAAAGACGCCCACTGCTGGACATAGGCCTCCCCCAGGCGTCGCCACATTGACCGATCCCGTGCATCTCGCATCCAGCCCCTTCCCGCAACCCTAACCAGTAGTCTAAAAATACGTAATAATAAACATTATCACCAAATTTGAAGTTCATAGGTCAAAACGCCTTCTCAATGAGTTGCCGGAGATTAAGAATCTGCTACCGTGTACCCTTTCCTTTTACGAAGCCAGCCTGCTCTTGTGAAATCTGTCAGTCCAGGTAGTATCGGATTCGGCTGTTTAGAATGTGGGGGAGAATCTTACCGGCGTGTGATATAAGTGTTAAAGTGCGGTAGTTTCCACACTTCCGTGTCGATCCCTTTTTGTGCAAGGGACAAAACTGGACAAAGTCAATAGTCCTCGTCCAGGGTTGTCAGTCCAAGAACAGGCCAAGGCAGCCTAGTTATGACCAATCCCAACTGATGGCACCCGTTCACGAACATGACACATGGATTGGCATCACTTAGCTCAACCATTACGAAGGGAACCGAATGATCAAACACATGTGCCACCATCAGAGATACATTTGAGAGAGCATGACATTCTCTTAACTGCCAGGGTACATTCAATTCAATAACGACATAATAGATATAGTAAATGGTAGATTTTCAGTTGGTGCTCACAAATTATGTGCTGCGCTCTTTCAATGCAAACTAATTTTTTGTATTATCTAACTTATAATAGAAAAAGAAATTGATTTTTTACAATACATTATATTCATACAGTCTTCAGATGGTCCAACAATACTTCAAAACATTGTATCCTTATAAAGCGCTATCCACACATTTGAAAGAAAGAATGAAAGGAACATTCATTTGACGACAGTTCGTGAGGTAGATAATGTTGTGAATCAGGGCCTTCCGAGCTCCTTCAGTGTGGAGTATCCTCCGGGACCCTGACAGCTAGGGCTGCGTCTTAAAAGGAATTGTGGTAACAAGTTCACACAAAATGTATGCTAGTATTTTTTATCGTCCCTGACAGAACACTGATAGGACTTTGACCCCGATATGTAAGGATAACGACTAATTCTTAACACCGCTGTACCTCTTCGGAGCGAGTTATTTCGAGAGGAAAAAAAATGTATTGCAGTGCAGCGGGGTGATGGCCTATTCGTAACAGCTGTAACTTAATAGTTGTGGATTTTGGGTTCAAACCCAGGCGGGCGCTTTACTTTGTGTGATTTATTTCATCACTAGTGTTCCCTAAACAGTGAAGGACATCGTTATCGAGGAAAATTCGAAGACATGCGGCATCCAACAACCCGCACTAGGCCCGCTTGGTGGAGTATCTCTCTCACAGAGAGGTCTGATTCCCAGCAGGAATATTAGAAGCTATTATAATATAAATAAATGGTTATTACTGAAATACTTAGATAGAAATCGAGCCGAAAGGCAGGATATCATCTTCTGTCTTTCGCCTCGATTTTGAATTTTCAGTTTTGTTTTAGTAACTCCTGTTGTGCAATAGATAATTTAAAAAAAAATTGCAGACCGTCGTCGGTGGGCCCACTTAAACGCCAGTCTAGAAGAGTGAGGCGAACTACTCCTATCCAATTTTCTCGAAGTCACTATTGTGACCATTGGACAGAGCCCTGCCTACATGCTTACGTGTGAGTACCATTATTTATTTATAGCCTAGTTTCAGAGCCGTAAGTTTTATAAGTTTCCGATTGATTTTTTATGTACCCTTTGGTAAAGCAATACAACTTTTCCCATTTGCCTTTTAGCAATTTTTTTTTGTGGTGATATCTTTATGGATGTGCTCCGCCCAAGGATGGAGGGTTCGGTCAGACTCTGATTGACTAAAACCACCCCAGTTTTCCCTCACACAGCTTTTTTTTACTTTTTTTTTTGTGGCTAATCATCCAATGACTACTCCCGCTCTGGGTCAAGCGGGAGGGCGTGTCAGACTTTTACTGACTAAAACCCACCCTTGTTCCTTCAGTTGATTTTGGCCAGGGCCGCGGTAACTCTCTTTCATATTTATCCGCGACCCTCCCTCACACACCTGCGTTGTCGACTGTGGGTGCATCTGTGATTTCCGCTTTCGGCAAGCTTCGTCGTTGTTGGGTGTGAGGTGTTACCTCCTATTTGATGTTTTAGACGCGCCTGGAACACTACGCCCCTCCCTAGTCTAGTCCAATTCTTCCCAGCCGTTCCCACTATATCATCTTCCTACCTTTTAAAGGTCTATCCTCACATATCAGGGCCGTGCCCGGGACGTGGACGAACTGTGCTCCGTCAGGGGCTCAAAAAATATCGTTGTGTACATATTATATGAACTCGTTCACACACGTCCGCCAGTGACGAAGCTTCAATCATTGGGCCCGGCCCTCTCACGTCCCGGGCAAGGGCGGGATATTTACCATGTTTACTGTTTGTTGCAAGTTTCCGATATTTATAATTATTCTAATCCAACTATGCTTAAAGCAAACAATCGGATATCATCAACCTTAATAGTCTATCGTCCTGGTTGTGTTTAGTCAAAATTAAATAATAATAATACACATACGAGTACAATGTACATAGTAGTCTTTTTAAGAAGAAAATGTGGGGTTATTTTGAAAACTTTTGATCACACTATACTGAATTAGTCTCTGTCTTAGAATTAGTATTTTATTTGAATAAGTGATCACGTAATGGTAAGAGGCATATTGAACTTAAATATTAAGCTGGCAAGATCTTGACTGATGAAGTCTACGCTCCGTCCAGCACATATTCAGATTCAAAACCCCGAAAGCTTTCAACTCAAACTCCAGAATCGTTTCGAGTGCCTAGGTAACTCCGTGGACGATTACAACGATGGGTTCGTGGAAACTGTCCATACGGTAGGGTCTAAGTTTTTCAAGACTCTTTGTGCAAATAAGAACAAGAATCCCCATAAGTAACCCCGAATATCCAACTCTCAAGCTCATGAAGGAGAGGCGTGAAATGATCCTGCAGTCTTCAGACGATGCGTGGAACTATCGGCGGCTCAATAGACATATCTCGAAGTACTTCAAAAGCGACCTCCGCCGCTTTAATACTGAGCGTATTAAAGACGCAATTGAGCGGAACAAGGGGAAGGGAACTCTAAGGTGTTTGCATGAGATCTGGCTATTGGGCAGAGACAGCTCACGAAACTGAAGACCGACGATGGCGAGATCGTATTCGCCAAACCGGAGCTTCTGAGGGAGATCGAGGGGTTCTATGGGCATGTACATGTCAGTCAGCAAACCTGTTGCGAATCTAGCAAACGACCCAAGGCCTAGATTGACCCGGCACTATACCGAAGACATCCCGGATGTCAGCCTCTACGAGATTAAACTGGCTCTGAAACAACTTAAGAACAACAAGGCGCCGGGTGATGATGGAATTACAGCCGAAATCCTGAAGGCTGGTGGAAAACCGGTTCTTAAAGCCCTTCAGAAGCTGTTTGATTCCGTCATACTCGAAGGGAAAACGCCACAGGCATGGTGAGGGGTTGTGGTGGTCTCTTCAAAAAGGGCGACAATGCCAGATTGAAGAATTATAGGCCCATCTCAATTCTTAGCCATGTCTACAAGTTGTTTTCAAGAGTCATCACGAATCGTCTCGCGCGCATGTTTGACGATTTCCAGCCCCCCGAACAAGCCGGTTTTCGAAAAGGCTTAAGCACCGTAGACCACATACATACGCTACGGCAAAGTATACAGAAGACCGAAGAGTATAACCTACCTCTTTGTTTTGCGTTTGTGGACTACGAGAAAGCCTTCGATTCGATCGAGACTTGGGTTGTACTGCAGTCTCTCCAACGGTGCCAAATCGACTACCGGTACATCGAGGTGGTGAAGTGTTTGTACATAAACGCCACCATGTCAGTCCGACTTTAGGATCAGACGTCGGAACTTATCCTTCTGCAGCGAGGTGTAAGACAGGGAGACGTCATATCTCCGAAACTGTTCTCTGCTGCACTGGAAGATGTCTTCAAGGTTCTGGACTGGAGAGGCCTAGGCATCAACGTCAATGGCAAGTACATCTCTCACTTTCGGTTTGCCGACGATATAGTGGTCATGGCTGAGACTATGGAGGACCTCAGTATAATGGTCGATGACCTCAGTAGAGCTTCTGAAAGAGTAGGTCTAAAAATGAACGTGGATAAAACCAAGGTGATGTTGAATACCCATGTTGCACCCACTCCTATCAAAGTCGGAGACTCAACATTCGAAGTTGTGAACGATTATGTCCACCTGAGACAAACGGTCCAGTTAGGTAGGTCAAACTTCGAGAAAGAGGTTAACCGTCGAATCCTAGTCGGCTGGGCAGCGTTCGGGAAGTAGCGCGGTATCTTCTCGTCCAACTTACCACAGTGTGTCAAGACGAAAGTCTATGATCAATGTGTGTTGCCAGTGATTACTTACGGGATAGAGACGTGGTCGCTCACAATGGGCCTCATCAAAAAGCTTAAAGTCACCCAAAAGGCAATGGAGAGGGCTATGCTCGGAGTTTCAGTGCGTGATCGAATCAGAAATATAGACATCCGCAAGAGCCAAGGTTACCGATATAGCCCGAAGAATTTACAAACTTAAGTGGCAGTGGGCAGGGCACATTGCTCGCAGAACAGATGACGGTTGGGGCCGAAAAGTTCTAGAATGGCGATCGCGTACCGGAAGGCGCAGCCCCCTAGGTTAGGTGGAGCGATGACCTAGTCAAGGCTGCGGGCGTCCGGTGGATGCAAAACGCTCAGGACCGATCAGTGTGGCGACGCTTGGGGGAGGCCTATGTCCAGCAGTGGACGTCTTTCGGCTGAAATGATGATGATGATACTGAATTAGGTACCGGATCCTTCAGCAGAATTAAGCGCAACAGAGACATAAAAAAGGAAAAAAAAGGCAGAATGAAAAATTTTGTATTTATGTCGAGTTAAAACAAGAACAAAAAGCCGCGCAAAACGGCCATCGCAGACATACATTTTTCGCCGTTTCATCTTCAATTAGGTAACTTTTTAGTAGATTAACTTGCTTGATAACTTGCTGTAATTATTGATTACACTTCTCTTCTAGCTTAGTACTCCTACTGTAAGCCCAGTGGAGAAAAAGATACTTATACAATAATTATGTATACGCGTATTCGTTCATCCACTCGGTATACACTTGTTCATGAATCAATTTTGTAGTATTTTTATTACAATCATAAAATCTAATAAACCATAAATAAAAAATTAGCCTGTCCATGAAGGCACTAGATGAAGGGCGGCCTTTCTATTTTACTAAAGCTATACAATATGGTACTCAGATCTTTGACCAAAGTTCATAAGTCCAAGGTGAAGACCAATTTGCCAAAGAGCGATGGAGCATAGCATTCTAAAAATTAAACTCACCAATCAAATTCGCAACTCAATAATACACTCTTAGACACTCATTGCCGATGTTGGTGATAAGTCTGCGAGGCTGAAGTGGGACTGGGCGGGTTACACAAGCAGGATGCATTAAGACTGATGGGCCCGGATCGTCAATCAGTAGATGCCTGAGGACGGACGCGGACGTCGTTATCGACGCAGGCTTTTTTTTTTGGGACATCCTCTTATCCTCGGTTATGTCCGCAAGGGTTCCTACCGCTACCATGAGTCGAGGGCCTGGGATGCAATAAAATTCACTTGCAACCTCGATTGGTATCGGCCCGCCATTGCTAGCGGACCCCATCATCTAGAACGGCTGATCTTAAGACAGCACATTCTCCATTATAGAAGCGCATGAAGCAACTGCACTCCGCTTCTGTAGGCCTGACTGGTCGGGCAAGGACTCAACCCACAGTAGGCGCTTCTTTATGTTGGCTGGAGATCGTTAAGCGCGCTTCGACGTCCGGCTGCTCTTCTGGTGCGGGTGGAGTTGGAGATATGCTCTCTCCCTTTCTGCCGCCTCTTTGCAAAAATTACCTCTCCGCAAAAAGAGGTAACGGCATTCCACGCGTTCTCACTTCCGATCAGGGATTGAACTAGTACCGGTAGCGAGAGATCACCATGTGTCTCGAAGAACCGAGGGAGGCCTAAGAAACGTTGGTATGACGATTTAGACTCGTTTTTTGGCGGATTGCCTCGAGAAGAACCGAACGCAACGAACGCGAGCCTATAGATTATAAAAAAAAAGAATCATGTTAATTACGAAACAACAAAGAGAGCTCTGTGTTCTGAGGAGCGAGGTAGGCGAGGTGGTTCAGCTAGTTTGTACACGTTGACGTATTTTAGCTGCAGTTGCTGTGTATTTATGCGTCTGTCTGTGGCATCATAGCTCCTAAATGGATGAACTGTTTAGAAATGAATTTTCGCAAGATGTCGTGTCATAATTACATGTTCGATAGATTGTCAATAGAAGCGTGTCTACTATTAGACAAATTATGTAGTTTAAAAAGCTTGAAATTTAAATGTATGGGGGTTCTTAAATATTTTATATTTGACTTGTCAATAACAACATTAATAGAAATTGAAATTTTTCAGATTACGTGTATCATGATGACGCTTTTCTGGATGATTACTACATCCTTGAAAATAAATTTAATGGCAGAAGATTTAATACTGCTAAGCTGCGCAATGTCTTAGACGCCATACATCCGAACAAAAAAACAGATGCCGCTTCTATTCGGTCAACTTCTGCGATCCAAACACGCATCGTCAATAAATAAATTTTGAATATGGGTCCACTGTTGAGGGACATTCTCATTTTTATTACAAAGCGAAGGGCGGAGGGGGTCTTTGGTATCTCTTGTATTTAGTTTTTGTACACCATCACTAAAAAATTGAGAGATTAGTGACATTCCTGACATTAATATCGTCGACTGCTACGTGGTAACTGGGCTTCCAAATCTGTAATGACAGCAGCTATGGACCGAAATAAAAATGTGAAACGGGATGGCAAAGGATGCGATGACCCGTTTTAGTAATATCTGGAAGAAGAGAGAAATTGGTATCAAAACGAGCCCTGGTATTCCCTGTTTTCCTGTAAGGAGTGGAAACTTGGACAATCTTGGCCTGAGAGTGACAAAGGATCGATGATTTCGAGTTGTGGTGTTGGAGGCGAATGCTGAGAGTACCTTGGACGGCAAAAGACACCAATGCATCGATCCGGTCCCAGCTCTGAGTAAAAACTCATTCATCCACCATACCAGCAGCACATTCCTTTGTATTTTAGCCACACAATGCGCAGAGGCGACGAGAATCTGTAAAATTAGGCTGCCAAATTTTTGCCTCACGGCACACTTTCCTGCCAATTTCTTACGTCAGACTTTACAACTTTTTATTTTTTTATCTGATGTATAATAATAATAAAATAATAATAATAATAAAAATCTTTATTTATCTCCACAAATTACATATCAACGTGAGCATAAATTACAGTCAGACACAGAAATATTGGCAAAGTGTGTAATTTGTGGGAGATCTGGAGTCTAAACTAAGCCTAGGCCTGTATTTTAGAACTCCAGGCCCCCCATTAAAATATGTTGCTCAGACTGTCGGACGTCGTGAGTAAGCAGATATGTTAGTGGATGAATGAGCTAATATGTGCATGCGTGCGCATGTGTGTGTGTATGTGTGTGTATGTGTGTGTGTATGTGTGTATGTGTGTATGTGTGTATGTGTGTGTGTGTGTGTATGCGTGTATGTTGTAGCTAGTGTCAGTTTGAAACACAATACTACCTTATAGCTGTATATATATAAAATTTATAAATGAGTGTTTGTATGTATGTAAGAATATTGAATTACTTTTAAATAATAATAAATAAATGTATTAATAAAATTCAAAAATCAAGAAATCATCTCAATCAATTTTTCAGTGTCCGTATAGCTTAACTCGAGTAACCTTTTTCTAAGTTTATTCTTGCATTCAGTTTTGCGACAGTTAGATAGGTCAATATATCTTTATTGAGTTTATTGAACAAACCTCCACGAAATGAGAAGAATCTTTCAGCAAAACGGGTGCGTACAGCTGTTGACTCACAAATTGCATAGCATCTTCTAGTGAGAGCTTTGCGTTTTCTTAGTTCTTCGGATAAATAGGAGCGCTGGCGAAGTAAAGTCGGCATCACGTACAGCTGACGGACAGTCAAAACTTGAGTTTCCTCATAGAGTGTGGAGGTAGGGAAACGTCGTGGCTTTGATAAGCTCACTTTTAGGATCATCCTTTGAGCTCTCTCAAGCATTATCATTTTTGTTTTGCATGCTCCTCCCCAAGTGGTTATGCAGTAACTAAGGATGGACTGTACCAAGGCCTCGTGCACCATCCTCATGGTCTGTTTCTCTGCAATATCCCGGAGATCCTTAAAAATGTAAGTGAGCTTACGGATTCTTTTGGATACGGATAGCAAATGATTTCCAAAAGTTAAGTTAGCGTCAAGTTCAATTCCAAGATATTTAATACATGCAGTTGAATTTATGTTAGGACAAGTGCAGTTTGGAGTAGGAGGATAGTTACATTTATGTGCATAAATCTTGTCTAAATGGTTAGGAGGTTTATTTCGTTTTGTCATTGAGAAGACAATGTATTTAGTTTTTTCCTCATTCAAAGAGAGAGAGTTTGACAGTAACCAGTGACATATTGTATTGAACCCGTTTTGTGCAAAGTTATAAAGTTCATCCCACGAGTCAGAGAAAAAAGTAAGCGCAGTGTCATCAGCATATGCCGATATGCGGCAGTTTGGAATTTCAAGAGTGCAAAGTTCGTTTATGTAGCAAAGAAAAAGGGTAGGACCCAGTATGCTACCCTGTGGCACGCCAAAGTCGACTGGTAATTCATTACTGATATATTCTCCGATTTTTACGCATTGGGTTCTATTTTTTAAATAGTCTGTTAGCAATGCCAGCGGGACCCCTCTAATACCATGGTTTTCAAGTTTTTGCACAAGGTGGGGAACAGAGACAGTGTCAAATGCCTTTGCAAGGTCAAGAAATATAGTTAAGCATTTTTTTTTGTTGTCTAGTTTACTCACCAAGAAGTTAACAAGGTCAAGTACAGCACTGTCTGTTGAGCGGTTAGATCTAAATCCGTATTGCGTATCAGCGAAAAGATTACGTTCCTCTAGGTATTTGGTGAGCCTTTTATTTATTATGCGTTCAAATAGTTTTGATAATGTTGTTAATATTGCAATTGGCCTGTAATTATTGACACTGCCTTTATCTCCCGCCTTATGTATTGGGTGTATCACGGCTTTTTTCAGCGCGGCATGAAATATTCCGGTCTCAAAGCAGCGGTTTATTAGGTTGGCAAGTACTGGCGTGATGGTTTCACATGTACTTTTTAGAGCATCAGCGCTTATTTGATCCCATCCAGGAGCACAGTCACTTCTTAAGTTTTTGATCGTCCTTTCAACTTCTTCGTTGTCAGTGGGTAAAAGAACGAAGGAATTTAGTGTAGATTTAATTACTGGCTTGAACATGGGAATATGTGAAGGTATCATATCTGCTAATTGTTTGCCTATGGTTGAGAAGTACTTATTTGTTTTATTGATCGCATCCATGGGTTCTTTTTCGATAGACAGAAGCTACTGTGGTATTTGGTTTTGTTTACAGTTGTTAGTTATTGATTTTATGGTAGACCACAGCTTTTTTGAATTATTTTTCGACATATCAAGTTGATCTTTTTGGTATTGCTTTTTGAGTTTTTTGAGCAAGTTATTGCAGTGATTGCGGTATCTCAAATACGTTATCTTTAGAATGGTGTCATTTACATTTGTTTTTAATTTTTTATGCATTCTATCCCTTGTTCTAATGCATCATAGCATACCAACGGATATCCAGGGCTTAATTGTTAATTTATTTCTAGGTGTAATTCTTATTGTTGTGCTGTTAATAATTAATTGTTTTATTATATTAATAAAATTATTCATGGCGTTATTTAAATTAGTTTCTTGATATATAGCGTCAAAAGTGCAATTCTGGCAGTCTGATTTTAGTTTTTCATTGTCAATTTTATAGTTTAATTTTAATTTTATTGGTTTATCCTTAGTAGTGTCGTTTTTCATACAAATATATCATAACATAATACGGCTTCGTGGTCTGTAATACTAGTGCACAGAGAAAATGTAAATGCTTTTAGTTTCGTTTTTATTATAACATGGTCCAGACACGCTTTACCTCTGGTTGCAGCATTAATGGCAGGAAGTAATCCATGGAAGTTAATGGTATCTAAGTACGCGGTGGTAATATGATTGGCACTTAAGAGATCAATGTTTATATCGCCAACAATAACAACATTCTTAAATGATGAAATTTTTTTTAACACTGTGTGAAGTGAATTCAAGAAAACATCGCCAGATTTAAAACTAGGAGGTCTGTAAATTGCAACTACCACAGTATGTTCTTTAATTTTAATCGTTAAGCAGTTCGCTTCCAGCAGATTAGGTTCCTCCACAGTACATTCGAGGTTATTGTTTGTATAGACAACTACGCCATCATTCTGGTTGTAGTTGTCATTAGTTTTGTGTGAACTGTAGCCTTGTAGTAATGGTAACGTAATAACTTGTGATAGCCAGCATTCAGAGAGCACTATGATATCAGACGAGAGTTTTAGTCTTTTAAGCAGAACATGTAACTCTTCATAATTGCAGTTCAGACTGCGAATATTTTGTTGTAGAACTTTTATATATTGTTCTGGATATTTTAAGTATGAAATGCACTCCTCGGGTTCGCATGTAACAGGAACATCAAATTGGTCAATGTCTCCTATTATATCATTAGTGATATCGAATTTTACGCGCATTAGGATGTAGTGAAGATAACATGGGTGCAAATTTTGCTTTTAAAATACATTTAGGATAATTATTAATATATGATACTTGTGTTTTAGATGAGGCGAGGCAGTTAGTGACGCATTGGATCATTATCAGGCGCCAAAAATATTGCGTATTCCGTGATAAGATTAGAAATACTGTGTAAATACGATTGAGATTATTGATTTGACTTAGATGAAGTAATTGCATTATTATAACATGTACCTGTAGAAGTCGTGTATAAGTAAATAATGAAAAAATATAAATGTTGTAATAAGTCACAGTGTAGGTAAGTAGAGTAGTGTGGTTTATATGGGTGCGAGTTGTGTGAGTTTGTAAAGAAATGTAGTATTTGTGTATTGGTGAGTAAGTTGGATGTAAGTTACAATTTTTTATGAGGTAAACATTATAAAAAGTAATAGTAAAATATTCTGTAAAAGTTATAAAAATCCCCAGCTGGGTGTTATCCCAGTCTTTGTCGCAATATACAAAACGGATCTTGGCAGCAACAGAGCGTGATTGTAGTAGTAAGCGGATTAGTCATTGAGGTTTTAGTTTAGTCACGTCTTCTTCTTTGGCAATTAGTAAAGAGTGACCTCCTTCTCTCTGGCGTATATATACCTTACCATATGAGGTCCAACAGCTTGCGCCCTTAATATTTTTCACATATTCACGAGCTAGGTAATATAGGTATCTTCCATAGGTGGTGAGAGACTCTGCTATAAAGATCGGTTTTGATTCGCCGCTTATCTTCAGATGTGTGGTGTTTAATTTATCAGTTTTATTGTTTTTGTTAAAAGTTTTAGATGCATTTATGATAGTTTCCTTGAGAGAATTCGTGGCAAATTCTACTATAATGGGAGTAGATTTGCTCTGAGTTTTCTTGGATCTGTAAATATTCCGAATATCCTTATCAAGCACCTCAACATTTAGTACACCACCAACATTTTTTACTATGTTAATTAGAGTAGCTTTTGATTCGGACTGGGTTTCGGGCACGTTTCTAAGTTCCAAGCTTGACGCCTTGGAATTCCTTTCGAGTAGATCAATCTTTTGCTCCATCTTTTTCATTTGATTCTTGAAAACAGTATTTTCTTCTTTTGTTAGTTGAAGTTGGCATAAAACATCATCATATTTCTCCGACATGTGTTGAATTGACTGCATAATTTCGTTATTTTGTTGCGTCATCCTCTTCATTTCTTCCTCAAATTTTATAGTTTGGTTCTTTTGATGAAGCTGTACATCGAGCAGCATGTCTTTTATTTCACGGAGCGCAGGGTCGTCAAATTTGCGCTTAAGACGACGTGTAATGTTTGGCTGAATTCCACAGTCATGGTCCGAGCCCACGCAATCCGATGCTGTGTCAGATTCCTGCACATTAGCACCCGGTATCAATAACGTTTGTTCAGTTTTTGCGGGCGGATCAGGCCGGGAAGACATTATTAATATTATACAACGGCGATGACAAGTTACGCAAAACGTAAACACTGCTCGTTTTGCAATAGTATTGTGCACGGAGACTTGGCGTAGCAGATCAAATGATTCACTCACCGCGCGCGACGCTTTAGTTATAATGTAGCTCGTAGCCTCGTAGCTTCGTAGCACTCAACGGCGTAGCCGATCGCGATAACGTAGTACTTCGTAGCTGTGCGGGCGCTGTTAGGTACTTAATTTCGCTTGACCACGCCAATGTTGGTGTGGCGTAGCTTCACTGGGCGCGACCTCGATCCAGTGCACGAAGACGGCGCAGGTTCAAATCTCGCCGCAGACGCCAACACTTTTAGGAATCCAAGTTCCTCAAATTTGACGTTCGTAGCTCGCTGAATGAGAGGTCCGACCCAAACCACTATGGCCGCCGCCTCTTACGGACGATCCCACAAGATAGAAAAGGAGGGTCCGATTATTTAAAAAATACAGAACTTAAATGAATTTAAAATACTGAATTAATAATCGCGCAACAAAAATAAAAAACAAATAAAAACACGTCCACTCCGCTCAGACACGCAAGGAGAAGGGGATATGTCGTGTGTGTCTTTTAGTCTGTGCTATATGAATGTATTTTCTTTCTTTTCTTTTCTTTTTAAAAACTGATTGTGTTTGGGAACACCGATAACAAAAGATCGCGCAGTCGTTCACCAACGAGATGACCCGATCAAGAAAAAGACTCGTCACCTCCAAATTGTACACGGTTTTTAAGGGATGCGTAGGACAGAAACCGTTGGAGGCAGATCATCCGCTCCAGATGTAATCCTGATGCTGACCACGATACTCAGTTATGAGGGACCGACATAGAGAATGTTTTGTTACACCAATGACAACCAAATTGTATGTCCGGGCAATCAGTATCCTTTCCAGGTTGGCTGGAAGAGATTTAAAATTCTAAACCGCCGTCGTATGAATTTTAGTTCTAAGTTTCATTTTCTTTATTTTAATCAGGTGTACAATAGAGTATACATAAATAAATAAATCATTTTATGTTAATTTGTAAGTCATGTTCTCAGATCCAATAAAAAGTCAAGATAACGTTGTAAATAATAAGGTGAAGCCGGTTAAACGCACACGCTCAACGAAACTACCCCTTAGCTTGTCAGTCTAGCTTTATTATTTGATCTGTGAGCTCGAATGACAAGCTAAGGCGTAATTTCGTTGTACGTGAGTGCGTGTTTGAACCGGCGTCACTTTGTTGTTTGCAACGTTCCATCTTGACTTTTTATTTGATCTGAGGTCATGTTGCATAACATTGCATTTCCTTGAACCCATTTAATACAATTATAGCTTGATCTAGATCATTCTAAACTCGCAAAAAACTCACTTAAAAAGGGATAACCCAACAGTTTCATAATTATAAATTTAAGCAAACTTTGTTTATAAAAATTAAACTTTAATAAAAACATAATTAGCAAATAGGAAACCTCTGTTTTGTTGCTAGTAAGACAAAAGGTCGCCAGTCCCAATAATTTAGCACCAAGCAACCAAAACTATGGTACACTGCGTGCCACGAAAGATGAAACTTGACACACCACGTGGTTTGACTTGCGCAGTAGACGATCTATAGTTCTCTTTAGCGGTATGAGGACTGAGAGCGGAAAGAGACCGAGCGTCATCGAGGCGGCAGACAGAGCGCGGGAGGCGCGTTCAAGTCTCATCTTTCGTGGCAGGCACTATTTTATTTCACTGCGGTGGCTATAGTGAATGTTGGATCCCCGAGAGGCGAGAGAATATTGTAATTTGTTGTTTATGAAGATTTTTTTACTAAAGCAAAAACAAAACTGTACCGAGCAAAGGCGGGGCAGGTAACTATTAATCATATATTTTTTTAAGAAAACCTTTTCCCACACAATTGGAATTGATCCTGTACCGTGGGTGTATTTACAAACATATAAATTCACAAACAATCAGACCGGAACAACTATCTGTAGGCAATACAAATAATTGTTCCGTGCGGGTATCGAACCCGCAACACGCAGCAAATACTGCGCCAACCATATAATTCAGTGTAGCAGGGATAGTATTGACATGCCATTATCATCGCTACGCATTGGGTTCCTGATGAGTGACGTCGTCTCTGAGGTAGGCTTAAGAAATGCTGGCGTGACGGTACAATACAATATACAATAGGTACTAGGTACACTTGTTTCTCAAGGAGCATTCACAGAAAGCACACCGAAAAAAACAATGGAAAGGACTAGTTAAAGTCCTAGATATTATGTTAAAGATGTTATTAATTGTTATCGACTATAATAGCTATTTATGCAACTGTTACGTTATGGACGGTCTTTTAATACGAGTGCCATTTTTCGGTACAAGCGTAGCGCGTACCGAAATAGGTGGGCACGAGTTATTAAAAGACCAATAACGTACAGTTGCATACAAGATTTTATCTACGAAGGAAGAAATAAAACACAGATATAGACAAATAAGTATTTCAGGAAGTGTGTTTAAGTATTTCATTTCTCTTACATGTCTTGATTTTTCTGGTAGTAAATTATTTGTAAAACTGCTCTATTTGTTATATCTGGTGCAGTATTTTCACTCTTTACACTTGATGTTGAAGACTTTTCACTTGATTTTTAATAAAATTTGAAATAAAATTTCACTCAGAAAATTTTTCGCGCGTCCACTTTATTTTTGATTTTTTTAAATTATTCTTTATTAGGTATAAGGCAAAGATCTTGTATACGATACTTTTGATCTAAACTTGTTCCATTTTTAAAAATATCATTTACACAGTCTCGATTTCGAAGTAATATTCTAGGTACCTGGCTGTATGTTCAGAATGTCTTTGCTTGTGTTTTATAATTTATGACGATTCGCATAATGCAACCCGATGTCGTTATGGGTATCATAATGAAACCACTGTCAATTTTGTAATTCGAATATAACGAAACCGAAGTAGATAAAGTTTATTATTGTATAGATTCCATTATCTCTCTTGTTTAGGGAATGCTGTAACGATAGTTTGTATTTTGCTGTTACCGTTTTTTACCCGGCTGCAAGGAAAGGGTGGTGGTCGTGGGTGGTTTTTCGCGCGTATCTATTGTATGTATGTATGTAATTTTCTTTATTACCTCGTATCCTTCAAACCTTTTGACGGATTTATATAATTAAGACATCGATAGATACGTCTTGGTTGCCCAAGTGCTTTTAGATAAGTGCTGTTAAAAAAAGGAACATGGTGGATTTTGGGCGCAATTTTGTAGGGTTTCAATTTTCTTTTCTTTGCTTCCCATCGAGTGGGATATCAAAATGAAGGGTTTTTAGACGTGATTAAAAAAATATATAATAATGACTATATGTTTAAAAGTAATTAAAAAAAAGGTATTACTAAAAAGATGTAAATAAAAAAAGTTAATAAAATCGAAAAACCCATCTGCAAAGATGTAAGCAAGAAGAAAATCATGCTGTGCAGTCGGAGAATATTTATAGATTTGATTTTATTGACTTTTTTATATTATACTACATACATAAACATATTGATATACTCATGATAGCACAAGTTTAAACCTTTGTGGTTATTGGTTGCTATTTAATACGATAATAATTGATAAATAAAGGTAAAAGAAATATGGGACAGTAATAGGTTAATCAATTTCTTTTTATTTATAAGGCTCTGAACAGACGGCCTGCATTTGGACTGCAATCCGTTTGCATTTGAGTAGATGTGTTATGTATGTCAACTGCACATAAACTGCATCCAAACTGCAATTTCTCAGCTGGCATGCAGTATGGAACCCGTCTGTCTAGACTCGTACTCCACCGTTGGATTTTTCCAATGTTCGTATTGGTGTACTTTTTATGGACACTCCTTACCTACATACGCGCCATACTTAACCTACACACTATAAATGTAATGGCAAATCTTCTACATTCTATAAAATAAATGATCTGATACAATTTTAGTTCTTTTATTTGAAAACTAGTTTTTACCAGGTGCTTGCACACTGGAAAGTCGAAAGTTATACCACGGAAATGTATTATCCCTCTTGGTAATAGAGGAGTGTTGTGCGGCAGTACATTTCAAGTGCATACCTGCCTATAAAAGTATGCACCCGAATTGTACAGCCGGGATAAAAAGAGTCTTAATAAAGCCCTAATTTCATATAAAAATATCATAAAAAATTAAACATTAAAAAAACCTTTTTTTAAATAAGCTTTTCCCTATTTTCTCAGCGAACCCTTTCATTAGATACCCATATCATGGCGGTGCACAAACAATAACTAGTCCGCCATCTTGGGCCGTCCACCATTTTGGATTTAGAATGACGTCACCTAGCTAGATGGCATTGTCATCTAAATTAAACTTGTGTGCAAAATTTCAACTTAATCATTTGATAATAACTGCTTTAAAATTCAGTTGCAAGATTTGACCCGAACTTACATATATTCATACAGTGCAATTCAAATAAAAGCTTGTACAAAATACAGACTTTCTCTAGAATCAGTCGTCATCATCATCATTATTTCAGCCGAAAGACGTGCACTGCTGGTGAAAGGCCTCCCCCTAGTGTCGCCACATTGACCGGTTCCGAGCGTCTCACATCCAGCAGATCCTCGCAATCTTCACCAGGTCATCGATGCACCTAATGGGAGGCCTTCCAACGCAACGTCTTCCGATTTGCGGTCGCCACTCAATAACTTTTCGGCTCCAACAGTCATACGTTCTGCGAGCAATGTGCCCTGCCCACGAGGACAGGTTTAAAGGCTACTTCTCAAACTGGATAGCTTTAATAGCAGCCATAAAAATCATTCGCATACCTTCCAGCCACATCATTAGTTCAGGGTCTATACTGCGAAGTGCCAATACAATTATGATGCCGCTGTGGACAAAGGGTAGTGCTATTCGCCTTGTATGGCTCCTTTTCTCTCTCACACCGGAATGATGATGGTTTTAAGATGTTACAGTGGAGCCCAAAGGTAACAAAGAAAATATTACAGTATAACCTGCCTCTCTGTTTAGCGTTTGTGAACTACGAGAAAGCCTTCGATTCGATCAAGACTTGAGCTGTACTGCAGTCTCTTCAACGGTGCCAGAACGGCCACCGTTACATTGAGGTGTTGAAGTGTTTGTACAAAAACGCCACCATGTCAGTCCGTCTTCAGGATCAGATCACGAAACCAATCATTCTCCAGCGCGGCGTGAGATAGGGAGACATATTTTTGCGATAATGGTACGGAACTCTTCGTGCGCGAGTCGCGAGTGAGGTTTTTTTTTACACAGAGATTTGAAATGTGACGCCAAAAAAGACCTTCGGGTACTTTAAAGGTTGCACGACCAACTTTCATAAATTTTTGCCGTTTGTCCTTTCATGGTTAATAACTTTTACAGTGAAGTCAAATTCAGGTCGATAACTTAATTCAATTAACATTGTTGCAACAAAGCGCAATAAAATTGCAATTAAATCGATCCTTTTAATTTTCTAGTATTATTCTTTACCTAACATAATGAAGAATGTCTGTCAAAATAGTTTGCAGTTTCAAACATAGTTCTCACTACCCTTTAAAAACTGAGAATGTTAGAACAAAAAATCATTTTACACTCTGGAACGATAATTTGTTCTTATTTCTCGAAGCAGCAGTATTTTTATGTAAGTATTGTTGGTTTTAAGTATCTAAGTAGCACAAATCTGCCATCTTAAGCAAAAAGGACGCTCCTAAAAAACTCGGAACGGTGAAAAAAAAACCAGTTCTAAAATATGCAGATGTAGCTCTTTTTCTTTGGACGGCAGATATTGTTGGTACTGTGAAGGTGGCAAGGTGCCATGCAGCATGCAGTTTGGCAGAAAACTTCTGGCTGCTTTTGATGATGCAAACTTCACTTTACCTCATATTCCTTGTGAAGACGTAAATGCACAAACTACAAAGTGGGCGAACGCCTATCAAGAGGCAGTTTAAGAATAGCGATTTTAAATATAAGCCCCTGCGACACAGTAAAGATATCTAACAGTATTGTGACTCCACCCTGTCCTTGAAATAAGTGCCTACAAGCTCGCGTCACCTAAACACGCGTTAGGGCTGCCTGCCTCTACATATTTGAATTTCTTTCTAGTTTTGTGATTGTAAATAACTCAGATTCTTTTCTCTAATCTGAGGTAAATATGATACTTTTTATTATACTTATTTTTAATCTTACCAGGTAGGTACACTCGGTACCTACCATTTATTACTCTCATTGGTAATCATTTCATAATGATATTAATTCGTCTAATTCAATATTATATGTAAGTAACTAAGTACATAAGTAAGTATATAGCCTAGCCTAGGAAACTACCTACTAGTTATTTTTAACGCGATAGGTCACTCGAGTGTCACTTTATCACCCTATCCAGTTATTTATTTATTAAAACAGATATTTTACTCGGTGAAAAAGCGAAATACCTATATATTGAAAAAAGAAACAAATTACGTACTAGTAAGATAGGTATACCTATATTTTTTTATAGTCTTGCCTTTCGGAGGTGCCAGATAATTTTAAAAATGTTATCTCTGGGTACGTTATAGAAGAATTCTAGCAACCAAAAACAGCACAATATAATCTATAATTGCTCTCTGCCATATTAAGTAAGTACTTGTTCTTATATCAATCAAATATTGACAAATCGCACGCTTACTGCTTACAAAACCACCACATCTTTCGTGACTGTTTGCGACTGTAGTGTATCGAGTGTTGGCTGAACTCGAGACGCGTAGGTATAACTCGCGTTCCGAACGTTTGTATGGAGATAGAATACTGTTAGATATCTTTACCGTGCCTGCGACCCGAACTCTCCTCAGTATAGGACTTACATGAGACGGCCTTGAATTTGAAAACAAAAGCTGAGCTTATCCGAACAATTGTCGCTGCAAATATCTATACAAAAATGTAGCACGACGTAAGTCAAGATAAATACCGAATAGCTCGGCGAAGAAACACAAAATACTTAGGTGTCTAGAGAACAAGCAACAGAAACGAAGCTAAATGCCACAGAAGCTGTAAAAGTTAACTTTTTTTAGCGTTACTCAATGATGGTGTGAAAGGGGAATTCATATCGGCTATTACCTCCAGACCGACTGTAGCTCAAGGGGTCATGCCCTTCCGGTACCAAGGGAATCTTCGACAAAATATTCTGGACTTTACCGTTAAAGTTGATGATCATGGCCGAGGTGAAAATTTATTGAAGTATGTGCATCAAATGTGTATCAAACGTGACATTTTCATCTCCATCATCTACTATCTATTTTTCAATTTGTATTGTGTTGATTTTGTTGTATTTTGTGTAAAAGCGGTGTACAGTCTAAAACTGTACATATTTTGCTGACGCGGTGCCGTGCACCACACGTGCGTCATTCCAATAATATTATAAATACACATGAAACACTTTAAATCAATGAGTACGATAACTGCTACGCGGTGACTAACATTAGAGAAAGGAATCGTCAACAGTATTACTTGTAAACACAAAAATACGTAATAAATCTAACGAAAACTGAGTGATCTTTTCTCTTCGTGCTTCAACCTCAACAACAACAACTCTGCAAGTGTACGAATCGTACATTTTTTGGTCCTTCGAGCCGGATGTTTGGTGCCACTGTGTCTCTTTACGGTAGCGAATCGGTTTAGCTGGTCTCCCAGAAGCGGGTCGCCCCAGCTAGATTGAGAAGTCGCATAATATCGTGACAGAGGTGCAAGGGTGCTGAGTTCCACTGACCATTTCAAATCAAGTAAGTCAACGATTTCAAGATTTGAAACGGAGAAGACTACAAGCAACGCAGTAGCCTTCGCAATACAACGCAACGCTCTCCTGCCACAGTCAACGACGTGTCAGCAAGCATCAACATGGATATGCTAGAATTGCAGTCAACGTGCTTCGATAACATCAAAGCATTATGTGTCAACTATCGCAAGGATTCATCATCACGAAAATCTGTGGAATACCTGAAGAAACGCTTGTCGTCGCTAGAAAACCAATGGCAAGACTTCGAAGGCAGGCATGCCCAACTGTTGCTCGAACTAGAAGATAAGAACATAGCATATTTCAAGGACGACATCTACGAAAAAACTAAAGAAATGTTCTTATCAACTAAAACAGACATAACTAGCAAACTGACGACTTTGAGCAAACAAAACGTGAAGTTCGACCTAGGTGGGACTTCAGAAGATGACGACAGCAACATACAACTCTTGCTTAACAAGCAAGAATGCAATTTCAACGCGATTCACCGTGTCATCTCCAAGATTGACTTAATCACTATATCGGAAAGATGGGAACTGGAAGACCACTTCGCAACCTTGAAATCGAAATGGGAACCCATCGATAAACTTCATTGGGAAATAGACTTTCAACTGAAAGGATCCAACGAACATTACTACAAAATGTTCACGGACATTGAACAACAATATGATGAGCTAAAGAGGAAAATCCATGCCAAAATCTGGTCCACCGTCCACTACCAGAAATCGACACCTAAGATCGAAATCCCTGAGTTCTCCGGCAACTACAGTCAGTGGATCTCCTTCAAAGACCTATTTCTGGAAGCTATTCACAAAAACCCTATGATCAACAACGCGCAGAAAATGCAACACTTAAAGACCAAGCTGCGAGGAGAAGCTGAACGCTTAGTGCAGCATCTGACCATTAGCACTGAAAACTATAACTCATGCTGGGATATATTAATTCAGCGCTACGACAATCGTCGCCTCCAGTTTACTTCATTTATGAACAACATGCTAAATCTGCCGATCATACAACATGCAGACTCATACAATTTGAAGAAGATGCATGACGTCATTACCGAATGCCTGAACGGCATCTCTAACATCGGTATTGATACTTCAACTTGGGACCCGATCATTGTGCACATCATGTCACAAAAACTGGACTCCAGTACTTTGAGTGACTACATGAAAGAACTTCAAGATCACAGAGAACTACAGAACCTCCACGACTTCCTGTATTTCCTCGAAACACAGTTCATGGCATACGAAACGATGAAATCAGCTAAAAGGGCGAACCCTACAGCCACAGAAAAATCATCCAACTGGAAAACATTCAACAAGCAAACCCAGATGAAGAAACATAACTATAACTTCAATCAAAATAAAACAAACAACTATCATGCTATTTACGGAAAATGCCCATTCTGCAACGGAAGTCACGTTCTGCGCCAATGTGACAAATTCCTACAAATGGACTTTGGCAAGCGAAATGACACCGTGTCGAAACTGCAGCTGTGCAAAAACTGTTTATTCAGCCACGGAAATGACGAGTGCAAATCCACGAAAATGTGCAAAGAATGTAACTTGAAACACAACACACTATTGCACAATCCGGACAACCAAACCATAACGTCAGCGACTAGAAAAAACAATGTTGAAAAACGCCCTTCATCTCAACAACCAACATCTAACCATTTGTCTAAAGACAACATGGAGGTTCTACTGACTACGGTCCAGCTGAGAATAAAATCTGCAGATGGGATTTATGTAACACTACGTGCGTTGCTCGATCAAGGCTCACAGGTGAACTTGATAACAGAAAACGCTGCACAAATATTACGTCTTCCTCGGCGCGGGATCAACGCATCAGTATCGGGAATCGGCTCTGTTTCCAGAGAATGCAGGGGAAAACTGAAACTTACCTGTCAATCGATTCACTCCGATTATAACTTTGAAACTCAAGCACTTATTATGACGAAGCTAACAAACAACCTGCCTATGAAAACGTTCGAGAAAGGTGCATGGAGTCACTTGAAAAACTTGAAACTTGCAGATCCTGACTTCAACGTATCTCGGCAAATCGACCTATTACTAGGAGCCGACGTATACTCCGAAATTATCCTAGGAGGTGTATTGAAAGGCAATAACAGCTCCCCAGTTGCACAACAAACGCAAATTGGGTGGATTTTATGCGGAAAGATGAAACAAACGTTTAACTGCCACGTTACTGTAGTCAACTTAGAGGATTTAACAAAATTTTGGGAGAATGAAGAAATTCAAAAAACTAAAGATATCCCCAAAGATGACCAGTGTGAACAATTTTATAACGAAACTGTAAGAAGATCATTTGACGGAAAGTACATCGTCAAAATGCCTCTAGTTCCAGACTACAAAGAGAAACTAGGCAAGTCTAGAACAATTGCGGTTTCGCAGTTTCTACAGTTGGAAAAACGGCTAGAGAAGAACGAAAAGCTTTCCTCCATGTACAAAAAATTCATGGAAGAGTACGATAACTGCTACGCGGTGACTAACATTAGAGAAAGGAATCGTCAACAGTATTACTTGTAAACACAAAAATACGTAATAAATCTAACGAAAACTGAGTGATCTTTTCTCTTCGTGCTTCAACCTCAACAACAACAACTCTGCAAGTGTACGAAACGTACAAGCGGTTTTTATTATACATTTTAAATTTAAGGCTTTTAATTTTCCCCAATGGCCTTGAGCTCCGGGTGGAGCTAAATTCACACGCCCGCGTGGCTCACACATACATAGAAATGCCTATCGCGCGCGGACAATGATCAATGAATATGTGTGGACGCAGCTCGTTGGCATTTTTGCCTACTATTAATTTTCTGTGACTAAATTATTATATTAATATATATTATTATCTGTTCAGGCATTCTGGCGTTATAACTAATCTCCATCCATGTCTCCATCCATCCAAACTTTCACATTTATTGCTACTAGCTTCTGCCATCGGCTTAGCCCGGGTGACAAGTGTTTTCTTATCCCAAAACAACATTACACCGGGATGAAAAGTAGCCTATGGGCCATTTCACACTATAGTCATGTCTCTGCGCTAAATTTCATTCCGACGTTCTGACGTGGTTGAGTTACAAATATCCATCCATCCAAACTTTCGCTTAAATAAATTATTAGTAAGATTAGTAGGAAGTAGGATAGTATCATAAATTGTTAATGGCAATGTTCCATTTTCTTGCAGATTCTCTACAAAAAAGAAGGTATACACAAAGCGTCATCGTACGACGATGTGGTTCGAATCAGCGCTGGATCCTTGTGACTATTTGGCTCTGTCGTGTTTGAGAGCTTACCAGTAAGTAACACTTTCGAATGTTTCTTCAATTTTATTATTTATTAAGGTAATATTAAACATTATTAAGAGAACCAGGGTTACCAACATAGGCCGAAGAATTACCAAACTTAAGTGGCAGTGGGCAGGGTATATTGCTCGCAGAATGGATGGTGGAGCAGACAGGTTCTGGAGTAGCGAACGCAAACCAGAAGATGCAGCGCTGGAAGGCCTCCCAGGTGGAGCGATGAACTGGTCAAGACTGCGGGCATCCGCTGGATGCCCGCATCCGCATCCGCATCCGCTGGACGCGAGACGCACAGGACTGATGTGGCGACACTTTTGGGAGGCCTATGTCCAGCAGTGGACGTAGACGAACCATTATTATTCAATACGTTCTGTTCTACTCGTGAAGTCACTTTGTCAGTATAAAATGTAGCAAACCGTGATGTCACACGATATTTCAACGCACTGTATCGCAAAAATACGTGACCAATATTTTCAGGTTATCTATCTGACGAATAAATATTAAAAAAGATATTAGAAAGTAATTAAATGTTAAGCAATTATAAAATTTGGTGAGCCACAAAAAAAACAGCATTTAAATAATTTGGTCGGCATACAAAGATTTTGTTAGCAATTAAAAAAATCAGACAGGAATCTTTGTTCCGCAAATAATTTTGATAATGGTCAGAAATTAAATCATAAATAGGCAGCTTACAATAACATGAGTTTGCATAATAAACATTCAGTCCGCAAAATAACTACGTGATCACCAAGATTTCATGATTGATCAGCAGAGAAAACATGTCTATCAGCAGTGTATTTGATTGGTATGCATATTTAAAACATGGTGAGCAAGAACCTAGCTGACAGAAAGGAGCGAGCGCAGTATCGCGCGAGCGACGACTTTTTTGCCAGAAAACGAGAGACAACTAAAATGCGAGCGCGACGAGCGCAACGAGGAGCCAGAAAAAAAACCCATAGAATCATAGACAAGTAAAGTATTTTTGCTACTTTTTTAGGCAGCTCAAAATGATTTGTTTTGCTTACCTTGTGAGTGCTAACCAAAATTTTAGTAAACAGGAGCAGCTCATTGCAGCTAATATAATTAATATGCTGTACAAAAATAATTACAGCCATCCAGAATGACATAAATTGCTGATTGATTTTGGAATGTTTGCTGGCCATGAGTTGCTGATTATTAAGCTATTTCTGCTCACAGATTACATTTTTCTGCTCACAAAAACACGAATACTATGCTAAACATTTAAATAACACCCATAGATATTTTTGTCAACTACCCTATTGTATACAACGTGTTCCGAAACTTAACGTTTAGCGGACACGGGGCGCTGAGCTAGGTTGAAAAAAAAAGTTAAATAGCAAGTATTGTAACAGGGCTCTTTTTCTATAAATATGACTTGCCAAGGGTACTACTATATTATACTGCGCATGGGGAGCTGCATATAGAAATCATCTTACCATAGTGGCAAAGGCGCACCGAGCAGTACTAAAGGTAGCTAAGCGCTTGCCCTTTAGACATCCAACAGTGGACGTCTATGAAAGAAGGGATGTCATACTGGTTAGGAAACTATTTGTAATCGAGATGTTGACTAGATAACACAAAAACATAGTAGGTACCGATAGAACTGCCTTAGTTACACGACAAATTGGTGTTCTGGGACCTAAAACATAATAATGTATTCTTAAAATCTCATATAGACTGCAAAGACTAATATCTACAAATTCAAAACCAAATTGTCAATCTGGCTCAAGCAGTTTAATCATGACGATTTCGAAAATAACATAACTTCTCCGACACACAAAACATCCACACAAAAAACATCCATACTCAAAACAGCCGCACACAAATATCCACAAAACAGCCACACACTAAACAGCTACATACAAAACAGCCACACACAAAACATCCACATTCAAAACATCCACATTCAAAACAGCCGCACACAAATATCCACACTCAAAACAGCCACACACTAAACAGCCACACACAAAAATCCACATTCAAAACAGCCGCACACAAATATCCACACTCAAAACAGCCACACACTAAACAGCCACACACAAAACATCCACATTCAAAACAGCCACACACAAATTATCCACACTCAGAACAGCTACACACAAAATATCCACACTCAAAACAGTCACACACTACACAAGCGTATAAACCACTTATCACACACGCTTAACAAAATACCAAATTATAAATGTAGACTTAAGTTTTATTTTTATATTATTATTTTCACTTTGTACCTTTATGTTTTTACTTTGTACTTTACTTTTTATTTAAATGCACATCCTCTCAAGACCTTTCATCGGATCATAGTGTTGTACTAGTGGAAGTCTCTCAGAAATTCGTGCGGGCTGAACCTCCTTTAAGGTTGCACGGTCGAAAGACCAACTGGAACCTGTTCCGTTCCCTAGTAGAATCCAGAATAAATATGAATCTGCCTCTTAAAAGTCAAGATAATGTTACGTCAGCAGTCGAGCACTTTAACGAGTGTATTCAGTATGCGGCTTGGGAAAGTACTCCTGCGACTCAGAATTTGATCTCGTATGATTGCTCGAAATCAGTACGTGAATTATTAGCCGAAAAACGACAAGCACGGAAATTGTGACAAACAACTAGATTTCGCGGCGATAAAACTCGCCTGAATTACTTAACGACTAAACTTAAAGAAGTTCTGGGTAAGGAAAGAAAAGAAAGCACTCAAAACCAACTGCGCAAACTTGATACCAAAGCCACTAGCGACTATTCGTTATGGAAAATAACAAAAAATCTCGGCAAAACCATCGCTTCTAAACCACCTATACGCAAAAAGGATGGTACTTGGGCAAAAAGTGACCTAGAAAAAGCAGAAGCCTTTGCTTATCACTTAGATGACGTATTCGTACCGAACCCTCTCCAAAGCCCTGAAAGAACCGACTATAAGGAGCTCCTCAAATGCCTCAAACAACCTCTCCAACTTGACCTGCCAATCAAAAAGATTAAGAAAACAGAGACATCTGCTGTCATAAAACACCTAAATCGAAGTAAGGCCCCAGGATATGACCTAATTACAGCCAAAATTTTATGCGAACTACCAGGCAAAGCAGTCCTATTTTTGACACAATTGTTCAACTGTATACTGAAAAGAGGTATATTCCCACAGCAATGGAAAGTGGCACAAATCAAAATGATCCTTAAACCTGGCAAAACTCCTGAAGAAGTCTCATCGTACAGGCCAATCAGCCTGCTACCCATTCTGTCGAAAGTCATGGAAATCCTTTTCTTAAATAGACTAAGCTCAGTGATGGCAGAGGCCAAAATAATACCTAACCATCAATTCGGTTTTAGGCAGAAGCATGGCACCATAGAACAGGTCCACCGATTGGTTGAAAATATTCACAAAGCTTATGAAAATAAGAAGTATTGCTGTGCGGCCTTCCTAGATATATCTCATACAACTCCGAAAAATGTACTGGCTCTTCAACAAAAAATCTCGGCTGTCGCTAGAAAACAAATTACTATTATACAAGTGCATACTGAAGCCTGTCTAGACTTACGGGATACAGCTCTGGGGAACCGCCTCCAATTCAAACATCGAAATATTACAGAGGTTCCAATCAAAGATGTTGAGACTTATCACTAACGTCCCTTGGTTTGTAACTAACCAGCAGTTGCACCACGATCTCGGAATTCTAACCATCAAAGAACAAATCAAAAACTCTATGACGGGCTACAAGAAGAGACTAGTAAACCATCCAAACATACTAGCAACGCACTTAATGAAGAGTCACTCTAAATTCACTCGACTGAAAAGAAAGAGCCCTGCTGACCTGTAGGGAGGATGAGAGAATATAATAAGGGCGTATGTCACTGGACTTCCTGCCTTCCAAGCCAAATATTACATTCTTAACCATTTGCTGAATGTTTTGGAAATAGATTGCAAATAGAAATACAAAAAAAAATAAAAAAAAACTTTTTATTTATATTTTACATTTGTAATCACGCAAGCAGGCGAGGACACTGGTCCATTTGATACAGTTGATACTAGTTTAGTGGTCAGGAAATTCATGTTCTATGTAATACTTTTATGTCAGTACCTGAAAAATTGGTTTAGGATATCGATTTTTAACAATGTCACTACGCCACGCCACGGCGTTAAGTGATAATTGGAATATTATGTAAGTCACTACTTGGTAGTATTTTCTTAATTTTGCCAGAACTGATACAACCTTGCCCATCGCCCAGTACCTGCTTCACGTTCAATTTCGGGACACTCTGTATACATGAAATATTAAGCATAAGAGTTAATGTTTTTCTAAAGAATAGAGATCACTTTTCATGGTCGGTTTTTTTTTCAGAACTGGAAAAGTATGTGGCAAAACAATTTATTATCACTATTTTACATTCAAGAACTATTGCATGTTGGATTATGCGAATTGCAGAATTAAATATGAAGGTGCGTATTCTAACACCCATAGTCCAAATCATGTCCTACCACCCGAATCCATAACGAATCATGGAATTGACAGATATATCCTCTCTTCTTAAAATCCAGTCGATGGAATACTCTAGTATTTGGCCCAGTAGATGGCCACGCCGATTGCGGCGTCAGTGTTGAGCACAAGATCCTGAAAAGTGCAGGTATATGGACACTTGGGACACTTCAGCATGGGCATCAGACGGGTCTATAAAATCCTTGTTTGCCAAATTGTTTTTGCAGCGGCCTTCTTGACTGTGCGACCGATGAGTGCTTCCTTATAGGCCACTGCCATTATTATTCATGTCCAGATGGCAGTTGTTCGTGGGGTTTCAAGAAGTCGGGTGGTGATGGGTGAAGTTCTTCCCACAGCTTATTATTTTTATTTTATTTTATCGTTAAAAAAACTGTTTGGTAAACGTTATTGTAATCAGGGTATGTATAAACATTAGAAGCTATAGTCCCCGGCATGAAACTTGGTAAGGTTTTGAAGTAGTAGGAGTAAGTTCACGCATAGTGCGCGAACTAACCAACCACCATATATATAGAGCTAACGGAACGTGGACGTGACGCGATTGGTTCAGTCGATCCATGTGTGACTTGTGTCTATTGACCATCCAATCGCGCACTCGGAGCGGTGCTAAACGTTCCCCGCGTCCCGCTTGGTAACCAAAGAGACCTAATAAACTACTTGTGTGCATCTAACGACTCTTGCCAAGTTACGTGCCGACAATTATACTGTCGACCCTTCAAATTTTGATTATGTCAGTTCAAAAGGTATATCTGCTTGGAAACAATATATCAATTCCACAAAATATCTTATTGTATGTGTCGACTAACGGCCGTAGCGGTAGGTGCATACTAGCATTACATTTGCAAAAGTTAGGCAGGGTTTATCAACGCTAAATGATTGCAAAATTAATGTCACAAATTTTCAAGCACGCGTTATCTGCTGCGATTGGTTGAATGCATTTTCAACAGCCAATCACAGCAGATAATTACGTTAACAGCCCGACAATCGAGTTTTGAGAAATCGGGGGTTAGTAGCGAAAGGTTGCCTGGTGCCACCTCCCGCCCCTGCACTGTTCGAGGAACCAGCATCCTTATTGTGCAAGTGAATTGGGCAAGGCAAAGGGGTTGGCCGCCATCAATCGACCAATCACATAGGCGGAAATCCACATCACGTCTTTCATCTCGCGAACAACACTAACTGATCACCAAGTCGGGGCAATCACGAGAGACAAGCGCGAGCATATAGAATAAAAAAATAAAAAGCTTCGGTACACACACTGTATAGAGTCATTGTCTCAAGGAGCGTGGGCCTTGACTGTTAAGTAAGGAGACCATATTTTTTGAGAAAATAATATAAAAATAAAACTTAAGTTAACATTTATAATTTGGTATTTTGTGAAGCGTGTGTATTTGCTTGTGTAGTGTGTGGCTGTTTTGAGTATAGATATTTTGTGTGCAGCTTGCTTCTTATTGTAGGTTGTTCGTGGATAGCCCGTGTGCAGCGGGCGTAATGCGTGTAACCGGGGTTGATAAGTGTTCGTAGAGGGGATGTTGCGGTAATTGGATTCGCAGTTATTGACATTTATCGAAGACTTCTTCCGGCCACTGAGTCGAGTCATCCTTTAAACTGACTTGGCATATGGCCTTAGTATCTTTGTCAAATACCTATTAACGGTTTCAGGGTAACCTAATTGGTATGTAATAGTGTATGTATGTGCAGCATAGGTTTTAGATAAGTGTCATCCGGTGTCAGCAACGGTGATAGTCAAAATGTTATGTATTGACACGGAGCCCAACAACCAATGACTAGTGACTAGTGTCTCCTGTGCGGGTCACAAATAAATGTTTTTCTTTCTTTTCTTTCAATGGAGAGAACATCGGCAAGTTTTTGTTATAGATCAGTCACTAAGTAAAGGTGGGGGAAGAGGTAAGCTTCACCCGCTAAGATTGGGTGACAAATTGACAACCAAATGACAATATATTCTCTAGGGATTCCAAACAAGTATAACGCGACGATCACGCAAAACTACCTGAAAACTTTCCAGCTAAAACTACCAAATGAATATTATCATTGTTAATATACCAATATTAACAGTCATGAGGCCACAATAGCAACTATATAAGCAGCTAAGTCCTCCGCCCCTCCGCATTAATGAGTAAAGTAAAATAATATGGTTTCGCGGTGAGCGCTGAGGCTTGCCCATGTTCCCGCCATAAGCGGCACAGGAGGACATTGTGGAGTGGGTTAGAGTCTCACAAAACTGCACTATGTTCCCGTGGCAGTGCAAGAGCATTTCGCCACGCAAAAATAATAATAAAAGAAGGTGATGTAATTATGTTGGCTAAAACTTCTACCTTAAATATCTACGAGTCTCAGCCAATGTACAAGAAATGTTTAAAGGATTTTTTTATGTTTTTATTGTTTCAATTTCTATATTTTTATGTTTTTTTTAGATATTATGTTTTCAATGTCCGGTTTTATTTTTATAATATTTACTTTTTTAGCTTATCGTTAGAATTGAATATATTGTGCATAAATGAGGGAGTACACCTCTCGATACGTGAATTTAGTGTCCGACCAAAACTGGTTTTCGCGACCGAAACCAAAACCGAATTTCGGCAACAGTCTCAGTTTCGGCCGAAACCAAAACCGAGACTTTCTTACAAGGATCATGTTTTGAGGAGAAAAAAAATCGTTACTATAATTTCATCAAAATAAATCACACGAAAACTCACAACAAACAAAACGAACTGCAAATACAAGGCAGTCTCGACATGATTGGGCACGTGGACGCGGCAAAATGTCTTCGTCGCTTACTCGCTTGGATGAAATTTAACGCGCCGAACGAGAGACCTCCCGAATGCAGTTTCGGTTTCTGTCGTAGTTTCGGCAAGTAAGAAAGTCGAACGAAACCGAACTTTCGGTCGGACACTACTTGAATTATATAATAAGTATAGTGTATGTCGTGTTTGTTGGCGATCCTATATAAATATACAAAAACTAATATATAAATGTATATAATGTGAATAATATGTATAAATAAATATGTCCGAAAATATATCCAGTGTGAGAAAATTTGAGTTATAGGTATAAATTTTAAAATGGCTGGTTGGTGAACGATATTTTGTGGAGGTCAGACAGGTAGTTACTCCATGTAAATACTGCAGCCTAATTGCTTAAGTGAGTTCGGGAGGGCAAAGGAAACAACTTCATGAAAGAGTATGATACATTTCCTTTAAATGGTTTTCGGTATTGCGTAAATAATTTAGAAAAGGTACTTCCTCCGCCCTATGAGCCATATTCCCATATCCTTTCCATTAGCTGTAACTACTTTCGTATTGGTAATACACTCGAAAGGTGCGAGTGTATTACGAAATACGAAAGGTCGTCCCCCTTACCTATACGTTCTCTTTGCCGAATTTACTTATGCATTAGGCTACTGGTCTTCCGCTGCATGCGATTATACTAGAAGTCTCAAAGAAGGCTAGGTGGAGATTAATATGAATTTCCAAACAATTTTTTTTTTTTACAGTGTGGCAAGCGATACACATGGGAGAATGTCTCCATCTCAAGTTACGGTCAAGTGGTTTGCGTAAGTGCCCAAATAATATTTAAAAAAAAAAAGTTAATTAAAATTAGAACAGTGCAAAACCAAAAGGAGTGATGTTCTATCAACAATCAAGGTTGTCGAAATGTCATAAATGCGTGGCACTGACATGCTTTACTGTAACGGCACATGGTTCTTCAAACGAGAACCCGATCATCATCCGACAGATAGAGAATGTACGGACGGAGTATCAGCTGGTTTGCCATGGACTAAACAGTAAACAGAACGGCGTGAGCATTGTCCTTGATTATCACCTCAAAAATAGAATTATTAGTATCCAGAGAAAGTCAGATAGGCTAATGGGAATAAAATTGACATTAGACAATCACCCTATTATTAATTTAATCTGTACATATGCACCACAAGTAGGATGCAAGGATGACGAAAAACATTCCTTTTGGGAGGAAATTGACGAATGTTTAGCCAGCATACCATCACATGAAACAAAATTTATCATGGGAGACCTAAATGGACATGTGGGAGTAGAAAATAAGACGAAGCGATGTCCACGGAAGCTTTGGCTATGGGAATCCTAACAAAGAAGGCGACTATATACTGGAATTTGCATCTAGACATGAACTATCAATAATTAACACCATGTTCAAGAAGAAAAATGAACACCTCATAACATACAAAAGTGGGGGTAAATGTACTCAAATAGACCTCATTTTAGTCGATAAAAGATCAAGAACAAATTTAAAAAATTGCAAGGTCATTCCAGGGGAATCACTTACCTACCAACATAGAATACTGGTAAGTGTATTTAAATTACCTAAGCCTATAAAGACTCGGACAGATAAAACTCCTCGAATAAAATGGAAAGAACTTTCCAGCTTTAAACGTGATTCATTCCTCGAAGATATGCACGACTACCTACACCAGGAGCTTGCAAAAGATCAATCAAAAGATCACCGTGACAATGCAAACGAAATGTGGTCAAATATTGAAAAGACCTGTAAAAGTACAGCACAAATCAAACTTGGCATTTCGTGAAGGAAGATATTAAAAACAAGAAAATACTATTTAAGATCTGGCAAACCTCAAAATTAAAAAAGGATCACATCAAATACAAAGAATCAAAATTGTTTACAAAGAGGATGGTTGCACAGGCAAGAGCAAAGGCGAGACAGAGTTTATATGACAAAATTGAAAGAGCAGAAACAGAAATATTCAAAATTGCCAAATCTAGATATACTCGTAGATTGACTCAAGACATAAAATTTAATAAATACGTTAAAGACAAAGATCACAAATTGCTAACAACATATAATATGATAAACTATAGGTGGTACCAATTCTATAATGAACTCATGAACGAAGAATTCCCAAGCCAAAATCAGGTACTTTTTGACCCTGTGGAAGGTCCAGTGCATGAAATTGGATACGATGAGGTGATCAATGCTGTGAAAAGGATGAAAAATGGCAAAGCTGTTGGGCCAGATGCTGTACCTTAGGAAATATGGAAAATGTTAGGACATATAGGCATAGAATGGCTCACCAAACTTTTTAATATCATCATCCGAACGAAGAAGATGGCCGGAATCATGGAGACTTAGCGTTCTTGTACCTTTTTATAAAAATAAAGGAGATGTCACACAATGCGCAAACTATAGAGGCATTAAGCTTCGTCCCATACCCTGAAAATCTGGGAAAGGGTATTGAATCCAGTTACTTATTTCCATAAGCCAAAACCAATTTGGCTTCACACCCTCAAGGTCTACAACAGACACTATACAAGCGGTCAGAATCTTGGTTGAAAAGCACCGTATGAATTGGGAAGACCTGCACCTAATTTTCATAGACCTTGAAAAGACGTTTGACCGAGTGCCACGGACGTTAGTGTGGCAAGCGCTTAGGGCACAACAGCTTCCCGAATGCTATGTACGTAGTATACAAGATACGTACCGTGATGTACGTACGAAGGTTGGGAGCCGCGCCTGGTCTGAACCAAAAATTCACCGTAGGGTTGGGAGTCCATCAAGGCTCTGCGCTGAGCCCCCTTTTATTTAACTTCGTGATGGATCTTATAACCAAAGAAATCCAGGTTCCACTTCCCTGCAACCTTCTCTATGCAGACGATATCGTTCTGGTTTACAGGAATGCGGAAGATATGCAAGTTACTCTCTGCGGTTGGGTGAACGCCTAAGAAAATGCTGGTCTCAAGGTTAGCAGAACGTAGACTGAACATCTCGCTTATCATTTCAGTGGAAGCCAAGACAACACTGCCAAGGGAGTCTTTTACCATGACAACACACCAGTACCGATAGTAACCCAATTTAAATATCTCGACTCAGTAATTTCCGAAAACAGGGGACGTAGATGCAGACGTGGCTCACAGAGTAAATGTTGCCTGGCAAAAATGGCGAAGTATGACGGGAGTCTTATGCGACACCCGAATGCCAATACACACAAAAGGCCAAGTATACAAGACGGTGGTTAGGACGGTGGTGATGTACGGTGCTGAGTGCTGGGCCGTGAAAAATAGCCACGTCCAAAAACTACACACTGCAGAAATGAAAATGCTGAGGTGGTCTGGAGGAGTAACGAGAATGGATAGGGTCCGCAACGAATACATCCGAGGTAATCTAAGGGTGGCTCCAATACAGGACAAGTTGACGGAGAGTAGGCTGAGATGGACATGTCATGAGAAGGACAGAAGAACACGTCGTGAGAACGGTTCTGAGACTACCTGAGGGCAAAAGAGGCCGAGGACGACCTCCTTTAACATGGTGGACCAGTATGAGGAAGCTCCTCAAGAAGGAAATATTGCCTGACCTGACAACCCTCGACAGAACGTCTTGGCGCCGTGAAATAAGGAGAGCCAACCCCACTTAAAGAGGGAAAAGACTAGGAAGAAGAATACCAACGGCGTATTGTTCTATCTGAAGCACGGGGCTCGCCAATCGTCAACTTCCAAACTCCGGGCTTCTACAGAGAAATTCCAAATTTGGAAATGCCCAATATCACTTTGCTTGGGAATGAAGTATGCACAGGGCGTGCCACCAAAGATGAGACTTGACACATCACGTGGTTTGACTTGTACAGTAGATTTAAAGGTCTCTTTAGCGGTATGAAGTCTAAGGGCGGGAAGGGACCGGGCGTCATCGGGACAGCGGAAAGAGCGTGGGTGGCGCGGAACGGGTCAAGTCTCAATTTTAGTGGCACGTACTGTACGCGAGCAATTAATGTAAAAATCGCGTTCCATTTTTAAAAATGTGTTTTTTTTTTCAGCCATGTCTGAAAAAAGCTCTGAAATTATGCGGGGAAACTACGCGGTAGAACATGATTTTGGACTCTAGTGATGATGATGACCTGTTTTTTAGGGTTCCGTAGGAACGAATAAAAAATGGAACCCTTGTTGGCGGTGTTAGATGGACACATAATATATGTTGGTATGTCTGTCCGTCTATCACAGCGAAATTGATCCAGATTGATCAAACACGAAATTTTAAAATAATTTAATGAATTTTGTATGTAGGGGGCGACTTCTTTTTAAGCTTTTATTTAGTGTGCCTTCTTAAACGTGCAAAAATACTATATAACAAATCGTCACTGTATTTAAATTAAAAAATTAACACAAACCGGAAAAACCCTATTACTTGCAAGTCGCTGCTAACACTATCTATAGCCGTAGAACGGAACCGAACGCGATCGATGTACTGACAAAAATAATCAGACTAAAATCGCTGGTTACGTCGGCACAGTTTTTTTGTATGGGATGAGGCATCTTTATGCTAGTGTTATATTGTCTGGGGTGTGGGTCAAACCTTGCAACTGGATTTTAAAATAGTTATTCCCAACCGATTGAGCAGAAATTTTGCATACACGTTTGGTGAGGTTGACAATGAACGGAAAGCTTATTTTTTTATTATTGAAACAATTTTTTTTCAAGGTCTGTTTCCTGTTCGAATGCCGAACAATTAAAAAGCAAAAAGTTTAAAAACTGTAACTCGACTGCGGATTCTTTTTTTAGCCTATGTTACCCGGGTCATAACAAAGAATCGATTGACACATGATTATAACAAATCGGATGAATAGTTTAGGCGCTATGGAGGAACATCATCACCCTTCCTTTTGGCTTCGCCGTAATCGGGTAAAATACCAGTCGAACCGACTCAGTCGCCATAACAAAAAAACATCCTCTATTAATGTCAATAAATAACTGACAATTTGATTGAGTCGATTAGAGGGTCCAGATGCTCAGACTCGACTCAAACTCTAAATTGGCCACAGCTACAAATCAATTTCTTGTTCTTTTCGTGTGAGGATGTGGCCACTTCTAGTTTCAGAGTTAATTAAGCCGCCTCTGGGACCCCACAGGCCTCTGATTTGGCTATTTCAGACTTACATTAACAATTTTGCTTTGAATTGATTTGTCGTAGCACATGCCTCTCCATGAATATGAACGTCCACACATTGCGAAACATGCGATGAGCGCCGTGCGGTGCGCATGCCTCACAATGTCTGTATCCGCCTCAAAAGCATACAAACACACATACACACACTCACAAACTTTCGCCTTTATAATATTAGTGTGATGTGATTTATTATGAATTTGAAAATTCACATTACTTGCCCGGATTTGAATCCACGACCTCAAGCAAGAGATGCGAGGTCTTATTAGCCACTGGGCCACTACGACAAACCAATCAACTGCCAACCAATCACAAAAATCAAAAAATCATAATCAAAATTTCTTTATTCAATTAGGCCATTAAGTGGCACTTTTGAAGGTCGAAAAAAAAATTTTTAAAGTAATAATAATTGATTCTACCGTCCATTCGAAAATGTAGCTTGTTATGGAGAAGAATGGACAAGAAACTCCACACTTACGCTTTTAAAAAAAAGTGTTTTACAAGTATTTGGTTACATTGTTCTTGTTGGAAAATACATATACATGTGAGAACGACGTAAAAAAAAACTTGCACGATAAAGCGTCTAGAGTAAAACAAACAATTAAAAATAGAATAAATAGATAATTAAAAACAGGCCGAGGCAGCTAAGTTATGACCAATCCCAACTGATGGCGCACGTTCACGAACATGACACATGGATCGGCACCACTCAGCTCAACCATCATGAAGGAAACCGAATGATCCAACACATGTGCTATCATCAGTGAGACATTAGAGAGAGCATGACTCACTATCAACAGCCAGGGAACACTGAAGCCAACGAACGACACATAGGTGTACCTATGTGTCGTGTGTGTAAATGATAGATTTACAGTTGGTACATAGTACTCACATGCTGTGCAGTTATATTATACTAAAATAGACTGAGTTTATACAACACAAATATATTCATACAGTCTTCAGCAGGTCCAACAATATTTTAGAACTTTTCTGCTTATTAATTGTTTTTGTGCCCCAGTGGCTGTGGAGCAGGACTAGCGTTTTGCCAAGCATTTTTATCAGCAATGTAAACACACACAACTCTCAAGTTTGGCAAATGATTCTTCAGCTTAGCATATGTGTACACAATAGAGCAAGAGCCTGGGCTCTGGTAACATCTGGGGCGTCTGGACGTTACTGAATTCTTTCTACTCAAAATTTGTGAAAGGAATTGAATGAAAATGAAAGTCCAAGTTAGCAAATACGATTCAAATACATTCTAAATCTACTCAATTCCACTGATTTTATTTTAAAAGAGTTCGGTAACGTTTGGTTCGTCTAGGATCTTGAACTTCAGCACGTTAATGTAAAAAAAAATAAGCCAACCAATCACAACTGTCCAATTCCAAGAGTGATAGTAAATATATTAATACCTTCATTGTGTTAGAGAATGTTGTCGCAAAATTTGATAAATTAGATGTTTTAATTTTAGGAGATTTTAATTTTAATTCGTGTAGTGAAAATGTAAGTATGCACTATAATTACTTGTTATCTTTTTGTAAACTAAAACAATACAATACTGTTACAAATAGATTTGGCAAAATATTAGACCTGGTGCTGAGCAGTTTGGACGTTGAGTCGATTGACGTGAGTGGTGAGGTGGAACCTGTTGTCCCGGTTGATGCCTATCACCCGCCCTTATCAGTGAGTGTGCGGGGTGAGTGTGCGGGGTGAGTGTGCGGTGCGGTCGCGGGGTCGCAAGGCGCGCGTGTCTCGTTATTCGGTTTGTGACGACGATAATATGCAAACGGAATGGAATTTCGGAAAAGTTGATTTCCAAGCTTTATATGCAGAGTTATATTCACATAAATGGGACGATATACTTTTAGTTACTGACGTTGACGAAGCTGTTACTGTGCTTTATAATAGGTTGCACGGAATTTTTGATAACCTTGTGCCAAAAAAATCTAAAACTATTTGAAATCCGAAATACCAATACCCGACGTGGTTTACTCCGGTCATTATTAAAACTTTAAAACATAAATACTTTTATTTGAAAAAAATTAAGCAGTTCCACTTAGAATTTAATAAAGAATTATTTAAGTACTATAGACAGCAAGCTAAAGAGCTTATTGATCTGACATATACCGATTACATCGGATGGACGGAGACGGGTATAAAGAAGGGATCCTAAAACCTTTTGGAAATTTGTTAAGGGTCAGCAGGCTTCCAGGCAGAAATGCACAGAGTTTAAATTTGGGGGACAGATTGTAACAGGGATAGACGCAGCAAATGCATTTGCGCAATATTTTAGCTCTGTGTTTCTGCCGCATGATCCCGTTCTATCTGCAGCGAATGCTGAGCAGAAGGCAGCAGAGCCGCTGTGCTCCGCGTGGATCGCCATCGACGGGATTGACTCAGCTGACCTATCACTAGCCATTCGCCGTCTAAAAGCCCATTCATCTGCAGGACCTGATGGCATTCCGCCGTTTATTATTAAGGACTGCTCTGAAATATTTAGAGAGCCGCTGCTATTTATTTTTAATTTAGCCCTAAAAACTGCTACTTATCCTGCCAAATGGAAAATTTCAAGGGTTACTCCTGTGCTCAAGGGTCACGAGGCGTCGGGTCAAAAGTAGACAATTACCGGCCTATTGTGGTCCTATCGGCCTTCGGTAAGGTCTTTGAATCAATACTGAACCAGCATATGACGAGGCAGGTCAAAACTCAACTGGCCGAGTGTCAGCATGGTTTTAGAACTGGCAAATCCACCATAACAAACCATAATAACTTTGTGGGTTATGCTGTCACTGAAATGGAAAAAATAAGCAGGTTGACGTGGCCTATTTTGATTTCAAAAAGGCGTTTGACCGTGTCCAAAATGATGCCTTGCTGAGGTGTATGCTTTGGTGCAAACTGTAAGTACAGCAAGTAATTGTTATAAAATAAATAAATTCCAGTTTGAGTTGCGTTGAGTATAAGCATGAGCATATTAGAATATAAAAGTGCCAGTCTCTTTAGCTCCTTCTAAAAGGATAAATAGAAATCGCTTCCAAATATTGGACGAAAATAACCCATTTAGTGTCGACGTCGGTCCCAAGTCTCATTCGGATAATGTCCGACTTTTGTCGGATAAAATCAAGCGTAAAATTAAATTGTTGTCATTCCACTCTACTAACGTTGGGATTTCAATCGGCTTTTTTAATGAAAATACTTCACTTTAATCGCTGTTCGGTAAGTTTAGTAGTATTTTCTTCTGAAGTGAAAAATATGTTATTGTAGATAATGGAGCCCTCTCCGGCTCTATGCTCAGATTTTCCTTGCGTGATCAGAAATAAGCAAAGCCAAATTGCCTAAGTTAAGTGGCAGTGGGCAGGGCACATTGCTCGCAAAACGGATGATCGATGGAAACGAAGAGTTCTGAAGTGGCGACCGCGTACTGGAAGACGCTGCGTTTAAAGGTATTTCACTAGGAGGGCCAATGACTTGGTTAAGGTGGCTGGAGTCTGGTGGAAGCGAGATGCACGGAACCAGTCAAAATGGTGACACTTAGGGAAGGTCTATGTTCACCAGTGGACGTCTTTCGGCTGAAATGATGACGATGAGATGCAAAACACACTTTCTATACAATTTAAAGGATTTTGAAACATATACCTATTTTATTACCTATGAATGCAATATGGAACATGGTTCTCACATACTTACAAAAGTATGTGAGAACCTATTAATCAAGTGAAAGAATTTACCTGTTAGTGTTTGTAATACTTTATACTTATGTGTAGTATAGTAGTGCTGGATGCATCGTCCTCACCTATATGAATTTATTGGCTTTTTTAATGAAATACTTCGCTTTAATCGCTGTTCGGTAAGTTTTGTAGTATTTTCTTCTGAAGTGAAAAATATGTTATTGTAGATAATGGAACCCTCTCCGGCTCTATGCTCAGAATTCCCTTGCGTGATCAGAAATCAGGATATCTGTAAGAGGAGCAAAGTTACCGACATAGCCCAAAGAATTGCCAAACTTAGGTAGCAGTGGTCAGGGTACATTGCTCGCAGAACGGATCAGCGATAGCCGGTGCTACTGGGTGACACCGAAACATCGAAAGCTTAAGGGCAAGTGACGGAGCGAACATGAACATGTTCCATTTATAAATAAAATAAACAAATAAATGAGTAAAACTAAATACGAAACAAAAGTGATGAGCGTGTAGCGGTGAGTGAGTGAGTGTGAAGTCGTGTGTGAGTGGTGTGTAAGTGGTGATGATGATGAGATGCAACACACACTTTGTATACATTGCAAAAGATTTTGAAATATAATATTAATCTATTATAACTGCTTCATAATGATTGAAAAATTCAACTGCTCGACAAGTCGACAGTGTAATTTAGGCAATAATAATTGATGAATTCCGTGCGTTGGAAAGCACGTTAAGCAGATTTTCCAGCTGCCATTATGTAGAACTTTAAAAGTCGTTACGGGTAGTCAGAAGTCAGACCCATATAACCCAGTTGCTTAGTTGTGGTGATGTAAAATACTGCCACACAGTCGCCTCCGGTAAGACTGGAAGCCGACCCCAACATTGTTAAGAAAAGGCTAGGCTGATTTGAACTTATCCATATTACTAGGAGATGTGTTACTATTTTCAAACGACTTCACAAAGGAGGAGGTTGTCAATTCGACTGTATGTTTTTTTTGTATATTTGTTACGCGATTACTCCGCCAAATGTGGACCGATTTAGAAAATTCTTTTTGTATTTGATAGGGTATATAGGTGGTCCTATTGACGCCAATTTAGAATCAGATGATGGGACCCCATGGAAATCAAGGGAACTCCTCAAATAATTAAAGGCATACATATAGCGATTTTGGTATTTTTCATCAACAATGCAATCATTTGCACTCAGGATGTATCATTTTGTGAAGTGGAACTAATGAAGAAGACCACAAGAGGCCACTGGAACTCCTTAATAATAAGTATGTCACGGGTATAAGATACCTTGAATGATTAACCAACTATGATGAAGCATATACTTGTAAATAAATGATACTGATGAAAATGTTACTATCGAACTGATCTGATGATGATGCCGGAAGGTAGGCACTCGAACTCCGAAATAAAGCAATGTAACCTAGTCTTGTTTGGGCTTATTGGAATTGGCATTAGATATAATTTGGCTATAAATGATTTTCATCGTAATTTGAGGTACCAACCAAAAAGAAAATTAAAAAACAAGAAATTGCCGAAGTCGGTGTCGTAAAACGAAAAAACAACAGGTAAAAAGTATATTCTATTCTACCAACATAGTCTCCTATAGCACAGAAATCCACTAATATTTGTACAAATCCGACAAATCAATTTGATTTGAAATATTCAAACTAATTCCAGTTACGAAATTCAAACCAAATCTGTAGATAGGCATTCAATATTCAGAACAGTTGGGTCTAAAGCGATGGTTTCTGTCAGAATCTGCAGCTAGCAAAGTTTCGGACTGATTGTACCGAATACCGAATCTATCGATATTATTTCTTTTAGGAGTAGTACACACTAAGTTTTGGCGATGTTTAAGGCACATTCCCAACTGCAGCCAATATCATTATTTCAGATGAAAGACGTCCACAGCTGGACATAGCCCCCAAGCGTAGCAACATCGATTGGTCAGCTGACCAAAATTTATATGTGATATACATTTTTTTTTTGATAATTGTCTATGACTTCCTTGCAGAAAGTTGTTCACATACATGGACAGAAACAGTATTCAAAATATGGGAAATAAATAACCGAGCAAACTAAAGACTAAAAAATAGTTTTCAACAAATTTAAATTAAGAATAGTGTTATTTAAATGTAAAAAAGCATGGCGTGGTGTGTTAAAGCGTGTTTTTTATTAATGCTACTACCTCCCTGTGATGGAAGTTGGTAATTAGCGTTTCTAATGCCTTCCCTGGATCTGATAGCTGTTTCTCAGGCTCCCTCTCCGGAACATTTATTTAATATGTGTACTTAGCGCAAGGCACTACCGTGTATTCGAATAAAACAAATAATTAAGGGCGCGGCGAACTTAGCTCGCAAATGCAATTCGAGGCGAGCGAAAAATTCGTTCGGAGTATTGCTATCTCAGTTTGCACGCACACGCGGTGCGCCGTGCGTAGCCGTGTGTGTGTGTGAGCAGATAGATATCGCTACCTATTATCATCCTATCGACTCGAAAGCCGGCTGACGCGAACGGCGCCCGCGTCCTTTTGTCTTATTTATGTAGGTATTCCTTTGATAAACCTCAAACATGTGTTGTTATAATAAATAATGAATGCAAGTAATATATTACAAGTGTTACTTAGGCAAAGTATTAGTAAAGGACAAATATTCCAATAATGTATGCCTATTTACGCATATAAGTAGATACAGATAAATAAAAGCGCTCTGAGTTAAGAATATCTATACCAATATTATAAAGAGGAAAGATTTTTTTGTTTGTTTGTTTGTACCGAATAGGCTCCAAAACTCCTGGACCGATTTCAAAAATTCTTTCACCGTTCGGAAGCTACTCTATCCCCGGGTGACATAGGCTTTTTATCTACAGGAATAAAAAGTAGCCTATGACACACGGGGATAGATCTTCCCACGGGAACGGGAACTACGCGGGTGAAACCGCGAGGCGTCCTCTAGTTAAAAATAAAAACAAGGATCTTGAATAAAAAAATATCATCATTCATCTGTTTAAAAATATAAATCGAAACTTGATAAAGTCGTGTAGGGTGACCATAATTATATTATCGACTAAACGAAAAACAAAAAATACAATAATAGTAATCAGAAAACATAGTGTCAAAGATCCACACTAAACACGCTCATTTTCTTTCTTTCTAGTGTTTCTTTATGAAAACTGATGGCCCTATTAGAACCTCTCCAGGGTAAGGGTCACCGAAGTCCAGATAAAAATCCCAGAATAATTAAATAAACTAGAACGAATTTGGATTTTTAGTTTTTGTAACAGGAATTTTACAAAAAAGTCCAGCAAAATCTGGACCGAGGGTATAAAACCGCGCTTTTGCATGCAAGTCCAATCGCATGGTCACCCTACCCTGGGTGAGCCGAACTGGCCGAACTAACGTCACAGTAAGTATAGAGGAGCAACGTAGGTAAGTCTAAGCGGTGTCCTTGAGATCATTACCTACGCCCGCTTTGTCTCATGACATGAATAAACAAACGAAAAATACCTGCCAAGGGCAATTCGGACTCGCGCACGAAGGGTTCCGTACCATTACAGCAAAAAAACGGCATAAAAATCATGTTTTTTGTATGGGAGCCCCCCTTAAATATTTATTTTATTATATTTTTAGTATTTGTTGTATAGCGGCAACAGAAATACATCATCTGTGAAAATTTCAACTCTCTAGCTATCACGGTTCTTGTGATACAGCCTGGTGACAGACAGACAGACAGACAGACGGACCACGGAGTCTTAGTAATAGGGTCCCGTTTTTACTCTTTGGGTACGGAACCCTAAAAACAAAGCTTCGTAAGTTGATGGATAGGTAGGTAGGTAAATACTAATTTATACAAAACTAGCTGTCCACCGCGGCTTCGCTCCCGTCAATCTTCCTACCTACCTACCCTGCCCTACCCTACCCTATCTATATACCTACTCTATACTACATACATGATCGTACGCAACGCACGCAACGGAAGCTCTCAAAAAGGAATATTTTGCCCGTTTTTACAACATTTTTCATTTATGCGCCGCTCCTACTGGTTGTAGCGTGATGTTATAACCTATAGCCTTCCTCAATAAATGGACTATCCAACACAAAAATATTTTTTCAACTCCGACCAGTAGTTCCTGAGATTAGTGCGTTCAAACAAACAAACAAACTCTTCAGCTTGATAATATTAGTATAGATAAACTAAGGTACCTATTAATTTACCTTATTGTATTATGTCATTGGGAAATAGGTACTTCCTGTGATAAACATCCCAACGTTCGGAGACCATGTCGGCAACCGAACCATATGGTAAATAATAACAAAGTCCGTAAACAACGCAAAGTTCGTAAAAAAGTATATTACTCAATACCAAAGTTCAAATCACAAGGCAAATCTAAATCCAAGTTCATAGCATAAGTCAATAGTGTCAAAAATATTAAAATAATACAATTTAGAAAATAAATAAACGCGCACATAAAGCATAGTGAAATAATCGTCTAATAATGACAACAAACAATCCACAGAACAGTAGAACAAAAAACAGTAAAACACACCCGAAGCACACCCGCAGGCTTATTACGTATCTTTTGCAAGAGCAAAACGATAGCGATCAAACGCTTTATGTCATAAAAGTCGGAATAACCTGCAGTGTAGGTATGGTAGGTCCTACACAATCGTTTGCTAATCGCTCGCTGATTGTCAAATGCACTTATTTAAATAAAAAACCGCCAACAACTCTAAAACTTTTGTATTGAAGAGCAATTATTGCGCAAAAATCGCTATCGTTTTGCTCTTGCAAAAGATACGTAATAAGCCTGCCGAAGTGCCCCGAACAAACCCCACGCCGTACGAACGATACACAACCGTGAGCATTGCGACCACGCACACATTGACATTTGCTTGACGCGACAGCAATACTAGCTATTGGAAATGTGTGATTAATTTGATGTGTTCCGTAATACCAAAAATTATGAATGAAAACTTAAAGTTTAAAAAAAAAAAACGATTATTTGTAATTTGATAATATGAGCTATGTTCCTGGTACGATATTAATAAAGATATTGTTTTTTATAATACAGAAATATCAAAAAGAAAACATGTCATTTACGCTGTAAAAATATACAAAATGGAATTCGCTAAAATTTCATTTTAGGTGAGTATTTAGAAAAAAAGAAGACGTAGGAACCTAGATAAATACTGTCTTAATCCGAATATCATCATAATATTGTGGTAATATGCTAAAATTACAAAAGATTTTGGTATTACGTTTGTATGGACAATTCATGGTTCGCCGCGCTCTTAAGCCATGAGCATAAGCATGTCTTAGCACGCGCCTTGGCACTTCGCACAAAGACACTGACTACCGGGTATCGGATATAAAAAATTGCTAATCCTGAAGATCCTGTAAGGATAATGGGACAAACTATTTAAATTATTGCATTGTCATCGGTCCTTGATAAGTGTGCATAATTTCAAATTAATCAGACGTTTTGAAAGGTGTGAAAATCACGTTCAAAGATTCCTTACATAGATTCATAGATACCAAGATAATAAAAGCGTGTTAAAAGTTTTATTTTGATTATTGATTATTATATTTTGCTGTTGGTGTGAGTGTGTGTATTATTTTAGTTAGAAAGTTTGGCAATTTAAAGAGCGTGTTCTCAGTTGAAGGTTTACTAAAAAACTGAAGTTGTATACAGTGGTTGAGAGGGGTTAGAATAATTAACTTATGAGCAACGTCATACATGACCTAAGATTAAAGTTATATAATTTACGCGCTACATTATCATGTAGACGTTTGACCACAATCTCGTCTGATGGTAAGCGATAATGAGATCGATGATGGAGAAGTAACCTATTCTCTTTCCTGATTTTTGACTTAAGACCCCCATATTATTGCTATCAAAAACTTAAACTACGGCAAGGATTTGGAACCTGCAGCTGTATCTATAAGCTCAATGAAAGTAGGTATTCCTAAAACGTTTGATCAAAACATGGAATTTTTAATACATCGTTAAGATAAGATAAGATAATTTATTTGCGTAAAACATGGTATACATAGGTGTTTTATAGCATATGAGATCATACAGGTTTTGCTTTAAATTAAAGCATGCAAACTTAAAAATTTGAATTTACAAACATTATAATTTATGTTCATAAAAATTCTCAATATTATAGAAATTATTTTGATTCAGCCATTTATATAATTTAATTTTGTATAACCTGTAATTTAATATTTTCAATACATTCGGTAATTTATTATAAACACGTACACACATAGCCAGACAGCTTTTATTATATTTTTAACCTAGGGCGCTCATCTAGTACAGGCCTGTATTGATCACGGCGACTTCGAGAACATCTTTCCTCTGCTGTTTTGAACAATTCTTTATATTTCATAACATACATGCTTCATACAAATATAATGAAGGTAACGGTAGCAAACCATGCTTCTTAAATATTGGTTGACATGATTCATCAGATGGAATTCGTATATGGCTCTTATACATTTATTTTGGGCGACAAATACTCTATTATGGTCTGTGCTATTTCCCCACATAATTAATCCAAACCGCAACGAGGACTCAACATATGCTCGGTATGACATAACAGCCGTTTTTATTTTTGTTACCTTTTTGATCTGTCTGAGAGCGTATACAAATTTATTTATTTTATTGCATACATAATCGACCTGAGCCTTCCAGTCTAAATGTTCGTCAAATACTACTCCTAAAAACTTAGTTTGTGTCACTTGTGTAATTTGTGGTATGTCCATTCTAAAATTAAATCGATTTTGATAAGATTGATTAAATTGTATATATACAGATTTTTTAAGATTAATAGATAAATTATTATTATTTAACCAATTGATTAGATTGTCTATTGTATTATTTATGTCCGCTTCATGATCAATAATTGATTCATATTTTTATCGGTAGTAACAATTATGGAAATGTCATCAGCAAAAAGAAAGCATTTAAGATTGGTCACATTTACTATGTAGTTTATGTAGAACAGAATATCTTATTTCTAGCCCCAAGGGCCCAGTATGCTACCCTGGCGGACGCCGCGTCTTATATGTTTATATTCAGACGAATAGTGTGTCATGTCCCTATTTTCATCAAGTTTAGTGACAATGAAACTCTGCTGTCTATCAGTTAGATATGATGATATCCACTGAAGTGGCAGTCCTCTAATTCCGACAGTCTCTAATTTTTGTATAAATGTGTCATGTGAAACTAGATCAAATGCTTTTGATAGATCAATAAATAACCCTGTCGTCGGCTGATTGTTGTTGATATTGGTCAGTATTGCTTTTAAAAGTGAAAAGATAGCTAAGGACGTGGCTGACTGGGCGTGGCGTGACTTATGTTTTTGAAAGCCGAATTGCTCCTTTCTGATAACATTAAATTTCTCACAATAATTAATTATTCTTTGATACATGCATTTCTCAAATATTTTTGACAAGATGGGTATTAGTGTTATGGGACGATAATTATTTATATCAGCTTTATCACCCTTTTTTAATATCGGTTTAACAATAGATATTTTTAATGCTTTAGGAAACAATCCTTGTAAAAAGGACAGGTTAATTAGATATGTCATTACTCCACTTATTTCATCAACACATGACTTAATTATTCTGGTGTTAAGTTTATCGTAGCCTTCAGAGTTGGTATTGTTCAACGACAGTATCTGTTGTCTCACCTCATTTTCGGACATGGGTGCGAGGAACAGTTAGAATTTCACTACGGGAACTATTTGTATAATTTGTGTCGGGATGGCATTTATAAAGTGATTGTTAAATGCGGAGGCTATTTCTGCTGGTTTAGTGAGTATTCTGTTGTCAGTTTTAATATGTACAATGGTGTCTTTGGGGTTCGCATTAGGTATTTCGTCTTTTATAACTGTCCATGTGGCTTTACATTTGTTGTCATTATTATTCATAAACTTTATGTTTGCATTTCGTTTAGCATTGTAGATACATTTTTGTAATAGATTAGAGTATCTAGTATCTGCGTGTATCTAGTCCTGTTAGTTAAATTTTTATTCTTGTAGTAATTGTATCGTAGGAAGCCGAATTGTATCTTTATACGCCGGAATAAAAAAATCATGATTTTTAAATACTCTATTAAACCATAAAGCCATTTTTGATCACACAAATGTATGTAACAACAGCTTTTAAGCCCAATCATAAAACGTATCACAGCTTTTATTGGATCGTTAGATCGCAAGCCACCGACACCCGTACCCACCAACCTGTCCTGTGTAAAAAAACCAGCCAAGTGCGTGTCGGACTTCGCACATTTAGGGTTCCGCACCACAGAAAAATCTGTTTTTCAATATATTGGTATTTGTTAGTAAAATATACGTAATAATAAACATTATCACCAAATTTCAAGATGTTCAATAAAAAGTTAAAAAAATCATCGGAACAAAATTGTGTGACAGGTGACGGACAGACAGACAGACGGATATACAGACGGACAGACAGACAGGCGGACAGACCGATGGACAGACAGAGAGGCGGACAGACCGACGGACAGACGGACAGACACATGAGTGACAGCAATAAGGCTCCGTTTGGACTCTTCGGGTACGGAACCCTAAAAACCGGTCAAATGTGAGTCAGAGTCATGTACGTTCCGTACCTTTGAGAGACTTTCTTTCTTGGATTTCATGTTATTTGGCCATTGGCAAGTATTCTAAAATTTTGCGAGTCTCCAAATTATGCGCCATTGCTAAATCTTTGGAGTGGAGTACAACTCGCATTTGGCTGATTTTTATTATACTTTAAGAGAACCACTATATACAAAGAAAGTATGATGTTTATGTATTGCCGTTTTAAAAATAGAGCGAAGACAAAAACAGCGCTTAAACGAAGAAAAACGACATGGTTATTGTTTGTGGACCCTTAATTTTAAAATCAAACGTTTTATATTGTATCTCATACATCACATTTAATCACTATTTCTACTAGTTTTGATTGCCTATTACAGTTCTAAGGTACAGAAAAAAAGACAAACGGACACACTGGAGCCGTAACAAGTTTCCGATTATTTCCGGGTACGGAATCCTAAAACCCAGTTAAAACGTGAATGTAAATTCAATAACGTTATTTCACCGGAGAGATTTTACCGAAAGCTATTGTGCGAATGCGAGCAAATAAAACCAGGACGGCAAATACATAGGTATCCGCCAACAGTCCATGACCCTTTAGACTACTGAGATTTTCTATAGTGGCCACCTTCACCCACCTTTCGGTATATAAGACGGCACACTATACCAGGCAACCCCTTACGAGGCGTCTGGGACCATCTTCGGTAGGTCACGCCTCCAAGAGTACTCGCCCCTGGTACTCAAGAGAAAATGTGAGTCGCATCATGATTACTCACTACCATTTGTCCAGAATGGTACCGGAGCTGTAAAGCCGCTCACCACACGCACCCCAGCACGCCAGCACTAGCGCAAGCACCGGCACCAGCGCAGTTGGTGCTAGCGGATTCAATCCCCGTTAGGGACGCCAGAGAAGCTGGCTCCCATTTCTCCAGAATGGTCCCGGAGCTGTAAGCACGCCAACAGTCCAGTAAAAATAACGGACCGGGCGGCGGCGCCGTATGAATGTGCTGGCTGAAGTCGTGTTTGTAGGTAGTAACTTGATTCTAGATGGGGCGATCGATTAATTTTAAAAAACCCGACTGCTTAAAAAGTGAACTAAAAAGACGTAAACAAGAAGAAAATCATACTGTGCAGGAGGATACATCTGGTTTTGGTCAGCCAGCCCGCAAATGTATCCTGCAACCCCCGAGACCTCAAAGAAAATATCCGCCAGAAGTTCTGGCAAGAGTGATGGAAAATGCCATAAATAGGGCCCGAATGTTTATCAATTCTTGCGACGGCGCGGTCGTATCATTTTCTCGATTAAATGGGAAAATAAATGAAGACACCAAATAAACATTATCCAAAAATAGAACCAAAATGTTTCATTCATTAAAAAATTACAGCCTTTATGGCCGTAATCCACCACGCGGGCCCAGTACGGATTGGTGGAAGTCACATGTCTTCGAATTTTTGGTTCTAGGACATGCCAGTTCCAACACGATGTTTTCCTTCACCGTTTTTTGAGAGCAGTGGTGATGACATAATTTAAACAAAGTAAAGCGCCTGTCTGGGTTCGAACCCACGACCTACAACTTGTAAGTCGCGGGCGATACCACTGGGCCACCACTGCTCTCATTTTATATCAATTTACATCTAATTTCTGAATCGGGTTTTTGATTTTTGTTTTTTTTTTTAATTACTTTTAAGTTAATTTTTTTTTTCGAATTAGGTACATTTAAACATGTAAGTGTTATATATTTTTGATATCAAGTTTTAAAATCCTTTATTTTGATATCCCATACGATGGGATTGGAATAAAAAAATTTGGCCCCCACAATATGGCAAACGAAGTCCGCCATTTTTCTATTTTCCAATTTTAATGTAGCCAGTGTCACTCGCAAGGTTAAGGCGAATCGATTAAACGTAAGAAACATCTAGATCGGCTTACGCGTTTGATCTCTAGAACGCCACATAGGAACTAGGAACAAACATACATAGATAGACTGATAAACTCATTATTCTCGTTCGAAAGTCGGGGAAAAAAGAAAGCATCCTCTTGTTTATGTCGTAGGCCAATCGTTGAACTGAGCCGTTCGAGATCTGCCTGGGCACATCACGAACATTTCTTGATTTGCCTGTCTAATACCCACAATATCGTTCGAAGATTAACGTTCGACTATTTGCCCAGCCATGCAGTCTGTAGGATGACCAAAGTACAAGCAAATAAAATGGCGTTTAGATAATAAATTATGAAACTTTTTTTACAATTTTTAATATTTTTTTATAAAGACGTTTGGTTAATAAAGATTTAGAGTCTGTAGGGTGACCAAAGTATTTTATAAACACGTAAATAACATACATTACGATGCGCCCTGCCATATCTCGATTATCGCGTTTGGTTTATCTTACTTTTATTTGGAATACAATTAAACTAATACAATAGTAAAAATAGTCGCCAGAATTAAGGGACTGATCGAGTGACATTATATACGATAGCATACGGAATTTACTTACTCATTTGACTTTTTTCATAGAACAAGTAACGTTATATAAGCCTTCGTAGGAATACGTGATGATGCCATGCACCAAAGTAACAAAAGATGGTCGACTTAACTCGCACTATCTTCGATCCGGCTCAATGCACATATTTCTACTTCACGTCACTCTAAGGGGCCGGCGCTCACTGACTGCACATAGCATATGGTATCATTCTGCCGATACATGCCGCGGCAACATGTGGCATTTCGATCTATTCTAATAGAAATAACTGCGACGGCTTCTGCGTCCCGAGGTCCATTTCTCCAATCAGCCGTTGTAATTGTTTCTCTGCGCTTTCCTCATAAACCGCCAACAACCTCTTCTTCAGCGCCATGTACTTGCCAGTTTCTGGCGGGGCTTGGAATAAATCGGTAACTTGCCGCACTGTATTTTGGGTTAATCTGGCGATAACTACTCGAACACCTGCGCGTCACCTTGCTTCTGCGGTGGCATAATCGCTTCAAACTGGCAAAACCATGACTTGTGCAAATCTGTCCAAAATTCTGGTATCTTTGCCTGCACGGATACCGCTGCTATCTCGGTGACAACTGCTGATGCGGTATTCAGCTTAACAGATGCAATTATTTCGTGCTGATAACGTTCACTGGACACCGCGACGTCTAACAAGCCCTGACCACGTCTGTGAGTCGCTTACGGCGCACAATTTCACTACACAATCTATTTCTAACGTTCGGGGTCACCAATTGTTGTGCGTGTTGTGTTTAGGGTTCTGACGAAAGGAGGTGCAAATAAAGTTTGGTTTGAATATACTGATTATTTAATTGAGTTCTACAATAGTTTGAAGGTTATTACCAAACTACACGATATGGAGTTAGACTGGCGGGCCACCCGCTGGTGATCAGTTACAGTATCATAAAATGCAATTCAGCAGTCGCCTTAGGGTCGCTACAAAGGCATTTCAGCGCTAAATTCATTGAAATTAGGTCAAAAATCATTAATTCAAGAAACATCTTGTGCCACGCTGCGCGCCATGCCGTGCCATGCCGTGCCATGCCGTCGGTGAGCGCCTGCCATAAACGGTAGGAAAGCGACAGATGTGCGATATGCACGCGATAGAGCTGTGTCCGGTCGAGTGACGTCACACGCAGGGAGCCTATCACAGCTGTTATTGAAAGGAGATAACTTTTTAACAAAAAAGTTTAAAGTTTTTGATTGGCTACTCGGAAATCTCATGAATGTATATGAATCGACAGAATTGATCGTGATAAATGGGTTTTAATACTTATCATCTCACTTGACAATCAAACATTGGTGTTTCTTTGCAGTACGAATTTTAAGCATTTGGTGACAAATCCCTATGTAAAAAAAATCTTCAATAATTTGTATAGGGATTTGTGTAAGAAAATATTATAGGTGCTATATATATACGTATATACCTACTTTAAGTTTGTCCTAGTCGATAATTCTTCCATACAAACGTAGTCTGGCGATTACTCCCCTTATTGACGGTGTACGTTTAAATTAAAAACCGGCCAAGTGCGAGTCGGACTCGCGCACTAAGGGTTCCGTACCATTATCGCAAAAAACGGCAAAAATCACGTTTGTTGTATGGGAGCCCTACTTAAATATTTATTTTATTCTGTTTTTAGTATTTAATGTTATAGCGGCAACAGAAATACATCATCTGTGAAAATTTCAACTGTCTAGTTATCACGGTTCATGAGATACAGCCTGGTGACAGACAGACAGACAGACAGACGGACCGCGGAGTCTCAGTAATAGGGTCCCGTTTATACCCTTTGGGTACGGAACCCTAAAAATGATATAAATTTGTTTCATCATTATCTAGCCCTGTATGGAAACAAAAAAGAAAAAAAAATGTATTTGAAAGTTATGAGCGTCGATAGTTCCACATTTCAACACTTATTTTAACGCATCTTTGGGCGCAAATAAATACCATAAGAAGAAGAAAAATTGCAAAACAATCACCATACAGGAATAGATTAGTAGATCAACAACGCAAATAATTTTATTTTGAACAGATTCATGGCGTAGATTTTTAATGATATCCATATACCCAAAGGTCTTTTTATAAAATTTCGCGTACTCGTTTTCGTCCTAAATCATCCATTTAGCTACAAATTTGCAAAAGTGTGTATTCGTATGCGAATCAATTTCTTACTGTGCATCACATCATCTATCTCTTTCGCATCGGATGAGATAGCATGCATTTTAAACCCGCGCACAAAATAGTTCGTGCCGTCGACTAGGGCAATCTCAATATCACAAAGTTACATAAGCTTTTTGCAAATTCCAATAGATTTTCTACGTAGGAACTAAATTTAATCTAGAATTTAATAAAGTACCGAACTAATTCGAAACATTGCTTTCAAGTTGGGTAGGTACATTGTGTGGTTCAGACTTCCGAGCCGATTGTAGTAATCTCATTTGTTCTTCAAACAATAGATTGCTTTGCTGGCTAAGTGATTTTACGAGTAAATACTTTTAAAGGAACCCCCTTTGTCGTGAAACTGAGACTAGTCTTTCATAAAAATTTGTCGGTTTGGTATAATATTGGCAAGTTTTTTGGCACCAAAACAAATGACACCCTGAATTGTAGGTGTTAATAAATCACAATTAGTATTGTCCCACGGAATTTACCGTAATAAAAAGTACCACTGGGAGCAATTGTGGCCCAGTGCTATTGGCCGCGACTAACAAGTTGTAGGTTATGTGTTCGACCGAAGGCAGGCTCTTTTATCATCATCATCATCAGCCTATTAATGTTCCCCCTGCTGGAACACAGGCCTCTTCTCTGTGAGAGGGAATGGGCCGTAATCCACCACGATGGCCCGGTGTGGGTTGGTGGATGTCACATGACTTAGAAAAAATATTGGCTCTAAGACATGCTGGTTTCGCCGGTTTCATCGTTGCCAGCCGGCCTCTCAACCAAACTGGTTGCTGCAAATTAGAAAGCTTGCGATCCGATTGATCGAGGGGCCGGCTGACAATGATGACTCACTATTTTCTTAACGCGAATGTTCTATAATTGCTATCTTTTGATTTGGTGAAAAGACTGTAAAAAGCAATTTCTCTCTGTCTAAACGCTTTTAATTTTGTCTTGTGAACCTGATGATTATCAGATGAAAACAAATCCCAAGTAATATTTTATGTAGGCACCAGTTCTCCTCATGACGATATATTTTTTTTGTTTTTTTACTTTAAATAATTATATCCTATGATACCCGGAAATAGTGCTATCTAACTTTGTGATATAATTTTTAATTCAATTTGTACTTACTTCCGAAGACTTTATTTACATAGTTACCTACTAAGTTTTTTTACTGTTACTACTAAGAAAGAAAGTTTGACGTCTTTACAACATCGATCCTAACATTAGATGTCGAAGTACATTGCTCCAAAACCCATAAAAGGGTCTTTTCGATCATTTAGAAGTCCGCGAGGACCCGTAACCCGCCACCTGCTGGACCCATTGGACTGTTAAGGGGCTGAATACTCAAAATAGGCTTTCTTTTAAACATTTTTTAGCCAAATCTATTGAAGATGTGGCAGCGGAAAAAAGATATGTTAATCTTGATCATATTTCCGAAAACTTTGTTGTGACCGAAACACGTTTACGCACAAAAATCTCGATACAATTGAATGGCAAAGTAACCTCTTACCCGATCTTCAAAATATTTTTCCGGTAATACTGACCAGCGTACATTTGCACAATTAACAACAATAACGTATCATAAAAGGACGCAAAACTTCATTGTTTTGTATATTGAAGTTTCATTCATTATTTTTATGTAATTCATATTATTATGTTTTGTAAAAAAGTCTATACAAATTCCATCGTGCTTCTCTATCCATCCAGTGCAATTCGACAGTGACCGCTTTGCGGCGTTGCTAGGTGGACGTATGTCGCTTTTTTCCGCAAAAAGCAAAAATAATATTCAATTTATTTCTCGTCAATTCAATCTGTCAAAAAAATATCAGGTATAATGCAGCCAGATAATGTAGCCTGGTGGCTTTAATTGGAACTAACGAAATCACAAGTAATATTATCAAAGTCTGTATTATTTTTATTTTTTGGCACTACCGCTGTCACTGGCATCTATATTTTTGTTGTATTATAAACGACTCACGTCGTTTAGTTTACTTACTAAGTCCATAACTAAAAAGTATTTGAACCTCTTTGAAAATACAACAAATGTCATCTCAATTTGAATTAAACAATATTTAAAATATAGGTAAGGTCGAATACTATTTTAACCTTCTTCGTTCATGTGAAAACAATAGAAGCAAAAAACACAGAACATGGAATGGTCGTACCAACCACGCTGGCAGTGTCTCGAAATGACAGAACTAATAAAATTCTTCGTATCCATTTGTTTCAATCTTTGTTTCTTTCTAACATACGGCACCTAGAACTGACCAATAAATTTCAAATTCGTGAGAAATGATAATCTATTTCTCACGAATTTGACATTTTTCGTCGTTTCAACCAAAAATCGTCCACATGTGGACATAAAGCTCACCAAGAATCACCACATTGATCAGTTCTGTATTTCTCGCAATTAACTATCCCAATTGCAATAACGGGCTACAATAATAGTTTGTTAGTCTATTAATATTGTGAAGCTAATTATTAATTAATCTTATCATTTGGCACTGACAATTCTTATTTATTAACAAAAAAGCCGCCGATCGCCCTGGAGAGTAAACTCAAAGACTTACACTTGGGGATGTCAGAGATTTACGCAGCATTCTGGATGTAAAAAGAAAAGACCGAATATGGAACACGCTGTGTTCCCAAACGGGCATAATAGACGTTGGTAAAAAGGCTGTTCGGCTCAAATGGGCCAATGCCATTACGGCTCACGTTAGTAGCATGCAAATTGAGCGCTGGGCAAGCCTCCACAATCTTGAAGATGGAACGCACCGTTGAGGCAGGTCCAGAAATAGGTGCCGAGATGATTTGGACGCGTACCGTGAGGGCTGGTTCTAGACGGTGCGGGAAAAGAATGTCTGGAATGACTTAGGTGTACTCTTATGAATTTAATTGGGGATGGATGAAGAGGGAGGGGCGGCCAAAGAAAAGATAGATGGACTGTGTGAGGAGTGACATTAAAGAAAAGGGAGTCAATTATAGCGTGTGTGCGCGACAGAACGATATGGAAGAAGAAAACGTGTTGCGCCGACCCCAACGTAACATGGGACAAGGGCAGGTAGATGATGATGATGATTTCAGACTTTTACCCGTAAGACTTAGTAAATCTGTTTTACCGATAAATAAGTTTCATCATAGTTTTTTATTTTAAACTGAAACAACAGTTCGGATTTTACAGTAACATATACGTGGTTGTGAGGCATACACTGTTTTTAGTATTTATGTTTTCCTTTTTAGGGTTCCCTAGCCAAAAGACAAAAAACGGAACCCTTATGGATTCGTCATGTCTGTCTGTCTGTCCGTTCGAATATCACAGCCACTTTTTTCCGAAACTATAAGAACTATGCTGTTGAAACTTGGTAAGTAGGTGTATTCTGTGAACCGCATTAAGATTTTCAAACAAAAATAGAAATAAACTGAAACTCATTGTTTTTTTTCATCCTACCTGTACGTGTGGGGTATCTATGGATAGGTCTTCATAAATGATATTGAGGTTTCTAATATATTTTTTTCTAAACTGAATAGTTTGCGTGAGAGACACTTCCAAAGTGGTAAAATGTGTCCCCCCCCCCCCCTGAAACTTCTAAAATAAGAGAATGATAAAACTAAAAAAAATATATGATCTACATTACCATGTAAACTTCCACCGTTCCACCAAATTGGGTTGAACGAGATCAAGTAAGTAGTTTTTTTTAAATACGTCATAAATCGTAAACCACAATTTAACAAGTACGGAACCCTTCGTGCGCGAGTCCGACTCGCACTTAGCCGGTTTTTTTTATGGCATGCGTTGTGCCTGGCGCATATAAACATTTTCTTTCTTTCTATATTATCTTCAAACACCTACACTGTACCAAAACTTATAGCAAATAAATGATTGATTGATATATAACAAACAATAGCAACAAATAGTTTCAGCCGTTCTCTAGTGAGACGCTTACAATCACATACAGCATTTTTAGGGTTCCGTCTATCTCCCTGTCTGTCTATCACGAGGCTGTATCTCATGAACCGTGATAGCAAGGCAATTAATTTTTTTACAGATGGTGTATTTCTGTTGCCGCTATAACAACAAATACTAAAAACAGAACAAAATCAATATTTAAGTGGGGCTCCCATACAACATACGTGTTCTTTTCCGTTTTTTGCGATAATGGTACGGAACCTTTGTGCGCGAGTGCAACTCGCACTTGGCCGGATTTTTTTATTTATATAGATAGATAAAGTTTACATGACCGTGTTTTTTGCGTCCTGTCTATTTGTTTTTTAACTCTAATATACAGAAAAGCGGCACCACGTGACCTCACCACAGAGGGCTGATGTATATCAAAACCCAGTAAGTGCTTTGTAATTATTATATTCCAGGAAAGCGGAAAGTCATCTTGTATTAGTAACTAAATGATATATTAAGATTTCAAGAGAATACTAAACAAGGAATATGAACCTACTAATTGTACAAATGATATTAATAGCGTCATACATTCTATTGCATGTTTTAAACATGCCTAAAAAAGACAATTCCAAACCTAGTAAGTTTTGGATATTTGCTAATTTAAGGTGTCTTTACAATTTGATGTGACTTTCCTATTGTAAATAATGATAAAATTGATTACTGAAAGCACCAAATCTCAATTCAAATTTAAAGTTTCCAGTTTAATATTGCACAGTCCATTTCAGTATAGTAAAACTCATTAAAATAATATAAATAAAATTATCTAGCTATTAAACCAATTTAAAAATATTAACGTACTGTGTTCTTATATGTGGCAGTCACATAGAAGCAGACATAATTATAATATTTATTAAAATTGCACGGCAAAGACTCGTATGACACTAGCCAGATTACCTATTTTAGTGATCTTTATTTTCGTAGCAATAAGGTTGCATTCTTAGGCAAAATAACAGTGAACGATCTGATGTCAGATGCTAGCCGCCAGTTTGAAATAAGAACTTGCGCGGTAATATTTTTGTAAAATCATCGGAAGAGTCCGTTTATGATGTGGGCCTCTGTGGTCGGCCTTGTGTATTTAATTTTCAAATAATTTTCCCTCCAATTTAAAGTTTGCCCCTAAGCTATCGATGACAGTGGGCGTGGCGTAGAACCTTAGATGTCGATTGTCAACTGTTCGACTACAGCCCCTTAATCCGAAAAACGAAATTCAGACAAAATCTTTCAAGAGTGGGTTGGTATGTAAGTTAGAAGAGTTAGCGATTTGAATAAGTTTTCTTGTTATTAAACATTACCCAAAAATTAACCCTTACGACAGGAAGGAAGAGAAGACGCTTGTGAATGGAATATTACAGACTAATTATTTATTATGCTTAGCTACCCGTAAATTATATTCACAAATAATTTCATAGATCGTACCTAATTTTCCAGCAGAATCAAATCTTAGTGATATTTTTAGTTCCTTTAAAGAATTTCAAGCTTTTAAGTTAAAAGAGACTGAAGAATATCCCGAGCGTGAAGAGCGAACGCAAAGGAATAATCTTTGCGTACTTTATTGACATGCCCATCACACTATTCTTAACCATCTAACTCCTGAAAACCAGAATCAACAATGGCAACCACCGAAAAAAATCAAACCGACTTCCAAAGCAAAACACTACAAAGCCAAAACTAACTTTCTTTTCCGATATCGGTGTCTTTGGTACCTATTGTTTTCCGTTTTTCGGCACCGACTTTGGAAAAGAAAGTTATTTTTTACTTTGTATTGTTTTGTTTTGGAAGTCTGTTTGATATTTTTATTTATTTCTTTTTAGTTTTAGTAGGTATCTCCAAATACCATGATAATCATTTATAGCCAAAGTAAATCTCATGACGATTCCAATAAACCCAAACACGACTAGGATCCATTCTTTTGTTTCGGAGTTCCAGTGCCTACCTTCCGGCTTCATCATCAGATTAGTTCGATGTTACCATTTTCATGAGCACCATTTATTTATAAGTATTGGCTTCATCATATTCTGTTATAGCTATTCGATATATCTTATACTCCTGACATGCTTAGCATTAAGGAGTTCCAGTGGCCATCTGTGGTTTTCTTCATCAGTTCCATTTCACCAAATTACACTTTCTGTAAATTATTGTATTGTTGATAAAAATAATAAAATCGCTATATGTATGCCTATAATATTTGAGGAGTTCCCTCGATTTCTCTGGGATGCCACCATCCGATCCTAGTTTCCTTATCACGGTACCACCCTCGGGATATCTACTTTCCAACAAAAATCAAAATCGGTTCATAAACGACCAAGTTATCTGCGAACACACATGAAAAAAAATATGTCGAATTGAGAAAACTCCTCCTTGTTTTGAATTCGGTTAATAAAAGAACAGTGGCGGAGTAAGACACAAAAACATTTTTTTTCTCAAATGAACCGCCTATGCGTCCAGCCGGTAGTGGTGTGTAGTGCGTAAGGGGTTTACACCAAGCCCCGAAAACAGTGGTAAAATGTGAATTATATGAATGGTAATCTCTAGTGAGTATTCATAAATTATTTAACCGCGTCACTCCATATTCGTTGACACGATAATGTTTGTACATCTCTCTTGTTTGTTCGCCCACGTTTATAATGTTACTTTAGGTTTTTATATATAACGCATTGAAGAGAATTATTTTTAACACATGAATATGTTATGACAACGTAAACGGTGTACATACAGGTACATATTTACACAACGGTACATATTTGCCAGTATTTTGTATAGAGGATTTGTAAAATATACCAAGTGCTGTTCTTTCTAATTTAAGCAATATTTTTGAGCAGATCCTGAAAGTAAGGGTCGGTTTTCGAATTGTGCTTTTGGAGTTAAGAAAATACGAGTATGAAACCCTACTTTAGTGCCAAATTTTGACAGGTTTTCATCCTTAGCAGAGTTTTTCAGAAATCGGGGGTAAGAATCATAACTGAAGAAAAACACACACTGTAACGTCTAATGTCGGTGTTAGATAAAGATTTTTAAGCTAGGTTAATATCAACCATAAATATAAATACGAATAAAAAGCGATTAACGAAAAGTCCTCCTACCTAGTCAGACGAATGGAAACGCCGCGGGCGGGGATGCCCAAGAAAAACATGCATAGACCTTATTGGTGATGTTCTTCAGAAAGGCCAGGTGCGCAGTACTCATAACCAGCGTGCGTGTATGAATAGATATATAAACGTGAGTGTAGCAAAAGAAGTACGTAAGGATCGTTCCAGGTGGCGTTTTGTTGTTTCTGTGTACCACTGTGATGGGCAAAGTAACTACGGCCCGCGGGCCTGCTCCGGCCCGCGAAAGCATTTAATCCGGCCCGCCGACGGTCCTTTGACATGAATAGTATATGGCCCGCGATAATTATATTTTGACGGTCCAGAAGTATAAAGTAGATTCTATTTAGTAGAATAATGGACGCATAGGTAAAGGAGCTAGCTAGACTAGCCGCGTCGTTCATGATTTGCGGCCGTTAAAAGTTTCAATACAAAATGCATTTTTCCTATAATTCTAGGCCTCCTTTGTTTCTTAAACTTTTTGGCCCCCCATTAAGAAAGTTTGCCCACCACTGGTCTACGCCCATGGGAAAAAGGCGTGAGTTTATGTAAGTGTATATATGTATAAACACTATCAAACCAGGACAATGATGACTATCTGTTTTGCTAATCTGCAAATAAACAACGCACCGTGAAAGAAAACTAAGGTGAAATAAACTTAGAGTTAGCATCACTTCGCCTAAGTTTTCGCTGTCGGATATTAACAGAATCGACCTGATGTTACTACGGCCATCACTAGGCTTAGGTAGGTATTGCATTATCAGATATCTAGTCATATTTATATGGCAGTGTAATATAAACATATTAATCATGTCGTCTTTGAAAAAGATTTTTGTCACTTGATATTTTAGATAGGATCCTATGTATGATCCTAGATAATTATAATATGATAGCGTAATACCCTCCTAACCCCCGAATGCAATAACGTACCTGTCAGTAGATTTGTTTACCAGAGATAGGAATTTGACATAACTGGCATTTCACAATTCTATCTCGGCAAATCTATTGGCAGATACGGTATTGGGTTTTGCCCATAGACGATCTAATTCCTAGCAGTATAAGTCAGAAATTATTTCAGCCTCTTAAAACCCTGAACCCTCTATAAGATTATCAAGTTTGTACCGAATTCTTATCGTTCAGCCATCTCTAAAATCAATTAAGAGAATATCGTTCGGAACCTTGTTAGCGATAAACTGACTGCTTCGTAATGGGCCCAATTTTCGAGGCTTTGTTCCCTTCCTCTTCGCTTTTAATAAGTTTATCTAGATACTTGTTTTGTTATTCAAATATTGAAAAGGAACGGAATATAAGGAAAATCTTGTACCCATCTGTAGGAGACTATTTGTGAAGATGTCATGTGAAAAGTACTTGTGTGGGTGTTTGTGTGTACATAAATGTATATGTAACGCATCTAGAGACTCTAGACAATGTGGTATTATAACAGCGAAGGTGTTGGTCGAAATGCCAAAAGGATTGATCACGTGACATTTCGATAATACAAGCAGACCTAGGGCCCCACACGCCCGGTGGGTTCCCGCATTTTCGAGGCGAGGGGGCTCAGTAACCGTGGCTTGGTCACCCACGGTGAAGCGAAGAGAAAACCGAGGAGAGACCGCTCGACAGGGCTTTTGCCGATTAAGCCGACGACGTAGCGGCCAACTAGTAGGTTGCGGTGCCGCGAGGGAAATGGCCTCCTTTTGTGAGACTGTGATGGCCCAGAAGGAGGCCGCCGAGCGGGATCGTGAGAGGGCCGATCCCGCTCGAAGAAGAAGGCGTCGGGGAAGCAACCGCCTCGATTCCTAAAACGCCGAAACCCCGCCTGCGATGTAAGGTTTCCCCAAGTAAACTAAAAAAAAAAAAGTTTGCGGTGCCGCTTGGTAACAGGCGACATCGCAACTGAGGCGGGCCGCGATGTCTTATGGAGCGTCCCAGGCCCGATACGATATTGCGGCTGAGGGTTGGAGGCCGCGGCGGGAGAGGAGTGCCGGTATTGCGGTGCGCCGCTCTCCCTTCCTTCTGCGGCCTAGACGGGGTCGCCACGGTCTGATGGCGGACGCGGTGGGGCCGCAGAGGAAGAGGAGTGTCGGTATAGCGTTAGCCGCTCTCCCTATCCCCTGCGGCCGCAAAATGGTAGGTGGCGGGGCCATTGACCTTGACCCGTCACAGGAGGACCAAGGGTGCCATGCACGGGGTCGTCTGGCACCTATGTGCTGATATGGACCTTGGGGTGGTCACGGCGTACAGTGTGTTCTGGTGCGCCGGTGAGGGGGGGTACTCCCCCGAGGAGGGTCCGGTGAAGGACAGTCGCGGCGGGTTCGGGATAAGTGCTAACGCATGCCCGTGTTCCCGCCATAAGCGGCACAGGAGGACACCGTGGAGTTTTAGTGGGTTAGAGTCCCACATAACTGCACTATCTCCCCGTGGTAGTGCAATATGGATGAGCATTACTCCAGGCAAAAATTGAAGCAAGAAAAAAGAACAGCCTGTGTAAGTAGTAAAGCGGTATTGTTTTGTGACGAGAGAGTATTTTCGTTCGTAATTTTAATCAAGTTTAAAACTAATTAAACAATTCTGCGTATTTTTATAAGCTTTCTTCGAATCTTCAATCATAAACTTTTAAGCAATTTGACGGATTACTTTTTAACAGACAAAAAAATACCTACCTGCTTTAAATTCGTCATCGTACACAAGTTTTATAATAAGGGACTTTGGTTGGGCGCGAGGCAAAGTCAAAGTCAAATATATTTATTCAACTAGGCCAAAAAGCGGCACTTTTGAACGTCATACACAAATTAAAATTTACAAGTAATAAAAGTTGATTCTACCGTGCATTCGGAAAAATAGCTTGCTATGGAGAAGAATGCACAAGAAAATCCATACTTACTCTTTTTAAATAAAATGTGCAGGCAATTTAAATTTCATCGATATCAAGTATTTTCAAAGAAAATCACAAGTGAAAATGGGTCAAATTGCATCATTACGCCCATTTGAACGTAGATCAGTATGATATAAATCGAATCGCCTCGAGTTATCAGGAAGGCCGCTCATAGATTGTATTTTTAACCGACTTTCCAAAAAGGAGGAGGTATTTTTTGTGTTTGTTCACCGATTTCTCCGTCAATTGAGGACCGATTTGAAACTTCTTTTTTTGTTTGACAGATTATGTTCCCAAATTGGTCCAAACTTTTTTTATTACATTTAAAATAACAGAAAAACTTTTTTACAAAATAATACTACCGAAAAACAATATGTCACGGGAATATAACGCTATGATTTTTATTTTTTTGCGTAAAATTCTCGTGATATAATGTTTTTCAATTATGACACGCGAAAGTTTTAAAGTTAAAATACTACCGACCTCCAAATAAACTGGTACCTACCAAAGACACCGACTTACAAAAAGAAAGTTATTTTTCAATTTGTTGTGTTTTATTTGGAAGTCGGTAGTATTTTTTGTAATTAGGTTTTAATTTTTTTAATGTAATAAATAAAGTTGTTGAATACACATAGCAGGTAATACACAATATATAAGGTGCTTTGTACTAACAAACATTTGACTCTAATGTTGTCTGAATTTTGAATAAATTATTATTAAATCCTTGTACGAAATCAATCATTCCCAGTCTTACTTGCTTGCTTTCAGAAAAGAGCTCTCAATTACCGTTTACTCCCGAATCTGTAACACTCTAAAACTACGAAAACACCATATATATATAATATATAATACAGTAGAAACAACACAACTAAACGTTAGTATTTTCCAAATCTTATATTAATAGCCACATACTACCACCGGCAGGATAGTTAAAATGCCATTACACTCTCCCTTAGTTTTCTAAATAATTTTCCGAACTATCCGTAGTTCGTACCCGGCCATAGAGCACGGAATACGAGTAGCCGCGCGGGCATTACCTAGAAACGGTAGGAACACAGCCTACGTCGTACTTAGTATTATTATCAATGTAAAAGTTTGGATTGATGAATGGATGTTTGTTACCTAATCCTACTAATGTTATAAATGCGTAAAAAATATATAAATGTACTGTGTTGAGCAACAAAGATTTAAATTTGATAGTTTGGATGGATGGATGAATGTTTGTTACTCAATCACGCCAGAATGGCTCAACGGATCTGATGAAATTTGGCACAGAGTTAGATTATAGTTTGGAATAGCACATAGTATCATTTTTATCTGAGTAGTATGTTTCCGTAGGATAATTCTCGACATCAACGCGGGCGAAGTCAGTGGCAAAAGCTAACCTAAAATATAAATAAATAAATCATGGCACCGAAAGTGCGTCATTTGTTTGATGAGAGGACGAGTAAACGGTGATACTTACGTACACGCTTGGTTAGTACAGAAAGTGTTAACGGGCCGCCAACTATTCCCAGCCACTACAACTCCTCAAAGTGAGAATAAACAGTAACCATCACAAAAATTTCGGCGAGTCCCGAAGAAGAGATGCCAGGTGTTTTGGATTTTGGATCACGCAACAATAATAACCAGAAGTGAATCAATCACAACAACATTGAGGTCGGATTCCAGTCAAATTTGAATACCAGTATTTTGCATGGAATAACTGTTGAGACGTCGAGTCGAGACGTTTCCGTGGTCTATCTTAGTAGGTAGTGCATCGTTTGTTCACAGCCCGGCTAGACCGTTTGTTTCTATTTATTGGAATACCGTACACACTGCCGGCTCGCGATTTGATTTGAATACATTGTTTTGTTAAAGTTATTTGAAGTCGTTTTCTAAAGATAAAACATTTGCTAGGACATTATAGGCTCTTCTTAAGTTTTAGTAAAATATTTTATAGATGACTTTTACCTGATACAAATGTTGCTTTGTAACTACTACTTCTTCTATCTTGTCGAAAGCTAGTCTTTGTCGAATTATGGATACTGTTAATAAATGAGGAGGTAACTATTTTTCAAAGGAATTCTAAATACATAAGTTATAGATACAGACTCGTCTCCCTCATAAATAAATAAATAATTAATGTAGTTTTCGGAAGAAGTTCCAAGAAATCACTCGCAATATCACATCACGTATAAGTCGGCACTGTTGGTATATTAAAGTATCTCTTTGACCGATTGAGCGCAAAGCGAGAGTTGAGAGCGAAGCGTCTCCGTTTCAGTTTGGACAAAAATGCTTTCGTATGTCTGGATATCCGGCGGATTTCCCGATGTTCTCATCTAAAGATCGCATTTCTCAATCGATTCTCGTGAAATTTTGTAAGCAGATTCGATTATAATTATCGATGTTTTTTTTGTCCATTCAGCTTTTGGAAATCTCAAAGTTTCGAGATCTACAGCTCACACAGCCTCTCATCATCATCATCATCATCATATCAGCCGAAAGACGTCCACTACTGGACATAGGCCTCCCCCAAGCGTCGCCACATTACTAGTCATTATTATTTATCAGATAAATAATGAGGTGGTCTGAAAGTATCTACACATATATTTACCCTATTCAAGCCTCCTCAAAACCCATTATTTCCCATATTTCACCAGAAATATGCAAGTACTTCGAGCGATACATCAAAAAGTAAAAATATTTTCGAACATATTAACCGTAGGTAGAAATCGTATTATATTGTACGAAACCTGGCCCCTTGCCAGTTTGGCAGCCAAATGCTTATATAAAGTTAAAAATCGGAAGACGGCTGCCTATACCAACAAAATTCTGAGTTATTGCCTGTTGAGAGCCTGGACCTGAATTCTTTATGAACAAAAAAGGAAAGATAAATTGTTTAATTGCCTTAGAAATCTTGTCTAGACTAATATGATTAAGCATTTTATTTGTTTGTTATATTTTTTAAAGTTGATGTTACACTGATCCGATTCTTGAAATTCTTAGGTACACTGACCGAATACTAGAAAAAAATTTGAATGTCTTAAGCTACTTAAGCTATCCCTTAAATGTACGATTCCTGTGGAATAGGTAAAGAGAGCGTAACTGTGGATAAAAAATAGCAAAAATAGCTTATATTCTATGTTCTTAATTAGATCTATACAAATTAAGAAACCAAAAATGATACTACACGAGCGCAGAAAGTTTGCCGATGACTACCACACCCGCCTAATCGCGCGGCGCTCCGCGTTCGCCTTGTCCGTTCGCCGAACGTCAAAGTGACGTCATGACTCCATCGGCGACCTTCTGCGTCTGGTTGGTCGTATAAAAAGTCTCTCTCTCTCCTGTCGCAGGTCTGCTGGACGAAATGTCTCTAGAAATAAGCAGCACCTTTGTGTTCTTCTATCTTTATGTGTATTTTCTCTTTATAGTGTTTTGTGTGTACATAAATAAATAAAATAATTTTCTGAAGAAACTCAGTATAAAAAGAAGCCATAAAAAAGCAAACCATGTTAATTTAAAAAAAACCGGCCAAGTGCGAGTCGGACTCGCGCACGATGGGTTCCGTACCATTATAGCAAAAAACTGCAAAAAATCACTTTAAATATTTATTTTATTCTGATTTTTTTATTTATTGTTATAGCAGCAATAGAAATACACCATCTGTGAAAATTTCAATAGTCTAGCTATCACGGTTCATGAGATACAGCCTGGTGACAGACAGACGGACAGTAGAGTCTTAGTAATAGGGTCCCGATTTTTCCCTTTGGGTACGGAACCCTAAAACGGATTGTGGTGAAGACACACAAATGGTCACCAGTCACGTTTCGCTCGTACTACCAATCCGAATATAATTTATTGGACCCCATAAAACACATAACATCACGCCGATACAAGTTTCCCCCGAGAGGTTAATTAAGCAGAGGCATTGCTTTAGAACATCCATATTTCTCCAGAGGCTCTATACAAAAATACATCCTATCAGCGAAGGCGATAGTCGAAATGCCAAAATGTAAGTCACGTGACATTTCTATACATTTATGTCATGTTTTAAATTACTTGCAATTCCTGATGCAAATACCACTACTTATTTTAAGCATCACTTAAATAGATCAATTTCTTTTACCGCTTAAAGAACTATCGTAACTATTCGAGTAAAGCTAAGGAGTAGAATTGCCTTCTTGAAAGTTATAATGGTTTACAGGTAATACATTTCTGAGCGACTTCAAACTTTATTCATGAGTTTTGTTACACTTCTTTAAGTTTCATGGATTGTAGTATCACTAACAATAGTGTTAATGAACTTTGTAATAAACACATACATATACATAAAGAAACGCCTTTTTTTCAGTGGGTAGGCAGAAACTACAGAACGCCACCTGGGGCTCTAGACAAGTGTCATTCGATATTAGCGATGGCGATGGTCGAAATGCCAAAATGTAAGGGATTGATCACGTGACATTTCGAAAGCGCTTAATTTTCCCATACATTTTTGTCAATTTTCCGATAAAATGTCACTGGTCTATACTCCATTTGAAATAACATTAGACATGTTTACAATTCTTTTTACAGTCCGTTCAACCGATTTTGAGTGCCATCCTGTAAAAATAAGGATGACATCAAAGGCATAAACCTGTTACCAAAACCAACTGTTTACTACAGCTACCATTTGTAGTATCACAATAGAAGTCAAAATTGGTTGAACGGGCTGTAAAATGGGCTTATTTAAATGTCTAATGTTATCGCAAGTGGAGTTTAGGGCCTCTGTAACCGGAGAAGAAAGAGAGAAGAAAAGGGGAGGACTCTTTCCCCTGCGGCCGAAAAGTGGTAAGCGGTAAGCGGGGCCACTGACCTGACCCGTCACAGGGGAACCACGGGTGCCGTACAAGGGATCGTCTGGCGCCCAGGTGCTGGTATTTTTGTGGAAGCTTCATGGGAGACTTTTGCCCAAATTCGATTTAAAAAGATTGATGAAAAACCACTTCATATTAAATAAAAACTTTTTAACAAAAAATCAAACCGACTTCCAAAACAACACTTCAAAGTGAAAAATAACTTTCTTTTCCGAAGTCGGTGTCTTTTGTACCCATTGTTTTCCGTTATTCGACACCGACTTCGGAAAAGAAAGTTATTTTTCACTTTGAAGTGTTTAGTTTTTGGAAGTCGGTTTGATTTTTTGTTAAAAGTTTTTTATTTTTCACTTTTTAGTTTTGGTAGGTATCTCCAATTTATATGAAAATAATTTATAGCCAATGTACATCTTACGACAATTTCAATAAGCCCAAACACGACTAGGATACATTGTTTTATTTCGGGATTCCAGTGGCCATTGTGGTCTTCTTCATCAGTTCCACTTCACCAAATGATACTTTCTGAGTGCAAATGATTGCATTATTGATGAAAATACCAAAATCGCTACATGTATGCCTATAATATTTGAGGAGTTCCCTCGATTTCTCTAGGATTCCACCATCAGATCCTCGTTTTCTTATCATGGTACCACCCTTGGGATATATCCTTTCCAACAAAAAATAATCATCAAAATCGGTTCATAAACGACGAAGTTATCCGCGAACACACATAAAAAAAAATATATATACGGTCGAATTGAGAAACCTCCTCCTTTTTGGGAAGTCGGTTAAAAAATAGGGATTTTCAAAGAAACCCGAACAATCACAAAATGACCCAAAATATTCAAATCGACATCTTGGCACAGAAAGCGTGTTTCGTATACGAAAACAAACAACTTGTCACCTGCAGTGAACTCGACATCTTATCACTGCGCGTGACTCGAAGTGGCAGGGGTCTTTTGCCCTTCACTTCCTGTAAGGGTGACTGCCGACTGTGCAGTTTATACATATTTTCCAAAACAAAACAAGGTCTCTTTTGCCTTTTATCACTTTTATACTAATATTATATATGCTGTATATCTAGAAAAATAACTTTGTATGTGTCCGTCTGTCTGTATGTCTATTTGTTAACTTTTTAAGTCTTAACGGCTAAATGGAATTGGATGAAACTTAGCACAGGGGTAGACTAGCAGATTAGGTTTTGGATTATGACATAGGATACTTTTTATCGCGTGAGTACGTTCCCATGGATTTTTCTGCGGCTTCGCTCCGTGTCCCAAAGGAAACGTAAATTTTTGGGCAATAAACAGTAGGTTTTATATACCGCAATGGTATATAGTTGCCTGCACATAAATTGCAAGAGTCGTTAGATGCGCACATGTCGTTTTTAGGTATCTTTGGTTAAAAAGCTGGACGTGGGGAACGTTTAGCACTGTTCCGAGCGCGCGATTGGTTGCTCAGTTGACACCTTGTGTCAACTGACCAATCGCGTTGCGTCCGAGATCCGTTCGCTCTTTAAGGTGATTGGTTCGTTTGCGCACTCGTCGCGCCAAAACCTTGCCAAGTTACATTCCGGGCACTGTAGCTTACTACAAGTGAAATAATGCCTTTATTCAAAATAAATAACTTCTCTTATATTTATTTTTAGACACAATCGTATGTCTGTGGACGCCCTAAGCCAATTGTGCTTACTCAGTCTCGAAACTGTTTCAGAGAGTCCGCAATAGATTACAAAAGTTGTGGTTGTTGGTCAACAATTTACCCAACATTTGGAGTACTTCCTTATGACAAGGCAGAAGTGTTAACTGCCTTAATTTTTCTTTGTTTGTAATGCCGTTTGTTGACAAGAACAACTACATATTTTTGAAATACACTTGTACACTAGTACACTTTATACTGACATAGTAACATCACAAGCCTCCACTCCTCAATTTTGATGCGCTTTATCTTTATATTTTTTTAATGATTTGGTAAAGCAAAAAATATGTGTCCAATATTATTTAACAAACTACCTCACTAATTACAATTATAATTTTTCTACACATAAAGAAATGTTTCTGGCAATAGGGACATCCCTATTGCCGAAGTTGGGAAACAGTTGAAGATCAGACAAAAATGTCTGACTGAACTGAGGCTCACAGGCAGAATACGGATTGCGACGGAAATCAGTCAGCACCTGGTGGTTTTATAGAGCAACATGCGGGTCGTCTATGTTCAGCTGTCCAGAGTCTAATCAGGTGATTAAGCCATGACAAAAGAACAGAATAACCACTTGTTTTGAAGATTTATTTTCACTCTCTTGGGCAATATAAAACATTAAAACGTCACAAACTTATTAAGCTTTCAAAACCTAAAACCGCTTTTGTATAAGAATCGTTTTCCTCTTAACCTTTAACACATTGTTAAGAACATATTCAAGAGTCGCCTCCTCGCATCGTGGAGAAAGAAACCTTTAATTGGTCACGTTCAACATCGGCAAACTAATTTCAACAGCTCATAACTACATTATATTGGTTTTCTTTTGGCTCATTGGCAATCTTATGAAGTGTGGCGATAGCAATTTTATAAAATTTTCTTTGCTCGTATTTTATTAAAATATTTTTTTATTCTTTAGAAAGATCGATAGAACTGCTTCCTATGTTCATAGTAATATACAAAGTTACAGTAAGAATATATAATTCTAGAAATCATTCTTTACTGACTTTTGCCACCGGCTACGCCCGTAGGATAAAATGTATCCTATGTCCATTATATTCCAGCTATTCCACTAGATGGACATATCTGTCCAAATCCTTTCAGGAGCTGAAGCGAGACTGAATAAAATTTATGCAATTCACATTCACATTTATATATATATATATTGTTTTCTATATAGTCTCATGCACCAAATATCATTAAGGCATCTATCACAAGAAAATCTTCTAATATGCACAACTTATTTGAAATCTCTAACTTCAAAACTATGACGTCTAGAGGATTTCATCATTTGCCCATTTTTATATCCCTACCAAGTCCTATCTATTCAATTTAAACTATTTTTACAGTGGCATTACAGTCTCATGTCATTGACATCGTTGATTTTCTTTCCCAGAAAACTCGCAAATCAATAATAATAAATCATAGTTTAATAAAACTAAAAAACACGCTTTAATAGAAAACCAAACTAGAAAGTAGAAAATAATTAAGAATAGTGAGACTAACAAAAAAAATATCTAAAAACCTTCCTATGATAGGAGTAGGTAATTAACGTGCCTACTGCCTTCCCCTGATGTGATAGACGTTTCTCAGGCTCCCTCTCCGGAACATCTATTTAATACGTGCACTTGGCGCAAGGCACTACCGTGTCTTTTCGAGTCCGAGTCGGACTCGTACAGAAGGGTTCCATGCCATTATCCCAAAAAAGACAAAAAAATTACATATGTTGTATGAAAGCCCCACTTAAATATTTATTATATTATGATTTAAGTATGTTATAGCGGCAACAGAAATACATCATCTGTGAAAATTGCAAGTGTCTAGCTATCACGGTTCCTCTAGGATCCCGTTTGCACACGGAACCCTAAAAATTAAGCCATGTGCATGTCTTAGCACGCGTCTTAGTACCTGGCACAAAGACACTACCGGGTATCGAATATTAAAAGAAAATCGCTAATCCAGAAGATCCTGGTAAGGATAATGCGACAAACTATTTAAATTATTGCATTGTCATCAGTCCTTGACAAATCTGCAAAGTTTCAAATTAATCAGACGTTTTGAAGGGGGTGAAAATAACGTTCAAAGATTCCATTACATAAATACTAAGCTAATGCAGGTGTGTTAAAAATCTTTTCTACTATTACCTTTTCAAAAACTATGCATCTATAAACTACGAGCCAATGAAACGTCGCTACCGATAGCGATCCTAACGTACGTCAAACTTTATGTTAGCATTCAATGGGCCCGCATTGCACACGGCAATAGTATGTCCCTTATCGTGTCCGCCCGTGTATTACACGTAGACTGTGTAGACTCAATGCAGTGTTTCATAAAAGACGATTTTTAAAGCTCGCTTTTAAAATTGTCCTTTATATTTTAAGAGCTTAATTTTGAGGCTAGAATGCAATGGACGACTATTAATAGTAATAGTTCTTGGAAGATCAGCAGCTTTTAACATTAAAGATAATTATTTCCTGGATTGAATGTTAGGGTTTAGTTGGGGTTTAAATAACAATATGTAGGTTGTATTGTGGCACTTTTATTTAAACAAGCTGGCTGGTACACTTAAAAGATAGGATGACGATAATTTGCTATTGATTTTGTATTGTTTAAATAAACTATAACTTTTCTTGTGGTCGCCACTGTTGATTCTGGCTTTCAGGAGTTGCAGTGGTTTGGGCATAGTGTATTTTAAAATCAAAAAATCAAAATCAAAATTTCTTTATTCAATTAGGCCATTAAGCGGCACTTTCGAACGTCAAAAATAAAAATTAAATGTAATAATAATTGATTCTACCGTCCATTCGGAAATGTAGCTTGTTATGTGAAACTGCAAACCTATTCTTTTTAAAAAAAAAAAATGTGTTTTACAAGTATTTGGTTACAATAATCTTGTAGGAAAAATACATATATGTGAGAACGATGTAAAAAAACGCACTTAAAAGCGTCTAGAGTAAAACAAACAATTAAAAATACAATAAATAGGTAATTAAAAACAGGCGGAGGCAGCAAAGATATGACCAATCCCAACTGACGGCGCCCGTTCACGAACATGACACATGGATAGGCACCACTCAGCTCAACCATCATGAAGGGAACCGAATGATCCAACACATGTGCCACCATCAGAGAGACATTAGAGAGAGCATGACACACTCAACTGCCAGGGCACACTGAAGTCAACGAACGACACATAGGTACAGTAAATGGTAGATTTACAGTTGGTACATAGTACTCACATATGTGCTGTGCAGTTATATAATCCAGAAAATAAATTGAGTTTATACAACACAAATATACATTATAATTATTCGTACAGACTTCAGCAGGTCCAACAATACTTCAGAACTTTTCTGCTTATCACTTGTTTTTGTGCCCTAGTGGCTGTGGAGCTGGAATAGCGTTGGGCCAAGCATTTTTATCAGCGATGTAATCCCCCAACCTATAATATGCCTGGCTGCATAGTGTGCGTTTTATACAAGTTTTAAATTTCGTCTCATTCAATTCTAGAATGTGTGGCGGTATTTTATTGTAACATTTTATACAGTACCCCCTAAAAGATGACGCTACTTTAGCCAGCCTGAAACCTGGTTGAATTAATTGGTCCCTATTTCTAGTAACTTAACTATGTCTATCACTGTTTTTACTAAGAAGATGTAAATTCTTTCTAACGTACATGATGTTTTCGTAAATATATTGACAAGGTACCGTCATGATGTTAATGTCCTTAAACAGTTCCCTTAGAGAATCGCGCCGGCGAAGATTGTATATCGCTCTGATGGCTCGTTTTTGTAGAACAATAATTGACTGAATGTCTGCAGCCCTTCCCCATAGTAATATGCCGTAAGACATTATACTATGAAAGTAACTAAAATAGACCAGCCTCACGGTATCTACATCAGTAAATTGACGAATTTTTCTAACAGCATAAGCCGCCGAACTTAACCGCCCCGCAAGTGATATTAAATGAGGACCCCATTGTAACCTTGAGTCTAGCGTGATACCCAGGAAAACCGTTTTGTCGACGAATTCTAGCTTCTCGTTGTTTAATATAATGTCACAATCATAACTTTTGACATTCGGCAAGGCAAATTTTACACACTTAGTTTTTTTAGCATTCAAAACTAAATTATTAGCAGTGAACCAATTTAGAACTTGCCACAATGCATTATTTACGTCGGCAACGTTACTCGTACGTCTATTTATGTTAAAAATCAAAGATTAACATCATTCGATTAACATTTAATAGATTAACATATCAATTTAGACTAGTTTTGCAGCAGCGTTGCCGCATCTTATATTTTGCAAATAGCCACAGATATCATCCAAAACACATAAAAATCACTTTAATTTATACCTACATTTTCGATGCACTATTGAGTGTGTTCTCTTTTAAAATCGTCTTTTAGGTTTTAAGAGCTTGTTCCGTGATACATATGAGCTGGTATACAGTTTGTATATCATCGTGGATCGTTAGTTTTGAACATTAAAGATATTTTCTGCCTGCAGTTAATGTTATGTGTTTGTAAATAAGCACGCCTAACAAATTGTTTTTGCTAACTTTGGAACGATGCATCAACAAGTCGTTTACCGGTAACTTGCCAATTTTTAAGTATCAGCTACCTAGTCTTACCTATTTATTAGACTCAGACTAAATTTTTAGTGCCATTGCCTGCATTATCAAACTTGAAAATTGCAGCCGAATTCATATAAACCTCTAAAAATATGTAAGTATTTAATACAAAACGACAACGACAGCGCACGTCAATGTATTGATTTTTTTCCTAAAAGGAAATAATATTATTATTACTGTATATATAGTGACTAATTCGGTGCAGAACATTAAAATACATCAAAAAGTCTTTGCTTTCGTGAAATTTTGGTGTATTCATCGGACTGCGTTCAAATTTAAAAACTACGTGAATGGTGCCTTTGATGGATGCGATTTTTTTTCTGCCGTGAAAAGTTTAGAGAGTGCATCTGTGTCAAGGAATATAAGTACTCTCTACCGATCTGTGTTCTGCTCAGCAGTTGGAGGGTTATTGTGCGCCTCACACGCTTCAAAGCGGCTTAGTTTCGCAACGCGACACCTTCTCTGAAATTGAAATAATGGACTTAGTACTTTCAGATCATACGTCTCAATTACTCCAGGTTCCTATTAAAAAAACTTGTACACTGAAATATTGGAAATCTACAAAACAGGATATCTCAGTAGGCAACTTGGAAAATTTCAAAAGTCATCTAAAGTGCTTATCTTTTTCGGAGGTATACAAAGCCAAAGATGCGAATGAATCCTATGAACATTTTATGGATGATTTTTCATTATTGTACAAATTATGCTTTCCAAATAGACTTGTGACGGTGTTTACGAATAAAAAGAATAGGTGGATATCTCGTGGAATAAAAATCTGTAGTCAAAAGCAAAGGCGATTGCTATGGACATATAGATTCAATCCTAATATAAAAAATAGACTTGCGTTTAAAAAATATTCTTCAACATATAGAAAAATAATAAACTTAACACGTCAAAAAATAAGTCAAAAGCTGCTTGGCAAGTCATTCAAAAATCAAAATTCAATTTACCACAAGAACCTATACTGTCTATAAACAAAGATAATTTAACTATTACACATCCTATGAAAATTTCAAACGAATTTAATAACTATTTTGTAGAGGTAATTGAAAATAATATTAAAACTAAAGGAACATTAACCAATAATTACGTTATTGAACATTCGAATTCGCAATCACTATTTATGCTACCTGTTTCAGATTCTGATATCATCAAAATAATTTGCAGCCTAAAAAATACAAGTACGGTAGGATTTGATGGCATATCAACTAAAGTTATAAAATACGTTAAGGAAATTATAGCACCTCTACTATCACACATAATTAATCTTTGCATTTCTGATGGTTTATTCCCAAATAGCCTAAAAAAAGTCATCATTAAACCGCTTTATAAAAAAAAATTATAAAAGTGATGTTCAAAATTATAGACCTATTGCGAAAATACCAGTATTCTCAAAAATTATTGAGAAAGTAATATATAATTCTATATATTCTTATTTCGAAAAATTCAAACTTTTTTGCAATGAACAAAAAGGCTTCAGAAAGAATACAAATATTAATATGGCTCTATTTGACCTGCTATCTAGTGTAATGACATCTGTAGATAAAGGTAAGCCTGTATGTGCTATACTAACCGATATGACAAAAGCGTTTGATTACGTGGATCATAAGATTTTGTTGCAGAAATTGCATAAGAGGAAACATTTTGAAACTCCTAGAATCATATTTAAGTGACCGAACTCAATGTACAGAAATCACTAGAATTTGTCCTATTACTAAATTGGAGATGAAATATCTATCTAAGCCAAGGCATATAAAATATGGTGTCCCTCAAGGTAGCGTACTGGGGCCACCCTTTTTCTTAATATACATTAATGATCTTCCAAAAACTGTAGATCATAAAATGGTACTGTTTGCAGATGACAGCACGACTATTGTGGAATGTACTAATCCTAATAATTACCAAAATGACATAAATAATTCTCTGAGTGACATTATAAATTGGCTTGACAAAAATAATCTTGTAATTAATTTAAATAAAACAAAAGTTATGCATTTCCACCAGCGCCGTAAGAACCCACTAGTTAATGTTGCCTATAATGACTGTAGAATAGAAGAAGTTACAAATGCAAAATTCTTGGGTATAACTATAGATAATAAACTAACCTGGAAACCTCACATAGAGGAAATCTGCAAGCGTGTGAGTAAATCTGCATATCTATTATTCCAATTATCCAAGAAAGTAAATACTGACACACTTTTAAAAGCCTATCATGGATTGGTCGCTTCTATTTTGAGATATGGTGTTGTTTTTTGGGGACAGTCAACTAATAGAGAACTTGTATTCAGGATGCAAAAAAGATGTGTACGATCAATGTGTGGTCTAAGAACAACGAATAGTTGCGTTCCTTACTTTAAAAAATTAAAAATACTGACTTTTCCGTCTTTGTATGTATTGGAAACTGCATTATTTGTAAAAAATAATCAACAGTTATTTCAAAAATTTGCATCTATCAAGAGAACTCCAATTCGTGCCCAATATGAGAATTTGTTATGTCAATACAAGTGTAAAACTGCTTTATTGAAAAAGAGTTTCTTTGGTATTGCTCCAGATATTTATAATAAAATACCTGATAATATTAAATGTATGCCACTAAACAAATTTAAAAAGTCTCTTCAGGGGATATTACTAGAGAAGTGCTATTACAGTGTGGATGAATTTTTAAACGATATTTCGCTTGTATAGAATTCTAAATGTGATTTTTTTCTGTTTGTATTACTCAAATGAAATAAGTAATTTGACATAGTGATTTTTTATTGAATTTAAATTGTGAAATAGTTATTTTTAATTGAATTTAAATTGTGACAGCGATTTTTCATTTAATTTAGGTTTTGACATTGTAATTTCAATTTAATTTAGGTTTTGACATTGTAATTTCAATTTAATTTAAATTTTGACATATCGATTTTTTATTTAATTTGGGTTTTGAAATTGTAGTTTTAATTTAATTTAAGTTTTGACATAGTGTTTTTTTATTGAATTTAAATTTTGACATTGTAATTTCAATTTAATTTAAATTTTGCAATTGTATTTTTTTTGTATTGTTTGTCTAGTGCAACAAATTTTGTACGCCATAAATGGCAAAACATGTAGCCACCTCATATTTATATAAGACCATGTACTGTACTCATGTTTTACAAAATAAATATATCTTATCTTATCTTATCTTATCTTCTGTCATCGGTAACCAGGGCTGCGCTGCGCTAAAATGACGTCGAAGCCGGCGCGGCGGTCCCGGCCGCCAGCGCGACTGCGCCGCACTCGGTCGCTAGGCAACCACAGACATTTTCGTTTTGTTTATAGTGTATCTACTCTTTTTCTATTTTATGTTTGGCGCCGTCGCCGGCTGTAGCGACGCCGGAATAATTAGTGCCAGTCAACCTATCACATCACTGGATGTTCAGCTGGTAAGATGCCCACATTGCTCCCAGGCTCGTTTTTTCAAAGGGCTTAAGATTCACTATGGCAAGGTCCACAAACCTCATAGTTTACCTTTGTGCCCCCCAGCCACATCTCCGACATCAACACCTTTTGAAGAAACTTTGTGGAAAACATTGTCTAAATTCAAAAATTCCACTCCAGTCCTAAAAAGAGTTCCCCGGGGCGCGAGGCACTCTGTTGCTCTGTGAAGGTATTAGGTCCTCTATGCCTTTAATAAACTCTTTGGGCCAGCGGGCTACTAAGCAACGTTGGTGGTTGATTGTTTATGAAGGCTGTCAATTAGTTTACAGAAAAATATCCTTTCTAATAATCAGAATAAAATATCTTTACTTTGCTCTCGTCTGTTTGCGTTATAAACTACGATAAATAACACGGCAAAGTTTCACTGAAGAAAACTTCACATGGTAGCAGAGCGAAAAATGTAAGTTTTTATATTCGCAAACAAAAATTCAAATTACGAAAATGTCAAGCATAAAAATTCAAGCCTTGTGAAAAGATAATTACGACACATGGTGCATACACGCCAAAGCGTACCTAGTAAAAAATAAACTGTGGAAACATGTGAATAATTACCCTAAGGAAAATGCTTCACAAGACGAGGTCGACGAAGATGAACTGGCCAAATCAGAACTGATGCTGCTAATCGCACCTTCAGAACTAAAACAAGTAAAAAAATGTAAATATGCCAGAGACGTATGGATTACGCTGGAAGCAACTTATGCTAGTAAGGGTCCTGCCAGAAAGGCTACCCTACTCAAGCAGTTGATCTTAGCCAAACTTGAGGAAGGCGAAGAGGTCCGTGCACACTTAATGAAATTCATGGATACTGTGGATAAACTAAAAGACATGGATATTGACATTAACAATGATTTGCTGTCAATAATGATGCTCTACAGCCTTTCGAAAGAATTTGATACCTTTAGAACTGCAATTGAGTCTCAAGACTCCCTACCAGATCCTGAAAAGCTAAAAATCAAAATAATTGAAGAGAGTGATGCCCGTCGTCGTGATACACAAAGTACTAACGCGACACACAATAAAGAAGATTGTTTTTACAGTTTCTGCAAGATTTGCAAGAAGAAAGGCCACGATACGTCAAAATGCTGGTCAAAGAACAAAAATACTGGCAAGAAAGCAAAAAAACCTAAAAGCAACTCTAGCAAAATTGATAATAATGACACAAACCTCTTCATTTGCAATTTAGCAAATAAAAATTTCGAAAAAAGCTGGATACTGGACAGTGGATGTACGTCTCACATGACATATTCGGACAAGCCCTTCACCGAGATAAAACAAATATCGAAAACACTTAAACTTGCGTCGAAGGACAAAACTGCTGAAATAAAAGGCACTGGCCATGCTGAAATAGAGATTAAGGAAGGAAAAATCGGCATAACAAATGCACTTTATGTACCAAGCCTGTGTGCTAATCTTTTATCAGTTGGAAAGATGACTGACCAAGGACTAACTATCCTATTCAATAAAAAGAAAGCAATAATTAAAGATCACAAGCGAGGAGTACAAATGGAAGCAATAAGAAAAGACGATGGCCTGTACTATTTAGAAACCAAAAAAAATGATGTTAACAGACACAAAGCCAATGCTGCAAAATGTAGTGATAATGATCGTACAAACTCTGAGTTGGATGATATTAAACAATGGCACTGTAAATTGGGACACATGAACGAAAGGGACTTGAAGCTCGCACTTAAGAACGAAAGCCTGATTGGACTAAACTTTAACAAGAATAGTACTTTAGGAGAATGCGAAATATGCATACAAGGCAAACTAAGCAGAGTACCAAGTAAACCCAGCGACATGAATAATTCACGTACGGCTCAACGCTTAGAGATCGTACACAGTGATGTCTGTGGTCCATTCAAACAACCCACACTTAATGGGAATAGATACATTGTCAGTTTCATCGACGACTACAGTAGATATTGTCGAGTATATTTCATTAAAAATAAAAATGAAGTATTACAAAAGTTCATGGACTACAAAGCAGAAGTGGAGAACTTCACAGGAAACAAAATTAAATGCTTACAAAGCGACAACGGTACTGAATACCGAAATTTGAAGTTCGACTCATTTTTAAAACTAAATGGCATTACAAGAAGTTTAACAGCTCCGTACACGCCCCATCAAAATGGAATAGCCGAAAGAAAAAATAGAACCATTATGGAAAAAGCAAGATGCATGATGTTGGAATCAAAAGCACCTTTGTACTTATGGGCAGAAGCGGTTTACACTGCTAACTATTTGTCAAATCGAAGCATTAATCACAGCATCGACAGTCAAACTCCATATGAAAGGTGGGTAGGAAGAAAGCCCTCTGTAAATCACCTTTATGTATTTGGCGCTAAGACATTCTTCCTAAAGAAAGGTAAACGTGGACACAAATTGTCTTCTAAAGCAATACCCGGGATGTTTGTCGGTTACTCAGAAGTTTCGAAAGCCTTTAGAATATATGAACCATTGAAGAAACAAATACTGATTTCCAAAGATGTTCGTATTTTAAATAAAATGTTCTATGAAGTTAGAGACAATGGCACCTCTGTTCCGTTCCAAGAGTTGAATGATCACAAACAATCAAGTGATACTGAAACTGAAGATGAAGAAATGGAAATGTATTTTGAAGATATCAGAAATAAAAATGTCAATAGAACACGAGCGGGACAAGAAAATGTTGTTGCAAGCTCTATCGATGCAACCGTACGAAACGAAACGGAAAATAGCATCGAAGAATTTTATGATACCTTCGAAATTGATGAAAACAGAGGAACTAATGAACCAAATGATAATGAAACTAATGAAAACAATGAAACGGACATAGAAGTTGATGCTCCGGTCCATGTTCCGGAAGAACGAAGGACATATAATCTTCGTGATAGATCCAGAATTGGTACACCAAAAAAATTTGAAGATTATGTAATGGCCGCCATGGATATGGAAAATGAAATAGAACCTCAAACATTTAAAGATGCTATGAACAGCAAAGATAAATCCAAATGGTTAGATGCCATGCATAACGAAATGTCATCTTTGATAGAAATGAAGACCTGGGAAATGGTTGACCCACCCAAAAATCGTAAACCATTGCCATGCAAATGGGTCTATAAAATTAAGAAAAATCCAGATGGTACAATTGAACGTTATAAGGCTAGACTAGTAGTAAAAGGCTTTACACAAAAACCAGGCGTTGACTATTTGAAGACGTTCAGTCCAGTAGCACGCCTCAGTACTATAAGAGCTGTTCTAGGAATAGCTGCTGAAGAAAACCTGGTACTTACACAATTCGATGTATCAACTGCGTTCCTAAATGGTGCTGTAAAAGAAGAAATTTTTATGAAGCAACCAGAAGGATTTAATGATGGCACCAAGAAAGTGTACAAACTTAAACGAAGCCTTTACGGACTGAAGCAAGCCCCTTTATGCTGGAACACTTGCATATCAGAGTATCTCATCAACTCAGGATTCAAGCAAAGCACAAAAGATCCTTGTCTCTACCTGCGTGAGCAAGTGATAATTGCGCTATATGTTGATGATGGTTTAGTGGCTTCAACCAATGAAAATTCCGGAAGAAAATTCATTGAAATAAATTTAAAATAACCACAAAACCAGCTTCATATTTTCTTGGACTTGAGATCAACAAAACAAAAGACGGCAGTATCACATTAAGCCAAAAGTCTTACACTAAGAGAGTACTCGAAAAATTCGGAATGGCTGACTGCAAAGCAGCTCCAACGCCAGCAGTAAAAGTCAGCAACGATGAAAATGAAGATGACGCAAATCCGAATTTTCCATATCGTCAAGCTGTGGGAGCCTTAGCATACCTAATGGTCGCTACAAGGCCAGATATAAGTTATGCTGTGAGCGTTGCGTCGAGGAATCTAGAGACTCCATCTAAGCAAGATGTCATGAGAGTCAAGCGAATTTTTAGATACCTCAAAGGTACAACAAACAAAGGACTCGTCTTCGCAAAAAACCGGGACAAGAAGCTGATGTGCTTTAGTGACGCTGATTTTGGAGGTGACGCAACGACAGGCCATTCAACGTCAGGGATGGTTTTCATATTCTCCGGCTCGATAATGTGGAAGAGCCAAAAACAGCCAACAATAGCGATTTCTTCAACAGAGGCAGAACTCATAGCCCTGACAGAAACAGCCAGAGAAGCTTTGTGGCTAAAAGAGCTCCTAGGAGAATTAACGGACATAACAGAATTGAATGAAAAACCAACGATTTATGTTGATAACGAGTCAACTATTAAATTGTCCGAGAACCCTCCTTACCAGTTCCATAGGAGAACTAAACATATAAAGCTAAAGCATTTCTTCATCAGAGAATGCATACAGAATGGAGACTTCACTGTGAAACAAGTTTCAACAGAACTTCAATTAGCAGATATGTTCACCAAGCCGTTGTTCGGACCCAGACTAATCGAGTTGAGCTCTAGAATTCGACTTAAAGATTTGTCCAAATTCTAAAAAAATATCGTGGATGTGAAGGTATTAGGTCCTCTATGCCTTTAATAAACTCTTTGGGCCAGCGGGCTACTAAGCAACGTTGGTGGTTGATTGTTTATGAAGGCTGTCAATTAGTTTACAGAAAAATATCCTTTCTAATAATCAGAATAAAATATCTTTACTTTGCTCTCGTCTGTTTGCGTTATAAACTACGATAAATAACACGGCAAAGTTTCACTGAAGAAAACTTCACATGCTCAAAGTTTAGCGCGATGTGTTCGTCACGCGACCCAGGAGAACTCACAACGTGCCTGGGAGCAGTTACTCACCTTCCCTTACAGGATTCTGCATGTCCAAAAAAATTTGGCAAATCAAAAATCATTAACAAACCAAATTAAAGAAAACTGCAACAATTCGGCCCGCATTTTAGGCTCCAAATTACCGTTTTTTAATATTTCTCAGAAAGGCATTTGTGCTCATGTGGAATCCAAGTTAGGTGAGGGTGACATAAGGGGGGCGGCCAGACTACTGTTCAGCAGTGATGTGGTGGCGCCTTACTCTCCAGAGACTCTTGCAGCCCTAGAGAGTAAACACCCAGCGCCTGCGGATGATCTCACCTTCCCCGACCCGCCCGTCCACCCCGACCCCCTCGTTCAGGATTCATCAATTTTCCAAATTACAGCCCCGCAGTTGATCGCAGCCGTGAGCTCTTTCCGGACTGGTTCTGCCGGCGACCTCGACGGCCTGACTCCACAGCATTTGAAAGATTTGTTGAGTTCAGGCGCCGGGGAAGCTGATGAGTCGCTCTTGAAGGAGCTTGCGGTTCTGATCAACTTAATGCTCTCCGGCAGCGTGAACGATGCCGTCGTCGATGTCTTGTATGGGGCTAACCTGTGTGCCCTGTGCAAGAAGGACGGCGGCATCCGTCCCATTGCTGTCGGTTGCACCTACATGCGTTTGGCAGCCAAAATATGTTGCAAGATGTTTAGTGAATCGCTTGCAACTAAGTTCCAGCCCCTTCAACTTGGTTTTGGTTCCAGAGGGGGCTGTGAGGCTGCCGTACATGCCTTATCCTCATTTCTTAATTCAAAAAAAGGTGAGGTCATTCTCAAGGTTGACGTCAAAAACGCATTCAACTCCGTGAATAGGGACACTTTGTTGGCTGAAGTCAAAAAAGTACTACCCGAAATGTATGGTTTTATGTGGCAATGTTATAGACATCCATCAAAATTATTGTATAAGGACAACATTTTGGAATCTGCAGTTGGTTGCCAACAAGGTGACCCTCTCGGGCCTGTCATTTTCAGTTTGGCTATTCATCCCATAATCCAACAACTAAATTCAAAATTTAACGTGTGGTATTTAGATGATGGAACGCTAGGAGGTGATGTTGACACCGTTTTGAATGACCTGCAACTCCTCAAACAGAAATTTAAAACTATCGGCCTGGAACTTAACCCCTCAAAGTGCGAAATTTACCTCTCTGACGTTACCGACAGACAATCGACTTTAGATAAATTTAATGCAATAGCCCCGCAAATCAAAATCTTAGACAAAAGTTCCCTGCACCTCCTAGGTTCCCCTATTTTAGAAGAAAGTTTTTCATCTTTCATCGAAGACAAAATCAAACATTTTAATGATATTTCGGATAGACTCTCAAAAATTAATTTACATTCGGCATTCACCCTTATCAGATATTGCTTATTCGAACCAAATTTTATGTATTTTCTCCGTTCTTCTCCTCTTTGGAAGAAACCTGTACTTTTGGACAAAATTGACCAAATTATTCGCAACACATTAACATCCATTCTTAATGTGGCCTTGGACGACCGAGCGTGGCTGCAAGCCACCCTACCAATTCGTTTTGGTGGCCTCGGCGTCCGCAAAATTTCTAGTATAAGCTTACCAGCGTTCCTGTCTTCTGTCCACAGCACTGAAAAACTGACCAGGAAAATTTTAGCTCTTTCCCTGGTTGACTCGGAAGTGCCGTGCTTGACAGACGCAGAGGACGCCTGGAAAGTGGCTTGCCCGGATACGGATCGGCCCGAGAACCCATATTCCCAGAGACAGTGGGATGAGCCGCTCTGCAGGTTGGTACGGAATAACCTAATTAATATGTCTACCAATACTGCTGAGCGTGCCCGCCTGCTGGCTGTGGGTGAGTGGGAGTCGGGCCTCTGGCTTCAGACACTACCGTTGCCTAACACAGGCACTATGCTAGGTGACACAACCTTCCGGCTCGCTACATGCTTGCGTTTGGGCGCTCCTTGTGGGGCTCCACATCGCTGTCAATGCGGTGAAGCAGTCGACTGCCTCGGACACCATGGTCTTTCTTGTAGTAAGAGTGCAGGTCGGATTGCGCGGCACGCTAGCATTAATGATCTCATCCGTCGTGCTCTTGCCACCGCCGGGGTGCCAGCTGTCTTAGAACCCAATGGCCTGGCACGCGTCGATGGGAAGAGACCAGATAGTATGACCATAATGCCATGGAAGTTGGGTAGGTCTTTGGTGTGGGATGCAACTTGTGTCGACACCCTTGCACCATTCCATCTTCCTAGCACGGTGGGCTGCGCTGGGGCGGCTGCTGCAGGTGCTGAAAACCTCAAACGGCGCAAATACAACAACTTGATTGGTAATTATGTGTTTGAGCCGTTTGGAGTTGAAACACTAGGGCCATGGGGTCCGAGTGCACACCTAATTTTTCGGGATATCGCCAAGCGGTTGGTCGACTCTTCACGAGACCAGAGGGCTGGCATTTTTTTTGGCCAAAGAATCAGCATTGCCATCCAACGTGGCAATGCTGCCAGCCTTCTGGGCACTTTTCCGGTTGACAGCGATGTAGACGAATTTTTTGACGCCCCGTAATTGTACATAGTTTTATTCTTTTTTAAGTTTTAATATTAGTTTGTAAATATTATTGTACTTATATAGAACAGAAACAAATAATAAATTGAATATTTTTTTTTTTTTGTAAGTATTAGAAAGCAGTAATAGTGTTTGTGTGATTGTAGGAGGTTGGTACCTAATATCGGTTTACTAATGATAAGCATACAATATATTCCCATAATTTACATTGGCATAACGAAATTCAACATAATTATCATTACGCATAATGTTATTCGGCATAAATGCTTTGCCATATACATTTATTTATGGCAATAAATGTATTTAGCCAATATACATTTATTGCCATAAATACTGTTGCTATAATAATAATGATGCATAATTTTATAAAGCATAATGCTATAAACGCACAATGATATTTACACATAATGTTTCTAGGAATAAAACAAACATGTTTGCGGCTCAAGAGTGGCCAAAGCGCCACCCCGCCACACCTTAACCTAATTAATTTGAGTACTCATATCAAATATATTTAATTAGACATTTAGAGCTTCGGTAAAACAATTTTCAATCGATTCAAATAATATTAAAATGTTCGATATTTTGAAAATTTACATTTTATCCATAGGTATTTTAATTTCCGACGTTCAAATACGTACCCATAAAATAATTATGACGTATTAATATTATACCTTAAACATTTATGCAACTCCAAATTATGGCAAAACAAATTAGACCAAATGACAGTTATGCTAACCTTTCCATTAAGCTAAAGTATTATTAAGCCGCAGTATTATTATGCGTTAACGTTATGCCAAATAACATTATGCCAAAATATAATTATGCCAAGAGGGGGACTCCCCCTAATATCTGGCAGTAGGTACCTGCTGATCTGACCCCGAAAATACTTTACTACTACATAAACAGTATGGCAAAAAAAAATGGCAAAGATTTATTAAGGCAAAATAAATTATGCCAAAGTATATTAGGAAAAAGAAATGTATGCGAAAAAAAGGGATCCCGAAGAGACAATTTTTTTAGAACACTATTCAAATGTGGCGCCTGTCGGTGCTTGTCGCGGCCTGTAAAATTATTCTACGTCTACCTTTCATTTCAGACCAAAATCAAAATATGTATCCAGCAAAATATTTTTTTTTGGAATGGCGTCCTGCAGGCCGCACCAGGCTGACTTGCGCTGTGAGAACACACTGCGTAAACCAGCATTTTAAAAGTTTTTGACAATGATTGTCGCTGACATGACATTGCGAACGGATTTTTATTTTTTTTTATTTAGAAGTTAATTTAGAAGTTAATTGGAAGCTAATAAAGAAATTAATTTAGAAGTTAATTACGAATTGTTTTTTCGATGCATATATATATATGTTGATTTAATTTCGATAGTGTATTCTATAACTAATAATTTATGGAATGGTTATTTAGCTTAACGTAAGGGTTTTGTAAATTGATACAGTGTACATAAATAATTCTGTCGTAAGGCTGCTGCTTGGCTGTCTTACTTGTCTGGAAAAAGTTGACATTGTCAGTGTGGTCCGCAGTTGGTCAAAGCACCTTTGTATTTACGCCCAGTATGATTTCCCCCGACGAGTTATCTACGAAGACAGCACGGTGCTAACGCATACGAAGTGAGGGTACGTCGACAATTTGGCACCGAGCCAGGAGCCTGCAGACGAGCTGCCGTAGTTGAAATTATTGCCGTCATTAGGAAGATGGCGGCCCATAATGTTTGTTGAATATCTTACAGAGATAGGCCACGATTTAATTTCAGTTTTAGTAAGCTGCAAATTGTTTTTGATTGAGTTTGAGATGGCAGGGGATGGGATGATAAACTATTTAGATTGAACTAAAGTTGGTTAGCAAATACACAAGGTACGAATGCCTACACATAAATGAATAGGTACGTACCCAAAATAAATAATATAAGGTTCTTAAGAATTTTATTTTATTTACATTGCTTGAGAAATAGAGGCCTTTGCCTTACCTACTTATAGATCAAGAATTGTAAAGCCTTTTTTTACTCATTTAAGTACAATAAGGCCCAGTTGAGTGAAAAACTCAATTCAGAGTTAGATAATGTAGGACAATTTGTCAATTTAACTTCGTCTTAACTCTGAGTTAACTTTTACGCAAGTGGACCTTCGAGAATTATCAAAAGATTTTTATACAACATAATCTATACTTCTATACTTACTTATTACTTATAATATCCTTTTATTATTATTATATATATATATTATATATATCATATAATAATAATCCATATCTATACTACTATTATAAACAGGAAAGATTTGTCTTTTTGTATGTAACGAATAAACTTAAAAACTACTGGACCGATTTTAAAAATTCTTTCAACGTTGAGAAGCTACACTATCCCCGGGTGACATAGGCTGGCTACTTTTTATCCCTGTATTCCCACGGGAAAGGGAACTACGGGGATAAAACCGCAAGGCGTCAGCTAGTGCTTAAATAAATGACGGCTAAGACAGAAGTTTGGGAGAATGATAATGAAAGTCTTCTTACCAAAGTGTCGTACTTTCATCAACGGTAATCAAACAACGTACTATTTTGAACTAACTGCACAATGTAAAAAATTGGCAGTGCGATTATCCTTTGATGTTTGCCAACTGCTGAATTATTTTTAAGAATAGTGGGACGCCATCCATGCGGATTGATGGTTCTTCATCATTTTTGGTATTGTGAACTTCACCGATATAATGTTTGTATTACTTCTGTCTACAATTCACAATGGCCGGCAGGTGGTGAGCGATGCTACTATGATACTGCAGGCTGCTTGTTTTAATGTCACAGTTGCGTCATAAGGCCTTACTGCTGACAAAACAGAGCTGTTTAACTAGGAGACAATGTTCTAAGATTTTCAGTGAGCTCTCACGTAAAGTTCAACAATATTTTGAGCGGTTTCGCAGTGCAAGTGGTTCGAATGTGTGATTTTAATCAGATTGTTTGCGTGTATTAAGTAGTAACTTCACCCGGTAAGCGTGCAGCCGTGCATTTTTTCGTTATATTTAATTATCTTGAAGGCTAATTTGTTTTGACATAATTTTAATTCGCATAATGTTACTAGCCCTAATGACTATTAGTATAATCGTATTAAAGCATAAAACGTAATAGGAATAACGGAAACAAATTTGAGTTATTTTTACGTATTTTATTTTGAATTTTCATTCAAATGATTTATTATATTATGTAATATTCATTTCATTTTTTTTATGTAACGTTGTTCCACATTAGGAATTTCTTATAAGTGTCGGATATTATGTAACTGTTATGTATTACAAATTATTAATTAATTAATAGTCATGCACCTGACAATAATCACTTTTTGATTAGGTAAGCGTGTTTTTTTAATTTTTAAATTATTTTATTGATTTATTTTAGGTTTATATTTTTAGCTATTGCTTGTAACTATGCAAGTTTCGAAGTACATTAATTTTTAACCTGTCAAAAAAAAACTGAGCTCCCAGCGTATCAAGAACCTAGCTGACCGAAAGGAGCGAGCGCAGTATATCGCGAGCGACGACATTTTTGACAGAAAACGAGAGAGAATGAAAAATGCGATCGAAGCGAGCGCGAGCGCGACGAGCGCAGCGAGGAGCCAGAAAAAAAAATTTTTAATCATAGAATAAGAATTATTTATTTACATTGTATAAAAATGTGCATTAGTGTCTAACATTTTTCGAGTTAATTATTATGCGTATTTGTTATACTTGAATAAAATATGTTTTAATATCATTATGCGTAAACAAATTTATGCTTTAGAATATTAAGCTTAAACGTTATTATGGTTAGAGTAACTATGCTAAAAAAAATATGCGTAAGGCGAAAATAATGTTATGCGTAAATATTATTAGGATAAACAAACGTATGCCATGTTATATTATGTCTAAAGCTTTTATGCAAATGGATAGGGAACCGTTTCTTCTCACAAATACTTTAATACTCTTTCAAGGACATGCTAGCAAGATAAAGAATGAAAAGATTCAAAGATGGCGTATGGAACTTGCGAACTTTACATTCGATATTGAATATAGGAGCGGTAAAGAAAATATTGTGGCTGATGCTTTGTCACGTACAAAAGCAACATGTGCCAGCATGATTGGAGACAATCTTATGAGATTACACGAATCTTTGTGTCATCCCGGAGTGACACGTCTTATACATTGGGTTAGATGCAAGAATCTCCCTTATTCAGTAGAAGATGTAAAACGCATTGTAGCATCTTGCAGAGTATGTGCAGAAGAAAAACCGAGATTTACCAGGAATATATCCGGTATTTTGATAAAAGCAACTACACCCTTCGAGCGATTGTCTCTAGATTTTAAGGGACCAATACCATCATCAACCGCAAATAAATATATTCTCACGGTGATAGATGAATATTCCTGGTTTCCATTCGCATACGCATGCAGAGACACAAGTGCCGACAGTGTCATCAAAAGTTTAACAGAACTATTCTCAATGTTTGGTATGCCATGTATGATACATACTGATCAAGGAACTGCATTTATGTCCAAAGAACTAAAAGATTTTCTTAATTCAAAAGGAATCGCGACCAGTCGCTCGGCGCCCTATAATCCTAGGTGTAACGGCCAAGTTGAGCGTTTGAATGGGACTCTATGGCAAACAATACGACTTGCATTAAAAACAAAGAACATGCGTGTAGAAATGTTGGAGAATGTGTTAACGCAGGCCTTACACAGCATTCGATCACTGCTTTGCACTGCAACCAATATGACTCCTCATGAGCGAATGTTTGTCCACCCCAGACGATCATCCTCGGGACAATCGCTGCCATCATGGTTCAGAGATGATAAAATTCTTCTAAAAAAACACGTTCGTAATAAGTACGATCCGCTTGTAGAGGAAGTAGAAATGGTTGAACCCTCACCAATGAGCAGCAGGGTAAGGTTCACAAATGGACGAGAAATTATGGTGTCTAACAGACACTTGGCGCCTCGTGGTGAAGGTGCAGAAGTTGGTGCAATGTCTGATTCTGATGAGGAATTCCATGATACGGAAGATTTGCCGCTGACGCCTCCTCCGCCAGAACCTCCTCGGCATTCAGAAAGAAGCCGGCGTCCACCAGCTTATCTCCAAGACTACGAAACCTAAGGAGGGAAGAATGATGTATAATCTCTATAGTACTGTACCTCCTTATGTGTAGCTTGTCAATATGTCATGTGGAATAAACCCTTAATTATAGACAGGGACTATCTTTTACAACAAAACTTTTCGCAAATAATAAAAACAGGTATTCAATATTGCAGGAACATAATATATTATATGTATCCAGAGTTATTGTCTCGATCCAGCCTCAATGCCAGCAGTCACGTCTCGTCGTAGATAGCATTATTTATATCGTACGTAACCGAACTGTACTGGGTATGCCTTTGTGGTTATACGCATTGCGTGTGTTGCAGGGACGTTCGGTAATTAGACTAATCTTCTAATATCTTTTTACACAAATAAAATGTGTACGAGCTACGCTGTACATTGACCCTAACTAATACGTCCTACTTACAGTGAAACGTTGCAGTTTGTTTAGCTCAACATTAATTGTACATTATTACATTATAATATGTTATTTTTAGTAGCAATAAAACCTTTATATCAATCGGTTGTTTACTCATTCATCATAACAAGTTCAACATAACATTTTCACTGTTGGGAGTTACGCCCCAACATATGGTCCTTCGAGCAATTTAGTGTTGTGTAATTTACATCTTTTACGGTCGCGAATCGGTTGGACTGGTCTCTCAGAAGCGAGTCGCCCCAGTAACCAATTGAGAAGGCGCATACCGCAGAGGAGAAGGTTGCACAATACGAAGAACCAAGAGTGTGGAGCAACAGTCAACGCTCGAAACAGAAGAGTTCATTTGAAGTCAACAAGAAAAACAACAAAACATCATGTCGGCAGCTGAGTTCTACCAGAAGCAGAACGAACTCTACGACGGCATAAAGAAGATCGGTATAAATATCAAGAAGGATGGTTGGGACAGAAAGAACGCTGACTACTTCAAACGCCGTAAGGCAATGCTGGAAAACTTGTGGTCAGAATTTCAGTTCAATCACGACCGCCGGCCCACGGAACAAAGTGTAAGTCATCCGTACTTTAGTAATGACTGCTATAACATAACTCTGCAGTGCTACAATGAAGTAAAGGAGCTTATTCTGCAACAACACCAACAACTTACGACTCTCACTCGTTCTCCGAGGGAGCAGTCGGTACAACCAAAAACATTGGGAAGTGCCAACCAACAAACAGGGGAAGGTACTTCGGAACAAACAAAACAGGAACAAGAAGCCCAGGAGAGTGAGGCAGAACAAGCTGGCAATCAAGACGAACAAAACAGAGAACCATCTCCTCCTCCTCCTCGGCAAGATCAACAAAACACCGCGAAAAAGGACACGGGAACCAATAGCAAGCTGGACGATATGATGCGCAAACAGACCGCTAACTTCAAAGCCTTCATGAGAGCAGTCGCGAACATACACGTGGAGTTCCTGTCTGAAAAATGGGAGTTTCAAGACGCTCTGCAAACACTGCAAACACGCTGGTCGGCTATTGACAACCTTCACTGGGAGATAGAGTATGAAACCAACGGAGAGAAGAATGCAGTGTATGAAGAACGCTACACCAGGTATGAAAACCAGTTCCAGGAACTAAAAAAGGCTTTGAATACCAAAATGTGGTCCGGCACTCATCGGGAGAAAACAACACCGAAATTAGAGATACCAGTCTTCAATGGTAACTACAACCAGTGGATCCCATTTAAAGACCTTTTTACGGAAGCAATACACAACAACAATTCCCTCTCATCTGCTCAGAAGATGCAGTTTCTGAAGAGTAAGGTGCAAGGAGAAGCGGAACGCTTGATTCAACATCTACAGATAAGTTCGGATAACTACCTGGTGTGTTGGGATATCCTCAATCACCGATATAATAATGAAAAACTTATATTCACATCGCACATCAACATGCTGTTCAATTTACCAAACATGCAACAACAGACAGTGGCCCAAATAAAGAAAATCCATGACGTCAGCATAGAATGCCTACATGCGATAAAGAATTTAGGAGTGAATATCGACACCTGGGATCCGATAATTGTACATATATTATCGCAAAAATTAGACGCTGACACACACTCAGAGTACAACGAATCGCTGAAGAACTGCCGAAAGCTGCCAATACTGAAAGATCTGCTAGATTTCCTAGAAGGGAAGTTTACATCATTGGAAGCATCGCGCCGCAAACAAGAAAACAATCAAAAACCAAATACCTCATCGAGTCAACATCAAAATACTTTGTACTCTAAAAAACAATACAGCAGTAATCAAGCAACTAGCAACAAGAAAATTACGAAATCGTTCCATGCGTCAACATTCCGATGCCCCCTTTGCGATGACGAACATGGCATGTACAATTGTGCAAGGTTTTTAGAAATGCCGAATCACTTAAAACTTAGCACAGTAAATAAAATGAACATTTGTGTAAATTGTCTGTTCAGCCATAACGGAAAGAAATGTACGTCAGCTTACCGATGTCGCAAGTGCTCGGGTCAACATAATACATTGCTACACGATGCATGTATTACGAACAAAACGGAAAAACAAACAAATTCTTCCCATGTATCAAAGGATGATGATACTTCGGAGATACTACTAGCGACAGCTGTAGTAAACATAGAAACAGCCGATGGGACCCCAATCAAGTTGCGAGCCCTCATCGATCAAGGTTCTCAGATATCTTTGATCACCGAACATGCTGCTCAACTTCTAGGAGTTAAGCGCGAGAGATGCAAAGGAGTCATCTTTGGAGTTGGACAGAAGGAAAACCACTGCAAAGGAATGACAACAATTACTTGCAGTTCTGTCTACAACGACTTCAAGTTCCAAACGACTGTCATCATTATGAATAACTTGATTAAGAACCTGCCGAATAAGACCTTTGCAAAACCATCTTGGTCCCACATACAGAACATCCATTTAGCAGATCCGGAGTTCCATAACAGCCGTCAGGTGGATTTACTATTTGGAGCAGACATTTATTCGCAAATCATGCTAGGAGGCATAATAAAGGGCGATGACACCACTCAACCTATCGCACAACAAACCTACCTAGGTTGGCTTCTATGCGGAAATGTCAAAACTTTCCACTGCAATGTGGTCATAAACAATCTTGAAGATATCAAACAGTTCTGGGAAACCGAAGACATCACCGATCAATCCAATTTATCGGTGGAAAATGAAACATGCATTGAATACTACACCAACACTACGCAACGCCTGGAGAATGGGAAATACGAAGTCAGACTGCCGATGAAGAAAGAACTTGAGAGCAGACTGGGTTCGTCCAAACCAATGGCTGTAGCCCAATTTAAAACTTTAGAAAGAAAGTTGGAAAAACAAACACACCTGGCAAAGGCCTATAAAGACTTCATGGCTGAATATATTGATCTAGGTCATATGAAGCAATCAACAGTTAGCAACAAAACACTCGAGTGTTACTTACCTCACCACGGCGTGCAACGCGCTGAATCAACAACAACAAAGTACAGAGTGGTGTTCAATGCGTCAGCAAAAACGTCAACGGGATGCAGTTTGAACGACCTCATGTACAAAGGTCCCAATCTTCAACAGGACCTACAAACATTACTGATGAAATGGAGGCAATACAAATATGCGTTTACAGCGGACATTGAGAAGATGTTTCGTGCTATTTGGGTAGCCCCTGAAGACCAACAACTGCAACAAATTGTATGGCGAGAATCACTGGGACAACCTATCCGCTCATACCAATTAACAACCGTAACATACGGAACCAAGGCAGCGCCGTTCCTAGCTATGATGACGCTCAGGAGACTGGCGGCAGATGAACATGAACAGTTCCCGGAGGCTTCAAAGGTGCTGGAAGAATCATTCTACATGGATGACCTCGTTCACGGGACACATACAATCGAACAAGGAAAGCAATTGATCGCGGATCTGAAACAGTTACTGAAAAATGGAGGGTTTAACCTCAGAAAATGGTGAGCAAACAATCAAGAACTTTTGGAAGATATCTCCGAACAACACAACGATAAGATTGTCTTCAACTTCAAAACAGAAAATACACAAAAAACGTTAGGCCTGTGCTGGAATTCAAGAGAGGACAAATTCACCTTTCAATGCACAATTTCTGACGTAAACAAGAAACAAACAAAACGAAGCCTACTTGCCGAAATATCCAAACTATTTGACCCACTCGGCTGGCTGGCCCCCGTGTCAACAAAATTGAAATTATTATTTCAAAAACTGTGGGATGGCAACTTACATTGGGACGACGAAGTGTCCGATAACATACATGTGGAGTGGTGCAAGATACAAGCCGATATAAGAGCGATAAACGAATGCGAAATACCTAGATGGCTTAAGTGTGGCGGAAAGCAGACAATGGAGCTACATGGGTTTAGCGACGCCTCCCTGGATGCCTATGCCTGCGTCATCTATGCACGAGTCCAGTCATCAACAATACTGGTCGCTGCAAAGTCAAAGATTGTACCACACCGAAAATCAACAACATTGCCTAGACTGGAATTGAATGGAGCGCACCTTCTATCACAACTAATGCGCAAAGTCAAACAGTCATTGAATCAATATGAAGTACACGTCTACGGCTGGACTGATTCCATGGTGGTCCTGGGTTGGTTACAAGGAGACCCATCCCGCTGGAAAGCATACGTAGAAAACAGAGTACGAAGTATTACTGACGTCATACCACGATCATCGTGGAACTACGTTAATACAAAGGAAAATCCCGCTGACGCCGCAAGCAGAGGCCAATACGCTAGTCAGCTGAAAGAAAATCAATTATGGTGGCATGGACCTACATGGCTACCATTGCTTAAAACAAAGAACATAGAAAAACACAATTATAACACGGACCAAGAAGAAAAAACAGTCCGGAAACAAGCCAATGTATCCCAACATTTGCTAAACCTTGAAAGGTTTACGAACAACCTCCAGAAGGAACTGAATTCCCAAGAACTGTCTATTGAATTTGTGATGTCAGCTATTACGGCAAATAGCTTAATTGAGCATCTCAGAAACGTCCAAGAGACCCTCATAGACACGGTAACAAACATATATAACGGCAAGATGAACCTACACCTCATCGCACCGGAACAGCTTCGGGACGAATTGAACAAAATCTCGGGTCAATTATCCAAGGATTTGGTCCTACCCATCACCAACATTCAAACAGAGTTATTTCACCTGTATCATCTCTTACAAGTAAAGGCGAAAATGACCGAACGATACCTTATAATCGAGGTAAAGGTACCCCTAATCAGCAGAGATAACTTCGAGATCTACCGAACAATACCAGTACCGAAAAACAATGACGTGGATATGGTCACCCTAATACCTATTGCTGAAATGTTAGCAATAAACATTCAAAAGGACTCCTACATACCAATGACGGAATCCGAAATACATCAATGCATGCAACATGACGCGACAACCCAATTGTGTCCACTACAGAAACCAGTATACCGCATGAAGTCGGACGAGAGCCTTTGCATGAAGGACAAGGAATCTCTTCACTGCGAAACAAAACATGAAACCTGCCGAGACAAGTGGTTGGAATTAAACAATGCAAATAATTTCCTCTATTTTTGCTGTCAACAATGCAAAATACGTATTATTTGTGGGCATCAAGTTTCAACGCAGCTGCTACACAAGGCCGGAGTCATAACACTCAATGACGATTGCATAATTAGTAGTGAAACTTTTGCTGTTTATCCCCAAAGGCAACAAATGAACAAAATTCAAGCCCAAGTCGACGCAGGTCCAGCAGAAATTCCTTCAATCAACAATATCATAAACTTACCTGTACCGGTTCTGAATCATCTTCACGAGAATGAGACGGTAACAGAGCAGAGAGTATTACTGCAAGAGCTTGGCAAACAAGTAGAACAAATGAAAGCCGCAACATCAGAAGACATCATGTCAGATCATGCAACACACCATGATATCCACCAATACGTTGTCATCTACCTATTGGCTGCCGCCGCAACATTTGCGGGTGTAATATACGCTTACAACCGCCTACGCAAACATTGGGCAAGTCAAAAGAAACCAGAAGCTCCATCTATTCCCAATCCGATGCCCCGAAGAAGGTCGACAGCGAGCATCGTGGACAACGCCTTATTTGACGTCACAGAAAACATCAACGCAGCGCACTTATCGAGTGCACGTACACTCAATAAAGCAACGTCGCCTGTTGCGCGTTGTGAGTTACCGTAATAAATTATGAAATTGTTTGTATTAACATTTTTACGTTTTATAATCTAACTTGATTTTGAACAATTTCGATGTACATTTAAGTTAACTTTGTGAGTGGGCAATATGTACGAGCTACGCTGTACATTGACCCTAACTAATACGTCCTACTTACAGTGAAACGTTGCAGTTTGTTTAGCTCAACATTAATTGTACATTATTACATTATAATATGTTATTTTTAGTAGCAATAAAACCTTTATATCAATCGGTTGTTTACTCATTCATCATAACAAGTTCAACATAACATTTTCACTGTTGGGAGTTACGCCCCAACAAAATGTTTGTTTATTTTTGTGTAAAAAATAAACATCCGTTACGAGGAATGGAGAAAAGGGAGTCAGTGATAGCATGACGGTGAACAGAACGGTGTGTAAGAAGAAAACAGGCGTTTTCTACTTCCATGTCAGCCGCGGAAAAAGCTACTTCTTGTTATTCTAAGAGGCGAAACAGAAAATTTATATAAAATGACACAAAATTTACCCGACTGCAAGGAAAGGGTTATGCTTTTCGCGCGTAACTTGTGGCCTTGTCCAGAAAGGGCGAATTCACTGCGAAACTCTCGCGTGTAATCCGCGTGGACGTTGCGTCCAGAAGGAGCGTACCAACGTGCGAGCATTAGGGCATATCCGTACAAAATTTTGCTGCTCCATTGCCCTTGATAAGTGAACTCGCTCTGAAATTCGTGCGTAAAGTGAACGTAACAAGGCGTCCCTATTAACTCGACTCGCGCGTATTACGCGCGAATAACGCGCGAGTCGAGAGTCTGGTAGTGCACGCGATTTACGCGCGTATTTTGAATTCGCGCGATGCTTGTGGGTGCGATGTATTGGTGCCTAGTATCTCAATAACGAGCAAATGATTTCGCGCGAAACGTTTCGCGGCGAATTTGCCTAAAGGGCGAATTAAGTATGTTAATATTATTAGTTCGTTAGATAGGTCTTGACCGACCAAGTGTTCATAGATAAATGCCGTTAAAAAAGGAACATGGCGGATTTTGGGCGCCATATCGACGCTAGAAAGGCATATAGTATGAACGACCATTTTTGTTAAAATTGAGTTATTTATATCGTTGGAATCGGCAGATTTTTCTCTTTCGAATGGTCTAGGTTTCAGTTCAATCCGAGCACTTTTGTGGTCGTTAATACAACGGTGATTTTAGTCATTTTCGTATTTAATTTTGTTTTAAATCCAACCATTTTAATAACTTGTTTCATAAACGGAACTCAACGTTAGAATAATGGCCATAATTTACTTTGCTTTTTTTTGTCTACATAAAGATTTGATGTTGAAACTAATCATTTTTTTTTTTTATCAATAAACCTTTTTACTAGTTGACCACTTTAACCAATTTTGGAAATAAAACAATTTATTTGTGTGTGTTTTTTTGTTTGTTGTACTTTAAAACACTTTTCGTCCCTGCTAATTACAATCATTTGGACGTTAAGCGCATTTTATCATCAATGTTTAATAACAAGTTGGTTGATCATACATTTTTACCTGAAACAATTTTGACGTATCATTAGCAATTAAGCCACTTTAATTTAAGCAAAGTTGTTTGTGTAAGTAAGTTAAGCGTACTTAAAAATAATTTTCTGTGTGTAAAATTGGTGGATAAGCTGTATTCAAAGAGCGTATTTTATGCGCGCGAACTGCTGCGTATAAGGTCTGAGCGTTGCGTGGGCGCTTCAGTCAACCACGCATTGTCAATGAAGGTGGTTATGCACGAATTGCCCGCTACTTCTACTCGAAACTCGTTCACTTAGGTGTGTAAAATATTAATCAATCATGGCGTCCGAACGATGCAAGAAAGTATTTAACAACTTTAGACTAGGAAGGAGATTAATGTTTGACATTCTACAATCTTGTATGCAAAATAAGTAAACTCAGAATTGTTAAATTTAAGAAAAAGGATTTAGGTGGGGGCCAAGTCACCCACGTCCATAGGAGTTTACCCTTTTTTTGATTCCTTACACGTGGTCCCCGGGTGGTGCGAATCAGGTGACACTAACTGGTGGTAGGCTTTGGCCGAAGGCTTGCGACCATCCACCGGGCAATGACGTACCGCCAAGCGGCCTAGCCATGTTCCGGTACGATGCTCGGTGTAGCCAACTAGAGGAGTTGGGTCGAGATAGCTGTTCCACTGCAGCCTGACGCGCGCTGTTAAGGATATATCGGGAGACTAGTCGCGGAGGGTAGCGGGATCCGAGGCACGGTGCGCCACTGGCCGACCGCAGGTAGTTGGAGGCCCAAGTAGTGGGTCAGCCATACACGAAAGGCTGCCCCGCCAACTGTCGAAAAATCCAGGAATACACAATCGTGCTGGTTGGCGACCAGCCTGGAGGGCCCGATGGACATGCCGAGGGGACTCGGTCGTCCCTGCAGTCTCCAGACTAGTGCCCCAATGATGGTGCCTTTCAGTGCGTGTCTGTAGGTTAGCAGCGTGAAACCTCGTCTCACTTCATTCTCCTCTACTCCATTCAATCTTTTATATTATGATGAAAAGGAAAAATAATACTGGAGATAAACAGCGGCTGCAGCCCCTCCCCCACAATGTGCACATCACAAATATTAGAGGTCTGCACTTAAATATCACTACAGTCCACTATCAATTGGAGGCTGAGAAACCAGCGCTCTTGTTCCTTATGAACACGCAGATAGCGAATCCGTCAGACGTGTCTTACTTGTCTTATCCTTGGGTTCACTCTGGAGCACAATTTTAGACCACGGGCGGGCGTATGTATGTACGCCCGCCCGTGCTATCTCTCAGCTAGTGCCAACATTTGCTATTAGCGTCTCCGTAACCTTGAGGACTCCAGATTAATAACGCTCTAGGCTCTGGTGGATTCAGGTGTGGATAAAATTATCTAAGCCTGTGTCTACCGTTTGCACAGCGGAAATCAGGAGACAACCAGGCTTACAGAGTATCTCAGTGATGCGGCTCAGCAGCGGTACCCTTTCGCTCAATTAGTGTTAGTGGGGGACTTTAATGCCCACCACCTGGAGTGGCTCTTCCCATACCGGTGCACTGATCATGCTGGACGGGATATGCGTAAGCTTTTGCTAGCGCTAAACCTCACTCAGCTGGTCCAGGGGGCAACGAGGGTACCGGATGTTGATTCGCACGAATCATCGAATTGCTTGGACCTTCTGCTGACAACAGATCCAGACAGATACCCTGTGTCGATAGCTTCACCTTTGGTTAGTTTCGACCACTGTCTGGTGAAGTCTGTGCCCATCTTTTCTCCACCCGATCCCAGCCCAAGAGGCAACCGGCGGGTTAGGCGGTACAAGTCAGCAGATTGAGATGGTATGCGATCTTTCTTCGCATGCTATCCTTGGCAGCCTACTTGCTTTTCTTCGACTGATCCATCGTCGTGCGCGGACGCCATGACATGTAATGTATTGCGTCAGGGAATGGAGTATTATATTCCGTTCTCAGACGTATCAATATCTAGCGGGGACCGGCCATGGTCTGGCGCCGAATGTAAGCGCGCCGACGCGCTTAAACCCGAGGCGTACCTGGCTTGGGTCAACGCTCGATCGCGCAAGGCGAGTGACGTGGCACAGAAGAGGAAGGCCTTCTACAGGGTTGCCAAGTCCTGCAAGTTGGTATTGCGAAGAGCTCGGTGAGCACCACATTGGCCGAATAGGGACCAAACTTGCTTCTTACCCAGCAAGCGTTTTGGTCCCTGGCTAAGTCGGTCGAGTCGAACTTTTGCCGTCCCTCACTACCACCACTGCTGAAACCCGACGGGTCACTGGCCCATTCCGCTGAGGAGAAGGCAAATTTATTTGCCTCTCGTAGGGTAGGTAGGTAGGGTAGATAGGTAGGTAGGGTTGACGGGAGTGTCATGTCATGTACAATTTTTGTGCCCACAGCTTCACTCCCGTCAACCCTACCTATCTACTATACCTATCTCCCTACCCTTCCTACCCTGCATACCTTACCTACCCTGCCTACCGTATCTACCCTACCTACCCTGCCTAACCTACCGTGCCTGCCTAGCCTACCCTACCTTTTTTTTTTTTTGTTTTGAAAAATGCTCATGCATACTGCACTACCACGGGGAGTTAGTGCAGTTATGTGGGACTCTAACCCACTAAAACTCCACGGTGTCCTCCTGTGCCGCTTATGGCGGGAACACGGGCACGCGTTAGCACTCACCGCGAACCCGCCGCGGCTGTCCGTCACCGGACCCTCCTCGGGGGAGTACCCCCATCACCGGCGCACCAGAACAAACAGTACGCCGTGACCAGCCCAGGGACCAAATCAGCACATGAGCGCCAGACGACGCCGTGTATGGCACCCTTGGTCCCCCTCTGATGGGTCAAGGTCAATGGCCCCGCCACCAACCATTTTTCGGCCGCAGGGGATAGGAACAGCGGCTAACGCAATATTGGCACTCCTCCTCCCCTGCGGCCCCACCGCGTCCGCCTTCAGGCGGTGGCGACCCCTTCCGGGCCGCGGAAGGTAGGGAGAGCGGCGCACCGCAATTCCGGCAGTCCTCTTCTATCACGCCGCAGCCTCCAACCCTCAGCCGCGACATCGTATGGGACGTGGGAATCTCCAAAATACATCGCGGCCCGCCTCAGTTGCGATATCGCCTTTTACCAAGCGGCACCGCAACCTACCAGTTTGCTGCTACGTCGTTTAACATAGATTTACTAAAATCTAATAGACATTCTGCTACGTTTGAGTGTCTACTATTAAGTTATAATTTAAAACTAGTATTTAAACAACCGACTCGCATGGCCAGCAAGACATGCATAGATAATTTTGCACATAATTTTAGTAAAACATGTAAAAGTGAAGTATTAGAGTTTGCGTTATCGGATCACACAGCACAGCTACTTCAGTGCCCCGTTAGAAAGGCGTGTGCCATAAACTATTGGTATAGGACAAGAAGAGATTACAATAAAGAAAACATAGCTAAATTCAATCACTGTATGCAAAATATTTCTTTCTCAGAGATATACGATACAGACGATCCTAATATAGCCTATAATGCATTTATCAACACTTTAAAGTTGTTTTATGACTTGTGTTTGCCGCTTATTCGAGTAAAAATTAACTTAGTAAAAAAACGTAATTGGGTGTCAAAGGGTATTAAATTGTGTAGTAAAAAGAAAAGGAACCTTCTATGGCAACTGAGATTAAACCCGAGCCGTGACAATAAAATAAAGTTGGTCAACTATTCTAAATTATATAAAAAAAAAAAAAATCTGACACAAAAGGCACAAAACAACTACCGAATAGAAAAAGCTGCAAACAAGGCAAAAACTACGTGGCAATTAATAAACCGAAAGAAATTCAATACTCCCAACCAGCAAATTGATAAAATTAAAGTTAATAATAATAATATATTAGATCCTAAAGACATTTCTGAAACGTTTAACAACTACTTTGTTGACAAAATACAGCCCATAATTAATGACTGTAGCCAGCCTAACCCACAACGTAAGATATACACAAGATGTAAATCAATGTTCATGGCACCAAGTTTACCAGACGATATATTTAAAATTATAATGTCACTAAAAAACACAAATAGCGTTGGTTACGATGGCATCTCCACAAATATTATTAAATCAGTGGCTAAGGAACTATGTGTACATTTAAGTTATATACTTAATCTCAGTATAGGTGCTGGCGTGTACCCAGATGCTTTGAAAATTGCCATTGTTAAACCATTATTTAAAAAGGAAAATAGAGAGCTAGTGGAAAATTATAGGCCAGTCTCATTGATTTCTGTTATTTGAAAAATATCTACACAAAGAGCTATTTAAATACCTTGACAAATATAATATTCTGTGTGAGCAACAAAAGGGATTTAGACCAAGAAAAACAATAAATATGGCGATTTACGATTTTATTCATAATATCATAAATAATGTCGATAAACGAAACCCAGTCTGCGCAATTTTTTGCGATATGACGCAGGCGTTTGATTATGTCCACCATACTACACTATTAAAAAAACTAGAAGCTTATGGCATAAGGGGTAATGTTTTAGAACTGTTTCAATCCTATTTACAAAATAGACGGCAAATAACAGAAATCAACAGGATAAATTTAATTAATAAACATGACGAGATATTTAGATCAGAAGAGCGAAATGTTAGTTATGGGGTACCACAGGGTAGTGTGCTGGGTCCCTTGTTATTTATAATTTATATTAATGACTTACCAGAATGGATTGAACAACCATTGACTCTATTTGCAGATGACAGTACCGTGACAATACCTTCGAGAAGCGTTGATACATACCAAAGTGACATTAATAATTCGTTAAAAACTATTATAAAATGGCTAGAGGAAAACAACTTAAGAATCAATTTAAGTAAAACAAAAATAATTCAATTTAACCAACGCATGACAGATATGGACAATCTTAATGTGAAATATAATGATAATAAAATTAGCGAGGTAGTTAGTACAAAATTTCTAGGGCTTGAAATAGATAAAAAACTTAGCTGGAAACAGCACATTGAGTTACTTTGCAAGAAACTAAGTACATCTGCATATGCTCTATATACCCTATCGTATATTGTAAATCTGGATGCATGCCTTACTGCGTACTATGGTATAGTTGAATGCCATCTGCGATACGGAGTTATCTTTTGGGGCAACTCAACAGAAAAAGAAACGGCATTTAAGGCACAAAAAAGATGCATACGATCTATTTTTAAATTGAAAAGTACTGATAGCTGCGTGCCATATTTTAAACAATATAAACTTTTAACCCTACCATGTTTGTACATTTTAGAAATGGCAGTATTTGTTAAATTAAACCCAGAGCGCTTCGCACGAATGGCTGATGTATTTCCACGGAATAGACGTGACAATACTAGTCTGTGTATCCCCAGTGCTAGAACAACTCTGATGCGCAAGGGTGTCTGCTGCATGGCACCGGTGATATATAATAAAATACCAAGTTGTTGGAAGGAATATAATTTGACATTATTCAAAAAAAGACTTCGGAATTTTTTAGTAGATAAGGTTTATTATAGTATTGCAGATTTTTTATTGGAGAAAGAAATTGTTTGACTATTTTATATATTGTATTTAAATAATTATTAGAAATTGCGACATTAATGATATTATTGACTGATGAAATAGAATTATTTTATTTATTGAATGAATTGAATGGTTGAACATTGATATTATTATTAGTAAATGATGAACCAAATTTATATTATTTAATGGAATTATAGTATTAAATTTTAAACTCTGTACTTTTGCATGCCTTGTAATTGGCAAAATATGGCTGTTTCTGTATTTATTTATTGTGTACCACCATGACTTGTACCCATATTTGCAAAATAAAATATCTTTATCTTTATCTTTATCTTGTCGTCGGCTTAATCGGCAAAAGCCCTGACGAGCGGCCCCTCCTCGGGTTCCTCTTCGCTTCACCGCGGGTGACCAAGCCACGGTTACTAAGCCCCACCCGCCTCGACAATGCGGGATTCCACCGGGAGGGAGCCTACCCTACTTACCGTAAGTACCCTGCCTACCCTACCGTGCCTGGTAGGCTATACCATACCTGCCGTAAGTACCCTGCCTACCCTACGTTTTTTATATTTTTTTGTTCCTGGGTGGAAAAACTTTGTCGCGGGAACGTATGATCCTTGCGCAACCTCCGGCTAGTGCCGGCTCGCATCTGCGGGGCTCGACCTCGTGTTGGTGGGTATTCAAACACCTCTCTACCATATAAACCGAGCTACTGAGTGACAGCTTACTAAAATGTCATATACACCATTTTTGCGCTGGATATGAACTTAGCTGCCATAATTATGAAATAAAGTACAGTTCAAGAGCTTTCATATGACATATAATTCATCACTGTTGAACAATGTTGAAAAGTGGGCCCAAAATGACGCATGGTACAAATGCTGTTATTTTTTTTTTACTTCTTTATTTTGTATTTTATATTTTACCTATCGCTAAAAAATATAATAATATGAGGATATAATACCTTGATCTTAGACAGAATTATGTTTAAGGAGTAAGATCAGATTTTTTTGGTTTTCTTCGGGTGATTAACTCTGCCTGTTTTTTTTTATTTTTTTTAAAGCAATTCAAGGCCAGCCATCTCGTGTTCCCTGGTTCGAAGATACTAAATTAGGTAGAAATAACGTTAAATTGATATTAAGACTCCGTTCAGGGCACTATCCATCGGCAAAATTCGCATTTATTATGAAAAAGGCCGATTCTCCTAATTGCACAGTTTGCAATCAAATCGAGGACGTGCAACATTTGCTGATGGAGTGTGCTCGGAACGGAGTAGAACGCGAGTTATTCATAAAAGATTCAAAAATAAATAAATTGGATGTAAGCATAATCCAATCCATCTTATCTGTACCAGCTTCGGAGATAATTAAAAAGTTGTGCCATTTAATTATGGTCCTCCGCGAATAATTAAGATTCATTAACTAGTAATGTTATATAAAATGTAATGTAAAAATAAATAATGTAAGAACTTTATGTAAAAGGGCACGATGGGACTGACATGTCTTTGATAAAAGCCCCTAAATAAAATAAGAATAAAAAAAATAAAAAAAAACAGGCAGAGTTAATCACCCGAAGAAAACCAAAAAAATCTGATCCTACTCCTTAAACATAATTCTGTCTAAGATCAAGGTATTATATCCTCATATTATTATATTTTTTAGCGATAGGTAAAATATAAAATACAAAATAAAGAAGTAAAAAAAAAATAACAGCATTTGTACCATGCGTCATTTTGGGCCCACTTTTCAACATTGTTCAACAGTGATGAATTATATGTCATATGAAAGCTCTTGAACTGTACTTTATTTCATAATTATGGCAGCTAAGTTCATATCCAGCGCAAAAATGGTGTATATGACATTTTAGTAAGCTGTCACTCAGTAGCTCGGTTTATATGGTAGAGAGGTGTTTGAATACCCACCAACACGAGGTCGAGCCCCGCAGATGCGAGCCGGCACTAGCCGGAGGTTGCGCAAGGATCATACGTTCCCGCGACGAAGTTTTTCCACCCAGGAACAAAAAAATATAAAAAACGTAGGGTAGGCAGGGTACTTACGGCAGGTATGGTATAGCCTACCAGGCACGGTAGGGTAGGCAGGGTACTTACGGTAAGTAGGGTAGGCTCCCTCCCGGTGGAATCCCGCATTGTCGAGGCGGGGGGGGCTTAGTAACCGTGGCTTGGTCACCCGCAGTGAAGCGAAGAGGAACCCGAGGAGGGGCCGCTCGTCAGGGCTTTTGCCGATTAAGCCGACGACGTAGCAGCAAACTGGTAGGTTGCGGTGCCGCTTGGTAAAAGGCGATATCGCAACTGAGGCGGGCCGCGATGTATTTTGGAGATTCCCACGTCCCATACGATGTCGCGGCTGAGGGTTGGAGGCTGCGGCGTGATAGATTTTTATGAAATTTTATAACCCGACTGAAAAGATGTAAACATGAAGAAAATCATGCTGTGCAGTTGGAGGATATTTATTGGTTTGGTCAGCGAGCTCGCGAATATGTATCCTCCAACTGTACAGCATGATTTTCTTCTTGTTTACATCTTTGCAGACGGGTTTATTTATTTTATTAATTCAAAGAATGAGATCTCACCGATTTTAGATTAATGTTTAAGTAAAATAACTGCGTTGTCGAAATCACAAGCCTGAGTTTGTTTCAAAGAATGCCAACATTATTTCACACCAAGACATTAGAGTGACGAATACAAAATAGAGTAAAAAACAAGAAAGATGGGTGGGAGACATTTTATCCGTGTCAAACGGACAGCAAAAAACGCGGTGAATTTTAAATAAAATACTGAAAAAAAAAGCATACAAATGGCTTTTTAATGGGTATTTTAACAGCCTGCCCCTTGGGGTGAGATAAGGGCGTCAATCGATTTGAATTCTAAACGAAGGACATGAATTATTAGACCACTGGGACCGTGACCCGTTTTGATAGCGATCCCAATGGCCTGAGAACTCTCATTTGTATTGATTGTATGAGACCGATTAACATCATAATAAATTATTTGCTGGCTGGCGGTAACCCTACAGCATGCTGGCCGGTAGGAAAACAGTTCTGGCTGATTTTGGCTTAGGGTACCCCGACACGGATAGGTTAGGTTCCAAGGAAATGATCATCTTCATCGTGTTCGGTTTTTTTAGACCCTGCAGACAGAAATAGGAGTCCCGCGTAGCTTGTTAGGGAGAAGAATGGACAAGAAACTCCATACTTACTCATTTTTAAAAAGAAGGAAGAGAAGAAGGTCTTACAATATTTACATAAGTATATAAATTAATAAATTCATCTAAGCGAGGACTAGGCACCCGGAATAGCACTACACACTATACTACGTCACTACGTACAGGTATAAAGTATTAAAAGCACTAACAGATAAATTCATTTTTTTGAAAATAGAAACATGGTTCTCACATACTTACAAATATTGCAAACATAGGTAAAATACCTAATTCAACAACAACGGAACAGTGTGTGAATCAATTTCTTAAAAAAAAAATATAATAACTATATTTTCTCTACACTAAATATTGCTCTATGGAGCAGGACCAACATGTTTCCAAGCATTCTTATCTTGAATATTAATCACCTAATTTGTAATATGCTTGTTTACAAAGTGTGCTTTTAACTAAAGTTTTAAATTTACTTTTATTTAGTTTTAATATATCACAAGGTATTTTGTTATAGAATTTAACACAGTACCCCATGAAAGACGAGTGTAAGTACTTTAGCTAGTCTATAAGATCGTTGGTCTAACTTATCTTTAAGTAAGTAAGTAAATATTTATTTCTGTGTATGGTACATTGAGATCTTACATTTAACATTGTTTCACACATACTACCATTGCTGGTGTAGAAATATCAAACAATAAGCTAGGTACATGCAAATCAACTAGTATCATCATTCAACATCATCATCATTTCAGCCGAAAGACGTTCACTGCTGGACATAGGCCTCCCCCAGGCGTCGCCACATTGACCGATCCCGTGCGTCTCGCAACCAGCGCCTTCCCGCAACCTTAACCAGGTCATCAGTCCACCTAGTGGGAGGCCTTCCAACGTATCGTCTTCCGGTTCGCGGTCGCCATTCCAGAACTTTTCGGCCCCATCGGCCATCCGTTCTGCGAGCAATGTGTCCTGCCCACTGCCACTTAAGTTAGGCAATTCTTCGGGCTATGTCGGTAACTTTGGTTCTCCTGCGGATATCATCATTTCTGACGTGATCACGCAAGGAAATTCCGAGCATAGCCCTCTCCATTGCCCTTTGGGTGACTTTGAGCTTTCTGATAAGGCCCATTGTGAGCGACCACGTCTCGGTCCCATAGGTGTTCACTGGCAACACACACTGGTCATAGACTTTTGTTTTGAGACACTGCGGTAAATTGGACGAAAAGATACCACGCAACTTCCCGAACGCCGCCCAGCCGAGTCGGATTCGACGGTTGATCTCTTTCTCGAAATTGGACCTACCCAACTGGACCGTTTGTCCCAGGTAAACATAATCTTCTACAACTTCGAGTGTAGAGTCTCCGACCTTGATAGGAGTGAGTGTTACATGGGCATTCACCATGATCTTGGTTTTGTCCATGTTCATTTTAAGACCCACTCTTTCGGAAGCTCTACTGAGGTCATCGAGCATTTTACTGAGGCTCTCCATGGTCTCAGTCATGACCACTATGTCATCGGCAAACCGAAGGTGAGTAATGTACTCGCCATTAACGTTGATGCCCAGCCCCCTCCAGTCCAGAACCTTGAAGACATCCTCCAGCGCAGCAGTGAACAGTTTCGGAGAAATGACGCCGCGCTGGAGAAGGATTGGTTTCGAGGTATGATCCTGAAGACAGATTGACATGGTGGCGTTTTTGTACAAACACTTCAACACCTCAATGTACCGGTAGTCGATCTGCCACCGTTAGAGAGACTGCAGTACAGCCCAAGTCTCAATCAAATCGAAGGCTTTCTCGTAGTCCACAAACGCTAAACAGAGAGGCAGGTTATACTCTTCGGTCTTCTGTATAACCTGCCGCAGCGTATGTATGTGGTCTACGGTGCTAAAGCCTTTTCGGAATCCGGCTTGTTCGGGGGGCTGGAAATCGTCAAACCTGCGTGCGAGACGATTCGTGATGACTCTTGAAAACAACTTGTAGACATGGCTAAGAAGTGAGATGGGCCTATAGTTCTTCAGCCGGGCATTGTCGCCCTTCTTGAAGAAGATTACCACCACACCATGCCTGTGGCGTTTTGCCCTCTAGTATGACGGAATCAAACAGCTTCTGAAGGGCCCTAAGGACCGGTTTGCCACCCGCCTTCAAGAGTTCGGCCGTAATTCCGTCATCACCCGGCGCCTTGTTGTTTTTGAGCTGTTTCAGAGCCATCCTAATCTCGTACAGGCTGACGTCCGGGATATCTTCGGCATAGTGCCGGGTCAATCTAGCTCTTGGGTTGTTTGTTAGATTCGCAACGGGCTTGCTGATCGATGTGTACAACTGCCCATAGAATGTCTCGATCTCCCTGAGAAGCTCCGGTTTGGCGGATACGATCCTGCCATCGTCGGTCTTCAGTTTCGTGAGTTGGCTCTGCCCAATAGCCAGATCCCTTGCACACACCTTGGAGCCTTTATTTCGCTAGATCGCGTCTTTAATACGCTCGGTACTGAAGCGGCGGAGGTCTCTTTTCAAGGATGGAAGGATGATTTGTCTATTGAGCTGCCGGTATTTGCACGCGTCATCTGAAGACTGCAGGATCATCTCACGCCTCTCCTTCATAAGCTTGAGGGTATGATCAGAGAGCTTTTTGTTTCTATCTGTACGACGGGTCTTGAAAAACTTAGACCCGACCGTATGGACAGCTTCCACGAACCCATTGCTGTATTCATCCACGGAGTTCCCTAGGCACTTGAAACGATTATGGAGTTCGAGCTGAAAGCTCTCGGGGTTTTGGATCTGGATCTGTGCTGGCCGGAGCGTGGACTTCATCAGTCGAGACATTTCAAGCTTAATATTATATTATGTGGGTACCTACATATCGTTAACTAGTAAATAAGTAGGTAGGCATCTATATATATATACGTGTGCAAATGACTGCTGCGCCAGTCGAATATACGAGCTTGTGAAATACCGGTTGTATTATTCTGCTACCCCCCTTCCGAATATAACAGTTGGCGACGAGGAAAAAGTACGAGACACGAGTACCTTATTTTGAAAATGGCAAGAGTATTCACTTCAGTCGGCACCTTGACAGTGTTCAACCACGAAAATCAAGAGTGGCAGCTATACAAGGAAAGACTCGAGCAGTGGTTTCTGGCAAACGGAATTGGGGTAGATGCAGGTAAAGCCGGTTGCAAACGACGAGCTATTCTACTAAGTAACTGCTCGGAATCAAGCTACAAGTTGATACGCGACTTAGCTTTACCGCGGCAAGCTGGTACATTAAACTATGACGAAGTGGTGGAGTTGTTGGATGGACACTTCACACTAAAGAAATGCACATTCGCGGCAAGGTACAAATTCCACAGTGCCATGCAACAAATCGGCGAAGGGCTACCAGAGTAGGCAGCACGAGTACGTGGTTTGGCAATGCACTGCAGATTCGTGGCGAAAAACCTAGATGAACAGCTTCGCGATCGATTCGTGCTGGGCATGGCACCAGGACCGGAAAGAGAAAAACTATTCACCAAGGCGGTGTCGGAGTTGACTCTGAGCAAGGCCTTGGAAGCAGCTGAAGGCATACGTAGTGCTCGCATGGGGGCACGAGAAACGTCACGGCAAGCAGAGGCGGGTACACCACTTCAGGTGATGAAGATGGAGACGGCAGCACAGCCAGGCGCAGCGCGCAGGAGCACCGCGCCGTGGCGCAGGCATGGAGCGGCGTCACCCGTGGCTAGCGCTGAGCACGCTCACGACGGCAGCCTGGGCGGTGGGTGCACCGCCTGCGGCTACATAGGCCATCAGGCATCGTCATGTCGGTTCGTGCCGTATAAGTGCAAAAAATGCGGCGTTCAAGGCCATCTTAAACGAATAAGTAAACAAAATGTGAATAAGCAACACTATGTCGAGTGCTGTGAGGATTCTAGCGATGATGATAAACACGTTTGCTGTAATATTCGATCCATTCGCGGTGAACCAATGCGGGAATCTGTTTGTGTCAATGGAATTGAATTAACTTTTGAAATAGATACGGGTTCATCAGTGACCGTTATTTCTGAGCAAACGTATCTTAAATACTTTAAAACCATAACGTTAGAAGCCAGTGATGTTATTTTGCATAGTTACAACGGCGATAAATTGCATATTGCGGGTAAAATAAAACTATTGTTTACGTATAATAATAACTCGTTCACAATAAGTGTCTACGTCGTACGAAATGGAGGGCCTCCCTTGTTAGGCAGGGATTTTTTTTCACGATTTAACTTGCAAATATATTCCGTTAATAACTGTAACGACTATTTATCGGGTAGTTTTGCCAAATACCCACTATTATTTGGAAATAAACTAGGTTGTTTTAAAGGCGTGAAGGTAGATTTAGCTTTAAAACCAGACGCTAAACCGATCTTTTTCAAAGCGAGACCTTTACCTTTTGCACTACAGGAAAATGTGGAGAAGGAACTTAATCGTCTTGTAGGTTTAGGTGTATTAGTACCCGTAAAGTACGCGGAGTATGCCAGTCCAGTAGTACCAGTTCTAAAACGAGACGGATCTATACGTCTCTGTGCCGACTACTCCATGACTATCAATAAACAGTTACTGGTCGATAAATACCCACTACCTAGGTATGACGAGCTGTTTTCAAAACTACATGGCGGCAAGTACTTAAGTAAATAAGACCTTTCGCATGCGTACAATCAATTGTGTCTAAATGAAAAATCACAGATGCTCACTTGTATAAACACGCATAAAGGCTTGTATAAGTATACTCGCCTAGTGTTTGGTCTAGCTAGCGCGCCGGCCATTTTTCAGCGAAACATGGAAGCGCTGCTATCAGGGTTAAATGGTACTCTTTTATTTCTCGACGCTATTTTAGTATGTGGAGAGGACAAAGATCAGATGATGACTAGGTGGAATGAAGTCTTCCGTAGGTTACAGGAAGCTGGCTTAGTTTTAAATATAGATAAATGTACCTTCTTTCAGGAATCCGTAACCTATTTGGGTTTTATTATCGACCGTAATGGATAACATAAATCACCGGAAAAAATTAAAGCTATTTTGCAAAGTCGGGTACCTACCAATACAACAGAATTAAAATCATTTCTAGGCATGGTAAACTATTACCGAAATTTTATTAAGAACGCATCATCGATTTTAAATCCACTGCATGAATTACTTAAAAAAAATGAGCCTTGGTCATGGACTGAGAGACATGACGAATCAGTCTCAAATATAAAACGTGCATTAGTTTCTGATACCACTTTAGCACATTTTAATCCAGAAGCTTTGCTAATAGTTACGGTTGATGCGTCACCGAGCGGGTTAGGCGCCGTGTTATCACAGGTAGAAGGTGGTGTAGAAAACCTATCTCCTACATTTCTCGGTCTCTAAATCCAGCAGAAAAACGCTATAGCCAAATCCAAAAAGAAGCAACTGCAATAATTTTCGGGATAAGAAAATTTCACCAATATTTATATGGAAGAACCAAACCCTTCATTTTAAGAACAGATCATAAACCATTGGTTTCAATTTTTAATCCAGAAAAGGGCATTCCTGAGATATCAGCTAATCGGTTACAGCGTTATGCTATTTTTCTATCTGCATATAATTATAAAATAGAATATGTAAGCAGTACTCATAATTGTGCAGATTTCTTAAGTCGATCAGTACCCGACTATTTAAAAACGAACGTCACACGCTCAGAGCGCGAGCGTGATGAGTCACCAATAGATAAATCTAGTTATGTACGTTTTGTTTACGAAGGTGAGAGATTTTTGTCATTGACAGATATCCAAGATGCGGTAAAAAAATGATAATGTTATCAAAACCGTTATCGATTATTTGTCAAATGGTTGGCCGAGTAAGATTAGTGAACCATTAATGAAGGATTATTATAGCCATCGGTTAGAACTATCAGTTGAAAATTGTTGTCTGATGAGAGGTCACAGGTTAGTGATTCCTAAAAGTCTGCGACATAAAGTGTTAAACGAGCTACACTCAGGGCACTTAGGAATCACAAAAGTGAAAGAAGAGGCACGCAATAGGTTTTGGTGGCCGGGTATGTCTGTGGCTATCGAACATCACATCGGTGCTTGCGCCGTGTGTGCGTCACAGCGCGCCGCGCCCCCACGCTCCCCTCTCACTCCGTGGCCGTTCCCGGCCCAGCCGTGGCACCGTGTACACATTGACTTTTTAGGACCGATTAGCGGCAAAACATTTTTAATAATCGTAGATGCATATTCGAAATGGGTAGAGTGTTTCGATGTTTCATCGGGGTTCACATCGCGAGTAGTTATTGCAAAATTATGCGAAGTAATGTCACGATTTGGTTTATTTCATACGATTTGCTCGGATAACGGCTCTTCTTTTGTCTCGCATGAATTTAAACAATTCTGTACTCGAAACAATATCACTCATATAACTTCACCAACATATAATCCGGCTAGCAATGGACAAGCGGAGAGTTATGTTAAAATCATTAAAAAGGCAATTAAATCTTACTTAATATCAGGTACAAGTTTAAGAGATTTGAATGTTAAAATATCAGAATTCCTACTGAGGTACAGGAATTCAAAACATTCAACCACAAACAGATCTCCGGCTGAAGTTTTGTTCGGTCATAATTTGAGATGTAGATTAGATCTCCTGACACCAACCACCACAACGCCATCCGACGCTGCACTCGAACAGTGGTAAAAGGAAAACAATGTTCGCAGGTTGATAATTATCGGGGCAACCGTAAACTTTAATTCAATGTGGGTGACCAATTCTTGGTAAAAATGTATAGTCAGCACAAACAATATTGGTCACGGGGCATAATTATTAAAAAAATTGGAAAAGCTGTGTACATGGTGAAACTGAGTGCATCAGAAGATACATTAAAGAGGCACATTAATCAGTTGCTTAAATATAGAGGGAGGGAAGATGGGGCAGGCGAGGAGATCGTCCCCGCATTCATAATACCCTCAAGCTCGACAAGCACAGGGCAGCAGCTATCCGAAGTCTCTGTGGAGGGTGCTCCTGTAGAGGAAGCTGCTGTGGAGTCAGAAACGCCTGCATCAGTGCTTGATCACGGCGCAGATTCCGTTGAAGAGGAAGTGATTTCGGCAGTTTCTTCTATCGACCCGGAGTCAGACACCCAGTCGAAACGAACCAGAACTGCTATAGATTATAGGAAGTTCTTCTGATTAAAGGTGGAGGAATGTTATGTGGGTACCTACATATCGTTAACTAGTAAATAAGTAGGTAGGCATCTATATATATATACGTGTGCAAATGACTGCTGCGCCAGTCGAATATACGAGCTTGTGAAATACCGGTTGTATTATTCTGCTAACCCCCTTCCGAATATAACATATTAATGTTCAATGTGCCTCTTACCATGCGGTGATCGCTTCCGGTTTTTACCAAATTGATCACAGAGACATCATTGAACATTTTCTTCTTGGTTGACATGATGAAGTCGATCTCAATTTTTGTTGCACCATCGGGGCTCTGCCAGGTCCACTTCCCGTGTTCACGCTTTTTGAAGAAGGAGTTCATCATATAGAGGCCGTCCTTTTCCATAAAACTGGCCAGTAGGTGACCCCGGTGGTTCCGTTGTCCAACTCCAAATTGCCCCACTTGCAGCTCATCCTCGTCTCGTTTGCCCAGTTTCGCGTTGAAGTCCCCCATGACAACGGTGAAGTGAGTTTTGAAACCATGCATGGCTCTGGAGATATCCTCATCATGGTCTCTACCTCATCGTCGGGGTATGCCGAGGTTGGGGCGTAGACCTGTATGACCTTCAGCGAATATCTTGAGGATATTCTGAGTATAAGGTACGCCACCCTGGTCGATACTCTCGATCTTCACCACGTTGTTCACAAGGAACTTGTGGACGATAAACTCGACACCACCCTGGGACTGCCGGTCACCCTCTCGGAAATAGAGCAGGTTACCGGATTTGAGGATTATCGAGTCCTCCCCCTCTCTTCGGACTTCAGATAACCCTATAATACTCCATCGCAACCTGCTCAATTCCTCCTTGAGTCCGGTGACCTTCTCGTCGGGCCGAAGTGTGCGCGTGTTGTACGTTGCCAGGTCCAGTCATCGGTGATTGTTGGGGTAGCCGGATTCGTCGTTCGGAGAACTAGAATCATTATAAGACTATTATACAGGGTGTCCCAGAAATCGACGTCAAGCCGTAAATGGGTGATAGACCAAGTTATAACAGTTCTCAGAAAAATACGAAAAAAAATCTATCTCATGTTTTTAAAAAATTATGTTCACTTTAAAAATTTACTAATAAAATCAATCCCTGTAATGGTTCTTTAACTCCAATTGCTACAAATCCCATAATTTATCAAATTTTTTTATTATTATGTAATCTTGAATAATGCTTGTGTAGATTTTTGCCTAAAATTCAAAGCCAACTCCTCCTACTTAGAAGAAAATTAAACTTTTTCAAAACCAAATTATTCAAATTTACTATTTCGCCCAACTTTAACTGACTGTACTGAAAAAAAATGTACTACGCTAGTTTGGCAAGTAACATGAAAAATTGGCGCATTTAATAAGGATTCAAAAATGGTGTAACACTTGCTAGATTACGTTTTCAATAATTGGTCAAATTTTTTTTTGTAAATAGTATCGGTTTTTACCCAAAATGTCCATACTTCCTTAAAATGACTTTAGTTTACCTAAAGCTTTGCTAAACTCCGTTTCTAATTCGGATTTTTTTACCGTTTTACCATTTCTAAGTCATTTTACGAAGTGTGAGCGAGATAAGAAATCGAAATTTTACGTAATTTAAGAGCAAAGTTATGATAGTGATTCAACCTTTTCAAGACGTAAATGGGTGATAGACCAAGTTATAACAGTTCTCAGAAAAATACGAAAAAAAATCTATCTCATGTTTTTAAAAATGTATGGTCACTTTAAAAATTTACTAAAAAAATCAATCCCTGTAATGGTTCTTTATCTCCAATTGCTACAAATCCCATAATGAGACTCTCTCCGTCTCTATCGAATTAGAAACGGAGTTTAGCAAAGCTTTAGGTAAGCTAAAGTCATTTTAAGGAAGTATGGACATTTTGGGTAAAAACCGATACTATTTACAAAAAAAAATTTGATTAATTATTGAAAACGTAATCTAGCAAGTGTTACACCATTTTTGAATCCTTATTAAATGCGCCAATTTTTCATGTTACTTGCCAAACTAGCGTAGTACATTTTTTTTTCAGTACAGTCAGTTAAAGTTGGGCGAAACAGTAAATTTGAATAATTTGGTTTTGAAAAAGTTTAATTTTCTTCTAAGTAGGAGGAGTTGACTTTAAATTTTAGGCAAAAATCTACACAAGCATTATTCAAGATTACATAATAATAAAAAAAATTGATAAATTATGGGATTTGTAGCAATTGGAGTTAAAGAACCATTACAGGGATTGATTTTTTTAGTAAATTTTTAAAGTGAACATAATTTTTTAAAAACATGAGATAGATTTTTTTTCGTATTTTTCTGAGAACTGTTATAACTTGGTCTATCACCCATTTACGGCTTGACGTCGATTTCTGGGACACCCTGTATAAATTAATGAAATTTTGTATAATGTCGAAAATATAAATCATAATATCAAAAATTAAAATATAATGTCAACAAAAACAAACAAACAGTGTCAAAAAAAAAAAGTCTGAAAATTAATCATGATATCAAAAAATTTATCAAATTTTCAGAATATAAATCATCATGTCGAAATATAAAACATAACGTCTAAAACATAAATTTTAAAAAATACAATGTTATAGAATTCCTAATAATGTCAAAGTAGGTAATAATAGTAGTAATACTATACTAATTATGATTGATGATGAATGATTTTAATTACAATATCAAAATTTAAAAAAAATTAAAACTTTATTTATCGTATTACAATTGTGTCTATCACGATAGACTTTACTAAAGAGATGTATATTTTTCCTTACATACATAATATTTTGATAAATGAATTGGCAAGAAACTGTCATAATATTAATCTTTTTAAATAGTTCTCTATGAGATTCTCGGTGATTTAACTTATATATGGCTCTGACAGCTCTCTTTTGCAATATAAATATGGATTCAATGTCCGCCAATTTTGATTTACAAAGTCCAGCTTTTCGCCATTCAATATGATATCCACTGCTGGACATAGACATCCCCCAAGCGTCGCCACATTGACTGGTCCCGTGCGTTCCGCATCCAACAGGTCCCCGCAACCTTCACCAGTTCATCGGTCCACCTGTTGGGAGGCCTTCCAACGCAACGTCTTTGGTTTCGCGGTCGCCACTCCAGAAACTTTCTGCCCCATCGGCCATCCGTTCTGCGAGCAATGTGCCCTGACCACTGTCACTTAAGCTTGGCAATTTTTCGGGCTATGTCGGTAACCCTAGTTTTCTTGCGGATCTCTACATTTCTGATTCGTTCACGCAAGGAAACGCCAAGCACAGTCCTCTCCATTGCCCTTTGAGTGACTGTAAGCTTTCTGATGAGGCCCATTGTGAGCGACCACGTCTCAGAGCCATAGGTCATAACTGGCAACACACACTGACGTTTGGAGTGTCGTTGGTATAGTGTCGGGTCAATCTAGGGTCTTTTGCTTGATTCGCGACGGGTTTACTGGTTGACGTGTACAACTGCCCATAGAATCTCTCGATCTCTCTCAGAAGTTCCGGCTTGGCGGATACGATCCTGCCATCGTCGATCTTCAGTTTCGTAAGCTGGCTCTGCCCAATAGTCAGATCTTTTGCAAATACCTTGGAGCCCTTATTGCGCTCAATCGCGTCTTTAACACGGATATATAAAAGCGGCGGAGATTACTTTTCAAGGACTTTGAGATCCATTATTGAGCTGCCGGTATTTCAACGCATCGTCTGAAGTCTGCAGGATCATCTCACGCCTCTCTTTCATGAGCTTGAGAGTAGGATCAGAGAGCTCCCGGTTTTCACAGAATTGATCACAGAGACATCATTGAACATTTGCTTATTGGTTGACATGATGAAGTCGATCTCGTTTTTAGTTGCACCATCGGGCTTTGTCAGATCCACTTCCGGTGCTCACGCTTTCTGAAGAAGGAGTTCATCATATAGAGGCTTTTCTTCTCCATAAAACTGGCCAGTAGGTGACCCCGGTGGTTCCGACGTCCAACTCCAAATTGCCACGTTTCGCGTTGAAGTCCCCCATGGCAACGGTGAAGTGAGTTGTTTTGAAACCATGCATGGCTCTAGAGATATCCTCATACATGGTTTTTACCTCGTCGTCGGGGTGTGCCGAGGTCAGGGCGTAGACCTGTATGACTTATCGAATATCTCGAGGATATATCGAGGATATCAGCGAATATCTCGAGGATATTCTGAGTATAAGGTACGCCACCCTGGTCGACACACTCTCGATCTTCACCAAGGCACTTGTGGACGATAAATCCGACACCGCCCTGTGACTGCCGATCGCCCTCTTGGAGATAGAGCAGGTTACCGGATTTGAGGATTATCGAGTCCTGCCCCTCTCTTCGGAATTCAGATAACCCTATAATACTCCACCGTAACCTGCTCAATTCTGCCTCGAGTTCGGCTATCTTCTCGTCGGTCCGGAGTGTTTGCGTGTTATACGTTGCCAGGTCCAGTCGTCGGTGTTTATCGGGGTAGTTGATAGATAGATAGATAGATAGATAGATAAATCATTTATTTAGTGGACACAAAAGACACAGCACAACACACAAAATCTTAATTAAATTATTACAATTTTTATGTATGTTTAAAAACAAGGTGCCAACATAAAAAGAAAAAGGAAACCATACTTACGAAATAAAAGTCAAAGTGACACCAGTAACATTAGTTTTGACAATCAAAGATTACTATTATTATATACGGGTCCACTCCAGGGATTCTTGGCACTCCATGCCACGCCATCGCCTCGACCACTATTATAGTAGAGGGTAGACGGGCTGGAACTCTCAGGAACTCGGGACCATTTATTTCTTGCGCTTTTCATTTTGGTTTGGGAGGGTTTGCCTTAATCGCCACGCTTGGCAGGCAGGTTGACGATCGCAATTTGTTGTTAAAGTGCACAGAGAACGCTGCTGCCCGTTTTCTGGTGTGTCTTAGTCGCATTTTATGATACCCACGGGAAGATATGGGATGTTGAGATTATTTTCGTCCAACACCATATGGAACCCGACACCGTCAATAAAACCAATGTCAACATTCAAGTAATAAAAAAAAAACATATTTATTATCCGGCCTAAAGGTGGGCATTATTCAAAAGCCCGGTCAATTCAATTATTTCAATAGTTTTTATCATATTGCCTACTCATATTGGGCATTTATCAAATTGCACGGGCATTATGAATAATGCCGTAATAATCACTTGGTCCATAACATATATATGTTATGGACCAAGTGATTAATACCTTGCCTTTTCTTACTAACGTATGCGACTTCGAATCTGACCGGATGCAGCTGACTATCAGTAGGGTACTTGAAACAATTGCCTATCTGAACTATATGTTATTTATTATATACTTTATTGTACACCACAAAAAAAAAACATACAGGACAAAAGTTCAAATATACAAGTGTACAATAAAGTATATAATAAATAACATATAGTTCAGATTCGATGGTCTTATCACACTAGGCAATCTCTTACAGACAACATGAAATATCAATTATTAAAATATGTAACGGCATTGAAAATTACACTTTCGACCGAAATTAATACCACATTTGCCATCAATTAAGTCCAGTTGCCAAACCACACAAGAGATATAGTTTCAGCACTATCGCTTGTTATAAATGGTCTAATTATTCACCTAATTTGTACTGCAGTTGGATCGGTCGGACGTAACAAATCGTTGGTTGTCGGTTATGTTGGTCAGGTCCATCGATACGAATATCAATCTAGATCGGTCATTTGTTTCTGTTTGTTGCTGTTATCTGGTTTTAGATGGGGTAATGTTGCCTTTTGTTTTATTTTTGAAGTAGATTTATTGTTGTTACAATTTTAAGCTGTAGCAAATCTACGACGTTCATCATATAACATGACACGAAAAATATGGCGATGTTTTGCGATAAATAGAATCATATGTCATTATCGCATTGTAACACGATTTCGTCGTCTTCGTAGACGCAAACAGTAAGATTATAGAGGCGGTTTAAAATTCGCCTGTTGATATTTAATAAAAAAAATTGTGAACCAGCTCTTGACCTCTATTTCATTTAATGTAATGCGTGGGATGCATTCTACGAGAAATAGGATTCCTAGAACACATCACATCCATAGAATTTAAGTGACCAAATTCAATGTTCCTGTAACTTGTGATTTTGCTATAAACTGACCTCAAAAAGACAAACATGTGGTGAAAGAAACCCGAATTACGAGTAAGAAAGGAACAGCTTATACATCGATCACTTTAGTACTCTTTTTAACAGACTTCAAAAAGGAGGAGGTTCTCAATTCGATTGTATTTCAAATGTTTTTTTCCTTTTGTGGTCATTGCCCACAAATTGCATTTTTGTGGTAGTTCACTTTCATTCTAATGGTGCGAAATGTCAATAAATATCGATAACTTACGTTCTTAGTTGTATGTATTCATGAAAAGGACTACAAAACTTTCTCACAATTACCTGTTCATTTTATACTTTAGACAGTTTTCTGGTTATGCCACAACAGACGCTGTGTCGCGTCGGTCCGTCGTGTTCGGTCCTTCTGCCTCGTTAATATTTGATCTTCAATATACGTGATTCTCCTTCAATGTAAGAAAGGGATAGATTTTCTCGTTACTCAAAATATATTCGACCCTTAATTATTAATAGCATAGAAATAACCCACTATACATGGGTAAATAGTATCTATGCATTTATTGGGTTCAACATGGCGGTTTTCTCGAGATTGATTTAATAGGGTTTAGTTTTAGGAGAGATTGATAGAAATACATCGTCGTTGCCAACGTATTTTCAACCACTTCTGCTGTAAACACACATATGTTTTTTTTTTTACTTGCTTCTACGGTTAGCCGCAGGAGCAACATAAATGGAGATGAGTAGGATAAGTGGTGCTTGATTAGAAAAAGTGAGGAAATAAATGTAGCAACCACCAACCGGCACTGAGTCCACGTGCTGGCTCAGCTTACTTTTACAGAGAAATTGCCTGTGTCCCAACAGTGGACCATTATAGGCTGGTAATTTATTTTATTTTTAAGGTTACTAAGTCCACATATCGGCTTTTATAGTATAGTCGTGACAATCTAAGAAGTCGGAATTGATAGCTATAAAAATATTTTATAATAATTTTATCTTGATGCTTACGAATGATACTCGTAGTTATAGTGTATAGGAAACATAGTAATTAATTGGAGTTATGAATTAGATTTACAATTTCTTACATACAAAGTTATCGCGGCATGTAAAATGAGAAACATCAGCGGACTTCTTAGATTGTCACGATTATAAGTGCAAATAAATCTGCCTTACCTCGAACACCACTCAGACGCACGTGTTAGAATCGTGGAAGAACTCCATATAAAAGTATCGATATATGTCAAGATGGTTATTTACTATTTATCAGAGTTCCTATGTATGTAGTGTATAAGAGAAAGGTTTTTGAATTAATTTATATTGAGGCTCAGAGAGCTTACCGCCCGATCGCTAGACCTAGTTCTCGTGGAGAAGAATGGCAAGAAACTCCACGGAAGCAACTATGGTTGTAAAAGTATTTATAGACATCTTTCACAACCATATAAACATCGTATATCAAAATAAAGATCTGATTCTATTATGGCCATTATATGATGAATCTTTTAACATTTCACAATGTTGCATAATCTAAAGAACATGACTAGCCCTTAAATCAATTTAATATCATTATGAATAAAGGCCACAATATGGAAATAGAGTTTCAATACAATCATTAGCAATAATCAACTTATAATATCAAATAACTTACGTGAAGCTTGTGTAGTCCTTCTTTCACAAAATATAACAATTCAGGAAAACAATATCACTATCACAATCACAACATAATATCTGGTCCGTACTGGCTTTTAGCTCACAACAAAGTGTGACAACTTACGAATTACACACTATTTATAGTAACAAGTCGACCTGTCAAATGTCCCCACCATTTTCTACATTTCTATAAATAATATCACAACTAGGTCAATAATCAATTCTTAAGTAATGAAACCTTTTTTAAAACGTGTCAAGACAATTAAGTAATTTAATATAGCCTATTTAGTCATTCTTAATCGATATTAGAAAAAATATTGATACTAACTGACAGTCTTGTACGAATTGTTTCAAAGTACTTATAATACTAAAATGGTAATATAAATTCCAGGATACATCACAATGATCATTACAAATTATGTAATATTTTATAGGAATATCACTATGGCTTTTATGTAAGTTTAGACTTATTTCCTATACACACAACAACATTTACTTAGGTGGGTACTCTAACAATTGTAAGTATTTGACAATACAATAATAATTTAGGTAGGTGCTTTGTCATTTGTCGGTAGATGCTTAATAAATATGGCAGTTTGTATTTTGTAGCAAAACATTGTGCTTATAAAGTGAAAATTCGTGATTTAATGACGTCACACGCACTTCCAATACTAACACACGCATTGCTACGCTCGGCCGCTTCCATTTGACAAATTACAATTTATATCCTTTCTACCCAGTACCTACAACAACTCAATGCGTTTCAACGCTTTTGACGCTGAACGTGTTTTCTATTGCCATGTAAATGTCGGGTATGAGCGTAAATAAATATATGTATGACAAATCGGGAGTGAGGATTTTGGACTTTAGATTAGATTAAGACGGGCTGGTGTCCGCAACTCCACGTCTAAGCGCGTATTTTGCGTAACTGGACTTTATGGATATAAGTATAGACTTTCGATGTCAATGCAGGTTGAGAGACTGGTATAATGATTTATTTATTTAGGCTGTAGAGTTGAAATGTAATCGTAATATCACGGATGTGTCAACCTTTTGTGGATAAATTATATTTGGAACTTGCTTCTGCTCGTGACTTGGTTTAAAAAAAGTTTCTTCTTTTAACCTAAAACATTATCCTATGGTTGCAATGAAGTCAGGAAATCTGACACTAGTCATGACAAGAAATATGGTGATACCCAGTTACTGGGTGGTCCATGTAAAATACTGGTACTTAGCTAAATCCGGTTAGACTGGAAGCCGACACCAACATAGTTGGGCAAAGCCTGATATTATGGAAATAATAAAGCTGAAAGAAAGCAGTACTTCTGGACACGGCTCGTATCGTTCGGAGTTTCTTTTCTCTAGAGCTCTGACCGCCGATAGCTTAGACCCTGTTCCCGATACCGAAGGGCCTCAATATTTTTTTTTTTATTTATAAAAATATTTAAAAATGTAGTTACTAAGAACAGTAATGAATAAAGGACATAATAATAATATATAATGCATGGAATATATATTGAAAATGAAGACTGCTTCATTAATTTGCTATAGCACCCGGCCGTTACCAGTGGTAACGGCCGCGTACGTGTTGTAGGTCTGGTGTTCGAGCCCAAGCAGGCGCTTAACTTTGTGTAAATTATTTCATCACAACTGCTCTCAAAACGGTGAAGGAAAACATCGTGAGGAAACCGGCATGTCCATAGAACCAAAAATTCGATGACATGTGACATTCACCAACCCGCAATGGGCCCGTGTGGTGGATTACGGCCCATTCCCTCTCAAAGAGAGGAGGCCTGTGTCCCAGCAGTGGGAACATTAAAAAGGCTGATGATGATGATATTAAAAAGGATTAAAAAAAAGAAATATGGAAAGCTACATTATATCCCAGAGTCATACTCTGAGATATAGAGTAGCTTTCCATCATTAGTAGTAGTTGCCAGTAGTAGCTTTTTAAATCGGATCATTACTTCTAGAGATCATCTTATTCAATTCCTCTATTTGTAATAGAAACAATTGCATGCAGCTCACGAATTCGCACTACTACAATTTGTTTTACGCCTCGTGTGTCAGCGCTTAGCTAAGAACAGCTCATGTCGTGCAGAATAGCTTAGCCAGTCAGCTAGGTAGGCAGACAGCTGACAACGAGCCTTAAAACTTAACATCACAAGACTACAGTTCTTCTTCTTCTTAGTCGGGCACTCTTGGCAGAGTGGTCGTGGTCATGAGTGGGTCCTGATGCAAGATGGCTCTTGCCATGCGTCGCCATTCGGTTCTATTGGACGCAATGTGGGAACAGTCGGTCATCGTAGCTTTGGTGATGCTTTTAATAAGATCTGCCCATCTGGTTGGAGAGTGACCTCGGGATCTTTTGCCCTCCATTTTGCCTTGGATTACAAGACGCTCCATTGAGTCTTCATTCCGAGTTATATGCCCAAAGAACTTTAGTATTCGTATTTGAACAGTCGACGATAATCTCTCTTTGATGTGAAGTTCTTTTAGGATCGATACATTGGTGCGGTAAGCATTCCACAGAATCCGCAGCAGACGTCTCCAGCACCACATTTCCAGTGCATCGATTTTCCTCCTTTCCTTCAGCCTCAATGTCCATGTCTCAGCTCCGTAGAGAAAAATTGGAAAGACGAGACTTCGCATCAGTCGTACCTTAGTGGCCTTGGTAATTCTGTGATCTTTCCAGATTTTTGTGAGCTTTTCAATGGCAGATCGCGTCACAGCACAACGCCTTCGTATCTCGTCTTCGCAGCTTCCGGTGTTAGCTATGTTGGAGCCCAAGTAGATATAGCTCTGGACTTTTGACACTAGGTTGGTTGTTTGTAGTTCTGTCCACTATCATCATTTTTGTTTTATCACGATTGATAGCGAGTCCAAATCCAATGTTGTTTGTTTCCAGGCAGTTTAAAAGATGTTCCATATCTTCTTTAGATGTTGTTAGAAGAGTGGTGTCATCGGCATACCTAAGATTGGAGATTTTGCGCCCCCCAACAGAAACACCCTTGTCCCAGCCCTCTAGGACAATTCGCATGATGTACTCCGTGTAAATGTTAAAAAGCAAGGGAGATAGAATGCATCCCTGTCTAACACCAGCCTCTGTTTTGAAAGAGCTTGAGTCAATTCCGTCCACGCGAACCGCTGCTGTGCCGTCCTCGTACAATCTTCTAATGAGGTACGTAAGATGATCTGGTACACCCATAATTGAAAGAATTTCCCACAGTTTCCGCCATTGCACAGTGTCAAATGCTTTTCGGAAATCCACGAAGCATATGAAGAGGGGATTGTTAAATTCACGAGAATTCTCTATAATTTGACGTAATATGAGAATTTGTTCTCTTGTTCCTCTTCCTTTGACAAAACCGGCTTGTTCGGGTGCAATTTCGGGAGACAAAAACGACTGAAGCCGCTTATTTATCACATGAAGAAGCACTTTGCTTGCATGGGAGATGAGGGAGATCAACCTGTAGTTGTTGCACTTTTTCGTGGAGCCCTTCTTGTGAAGGGGGATGAAAAGGGAGCTAGACCAGTCTTTTGGCCACTCGCCGGTCTGCCATATTCTACAACAGATGGTGTGTATTATATCTACTCCTGCGTCTCCCATCTCCTTTATGATCTCAATCGGTACCTCATCCACACCTACAGCTTTATTAGGCTTTAAGTAATTTACTGCTGCTCTTATCTCGTCCTTCAATAAAACTGGTTCCATCTCCGAGGGCCGAGAACATGGTATGGTGGCCTGTGATGAATGAGTGTCAACAAAAAGTGATCCACAGTAATCTTTCCACGTGTTAACAATTTCCTTGATCTCCGTAACTGTTACTCCTTCAGTATTCTCAATAGCCCAGGTTTTTGGTTTGAATTGGCGAGTGATGGATCGTATCTTCATGTGAAGATCTTTGGTTTCAAACTTTTGCGAGTGTCGCTTTAGTTCAGCGCAGATGTCATTGAGGGCCGCGTTCCGGTCTCTTCGACAAGCGGCCTGTATTTCGGCATTAAGAGCGTTCAGTTCTTGTACACTTTCACCACGGGCTTTTAGCTTTCTGCGGTGTTCAACCATATGCCACGTGTTCGTGGACATCCAGTGTTGACGCTTTATTGGGAGAGGTTTGGGCTGTAATTTTTGTACCAACTCTTTAATGTAGTTTTTGGCATTTTGCCAGAGTGTGTTTGGATGATCATCGTCTTGATCACCTCTCCAAATATGTAGGGTCTCCCGTAGTGTTTTGGTGAAACCTCCCCTGTCCGTTATTGCCATACGGCTGCCTGTCTTCTTGCTAATGGAGTTGCGAAGCTTGATTCTCAGATTACAAACCAGTAGTTGATGATCAGAGTGGCAATCAGCTCCCGGCAGCGTGTGTGCATTGGTAATCGAGCTTCTCCACCTGGCCCTAATCATTATGAAATCTATTTGGTTTCGATGTTCTCCACTGGGCGACGTCCAAGTGTAGAGTCTTCTCGGGTGTTGTTTAAAGACTGTGTTCATTATAGTCAGGTTATTGTCGGCTGCGAATTGCATAAGGCGTTCGCCTCTGTCGTTTCTAGTACCAAGACCATAAAACCCCACAATATTTCGCAGGCCTGAATCCATTATCGTCGATCCCAATTTTGCGTTAAAATCGCCCAAGACGATTAATAGCTCTCTTGTTGGGATGGCAGCTAAGCTGGCTTCGAGTTGGCTGTAAAAGTCTTCAATTAATTCATCTGACGCAGCGCTTGTAGGGGCGTACACTTGGATGATATTCAGTGGGGTCGGTGTCGCGCAGAGCTTAATTGATATCAGTCTATCGCTTATAGGATTGTAGCCTAAGACTGACTCGTTCCATCGCTTTGGTATAGCAATGGCAACACCTGCGAAGCTGGAATTTTCATTTCCTGAGATTGTATGTTTCTCTGTGTTACGGTGTCCACTTTCCTTCAAATGCGTCTCACTCAGACCCGTGATGTCGGTGTTGCATCGCTCGAGCTCGTAGTCCAAGATGTGGAGTTTCCCCGCGTCTCGGAGTCCTCTCACATTCCACGTTCCTAGTCTTATGTTACGTCGTAGTTGGATCTTCGTTCTTCCAGGAGCATAGTTTCCATGGGATGCCTGGTCGCCTACTGTCCCATGGCCGGTAACACATTTCACACCCTGATTCCCGGACAACCGAGGGCGCCGGTCGCTACACGGGTCACCACGCAAACTATAATTCTTATTGGACCTTCTCATAACTCTCGTGGGATGTATAGTGCAATGGTATCCCGTTGCCTTTTGCACCAGACTTTTAAGGCGTTATTTAGAAGCCAGGCCGCTGTAGCCTCTTCCAGCCTGTTGTTGAACTGGGTGTGTGGTTATCCCGCCATGGCTCGGTCGCCAGAGCCTCGTCAGTTGTCCAGCAGGGAGCACCACGACGGCGTGAGAGCCGCCGCCGTCGGCTATTCATACGAACTACCGACGCGTGCAGGTGAGGTTGACATTTGGGTCGGATGTGATGTTGGTTCCGTTCTCCCCTTACTCCCCTAAGACTACAGTTACGTGGCATTAAACATTTCTTGTTAATTTAACATACTCGTACCATTGCGTCCGTATGTATGGTTTTAGTTTGGGCAAAAATTTAATGTTTTGAGAAAACGTGAAAAAATATTAGGTCATTACATACATATGAAATTGGCGTTTTGTAAGGGAGGAACATAAAGTCTTTTTTTTTTAATATAATATATTTATTTAATCTAAGTATGTACCATTGCTATCTATGCACTTTTGCCATCTCATAGGTAGTTCATTGATCCCTTTACAATAAAAAAACATTCAGACGGGAATCAATAAAATCTTTGACGGCGCTTTGGACTGCCCCATCGGAGTTGAATTTTTTCCCTTGAAAGAAGTTATCCAAATTTCGAAAAAAAGAAAAAAAAAAAGTAATCTGTTGGAGCAAGGTCCGGGGAATACGGTGGATGTCTTCGACAGTCCAATTGAATCTTCTCTAATTTGGTAGCCGTCTGTAGTGCAGTGTGTGGTCTAGCGTTGTCCTGAAGCAGCAGTGGCCTAGAGCGACTGACCAGCCTCGGCTGTTTAGCAGCTAGCTTTTCCATTATGGTTTGCAATTGCTGACAATAGACATCCGCCGTAATCGTCTGGCCAGATTTAAGAAAGCTGTAGTAAACGACACCGGCACTAGTCCACCATACATACGCTCACAAGTATTTTTTTTTGAGTCAATTTTCGCTTGTGGCAGGATTTGGCTGGTTTGCCAGGATTCAGTCATTGCGATGAGCGTTTCCGATCATTGTACAGGATCCACTTTTCATCACAGGTAATGATTCGATTTAAAATCCCTTCATTATTGTGCCGGTTGAGTAATGTAACGCAGCAGTCGACGCGCGTTTGTCAGTTTGCTGCACTCGCTTCAAGTGGATTAAAACAGTTTTATCACTAACACCGCAGCCTGTAGCTAACTCGGACGTGGTTTGCGATGGGTCCGCTTCCACAGTAGCCTTCAATTCTTCATTATCAACTTTGGTCTCCGGCCGCCTACGGGGCTTGTTCTGCAGGTCGAAATTTCCAGAACGAGAACGTTGGAACCAAAAACGCACTGTGTTTTCTTTTGCGACACCGTCGCCATATACATCATTAATCCTTCGAGCCATTTCTGCAGCACTGGTGCCACGATGGAACTCGTACTCGTAAATAACGCGATATTTAAAGTTTTCCATTTTGTAAACTGACTGGCGCGGAAAAAAAAAAAGAGGCAAAACAAATGAATTACGGTTTTCCAAACACAAAAGCATGAGTAAATAGCTGTATAAATTTAAAATTGGAATTCCAAACCAAAGGGGAGATATTTGAGATCAAAGTGGCCAGTATGGCAAAACGCCAATTTCATAGGTAAGAACCTAATATGTGTTTATTGCTTACTGAAAAGAACTACGAAATATATAGCAGTTTAAATATCATTTGCGTTGGAAGGCCTCCCACCAGGCGGACCGATGACCTGGTGAAGGTTGCGGGGATCCGCTACTTGCGAGACGCACGGGACCGGTCAATGTGGCGATGCTTGTGGGAGGCCTATATCCAGCAGTGGACGTCTTTCGGCTGATATAATGATGAAATAACATTGCGGTTATGTTAACTTCAACTCATATTTCGAGTTACATAAACTTAAATAGGCTGTTGTTGGGAATTCTACCCAACACTTCGGGCGGCCGGAGTGCGCCGTCTACGCTACACACACATCTGCGTGACTCACACGGCATCGGTGTGTGTGCGCAGCGCGGCGGCGACGCGGCGCGGCTCGGCGGACATTCGCTACCATGGACTCCACCGCACCAGTCGACACCTCTTCCTAAAATCTAATTGTTTGTCCGGGACAGTTACTGTAGTAAATATAACGGCTTTAAAACCAACCGCCTTTTTATACAGTCCACTCTTCATCCACGAGCTAACAGCTGTTTTGTGTACGTGCATATTTTTATTGCATATATCAATTGCCATTTAATTTCAGATTATGGGCATATTATGAGTATCAAAAATCCATGCCAGCTACAAGGTACCTTTGCATGTGGACTGACATCTACACATATTTGTATTCCACGCAACCTTTATTGCAACGTTTTACACGAGTTTTGACACATGTCACTCGCGATTAATGACGTCGTAATAAATGTGTTGTAGTTTGGAACGAAATTGGATTTTCCCCCTGTTTTGGGGCTTTGTCCGCTCTCACAGATGTTCATATCGTTTCGGTTATTAAAAAGCTGATGTTGATGTGCAGCTCTTGGCTATATAAAAATACCAAATATCTCCGTCGTATGCTATATGCACCATGCGCCTTGCAAAAGCAGGGTCAGGTCTCCTTTCTGTGAGAGGAATTGTGCCTTATCCACCAAGCGGGCCAGCGCAGATTGTTAGATATCACATTCTCTTCTTCTTCTTAGTCGGGCACTCTTGACAGAGTGGTCGTGGTCATGGTTGGGTCATGAGACAAGAGTTTTGGCTCACCGCTGGTCTTCAATTTGTCATTAGGATAGATGGCCACAGAACTTAAGTTTATTGGCTGTATAAAATTGTATGCTCCTTTTTTTACCATGTGAACAAAATATGTTGCCTGAGCAGGTCTCATAAATTCTCCGATACTATGCTTCAGGTTCTGTAGTTGCTTCGATAGATCAAGTTGCTTCTCAAACCTTTGTATAGCGTGGTGGTATTGGACAGCTCTCGTCTTGATGGACTGGTAGTGTACGGCCATTTACGATGTGCCGTGACACACTTTACGGTATAAGGCATTGATACCTAGCTTCTGTTCCGTATTCATTTTACCGTCGGCTACAATAGTGCAAACCTCCTTCAGGCTCTGCTCGATGGTTACTATCCAGTTCTGAGTTTCTGGCGTCGAGATCATTTCAAGGGGGTCCCTTTTTTGGCATAATGTTCTTTTTCCTAATATACTTTCTTTGGCTTAACTGTTTTGGAATAATTTGTTTTCCATAATAATTCCTTGTCATATTTTTTTTTTGGTATATTGTTTATTTTGACATAATTATCTTAAAGGCTTATTTGTTTTGGCATGATTTTTATTCACAAAATGTTACTAGCCCTAATGACTATTAGCATAATAGTATTAAGGCATATAAAAATAATAGGAATAACGGAAACAAATTTGAGTTATATAAATTAAATTGCTACAAAAGTTAGTGACAGAAACGAATCGCTGCAAAAACGACTCCACGTAGTCTTGTCTGCCCTACCCCTAGAGTGTTATTTTAAATCGCGAAGGCGTAGAGGGGTAAGTCAGCCAGCAAGTTGAAACTGCGGTGGTGAGCGTTAAACACATCTGCTACGAGCAGCTCGCGTGGGATCGCCGGCGTCCCGCAGCGCCGGAGCCGTGACAGAAACCATACTTACTGCATGCTTGCTTTTCACATCTTTTGTTTTTTAGTGAGGCTCCTGAGTGGCAGGAGTGGCTTTGGAAGCGGCTGCGGGTACGGCTGCTAGTACGGGAGTAGAGGGCAGGGAGCAAGCACACCTGCTACTCCGGTGGAACAGACTACCTTCCATTGTGATTGAATGTTGTTTTTTCTTTAATAATAATTATCGATCATTTTCACAATGTACACATACCTAATGAATAGCACAGTTTGCGTTATTTGTAAAACTAGGTCGCGATTTCACTTATTGTTTATTTTAATAATTGTTCGATACGTCTGTTCACTCTGATCGAAAAATACGAATCCCCCTATTGAAGAACTAATAACCTTTTTTATTTGAAAAATAAAAGCAACCTTAATAAATTGATATGCTGATTGCTCAGATATAAAGCCTTGATGTATAAAACCACCTAAAGCATCAGCCCAGTACAGCTTAATGTAATCGCCGAGAAATAGGAGATCAGGTAACATAAAGTGTTCCATCTAACCTTTCGAATAAAAACCAAGCTCGATGGATTCTATATTTTTATGACAAGCCATTTCTGCGAGAGTAAAATAGAAAACATTATGCATAATCCGCTTATACCCTCATGGAAGAGGCAAAAAAATTATGAAGGTCAAAACCTAAAGTAGTGTGCAAAAAAAGAGAACTTTTCAAACAAAATAAAATGATTTTATTATCTATTCGTTTTGAGCTTTTGGTAAAACCTAAAAAGTGATGAAAAAAATACGGCACCGCTTTTTGTATTTCTTCTACTGTACACGCGTAGATCATAAAAGTTACAGTTAGTGCTCCGCGCGTGCTACGGCGTAGCTCAATTTCTGCTACGACGTAGCCGACATGCCACGAAAAATTTAGTTGTTCATTTAGGTACCCCATTTAGCCACGCTTGTTTGTCTTCTATTTTAATCTTCGTTTTCATCTTAAGGATTATCGACAGTATGCACAGGAATTGTTAAGGCGGCAGTGATTAGAATTACCATCAATAATAATATTCGTGCCCGTGTTATTTGACTGTTTTGACTGTTCGCCAGCTTTTCATTATGCACTCAGTTTTAAAACAACACACCATGCTTTCCTATAACGCCAAATCCATAAATAATAAGAGAAGAAATGACATTGTCTGCGTTTCTAAAGCATCCTCAAAATATGTCTTTGTAAATAGATTCTTTACATTCTTAGGCCCATTTCTGTACAATAGATTAAATAGAAAATTAAGTATGTATAAATTAAACTATTTTAGCTGTAAAAAGACTATTCTTGAACATCTACTTAGCATATCTTACGGAGAGACAGAAGATCTCCTGACTGTAACAAAATAATAGTTTTGCTGTGTCTTTAATTTAAGTATTCATATACCATACCCTTTGTTAATTTATTATTATTATAAGTTTTAAGCACTTTATATCCTGAAACACAGGTTCAACCTAGTTCAGGCAAATAAGAAACTGTCTTCTTTTATATTTTAAGATATTTGACTGTAAAATATGCCTTATGTTATAAATAAACGATATTATTATATTATTATTATTATTATTTATCCGTGTAAGTTTTAGTTTTCACAGGCATACTTATTATCACTAGCCGTCTCTTCACGTAATCGGTGAGACTCACGGACACGCTTGGTTTGCATGGAATGTGTTGGCAATATCATCTCTAATAGCGACTGCCTAATCGCCTCCGCGTCCTTTCCACCTGTCTTAACACTTTTTGGTCATCATTCATCCAGTCTATACCTAAACATTTCAAAAGCAGGTCACAAATAAAGCACTAAACCAAGAAACTCTTCATAAAAGCTCTCACATGTTATTCTTCAGGCGGAGTAACAAAAACGACGTAAAATCGCGGCTACCGTTCATTTCGACACTATACTCTGTGAACGGATTTCGGGCAAAGCTTGTCCAGTCACTAGGGTTGGTATTTTGCCAGGTTTCGTAATATTTTTGGTAAAAAATGTGCAGGTATATCGAAATGTTTTTGATATATTTGTGTATAAAATGGTATTTATACACTGAATTCATACTATACATTACTAATATTATAAAAGCGAAAGTTCGGATGGATGGATGGATGGATGGATGTATGTTTGTTACTCAATCACGTCAGAACGGCTGAACGCAACTGGATGAAATTTGGCAGAGAGATAGATTATAGTCTGGAATAGCCCATAGGGTACTTTTAACCCGGCAGTATATTACCTTGGGATGATAAAACACTTTTCACGCGGATTAGTAGTTGATAATGTGGTTAGCAACGAAAGACGATTACCACCAAACTTTACTTCTGTTTTGACCTTCATTAGATATTTTTACAATAAGTAATTTGGGTTCAAGAAATTTAAATGTGTATCGGTTTTAAATGTTATGCATACCTAATAGTAAATTAAAATCTAATACGATAATCTATTGTGATTTTAGATAGTTTTCATTTTCTTTCTGAGTAGGATAGGATAGGATAGATGGACCGCAATTAACCTTTGCCGAACTTAAGACTCATATTTTGGTACGTTGTGCGTGCAGGCCTCCTCTCTCTAAGAGGGAATAGGCCGTAATCCACGCGGGCCCAGAGCGGGTTGATGGATGTCACATATCTTCAAATGATTGAAGACATCATAATGGCAAATCCGAATTATTAGTTCCAAAACATGTGTGTCTTCACGATGATGTTTCGCCGTTTTGAGAGCAGTAGTGATAAAATAATTTACACAAAGTAAAATTTTCTGAGTATTGCACTAACCGATTTCAGATCGACATCAAAAACTACCGTATAGATTTACTTAGTATTCCCCTCCTCATATATTCGATCAAATACCGTTTTACTTCTCTAGCATATTTTCTATCCGTTCCGGTCAGCCCTAATCTTGAGTTAGCGCACGTTCTATGGTAATCTTCGTGAAGTCATGGCCACGTTCAAGTTACACAAGACATTCGATTGTGTGTTTGGACGATATTTTACAAGGATTTCGGGTTTATTTTATTATAATAGATATCCCTGGAAGCTGGGCTCATCTAAGTAATAACAGTCGGACGGATCGACTTCAGTGTTGAGAAACGCTTGGTCGGTCGTTAGATGGCATACCTTACATATCGAGACCCTGTTGTTGCCTCGGGCAGAACGTTAAAGCGACTTTAGGCTTAACTGTTTTCCCCCCCGGGAAGTTCCCTCATTGTCGAGGCAAGGGGGCTTAGTAACCGTGGCTTGGTCACCCACGATGTAGCGAAGAGGAACCCGAGGAGGAGCCGCTCGTCAGGGCTTTTGCCGATAAGCCAACGACGTAGTTGCCAACATGTAGGTTGCGGTGCTGCCTGGGCGATCGCAACTGAGGCGGGCCGCGATGTCGTATGGGGCTTACCATACCCATACCATATCGCGGCGAGGCCCGCTACTTTCCGCGGCCCGGACGCGGTCGCCACCGTCTGATGGCGGACGCGGTAGGGCTGCAGGGGAAGAGAAGTGTCGGTATTGCGTTAGCCACTCTTCCTATCCCCTGCGGCCGAAAAATGGTAGGTGGCGGGGCCATTGATCTTGACCCGTCATGAAGGACCTAGGGTGCCATACACGGGGTCGTCTGGCGCACATTTGCTGGTTTGGTCCCTGGGGTAGTCACGGCGTACAGTGTGTTTTGGTGCGCCGGTGATGGGGGTACTTCCCCGAGGAGGGTCCGGTGATGGACAGCCGCGGCGGGTTCACGGTGAGTGCTAACGCGTGCCCGTGTTCCCGCTATAAGCGGCACAGGAGGACACCGTGGAGTTTTAGTGGGTTAGAGTCCCACATAACTGAACTATCTCCCCGTGGTACTGCACTATGCATGAGCATATCCACATGAAAAAAAACTGATTACAACTGGGACAAAATTATACAGTCATTTTTGATCTTTGACATTTGTTACGGGTATTCTGAGTATCCCATTTTTTGGGTGTTCGGGGTCAGATAGCCCTGTCCTTCGTAAAGTACTTGTATTTAGTTTCAATCAGAGTCAGCTCCAACTGCTATGTTGGAGCTGACTCTGATTGAAACTAATTACACTATACTATACTTCTGATTGAGATGAAAAATAAAACATGAATGCTTCGATTATGGAGGTCAGTTAATGAGTGGAATTATAAGGTGCATGGGATTGCTTTGAAACATGCATTGCATTTATACAATCTTTAGAGATGTTTACTGAAAATCCTTTTTTTGTCCGGCAGTTTGATTAATAAAAAATAAATTAAACACGCATTTTTTCTTTTGACACGTAAACATAAAGTGACGATGATTATATAATGCGTTGAAATATCGTGTGACGTCACGCCGTTAGTACTCTTTATACTGACATAGTGACGACACCTGAACTTTGATGCGCTTTATCTTTGTAAATTTTAATGATTAGCTAAAGTAAAAAATATGTGTTCAATATTATTTGATAATCTCACTGAAGGATTTAATAGAATTATCATTTTTCTACCGAGGAAACATCCCTATTAAGGCTGCCCGTCCACTTGAGCGGAGCTCATACCTCTATAGGACACCGGGAAGGGGAACAGGAGTGGAGATGGACTTGGCCACGAGACAGGCAAGCGAACTTCTCCAGAAGGGAAAGGACGCCTTGGAAGCCGCCGGAAAAATGAAACGCAAGTGTAAGGTCACAGCCCATGAGTACCTGCAGGGCCTTTACGAGGTGTCACATTCATTGGCGGACTCCCGAGCACGCCACAAGTAACATCGTGGTGGGAGGATACGTGAACGCCTGGAGCCATTGGTGGGGAAGTGTTTCCGAAAACCATCGCGGGGCGGCGTACAGTTCTTTCCTCAATGAGCGGGATCTCCACATCCTAAATACGGGCCAAACACCAACGTTCGAGACATAAAGAAATGACAAGTGGTGCACAAGCATCGTTGACGTGACAGCTTGCAGTTCGTCGCTGCTAGGTAAGGTCGAGGAGTGGCAGGTAGAAAGAAGTCTAACAACTTCAGACCACAACGCTATAACCTTCTCGATGCGCCTAGAAAAGGCCCTGGAACCCTTACGGCCGATTTCGACGCACATCTACAACACCAAGAAGGCCAAGTGGTCCGACTTCAACACCCACTTCAACACCAGCCTAGCAGACAGTGACATCACCCAAGTCAGAGTCTCGAACGCATCGAACCCAGAAGATCTGGAGACAATCATTTTAAACTATACTCAGAACATCCACCGCTCATGCGAGGAAGCGATTCCAAAACTGGGGTCGCCCAAACACAACGCCAAACCCCCATGGTGGAGTCCTTCTCTAGACCGTCTCAAAAAAGACGCCATGACAAAGAAGAGAATGATCCGGAACGCAGCCGCAAGCCGTAGACACTTCACCATCCAAGAGTACGTGCTGGCCAAACAAACTTACACGACAGCAGCAATGGAAGCAGCCACAGCCAACTGGAAGCACTTCTGCACGAAGCAGGACCGAGAGAGCAAGTGGCACGGTATCTACAGGGTAATAAGGAAGACAGCCAGAAGAAAGGAGGACGCGCTCCTGAGAAACAACGCAGGCGAGACGCTCAGTCCAGAGCAATCTGCGGATCTTCTGTCAAAAACCTTCTACCCCGATGACTCAACGGATGCCGAACAACCCTACCACACTGCGTTAAGGAGGCTAGCGGAGGAGAAAAACCCCCAAGGTCTGTCTGCAGACGATCCGCCCTTCACGGCCGCGGAGCTGGAAATGGTTCTCCAGAACCAAAATCCGAAAAAAGCCCCCGGTCCCGACGGATTAACAGCAGACATCTGCATGGCGGCAATAAACTGCGATAGGGAGGTGTTCTTAGCGATAGCTAACAAGTGTCTGTCGCTGTCACACTTCCCGAAGCAGTGGAAGGTCGCCCACGTGTGCATTTTCCGCAAGCCAGGAAAGTACGACTACACCAGCCCTAAGTCGTACAGGCCTACAGGTCTGTTCTCAGTCCTAGGAAAAATCGTCGAGAAACTTCTAGTGGGCCGACTACAGTGGCACTTCCTCCCAACACTACACACAAACCAATACGGCTTCATGCCACAACGCGGAACTGAGGACGCCCTCTATGCTCTAGTGGGCCACTTACGAGCCGAAATCAAAGCCAAAAAGATCGTGCTTTTGATATCACTGGACATAGAGGGATCCTTTGACAACGCGTGGTGGCCCGTACTCAAGAAGCAAATGGTAGCCAAGAGTTGTCCAGCAAATATCTACACTCTCGTCGCCTCATACCTACAAGACCGGAACATCAGGGTCAACTACGCCAGAGCGACTAGCGAGAAGGGAACCACGAAACGATGCTCCAGGGTTCAATTGCCAGACCGTGGTTTTGGAACCTTATCCTAGATCCACTCCTACACAAAATGGCTAGTATGGGGGTATACTGCCAAGCCTTCGCGGACGACGTTGTCCTGGTTTTCTCTGACTTCACAGCCGGTCCCCTGCAGCAATCAGCCAACAGCACGCTAGCCAAAGTATTGGAATGGGGCGTCCAAAATAAGCTACGTTTCGCCGCGTACAAGACCAATGTGATGGTGTTAACGAGGAAGCGAAAGTACGACGTTCCGGTACTTCATATGTCGGGCACGCGGCTAAACCTGGTTGAGGAAGTGAAACTGTTAGGTCTTACGATAGACTCCCAACTCACCTTCAATGCGCACGTGTCTGCGACCTGTAGGCCGCAGACAGAAGCACAGACAAAGCAGTTGGCATGTGCGGCGAGGGTGACTTGGGGTCTGAACAGAGAAATAATCAGGACGATATACGTGTCGGTGATAGAGCCCATCGTGATGTATGCAGCGAGTGCATGGGCCCGCGCAGCTGAGAAACTGATGACAAGGAAAATGTTTGACTCACTGCAGAGGGGCTTCGCGCAGAAAATCTGCAAAGCACTTATCCTGTCAGGCCAACTCCCCCTAGACCTCCGGGTAATCGAGGCGGTTTTACTCAAAGAACTTGGAACATTTCGACTGTTAATAAGAGGTGAGCAATTAAGCCTGATAATGTTTGCTTTTATTGCTCGCATGACGGAGCTTCACGAATAACTCGGCTCAATATCATTAAAATCAAATTATCAACAGTAACCCTTTACTACCGCTCACTAACTCATTTTTTTATGTACGGAAAACGATCGCGAGATCTACCTCTATCATAATATTACTTTGAAAGTAAACAAGTGAATTCAGATCTGAAAACGATGGTTGTAAATCGTTGAGCAACAAGATCTGTTCTGAATACACGTAAATGACCAGTACCGTTACTAACTAGATACAATTACGATAGCCCAGAGACATTACTAACTCTTGCCACTGAAAACGACTAGTTATTCATTCATTTTGGATATCTCATCTTCTTATGGGATATCTCATCCTAAAGTTCGTACTGAACTAAATGTTGAAGATAAACCGCCAATAGGAAACTCACTTATTACTTGCCTTTTAGTAAGTGTTTCTTATTTACCTAGTGATAGTGCTAGGTATAACCACTACCAATTCAGTGATCAAACATGAACACTCTTATAACGCAAAATAGCATCTCTTCACTAGAGAATATTCGACCTCGCTATCAAAATAAGTCGCTTCCAGCGACTCACCGAGTATTCCATTCCAAACTTGCGAGCTTATGACCCCACAAGCTATTGTCACCACAGCTGTTGTCATAACGTTCGGCTACCATTTGCGAACTGCTAGCCGCTGCTGCTGCAGTTCCTCTTAAACTCTCAGGTTTTGACACGTCAGCCTTCGCATGCAGCATCCGGACCGCCAGCCTGCAGCAGAGGCATCAGGCTGCGACACAATATGGTATCTGAAACATGAAAAGCATTACGAGAGTATATGTTCACATGGTTATCTTAACCATACACAGCTTTGATGGAAATTAACCGATGCACCGGTGTAGTAACCTAAACAAATCAATCTGCCTAGCCTTATCTCAACTACATTGGGGTCGGCTTCCAGTCGGGAGGGACTGCCTATCTGACCTCCACAACCCAGTAACGGGGTAACACGGTACCCCTTGGCAAGAATGGTGTCAGATCTCAGGCTTCTGACTATCCGTAACGACTGTCAAAGATCTTCAAATGACAGCCGGGACCAACGACTTAACGTGCTTGCTGAGGCACGGAGGAAATCCGGTATGTTGAAATGGTCACCGATCTCGTCAAGCGTTGCTTAACCTTGATGATCGACCAGTGCGACTATTATTATTATGCCACGAGCTTCTAGAAGTAGTAGTAACCTAAACCTGAAAAATGTGTTATTATGGACACCGAATGTGAGTGCACAGTCCCTGACCAAAACATGAACCACACATTACAGTGTCCCAAGTGCCCAGGTAGGTATATGAGCTTTAGAGAATCAAATGCCAGTTAACTCTCACTACATAAAACTATCACACTACAAAACTAATCAAAATATTTCATTTGGAATTATCATATTTTCCAGACTGAAATGTAAGGTAGGCACGTCACTGTTACCACATCGTTCTAACTTCCAATAATGGTCGGCCAAGGCCAGTCAAGGGCTACTGCCAGTGTTAGTAGAATAATAACACTTCAACAACACCAAAACTTGACCATCGATAACTAACATGAAATTATGATCTAACACGGGCCACGCTGACGATCCACTGAGTGCCATACCGTACACAAAACCAGAATTTTAAATAATGAACGCTCTTGGCCATAGTCATAACAAAATGAAAACGACTCACCAGATTGGCATAAAGATCCGTGTGTATGGATATGTCCACACGTCCATACGCGCCTCCTTGACCTGTCCAGCTCCGTGGTTGTTGCTAGCTTTCTTACTGCTCCGTTCCAGATTGGTTTTTCATTGTTCAAGACTGAGGGTAGTCGCAGAAACGAACCAAAACAGATTTCACTTCTATTTTTGCAAGAATTTAACCGCCATTTTCACTAACATTGTTTTTACGTGTGATCTCATAAGCACGACTGAATCCCAATTCTGATGTCGCATCAAGGTTGGCCGATAGATGCAAACCATCGGGAAGTCAGGATGTATTCCCTTAGGTTAAGACATCGTGTGTGGGCAGGTCGGTGGGTACAATCGTGCAAATGAAATCTCAAAAATTATTCGATACACTTGGTTTATTCAAATATTCAGTTACAATCTTGCTTACTAATATTACGGATCGACACTGATTCTACGACGTCTTAGCTCTAAGGCTATCAGTACTTCACTGCTCTATTCCACTGTCCCCACCGCGCAAGCGCTTAGTAAAAGCGTGCCAATGCGTAGTTGTTCTTGCTTTGCCGCCAGATGGCATGCTTAAGATTTGTTTTGACGTCCGTACTACTGACTAAACCCGACATATATACATATAGTATTTAGTGAGGGATGAACTCACGTAAATTAAAGTTAGTTAAGTAAGCCTAAAAATAATGTCCGACGTTGAAGTTAAACAATTGTAATTATTACGAAAAAAAAAACAAACAAAATATAAACACAATAAAAAAGAGCGCAGACTGCCACATGTCCGCGGTAGGATATTAAATTAAAAAAAAACAGGCAGTCTAACACTGAGTATAACAGCTTTTTTTTTTTTTTTTTAATTGGGACAATCCCACCGCACTATTCCCAAACCACTGCAACTCCTGAAAGCCAGAATCAACAGTGGCGACCACCAGAAAAGCGCCGAGGCAATGAAGCTCGACGAAGTCCCGGAGAATGAATTTAACTGTCTTGGATCCCGCAACGAAATTAATCAGAAAAGAAAATGGAGGAGTAAGAAAAATACAAATTTCCACTTCCCTCCATATCAAGCAGGAGACAGAACAAACAAGACCAATAGGCACAAAGGGTCGTTTACAACTGGGATAAGCCCAGTTGCCTAGCACCACGGATAAAAATTAGCATTAATATTAATGGGTCCTAACATTGTGAGCTTTTATATTTGATTTCAATAATAGGTATGGCAAAAGCGCTTGACCATGAGTATAACAGCTGTGTAATATTTGACAACTAAACAATAACACACATTTTATGTATGTGTCATAGGAAATCTATGAAAACCAGGTATTGTATAGAATTTCTAGGATGTCCTGTTTTAACAGATATCCTATTGTCGTTTAGGAATTTTGTACAATTGTAGTGTGTTGTGAGTAGGAAATGTGTGAAATACAGTTTATTTCATATTTTTTCGATAATTCTATAGATTTCCAAGGAATTGTATAGGATTCCTGATTTCATACACACACACACACACATATGTAGATACAATCACGCCTTGTCCCTTGGGGCTAGGCAGAAACTTCCATCTAGCCATCAGCTATGATCTCTACTTATTTCTCCACACCAGCACCACACTTTATAGACCTACAGTAATATAAAAACGTGCGTAGGTATTCCTAAAATAATTTTCTATTTCCATCTCAGATTACAGCCACGCGTTAAAGCCAGACCAAAACATTTTTCCACTAGCTCAATACAACATGTTTTATTCCTACTGCAGGGTATCAGCCTCCCATTTTTTCTACACATCCATATATTCCATATTTTGAATACATTGTACATAGCCCGGGGTTATATTCTCGCACGTTTCGTTACAGAGGATTTTGGTTAAGCTTTGCCAAAAATTTTGTGTAATATTTTGTTGGTGTTAATATGTGAATCTATGATAAAGGCATTTTAAAAGAGATTTTAAAAATATGTAAATATAAATAAAAATGGTTTAAACAAAATTTGAGTTTATACTATGCGCCAAAAATAAGCCGATAGAATTGCTAAACTTAAGTGGCAGTGGGCAGGGCACATTGCTGGCAGAACGGATGGCCGATGGGGCAGAAAGGTTCTGGAGTGGCGACCGCGAACCGGAAGACGTTGCGTTGGAAGGCCTTCCACCAGGTGGACCGAAGACCTGGTGAAGGTTGCGGGGATCCGCTGGTTGCAAGACGCACGGGACCGGTCAATGTGGCGACGCTTGGGGGAGGCAGTGGACGTCTTTCGGCTGATATGATGATGATGAACAAAAATACACAAAGGAAAAGTAGCACAAATGCGACATAAACAATCTGCACAAGAATCTGATTATTTGATGGTACAGTCATTGCAAACAGATCACTAAAATTCTAATACGATAAACTCGGTTACTTTAACTTTTGTAATCTACCAATTCTCTATTGCCTTTACAAAAAAGTGAAGCATATTTGCATCATTTTATATTTTCTCCAAAGATGGTATTAATGTAAGCGGACAGCCATTCAAATTCAAAAGAAGGCTTGGAAATCTAATTGCCTCTTAAAGAAGATAATTAAATCAATTCATCACAAAATGGAGCTAATCATAGAAAAGTGATTTTTACTTGTCCCCCGTAGGTACCTAAATTATAATTACGCATATTGGGGAAGACACGTTGTGACAGATGCCTCCCTTATGGCAATCTGACAGTTATTTGATATTCTGAATTAAGAACTTGGATTTAATAACGTTGGCTTAAGAGCCAACCTCCTCCTCCTCGTTCCTCCTTAAAACCTCCTCCTTTTTTGGAAGTCGATTAAAACCGACTTCCAAAAAAGGAGGAGGTTCTGAATTCGGATGTTTATCTATTTTTTAATGTATTTTCGCGCATAACTCCCTCATATATAAACGGATTTGCATAATTATTTTTTGTTGAAAGATATTATTCCGAAATGGGCCCATTTGAATTTGGTAAAGATCTGATGAAGAACTTCGGAGATATACAACAGAACTCTTCAATAACTAACGGCAAATCTATCGGGATTGCTGCAATCGCATGTATACCATTCACATTCATTCATTTATGTACCATTTCATAACTTACCGTCATCCAGTATGCTCTAAACGGGTACGCAGACGTGTATAGTTCACCCTGGTAGGTACACTCTCATTCCACTTGTTATGTTCAAGTCACATGTTATTCGGGAAATCAATTCTGGCATCACTGTGGGCATTACAGGTACCTTATTATAGAACATGTCCTTGTACCACAAAAAATTGAAAAATAAAACTGTTTACAAATAAATACAACCGACTTCCAAACCGAACACTAGCCGACCGACTTCCGAAATTGAAGTTATTTTTCACTTTGTAGTGTTTTTATTTGGAAGTGTGTTGTATTTCTTTGTAAAAAAGTTTTTTATAATATCAAGAATATACCAACAATAATTTTATTTTCTTTTATAGGATAACGAGCCATGAACGAAGTACGGTCAACATGTTGTATTCAATATTTTGTAAAGAGCCTTAGCTTGCCATATTTTACACAATAGAAAGAAAAAAGTTAACAATCTTTATCCCCGATAAAAAGAGGTGGTTTTCAATATTACATAAAAAGTCTCAACCTTCGTCTACCCATAGATGCGAAAATTCCCAATGAGAGTAGGCCTTAGAAACTTACTTTTTAGTTTAAACGTTTAAAGACAAATACGTTTAGTAAATATGTTTAAGTTTTGTCTTAAGACATAGGAAGAAGTATTCTCTTTGTTACCATAACTTAACTTTTAACTTCAACCTAAAGAGCGTGTTACGATATTTCGTACAAACTTGCAATCCCTTAAGGCACAGATACTCCTGAATAGCTGATTTTAAAATGAGAATCACGTCTAAACGGCTAGTCGTAATTTGGATAAAATATATGTTATATAAGAAAATTTTCTTAATATTTTAATCTAAGAAAGTTATGTTAGTTATTACACAGACCAAAAAACGACAAAAGCACCAAAACCGTCGGGCGTATTTTCACGATCTCAAAGACAATTTAATTATCTACATTTTGATCTAAAGATATTTTTTAAAGTCTTAGAATAATAAGGAAATTAAAAAAAAAGTACTGCATTTTAGGTCGCGTGAGTGTGAAATGAGTGCGCGTTTTGTTCCCTCAAGTTCGATGCCGACTGTCGTCGTCTTAATCAAATACGCAAACGCAAGATCCTCTCCCTTAAATCGATTCCCCAATGCTGGAGGTCGTGAGTTTGTTACCGCATCATAGTTTCAAAATTTTCTCCTTGATGATGTTTCTCCACTTTCAGCAACATGTTACGGATTCTGTGGTTTTAATATTTAACGAGGTTTGGAAATACGCTAGAGCAAAATAAGTTGAGTATTTTTGCGTCAAAGGGTTTAGAGAGATACGAAAGATTAATTTTTAATTTTCTATTGAAAACTTAAAATCACTATACATCTCTTACTGGCTGTCTGGTTAGCAAACAGAATCAGTAAAACAACATCGAATTTCCGTCTAATCCTCTTCCATATATTTCCTAGTTTACGATCACAAAATCTGAGTCCCGAAAGTCTTTATTTACGAAGCTTTACAGCCACCATAAGTACATTGGGGGCGAAAGTTATTATTTTTTGCAGTATCATAAAGTAACAGGTGGGATGTCGTAAAGTACGGTTTATTTTTACGTTAATCCGTACACTGAACCATAGTTAATTCAATTGCTATTGGCTAGGGGGTACTGGTGTTCTTGTCTTGACGGCATTTCAGAAAATAACTGCAGTATAGATGGCATTCATCTTTCGAAGAGAAAATAGTTGATTATTTATCTAGGGAGCAAACAACTATTTACCGTACCGTATGGTGACGGACGTAAAGAATTCACCATCCCGTATCTTCCCATGGGAGTCGTAAGAAGAGGCGATTAAGGGACACACCAGAGAATGGGCAGCAGCGTTCTCTTTGCACTTTACCAACAAACTGCGATCGCCAACCCGCCTGCCAAGCGTGGCGATTATGGCAAACCCCCCCAAACCAAAATGAATAGCAAACAGAATAAAAGGCCCCGAGTGCCCGGCAGCCTGTCTACCCTCGGCTACGGTAGCGGTCGAGGCGACGGCGTGGCAAGGGGTGCAAAGAATCCCCGGAGTGGACCCGGCTACCCCAATAAACACCGACAACTGGACCTGGAAAAATATAACACGCGAACACTCCGGACTGACGAGAAGATATCCGAACTCGTGAAAGAATTGAGCAGGTTATGATGGAGCATTATAGGGTTATCTGAAGTTCGAAGAAAGAGGGAGGACTCGATAATCCACAAATCCGGTAACCTGCTCTATTTCCGAGAGGGTGTTATACAGAAGACCGAAGAGTACAACCTGCCTCTCTGTTTGGCGTTTGTGGACTACGAGATAGCCTTCGATTCGATCGAGACTTGGGCTATACTGCAGTCTCTCCAACGGTGCCAAATTGACTACCAATACATCGAGGTCTGAGGTGTTTTTACCAAAACGCTTCCGATTCAGGATCAGACTCAGAACCCGTACATTTGCAGCGAGGTAGGAGACAGGGAGACATCATATTTCCGAAGCTGTTTACCGCTGCACTGGAGGACGTCTTCACTGTTCTGAACTAGATAGGGCTAGGCATCAACATCAATGGCGAGTACACTCACCTTTGGTTTGCGATATAGTGGTTATGGCTGAGAACATGGAGGACCTCAGTACAAAGCTCGATGACCTCAGTAGAGCTTCCGAAAGAGTGGGTCTTAGGATGAACATGGACATAACCAAGGTGATGCTGAATGCCCATGTTACACCCACTCCTATCAAGGTCGGAGACTCTACACTCGAAGTTGTGGGAGACTATGTCTACCTGGGACAGACGATCCAGTTGGTTAGGGTCAACTTCGAGAAATAGGTCAACCGTCGAATCCGACTTGCCTGGGCAACGTTCGGGCAGATGTGCAGTATCTTCTCGTCCAACTTACCACAGTGTCTGAAGACGAAAGTATATGACCAGTGTGTGTTGCCAGTAATGCCTATAGCTCTGAGACGTGGTCGCTTACAATGGGCCTCATCAGAAAGCTTACAGTCACTCAAAGGGCAATGGAGAGGGCTATGCTCGGAGTTTCCTTGCGTGATCGAATCAGACATGTAGAGATCCACAAGAGATCCAGGGTTACCGACATAGCCCGAAGAATTGCCAAACTTAAGTGGCAGTGGGCAGGGCACATTGCTCCCAGAACGGATGGTCGATGGGGCAAAAAGGTTCCGGAGTGGAGACCGCGAACTATAAGACGTTGCGTTGGAAGGCCTCCCACCAGGTGGACCGATGACCTGGTGAAGGTTGCAGGGATCCACTGGTTGCGAGACGCTTGGGGGGGGCTATGTTCAGCAGTGGACGTCTTTCGGCTGATATGGTGATGATGATGATGAAACAACTATTTTAAAAGCAAGAGTGTTTTTTTACAACTATTTAACAACTATTTTAAAGGCTAGAGTAGAATCCCGAGCGTAGCAAAGTCCGAAGGGATTATTGAGCTATTTTGGTCCCTGTTTACGAGAAATAAACTAGCTCTTAATGAATAGATGTGATAAATATTCATTTTCACACCACCTGCTTGCAATGAGCAATTAAATATCATGCAATCTCAACGTAAAGTAAAGCATTAACTCTCAAGGGAGGTAAAGTTGTATGAAACTCCCAAGAGAGTAAAATGATTTGAATTTGGAACGTCAAATTCGTGTGGACACTCGTGGCAAAATCTAAGTAAAAAATGCCCATACGGCATTGTAAAGAGGTTTGTTCCAAAATTGAACTGGCCACCATAATTGAAACTCAAAATAAAAAAGCGCGATTTCAAAGAAAGTGAAACAATGGACGGTGTTTGGTGCTGTGAATTTTCAGTGAATTTTATTGCAATATTTGTGTTGACAAACAATTTCGGAGGATAGTGATTCTACTTCAGAGTTTATGAAAACACAGATAGGAAAAAGGCTATGACGATTTTGTTCAATGGAGAACAACAAAAGTGTCGGGATCCGGCCTTTTAGTTTATTTCCAATACTTATTAGAAACTCGTAAGTCAATACTCAAATCTACAATAAGCACTAAACACAATATTCAAATCAATACATACAGCGGCTTATTATTGTTTCGCAGAAGGTGCAAAAAGTAGAATATGCTCCTCTGGGATAAAGCCTGTCTTCGTCTTGGGCAGCTTGAACCTCTCGCTTCACTCAGGACTCTACATAGCTAATTCAGCATAGTTAATTCAGTCCCTCGTTACGATCAGGATTCAATATTCCGCCCGTAACGTAAGACAGTATTTATTCCCTTGGTGCATAATCTACTATAAAACGTGGTTTAGGCGTAAATTCTCTAATCAGTTAATCTGGTCAATATTCAGATAATCTTTGTGTCTAAAATAACAAAATCAATCAATATTATAAGTTTATTTTGACAAAAACTTGCGGACAAATTAGGGTAACAGTTAACCAGATTATAATAAGCGTAGTGTGACCGTGAATTAGCTATAATATTTTTTTGCTATCTAGCTATGTTCCTCTCCTGCAAAGGCTTCTAGCTCTCCAGCCCCCCTAGACAAGTTACAAAAGTTTCGTATCGTTTCTCTTTCTACAATCGTTAACGCCTTCTATTTGTATGGTCTGACCACGTGACTTAACGTTCAGATGTGTCATTTCCATACATTGATTTGTTTTCTACTAGCGTTATCGATTGTATATTGTCAACTTGGCTACAGGCGCAGTTCTTCAAGTTTTCAGAAGACTGAGTCTTTCCACCTAACCAACCCAACCTATCTGTGTATTTCTTCTGGCCATCTCTATTTTAGCCTGCCGTGACCGTGGTGGTTCGCTGTGTCACACGGACTGCCCGTCCGCTCATTATTCAAATTTCCCAGATTTACTGCACAGTTGCTTGCTGCGATCGAGTCGAGAATTCCCCGCATTGATTGTCAAAAAGCTCTCACAAAAAAAAAGGTCTAATCTCAAACTTTTGAAATCATATTCGCGAAAGACTGCCTTGTTTTCTCTTTACCCTAAGGGTGGTTATGCACTACACGTCCGTGTCCGTGATCCGATTCCGTGATTTGAGTGCCGAGTTCAAAATGTTCTGAATTATGACGGATAGAGTTCGGATATATTTATTTATTTATTGAGACTTCATGCACAAAGGTACAAAGGCGGACTTAATGTCTTAGGCATTCTCTACCCGTCAACCAAGGGCGGTGAAGAGACAACATGGCGGTGCATAATTTAATAATAAAAAAAACTAGTAGTTATTATGCTAAAATAGGTGAAATAGAGTAACAGAAAAGAAGAAAGTGAGATGACTCTCCTTATTTGTGTTGAAAATAAATCTGCAATTTCCGCTTAAATGCGTACCGACTGGTGGCCGTCCTGATCTCATATAGCTGGTGGCTGTCTGATATAGTGCGTAAGCTTCCCTACAAGAAGTACTACGGCTACTTAGGAACCGAAATTTCACGGACACGGATCGGATGTAGTATACGCCCTAACAATACACCTGAAATTGTTCTACGTAACAACATTTGTAATGCGAAACGCTGCCGGACTAAATAAGAATTAACTTCAAATTGTTTCATAATAAGGCTTCTTAGACTTTTCCCAACTATATTGGGATTGGCTTCTAATCTAACCAGATGCAGCATAGTACCAGTATTTTAAATTCAAAAGTCAAAGTCAAATGTGTTTATTTCAATTAGGTCATTAAGCGGCACTTTTGAACGTTAAAATTTACAAGTAATAAAAATTGATTCTACCGTGCATTCGGAAACGTAGCTTGTTATGGAGAAGAACGCACAAGAAACTCTATACATACTCTTTAAAAAAAAAAAAAATTTTTACATTATTTACATAAGTACATACATTAATAAATTCATATACGTGAGGATGATGCACCCAGCTCTACTTTACTACATATAATTATAAAGAATTACAAGCACTAACAGGTAAATTCCTTCACTTGGTAAATAGGAACATGATTCTCACGTACTTACAAATACTGCAAACATAGGTAAATTACCTAATTCAACAACAACGGAACAGTGTGCGAGTTATTTTTTGTTTAAACAAAAAGAGAAGAAAACATAAATAAAAATAAAGCGTTATTATAATTTTGAATATAATACAAATTAACCAGTTTCATTTTGTCCACAGTAAAGATTGGCTTATGGAGCAGGACCAGCATGTTTCCAAGCTTTCTTATCATGAATATAATCATCTAATTGGTAATATGCTTGTTTACAAAGTGTGCTTCTAACTATTGTTTTAAATTTTCTTTCATTTAGTTTTACTATCTCACAAGGTATTTTGTTATAGAATTTAACACCGTACCCCATGAAAGATGTGTGCACTTTAGCTAATCTATAAGATGGTTGATCTAACTTATCTTTATTTCTAGTATTGTATATTTATCTTTATTTCTACACGGAGTGACTGCCTATCTGACCTCCATAACCCGGTAACATTGAACATTTTATTTAAAATATATTTGCACAATTAAAAAGAAAGAAAAGTGGTAGTAGCTTGCCGTGCATTGTCATCCAAACCAAACGTGTATGCAAAATTTCATCTTATATGGTTGAGGATAACTGCTTTAAAATTCCCTTGCAGAATTTGACCCGACCATGCATACATACATTGCAAGTTAATAAAAAGCTTGTAAAATTATATTATATCTACCCACTCACATCCAAATCTATTTCCATTAAAAGCTAAAGACATCTGTCAAGAAAACTTAAAGCAATGAAATTAAGAGAAACACATTAATTGCAAACAGCACATTAAATAGACCTAATTACTCCTGAAATTATTCTCAAAATTTCCCAAAATACATTTGTCGACACTGTTTCCAGAAATCACCTTTACTTCTATCGAGCGGGATAAAAGTATAAATTATAACACGATTTAGAAAGTGAGTATATTTGCTATTTCACCCATAAAAGGTGTAATAAAAATAAAATATTGTTACCACACTCTGCGACAAGCACCTGCACACGTTCCTTTTACTGAGATTTTTGTTAACGTATGATCTACGTTACTGTAAAAACCTGAACTACAGTGAAACCTAAGATTTACCAGTAACACTTGGTAAATCATTGCGTATCATAGTGTGTCATAGACATTATAATTTTTCAACATTAACTCTGAGGTAAATTTTATGATTTACCGCGTTATTGCAAGAAAAAGCCCGAAATTAGCGATTATCATAGGCCATTTCAGACATTTGCCATTAAGACTTTGGTTTTACCGGGAAATTCTGTGTTTTGCCGTAGTTCGGGCTTTTACAGCAACATATATATTTATAGAAAGATACTTTATTTTTGTACGAAAAGTTTGTCCACTTTCCATTCCTTTCGCAAGATTCGATTATTTTGTACATAAAATAGGGATGATTACCGAAGGGTTTCTTTTTATTGAAGGGTGTCTTTCGAACTTTTTTTTACAGATTTCCATGTTCACTTTTAGCTAGAGGGCTGATTGGCATGTTCCTCGTATATATTTTGAAGATTTTTTCGAACTTCGCTTTACCTTTCAAAATAATGATAATAATAAATCTATTCAGAGTAATTGAAAGAAACACATTATTACAAAAAAATATTAAGAGCTAGTTTATACCAGCTGTAGGTATTTTTCTGCTGCCAAAAAAATCGTTTTCCCAAACCACGAAGAATATCTAAGTCACAATTATATGCCCCAAAGTAATTCAGACATACTATTTTCTACTATCTTAATTTCACCGTCATATTATTAGACTCAATTAGACCAACTTTTACTCAATTAGACCACCTTTTAATTTGCTGCAATTTGGATGCCAGCCAATCATATTATTGCTTGAAATATTAGTGGTTGGCTATGTTTTATGCCAGGTATGTAGTATGTTACCTATGTTTTCTTATAACATAAGTCTCATTTCTAAAGGCTCTACAGAAAAACTATTTTCATAATGTCCCTCGGCAATCATCGACTTTAGCAGTTTTCTTTCCATTTTTTAAATAAATTACATCAACTTAAAAGAGTATTAACAACTCTATATACTTCCAAGTTGATTGAGAGCGTCCGGTCTGCACCAAGTGGAAATAGTTGTACTGTACTTCACTTTAAAGCCCACAGAACCTACACTTGATACCTTCAAATTTCTTTCTTGGACTGCAGTTGAAAATCAACGTCAGATGGTAGAATAGAAAATACTTTATTGTACACCATAAAATTATAAACAATTACAAGAAAACATATAAAAACGGGTACAAAGGCGGTCTTATCGCTGAGAGCGATATCTACCAGACAACCTTTGGATGGACTGAAAAAAAACTTAAAATAAAAAAGGGGGTAGTCTGCGGTGTACTGCTATTAGATAAAAACATAAATATATACAAGATTATATTACTATAATAAATACTATACATAAACCTATATATAAGCATACATACCTAATATGACATGAAATTTATAGAAAGAGAGAGAAACAAAAAGAAAAAGGGTTAAATAATGATGACAGAGATTCGATCAGAATAGAAAAGCACCGAGTGTTGCCATCTGAACTTATGCTAAGCTAAGGCCCGTAAGTATTAGTACTTTAATATTTATACCTTCGTTTCTGTTTTAATTTATCTAAGCCAATTAACGAATTTTCTTTCTTTTGTCTAGGTACAAACAATGGATTGATGATGGAACTAATTATTATAGCCAAGCATTTTTCTTCAAGATTACAAAGATTTATTCAAAGGGTCCATTAAGTATTATAAAAAGAACCGCAAGAAATAAATGAACTAAATAATTTACAACGGGTACATATTAGAATATCAAAGATTAAAATACCTACGGATAAAATGCCACAGTTCAAAACATCGAAAATTAAAATAACGATTAAAATGACGAAATATCTAAAATCGTTACATCTAAGATTAGAATGCCGACTGACTAAAATATCGACTGATTCAAAATGTCGATAGTCATTATACCTATGTTCAAAATGTCAACATTTAAAACACCTAAGTTCATTATATTTATGTTAAAAATACCTACTCGTTAGAATATCGAAAAATTATTATATATGTGGTATGAGTGGAAAAAATGTAGGTAGATTTGAAATTGTCACACTCTGCCAACGCATTGATATTAGTCATTAGTCTGTCCTCCACTGCAAACATTTAACGTATTGTTTAGCGAATATTATCATGTCGGAAAACGGATTAGTAGTTTTTAAGCGCTCGCCGGCCGCTACCGCGGCACCGCTCGCTACACAGTTCTAACCTTTTTTTATTTTTTTTATGCCTAACGCATACCGCGCCGTTCGGGGAGACGACGCGGTTATGTGGAGCTTGCACAGAATAAAACTCCGCCTGTGCACCTACTTTCGCCTTGATGGGTGGGCCGCGAGAAATGCTACGCATGACCTTCGCGACCCATCCAGCGTAGCCCACTTCTGGGCTCTGTCTTCTTTGCCCGCCTCCGGGCTCCTTTCTCCTTCGGCGATGTCTGGGTGCACTGGGATATCACCACACTCCAGGGGCCGTGCAGCATGAACGACAGAGTCCCCGATCTATCATTCGCTGACCCCTGTTATGGTGGCATCAGGTCAGCGTTTCGCCGCCTGCGTCGTCCTGCCCTTCTGCGACGAATCGGGTCAGCGAGAGAGTCTGCCTCCCTGGCCCGCTCCGCCGCTTCTTTCTGCGAGATAACAGAAAGACGCAACCACCTCCCATGCTCTTTCACTGCCGACCATTGCCCTAACAATGGCCGGCAGTGACAGGTCTTGCCCAATTTCTGCCTTCATAACACGAAGCTGCGCCTCCCAGGCAGGGCACTGCTCGAGAGTATGCAGGGCCGTGTCCTGGTTGCAACCGCACTGGTGACATATGGGGGTCGCCTCCCGTCTTGCCACTGTGTGCAGGTATTTGCCAAAGCAGCCATGCCCCGATAATACCTGCACTAAATGGAACGACAACGTCCCGTGTCGCCTCCGTATCCACTCCTCCAGGATTGGCTGGATAGCCCCAACAGTCCAGTGACCTGCACTGGGAGTCTCCAGCCTCTCCGCCCATTGCCTCATGATGGCAGTCTGCACCTCTCTGCGCCACCTTATCATCACTTCGGGACACAGTTCTAACCTAACCTAACTTATTTCACCCAGTACAAAATGACGAATAATTCATCTGCAATCTGTCGCAGAAAGTTGTCGCCGTTGTCTAATTATCTAGTCGCAGATAAATTGTAGTTATGATTCGTTATTTTGATCGGGTGATATAGGTTAGGTTAGGTTAGAACACTGACCAACTGAGCGTGAGCCGAGCGAGCGAAGCGAGCGGTGCCGCGGCAGCAGCCGGCGAGCGCTACTTCCAAGTTGCTCGCAGATGTTTTTCACCATTTTATAATTATGCGGGTTTTCGCAATATCCGAAATATCAAATTACCCTGTGTAATACATAATAAATATCGATATTTTGGACATTCGATACTCTGTACTTCGATATTTGAAGCATTCAATACTCTGTACTTTCGATATTTAGATCTTTCGATGTCACTTTTGTAGATAATTAGATTTTAGATATATTGGACGTAGGTTAACTAACCATTCGACATTATAAACTTTCGAAATGGTCATTCGATATTTAAATTTTCGATGTTTTGAACAGTGACATTTTAACCGTAGGTATTTTAATATTCGATATTCTAATATGTACCCTTTACAACAGCTTCAATTGTAAGCAAAGATGAGTTAAAATCCTGTCTAACATTGAAGTAGGTATCGGCTGTGGTAAACAAATAAAGCAGACAATAGGACAAAAGGTTCACTTCTCACAATGTCTAAAAGCGTCAAATATAATTTTGTAGTTACAAGTTGGTTAAGGTTATTGTGTGGTAAAAGAGCCTCATTAAATATTTTAAGATTGCTGTCAATACCAACACCAAAAACACCAATACCACCATTACCACCACCATGCATTAGAACACCAACCAGCACCACATTTCCAGCGCGTATATTTACTGCTTTTCAATTTCTCTCAGCGTTCAGATCTCGGCTGCGTAGACATAATAATTGTACAACGTCGCAATTCGCGCTTGAGGTGACTTCGGGCGAGTTTTCGTTAGATACGTTCGTCCTCCCAGTAATTTCCAAAATTTTGAACCAGTGCTCACTATCAGTCTTCATTTCAGTATTCAGCCTTTCGTTATCTTTCGTGAGCCTTCTATAACTTCCCTACTCCGTGACAGAAGTGTGTTAACGCAATGTATTCGTGTTCTCTTTAACTTGCTCGTGAGACAGAAGAACTTTGAAATAGAGCCTACGTAGTCTAGATAAAAAACTTTTTGTATACTTATGTACGTACCTTTTCTTTGAAGAGCTGTTGAAGTAAAAGATTTGTCTCGAATAGCAGACGTTGCCTTTAAATCTTCTAACTAAACAATAATTTGGAGGTAGTGGATTCTTATAAGCTTTTTTGTTTCAATGATTCATTGTATTGTTTTATGGTTAAAAAAATTGTGTGTCTCAATAAGAGCTGTGAACAATTCTTCCCCAACATGCTACAGATTTTTTTCTCTTCACTACGCTTGGAAGATGGATGAGTTATGGATGAGGTTTCACATAACAAACCTTTACATCCAGAATGTAATACTCAGTATATCTAAGACACAGAAACTATACACTATAATTTTCCCTTTAGGAAACATTTTTTACCCACCAACAAAAATAATGAGGTTGCTCTAAATCTCTTTGCCAGCTAAACTGCATCAAACTTTATTCATAGCCTCGTCGAAATTCCCCTTAAACTACACCTTTATTATGTAGCCCTCCACCAACTACATGTCCGCATTACCCCTGGGCAACCCCCAGAGTGCCGTTGGGTTAAAATACATGAACATGACACTGCACTGAAACTGCGACAAAGGAGTTTATTATGCTATTAACTGGTTTCAACTTGTTCATTTTTTGGTAAATTATAAGCTGGCTGGAAAATGTTTTTTGCATTTTTTTTTGCAGCTGCGTTCTGTTTTTAAGTGCAGCTTTTGTAGTGTTTTACGTTGTGCATTGTTTTATGGGGTAACACTATTATCGTTTATTTATATTTTTGTTTAATAGTAGACTTTTATTGTTGTTTAAATAATGGATTACTATTGTATGCAGTTTTTATATACATTGAGGTAGTGTTTAGATGTGTTCCAGTGGTGATCAGAACTGCTTGTTTAGCTACTACTTTGGCGTTTTTGATGTGGTTTTGTGAGATTAAAAATAAAGCAAGTTGTCGTTACAAATGGTCGTTAGCAAATATACTATTTTTAGGGTTCCGTACCACAAAATGAAAAAAACGGAACCCTAATAGGATCACTGACAAAGTGATCCTATAAGGGTCCCTCCGTCCATCTGTCTGTCAAGACCCTTTTCTCAAGAACGCGTGGACGTATCAAACTGAAATTTATATCAAATACTCAGGTCTACTGTCCCTTGAAGCTGTGAAAAAAAAATCAAATCTCAACCACACGCAAACAAAAGACACACTCAAAAGACACGCAAACAAAAGATACTCTTTTGATTGCGTTTGCTTCGAGATTGCCGTTGATGTCGCAAATTTTCGACACGCGCAAGGGAATCAAAACCTAAAGGGTACTTCCCGTGAACTCAGAATCTTTTGAAATTTGGTACGAAGCAATGTCTTATAGCATAGATAGAGGAAAAATAGCTAAAACCGTAAATTTGTAGTTACATCATGTAATAATAATATTTTTTATAATTTTAAACTTACTTAAACGTACTTTCCTCATGAACGTGTAGAGGTATTATATTGAAATTCATATTAAATACTCAGGTCTAACTTTAAGCTGTAATAAAATCAAACTTCTATGTCCCTCTTTTTTTTTCAAATAAAGAATATAAAATAAAATAAAGCAGTATTTTATACCAAATTCAGCAGTTTTAATTCAACCATGAGAAGAGATAGTATGTTAGTAACTTTCACGAATAGTTTTGATATTTATTTTTATCGAAACAAACCGTAAAACTCAGGTGGCTGTTATCTACGAAGAAGTAAAAATGATTTGTTTGTTTTTTTTGCCGCCTTTATTATCACAACAAAGGGGCTGACAGGTACAGGGAAACAGTCACCCGATGCTGCTATGCTATTGGTTGATGAGTATAAGTCGGCGTTACTATAGCGGGCGAGCTCTGCAAGCAGGAATAGTCCTTACGGTAATCAGATATAGATTTTGCTGATATGAGTAACTGTCAGCTGATTTGTTTTGTTGCGCGCACAGCTGAATGACACAAAGTACATATGCGAAAACCTATTGAATGGGAAAAAAAAAATCGAGCATTGTATATTTTTGACCGACTTCAAAAAAGTAGGAGGTTTCTCAATTCGATGGTATTTTTTTTTTATGTTTGTTCGAAGATAACTTCGTAATTTATGAACTGATTTTGATGATTTTTTTTTTGGAATGGAGATATCCCAAGAGTGGTACCATGATAAGGAAACCAGGATCTGATGATGGTATCCCAGAAAAATCGAGGGAACTCCTCAAATATTATAGGCACACATATAGCGATTTTGGTATTTTTTATCAACAATGCAATCATTTACACTCAGAAAGTGTCATTTGGTGAAATAGAACTGATGAAGAAGACCACAGATCGCCCCTGGAACTCTTTTATGCTAAGTTTGTCACGGGTATAAGATATATCGAGTAGATAACGGACTATGATGAAGCAAATTCTTATAAATAAATGGTACTGATGAAAATGGTAACATCGAAATAATCTGTACTTCGAAACTAGTAGGCACTGGAACTCCGAAATAAAACAATGGATCCTAGTCGTGTTTAGGGTAATTAAAATTGTCATGAGATTTACTTTGGCTATAAATGATTTTCATGGTATTTGGAGGTACGGTCTACCAAAACTAAAAAGAGATAAATAAAAAACTATTTAATTACTATTTAATTTTATTATTTATTTGTTGTTTAATTATTAATTAATTAGACTAATAATCAGACTACAGCATGCCATGAAAAGATATTTATGTTCTCTCATTTTATACCAATATTAAACATGCAGTGAAAATGACATCCACTGCCAGTAAAATGACATCCAGTAGCTTATTATACCGTATTATGATAGGTGGGGGTTAAGAGGGGTAGACAGGGCTTCTAACTACCACTAACGACTGTCAAACTATGAACCCGTCATCTAGGAATGACAAACAGGCCGGGACCAACGAAGCAAAATGCTTTCCAAGGCCCAGTTTACCAAATTATAATTACTATAGTATACTGTTAATATATATGCAGTTTTATAATTTTTTACAAGGGGCAACTGGTCCCTGGTCCCAGTTTCATAGTGGACCAAATGCGCCCTAACCCTACAACACACGTATAATTACGGCCCAGTGACTTTTTACTGAACAATCATTTGTTTCCACCAGACTGTTTGCAGGAAAATTTAACTGCACTTTGCAAACAGTCCGGAATGTGGTGGTGGTTACACTGAGAGGGCATTCAAAATAGAAAACCAGCCAGAAAAATATTTCTTAGCGATGCCAGAGTCAGAGGCCAGAGTCCGATTCGCACGATATTATCGGGACTTCGATTTTGCACACGTGATATTTTCTGTTGAAAAAGGTTTCGATAGAAAATATCGCGTTACCCTAAATGTGGAAATTTTATATTTTAACAACTATGTCTGGTGTCCTTAATACTAATAACTCAGTGCTTATATTGCGCCGTGCCGTAAATTCGCACTCGTCCGTCGGCTGCCATCCTCGGAGACTACCTCAGGTAATACCCACTTACTTATAATTATGATTTTAATAGTGCATTACAGATCGGCAGACCAGCAGCTTGACTGACAGACTAACAGAATGACAGATGACGTTTTGAACGGAAGTAAAATACTATGGGGTTGTAGTTTTAAGTGTTCCGTTCTGTACCAGGCGGACGTGATCGCTTGAGGTAGGTATCCGGCGTTTTTAAGGCGCGTTGACGCCCTGTACCTATAGTTGATTCATCAAAAGTTCTGAAGCCTGGGAGGTTGATTGGTGGCTGCTAGGTGTAGGCTTAATGTCCAGGAAATAAAAGACTTAATTCTTCATGATTATTTGCGATGTTTTGCAGGGTCTTCGTTACACAAAGTTGCGTGGATTTGACTAATACATGATAATGGCTACAAATTGCACAGCGCGCCTGCGCACTATCGTTCTACGAAACTTTACTGTAACGTGGGCCTTGATATTGCGCACACGCAGATTTTTTATTTACAAAAGTTTTGCAGAAGCAGACAGAAGCTCCCCCATCCATGAAGGTATAAGAGAGCGACCCATATGGTTGGATGCACCCTGAAATGGCCCATCCAATAAACCTTGAACAAGGTTCCCAACTTTAACCCCTGGAGAGATACTCCAGGAAGAATGAAGGATGAAGGGAAATTCTGTAAATTTTTGGACTTAGAAGCTATTTTCTTCTAAAACTATACATCTTACTACTAGGAAACTATATGGGTCTTGCAACCCTTCTATAAGGCTATAGCAATATACTGTTTCTATACCTACATCTATATCTTCCAGGCGCGCAACTGTCTGGAAGCGTTAGACTGAACAAAATGTACTTATTTTAACATTAAAAAGTCATTTCATACTCAGACTCTTAGAGGGATCCCCACCTACCAAGCACCATCCGATAGCCCTTGCGAAAGGCTACCCGGTGGTAGTACTCTAGTGGGTGTAGCTTCAAACCTCGAAGTAGAATTCACCCTGGAGTGGTCGGTGCTACGAAAAAACCATGGAACCTCACAGCCTGGTACGAAGGTTATCTCTCCAACCACCAGAAAAACGCAATCTTAGCCACTTTCATTGATATTGAAGGTGCCTTTGACTTAACTAATTTCACAAGCATCGGGCAAGCACTCGCCATGCACGGTGTTGCATCGATGCTCGCTGAATGGATTAACAACATGCTAAAAAACCGTGCTATTCAGTTCACTGTAAACACTACCACACTAGGTATCGTGAGTAGGAGCTGCCCTCAAGGTGGGTTGCTGTCACCACTTCTGTGGAATTTAGCCGTAAATGAGCTCATTGCAGAGCTCAACGCCAGCAGTCTATACTCGGTAGGATACGCAGATGACATAGCATTTCTAATCTCGGGTCAATTTGAGGGCATCTTATGTGATCTCATGAGAAAAGCCTTCAAAATAATTGAGAACTGGTGCACAAAGCACAAACTATCGGTTAACCCCTTAAAACGGAACTAATAATGTTCACTAACAAACGAAGTTTTGGATCACATAGGCTTCCATAACTTTTCAACACAGAATTAACTCTTAAAGAAGAGGTCAAGTACTTGGGGATGATCCTTGATAGCAAATTGCTCTGGAACAAGAATCTTGACTACAAACTCAGCAAATGCACAATTGTACTCTACCAGTGTAAAAACAAATTTGGTAAAACGTGGGGGCTCACTTCATAGATTACTCTGTGGCTATACACATTGGTGATCAGGCCAATGTTGGCTTATGGCACTTAGGTTTGGTGGACGAGGACAGAACTCTCGATCACCATCACCCGACTCCAACGGTTCCAGGGACAGACCTGTTCAGCTATCCCCGACTGCATGAGAACCACCCCAATAGCAGCCATGGAGATAGCCCTACAAATAACACCCCTGGACCTGTACATACAGCAAGAGGCGGCGCTAGCTGCCATCAGGCTAATGCATCTAGGTCTATGGGGCACACACCTCACCAGTCCACACGCTAAAATACAAGACCGAGCGATTGAGTGTCAACCTCTCATCGCTGCCCCGTGTGACAGAATACAAAAACAACCTATGTTCAACAAAAACTATAAAATACAAATAATAGAGGAAGAGATGATCTCAGATGTTAGTGCTAGGCTCGTACCCACATAACCCTTGCCCTTCTCACAGTTTCGTGCGTGGATTTGCTAAAGATCAACAGAACTACACAATAACAGATGGTCACGGGCAACAGACTATAGACAGTCGAAAATGGCTTTGCCAAACGTACACCCGCGTCTTACTAAAACTCAAAAAAATAATTGTAGGGACAAAAACGGGCCACACCCTTCTTAACCAACATAGGCGCCACGGACAGCCCACTTTGCAGGGGCTGTTTTAACGCCGAAGAATCCGGTCCACGTCAGGTCCGCCCACGTAATCCTGGAATGCAAGGCCGTGGCATCTCAACGCGAAGAAATCCTCGGAACAGTGAGATCGCTCCGTGAAGCCTGTGAAGCTCCCAGAAAGGTTCTGTGCTTTTGGACGGAGCAAGAGAATGTTAGCTAGTACCCCCACGCACAACGGACCAAATGGGGTTCTAATTACGGAATAGGGAGTCCCTACCACTACCACTATTACAAACGGGTTTCAATGGAGCTACTTTACCCTTAGAAATAAACTATGTTACTGTCACCTCACCAACACCTACACTATGTACATACAGTTCCCATATGCAGTTTGTGAAGCGTCTTTAAAAAAGTGTAACTCAATCCAAGTAGAATCACATTGAAAGACTTGTCGTAGAACTTTGATAGTGCGAAGATAAGAAGGATTGTCAACAAAACGGCCTCATGTTCGCACGACATCAGTGGGAAGCGGATCGTCCCAATCTAATTTTAATGGCCAAAGTTTTTTGCAGTTATAACTTGCCGATGACAACAGAAGGGCTTAACAATCCCAATGGGTCATATATCTGAGATACAGTTGACAGAATCATGCGTTTAGTAATAGGATCGTGGCTGTTTTGAAATTGCGTATAGAAACGAAACTCATCCGCATTGCTACACCAAACTATACCTAATGTTCTGCATTGACTATTATCACCTAGATTTAAGTCAAGAAACATACTGTGATCAAATTGTGACGTCGTTGAATCTGATGTACCGTCGAGTTCAAAGTTAAAGGTCCATTTGCGGAGTGGAAAGTAGCCGGACTTAAGAATGTCTGATGTAAGTTTGCATATTTCAAGTAGTTTGACCTCGTCGTCACACGAGGTCAAAAGGTCATCCATATAAAAATCGTCAGTTATGATCCTTTTAACCACGGGGTCCGTACACTCAGCTCCTAATTGCTTAAGACACCTAACACTGAGGAAGGGCGCCTACGCTGTGCCGTATGTTACGGTGTTCAGCTGATAGAACTTGAGCTGTCTTGCCGGATCATAACGCCACATAATAAGTTGCAAGTCACGTTGAGAAGGATCAACAAGGATTTGACGGTATATTTTCTCAGAATCTGCAATTGATGTGCATTTAAATTGTCTCAACCGTAACTGCAAAATACCCAGCAAGTCTCCCTGAATAGGAGGTCCTATAAGCTGGATATCTTTCCAGCTCGTTTCGTTTGTATATGCTCTCAATCTAGAATCTAGAATCTTAGCTTCTAAGTGTAATTTTGCTCGCCTTTATGTATCAGCGTGGCCATAGCAGCGTGGCAGTCCAAAGGTCGTTTGAGTCGATGATTTGGTTTTGATGCTTCATATCCTCGAAATATGGCTCTGAAGGTCCAAGTTTATAAACAGCCTTACTAATAAACTACAATTTTTTATGTCAAAATTATATTGTACACGTCTGAAAACTCATCCAACACTTTGTAGCTAAAGGAATTAGCAATCTTTTAGGAGGAGTAAGTACCTACTCATAACATAATATTTTCCTATGGCATCAACCTGGAAATATGAAAAAATTGCCGTTAAAAAAACAAATATATTTCGCGTAGGGAAAATGTACGGATTATTTTGCTATTATGGTTGAATCTATAGTAAAAGTTATTTCTATTCATGATTATGTAATTTAACTCCTAAAGGACTGCCAGTGAATTCAAAGTCACTCTATATAAACACAATCATACGGTTTCAAACAAATCAGATACAGAATTGCGTTCAAGTATATACAGTATAAACCCTTGCTAGATAATCCTAGTCAATATTGAGATAGGGACTACAATATGCTACATCACAGACATAAATGTAACTAGATTGCGCGAGTACTTCTGTTGAAAATTAAAAGCAATTTTCATCCTTTGTTGATGTTTCATTTAGAGATACCGATCAATCTGCCCAACCTTTGCCCAACTAATATCGGGACTATATAAAAAAATTTGTCAAAGATGATAAAAATAAATAAACAAATAGTAAGTTACATATAAAATTATCAATTCAAAACAATAATAATCCACATTTCATTTAAAATAATTAATAAAAACACTAATAAAAACAAAAGGTAAAATAAATAATAATATAACCATATTATTATAAAAAGATCAAATGCATTACATCTAATTTTCTAAGAATAATACAATGATAAAAATAGAATGCAAAATATATAAAAATAAAAAATATGATGAAAAGTAGAATTATGTCATCATTTTTGTGAATAATCGATAATAAAAAAATAATGTCAAGTATAAAAAAAATAAACAAATTGTTATAAGAAGGTCAGTACCTAATATCTAATTTAATAGAATAATACAAAAGTAGAATGTCAAATATAAAATTTAAAATTATTACTTGAGGCCAATAAAATAAAAATAAAATAGGTCTAACCGGATTAAGCTGATTACCAGTATTTTTCATGAAGCGACTGCCTATCTGACCTCCACAACCCAGTAACTGGGTAACACGATCCCCTTGGCAAGACTGGTGTCAGATCTCAGGCTTCTGACTACCCGTAACGAATGTCAAAGATCTGCAAATGACAGCCGGGACCAACAGCTTAACGTGCTTTCCGAGGCACGGCAGAAACTCGTTATGTAAAGACGGTCACCCATCCACGGACCGACCACGGCAAGCGTTGTTTAACCTTGACGATCGATCCGTGCATTTAGAGTTATCGAAAGAAAGTAAGAAAATACTTTCTTGTTACCCGCACAGGAGACACGAGAGATAAACAAAAACAAACATGTTAACAATAACAAAAAAAGTAAAATATACCCGTGTGATATCAAAAAAGCTCCTATCTCAGCATGTGCAGCGATATCTAAAAAGAAAATAACGCCGCGCTGGTATTCTGATAAGGCCCACTATTGATGCCACGGACACACTCACGGAAACGGAACATAAGCAATATAGTAAATCTGTAGAAAAGTTGTTTTTGTACATCGAAAACATTTCCATAAAAGATAGCCGGCGTGACGATGTAAAGGATAATCAACAGAACCCATTGCCAGTATTTTTGGATTTTTTGTATGTTTATCTGTTTGTCTGTTTAGTTGTGCTCGCATCACGTAAAATGTACGAAACAAATGTAGATAACTCTTTTAAATAAAAATTAACTTGAAGTATTACTTAGTTTTTGTTTCATCGCAATCGGTTCACCCTATCAAAAGTAAGATGAATTTAAAATGTTCAAGAAGTAAAAAAACCAAGTCACGCAATTCAGATACTCGGACAGTTGAACTCCATATTAAATAGATGGCGTTGTGCATTTGACGTCATTTTCTGAATGGCGGTGTTAAGATTATATGCAAAAGAATGACCCTATACAAAAATTGCTAGGTGGGAAGGAAGTAGGGTAGGTAGGTAATTAGGGTGTGGTAAGCAGTTGACGGGAGCGAAGCCGCGGGCTCAGCTAGTTAAAAATTAAATAGAATAAAATAAACAAAATAGTTTAAACATTATGAGCACCGAAAAATTAACTTGAATTATTACTTAGCTTTTGTTTCATCGGAATCGGTTCACCCTATCAAAAGTAAGATGAATTTAAAATGTTCAAGAAGTAAAAAAACCAAGTCACGCAATTCAGATACTCGGACAGTTGAACTCCATATTAAATAGATGGCGTTGTGCATTTGACGTCATTTTCTGAATGGCGGTGTTAAGATTATATGCGAAAGAATGACCCTATACAAACATTGCTAGGTGGGAAGGAAGTAGGGTAGGTAGGTAATTAGGGTGTGGTAAGCAGTTGACGGGAGCGAAGCCGCGGGCTCAGCTAGTTAAAAATTAAATAGAATAAAATAAACAAAATAGTTTAAACATTATGGGCACCGAAAATCGAGAAAAATGGCTTATTGTGCCGTATTGACTTGTAAAACTAAAAAGATAGCCGAGACAATGGTAACATTTCCTTTTATCGGTAAGAAAATTTGTTCATAAATTGTGTTTGAAAAAGTGGCGCGGTTGCTTTTCACGCAAATGGAGGGCCATGCGTTATCTATTTAGATATAGGTCTGTGCTCTACACAAATATGGGGTGCGTGTACTTATCAGCTGTCTCAGATCAGATTGAGGAAAACGCATTAGGAATGTGTTGGTATGGGTAGACTTGTAAGGGACTGTTCTGTGTATATTGTATACTGGCTTCTGCCAGCGGCTTTACCCGCGTGAAAATTGTGTTCGTATCCCAAGGGTATATTATACCGGGATGAAAAGCCTATGTGCTATTCCAGACTTTAATCTATTTCTTTGCCAAATTTCATACAGATCCGTTCAGCCGTTTTAGCGTGATTGAGTAACAAACATACACACATCCATTCAAACATTTATAATATTATTATCTATATTATATTATTTACTAAGCTTCTGACAGCGGCTTTGCCCGCGTGAATGTCGATAATTATCCCGCGGAAACATATTCCGGGGCAAGTATTCTATGTGCTAGTCCTGATTATAATCTATCTCTTTGCCAAATTTCATCCAGATGCGTCCAGCTGTTTGAGCGTGATGAAGTAACAAACACACTCACAATTGTTTATTTTATAATATTAGTGTAAATAGCTTTTCCCCGCAGCACCGCCGCCATTTTCCAAGGTACAAACTAGAATACTCAGCAATATTATAGCTTACTATGATTATACTAACTTGCGGGTCTGTGCTCCCATAGGTTGACCTATCTTATATTTTATAGATAGGCTCGCGTTTGACCACTATCTCACCTGATGGTAAGCGGTGATGTGGTCGACGGTGAAGCACGCTTGTCTAGAAGTAAACTATTCACTCTTGACTTAAAGACTCCTAGGTTGTAGCTATCAGGAAACACAGACCCCGGAGGGGAACTCCAGTCCTTAGCTGTACGCACAATGAAAGTATATTTTGAAAAAATTAAGAGAACCCATAACACTATAAAGCGAAACTTAACTTTCTTTTCGGAAGTCGGTGTCTTTGGTACACATCTTCTTTCGTTTTTGACACCGACTTACGAAAAAAAGTTATTTTTCGCTTTGTAGTTGAGAAATATATTAGAAGCAGGTGCCTGGTCAGCCAGGAGCAGAATGAAACAACCAACGTCTTGATAGCACAGCGTATATTCGCAGACTGGCGCCGTGGCGCGGCGGTACTCACAATAACAAATTATAACCTACTACCTACTTAATCTAAATATCAACACATACATCACACCTCCCTTCTTAAATTACAATAGTTTCAATTAATTTCAATACATAAAGTTTTAATATTCAAATACACTGGTATCTGATAACGGGTTTGCGGGTTCGCTTTGGGTACTCTGCTTGCTGCTGAACTGACAAACCTGGTGACTGATTAGATGGCTGATCATAATCAACACCTCCTACTTCATCGTTTATTGTTTGTTTCGACTTACTTTCTTCACTCACACACTCATCACTGCGGTCATCCTCATTCTTCCCTGACGCTGTTGAATTGTCCCTAGCCTGCGCTGCGGAGCTCTCACCATCCATCGTTCTCTCCTCTTCAGTATTCGGTCCACCAACCGATACCCGAGATCAGCGCCGTATCTGATCCACGTGTCTTTTAATTAATTGGCCGTTATCCCTTGCTATTATATACCGACGAGTACTATCCACGTTTGTAATTGAACCTTTTACCCATTTGTTTGAGGAATTGTAATCCCTCATCCAAACAGGATCTCCCTCGTTGAAAGATCGCGGTACCCCACCAGATGAATCGATTTGTCTCTGCTGCGCATCCTGCACTCTGGTACCTACTGATCGTTCTGCCCGTAACAAATCTAACCTGGAACGTAGTGTTCGTTTCTGCAACAACATAGCGGGTGTCTCACCTGTAGTGCTGTGCGCTGTGTTTCTGTATGCTAGTAAAAATGTTTGTGAAGCTGTGTCTACGTCCACGCGATCTCTAATTGCATTTTTAATAGTGCGTTTGCAAATGTTAACTGCATTTTCTGCAGCTCCGTTTGAAGACGGATGATAAGCGGGTGAAAAATACTGCCTAATACCATTTTTCACAAGAAAATTTTTGAATTCTGTACTGGTAAAAGGTGGTCCCTGATCTGATACCAACTGTTCCGGTAAGCCCAATCGCGCAAAAGTCGAACGCAAGACTTTAATAACATTAGACGCGTTAGTTCGTGACATTTCGAATATTTCTAACCATTTTGAAGACGAATCTATCAATACCAGGAATGTCATACCTCGATATGGCCCCAAAAAATCAATGTGTAGTCTAGTCCATGGTTGAGTATAATACGGCCATGGTTGAATAGTAGCTCGCGGGGGCGCGCTCGCTTCCGCCGCACATGTCTCACAGCTTTTACCCAAGTCCTCGATATCTTTATCGATGTTAGGCCACCAGACATAACTCCTAGCCAGACTTTTCATCTTGACAATGCCCATATGACTGCTATGCAATTGTTGTAATATTTGGCATTGTAATGCATGTGGGATTACCATACGATAGCCCCACATTATGCACCCACATTCTACATATAACTCGTCTCCTAGCAAAGAATGGTTTAATCTCATCACTACTAGGCCAACCTGAATGTATGTATAACATCACCCTACCAAGTTTCTTATCTTTGGATATCACTTGCTTGATATCACTGCTAGTGACGGGTAAAAAGTTTTCTACAAAGTTAACATACGTACTTTCTGTTTTTGCCTTATCCGAGTAATTACTCTTACATGGCAGGCGTGATAAAGCATCTGCACTGTTCTTACTAGAAGTGATGTACTTAATCTTGTAATTGTAACCCGATAGGAGTACCGCCCACCGCTGTAGTCGTGAAGCGGCCATTACTGGAATACCCGTTTTGTCACCAAAAATATATGTTAAAGGTTTATGATCAGTTCGTAGTGTAAAGTGACGACCATAAAGGTATTGATGGAATTTTCGAATACCGAATATAATTCCAAGAGCCTCCCTATCTATTTGCGCATAAGCTCGCTCAGTTGGTGTGAGCGACCGCGATGCATACGCCACCGGGCGCTCGCCGTCCGCCGTAACATGTGATATTACCGCGCCCACACCCACGCTACTTGCATCCGTGGTCAAAATCAGCGGTAGCTCTGGATTGTAATGAACTAGTACTTCACCATATACTAAAAGACACTTCACTTTTACGAATGCTATCTGACAATCTTCGTTCCAATTGTATCTAGTACCCGACTTAAGAAGATTATATAGCGGGGCAAGAACTGTGCTAATATTTTTAATAAATTTCGCATAATACATAACTAACCCTATAAATGCTCTTAACTCGGTGATATTGGTTGGCGCCGGCGTCTCCATCACCGCCTTAACTTTCTCCGGGCACGTGTGCACGCCCTCTTTACTAATAACGTGACCCAAATAAGAGACAGACTTTGCGAAGAAAACGCATTTTTCCTTCTTCACTCGTAGTCCGTAGTCTTGCAAACGCTGAAAGACTTTATGCAAATTACTGATATGGTCGGCCTTCGTATTACCTGTCACGATTATATCGTCTAAGAAGACACCTACCCGCGGCATGTCAGCAAATAACTGTTCTATTCGCCTTTGAAAAATGCCCGGGCTAGACGCTAAACCATATACTAATCTGTTGTACATATATAAGCCTTTATGAGTATTTATCACCGTGTATTTTTTTGTGTCATCGAGCTCAAATTGCGCGTACGCTTGAGACAAATCGATCTTACTGTAGTGTTCACCCCCTCGCAGACGAAATAACAAATCTTCTACCCTAGGCATCGGATAACGATCAATTTCTATCACTTTGTTTAAGGTCAGTTTATAATCGGCACAGATTCGAATGCTACCATACTTCTTTACCACTGAAACTATCGGCGTAGCCCAGTCGGAACGCTCCACTGGGGTGAGAACTCCGTCGCGCACGAACTGGTCCAGCGCGCGCTCCACCGGCTCGCGCAGCGCGTATGCCAGGGGGCGCGCGCGTACCCGGTCGCGAGACCCGGAACACCGGTCGCGAGCCCGGGCGCACGTGTATGCTCACTGCGCCGCCCGTGAAGCGCCCGAGACCCTCCGCGAACACGTTACAGTATTTGGAACTGAAAAAGGGTATATCATAATCATTATTTTCCCACATTTTAAGCACATCATAACTTAAATCGGGTAGTTGTATTTTTAATGCCGCTATCCAATGTCGCCCTAAAAGTACAGTTTTCCCTTTTTCGATAACAAGCAATTCTAAAAATTCACTCCTATTCTTATACCGAACTAGCGGCCTTATTATACCTAACGGTTTTACAGTCTCACCAGTATAATATCTTAAAATTACTTTACAAGGTTGTAGCGAAATATCGCTAAATAATCTACTGTAACACTCGCGACTAATACAAGACAGTGCACTACCCGTGTCACATTCCATAGCAATATCTTTATTATGTATGTTCAGTGATATATAAATAGGTTTACAACTCGATATCGACAACTGACAAACATCAACAAAAATTACCTCGTCACTGTCCGCCTGATCGTCACTGTCTGCTGTTTGCACGTCTACCTGATACTGTCCCATCATATTGGGACACATACGTCGCAGGTGTCCTTGCTGGTTGCACACCCTACACACGTAACTTGCGAACTTGCACGTCGATTCGTTGTGGTTAGCGCCACACACCCGACACGGCCGCTGTGGCAGATCTCGCTGCACCGGCCGAGCCCGCTCACCCGGCACCGCCATCACCGACTCGTGGCCCGCGCGCCGCTCCCGGAAATCTCGTCGCTCGCGCACATCGCGCCGCACGACGCCCAGCTGCCCGCCGCGCTCCGCCCCGCCCGTTGTATGCCTTGCCGTCGTCATCGCTTGACACGTCACCGTACTCGTATCCGTTCCCGCTAACGATTTAGGACCCTCTACTATAGCGGCGTCCTTCTCTGCTGATTCCATGCTGGCGGCAAGTTTATACGCCTTGGCAAAATCCAGTTTTGACTCTGCGAATAACCGTTGCCTAATATTTTCGCTCGCTATTCCGCACACCAGTTGATCTCTCAAACTTTCCTCGAGCCAACTGCCGAACTCACAGGTTTTCGACATCTTCTTAAGTACGGCCACGTACTCAGATATGGTTTCAACCTCTTTCTGTTTCCTATGTCTGAATTTATACCTCTCGGCGAGTTCACTAGGTTTAGGTTGTAAATGTTTACCCATTATTTCAGATAACTGCTCAAACGTCTTAGTTTTTGGTTTATTAGGTGTACACAGATTGACCAGCAACTCGTAGCTCTCTGCTCCCATAACGGTTATTAGCGTCGGTACATGTAAATCTTCCTTTATGTCGTTCACAACGAAGTATTGTTCTAACCGTTCGACATATAGTTTCCAATCGTCTTTGTGTACATTAAACTCGCTTATTTTTCCGATCGTCATGGTAAACAGTCAATTTCACACGTGAAATGTTCACTTCTCGTCGCCACTGAGAAATATATTAGAAGCAGGTGCCTGGTCAGCCAGGAGCAGAATGAAACAACCAACGTCTTGATAGCACAGCGTATATTCGCAGACTGGCGCCGTGGCGCGGCGGTACTCACAATAACAAATTATAACCTACTACCTACTTAATCTAAATATCAACACATACATCACAGTAGTGTTTTGTTATGGAAATAAGTTTTTTTTTTTTTGTTAAAAAGTTGTTTATTTTTGTCTTTTGAGTTTTGGTACCTTATATTACCATGAAAATACGCATTATTAAGAATAACTTAAAAACTACTCGTCAGATCCTGACAAAATTGAAATTGGACTATATGAGAAGCACCAGCTTTTGAATAAAAAAGAATCATCAGAATAGGTTCATAATTCCCAGAGTAATCGCGTGACAAACATACAACAACATACAGTCGAATTGAGAACCTCCTCCTTTTTGAAGTTGGCTGAAAAGAGATTTGTTGTTGCAGCGACAGCGTAGCTGTCTTTCAGTCAAATAATTTTCGTAAGAAGAGCAGTACTGCCAGAGATTACCACAAACAAAACATTTTTACTTTCTTTATCTACGTAATATATTAGATTGGTATGCTAACCTCGTTTCCAAGTTAGTTTGTATCGGAGAAGGGTATTGACTATTGACCCAGTGTAGTGGTGAAAACTTAAGTATCAACTTAGGATGATAACTCTGATAGCTTATTTTGAAGAAAATCTGGATGCGTACATTTTTTATCGGTTTCTCTAGCTTGCCGAATTGCTGTATTATTGGTCTCATTAGACTGTAAAAAACAACTAGAATATTATGCAACTAGTGAATAAAGGACGGATTTAAAGCGAGGGCCATAGATGTATCACGAAAAAGTGAAGGATTCTAACAACTGTTCAACTAGTGTTATAGCTGTGTTTGTTAACAGTTGTTCACTATTGAGAACCACTATTCATGGTGATTGAATCACGAGCATAGGGATTGATTCAAGGCCTTCGATATAAATCAGTTTTATTCAAGAGTTGCATACTATACTTTATACCATGACTACGAGAAAAATAAAGATTTAAGCGAAAAGCACAAGGAGTTTGTATGTCGAGTATTCTTCAACAAGGAGTTTGTATAGAGTATTTTTTGCGCAAAGAGTTTGTTGTATAGCATTGAGGTGGAGGTCGGATATTGTATTGGTGAGTTCTAAATTCAAACACCAAAATAGAGATTACAAGAGCTTTTTATTCACTTTTTTCATTGAATAAGATATGCTTTTCAGAGGAGAAATGGTATAAAAGATTTTATATCTCCTTCGTTTCGCTAGTAGAACAGTGAAAAAGAAGGTGAAACAAAAAAAAACGTGATTTCAGGTTATAGGAACGATACATGTTTTGGGGCAATGAGGGCAGGGAAGGAGGTGGAGCTTGGTTGAAGACACAATCAATCTGCCTAGCCTTTTCCCAACTACATTGGGGTCGGCTTCCAGTCTAACCGGATTCAGCTTAGTACCAGTGTTTTACATGGAGCGACTGCCTATCTGACCTCCACAACCCAGTAACTGGGTAACACGGTACCCCGTGGCTAGACTGGTGTCAGATCTCAGGCTTCTGACTACCCGTAACGATCAAAGATCTTCAAATGACAGCCGGGACCAACGGCTTAACGTGCTTTCCGAGACACGGAGGAAACTCGAATTATGTAAGATTACAATCGCCAATATTAGACAAAACGACGTAAGTCACGCACACTAACACATCCCAGAACAATAATGTCCAATCTCTAATATAACTATTAAATGCGTGAAATACACATGTATTTATTACATTTACAAACACTTTGCTATAAAATATCTCACTACTGCAATGATAGTATGTGAATATTATTCAATACATCTGTTTTTTTATTTACTATTTATAATCATCGCATCGAGTAAATTAGTAGTTAATATTATCTAGTATCTAACCTACGTACGTAAAAATGTTCTTAGTTGAAGGCACAGTTATGAAAATTATGCTCAAGATTTAAGATACGCCGCAAGATTATATTCGGCTACGCATGTGATCATCCTGTTGCCTCATTCCCTATTGATATGTTGCCCATTTGTAGGTCCGGATTTTTGTATCTAACGAATAAACTTTAAAAACTGCTGGACCGATTTAAAAAATTCTTTCACCGTTGTTGGGAAGCTGCACTTTCCCCGGGCTCCATAGGCTGTTTTTATCCCTGTATTCCCACAGGAACGGGAACTACGCGGGTGAAACCGCGAGGCATCCGCTAGTCGTAGATGTAAAGGGTCATGGGGTATCAACTCATACAAATTATAATTAGTATTAAAAAAAGATCATAGATGGCAGCATAGGTAACAAATGTGAAAGTAACAATCAATTAAAAATGTTTAACAGCAGATTCAGGCTGAAATAAGTTTAGTAAAAATCAAAACTTGCTTCTTTAATGTTAATTTATCCATTTACACTCATTAATCAGGTTTTTTGAACAAAAAAGATAAGTGAAGACTTTGTATGTTAAATTAGTTGAAAGTAGCCATCGACTTTTCGTTTTGTTTTGAGTTCTTTGCAATAGATGGCGTGTTTCACAATTTGTCCTAAACTATATATCCATCGTAAGATTCATTTTGTAGGATAGTTATTATTTATTATAGGCGTAATTTAAAAGATATTATTTATTATAGGCGTAAATATTAAAGTTTTGGTCTACTATTTAAAATCACTTTTTTGTGAAGCTTGTTTACACGTCGAATTAACTAGATACCTCGCTGGAACAGGACTCGTATCGCGCTAGGGCCTACTCAAATCGCACGGGTAGTAAAATAAGAGATAAAGCGACGCGTGTGCCGCTTGCCGTCCGAGTTTACGTGTCGCATAGTAGGTACAGTTTGATTCAAACTTAATAACGGCTCGAAACACTTCGTGAGCCACTACGCGCTAGCAATTTCATGTGACAGCGGGGGTGAGGGGTAGGGTAGGTACTGCCATGCTGCGTACCTAACTAAAGTATTAAAAGTAATAATTTTTGTAAAAACATCTTGTTCTTTATATATCTAAGTACCAACCTAAAATAAAAAAAGCTAATTTAAAATCAAACACCCGACTGCTTGAAAAGCGAACTAAAAAGCTGTAAACAAGAAAATAACTAGCTGTGCAGTCGGAGGATACATATTCGCGAACTGCCTGATCCTCCGACGGCACAGCACGATTTTTACTTGTTTACAGCTTTTAAGTTCGCTTCCTTTTTGATTTTTAAATTAGCTTTTTTTATTTACAACTTTTAAGTATTTTTTTTTAATATAAATTGTTTTAAACATATACGTGGTATGTATTTTTGTAATCACCACTAAAAGCCCTTAATTTTGATACCCCACTCGACGGGTTACGAAGATAAAAAATTGCAACCTCTACAATATGGAGTCCAAAATCCGCCATTTTTTTTTATGGCACTTATCTAAGAATATTTGGGTGGCCAAGACCTATCTAACGATGTCTTAATTATAAAAATCCGTCATGTGGTTTGAAAGATACGAGGTAATAAAGAATATTACACACATACTTACATACAATATACGCGCGAAAAACATAACCCTTTCCTTGCAGCCGGGTAAAAAAGGATAACCCTTATAGTGAATAATAAAATGACATGAAGTAGGTACCTACTTCGTGTCATTCCGTTGCCGCGGAAGCAAGCTAACTACCTACATTTAATTCTACAACGAATTCTAGAGTTTTGATTGATTTGGAATATTCGTGAATATTGTGAAATTCGCTACACAATGCGACCAACCGAACATACCTAATGTTATTATTACGAATACGAAGTAAGCGTTCAAGGACAAGACAACTGGCAAATAACGTCTCTGAGTACCTATATGATACGATTCCTCGCTCAAATTGCCATAAGATTTAGTATCTAGGCAAACTACTAGATGCCGTTAGAAAACCACAGTCTCGGGCTATTAAAGAGTCACTGGTGCTGCCGCCTGTTAAAAATATGGAGAAAGAAAAAATAGCCCGACCAATAGCCCGACTTATGGAGGTGACATTTCTTTGTATGGGATTGGGTATCTGTACTGTAGTATTATATTATCTTTGACAGGGTTTATTGGATTGGGACGATTCGTTATTTGACTTAAAAAATAATAAATTTTAGGTTACCGCCACAAAGTAAAATCCTCCCCTAAAAACTTATCAACCCCTTTTTGCCCCTTTGAGGGTCGAGCTTTGAACAACCTAAATATGCTATTCACTCTTTTCTTCTCTTTTTATTTATCGTTTATGTTAGTCATATTGCACAGTGAGATTCCTCAAAAAAACTTTAAAAAAAAACCCCTAAACTTATCTGGGGGGAGTTTTAAAATGTTTTATGTAAATTTTGAATATTAATTTTATCCCCAAGGAATTCGATTTCACATACAAACTAAATTTGACCATTTTCACCTCATTAAAGGTTGAATTGCCGCAAAATTGGGCCTTAGTTCTCCCCTAGAACCCTACGTCAAAAACGAAACCCTGTCCAGTAAGATTCTTAAGTTAGTTTCGAAAAACTTATAATGACAACCTTTATTGTTTCCTTAGGTTGGTATTTATGTCAACTTTCATGTTAATTGACCCAAGACATCAGATGCTTCCATACAAACTTCAACACCCCCTAAATCATCATTTGGGAATAGTTTCGAAAAACTAATGATGACAGCCTTTATTGTTTATTTAGTATGGTATTTCTGTCAACTTTCAAATTTATTAAGCCAAGAAATAAGATTTTCAAAAACACTTTAGCACCCCCTAAATCATCTTTTAGGGGTAGTTTCGAAAAACTAATAATGAAAACCTAAATTGTTTATTTAGGTAGGAATTTATATCGACTTTTGGTGGTAGTTGCAAAAAACTAATAATGACAACCTTTATTGTTTATTGAGGTTGGTGTTTATGTCAAGTTTTATGTTTATTAACCCAAGATATAAGATAAAAACTAACAATGAAAGCCTTTATTAGTGTACAGGCGCAGGGCGTACCGGGGGCCGCGGGCGGGACTCGGGGAATGACGGCGGCGCTCGCGCGAACCCCACTGGCCGGCCATTCGGACAAAATGAAGGACCGAGTGCGCGCGTCTCTGTACTCGCTAATTGTAACTAATATTTATCTGTATCGCTCGGCTATCCTATTAAATAAGTTCTAAAATACGTCCGTTTCATTCATCTCCTAACAGTTGGTGACCGTGACAAACAAGAAACTGCAAGTTGGGGCGAAGACAGTTCGGTGGCGTTTCGTATTCCGATTGTTCGGACCGGCCATCCACGCCAAAACACCGCTGCTCACCGCTCAACGCGGCCACCACATACAGCTGCGTCAAAATTGCTGGAACACAAGGAGGCTACTGCTACCTATTATGAAGATCTACCTGGATATGGCGGGCATCGCGTCAGGTGGTCTATCCGAGGGAAGTAAGCTCGTTCCTATATTTTTTTCGTGCCCGATTTCCGCTTCTATTTGTGTGTTTAGGTTTTACTGCTTCCTCTGCAGGGCAGCTAACCGCTAGCATAATCGCATTGTGGCATTTAAATTCTATAGGTAATACCTATAACTAGATACCTATTATCGAAACTCATAAAAATGGTGAGTCTAATAGGCGACTATTTAAGTCCAGCATGTCTATAATCGTGCCTCAGCATTCGCTGTTTATGGAAAAATATCTACCTATAACACTTTATATTCTTTGATGTTTGCATAAGGGTAATAAAATACCCGATTCCGTGTCTCGTGCAGCATAAAGCCTTGCACTGCATCCGTGCTTCAAATAGATTTGCCGAACAATTCCAGGCAATCGTCGGCTACGATTGCGCTCTGCCTCCCGGCGCCCGTCTTCGGGCTCCTCGGCCGACGCGAAATAGCAGCACAGCGGCCATCTTGCCGTGCGGGTGCGGCGTGCATGCCGTGTCACCGTGTGGCTGTGAGCTGCGCCTGGAGCGTACATACCTACGACTGGTTTGATGCACATTTAATTATCAATTTCATTGTTTGTTTTCTCGGTTAGTGTGACTTAGAGATGCCAAACATGGATTAGGACGAGGGCAAAGGTGAATTAATTGATTTAATTAGGAAACGCGGTAATATTAGAGGGTGTTTAACAAAATTGAACGAATATGTACAGGAGATGCAAAAGCTCAACATCAGTGCTCTAAGTAGCGTAAATATAAAGGAATTAAGTAGACGTTTGGATAATTGTCAAGAATTATACATACAGTTTGATGACATTCAAACATTAATTGAAAACACCTGTGATGTATCAGCTACGGATGAACATATCAGATTAAGAGATTCCATTGAAACTAAATTTATTACCGTTATGTCTATTATTGAGGATATACTAGAAAAACAAGGGTCAGGCAAGGAGAAATTTGATGACGCATGTAGTAACAAAGGTTCTCATACAACTTGCTTTTCACATGGCCTACATCAATAAAACTACTAACGATAAAATTGCCAACATTCAATGGTTCTTATTTAAAATGGCTAGAATTTAGGGACACCTTTCAATCCTTAATTCATTGCAATGAATCAATACCAGGCATCAATAAGTTTCACTATCTGAGATCCTCACTAGAGGGTGGTTCCATTGAAGTTATCAAGTCATTGGAGTTTACCTCTGAAAATTACATTGTAGCATGGGAGTTGCTTTGTGATAGATATAATAATAAGAAATTCCTGGTAAACAATCATCTTAAAGCTTTATGCAGTATTGAAACCTTAACTAATGAATCATTTAAAGAAATAAAATCAAAATCAAAAAATCAAAATCAAAATTTCTTTATTCAATTAGGCCATTAAGCGGCACTTTCGAACGTCAAAAATAAAAATTAAATGTAATAATAATTGATTCTACCGTCCATTCGGAAATGTAGCTTGTTATGGAGAAGAACGGACAAGAAACTCCAAACTTACTCTTTTAAAAAAACATAAATGTGTTTTACAAGTATTTGGTTACAATAATCTTGTAGGAAAAATACATATATGTGAGAACAATGTAAAAAAAAAAAAAAAAAAAACGCACTTAAAAGCGTCTAGAGTAAAACAAACAATTAAAAATACAATAAATAGGTAATTAAAAACATGCGGAGGCAGCTAAGATATGACCAATCCCAACTGACGGCGCCCGTTCACGAACATGACACATGGATCGGCACCACTCAGCTCAACCATCATGAAGGGAACCGAATGATCCAACACATGTGCCACCATCAGAGAGACATTAGAGAGAGCATGACACACTCAACTGCCGGGGCACACTGAAGTCAACGAACGACACATAGGTACAGTAAATGGTAGATTTACAGTTAGTACATAGTACTCACATATGTGCTGTGCAGTTATATAATCCAAAAAATAAATTGAGTTTATACAACACAAATATACATTATAATTATTCGTACAGTCTTCAGCAGGTCCAACAATACTTCAGAACTTTTCTGCTTATCACTTGTTTTTGTGCCCTAGTGGCTGTGGAGCTGGAATAGCGTTGGGCCAAGCATTTTTATCAGCGATGTAATCCCCCAACCTATAATATGCCTGCCTGCATAGTGTGCGTTTTATACAAGTTTTAAATTTCGTCTCATTCAATTCTAGAATGTGTGGCGGTATTTTATTGTAACATTTTATACAGTACCCCCTAAAAGATGACGCTACTTTAGCCAGCCTGAAACCTGGTTGAATTAATTGGTCCCTATTTCTAGTAACATAACTATGTCTATCGCTGTTTTTACTAAAAAGATGTAAATTCTTTCTAACGTACATGATGTTTTCGTAAACATACTGACAAGGTACCGTCATGATGTTAATGTCCTTAAACAGTTCCCTTAGAGAATCGTAACTTACGTAATACGTAACTTAGTAGATCTTGTTTCAAAAAATTTAAGAGCGCTCAACACTCTGGGGCAACCGACTGATCAGTGGGACCCATTGTTAATATTTATAATTACTGGGAAGTTAGATACCATTACGAGTGTAAAGTAGGAAGAACATAAGAATATTTTACCAGACTTGCCAACGCTAAATGACTTTTTTTAAGTTTATACGTAGTCGTGCGGATGTTTTAGAAACTACATCAGTCACATCACAACCAAATAAGATACCTTGATCCCTGCGACATAATTATGTCAAACTGACGTATACGTTATTTTTACGTTAATTGTTAGCCTGTCAAGCGCTATTGATACTGACCGCTGTCGCAGGGATCAAGCTATCTTTTATGAAGTATAGTTGCAAATTCGCAAGCGTCAGTAGTTCTCAATGGAGAAGAGTTTGCAAGAAACTCAACGTAGTGTCCGTTGAGTTTCTTGCAACTAACTTTTCCATCAGTTCCAATTACAAGTATTTGGTTACATCATTCTTGTTGAAAAAAACATTTATAAATGATAAAGGAAATTTTAATAAAAATAATCATTCCAACAATTGGAGAAACAAACAACTTGAAAGATCGAATTCCTTTGTCTCTTTGGTTGAGAACTTGTGTGAATATTTGTGTTTATTGTGTAGTGAGCAGGGTCATCGCATTCACCAATGTACTAAATTTAAAAATATGAACGTACAAGACAGGCTTAAAGAAGCATCAAAATTAAAATTGTGTTCAAATTGTCTGCGAGAGGGTCACAATTCATTTCGTTGTCCTATGAAGAGTTCATGCAAGTTTTGTAAACAAAAACATAACAGTTTATTACATTTAAATAAACTTCAACACAATAATGGTACTGAGAGAGACTCAACTGCCACTATACCTTCTGCATCAACTCAACCACAACCAGTTTCATTGTCTGCTGTCTCCATCAGCCAGGTTCTGTTGTGTACCGCTATGGTAAAAATAGTAAATGGAAATACCCAACAGACTTAACTTGTTCGGGCTTTATTAGATACGGGCAGCCAATCATCTTTTGTGACGGAAAACCTGAAAAGCAAGTTAGGACTATCGATTAAAACTACTGAACCATTACGGATTTCAGGTATTAATAATGTTACTTTTAATATATCCGAGCGTTGTACTGTAAGTATAAAATCGCGGTTAAATTCGTTTAATATGGAAATAAATTGTCTAATTGTACCACAGATTACAGGAACGTTACCGAGCGCACTAGTAAATATTCAGGAACTTAATTTACCCGAAAATATCGTGCTGGCAGACCCAAAGTTCCATCATCCCTCTAATATTGATATTTTATTAGGGGCGGATGTTTTTTGGGACATTGTAGGGACAAAGCGTATTTCATTGGGTGTAGGTAAACCTATCCTACAGAATTCACAATTCGGATGGTTAGTCAGTGGCCGTTTAGGAGAATGTAGCCTTATGGCTGGTTTCTGATTTGAGTAAAGCAGCAATAATCAGTTGAGTATTGTCAAATCAGTGTCAAATAATTTAGGAACCGTTTGAGTTTTTTACGTTTCACAATTGAGTATCTACCTAGCTCAGTTAAGTAAGTACCTAAGTACCTACATAAGTATGGACCTGTCAAAGATCCGTTCACTTTCTCTTTCACCCTTACGTTTCATTTTACAATAGAAATCCGAGACATCACAAGATTGCATAAAATTTACTAATATAAATATTATAAAGCTATAAACAGTACGTTAGTATTATATTACTTCATTCAAGATTAAAAAAAACAAGTTATTAAATGTGTTATAATCTTTAATTACTTGATTTTTCATAATTAAGCAATTTAATCGATACCTATTTGAAATGTATACAACCTTATTATGAAACTATGAAATGGATCGTAGGCACTAGTCAATTACTTCAAGATTGTCATAGCAACCGTATTTATTTTGTCAAAGATGTCTTATCGAAAGAAAATAATATCTAATATAGTTTGTTATTGCCAAAATCAAGAATTTAAGCTTATAATTATTAAAAGTGAATGTGTTCCGAGCGAGCAGTTGCTGGTTCTTGTGATACCTCATAGAACTACAGAATATTTTACTCAGAATTTCATAAGATCTCTCAAGTGGGAAGAGAACCGACACACACACAGAATTCGTGCATCTGCATTGGAATCTGATTGCAATTGTGATTTACCAACAAATTTAATATGGACTTTTGTGATAAAATTTGTAATGAGTGACCTGGGTTTTCAATTCAAGACCAAAGGCTTTTCTAGCCATTGAAGAGCCTCCGAAGGAAAACAATATTAGCCAGGGTCGGTGCCATTAGATATGTGCCGATGAAGCAGGACTGTGTTTTAATATATGTTAACGAACAATTCATTATTTGCCTACTTATTTTGTAAGATAATAAATAAATGAGACTTATCATGCTGTTTTTATCATCTTTATTGTAGGTACTGATACCAAAATCGTATCATAGAAAAGCCAAATTCTGTACACATTTTCATCGCTGTAACCTTTTCTTATCGTAAGGATCCTACTAATATTATATATAGGTATGAAAGTCTGTATGTTTAGATATTGTTTAATCACACCTCAATGGTTGAACGTTTTTGATAATATATCATTTGGAATACAATTACCCAATGACTAATAATAAAATGATTTAATAATAAAAAATAGATATAATAATAAATAAACGGAATAAAAAAGCCTTTTATTCTGAAATTAGAGATATAAAACTGTAGTCTATACAATACATCTTTATAGTTTATAAAAAGTTCCTAATCTAAGAGCCTCTTGGCTTAGGCCTCCACTAACAGTTTCCACTGGGGTCTCTCATGAACTACTCGCCAATACCACAGCGCGCCATCGCTTACACTTTGTGCCTTCATCTTGGTGCTTTTCTCCATTTCCTTTGGTTATCGCGAATCATTTGACCGGTCCATCTTCACTTTTCACATAGTTCCTGTAGGATAACTCTCGGTTTTCGCGCAGGTAAAGCCACTGGCAACCACAAACACAAAAACTGGCACTTTCAAATATTTTTGTTGAGGTTCTCACTCATCATAATAATCATTTCTGCCAAAAGACTGCTGGATACAGGCCTTCCCGGCACTCAGCATTCAGCGTCACCACATCAACCGGTGCTGTGCGTCTTTCATACATTGGATGCCCACGACCTCAACCTGGTTATCGGTCTGTAGAGGGAGGCTTTTCAGCCCCATCGACCACCCGTTCTTCGAGCAACTGAGATCTATCAGGCGTGAAATATTTGCATCCAATCTAATGTTTTCGATAATTCAGGTCGAACATTCTTCTGCCACGCATCGGTCTTCGTTGAGGCATCTCTAAGGAAGACAAGGATGTATCTTCATCACTCGTTTTATAAGTTTTTATATATTATTTTGTATTTATTTCTCTTCATTAAAGTTTAAGCAAGGGGTTGTCAACTATCAACTGCCAAATGTAACCAGTGTAGCCAGATTTGACGAGTCCCAAGTCGCCGAAAATTTCGTTTTCCATTTATAAAAAACTCAAGACGACCACTATTCATTAAAACCACGAAACATTTTACGAAACGTAAATTTCCTTTGTTGCCTTGAACACCCTAGAATCTAATATCAACTTTAATGCGTTTGACACAATAATCATTATTGGTTCCGCATAAAACATTTTTAAGCATTTCTTTATTTTCCCTGTGTTGTCACGACTGAAGTATAATGAAAAAAGAGATGAACTCCAGTTATTTATGATTTCCAGTTATTTTCATCATTCCTGAGGATTAGACATTCTTATTCCGAAATCGCCTAAAATAGTCCCATGTTTTTAGGGTTCCGTACCCAAAGGGAAAACGGGACCCTATTACTAAGAATCCACGATCCGTCTGTCTGTCCGTCTGTCACCAAGCTGTATCTCATGAACCGTTATAGCTAAACAGTTGAAATTTTCACAGATGATGTATTTCTGTTGCCGCTATAACAACAAATACTAAAAACAGAATAAAATAAATATTTAAGTGAGGCTCACAAACGTGATTTTTTTGCCGTTTTTTAAGTAATGGTACGGAATCCTTCGTGCGTGAGTCCGACTCGCACTTGGTCAGTTTTTTTAGGGTAGCCTAATTGGCGATCAGTCGCCGATCGTAAAAATTGGTCGCCTCGGCCACCCTTCAGAGTCTAAGCCTAAATGGCGAAAAGTCGCCCAATCTGGCCACACTGATTATGTAACGTTGACAACGGTTTGAGAATTTGAGAATGATCAAATGTGTTTTTCTCAGTTGTGAAACCCAATTGAACGTCAATGAAGGTTTTTTGTATGACATAAGGTATAGTTTGGCATGAATTGACGACGTATACTCAAACCTTGCTCAGCATCGCAGGAAACTTAAAGTGGCAGATGATCAAGGGTGACAGATGCTTAAATCGAGATAAGCACATACTTAGTTACTTCAGAAACCGGCCATTAGTCACTTGACATGTAACTTCACAAAAGAAATTCATAATGACCTGAAAAAGTTTTGGGAAGTTAAAGAAATAAATAGTGTTGATAACACTTCACCCCAAGGCAAATTGTGTGAACGGCATTTTTTAGAAAATGTGAAGCGTCTTCCCAATGGTCGATTTACGGTGAAAATGCCATTTAAGGAGATTCCTGAACAAGCACTAGGCGAATCTTATTACTTAGCGAAAAAACGTTTCTTCAACCTAGAGAAAAAATTAAATAATAATTATCCGCTCAGACAAAGTTACACTGCATTTATTCAGGAATATCAGAACTTAGATCATTTACATGAAATTAAGCGTCCTATATTTGGATACTACTTACCACATCATGCAGTACTGAGAGAACAAAGTGAAACAACAAAATTACGTGTTGTTTTTGATGCCTCTGCCAAAACAACTTCAGGAAAATCGTTAAACGACATTCAGTATGTAGGTCCAGTAGTACAAGATGATTTGTTGTCTATTTTATTTATTTATTTATTTATTATATACTTTATTGTACACCACTTAAATAATTACAGAACAAAACATTTATAAAGATAAGTTTACAATGGGCGGTCTTATCGCACAGGGCAATCTCTTACAGACAACCTTTGGATGGACTGAACGAGAGGAGGTAGACATAGGGTTGTCAGTCTACAAAAACTATCATGAAATAATATAACTTAGACATTACATAAAATACATACATACAAATAAAATAATATACTAATAAATATCAAATACAGAACAGAGAAAGGAGAAGAATAGTTACAGAGAAAGGAAATGATCCTTCACCATTTTCTTAAATGTCGGCAATGTTTGCGCACGCCTTACCTCAATAGGTAATGCATTCCACAAACGAGCTGCTTGAACCGTGAAAGATTTGTCGAAGAAGGATGTGGAATGCATACGAATGCTTAATTTCAGGTTTTCCGATGATCTCGAGGACCGAGAATGTGTGTCACAGAGGAACTGAAAACGTTCTTTAAGATTAAATTGACTAGAAGGATTAAAAATCACATTATATAGCAAAGAAAGTATGTGGGCATTCCGGCGAAGGCGAATAGGAAGCCATTTGAGCTTGATTCGAAATTCAGAAACATAGTCATACTTGCGGAAGCCAAATATGAACCTGATACAGAGATTTTGAAGTCGCTCAAGCTTGTCCAATTGATCTTGGGTGAGATCGAGATAGCTGGCATCAGCATAGTCCAGGATAGGGAGAAGAAGAGATTGTGCTATCGCAATTTTAGTGGTGATGGGAAGAAAGTTACGAAGCCGTCTCAGGGAGCCCGCAGACGCAAACAGTTTACGACTGACCTCCTGCAGTTGTTTGGTCCAGGAAAGGGTGCTATAGATATAGATCCCCAGGTTCTTTACAGTGTGAGCTATAGGAATAATGGTGTTGTTGAAAGAAACCTGGGGAAGTGTCGCCCAATCAATCCTAGAGACCGTTCGGGAACTTCCCACAACAGCCACTTGAGTTTTCGTCGGAATTTAAGGTTTAGAACTTATAAATATGTGCTAACAGGGGATATACAAAAGCTGTATAGGCAAATAGAAAAAGATCCATCTCAGCGACATTTACAACTAATTCTGTGGAGGGATGATCATTCTCAGCCTATAAAGGTCTTGCAGCTAAACACTGTCACCTATGGGACAGCATCTGCACCTTTCTTGAGCACGAAGTGCCTTGGTCGGTTAGTTCGCGAATGTTCTAATTCCATAATTGCAAATATTTTAGAACATGATATATATATGGACGATTTAAATACTGGATGTCAGTCACAAAAAGAAATTAAGAAAATATATGATGAGGTCACTGGAATTTTATCATCAGCTTGTTTCCCTCTTCATAAAATACGCACAAACTGTCCCAAGGTGTTACAAACAGAGACCACTTCTAAAACTCTTGATCTGAGTAAACATTCCACAGTTTTAGGACTAAACTGGTCACCATCACCGGACACTTTACATTTTACGGTGGATATGGATATGAGTAGGAAACTTACTAAACGTACTATTATATCATTAACATGTAAGATATTTGACCCATTAGGGCTGCTAAGTGCATGCATAATTAAAGCTAAAATGATTTTACAGCAATTATGGAGTGAAAAGTTAGGCTGGGATGATCCAGTGCCACTCCATATAGAGAAAAGTGGGTAAAGATTTCAGAGAATATTAATAATCTGTCTAAAATAAATTTGCCAAGATATATAGTAAGTGGTTTTCCAATGACAGTTGAATTACATTGTTTCGTGGATGCTTCCCAGGAAGCATACGGAGCCTGTGTTTATCTACGATCAATAGATAATGAAAATATTGTAAGTGTTAAATTGTTGTGTGGGAAGGCGAGGGTTGCACCTCTGAAAGCAATGACCATACCTCGCCTTGAATTGTGTGGTGCCTTGCTTGGTGCTCGGTTGTCCACAAAGGTAATCCAGTCGATCCGATGTCATAAGATAACACAAAAGGTAATATGGACTGACTCAACAGTAGTGCTTGGCTGGATTAATGCACAACCAAATCTTTTAAAAGCATTTGTGGCCAACCGTGTAATTGAAATTAATGAGCTGACACAGGGCTTTACATGGCGGCATGTAACCATTCATCTCAACCCTGCAGATCTTGCTTCCAGAGGTGTAGACCCTCAGCGTCTGCAGGTTGAACCTTTGTGGTGGGAAGGACCCTCCTTCTTAAAGGAGGAATCACCTGCTTGGCCACAGCAACCTCATAAGCCATTAGAATTACCTGAACTAAAGGTTCATGTACAAACAAAGGCGGTTCACGATGACAGTCATGACTCTATCATTGATTTAAATAAATATTCCAAGTTTAATCACTTAAGTCGCGTGTATGCATATGTGTTGCGGTTTGTACATAATTGTAGGAACAAAACTAAAGTATATAATTCACTCTTTAAAATATGTCAACAAAAATCGTTTGATATAGAGTTAAAATCACTAAATAAAGGTTTAGGAATACCTAAAAATTCCAAGATATTTAATTTAAATCCGTTTAAATCTCTGAAGGTTTATTAAGAGTAGGAGGTCGTCTTGACAATTCAAGTTAAGTTTCAATTATAACAAGAAACATCCAATTATACTCGATTGTAAACATAGACTTACCCTTTTATTAATGAAAAATGAACACCAACTTTTATTTCACGCAGGTCCGCAATTATTATTAGCTTCTGTAAGAGAAAATTACTGGCCTGTAGATGGGAGGGCCTTAGCGCGTAAGATAAATAAACAATGCATTATATACACTAGATTTCGTGGTAAGACCATACAGCCTATAATGGGCAACTTACCATCGACAGGTATTGACTTTGCGGGACCGTTTCAAATCTCTAGTAAGAAGGGAAGAGGTAACCGAATAACGAAATGCTACCTCTGTCTGTTTGTTTGCTTAAGTACCAGAGCGGTTCACCTAGAGCTGGTAAGTGATCTTACTACATCAGCGTTTATTTTATGTTTGCGACGATTCGTGTCGCGCAGAGGTAGGCCTCATGAGATTTGGTGTGACAATGGCACCAACTTCGTGGGGACATGCAATGAACTGGGTAAGGTGCTACGCTCCAGTCGTGACTCAGTCATTCATTATACTAGTAACGAAGGTTTTTTATTTAAATTTAGTCTGGCTTATTCACCACATTTTGGTGGGCTTCCCAGAGCCCAGGCAGGCGTAAAAGCAGCCAAATATCACTTAAAAAGAACAGTAGCTAATGTTTCCCTTACTTTTGAGGAGTTGTCAACTCTGTTTACACAAATAGAGGCTATCCTTAATTCTCGCCCTCTCTCCCCTTTGTGTTTTTCTGATCCCTTGGATTTAAACCCTTTGACCCCCGGGCACTTCCTTATCGGATGGCCACTGATGTCAGTGCCCTCTTTTTCAGCGGAAGACTCGAGACCGAAGTACCACCTCATCTGCAAACTACGCCTCGAATTCTGGAAGAGATGGTCTCAAGAGTTCATAGCGGAACTCCAGCAGCGATCGAAATGGAAATCTGGGTCTATCGGTCCTAGAATTGGGGACATGGTACTAATAAAGGACCAGAATCTGCCTCCGCAACGCTGGCGGCTTGGCCGCATTACGCGTCTACACATGGGCGCAGACAACATTTGCCGTGTTGTAGATATCTACACATCCAAAGGAACAATCCGCAGAGCCATCCATTACATAGTCCAGCTGCCTTATGAAGAAGAAACTGAGGAACCTATTGAAAGTTAGCTCTTTCAAGGCTGGGAAGATGTACAGGCGCAGGGCGTACCGGGGGCCGCGGGCGGGATGCGGGGAGTGATGACCGGCGCGGCGGCGCTCGCGCGAACCCCGCTGGCCGGCCATTCGGACAAAATGAAGGACCGAGTGCGCGCGTCTCTGTACTCGCTAATTGTAACTAATATTTCTCTGTATCGCTCGGCTATCCTATTAAATATGTACTAAAATACGTCCGTTTCATTCATCTCCCAACATTAGTCATTTAGGTTAGTATTTGTGGCAATTTTATCAACCCAAGAAATCAGATTTTTCCATACAAACTTCAACACCCCCTAAATCGACTTTAGGGGTTTTTCAAAAGACTAATAACGATAACCTGTATTGTTTATTGAGGTTGGTCTTTATGTCAAGTTTAATGTTTATTAATCCAAGATATAAGATACTTCAAAAAAAAAATACATCCCATAAATCGCCTTTTGGGGGTAGTTTAAAAAAATAATAATAACAACCTTTATTATTCATTTAGGTTAGTATCTGTGGCAAGTTTCAAATTTATTAACACAAGAAACAAGATTTTTCAAAAATACTTTAACACTCCCTAAATCATATTTTGGGGGTAGTTTCGAAAAACATATAATCAAAACCTTTATTGTTTATTTAGGTTGGTGTTTAAGTCTAGTTTCATGTTTATTAACCCAAGATACAAGATTTTCCAAAAACATTAATTAACATCCCCTTAATCATCTTTTGGGGGTAGTTTCGAAAAACGGACAACAGTAACAAGCCTTTATTGTTTATTTAGATTGGTAATTATGTCAATTTTCAAGTTTATTAACTGAAGTAATAAGATTCTTCAAAAAACTTTAACACCCCTAAATCGTCTTTTGGGGGTAGTTTCAAAAAATATTAAATAAAACCTTTTTTTTTTCATACTCCTATAGGATCGCGTTTGAGCACCATCTCGCCTGATGTTAAGCGATGATGTGGTCTACCATGAAGCGCGCTTGCCTAGAAGAAACCTATTCACTGTTGAAGTCTTGACTTAAGGTTCCCCTAGTCAACGGCACGAACTATTTTGTGCGCGGTCTTAAAATGCATGCTATCTCATCCGACAACACGTGCGAAAGAGATTGATGCTGTGATGAGCAGTAAGAAGCTAGTTCTCATAAGAATTAGCACTTTTGCAAATTTGTAGCGAAATGGATGATGATTTAGGACGAAAACGAGCGCGCGAAATTTTATGAACAGACCTTTGGGAGTCTAGTGGAGTGATATGAATTTCGTTATTGCGCAGACCAAGACTTTCATACTAGCGTACCAGTTGTAACACATATTTTTGTGGTGGAATGAATTCTTGTTAGAAGAAAGTTATTTACCTCGTTCATCGCTGGGTTTCACTGTATTTTATCAATTTGCGACACTCCCTTGTTCTCAGCGCCTCGCTGGACTGTAGAACTACACTTTGGGGTAGTAATTTCACTCTGAACATATAAATTTCACTAAAATTACTTTGAAAACATTTAACCTCAAATTATTTGTTTACTTAGATTTGTTTTGACAAATTGACAGGTTGACGTATGACATTTGGCTTTCGCGTTCGGAAACACGCAAATGGTAAGCGCACCCGGCTGCATATTTAAAATCATTTTTATTGACAGGCGATCGGGTGGAGTTCGAGTTTCGTTTTGGGGATTACGGGATGTTATCCAGTCTCCCTTTGCGTGCCCTTCCGGGGAACGCTCATATTTAAATTTGGAGCTTTGGTTTGGAACCTTCGAGAAATACAGATTATCTGGGAGAAACGAAGCGTCAGGCTGCGTTCAAAATCGTCTTCCCTGCCGTTATTGATTAATAGTGTTTTGATGTACTTTAGTTATAAATTGGGCTTCAGATATTTGGAAGGGTGAGATTTGGACCTAGGGGAGTGTATTTCCTTGGAAAGTAATTGTTCCGTGTAAGTTCTTCGAGAATAGAAATTATTATAATTATTTTTTTCTCTCGGACGAACTGCGTAGCGTTGGATGGGTTTTTGGAGAACGGTTTGAGTGGAGCCCTGTGATTGTGAGTGGACTGAAATCATCACCGGAGTGACAGGCTCCGTGCGGCTGATTGTTTCCCATCTACGCCAGCCGTGGATAAGCGGCCTAGAAGCTGCATGTAGCTGCCGTGGTGTGATCCCTGGCGTGATTGTGTTCCCAAGCTGGGCTCATTATCCCTCACGGTAAGTTGCCTTGTTCAAGGAAATGACCCCATAATTTTTAGTGGTGAATTCTGTGCCCTGACTTGTCAGTTTCTTTCAGAACAACGTGGCGTGGGGTTGACATTGAGCCAACCCATCTTCCCGACGGGCTTCTCTTCCTCCGACAGGTACGTGTCCGACTTTCTAAAAGCTCTGTCGGGTGGTATTTTGTTTCTTGGCTCGGGCCTATATATATATATATATATTATTTAAAGCCGGCCAAGCCTTTGTGGGTGTCTGTGGACAGGCGCTGCCTTAGTCACGGTCCCTATACTGGGAAGGGTCCAGGCCGTGTTGCGTCGGGCCGTAGTATATGAACGGCGTAGACGTGGTGTATCCCGAGTTATAATATTCTTAGGTCGTGCCACTCTCTATGAAGGGTGGCAGACGGCCCTTCAATTATGTTTGCCTATGTAAATCCCAGCGGCTGGGCGGCGTTCGGGAAGTTGCGTGGTATCTTCTCGTCCAATTTACCGCAGTGTCTCAAGACAAAAGTCTATGACCAGTGTGTGTTGCCAGTGATCACCTATGGGACCGAGACGTGGTCGCTCACAATGGGCCTTATCAGAAAGCTCAAAGTCACCCAAAGGGCAATGGAGAGGGCTATGCTCGGAATTTACTTGCGTGATCACGTCAGAAATGATGATATCCGCAGGAGAACCAAAGTTACCGACATAGCCCGAAGAATTGCCAAACTTAAGTGGCAGTGGGCAGGGCACATTGCTCGCAGAACGGATGGCCGATGGGGCCGAAAGGTTCTGGAATGGCGACCGCGAACCGGAAGACGATACGTTGGAAGGCCTCCCACTAGGTGGACTGATGACCTGGTTAAGGTTGCGGGAAGGCGCTGGATGCGAGACGCACGGGATCGGTCAATGTGGCGACGCCTGGGGGAGGCCTATGTCCAGCAGTGGACGTCTTTCGGCTGAAATGATGATGATGATGATGATGTAAATCCCAGTGTATAAGATATTATTTACCATAGTTTTAATGATTTGTATGTTCGGTTTAAACGTAAAACATGTGTTTGGTTTAAGTTTATTTTCTAAGATGTCTTTGTTCTGTGACTTCAGGAGGTGTCTGGCGGGGACCAGAGACTGTCTGGCTGCCTGTTGTTTGCCTGGCTGGGGTAGACTGTCCAGCTAAACCGACTGTTCGGCTAAGACTGAGGCGGTCCGCTCTAGGCATGGCGTCCAGAGTGGAGTTGGTTAGCTATGCTACGGAGTGCAGAGGAACAGGCCTACTGTCTTTGATTTTTATTAGTCCACCCTCAACCTTTAGTATAAAAAGTTTGACCAGCCAACTGCAACCAGCGACCCTTCATTTACTAAATTTATTATTGTGACGTGTTTCGGTGGTACCGCGATTAAATTGTCATTCCAGTATTTGGCGTATTATTGTTCCCGAACCGATCCTACGTTACATCGGCGCCCGAACAGGGACATTGTTGGTGCAGGTCCTCGGCCCTGGTCTTTTGTCTCAGGGACGAATTGGTTGGTCAAACTTTGACGTTGTTTGTGTTAGTCATAAGTTGAATTGTGTAACTTCATAACTTTTACTTATAAATATATTTATCGAAATGGAGGAGCGCCCCATTCAATTTCATATCTTAAATAAAGATGAGCTGCTGTCGCCATTCGCGACGGTGTGCCTGAAACCACGGTTGATCGATTGCGTGCTCAAGTCAGGGCTCTGTCCAAAGAGATACCCATTGATGAGGTTAACATGTTTGAAGGCAATGTGAATTCTGAATTACGAACTATTAAAACTAAACTTGCAGAGCTGCGGGAACTGTTAGACAAAAAGCCACTCTTGCTGAAGTGGTTATACCGCATACAAGGTTTAGGGAACCATTTGTTTCATAGGTTAACCCATGTCGAACCCGTGGAGAAGGGGGACCAGGAGCTGAAGACGGAGCTGGATGCATGCCTCTTGGTTATCCTCCAACGAACGGATAAATTGTTCCACACGTTTTTCAGCACCTTTGAGTTTAAACCACAGGTGGACGTGTCCGAGCCGACCACAGGTGGTGCTGATGTGGAGAGACATTTGGTCACGTGTGATCGTACGGCTAATCTCAATTCCCTGAATATTAAATTCAACGGTAAGGTTGGCGTCCATGAGTTCTTGGAAAGAGTTGAGGAGCTTTGTTTGTCGCGTGGTATCTCTTCGGATAGGTTGTTCAAGTCGGCCGTGGAGCTGTTTGTTGATGATGCATTGTGCTGGTACCGGGGTATCAGAAATGAGGTTGAGAATTGGGAACAGTTGAGGAATTTGCTGATCGAGGAATACTTGCCTCCGGATTATGACCACCGCTTGCTTCAGGAGATCCGATCCCGGACGCAGGGTCCGGACGAGTCCATAATCCACTACCTCAGCATCTTACAAAATTATTTTTCACGTTTAAAGTATCCCCTGGATGAGAGGCAAAACTGAACATTGCGAAATTTAATATCAGACCAGCATATATCCTCCAACTGGCCTTAGTAGATATCGATTCGTGGTCTGAGCTTAAAAGGAGTAGCAGGCAGTTGGAAGCGGCGAAGGTCAGGTCGGAATTTTTCACCGAACCTCCACGCAATATACAGAACGTTGTTGCCCCCGATCTCGCGTATAGGACTACTAAGGGTAACCGCCCGGTTTGTGAGGCTGTAGGGACTGCGGTGGAAAAGTTTTGTGTGCGGTGTCGGGTGAAGGATCATACTCTTCTTGAGTGCAAGGCGCCTCACATCATGATCTGTTATCGCTGTGGAGAGAAAGGTGTTATCACTAGGAATTGTCCGAAGTGTTCTCCTAAAAACATGGTAACCCCGGATGCGAATCAAGTAGCGTCGGTGCGTTCTTCTGGTGACGATACCCGTCCTTATTTAAATGTAGATATTTGTGGTTTGTCTGTTGCCGGCCTTTTGGGTCCGATTTGTTTTATCGGAAACCCAGTGAAGTTGTGGTGTCCCAGCTGAGTCGGTTGCACCCTTTTGATGCATTGACTGAGGAGCAGAATGTGTTCTTGGTTCACGGAATCCCTCAAACTTGTATTGCGGATAATGGACCGCAATTCATTGGACATGAGGTCAAGTCATTATTTAACAAATATGACATTCCCCAAATACACTATACTCCGATTTATTACCCCCATGTGAACACGGTGGAACGGTATAACCGCCCTCTCGTCACTACGATTGCTGCACTAGTGGGTACGGATTGGCGTAGTTGGGATTCCAATGTTTGTCAAATTCAATCTGCGCTGAACACAGTAAACGAGTCTACTACGTTGACCCCTTTTCTGATTGTGCATGAGCGTGAAGCTGTGGTTAATGGTAAAGTGTATGGAGAAGGCGAAGATCTTGGTGAGAATATGATCTTACGCTTTGGGCGTTTTCTTTTTTTCTTGCGTTGGCGTCATCGTGTTCAGTACTGTGGACCTCAAGGGGTGTTGATTATTTTTTGATATGTAAAGCAGAGTGGCTGGCATGGTGGCTACCCTTAGACTCTCGTGTTTATGTGTGTGTATCTAAAGACGGGCTGAAGAAACAGTCCCGCAAAATCGCAGAATGCATTCTGGCTCTGCCATGCATTATGCTCCCACCTGGCTATAGAGCTGGGGACCAGCTCGAATTTCGCTCGTTCAATTTCGCGAAATTCTGGTGGGTGAGTAAGTAAGTAAGTAATTCTTTATTTTGCAAATATGGGTACAGTACATGGTGATACACAGATAAAAAGTAGGTTCGGCCATATTTTACCAAGAGGCATGCAAAAGTTATAATTTGACGCTAAAATTATAAATAAAGGCAATTAACAGACACACCGAATAGTTTTAAATCACAACTTATTGTATCTAGGTCACCCGCAACACAATTTATATAGATTACAATTATACATTTGATTTCATTTATTTACACAAACAGTTAACATTGTGTAGAATATTGGGTACACAATTACAGAAATGGGTGGAACATAACTGCAATAAAAATATCACATAAATATTAATTAAATTGTTGTAGCAAATTGTATATTGATTTAAAAAGTGTTACAAATAGATGTGATGTCATATTAATCGAATAAATATAAGCTGCAAACCATTATATCATCAAATATACCACAAAAAACTAAAAAATAAATAAATAATAGAATGTCAAATTTATCAAATATGTCACAAAAAAATTAGCTTAACAATTGTATGTTCAATAGAATATTATCTCACAAGCAAATAAAATGTCAAATCACTCAATATGTCACGATTAATTAGAATGTCAAAATAATCATATAATATGTCAAATAAATAAATATGTCAGAAACATTATTAGAATGTCAAATAAATCCAGTGTATGTCCCAAGAACTATAATGTCAAATAAATCCAAAAAAATATATGTCCCAAGCAAATTAGAATGTCAAATTAATCCAATATCACAATTTATATTATTATAGACACATTTCATTATTATATACAATACTTGTTCAAAATTCTTTCTCAGTGAGGAATTCGCTGACAGTATAGTATGCTTTGTGCGCTAAAAAGCTTCGGAGCCTGTTTTTAAATAATGTAAGCGGCAATTCTTTCCATTGCTTAGGTAATTTATTATAGATGACCGAAGCCATGCAGTAGACACTCTTTTGCATCAGTGCCGTTTTGGCGGGATGGGAGCATAGTAGGCTATTGTCGCGTATATTACGTGGAATTACGTCAGCCAGACGCTTAAAACGATGCGGGTTCGATTTCACAAACACAGCTACTTCCATTATGTACAGACTAGGTAGTGTTAATATTTTGTGCTGTTTAAAGTATGGCATGCAACTATCAGTGGATTTAAGTTTAAACATCGCCCGTAGACATCTTTTCTGGGTTTTAATAACGGTTTCTCTTTCGGTTGAATTGCCCCAGAATATTAAACCGTAACGTAAGTGGGATTCTACTATGCCGTAATAAGCAGAAATAAGTGCATCCATGTATACTATTGGGGATAGTGAATATAGAGCGTATTCGGACTTACTAATTTTCTTACATAAAGTTTCAGTATGTGCTTTCCAATTTAGGTTTTTGTCTATTACCAGTCCCAGAAATTTTGTATTTTCTACTTCTTCTACTGCTTCATTGTTGTAGTTTATATCAGGGCTAATTCTAGGAATCCGCTGGCTAAAATGTACAACATTTGTTTTTTTTTCAAGTTAATTTTTAAATTATTTTCCTCTAACCAATTAACAACATTTTTTAAACAATTATTAATGGCCGTTTAATACGTCTCCTCACGTTTACATGGGATTGTAACAGTACTGTCGTCCGCAAAAAGTGTTATTGGTTGTTCAACGCATTCAGATAAATCGTTTATATATAGTATGAACTCAAAAGGACCCAACACGCTCCCCTGTGGCACTCCAAACATAACTTCACGCTCTGAGGATCGATATATCTCTTCGCGCTTGCTGACTGGATTAATTTGACAAATTTCGGTTATTTGTTTTCGGTCTTTAAGGTAAGACACAAGAAGACTAAGTACATTGCCTCTAATACCGTAAGCTTCAAGTTTTCTTAACAGAATATCATAATCTACGTGGTCAAAGGCCTGTGTCATGTCACAAAATATGCCACATACAGGTGTTCGTTTGTCGACATTCTGAATAACATTATAAATAAAGTCATATATGATGCCATATATGACTTTATTTATAATAATTGATAGTTCTATGTTGTCTAAATCCTTTCTGTTCGTCACATAGAACGTTATTTTTTTCAATGAATTTATTTAGTTCGTTATAAATGTATTTCTCAAATATTTTGGCTATCACAGGTATAAGTGCGATTGGCCGGTAATATTCCATTAATTCTCTATTCTCTTTCTTAAATATTGGCTTTATTATTGAAGTTTTTAAGGCACCTGGGAAGATGCCTGCGCTGATACTAAGGTTAATTATATGACTTAAGTGACCACATATTTCCATTGACACGTGTTTGAGTATTTTTGTACTAATACCATCATATCCTACGCTACTTGTATTATTCAAGGTCATTATTATTTTATGTATTTCTAAAGGAACGCTAGGCGCCATGAGCATTGATTTAGTGCTCGTGTTTATTTTGCAGCGTTTCGGTTGCCCGGTGTCATTCGGTTTCGGCTGAATTTTATCGACAAAGTAATTATTAAACGCTTCTGCTATGCTCTTGGGATTTGATAGAATAGTGTTTCCAACCTTAATTTTATAAATGTTTTGTTTAGGTAAATTATGCTTTGCGCGATTAATAATTTGCCACGTAGTTTTGGATTTATTTTTGGATAATTTAATTTTATGATTGTTTTGTGCTTTTTGTGTCAAGTGTATAATTTTTTTGTGCAATTTTGTATATTTACTGAATTTAGACTTACTATCTCTACTTAGGTTTAATCTCATCTGCCACAGAAGTTTTCTTTTTCTTTGGCTACACAACTTAATTCCTTTTGACAGCCACTTAAATTTTTTAATAACATCAATTTTGATCAATTTAATTGGAAAACACAAATCGTTCAAAAGCTTGAAAGAGTCGATAAAATTGGTATAGGCTATATTCGGGTCATCCGTGTCATAAATCTCAGAAAAAGTAAGATTTTTGATGTGGCCTTTGAACTTGGCTATGTTTTCCACACTATAATCCCTTCTAGCCGCATACCAACAGTTTATGACACATTTTGTTTGAACAGGACAGTGCCGATCATACGGCACAGCTGTGCCGTATGATCGGATAACGCAAATTCTAACACATCAGTTTTGCAAGATTTACCAAAATTATGCGCAAAATTATCAATACATGTCATGCTTGCCATGCGAGTAGGCTGTCTTAATGCCAATTTCAAGTTATACCTCATTAACAAATATTCAAATGAATTTGTTTGTTTTTTTTTTTTAAGTATATCTATGTTGAAATCGCCAGCAATAACAATGTTTTTATAACGTGCTCGTGATATTTCTCGCAATACAGTTTCAAGTTTATCTAAGCAGTAGTTAAGGTTATTTACATTTGGTACTCTATAGATACAGATTACAATTATCCTATTTTGATATCCTTCCATAATAAAATGCTCTGTTTATACACAAGACATCCATATGTATGTTTTTTTAAGTAAGTTCATTTAAACATACAGTGAGAAAGTTAGTTTTTGTTATTAAGCCTGCAATTTTTTTGATGCAGGATTTTGAGAAATTTATTGGAGAAAAAACAGTTCACCAACTTGGTCACTATTGCATTTACGTGAGTGTTGGTATGTCCCACTATGGTCTTCTTCAAGAAGGTGGATATCGTCGCTAACTTCAGTATAATCTTGATTGTAGTCAATCAAAATTCTGGATTTAATCTGGTCAAAAACGTCTCTCCATCCGTATTTGTTAATTTTCCCTGTATTGTCAGAGAACATGTCAAAAGTCAGGGTGTAATTAGTGTCGAAAAAGTATGCATATTCGTTGTTTTTTATGTCCAAATTAAGCAGGTTGTTGAATAACTCGACTTTATAATTGTGGATTAGTGCACCTCTTATATAAGTCGGAGCGCATATAACAATATTTGTGTGTTTAGTGTTTTTCAGCGAGTTTTTCAAGTTGTTAAGGATATCTAGATACTCGTTACTTTTTATATCGTTTTCTCCAATGAAGATCAGGCAATAGTCTTGTATTGTGAAGTCTTTTAAGTTGTCTTCGACGGTGCTTAGCAATTCTTCTGTGGTAGCGTTATTCAGTAAATAATGACAGTAGCCAAATTCACTAGAGAAGACTTCTTCAATTAACGACAGTTTTCCTTTAGTACATCTACTACTAATTATAGCGAGTCTATTTTTAGGTTTTGGTCGAGATACGCCTACTGGTTTTTTTGAGGCAACATTACCCAGGTGTGAAGTTGGTGTCAAGTTTTGTTTTTGTGTCAATGTTTCATAAATCACTTCGGAAGTTTGCGTTTCTTTGTTGAGAGTGTCTACTTTTATTTCTTTGCTATAATTTATCGAAGTCTGAGAGTCATTACTTGAAGCAGTTGGTCGAATCTTAGATTGCTTAGATTTTTGTTTGCTCGATGATGATGGTGTGCAAATTTTTCTACCAGGCGTTAAGCAAATCTTTTTACATGTTTCGACAGTCTTTAGAGCTTTTTTTGTTTTTTTTTTTTTATAAACTATAGGCTAGCGTTTGACCACCATCTCGCCTGATGTTAAGCGATGATGTGGTCTACGGTGAAGCACGCTTGCCTAGAAGAAACCTATTCACTCTTGACTTAAAGACCCCTAGGTTGTAGCTATCACGGAACAAAGACTCCGGAAGGGAATTCCACTCCTTAGCTGTGCGCACAATGAAAGTATTAGCAAAACGCATTGTGCGTATGGGAGGGATGTCTACCATGTACCAATGGCGCATGGCCGTACGCCTTGTAGTCCGATGATGGAAAGGGCTAGGCGGAATCAAATTGTGCAGTTCCGTCGCACACTCCCCGAAATGTAACCGATAAAAGACCGACAGACTGGCGACTCGGCGTCGATGTTCGAGGCTCTGGAGCTTTGATGCGACCAGTGCAACGTTGCCAATAAGCCTTTTGGCCCGTCTGTCAATCGACTCAAGTGCATTAAGCTGGTATTTGGCAGATCCATCCCAGAGGTGAGAGCAGAGGTGATGCATGACCGAACTTGTGCTTTATACAAGTTGAGCAGCTGTTCAGGCGTGAAGTACCGTCTCACCTTTGCAAGAATCCCCAACTTTTTTGCAGCTAACTGAGCTTTCGCCTCAATGTATGGACCGAAGTTGAGGGTAGATGTCACCGTAACACCAAGAAGTTCGAGGTGGTCCGTTAACGGCACGGTTACACCACGGAAAGAAGGAGCCGGATGGAATTGGCTCTTTTTAGCGGAAAAAAGACACGCCTGGGTCTTAGCAGCATTGAGACTGACCAGATTGGCATCACCCCATTCGGAGACCGCTTTCAAGGACAGGTTCAAGCGTTCAACCATGGCCTCCCGGAGAGACCGAATCTGAGGCCCAGTAGCCCGTGCGCCGGACACGTATCTCTCAGCAACAGTGCTGTCGTCTGCGTACCCAAAGGTTCCGGGTTTTAGCAGATCATTAATGTGCAGCAAGAATAATGTTGCCGAGAGCACTGACCCCTGAGGGACTCCGGCGTTGATATCTAACTGACCGGACGAGCAGCCGTCGATAACCACTCTTTGAGCTTTTTGTAAATCGGATTTTAATCGGAAGTTTTCACTATTGAGGTCGTCTATTTCCTGATAAGCACTCACAAGTTGCATCTTAAGTGTATTTATTTGTTCGTTCAAGTCGTTAACAGTGTCATCGTCATTATAATCGTGCAGGCTGTCTGGTATGCTCATCATTGTGGTGTCAAATAGTATTCTTTCATCGTCATTTGTCAAGACAGATAGGTTAGTTAAAGAGCCAGTGTTCGGTTTTCGAAGTGTGATATTATCTGTATCCATGTTAAATCCGTGGTTATGTGACGTAGCTATGTATGTTAACTGAGGCGCCCTCTGTGAGCACTTTTAGTAACTAATGTACAAAGTTATTTAAGATCAAATTAAATCTCGCAAAAGGTCACCGATTTTGTGACCCGGATTTGAACTTGATATGTGAAGCGAGCACCTGTCACATGTAGCTGCTTAAGCACCTGAGCCACAATGTAGTTAGCGTATCGTATTGAAATTAAGCAGCGTATGGTAAAGGACGACAAATTTGAATTTTGCAAAGCGGTTGGTATGACTAATGGTAAGAATTTTTTTCCCACTTGACGTAGGTACACCTATGTTCGAGACACTAATGTAAACACTTTTTATGTTGAGTATGTTCACTTTGAATACAGTTTGGTTGATTAATGGTATTTTGCTTCTGATATATATCTGTCTGTCTGTATATTATCACTGTTATTGTTACTTTTAATTGTCACTTTTGTGGTTTATTGTGAATAGTCATGGTTGCTATTTTAACACTTATTATTTCAGTCACTGTTGAATTAGTCACTTTGATAACGTTTACACTGGTTAATTGGGACTTTTAAGATATATATTACTGACTTTTAACACAAAAGTACGATTTAAAGATTTCTAAATGAAATTTACACACAGAGCTTATTTATTTTGGTCACCATTTGTTAAGTTGGTACCCACTTTTTTTGAGGGGATACTGTAACACCTATTTTTGTGGTGGAATGAATTCTTGTTAGAAGAAAGTTTGTTACCTCGTTCATCGCTCGGTTTCATTGTATTTTATCAATTTGCGACACTCCCTTGTTCTCAGCGCCTCGCTGGACTGTAGAACTACACTTTGGGGTAGTAATTTCACTCTGAACATATAAATTTCACTAAAATTACTTTAAAAACATTTAACCTCAAATTATTTGTTTACTTAGATTTGTTTTGACAAATTGACAGGTTGACGTATGACATTTGGCTTTCGCGTTCGGAAACACGCAAATGGTTAGCGAGCCGGGTGCATATTTAAAATCATTTTTTATTGACAGGCGATCGGGTGGAGTTCGAGTTTTGTTTTGGGGATTACGGGATGTTGTCCAGTCTCCCTTTGCGTGCCCCTCCGTGGAACGCTCATATTTAAATTTGGAGCTTTGGTTTGGAACCTTCGAGAAAAATCAGATTATCTGGGCGAAACCAAGCGTCAGGGTGCGTTCAAAATCGTCTTCCCAGCCGTTATTGATTAATAGTGTTTTGATGTACTTTAGTTATAAATTGGACTTCAGATATTTGGAAGGGGGAGATTTGGACCTAGGGGAGAGTATTTCCTTGGAAAGTAATTGTTCCGTGTAAGTTCTTCGAGAATAGAATTTATTGGAAAAGGTTTGTTAAGATTGATGTTTGAGTTTTCGAAGCTGGTGTCGTGGTATGAGAACGCGCCGCGGCCGCATCCTTTTTCTCTCGGACGAACTGCGTAGCGTTGGATGGATTTTTGGAGAACGGTTTGAATGGAGCCCTGTGATTGTGAGTGGACTGAAATCATCACCGGAGTGACAGGCTCCGTGCGGCTGATCGTTTCCCATCTACGCCGGCCGTGGATAAGCGGCCTAGAAGCTGCATGTAGCTGCCGTGGTGTGATCCCTGGCGTGATTGTGTTCCCAAGCTGGGCTCATTATCCCTCACGGTAAATTGCCTTGTTCAAGGAAATGACCCCATAATTTTTAGTGGTGAATTCTGTGCGCTGACTTGTCAGTTTCTTTCAGAACAACGTGGCGTGGGGTTGACATTGAGCCAACCCATCTTCCCGACGGGCTTCTCTTCCTCCAAAAGGTACCTGTCCGACTTTCTAAAAGCTCTGTCGGGTGGTATTTTGTTTCTTGGCTCGGGCCTATATATATATTTTTTTTTTTTAATTTAAAGCCGGCCAAGCCTTTGTGGGTGTCTATGGACAGGCGCTGCCTTAGTCACGGTCCCTATACTGGGAAGGGTCCAGGCCGTGTTGCGTCGGGCCGTAGTATATGAACAGTGTAGACGTGGTGTATCCCGAGTTATAATATTCTTAGGTCGTGCCACTCTCTATGAAGGATGGCAGACGGCCCTTTAATTATGTTTGCCTATGTAAATCCCAGTGTATAAGATATTATTTACCATAGTTTTAATGATTTGTATGTTCGGTTTAACCGGAAAACATGTGTGTTTGGTTTAAGTTTATTTTCTAAGATGTCTTTGTTCTGTGACTTCAGGAGGTGTCTGGCTGGGACCAGAGACTGTCTGGCTGCCTGTTGTTTGCCTGGCTGGTTTAGACTGTCCAGCTAAACCGACTGTTCGGCTAAGACCGACTGTTCGGCGTCCCTATCTGTACGACCCGAACAGATGGGGCTTTCGCAGCTGGAACTACGGGTCCGGCTGTTTGGATCAGGGTACGCGGGGTCAGGTAGGCCCTCCACCATTGCAAGCGCAAAGGTGGTACCTGACATTGAGGTTGGACTCGCGGTGGTCTATGTGGTGGTTGCAGAGGAGTGGCATGTTGTCTGCTCGGCTATGTGTGGGCCGAGCGTCATTCCTCGCGCGCAACAAGTGTCTGAAGTTACCGGCCCAAGGCAAAGGGCCACCTGGTGGTCAGACGCGGGGTTCGTGAGTAACCCTCAAGCAAGTGAGCTCCTGTGAGCGAGCTGCATCTCCGGCACTTTCCTGGATAGAAAGAAGAGGACTACCCGTTGGATTAGTTTTCCGGCAACCCAGCTGTAGGCATTGGGTAGATGCGATGATTTGTATTCGAGAGGTGAGCGTGCTTACAGCTCCGGGACCATTCTGGAGAAATGGGAGCCAGCTTCTCTGGCGTCCTTAACGGGGATTGAATCCGCTAGCACCAACTGCGCTGGTGCCGGTGCTTGCACTAGTGCTGGCGTGCTGGGGTGCGTGTGGTGAGCGGCTTTATTGCTCCGGTACCATTCTGGACAAATGGTAGTGAGTAATCACGATGCGACTCACATTTTCTCTTGAGTACCAGGGGCGAGTGCTCTCGGAGGCGTGACCTACCGAAGATGGTCCCAGACACCTCGTTAGGGGTTGCCTGGTATAGTGTGCCGCCTTTTATAACGTAAGGTTGGTGAAGGAGGCCACTATAGGAAAACTCAGTAGACAAATAGGGGTATGTTCGGCGTCCCTGGTAAATGGTAGTGAGTAATCACAATGCGACTCACATTTTCTCTTGAGTACCAGGGGCGAGTGCTCTCGGAGGCGTGACCTACCGAAGATGGTCCCAGACACCTCTTAAGGGGTTGCCTGGTATAGTGTGCCGCCTTTTATAACGAAATGTTGGTGAAGGAGGCCACTATAGGAAATCTCAGTAGACTAATAGGGGTATGTTCGGCGTCCCTATCTGTACGACCCGAACAGATGGGGCTCTCGCAGCTGGAACTACGGGTCCGGCTGTTTGGATCAGGGTACGCGGGGTCAGGTAGGCCCTCCACGATTGCAAGTGCAAAGGTGGGACCTGACATTGAGGTTGGACTCGCGGTGGTCTATGTGGTGGTTGCAGAGGAGTGGCATGTTGTCTGCTCGGCTATGTGTGGGTCGAGCGTCATTCCTCGCGCGCAACAAGTGTCTGAAGTTACCGGCCCAAGGCAAAGGGCCACCTGGTGGTCAGACGCGGGGTTCGTGAGTAACCCTCAAGCAAGTGAGCTCCTGTGAGCGAGCTGCATCTCCGGCACTTTCCTGGATAGAAAGTAGAGGACTACCCGTTGGATTAGTTTTCCGGCAACCCAGCTGTAGGCATTGGGTAGATGCGATGATTTGTATTCGAGAGGTGAGCGTGCTTACAGCTCCGGGACCATTCTGGAGAAATGGGAGCCAGCTTCTCTGGCGTCCTTAACGGGGATTGAATCCGCTAGCACCAACTGCGCTGGTGCCGGTGCTTGCGCTAGTGCTGGCGTGCTGGGGTGCGTGTGGTGAGCGGCTTTACAGCTCCGGTACCATTCTGGACAAATGGTAGTGAGTAATCACGAAGTGACTCACATTTTCTCTTGAGTACTAGGGGCGAGTACTCTTGGAGGCGTGACCTACCGAAGATGGTCCCAGACGCCTCGTAAGGGGTTGCCTGGTATAGTGTGCCGCCTTATATAACGTAATGTTGGTGAAGGTGGCCACTATAGGAAATCTCAGTAGTCAAAAAAGGGCATGTTCGGCTAAGACTGAGGTGGTCGGCTCTAGGCATGGCGTCGCAGAGTGGAGTTGGTTAGCTATGCTACGGAGTGCAGAGGAACAGGCCTACTGTCTTTGATTTTTATTAGTCCACCCTCAACCTTTAGTATAAAAAGTTTGACCAGCCAACTGCAACCAGCGACCTTTCATTTACTAAATTTATTATTGTGACGTGTTTCGGGGGTACCGCGATTAAACTGTCATTCCAGTATTTGGAGTATTATTGTTCCCGAACCGATCCTACGTTACACAGTCAAACAGTTTTTCGAAACAGCGTGTTCACGGCAACGTCATTTGATATAGTGGTGTTCGATACAATGTGTTTTCAAACTGGCGTACCATTCGTAATATTTTTCGAAATAGCGTTCGTCGCAAAAACGTCATTCGAAACTTCATATCACTCCCCTAGACGGGAGTGATATGAATTTTCTTTTTTCCTGATCTATCAAGAATCTTCTACAAAGTATTAGAAAATTATAAACACAAGATCAATGAAATCGGTAAAGTCATTCTTAAGTTATGGCGTGACCAAGAGAAATAGGAATTCATTATAAACAGTAAGATAATATAGATTATAAACATTAAGATAGTCAAGCAGCGTCTTCCCTTCTTCTTCTCTTCTGTTGATATAAACACGCGCCGACTAAAGAATCAGGTCGTTTTGTGAACTCACGGCTGGTGACGACAAAGCGTACTGATTCTAATGCCGGCGACGTACTTCTCTTCTTAGTCTTCTTGATCTTCTTCAGGGATCCCTAAAATCGATACAAAGAAATCATGTTTACTCACTATCCACTTACCGAAAAGAAGAGACAGACTATGTTAGTTTAATCTATATGTTTATTATTTTTTATCCATCTGCAGCGAAGACCAAAAAGAGTGTTATGGTTTTCACCTGTCTGCAGCATGTAGGTGTATCCGTTACTGAGTTATCGCGTTGAAAACAGAATTCTTTATGGGTTTTTATAATAACTAAATTGCTTTATTATCTACTTAAGTTAATTCATATGTGATAATTGTGAGTTCGCTTGGTACTAGATAATAAAGAAACACGCCATATGTTGTATTAGGTCATTTAAAAGTCATGAAATACTTAACTAGTTGGTAGCTTCCACATAGATAATATGAAGTCATAAAGAACAGTTTCAAGGTAATTATTTTTTTGTAAAACTGGCTTGAAAGGAATTTTATTTTTCGTTTATCAACACTTGGCAAAATTGTTGATCCATACAACAAACTGTCCAGCTGGTTAGCTCTCATATATAGGTAAAGATATATGTACTGTGCCAGATGCGATAAACTTGGATAGAGCAATATCCTGTAAATATTTAGATGAAGTCTGTAATCCAATGTAGTAAGACTTATTCGATATTTCATTATTTATCTACTACCGAATCAATCTACTAATACAATCAAATATTTCTATGATTCGATCATTTCGGTAGACGGATGAATCTGGCAAAATATTTCCTTATGACAGAACAAATAAGGAAAACCCAAAACCAGTTCCAGCCGATGAGAAACATGAAGTTTTAAGAAAGGGACTCTAGACGGGTTTCTGAATTGAGTATTTGGAGTTAAAAAGTATTAAATCGGTCCGGTTTTAGGCTAAAGTAAAGTTTGACAAATATTCAACTTCAATTTTTTTATTGAAATTCGGAATACGTCACACTGATGCTTCTGACAGAAACTCGATGTTGCAATATACAAGGCGTGTCAGAAGCAACGCAAAACATTCATGGTCATTAACTCAAAGTTATGAACAAATTTTACTATGGCACCAACCCGGAAATAGCTAATAAAATCTGCTGTTCAGCACATTTTGTCCAGTTATGCAAATTGAAAAGAAAAATTATTAATATTGAAAGATACTATGGGGCAATTGATTTTAAATTTTGGAATGGGACTGCCCATGGTAAAAATTATTCAGAATAATGAGTACAATGTATACAGTGTAACTTGTATAAAAAGGCCCCAATATGAGATTCATCTAATGTAATAGGCCATGACCTAGACTAGACAAATATGATTTGAATGGGTTAATTGCTAAACTTCACTTAAATAGGGACGTAGGAAAAGTAATAGTTAAGGGTGAAGCAACCCACAGCGAAAGTTTGGAAAGAGACTTCGTTAACAACCCCGCTGAGCTCATAACTCCAGATTGAAGTTCGTTTCGACAAAAAATGTTCAAAAGTTTTGTGAAGTGGAAAATTATTTTCGACTTCACAGTTGTAGGTACGATAGATGATTCTACCGGTTAAAGTAAGGACGATTTTAGTTTTAATGAAGATACTTTATCGAATACAAAAGACGTGGATTGAAATAATAAGGCTAAGTAATAATATGAAGATATAATAAAGAGGCTACAGAGAATTATGAACTAACTTGGTACCATAATTATGATATAAAACTTGTAGGTATACATAATGGTCAAACTTATAGTAAAAATGATTATATCACAAATTTAGGAACACGTACTTGCGTTATGTATGCTGTAGATCGGGAGAGGCTTATATCCAGAAATGAACTGTAATAGGCTGAGTTGGCCTACATTATAGAATAAAAGTAGATAAAAAGACATCTAAATGAATGATAAATTGGTCTTTATTTAGCTAGGAAAAATCATAACTAATAACAGTTCTTAATACTTAAAAATTGTACAGTAAAACAGACATTTATAATTAAATATTGGTAAAGATAAACATTTATTTTAGAGTTGAAAGGAGAAATAAAATTGGCCTACACTTGGCTTGGCTAACTTCCAAAATCATTTTGAAATAAATGTTACATTTGAGGCTATACAATTTAAAAAGGTTTTAGTTTACTTTAGACGATAATTCAACCATGTTATGAAATGCTGCAATAACACATCTCATAATACAAAAATAACATCCGTTACACAAATCCTGGTTTCACAATAAACTCAATTATATTTTCAACTTGAAAATGGAATTGAAAAGATGAAATATTTTACCCGGTTATCTAGTCATAGTACTGTTAACCAAGCCACGTGAAGTGTATCCAATTTTGTATTATCCTAAAAGAAATTCCATTACACGGGTTTTGAACAAGTAATTCCAGAAATATAAAGGAGATATTACATAAATATTTATCAGTAAGAATATTTTTTTTCCGAACCCATGAAATACTTACTCCATTTTATTTTAAATTATCGTAACAAAGACAGAGAAAGATAAAATATTTCAGCCATTTAAAATGTTTAATGCGTTATGTGACGATTTTGTATAACTTTAAAGTGACTTACATAAATATTATTCTTACACTAATTATTAATTATAAATTTTAATTATATTATAATTTAGAATATTTCAGCTTCTTGATGTTACGTGATAAAATTACTATAAAGCGTTATTTTAAATAGTTTATGTTCTTTTAGCAAATATTGTGAATATGTTTAAAAGCCCAAGTAGATATACCTTAAGCAATTTCAGTTACTCCTTTATCATATTATATTCGTTAAGAGAACAAAAACTATTTTATAATTATTATAATACGTTGAAATTATATTAAATATTATAGTATATTATATTGTGAGACATAATATCAATTAGGGTAAGATGATTCTAATTTAAAATTAGGAACTGTATGAACCGCGTAAGTTGACAATTAGTGCGTTCACCCTAAATTCATATCATGTCTAGGCACTGTAATATTATTACTTAAACTATTTTATAAAATAAAATGTTACTCTTATTATTTTAACTCAACACATTTTAAACTTTTCCTTTAGAATAAACACTGGGAATATGAAAATAAAAGAGAAAGAAAAGGTCTCATATTTTTTCGGACGTAACAATAACAATGGGAGTCTCTTTATGTCTGAAATAATAGAAAAAGATACCGGATTAATATATAACCGACAACTGGAATTTGTTCTGTATTTTTATTTAATTTTTGTATTTTTTTAACCATCATTAGATAAGCCTAAATTTCAAGGAAAAACTATTTCTTAGAGTGTCACAGGGATCCCAGCAACATCAATTTATTTTTTCTCATCACCAGGTTAGTTTTCTAAAACAACATTATCTTCTCATCCAACTAAATCTCCAACATTAACATTCCTATAGTCTGAATCTTGGTAATCCAATCCCGAATAAGCTAGATCCTTATTAGACACGGTCCAGTGAATGGGGCGCTGTCCAGTGACTCTTTCACAGTCCGAAGCTAAATGTGTGGACTACTACCGAGATATGAGATAAGATGGGATAGAGAGACCAGGTTGTTTATTTAACTTTACATATCACGATGGCAACAATTTAAACACGATTCAGGTCCTCAAGACACAGGTTCTACGTAGTTTGGGGACCACCGTCCGTTTAAATAGTTACAGATAAATAATTATGTTATAATTCTAAGATTCACTTTATAACAATGTACGAGTACAAATCCACTTTTGAGTCAGTCTGTAGTGTGGTATAAGCCGTCAGCCAAATAGCCTTTCGGCTACGTAACTGTATATTGTTATGTGACAAATATATATTTGCCATGGCATCCTATGCTATTTGTCAGAAGACTTAAGTGTCCGTGTGAAATAAAATGGAAGAGTAATTGTAAGACTTCAAACTATAATCCTGACATTGCAGTGAATATGTAAGAAAATAAAATCAGAAATACTAGAAACAATTCATGAATTCATTCCTAGACGGTTTCCCATATCAAAAGCAAAAACATGCTCTCATACTGAATTAACGAAACTCCTGTAACAGTGATACAGAGTATTGGCTTCGCAAAAGTTATCAAAATAGATATTCTATTAAATAAAGAGGCTCACAAAGTTAACTGTACTGAATGTTAAATGAGCTTGTTCTCAAAGTGTGATCACGTAGCCTCAGGTACAGTTTAAGCATCCCAATTTGGTTTCTGTACTTCTATACGGACGCTTAAGTTTATTCTATTTAGGTACGATGGAATCAATCTGATTTAGCCTCGATAAAGTTGCTTATTCGACTTACGTCATGTATATAGGTAAAATTATTTTAGAACTGGTTAATATAACGTTTACTTTTAGCTCTAAAATCTATTGTATTAGAAATTTGTTTTGCTGTATTTTGTATTTTATGCTTAGTTAGAGATCTGATATAACCGGGAACAGAGGCCTTAGTGCGAGTTTTTACTCACGCTCAATCGCGTTAACGTAAACGTCAATTTGTATTGAAATTAGATAAGTGCCGTCTGGTGACGATAAGGAGAAACCTCTTTTTTTGTATACATTTTGACATAAGAGATCGTTTACGTTATCACGAGTGAGCGTGAGTAAAAACTCGCACTAAGGCCTCTGATCAGGCAACGGACCAACGACTTAACGTGCTTTTAAGGCACGGGGGTGTTACACCACCATGAGATTCATCGAAGAGAGAGTGCACCAGTGTTTACACACACACACTTGTGTACTATATACTCGTATTTCCCGATGGCTAGTCTCCGTTGAGATTGGTTACCCGCCGGGACCGAGATTGGTCAGAAGGACTAGATTAATATTAGTCCGTAGAGACGTTCTTTTCTCTCAAATCAAAACATTTCAGCAAGTAAATTATTAATTTGGTATCATATTAAAAATCTACTTGAAAAGTTTTGTCTAAATTCGTACTCCATATTTCCCTCTGGTGTTAATTTATGAACTTATTCTTGTCCAACAAAGTTTCTGGAAGTTCTTAGGGTCTTTTGTATCATTACAGATATTGTTATTGTGATAAATAACACCACTGGAATATTTGAAGTTGTTTATAATTTTGGATTACTGTTTAGCTTTAAATCCTTCGTAATTTGAATTATCATTTAAACGTTCGGGCCCTGGGGCAAGCTTCTGTGCTCTAAAAGATCATGGCGTCCATACTTTTGCGTGTTTGTTTATGTTTTATGCTGGTACTTTACTTGGCGTATTTGTACAAATATTTGATCCAGATCTCTATTACAAAATTAATTTTATTTTAATAGACAGTTTGCTTTGCATTGCCAAAATTTCGTAAATATTTTGACAAATAGCCAAGTGTAGTGCCAGCATTATGTGTCAAGACGCGCGAAGACAAATGACATTCTAGTAACGAAAGTGTCACCATAGTGATCGAGAAAACGGTATGCCAAGTGCTATCATAATATCACGTTATCAATCTCGTATATCACAATCGCATATATCCATATATATATCGCATATATATACCCATTTAGACAATGTTATTGCCTTCACTGATGTTATGACACTATTTCGAGACATTCTATTAACAAAAGCGTCGCGATAGCTATTGAAAAAACAAAAATGTATGACGATGCCAAGCGCTATCGAAATTTCTCGCTAACAATCCCTTACATTTTGGCATTTCAATCACCGTCATCGCTAATATAATGTATCTTTGCCTAGAGCCTAAGAACTTATACTGTCCACGGACGTGTAGCTTCATATACGCTTCAAAACGCGCCGTGCAGCTAGTGAAGCCCAGCGTAATGAATTATCCATCAGGCGTGATGCGTATATATGTAATCATTTCAACAAATTCCGCTACCGTTCCCGCCATTTTTACAATAAAATAACACATCCATGTGATGTTCGCCCCGGCGGGTATATGACATACACGGAAATATCCATGGACTATGGCATAGACCATGCGATTCTTGAAGCATGCATGCAGCGCCGACGTGACGCGAGCGCGACGTTGACTTTCCGTCGACATAGATTTTATGTAAGATGCAAGCAGACGTACACGAATACGCGTTTATGTGCGGCTGCCCCATTTCAAAACTTAGTAAGGACCTAAAACGAAATTTTACAGAAGAGCGCATAAGCGTAAAATAGGTCAGCTGCCATAGAAAAGTATTTATGTTAGGTAAATAAAATACTATTGGTAAAAACTTAGCAAGTCCAGAGACTTACTAGGTTTTAAACTGGCTACGAAGGAGTGTGTGCAGTTACTAGGTATCGATGCTTAATTATATCTGGTTTTATGTGAGTTAACAACGCTGGTGTTTTTGTATTTGGCCCTACCACTTACTTGGTTAGCAAGATTATGCAATAAAACGATTTTTGTAAAAAGTGTCCCTTACTAGGTTTTGAAATCGGGCAGCCGTGTAGCTACGCGTCTGTGGACAGTAGGCCTAAGGTGGTCTAATATTTTTCCCATTAGTTGTTTATTCGACCCAATTTCTTTATATTTCCTTACTCCAAAAGTTTGCTGCCTTAACTTATAATGAGGACAATTGAGTTATAAACATTTTCTTATAGACCTGGAAACCTCCACCAAAAAGTTTATCAAGATAAATATATTCTAAATACGAGACTCCCTAGGCTAATTTGTACTGTGTGAATGTTGACTTAACAATGAAATGAGTATAACCTATTCTTACTCTTTTATTTTTTTTTTGTCATCAAAAAAATTTCGTTAAATAAAGAAATTTAATTATAATCAAAGAAATACATCAAATCTCCTATTCACGTAAACATAATACTTTGAATATTATTATTTTGTACATCTATTAGTTACAGCTAGATATAGAAAAGAATTTGATTGTGATTTACTTAATAAAGCGTCAATCGTGAGTGATATTATTCTATTTACATTTAGGTACAACTATCTATTGAAACTATATTTTATATTCTGCTCTACAATTTTACAACTGTGAAAATCTTATAAATACAATGAAATCCTGGAATAAAAATCCTTAGAACAAAAACAATAATGAAAAGTAACAAAACCATATAAGGGAATAGAATATATAAATAGAAAAAAAACATATTTAACTACAGCTGTCAAATTGTATGTAGATTTTAAAAACATTTATTCATTTAAAATATTTTGTTTTATATATTTCTGATAATCCAATGTCTAATTAAAAATCCTCCAAGTTACAATTAAGTATGTGGAAAATCTGAATAGTAAACTAATTTTATTTTTAAACAGCAAGATCTTAATCACACACAGTAACAAAAAACGATTTAGAAAACCTTCAAAAAAGTATGGTGACAAAAATTCCAAGAAAAAAATTGATTTTTTGAAACAGCCTTTTTACTTCATTGAAAACGGAGGTCTCATGAGTCAGCATTTAAACTTGCTTGCTCACTCTCTCGGATTTACTCGGGCACCTATCAATTCTCTGGAGACCCATAACACAACAGTCAACCAACGCATCCTAATCATAATAAAATATGTATTAAATAATCCTTTAAATGAAGTAATTTAGATTAGGGGAAGAGTTTGTTATTAAAATACAGTGATGGATTTGGTATGTTATCTTAATTGCAATGTGAATCATTTGAACGATGGGCATTAGCATAACCTGTAATGGTTATTGCAGTATTGCTCTCATGTGATATTTATGGAATTGTTAGCGTAGCAGAGGATGGTAAAATTTTAATAATGGCAGCAGCAGTATTACTTTTCAATGTACAGGGAAAAGTTACTTTATGCTTGTTGATTGTTAACAACTTTTTGAACACGGAAGACGGAAAGTATCGATCTTATTTTCTTATATCCATTCATTATGTATGTTTCAGAGCTTCTACTGGTTTTAACAACATATCTTCGGCACTTTAAGATGCAGGCGCCACCCAGTATAGTGTTAAATAGTTAGGATTTATTTATTATACAATACCACTTGTTTTATTTATCGAATCCATTTGCTAACTTATGCATTTTTCCACTTTAGATATTATTAAATCGATATCAGTAAATACAAAATAATTGGCTTTTCTATTAACGATTTCATATTAGTTACGTATGGTGAAAATGCTTGTAACATTTTCTAATATTATGGTTGAAGTACGTTTTCTAAGAAAAATCGGCAGTCTATTTTATTTTTGGTTGTTCTATAAATACATTATAAGCAAAAGGACCTTCGGTTTTATTGTTTTGTAGTCCACTACATTTGGGACAGATGGCTCCTTCGGGGACAATACCTTCGAAATCTTCGATCCTCAATCAAGCGCCTTGATATTTTATATGGTTTCTTTGTTTTCCAATGATACTTTATTTTTGATAGGCAGTTGTATTTTTTTTTTTTTTGTAATATATTTTCTTTTTGTTATAGGTATTTTTATGAGGCTGGTAATATCAACTCCACCATTCATATGTTTGAATGTCATTTGATAAATATTTAAATTAGCACGAGTTTTCCGAAAGTATAGTTTCCCAAAGGTTGACTGGTCGTCTTGTGACTTAAGTCTTTATTGCCATTCTATACATGAACTTTAAATAAATAAATAATTTACCTGTTGCTAAATTGGCAGTGCCAGTTACAGTAAAATAAAAACAGAATGCGAGCGGATTCAACTGCAGTAAAGTATTACTGAGTAAAGGCAACGAAAATTACTTTTATAGAGTTTTTTTATATCCCTAAAAGTTTTCCTTAACTGCATTATATTATGAAACACTTATTTGTTTAAATTGTTTTCTGCTTTTCATAACTAGTGGTTCTATATTTACGTTGCCGTCCTAATTTGCTGCTGAAGCTGCTGCTGGAGACTATTTTGCATGTTTATAGCAGAAATGGCAATATCCATATGTACTACGGTTTCCTTAACTACTGCGTTATGTTGGAACATCTGCTATTTATTATGATTTGGAATTCAGGGTCTAACTATGTTGGCAAAACTGTTTGCATGGCTTACTTATATTTCTTCCTATTCTTTCAGTTTCATTAAATTGTTTTCATCATTATAAATGACCAGACATTATGCTGTTGTAGTTATTCTTTTTTGTACAAATCAATTTCGATATTTCCTGAATATTATAATTCCGTCACTGTATTTTAATCTAAACTTTTAAAATTGTCATTAAGGCCATAGCTGTTGATGATATAACTTCTATACGTTTTGTATTTATTTCATTGTAATTAACATGGAAGTTTAGATATTCCTTTCAATTTTTTAAACTATTATTAATACATTTTCGATATAACTTAAGCCAAATACATCGTTGGATTATAAAAACAGGTCCAAACCTACAGAAAATTTTTTCAGTTGTTTTTTTTTTTTTAAATACAGGTGTAACATAATATTTAGTTTTACAACAATAAATAAATCGAATAGATGATTGGTTAAGACGATTGATCATATCAAAGAAAATCTATAATTTTCATCGTTAAGTATCATTGATGTAGTAACTCCATTTTCTTGACCTCGTTTCACTAAGGACCATCCATCATTACGAAATAATGGAAAAGTAAATAAGTAATATCTAACCTATTTACAAAGAACACATTACCTGATATTATTTGAATCATTCATTTATTAACTAATCAGATATTTGTGATCCATCGTCTAGCACCAAAAAATAAACGTTTCGCTGAAGTAGTAGTTGATAATTTGAATAAATTTAAAACTATTAAATCAACAAAAACCTATGAATAGATAAAAAATAAGTCAATCAAAACGTTTGAATAAATCATAACCTTCTAAATCAATCATAAACATAATTTGTATCAATCAATCGGTCTTAACTTTGGTCTTACGGGTGGTTATTGGAGCGGTCAGCGCGCGGCAAATGCAGAGATCAACACTGCTATGACCGATAGTATTGTGAAGGGCCGCGTTGTGTATGATCTGTTGCATTCATCTGAGTCGCAGCAGAAGGTCCTGGCACCCCACCATTCTGAAAATAAAATAAAAAATATATAAACAACAAAGCCACAACATGACTCATCGTAAACCTACTACAATTGGCCTGCTGACTGAGTTTCAATCATAACGGCCAATTTCTGCGGAGAGCAGTCGACGTGAGCGATATTATAATGCACAAGTATATGCGCAAACACAGATATTTTCTCTATTTCCCCATTAACAATGTACATTACTCCAGCTTCTTCATAAGTGGTAGAGCATTATAGCTGCAATCAAAGTACCCAGCCTTAATTTAACTGCCACAATTATTTCATTATTATAAGTCGTTAAGTTGTGTTAGCTGGAGTGACGTCACCCCAGCTTCCTCATTCAATGCAGTTAGTGTTTTGGACTCTAGTCAGAAAGTTAAGTTATGTCTTATTTTTCTGAACTGAAAGAACCGAACGATAATACTTAAAAAGTGTTGAAACCACGATCAAAAAACGTGTGTGTAAGCTGGAGTAACGTCAACCCAACTGCTCATGTCATATCTACTGAACGAAAGAAGATATGATCAAATAATTATATGGCTAAGGCAGCTATTATGCCTTAATTTTTAAGCTATATAATACATAATCATATCTTCTCTCTCTTCTATCGAAATAAGAAGAAAAGGCTGATCGTGCTTTCCAAAACACAGGAAGTTTAATCTACATTTGGGTGGTCTAATTACAAAGAGTAGAATACTCCCAAAATCTTAACATAACCTACAAGACACGAACAAAGTAAAGAACTTATTGTAGTCGCATAACACGGAGAGTAAAACATGAGCGTTCTGAGACGCCCAAAGCAAATGATTGACTTATTAAACAAAGACTGATTGATTGATTCAGAATCAATTGTTCTTATATTTTCTGTTCGTGAATTCCCTTTCCTTCTGTCAGCAATATGATTGACGTACGATTTACAAATAACTCAATCAATGATTAATGTGATTTTAATGAATTAAACATTCATAAAAGCGATCCGCGGTTGTGTTGTCAAAATCAGAATTAATTACTTTTGGTATAATAATACGGGACAATCAATCCACTCAGGGTAATGTCGTTTACAATCACAATTCAAATAAATTAAAAAAATACAGGAAAAAACAGGTTACGGGTTTATATCCGGCGAAGTAAAAATGTAAATTTTTCAATTCGTAAGTACTTCATACTTTCTAAGTTTATTTAGACATCGCGTCGCTTCGGTGCAGGAATTATTTTTTAACACACAATCAATGGCAATGCCTTTCATCTAGCTGGTTTAAAATTCATATGAAGCAAAGTGTTAAGAACTTCCTTCGTAATCCTTTACATTGTGACAGCAATTTGGGGACTGGACTTCTTTTCCTTTTTCATGTCGATGGCACGATAGTCAATTAGATTTGTTTGGCCCATAATTTTGCCACTACCACGGCATCGCCAGTGGCAGCGTCTAAACTGAGTACCAGATAACAAAAAAATTAAAGTTGTTCACACCTGTCTACAAATGTATTCCAATATTTTGTGACGATACGAAAAAATGTAAGAACAGTTTCGTATCAGAAACGTATCGCGGTAATGGGCGTCCTTGACCATTTCACTTGGCATTCAGCAATGAGTTAATATCTCATAAACGCGTGAACCGATTTACCCGATTTAAAGGGATAAAATAGTTCTTAGTCTACACCTTTCATTTAAGATCAAAATATCGCCATAAACCAAGAATCAGGTTTTCAAGTTACGTAATTATAGGATAGGATGGGCTGGACTTATAACAATATAAGCCTGTATTCGCCTGCTCCCCTTGAGCAAGCTTGGTGATTTATTTATTTAGACTTCATGACAAATGTACATCGGCAGACTTAATGCCTTAGGCATTCTTTATTAATGCTCGTGTCTTCTCTGTGTGAGAAGTATTCCCTTGCTATGGGACAGCGTAGTATGCTAGGTTTATATACAGAAGAATGTAACAAATTAACTAGTTCAAGTAAGTCGAATCTAGAAGCGAATATGCTAATGAGAATCTTATGTTCCGTTTTCATAGTCAGTCGTTGTGTGTGTAGGTGATAAATATAAGCCGAAAACCGTAAATTTGTACCTACATAAAAAAAAAAGATTACTAACTTTTTTGCACTACTACTATCTGGACTACAGTTTTCCAACGGCAAAGTTAGTTTTGTCCCTCAATTCTGTTTATCTTATCGTTAGAGCAATTATCGGTGCCCTCATAGTTTATGAACTTCAGTAACGGTTTGTACGGAACCCTCAGTGCGCGGGTCCGACTCGAATTTGGCCATTTTTTTTTTGTTTGACATTGCTTTATTTCAAAAAAACTCATTACTGATACTGCAGTGTCCACGTTTTGACAAATATTTCACCTCTTGCTAACCCCTGGATATACTGCTCGGTTTTCTAGGTTATTTTGGAATAGTATAGATAAAGTCAGTAGTTTATTAATTTGTGTTATTCTGCACAGCTGCCTACCATTGTGTGATTCATAATCGAAACATATAATTACGTTTGCCTACATAGTCAGAGAGATAAGGACGTACACGCGATCCTGCCTATTATATCGCCTGATATGACTAACAAGGCACATTATAGTGTTATACCTGTAAAAGTAATAAACTAGAAACTAATGTAAAGTTCGTGGCACGTGTCTCTGGTAGTTACAACTGCAGGTTATCGATTTTGCTTACTGTCGCATCATAATTATGGTAATGATAATTATGAGGTTTAGCGGTTTGCCAATGATACTGATGGGTGTTATAAAAGGCAAAGGCCAGGTTTCTCACGTCTAATTATCGCAAAATGAATGTGACAAGTTGCCAATAACGCGTTATCTGCTGTGATTGGTTGAAAGAATTTTCAACACCCAATCACAGCAGAGAACCGGTGGTTATTCGTCAAATAAGTTAACAGCCCGATAATCGAGTTTTGAGTAACCGGGGGAAGATTCTAGACTAAACAAAATGGTTTAAAGAGCAATTTTTCTCTTAATTAAATACTTAAGGTGACTAACATTTTTATTTACAGCGAGGATACATTTATGAAAGTGTGTGATGGAATTACATGATCTAATTCCGCCCAGCCCGTCCAATCATCGGACTACCAAACATACGGCAATGCGTCATCGGTACATGGTGGATATCGCACCCATACGCACAAAACATTTTGGGGACACTTTTATTATGCGTACAGCTAAGGAGTGGAATTCCCTGCCGGAGTGTGTGTTTCCCGATAGCTACTGTTGCGTTAAGCAGCGCCACCTATCGGTTCCTATTGCATCTACGATCGATAGACAGTTCGGAGCGACATCTACTGTTCAACGGGAGAGGACGGCTCGCTTGCGACGAACGGGAGTAAAATCCTACGACAGCCCGCGCGCCCGGCCAGGCGGCCTGTGTGTATGTACAAACCGGGACCGTTCATACAAATCTACAAAATTCTCTTAAAGCCAAAATATTGTAATAAAAAGTAATAAATATCATTGTAAACCATATTCAACTCGCCTTATTGAAGAAGCCCAGTCTGCCTCTTATCTTCATTGTCAAAACATTGGACCTTCAAGCCACATTGAAGATATCAGCCGCGTGACGAGCCGGGTTGAAGAGTGGTAGAAGCGAGTGGAACTTCGAAGTAGAAGTACGTTGTGGAGATCTGGAAGCCACAGTTTACTGAGCAGAAGCCATTGATGCAGCAGCCAGCAACGGTCAGGTTATCCAGTTCCCTTTTTCCCTCCTTTCCCTTTGTCTTCGCCTTGTGTTAATATCGTACCTAAACGTTTTTCAGAACTGATCGAAATCAGATCTATAGGCAGTGTTGAGGCCGTCTTCAGGTGAGAAAACACGACTGAACACGCAAAACTGTGAGTACCTACTTTCGTAAATTACCAAAATGAGTGAGGATGAAACTATTTCTCGTTTAGATAGTCAGATATCTGATCTTAAAAAACATCGTGGTGTAATTAAAGGTAGATTAACATTGTTCGCAAATTATATCAATAAGTTAGATAAATCGTGTTTAGATTCCGTGATAAAAACTCAAGTACAAATGCGTATTCAAACAGCAGCCATTTTTTTGCCGAGTTTAACGACGTGCAATCTAAATTAGAAAGAATTGTGGATGAAAAAGAATTTCTGATACATTTAAATTACAGAGATTCGTTTGAGTGCCAATATTATTCAATAGTGCTATAGCAAAGCACATGATAGGCGACGGTGAGCAAAATGGATTAAATAATTCTCAGTGCACTTCCGGTAGTTCTGTGTCTATTAAATTACCGTAAATAAAGTTACCCACCTGTGACGGTTCCTTCGATAAGTGGTTAGAATTTAGGAATTCATATGTGTCAATGATACACGATCGGGACGACTTGGATCCTATTCAGAAATTTCAGTACCTAAAGTCATCTCTCAGTGGATCCGCGTTACATGTTATCAGTTCGTTAGAGTTTACTGCACCTAACTATTCTCACGCTTGGGAGCTGCTTGAAGCTAAGGTATCAAAATAAAAAAATAAAACATAAAATCGTTTATTTCTCCTCACAAAAACAGACATTAAAAGTTACTAAGGTATAAAAATACAGGTACATATTATGTTCTTAGTCTAGAATGTGTGAGGAGCTGGTGTCTGAATTAGGCATAAGAATGCCTGTATTATAAATCACCAGAAAAAATAATAGGTTATTGATACACAACCATGTAAAGGCTTTATTTGCAGCACCTTCACTGGGAGTGAAGAGAGACACTGAGAGTGTCCGGCACAGATCAGAACGTTAGTCGATTGCGTTTTGCGTAATCTGAGAGCCCTGAATTCTCTTAAAGAACCAGAATCTTCACTCGAGGATATGCTTATCATTTATTTGGTTGTCAGTAAACTTGATTCTGCTACTGAACGTGAGTCTGACATGTTAGACATGATTAATTCGGGTAAAAGTAAAAATAATCAGTCACATTCTCAAAGTAAACTTGAGGTTAAGCACTCAACTGATCATAAGAGGCAGAATAATTCTCAAACTACACTTAGCTAAGCGAGCGCGAGTAATAATAAGGTCTCACCAGGTCGTAAAGATAAAACAAATAAACACTTGACATGCCCGTTATGTAGTGGTAGTCATGCATTATATTCATGTGTTAAGTTTTTAAATATGTCGGTCCAAGAAAGAGTAAATTTTGTTCAGTCAAACAGCGGGGTTATGCGCACTTCGTCCCATTCGCGATTCGTCCCATTCGCACTTCGTCCCACGTTCGCAGTAGGTCCCATTCGCACTTGGTCCCATTCGTGGTTAGTCCCATTCGCAGTTGGTCCCATTCGCGGCTGGTCCCATTAGCAGTTCGTCCCATGCATGTATTTTATAAGGGAAGAGGTATGTTTATGGTCCAAAATAATTCGGTGCCAAGTGGTGCTTATTTGTTGCGTGCGCCTATACAAAACTTAAGAGCAAACTTTCAAACATTTTCGATCATTTACCAAAGATCTCAATAGCCGCATACTGACAAAGCGAGCAGCCGCGCGAGGCAGCCTCGGATGATGCCGAGCAACGTTTGCCGCGCGAGGCCGCTTCGGTCTATATTTTCTTACATGAGGCTGCCGCGCGCGCAAATGCCGAGCCAGGGTGAGACTGAGCCAGGAGCGAGTGCTCAGTTTAACGTGAAGTCGAACAGAGACTATAAGCCAGTTTGTTCCTCCTATAAGATCCTAGCAAAGAATCCATTTCTTTTTAAATCCTCTGTTGGAATGTTCATTTCCCGGTTTATATTTCTTCACGCATCTTCTCTTAGTCCTCTATTAGTATAATCAGAACATTGTGCATCCTAAAGTAGTCTACATCCACCATACCTTACCATTCGAAGGTTGGCACCGTCGCATGAATAGTCGGATACCTAAAAATCCTAACTCGTTTTGTTTCTGTTCAAAATACACCAAGAAGGAACATACTGGAACAAGATTCCAAAAAAAACCTCTTTTGTAACGAAAAATGGAAAAACAGGCTTTAGATATTAATGTTGATCGAAAATATAATAAACTGTTTAAGAAACTATAGCGGGGATCTTTATCTGTGGGTGACTTCATGAAGTAATATTTTTACAGTTAGTTTAGTAACTTTTACGTGTGACTTGTAGCCTTATGACATACTCATTGTACTGTATCCATGTTTTATTGACAATATTCACTGATTGTATACCTACTTACCTAATTATACTTACTTGTCGAATGAGAAGTGTGTTTATTATTTTACTTATTACATTGCTAACTTATCTAATTTCATCATCATCATCATTTCAGCCGAAAGACGTCCACTGCTGGACATAGGCCTCCCCCAGGCGTCGCCACATTGACCGATCCCGTGCGTCTCGCATCCAGCGCCTTCCCGCTACCTTAACCAGGTCATCAGTCCACCTAGTGGGAGGCCTTCCAGCGTATCGTCTTCCGGTTCGCGGTCGCCATTCCAGAACTTTTTGGCCCCATCGGCCATCCGTTCTGCGAGCAATGTGCCCTGCCCACTGCCACTTAAGTTTGGCAATTCTTCGGGCTATGTCGGTAACTTTGGTTCTCCTGCGGATATCATCATTTCTGACGTGATCACGCAAGGTAATTCCGAGCATAGCCCTCTCCATTGCCCTTTGGGTGACTTTGAGCTTTCTGATAATGCCCATTGTGAGCGACCACGTCTCGGTTCCATAAGTGATCACTGGCAACACACACTGGTCATAGACTTTTGTCTTGAGACACTGCGGTAAATTGGACGAGAAGATACCACGCAACTTCCCGAACGCCGCCCAGCCGAGTCGGATTCGACGGTTGATCTCTTTCTCGAAGTTGGACCTACCCAACTGGACCGTTTGTCCCAGGTAGACATAATGGTCTACAACTTCGAGTGTAGAGTCTCCGACCTTGATAGGAGTGGGTGTTACATGGGCATTCACCATGATCTTGGTTTTGTCCATGTTCATTTTAAGACCCACTCTTTTGGAAGCTCTACTGAGGTCATCGAGCATTTTACTGAGGCTCTCCATGGTCTCAGCCATGACCACTATGTCGTCGGCAAATCGAAGGTGAGTAATGTACTCGCCATTAACGTTGATGCCCAGCCCCCTCCAGTTCAGAACCTTGAAGACATCCTCCAGCGCAGCAGTGAACAGTTTCGGAGAAATGACGTCTCCCTGTCTCACGCCGCGCTGGAGAAGGATTGGTTTCGAGGTCTGATCCTGAAGACGGACTGATATTGTGGCGTTTTTGTACAAACACTTCAACACCTCAATGTACCGGTAGTCGATCTGGCACCGTTGGAGAGACTGCAGTACAGCCCAAGTCTCGATCGAATCGAAGGCTTTCTCGAAGTCCACAAACGCTAAACATAGAGGCAGGTTATACTCTTCGGTCTTCTGTATGACCTGCCGCAGCGTATGTATGTGGTCTATGGTGCTAAAGCCTTTCCGGAATCCGGCTTGTTCGGGGGGCTGGAAATCGTCAAACCTGCGCGCGAGACGATTCGTGATGACTCTTGAAAACAACTTGTAGACATGGCTAAGAAGTGAGATGGGCCTATAGTTCTTCAGCCGGGCATTGTCGCCCTTCTTGAAGAAGAGTACCACCACACCCCTGCACCATGCCTGTGGCGTTTTGCCCTCGAGTATGACGGAATCAAACAGCTTCTGAAGGGCCCTAAGTACCGGTTTGCCACCCGCCTTCAGGAGTTCGGCCGTAATTCCGTCATCACCCGGCGCCTTGTTGTTTTTGAGCTGTTTCAGAGCCATCCTAATCTCGTACAGGCTGACGTCCGGCTGACGTCCGTACTTATCTAATTTGGATGTTTAAATACTATATTTATTGTTTTATGCCATTACCCGCACTTTTGAACGTTAACAACTAAAATTTACAAGTAATAAAAATTGATTCTACCATGGGACGAAATGCGAATGGGACTAACTGCGACTGGGACCAGCCGCGAACGGGACCAACTGCGAATGGGACTAACCGCGAATGGGACCTACTGCGAACGCGGGACGAAGTGCGAATGGGACGAAGTGCGCATAACCCAAACAGCGTTTGTCAAAACTGTTTACGTACACACACTCAAACGATTGACAAATGTAATTACAGTCCTTGTAAATTATATCAACAAAAACATAATGCGTTAATTCATGTTGACAATGTTATTCCAAATACTTTACCACAACGTTCCGTTATCAATAATACGTTGCCACAGTCTTCTGTATTACACTGCGTTAGTAAAACAGCTGACAATATTGATAATCGGAGTTGTAGCAAGTTGAAGGATAATGGTAAATCGTTTCAGACTGTGTTGCTGTCTATGGCGTTAGTTGAGATTGCTGATGTTGTTAACAATTATCACACAGTTCGCGCTCTTCTTCACAGCGGCAGTCAAAATTGTTTTATAGCTCAAATCTTATGTAAACGTTTAAATATACGTATCATACAGTCCACTATACGTGTTTGTGGTGTTGGACAAACCGTTTCACAGTCCAGTCACAAGTGCGATATAAATATGCGTTCTAAGGTATGTGATTTTAATACAACCTTACATTGTTTAGTGTTGCCTAGCATCATTTCGAAGCTGCCTTCGACACACGTTAATAATGATGATATACGTATACCTAACAGTATTCTACTTGCAGATCCCACATTTTATGTACCGAGTGACATAGATTTATTAATAGGCGGGGATGTTTTTTGGGATTTGATAAAAGAAAATAAAATTAAACTTCCCTCCGGTCTGTACCTACAAGATTCTATGGTAGGGTGGATTATATCCGGTCCAGTTTATAATAATAATCGTTTGTTAGCGACTAGCACGACAGATGTTCAGTGCAATTTGTCGTTAGTTGATTCTCAATTAAGAAAGTTCTGGGAAATCGAAGAAGTACATATCTCTCCCATTATTACTGAGGAAGATCGTTTTTGTGAAGACTTGTTCTTCCAGACTACTGTACGCGATCAGCATGGCAGGTTTTCTGTAGGCACGCCACTTAAACAATCACCCGATTGTTTGGGTGACTCATATAATTCTGCTAAGCAGCGTTTCTTATCTCTGGAGAGGAAACTAAATCGTTCACCACAGTATAAACAAATGTATTGTGAGTTTATGCATGAGTACGAGCAATTAGGTCATATGACGCGTGTAGAGGAATTTAGTCATATAAATAAGCCGTATTATATTGTACCACACCATGGGGTATATGGCGAAGGTAGCTTGATAACCAAATTACGTGTGGTTTTCGATGCAAGCTCGTTAACTTCTAATAATAATTCGTTGAATGATATTCAATACGTAGGCCCTAGGTTGCAAAATGATATCTTCTCAATATTGCTTCGTTTCCGGCAATATCAATATGTTGCTTGCGCAGATATTGAAAAATTCTTTAGGCAAACTTTAATTCATTCTGAACAACGTAACTTACAACTAATATTGTGGCGAACTGATAACAGCATTCCAATTCAAGTTTATCGTCTCAACACAGTGACGTATGGCACTGCATCAGCACCGTATCTTAGCAACCGATGCTTAAAACAGTTGGCAAAGGAATGTAAGGATGACGTTATCGCAAGCGTTATCAATGATGATTTTTACGTTGATGATCTGTTGACGGGGCATGATCAGCGCGACATGCTGTTAGATATTTGCAACAAAACTTCTACCATTCTACAAAGCGGTTGTTTTTCTTTAAGGAAATGGACTTTTAATTTTGATGTAACTTCAGAAAGTACTAAGGATTTATGTATTGGTGAATATTGTCAGTCTAAATCCCTGGGTGTTGGTTGGTCTAACAAGAACGATTTATTTAATTTTTCAACTAGTGCAGATAAAGGTTATATTGATTCGAATATAACGAAACGTCTAATTATGTCAGTTATTGCACAGATTTACGAACCACTAGGATTATTAACACCTGCTATTACCACGGCTATGGTTTTATTACAAAAATTATGGCTTGCTAAAATAAGTTGGGATGATGAAGTTCCAAGTGAAATTTCAAGTATCTGGTATGATTTTGTTAATTCGTTACAATGTCTGTCCGAAATATTAGTGCCGCGTTATGTCATGTGTCCTAATGCTGTAAATATAGAGTTACATATTTTTACCGATGCTTCGCAGTGTGCATACGGTGCATGTGCGTACATACGTTCACATGTTAACGAGTCGCAAGTTACTAGGCGATTATTATGTACTAAGAGTAAAGTCGCACCAATTAAAGCGTTAAGTATTCCACGACTTGAACTATGCGGAGCTAAACTTTATAATAAAATTGTAAATTCCCTAAGACTAATATTTGATAAGGTCTATTTTTGGACTGACTCCACTATAGTTCAAGGCTGGCTTCGGACATCACCACATTTGTTAAAAACATTTGTTCAGAATAGGGTTGTGCAAATCAACGAATTAACAAGCAACACTACTTGGCTGCATGTTAAAGGCAAGGAGAATCCTGCTGACATTCTATCAAGAGGCGTTTTCTTTGATTCATTAAAGGGAAACAACACTAGTTTGTGGTGGTGTGGACCGGCTTTTCTTTGTGAACCGACTTCAAGTTGGTTGACAACAAGTATTGAAGAAATTTAATTTAATAAGATTAAGTTGCCGGAATTAAAATGTTCTAAAACTACAAATTTATTAAACGTAGAAACTAATATTATAATAATCGATTTCGAAAGATTTTCTTGTTTTAATCGTTTGCAAAGAACAGTCGCGTATGTCTTGCGGTACATTTTTAACTTACGTGCATCACGTATCGGCCAAGGTCGCAAAACTGGACCATTGACCGTGAGCGAGATAAAAAGTTCATTAGTTGTGTTGACACGTTTAGTTCAATCACAATCGTTTAGCAAGAAATATCATAACCTTAAAGAAAAGATGCATTTAAACATTAAATCTAGTAATAAAACGTTAGGTTTAAGTATATTTTTAGATGAAGATAATTTAATTCGTGTTGGTGGTAGACTTGGTAATTCAAAATTGGATTACGATAAGAAACGTCCAGTGTTGTTGTGTCGTAAACATCGTTTTACATGGTTATTGTGTACGTACGAACACAAACGTTTACTTCATGCTGGACCTCAGCATCTAGTAGCTGCCATGCGTGATTGATGGTGGGTGTTAGGAGCGCGTAATTTGGCGAGGCAAGTGGTCTATAAATGTGTAACCTGCACTCGCATGAAAGGAAATACTTTAACTCCACTTATGGGTGATCTCCCTGCCGAACGTTTAGAAGCTGGATTTCCATTCATGCGATGTGGAGTTGATTATGCTGGACCAATATCTATATTGAATCGCAAAGGCAGAGATTCACAACTAATTAAAGGATATATTTGTCTGTTTTGCTACCAGAGCTGTGCATTTAGAATTAATTGGTTCATTGTCGACTCAGGATTATCTATTGGCATTCAAACGATTCATATCACGACGCAGTAAACCGTGTCAGGTTTTTCCGATAACGGTAGGAATTTCGTTGGAGATGAAAGGGAGCTTTCAGCTATATCTGAAAAATCTAATGAAATAATTGATTTTGCTTGTACTAATAATATTAAATTTAGTTTCATCCCGCCTTATGCACCTCACTTTGGTGGTTTATGGGAGGCGGGTGTGAAGTCGTGTAAGTATCACTTCAGACGTGTCGTAGGTAAAGTTAACTCCTCGTAAGCTAACTTACGAGGAGTTTAGTACGGTATTGACACAGGTGGAGACCGTCCTGAACTCCCGTCCTATGTCACCTATGTCCGCAGATCGAAACGATTACCTCCCCCTGACACCTGCTCATTTTCTAATCGGCCGGCCGTTGACTGCGCCTGCCAGTGAGGACTTGACGATGACATCTACACCTGCCTGTCACTACTCTCGGTTGGAACAGCTGCGACAACATTTTTGGGAGCGCTGGTCAAAGGAATATGTGTCTGAGCTGCAACGCAGAACGAAGTGGCCACACAATAAAGAAGACATCGCTATTGATAGTCTGGTCTTCATCACGGAAGACAACCTGCTACCATTCAAGTGGAGATTGGGTAGAGTTATTAATCTGTTCCCAGGGAAGGATGGAGTCTCGAGAGTTGCGGAAATCCGAACAATAACAGGCATAATCAAGCGTGCTTCCTCAAAAATCTGCCCGCTGCCGGTATCCACAAACGAAGCCAGCGTCACTTCTGTTTAATTGGAAGACGGATCTTCCAAGGTGCCCGGTATGTTGCGTTAAGCAGCGCCACCTATCGGTTCCTATTACATCTACGATCGATAGACAGTTCGGAGCGACATCTGCTGTTCAACGGGAGAGGACGGCTCGCTTGCGACGAACGGGAGTAAAATCCTCCGACAGCCCGCACGCCCGGCCAGGCGGTCACCCGCCTGTGTGTATTACAAACCGGGACCGTTCATACATATCTACAAAATTCTCTTAAAACTAAAATATTGTAATAAAAAGTAATAAATATCATTGTAAACCATATTAATCGCGCCTTATTGAAGAAGTCCAGTCTGCCTCTTGTCTTCATTGCCAAAACAGCTACAATCTAGGGGTCTTTAAGTCAAGAGTGAATAGGTTTTTCCTAGGCAAGCGTGCTTCATCGTCGACCACGTCATCGCTTACCATCAGGTGAGATAGTGGTCAAGTGCAAGCCAATAAAATGATAAAAATATATATATATATATATTTATATAAAGATTTATTTGGAAATATAGCATTATAATAAAAGATGATTTTGTTTATTGTGAGGCAACCTTAAACGATAGACTTATGAATAAACAAATCTTTATTTCTTGCAAAATGTGCCAAAATATTCCACATAAAACTGAGTTCTAATCTAATACATTTAAGTATAATCTAAAAAAGTAAATCTCTAAAACTCCGTTTGTTTTCATTTGAAATGAAGTCAGGGCAAAGTTATCTACAACACAATCTTTGCTCTGTGTGTTCAACATAGGACCATAATGAGGTTTTTCACGACACCTGATATTCCCAGGAAAACTCACATCTGACATCTACACAGAATGAAGAAATTTTCTTTTTTCACAGCACGAGTGTTTTCTATGGGAACTAGAATTTTACCTTTTATAGTTTTGGTCTCCTCACTAAAAACAGTTTTGGTTTATTTCCTTACACAAGCAAGAACTGAATTAAATAATCTAGCCCCTTTCTAGTTTTAGCTTCAAATGCGACGTTATAGTATTAACAGAGTGCTGGCTCCGTCAGGTATCAGATCTTCCTACTGTAAATAGATACAACTCTTATAAGACGAACCATAACTTTAATCAAAACGATGGAGTGGTGATCATGGTCAGTAACGAGCATTTTTACACAATAGAAGAACCACTTCTTTATGAGTGCAACTGTCTGCTAATTAAATTTGGGACTAACACAGTTATAGTGGCAATCTACAGGTCACCGTCATTCAAAAATTTAGATACTTTTCTGCAGTCACTCCACAACATTCTTGAACAGTTGCGATCATTTCAAAATATAATAATAGTAGGCGACATAAATGTAAATTTATTGAATGTTGATTCTAATGCTTCGTCATATCTAGATCTAATTTCATTTCATGGTCTACTTCCGGCTCATAACCTACCTACTAGAGGAAATAGCTGCCTAGATCATGTTATTGTTAAAAGTAAGTTACAGGCTTATACATTTAATCTTCAAACCTCAATAACTGATCATCACGCTATTCTATTTTGTCTCAAGCACGGCGGCTCAAAGAAACCCTTAAATAGTAGAAAAGTCAGGAATGTGAACTGGGCCGGGATCATTTCTGACTGCTCACAGTTAGATTTTAGTCAAATTTATGCTGAAAATGATTTGGATTTGGCGACCGATAGATTTATAGAATTATTATCTAACCTAAAAATGAAACATGTGTCGATCATTAGGATGCCGCGAAATAAAACTACCTTAAAACCCTGGATAACGCCAGGACTACTAAGATGGATTAAAAATAGGGACAGGATGCATATTAAAACTAAAAAGGAACCAGATAATGAAATATTAAGTATAACATATAAACGATACAGGAACTATTGCAACAATCTTCTTAAAAAAAATAAACGAGAATATGAGCAGAACCAGCTAAATATGGCTAAAGGTAACTCCAAATTTTTGTGGGACTCTATTAAAACTATAACAAATTATAATAAAAATCATGAATCTTCTGATAAACTTCTATATACAGATCAAAGCCCTCAATCGTCTATTAATAATGTCAATACCTTCTTTTCTACAATTGAAAGAGTACTAGCTCAACGCATTCCTTCGAATATTTCACCTTTCATTAACAGCGGTGTAAACAAAGACACCTTCCCTTGCAACTCATTCGTACTACTTAAAACTGATATTGTGGAAGTTAAGGCTGCTATCTTGAATTTAAGGAGTGAATGCGCACCTGGAAGGGACACCATCTAATCCAATATATTGCAGAGTGTTGTAGATATTGTGGCTCCAGTTATTGCTGATCTCATAAATCGTTGCTTTGATACAGTTGTCTTTCCTAAAGCACTAAAAAAATCAATTGTAAGCCCCATATATAAGACAGGAGATAAAGGCTGTGTCAACAACTATAGGCCCATCTCTATTCTTTCTTCACTGTCTAAAGTATTCGAGCGCACGATTAATTATAGATTAATAAAAATCTTAGAGTCAAATAAATTACTTGCCGACTCACAATATGGTTATCGAGCACGCAAATCCACTTATGAGGCTGTTCACACTTTTACTGATTTGTGGTAAAAAACATAGACCATAACAAAAAGTGTCTGACCATCTTTCTCGATCTCGCCAAGGCTTTTGACACAGTCTCTATCCCCACCCTAATTCGTAAATTAAATAATATGGGCATACGGGGAAACGAAGAAAGTATATTTTTTATGATAGAGGGGGAAAGTATATTGGGGAATAAGTATTTTCTTTAGCTGAAAAAGGTCTGAACACGGTCTGCCACTGGCTCGCTGCAAACTCGCTCACACTTAACGCAGATAAAACAAAATACATACCTTTTGCAATAAGGAGCGCTGAAACCTTCTTACAAGACAAGCCTCGCATTTATGTTCATCAGTGTTCATTTCCTCCTTTGAATCAATGTAGCTGCTCAACTATACAGCCAACACAAAGTATTCGTTACTTGGGTGTAATCATTGATAAAAGATTGTCCTTTGACGAACACATTCACAACTTATCTAAAAGAGTACGAAAACTTTTTTATATCTTTAAACAGCTTAGACATGTAGCAAGTAGTAAAATACAAAAAATGGTATACATTGCCCTTGTTCAATCTATCTTGATATATTGTGTAACAACATGGGGAGGTGCCGTCAAAACTAAAATGTTGGAAATAGAGAGGGCCCAAAGGCTGATTCTGAAACTTGGCCTTTCTAAACCACGACTCTACCCCACTACCACACTATATCAGGAATCTGAGGTTTTAACTGTCAGACAGCTTTACATCCTCTTTACTGTTCTCCGGCAACATTCAGATCCACCCTCTTTTATTCTTTCTAAATTAACTACTAGGAGGCATTACAACGTATGTAGCACCATTAAATGTAAAACTGGCTTTGCCCAAAAATTTTATACTTTCCGAGGACCCGAACTCTATAATAAATTAAATAAAGAATTATATTTTTTCCATTACAATAAATCTAAATGTAAACTTACGTTAACTAAATGGCTACTAAAGTTGGACTACACAAAAACAGAAGAGCTGCGCGTCATAAAAACGTAAATATATCCTACCAACACCATACTTTTTGAACCCACTCATATAAAATATCACTCTCTCAACACCACACACACAAACACACACTCACACACACAAACACAAACTCTCATATATGTAATAAGTAAGAGTGGCGGTGTATGTACACCGCCACTCTTACTTCACATAATAAAAAAAGAAATATATCTAATCTGAAAATTGGTGTTCCTAAAAATAAATAAATAAGAAATAAAACCTTACAATTAAATGTTTGCACTTGTAACATAAAAATAAATTACTTTTGTTAAGAATTTTCTAGCTATAATAGTAGGTTTTGATGATATGTATAATATGTTTAAAAAAAAAATATTTTGCCTTTAGGGGGGAGTCTCTGATGTCCTGAAATACAGGTTACGACTTAGCTCAGGCACCAGTCTCCCGCAAATAACTATGTGGCATATCGTTATTATTATTTTTCCGTTTCTGAGTTTTTTGTTGATAAGTGTTATTTGTGGAAGAAAATAAAGAATACATGAACCTCTTGGCTTAGGCCTCCACTAACCGTTTCCACTGGGGTCTCTCATGAACTACCACAGCGCGCCATCGCTTACACTTTGTGCCTACATCTTGGGTGCTTTTCTCCATTTCCTTTGGTTATCGCAAATCATATGACCGGTCCATATTCACTTTTCACATAGTTCCTGTAAGATAACTCTCGGTTTTTGCGCAGGAAAAGCCACTGGCAACCACAAACACAAAAACTGGCACATGTAAATATTTTTGTTGAGGATCTCACTCATCATAATAATCATTTCTGCCGAAAGACTGCTGGATACAGGCCTTCCCGGCACTCAGCATTCAGCGTCACCACATCAACCGGTGCTGTGCGTCTTTCATACATTGTATGCTCGCGACCTCAACCTCGGTCGCGGGCATCCAATCGGTCTGTAGAGGGAGGCTTTTCAGCCCCATCGACCACCCGTTCTTCGAGCAACTGAGATCTATCAGGCGTGAAATATTTGCATCCAATCTAATGTTTTCGATAATTTAGGTCGAACACTCTTCTGCCACGCATCGGTCTTCGTTGAGGCATCTCTAAGGAAGACAAGAATGTATCTTCATCACTCGTTTTATAAGTTTTTATATATTATTATGTATTTATTTCGCTTGATTAACGTTTAAGCAAGCTTGTCAACTATCAACTGCCAAATGTGTAGCCAGATTTGACGAGCCCCAAGTCACCGAAAATTTCGTTTTTTCGTTTATAAAAATCTCAAGACGACCACTATTCACTAAAACCACGAAACATTCTTCGAAACGTAAATTTCCTTTGTTGCCTTGAACACTCTAGAAGCTAATATCAACTTTAATGCGTTTGACACAATAATCATTATTGGTGCCGCATAAAACATTTTTCAGCATTTCTATGAAAAAAGACTATGAAAAAAGAGATGAACTGTTAAAAGCATTTTGATTTCCAGTTATTTTCATTATTCCTGGGGATTAGACATTATTATACCAAAAAAAAATAAAAAATTGTCCCATGTTTTTAGGGTTCCGTAACCAAAGGGAAAACGGGACCCTATTACTAAGACTCCACGATCCGTCTGTCTGTCTGTCTGTCCGTCTGTCACCAGACTGTATCTCATGAACGGTTATAGCTAGACAGTTGAAATTTTCACAGATGATGTATTTCTGTTGGCGCTATAACAACAAATACTAAAAACAGAATAAAATAAATATTTAAGTGGGGCTCCCATACAACAAACGTGATTTTTTTACTGTTTTTTAAGTAATGGTACGAAACCCTTCGTGCGTGAGTCCGACTCGCACTTGGCCAGTTTTTTTAAGGTAGCCTAATTGGCGATCAGTCACCGATCGTAAAAATTGGTCGCCCCGGCCACCCTTCCGAGACAAAGCCTAAATGGCGAAAAGTCGCCCAATCTGGCCACTCTGAATATGTAACGTTGACAACGGTTTGAGAATTTGAGAATGATCAAATGTATTTTTCTCAGTTGTGAAACCCAATTGAACGTCAATGAAGAATTTTTGTATGACATAAGGTATACTTTGGCATGACTTGACTACGTGTACTCAAACCTTGCTCAGCATAGCAGAAAACTTAAAGTGGCAGATGATCAAGAGTGACAGATGCTTAAATCGAAATAAGCACATACTTAGTTACCTCAGAAACCGGCCAAGACTTTAAAAAAAAGGCCTAAAATCAAAATGTAGATACTTAAATTGTCTTTGATATGATGAAAATTTCATTAAAATACGCCCGGTGGTTTTGGTTGGATCGTCGTTTTTTTGTCTGTGTTAGATATAGCTTTACAAATTAATTACACTGTGTTATAAGAATAAAACTCAACATTCTCTTTGATCAAATTATTAAGAAAATGGTCTAATGTAACATAAATGTTTTTCGAAAAAATTTGACCATCCGTTTAGACGTGATTCTCATTTTAAAATCAGCTACTCAGGGGTATCTGCGCCTTAAACAAAACTGATGAAATACTGTTTTACTATTGTTTTGATATGCTATGAGACTTTGCAAGACTAGTATTAGATTTCTTAGCTTTGGCTAACTGTAACGATTATCAAGGATCTACAAATGTCAGCCTGCCATGCCATTTTTCACTTCACCGTTCTGTTCCGTGAAGTTTCAGTTTGTAATTTATTGTGCTTCCAGCACTGGCTTAAATTCACAAAATAAACACCAAATAAATCTTTCCTCCTTTATTCATTGGCGCTCATTTTCCAATTAATATTCCACGCAGCAGGTTTTCAATAATTAACGAAAACAATACGGTTTAATTAATACATTAACCACTATATAGGTAATTACGGGCACCACTAAATAATAGTGTGTACTTAAAACCGTATATTACAAAACATATCCAGTGTGATACTGTTATAAATAGACGATGGATTCTGTTACAGGGTAAGCTGCGTTAAAAGGAAATGCTCTAGCACTGTTAATACATACCATTAGGCATAAACAACATTAAACAGGGCAACAAGTAGCTGCAAGATTTAGGTAGTTAGTACAAAGCAGCGGACTGGTCAAAGTGCTTATTCTTGGGGGCCTTTTTTTTTTTGGGTGGAGAAATGCTCATGCATACTGCACTACCACGGGGAGATAGTGCAGTTATGTGGGACTCTAACCCACTATAACTCCACGGTGTCCTCCTGTGCCGCTTATGGCGGGAACATGGGCACGCGTTAGCACTCACCGCGAACCCGCCGCATTCTTGGGGGCCTATGTATTGCAGTGGACCTCTTTGGGCTGAAATTATGATATTGAATAAATGATATGGCTCAGGCGTTTAGATTAAATATAAAATTGTTAATGGCAAACACCTTACTAAGTGTTTCTACATGGAAACGTGCACCTTTTGTTTTTGTTACACCACTCGTGCACGTGCATCTTTTGGTTCTAAGTTACTCTTAGAACCAAAAGACGCACCCACGAAACAGGACAAATTCATAAATAACATTCGAATCACAAGAATAACAACACACTTTTTATTTTATTTGGGAAACAAACAGATGCAATAACAAACATAAGCATACAAATTAGTTCAACACAATCCAGAAACAGTTTCCACAGATTAATATTCAAGTAAATTAACTTAAGTGCTACAACAACCAGAAGTTCACACAGTTTAATGAAGTCACAATTTAATATTATTTTATTGTATAACATTATATTAATTAAATTTATTTGCCAAAATATTTCTTATGTAAAATCTAAATTTGGGAAGAGAAAGGTGAAAAACATCAAAATCTTGATTTTCTTTTAATGAGATTATGTCGTTGTACAGACGACATGCTCTTTTAATAAAAGTATTCTTGCCGTAATTGGTTCGGGAGAAACCAATTTGGACCACCTTGGACAACCTTTTGTGCTCTCCTATATTTATAATGTGCTTTCTCTTTTAAGTGTTTTGTGTGTACTTAAATCAATAAGAACACAAAGCGTCGACGTATCAATCTAACAACAAGCTTCACGTAAAAGCGGTGTCACACAAACAGCTCGTCACAAATTAAAGGCAGACAAACATGTTTGACAAACACGGATCGCGAGCGAGAATAAGTGACGAAACGAACAAGACGTGATGTGTTTAGGAAGTTGTAAATAACAAGGAACTAGGGGAGGACAGAAGGTCAACTCAATGTAAATGTCCAAAAGTTGATAGAAAATATAACAAGTCTTGAATTGGATCGAATCGAATCTCAAATCTTACCATGATCTGTATGCAGATTCAGCCGTGTAATAATTATTATGAAAATTAATAAAAAAAATGACGCAATCTAAGTGAAATAAAAACCTGAACCACTACAATAACATTGGAAAATTGTTTGTTGAACAAAGTGATAATTTATTATATTCGGCGACAGTTTCTTATTTCTTAGTATGAAATTGCGATTCTTTAATGTCCGTTTTGTTCTGAACCGGCTTATTTCTTAACTATTTTGTTGTCAATATATGCTTTTAAGCTGATATGGTCTCAATCATTAGAATTAATATTTGTTTCGGGATATTTACAATGTATATTTAGATTTTGGTTGAGAGTTTGATATTTCGGCACCGTTACAAGCACCATGATCACGAGAACCACTTCTGAGAACACACCAGAGAATACTTTATATTTGCGGGTGGGTGTTGTTTACGAGCTGACATATCTATCTACCCTCTTCCTTACTCGTTTTTCACGCACAATGCCACTACTACCCGAACTCGTCTCACTAGTTACTCGACAAATAATATCCAGAAACAAATATTAATTTTATTTTGTTGTCGTTTTCTAGTCTAACAGGATGAAGCTGAATATCAATATTTTACAGTAAGTACTTGTATACTTGAAGCGGCTTCAGTATATGAAATTTACTAATGACCATGATTAAAGTGGTAACTGTGAGCCTTCGGCTTCCATATGTTCTGCAACACTTCTTTCACTTTTATAGCATACAATTTTATGCGGTAAATTTTCTTGGTCAGGATGAAGATATTTTTTTATTTTTCGTTGGTATTTGAATTTTTTGTCCTTAAAGTTAATTTCTTGTCATGTTTTACAGTTTGCATCCATTTTGGTGAGTGTCTTCCACAATTTACATTTCCTTCGTGAGACTTTTACAGCTTAGGAACAGTGATGAATATATTAGACACTAAGCAATTTTAAAAAAGGAGATGGAAAAGTTACAGTTTTACTGTTGCAATTCAAATAGAAATAAAATTAAATTGGCAGCATAAAAGACAGGAATTACAGAAAATGGGTATTGTATGCATCATGGTTGCTTGTGTAGAAAGTGCAGTATTATGGCAAAAAAAAAGACAACTAGTAACAAGTAAAACTATAACCCTTGGCAAGATTGGCGTCAAATTATATAACGACTGTCTATGATCTTTATATGACTGACGGGACCAAAAATGTTGTGACCAATATGTTGATGGCCACCCATCCACGGACCGACCTCGGCAAGTGATGCTTAACCTTGCAGATCATGCGGTGACTTAGCCACGAGTTCAAATAAACCACGGGTTAAAATATTCAACGTCTATACTTAGTAAAATATCAGCCAATATCATCGAAATCACATAAAACTGCTAAAATACAACCTCTAGAATGACAATAAAACGAAGTGTACTTTTAACAGCCATTTATAGACCTTTATGGTAATAGGTGATGTCGGAATTGCGGTTTTATTCAGAGCCGCTCAAAGCCAACGACTCCTTATGTAATTTGTTACGTTGGAAGTCGGAATCGCTGTACGATGTTAGATTTGCTGGGAAATCTTGGGATCAGTGTGGTTGCGGTAAAAGTTTTGACTTTTAGAGGTTCTCTTTTGTTGGGAACTTACCTAATATATGATGAGATATGAGCGAAATTGCAAGGAAGTTCACATGGACGCAACACGATGCAATTTGCCCGATTTGCACTTGAAGTTTTCTTTTAAAATACTTGTACGATACCGCCTATCGACGCAGTTTAAATTGCATTGCACCATCAGCAGCGTGGCTTCCCACGGCGCGTTGGACGTTCCTGGTCACGGAGAGGCGGCGCGTGCGGCTGCGCGGAAAGTGCATTAAGGCTTGCTAGTTCCGGCGAAGTAGGTATTTAATGCGCCACTGTTATCGCGAAGCAACCGGCGCGCTCGCGTGTGCTTAAAGTCGACAAAAAAGTCACAGTAAAGATGTGTAGAGAAGGTTTATTTTACTATTGCTTTTAAAAGTTACTAAAATACGAGAGTTACAATGCGTGGTAAATAAATAATAACTCATAGTGTGTACTTATAGTTCTGAAAAATGGCATAAAACGTATTTTATTTATTCAATTATTTGACTGTCTAACTATTAATGATTTCGAAAACATAAACGGATGGACCAAATAGAAATAAAAAAAAATATTTTTACTGTTGTTGAATCAAAATTCAAGATCCAAATTGCCAAAATTTTAGTCAGGGGTGTCATTTTTATGGTTTTTGGGAGCGCTAAATGCGAATTAGTGGTCAAAATAAAATTCCAAGATGATGCCGACCCAAATTTTTGTAACGTTCGTCATGGGTGTCATTTTCATAGTTTTCGGGATGGGCAATTGTGAATACGTGTTTGGTCGGCGCCATCTTGTATTTTCATTTTGACCCTATATTAGCATTTAGCGACCCCAAAAACCATGAAAATGACACCCATGACGAAAGTTTCAGAAATTTTGGTCGGCGCCATCTTGTATTTTCATTTTGACCCTATATTAGCAGTTAGCGTCCCCAAAAACCATGAAAATGACACCCATAACGAAAGTTTCAGAAATTTTGGTCGGCGTCATCTTGTATTTTCATTTCGACCCCATATTAGCATTTAGCGACCCCAAAAACCATGAAAATGACACCCATGACAATCAGATCCAGTCTCTCCGGGAGGCCATGGTGGAGCGCTTAAACCTGTCCTTGCAGGTAGTCTCCGATTGGGGCGATGCCAATCTGGTCAGGTTTAATGCTGCTAAAACCCAGGCGTGTCTTTTTCCCGCAAAAAAGAGTCAATTTCACCCGGCTCCAACTTTTCATGATGTGACCGTGCCAATAACTGACCATCTTGAGCTTCTTGGCGTTACGTTGACATCGACTCTCAATTTTGGCCCATACATTAAGGCCAAGGCTTAGTTGGCTGCCAAAATGCTGGGGATCCTTGCAAAGGTGAGAAGGTACTTCACGCCAGAACAGCTGCTTAGCTTGTATCAAGCGCCGCTGTAAGAAGACTAATATTGGCAATTATTATTTTTATTTTGACTAATAACCCAAAAAAACAAAATAAAATACATCCATGACGAAAATTTCGGTCTATTTTGAAGTCTGTTCAAAAACTTTCCTAACCTACTGATTCTGTTACACTTTGGTCTCGTAATAAATCGGTCGATAGATTAGCGAGAAGTCCAGCACGAGTAAAACTGGCATAGGTCCTGCCTCGTCAAGGCCTCGCGGGCGACTGAAGAGCCGTACGGCGGCCGCTGTGTTATATATAAATTTATTATTAAAACAATTAAACTATTTTATAAATTCTACTCGGAGAATAAAGTTCTACAGGTTGTTAACTTTTTTTAGATATGTGTTTTTTTAGGTAGTGAATCTTTCATAATCTTCCAGAAAATAAGAAAATGATCAAAAAAACATCGTTTTAGAAGCCTTTTCTGTTTTTTTTTTGATTGAGCGAAGTTTTCGATATCCTGTTTTGAATATCAGAAATGAAATGTACATGTAGTCAACTACAATATGTATTTTTTTGCATTTAAACTATCACTATTTGTATGCTTAATAATGAATCAAAGAGATGTAAAAGTGAGACTACCTGCCCTTAAGAGTAGCAGTGCCCGCAACTGCGCCCGCGGCGGTTGTTCTAGCGAGCGTAGCCGCGGGCACCACTGTGCACGCGGTGAACATTAAATTATCTTCTAATAAAATCGATGAGGTCGTACTCCACTGCTGACGGTGGTGTCTACGTTGTGCGATTGCCAAGCAAAATTTACGGAAGGTGTCGCCTCGAGCGGCGCTTTGGGCGTAGTAGCGGGTATCGCCGTATGTTCATACTAGCGTGTGAGACACCGCGGTATCATCCGCGGGCTCCGCCTGCATCTCAAGCAAACGTGTGTAAAATCGCTTCTTTGTGACCACTCTCATACAGCGCCATATGTTTGAATTTAGTGCGGGCTGCACCGCCCGATGCACCGCGCGACACGCTGCGTCTCCAGAAACGAGGCCTTATAGTGACGGTAGTCGTTGTAGGTTTTTATTTTTTGACCAAATCAAACCCCATGGTTCTAGTCGGTTCATCAATGACTTACCATCCATTTCATACAGACCGTCCTCCAATGTTGGGACCCATTAATATTAATGCTAATTTTTATCCGTGGTGCTAGGCAACTAGGCTTATCCCAGTTGTAAACGACCCTTTGTGCCTATTGGTCTTGTTTGTTCTGTCTCCTGCTTGATATGGAGGGAAGTGGAAATTTGTATTTTTCTTACGCCTCCATTTTCTTTTCTGATTAATTTCGTTGCGGGATCCAAGACAGTTAAATTCATTCTCCGGGACTTCGTCGAGCTTCATTGCCTCGGCGCTTTTCTGGTGGTCGCTACTGTTGATTCTGGCTTTCAGGAGTTGCAGTGGTTTCGGAATAGTGCGGTGGGATTGTCCCAAAAAAAAAAAAAGGATAGTCCTCCATACCCTAGTTAGTGCGTTGCACCGTTGATCACGGCTGTTATTAAAAGATCTTCGAAAGTCCTTACGGCATAAGAAACCAGAAAGACCACCAGTCATACCAATGGGTATCGTGTTACCCAGTAACTGGCTACTGGGGGTCAGATAGGCAGTTGTTCTAATCTAAGTAACATACTGGTCTTTGGCAGTATCCAGTTTAGCTCTCCAATATACCTCTGCCATATCTTAAAATAAATTGAACAGTGAAAAACAAATTAAATGATTTCAGTGTTGAATGGGAACAAGGTTCTAGTAAATACTAAACCTATCTATCTAATACCATTAAACGAGCAACTCTTATATATATGTATATGCTATATGTGAATCTGGGAAGCTCCAACGGTTGTCATGAAATTTTGTATGCAGGGGGTTTCGGGGACGATAAATCGATCTAGCTAGGTAAATTTTTTAAGAAAACGTCATTTTCTCTATTTGCGTCCGAGTAGAGCTCGGTCGCTCAGGTACTAGATTATTAATGTGTGCGATATAGCAAATTCTATTTTATAGCTTTATCAGCCAGAAATATGATTAAGAGACATACAAGGTAATTCTACAGAGCATCAGTATTCATGCCTTTACAGGAGCTACTCTACTCATAAATGCCTGAAGCCTGGTCTCCACTAGTTACTCGTAACTGGATGCGTCGCGCCAATTTGAGGTCACAACCGAGACGTTCCCAGTGTGTGTCTAGTTAGTAACTTTATGCTTTGTGCCACAAAACTAAAACTTAAGGTTAAGTTCTGTGCTGAGTGCCAATTTGAGAGTACCATCTGTTCTTGTATTGTGACGTTGTGTTTTATGCTGCGATTTAGTTTAAATTTGTGAGAGATTGCTTGCACTGGGTATAGCTTTACAGGGATGGGTAGGTACTACTAATTCTGCCCCTAATATGACCCACTGCCCAAATTTTGTAATCGCATCAGAACTTCTAGATATTACTTCTCGTAGTTAACGGATAAAATAATTTTATTTTCATAACATTGAAGTTAAGATTACGATAATAAACGATATACCAGCCAGAACGATGCTCTATCAATCGCTAGCGCGACGCTTTCGTTTTTAGAATGCCAATTGTCTAAAGCATCTGGAAAAAGAAAGAAAGAAAGCAAAAAAATAACCCGCACAGGAGACACGATACGAGAAATAATAAAACCAAAAAAAAATACAATAATAACAAATAAACGAAACCTAAAAGGCTCCAAAAATGGCTCCTATCTCAGCATGTGCAGCGATATCCAAAAAGAAAATAACGCTTTGATGGTATTCTGATAAGGCCCACTGTTGATGCCACGGAGTCACACACGGAAAAGGAAACTACTTAAAAAATAAAAATGAATACATACATAACAAACAAAATAGTATAAACACAGAAGGTGGGTCATATATGTAGGATACGGAATGTAAGAGTAGCGAAAGGGATGAATGTATCGGGAGTGAAAGAGGGAGAGGAGGTATGAAAGATGGCAAGATGAGACCTAGAGCCTAGGTGAACCTATGGCCGGTTTAAGGCTGCGGGAATCCGCTGGATGCAAGACGGATCGATGTGGCGACACTAGGCCTCCCCTATGTCCATCAGTGAACGTCTTTCAGCTGAAATGATGATGATGATAGAATTGGCTGAAACAGGTACCTAGTCCATGCTAAACACAGAATATCTAGAGTCCCTACTAGATCGACCTTCCTGTACATACGGTATAAATATTGTAACGATATTTCACCTTAGCGGGCTGACCACTGTTTATACTTGGAAATACTCTCCGTGCAATGGAGAGCATGTTGAGTTACGTCAGCCCGAATATTCCCGAATACCTTACAATCTACGAAGAGAATCTCGAACTCTCAATGTTGTTAACCCAATTTTGAAGGTAGGATGGTTTTAGCTTTTGTAGGACTCAATAAAATAAATTTCTGAATCATTCGTCGTAAGTTTAACCGATATAAAATAAATAAATTAAGAAAACTGGGTTGTAGTTTTCCATAAGAGTAAGTAACTTCTAAATAAATAGTTTCCTCTAGATTTTAAGGAACTAAAGCAAAAAATTGCTTCTATAGAGATACCTACGTAGTAAAGTATTTTGAACAAACTTTTCCGGCTAGCTATGCTAGGCTTCATTTACGTGGTCTATTCCAAGGACACCATCAATTTACCGCGATAAAAAGCAGTCTATCTTAATTTGCTTTCGGTTTTGTTTTGATTTTATTTTTACATTATTTTAATTTGATTATGGTTTTATTTTGATTTTATGTTTATATTATTTTATTTTAATTTGATATTGATTAAATTTTTTACTGATTTATTATGATATATATAAATTCCAAAAACTATTTTATTTAATTTAATTAATAACACTCAGTGTTATTGCAGTTTTCAATTAGTAAAAAAAAAACGTAATCGGATCAAACCTTCCAGTTTACCATTTTTTTTAAATATATATTTTGCGTTACTATGATTCTTGAATCGACAGGAATTTAAATAATTCTAAGCTGTTAAAAATACCTACACAAATACTAAAGACGGTACCAAAACGTATTCTGGCAATAAGCCCGAAAACACTATAAGGAAGCTTGTATCCAAGTAACTAATGATCCAAGCGATGAAGACACAATACAAAGCTAACGACAACTCACTAGCGCGTTGTCTGCTAGTACCATTGTCCAGATATTTCTTCTTGTCATCTTAACGATGATAAAGGATGGCCAATTTATCATTTTGTTTTAGGAAATTAAACACAATAATCAGGATGTGACATTAGCTTTGCCAGCGGCTTTCACCGCGTGAAAGTCAAGAATTATCTCACAGGAACATCTCACCGGGATATTCATGTATCGTATGTTCTTATTCAGGCCATTGTCTACTCATGTTCCAAATTTCATTCAAACTCATAAAGCCATTTAGACGTGATTAGGCACGTAACTTGGCAAGGTTTTGGCTTAGTGGGCGTAAGTTCACGCATAGTGGACAGACTGGCCAACCACCATATAGAGCGAACGGAACGTGAACGCGACGCGATTGGTCAGTCGATCTTTCGTAATAAACACATGTTGCTCAGACGGTGAATGTCGCGTGTGTGTAACTCTTTACGGAACCGACTCACTAATCCGAATCATAGGAGTGATTCAAAAGATTGATTCAGTTACAACGTTTCAAACGCATCGAGGCGACTGCGCAATGAGCGAGAGAGAGTCTCAGTGAGTCACACTGAGTTACTTAAATACGAGTCGCGAACTCGCGAGTAAGCGGGCGACATAATTACAATCTGTACAAGTCAGAATGGGATTCCAAATGAGATGTGTATCACCCATACTCTCACAGATTTTCGTTGTCGGTATCCATGCACGTATGAATGACCACTAAGAAATGAAATGAAATGAAATCGTTTATTTGCTACGAGTAAATGAAGGTGTACAGATTAGATGTTCTTTTAGTAGAGAGTCCCTATAAATTTTGCGTTGCGGTATGTAATTTTTTTATTCTTTTTTAATTTAGAAACACCAGTATAGTATTTTTTAAAATTATAACCTTTCAAAGCAATAACCGGTTCAAACATAAAACATATAAAATGGCTTGAAACAGGAAATGAACAATGATTTAGGTTATTATTTGCGAAACATTATTTGAATACACAATAACCAACATTATAGACATTAATATAATAATAACCAATCATAACAATGAAGAATTTTACCACAATAAATGGAAGTTAAAAGATTAGTAATTTCAAACTAATAATCACATTTCTAATAAAATCTCTACAATTATATATGTCAGTTTAATATAAAATAAACTTATGTGCTAAAATATAAATCAAATGTCAAATAAAATCAATGTAATTAAGTCATACCTATTTAAAATTCGTCAAATGTCAAAAATAGTAATACAAATGTCAAAACAAAAGAATCTACCATAAAATCAGAATAAAATAAAAAATAATAAATGTCAACAAAATAATTACAATGTTAAAGCAAAAGTTTTATCATTTACAAAATCAGTAATAGTGTAGTAACACTTGTCCAATAGCATTTTTGTCAACTCCTTTTAGCGGAAAAAAGACACGCCTGTGTTTTGGTGGCGTTAAAGGAGACCAGATTGTCATCACCCCACTGGGAGAAAAGGCTTAAGGTCAAATCTGTCCGATCTACCATAGTTTCTCTCAAGGAACGAACTTCATCCACGCTGGTTCTTGCGCTGGACAGGTATCTCTCTGAAACAGTACTGTCATCTGCGTACCCAACAATACCAAGCTGAATTTATTTAATACACAAAATGTTCAACAACTTAAATTAATAATATTAGTGTGTAACCAAAACAACAGTTTGACAGTAATTCTCTTACCAAATTAAATATCAAATCATAAAGTCTGTAAGAGAAACAACAAGTTAATTCAACAAATAGTACTGAACCCTGTAACATTTACTCAATTACCTTCCAGTACAAATTTATTATGGAACCCCAAATATCAATTTATAAATTATCAAAAACAAAGCGGGTACCTCAAGAAAACAAATTATCAACACACAAGAGGGTTTTCATAAAATGTAAATTATCAACACACAAGAGGGTATTCTAAAAATACAAATTATCAACACAGAAGTGGGTAGAATTCAATATTCAATTTACTTTAATAGTTAAAAACAATGACTTCAACTTGAATCAATTAGAATATTACTGTCAATATCAAACAAACTAACCAATTTTCTTATACAATTGGCAACAACACACTTTACAACAAAAACTTCTGTAGCGGGCTCTGAGTGTGTTTATAATGTAAACAAACTTACAAACCCAAGATAGAAGGTTCAAGGTCCAACAATAACTATGATTCAAATAAATACAATTAGGGAAGACTATTTAGTCTGCACCAAACCTATATTGATGTGTGTGACAATATTAAGTTGTGAGTTGTACACTTTATTTTAACAAATTGGAATGTAACTGTGGGAGTTGCCTGCCCCTAACAAGACACAGCTAACTCCGAGTGACTCAAAATGTACCACTTTCCGTCCCAGTATTCTCAACAATAAAAAGCAAACCGACAAACAATACAGCGTTCTGAAAAAAACTGTGAACGAGTTTCCTAGTGTATTCTATGATCGTGAAATGCAAACCACGCTCTGCTACCAAATGTTAAATACAGGTCTTCGGGTCCCAAGCCAGGAGTTAAACACCGGGGCCCATAGCAGCGTTGGGACTCCTGGACCCTGTCTGAACCTGTACCCACAAAACTGCCGTAACGCAGCAGTGGAAAGCTAGAGATTTGCTCCTTATTGGGAGATATACTGGTACCTGTCTGACAGGTGGGAAGTGGAACTAATAAATCAATTTGTTCACTCTTACCTGAGATTCCCGCGGTGATCGTCTGGGCTCGCTCAATCACGCGCCTGGCCGAGGGTTTTAGGACAATATATATATATAATAAAGGACAATGATTGGATGGGCCGGGTTCCGGCTTCCGGCAGATACACACGCGTTTCCCACAAAAGCACATCGATGTAATTGAAATATATTCAAAAACACCTTCGCGGGCGCCCCACATACCGATTGCGAACAGCGGGCGCAATTAGTAATTACAAATGGGCGAAACACATCTCGATTCGATATGTTTCGACAAGAACCCGAATTCAGCCTGTGCTCACAACAATTTTTCTCTTTCGACTGTCAAGTGTCAGCTGTCAAATCGTTGACCGCACACCGACACGGTGTTGCAAGTAAATACCAAAAATCGGGACGAAACATCTTCCTTGATACTTTTTTTATGTAATGGTTTTATGATTGTTGTCTTTAGTTTTTGCGGAAATATACCTGAGCTTATAGATGCATTTATAATATGACTAAGAGGATTTGCTATTATATCAGCAACAAATTTTAAAACAACGGTAGAAACGCCATCACAACAAAACCTTTTTTTATTTTTTAAGTTTTTTATTACCCGTATGATATCTTGAGGCACTACAGGGGGCATAAACAAAGAATTTGGGATAATGGCAATGCCACCCATTTTTTCCCGAGCGTTATCAGTAACATCCAGCACCTGATCCACGAAGAAATCATTAAACGAGTCTGCAATCTGCTTAGGATTTTTTATAACTTTGTTTTCCTTATTTATTTGCAAAATAGGTTCTTTTGTTTGATTAAAATTAGTAATTAACTGCCACGATGACTTGGATTTATTTTGTGAGCTGTTAATCAGGTAATTATTTTGAGCTTTCTGAGTGAGGTTTACTATTCTTTTAAGTCTCTGTGAATAGTTTTGAAAGTATTTTTATTGCCGCATGTAGATGCTTTTCTGTGTTTCCAAAGCAGGTTTCTTTGTTTATTGCTACATAACCTTATTCCTCGCGAAATCCATTTTACTTTTTTATTCGAATTAACATTAATTAATTGCTTAGGAAAACATAGATCGTAGAGTAAGCGAAATTGATCAATAAAATTATCATATGCCTCATTGGGGTTATCTGTAACCAAAGTTTCATAGAAAGATAGGCATTGGAGGTGTTTGATAAATAACATTAAGTTTATAATTTAGTATGCATGTTTTGTTTACCCGGATTTTCAAAATTTGAGCCATATGGTCGGATAATCCAAAATCTATAAATTCTTTTACAGATTTTTGTCTGGAATTATGAGCAAAACTATCCAAACAAGTGCCACTTTTCGGTCTAGTTGGTTGAATGAATTCTAATTTAAGATTATAATTTAACATTCAATTTTCAAAGTCTAATGTAATGTTGTTTCTTTTCAGTGTGTTAATGTTAAAGTTCCCGCAAAGGACTATCTTTTTATTGGCTTTAGTACACAATTTTTTTGATAAGATATCCAAATTATCTAGGAATGTATTAATACACGACACATTCGGCGGTCTATAGATGCATACAATAATCAATCTCTGCTGTAACAATTCTATTGCACAATATTCAAATACACCTGTGATAGACGTGTTAGGTAGTTTTTTATATGCAAGCCTATTTCGTATGAGGATACACGCTCCTCCGCGCTTCTGTTTATTTTTTGAAAAGCAGGATGCAAGTTTGAAATTCGGTACGTTGATCAATGATTCCTGTCCTGAAGTTACGAAGTGTTCGGTTATGCATAATATATCGATGTCAACACCTTTTTCAGTAAGCAATTCTTGGGTATGGAGCGTCAGCATATCTGATTTATTCAGAAGCCCGGCGATGTTTTGATGCATAATGTTTATGTGGTTGTAATAGAAAAAACTGATCATTTGCTGTGTTATTAAAGAACTGATTAGTTAATAACTCGGGGTTATGTGTCACTGGTAAACCGTTTTCAATCCCGATGTGTTTGTTTTTTGAAACTCCCTGAGACCCAAACAACTTGTAATCTATCTGTATGTTGGACAAGATCTGTTTGAAGATGTTTCTCCAGAGTGTCATTCTGAATTTCGATAGTTAATTATTTCGACAGAGTCTCAATTTCGAAAAACAATAGTTCGACAACTCATTGCTCCGACAGAACATATATACATATATTCGACCAGCATTAGTTCGACAGATTATACTTCGACAACACACATCTTCGAAAAACACTACTTCGACAAAACCCTTCCTCGATATGCACTTGTTCGGCGGATCTCTATTTCGACGGAACATAACTTCGACATAATACTGCTCTGAAATGTGACAGTTAACGTCTTCTATTTCCTGGTGTACGCTCATAAGTTGCATATTTAGTGTTTTAACTTGTATATGCAGGTCGTTAAACATTTCACTGTCGCTAAAATTGTAGTGCAGGCTGTCCAGTATGCTAATATCATTGTAGTGTCAAGTATGGTTTTCACCTCGTCATTTGTCAAGGTAGATAGATTAGTCAAAGATCCAGTGTACTGTTTCCGATGTGTGACGTTATTATTATCTGAGTCCATGTTTTTGTAGAAATGCGACTCTTTATTTGTGTGACTGTGGCGCCCTCTGATAGCGCTTACTTAACCTTGAGTATTTTGTGTTCAGATTTTGAGAAATCAAATCTCACAAAAAGACGTCAGCTGTGTGGCCGTGATTTGAACCTGGTGCAAGATTGCGATTAGATGTCTGATGTAGGTGTCTCAACCTCCGAGCCACAATGTAGTGAGTGTTGTAAGGTGAAATTAAGTAGTATATCTGAGTGGGGTATTTAACAAGGCGGTTAATATGATTAAAGTGTCAGGTTTTTTCCCACTTGACGTAGGTAGACTATTGAAGAAGTGATAGAAAAATATTTTTATCACTTCTTGTTTTGGTTTATTTTCTCTTTACACACTTTAATACTATGTGGTGGATTGATTGTGTTGATGATAGTCCCCAGATTATTGTCACTGTAAGTTGTCACTTTTATAGTTAGTCAAATTCACTATTGATTATTGGAGATTTTTATTTTAGTCACTGTAAACTGTACTAAATTGGGCCTTTAAACACTGTTTTTAATATAAAATGACTGTAAACATTTTTAAATTAAAAGTAAATACGGAGCTTATTTATTGAGGTGTCAAGCGAAACAGCGCCAGCTACCCTCCCTAAGGCGCTTACGTATCAAATAATATATGGTCGTTTTTTGCATATAATGTTTGCACTAACAAGTTATCGTTCTGTATTTTATATCCTTTGGGTCGATGATCCAAATGTAACATATCAGTGTTTCGGATCATTTCTGTGATCGAGATGCAAATGTTCCAATCGCAAAAATTATACACGTTGCCCACCTCTATGTGCCGCGTTACTGCCACACAAATTAAAATGTATGCGCGCAGGTTTGTGCTATCTATGATTTGAACTATCTATATTTAGGTTACTTTCCCTCCAGGACCCTCTTCAGCTTTCGACCCTGTTTACCTAGGTAATGAATTCTTAAAAAATATCTCGTGTACCCTCTCTCTTCCTCTCCATCCCCGCTTAAAAAACTACGTTCTTTGAATACGTTACCTTTTTCACTGCACGTCGGCACGCAGTCTCTCACGGTCGTCAGTTCACTCACATATTTCTGAAACAAAACCATGACATAAGCAAAACACGTGCAAAGATTTAATTAAGGTACCAGTACAAAGGAAAACATTCTTTGTAAAACAAATATTAGGACAGCTTTTCCATTACCCCGTTTTACGTGAGGTGAAATGCAAATTTTTGGAAAGTAAAAATTTCGGTCTAATGTGGCAGTTTTTTCTATATTTTACGCCATAAAGTTTTGGAAAATGGCTGTAACCCTCTATTCTTTATGAGAATGTATGTTTACTTGTATACTAAGAGTATTTTTACAAGCTTAGGCAAAGTTCAGTCACAATTTAGGCCAAAGTTTCTTGAATATTTTAGGCAAATTGCGATATTCCACAATGCGTATTGTTTTGTGTATTTTTGCCGCGTTTCAGTAAAACAAAGAAATTCTTGTAAAATATTTACTAAGTTTAATTCAACAACTAGGCCGTCCTTCTGCTGTGGCCAAACAATCTCTTTGGTTCCATCCTTTTGGATCACAGGTAGGTAGATTTTACTACTACATTGTATCTGAGAAGCACAGGGAAACCAAATATGTAGATAGCTATTAATTCTATAAAGATATATATATTTAAAATTATTTTAGGCTCGCTTTTGACCACTATCTCACTGATAATAAACAATGTGATGCATCTGCTATAGAAGATCTTAATTAACCATCAGAATCGCAATATCGATTCGATCTAATCGATATAAAAGCAATGTTCGATCTAATCGAACAATGTCAAAAAACTGCGGTTAAAATATCTCTAAAACTTCAAGTAAAATTAAATTCAAGTTACAATCTGTCAAAATTTAGAAAAAATATTTTGTTAATTTCTAAGTTAAGAATTTGAAGTTGAGACTATTTGTATAATTCTACTTAATTTGAAAATGTGATAAGATATGTCATCAAAGTAGGATTTAACACTTTCTTAACTCCAAATACTCAATTCAAAAACCGGTCCTAAGACAGATTGAGACTGCAATTAGAATGCGAATCTTCCTTTAATAGCTATACGGGAATTGCGCCTCAGTTATTACAAAACGTTGGATAATTATGACAAAAGACAAAGCTGCAAAAAAACCGGCCAAGTGCGAGGCGGATTCGCGCACGTAGGGTTTCGTACCAAAAAACAGCATAAAAATCACGTTTTTTGTATGGGATACATATGGGATTTTTATGCTGTTTTTTGCGCCCCTTAAATATTTATTTTATTCTGTTTTTAGTATTTGTTGCGGCAACAGAAATACATCATCTGTGAAAATTTCAACTCTCTAGCTATCACGGTTCTTGAGATACAGCCTGGTGACAGACAGACAGACGGACCGCGGAGTCTTAGTAATAGGGTCCCGTTTTTACCCTTTGGGTACGGAACCCTAAAAACGACAGAAACGAAACTAGTGCACCAAAAGAGCACATTAAAGTGCTCCAAACGTTGTAAAATGGAACAAACTTAAAATAGACGCCAAAATTTTCGGTACAACTTGTTTCATTGCATAATGGAGCAATGAAACAAGTTGTACCGAATTGGCGCTTCAATTTTTTTACAAATATATACTTAGGTATTTACATTGTGGAGACCAGTGTGATGGACATTACAATAATGGGTAATTTAATTTAACCAAAGTAATCCCAGTTGTAAACGACCATTGGCCTTGTGTGTTCTGTCTCCTGCTTGATACGGAGGGAAGTGGAAATTATGTATATTTTTCCTACTCCTATTTTAATCTGATTAATTTCGTTGTGGGATCCAAGACAGTTAAATTCATTCACCTAGACTTCGTCGAACTTCATTGCCTCGGCGCTTTTCTGGTAGTCACCACTATTGTTTATGGCTTTCAGGAGTTGCAGTGGTTTGAGAATATTACGGTGGGATTGTAACTAACGATTAAATTCAATTAGTGAGAAAATATAAAAATAGCTCGACTAGATTTCAGAACAGTTTAAAACTGACATTCTATCATCAATTAAGATTGTCAAAATTGCAAAATGTTTGGGGATTGATATGCGCTATCAAAATACCAATCCCAAAAAAAATTAAACCTTTGACAATCGTTTCTGGTGATAAAATGCCACTTTTTCCTGGGGTCTACACTTGGCTATCAAAGATATCGCTAACATCATATTCATAATACACAGATGCTTAGCTAAGCACAGTATTCACCTAGCTTTCAAAATACACTGTCCGAGTCCCCTTTGACTTCAAAAATTGGCTTTCTAAAATTTGTTTCACCGAGCACGACAATATTGCAGCGAAGTTAAACCTTTTCAAACCTTTCCAAATTGCAATACAAAAATTTATCTTCCTTCCTTCACACTTTCTTGCACCATCATAATTATCTGCGAGTAACTGCCAACCTCCATTTAAAAGGCTTATTAAAACCTGTTACAATTTACGCCATTTGAGAAATATTAACAGCAAGATCCAGCATTTACTAGGTTACTTAATATTCTACAAAAGGAAACTCAGAACCTTGCTTTCTGTAAAGAATTTCCACAGGACGTGATGAAAAAGTAAATTATACAGTAAATATTGCGCTGCCGCTGAAACCTTTATGTCTTCGCAAACAAAAATACCTTCATTATTTTAAATGGATTGATGAACCTTTTTGGATAAAATTAATTACGTGGGGATCAGTCACGTTGCTGTGGCATGTTCCCAATGCTGGGACACAGGCCTCCTCTCTGTGAGAGGGAATGGGCCGAAATCCAACACGCGAGCCCAGTGCGGGTTGGTGGATATCACATGTCTTCGAATTTTTGCAGGCGATTTCCTTTGTGTAAATTATTTCATCAACACTTCTCTGAAAAACATCGTGAGGAAACTGTCTTAGAACCAAAAATTCGAAGACATGTGACATGCACAAAACTGCACTGGGCCCGCGTGGTCGATTACGGCCCAATGCCACGGCCACAGAGAGAAGGCCTGCACGTACAACGGACCAAATGGGAGTCTAAGTGCGAAAAATTATACCACCACACAATTAGACCAATAATTATATACTTTTCACGCGGGCGAAGCCGCAGGTAGAAGCTAGTACATACTAAATTGATACTATCCTAATTGTTTGTTTGTCACGCTTTCACGTCTTAACGGGTGAATGGCTTTGTATGAAACTTGGCACCGGGTAGATCATGTTAAAGATTAGGACATAGGATACGTATTATCCCGGCAGTATATTCCCTTGGTATAAAATCTGAATATCACGCGGATGAAGCCATGGGCAGAAATTAGTTCATCATCATCATTTCAGGCAAAAGACGTCCATTGCTGGACATAGGCCTCCCCCAAGCGTCACCACACTCACATCCACCAGACTCCCGCAGCCTTGACCAGGTCTTCGCACCTAGTGGGAGACCTTCCAACGCAACGTCTTCCGGTTCGCGGTCGCCAGTCCAGAAATTTTCAGCCCCAACGGCCATCCGTTCTGCGAGCAATGAGCCCTGCCCACTGCCACTTAAGTTTGGCAATTCTTCGTTTATGGTTCGATCACGCAAGGAAACGCCGAGCATAGCTCTCTCGATTGCCCTTTGGGTGACTTTAAGCCTTCTGATTAGGCTAATTGTGAGCGACCACGTCTCTGTCCCGTAAATAATCACTGGCAACACACACTGGCGTCTTGAGACACTGTGGTAAGTTGGACGAGAAGATACCGCGCAACTTCCAGAAAGCTGCCCAGCCAAGTCGGATTTCGCGGGTGACCCGAGGGAACACCTTGGACATAATTTCAGATATTTACGCGTGCGAAGAAGCTGGCAGTAGCTAGTATCTCATACTGCCTTTGTCAGTATATTGGCGTGCCCCAGTTATTTTGTCACATACCACCACAGGAACGCATGTCACAAGGTTCGCCATCCCTGAGCTAGAGCGTCATTGGTTTGTCCTTTTGATAAAACAAGGTGTTCTAGCTACCAAGCAATTATAGTGTTGGCGCAATTTTGTGGACGTTGGTAATGCTTAAAGGTATGAGCACAGAGTGTATTGGACCGTAGTGACAAAGGAGAGGCTTTATCTTGCTTGTTGGTGCGATTTTAAATGACAAAGGGTTTGGAGATTTAGTGGCAAAAGTTAACGAGCGTGGGGATTGGCACTAGCAAAGAGTGGGGTATATATATATAACGTCGAGCTTTGAATTATGTTGACTTGTATTGATCAATTACTTACTAAATGGTTAGTTGCATAATTTTGATGAATCATATATCCGGCACTGTAAAACAATAGGTTTTTCAATCGTCCTCAAATTGTTGCAGAAAGATTATCTTGGCCAAACTAACAAAGTAACTAACAAAACTAACAAGTAAGATTATCCAAATATATAAGAAATACAGTTGCCATTACTCAATCGTAAAAATTGCATGCCTTCTAAATTGTACGCCTCTGTATGCCTTAAAATACATCATCATCTTCCTGGCCCTGTCCCATGTTACCTGAGGCCCTAGACGAGTGACATTCTACCATCGAAATCGTGGCTATACGATTAGAAAAAAAACTGGCCAAGTGCGAGTCGGACTCGCGCTCGAAGAATTCCGTACCATTACAGCAAACTAGTCTTCTAAATTGTATGAGCGCCCAAACAACTCAGAGGTTTATCTTAATTGGCGTCAACTATGTATGTGTGTGGCCTCCCTTTAATTTTACAGCACAAGTAAAGGGAAAATTCCGAAAAATAAAACTGGTTGATAATTAAAGTAAATTTTAGAACTTGCAAGTTTTCGCGAAAATCTAAATTTAGCTATATCTTTTTATCGTGTTGACTCAGGACCTCATTTCTATACACCTAGTAGGGACTTTAGACATCAGTATCTGGTATAAATTTTAACTTGATAGGTCCACCCGTTCCTGAGAAAATCGGTGGTGACACACGGACAGACAGACGGACAAGAGAGTGATCTTATAAGGGTTCCGTTTTTTACCTTTTGAGGTACGAAACCCTAAAAATCACAAAACTGTATGGGAATGTCAAACGCTATCAAAATGCCACGTGAACAATCCCTTACATTTTGGCATTTCGATCGTTGCCATCGCTTACATCGAATGACATTTGTCTAGAGCCCCTGGGGTCCCTTAAATACATATCAAACAAACGAGACATTAACTTCGCTTGGAGAGGTTTACATTCATGTAATTAAATTTACTTTCAACTTAATTTCCCTGCCAATTAAAACCGTACATATTATCCTTTTAAAATCGTTACCAATCCATTTAATTGACAACGCGGCGACGTCCTTGCGTCCTGTAAAGAGGTAGTTATTTTAAAGCGCCATAAATTAACGGAACTGTTTCGAAAAGCGACAAGTGCCATGTGCACTCTTTGGAGTGGCATATAGCAGACAGTTAATTATTAATAGTAGTATTTATTTACCTCCCAAAAAGTACAATTTTGATTCTATATTGTGTTACAAATATTCGAGTTTTGTGAGAGTCAGGAATCAAAATTAGGATACCCTGTGCTATGGACTCCTGGCCTCCCTCGCCGAGATTGGGATTTACACAAATGTAGCACGTAGGCCATGTAGGACTATTGTAATAAAACAACAACAATAAAGGTACCAATAAAAAATTAAAGAAAAAAACAAAATTAAAAACCGCATGTGTATATTTGTTAGTATGTGAAGTATGAGTGTGAAGTGGAAGGTTTCGTGTGTGTGGTGTGGTGTTTTGTGTGTGTGTGAGAGAGTATGGTGTCCTGTGTGAGTACGTATAAAGATGAATGTGTGCGTAAATGGGTGGCGGTATGTGTTTATGAAAAACTCTAGACTAGGATAAGATAGTAAGCAGATTTTCTGTTTCTTCATAATCAAGTTGTTAAATGCCAAATTATTAAACGGACAGCTTAATTTAAAATAAATCAAGCGATTTTGCCCCGGAAGGTTGGGCAGAGGCGTATTTTATTAACGAACGCGAGTGTGTGTGAATGACCCATTTAACAGGCGCGGTCACCCTTATCTTAACAACAAGCATACCAGACGCCGCGATTGCTGCTGAAAATATGTTATTCTAAAAGAAATCTAATTGCCCAACCTGGGCATCTAATCAACTATCACGTACTATCACGGTCAAAATCGCAGTCACAACTCCACGAAACTGTAGCATAACCAATCAGTCCCACTTACGACCTTCTTAATGAACCAATGAGAACGCGACATGACCACAACGTCATACTATTTATTAAAATCACAAAACATGTGGGTGGTGGTGTTTCAAATCCATCCTCATCTGTAGATATTATAATATAATACAAACGTTTACCTAAACTTTATAACATTGTGGGTAGATTTCAAACACAATACCCACAAGTTTTGTCGCCAACATCGATCGCACTTACTCCCGTATTTTTCTATTCATCAAGAATCCTAGAGAGCACGGAAGATAATAATTTACCTTTAAGTTAGTTTGATTGGAATGAGGTATTTAATTTCAATGCTATAAGTAAGTGTCTATCTGGCCTAGCGGTAAACACTTCTAGGTGTACTAAGATAACCCTGGTTCGAATCCCGAGGAAATATTATTATTTAATTTTTCTTCATTTATTATTCTTTACACATTTTATACAATTTTTAATATTATTTTTAACTAATAATCAAATTATTATTATTATAATTTAAAACACTTATGAATATGAATAATTATCTATTTCTTCATTTAAATTCAAGGCATAAATATTAATAAAGATTTAAATCTTAACTATATTTTTAATGTAATCTCATAAATGACAGAAAATATTAAACACCGTAGCATAATAATTTTGTTATCCTTTTAATAATATTATGTTCGTCGCTGCATTTATTACTTTATATTATGATTATGACCTAATTTATTCAGTTGTCAGGAAGATTTGCGTTTAAGTGTTTAGTTAATTGGATCTTGAGCATTGTATTTAGATGAGGGTAGACATTTTTGTTTTATTCGGTAAAATAACTGAAGGGTATATTGAAACAATATGAATTTCTTGAAGAAATACTTAGTACGACGTTGTTGGTTGGTGAACTTTAATCAGAGCGTTCGTGGTGGTTTTTAATAATAGCTGTGTGTATTTGAATATCATAAGTAATATTTTATACAAGCAAATATAAGTATAGAAAATAGGGCAAACATTGTTGCCTTGCATAAGAATAGGCTGAAAACAATCACAAACTTCTGATGCAACCGGATTATGTGTAAGTTATATTATAAAAATAATGCGATGAATTTTTAAATATATTGCATGTTATTTTTGTGTCAATTATGTAAATAAATAATTTTTTTTAATGTTTAATAAGTGTTTTTTTTTTTTTAGAGCAGAACTTTGATTCGTTGGAGAACGAAGTTTGAGAAAGAAGAAAGTCTCAAGAGTCGTGCATGAAGTGGCAGACCACCGCTTATAAGTCAGTTTCAATGAAGTTTTATGGTTGAATGAATATGAAAACAATGGTTTTATACCAACTAGGCGTTTTGCTAGTGAATTCGATACGTCATTGTGCACTACTCGCCGCGCAATCCATGCCGAAGAAAAAGAGTAACTTAATTTAGTATTTTAAATCAGTGTTTGAAATCTTTTAATTTTGACCACCGCCTTATCTCGGGAATGTGTTGAATTCCTAGTCGAAAACGAACCATTTGTTTTTCTTTTACCCTCACTGGGATAATACTTCTAAAATTTTTGCATAATGTTGTCATGGCAATTTGTCTTAATGTGAATAAAGATATTTAAACCGATCAACCAATTTATTTTGTAAAAAGTTTTAATTTTATTACAATATTATTATTTATTACTATTACATTTATTGTTTTAACTATTAACGGTATTATATGTAAACATCATTGTATCATTGTATTGTTCAGCATTGTATTGTTGAGGTTAAGCTTCAATCCTCTTTTCCTAGAGAAAACGATAGTCTCAATAATAATAGTTATCATATTATTATCCAAAAATTAAAACTTATCTATCTTTTTTTTATAAGCCTACTATTTAAATTAGTTGTAACAATATTTATTAAATCAATAAAATACTTTATTTTCAACTTGTTTTCTTTTTTAGTGGTTGGGTATAAACAATATTAACAAAGGATGCATAAAAAAATAGTATTATTTTATACCTATTCTAAGATGCATTCCTTTCGGGTAACTTATTAGTCATTGTTTGTTACCATAAGTATAGGTTACCAAAAATACAAAAAGAAACTTAGTGCAGCCGTGATTTGAACTCGCGTCTACTACGATCCCGCTTTAGAGTGGCCCTCTCTCCCAAGTCTGCCACGAGTTACGATAACTACTAAGAAGAATTTTAGAGTTAGTTTTGAACCGTCTCGACACGGACTTTTGTAGTTACATGTAAGTAAAACGAGTAGTAAATATTTTTATCTTGTTGACCACGCCCCTTCACCTCGTAGTTAGACTGTATGATGTCTGATTGGTTCCGTTGAAACATCACGCACACACTTATATGCACAGAACCGTACAGGTGACTATAAACATTGAGGTGTGACTGCAGTTTTGACCCCTTACGCACTTGACGAGAGATGTAAACTGTGGCAAAACGCACATCCTGCCCCTCCATACTTTATCACTACGGCAGAACATCTGCCCCCTGGTCACGAACTGCGGTGGCCAATCTCGAAATCCCTAATCCAATTGCGGGCCCAGGTTAGTCGCTGTAGAAAAAACACACAGTGCCAGTGTGGTGCCCCGTGGCAAGACATGCCCCATCTCCTTGTCTGCCCTTCGTGCCCAACCGCTTGCACCTTTCAGTATCTGAACGTGACAAATGACAGAGCTGTCCAAGTGGCTACATACTGGTGAGACAAAATTTGAGAATAGTTGAGACAAAATTTGAGTTCATCGATACGAAAAGATGAAGAAGACAGTCTTTATCGGATTAGTTTTAATAATTAATGGTAGACTGTGGTAGGTACCTAGATTATAGCAGATTTTAAAGCGGCTATCGTAATCTAACTTCCAATAATGGACAAATTGTCTTTCCCTAGTTATTTTTCGTCAACACGAGTTAGATAACGCGTAGAGCCGCTCCTATAGCCGCCGTACCTATAGTACTAGCTGGAGTTTACAATATCTAAATTTAGCTATTCGTTAATCATTGTTAAAAAAGGAATGATAATCTGTGGTATGCATTCCTGTTCGTCTATGACTGTTTCGTATCTCTGACCGAATCTTTAATCTACTGATTATTAACCGACTTCAAAAAAAGGAGGAGGTTCTCAATTACTCGGGATCTTTTTTTAAAATCTAAGTTCCCCGATTACTCAAAGATGCCTGGACCGATTACCCATAGATATCAGGTCAGTATCTCATGATGGGATCTCGGAGAAATCGAGGAAACTCTTCAAATATTATAGGCATACATATAGCGATTTTGGTATTTTCATCAATAATGCAATCATTTGCACTCAGAAAGTATCATTTGGTGAAGTGGAACTGGTGAAGAAGATCACAGATAGCTAATGGAACTCCTGAATGCTAAGTGTGTGTCATGGGTATAAAATATCTCGAAAAGGTTAAAAGACTACGATGAAGCAAATACTTATAAATAAATAGTACTGGTGAAAATGGTACCATCGAACTAATCTGGCGGTGAAGCCGGCAGGTAGGCACTGGAACTCCGAAATACAACAATGTATCCTTGTCGTGTTTGGGCTTATTGGAATCGTCATGAGATTTACTTAGGCTATATATATTTTTAATAGAAATTGGACATCCCTATCAAAACTAAAAAGAGATAAATAAAAACTTTTTAACAAAAAAACAAACCGATTTCCAAAAAAAACACAGCAAAGCGAAAAATAACTTTCTTTTCCGAAGTCGGTGTCTTTGGTACCTTTTGTTTTTCGTGTTTTGTTAAAAAGTTTTTCTCCATGTCCGCTTACAAAAATAATGTGTTATTTTTGTGACTATAATACTACTTTAATCCGTGTTAATCATTATTCATTCCATTGCGACGATTATGTGTTTTTATTTGATGAAGCAAATAAAGACTGACACATACGTTTGTATTCATATTTATTTCCAACCACATGCTTGGTCTCTTGAAAATTGCGGCGGGCTGTGTCTGACGTGGGTTGCTGACGGTGGAGATTGTACAGTAGGGTTTGCTATGGTATTTCCAGCAGTGAGATATACGAGTCTATTTATAGCAGAGCTCAATATAGTGGGTAAGATGAGGCATGAAGATGTACTTTGCGCGTACGTAAAAAACTAACTTTTAAGTTCCCGTTAAGCCCCTTTTTTCAGCAGAGCCAAGCCAAGCTTCGCTGTGAAAATCAAACGATCCTATAGCTTGATATCACACACATTCATCGCGACGCAGCTTAAGACAACTCTGGCGGCCTTTCCTCTTAAAACAAAAGTCTGGCCACCAACCATAGAATCAATTACCAGTTTCTAAATTGTTTGATATGCTATCGAGAACTAGAACGCACACGGAGGCCGTGTGTCAAGTAACTAGATTGTTTCACGCGACGGATTGACGCTAGAGCCTTAGGTAATTCAATATGGCGACGGGTTGTATAGATATAGTAGGCGATGCTGTGTGTTAGAAGGAATTTGCAGTTGGCTGTGTTACATAATTATTAATATAGTGAGTATATAATGACCTGGTGGCCCAGTAGCTTAGACCTCGCCTCTCGTGCTTGAGGTCGTGGGTTTAAATCCGTGAAAGTATCAATGTGACTACATTTTATTATTATGCATATGTACTTTATAAGTTTATCTTGGACATCGCTGACAACGGTAAAGAAAAATGCTATGACATACATTTTGGGACGGAGGTGCTATGTAAAACGAAGTAAATATATTACAAAGAAGGCCACATGCCTTCTTTGTTATATATTTACTTCGTTTTTGATTATGTCATGTCATTTTTCTATCACTGTGAATTTCATTAAAGCTATTGCATATAAAATGAGTGTAATTTTACATGATACATAATATTGGCGACGATGGAGGCAGAACTGGCGCGACTTACTCGCCTGCGCGCTACTATACGCGGCCAGCTTACAAAGTTCGAAAGTACACTAGAACAATTACAAAATCCTTCGGATTACGAAGTAAGTTCACGTCTGACAAGTCTAACAAATTACGAAAAAAAAATTGAAAAACTACAAAACGAAATCGAATTGCAAACATGTGACGTGGAAGCTAAAATTGAGCAGCGGCATTCTACAGAAGAGCACATATTACAATTAAAGCTAAAGCTGCATGGCTTACGCCCTACTTCACCGACAGCACCGTCGACTTACGTCACGGCTTCACGTAAAAGCACACCGGAAACTTCACCAAGAATTAACTTTCAACCATTTCAGGAACGAGAAAGTTTCAATAACTTTGTTCAGAGATTAAAAACCTACATGAAGCTAAATAATTGTCACAATCTAGAAATCTTAGTTTATTACCACCGGAATTACACCAGAAAGCTTACGACTTGTGCGCACCGAACGATCCTTGTGAACTAGAATTCGGCAGGTTGGTTCAAATATTACAACACTATATAGATCCAAAACCGAGCATTTGGGCTAGTCAACATAAATTTATTTCGCGACTTCAAGGCTCTGACGAGACAGTCATTCATACTTGTCAGAGTTGAAACATTTAGTTCAAGATTGCGAATTCACGTGTAATAATTGTAAGAAGTCGATCTGTGATAATTTTCTTACCTTACAATTTATAAGAGGATTAAATGACACCGATATTCGAACCAAAATACTTCAGGAAACAATGGTGACTGATTTTTCTGACTTAATTAATAAAGCAACCACGATTGAACTAGCAAAATCTGAAAGCACCTTTATGTCACCAGAAGCTCACTCCTCAAACCAAGGTTTACTACATAATATGAAAACTGTTGAAGCTGACCTCAAAAACCGCAGTCAAAAGCAAGAGAATAAACCTCTTACCATTAGGGACTTACGAGGCAAGTGTGTTCGTTGTGGCAGCAAAGACCATCAAGCAGACAGGTGTCGCAACATTAAGGATACGTGCAGCAAATGCAAGAGAGTTGGTCACCTTGCTCGCGTCTGCTTACAACCAACACTCAACCAACTGGAGCCTGAGCATGTGGAGCTGCAGGACACGGACATTACGGACAACTCCTCAAATATAGTCGATGACACCACCCCATGGGATGTGAATTTAATACGACCCAAAAAACAGACAAATTTCTGATAAATGTACGCATCAATGACTCGAAACTGAAAATGGAAGTAGATACAGGAGCTGCTCTGTCATCTATCTCTCACAAAGATTAAAAAAAAATGAACACAAGATTTACAAAACTAACATCACGATGAGAACATATACAGGAGAAATCTTCGCACCACTTGGAATGGCATTCGTTACATGTAAATACAATTACCAAATACTTGAGGGAAAATTATACATTATTAAACAAGACGTTGACCCTATCTTCGGTCGGGCATGGATACGAGCAATCAACTTGGATCTGGCAAAAATAAACATAGTTAATGCTAAAGAACATCCAAAACTGGCTAAGCTACTTTTTGAATACTCGAAGGTATTTGATGGCTCCCATGGGTGCATACCTGATTACAAAGCTCATTTGACCCTTAAGGAAGAGGTATCACCAATTTTTGTTAAGCCTAGACGTATACCATATGCTCTTAAAAACAAAGTTGACGATGAAATAGTACGACTCTGCGAACAAGGGGTAATTACAAAAGTTGATAGCTCTGAGTGGGGAACACCAGTGGTTCCTATTATCAAACCAAATGGCAGTATACGCTTATGTGCGGATTACAAAGTCACCTTAAACAAAGTGATACGGGACGAACAATACCCTATTCCGATCATAGAAGACATTCTGGTAGAGATGAACGGAGGTCAAATATTTTGCACACTTGATATCAGTCAAGCTTACCTAAACATGATGATGGACGAGGAGAGCGCTATGATGCAAACATTAAGCACACACAGAGGAACATTTAAAGTAAATAGACTTATATTTGGCGTCAAGGTTGCCCCGAATCTATGGCAAAAGTTTATGGATCGTTTGCTTCAAGGAGTAGCTGGAGTAAAATGTTTTTTCGATGATATAATAATACAAGGATATTCAGAAGAACAACTTCTTACAAGACTACGCTTGGTATTACAAAAATTACAAGAAAAAAAATTGAGATTCAATAAGGACAAATGTCATTTTTTTTCAAGAAAGAATTGAATATTTGGGTCACACCATTGATAAAAATGGACTTCACAAAAATAGAAACAAGGTAAACGCTATTCTAGATACAAAATGCCCCAGCAACATCAACGAACTGCGGACATTTCTAGGAATGGCTAATTATTACAATAAGTTCATACCAAATTTAGCTTCAATATCAAGCTCTCTTAATAACCTACTCAAGAAGGACATTAAATACGAATGGACGCACAAATGTGATGAAAGTTTCAAGAAAATTAAACAGGAAATCCTCAGTGAGAGAGTTTTAATGCATTTTGACCCTGAGAAACCTTTGGTTCTCGCTACAGATGCTTCACCTTTTGGACTTGGAGCAGTTCTATCGCATCGATTATCAGACGGATCTGATCGACCTATTGCTTTTGCATCACGTTCATTTACGAGTAGTGAAAAAAAGTACAGTCAGATAGACAATGAAGCGACGTCCTTATTCTGGGGATTAAAGATTTTTTTTCACTACTACTATGGAAGAAAACTTAATACAGTCCATAAACCTTAACTACAATCTTCAATCCACACAAAACTTTACCGGCTATGAGCACAATGAGGCTCTTTCACTACACACATTTCCTATCTGGTTTTAACTACACTATTGAATACAGAACATAGGATGATCATAGCAATACAGATTATTTATCAAGATTTCCAGTAGAAACAGGAGCAAATAACCTAATTCACGTACATTGCGCATTTCAATTAAATCAGATGAACACAATTGCCGTCGACCGTAAAAAAATCGCCGACAAGACCCAACTCGATGATGAATATAACCGTTTATTGGAAACTTTGAAAAACGGTACCTCAGTGAGAAGATACGGCTACAATGAAAACGAATTGACCATACAAGACGGATGCATTATAAAAGGAACACGAGTGATGATTCTGGCAAGCCTGAGACAACAGGTTTTAGAAGAACTACACACAGGACATCTTGGAATAGTAAAAATTAAATTACTGGCACGTGGATACGTATTCTGGAGAAATTTGGATCAAGACATAGAAAACATAGTTAAAAGCTGTCGAGACTGTCGATTAAAGCAAAATGAACCTGCAGGCGCAGTTCTTCATCATTGGGACTTACCATCAGGCCCATGGCAAAGGATCCATATGGATTTTGCTGGGCCGATTAAGGGTTATTCCTTATTTATAATAGTGGATGCTTTTACAAAATGGGTGGAAATTATAAAAACGAAAACAACCACAAGCTCATGGTGTATCTGCCAACTGAAAGAGCTTTTCGTGACATTTGGACTCCCGCTTACTTTAGTATCAGACAACGGTCGGCAATTGGTTACAAATGAATTTGAATCATTCCTCAGAGAAAGCGGGGTTGTTCACAAAACCACAGCCCCTTACCATCCGGCCACGAACGGACAGGCGGAGCGATACGTTCAAACAATTAAAAAAGCAATACATAGCATCAGTGCAGAGCCAGGATCTTTACAGGACAAACTGTTGGGTATTAAGGAACGCCTACGGAGGACGCCGACCAGAAGCAAAAATAAAAGTCCATATGAGCTTTTGTTTGGCAGGGAGATAAGAAACACCCTGAGTGTTCACTTCAAGGCGAGGACGAGGCTTGAAACACGTCCGCCAACTGATAACGCAACGGTACGCTCATTTACTGTTGGGCAGAGAGTGCAAATACGCAGTTACACAAACGACCAAATTAAATGGGAATTCGGAACCGTTTTGAGGATATTAGGCCGATTGCATTATCAAATAGAAACTGATTCTGGTCAGATTTGCAAAAGACATGTTGATCAGATGCTGGGTACCCTAATACCAAGATAGCATCAGTAAACCTGAAACAACGTGACAACTAGACGATTTGGAACGGAGGTGCTATGTATGTGGCCTTCTTTGTTATATATTTATTTCGTTTTTGATTATGTCATGTCATCTTTCTGTCACTGTGAATTTCATTAAACCTATTGAATATAAAATGAGTGTCATTTTACATGATACATAATAGAAAATATCGTGAGTAAACCTGGACTTATAGTTGGTTTATTATAAGATTATGCTCCATTGGTGTAATTGCTGCAAGGCGTTCCAGTGCGAGGATAAACCAATAAAAAAAACCGGCCAAGTGCGAGTCTAACTCGTGCGCCGAGGATTCCGTACTTACCCATTATACAGGCAAAGATACAGATAAAGATGGACATAATTGCCTTTAAGCATTCAAAGCGTGATTTCTGGTCTTTCGTGGTTTCTGGAGAAGGAAAAGAGAGCAACCATAGTAGCTAAGGTCGCTTGATAGTCTGCTTGGTGGTATGCTTCATACACAGCTAAACGAACATCTTGTGCTGCACGACAATCTGTTCGGGTTTCGGCCAGGACTTTCTACAGAGAGAGCACGGGGGATGACCTCCCCTGCCCTCATCAATTTGTATATGTATGCCCTGATTGAGGCGCTTAGCAGTCAACATGTCGGTTGTCATATTGACGGTGTATGTGTCAATAATAAGCTTTAAAGGACAATGCTGACATTGAAAACGGAACTGAACGGAGGGCTCTTTCCGTGCGTGTGAATATGATAGCTCGCTGGTTTGTACGTTGTACTGCAGAAGTAAAGGTGACGCTCTTTAGAGCATTCTGTACCACCTTCTACACTTGCAGCCTGTGGGAAAAGTATTCTCGGGCGTCGTATGGAGCCCTTCGTGTCCAGTATAATAACGCGTTCAGAAAACTGATCGGGTTGCGCGTCAGAGATGTTTGCGGCGGCGCGTGTGGATTGTTTTTACGCGATAATGCGCAAGCACGCAACATCAATGGTGGCCCGAGTTATGGACAGCCCTAACAAGGCCAAGTTTTAAAGATATGGGCAAATATGTTGGTAATCACTTTTATTTGACAAAAGATAAATTTTTCATGGATAGGTACTTTCTTTCAAAGTATTATAAAAGACAGATAGCTGTGTCGCTATCATATTATTTTTCTATTACAGCCAAGAATTTGGCTAAACAACTTGCTTCTATTGAGCAATGCCAAGGAATGTTAATTAATTCAGCCAATGATTTGGTATCAGAAATTGATATTGATAATAATTTAAATTAGAAATTAGGACAATAGGGACAACCTCTTGCAAAATTATACAGGATAAAAATTGCAAAATAAAATCAAATAAAAGTTTAAATTCGGTAAATAGTATTAACCTGGTGCATCAAAATATTCAAGGATTTATGAACAAAGATTTAGAAGTAGAATTATTTATGAACTTTAACAGTATTGATATTCTTTGTATAACAGAACATTGGCTTAAAAGCCACCAGTTATTGTTCAATTTTAATAATCACCAGGTTGGTAGTTCATTCAGCAGAGTTAATGCTATACATGGTGGCTCATTGATTTTAGTAAGTAACCAGCCTAAATTTAAAGACCGTAAGGATATTGTGAGCCTATCTGTTGAGCGGACAGTTGAAATAGCTTGTATAGAATTGGAGCAGTTTATTGTATTAAGCGTATACAGACCGCCTTCAGGATTGTATGACTGCTTTGAAAAGATAATGGATGAAGTGTTACACAAGATTTGTAACTCGAATAAATCCATTATCACTTGTGGTGATTTTAATGTTAATTTATTAGAAAACTCAGGTTCTTGTAGTAAAATAATAAGTCTGTTTCAGTCCTACAATCTTGTAAACCTATTTTTGGAGCCCACAAGAATAACCCCAACTAGTGCTACATGCTCAGATAATATTTATACTAATGTTATACCAGTCCACAAAGAAATTATAAATTTACTAGATTCTGATCATTGCGGGCAGAGGATTACTATACCAAACCAAAACAACAAAGTGGCTAAAAAGGATATCACTGTTAACCCCAAAACTGCAAGTCGCTTGGCAGCTTTTAAAGTTAAACTCATTAATAAGTTACCAATTTTGTCAATTGATGCTGATCCTAATCATCTATATGATGATTTTTTTAGTATATACTGTAAACAATTTAATTCGACCTTTGTTCCAAAGACTATCTCCGTTAATAGTAACGCATCATTCAGTGATTGGGCTACCATTGGTATTCATAAAAGTAGAACACGGCTTTATGAGCTGTACAGTGAAAGGACTTATGTAAACACTGCTGAATTTAATTTATATGTTAGAAATTATTCAAAATTATTTAAAAAAGTTTGTTGTTTGGCCAAGTCGCGTTATTTGAGCTCGAAGATTAAAAACAGTAGTAATGTTATTAAAACGACTTGGAATATTATTAATAGTGAAACGGGAGGATCTGGTAACCGAAATATTGACTACGGCCTGTCTATTAATGGCAACATCATAAAATCAGACTCACAAGTCGCAGTGGCCTTTGAAAATTTATTTTCAGATATTCCCATTTCAACTACTAAATACTTAAACTCATCACCTTCTGTTGCTGAGTCTTTGCTAAAAGAAAATGTTAATGTTTGCAATTCGGAATTTCGTTTTGAACATATTACTTGTAAAGACATAATTAAAACCTTTCACACTTTAAATGTTAAAAAGACTGCAGATCTGTGGGGTCATTCTGTAGAAGTTGCTAAGACTATTATTGACATTGTCGCACATAGTTTAGCTATTATCTTTAATAATTGTATCGACTGTGGGGAGTTTCCTGACCTTATGAAAAATAGTAAAATAATACCTTTGTTTAAATCAGGTAGTACATCAGACCCTACAAATTATAGACCTATTTCAGTACTACCTACGTTTAGCAAAATATTTGAGAAATTAATTTTAGAGCAATTGCAAAGATTTTTTAATAAACATAAATTATTACATAGCAAACAGTTCGGTTTTACAAGGGGTCGTTCAACTACTGATGCCGGTGTTGAGCTTTTAGGACATATTTATAATGCATGGGAAGATAAGTGCGATGCCTTGGGAATCTTTTGTGATTTGTCCAAGGCATTTGATTGTGTTTTTCATGAAACGCTAATCAGGAAACTCCGCCACTACGGGATCCGGAACAGCGCTCTGGATCTTCTTACTTCATATTTGAGTAATAGGATTCAGACCGTTGACGTTAATGGAAAAAGATCTCCTGGATCTATGGTAACAATGGGAGTCCCGCAGGGCTCGATTCTTGGTCCTTTCTTGTTTCTTATTTATATTAATGACTTGCCTTACCTCATAAAGGATAACCATGATATAGTGTTGTTTGCGGATGATACTTCACTTTTGTTTAAACTTAAACGTCAGCAGCTGGTTACTGACGATGTAAATAGCGCGATCTCAAAAGTAGTTCACTGGTTCAATGTTAATAATTTACTTCTTAATGAAAAAAAAACCAAATGCATTAAGTTTACCCTACCTCACGTTAGGCAGGTGAAAACCGATGTGTTGATAAAGGGCGAAGAATTGAATCCTGAAAATAGCACAGTATTCTTAGGCTTAACTTTGGATGCTAAGCTTCAGTGGGGCCCACATATAGAAAAATTGTCAAAGAAGCTAAGCTCCGCAGCATATGCTGTTAGAAAAATTCGTAATTTAACTGACATAGAGACAGCCCGTTTAGTTTACTTTAGCTATTTTCATAGTGTAATGTCGTACGGTATTCTGTTGTGGGGAAATGCCGCCGACATCCGGACTATCTTTGTTTTGCAGAAAAGAGCTGTTCGGTCAATTTATAAATTAAGCCCAAGACACTCTCTCAGAGAGAAATTTAAGGAGATTAATGTAATGACTGTGCTTTCTCAGTATATTTATGAAAATCTTTTATATGCCCATAAAAATATAAAATTGTTTAAAAAATACAGTGATATCCATAACATAAATACTAGGAACAAACACAAATTTGTAGTACCTACAACAAGGCTCAAGAAAATAGGTGGCTCGTTTAGATGTCAATGTGTACGCTTTTATAATAAGCTTCCAAGCCACGTACAAGATCTAAGTCTTAATAAATTCAAGTCTTTCATTAAACGTAAGTTGTGCCAGAAAGCGTTTTATACAACAAAAGATTACATTGAGGACAAAAAGGCTTGGGATTGAGCTGCTCCAATCAATTTTGTTTTTTTATTATATTTTGCACTATGCATTTTGTTATTATAAATATTTTTTTTTTTTGGTTTTCTTGCAATGACAAGAATATTTACTTTTTAAAGTATTATATATATTTTTTTTAATTATTGTGAATGTGAAGACTATGTGGATATATTTTTTTTTTTTGTTTTTATTTAAATTTATCTTAGTTTTTAATCATGGTCTGGCAGTTTGAGTAGATTATGCGGCCTACCCAAATGTCCTTTCTTTGGTATTGTTCGTCGAATCGTTGAGCTCCTTAAATTCTGAGTTGAGCTGCTCGGTTATTGACAAATGCGTGCACTGACTGGACAGGTCCACTCAATCTGGCTGGTTCTTTCCTCAAAAGACCATTTCAGACATCAGTCTACATGGTCTTCACATGATCTAATCAAGATTTTGTCAGGACTTTAAAAGAGACTGTGACCTCTGAGTTTGTTTCGGCCTTTCTTCTCAGAGTAGTCAGCTAGGAAACGCCGACCTCATCTAGTTTTAAAAATATCTTCGACATGTAAAAGTGTTTGTACAAACCAACTTACAGAAATAAAATCATTTATCATTTATCAATATAAATTTTCGCGAAAACTTGAAAGTACCATAATTTATCGTAAATTTCAACGTTTTTAATTTTTTGGATTTTTTCCTTTGTTTGCGCTGAAAGACCTTACTTTTTGCCAAATTTCGTGATTCTAGGTCAACGGGAACTACCATATAGGTTTTTGACCCAAAACCTATAGGGTACTTCCGGTTCACCTAGAATTGACAATTTTGGTTAAAAGCAAGGTCTTACAGCACAAGTAAAAGGAAAATTCCGAAAATTAAAAAAGTTGATAATTAAGGTAAATTTTGGTACTTACAAGTTTTCGCGAAAATCTAAATTTGCTTATATCTTTTTATCGTGTTGACTCAGGACCTTGATTTTTTACACCTAATAGGGACTATAGACCTCAGTATATGGTATAAATTTCAACTTGCTAGGTCTACCCGTTCCTGAGAAAATCGGTGGTGATACACGGACAGACAGACAGACGTACTGACGGACAGACGGACAAGAAAGTGATCTTATAAGGGTTCCTTTATTCCCTTTTGAGGTACGGAACCCTAAAAACAAAAAATACTGGCATGAAACGGCCCACCTACAGAAAAAAAACCACCTTCTTCTATATGGCTACACCACCTACAAATTTAAAGGACACGCAATAGGTATCGTTTCAATCGTTACATACATTCTAGCAAACCAAATGGGCGCTAACTCCTAAATTTAAACACGTAATTTGATCCCTAAAACACTGTGTTTGCACTGTGTAAAAGTGAAACTTTATACACTTTGAAAATCAAACCACCCTATTGTTTGATACCACATACATCCATCGTTCAGCACATCTCTAGCGGCCTTTCCTCCTAAATCAAAAACCTGTTCATCTACCATAGAATCCATTCCCAACTTCTAAATAGTTTGTTGCACTAACAAGAACCAGGACGGACACGGAGGCAGTGTGTCATGTCACTAAATTGTTTCAGACAACGGATTGACGCTAGAGGCTTAGATAATTCAATATTCTTTCTTCTTTATTAAAAATATGGCAACGGGCAGTACCCAATAAATAGTTGGGAGCATCAAATTGTGTTGTTTGTTACAAATAAAGAACTAGCAATGGTTTCGCTTCCTAATTTATAGTTCATATTTTATTACATCACCATAGGGCAATTGAAAGGCATTGGTATACTAGTTCCAGTTTATTAAATAAGTGTCACCTATCGTTGTTTTGGTGATATTCCGCGCCGCCGTGCCGCTACGGTCGTTACGTCGCAGCCACCAATGGCCGCCGGCGATGGTGGTCAGTCTCTTACCAACCAGGGCGGAGGTGCGCGCACTAAGTCACCCTCTCGCCCAAAACTCTTAATTGAACCTACATGGAAAGTGTTATCTGTATTACCTAGACCTACTGTGTTGTGTACCGCTGGCCAGCATAGTGTACCTAGTCTGTGAGCTGAACTTCTCGAACGTGGCATCTGCATCTGCATGGGAATCGCTGTTTCAAAGGTATGTGGCATAATTAGTAAATTAAACTTTATCCATTGCCTTTCGTCTCATCTGCATACTTTTCTACTTCAATTTAGCACTGCTGAATCAGCAATTATAGCCTATATTACTCTAATAATTTAGGTTCAATCGCGTGTGATTTTACTAGTAATCTTCTAGAGGTTATACGCACCAAGCAATGTACAACACGCTTGCTCTATGTCAAAGAATAATTTACTACTATAGTCCTCCAGCAGAAGAGACAACCCACAACGATACAGTGTGGCGCAGAAGTACTAGGAGGGTTGACCCAATAAATTGGGTTTGTAACCAGGCGAAAGAATCCTTCGATTCGATCGATCTTGTATCACAGCGGCCAATTTCAGCGGAAATTACCCATCGACGCGGGCGACTATAGTGCACAAGCTTTTGCGTACACAGGTACTTTTTACCCGACTGTCGAAGGAGGGTAATGTGTTTATCAGTCTATGTATGTATGTATGTTTGTTCCTATATGGCGTTCTAGAGACCAAACGTGTTGGACGATTTTGATGATTCTTACGTCAATCGATTCGTCTTAACCCTGCGAGTGTCACTGGCTACATAAAAATTGGAAAAGAAAAATATGGCGGCTTATGGGCGCCATTTTGTGCGGCGAAAAATTTTTTTTTCTTCCAAATCCATCGTGTGGGGTATGAAAATAAAGGGTTTTAAGAGGTGATTTCGTAAATATATATATACATGTTATGATACACTTATATATTTAAATGTACCTAACTCAAAAAAAAACATAATGTTATAAATAAAAAAGTTAATAAAAATATCAAAAACCTGATTGCTTAAAAACCGAATTAAAAATATGTAAACAATAATGGCAGTCGGAGGATACTTATTATCGAGCTGACTGACCAAAACCAGATGTATCCTCCGACTGCACAGCATGATTTTCTTCTTGTTTACGTCTTTTTTGTTCGCTTTTTAAGCAATCGGGTTTTTGTTAGGAACGTTTGCATTTGCATCGCAGCCACAATTTATCAAAAACACCTCTAATTTCCCTCCATTTGGCATTTTTTGTCGCTGAGAATCAAATAATATTTCAACTTGAATTTTATAATTTTTAAGTACGAGAATTAGCATTCAGATGAGAACCAGCTACATTGGCAGGGTGAAGACTGATTAATACAGTGATACGCTCGATACATTGCATGAATGAAGAAACGGGTACCTAACCTATGTCATATTTCTGCAGACAAAGTGATATTCAATTAACGATAAAGGATTGTCGAAAAATCAAAATGTACTACGCGATATTTTGGTAGCGCATGTAAAGCCCATACAATAGAATATCGCTTCGTCTGTCTATGGTGGGCTCACAACTAAAATCGCGCTATATTGGGTAATTTCCCGGTGTTCTTGAGATGTAGTCAAGAAAGTGGTGCAATTAATTGACCATGTAAGTACATTCTAAGAGGCAGTCACTTACGGCCTGCCCATGACATTTGATTTATACTGGGAATACGTCCAATATATTTCAACTAACAATCAGTCTACCATCATGCAATAATAAAGCCATTATAATAGGGGTTAAAGTATGAAATTGCCGTTTTATTGTAATAGGTACTTCGTATTGATATAGAACCTTCATGGTTTGAGATTTTTGAGTGAAACTTTTTTCACATGGTACCTATGAAGTTCTTCTTTTAAAAAATGTGCAACATTCGATTATCGACTTTCAGTTGTTTTTTTTATTCAGCTTCGGCAAGAAAGATGGATACTTCGAAAATTCGAGTTATTTTTGTATACGAGTTCCGACGCGGAACTAACGCGGCAGAAACAGCTCGCAATATCAATGTTGCGTTTGGAGAGGGGACTGCTAATGAACGCACCTTGCGATTTTGGTTAAAACGCTTTCGTGATGGAAACTTTGATTTGAAGAACGAACCACGTGGAAGACCGCCCACACAAGTGAATAACAATGAATTGTAAGAGATGGTGGAACCCGATTCGAGCCAAACTACTCAGGAATTAGCGGCATGGTTTAACGTTACCGTACCAAAAATATTGACTCATTTGCGTCAAATCAATAAAATAAAAAATATGAAAAATGGGTGCCTCATGATTTGACTGATCTGCAGGAAGAAACGCGTGTTGAAACTTTTCTTGCCTTGTTGAGTCGATACAGAAATGAAGGAATATTGGATCGAATTGTGACATGTGATGAAAAGTGGATTCTTTACGATAACCGTAAGCGAAAAATACAATGGCTGACCCCAGGTTAAACGCCTCAATAGTGTCCTAAAGCAGAGCTTACCAATAAAAAGGTAATGGTAACTCTTTGGTGGCCTCAGCATGGTGTTATTCACACCGCCAGAGACAGAAACAGATGGAGAAAGATCATTTGAGAGAAGGTGATGCAGAAAGGAGGCCATGATCATCAATACTGAGAAATAGGACGCAAGGAGGAGGAAGATCACACCTCAATAGGTGAAAGAATTAGGATTAGATTTGGATTTTGGCTTGAATTAGGACATAGATTACTATTTATCCCAGTAGTAAGTTGCCATGGGATAATTTTCAACTTTTACGCGAGTAAAACGGCTTGCAAAGTTTAGTTGCTCGACCTTTCAATCTCACACACTATTTGTCTTCTTTCTCACTTTTCGCGGGTCTGCTGGTAGAAATTTCTTAAGAAATAAGCAGTAACTTTGTACTCTATTGTCTTGATGTGATTTCTTTATGTATTCTGTGTGTAGGTACATTAAAAATAAAATAAATAGTTCAAGTCAAAGACATTATCTCCAAAATTGGGGGCACTTTATCTTTATCAGACTTTTACCATACGCGCTAAAAGTAAACAATTAACCCAACCTATTTTAATACCCAAGGGATAATTGAATAATGTCCCAAACAGAATAAGGGGTAAATGCACAAATTTATCCACTCTCCATTAGCATAACGACCTTTAGGCCCAGGACATGGTGAAGAGTGTACGCGGGTGGTATGGCGAGCACAAAGTATAACAAACGAGGCTAGGCCTCTGGCAGCAGGTTCGTCGGTAGTGTGGATGAATAGTAGTGAATGAAAAGTAGCTTATGTGCTATTGTACATAAGCTGCTTTTCAGCCACTACTTACACTTTTCATGCCTTTCTTTCTACCAGACTATAATCTATCTCTGTGCCAAATCTCCTCCAGATCCGTTCAGCCGTTTCAGCGTGATTGAGTGACAAACATACATCCACACTTCCACGCACACATCCATCCGAACTTCCACATTTATAACGTTAGTTAGATTAGCAAGATGAAACCATCGTTTGCATCCATATTGCCGTAACTATAGTAAGCTCTTAGCATGACATGACGTAACGACCTCGCAAGCGAGCGATCTTCTTTTTTTTCCCTTAGGTAACATGTCTAGCCTCTACTGCCCGCTACAACAACTCGCGATGCACGGTTGCCATCTACGTCCACCCAACCTAGTCATCGCAGTCAGTGTTTGAGTCAAGCTACTCCGCCACTGCAGCAGCCGCTGCGTTCTAAGCGTTTCGACTAGAACGCAATAGCAACGCGTTAAACATCACGCTTAAGACCTTCTTTCTGCCAATTTCCAGTGTTGCCGGAGCCAATCTGCTCAGAAGTGATGCGATGGAGAAACCTCGCTAGCAAGCGGTCATCTTTTATTTTACCCTTAAGAGGCTGGCAAGAGCAGTGGTGGCCCTGTAGTAACGGCCGCGACTTACAAGTTCTCAGTGGAAACCCAGGCAGGCGCTTTACTTTGTGTAAATTATTTCATCACCACTGCTTTTAAAACGGTGAAGGTAAACATCGTGAGGAAACCGACATGTCTTACAATCAAACATTCGAAGGCATGTGAAAACGCACTAGGTCCACTTGGTGGATTACGGCCCATCCCTCTCGAAGAGAGAAGGCCTGTACGCACAACGGACCAAATGGGAATCTAAGTGCGGCAAAGAGGGTCTATCTAACCTATATATCCCAAGCGACCTCGCTACACATTGTGGCCTCCTAATCACGCCCGCCACTTGCACTCGCACCTTCACCCGCCCTAGTCACCACTTCTCTCTCTTTCATCTTCAGAATCTTGCTGTCCCATGCTCCTTAAGGCCAAGTTTCTCTGACCACCTAATCGCGCCCGCTACCGCGCCCGCACCGCTCTGGTTCAGGTCTAATTTATTCAAAGTGTGCAACAGGGACTCGAACCCGAATCATCGAAGATCAAACCCGTTGATAGTGCTAATAATTATTTGGTATCATGATTACGATCTGGACATTAGAGCTTTCATTGTTACAAATTTATTATTGGATGCTTTACAACATTTTGGCAAGGGGCTTTCAGCAATTCAACTATAACAACAGCAATACTGACCGCGCGCGCGCGTACTGTCAGCAGTAACAATTTTACTATCATATTTTCAAACTAGACAAGTGTCCATCGGTGTGACCACAGACATAAATCTAACTAGATAACGCAAGTCCCTCCATCTGTATGAAAACCAAGCGTGCTGCTTTTTTACACATACAATTTAAAAACAAATTTACTTACCAATGAAAGAAAACATTGCCAATGCCTCGTCCAACTTTTTCTATACAGTCTTTACAGCTCAATATAGCATAAAAAGGTATTGTCTAAATTTCCGGTGCCGTTAATGCTAAATGAAAAGTTCAAAATTGCGACCATCGATCGTAATTTTACTCCTTTTTTTGACACGAGAAGTACATACAATCGCGTCATCTAGTTTGATTTATATCTATGGGTGTGACCGAAAGCGATGGTCGTAATGCCATAATTTAAGAGATTGATCACGTGACATTTGGTGACGTAACATTTCGATAGCATTTGACATTACCATACATTTTTGACATTTTTCCAATCGCTATCGCTACGCTTTCATTGATAGAATGCCACTAGTTAGGGCCTCATGTGACATTTTCCAGCGCATGTCAGGTGACGATTACCGACAAGTCCTAACCCCGACTCCACACGTTGGTCCCAGCGCTCGTACCAACGTTGGCCGGTTAATTGGTGAGGTGTACACACGTTGGCTATTAAACTAGTTCTGTCTTGTCAGAGCCAATGTGAAGATGTCTGATACGGAAATTGCTGTAAGCGCTTTTGCAGTACTGAATGATATTATAATTTATATTTGTTACTGAATAAAAGGAGATAACCACGTCAAAGAAGACGGTGGATGACGACACATCATAAAACACGGAACCAGTGAGTACGCACGCGATGCCTGTGGACGGATCGTGAACGTTGGCATAGATTCCTTTGATAAAACCGACACGCGCCGGCCAACTACCAATGCTCGACCTATGTTGGCACCAACGCAATTTTCTAGATTCACACGTTGGACGAGTGTCGTTGGGACATACTTTGGCGCCAACGTGTGGAGCCGGCGTCAATGTATGGGACATTTAGGACTTTCTAATCACTCAGTATTGGCTCTCAGCTCAAAGGCGTGGTAAAAAAGAATGGTAAACTTCTAAGTTATGTAATTTATTTATGTATTGCATAACTATTATACCTAATTACTTGAGAAAAGGCTCCTTATTTTCTCGGAAATCTTGTGAAAGGCAATCAAAAGAGTGCTGGTTAATACAATTAGTTGGACAAGAAACAACCGCAGTGAGGACGGAACCGACCAACTAGATGATTTATTACAGCGAAATATTTTATTAAATGTTAGCATAATGGAGCTAAAAGATTCTGCAGGCCCAATTAAATCGTCTTTCTGCGATAAGTTTTGAAATTTTATTCGCGCTGAAACTTTTTTTCGTGAATATTTCTAAAACTACTGGACATGTTACTTTTTCTTTAAATATTCTCTTTATCATATAAGGGTTTCCATAAAGTGTGTTTAGAAAAACAATCCTGATTGATTATGTACTAACAGTCAGTAAAATTACAAAATGTACTGCTTTAATGCCTCATGAGATCCGTTTCTCGATTAAATATAATCCACCCATTATAATAACGTCCTTAAATGCATATAGTTTATGTTCAAAGCCAGATGGGGCTAACGATCTACGCGTATCGGAAATTACACGTGCACAGAATATCATATTAATTCAGATTGCCCAAATTATCCCAATGTTTGGATCTAATTAGTTTAATTTAAATTGTGATATATCGGGTGTGATACGATTGTATTCATACGTATGTCCAAACATCATGCTTCTTGCTTTCTTCTGGTTTAGGCTGTGCATTATCGGTCAGTGATTTTCAGAACTTTATTATACTTCATAAAAGATAGCTTCATCTCTGCATCGTATGTCAAACTGACTTAACATTATTGTTACGTTATTATTAGCCTGTCAAGCGCTATTGTTACTGTATTGATACTGACAGCTGTCGCAGAGATCAAGCTATCTTTTATGAAGTATAGATACTGTAGATCGAAAAGACAACTCAATAGTTTTAACCGCAAGCAGCAGTATTTCACACACACTGTCTGTCTATATGACCGCAACGACGCAGTCATAGTATAAATATGTAAAATTTACCTAATAACTTAGTTGTGAAGGTTTTACCCAGTAGCTGGGTCACAGTATAAATATGGACAAACAGTACGGTAACTACCTACAAACGCTTGAAACGGCACACTCACACAAACATGCGCATCGACGAGACCCCTAAGCAGTTTTCGCGATGCTCTCAGTAGTGCGGGCCGCTTAGGGGTCTCGTCGATGCATATTTTTGTGTGAGTGTAGCAATTGCCTAATTAACCACGACAACCCAGATACTGAGCAACACAACAACTCTTACTAAGACACAACAACAATGTCATTATCATCGTTTAAATGCAAAAGCAGATGTAATAAAAAACAAATAAACGGAACAGAAGGCCTGTTCCAAACGGCCCCATTTTATTTCCTACTTATTGAGCAGAAATGCCTTGTTTTGAAACAAACGATGCAAACTGTTTATAATAACAGCTGCCTTTTTCAGCAACCTGTATTTCTTTGATGTATTTTATTTGCATGGATGAGATGATTGGTACGCTGCCTTTTTAGGTATTAGTATTTTACTGGTGCAAAAGGTGGATACAGTTTTATACAGATGTTTCATTATAACATGCCATAGTTTTGATGAACTTGAACGTTTGGTAATTAAAACTTGTGTGTTCGTTCATGTCTATACTTCATAAAAGATAGCTTGATCTCTGCGACAGCGATCAGTATCAATACATACAGTAACAATAGCGCTAGACAGGCTAACAATAACGTATACGTCAGTTTGACTTATGTCGCAGATATCAAGCTATATTTTATGAAGTATAGTTATTTGTGTCGTTTCTGGGTATTGAAGTTGTAAGTTATGGTATAGAACTGAGCCCAAAGAGAAGTCACATTCTATCAACGAATGCGTCTTATACCCTATTCGCTGTAGCAAAAAATAAAAGGAAACCAAACCATAGAATAGTACATTTCGTGTCGAGCATAAAAAGTCGAGATTTTAACTCGAGCGATGGAGCCAACGTCGAAAGCTACATGCGAAAAATAAAGACATCAAGCCATCAACATGTTAAAATAAAGCCTTTTTATGCGAGACACGAACGATTCTTTTTCCACTTACTGATGAGCTTACTTAATTAAATGCAAATAATTTCCAACAACAATTTATTAGAAACGTTCAGACTATATACACACAATCAACGCGTGCTTTTTCGAGAGGTAACAGGTTCAGTGTCATTCTGCCGGATGGGGCTGTGGAAAAAGCGCGGGCGTAGCGGCAGAATGCGTCTACCAACAGTAGCCTATTCAGTTACGTACTTTTTTTTTCATTAAATTGCAAATTGTTTCACTCGTATTTGGCCGCCAAAAAGAAAAATAATTACGTTGTAGTTACATAATGATATCAAAACTCCATACAAAAGTCATTACGTAACTGTTATATATATATGTAATTTTGTTTTATTAAAATTTTATTTTATAATCTTGTGTCTAAATGTTCATATTTCGAAACGAATTTCTTAGGCAATATATTACATAATAGACAAGGTAGTGGAAAAATGGTTTTTTCAGTGTCTTCTTTGCTGTCACTAAATTCAGAAATTAAAAATCTCACGAGAAGATGTTTATTTCATGCAACAACCAAAAACACATGCACAAATATATCTATCATTTAAATAATTATTTTCTTAACTGTATTTTACAAGATTATCAATATCTTTAATGTATAAACAAAAAATTGGTATATTAAAACCAAAACCAATAGGCGACATTTAAAAGCATCTCGAAAGCCTAGAGTTCAGAGCTATTATGATCATAGATTAAAGAGTGCTACAAAAATAACCATTTTGCGTTGCAAAGTTGTATTTTTTAAATACAACTTTGCAACCGTTTGACGTTTTTTTGTTTACCTTTTATTTTTTGCTCCAGCGAATAGGGTATCGGTAAATTTAAAATCGGCTGTCAAAAGCGATTTGCGATTGAACAAGTTACTTGGCGACGGGATCGATCAATGTGGCGACGCGGCGCTGGGGGGCGGCCAGCAGTGGACGTCTTTCGGCTGATATGATGATGATGTAGTGACGTAAGGTCACTTACACGTAGGGTATTTTATTTCAACGCTGATACAGTGTTACTTTGTCAAAAGCCCATGGTCTACTTACTTAAACAGTGTTTTATGTTATGTCGTGGTACAAAGGAAATTCTTGTTGAAATATTTCAGAACTCAAGAAGAATGATAAACTAAGCTCTAAATAGTTTCATGAAGTCTCCTTAATCTATATTCTCCTTAAATCGACTAGATGCCTTCTGTGTATCTTAGAGCAAAATTTTCCCAAAGCTTAATTTTTGTTTTTTAAATATCCTGTTTCGACTGATCTGCCAGTGTCAACTTGACATCTATCTTTGTCCCGGTATAGTACACATTTTTGACAGATTATTCATAATGCCAAAACTGTCAGTCGTCAATATTATTCCACAGATTAAAAATATATACCGCCGGAAAAAGCAACCCTTAAGACGTTTATTATCCTCCTTTAAGATGGTCCTAATTCATGAAGCAATAGCAGGACGATAAAAAAAATTAAGTTCTCCATAAAATTAAGTAAAGTCTACCCTTCCAGCCTAAGTACACATTCAAGGATATTAATATTAATTATAATAGGCACTTATAACTTAGTTAATAGCCTTATTGTTAATAGGCTATTAAATGAAAGCGTGTAATATCATTAAGGTTTATTTTTATCATAAACCGTATCGTCGGCAGCCTCGATAAGTTTTAGGGTTCATAAAAAGATGGCAACGACAGGCTGACTATATTTTGGCGAGATTTTTCGGAGATCCGTAGGTGCAGTGAGGGAAGACAAATGAGACACATTTTTCTACAGAACTTTGTTTGACATGTAGCTCAAATTGACATATATTGCTGGCAACTTGGCACCCTTTTATCGAAAGGTGGTGGCAATTGAGTTTTTCTTACACCACTTTTCTTTTATGGTACACCACTTTTCTATTCTGGTACACCACTTTCCTTTTCTGGTAAACCACTTTCTATTCTGGTACACCAGCTTCCTTTTCTGGTACACCACGTTTCCTTTATGGTATATAATTTTTTTTCTGGTACTCCACATTTCTTTTCTGGTACACTGCTTTTCTTTGCCATTGTTGTTCCCGCCTTTCAGGAATCGCGGAGTGGTTGGGAGTAGTATAGCGGGCTTGCCTCAAATATATTAAAATTGTAAATGAAGTATTTTTGCGGTACCTTACTTGACGTGTTGTTGCCCAACCTGACAGGTATTATTTAATCCTTATATTGAAAGGTTTTCTTACGTGTTATAGCCGGTTGAGTGGCTTGAATGAAACAACAATTGCTAAAGAAATCAGTTCACATGATATTTCAAAGAAGCTTTAAAAAGTATTTAAAATATATAATAAGCCTAACACTCGCTCCACGTAAAATAATAATATTCTAATGCATCTGGTTAGACTGAACATTTACATCAATATATTTAAGAAAAGGCTGGGCTGGATGATGACTACATTCCTATGCCTATGAAGTTTGGCAAAATCAGACGCAAAGCATAAATCAATATAGTTTTGTTAATTTTTTATTATAGACTAGAGGACGCCTCGCGGTTTCACCCGCGTAGTTCCAGTTCCCGTGAGAATACAGGGATAAAAAGTAGCCTATGTCACCCGGGGATAGAGTAGCTTCACAACGGTGAAAGAATTTTTGAAATCGGTTCAGTAGTTTTGGAGCCTATTCGGTACAAACAAACAAAAAAATCTTTCCTCTTTATAATATTGGGATAGATAGGCTCGCGTTTGTCCACTATCTCGCTTAATGGTAAGCGATGATTTGGTCGAAGGTGAAGCACGCTTGCCTAGAAGTAACCTATTCACTCTTGACTTAAAGACCAAGCTATCAAGAAACAAAGATTCCGGCAGAGAATTCCACTCCTTAACGGTGCCCACAATGAAAGTATTAGCAAAACGCTAGATCTTACCAAACGGTAGAACATAGATAACTAGGTAACCTTATTCTGCAAAGAATATAAGCCCAACCAACGATCACTTACCATAATTAAATGAACAAAAGGAAACCTAATAATAAGCAAAATAAAGACAAAAAAACTTTTTCCAAGACAAACAAGTAACGGCAAAAGTTAGGGTGAAAACATCAGATATCGTCCATGACAGAACAAACTGCGGAGCAATAACTTCACTTTGTCAATACTATCGGGTCATTGGTTCGACTAAATGGCGCTCGATGATTGGATGTGTCACGTTATAGTGATTGTCACCCTAAAGTTAGTTAAAGGATGATATAATAGCAATTGCGAGTTCTTTTGTTTTGTTTTTCTTTTAGGTAATTGTGTGTTGTGAGAAGTTAATAAGAGGAAGATAAATGTTTCAGGTTCAGTAGTGAAGTAATATAGTTGAAGGTTCTATAATAATATGGTACTTAAACATAACTAGTGTTTTTGACATTCTAATTGTTCGAGACATATTGATTGATTTGATTTGTGAGATATATTGGAATGAATCGATATTGTAGTAATTGATTTTAGTCAAAATTTATCAATTTGACATTATATTTGTATGTGAAATATATTTTATTGAACTGATATAATAATTGTTTGTGATATATTTGATTAATTTGACATTTCTTTTTCTTTAATATTTGAATATTTAAGAAAAAAAATATTGTTAGATTAATATGACATATACTTATATATATGCATCTGTTTGTAAATATTTTTAAATCAATACATTAATTATTGTTGATGTTATTGATTGATTGATTGTTAATTACTTGAAAATTTATTATTGTAACATTTTGTTACAATAATTAATTTTCAAGTAATAATATTACTGCAATTATGTTCCACCAATTCTAGTAATTATGTAACCAATATTCGACACAATGTTAATTGTTTGTGAATAAATATATGAAATGAAATGTAATGTAAAGTTCTACCTTTGACAAGGGACCTAAACAAAACTGGAATAATATAAGCCACTGCCTTACCCTTCGTGGGATACAGGTATAATGATTTAATCGTGTTATTTTAAATCTCTCGTAGACAGCCCCTACTTGACAAAGCGACAACTATGCGATGGCCATTTTTCATAAAAATTGCTTTACAAGTAATATTATCACATTCCATAGGAAAAAATCAATGTCATATGAAACGCCAGGCCCACATATCCTACAAGGATACAGAACCTCACATTTCAATAGTAAATTGTAAGTTCAACGGAATAAGATTTTATTTATAACTGCCACTTTAAGGTACCTTTAGATATTGTGTTTCGGCACTAATCTGAACCATTTCTTGTTCGCCATTTCCAGGCCGTTCCGCATCCATTAATGGCATACGGAGTGGTCGGCATAGTGCAGGATATTTGGCTCTCAACTCATTGGACATACGGCAAAGACATAACTAAAAAAAAATGGTTTCATTTTAACTTTGCGGTTTTTGGATTTTTAAAGTGATAGACAGGGTTTTTTTTAGTTTTTCAGGCTAGCGCTACTCGATGAACAAAAACTATCTTTAAAATTTTAGCGTTAGGATATTTATAACTATTTGCTATGCGATTTTGATATTTATGTTGTAAGACCGAGAGAGCTGATTAATATTCAAATAGACTTTATTTCCTGGACAACTATTACGAGGATGTATTTTCTATTTCTCTGTGTGTAAACTTATCCATCTCAAGCAAACATATGAACTGTCTTCACCAAGGTAGTTTATCTGTAACTTTGTACCCCTCAGGACTCAACACGCACTTGACCGAGTTTTCTGGATTCCGCAGTAAAATGTGGATGTATGTAGAATATTTATGTTCATCGGTCAAATAAAAATCATTAATTCAATGACAGAAAATATACAACCCAAGCCCTTGGGTTTGGGCATACGAATTTGAGATCTGAGGCAGTATTTTTTGTATATATATCTTCTAAAGAAGTAACATCCCCTAGAGGGGTTAAGTTAAGGATAAAAGTCCGAACAGAAGTTCTTTTTTTTTGTTGATGAGAATTTACATCGAGTACATGAACTTTCTTTGACGACCGTCTAGCCTCGCGCTGTACTACGCACTTTGCTACGACGTAGCATGCGGCTACGAAGGCATAGACATCATAGCTCGCTTATGTCGATGAATCAAATATTTTATTTTTGGAATAGAATATGACAAAGATGCCACAATTTTTACACATAAATATTAAACATACAGGCCACTTGTTCAGAATTTCAATAACAAAGCAATTGTCAATGTAATAAATCCAGTACTATTCTAAAATCCGGGAACCACATAAAAAATATCGTTCATAAATGCATATATAAATTGCATTGGACAGTAATACATTTCCAAACGTCACTTATTTACAATTTAGAAATTATTAATGGCTATAAACATTAATGTTAATGGAGTTTCCTAAAATAAATGTCAAAATGAGTTGCTTCAGAATATATTTAATCGTCGCATAAAAAATGTAATATCATCCACCAGATGTTCTGAATTTATGAAATGGGACAAAAAACATTTAGTAAATAAATGAAATACAACCAATTTACAAAGGTCGCCACTTAATTAGGACAACCTTTCATTCAAAGTTAAGTGAAAAACTCTTTGATAAAAACCTTGTTTCTATCTAAGCGACAAAAAAATATGAAGAAATCAAGAGGTTTTTACGTTAGAACCTCTTGATTTCTTCAGTGAATAGGTTACTTCTAGGCAAGCGTGCTTTACCTTCGTCCAAATCATCGCTTATCATCAAGCGAGATAGTGGACAAACGCGAGCCTATCTATAATAAAAAAATAACAAAACTATATTGATTTATGCTTTGCGTCTGATTTTGCCAAACTTCATAGGCATAGGAATGTCGTCATCATCCAGCCTAGCCTTTTCTTAAATATATTGATGTAAATGTTCAGTATAACCAGATGCATTAGAATATTATTATTTTACGTGGAGCGAGTGTTAGGCTTATTATATATTTCAAATATTTTATTTTTGGAATAGAATATGACAAAGATGCCACAATTTTTACACATAAATATTAAACATACAGGCCACTTGTTCAGAATTTCAATAACAAAGCAATTGTCAATGTAATAAATCCAGTACTATTCTGAAATCCGGGAACCACATAAAAAAATATCGTTCATAAATGCATATATAAATTGCAATGGACAGCAATACATTTCCAAACGTCACTTATTTACAATTTAGAAATTATTAATGGCTATAAACATTAATGTTCATGGAGTTTCCTAAAATAAATGTCAAAATGAGTTGCTTCAGAATATATTTAATCGTCGCGTAAAAATGTAATATCATCCAACAGATGTTCTGAATTTATGAAATGGGACAAAAAACATTTAGTAAATAAATGAAATACAATCAATTTACAAAGGTCGCCACTTAATTCGGACAACCTTTCATTCAAAGTTAAGTGAAAAACTCTTTGATAAAAACCTTGTTTCTATCAAAGCGACAAAAAAATATGAAGAAATCAAGAGGATTTTACGTTAGAACCTAAGATATTAAAGCAACTTTTCTTCTAGGCAAATTTTTACAGTAGATTATAGAGTATTATTAGTAGATTTAAAAACTTAACTGATTTAGCTGCCTACTTAGATAACTATTTTCTTTTAGAACGAAACTGCAAACCTATTAAAGCCGTTTTTCTACATGCTACACGATAACTTCAAGGCTATTCCAGTAGAGCAGCAGCAATCCTGGCAGCATAACATCATTAATACTTATGTCTATTGGTACAAACTTTAAACTTGTCAAGCCAAGATAAAATTGACAAAAAATCGCTTGCGAAAATCCCTCTTGACGTACCTCTAAGTAGGTACTAACTAGTAAATCTAATTTAATAAAACTAAATGAACGACTAAAAATACATATATTTTTTTTTGGATTTCAACGACAGGTATCGCGCCGAGACCAAAACTAATTTAGGAGTTAAGTAGTACCTATAAACACGTTGCATAGCCCTATTTAAAGCCTGTAAAAAGCAAGCTGATTAAATCTACATAAACATAAAATGTCCCAGTTTTAAACCAATACAAAGCATCGAACACGGAAGCTTTATTAATAAATCAACCGATAAATTCCATGCAACGCGCAGATATCAGTGTTTAACATAATGACCCGGTACCCGCTATTTATAACTATTGAAGGCAATAAATGGGTATCGAATAAACACATAATACGTTGGTATGGAATAGGGATGTGGCAGAAGTCCACTTAGCGGTTTTTTTATTTTTTTATTCATATAATTTGGTTGACTGGTAGAGAATGCCTAAGGCATTAAGTCCGCATTTATACCTGTGTGCATGAAGTCTAAATAAATAAATAAATAAATAAATAAATAAATAAATAAATAAATAAATAAATAAATAAATAAATAAATAAATAAATAAATAAATAAATAAATAAATAAATAAATAAATAAATAAATAAATAAATAAATAAACAAATAAATAAATAAATGATGCCCTTGATAAAGTGAAAACATTCTATCAGCGGTAACGATTCTCAAAAAGTCCAAAATATGCCTAGCAGCGGGCGTGACATAGGAGCAAATACTTGAAACTATATATCATCATATTCAAAAGTCTCGTAATCGTATCGTATCGTGTCTGGTAGTCGTAGTATTAATAAATAATTAGCCTCAAACTAAACGGAGACTTTGGAGACCTGAGTTAAAATTATTTTCAAAACATGCAAAATTGAAGTTTCTTTACAACCGTAGTTAATCTGCCTAGCATTTCGATAAATTTTGACCAATATAAAAGATATTCCATAAATTTAATCAAAAATATATGTGTTGTGCTATAAATTTTGTATAAATGTTGTGAGTAAAATGTAAAGTGTATGTAAAAGTAAAGTTGTATATAAATGTACACAGCGCAATTTTGAGCATTTTTTGAGGGTTCTAGTGTGAACTAAAGATTTGCACAGTATATATCTTTCTTATTCGGTTTATTGAATATCTTTTAAATTGCTCCAATATTGGAGAAGAAATAGGCGAAAGCCAAACCTTGGATTATGACTTTTTACTTAGGATATTCAGTCAGATGTCTGCGACCACAATTCCTCTTAAGGATCTTCACGTGCTGTGGTTATTTAGTTTGAGCCTAGCCACGAGCCTCTTTCGTCACAACCCTAGCATTAAGTGCAATAAATGGAAAGCGAATAAACAAATATTACTCGTAGTTATCGAGAGCAATAAATAAGAATAACAAATGAATATAGCGCATAGCGAATGAACAATTATCTGAGATTCTATCAACATCGCTCCGGCCCAGTTAATGCGCGGAGTGCATTCCGGTGTCCGCTGCGGTCAATATAGACTACAGCAGTTAGATAACATTTTATATTGGATGTTTGTTTTATAAAGGGTTTGGAAAGAGGATTTTTGTTGGTGAAACTTTGCTGTACTTAACTGTGATCTCCAATCTGTTATCATCAGCATTCTGTCGACTTGGCTCAATGTGATTAAATAAAAAAAAACGGTTTTAATCGGCCAAATAATTCATACTTTGTCAATATTGACGAAGTATAAATTATTTATATAAAAGCTTAGTAAAATTCTAAAACCAAGCCCTAAATATTAAAGTTTTACATTTTTTTTTTATTACCATGCGAAATGAATAAGTGACCTTACGGAAGTCCGTTTTAAATCAAAATTTTAATGTTATTAAAGGATATAGTATTTACACCACTTTTTACATAGCATATTTTTCCATGAATTTACTGCTATATTAAAATAATAAAACCAGAGGCGATAGTTTTACAAGTATCGGCAACACGGAACGTTAAACATGCATACATTGCACGCTTCTTATGTAAAAATAAACATTAATTGGTTATCATTAATAACTTTAATAATAATTTAGGTAGGTAATTCAAAAGAAAAACCATGTTTTATGTAAATAGGTCAGATGGTTATCACATGGCATTAATAGGAAACTCCCCCTACTATTGCATAATGTAAGAAAATAATTGTTATGCGCATGCACTGAATGCGTAATTTTTCTAAGGTCAGATTATTATATTTTATTATATATATATAATACATAAGTATCTATATATTATACAATTATGTATTTATATTTGTAAATATCCACGATTACACTATTTGTGTAGGTGTGCTAATTTTATAACTTAGTTTAAGTCTTTCACTTTTCTTATTTTCCAGTTCTCACACACTATTGTCTACATTTCTTTTTCATTTTTCGTTTTCGCGGGTCTGCTGGCAGAAATTTCTTATGAAATAAGCAGTGCCCTTGTACTCTATTGTCTTGATGTGTTGTCTTTATGTATTATACTGTGTGTGTACATTAATTATTAAATAAATAAATAAATTATTTCCCACTTCCTTAGGGGGGTATGTTCACGCAGAACATCTGTATTTCCAGTATCGTTTTTAACGGATCCGTCGCTACTGCGGGTAAGTTTCACACCACATTTAGTCAGTGTACCACCAACTTTCAAACAAAACGGATCAGTATTTTAATACCGTCATGTTTGTGAACTCGCTCATACAACAACATACGAGTACGTCAAAAATTTCTAGAGATTAATTTTGTAAACAGACTAAACAAAAGCAAAAGGCGTAATGATGTGAATACATCAGTTATCAGAAAATATTATGGCATTGGAAATAAAAAAAACATGTATTTTTTTCACGAAAAAACAAATGAAATAAAATAAAAAAGGCTTAAAATTAAACTAAGGCAGGACTTGTCTATGTGGCGATGCTTGGGAGAGGTTTATGCAGTGAACGTCTTTTGGCTAAAATAGTGACAATGAACATTGTTTTCTTATAGGTAACACTTATCAAAGAGAATTGCTAAATGCTAAGTAAAAAGTCATGAACTTATCGTGCTGCAATCCTAATAACCACCTTTTGACTAGAAAAAATACTATTACAACATCAAAAACAGAAACTTAAGACCCCGGCACCGCTACTAATCCAACTAGATATATCAAATGATATAAACCAGCAAATTCACAATTTGTAAACCAGCAAACCTGCTTTCAAATAAACTGCAATCTCGCACAGCTAATCCTCAAGCGATCGACTAAAGCTTTTTAGCGCCAGCAAAATTTTACTTGCAAATAATTTGCGCTTTAAATAACGTTCTGGATTCGAAATTTCCATTTCTATTGGTGGATGAGTCTTTTCTCTTATTGGTGGAGGTTTTTGAGTGTGTGCTGGCTGGTGATGATATTTTAGGAGGGAATTGTATGGTAATTTAGTGGTTTGAAGGACGTAGGTTAAGTCGTCGTTGTCGTTGCTGTAGAGTGAGAATGTAAGGTGAAAAAATCATTGTATTCGTATAATCTGGAGTTCAAAATAAGACAAAAATACGTTTTGTTGCAGTAGTTTGACGAAGAGATGCCAAATAAGATCACTATTCGATAAAATTTATGTTACTTATGGCCGGTTTCTGAGGTAAGTAAGTGATTCAGCAACTGTTCTCCTAAGACCGATTCGCCATTGGACTGTTCTTCGACAGAATGATTCATTTATCACCGTTTCCTCAGCAGAGTCTTTCACCTTTCAAAAAACTCTGCTGGGGAAACGGTCATAAATGAATCATTCTGTCGACGAACAGACCAATGGCGAATCGGTCTTAGGAGAACGAGTGCTGAATCTAAGTAAGTATGTGCTTATCTCGATTTAAGCATCTGTCACTCTTGATCATCTGCCACTTTAAGTTTTCTGCGATGCTGAGCAAGGTTTGAGTATACGTAGTCAAGTCATGCCAAAACATACCTTACGTCAGACAAAAAACTTTCATTGACGTTCAATTTGGTTTCACAACCGAGAAAAACACATTTGCTCATTCTCAAACCGTTGTCAACTTTACATAATCAGTGTAGCCAGATTGGGCGCCTTTTCGCCATTTAGGCTTAGACTCGGAAGGGTGGCCGAGGCGACCAATTTTTACGATCGACTGATCGCCAATTAGGCTACCTTAAAAAATCTGGCCAAGTGCGAGTCGGACTCACGCACGAAGGGTTCCGTACCATTAACGCAAAAAACGGAAAAAAAAAATACGTTTGTTGTATGGGGGCCCCACTTAAATATTTATTTTATTCTGTTTTTAGTATTTTTTGTTATAGCGGCAACAGAAATACATCATCTGTGAAATGTCAACTGTCTAGCTATAACGGTTCATGAGATACAGCCTGGTGACAGACGGACAGACAGATAGACAGACGGACAGACAGACAGACGGATCGTGGAGTCTTAGTAATAGGGTCCCGTTTTTACCCATTAGGTACGGAACCCTAAAAACATGGGGCTATTTTAAGCGATTTCGGAATGAGAATGTCTAATCCTCAGGAATGTTGAAAATAACTGGAAATCAAAATGCTTTTAAAAGTTCATCACTTTTTTCATTATACTTCAGTCACGACAACACAGGGCAAATAAAGAAATGCTGAAAAATGTTTTATGCGGAACCAATAATGATTATTGTGTCAAACGCATTAAAGTTGATATTAGCTTCTAGGGCGTTCAAGGCAACAATGGCAATTTACGTTTCGTAGAATGTTTCGTGGTTTTAGTGAATAGTGGTCGTCTTGAGTTTTTTATAAATGGAAAAACGAAATTTTCGGCGACTTGGGGCTCGTCAAATCTGGCTACACTGGTTATATTTGGCAATTGATAGTTGACAAGCTCTTGCTTAAACGTTAATCAAGCGAAATAAATACAAATTAATATAAAAAAAACTTATAAAACGAGTGATGAAGATACATCCTTGTCTTCCTTTTTTTGGATGCAAATATTTCACGGCTGATAGATCTCAGATGCTCGAAGAAAGGATGGTCGATGGGGCTGAACAGTTCTAGAGTGGCGAACGCGTGGCGAAATACGTAGCAGGAGGGAAGCCTCTGTAGACCGATGACCTGGTTGAGGTCCCGATGTATGAAAGACACACAGGACCGGTTGATGTGGTGACGCTTGGAGAAGGTCTGTATCCAGCAGTCTTTCGGCAGAAATGATGATTATGATGAGTGAGATCTTCAACAAAAATATTTAAGTGCCAGTTTTGTGTTTGTGGTCGCCAGTGGCTTTTCCTGCGCGAAAACCGAGAGTTATCCTACAGGAACTATGTGAAAAGTGAAGATGGACCGGTCATATGATTCGCGATAACCAAAGGAAATAGAGAAAAGCAGTGACAAACCGATACCCAAGAGATGGGAAAAGTAGCCGTAGAAGACAGTGTCAGAAATGGCAATAGGAAATGGGAAAGTCTTCTGGTCCAAGATGTAGGCACAAAGTGTAAGCGATGGCGCGCTGTGGTGTTGACGAGTAGCTCAGGAGAGACCCCAGTGGAAACTGTTAGTGTAGGCCTATGCCAAGAGGCACACTGAGATTAGGGACTTTTTATAAAATATAAAGGTGTATTGTATAGACTATTTACAGTTTTATATCCCTGATTTCAGAATAAAATGCTTTGTTATTCAGTTTATTTATTATTATATCTATTTTATTATATTTATTTTTTATTATTAAATAATTTTAATATATTAGCCATTGTGTAATTGTATTCCAAATTATATACTACGAGTACCAAATACGTTCAACCATTGAGGTGTAATTAACAAATATCCAAATATACAGACTTTCATACCTATATAGAATATTAGTAGGATCCACAAGACAAGAAAAGGTAACAAAGATGAAAATGTATACAGAATTTGGCTTTTGTATGATACAATTTTGGTATCAGTACAATAAAGACGATAAAAACAACATGATAAGTCTCATTTATTTATTATTTTTTTCAAAATAAGTAGTCAGATATTATATTGTTCGTTAACACATATTAAAACACAGTCCTCCTTCATAACATCTGACTTAAATCCAATAGCACCGACCCTGGCTAATAGTTTTCCTTCGGAGGCTCTTCGATGGCTAACAAAGCCAGCCGTCTTGAAAACCCAGGTCACTCATTAAAAATTTCATCACAAAGTCCACATTTGTTGGTAAATCACAATTGCAATCAGATTCCAATGCAGATGCACACATGCACATAATTCGTGTGTATGTCTGTTCTGTTCCCTCTTGAGATATCTTGTGCAATGCTGAGTAAAGTATTCTGTAGTTCTATAAGGTATCACAAGAACCAGCAACTGCTCACTCTGAACACATTCATTCTAGTAATTATAAGCTTCAATTCTTGATTTTGGCAATTACAAATTATTTTAGATATTATTTTCTTTTGATAAGACCTCATTGTCAAGATAGATACGGTTGCCATGATAATCTTGAAGTAATTGACTAGTGCCTACGATCCATTTCATAGTTTCATAATAAGGATGTATACATTTCAAATAGGTATCAATTAAATTGCTTAAATATGAAAATTCTAGATAATAAAGATTATAACATCTTTAATACCTTGATTTTTTTAATCTTGAATGAAATAATATAATACTAACGTACTTTATATAGCTTAATAAAATTTATATCAGTAAATTTTATGCAATCTTGTGATGTCTTAGATTCATTTTGTAAAATGGAACGTAAGGGTGAAAGAGAAAGTGAATGGAACTTTGACAGGTCCATACTTATGTAGGTACTTAGATACAATTACTTAACTGATCTAGGTAGATTTTCAATTGTGAAACGTAAAATACTCAAAAGCTTCCTAAATTTTTTGACAATACTCTACTGATTATTGCTGCTTTACTCAAATCAGAAACCAGCCCTTAGGTCCAAAATATATTCGTAATTTTCGTGATATAAAGGAATCAGTAAAAAAAAATGTGGAACGATTTGGTGTGCAATGAGAAGACAAGCTCGATAAAACAACTGGACCAGTTGGCATGGCATGGCAATGGCATTGATGACTATAACATTGAGAACTGTAAGATAAAGATATATTTATTTGCTAACACGTGTATACATGCAAGAATAAACAAAACGTGCATGCAGGATAACATTAAAAATATACAAAATGTTCGGACATGTTTGCCACATACTATGACGTGCAAATATTTTGGAAGTGAATATCAATGAACAATTACGAAAAATAATTTAATCACAATAATTACAAAATGTCAAACAATAAAAAACTGCAAAAAACTAAAACTGTTTGTCCTGTATGTTTTTTTGTGGTGTACAATAAAGTATATAATAAATAATAATAAATAAATAAATAATAAAAATAATATTATAAAAAAATATTAATTGAAATACATTTACAGTTAATAAAATTAATACGGCTAAAAACCCATCACAAAATCAATAAACTTAAACACTTTAAATTATCAACATTCAAAATTTGTCATTCAAAAACTCTGTAACATTGTAGTATCCCTTACTAATAAGGATTTTTTTTAGTTCTGTCTTAAATGAATTAATATTCATTATCTTAAGGGAATTTGGAATTGTAGTGAATATTAATGGTGCCATGGTTATTACACTTTTTGTTAGAAATGCTGTTTTAGCGGAGTTTGATTGCACCCAAAGACTGTATTTCTCACGTCTTTATATTAATCACGAGGGGAAACAAATGAGGATCGGTTTTTACAAATATCGATATTTCTAATATGTAAAGTGACGGAAGTGTTAGAATTCTGTGCTGTAAAAACATTGGTTAGTAACTGTCAACAGTTTGGAAATATAGGTTATTTGTTTATTTATTTACACCAAATTAAAATTATAGGAGACAATACCCAATCAAAAATGTTGATACAAACATACAAAAGAAGAACAGAAATGGACACTACAAATATCAATTTCATTTACATTCAGAAACTCAGCATTCAAGTTGGCCAGTATTGAAGAGATTTCAATTAATAACAAATAGAACTGACGACTAATATCAACTTTGTGGCTATAATTAGGGCAATCAGCCTTTTTGCAGAAGACTTTTATAGATTTTGAAGTTGTAAAAAAATCTCTTCGGTTAGTTTGTGGAGTGGAATTACTGCAGTATTTTAAATTGGTATATTGAGTATACGTTTTGATTAGATTAAAATCTGGAGTGTTTTGCCGTACTTTTGGAAGACTCAAATCGTAGTCTACTGTACGATGAATGTATATTTTGACATATGATTGTGAAGACTGGCATCTTTAATATGATTATGGAGCCTTAAATTAGATATTTATAATTTACCTTGTTGGTTGACAGGGGGAAATGGAGGAAGAAGACGTCGTGTTGTGCCGACCTCAATTAACTGTATTTAAAAAACTATATAAGGATAGGAAGATAATGCCAATTTTTAAACTTAATAACAAATATGATAAAATTATTATTGGTAAGAAAGCAAAAAAGAAAGAACGAAAGAAAGAAAGATATTTATTTGTGGCCCGCACAGAAGACACGAGAAATAAGCATAAAATTAAACAATAATAAAAATAAAAACCCCGTACGAGACCAAAAGGCTCCTATCTCAGCATGTGCAGCGATAACCAAAAAAGAAATGAATAGTAGTGAAGTCACTATGTACGAGTCATCACTTCTTAGCAGATTCGTCTGTATTCGTCAATAAATGCTTTTTGTATTCTGGAATCCGGAGTGACCCGTTAACCTGATTCCGGAAGCAAGCATCCACTAATAGGCACCGGTATTTATATTTTATTTTCCCCTTAACCAAACAAAGGCGAAGAACCGAGATAAACTTTCAGAAGTAGTCCACCAGTAATAATAGAACCCAAACATTACATTGACCCAATAATACGCCATTGTTATCCCAGACGCGTATGAAGAATACGGACCCTTATTACCCTAAGACCAATAAAAAACACACAAACGGTCCATGTTTATATACCAATATGACCCATACACCCTTGCCGTTTACTGTAACCTTCTTTACAGTTCAAATAAACTGTACATAGGGTAAGCACAAGGAGATTTATTTTGTTTAATTTGTTTTTATGATCTAAAATTGACATGCAGCCATGAGAGAAAGATTTAAAAAAAAATAACTTTTGGTTTTGACTTGAACTTCTGTTTTTTTGATATTTGTAACGCCATATTATCAATTTTAGGCCTGATCTATGAAAACAGAGACGTTTTATTCGGCAAATTTAGTAATAATTTAATACATGATTTAAAATTTAATAAATAGAAGCACATAACAGAACCAGGATTGGGCGTATTTAACAAAGATTGATCGACGACGTCAACACCATTTTTTAAATTTTCGTATTAATTGAATAAATTGAATTGAAAATTAATGTAACTGTCGAACTACTTGACGTTAATTGACTTGAACTAATAACTGGCTTGACATTGGGTTAATGCCTGTCGATAATCTCTGACAATTCGACAAATTATGTACACCTGTCATGACAATTTAGTGTTAAATAAAACAAATTTGACAAGTTTTCCTGAATAAATTGTCACCATATTTTCTTAGAGATTCGACATGTAAAATCTGACAATTGTCACCATTATTAAACGGGTTTTTAGTCTAAAAATTTTGTCAGCATTAACTTGTCGAATTTGGACAACATTTTCATCTTTATTAAACAGCAAATGTCACGACAATTCAACTTATTTGTAAAAAAAGTGTAGAAATTGTCGGCTTGTGACCTGTTGCCTGTCACCTGTCATTGTCGCTTTTATTAAATAGGCCCCAGGCTGCTACTTACAAACCACAGACGTAAAAATTGCCCGGGCATCGAACGCAAGGCTTCATAGTACGCAGTACCGTTTGAGACTACTAGAGGCAAAATTATATGAAACCAGCTCCTACCACGAAATCTTTCTCCTCAATCAGCATTTTGGTACATAAAATCCGTCTGCCAATCTTTGGGATGATCGTAATATGCATTTAGAGTCAGTAAACTGCAGTCTATATTTCTCATAATGCAATTTTCACTGTGCGCTTTTCGTACTAAAATTCTCTTCCCTCTCCTCCTTCTTTATTTTTATTGTAACGATGACCCCTCACAGTAATGATGTAGGGAAAATAACTTCTCAAAGGAATTATTCAAATACCTTTAATACTTCTGAAACAAACTCGCTTTTATTTGAAACAATATGTTGTCCTAAATCTAGTGGAAATTTGATTTCCATGTGTTAAATTGTGTGGGTGTCGATTTCCTTTTCTGCCTTTCTTATAAACTAATGCCAAAAGAAATGTTCGTACAGGTAGATTCAAACATAATGGCTCGTAACATGAGGTGATTGCGCAGCGAATTCATGTATAAGGTATTTATATATATTTTGGTGATAACGATGGTTACACTGTGTATAACTTTAGAGTTCACAATTCCGTTGGTATGCAATAACACAACACAACATAATATTATAAAATAGTTATCTAATAAATTGCAAATGGCTTTAGATTTATTTAAGAAGTTAGTCCAAGATATTGGTTTAAATATTTCAACTAGTAAAAGTACATTAAAAAAATTAGATGTCAAAGTCACAACGACACATCAAAAAGCGTTGTCTTATAACTAGTCAAATAACCCGCCCCTAACTGTTCCCGGCGCAAAGGTGCCCATAACGCTTGCTGCATAGCCACGTTGGATGGCAATGGCTAACCCTTGCACCAAGAACGACCTGGAGCGGGAGTCACTCGTTTTGTCACTTAGCCTGTGCTCTAACTCGCTAATGAGCTTTTTGGCCTCAGTGCCCCAACCACCCATTGTCTCAACGGCAATGGGCACAAAATGGTAACGGCCCTCCAACGGTGCGTACTTCACCCTCTTCCTGCGTCTTCCGCCGCTGCTGACGGCGAGAGGACGGTGCGACCAAGGTGGCTGGCGGCAATAGTGCTGACGCAAGTTGCGTCCCATATTAAGCACATGCCGTTTTTCCAAGGTACCAAGGTCAGTCCATCCGGCCTCTTGCCGTCAGTCCTACACAGACCCGGAGGCTCCAGCACACAGGGGATATCTGCCGACACCAATGCCCTCCGCACAATATCATTGAACCTCCCCGAGCAACGACGACAACTCAAAGCGTGATGGCCATCGGCCTCCACCATGGAAACGCAGGTGCATCTGTGGGGTTCACACACCTTGCAGCCCAGGTGAAGGGCTACCGCTACCCGCAAAGAGTCGTCATCAAGCAACGTGCCCAGGAGAGGCGAAGGAAGCGCGTGCAACCATGCTCTCGATTCCGGCTGCGACACAGCCCTGAGTCTGGCTAAATCAGCCCCCGAGGAACCCATCAACATCCGTTCCTGGATCAGCCTAGACGTGACGTCGTCCCACGCGCGCTGAATATGCTTTGCATCAGGACCTGCTGCCCCCATGCTGAGGACAGACCAAGCGGACCCGGCATCCAACATAAACGGTATGTTTGCCCTGCCATCATTGGAATCCAAAATTATAGAGACAAGGTCAGACACCTCATGTGTCGACGCCAAGAAAGCCGATAGACCTGCATCCTTTACGCACCGCATCCCAAGACCCCCGTACCGGACAGGAAGAGTCGCCTGCCTCCACTGCACATCATTAAAGGAGACATTCAGGATCGGCTCAACCGTTGTTTTCAGAGCACAATCAAAAGAACATACCTCCTCAGGACACAGCCAGGTAGGGGTGGGCCGTAAGAGATACGTTATCTGGGGTAAGGCAAAACACATGCGCAACAACAAAATCGCAACGTGCGCGGAGAGATCCTTGAGACGCTCCCGAGCAGCAACGAGAAGCTGCTTACGGGCGGAAATGGCCTCTGGCACTCCGTCAAGAAAAATGGGAGATCCCAAAAGGGAAAAGAAAGAGGAGAAAATTCTTTGAGACCAGGTAATTAAGAACCGAGCGTGAGAAGTGTGTACGAGCTCCAACGTCACAGGGAAAAAAATCGCATTTGGAGGGATTCAGCTCCAGACCCAGCTCCTTAAGTTGAGGAACAAGAACCTCCAGGTCCTGGCAAACCTCTTCCGGTGATCCACCAATAATACCATCATCTAGGTACCACAGGTTCAGAGACGATTTCAATCCAGAGATGACTTTGTGGATTACTAAACTGAAAACAAGTGGTCCCAATGGGTCCCCCTGCTGCGCTCCCACTTGAGAGGAAATAAGACTATCATTAAAGAACAGATTAGAAGGAGAGTAATAAACCTGATAGAGAAAGGGGTATGGAGAAGGAATTTTATCCTTGACCTCACTCAGAAGGACATTTCTTTCTAGGGTGTTAAAAGCATTGCAGACATCGAGTTTCAGCACCACGCAGCCCGAGTTCACGGGGTCCATGACGAATGCACGCGTCGCATGGATAGCGGCCTCGCACCCCCGATGCGTCCCGAACCCTAGCTGATGCGGCTGCAAGTATACGGACATAGCTACTCTTACAGACCGGCACGCCAGCTTAGCCGTCAATCTCCTAAATACACTGCCTATGGCTATTGGTCTCAGCCCTCCGTCTTTTTTCTTAAGTGCGCAAAGAGAGGCACCATACAAATACGGACAAACTACCGGATTGAGCTGACCACTCATTAAGAAGTTTGCGAGCCTCGTCAAACACCCCAGCAAACGCCGCCCATTTTCACCCGCCGAACCAGATGTTAGCTATTTCAAATGCCCCGGACGAATTCCATCCATGCCTGCCGCAGAACCACTATAAAAAGAGCTCAGGGCCAGCGCGACGTCCTCCGCAGACGCAGTAACATTAGGAAATGACGAGTCCGGCGCCGATGGAAAATTAAGCGGACGTGATGGGCTTGGGTACTTGGCCGCAAGGGCGCTTAGCGTGTCTGGGTCGTGTTGCGCGAACGAGTCGTCCGAAACCAGCAACCGAACCGCCCCTCGGAGGTCCCCCTCGAACACCTTAGACTCGATGGCCTTTCGAGTCCCACGCGACGTAGAATATCCTGCCGCACAACCCGACTCATCCACAAGCTGGCCAGCATTAATCAACTCGATGTTTGCCTTCACCTTTGCCGTCATGTTTCCGGGAGCATTCCTCAAAGGAACCTTCAGCCCACCAAACGCAAAAGTGAGAAGCGCGCCCCAGTCCTCCACACCGTTGTCTCCTACGCACTTATCAATAATGTCGCACAGCTTGCCCGCCGCCTGGTTCCGTGCACCCTTAGGAACGTGCCTAAGTATTGGAGTACTCGACAAGGGTGCAAAACTAGCGGCACCTGGCTCACTGGCATGGAAACGGCGACAGCAGACGACGTCCGAGGAGCGGCGTCAGGCCGACACGCACTCCTGTGCATACAGCTCACATGGACTTTGAGCTCATGCGAGCTAAACACACGTGAAGACCCAGGACAGTGAGGACAAGAAAACATTGCGGACAGGGCACTCATTTGGGCTTTTATAAACGTACAATATTTGCATTTACTACAAATACAAAAAAAAACAATATGGCTACAACCAATATAACAGAAAACTCTGACATTAATAAAATTTGAATATTATTTCTACATATAAACGTCTCTCTGTCTACACTAAAGATTGCCCTATGGAGCAGGTCCAGCTTGTTTCCAAGCACTCTTATCTTGAATATAATCATCTAATCCACAGTTACATGGAACAAGGGCAGACAAAAGATGATGTTACCACAAAGTGTGTAAGCGGCGGCGCGCCGCAGACAGAGAGTCCACTACGAAGAAAGCGTCATTTTGCACACACACAATGATATTATGATTTTACAGGGAATCTTGGTCAATGTTGGACCGAGCTCAGTCGCGGCTGTCACGAGTGCTTTGTGCGGGCTTTTGTCACGTCATTCATACATAATGTACTGTAACGAGGTTGCATTGGCTGGGTTACCTATATTCAATTAATTCTATAAATTCGTTATTTCATTCATTTTTAAGTTATAATGGTCATCAAATTTTTCAAGAAGACTTTTTTTATTCAATAATTATAAGATTAGGTATGTCATGTACAGTATTATTACGTTTTAAATAGTCAATTAATAAAAAAGGATAAAACAAAAGAAATAACCGTATCAATTAACCTCGTCAAAGTAAAACAATAATTGGTTGTCCCCAAGAAAAACAACAAAGTAAAATAACGATAAGATATAATTAATATATATCGTTATATCATTTTGTATAGATTAAGTTTACTGTAGTTATAGATGTGAAGTAACTAAGGATAAGCGCATTTATCACATCGGGTTTAACCCCGTAAAGCTGTAGGTATGTGATAAGGTTGAAATAAATAATAGCGATAGCGGCAAATGCCTTTTATTTCCTAGAACCAGTCTAGCTAAAATAGTGTTATCAGTTAAAAGTACCAAATGTGTGATACAGACATTAGTAATATTTTAGTACGACAGAGTGGCATGTGTATTATGTGCTTTAAGAATACTTAGACCGAATTAAAAATATTTCAGACACAATGAAAGATCCCAAAATATATAACACAAAAAAACTGTAGTTAGCAACAATAAGCGTCAACATTGCGGCAAGTAATATTATTACACATAAATGTAAATAAATTAGTAACAAAATTATCATACAGTAAATTACAGGATTTGAAACACATATAATTAAGTTATCAGTAAAGCCTGCTGTGCTCAAAGAGGGTGAAGACAAAACTTGGCAACATCCCAACAAAGACCCTGGTATGAATATTTATTTTACAGTCCTAAAACTCTTTAAACTTTTGGTAATCTCATGATGCCATACTGGGTTTAGAGTGATATATGTATTGACGCGGAATTACAAAAACAAAGCTACAAGAACTAAATAAGAAACAATTTAAACTAGTTGATCAAATGTACCAACAAAAAGAAAAAGAAAGAAAGAAGTTGGGCAAAGGCTATGCAAATCGATTAGGAAGATTCTTAGTATCAGCCCGGGGTATTTTTTTTACAATAACATTAGCCGTCGAAAATCACCTCTTATTCGATAGAATGTGACATCCACCAACCCGTACATGGCCCGCATATTCGATTACGACTCACGAATCTCACTGAGAAAAGGTTTTTGTTGTGTCCCAGCAGTGTGAGTGTGTGTGTGTTTGTGGTTGTGTGTGTGCTGAATTTATTATGATATGTTATTAAAGAGGTTGTTTTATACCGACACCTCTATCTACCCTTTGCGTTATACAAGCGTAATAGTATCATATTACTCTTCAAATAGAACCCGCATGTTTGCACAGAAAAACAAACATGCATCATCCTGTGTGCTCTATTACCCATTTTCCAATAGTAAGAGCCATTTAATAGTAGCCATTTCATTAAAATTAAACAGGTCAATAGGAGCTCATTTAAGTAAAACAAATGAATGCACACCGTTGGTATCCACAGAGCATAGAACACCGGTGACTAGAGAAGCCATTGTTAAAAAAATACAATAATTATAATTATTGTTATCTAACTAGTTTTTGTTTGTTGTGCTTAATGTACATATCTAATGAAAGGTATCTCAATAAAATTTATTTATCTTCTGCCTGATTTTTCAATCTTAATATATATAAATCTCGTGTCACAATGTTTGTCCTCAATGGACTCCTAAACCACTTAACCGATTATAATAAAATTCGCACACCATGTGCAGTTCGATCCAACTTGAGAGATAGGATAGTTTAAATCTCAAATTATAGTCGCAATTTTAATTTATTGCTAATTATTTGTCTGTTATTATTTGACAGTCACAATAACCTGACGCTATAACTCCAGAACGCACGAACCGATTTCCACGGTTTTGCATTCGTTGGAAAGGTCTCGGGCTCCGTGAGGTTTATAGGGCAAGTAGGGTAGGGTAGGTAGGGTAGGGTAGGTAGGGTAGGGTAGGTAGGGTAGGGTAGGTAGGGTAGGGTAGGTAGGGTAGGGTAGGTAGGGTAGGGTAGGTAGGGTAGGGTAGGTAGGGTAGGGTAGGTAGGGTAGGGTAGGTAGGGTAGGGTAGGTAGAGTTGGGTAGATAGTGTTAGGTAGGGTAGATGAATGTTTGGTGTTTTTATGGCAAAACAAAGTTTGCCGGGTCAGCTAGTAGTCTTATATATTTTAACTGAGGAATAAAAATGGCGGTTTGAAAGCTTTTGTATAGAAAATATGTGAAACGGCCATTTTTATTCCTCAGTTAAAAGTTGTCAGACTATTGAAAAATCGGCTTTTAGTTTATCGAAAACTATACTACCATAAAAAACTAAAATAACAGTAAGAACTTTGATGTCAGAGTCAAAGACGGACTTTTTAATTAACTTTGAAGCTTTGTAACCTTATCGCTGATGAAGATTTTTTGTTAATTGTATTTCTATGGATTCCAAAAATCTGAAATAAATAGTTTTTATTTTATTTTTATTATTATTTCTTTACTAGAGCTTATAATAAGTATTCAATTTATTAAATAAATAAGTTACATGATATTCACTGTATAAACGAGTAAACGGTAACATTCACTGCCGCCCGCCGTTAATATGGTGGTCCAATAAAGAATGAGACCTCAAGCAAGCGCAATTGATGGAACAGACAGCACAAGACAGAACGACTTGGCGCAGGAAAATGAGGAGACCCAATCCCAATGAATTGAACCAGTGAAGGAAGAAGAGAAGGTAAAAATCTTGCTTTATCTGGATATTTTTGACAATTCCATCTCTAGCAGTGGCCGCTGAGGCATCTCTTTTATCCGGTATGAATCGCTTTATTCATTTAAACTCGTACCTTTGTCTTTTATAAGTGGTTAAATTTTTAGGGATCCATGGTCAACAAGGAACCCTTATACATAGTTTTCCATGTCCGTCTATCCGTCCGTCCACAGCTTAGCTCAGAGACTCTTTCTAGTACAGCTATAATTTGGCATGGATATACATATTAATCACGCCGGCAAAGTGGCAAAATACAACAACAACAACAAAAATTGTACCTTCTGTACATGTAAAGTGGGGATTTTTTTTATTTTTTCTCTTCTTTCTCATGGTGTGGGACGTTGATCGATGGGTATTGTTGGATAGGCTATTCAATAATATTACGGGTCACTGAAAGCCATTGTTCGATTTAGGGATACGTTTGCGTAAAATTAAGCTTTAAATTGTAAATTTTTGTTAGAGTCAAGTGTCTCCCCTGCCAGCTAAATAGGTGCTTTTGGATATGTGAAAACAATCTCGGCAGTAGTATATATGACGAAATTAAAAAGAAAATTATCACAACTAAGTAGGCTTTACAAGTTTACGAGTAATAATCGACCAACTTATAACATGTACTTGTAATGTTCGGTTCTTTCATTGTTTATGAACTTTACAGTATTTTTACGTAATTATGTTGGTGAATGTAGCTGTTTGTACGGAACCCTCGGTGCGCGAGTCCGACTCGCACTTGACCGGTTTTTTTTATTTTATTTGTGGAATGACGTCGGGTTTATGAAAAATGGTCGCAGAAAGGAATATTGGAAATGTCGTATAAGAGTTATGGTATAGGAAACTTAATTAGTAAGTACTCAATGGAATGGTCATTTAATTTGGTAAGAACTATGTTAGTGCTTATTGGATAATAATAATTATCACGGTAACGATATCTAACAGTATTGTGACTCGGCCCTGTCCTTGAAATAATTACCTACAAGCTTGCGTCACGTAAACACGCGTTAGGGCTGCCCGTCTCTACCTAATTGAGTTTCTTTCTAGTTTTGTGATTGTAAATATTATTTGTTTTACTATACCTACTTATTTTAAATCTCACTAGGTAGGTATCTACCATTTATTACTCTCATAGGTAATCATTTCATAATGATATTTCGTCTATTTAAATAATATTGCAAGTAGCTAAGTACATAAGTAAATAGATAGCCTGGAAAAATACCTACTAGTTTTTTTTAACGCGGGCGTACGTAGGTCACTCGTGTGTCACTTTAACACTCTATCCACTTATTTATTTATTAATCCAGGTTTTTTAGTCGGTGGAAAAAGCGTAATAACTTCCTATTAAAAAAAGAAACAAATAACGTACTGTGTAGTAGGTTAGGTATATTTTTTTGTATATTCTTGCCTTTCGGAGGTTCCAAGTAATGTTATCTCTGGGTAGTATTAGTAGTGTATATAGAAGATTTCAAGCAACCAAAAGCAACACAATATGGTCTATAATTGCTCTCATCCATATTAAGTAAATAAGTGCTTGTACTTATTACAATCAAATATTCACAAAACGCACGTTTACTGCCTACAAAACTATCACGCCTTTCGTGACTGTTTGCGACTGTTGGCTGAACTCAAGACGCGTAGATATGACGCGTTCCGACCGTTTGTATGAAGGTAGAATACTGTTAGATATCATTACCGTGATATTAGTGCGTCTTTTCTGCCAGAATAAACAATTTTACTTTATATTTGACATAGTACCTTTGCATAATCGATAACTCTTTTGTTGCCCACATCCAGCGCGTTTTAAACGTAATTGTAATTAGATAATCAGTTAACATAGAGCTCTAGAAAAAGTGACATTCTAACGACGATATTATATGGTTATCATACCATTAATGTTTGAGATTGAGCACGTGCTATTTCGCTGCAAATTTGTCTTTGTACATATTCGTATATTTTCCTTTAAACAGCTATAATATTATTATTTTGATAATCGGTTCTTTGCGTTTCTACAAAGTTTAAATTAAATAAATCTGTTAATTCATAGCTTTGATGTAACCTTCACCGTCATGTATCAAAGTCAAAGTCAAGTCAAAGTCAAATATATTTATTCAACTAGGCCAATAAGCGGCACTTTTGAACGTCAAACACAAATTAAATGCTTGTTTAAAAAGTGTGCTTTTAACTAAAGTTTAAATTTACTTTCATTTAGTTTTAATATATCACAAGGTATTTTGTTATAGAATTTAACACAGTACTCCATGAAAGATTAGTTTACTTTAGCTAGTCTATAAGATGGTTGGTCTAACTTTTCTTTATTTCTCGTATTACAATTGTGTCTATCACTGACTTTAATAAAGAGATGTATATGTTTCCTTACATAAATAATATTTTCATAAATGAATTGGCAAGAAACTGTCATAATATTAATCTTTTTAAATAGTTCCCTAAGAGATTCTCGGTGACTTACCTTATATATGGCTCTGACAGCTCTCTTTTGCAATATAAATATGGATTCAATGTCAGCCGCTCGACCCCACACTAAAATACCGTATGACATAATGCTGTGCAAGTAACTAAAAATAGACCAAACGCGCGGTTTCTACATCCGTTAACTGTCATATCTTTCTAACAGCATAAGCGGCTGAGCTTAGCCGACCCGCAAGAGATGTTATGTGAGGATCCCATTGCAATCTGTCGTCTAGAGTGATGCCCAGGAAAACTGTTTGATATACAAATTCCAGCTTTTTGCCATTCAATATGATGTCGCATTCGGTACTTCTAACATTCGGCAATGTGAATCTAATACATTTGGTTTTTTTTTCAATTAGTACCAAATTGTTTGCCGCGAACCAATTTTGGACCTGATGAATAGAGAAAAAGATTATATTATTATTATTATATCATCAAGATTTTGTGACCGCCGATCAATTTTAAATATCAAAGAAGTGTCATCAGCAAACAACACCATCTTCGGTTGATTTAGTAGTAATTAGGTTAAAATGTTAATATAAACTAAAAAGAGTAATGGACCCAATATCAAGCCTTGAGGAACAACCATTGCCATTTCAGACCCTAGTAAGTTCACGCCATTTGCCTGAACTTTAACTTGTCTGGCTTTTAAATATGATCTAAGTAACTCAAGGGCTGTATATCTAATTCCATAGTGCTCGAGCTTCAACAATACTGTCTCATGGTTAACGCAATCAAACGCCTTCGAGAGTTTGCAAAAGATTCCAATGGCGTCTTTTGCTTCCTCCCAGGCTTTAAAGATGTTCTTTATTAGGGTGGCACCGGCGTCAGTTGTGCCCTTTGGTAAAACCGTACTGTTGATCATAAAAGATGGAATGTTTGTTAAAACATTCATTTGTCGCAACAATTGGTTGAGCATTAACTTTTCGAACACTTTACTGGGAAGCGGCAGAATTGACACTGGCCTGTAATTATTGGCTTCTTTGCTATCCCCGGATTTAAACAATGGAACTTCTTTACTGTGTTTCATGAGGTCCGAAAAAACTCCTTGATCGACACTAGTGTTAAATATGAAAGATAAATAGGGTGCAATAGTTTCAATTATTGGTTTACATACTTTTACAGATAGTCCCTAAAGATCTTTTGTTGATTTAATTTTAAGATCTTTAAATGCTTTTAAAATAGCCTGGGGGTTTGTATGTTGAAACTTGAACTACGAAGGACACGCATTTACGTTCTTTCTAAGTAAGGCAGCAGATAGTGCGGGTGAGGAGTTTAAGGCTGCTGTAGTTTTAAGAGGAATATTACCAATTTTTTTTTCAAATTCCTGAGCTACCTCTATATCTGAGTATATGGGGCTAAATTAAATTCAGTATTACGGTGTTTTTTTCTACCTGTTTCGTTATTTATTATTTTCCGAGTAGTTTTTATTTTATCGTCAGCTGATTTTATTTTATTGCTTATATACAGCGCTGTAACTATTTTGTATGCAATCTTAAAGGTTTTTGAATATTTCGCAACATATTTATCAAAACTTGTATTATTCATATTTTATGTTGCTTTAGGCCATAAAGTTCATATAGCTTTTCCCTGCTTTTACGAATGCCTGGAGTGGAATCAATTATTTATTCCGTCTAAACATTTATCTTTGAAGCAAATAACAGGTTCCTACCTGCAAAAAGGTGAGCTAAATTTCTAGGGCATATTACATTTTGGTAGCAAAACTAGTCTTTAGTTTTCTCATCCATATGAAAACATTTATCGTATCTTTTCTATTCAAAAGAGCTTTTCAATTGTAAACCATTGCTGCAACAGTAACTTTTCAATATTTCACATCTTATCATCTCGTCGTCTCGAGCATTTATTATTCTTGAGGCGCTGGGGGAAAACAGATCCGATATTGCGAATTTTCGGAACCTTTTTTCTCCATAACCGTTGCAGTTGAGAACACAAAATATTAAGAAATGTTGTGGTTGAGAATATATCCTTTGCTGTGATTTGCTTTTTTAGTTCTCCTGCTCAGAATTTTTGTTCAAAAATTGATCGTAAAATCATTTAAAATTTACCTCGTTTCTTTTTACGGATTCGTTTGTGTTTATTTTTCATTTTGTTGTTGATAATGCTATAGTTATCACAGTAATATAATAAAAGTGAAAGTTTGTGAGTGTGTATGTGTTTGTATGTTTGTTACTTCTTCACGCTCAAACGGCTGGACAGATCTGGATGAAATTGGCACAGAGATAGATAATAGTCCAGGAATAGCACATATAATACTTTGAATACAAGGAATATATTCCCTAGGGCAAATTTTCGACATTCACGCGGCCGAAGCCACTGGCAGAAGCTAGTTTAAAAAAAAAGCTAGTCATTTTACGACATGAAAGCTCTGAAATTCCGCCCGAAATGTAAAGGATTTTCCCTCCAGTTTTCAGCACCTTAAAGAATGCAAAACAGAGCTTCTAGAAAATTCGGGCAACGCGATGCTAGCAAGATTGCACTGCAGGTACAAAATAGCAATGTCTTGCTGTAAAACGAACGACTTATCACGGAGAAAATGTCTCAATGAACGAATGCCTTTATTTAAGTTGCTCATTTATTTAAAGAAAATGAGATATGTTCTTGGCATTTCTGTTTTGTTTTTTCCTCTTGGAATTTTAAGGGGTTCCGAAGTCGACAAGGAACCCTTATAGTTTCGCCCTGTCCATCTGTCCGTCCACAGCTTAGCTCGGAGACTAATGTGGCATGGATATACATATTAATAATGCCGACAAAGTTGTAAAATAAAAACACGAAAGTTTTTTTTTTCGGATACCTATATATATAGGCGTGAAGTGCGGATGTTTTTTTTACGTCTATCCCATGGTGTGGTGTATCGTTGGATGGGCCATTCAAAAATATTAGGGGTTTTTGAAAACCATTTTCCGATTCAAATTTTTGTTAGAGTCAAGTGTCCTCCCCTCCCCCTACCAACAAATTCTTAAGGTCTATCCACACATATCAGGGCCATGCCCGGGACGTGACAGGGCCGGGCCCAATCATTGAAGCTTCGTCACATCATATCAGCCGAAAGACGTCCACTGCTGGACATAGGCCTCCCCCAAGCGCCACATTAATCGGTCCCGTGCGTCTCGCATCCAGTGGATCCCCGCAACCTTCACCAGGTCACCGGTCCGACTGGTGGGAGGCCTCCCAACGCAACGTCTTCCGGTTCGCGGTCACCACTTCAGAACCTTTCTGCTCACTACCACTTAACTTTGGCAATTCTTCGGGCTATGTCGGTAACCCTGGTTCTCTTGCGGATCTGTACATTTCATTGACATCTGAAAGATTGCATAGAAAAACTAAGAAAAATTCGGGATAAAATTTATATTTGCGAATTCGTCAAAACCTGAACATTTTGGTTGAATTCGTCTTAACAGGTTATGAATTTATTGGGGTTATTTTATACTCTAATATAAATCGGTTGTAGTTACTGGGTTGAGGACGTGAGGTAGGCAGACTAGTACTCAAGTCCATCTGGTTATATTGAAAGCCGACCCCAACACAGTTGAAATAATTCAGTTGCAAACTGTGACATAAAATCATGCCTGATAGGTTAAACAGATGTGTATATTATGTGTCTACATATCTTATAATATATACATTATTTAACACTGGTATTGTCACACCAATAACAGCCCCACTTCGTGTCCAGCAATTACTGTCCATACCTGGTTGCCTGGAAGAGACCGCGGAAATAAATATATTAGCACACAAACATTTACCAGATAATCTTCATTAATTGCCAAGCTATTGTAACAGAGCCATTAGGCACTAGGCCACATAGGCCCAGGCCTATTGCCATTAGGCATTGTGGCAATACCATTCGTTGGACACAAATGCACACTGCGGAAGTGCGGACACACTGGTCACATAACGAAGTAAATAAAACAAACGTACACAAAGGCTTTCTCTCTATCTTAACCTAATAAATCTGTACTCACATAATGTGATAGTGCTTCGCGGTACTCAAGTACTGTTCCCCTACTACTACATTTGTAATTACCATCATGAATCCGTTATGTAAAAAACCATATGTATCTTCCGACTGCACAGCATGAATTTCTTCTTGTTTACGTCTTTTTAGTTCGCTTCTTAAGCAGTCGGGTTTTTTATTATTTTAATTAACTGTTTTAGTTATCATTTTTTATGAATAACTTTAAATAAATAATTTGTATAAATTTTTGTAATCACTTGTTAAAACCCTTCATTTCGATACCCGATAGATCCGGGTTTGGAAGAAAAAAATTGTGATCCTCAGAGTATGGCGCCCAAAATCTTCCATTTTTCTGTTTTTCAATTTTAATGTAGCAGTGACACTCGCAAGGTTAAGATAAATCAAATGACGTAAGTAATCGTCAAAATCGGTTTACGCATTTTGTCTCTATATGGCCACATAATAACATACATACATAGACTGCTAAATTAGCCTTCTATGCGTCGCGCAGTCGGGTAAAAAGGGATAGTGCTATTCGTCCTGTATAATTCCTTCTCGCAGTCGCAAAGGTATCGTGATGACATTGGCACATCATGGTAGGGGCCCTGTTCTTATCTTTGTGCACTCTGCTGCACAGTTTCAGTACAAAAGGCTAAGCTGCTTAGCTGGTTTAGACTCATCAGATACTGCAGATGGTATTGTTAGGAGAGAATTATGTAACAATATTTGCTTTCAAAAAATACTTTAGTTGCTCTGGTCTGAATAAACTAAATTAAAACAATGTTAAATAAAGTTTATTGCTTTTAGGTATCCATTTGGGACTCTCTCACTGCCTATCGTGCATTTTTCCGGATTCGAAATAGTTTACGATACTCAGCAATACTGTTGCGTTCCATGATAGATCAATTAGCGAATCGGCTTAGTAGTTTCAGATAGAACAAACAAACAAGTATAAGTAAGTACTCATAATTTGACCAGATTATAATATTAGTTTAGAAAACGGGTTTAGAATGAGATGGTAACAGACGGTTGAATCCCCAGAAACTGTAAACATGGGACATTGAAGATATTTACATAGTTTGTGAGAGTCCGGTATAGTAATACTCTCCGTCTTCCCCAGAGCTATCCCTGAGTGGGTCCTTATTGATACCCATGTGAAATACCCTACCTTACCCAAAATCTGTTTGGGATAAGGAAACATCGTCCTTGTCAAACGCAATGTCTCTCTCTGTCTTGAATGTGATTATAATTTGAGACAGATTGATAAATAGAGTACGTTTTACTGTACACCATAAAAATTACAATTAAGTACTTTAAAAGCTTAAAAAATAGGGTGTAACAAATAAAGGCAGTCTTGTCACTGAAAGCACCTTTGAGATTTAAAATTGTCACATCCGAAACTTGAGTTTGAATTAGATTCGTAGAAAAAGTATTTGACAAGGTTTTAATAAAATCTAATCAAAGACCATTTCTGCGAAGGCTGTAAAAGAAACCGTATAGTACGGTTTGTTTTACAGCCTTCGTAGAACACTCCTAATTCGTAGTACTATTTGCGATCTGAGCCGAAAATAATAGTATATTATGCAACTAGTGAATAAAACACGGATTTAATGCGAGGGCCGTAGATGAATCACAAGTAAGTGAAGGATTCTAACAACTGAATCACGACCGTAGGGAGTGATTCATGATGATTGAATCACGAGCATAGCGAGTGATTCAAGTGTTCGAATCCTGAGCGACGCGAGTGATTCATGGCCCTCGATATAAATCCGTTTTATTCAAGAGTTGCATATTATATTTTATACCATGACTACGAGGAAAAAGAAGATTGAAGCGAAAAGCACAAGGAATAATAATAAATAAATAGAGTTCCTTCAAAATGTACAAAAAAATGTGAAACCCTGACCCCTGAGCTAGGTAACAGCCCTTGTGTTTCAATCTCTATCTCTATCTCTAACTCTATCTCTAACTCTATCTCCAACTCTATCTCTAACTCTATCTCTAACTCTATCTCTAACTCTATCTCTAACTCTATCTCTAACTCTATCTCTAAATCTGTCTCTTACTCTATCTCTAACTCTATCTCTAACTCTATCTCTAACTCTGTCTCTAACTCCATCTCTATCTCTATCTGTAACTCTAACTATATCTCTAACTCCATCTCTATCTCTATTCTAACTCTATCTCTATCTCTATATCTGACTCTATCTCTAACTCTATCTCTATCTCTAACTCCATCTCTATCTGTAACTTTATCTCTAACACTAACTCTAACTCTAAGTTTGTATCGAATATTTTACGCGCAAGAAGGTTGTATAGCATTGAGATGGGAGTTTGAATATTATATTAGTGTGTTCTAAATTCAAACACCAAAACAGTGATTAAAAGTGCTTTTTATTCACTGTTTTCAGTGAATAAAATAAGCTTTTTAGAGGGGGAATGGTATAAATAAATTTTCTGCGAAAAAGAAACGAACTAAATCTATCCAAAGAGAACTGCTATAATCCCTAAGTCTTTCCAAAACAATTGGAACCACGGAACAGCCTTTGACAACAAATCGTTCTCACTAAAACCCGACGATTGTCATTCTAGCGACGCGCGCCTTATCGCTGGGAATACAGAGCATGGAACGCCGTGTTGGCAGCGAATGAACTCACTATCTTCATATTCTAGCCTTTATTCATATTTATTTGGGGTCAGGGCATTATGTCTCCTTCTTCCATATTTTTTTTTTACAAACGCGCCACAATAATCCACTGCAACTCCTGAAAGCCAGATTCAACAAAAGCGACCACCAGAAAAGCGCTAGATCAATGAAGCCCGGACTAACAACTCAACTGTCTTGGATCTCGCAACGATATTAATCAGAACAGCGGAGGTGTATTAAAAACATAATTTTGACTTCTCTCTTTATTAAACAGGAGACAGAACACAGCTAGGCCAATACGCTGAATGACCGCCAAACATATTTCGTATCTTCGAAGAGCAAAACGATATGTATAGTAGTGCTGGGTGCATCGTCCTCATGAATATGAATTTATGTATGTATGTAAATGTTGTAAAACACTTTTTTTTAAAGAATCAGCATGGAGCTTCTTGTCCGTTCTTCTCCATAACAAGCTACTTTTCTGAATGGACGGTAGAATCAACTATTAACTTTAAATTTATGTTTTTGAAGGTCAAAAGTGGCGCTTAATGGCCTAGTTGAAATAAAGAATTTTTGTCTTTGCCTTTGTTAGCGATTTTGCGCAATAATCGCTCTTAAATTCAGAGGTTTTAGAGGTTTTGGCGGTTTTTCTAGAAATAAGTGTATTTGCAAAAAGCGAGCGATTAGCAAACGATTGTGTAGAACCTACTAAACATACACTGTAGGTAATGCCAACTTTTATGAAATAAAGCATTTAATCGCGCAATGATTGCTGATTCTTACGTAATAAGCCTGCCGTTTAAAATAGGGGTAAACACATCTCCATTTGCCGTCTTCTCAATAGTCATCTCATTTATAGCTACAACTACGTTCACACAATCAATCCATCGTTTATTAGTTCTTCTTCTAGCCTTATAACCATCCACGTAACTGAAAACTTTCCATAGTATTCGGGTTTCATACATATAGTCATAATTGACACGGGTCGTCAATTTTTATGAGCAAACGGTGATATTCACTGACACGCTTGGTTTTTATGGAATGTGACAATGCTGTCTCTCACAGTGTCTGCCGAGGTCACTCGATGCTCTGTGGCAAGAGACGTTTGAGTTCACAACGGAAGTCCCAAAAATATTTTACTGTCGCAGATTTGTTCTCGAAAAATAAATACACTCGGTGTAAGATGTAGGGTCCCTGAAATTGTGTTTAGGATTACATGGAGTGTGAAGTTTCAGTGATAAGGGGTTATTTATATACTTCACAAGCTTCTGCCAGCGTTTTCGCCTGATTGAAAGTCGGGAGTCAAGAAGTGCTTCACATCATCATTATCAGCCTATTAATGTTCCCACTGCTGGGACACAGGCCTTCTCTCAGTGAGAGGGGGTGGAACGTAATCCACCACGCGGGCCCAATGCGGGTGAGTGGATGTCACATGTCTTCGATTGTTTTGGTTCTAGGACATGCCAATATGGTATCATCAAGATGTTTTCCTTCACCGTGAGAAGTGATTGATTAATAAATATCCAAACATACAGACATTCACCTTAACAATATTCAGTAGGATTCATCATCATAATTTCAACCCAAAGTCGTCCACTTTTTGATCCTAGATATCCAGCCGGATCATTTGTAAATCTTCTAGTAGCTAGGGGATAATATGATAAACCGACATAGCTCAAAGAATTGCCAAACTTAAGTGGCAGTGGGCAGGGCACATTGCTCGCAGAACGGATGGCCGATGGGGCCGAAAAGTTCTGGAATGGCGTCCGCGAAACGGAAGACGATACGTTGGAAGGCCTCCCACTAGGTAGACCGATGACCTTGTTAAGGTTGCGGGAAGGTGCTGGATTCGAGACGCACGGGATCGGTCAATGTGGCGACGGACGCCTGGGGGAGGCCTATGTCCAGCAGTGGACGTCTTTCGGCTGAAATGATGATGATGATGAAGAATATGATAAACAAAGGTTGATCTGAATCCCTCTATAGTTTCTGATGCACAAAGGGTAGGAACTATCAGCAAGTTTGATCCTAAGCATATTTTACTACAGACATTATATTACAATTAGGTCGAATTTTGCTTAAACGTGTACATTTGCTTGGCAACAAACTTGGTATCGATTTAATAAGAGAGTGATAATTAGTTTACCCGTCTCACTGTCGTTTCAATGAGATGCCATGATTTTATTATCTTGTTAAAATTTATAATTTCACATTTTTCTTTCAATTTAAAATGTAAGGCTTCTTTCTGTAACCGATATAGTTAGAAATAAAATATTGTTCTTTACTTATACTCAAACCATTGCTAACTTACTGAAACGAATATAATGGCCAAACTTGTACGACCCTGTGCCTGTATTGATACAGTTTGATATTTAAAACGTCCATAACTGGTATAATAATAAAAAAATTATGTTTTGAAGTTTTCAAACGAATTATCGGCTGAATGGGACATGAATCAAATCGTTTGACTGTACTTAGGTCACAATATAACTGTCCTAATAGAACCTCAATTAAGACATGATAGTACTGCCTCTGACTAGTTGGTTTAGTCTTCAGCCTTAAAGGCACCCCACAGACAGGCGTGTCGCGACAATATAATGGTATCATGCATCGGACAATTTTCTTATAAATTCGTTATGATTCGCATAGAAAGGTATCCTTAATTTCGCTATTACTTTGTGAATGTTGCTTTAGTCTTTTTTTTTTTTGTAAATCTTCCAGTGACTTCTCGCGGGAGGGCGTGTCAGACTTTTACTGACTTAAACCCACCCGTGTTCCTTCAGTTGCTTGAGCCAGGGCCGCGGTAACTCTTTTTCAAATTTATCCGCGACCCAGACAGGCATCGGCCCTAGCGGACCCCATCAGTTTTGCTGACATCTCTTTGAGGCGCGCGTGGAACACTACGCGCCGTCGACTCGGGCCTGGTCCTTATCGGACGGTGAGCTACCCGCTGCTCGCCGTCCGCAAGCCCGCGCCTACGGTGGCTGGAAATCGTCTTGCGACGCCCGACGCCCGGGACGTCTCCTGCGGTGGCTGGGGGCGTGAGGGCATCTCCGTTGCGTCTCCATCACGCGTTTCGCCTCCTCCTTCGCGAGCATTACTGCTTCGCAGAAGGAGCTTTCCATGCCCTGTCGCTCAGTACCATGGCCTGAATCAGGGCCAGACGCGAGAGGTCACCACCGCCGATTGCCTCCACGAGGACACGGCGGTGCTCCGCACAAGCGGAGCAGGCCTCCACCGTATGCTCCACTGTGTCCTCCAGGCGATCCACACAATGGTGACACTCGGGCGTTTCCTCCCGCCTTATCCTGAACAGGAACCTCCCGAAACATCCATGTCCGATGAGGACCTGCGTCAGGCGGAAGGTGAGGACGCCATGGCGCCTCTCAAGCCACTCCTCAAAGAGAAACTTTATTGAAAGATCAATGCACGTGCGCACGCTTTTATTTTGACAATTCATTGCGTGTTTTACACTGTTGAGTAGATACATTTCAAATATATATAAGAAAAAAAATAATGCCAGCAAAACACACGTGCGCACGTTCTTTGAAGTTTCGCAATTAGGTGTTTTTGTGTTGTGTCTGTGTCAAATATTTTTTAAGCTTCTTTCTTAGAATTGTACCAATGTTTGCTATCTAAATTCATTAGTTTCAAGAAAACTAGTCCATATTTTATATTCTCCCACAACTATAAATTCTTAGAACCTCTTTGATCATCGCAGTATTTTCTCAACGTATTTGCTTTGGTCTAAGTAATTGGTTATATGCTCATTACTTTGATACGGCCTGTTTCTAACAAATTCAAGAATTAATAGTAAAACATTGTTTAAGCCGCGTTTCCACTAGGCAACAACTGACGCGCAACATGTTGCCCAACATGTTGAAAATAAGCGCGGAACTGTTGTTGAACAACTTTGTCTGTCTACGCATCTACTACTTTACCTCAGTCGTCGTCAACATTTCGCCAGAGGAACTTGTGTTGATTTTATAGTCTCTGTGAGCAGTATCCCATAAACATTCATAGTTTTGGTACAGTTCGATTAATTTGAGCACTCGTTCGGTACACCACACTACGGACATTGTTGCTCGTTACGTCTCCACTCGACAACAATTGATGCTCAACTATCGATGATCTTTAAACAAACAACAAGCCGCGCGTCATGTTGCGCGCCAGCTGGCAACGTGGCGCGAATGTTACCTAGTGGAAACGCGGCTTTAAAAACATAAAAATCTAAAAAACATGTTTGTACAATTGTAATAATATTGGAATAGTGCCAATAATTTATATTGCTGGTCTAAAATATGACATAACACATAACGCATACTTCTTTCACCGATTAGGTGTTTTCGACAGAAATGGTCCACCTGTCCTTAGTGAAGTAACACTTCGTTCAGTTTTCTCACAGTGTAAAACTGTGACATTACTTATAATATCAAAACTCTCTATCTCTTGAAATGCTTTATGGTTGGTTATTCTTTCATCTATCATAGTTGTTATTCGAACAAACTCAAGCAGAACTTACAACTTGAGAGTCCTTGGTAGTAACGTTTAAAAATGACACTTGAAAGTGCATACAGGAAAACCTTTTCAAAACAATGTATACAACTTTTCGAACAACAAATTGGTGCAAGTGATTGGACCTTCGTTAAAACTCGTTTATCGGACTGTTACGTTATCAACGAATAATCGCCGGTTATCTGCTGTGATTGGCTGTTGAAAATTCATTCAACCAATCACAGCAGATAACGCGTGGTTGACAATTTGTCACATTAATTTTGCGATTAGTTAGCTTTGCTTGAAATAAGTGCATTTAATAAACAGCGAGCGAGTAGCAAACGAATGTGTAGAACATAACATACCTACACTGTAGGTAATTCCGACTTTTATGACATAAAGCGTTTGATTGCGCGATGATTGCTGATTCTTACATAATAAGCCTGCCAGCCAATCACTTCATTAAGGCGCAGATACCCCTGAGTACCTGATTTTAAAATGAGAATCACGTCTAAACGTCTGTCGAATTATTTTGTAAAAAATATATGTTACATAAGACTATTTTCTTAATAATTTGATCTAAGAAAATTTTGAGTTTTATTCGTATAACATAGTGTTATTAATTTGTAAAGTTATGAAACGGAAAAAAACACGACAGACGCACCAAAACCGCTGGGCGTATTTTAATGAAATCGACACCATCTCAATTTAATTATCTACATTTTGATCTGAGGCTTTTTTTTAAAGTCATGGAATAATAAGGAAAGTATAAAAAACTACTAAATTTTGGGTCGCGCGGGTTCGAAACGAGTGCACGTTTTGTTTCCTTAAGGTCGTTGGCGTTAGTCGTCGTCTTAAGCCTCTGATCCAATAGAAAAAATTTGCCGCGTGACATGATGCACAACATGTTGCTTGTCGTGTTGAACGGCAACGAGGAACTTTTGTTTAGTAACGTTGCCTATCCATGTAACATCGAGCGTTGTTATGCAACTATGCAACGTTACCGAACATGTTGAGCGACACGTGTTGCGCGTCAAATATCGCCTAGTAGAGTGTACTAGGCTTGGCTCCGTCCACGCCGTGTCGGGTCGATTTTCGATAGTTGAAAGAAGAATGATTTATTAAGTGTGTGTACATTTTTCTACAAATAACAGTGCTTTTCAGGTACAATTTTAATGTATATGCAATCACAGATGTGAAGATATCATGGTCTTAATTTAAAGATAATATATTCAGCTCCAGATTGGCATCAGAAAAATTGTATGACATCATACAAAATTTTCGCACAAATACGTTTTGCCCATCACAATAATCGCAAAAATATTAAAAAAGTAGGGTCCGAATAGGTCAGGTAATTTAGGTAAATTTACAACATATTTTATCTTCAAATTTATAAGAAATTGCGGCATATATAGTCCTTTACAGGATCAGCTAATTATTTTTTACATAAATCATTATATTTTTTAATAATTAGCTAAAACAAAAACACTTGCCGACTTCTTCATACATTTTGCACTCGAGGCAGTCGAGGCTCATCAACATCATTCCGCGCTCAGAAGCGCTCGTGGAAGGACGGGCGTATGTATCGCTTTCTCGCAAAAAATAAATACGATAAAAGTAATAGAAAAGATTGTAGTGTGCATGCGACAAACGACGGCGACAGTACTCACAGTACTGTCGCCGTCGTTTGTCTTGATCGATAGGAGTTGATATTTTATCGGGCCGAAATAAAAGTATCATTGAGTTTCCTATTATTATTAGAATGTGATTTAGAAATTATGTTGGGTAAGATCGGGATTTGGATAGGTGGTGATAAGCAGTTGTTGACAAGGTTGAGAAATGGATGGGTGGGTTTAAGCAGCTCTTAGTAAGGTTAGGATTTGGATGGGTAAGGTTAAGCTGTCGGCGGTGAAGGTTAGAAGTGGATGATAAGCAGTTGTTGACAAGATTGAGAAATGGATGGGTGGGTTTAAGCAGCTCTTAGTAAGGTTAGGATTTGGATGGGTAAGGTTAAGCTGTCGGCGGTGAAGGTTAGAAGTGGATGGGTGGGAGGAGATTTATGATTTTAACCGGTTTGTATGTATGACGAATACGGGGCCAAAATACAAGATGGAGCCGACGAAAATTTGGCCGTTTTTCGACATGGGTATCATTGTCATGGTTTTTGGGGTAGCTTATATCGAATATGGGGTCAAAACCAAAATACAAGTTGGCGCTGACGAAATATTACATCTTTTCGTCATGGGTGTCATTTTCATGGATTTTGGGTAGTATGTAAAATTTTAGATAATAATATTTTATATGTTTCATGTAATGCAAAATGTTCAAGTCATTTTTTAATCCTTGTGACCAAACATTATTTCCTTTTAGGTATCTACTTATTTCACGTACCTAACGTTTTTTTTTTAAATACCTACTTACTACAACACAGTCAAAACTAATTTTCTTTTTGTGAAATCGGTGTCGGTACCTATTATATTGTTTTTTGGTTTTTCGACACAGGAAAGTTATTATTTTCTCTTTTTCGTTTTTGTTGGTACCCCATAGTGGGTATACTAAATACATCTGTTTACCCCCTAAAACCATATAAGCGTGATTTTACATTATGGTATGGTAAAACAAAACATAAACATACGATCACACTAATCGCAGGTCATTTGCTATTTGTTATTGAAGAGTTCCATTGTCTATCTTCGAAGATCTTTATCAGATTCTAATATATTATACAATAAAACCTTCCCTGGAAACACATACATTAATCGACGAAAACCCGATCAGTATCGGATAAGTAGTTTTCAAGAAAATCGCGGATACATACGGGTCGAATAGATAGAGAACCTCCTTTTTTTGAAGTCGGTTGAAAATAATAACCTACTTTTTACGACAACGGTTTGTAAAAGTTACCAAATGCATTTTCAAAGTGGTGAAATTAACCTTCCTGAATAGACTTCAATAAAATTAAAAAATAATATCAAGGACCAATATTATTTCAGTGATGTATAAAATCGAGCGCTCAGTAGTATTAATGAGTGCGTGCGCGTAATGTTGCTGTGTGCGACTAGATACCTAAATTTGAGTTCGTCGAAAATGTAACAGCGTCCTTAATGGGTTATTTTTTTCTAACCGGATGTGATTACAAAAAAAAAATTAATGCATGTGTACAATGAATGTGTAAAAAAATTTAGGTATACACACATTTTACATGTGTATGTAACACATGTAAAATATGTGTATGTGTTACAGCAGTGGTGGCTCAGTGGTATCGGCCGCGACTTACAAGTTGTAGGTCGTAGGTTCGAACCCAGGCAGGCGCTTTACTTTATGTAAATTATTTCATCACCACTGCTCTCAAAAACGGTGAAGGAAAATATTGTGAGGAAACCGGCATATCCTAGAACCAAAAATTCTTAGACATGAGACATCCACCAACCCACACTGGGCCCGTGTGGTGGATCACGGCCCATCCCCTCTCACAGAGAGGAGGCCTTTGTCCCAGCAGTGGGAACATTGATAGGCTGATGATGTGATGTGATGTGTTACATTATGTACACGTTAATAACAATTGCCCGAATCTCTTCAGTTATAGTGAACAGGCTCCTACTGGGTAAGCTCACTCCATCGTCGACTTTGTCTAGTGTCATCTCTGACCTATACTCCATTTGAAATAACATTAGACATTTAAACAATCCCTTTTTTCAGTTTGAGTTCTATCGATTTTGAGTTCTATTCCGTAGATATAAGGATGGCACAAAAAGTATCAACCTGTTACTAATACCAACAAACTTTACTACAGCTGCCATTTGTCTTGTTACCGACGCAATAGGAGCCAAAATCGGTTGAACAGGCTGTAAATAAGGATTATTTAAATTTCAAATGGAATATAAACGAGTCAAGAGCAAACCCACCTAAAAAAAATTGCACGATAAAATTAGGTCTACAGTTAATCGTGTAGGTAGTGAAATCATTTTACGTAGACTTCAATTCGCACTGAAACTGAATAAACGATCCTAGTGACAATACAGAGTCTCTAGACGAGTGACATTCTATCAACGATATAATAGCTATATATAAAAACCGGCCAAGTGCGAGTCGGACTCGCGCTTGAAGGGTTCCGTACCTTTATAGCAAAAAACGGCCTTAAATATTTATTTTATTCTGTTTTTAGTATTTGTTGTTAGCGGCAACAGAAATACATAATCTGTGAAAATTTCAACTATCTAGCTATCGCGGTTCTTGAGATACAGCCTGGTGACAGACAGACAGACAGACGGACCGCGGAGTCTTAGTAATATAGAGTCCCGTTTTTACCCTTTGGGTACGGAACCCTAAAAACTATATAAGATTTTCAATCACTGACGAAATACCACGTGATCAATCTTTAGCATTTAGTCTTTTCGATCATCGTCATCGCTGACATAGGGAGACACTTGTCTAAAGCTTCTGTACAACACACTTATGCCATACAATGAGATGTTAGGCTCGCGTTTGACCACTATCTCGCATGATAGTAAGCGATGATGTGGTCTACGGTGCACCGATACCACTGACATAGAGTAACACATGTATGAAGCCTACAATGAGATGTTTAATTAAGAGTAAGTATAAACCCGCACTAAAATTGTGTGTGCGAAATTTTAGCGAGCAGCAGCTTGGGTTCTTAAGGGGCCGGTCTACAACGTCTAATTTAATTCTACGTAGCGATTTTCTTTCGGAGTCCATGTCACGAAGGTGACAAGTCTTTTTCTTTATTTATAATCTGTAGGCTCGCGTTTGACCACTATCTCGCCTAATGGTAAGCGATGATGTGGTCTACGGTGCAGCGACACCGACAGCAAGTGTTTCGACCGAATAGATCACGATATCTTGACTCAGAAGCTCCTCTCGATGGGTATAAGAGGTAATCTCTATCGCTGGTTTGCGTCTTACATTGAGAACAGATGTCAGACTATTGTCCATAATGGTTACTCCTTCAGAGCAATGAGCATTCCTTCCGGATAGGTTTTACATTTAGCTTCCACAAGGTTCATTGTTGGGGCCTCTTTTATTTAACATCTTCATCAATGACGTCACGGCTTGTTTCCAACACTCAAAAATATTGCTTTATGCAGAAGACATTAAGATCATGAAACAGGTCTCTACGTATGAAGATGCTCTTTTTCTGCAAGAGGACTTAAATAGCTTCAAAAATTACTGCGAAACCAATAAATTAGAATTGAATGTCTCAAAATGCTGTGTGTTCCTTCTCTCGCAAACCGAACCCGACTCACTTTGCTTACGAAATCTCGGATATACCAACAACCAGAGTGAACCTCATTAGGGACCTGGGAGTAACCTTTTACTCAAAACTTATCGTCGACACGCATGTTGACAACATAGCCAAAAAGGCCTCTAAGGCACTCGGTTTTATACTCAGAATCTCGTCACATTTCGTAAATTAATGTACTGATGTTTCGTTCGCAGTCACTTAGAGTATGACTCTCAAGTTTGGAACCACAAATATAAAGTTTACATCGATCGACTAGAAAGCATTCAACGAAAATTCTTAAGGTACATTGAATGCCGTCCAAGAGTATATTTGCCCAATTACGTCACTCGCTGCAGGAAGTTCCATATTCTTCCTCTTTACGAGCGCAGAAAAATTGCAGACTTGGCGTTTTTATTCAGAATAATGAATGGATCGGCGGGTATACCAGAGTTACTGAATAAGATTGGACCTGCGTGTACCTGGTTCATATTTACGCAGACCTCACCTACTTATTTCTGTTGTTAATAGCTGCGCTTTTGATATAAATTCTTAGTTTGTAGTACCGTTTGCCCGTAATGTTTTTTTTAAAGACTTAGCATTTTTGTTATTAGCTGTAAGTTTTCCAAATAAATTAAAATAAGCCCTCAAATTAATTTTGCTTGTTCAATTCACAACTGTAAAGAGTACACGATAGAGTGAAAACATTACTCTTCGTGTTACACATATAGACACATATAAGGCAGATACATTATTTTGAAAGTGTGTTCTCGTGTAATCGCAGTATTTCTTAAAGCGGCACTTTCAAAGACAACGTTCGAACAACAAATGGGAGCCGACACGTTGTGACACTTGTCATGTTATTGTCGGTGTTACTTTGTGACATTATCGCGACATGTCACCATAAACAAAACATCTAAAATGTTATGTGGTGAATGGTTGGAAAATGCAAAAGGTTGGGCAAACTGGTTTAGAATATGTGCTCGGCACCCGTGTAAAATCTTTCGCAAACATGATATACCATCGCTCCTGTATCCCCGAAGGCTTAGGGGGAAATCTTTCACTGTCTGTGTTAAAACATTTTGGATAATAACAAAAAAACAAACCGACTTCCAAAACAAAACACTAAACGATAAGTAGTGTTTTACTTTGGAGGTCGGTTTAATTTTGTTGGTTTATTTTTTCTCTTTTTAACCGACTTCCCAAAAAGGAGGAGGTGTCTCATTTCGACCGTATATATATATATTCTTTTATGTGTGTTCGCGGATAACTTCGAAGTTTATGAACCGATTTTGATTATTCTTTTTTTGTTGGTATGGAGATATCCCAAGGGTGGTACCATGATAAGGATCTGAACAAAAAAATATATTAAAATACAGCCAGAAGAGTTTCAAAATACTTCTGGCTACTTTTGAAGTGTCATGTGAGTCTGAAATATACTTCTTATAGTAGAAAAAGCAAACTATTGTTTACTGTATGAGTAAGTCAGGCAGATTACTGTAGGTACAACAAAGTAAGTTTTTTTTTTTTTTTTTGATTGCCTTGCAATTGACCCCTATCTCACCTGAGCTAAGCTATGATGTGGTCGACGATGAAGCACGCTTTCCCAAACGATACCTATTCACTCTTGATTTAAAGACTCCCAGGTTGTAGCTATCAGGAAATACAGACTCCGGCAGGGAATTCCACTCCTTTGCCAAAACGTTTAGTGCGTACGGGTGGGATGTCCACTATTTACAGATGAAGCATCGCCGTACTTCTTGTAGTCCGATGATGGAACGGGCTAGGAGGAATTCGTTCATGCAATTCCAACAGATGGAAGTACTCCAATTACCCACACTGCGATTGAGGAGCTACGTCCTGAACAATGCCTCATCTCTTATCTTGCTCTCTGTGCAGCAACACCTGCTCCCTGAAAGACCTTTACGAGGCTAATGCTAACGCTGTTCACGTGGCTGAATTCTGGGCCAAACATACTTATTTTTTTAAATTGCAGTCATCGACACGACGAAGAAATAAATTAAAATACTGATATCTTTTCTGCATTACCATGAAATACAACAAAAAATGCCATTTATTTATCACTGTCCTATATCTATACTTAACATGCAACATAAAATGTTTGGGACGATAAATTGTTATTATAAAGCGCCTCCAATTCGGGACACCGCATAAAAGTGGACATAACTGCGCCGTAACACTCGTGTGGGCATAAAATAAAAAAAGAACGATTGTGGGCTTGTTACACGCCATGGTTTACGAGGCATAGAACATTAAATAGGACGTACAAGGGATATTTTTCACGCGTGGATAAAGAAGAGTGAACTTTTGCAACTTTCCAAGAGGTTTTTGTCTATAGCTGATACAAAAATTCTGCGATTTTATTTAATATTTATAAGTCAATAGCAATTTGGATTAACGTTTAAAGCGTTGTAATTATGAAATGACTTTAAACGAATATTTTAGTGTCCGACCGAAAGTTAAGTTTCGGTTTCGGTCGAGTTTCGGCAAAACATCGATTTCCGGTTTAGTTTCGGTTTCGGCGGCAAACCTGCCGAAACTACGACCGAAACAGAAACTGCATTTGGGAGTTCTTACGCTGTGATCGATTAAGTTCGGCGCGTTTAGTTCCATCCAAGCGAGTATTTCTTTACGATTTTTTTAAAATCATGGTTTGATTTGTTGATTATCATACTAATAAGTGAAAATCTCGATGACTGCAAAGTTATGTGATTTAAAGATAAAGAAATAAAGACTGACTAATTATAATTAAGTTTTCTTTATTTTTTCCTCAACACATGATCCTTGTAAGGAAGTTTTGGTTTTTGTTTCGGTTTCGGCCGAAACTAAGACTATTGCCGAAATTCGGTTTCGGTCTTAAAAACCAGTTTCGGTCGGATATTAGACTATTTAAAGAATTTCGCAAATTCTTTAAATAGTCTTTAAGACATTGCAATTTTCAACTCAAAAACACTCCAAAAATACGATTTATCCATGCGCCCTTTACGAACTTCCCTATTCACTCACCATCCGAAAAGATAAGCGGATTTAATCAAAAGCCCTGTATTTAAAAATGGGAATAATAGCTTGGCCAACAGGGTTAAGGGATTTGGATTTACAGCTTTGGTCATTTGACTTTTTACACCTTTTTCCGTTAATGTAAGCCTGACTTGTCGGGCTTCCGATAAGCTTTTTTGCACGACGCTGACAATCACTGGTTATCAGAGGGAATTAACTCTTCTGTTCGCAGTCTGTATTTAAATGAACTGCATTTTAATTACAAAACGTAAATTGTTTAGCCTCAACTCACTCGTAGGTAAAAAGTTCCAAATCCCTTGATTAGAGGCGATGACAGATGACATAAAAAATGCAATCGCATACAAAAATGGAATAAATAAAGGTAAAATTCTTTACGAGAGCTATTAAGCAGGTATGAAGCTTTTAAATGCCACTTTTGGGTAGAATTATTGTTGGTGTGTGTTTTTTTTAATGTTGTAGCCCCGCAGACTAACCCTTTTAATTCTAATTCTTTCCATCCGTGATTATTTGGTTAGCTGGTAATTTTTTATGTTGTGTAAAAATATGATTAGGTTCGAGTAAGTCTAAAATAAATTATATTGTATTGTATTAATTTATTCGGTGTTATATTACAAAAAATACGCAAAAGAACAATTGAATTGTAACAAGTAACATTTAAAAAACCCCGACATATTTATATTTCATGCTTTTTAAACTACATAATTTATCTAGTGGTAAACATGCTTTGATCGACAATCTATTGAACTCAATAATATTTTGCGAAAATAACCCGATTCAAAGAGTAAAACGCCCATAACTTTTGAACGGCTGATCTGATTTAAACTAAACATAGCTAGGAACACTCACGAGAAAGTTATCTTTCAAAATAAAAAACTAATAAAAACTAAATTGAAATCAGTTCATCCCTTTAGGAGCTATGATGCCACACACAGATACACACGTCAAACTAATAACAGTCCTCTTTTACCGTCGGGGGTTAAAAACTAAGCACTTAATTTTGATCAAACTCTTTCACCCCCTGAATTCGAAGAAATGATGAAGATCAGGGCTTTAGCAGTAGATATATTTAATATAACAAGAGCTATGTATTATTTCTAGGTACATGTAGGTATAAAGGTCGAGACGAAGGGTTTGTTTACGTACTTAAATCCCGAGTGCCAGTTTGTGTGATGAGTGCTTGTATTTGGTCAACCAAAGCTAAAAGGATAGACTTTGGGGAATGACAAGGGTCACAGAATAAAGGGACCGGATTTTCGTAATATCTAAGTGTGGTATTCTTTCAATTGTAAGTATTTATTGCTTATAGCTGCCTTCTGAGTCAGCGTTTGGCTTTGAAATTCTTATGCAAAACATACAGGACGGTTAGTACTGAGGCCTTACTGGTACTTGCTGGCGTACTTCCGGTCGACCTTGACGTGCAGCGACGTGCTGCAATGTACTATTCCGCACGAGACACCATGCACGCGGACTTTTTAACGCGGTGTGACCGTGAGAAAATCTCTAGATTATATAAACCACATATTGACGTCTGGGAGGAACTTTTATCCGAATGGCAATGTAGGTAGGACAATTTCTTTTCGATTGACCTTCCGCCTGACGCAGGTCCTCACCGGACATGGCTGTTTTGGGAGGTTCCTGTTCAGGATTAGGCGGGAGGAAACGCCCGGGTGTCACCATTGTGTGGATCGCCCGGAGGACACGGTGGAGCATACGGTGGAGATCTGCCCCGCTTGGGCTGGGCACCGCCGTGTCCTCGTCGATGCGGTGGCAACCTCTCGCGTCCGGCCCTGGTTCAGGCCATGTTACGGAGCGAGAGACTATGGGAAGCTGTCTCCTCCTTCTGCGAAGCAGTAATGCTCGCGAAGGAGGAGGCGGAACGCGTGAGGGAGACGCAACGGAGACGCCCCCACGCCCCTAGCCACCGCAGGAGACGCCCTGGGCGTCGGGAGTCGCAAGCAGATTCCCGGCCACCGTAGGCGAGGGCTTGCGGACGGCGAGAAATGGGTAGCTCGTCGTCCGATAAGGACCAGGCCCGAGTCAACGGCGCGATGTGTTCCACGCGCGCCTCAAAGAGATGTCAGCAGAACTGACGGGGTCCGCTAGGGCCAATGCCTGTCTGGGTCGCGGATAAATTTGAAAAAGTTTTACCGTGGCCCTGGCTCAAGCAACTGAAGGAACACGGATGGGTTTTAGTCAGTAAAAGTCTGACACGCCCTCCCGCTTCACCCAGAGCAGGAGAAGTCATTGGATGAATACCCAACCAAAAAAAAAAAAAAAAGGTAGGACAATTCCACCAAGGGCCGACACCTCCACCAATTCTTAACTTCCGTTGGCGTGCGGCTGGCCAGGACGTGACTGGAGGTGGATCACTGTGTTGCCCAATTTCTCACAGGGCATGGTAACTTTAAAAGTAAATTATTTTCCTTCAAGCTCGTTGCCTCGCCTTTATGTCAGTGTTCTACATCTGACTGCGAATATGTACAATCTGCACATCATATCTTATGGGAGTGTATTCTTTGGCAGAAAAAACGCGTTTTTTTTTTTTTACTGGTTCCATCAGGAGTTGTTTACTATACGGACCTTGGAAACTAGAACAAATTTCCGTGCGTTCAAGCGTTTTTGCCATACCTATTATTGATTAAGGAAGACCCATTAATATTAATGCAAATTTTTATCCTTGGTGCTAGGCAACTGGGTTTATCCCAGTTATAAACGACCCTTTGTGCCTATTGGCCTTGTTTGCTCTGTCTCCTGCTTGATATGGAGGGAAGTGGAAATTTTTATTTTTTTCCTACTCCTCCGTTATTCTTTTCTAATTCATTTCGTCGAACTTCATTGCCTCGGCGCTTTTCTGGTGGTCGCCACTGTTGATTCTGGCTTTCAGGAGTTGCAGTGGTTTGGGAATAGTGCGGTGGGATTATGGCTGCCTGCCGTATTATGCGTGGAGAGTCCGATTGCCAGGACCTCGTGGCGCAGTTGTTGAGGCTGATTATTCCTGTGGTGCCCAAACAACAGCTTAGACCACGAAGACACCGGCTTTTGGCCGTACCTTCGGCACGTACGGTGTCCCGAGCTAACTCGCCTCTAGTTCGGGCGCTCACAATGCTAAATGCCCTTCTGACATCAGCACCGGAGTGTGACCTGTTTGCTGGGAGATGGATAGATGTGTGTCGTGAATGTTTAAGTTTTAGTGAGAAGATGGATGAAAGTTAGATTAGCGAATAATTGTATATGTATTCTTTGTAAATTTTTTATTTCTGTAAGTTTTTTCTGTTATTTTTCTTTTTTGTATTTTTTCTTCTGTTTTTTGTTTTTATTTGTATATAGATATATTTAATTTTGAATAATTCTTAATTCTTCTGTATCGTTTGTGTTTTTTCTCATTGTATAACGCCTTAGATGTGACCTGTAAAGTTATACATGTATACTTAAATAAATAAAATTGGTACTTAATAAGCTGTTAAAGATTTTTCATGTTGTAGTCTGCCTAGCCTTTTCTCAACTATGTTGGGGCGACTTCCAGTGTATGTATGTATTTAAGAATGTCTCTCCGTAGCACCTAAACTATTCATCAGATTTTGATTAATGGTGTCAGACGATTCGTTATTATGGCCCGGGCAACATAGGATAAAAAAACCGTAGTCAGGTTACAGTATTCATTAAAAAATTTGCATGTTTATATGTGCGGAAAGAGAACCATCATTATAGTGCGACTTTATAGGGCAAAAAGATAGGTCTTACAGCACAAATAAAGGAAAATTTAAAAGAAATGAAAAAAAACTAAAATTAAGGTAAATTATGGTACTTGCAAGTTTTCGCGAAAATCTAGATTTGCCTATATCTTTAAAACTTAGCCACCAATAACCAATTTTATTACGGTGGTAAATTTCAAATTCTAAATCTTTATTTCGAGCGAAGACTCTTAAAGGGTTAGTAACAATGTGCATTAAAACTAAGTAATTAGATAGATACATAAATCATTGATTTAGTGCACACAAAAGACACAGCACAACACACAAAATCTTAATTAAAATATTAAAATTTTCATGTATGTTTAAAAACAAGGTGCCAACATAAAAAAAAAAAGTTAATTTAAAAATCAAAACCCGACTGCTTAATAAGCGAACTAAAAAGAAATAGAAAACCATGCTGTGCAGTCGGAGGATACATATTCGTGAGCTGGCTGACCACCTGATCCTCCGACTGCACAGCATGATTTTCTATTTCTTTTTAGTTCGCTTATTAAGCAGTCGGGTTTTTTGATTTTTAAATTAACTTTTTTTATTTACAACTTTTTAGTTATATATTTTGTTTCGAATCACATTTAAACATATAAGTGGTATATATTTTTGTAATCACCTCTAAAAATCCTTCATTTTGATACCCCACTCAGTGGGTTTCAAAGAAAAAAAAATTGAGTGCCCGCCAATATGGCGCACAAAATCCGCCATTTTTGTTTTTTTTAACGTCACATATCTAAGAACACTTGGGTGGCCAAGACCTATCTAACGATGTATTAATTATAAAAATCCGTCTTGCGGTTTGCAATAAAAGAGGTAATAAAGAATATTACATACATACAAACATACATACATACAAACATACAAGATACGCGCGAAAAACATAACCCTTTCCTTGCATCCGGGTAAAAAGGAAACCATACTTACGAAATAAAAGTAAATGTGACACCAGTAACATTAGTTTTGACAATCAAAACACAGTGCGATGTGCGTCTCAAGGTTGCACCAAATGGGAGTCCAGCTCAGCACGTGTCAGGCAAATATACCTGACGCCTATATTCTGCTGGATCCCTGCAGTGACATATGGTCGCCAACGACATATGTTGGTGTTGTTACAGTGTTATGCGTAGTAATTCACGTAAGTAGACCCGCAACTTCAATTTAATAATTAAAAAAAAAAAAAAAAAATTGCATTGGAAAAAGTTCCAGTTCTTAGGCGTGTTGAATGTGTTATAAATTCGTTTTGATTACTTGGTTAGGTATTTATAAATTTAAATGTATAAAATAATAAATAATCTCACAATAACCAATAAATAAATGAGGGCGTAGGTCCAAATAAAGTAAACGATTTAGCTAGACTAAAACTAATATGCTTACAATAAATAAACACACGTAAATAACATGTGCACACAAAAGATTCACAAGTCATTCAATTGCTAAGTTCCTATATCCTTTGCTCACAGGATTTGACCACGAATTAGTAAACAACATGATACGGTGACATATTACATATACTGAAAACAGTGAACTACGTATATATACGAACAGTCCACTCTGTCAGCAATAGCCTGGCTGGTAGGCTAAGAGATTAGTCTCTACAGGGAAGTCCGGTTAAGCAGCAGACGGCCACTTTGGTTGAGCTGTGAGACGCCAAAATAAAAAAATAAAAAAACCGTCTGCAATCATTTTCAGAATCCTGTTAGGGCTGTTGATAACTCGGACCACCATTGATGTTGCGCGCTTGCGCATTATCGCGTAAAAACAAACGCACCGCCGTAAACATCCCTGACGCACTACAAGCCAAGGCAACCCCATCAGCTTTCTGTACGCGTTATTATACTGGATACGAAGGGCTCCATACCACGCCCGTGAATACTTATCCCACAGGTTGCAAGTGTAGAAGGTGGTACAGAATGCTCTAAAGAGCGTCACCTTTATTTCTGCAGTACAATGTGCAAACTTGCGAGCTATCATATTCGCACGCTCAGAAAGAGCCCTCCGTTCCCTTTCAATGTCAGCATTTTCCTTTAAAGCTAATTATTTACTTACTTTACTTTAAAGCTTACACAGACACCGTCAATATGACAACCGAAAAGTTAACTGCTAAGCGCCTCAATCAGGGCATTCATATACAAATTGAAGAGGGCAGGGGAGGTCAATCCCCCCTGTCTCACTCCACACTCCAATTGATAAGGCTCCGACAGCACACCCGCCCACTGAACTCTGTTGATCTGGCTTCCATACCAATGCCTGAAGATACTTATAAGCTCGGTAAGTGAGGACTTATTGCAAACGCTTGAGCTACTGAGCCCATCATGTCCACTTACCTCTAGACGTAGACCTGATGACCCTGGCTACATATTTGGCACTGAAACGTGTGACCACCTTGCCACAACGGGGCTCAGCATCCAGCATCTCACAAGAGCTCTCTAGCGATGACTTTAAAACAAACCGATTTCTAAAAAGGTCTGGCAGAATGCTCAATTTATTAGCGCTCTTCCAGAATCCGCGAATTTGACTCGCACTTGGCTGGTTTTTCTTTTAGATGTTGCTTTTACATTTTTTATGCATTTATTAATTCTTGTAGTTGTTATCAGCTTTCACATTTAATTAATAGCGCTAAGTGATATTTTTCTTTGTACACTGGCAACAAAAATGGACTGCGACTTGTCAAAGGGGTAGCACACTATCGTTAAATAATGCATCTCATGATAGGACAGGCAGTCTAATTACGATTGTGGTACAACAAACAACTCTTAGAGTAAGCGCTGCTTCTACTATGTTCTTTATCTGTGTTCTATAACAGTTTTTTTGTGTAACTGTTTATTTGATATGGAAATACCTCTTTAGAAGCATTGTTATTTACATCGCTTATCCCGCTGAAATACCCACACAAGGTTTTAGTGGATTGTAATCAAAAAACTACACCACTAAGCAGATTAAACTTTTCCCAACAATGTTAAGATCGGTTTTAAGTCTAACCGGATTCCAATGAAAACCAGTATTGTCCATGGATTCACTGCTTATGCCTATCTAAACTCTGTCTTTGAAAGAATGATCAAGATAAACTAAAATACAGAAATTATTGCAAGAAACGAAAATAAACTACGAAATAGACATTCCCAGTAGTAACAAAATACATCAAAACCGTAAAGAGAACAAATACTTTTTGGATAAACTGTACAAATATTAGATCAAGATACTGAAAAAAATATACCGTTTTGTTAATATTTCATAGAAAAATCTCCCTTGTGACACATAAAAACTGTTATTTTCCTAAATTGATATTTTATTATTATAATAATGTTTTCGAATACAGATGTCTATTAATAATACATATAAAAGTACGACCTACCGGTCGTATTAACCACAATATTTTTTTGAACATCTTATCTCAAGTGTTAGGACATTGACCTCTGAAAATGAGGGTGAAGAAATAAGGACAGTCAGTATCAATTTAAACCATCTTATATCAAACAGTACTGAACAAAAACTGTTCGGAAACGAAACAAAAACTTCAGCAAAGGAAGTGGGCGTTTTCGAACGACCCCAATTCGTCGGGCAGATCAGCCAGAAGATATTTTTACTGGGTCAAAATACCGAAGTACTGTGCCTATGGTGGTTGAATGACACTGGGTGAGACAAGCTTAGCCATACTGAATATTTTGTTTCGTTGAACTTATTATAATACCACCCCAATTGAAAAAAATAGGAAATACTTTTACATGTTGATATTTTTTTTTTAAACTAGATGAGGTCGGCGTTTCCTATCTGACTACTCTGAGAATAAAGACCGAAACAAACTCAGAGGTCACAGACTCTTTTAAAGTGCAGACACAGCTTCGCTCCCGTGGGCTAACCTTTCGAAACCCTGCCATTTATTGAATAAAGAATAAGTAATCTACAAAGACATTATACGTATTTCTTACTACTAGACTGTGTACCAACATTTTTTGTTTAGCTAAAATGAAATCTATTATCATACACCTAGGTTAGCTATTTCCTTATAATCGGTAGCTAACAAAAAGCGGTCCTGGCGAGAGGGTTTCCGCTGGTAGTGAGTCCTTGTCTGACCTCTTGCTTGCTCAACTAATCATTGGGTTTGGTAGAAATGGTAGAAAATTTTATATTTTTATTTTTGTGTTATACCAAAACGAACAATTTATAGACTTTGACACGTATTTAATTATTTCTATAAAGGTATTTAAATATTTATCCAGTAAAATTAATAAATTCGTTGTATTTTAAAAAATATTCATTAATACAGAGTAAGAGTAGTACTTTTAAAAGTTTGGGCCTGGTAATACTAAATGTAGGATGGTTGTTTGCGGAATTTTTAGCGGACTTTGTTCAAGTGAAATTCAGCGGCTGTTAATATTATTTGCAAATTGATTCCTAGTGGAATACAATTGGTGTAGTTTTATTTCTCAACTCTACGCAACTGGACAATATGTGAAATCATAGAGATCCTTTGAGGTATATTTAATAATAAATGATTTTATTTCTGTAAGTTGGTTTATACAAACACTTTTACATGTCGAACACATTTTTTAAAACTAGATGAGGTCGGCGTTTCCTATCTGACTACTCTGAGAAGAAAGGCCGAAACAAACTCAGAGGTCACAGTCTCTTTTAAAGTCCAGACAAAATATTGGTTAGATTATGTGTGTTATTTAGCTGCCGGTACTTCAAAGCACCGTCTTTGCACCGTCTGAAAACTGCAGGGTCATCCAACACCTCTCCTTCATGAGTTTGAGAGTAGGATCAAAGAGCTTTTTGTTCCTATCTATACGATGGTCTTGAAGAATGAGACTTGGGATTTGAGGATTATTGAGTCCTCCCCCTCTCTTCGGACTTCAGATAACCCTTTAATACTCCATTGAAACTGCTCAATTCCTCTTCGAGTTCGGTGATTTTTTCGTCGGGCCGGAGTGTGCGCGTGTTGTACGTTGCCAGTTCCAGTCGTCGGTATTTGTTGGGGTAGCCGGATCTCGTCCGGGATTCTTAGCACCCCTTGCCATACCGTAACCTCAACCGCTACCGTAGTCGAGGGTACAGGCTGCCGGGCAATAGGGGCTATGTTTTATTTGTGCTATTCATGCTTGATTTTTTCAAAGTGGAGCGTGAGCATAAGTACCCAACTCGTTTGTCTAAACAAAAATTGTTTGTTGTTCCCAAGGTCACTAACTACTATGGTAAACGTACGAGAAAGTATATAACACCGATGTTGATGAATGAACTACCCTCAAAGTTGGTGCCGTGTATTAGATCCAAATACCAACTTATGAAAATATTAAAAAAACATTATCTGTCACTCTGTCCCTAGCCATGTTTTGTAACAGGTCTCGCATTGTGCAGCCTTGGGCAATACAAGTTGATCATGGGTGTGGAATGTGGGATTGTCTGATCCCGATGTTATAATTGTGATAATTTTATTTGTCTTTCTTGTATTTAAGTTATGGTTTAAACATTATTTGTAATTGTGACACGAGAGCAACTGCCGACAAACTGTTTTACAGTTTGGCAGATTTTTTGTATGTTATAGTGTAAACAGATTTTGAATAAATAAATTTAAAAAAATGCGGAACGCTTTGTAGGCGGGTTGGCGATGGCAGTATGGTTGTTACAAATGCACAGAGAACGCTGCTGCCCATTCTCTGGTTTTTCACATAATCGCCTCTTACGACACCCACGGGCAAACATGGGATGGTGAAATTTTTACGCCCGAAACCTAACGGTTAGTGATGTAGATACCAAAAAATATAAACACATTTTTTTTTATTAACAATAAATTAGGTAGGTTTAGGTAGCGCAGTTAGGTAGCATCAATATATCGGGATACTTATACTATCGTTTTTACAATCAATTTGTCCCATGTTCTGTTATATCAGGGTCACCTCATTAGAAAGAAACACACTACCAACGGGAGCCTTCTCACGTGGACCGGTTTTTGCGCCATAGTGCACAGTCTAGTAGTAAGAAGTATAAGGTCTTTGGTAATCTATGAAAATAAATTAGTAATTGGACCAGTGATTCTACATTAATGCAACCTTTTGCAAACATAAACAAATATATAATTTCACCTCTTTACAGTGTTAGTTTTTTTTTGTTTTCAGGAGTGGGCAATCTCATTGGACGCCCAAGCTGCCTCACATACGAGCCAGTATGGGCAGTGTCGGATCACTTAGGTGCCTTTATTTTATTTTATTTCTACTCTCTAAAATACCACTACTTCCTTACATAATCCATTGTTTTAAACCATGGTTTGCTGTGGGTAACTCCACGTGGTACCGTATGGTGTCGGACGTAAAGAATTTCACCATCCTCTATCTTCCCGTAAGTGTCGTAATATGCGACTAAGGGACGCACCAGAGAATGGGCAGCAGCGTTCTCTGTGCACATTAACAAAAAACTGAAATCGCCAACCCGCCTGCTAAGCGTGGCGATTACGGCAAACCAAAATGAAAAACAAAACCCTTCCAAACCAAAATTAATAGCACAACAAAAAAACGGCCCGAGTACTCGGCAGCTCGTCTACCTTCGACTAGGGTAGCGGTCGAGGCTATGGCGTGCCAAGGGGTGCAAAGAATCCCCGCAGTGGACCTGGCTACCCCAATAAAAACCGACGACTGTACCTGGGAACATGCGAACACTTCGGACCGACGAGAAGATAGCCGAACTCTAGGAAGAATTGCTTGCGCAGTTGTACTCGTCAACCAGTAAATCCGTCGCGAATCTAGCAATTGACCCTAGAGCTAGACTGACCCGACACTATACCGAAGACATTCTGGACGTCAGCCTGTACGAGATTAGGATCACTCTGAAACAACTTAAGAACATCATTGCACCGGGTGATCACGGAATTACGGCTGAACTCCTGAAGGCGGGTGAAAAACCAGTACCTAACGCCTGTCAGAAGCTATTTGATTCCGTCATACACGAGGGGAAAACGCCACAGTCCTGGTACAGGGATGTGGGTGTAATCCTCTGCAAAAGGGTGACAATGCCCTTCTGATGAACTATAGGCCCATTTCACTTCTTACCCATGTCTACACACTTTTTTAAAGAGTCATCACGAATCGTCTCGCGCTCATGTTTGACGATTGCCAGCCTTCCGAACAAGCCGGATTCCGTAAAGACTTCAGCACCGTATACCAATTACATACGCTGTGGCAGGTTATAAAGAAGACCGAAGAGTACAACCTGCCTCTATGTTTAGCATTTGTGGACTAAGAGAAAGCCTTCATTCGATCGAGACTTGGGCTCTACTGCAGTCTCTCCAACGGTGCCAAATCGACTATCGGGACATCGAAGTGTTGAAGTGTTTGTACAAAAACGCCACCATGTAATTTCGTCTTCAGGATCAGACCTCGAAGGATAGGCTTCTGCAGCAAGGTGTGAGACAGGGAAACGGCATATCTCCGATACTTTTCATAGCTGCACTGGAGGATGTCTTTAAGGTTCTGGACATTTACGTCAATGGCGAGTACATCACTCATCTTTGGTTTGCCGACGATATAGTGGTCATGGCTGAGACCATGGAGGACAATGCTCATCTTATAATGAACATGGACAAAAACAAGGTGATGTTGAATGCCCATGTTGTACCAACTCCTAACAAAGTAGCCACTCTACACTCGAAGTTGTGGACAACTATGTGTAACTGGGAAAAAAAAAACAGTAGGGTAGAGCCAACTTTAAGAAAGGTGTCAACCATCGAATCCCACTAGGCTGGGCAGCGTTCAGGCAGTTGCGCGGTGTCTTCTCGTCCAGCTTACCACAGTGTCACAAGACGAAAGTCTATGACCAGTGTGTGTTGCCAGTGATTACCAATGGCTCTGAGACGTGGTCGCTCACAATGGGTCACATCAGAAAGCTTATAGTCACCCAAAGGGCAACGGGGAGGGCTATGCTCCGAGTTTCCTTGCGTGATCGAATCAGGAATGTAGAGATCTGCAAGAGAACCAGCCCGAAGAATTGCCAAACTTACCTGACAGTGGGCATGGCACATTGCTCGCAGAACACATATAATACACATTAAAAAAAACATTCGACTGTAGAACCTCCTATAAGAAGTCGGTAAATAAATAAGATCCGATTAAATTCAACCAAACCAATCCAACTTAACACAAAACTGATACAAAACGTGTTGAAGTTCCCGAAACTTCGCAGGTACTGAAAGCAGCTGCTCCGATAGCGAAACTTAGTGCGACGTTCATTAAGACAGTCGTGTTATCTTAATAACCTTATCTCAGAGAACGCTTAGTAAGGGGACAAGGACAGCGGGGATTGAGCGGTAAATTAGACATTCGCATATATTTGGACGGTCTTGATTTTGTTTTTGGAGTGATTACCTATCTGTTTTATTTGAACTGACTGCACAAAAAAAAGACTACATTCGAATGATCTTCATTTGTTTTTAACACGCTTTTATTATCGTGGTTTGTATACATGTATCTATGTAACGGAATCTTTGAACGTGATTTTCACCCCCTTCAAAAAGTCTGATTAATTTGAAACTCAGCACACGTATTTAAGATCAATGACAATGCAATAATTTAAATAGCTTTTCCCATTATCCTTACCAGGATCTTCAGGAGTAGGGATTTAACTAAAAAGTAAAAAATAATTAATATTTAAAAAAACTATAACAGAAACTCTTTAATAAAAAACCAAACCAAAAAGTAGAAACAAAAAAAAAAAAATTAAATTAAGAATGGTGTGATTAACAATTATGAAACCAACGTGAAATATTTTATTGAAAAAGCGTGGGGTGCTTTTTAAGATAATTTTCAAAATGACTCTACTTTTACCAATATCTGTCAATAAAATATTAAAACAATTTTCACCCCACGCTTTTTTACAAAAAAATATTTTTCTCAAACATGCATAGAAATATTGTCATTATTTTAGAAACGAGAACAGGCGAAGTACCGAATTTACGGACAAAGAAAATCAAATGCATTGGTGGAGCGTTTTTTTAATTTGGAACATTACAACGCTCCAGCAATGTTAATCAAATGCATTGCAGGGGCGTTTTTTGAATTTGGTACATTACAACGCTGCAGCAATGTTGTTGTAACTTTTAATATTAATTAAATTAAATGTATAATATAAAAAGTATGTTTTATTTCCCTGCATTCTTTTGATAAAAGCACTATATATGCCCCGGTGGAAATGGCAATTGCCTGTCTCGTAATAGTGAAGTCGTCGCCTACGGCTCGGCCTTCAAACTTATACTCGACCTGCTATTGCCTATTTCCCGGCCTTTGCAATAATGTACTACTTTTTTTGTTAATCACACTATTCTTAATTTAAATTAATCTAACATTATTTTCTACTTTTAAGTTTGGTTTAGTTTTTTTAGGCTAGTTTAGTTTGCTTTTTAGTGATGCTTTGTTATTGAATTGAGTTTTTAGGCTAAAGTAGTGTTTGATAAATACTCAACATCAAACTCTTAGTTCAATTACCCTCCTTCGGCAGTCGTGTGAATATCAGGAGTTATGTTTTTGAATAACATTGAAGACCAGAGGTCCTAGACAAGTGACACTCTATCATTGAAAGCGTCGCGATAGCGATTCTCAAAACTTTTTTACAAAAAAATACAACCTACTTTCGAATAAAAACACCACAAAGTGAAAAATAAGTCGGTGTTCCTGTTTTCGTTTCTGCGTTTTTGACAACGCTTTCCGAAATTGAAGTTATTTTACACTTTGTAGTGTTTTTATTTGGAAGTCGGTTGTATTTTTTTGTAAAAACGTTTTAATTTTGCACTTTTTAGTGGTACATAATGTATAAGTTCTATAGTAAGATACCTATAAAGCTCACAGTGATGCCAGAATAGATTACCCGATTAACATGTAAATTGAACATAGCCAGTGGAATGAGAGTGTACCAGCGTGAACTGTACACATCTGCGTACCCGTTTAGAGCGTACTGGCGTGATGGTATGTTATGAAATGGTGCAAACAATAAACAGACATGCGATTGCAGCAATTCCGGGAGATTTGCCGTCATTTATTGAAGAGTTCTGCTGTATATCTCCGAAGTTCTTCATCAGATCTTTACCTCCATTTCGGAATTAAATAGAAACATCCGAATTGAGAACCAAAGGGATTCCCAAGAGTCATCAAGTGATCAATTCCTTAACTTTTGACATTTCGACTATCGCCTTCGCTGACATCGAATGCCACTTTAGTCTCAGTTTAAAAGTTCAAAAATTTTACTATCGCGATAGCCAAGAGGTACACAAGAGGTAGACACTATAAATAAAAACAAGAACAGAACATGTCATTGTATGAAATTATCTTGCAGATAAGTCAAGGGCAAAATTCTTTTGATAATGAGATAAAGATTGCAAACTGTACAACAAACAAAGACTGCAAAAAGTTGAATCTGACAGTGTCCTTTATATTATGGCTTTGAATCTGTCTAAGTATCCTGTCAAGATTAGCAAAATAATCCTATGCCCATTTAGACCAAGTGTCGCTGTCAAACCGTAATGACGGCAATTCCCAGTAGAATGAAACTATATTCAGGTTGAAAAATGCAAAAAACCTTGTCACTGTAAGGAAAACTATTTTTCTGATGGAAAATCACGGGTATAGAAAGAAAACAAAGAAAATACATTTATATAGCATAGACTAAAAGACACACAACATAATATTATACATCAGATAAAATACAAATTAAAAAAATATTTAAAGTTTGACGTAAGAAGTTAGCAGGAAAGTGTGCCTCACGGCTGAGCCAAAAAGGCCCAGTTTAGCAAAATCATCCCTCCATCTTACTTTTTTTATATAGATTTATCTAAAAGTTTGCAAAAATGAAACGAATTATGTATCTTCCATAACAATCTTGCCACGTACTTACTATTCAAAACACACAACCGTATTTAAACCTACCCTCAAAAAAATCACACTACATTTAAATTTCACGTCCCACTTTCCCGCTATCCATGAGACCATAAGCTTTGGGAAGCTCCAAAATCCGGGCAAAGCTGATGTCATCTCGCAAAACGTTTACGAACGTCCGGATAAACGTCTTGCCTTGTTGCCGGATATTGGATGCGCCATCTATTGGCCGGTGGTGTAAGATTTGAGGGAATTGTTGTTCTTGATTAAGGTATTAATATGGGTTTGGATGCAAGAGGGTCGAAATTAGATGGAATATTTTTATATAAGGACACGATGTAGAAAAAACAAAGAGAAACCTTGCCTTTGATGAAAACATAGCGAAGACAAAGTGATCGGGAAAATTGCCTATTTGCTGTTTGAAGAAATTGCCTGGTTAAGGTTGCGTGAAGGCGCTGGATGCGAGATGCACGGGATTGGTCAATGTGGCGACGCCTGGGGGAGACCTATGTCCAGCAGTGGACGTTTTTCGGCTAAAATGATGATGATGATGATGAAGAAATTGTTCTTATTTAATTGATACACTATTTGCCCTGTTTTATTTGTTTATCGTTGGAACTTACTGTTTTTATGTTTACCTGTCTTTCGTACTTGGCACCTACGTACCTAATACGCTAGTACGTTTATTTGTCAAAAATAAGTAAGGAACCTTCGCTTCTATAACAATTTTTGGCTAATTTCGCATTCACCTCAGGCTTACCAATGCCAAAATCATGAATCCAAAATCTTTGTAACCTATTTCATATTCCAAACCAACTTCATTTTCATTTCTGACAAAAAAGACTTCACTATTCAGATACTACTACACTATTACAATGTAACGTCAAACACACATACCGTAATGAAAACCTAACCATACACAACAAAACAATTGTGAAAATTGAACCCAAAATTATAGTTTACACAACCTGCCAATGAAAACGAGATACACAGAATTTGCCAAATACACAAATCTCATAAATAAGGTGTACAGTAGACTAGCGACTAATCGCTGATCCGCAAAGACTTGCATGACAGTTGCGGCGACCAGTTTTGGAAACCGGTTGCAGTGACTGAACATTGCACGTGTAATTTCAAAACAGCAATCGTATATATGTTATATTTTAATATTTGCATGCCAATATACGGCGATGTGTCAGTGTGCTGACAATGTACGTAACTGCCATCTTTTCGATCGCTAAATGCGATCAATTCTAATTGAATTGATCGCATTTAGCGATCAAAGCAATCGCATATAAAACTCTATTTACACGATGCAAGTGTCAATTGAAACAACATACATTGTTTAAATATCGGCTGAAAGACGTCCACTGCTAGTCATAGGTCACAGCAACTTTGATGCTGCCGCAAAATCGTCGAACGCCACTTCTAATAGTTGCCAGTCTGCTTCAGTACTTATACTCAGTGTTGCCATTAAAATAGCGCAAATATACCTTGAAGGAGTTACCCGCATTTTAGAGTGTTTCTCGCGAGTTTTACTCACAAAGGAAGAGGCGTCGAGAGGTTGATTAAAGGCATTTAATTTATACCGCGATCATAATTGCCTGTACTGTGTTTTAATGATGCTATTTATTTTTGGAGATGCTGTTTTATGTTTTTAAAACGTGTTTTGAGTTTATAAAAAAGGTGAACCTCCTGAGTCCATATTTTTATTTATGATTCCGTAGCAAAAAGTTGTTGTTGACTTTGTTGCTGTTGTTGTTGATTTGTTGTTAAAGTTGAGAAAGTATTTAACTAAGATTTTTTTCGCAGTAAATGTCTCAGTTATTTTTCCGGGCTTATTTTACTTTCCGTTTGTGGAAAAAAAATATTACGATTCTAACTAGACCATCTTATTGAGTTGATTCAGGTAATTGTAATGCACTACATAAATACGAAAAAATTTATTCCGTCAGTCACAAATACGAATTTCAAAATACCGATTTTCACAATTCCGAATGGTTTAAAATGCCGAATATAACAACTCCGATTTATAATTACTTCTATTTTTATAATTCCTAATTTCAATATGCCTAACGTTTATAATTACTATTCTCAAAATACCGATTTTCAATAGATCGAATAACAAAAAATCCGACTTAATGATAATTCTAGACATGAAAAATACGAATTTAGATTATTAAAATACCGATTAATACAATTCCGAAATAAAAACGCCTTGTAAAACTGAATAGCAAGACAAATAAACACATAATTGCTGCATAACTGCTTGCATGCAAGCAAGCACGCAGCACGCAAGCAGGCATGCAGCGTGCTAGCAGACACGCGGCAGATAAGCAAGCATGCAACATGCAAGCAGGCATGCAACATGCAAGCAGGCATGCAACATGCAAGCAGGCATGCAGCGTGCAAGCAGACGCGCAGCATGCAAGCAAGCATGCAACATGCGAGCAGGCATGCAACTTGAAAGCAGGCATGCAACATGCAAGCAGGCATGCAGTATGCAAGCAGGCATTCAACATGCAGCAAGCGTTGTTTCTGTCACGGCTCCGGCGCTGCGGGGTTTGGGAGGCCCCACGCGAGCTTATCGTCGCAGATGGTTTTAACGCTCACCACCTCGGCTTGCTGGCCGGCCAGCCTCAAACGCGGTGGCGGGCCTTCAAACCACCTTCTCCTCAGCTCGCGGGCCACCCACCCCTCCGCACCTACGCGAGCTTAAATTACACTGTAGGGTAAGGCAGACAAGACTGCGTGAAGTTGGTTTTGCAGCGATTCGTTTCTGTCACAAAATTTTGTAGCACAACATGTTGACTTTTAGTTTATTCGAAGTACTGAAAATTGTAATGTCGTTTTTCGGAACGAGAACCCTTCGAGCATTTGATTCTTCGAACGTATGAAAATCGGAAAACAAACAAATCGCATTTACGACTTTCGGTAAAATAAATTTGGTGATTTTTAATAATATAAATTATAATTTACTTAGGTATTATGAAATTCGAACTTTTGAAAATCGGAACATTGAAATTCGAAATAAAATATTTCGGAGTATTTAAGTGTTTCCAATTGTAATCACAATCACGTTTATTTTAACACTTTGTGAATTGTTTAAACATTTGAAGCAGAGCATGGACGTCTATTTTTACTAATATAGAGCTCAAGAGCTTTAGAACGGACATTCCTGCAATGACTTTCTGAGGCAACGCTTATCCATTAATCCAAAAGTAGTGTAGTTGTTCGTAATTTTATTTAATAGTATAGTTTCCCCTGCTTAGCCCCTTATAGTACCTAGTATGTATCAAGTGACTAAAATAAAAAATAACAAGTTCAATGTACTTACAATACAATATTTAGCGTTGCTCGGGCACTCTTCAAGCCTAACAGCAGTCCTGTTGCTACAGGGCGTGATGGAGCCCACGCCGTCGCTGTACTGGCCACACTTCCAGCACTTGATCGCGCTGCTAGCGGCTGCGAGGGTCAGCAGGAAGTATACGGTTGCTAGCCGCGTTGTACTTGCCATTGTCTGGAAAAGAAGACAACAATCGGTCATTGTCGATTGGAAGACAGATACTAATCGAAACAATCTCACATAGTCACAATTCAAATCTCGCAACGCATGTCTCCACAGACCATGGCCCACCTTTCACCTTGTACCACATGCCCTGCCACCTGTACCTTTGAGAACCTTATTGCTGCGTCAGCGAATGGTCATGGTATGGTGCCGTAGCTGTAAACTAGGCCAAATATAATATTTTGAAACAGTTTTTGCCATCGACAAGCCAAGAAGAAGGAGAAAGAAAAGAAAAAAAAAGACGTGTGGCACTCGGGTACTGCCGCGGTAAAGCTATTGCATAGCATTTAATTTTTGAGTATTTAAGTCATTTTCTTTCACCTATTGTTCTTAAAATCTACTTTCTTTTCCCAAATAGTAAATACAGATCACGGTCCACCCACAATACAATACAAATACCCTTAACGCCACCCTCTAACAACCCCCTTATTATCATATTTTTTACTTTTTCCCCAAATAATAAATTTTTCAAAGTGACCCTTATTCCCACAAACATAAAGTCTACATTGAACGCGGTGGAATTTAAAATAGGATACAAATCAAGAACATAAAAAAAAAAATATGTATGTGTTTTAGATATATATTATAAAGTATGTATTATGTTTATGCATTGTGTGCTTTACACGTATTTGTGTAGTGTTTTTATTTAGTAAGAATTTAAATTTGTTTTTAAGTTTCTTTTTTGTTGTGCGCTTTTGTTCACTGTCCTAATTGTGTAAATCTCGCTATAACACCGAGGTTTGCTGTAAGAAAACCCAATTGTGGGTTAAGCTCGCCTTTGTACATAAGTTGTCCTTCTGTATTTGTATATGTTTGTTTAGTGTACAATAAAGAATATGAATATGAACCTCAACTTCAATAGAACATAAAAATATTTCCTACATCCATCATAATAAAAATTCTTATTTTAACTTATCATTGCCAAGCGAATTTGAGCCTTTATTATAATAAAAACGTTAAAAACTCGAAATCGTAGCGAGCCAAACCCCCATTCATTTCCGTTTAATAAAACTCTAAAAAACAAAACAAAAATATAAAGTGACCCTTATTAACATTGAAATAAGGTCGTTTTTCTTTGACAAGCAAAAGTGACCCTTATTCTCATTAGCATAAGGTCCACATTGATCACCATTGTCACAGAAACAGCTCAGAGACAGATAAAAGGAAAATAATGTACGACCAACAAAAATTTTAAAACTCATATCCCAGAAACGGTTGGAGTTAGCGCATTTCTGACAAAAAAATTGCTCCCTGCTCCCCGCTACTTCATCTAGGAGAACAAGAAAGGATTTACCCCCCCCCCCCCCCCTTAACCGTTTACCTCCCCCCGTAAAAAAGATATAAAGTGACCCTTATATTCAATGAAATAAGGTCGCTTTTCTTTGACAAGCAAAAGTGACCCTTATTCTAATTAGCGTAAGGTCCACATTGATCACCATTGTCACGTTTCGTTACGGAATTTCTGGATTCGGTCTCCACGCTCAGGCCCGCGATAGAAGCTATGCAATAGCTTAAAAAAGAGGATTTAAACTGAAGGACGACCAGTCTTTGAAGGCACATCTAAAAGATAGTCGAAAATATGGGGTATTGTGTAAAGTTACTGGCAACAAATGGTGCATTTTCAGCGTAGCTCAACTATGAACCTGTGTGACTCTTCGCATCAAAACACGAAGCTCTTGTACATACAAAGCAAGAGGCCACACATATCCCTCTCACACATTTCTCGAGACACTTGTTTATGTACAAGATATCCCATCCTGACACACCTCTGGTGGAAACTCACCCTAATCGTGGCATAAGAGGCGTTTTTGAGATCGTCCAAAGATAAAGGAGTATTGGTCCATCTATTATCGTGACAATCTAAGAAGTCCGATGACATTTCTCATTATACATGCCACGATACATTTTTACGTAAGAAATTAAAATCGAATTCATAATCCTAATTAATTACTATATTATCCATACACATATAACAACGAATATCATTCATAAGCATCAAGTTTAAGTATTATTTAGTATTTTAAGCTATCAAATCCGACTTTTTAGATTGATCCGACTATAATAGAAATGATTGATGGTCGAATCTGGTGGTGGTAATATTCCAAACTCTAGATTGCACTATGTACCTACAGGAACAATGTATGAAGCTGCATCTGTATTCTTGTAATAAAAAGTAATTGGACTAGTTCTTAAAAGAGTCTCATTTCTTTCTTCACTATTTCACGGGGCCCCAGCTAAGAAAGAACATTTGGTTCAAATAAATATCACTAGATGGCGCGATAAGCACCGATTTGTGTGTAAAATTTACATTTTCTGGAACTGAACCTAAATGTTTTATGTTCTTGTTTAATCAACTCTCCAAGCACAAAGATATATAATATCACGGATCATTTAAAATGTTTGCCAATAGATAGCGTGGTTTTAAATTTCTGACGCATTCCACTCGATTGTCCAAATTTGTATTGTAACACATTTTGGTGCAATGAAACTGTAAAAACGTGCAAAAAATACTGTATAACAAATCATCATTGTATTTAAAGAAGAAAATATTCAGAAACCGAGTAAATACTTTAACTTGCAAGTCACTGCTAACACCATCTATCTATCCGTGGAACGGAACCGAACGCGATCGATCTACAAAACATAATCAGTTTAATCAGACGACAGACGCTAGTTACGTGGGCACGGTTTCTTTGTATGGGATGAGGCATCAGTATGCTAGTATTATATTATCTGTGACTAAATAGTCTCTAAAACAAAATACGATCACACTTTGATGAATCATTGCCGCTGGTATCAATTATGTCTGTGTTTGCTACAAACTCTGTCTGTTATGATTGATTAGCTCAAAACCTACCCTGTATCTAGTTCGTATGAATCAAGACCAGGAGTGTCTCAATTTCCTAAAGGACAATGGATATCCGTCTTGTAGATTCGAGTTACCACTCTAAATAACAAATGATTATAAAATTTGCCACAAGATATGTATAGATAGTTCAACTCATCTTTGCGCGCGGCGCTATGTGTGTGTAAGCTTGTGTGGGTGGTTGTTTTTACTAGGACGAGGACTGCCACGTCAATGCCACACAAATGCATACCTAATGTATAATTACAAGCGTAAGCTCGTGAGCGCTCAGTACCGCCTGAGCACACAGAAACAATATGCATGTGCTATATACCCTAAGCACGAAGTCCGTAATTTAGTACTTCGTTACGGGCGTTTCCTTCTCCGGATCACATTCGGACGGTTGATTCGTTGGGAGACCGAACTAAGAATTAATGACAATACAATTTCACAGGTGTCCCTATCCCGATGTGTTTTTACCCGCCCAAATAATTTAACTTGTCACTTTTTTTGACGGATCTAGGAATACGGATAACTTTCAGACCAACCCATTACTTGTCAGGGAATAGGACCCCGGAAACGGCACAAATCCGTTCGAAACAAAACACGGCTCATGATTTGTGCCGTCATACAGATAAGACTTAAGCCATAACGGATACAAGGATTACCACAGATAGAGGATCATACGGGTAGGCTTAACCCCGCGATATAATACACCATAGTGAATTAATATGAGATGTCTTACGCCTAGAGCCACGTGTTAAAGTAATATTTGTTTAGTAACAAGCTATTCAAATGGTTAATGCCTTTGTTCCGTCATATGAAAGACTTACTGAAACTAACATGAAGGATTTAAATTATAATGATGTATGTTTTGTGTATGTGAGGAGCTGGTGGCTAAATAATAACAGCCACTCGAGTATATCTTCGAGGTTAAGCAACGCTTAACCAACGCTAACGCTGGTACTCAGCTACATGACATACAGTTAGACCGGAAGCTTCCTCAATATAGTTGGCAAAGGCTAAGTAGAATGATTATATGTTATGTATGTGTGGTTTTGAGATCTTGACATATGACATATACTAAGCAACTTTAGGCCAGTTTGCTCCCGTCACAGAAAGGATGACTATTGCTCAGCAAGGGAAACTTTATAGGCCGATTATGAAACCATGAGCGTATGACATTGCAAATTGGTGTATAATATTTAGCAGTCGGTTAGTCAAAAAGGTTTATTAACCTTCAAGCGGTCCATTACCGTCCAATCGCCATTACCTCCATTCTGTGCAAAGTTATGGAAAGGGTACTGAACAGTAAGTTGCTGACTTACCTTGAAGACAATAATCTCCTCAGTGACCGTCAATATGGCTTTCGCCAGGGACGATCTATTGGCGATTTGCTTGTGTATGTCATGCACTGCTGGGGTGAAGCCATCGAGAGACACGACGAAGCACTTGCTGTATCGCTGGATATCTCGAAGGCCTGGCAGGGCCTGGCACGCAAGTCTACTCAGTAAGCTTCCTGCGTATGGCATCCCCGCTGGTTTTTGTAGCTGAATATCAGACTTCCTTAGCGAACGGTCGATCCGAGTAGCCATAGACGCCTGCTCCTCTGACCTTATGGCTATTGATTCTGGAGTTCCTCAGGGGTCTGTTCTTTCTGCAACTCTTTTCCTGCTGTACATCAATGACCTACTTCAGCTTGGTATTGTTGGGTACGCAGATGACAGTACTGTTTCAGAGAGATACCTGTCTAGCGCAAGAACCAGTGTGGATGAAGTTCGTTCCTTGAGAGAGGCTATGGTAGAGCGGACAGATTTGACCTTAAGCCTTGTCTCCCAGTGGGGTGATGACAATCTGGTCTCCTTTAACGCCACCAAAACACAGGCGTGTCTTTTTACCGCTAAAAGGAGTATTTTCGATCTGATCGGCTCGAGCTTCTAGGCATGAAGTTGACATCCAGTCTCAACTTCGGCGCCTCCATTGAGTACAAAGCCCAAATTGCGGCCAAAAAATTGGGCATACTAAATAGGGTGAAGCGATACTTTACGCCTGGACAGCTTCTAACCCTGTACAAAGCGCAAGTCCGATCCTGCATGGAGTATTGCAGCCACCTTTGGGATGGCTCAGCCAAGTATCAGCTTGCCACGCTTGACTCGGTGGAACGCAGAGCCAAGAGGCTCATCGGCGACATTGAACTGGTGGATACCAAGCTTCACAGCTTGGCTCATCGCCGCAAGGTTGCCTGCTTGTCGGTCTTCTACAGACTGTATTTCGGTGAGTGTGCTCAAAAACTCCACGACCTCATCCCACCAGCCCCCTTCTACCATCGGAAATCTAGACGCACTGCAAGTTACCATCCTTACCTTCTTGCCATTCCACCAATTCACACCAAGCGCTTCCAAACATCCTTCATAATGCGCACAGCGATTGCATGGAACTCACGTCTGTGTTTCTGATCGCATTCATCCCGAATCTCTTCAAAGTTAGAGTGAACAGACTTCTTCTGGGTAAGCTCACTCCATCGTCTGTTCTGGCTCTGTCACCTATGACTTAGACTAGAGTCAAGAGCAAACCCATAACAAACAAAAAAAAGCGGTCGCGTAGCATCGAATCGACCGCACTCGAACCATTTTCGGCCATAATAATCAATCACAATAATTATCTAGATTTCTGGTCACAAGTATTTCTTATTTGTAGTAGTAATTTATTCATTATGCACGAAAACCACTCGCCATTCTATAATTCTTCTTCGTGGCTCCCGATGTGCACAAAAAACTCTTTTTTCAAACTCGATGTAGGCGTCGAAAAGACTACACGTGCCTGCTTAAATTTTTAACCGACTTCCCAAAAAGGAGGAGATTCTATGTTCGACATTATGTTTGTTTTTTTTTTTTTGTGTATATTCACCGATATCTCCGTCAATTGTGCACCGATTTTGAAAATTCTTTTTTGTTTGAAAAAGTATGTTCCGAAATTGGTCCCATTTTAATTTAGTGAAGATCTGATGAAGAACTTCAGAGATATACAACAGAACTCTTCAATAAATAACGGCAAAGCTCTCGGGATTCCTGCAATCGCATGTGTGTTTATTGTTTATACCATTTCATAACATAACATCACGCCAGTACGCTCTTAAGGGGTACGCAGATCTCTCATTTCACCGGTTATGTTCAAGTTTCATGAAATCTATTCTGGCGTTGTAGGTACCTTACTAACTTACCTATTAGGTACGAGTACGTACAACTAAAAAGTGAAAAATAAAAAACAGTTTTTTATACCTTGAAGAGAAGACTGATTTTGAAGAAAACTAGAGTTTAGTTTATAATACGTTGGTTTCTTATTTGATTTCAATTATATAACTAATACTTCATTATAGGCGATTTTAATTACTTTAGATTTAGATTTTTTTTATTAAATATGTTTGGCAGAACGTATATTTTGCTCGTGCCTTTTTGCGTTACGACGTGACAGCTATTTGCAGATGCGCAGTAAATATGCCCGAGGAACTATTAGTTAATCTGTGGAAATGCTGAGCGCGCTTGAATAAGCCCGCCATTTTATTAATTTCTTGCTTGGTTCAGATATTTTTTTTATTTCCTCGCACAATACATAATAAACTTATCGGTAATCACCTATCTTCCGCACTTGTAGAATAAATAACTATTTTTGAAGTGCAAAATTGGTTCCTGATCCAGAGAAAGTTGTTTAATTCTAAGATTTTGTTTTTAATTGCACTTGCACAAAAATAAATAATGTGTGAATGTAAATAGTAAATATTTTTTCACTTCTCATGCTCTGAAATTGCTTATTTGTGCAGGATATAGGCTGCACAAAATCAAGTTTTGTGAAGTGCATTAAAGTATCTACTTATAAATGTATCTATATTAAGGCAAAGAAAATGAGCCATACAGCCAAACACAATAAAAAGTTCACAGATAGAATGAGATATTTTATAATATTTACTTTAATTTATTTGCCTTTTATGTGTTTTTTAAGACATAAATGATATTACAATTTAAATTAAAATACGGTAGGTTATTTAATTAATTTAAAAAATATATATATTACAAAATTAATTTAATAGTAGGCTGTCTTGGTCTGCAGCCCAAGCCTAATATAAATGTCGTAATATTTAAAAAAAAAGCGGCGGACAACGGATTTGTTTTTTCGTGCGTTTATTAATTTCTTCAAATTTGCTAAAATTGTTAAAAATGTCCAATGAAGAAGAGGATCTAGTTAGCACTCTCTCCTAATGCGCTTATGGAAATTAATGCACAGAGAGTTGTGCAACAGATATTACCGCCAAAGTCTCGGGAAAAGTAACTCAAAGATTACGATAATTTCAAAGTTTACGGTACTTTGAATATTAATTAAATAAAATAATGTTATGTTATATTACTGTTATTTTTTCGCAATCGAAATGAAAAGCAGAGTTTATAATTCGTCCACAAAACCATTTTATCCTCGATATTACAATCAGCTAATAGTCTCGGATAAAAATGGTTCGTTTTGTGCACTCGTTGTAAAATCTACTATTGCTTAATCGATGCTCTAAATCCCTGAAAACTCCATAAGTCCTTTAGGTCACGCGCGACCGCTGCCGTATCAAATAAGCACGCGCCCGCTTGAATGTTAATAATGGAGTTAATAAATATTTATTTCAAGAGCAAGAGCCCTTGCAATAAAGACAGAAGTGATGGAATAAATGTTTTTTCAACACACTTGCTCATAAAGTAGCTCTAATTTCACCGCAATTAGGCACATAATGACACCTGTTATCAAACTGTGACTTTTGCATTACTATTATTCACAAGTGAGATAAAGAGTTTTTTTTTTAATTTATTGGTTGAGTTACTTTGTTCTTAAAAAAGTTTCGATACAAAAAAGATCGTGCTCAATAATACAAATGCAACACATTTCATGCAACTTCGTATTTAAATAGGTAATTTCAACTTGTACGTGTTTAATAAATAAAACTTTCACTTAAATATAACTTTTGTTTTTGTCTGTAATAAAGAAAACTTGAAATTCCCCATTTTGTACGTGGCTAAATCGCTATCCGCGAAAAGCCAAAAAAAAGATAACTCATTATTTTTAGTCTATGGCCGATCGCCATTGTTAGATGCGCGCGCATAGGAAAACTGATTAATTTTGCCCGCCATTGCGAAAAAAAAATCACAACTCGTTTTCACTGTTGGAAATGATTTTTTAGTATTATTTTCTTCACAAGTGTGTTGAAAAACGTCGTATGATACACGTGTGTATTGATGATTACCGTCCTCGGCTCTCTTAAGACCCTCACCTAACGGCTCGGGTCTCAATGGCGCCTCAACGGTAATCACCAACATTACACACTTGTACCATAATGTACTATTTTCTGTCACCGTTATTCCGTCACACGTCACATTAGCATGTCGGTGACACTGTCATATTAACATGTCACTGCCGCGCACCCATTCGTTTTGCCCATAATAAAAATCGCACACGAAAAGAGTTTTCACTTCAAATCAATAATATGTCTAAAACCATCACAAAATGCACCACAGACAATCCGATTATTTTGAACCATTGTTCAAAATAATCCGATGAAAAATTAGACGAAAATCATTAAAGTGCCTAAACAATGTAACCGACGTTATAAAGCCATCTAACTGGCTGGTATTAGCATCCTAGATGAAACAAAGACTGGCCTCAATTTCCTATCCATTCAAGTTTTCAGACTTTGTGTTACGAAGCTGCAGTAGATAGAGAAGTAAATGTAATTGAATAAATTGTCAATGGAAAGAAGATTTGTAGGAAGTTCGGGAAGATAATATATAAGCAACGGTTTAAGTTTATTTATTTAGAGACTATATTTACTATCGATACGCTAAGAAGAAGAACTCGAAAAGTCAATTTTGACATTTCGGGTGCTCAGTTATCTTGACCGAGCTATATAATACATAGTTTGAACTGATTGTTAATATAGTTATAGATAGAACAAGATAGATAGTTATAGTTATATTTTTATGCAATAGCTTTAAGTCATTTTGTAACAATGAAGAAATAATCTTTATTTTTATTCTCATATTCTTGTTTGGTCATATCTGCATGCCTGGTTGCGAATGAAGCTGGCGCTTCCTTATTAATAAAGTTACTTACTCAAGAAGATAATTAAACACCTTATGTACCTAAATAACTGCCTCAATAAGGTCACACAAGACCGCATAACAATCAACAGAACACAACGGTCAGAACAGAAAAAATATTCCAAAGATATAAACAAAGCATTTCATATTGATCTATAATAAGGTATCGTTAGGTATAGGTCATAACCGGGCCATAACTCATGAATCGGAAACAGGACTGGATGACATTAATAAGCATTGAAATGGTGGTTGTAAATCTGGACAATACTGCATTGGTAAACACGGGATTGGGTATGATTTTGATGTTTACTGGCCTAATTGACCAGCAGAGTTTATTGGCATGGAAATCTGAACTATACCTACTATATAATATAGTGAAGTGGTCAAATTGTTTTAGCCCAGTAGAAATCGACTTTAAAATTAATAGGTTAAAATCGCAAAGCTTGATGTAGTTCTGCATTTTTGGTATATTGTATGGAATGTTGGGCTGTGAAAAAGATGGATGAAAAGATATTGCATGTAGCAGAGATGAGAATGTTGAGATGGATGTGCGGAGTGACGAGAATGGATAAAGTGAGAAATGAGTATATTAGAGGAAGTTTGAAAGTGGCGCCAGTGACAGAAAAGTTGAAAGGAAACCGTTTGTCCTGGTATGGTCATCTGATGAGGAGGAATGAAGCGCATGTTACTAAAACAGTTATGAATATAAATGTGGATGGATGGAGAGGGAGGGGATGGCCAAATAAAAGATAGATGGACTGAGTGAGGAGTGATGTGAAAGGAAAGGGAGTCAGTGATAGCGTATGACTTCTATACCGACCTTTCCCCAGGAAACAAATTTGCAACTTCGAAAAAATCAAGACTACGTAAAGCTTTGCGACTTTAATGTCAATTTCTACTGGGCTATTTCTTAGTTTATCGCAGCATTTTCTCAATATGTTTGTATAAGTTACTGCACCGATTTAAAAAATTATTTCACTGAGAGTAACTTCGACACAGTCGTCGAATATCGCATTACCGATAAAACGCCAGAAATTGGCGTTTTATCGGCAATCATGAAAAATCTGGAAAAACTAAACTGAAACAAAGCCACGGGAAAAAGCTACTTATTAAATTAATTAAAAATTATGATACCAATCTTACACCTTCATTAATAACTAGCTTAATAAAGACGACTAAGATAATCGTAACAACAAAGTTGAATAAATAAACAAATTATAACTTCATCGGAAGAAGGATCGCAAAAACTTAGAGGACTAGGTCAAAGTGAAGTGAATAATTTAATACATGACCTGGAATATGAATTTAATACTAAACCAATTTCTCAAGCAGGTCTCAATAGATTTGAACTTGGGAGGAAACTGGAAAGTTTGAATATGAATAAATTGGACTATGCCTTGGTCGAAAGCTTTATATTTATTTAAGGATTATTTACCAGCCAATGCTGTAATATACGTAACTTCCTACATTTTATAAACTTCTTAACTAATATTACAAAAAGGATAAATCATTCCTTGTTGGCAAAAATCATCAAGGTTATCTAAATGTACGTATACACTAAAGAGTATTTGATCTGCTGAGTGTGAAAAATGCATGTTGTGGAAAAGCCAAGGTAGCGAAAAGCCGAGAAAAAGCTTGTGTAAAAATAATCAATTAATTATGTTTTTTATTTCGATACATTCGATGGACACTTAAATAGGACTTTTCATTATTTAATCATCGCAAATGAGTTCACAAACGAAGCACTTAAATATTTTTTAGGGTTCCGTAGTCAACATCGCCATGACCGTCTGTCTGTCCGCAGCTTAGTACTAGAAAGCTATAATTTGGCATTGATATGTTTATTAATCTGCCGACAAGGTAGTAAAATAAAATCATGAATAAAAATATTTTAGAGTACCTCGCTGTGGGTGTGTTTTTTTATCTTATCTATCCCATGGTGTGGGGTACCTATCGTTGGATAGGCCATTCAAATATATTACGGGAAAACCATTTTTCGACCCGGGGATCCGTTTGCGTTTAAATTTTTTGTTAGAGACAGCCATTTAAATAGTTGCTTTTGGATAAGTGAAAAAATCACGGCAGAAGTATATATAACGAAATTAAAAGGAAAACTATCACAGCTATGTAGGCTTTACAAGTAATAGACGACCAACTTAAAACCCTTACCCAAAACTTAAAACTTACTTCGAAAGGTAATAATTTTGTACAAATTCCACTGAACAGTTACACAATAATGCGGATTACGAAGAGGGCATTCTTCTTCTAAGTCCGCATTAATATGCAACTACGGCGTCTCGACACGCAGTTGGCTGGTTTTTCAATAGTCTGATAACTTTCTATTGAGGAATAAAAAAGCCGTTTGACATATTTTCTATACAACAGCTGTCAAACCGCAATTTTTATTCATCAGTTAAAAGTTATCAGTCTATTGAAAAATTGAGCCTAAATTGAAAATATTAAAATTGCCACGAATTTGTTTCATGAACTAACAATAGTCTTAAAAAGATGATACTTATTAATTTGGCATTTTACTTAACTTATTTTATACCTACATAAACAGTTAATGTCAGACTGGAATCCAAAGAACAAGCAATCAATATTGAAAGAGGAGTCAGACAAGATGTCCTTCTATCACCTAAACTGTTTATTGCTGTATTAGAAAACATATGCTAAAACTACTATACACTGGCAAACCAGAGAATTAAAAATAAACAAAAGCTAATACATATATCCTATATATATAAACCAACTCAAGTTCGCAGACGACATAGTTATGCTATCTAAAACAACAAAAGAACTACAAGAAATGTCAGATATGCTCAAAATTATTGCAAACAACTTAAAATTACCTATCAATGTAAAATGAAATAGAAAATAATATGTTGATAGCTATACTTACCTGGTTAAACAGGTGTCATTTACAAAATCAAACAAACACAGACGAAATTGAAAGAAGAACAAATATAACTTGAAAATATTCTGGACATTCAAAGAAACTTGAAATATATTATACTTGACACCTGCATACTGTCCTGTTTGATATAAGTTTGTCAAACATGGGTATTCACGACAAGAGCTAAACAAATGATCAGAAAAACACAAAGAGTGATGGAGAGAAGCATATTGAACATAATAAAGATACACGAAGTTAAAAGTGAAGATATCAGATAAAATAAAGATAACTGATGCAGCCCTAAAACTAAAGTGGAAATGGGCCGGGCACATAACACGCTATTCAGACAGCAGGTGGAAATTTAGAACAACACAATGGAAGGGCCTAACAGGGAAAAGGTAGGCAGGGCGAAGAGAAGGTGGGCTGGTGATGATAGAGGAAATAGCAGGGAAGGACTGGCAAACTGTTGCCAAAAACAGAGACGCATGGAAGAAGTTGGAGGTGGCCTTCACCCGAAGAGGGGTCCATACCCAGAAAACTAACCCGTATTAACATTTAGATAATAAGTGGAACTACTAACAAACAACTGCTAACAACATTAATGTAATATGAGGGTATGGAAATAAAAAGCGTTTTTTATTTTATTTAAACAATTATTTACGATGAGAGTTATTTACATTGACGGGACTACGCTGAATGTGAGAAGCACAGAACCCGTCTATGCGGCGACGGTTGGGGGAAGCCTATGTCCAGCAATGGACGTCTTTTGGCTGAAGTAATGATGAGTTCTAGTTATAGATCCACCGGAATCTCATGGCATAAAAAAATCTTTTATATCTTATTATCTTCATACACATACCTAATACAGTTCGTGTTCATTAATACCAAAGACATAAATAAAAATATATAGTATCAAGATCGTTTATTCCAATTTCCCCAGTATTGCACACAGCAAATTTTTATTTCCCCATTTGCCATGAGATTCTGGTAGACCTATATTTACAAATTTATCCATAATGATGATAGTTTTTTGCAGCATTATTAAAATAAATATCACCAATCTATAATAGCCAGTTGGCTATAAAGCCAGTTCGATTCAATCAAACGGCTTACTAAAATCCAAAAATCCGTTCATTAAAAAACCCAGACATTATTTCTTAGTTCACCTCGACATTTTACGGGTATTTTTAATTATTACAGCGGGTCGGCTGTCGTGGAGTAGTGTCGAGCACCTTCTAACAATGCCGAGCTTCACAATGATCTCTACAACACAAATGTTCCACACAGCACATTCCTCTGTTTTTTTTGTTTCGCCTTTCTGCTTTCCTATGTCTGGATTAGCGTCTTGAGTAAGTTTTTTGGCTGGTCTGATGAATGACAGAGGGAGCTATTAAGTATTTATAAATTTGGAGGTTTCCCTATATATGTCAAGTTGGATTCAAATCAAATAAAATAGTTTATTGACAAATAAATTGTTTATACCAAAGGAATTGAAGCTGACTTCTGAGCTAGATAAAAACCTGTGTTACAGAAGTCAGTCCCATTGTTGACGCTTGTTTACAATAGTAGTGACAAAATAAATATTTTAAATCATGTTCAAACTAAGATTAAAATTAAATTAAATTAAATCTGAATAAAGTAAAGTGTGAGTAAATTCCAAATTGCAATACAATTAAATAAAACAAACTACAAAAAAAAACAACACAATAAGATAATGTCAATACAAAATTGCGACAAATTAAAATAATATAAATTCAAAATTACAATAAAATAAAATAGAGTCAAATTGATTCCTAATTACAATTAAAAGAATTGAAGTTAAAATCACAATAATACGATATCAAAATGTGTGTGGATTCTCCACAAAGAGTAAAAGTGTAAGCTGCACAACCTTCTCCTTTGTCTTTGGATCTTTAATGAAGATTTTTAGACCCAATTTATCTATTTATAATATATTATAAATAATATATTATAATATATATTTACTAAATCAAACATAGACCTATTAATTAATTAAAGATTTATTAGGTAACGCAAGAGAAAATAACAACGAAATAAACTAGCTCAAGTCACTATAATTAAATGCATTGTAATCACCTGACCAATTATGTGACACACTCTTTACCTTCTCCCCAAAAACAAACCCATTTCTTTGCCAACTAAATAATACTTTATTATTCCATACTGAAACTAATTCTCAAATTAAATTGCTATCTAAAGAAAACATGCCGCCACAATATACATTAACCAGATTAAATTTAAGAAAACAACTTATTATTGTAATGAATAATTTATGTCTGTGTCTATGGGTTACCGGGGCATTAGTAACTATAGAAGCGAGGGATATACTTCTGTACACTGTAATAAATTCAAGCCTTAACTCATTAGAAAATTGTTTGCTAGTGTCAATCAATGAAGTTATCAAATTAATTAAAGCCCATAGATAAAAGCTGTCAAACTCCTGAACTAAAGTGGTGCCAAGTCCGAACTCGTCAATGCTTTGTTTGACTTGGCCGACACTGTTATCTTAAGACCCGATCGTTCATGACTTGAAGATAAGCCAGAGAATAAATTGCATAAAATTAAAAAAGAACATAAAAAATTTCGTTTGAAGTTTGACAATTAATCAAGTAGATAAACGATTGGGATTAAATTGCTTTGACGTTTATTGTTTGGAAGGTAGCCATTTAATCTTGAAGTCCGATGTTGATCTAGATTAAAGACTAAATATTTAGGAGAGTAAAGTTGCAGTTAAATAAATAATTTGTGAAGCTTACTGTTATAGCAGCAACAACTCATTAGGTATATCATCTGAACAAATGAAATGGTTGAATAAATAAAATTAATAGGGAAAATAAAAGAATATCCATTGGTGTTGGTAACCAATGTCAACACCCGTATTAATAACTGCTCATTGATAAATTCCAGTGACAAAGCCTACTGGCAGCTGCTCAATACTGAAAGCAATCACTTTGCGAACCGTTCGCTGGCTTAAAAAACGTATGACAAACACAAAGAAGATTCAACTTAACCTCGGACACGTAAGGTCCATATTTGGATGTCATCCAAACTGGCATGATGCCAAAATCGAGTAATGAAAGCGATAGGCGGGCGTGCAAAATTTTAATGCGTTGTCGAAACTTCATGAGCACCCACTTCTGTGGTATATTACTGTACTATGATTTGTATTCAAACTATTGTTTTAATAAATCTTTCTAGTATGCTTGATAAAGTGATTTCAGCGCCAGAATGTGCATTTGACTCTTCATTAATCTCTTTAGCCAAAAAAACTATGTTTAATTATAATCGTTCACCGATCGTTTTTAATAATTTCTTAAAAGATATTGATGGCTTCAAATGTTTCTTTTCAATAAACTTTCGAATATCTATTTATCAGAAGATACAATCTTAAATGATTAAAGACTTTTATATATTGCTATACTACAAAGATTTATTAATTTTGACATACAAAATTGATCCAAAACAATTAAACGCTTTTAAAAATTGCCAAGTAACAAAGCTTTATTTAATGTTTTATTTTCTGTTTGATCAATTGAATCAACAGACTACATTCCTTAATCATATTTAAATATTATAATTGGATCTCTGACGAGATTAATACAGAGAGCCCGAAGCGTTTTACGAATAAACTCAACAAAAATAAAACCAACATTCTAATAGAGAAAATCTTGAAAGAGATAAAGATAATAATGGAAAAGGAAGCAACACGAATATTTTATTTAATTTGGAATGAGATATTGAAGAAATTGTTTACCGTGATATGCTTTGAAACAAAGCTGGATTTAATTTCTAATTGACGATGGCAACAAAACGGACGACAAGCAACAACGTTTACTTTAGTTAAATTATTTGCAAAAGTAATTTGAACACATCTAAAAACATAAACACATGTTTTTTTTACCCTTGAGGCAGAAATTACATAATTCTATCTGTTTCGATCCATACATTCTCCTTTTGCCTCGTTTCTATAACTACCTATCATACACGCACTACGCCAGTTGCAAACTGAACTTTCTCAAGTACCTACATTTGATTTTTTCTTACTACATTTTCGTTTACAACGTTGTCTTGTAACAACAATCTCATTCACACCACACATACTTTGCAAGGAACGAAAGCAATAGAGGATCTTGAAGCCACTCGTAAATGACCAAACAAGCATCCTAATACAATTTGGCTTTATAGCAAATCGAGTTCCCCAAACTCTTGTCTCCCATTACCACCCCCATTTATTCACGTTTCAATGATGTTTATTTCTAATTTAATTAAAAGTTTACCTATTAAAAGCAACGATGCTCATGTTTATGCAAACTCGCTATACCAGGGAATCAGGGGTTCACGACAACTTTGGAAAATTTAATAACGCTGGACACCAGTGGCCAGTTTAGGCTAAATAGTTTTATAGAAAGTTGGTGAAATGAGATTAGGAACGACTGAAACTGTGGACTATCTGACAATCGTTGCAACTAATAATTGGCATGCAATTGGGAATAGAGAGGCTGAGGCAATTGAGTTGGGAGGGGAATAAATATTAAACATTTTGTAGGGAGATAAAATAAAGATGGAATGAAAGAAAGAAACGTGTTAATTGAGATGGAATGGGACAAGCCAGGAAGATGATGATAACTTTATAGGAAGATAAGGGGCTGTAGACAAGAGTCATCCTATCAGTGAAAGCGGTTGACAAAATACTAAAATGAAAGGCATAGATCGCGTGGCAATACGAAAGCGCGTGTCAATCCCATTATTAGGTTTTTGACTTTTTGACACGCGCTAACGATGATAAAATGACAATAATATTATCACTACTTTGAGAAAAAAATTAACATTCAAATTACACTACACCTATTCTTATGAATAAACAAAGAACATGGTAATTATGGATTATTTGTATTGGGGACGATATGGCAAGACAAGAGATGAATACGAAGATGATGGTTGATTAGATTCTTGCCGTAGTAAAAAATAAAACCGGTTAAGTGCAAGTCGGACTCACGCATCTAGGGTTCCGTACAAACAGCTACATTCACCAACATAATTGGTAACTAGGTCAACGGGAACTACAATAATTATACGAGTAGGTTTTCGACCCAAAACCTATAGGGTACTTCCGGTTGACCTAGATTTGCCTCTTTGGTTAAAAACAAGGTCTTACAGCACAAGTAAAGGGAAAATGCTGAAAAATAAAAAATGTTGAAAATTAAGGTAAATATTGGTCTTACAAGTTTTCGCGAAAATCAAAATTTTGCCATATATTTTTATCGTGTTGATTCAGGACCTTGATTTTACACCTAATAGGGACTATAGACCTCAGTATCTGGGATAAACTTCAACTTGTTAGGTCCACCCGTTCCCGAGAAAATCGGTTGTGATACACGGACAGACGGACAGACGAACAAGAGAGTGATCTTATAAGGGTCCCTTTATTACCTTTTGTGGTACGGAACCCTAATAAGGGCCTGAAGATGATTGCGAACTACGGCTTGAGTAGAAGAAGAATTACGATATTTTATTCCAAGTTTATTAAGTCTTAAACAACAACAACTCTAATCTCGGTTGTCCTCACCCATTTTAGCGTACCTAAAATACCAACAAGCATACCATCCACATTTATAGCTCCATTAAGAATTATGTATTTCTATGTAAAACAAACTAACTCCCAACTGTTAATGACGTGATAGTTTTAAGGCCAGTCCCGAAACTTGTGACTAAGAACAAAGTTCTGAACATGCTTCTAAATTGAATGAACGTTACGTGCGAAGCTACCATGTGACGTCATCACTGGCTTGGAAGATATTAAGGCTTTGATAGTACCATTCTTGTTAGTGGTAAGCTCCTTGTGCAAAGGTAAATATTGGCGCCATAGGAACTCAGTTCTGCGTCATCCAACTATCCTACCTAATATCATTAATGTTTATCCTCTTGGATAGAATCAATTCATCAGTAGGTACTGCAACGATTGAGTTGGCATGGTTTCCAAGCCTTAAGATTATATGTTTCTGTTTTTAAAGAGATTCTCATATTTCTAATAAATTTGAAATGTTTTAAAACGCATTGATTTTTTTTAGGAAGGCATTTTTGTCACCTTCTAAGGCAGTATACGTTCTTGATTTCTACAAGTCCTCTTTTAATTTATTTGTATTTGTTTGTTTATTAGTCCATAGATTTTGTAACTATTACTATACATTCAGTAATTATATTGAAATACCCGAAAATTATTTACCTATTTGCAAATTTCTATAAATGACATGAATTGTGGCTTTAAATTAATTAATTCCACCGTTAGCTAAATAGTTCCGGTTACATTACTGCATAAAATTAGCATCCGCTATTTGGATGTTGTGGTATGCCAATAATTATGTATAATCAGAGAAATGTCCTAGAACTAAAAATTCGAAGACATGTGACATCTACCTAATCGCACTGGGCCCGCATCGTGGTTTACGGCCCAGAGAGGAGGTCTGTGTTCCAGAAATGGGAAGATTAAAAAGGCTGAAGGTGATGAGGAAAATATATTGTTTACCACCTTTGACACAAATTACCTGTAAATTGAAACTCTGCTAAGGCAGAAACTATCTATCACATTAACAAATAGACTTTAGAGTTTAGGGACTAGAAAAAGAAAAGAACAATTGAAAAAAAGAGCCATAGTGGATTGGCATACGCTACTAAAACGACACATGGGCAAGCCAAAAATTATGAACTTTTAACAATCGTTTTTTTCTATAGAATGTGACTTGTCTAGCTATCTGTATGATATGCTAGTCACATTAACAAACAATTAATAGCGATGAATGTACAACGTTAATCTCATTTGGCTACAGAATCACATTCTAAGATTGACGTAATCGGTTACATTACGCACAAGCACAGTCTCTAATATATCTTGATTGAAATACGAGTAATGATTTGATCACCCGCTTTTAATTATAGGCTTAAGATGAAATATGGACCGAGAGCGCCGACTGAATTTTACTTAGTTCTGAATTCCTAATTCAAGGTTTGGCTCTCGCCTATTTTCTCCTCCAATATTGGACCAATTTAAATGATATTCCATAAACTGTAAATGAAAGATATATACTATGCCTCTATGTTTGCTTTTTTGATGATACACTATCTTTAGAAGCACTAGAACCCTCGAAAAATGCTCAAAATTGCGCTGTCAACAGAGGCTTAGTGTATAAATTTGACAACTATAAATGGAAAAAGGAAAACATAGGGGCATAGCATAAATCTTACTTTCCAGTTTATATAATATTTTTTAAATCAGTTCAATATTGAAGGAGGAAATAGACGAGAGCCAAACCTCGAAATAAGACTTTTTACTAAGGAAATTCAGTAGGCACTCTATGCTCATATTTCCTCTTAACATTATTATGTGCCAGTATTGTCTGACTTGAAACTAATTTAGGAAAATGTGCGGCAGTAATCCTTGTGAGTGACGGACGTGTGCCATATCGTCACATTAATATTAGTACCTATAATATCACACCTGAAGGGCTAGGCAGAGATGAATTATAATGGGGATGATGAAAAAAATATCTATATAGTGCGTCAGTTAGACTACCTTAAAATATTGGACACGTATTTTTACCACTTTTTACTTTTGCCACGTAAACAAAAAATTACGACGATACACTGCGTTGAAGAAATATCGTGTGACGTCACGCCGTGCTACTCTTTTTACTGACAAGTGACGTCACAAGCCCCTACTCTTGAACTTTGAAGACCTTTATCTTTGTAAATTTTTATTGATTTGCTAAAGCAAAAAATACGGGTTCAATATTATTTGATAATCTCACTGACGGTCTAAATAGAATTCTCATTTATAGGAAACATCCCTATTGGCTTGCCATCAACCGGGCACAAATCCATATTCTGGGCTTGACAAGCACAATCAGCTCATAGTTTTTTAACGGGAGAGATACAGGCCTGTTTTCTGTTAGATTGAGTGGGTCGCGAATCGTTGTCCAGTAAGGATCGTATGTCGTGGTGACCCAGTGGCTAAGACCTCACCTCTCGTGCTTGAGGTCGTGGGTTCAAATCCGGGCAACTACCACTGTGACTTTTTCAATTCATATGTACTTTCTAAGTTTACTTTGGACATCACAGACAACGGTGAAGGAAAACATCGTGAGGAGACCAGCACCCTTATTGTGTAAGGTCATAAAGTAGAGTACGGATTGTTTCCCTTGCATTCATTGCTTCATAGGTTCAAAAATCCGTCTACTCGACAGCGTAAAACACACAATGAATATTGTTGAGTTACCAAAATAAAAAGGTAGGAGTGTGCTTTATGCTGTTAAAATAGATACTTAATTAGGGCGCTGGACTTATATAGTTAATATAACTCTGAAATGGCCAAGTCAGCGTCCAGTGGGGATACCAGAGGTGGCTTAATTAACTCTGACACCAGAGGTGGCATGGGTGACATGTTCACACGGGTCCTCGGGTCGAACTCAGGCACGCACTTTACTTTGTGTACATTATTTCATCACCATTGCTCTAAAAACGGTAAAGGAAATCATCTTGAGAAAACCGGCATGTACTAGAACCAACAATTGGAAGACGTGTGACATCCACCAAACCGCACTGGGCCCACGTGGTGCTTTAAGGCCCATTCCCTCTCTCACAGAAAGGAGGCCTGTGTCCCAGCATTGGGAACGTTGAAAAGGCTGATGATGATGTTGAAGGATCGGTGAATGACAAAAATACCTAAAGCATTATTAATTTGTCGAAGATTGATTTTATATGATTATTTGGAGAATTGGTTGGCGAACAATCCGTTCATCTGTAGAGACGTGATTGATTAATTCAGAACTTGATATACAGACTTTCACATGAAATAATATTAGTAGAACTAATATGATGGATTAGGAATTACAGGGTGATTGGTAAGGGCTAAAGAGTTATATCATGACGATGGCCGTACTTCCAGTACTATGTCTAAAAATAAACTCTTCTACAAATCAAATCGTAATGACACACGTGACAAAAACAAAGACACTTATTTTCGTCAAGATTCACGACGATTCTTGGTATGCTATTTACAATTTACATCTAAATAAAAATACCTTTTAAGCCATGATTACCTGTCACGCTTGATGTAGATTACACCCATCGAATATTGTGGAATCACTTAAACCAGAAATACAACCGCTGGAGCGCTTGATATCAAGCGAGCGACAGCTTGTCAATCTGCATTTTCCACACAAAATATTAAAGCCGAGATATTGCAGTACAGGAGTCAGGAAATTAAATTTTGAGCTGTCTTAATGTCGCAGTTTCGCATTTGAACCTGCTTGGGATGCAGACTGTACTGGTGGAGTTATAAGCATATAATAGAGTCTGTCCATATGAATAGAAACCTAATGAAGTGTTATAGAACTGTCCCCTGGTGCGGTGCCGATATTCTGAGACAGACAAAGTTTAGAGATAAGCCAACAAAAAGATGGACGGATTTTGTAAGTAATGATATTAATGAAAAACTTTAAACAAAAAATCAAACAGACTTCCAAAACAAAACACTACAAAGCGAAAAATAACTTTCTTCTCCTCTTTTTAGTTTTGGTAGGTTGGAGGTACCTTAACATGAAAATCATTTATAGCCAAAGTACTAATGAAGCCCAAACATGAGTACGATACTAGTTTTATTTCGGAGTTCCATTGGCCGTTGTGGTCTTCTTTATCTGTTCCACTTCACCAAATGAGACTTTCTGCGTGCAAATGATTGCATTATTGATGAAAATACCAAAATCGCTATATGTATATACCACCATATGCCTATAATATTTGATGAGTTCCCTCGATTTCTCTAGGATCCCATCATCAGATCCTAGTGGTATCGTGGTACCAGCCTAGGGATATCCTCTTTGACAACAAAAAAAGAATCATCAAAATTGGTTCATAAACGACGAAGTTATCCACGAACACACTTTTTTTTTTTTAAATAAACGGTCGAATTAAGAAACCTCCTCCTTTTTTGAAGTCGGTTTAAAAGGGATTAAATAACATTGTGGCGGTTTTTAGGGGAAAATTAAAGAAGTAAACGTATTGTTCCGATCAGTTACTTGGGCAAGGACAGGCAGATTATATAAAATATATTTTTTAGAACAATCGCGGCAGTATCTATTAACTCCAACAGAACCATTGAAACTCAGGGTGTAATTGAAATAACTCTAAACTTGAAAAAGGGTCATTGTACAGTATCATTATTTTATGAATATTGCACCACTTTCACTATGAGGTCCATGAAATTGCGAAAAACTATCTTAGTAAAGCCTGAGAGCAGTGGTGGCCCAGTGGTATCGGCCGCGACTTACAAGTTGTAGGTCGTGGGTTCGAACACAGGCAGGCGCTTTACTTTGTGTAAATTATTTCATCACCACTGTTCCCAAAACGGTGAAGGAAAACATCGTGAGGAAACCGGCATATCCTAGAACCAAACATTTGAAGACATGTGACATTCACTAAACCTCATAGAGCCCGCGTGGTGGATTTCGGCAGATTCCCCCTCTCACAGAGACGATACCTGTGTCCCAGTAGAGGGAACATTAAAAAGCTGATGATGAAGATAATGATCTTAATAAATCAATGAAATCGAAACATGTAAAATACACGTTTGCGTTTAGCAAACAAGCACTTCTTGGAGACAACCTGTATTTTATATTTCTATGGAGACAACCCTCCAGTGAATACGTAGGCTTTCTTTTAAAAGATTTGTGTGCCAAACAAAACCTTTTCGTCATGTTAAGGGAATCGTTTACCAAATAAACACTCAGGCTGATACAATTTTCAGGGAAAGTAATATCTTATCTCTACCTTTACTCATTTGCATTTTTTATGACAATGGAAGTATCAAAAAGAGAAAAGAAAATGGCATAATTGTATCAGAAATATGTAAGTAAATGTCAACCGATGTCAATGTCACAACGGCTTTTACTTAATTGATTGTATTAATATCAAGTTATAATATTATGGACATTAAGTCTATAGAGAATCTAGTTAGGTTTTTATAGAATGTCGTAGAAAGTATTCTTTTCCTGAGCCACCTCGGACCAGCCTCTGCAGTGGGCGTCTAGGTCGTCTTGCCACCTCTTTCTGGGTCGGCCTCTTATTTTTCTTTATTTTTAACCCAGAAAAATAAAGAAAAATAGGGGTGTTATAAGTTTGACATGTGTTGCTGTGTATCTGTGTGTCTGTCTGTGGTATCAACGGAAGCGCCTAAACGGATGAACTTGATTTTTGTTTGAAAGATGATTTTTGCGAAAGTGTTCTTAACTATATTTGAATAAAATCGGTTTTGCCGTTCAAAAGTTATGGGCGTTTTGCTGTTTGAATCGGGGTGTTTTTGGGGGTTTTTAAATTTGAAAATTTTACTTGTAAATCACTAAGCTTCATTTCAAGACTGCTTGAGAAACAGCTTGAGGTACTCTTATGTCCGGCATTAGACTGCGATAGAATGAATTCATTGATAATTTTAAAGGCATCTAACATATTTATTTTTAACATCCTAGTTACCTGAAACTATCTAATACAAAACTTCTACGTCCCTAACATTACCCAAAACATTGACAAACAATGAGAATTTCACGTCCCGTATCATTCGTATTGATTTCCTAGCAAAAACAATTGGATATTGCTTCCTCATACAATGTCTCTCTGATCTCTGTCTTGATACTTGATTTATGCTCCTGTTTACCGCAGAGAGGGAAGGGCTTATATGAACGTACAATTTATTTGCTCAAACCCATATCCGATTTTCAATATAGATTGTTATTAATAAGAGCTGTGTCTCCTTGTAGTTTAATGAAAAAGGTTAATCGAAGGAACCAATTTTAAATTAGTAGCTATTTTTTCAGAATGGTAGGCTGATTTTTCAACACAGTAAGGATTGGCTATTTGAGACATTACATATTTCATTTAACGTTTTCTTGCACTTTTCGACTAATTTCTGTATCCAATGATTCTGAGGCATTTGATACAGAAATGTTTTTTCATTTGCCCATCAAACATGGTTCATATAGCTGACTGCTTAGGGCGGTTTCGCACTACACGTCCGTGTCCGTGATTTGAGTTCCAAGTTCAAAATGTTCTATATTATGACGGATAGAGTTTGGATGTAGTGCGTAAGATTCCCCACAAGAAATACTACGGCTACTTCAGAACAGAAATTTCACGGGATCGGATGTAGTACGTAACTGCCCTTAGAAAGGCTGCTCATACGCTCCGGTGAACGGTAAGTGGTAATCAGAAAACTGGACTTCGGCTTCAACCTTCTTTCGGTCTTCAGCCTCGCCTTGCATAGCATTCACGTGATTTTTAACAGAGGAAGTTGAAGAATATTGTCTACACGCTATTTGAGCTTTATGCTGGTTTTGAAGACATTTTTACCGGTTCATTTCTACAAATAATTTGGTGTTTTCTAGTAGCCCATCAATTTGTTTAGGAAAGTATATAATAATATGACCCTGATTACTGTTAGTGCTACACGTCTGACCTTTTAAGAAAAATACGAGTAACGGTTCTAAAACTTATATCTACTACAAATACCAGACCTACTCAATGTGTGTGTAGCGTAAATAATCAAGAAAGACAACAATAATTTTCTTCAGCCATATTAATCAAAGAAAATGTGTTCATATGATGACAATAGAAGCTCACATACAACACATGTGTCGCCACTTATTAATATAGAAATCAATAGAGACTGTTGGTGCTGAGTAAGCCTTTAGCTATATTAATATTTCTTGTATTTCACATAAGACTAAGTCGCTAGACGAAAATTGAGGTGACAAGCGGAAACAAAGCTTACAAGTTTATCTAAAAGTAATGTAACTAGGTGTAGAATAATTTTTATTTTGTTTATTTTTGAGTTAGGGCCCGTATAGTATTTTTGTGATTTACCTATTATTATCATTTCAGCCACATGATGAGAAACAAAAAGAATAAATGGGCCAAAGAGGTAACCGACTGGTGCCCAAGGCAGTACAGAGGAAAGAAAGGTAGACAGTGTCGTAGGTGGGAGGACGACATAAAAAGAATAGAAGACATCACATGGACCCCCGCGTTAGGTTCCCGCATTATCGAGGTGTGGGGGTTCAGTAACCCACGGTGAAGCGAAGAGAAACCCGAGGAGGCGCCGCTCGTCAGGGCTTTTGCCGATAAGTCGACGACGTAGCGGCCAACATGTAGGTTGCGGTGCTGCCTGGGTGATTATTTATTTATTTATTCATTCTTCAACGAATTTACATTTGAGTCGAACAGTGCTTTTAACAATAGATATAACACAACAATTAAACAATCATCATAAGGTCAAAAAAAAACGAACACCATATTCCAGATTGGTTCCAACATTATTAGTCTTAATACAGATATAATTATATAAAACAAACCAACCCAACATCAATTTAAAATCAAAATAAATTCATTTCAAGAAATGTATGTCAGTAAAATTAATTAAGATGTAAAATGTCAGTCATGATAGAATGCCGGATACATATCTCTAAAGTCACAAAAATATAATCACATGTTAGTTCGAACTACTTTTATCTTTTTGAAACTCTTCTATGCTGTAATAACATTTCTTCAACAACAATGACTTCAATTTTCTCTTGAATTCATTTGGATTCATAGAGTTTTTAAATTGACAGGCAATTTATTGTACATATTCACTGATTGCACCCTTGAGGCATGTTTAACGACATTAAGTTTAGGCTGTATGAAGTTTGGTAGATCGCTTCTTCGCGTTTTTATTCTGATATGTCTCTGTCGGCGACATCGCAACTGAGTTTTTAAATTGACAGGCAATTTATTGTACATATTCACTGATTGCACCCTTGAGGCATGTTTAACGACATTAAGTTTAGGCTGTATGAAGTTAGGTAGATCGCTTCTTCGCGTTTTTATTCTGATATGTCTCTGTCGGCGACATCGCAACTGAGGCGGGCCGCGATGTGGCGCCTCCCAAACCCATACGATATCGCGGCTGAGGGTTGGAGGCCGCGGCGGGAGAGGAGTGCCGGTACTGCGGTGCGCCGCTCTCTCCACCTTCCGCGGCCTGGACGACGTCGCCACCATCTGATGGCGGACGGGGTGGGGCCGCAGGGGAAGAGGAGTGTCGGTATAGCGTTGGCCGCTCTCCCAATCCCCTGCGGCCGATAAATGGTAGGTAGCGGGGCCATTGACCTTGACCCTTCACAAGGGGACCAAAGGTGCCTTACAAGGGATCGCCCGACACCAATGTGCTGGTTTGGTCCCTGGGGTGGTCACGGTGCACAGTGTGTTCTGGTGCGCCGGTGACGGAAGTTACTCCCCAGAGGAGGGTCCGGTGACGGACAGCCGCGGCGGGTCCATATTCCCGCCATAAGCGCCACAGGAGGACGGACACCGTGGAGTTTTAGTGGGCTGGAGTCCCGCATAACTGCGCTATTTCCTAGTAGTAGCGCAGTATGCATGAGCAATTCTCCAAGCTAAAAAAAATAAAATAAAAAGGTATCACATGGAGGAGGATGACACATGGTCGCGTTCTGTCGAAGACTTTAGGGGAGGCCTATGCTGGGAAGCAAGACAGTCTTCGCGAAACGGATGTAAAATAATAACATTTTGTATTAAAGAAAACCAGCCCTGTTCGTCCTTCATCCAGCGGACATCTGCGACTCTCCTCACCAGCACCCTAATTGTGTAAGTTCAATGAGTATTGTGCGGATTGTTTCTCTTGCATTCATTGCTTTATTAATGTTCAAAAGTCCGTCTACTCGACACCGTAAAAAAACGCAATGAATATTGAAGAGTTAAAAAATTAAGGGAAGGAGTGTGCTTTATTTATTAATTTTTTTGTTTATCTTCGCATTGGAATGCCTTATAGCTTACACTAATAGAGCACAAACTTACTAATACTAACTATAAGTCCAGGTTTTCCTCACGATGTTTTCCTTCACAGTTGTCAGCGATGTTCATGATAAAAATTGCTTTGATTTGTGCTGTTACAACAGATACGCAATTAGGGTGCTGGTCATTCGCACAACGTAGACGCCCTCACGCCCCAAGCCACCACAGGAGACGACCGAGGCGTTGGCAGTCGCAAGCCGATTCCCTGCCACTGTAGGCGCGGGTTTGCGGACGGCGAGTAATGGGTAGCTCGTCGTCCGATAAGGACCAGACACGAGTCGACGGCGCGTAGTGTTCCACGCGCGCCTCAAACAGATGTCAGCAAAAACTGACGGGGTCACGGATAAATTTGAAAGAGAGTTACCGCGGCCCTGACACAAGCAACTGAAGAAACACAGGTGGGTTTTAGTCAGTAAAAGTCTGACACGCCGCGCTTAAACCAGAGCGGCAGAAGTCATTGGATGATGTCCTATCCGAAAAAAAAAGTATTTATATTGCTGGTCTTTCGTCCACCTTGTGTAAAGCCTTCCACAACGCTACGTCTTCAGGTATGCGGTCGCCACTCCTGCACCTTACGGACTCATCGTACATTCTTCCTGTGAGAAATGTATCCTGCTCACCTTCGGGTTAGGTCGGTTACCCCGGTTCGCCTGAGGTTATGACAGACAAACGTTGTAAACCCTGAATTGTATGTTATACAAGTGCTAAAACGTTTAACACAGTAACTGTGTAAAACCTTTTGGCACATATTTCGCATAAATACTAAATCCTAGTTCTGGCAAACGTTTTGTGTTAATCCCCTGCCAACGTGTATATTTGGTGTAATATTCTAACTATAAGCCATCAAAATGATTCAGACTCTACGTGTGACTTTTAAGCGTCAATAACGGGTTAGATATTAGATCCCAACGTTGCCAAAACGTTCGCTTATATTATTGTTTCGGGTTAAGCCTGTCAATTCTAATAACGGTTACAAAAGCCCCCAGAATGATTTTCGCCTTTCATAAAACGTTAAGAATCTGACTTGGTAAGGGAATAGGGGAAATAACATATACTTTTCCCGAAATTACACCAAATGCTGAGTCGAGACTTCCCATTATATATCCATCCCACTTTCCTCGCCTTTTTGCTGTATTTTAACAGAATCTGTGCTCCGAATAGTTGAATGTTTACGTTTCATTTCTTTAACAAAACTTATTCAAATATTATTTTTCGTTTCGCGATTCAAATGACATCCCTGAAGGTTTGTTTACTAAATTCACGGGACCCGATATTTTTATCCAATGTTTTGGCTCGATTTATTTTGGGTGATCCTTTGTAAATGTTGACTGTACTATTGACTTTTATTAGCGTGTGTGTTCAATGATATTTTGGGTCTAACGAAATGGCTATTTATTGACAGTTTATTTTAAGGTTCCGTACCTAAAGGGTAAAAACAGGACCCTATTACTAAGACTCCACTGTCCGTATGTCTGTCTGTCACCAGGCTGTATCCCATGAACCGTGATAGATAGGCAGTTGAAATTTTCACAGATGATGTATTTCTGTTGCCGCTATAACAAGAAATACTAAAAACAGAATAAAATAAATATTTAAGTGAGGCTCTCATACAACAAACGTGATATTTTTGCCGTTTTCTGCGATAATGGTACGAAACCCTTCGTGCGCGACTCGCACTTGGCCGGTTTTTTTTTGGGTTTTACGGTTTTAGGTAGGTGTCGTTATGTGTCCTAATTATTTAGTAGCATTACACACTGGTTCACCTACTAATAAACAAAAAAAAATATAAAAACCATGTTTGCGTTTTATTTCCCTGGATGACTTTATCTCAAATAATAATGATAAAACATAGTCAACAAAATTTACTATTTTTTTGAATGTAAAATTATCTAGAATAAAGAGAACTATTAACAAAATCTAGGTTATGACCACAGATCCACACATAAACACAGATCATTTGGCTCTACAGAATGAAATAAAATTTATATTTTCTTGTGTTGGCTTCTAGATACCTAGAAGCTATGGAAATGTATGTACAGACAGACATATTAATTTATGTACAGCTACAAAATCGACATGAAATTCAGACATCTTCTGAGCTATTCAAATCATTTGTATCTTGTTTAACAGCTGTAGATGGTCAAACTAATGTTCAGTTTGCACCATCAGCATAATATCCTCGTCACTGTGAACAGGCATTTGTATTCAAAATAATACTCATCCCGTATTTTGTACGAATTTGTAGCATTCTGTCTCAGAATTGGGAACAAAGTAATGTCTCCATTTGTGGTTCTTAAAAGATTCTGTGAAGAATACGTTTATTTGAATAAAATAGGCTTATTGTTTAACAAAAAGGAACGCTTAATACTGTAGAATTTGAGTAAAGAGTACATACTAAATATTTGAAAGATCTTATTCAAAAATTCTTTGAAACAAACCCTTTTGAAAAGAAAAAGGTCCGAGGTTTGGGCAGTAGAAAGTATAATAAATAGGTTATGTATGTTAAACACCAATCCTAAACTCACCAACCTTCAAAGGTAAGACCTCAACTGTATTTTCAAAATAGTATAGCATCATAATTTTACTATAAAGATATTCTTCTGAAAATTGTTTTATATTCATTACCGATTGTTACATCAAACCCCAGAAATCACGAAACAGTATCACAATACCAACGATAAAACTTTTCGATTCAAATGGAAATCTTGTAAAACTATTCCAAACAAAAAAAAAACGAGATTGACCAGCCAATTACGAAGCTTTGGCTGCTAAAAAAAAAATTGAAAAACCGCGCTAGTTCATTAGTGTTTCCCGTTTTGCTGGACAAAGTTGCCCGCTTTCCCCGCAAATTCTGGCTGGCGAGAAACGCTGACGATTTAGAGTGATCGCCTGAAGCGAATTCTAGAATTGAAATTGATTGGATTTTGTTTTTGGTGTTCTAAATCTGAAATGTTTCGATGGGATTGTGCAGGTGAAGATTAAAATTGTCTATTACCAGTTTTAGATAGGGTTTGGTTGTTTTAGGAAACTAAGAATTCGAGTAGAAAAAAATATAAACTGCCTTATCAGTCAAAGTGAGCCTCGTGTCTCCTGCGCGGGTCACAGATAAATAATTTTCTTTCTTTCAGTGAACCTGTGACGGACCGAAATAGCCGCAGTACTACTTCTAGTAGGGATTGCACACTAGATTCGAACTTCGTTAGTCTGAATTCAGAACATTTATTTATTTCATTAATTTGTATAGAATTAATTTGAATTCGAACCGCACACAGACATTTAGTGACATAACATTATTCATTATCTAATAGTCTATTCATATTAAACAGAAAATAACCAAAATGATAAATGTGACACAATTGGTTGTTTCCCTTTTAATGTAAAGATTAATGGATTTGTTCCTACTCAACTAAATTAGGTACACCCATAGCTCTTTTATAGATACTTTTATAGCTCGACAGAAAAATTAAATTATGTAAAATAATTTAATCCTATAGTTTCCAACTACTGAAAATATTATATACCACAGTGATCATGGATGAAAAGAGATTGCTTGTAGCAGATATGAGTTTGTTGAGATGGATGTGCGGAGTGACGAGAATGGATAAAGTGAGGAATGAGTATATTAGAAAAAGTTTGAACGTAGCGCCAGTGACAGAAAAGTTGAAAGGAAACCGTTTGTCCTGGTATGGTCATGTGATGAGGAGGGATGAAACGCATGCTACTAAAAGAGTTATGAATATAAATATGGACGGATGGAGAGGGAGGGCACGGCCAATGAAAAGATGGATGGACTTTGTGAGGAGTGATATGAAAGAAAAGGGAGTCAGTGATAGCGTGACGGGGGACAGGACCGTATGGAAGAAGAAAACATGTTGCGCCGACCTCAAGTAATATGGGACAAGGGCAGAAAGATGATGAGTGATTAGTGTTCATTGTAAAATGGCTCAAGTTTGAATATTAATCTTATTCAATTTATGGTGTCAAATAAAATACATTGACCGTTACGAGAATTTAATTTTAACCGGTTTTAAACACTTTAAGATCAAGCATAAAATGAAGTTTCATATTAATATTATCAAGGGTAGTTTGTATAACGAGGTTAATTCTATTAAAACGTCGATCTATCTCTATAAAATTGAACCAATTCACTGAAAACACGAATTCATTTTAAAGTGGCTCCAAAAATAATTCCGCACAGTTACGTATCTACCTCTTTTATTTTATACCAATCGCTTTTTACCTATGAAGAACACAGTACAAGCGATCCATCTTATTATTTCAATTCAACGTAACTTTTTCTTAATTAATTGTATCCATTCCTAAGATTATTTGAATCAACTTATATTATAATTTATCAATATATACGATACTATATATATAAATACTTATACTCATCTGCATTTTCCTTCCCTTAGGTCAAAATCCTACACGATTGTTTCTTTAAACAGTACACAATATGCGAACTTGTATGTGACAGAAAGCTTACAATCCCATCGCACTATTCCCAAACCACTACAACTCCTGAAATCCAGAATCAACAGTGAAGAAGGCTTAATAATATCTACCCAAATCTCTCATTACAAACCACACAATCAATATAATTTCAATAAATCCTTTACTTATTCCTAACTTAACCCAAACTTAGGAACTATTCCGTTCGTTTTCCGGTGTCACCCCCGTTTCCCAGGCCTTCTCTCCAAGGGGCACTTAAGCGTATGACACGCCTCTTCGAGCGATTGCGTGACATCTGCCCCGAGCCTTAGAGTGACCGCTTTCTGGGGCTAAGAGGACCGCCCATGCGGTTATAGAAATACGTAGGTTCGTAAAGTTAGATTCTACTAATACTATTGTTAAGGTTTTAGCATAAGCATGTTCTTATACTGTATGTCGTTTTGTGACTTTTCTTTCTTTCTTCTTCTTTCTATGTTATCTGTGTAAAAATTTAATGATCAATAGTAACATCATGTCTATTCATTAAAAGTGGCATCTAGATTCCTTTACTTATTCTCAACTTAACTCAAACAAAGGGCTATTCCGTAATTTTGTCGGCCCTTCTCTACAGCAATCCCGTGACGTCTGTCCGGAGCCATAAATTGACCGCTGTCTGAGGCTAAGAGGAACACCCACGTAGTTATACAAGTTGGTATGGTGTGTATGTGGAGAAAAGTCAGTAGAAAACATATTTAGCAGCTGAGAATCAGTGTCAGGCGGAAGTGAATTGCCATCTAAAATTATGATGTGCAGAGGTTTAAGTAGAAGTACCAAATTATTATCAATACCTGTATTTATTTTTATTTACCGAAGCCAATAATCTAATTTTCTTTCTTTCTTGTATATTTATTTACCTCTAGGGCAATTTGATATTGTTTCTAAAAAGGTGACTGCCAATTACTGTCTCATTATATTATTACTCGGAATAACAATTTGTTGTACGAAGATTTAGAAATTAGGTATTATATTTGAACGTTGAAACGGATGCTTAAAGGGAGACTTTAAGCAATTGTTTCAACGTTCACTAATCTTAACCCCAAGTTGCTTTAATTAAATACTTTGTTTGCCTGAACCCTTAGTAACTTTGATCCAATTTTCAGCTACCTTTAACCTATCCAAAAAAAGAGGCAATTAACAAGAACTCTTAATTTTACTTCATTCACAGCCATCGTGTTTTAATTTGCTCAAAAAATGGAAATGGAATTAACCAAAATAATTAAATCAAAAGGGAAACGTGTTGAAAAAGTAATTAAGCAACTTTTGTCTTTTTACAAACATCAACTCCTGTTTTTGTTGGGTACACGTGGTTTCAAAATTTCGTGGTTCTGGGCTAAAAATAATTGAAACATTGTGGACTGAACTTTTAGTTCTGCTTTTTGCCCTAAACTTAGTAACGCCTGACAGCGCCTCGTGTGACCACGTAGGCAGGTTTGGGTGTGAAGCTTATATAGTTTTTTTTACCCGACTGCGGGAGGGCAATGGTTTTCAAGCGTATGTATGCCCATTTCTATAGCACGCTCTACAGCCCAAACGGCTTGTCGGTTTATGACATATGATGTGTCGTTGGATTCGTCTCGATTGTTGGAGTGACATAGGCTATATAATTTTTTTAAACAGCCCCCCCCCCCTCTCCCCTAAAAAGGGGGGGTTATAATAGGCCATTCCTAAAATATATATTTTGTAATAATTGTATGTTTCTATTTTGGCACAAATTCAAGATAAGCGTAACTTTGATAGCATAATAGCCACATAACTTATTTGGAAAACTCGTTCATTAGGTACTTAAATTTAAAAGACTGAAATAAAACAAATTACTTTTACATTTTCAGTTCCTTTTTAATGCATTCGAAGGCAATGCATTGATTGTCCTGTAACTAGCTAAGTCTAAAAAAAATACTGTCATCTCTCGGCATGTGAAGGCATGAGACTAAATGAGTGATGAATTGGAATTTAAGGAGGGAAGCAAACGGAGTGAAACGTCAAAGAAAATATTCAGGAATTATATGACAGAAAAGGTGGTATAATGACACCAGATAGCGGAAAACGGAAGAAGAAATCGAGTTTTGTTATCCCCAAGTAATATGCGACATGAACAGGAAGATGATCTCTAAAAATTATACTACAGACCATAATAGTTAGGAGTAAATTCGAGACCGATAAATTTAGATGAACAATAGTGCTATTCTGCACAAAAAGTCAACGTGATGACTTAGTGAAGTGATATAGAAGAGAGCTGCCAATCGCTAGCATGGATTGGAAGTAGCATTATTATTATTATATACTTTATTGTACACCACTAAAACATACAGGACAAACATTTACAAAAACAGGTGCACAATGGGCGGTCTTATCGCACTAGACAATCTCTTACAGACAACCTTTGGATGGACTGAACGAGGGGAGATGAATTTAGGGCTGCCAGTGTACCAAATATCATAAATAATATTACTTAAACATAATAAAATAAAATACATACAAACAATACTACACAATAGACTAATAAATATCAAATTGATAACAGAGAAAGAAGAAGAATACAAATTATATTGAAAGGTAATGCTCCTTTACCGTTTTCATAAATGTTGGCAGTGTTTGAGCACGTCTTATTTCAATAGGTATCGCTCACTTCGAGCTCACATCACATAAGTCATCACGGTGTAGATCGGCTGAAAGTCACATAACTTTATTCAGACAATCAAAAATTTAGATAATCCCCTACATAACTTTATTCGAAGATAAAGACTAAAATATGATAAAGTAACAACCCAAAACTCCTATATTTTAACTGTCAATTAGGTATAATAATCTCTACAGCAAAAGAGATCTCAAAACCAGAACATTTCAAGAAGAGGACCCCTCATTCTTATACATGACGGCCATTTAAAGTCACAATGAAGTCGAGACACCGAGATAGACCCCCTAATTGGGTCCATCAGAGCCGTTGTCCTAGTTTGTATCGCGTCGATTATCATAAACCCCGAAGTGACTGAGTTTTTTTATGTTAAGCTAGAAGTGAAACTGTGTTACGAAAATGGATGTTAGCTAGTTCAAGGATTGCATTGTAACTAGAGATCTTTTGGCAAAATAAAATGTACAGGCAATGGGAAATGTATTTATTTTTCTTTTATTATCTAAGAATATTTTTACAAACATTTGTTCAATGTAATACAAACCATCGCGGGTTTAACAGCGGTATATTACGCGGTATATTCTGTTTTTAGTATTTTTTGTTATAGCGGCATCAGAAGTACATCATCACGGGACCTTATTACTAAGACTCCACGATCCGTCTGTGTGTGTCTGTCTGTCCGTCTGTCACTACGGTGTATCTCATGAACCGTGATAGCTAGATAGTTGAAGTTTTCACAGATGATGTATTTCTGATGCCACTATAACAAAAAATACTTAAAACAGAATGAAATAACTATTTAAGTGGGGCTCCCATACAACAATCATATTTTTTTTGCCATTTTGTGCCATAATGGTACAGAATTCTTCGTGCGTGATTCCGACTCGCACTTAGCCAGTTGTTTTTATATAATAAGGCAAATGAAATCAAGACTAGAATTTTAATTTAGATTCTGCGTTTACCAAATCGCACACAGTGCCGCAAAAATGCATGAAAGTAATAGAATTTTAATTTAGGCACAATTTATGTTTTTAATTCGTGACGCCTTTTTCCAACTGAGATTAAACTACGCCAAATGTATACGGACGTGGGTGGTGTACTAAAATAATAGTAGCATATTTTTGCGTAAAACACTTTACAATAATAATTTTACTCAAAGTTGCCTATTTCAGATGGATTCTACATCCTTTCCTGACATTAACAGAGGGCTTAGAAAAAAATAATTTAAAAAATATCAAAAGCCCGACTGCTTAAGAAGCGAACTAAAAAGAGGTAAACAAGAAAAAAATCATGTTGTGCCGTCGGAGGATACATATTCGCGAGCTGGCTGACCAAAACTGGATTGGCATAAGCAGTCGGGTTTTTCGATTTTATGAATGAACTTTTTTTATTTATAACTTTTTAGTTAATATTTTTCTTTCGGATTAGGCACATTTGAACATATAAGTTTAACATATTTATGGAATCACCTCTTTAAACCCTTTAATTTGATACCCCACACGAAGGGTTTAAAAGAAAAAAAATATTGAGCCACCACAATATGCCACCCAAAAGCCGCCATTTTTATATTTTCCTATTTTAATGTAGCCAGTGGCACTCGCAAGGTTTAGGATTGACATACGAATCATCAAAATCAGCCAACGCGTCTGGTCTCTAGTACGCCACATAGGTACAAGCATACCAACATAGACTGATAAACACATTACCATCCTTCAGCAGTCGAGTAAAAAGTTGCCACGTGTCTTTTCGGTAACGCTGGTTAATTATGTACATTTTCGAAAGTTCTCGGTAAGGCACCGCCTTTGTTTGTAGAATGATACTTTGTGTACTTAAACCCCTGCCTACAATTTAATAAATAGGCGTGATGTTACATAAATAGGAAAAAAAGACATACATCTCTGTCTCCTTATTATTCCGCTGTAGGTGTTAGCTCGAATCGCAAGTCAGTCGTGGAAACGGATCACCTTACCGAGACAAGTGATAAATGTAGTTTTGCCGTGTGGGCCAAACGATCTATATTTAAAAGTAGCTAACCGGGTATTTGCAATAGAAAATTTGCCTATTTTTGAGCTAGGAATGTCAAAACCTTCTCAAACTACCTAACAATATGACAGTAAGATTTATATCTTACAGTCATATTATTAGGTAGTTTGTTAAGATATAATCTTACAGGATCATGTCGTTTCCAAAAAAAAAGTATCTCTTCGTATGACCACCACTAGATTACAAAAAAAGTGACTTCGTTTGTTTCTGTCATGAAAAGAAACTTATTTTTTCTGCTAGAACAATCAATAAAAATATAATGTGCCAGCAATATTGTGTGATGAATTAGGTATGTACATAGAAAAATAATTGTCTATGACCCCATGTTATGCTTTATTTGAATTAGAATATAATGAATGCGAAAATAAATCAAAGGTCAAATAAATATTGATATTTCACTGAGACGTGAATTCGAAATGGACATCAGCCATAGAGAATGTATTATTCAGTAATGGATCATCACCATTCACCATCAACATATTATGACGAAAACCAAAAAAAAACAGCCATAACATTTGACACTTTCTACCAAAACAAGCATAAACCATAATCTCAGACACCCCAAGCAGCTTAAACGCTACATATAAAACAAAAAAGTGTCCCTCAAGGACCCCTTATTGGGTCCCTGTTGGTGTCCCGAATTTATTCGTCAATTATCATTATTTATGCTCTCTTTTAGCATATAAGCGACTGTTGGAGTTTTTTGGCAGCCGTTTTGGTAAACAATGGGAAGGGAGACAGATTTAGAAGTTCCATGATTGAGTTGAACATCGTACAGATATGGGTAGAAAATACTGTTTTGTTTGTACTTGGTTGAATGAACTCTTTATTTTTAAATGTAGAGTTGAAGATAATAAGAATGATAATCAAGTTAAGGGTAGATATGTCAATGATTTCTTTAAGGGGTAGATAAAGTCTGTTTGGACGATGTCGAGAAGTGTCCAATACTTTTCGACACTAGTGAGACCAAGCGAGTTAACGACACCAAGTGCCACAAGTGCAAAATATTTTTATATGAGACAGACCACGTGACATTTCCGTGACAATTCTATACATTTTAGTATTTTCGACAATGGTTATTGCTCATCATTCGCTGATAAAATGCCACTCTAAGTCCTCATATAGAAGAAACTAGCTCTGCCCCGCGGCTTCACTCCCGTCAACTGGCTACCTACCCTAACTACCTACCTACCCACCTACTCTACCCTGCCTACATACAAACTAAATTGTTAAACTATTTATTTGAATAAGAATTAATACTACGATACGAATGTAACCAACTTTTGTTTCTACCGGCTATCTATTTAAATTGTAGAACACAAAAGCTGCTATTGTGACTTAACTTTGATAGTTAGATATATACCCTCCCAGTCTTTTTTGTAGGTAATAATGAGTACTTTAATTATGTAGTACATATTTTTTATGTATCATCAATAGTTTTCTCAGCGCACGCCAAATAATGAATTTTATAGGCAAAAAATGTATACTTCCGGTTACATAATTGCAATTTTCTTAAGGAGCTCTATTTAAAAAAAAAACAATTATAGCTGAAGTTACTTCTTAATAATTTAGCTTTATATTGGTGAAAATGTTTATAACGGCCCAGTAGTTACGTAGCCTATTCGGTACAAACAAACAAAGAAATCTTTCGTCTTTATAATATTATGTTAAGTATAGACTATAATGACAGAATGAAGAAAGAAAAGAAAGTTCAACAGCCGTACATTAAATCAGTTTTCAACAGAATCTTGCAAGTTTTGATTGTTTCTCCTGATAAATACCCATTCACCTTTCCTTATGCAAAACTCAAAAAGTAAAGTAAAGGTCCCACCGCGAACGGCGTTGCACTTAAAATATTAAACTGTAATCCCGACCCCTCCATTACCGAATCTCGAGAGAATTGCAAAATTTTCAACAGTCAACGTTAAATAAATGTTTCCTCAAACTCTGGGAAAGTTTTACAACTTTACGTCAACTGGATTGACGCATTACATTTTTGATGTCAACAATCTGTCACTGGTATGAAATAAATATTTGGTTTGACATAAGGTGCGAAGTGTTCGATGCAAAGTTGTAATGTTATACCTAATGGATGTGTTTGAAGGCCTGCTTGTTACATTTCCTGTGTGTTCCTGTCAAATTATAATGTGTTTATTTTACTAGTGTGTAGCTGTAGACCGTATAATAAAAATAAATATCTATATTTTCCAAATCAATGATTAACCTTGGACAATTCTAAAGCTGCGTCTTCGCTAGACGAGCCGAGCACAAATAACGTAAATTAAAAAAATGAACCACAAAAAATGTAACGATGTAATGTGTGTGTATGTCTATGTGTAATGTGTATTGTAATGTAAATGTGGGCCGACTTACGAGCCTCGAACGCCGCGGACAAATACGCCGCGAACGGCTCCGCTCGTCTAGCGTAGACCCAGCTTAACAAAGTTTCATAGGTAGGAATAAAAGAAATATATTAAGAGTATTCGCTTATGATATCTTACCATACATGAACATATATCGCCGGTAAATCACACGACTGAAACCCTGACTGAGTCCTTAGGAACAAACTTTTCTACGTTTGTCCCAGTAAGCTAAACAGAAAAATACCGACATTCTAAATGAAACAGATGGCTTAAAAAATAAAGTATTTCAGGATAAACTTTTTATTTTAAAGCCATTAAAGCATTTGTGCTCCGTCTAAAATTTCAACATTTCAAGGTATTTTTACGTGGCCAACAAAAAATTATTATGACTCCTATAAAATTCTAATTTATTCTGTTTACCCAACGACTGTAAAAACAATGACTCGTTTGCTAACATTGTAAAAATATGAAATTGTTTTTTGAACCTTTGCCGACATTTTTATTTATTTAATGAATTTTATGCAAATCTAGGCGCTTCACATAAAACACACCTCTTTTAACTGTTATGTGAGGGGCACTTACAGTGGTTGTATCTCGATCTTTTATTCTCTGTCTGTTAGAAAGCAAACGTACACAGGTTTATAAATTTACGAAAAATATTTAGGGGAACATGCGGAGAGCTTTTAGTGTCCCGACTACCTGAAACCTGAAACAACTAACGGTGACTGCTAACTTGTGTCCTTTATTTTGGGTTAGCGTTAGCGTTAGCCTAAAAGTAGCTGAAATTATATTTTTGACACGTATTCTGTCTGACGATATTCACTAAAAGTGCTTTAAATAATTCACAGAATGTTTTACCTCCTCAATAGATAGTTGTCTATTGTATCATAAAGTAGGACTGCTCGGTGGTCTTGTAGTCGCAAATTGTATTGCTGGATCATGAGATCCACAGGATTCGAATCCCGGGTCAGGAGAGTTTTGTTGGGATTCTCCATCTTGCACTTTACAGATAAGTAGCTCTCCTTAATCTGGTTTTGTGTCCAGTTTGATTTAAATCAAACTGGCAAAATCTGAATGTATTATAAACAGCTATACCATATCGTGTTTTGAACTTTTGCAGACATTTTTATTTATTTAATTATATTTATGCAATATAAGTTTTTAAACTGTCATGGTCACTAACACTAATATTAACATTATAAGCGGGATATTTACCATGTTTACTATTTGTAGCGAGTTTCCGATATTTCGGTGCTGTTGCAAGCACCATGATCACGGATAAACTGAAGTCATTCCGGGTGGGTGTTTATGAGGAGACAAAACGGTCTACCCTCTTTCTTGTTCGTTTTTTGCACTCGGTACCGCTACCATTGTCACTCACTTCAGTTTACCCGTGATCATGGTGCTTGCAACAGCACCAAAATATCGGAAACTCGCTACAAATAGTAAACATGGTAAATATCCCGCTTATAATGTTAATATTATATTTATGCAAATCTGTGAGTGAGGGTTGTACCTCGTCCTTTTATTATTTTTCTGTTATAATGTAATTTTATAAATTGACGAATAATATTTTAGGAAACGTGAGAACTTTTAGCGTCCCGACTACATGAAACCTAAAAACTAACGGTGACTGCTGACTTGTGTCCATTATTTTGGGTTGACGTTACGTAAAAGTTGCTGAAATCAGAGTTTTTGACACGTGTTTTTGATACAATACACGCTTGGACGTTGAGTTCCGGATACCAGAGGCTCTAGGCAAGTGGAATTCTACCATCAAAATCGTGGCGATAGTGATTATCAACAAGAAAAATATAAAATTTAAAAAAAACCCCGACACGTTTTTAGTAGTAGGCTCGCTTCGATCGATAATCTATTGAACACGTAATTATGACACGATATCTTGCGAAAACAAGACACGTTTTTAGTAGTAGTAGTAGGCTCGCTTCGATCGATAATCTATTGAACACGTAATTATGACACGATATATTGCGAAAACACCCCGATTCAAACATTAAAACGCCCATTAACTTTAGAATAGCTGAACAGATTTTCATCAAACATAGCTAATAACACTCTAAAGCTGCTGAAGGAAAATAGTTTTAGAGCTTTATATAGTTCACACGGAAATCAAAACAAAACAATAATAAAGTACTTCGTTCTGAATTCAAATTATTATACACAATTAATTTAATAATTGATCGTTTGTATTCGGCAATGCGATGATTGCCGAGGGACATTAAGAAAGTAGTTATACTGTACTTATGTGCTTATACATGCATATGAATTATCTGCCTCCCAATCTCCATGTTTCTATAGTCCCGAATCATTACACGAACGTATAGGGCGGCCATAATCTTTGGATTACTTACGGAGCAATTACTTTTAATATCTCTCCTGCGCACATTAGCGTGTCTGCCTCCTAATAACCCTTTTCCGCTAAATTGACTTTTACGAGACGCGACGGAACATACAACGACTTTTCCAGCGTACTTATTTTCCAGTATAAGTTGAACTCGCATCGTAAGCTGTTAAAAGCCTCGTTTCCATTTTTTGTCAACTTTACTAAAACAAATATCAGCTTTACTAACGCGGATTTATGCTAGCCTGCATCATCCTACTACTGGGCAGAGGTCCTCATTATTTCCAACTTTTCATATCCTGGTTTAATGTGTGGTGGGTTGTTTTGTCCAACTCATCCCACTTTAGGCTATGGGGAAATCTTTATATTCTCAACAATTAAGTAAATTTCAGAATGACAAATACTATTGAAAACGACATATTTTTTTTTTTGTATTTGTAGCACTAACTGAACTTTATGAGCGGGTTTCAATGCTATTCCTTCAAAAACATTTTTGGAACGAAGTTCCTTATCGTACATTATAGTTTTGATTTGTTTGCAGGGTGAGGGGCTAGACCATCAAAAACTGACACCTTTTTGCAGTGATTTTTGAGGTACTTCCCGATCACATAGGAAACTAAAACCTTTTTCAATCGATTCAGCTTGCCACCAATTCTGAGACTAAGCAAAAATATTTATAGTTTTAACGTTTCAATACCCTTTTTTATTAGGTAATATAAATAATTATGCTTGATGAATTGTGCGAGGCACAGCGTACTACATGCAGGATAGTACAGGCGAAGAACAGCACAAAAGGGAGACACCGAGGCGAGAGCCGGAGGCGGACGAAAATAACCGAAGACGTACGAGCGCGCGCTGACTAGACACTTACAGTACCTACGCTAGCAGCCGCTATTGTTTGTTTACTCTGATCATCGACTGTGTGTTATTGTTTATTTCAGTATCATCATATTTTACGAAACTGAAATACTGTAAATCTAATGAATCGAACTCCGTTCCAACCGGCAGGCTTATTACGTATCTTTTGCAAGAGCAAAACGATAGCGATTTTTGCGTAATAATTGCTCTTTAATACAAATGTTTTAGAGTTGTTGGCGGTTTTTTTTTAAATAAGTGCATTTGACAAACAGCGAGCTATTAGCAAACGATTGTGTAGGACCTACCATACCTACACTGCAGGTAATTCCGACTTTTATGACATAAAGCGTTTTGATCGCTATCGTTTTGCTCTTGCAAAAGATACGTAATAAGCCTGCGGGTGTCCATGATACACTCTCTCTTTTTTTGTTTACCTCTTTCAAAACTAAATTTCAAATAGAGTTTAGGCTTGCTTGTCCTTTTCAGTATACGTAAATTTTTCGGTCAATATTTTAAAACTAGACCAAACTCTTTTGAACAAAAAGTCGGTATTATGAGAGGTCAATTTATACTGGAAGGGCAAACCTGATGCGCCACCAAGCGTACTGTAACAGATGTTAAGAATCACATGCGATCGTGAGTGTCAAACGGAGTGGATTACTATAAAGACGATATCTCCGTCTCTTATGTAAGTACTTTAGGCCCTTTTTACTACCCGTTTGAGTCGAAAGGAGGGCAGTGTGTTTACGAGAGGTTAAGTACTTATGTATGTTTTTTGATAGAGCCTAAACGGGGCGATCGATTTAGACGAATTACATATTTAAGAACTGAAAGGTCCGCTCATAAAACATTACGTCAATTGCCGCGCAGAGTTAGTTAGACAGAGATAATATATGATATGTATGTGAATGTTTCATCGGGTCTAAAAACTTACCAAGCTCTTAATAAAGTTGATAAAGATCGAAATGATAGCTCACAAGTCGTGTACCCAGTGGTGTTGCCATTTGGCAGTAATCATTAGCAACTACAACTTTTATACCTGTTTTAACCACTATTCAAAAATCTTTTCTTATTGGTAATATTTAGTGTACTCGTAAGAACTTTTGCGTAAAATGTTATGACCTAACCTGGGTCTAAGTTAGGCCACAGTTAGGCCATATTTTTTTATGCAAGACCGCTTTGGACTGTGTGTAGCCAGTCATTGAATGTATTTAAGATATTTTAAGTAACACAGAGCCATTATGGGACTTTAAACATAACTGATGAAATATGGGTGTACCTATTTCATCAGTTATGTTTTTCATTCGAGATTGATGTTCATTGGAGAAATACCTCGTACATATATACCCAAGCTGAAGAAAACTTGGCTCGTTTTATATTACAACATTCTCAGCACACGTCACAACATAACACAACTACCTTATATTTTCATTTGTTTACGGCGTGAAACCTTCAAAAGGCGCCTGGACTTTTTAGGCATCGAGGTGGCATAAAACAACTATCTACCCACCTCTTGTCACGACGTATATCACACCATTTTCAGCACACGTCACAACATTACACAACCACCTACCTCTTGTCACGACGTATAAAAATTAATCTCACAATAATTTCTCTCCCTACACTACAAGACAAAAGCCTGAGTGTTTTCTCATGCCGCACACGACTTACGGGTGTATGCCGCGATAAACAAGGAAACATTATGTTGTTTTGTTTACCAAGTAAGATAATAAAGCGTCTGCGATGCTTATATGTAGATTGACATTTCATGTTCTTTCCTAAGCTTCCTCGGGGTATGTTACATGAGGTCGATTACTGACGGCTGTATCCTAGACACGAGAACGATGTAAAAATATGGTTCTTGAAGAGTTTTCTTAGTGATATTAGCAGTCAAATGAACGCTTTTTATCTTATCTTAGGGATTCGTGAGCCATGGCGGCCGTCAATTAATGAATTCTTATTATTATTATCTGGAGAAACTCAGAGGAGCTCGTGGCTAAATAATAACAGCTGCACTGGTCGATCATCAAGATTAAGCAAAGCTTGACGAGGTCGGTCCGTGGATGGGTGACCATTTCAACATACCGAGTTTCCTCCGTGCCTCGGAAAGCACGTTAAGCCGTTGGTCCCGGCTGTCATTTGAAGATCTTTGACAGTCGTTACGAGTAGTCAGAAGCCTGAGATCTAACACCAGTCTAGCCAAGAGGAACCGTGTTACCCAGTTACTGGGTAGTGGAGGTCAGATAGGCACTCCATGTAAAACACTGGTGCTTAGCTGATTCCGGTAATACTCGAAGCCGACCCCAATATAGTTGAGAAAAGGCTAGGCAGATTGATTTTATCTCGAGAAACTCTAGACAAAAAACATTATATCGAACGCGTCGCGATAATGATTGGAGAAATTCCAAAAATGTATAGCATTGTCAAGCGCTCTCAAAATGACACGTGATCAATGGCATTTCAACCATCGCGGGCTCTAACAGCACTCTTGAAACTTCCAACACTTTGACAGGCCCGGGAATCGAACCCAGGACCTCATGCTCAGCAGTAGCGCTTGCGACCACTCGACTAAAGAACTTTATAAAGTTGTAAAATACCGCAACGTAATTTTATACCCATCTTAATCCTTTTAGAGAATTTAAAAAAAATCTCTTTTTATTGGTCACCTTCGTGGTATAAACGCGTAAAATTTTATGACCTAACCTAAACCTAGGTAAGGTCACCTTAGGCTGTTTGTACTACCGGATAAATTTGTAATTTTTGTAAGGTATGAGTATAGATACATGATACGAGTGCAGATGCATGTTTAAAAGCTTAGCTCATTCTATATTACACCATTTATCGACACTCACAACGTTATGTTCTAAATATGAATTTAAAAAATATTGTATATACACGTACCTTCTTTTTTCGTGGATAGGTATAATTGAAAAAAAAAACGTTAATGTGCAACATTTGCCTTCGATTTTCAAACGCATCGTAAAATAACTTTTGAATTTTTATAGAACACTTTTACTTTTTAATTTATTGGCACGTATGGGCTCAAAACAGTGTCATTGTCTATGTCATAGAACTCTCCCAAGCGTCGCCGCACTGATCTGTCGTGTGCGATACGCATTCAGCCGATTCCCGCAGCCATAACCAGGTCATCGGTCCGCCTAGAGGGAAGCCTTCCAACGATGCGTTTTCGGAAAGCTAGAATGTAGAAAAACTTAGCTCGTTCTGTATTACACCATTTATTTATTTTATTTATTTATTTAGGATCTCCAACAAAGGATGTACACAGATCATGTGAAATAGACTGCACTTAAAAAGTATCACGTAGGTGAACTCCTTCACTTACAGGAGACCACAGCATGCATAATTGAATTTACATCCAAGCTAACAAATTTATAATACCATTGAAATATATTGAAAAAGTTTAAGAGAATTAAATTTAAAAATTAAAAACACATTAAGGATATTAAATAAATGAAATTGAAAAATAAAATTAACAATAATATACTCTTTTTTCTTTTAGAAATCGCAAGAGATTCTTGTATGTCAAAATTGTTTATAATAGAATATACATTCGTTAACAAATTGATAAAACTATTTAAACATACTAAAAAATAAAAATAAAAAGTTTAAAACAATTAAAATTAATACACATCAGATGTTATTAAATAAATGAAGAATAAAATTAACAATTAGATAGATCTTTAAGACATTTCTTATATATTGCAAGAGATTCACATATGTCAAAATTTGTTGTTTTAGATAGCGTGTTATATTGCCTACAAAGTCTTGGCACAGCGGCGTAATGACCTAGGTTTGTTTTTGAGCCAGGAACGTAGAATAAGTCATATGTATTATGCCTGGGAGTCCGAGTTGGAATTTTAATCTCTAATGAGCCCAAAAGTTCACTGCAATCTATCGTTCCACTAAATATTTTGTGAAGGATAATAAAGTCCAGCTTCTTCCTACGACTGTAGTAGTCATAATAAAATTAAGAAATATATTAAAATCAATAAAAGTATTAAGAAATATAGGAAACTTATAAAAACTCAAAGTGTTTGCAAATATAATGTTAACCTTAGGAAAGATTTAAGAAACTTAAAAAACCAATTAAATATATGTAATAGTAAATTAGAAACTAGTACACAAATGTATGATGTTGAAATTCAGAACCTTGAAAGGGAATTATTGAGTAGGGAAAATACACTTAAGGAAATATTTTGTAAATATGAATGTAGTCAACAGATGTTGAGTGAACGCATGCAGGAGGCCTGTGAGTTGGTGGACCTGGTGAAGTATAATGCAGAGAGGTGCGAATCATTGACTAACAACCTCACCTGTAGTTGTGCTGCCGCTCTGCCACCTCTCATGTCACAACATGTTGCTACTACAACTTTACCCATTGATCATACTGTAACAACTTTGAACCCCACCAAAAGTAATGTCTTAGTATTTTCTGATAGATTAGGAACAGGTTTTGGATCTTTGTTAAATAACCGTTCTAAACATACAATAGTGAACCATTGTTATCATAAACTGCAATTTAATGAGCTTATCCATAAAATTCAACAGACACAATTGAATGAGCAAACTACTGTAGTACTTCTTATTGGAAATAGCCTTAGTATAACAAAAAGGGACATAGTTAATAGTATCGACACCCTACTTAAGTTAAGATTAGGCAAATTAATATTATGTGCATTGCCCTATTCTGGCAAGTTACTTGTTCATGAAAATGAATACATTTCTAGTTTGAATAACTTGATGCATATATTATCTTGTCGTCATAGTGACCGTTTATTGTTTTTTGACACCAACAATTTTGTTAGTGATTTTGTTTTGATTGGGAACCATATGTTTCTTCCCAAAAATAGTCGACATTTATTAGCTACATTGTTAGCTTTTAATATACACGCAGTTATTGATAATTTAACTGAGACTAGGTTTAGTGATTTAACAGTATTATCCAGTTTTTCTGATAATACTTTAAACGACGATTCTTTAAACGATTAGAGCCGACAAAAGAGAAGTCGAATAGTAATATTTTACTATATCATCAAAATATAAATCGCTTCTCCGGCAAAATTTTAGACGTGGAATTGTTAGTAGATAAATACCACATGGATATCTTATGTTTTTGTGAAACTTGGTTAAAACCAGATAGGATGTTGTTTAATGTAAATAATTTCTCAGTTGCCAGCGCGTACAACAGATCCACAGTGGGTGGTGGTACCCTGATACTTTGTAATAGTCATTTAAAATATAAGGAAAGGAAGGATATCACTGCTTACTCTGTTGATCGCTTGTGTGAGGTAGCATGTGCAGAGGTCGAGGGGCATACTGTCTTGTGCGTTTACAGACCACCAGCATCAAACTTGTCATTGTTTTTGATTACAATGGAAGAATTATTAAGTAAACTTTTCAGAGATAATAAATTGGTTTTTGTTTGTGGTGACTTAAACATAGATCTGTTAGTCAACTCGCCTGAAAAATGTAAGCTCATTTCATTATTTAAATCATTTAACCTAAAATATTTATTTAATGAACCAACAAGAATAACAGCGACTTCAGCTTCTTGCATAGATAATGTATTCACTAATTGTAAAGTAAAAGATTCGTTTTTAATCAGTGGCGTTAGGTCAGACCATACTGGTCAACTAGTATCTTTTGAGTCAAATAAAAAAATTAACCTAGCTAAATCAATTCGATTAAGACCACTTACTAAAAATAAATTAATCTCTTTTAATAATAATGTTTTTAGCAACCTTTGTAACGCCAGTTTTGATTCAAACGACCCCAATATAAATTACGGCAAGTTGTTTTCAACAGTTTGCCAAGAATTCAATAAATCGTGTCCTGTAAAAACAGTTAAAGTCAACAATTCCAAATCGAAATTTAGTGAATGGGCCACTGTGGGCATAAGAAAAAGCCGAGATATCTTATATAATTTATATTACGAAAAATCTTTGACTTCCGATCAAGTTTTTCACACTTATGTTAGAAACTATTCCAAAATATTCAAAAGAGTCTGCGCTCAAGCAAAATCTCAAATAAAAATTAACAAAATTGGTGCTTCTAATAATAAAATAAAAACTGTGTGGCAATTAATTAATAGAGAAACTGGAAAGATACAACAACGCGATCAGAATGAGTTGTCTTTGAAAATAACTAATCAAACCATTTCTGATAGGCAAGAAGTCGCTGAGACATTAGAAAATTTCTTTACCAACATTCCGTTAGAGGTTACGAAGTCTCTTCCTTCCTCATCTAAATTAGCTGAAGCTCTTCTTAAAGAAAACTTTACTGAAGACATACCAATCTTTAAATTTAAACCAATATGTATTGATACAATTAAAAACGCGTTCAAAAGTCTCAATATAAAGAATACTGAAGACTTGTGGGGGATATCCGTTAGGGTTCTTGGAGATATTATTGACTCAATTGCTCCTGTCCTAAAAGGCATATTCAATCAATGTTTGGACAGCGGCACTTTTCCTGACTTAATGAAACACAGTAAAGTAGTACCAATTTTCAAATCAGGCTGTAAGAGTGATCCTTCTAATTATAGACCTATATCCGTGCTTCCAGCATTGAGTAAAATCTATGAAATAATCATGCTGGAACAGATGTTGTCTCACTTCAATTCAAATGGGATCCTGCATAGTCAACAGTTTGGTTTCACGAAAGGTAGGTCGACAACGGACGCGAGAGTAAAACTCATCAGCCACATCTTGGAGGCTTGGGAGAGGTCCCAGGATGCCATTGGCATTTTCTGTGATCTCTCAAAAGCTTTCGACTGCGTCGACCACAACACACTGATCTGTAAATTGCACCACTACGGAATTCGTGGAAAATCTGCTGATCTCGTGCTTTCCTATTTATCAAACAGACAGCAAAAAGTAAATGTTAATGGGGCGACGTCCTCCGGGTCTCTAGTCAAGATGGGCGTTCCCCAAGGTTCAATTCTCGGACCTTTCCTTTTTCTTGTTTACATTAATGATCTCCCTTTTATGATGGCCAAATTATCGGATATAATTCTATTTGCTGATGATACTTCGCTAATTTTAAAAATAGATACGGATGTTTTAAATGTCAACGAAAGTCTAATTGTTCTCTCAAAATGGTTCGCAGCTAACAATCTTTTACTGAATGCGAAAAAAACAAAATGTCTAAAGTTCTCTTTACCAAATGTACCACAACATGACCTAAACTTAAATCTTGACGGCAAAAATCTTGAAGTTATAACGGAAACTGTATTCTTAGGGATTGCTATCGATTCAAAATTGCAGTGGGGCGCGCACATTAGAACTCTTTCGGGTAGGTTAAGTTCGGCTGCATATGCAGTAAGGAAAATAAGGCAGCTAACCGATGTAGCTACAGCTAGGTTAGTATACTATGCTTATTTCCACAGTATTACGTCTTATGGCATTCTGCTGTGGGGATCAGCAGCAGACGTTGACTCAATTTTCATCCTACAAAAGAGGGCAATCCGCGCAATCTATAAAATGGGTCCTCGCGAGTCCCTCAGAGAAAAATTTAAAGAGATCGATATACTGACTCTACCTTCACTTTATATTTTGGAATGTAATTTGTATGTCCGTAAAAATCGGGGGCTGTTCAAAACTAGAAGCGACTTCCATAATTTAAATACACGCAGTAAGCACGAAATTGTAATACCCAAATTCAGATTAACGAAAACTAGCAAGTCTTTTCTTATAAACAGTATACGCTTTTATAACAAGTTGCCAAAGTCAGTTATAGAACTGACCGATGGAAGGTTCAAAAACTACATCAAACGTATCCTTATTAAAAAAGCATATTATAAAATCAAGGACTACGTTGAAGATAAAAACATTTGGCCTTAGCTCCTTCTGCGCATGCAGCTTCCCTGGTAACTTGTAAACGGCACAAATATGTGGATGTCTCTAACTATTCTCAATCTCATTTTTCTTTCCTTCTTTTAATTAGACTTTTTACAATGGTTTTCAAACATCTTTATAGCCCTTTGCTAAGAATAGTTACAGCACTGATAACAAAATTTGTGCCACATGTTAAATTTAGTCTTGTTATACTTATTTTTATTTACAATGTATAGATTCTTTTACCGATTGTTTTGTGAATGTGTGAACATTGTAGGCCTTCTAGTTGCTAGTTAACATTTGTTAACTTTTTTATAAAATATATAATCCTTTTATTTTATTTTTTTAGTTTCTTACGACTTATTGTCATAAGTCGGGCCTACGTTGTCCCCACATGTCTAAGTACTAATGCTGTAACATGGAAATATTGTAAAACCAAACCATTTTTAAAAGAGTAACCATGGAGTTTCTTGCCGGTTCTTCTCCATAGGAAACGACCAACCCGAACCGTGCACCTTTTGTCGACGTTTTATAAGTGCCCGTGTAGGCCTATGTGAAATAAAAATATTGATTTTGATTTTGATTTTGAAACTGGCTAGTGTTTCCAAATGATAATGTTTCAACCTATCAGAGTAGCTAGACAGTTGTTTAGCTAAGTGATCTCCGTAGCACAGATGGTAAAGAAACCGCTTTTGGACACTCTCTAATCGCTTGGCGTAAACCTCGTAATGCGGATTCCATACAACTGAACTATATTCCAAAATTGGACGGACTAGAGTGTTGAAGAGCTTTATTTTTGTAGAGGGTCTCTTAAATTCTTTACTGTTTCGCAAAACGATTCCCAGTAACTTAAACGCCTTGGAGACTATATTTAGGATGTGCACATCGAACTTCAGTGCTTGGTCAAGTTGAACTCCAAGGTCGCGAACACTACTTAGTTTCTGTACTTCAACCCCGTCTATGTAGTATTTATTCTCCAACACCTTTTTGTTACGAGTGTATTGGATGTAGTGACACTTACTGATATTTAAGTGCATGTTGTTTTGTGTACACCAGTTTGAAAGTCTATTGATGTCGTCTTGAAGCATTATGGAGTCTAGGTTACTCTGATTTGGCTTCATAATTTTTAAGTCATCAGCAAACAGATAAAAACGGGAGTGTTTGAAGCAGTCAGTAATGTCATTGATGAAAACGTTAAAAATAATAGGTCCCAAATGTGATCCTTGCGGGATTCCGGAAGTTGCTACATAGCTATCAGTCTTATTTTCAGCACGCGTCACAACATTACACATCCACCTACCTCTTTTCACGACGTATAAAAATTAATCTCGGCAAAATGTCTCCCTACACACTACAAAACAAAAGCCTGAGTATTTTCTCATGCCTCACACGACTTACGAGTGTATGCCGCGATAAACAAGGAAACATTCTGTTGTTTTGTTTACCAAGTAAGATAATAAAGCGTCTGCGATACTTATTATGTAGATTGATATTTCATGTTCTTTCCTACACTTCCTCGGGGTATGTTATATGGCGTCGATTACTGACGGTTGTTTATGAGAGATAGTGATGTTAAGGCCCGTACTCCAGATACTCAAACTCAAAATTGGCCACACCTACTGCCAACCAATCTCAACTCTCGAGTTGGGCATATGATTCTTCAGCTTGACATTTAGGTATGCTCAATAGGGCAATACGCCCCTGACGTTACTGAATGCTTTCTACACAGAAAATCTTTTTGACAAATAAATTAAACCGAGTTCCAAAACAAAATACTATAAAGCGAAAAATAACTTTCTTTTCCTAATTCTGTGTCTTTGATATTTTTTTTCGTTTTTCGACACCGACTTCGGAAAAGAAAGTTATTTTTCGCTTTGTAGTGTTTTGTTTTGGAAGTCGGTTAATTTTTATTTTTCTCTTATTAATTTTGGTAAGTTAGTAACTCAAATTACCATGAAAATCATTTATATCCAAAGTACCATGAGGATTCCAATAAGCCCAAACATGACTAGGATACATTGTTTTATTTCGGAGTTCCAGTGCCTACATTTCGGCTTCTTCATTGGATCAATTCAATTGTACCATTTTCATCGGTAACATTTATTTACAGTTAATTGCTTCATCATAGTGCGTTAACTATTCGCGATATAATATTATACCCGTGCCATACTTATCATCAAATCCACATCACCAAATGATACTTTCTGAGTGCAAATGATTGCATGGTTGATGAAAATACCAAAAAAAAAAGAGTTCTCTCGATAGCCATGAGATCCCATCATCAGATTCTGACTTGGACACAATAGGACCATCTTGAGAGTATACAAGGCAAAAAGAATTTTCAAAATCGGTCCAACATTGACGGCGAAAATGGTGAACAAACATTTAAAAATAAAAACAAAATATACGTATAGTCGAAAAATATTAAAAACTCCTCATTTTTTGGAGAGTCAGTTAAAATGTGTGGTAGGTATTGAATGAAAATGAAAGTCCAAGTTAGCAAGTACGAATACGTTCCAAATACATACTAACACTACTCAATTCTACTGATTTTGTGTTAAAAAAAGAGATCGGTAACTTTTGGGTGTCTAGGATCTTGGACTTGAGCACGTTAATCTAAAAAAAAACAAGCCAACCAATCACAACAATCCATTGCAAGTTTGAGTTGAGTTGCTCATGCTGAGCATCTGAAATACCGGCCTAAGAGTTGGTTTTTGACACGTTACTCTTAGTGACGTAAATATACTTTCGACACCGTGTATAGAAATTTATTAGCTCATTTCACATTAAAATTTTCCATAGAGATTTTGATTAAGAATCTGCTAAGCAGTTGGGAAGTATGGTTCATGATCTGCAAACTCATTTGATAGTGTACAACATTAATTCTAACATAAAGCAAAAGAAAATAGGCCAGTATCTGTAATAACTATTTATTACAGGGACCACAAATTTATAAGATTTATTAACTTCCCTGCGATCGTTGTAAGGATGCATTTTTATATCAACTAGCCTTTTCCTGCGGAATCGCTCCCGTGCCTTTGCCCAGAGGAAACCGTTTATTTTGTTGGAATAAAAAGAAGCCTATGAAACACGATAATGTAGCTTTTTATCAATGAATGAATGTATACTAGGAGAAGTTTGAAAGTGGCGCCAGTGACAGAAAAGTTGAAAGAAAACCCGTTTGTCCTGGTATGGTCATGTGATGAGGCGGGATAAGCGCATGTTACTAAAAGAGTTATGAATAAAAATGTGGATGGATGGAGAGGGAGGGGACGGCCAAAGAAAAGATAGATGGACTGTGTGAGGAGTGATATGAAAGAAAAGGGAGTCAGTGATGGCGTGACAGGGGACAGGACGGTATGTATACTGAAGCAATTTAAAAGCCACTGAGTCTCGCGCGAGGCGAGTCCCGGCAACGAACATACGAGTTCGTAGCCGACTGAATACAGCAGCAGCCGAAGACGTCAGAGATGTCGCTGCAGTAATGATTCCGAATCCGACTGCAGACGGCAGTGCTGTATTCCAATTGGTTCTGAGCATTCTGTGAGATAAGATGGCTGACTACACTCACACCCTTGTAGGAAATCATCCAATGACTTCTCCCACTCTGGGTGAAGCGGGAGGGTGTGTCAGACTTTTACTGACTAAAACCCCACCCATGTTCCTTCAATTGCTTGTGCCAGGGCCGTGGTAACTCTCTTTCAAATTTATCCGCGACCCAGACAGGCATCGGCCCTATCAGGCCCAGTCACTTTTACTGACATCTCTTTGCGGCGCGTGCGGAACACTACGCGCCGTAAACTCGGGCTTGACCTTATCGGACGGTGAGCTACCCATTACTTGCCGTCCGCAAGCCCGCGCCTACGGTGGCCGGGAATCGGGTTGTGACTCCCAACGCCTGGGGCGTCTCCTGCGGTGGCTAGAGGCGTGAGGGTGTCCCCTTTGAGTCTCACTCACGCGTTCTGCCTCCTCGTTTGCGAGCATTACTGCTTTGCAGAAGGACGAGACAGCTTCCCATGCCCTCTCGCTCCATACCATGGCCTGGACCAGGGCCGGACTCGATAGGTCGCCACCGCCAATCGCCTCCAAGAGGACACGGTGGTGCTCCGCCCAAGCGGGTCAGATCTTCACCGTGTCCTCTGGGCGGTCCACACAATGATGACACCCGGGCGTTTCCTCCCGCCTTATCCTGAACAGGAACCTCCCGAAACAGCCATGTCCGGTAAGGACCTGCGTCAGGCGGAAGGAGAGGACGCCGTGACGCCTCTCAAGCCACTCCTCAAAGAGGGGCCTTACCGCCGAAATTGTGGCGTGCCCAACACTTACACCCTACTGGTCACTACTGATATGCGGTCAGGCGACACATCGTCTGCGATCGTGCGATGTGTAGTCGGACTACGTGTCGCTAGCTGCGGAAGATATTTCATAGAAAGACATAGAAACCAGTAGTGTAGCAGCGACACGTCGTCTGCTGCTGTATGCAGTCAGCTACGAACTAGTACCTTTAAACATAAGCGTGTCTGTAGTACGCACCCACATTTCGACAGTTATGTGTAAGTTCTATGTTATAGGGGGCGAGGCTATTGCCATCAACCGGGCACAAAGCCAGACTCCGGGCTGAGAAATCCTAGATGGAAAACCTAATATTACTTTGCCTGACCCGGAAACCGAACCTCATGCTCAACAGCCTAAAGCTTGCGGCCCTAGACCAACGAGGCAGAAAAACATACTTATACAAAAACACACATAAAAAGAAACATATTCATCTTTCTAACGTAAGTTCTTCACTACACTTGGACATAGAACTGTGTTCTAAAATTATACATATATATTATTAAGTAGCCTCACATTGCCTGACCATCTCAAACAGTTTCCATCAGCAAATACGTTCCGTTTTTCACAGTATTAGACCGCGGCCATACATAGCCGGGCTTTTTAAATATTCACAGCCCTAAAGCGTCGTATCGCGATAAAGATATGTACAGAAGGTTCATTCAATAGCTACTGAGATCTAAATAAGAATGTCATTCTCGAGACCTTAGCCAGGGTCTAGCCTAGACCATCATTCATCATCATTTCAGCCGAAAGACGTCCACTGCTGGACATGGACGTCCCCCGGGCGTCCCCGCAACCTTAATCAGGTCACCGGTCCACCTAGTGGCAGGCCTTCCAACGCATCGTCTGCCAGTTCGCGGTCTCTAGCCTAGACAAAGTTTGGAATTGACTAGCGTTAAGGTCTTCGCAGGTAACAAAAAAATTAAAGTAAAAGGTCTCAAATGAAAGGCATAGAACCATTTATCCGTTTAAATCATGTAAATTGGTCCACGCGTTTATGAGATATTAACTCAGTACTGAATGCTAAGTGAAGGGGTCACGGACGTTAGCGATACTGCCTTTACATTTTTTTCGTATCATTTTGAAATTTTGGAATACATTGATAGACAGGTGTTAACGAATTTTATTTTTTTTATCTGGTAGTGACTTTAGCAGAATAACATCGCTGATGGGCTCTTACTATCTCGTGATCCCCAGATATTAAACTTTTTGGTCCCATCGGCTATCCATTCTGCGAGAAATGTTCTAAATACAAAAAAAAGTGTCCTGCCCAGTACCAGTGTACGTATACTTAAGATAGACAATTCTTCGGATATTTGGTTCTCCTGCGAATTTGCTTAATTGAAAAGTCTTTGAGCCTTCTCATCAGGGGGGTGACCACAAGCTCTTAGAGTAAGGTTATTTTGAGATCAAGTAAGGGACAATACATCTGTCACTTACTCGATATCAAAATAACCTTACTCTAAGAGCTTGTGGTCACCCCCCAGATCTATTTTGAACAACTTTTAATACACACACGTCTACTTCGTCGCTATATAAAAACGTTCATTAAAGCAAATAGTTTTCAGTTAACGATCAATATTTAGTAGCTTAAAATGTTGTTATGAGTGGATCTTCTGCAAGCTCTCACAACATGGGCATAGCCCTAAAGCGCTCTAGTCACAGTGATTTAGTTCAGTTTGATTGCGTCAACGACGCCCTGCGGCGGTTCCCGTCTCATTCATGTTGTGGACACCTTCCCAAATTTTAATTCTGTCTGACTTTTTGGAGACTTGTTTTTTTTATTTCAGATACTACACTATGCCGGGGACTTCGTCTGCGTAAAAATCGAAAATATCTACTACTAGCTGCCTCCCCCGGCTTCGCACGGGTGTTCAAATGAAGAAAATTATACTTTTTATGCTTTTGTAGGTTTCGTACCCAAGGGTCCAAACGGAGCCCTATTGCTGTCACTGACGTGTCCGTCTGTCTGTCACATATTTTGTTCCGAAGATTTTTTTACTTCCAATTGACCTATGAACTTGAAATTTGGTGATAATGTTTATTATTACGTATATTGTACTAAAAAATACCAATATATTGATGAACTGGTACGGAACCCTAAATGTGCCAACGACTTGGCCGGCAGTCTGACACTTTTTGGGGTTCCGTACACGGGACCGTATTACTAAGACTCCACGGGCCGTCTGTCTGTCTGTTACCAATCTGTATCTCATAAACCGTGATAGCTAGAGTGTAGAAATTTTCACAGATGATGTATTATATTTCTGTTGCCGCTATAACAACAGAATAAAATAAATATTTAAATGGGGCCCCGATACAACAAACGTGTCTTTTTTGCCGTTTTTGTGCGATAATGGTACGGAACCCGTTCATGCGCGAGTCCGACTCTCACTTGGCCGGATTTTTTCTTTCATAAAAACCTTGTCCTAACAATTACAAACACAACAAATAGCCAAGCCAAACATGTGCAGCCTTCTTGTAGAGATGCGATTACATACATTCGGAAATTGATTTAATCTATACAGATTGGTATTAAAACCTTTGAGGTACCCATGGTCTACCCTTAATACTACTCAATTTTACATTCCGGAATTGCACGGTTCGCTTGGGCAAGTCACTGTAGCTCGGTAGCTAACACACTTGCAAAAATAATGACGAAAAGAACTACGTTTGAATAAATTGGCGAATATTTGGTTCGAGTATCTGACCCTTTCTAGAAAAAAACCATGAGGAGTATTACTTTTTCAATAATAGCGGGTACTTGATTCGTATTTCATGAGTAAAGTAGCTAGGGTTCATTTCTTAAAGAACCCACAATTTTCATGTATCGAGAAAACATGAGTATTTTATTCCTTTGTTTTAGAAAATGGTCTAGTTTAGTAGATACAAAAGATTTCTTATAAAATCAAAGTAGAAGACTGAATTTATAGACAACCTTACCTTAATCTAAAATCGAAGGTTTGCAGGAAAACATACCTAAGTACATACATAATTATACATTGACCAATCACATGGGAGATGAAAGACGCGATGTGGATTTCCGTCTTTGTGATTGGTCGATTGTTCCTGCTCATTGCCTTTCCGAATTCACTTACTCAATAAGTCGTGCTATGTTATTAAAGATAGCTTTCTTTATCAAATCTCATGTCAACTTTCACGTTTCACTGTTGTTATTTTGGTCAACCGGAATATAGTTAAAGCAAAAATTGGGCAGCAGATTCACTGATCAATGACTTGCTCGTACTTAACGCCACGTATTGGGTTCGGGTCAATTTATTACCTCAACTGCAATGGACCACGGGCTCGGTCGAGCTTAACTAATAAGTATTGGATAATTTGTTAAATTGCTCTCTGGTAATTAGATATCCACTTGACCCTTCCAAAAAAGTACCGTTTACGCTAGATTTAAGCCAACAACCTCCGAATTTACGTCTAGTAGTTGCCTTGGTGACCAACGAAATCTTAACGAAAAATATCTAGAGTAAAAATATTTTACGAAACCACAGATATAAAGACAAAGACAAGACAAAGATATTTTATTTCAACTAGGCCACAAAGCGGCACTTTTGAACGTTAGTTACATTAAAATTTACAAGGAATAAAAATTGATTGATTGATTTACCATTTAAAACTAAATTATTTGCAGTGAACCAATCCTGAACCTGCCGTAGCGCGTTATTTACGTCGTCAACCTGACAAGTACGTCTATTTATTTTAAAAATTAAAGATGTGTCATCAGCAAATAACACCATGTTTAGTTTGTTTTCCAATAAACGGGGTAAATCGTTTATGTATATTAAAAATAAGAAAGGACCTAATATTGAGCCCTGGGGTACCCCCATTTTCACGTTTAACCCCGACGAATTCACACCGTTTATCTGAACTAATTGCTGTCTATCACTTAAATAAGATTCAACCAAACTTAACGCTGATTGACCTAGCCCGTAATGCTCAAGTTTCAGAAGTAATGTTTCATGATTAACGCAATCAAACGCCTTCGACAGGTCGCAGAAGATACCTATGGCATCCTGCGACTCTTCCCACGCATTAAAGATGTGTTTTAATAGGGTGACACCAGCGTCAGTTGTACAACGTCCTTTGGTGAAACCATACTGTTTATCATGCAAGATTTTATTCGTATTAAAATGAATGAGCATTTGATTAAGCATTATCTTCTCAAATACCTTGCTGAAAACCGGCAACACGGATACTGGTCTATAATTATTTGTGTCTTTACTGTCCCCAAATTTAAAAAGTGGTATAACCTTACTATATTTCATTAGATCCGGAAAGACTCCTTGATCCACACACAAATTAAAAATTACAGCTAAGTACGGCGCTATAGTCTGAATAATGGAGGTACAAGCTTTGATGGACATTCCCCACAGATCTTCAGTCGGTTTGATCTTGATTTGCTTAAAAGCTTTTATTACTGTTATGGGGTTTATATGTGAAAAGTTAAATACATTCGGGCAGGCTGAAACGTTCGCGTTTAATAATCCAAAAGCAAGCGCGGGCGAAGAATTTAAGGTTTCAGTAGTTTTAATTGGGATGTTGGTAAAGAAATTTACAAATTGTTGCGCAACTTTTTTGTTATCTCTAATAAGTCCGTGTGTGGTCTCAAGCGTGTAATCAGGATTATTTCTTTTATTCCTGTTCGTTTCATTATTTATAATTTTCCAAACCGTCTTGATTTTATTTTCTGCTAATTTAACCTTATTTCTAATATACAAGGCCTTAGCTGCCTTACATGTATTTTTAAAAATTCTCGAGTAAGTAGCAACATACTTATTAAACGTACATAAACGTACGTAAAGTATAAATCTTACTAGAGGACGCGAATGTATGTACTTCGCGTCATCAGTCACACAAAAGTGAGTGCAATGCTCTTACTTTGAGCTCCTTCATTTAGCGTTATCGGCACCAGACATTGACCGAAATCTGAAAAAATGCGTAGTTATTGAGCTGTAAAACTGCACAAAAAACATATGGCCGAGACAAGGGAAACATTTTCTTACATCGGTAAATAGGTTTGTTTTTAAATTGTGTGTGAAAAAGTGGCAGGCTTGGTGATCATGCAGGTGTAGATGGAGGGACTTGCATTATCTTGTTAGATTTATGTCTGTGTACGAAACCAATATGATATATTTTTTGTCCACTGTACGATATTTCTGTGGACACGATATTTGTCGACTCGTACAGAATTCGAGATGAAGTTTTCCGAAGAAGCTGTTAGATCAAACACAGAGCAAATGATAAATAGGACCGCCTTCTTTATAGTTAATAACCCTCCTGAAAGTTTTATGTGATATTCTTAGCTAAACTGTTCTTCAAGATACAGGATTTTCCTAGTTTGAAGGACAGGGATCATATTATGTGTATTTTGTAAAGTAAACACTAATGTAACCTAGGCTAATCTTTATTCAAACTTTTTTTTTTTTGTTTATTTCGGCAACTTAGGGTCCCGGTCCTTTGAAAGGCGTGTGAGGAGCCGAAGCCAACCCGTAGAGGCCCCTTTAGGCATGTATCAGGAAATGTGAAATGTGACACCAACCGACGATTATCCCTCAGGTTATTACTTACTTATTATTAAATTTTTAATGGACGGGATTTTCGCAGAAGATTGCAGAATTTAAATTATGTCTAAGTCGGTTATTGGATTGAAAGCCCGACACTCAATATGTGGCAACAATCTCCCAATTTCAGTAGATGTGGACTTCATCATCATCCAATCAGTCCACGAATATCCAGTATTGCAAATTGGATCTTCTGACAGTCGAGTGACAGTTAACTGGAAGGCAATTTTGCTTGACTATTATCCATTGGTGATTGTATGCTACCATCTTAAAAAAACAAAAGTCGTATGCTTGAAATGCTGGAGCTTGGTTTGCTGGTTCAACATGGATACAATGACATTGTGTGTTCATTACTTTACATTATAATAGACGAAAAAGTTTTAGGAAACTTCGTCGCGTATTCCACAGAGCCCAAAGACCAGAGTCTTCAATCAGTGCGTCCTACTTGTTATAACTTACGTGGCCGAGACGTGGACACTCAAGAGTCTCTCTGAGGGATCGAATCCGGAAAAAGGTGATCTGGCAGAGAACCAAAGTTGCCGACATAGCTGCAGCGGCTGAAGTGGCAATGGGCCGGCCATATTAGCCGTAGAACAGATGACCGTTGGAATATACGTGTTCTTGAGTGGAGACCGCGAACTGGCAAACGTAAGGTAAGACGCCTTCAGGCTATAGGTGGAGCGATGATCTTCGCAGGTTGGCTGGTAGCAGCTGGATGAGAGTTGCCAAAGATCGAAGCAAATGGCGTGCAATTGGAGAAGCCTATGTCCAGCAGTGGATTGCTAGAGGAGGATGATGCTGATTGAATAGACGAAGAGGAAATAACACAGTGTCCAAAACAAAGGCAGTCATGGGGAATGTTGACAGAAATGGAAACTTTCAAATAACTTTGTTTTTGTGTGACAGACAATTTGAGTACAAAACAACAGTTATTCGGTCACAATAGCATGTCGGTGACGAGGTCACATTAGCATGCCGATGACGTGAAACCATTAGCATGTCGATGATGTGAAACCATTAGTTTAGACCTACCAAAAATCGCTCAAAACGGTAGAGAAGTTTTCACTTCAAAAATAAAGCATTATTATTTTATTTAAAAACGATAAAGTGATGGCGGACCAAACGCTAAAAATAAAACTCAAGAACACTGATTGATAAACCTGTCAAGATAAAATATTATTCTTTTTAAAATCAGCATCTCAAAAGGTATTCAAACGACACTTGAAAGGGGAGCGCTCAAACAAGAGTGATTTATTAATTCGTACCTTTAATAAGTAGAGGTACTGTCAGCGACAGAAAAGATTTTGAATGAAGACTTAGTATTGATATTGCGCTCTATACAACTTGAAAATCTATCAGAGATAATATTTTTTAAAAAAGGTCCTAAATTATATGGGATTGAACACGTGTTAATTAGCGTATGTATGAAATCGTTGATGAAATTCAATTTGATTTTTTTGACAAATGATTATTCAAAATATTTGAAAAATCTAATGTTGGGAAAAGACGTTACAAACAAGTTTTAAATCAAAAATACCTGGATTCAAAGAGCATGTGCGCATATATATAAAATGCGCATAACTTTTGAACGGCTGAACCGATTCTAATCAAACATAGCTAAGATCACTCTTTGAATCATCATCATCAGCTTATTAATGTTCCCACTGCTGAGACACAAGCCTCCTCTCTGTGAGAGGGCATACGCCGCAATCCACCACGCAGGCCCAGTGCGGGTTGGTTGATGTCACATGTCTTCGTTTTTTTGGATCTAGGACATGCCGGTTTCCTCACGATTTTTTCCTTCACCGTTTTGAGAGCAGTGGTGATGAAATAATTTACACACAAAGTAAAGCGCCTGCCTGGGCTTGAACCCACGAACTACAACTTGTAAGTCGCGGCCGATACCACTGGGCTACCACTGCTCTTTGATCACACTTGATAACACAAAAAACTAAAACAAAATCGGTTCATCCGTTTAGGAGCCCACAGACAAACACATTTATATACTAATACACACACGTCAAACTTACAACACTCCTCTTTTAAAGTCAGGAGTTAAAAACATAAATTAATTAATAATAAATAAAATAATTATTAAAAACATTAGTTAATTTATATACCTATTCATAGTCACTGTATTTCTATTTTTTTGTTTAAGAAATTGACTCGCACTCTATTCCGTTGTTGTTGAATTAAATATTTTACCTATGTTATCAATATTTGTAAGTATGTGAGAACCATGTTCCTATTTATCAAATGAATGAATTAACCTGTTAACACTTCATACTATGCTACGTATATTATAGAATATACGTAGCATAGTATGAAGTGCTATTTTGGGTGCATCGTCCTCTCACATATATGAATTTATTAATGTATATACTTTTGTAAATGTTGTAAACCACTTATTATTTTTAAAAGAGTAAGTATGGTGTTTCTTTTCCGTTCTTCTCCATAACAAGCTACTTTTCCGAATGGACCACCTCTCTTTTAAAGTCAGGGGTTAAAACATAAATGTAATCCACTTACCATCCTTCCGTCGTCAAACGTCGTCTTTTTAAATCTAACACCCTCTGAAACTTCCCGATGCGGGCGAAAACGAATCCGAACTCCGGACGAAATCCTCGGACGAACTTTTGTACAAAATCCGTGTTTCAAATTCCGTAAAGCATTCGTGAAGCGGAATTAAAGCGGTCTCCGGCAATACATCAAAGTGATTCGTGATTAGTCTCTGTTTGAATAATAGCGGCATCTAACAGATTTATTGGGTGGACAATGCCAAAAGTTGCGTCTTGGTATTTTATTGTCGGTTTTCTCTAGTGATTGATTCTTTTTCGGGACATCAAAATTCGTCTTACAATAAATTGTGTTCTGTACTTAATAGCTCTCTTGGATACCTCCTGGCCAAACAGTGACAGCCGCAAGGATCGATTTTCAACGAAAAGTAGTACACACATGGTATAGTACAAACATTTACTTAATGCTCCTCGGTAAAGTTCGTGTTTCTATTTTGCACTTGACAAGTATATTTTATATAGATTTGTTAATACTGTTTTAACATAATGTAATTTATTTTAAAATGGTAGGAAAGCTGCTATTTTAGCAGGTCTATATATTTCACACGGAAATCAAAACAAACAACAATAAACTACTTAGTTCTGAATTCAAATTATTATACACGATGAATCTAATAATTGATGGACATGGAAATTAGCATTCGTTTGTACACGGAAATGCGATGATTGCCAAGCGACATTAAGAAAATGTTTGTACTGTCTGCCTTTTGTACATCTTTGACAGTCTTTACGGAAAGTCAGATTCCAGAAAAGGGGTATCTATCGTATTACCCAGTTACTGGTTTGTGGAAGTCATATACTCAGTTGTATCCGATTACAGTAGGCGGATTGATTGTAGGTACTGTATAGCTACCTTAAATATACACTGTTAAAAATATTTTTATTTTAAAGTACCTGGGCGACAGAGCTCTGCTCGGGTGAAAATAGGGAAAAATATTTTTCTCAGATATGAGACCTAGCTAGATCGATTTTTCGTCCCCGAAAACCCGATGTTCCTCAGCTATCACTAAGGTCATAACTTCGCACTTTCATCTCTATGCTGACGACCTGCAGCTTTATCGCCACTTCAAATTAGAAGAGCTCGCTGGTGCTGTCGATGCCATCAATAATTATCTTTAAAATATCTTGCAAATTTTATCGAAATCGTTAGAGCCGTTTTCGAGAACGTGATTATATATAAAAATATTGCTCGTTTAATAGTATAGCATTACGATTAAATACATAGTATCAGTATCCTCGCATTCACAAAATTATTATGTCACCATCATCATGTCGGAAGCATGATATTTTAGTTGCGGTTAAAAATAGGTCAACAGCATTGAGAGGCTTTGCAAAAATACCGGATATTTTCAGAGCGACGTGCGGTAACATTTCACACGTATTTGGATACGTTATGACGGCGAATTTACTCTTTTATGTTACCTATCTAAATCGTTATGGTACGGTGTGAGCTTATTTGGAAATAAAATTTGGCATTAAAGGGGTTGTTAAACTCAAGGTAGAGATGGCAAATTGGGTATATTCCAAAGCCTTAAAAAATAAACAAATGCCAATGGAACAACCTCTTTTGATGATATAACTTGTAGCATATCAAGAGCTAAGCTAAATAAAACAACATAAATATTTAAGTCTCTTCCACAAAGATGTCTTATAAACTATTACATAAAAGTGTAACATTATTTGATAAATCCTTTGTGGGAGACTGGTACCTATCTGCACTAGGAAATCCTGTCACACAGATTACCCCCGCGGGGGTGGTAATCTGTGTCCTTCACAAAACTTTGACTATTTATCAATTTATTTACAAATATTGACCTTTGGTAAAGGACAAGAAAAATGAAGGAATACAGTTACTAAAATACTAAAAAAAAACAATTATTATTAAATTATAATAGATAAATTATTAAATTATTAATGATATATTATTAAATTAATATAGTAAGTTAATAAGTTTAAGCTTAGCTAACATATGTATAAGTTTGTATTGTTACTAACACCATTATTATGTATTTTTAGGTTTAAGTTATTTTATATTATATATTAGGGCCCCGTCGCCTGAAATAAATGGATTAATAATAATAATAGATGATATTGTTCATCCTATCTTTATGTATACATGTATTTGTATACCAAAAATAATGTAACAAGTATGAAAAATACCGACTATGATCTAGGTATTCATTTTTAATTTCGGGACTAAACTGACATTTGGTGATTTGCCACTTTATCGTTACATAAAAATAGTGTTGTATACTGATTGATCTAAAGTCGATCGAAAATGGAAGTAGTTCGGAAATGAAGTATATCACGGCTAATAAATACATTTGTTAAGAAACTAGCGGCCCTTATTTAATTTCTACACACTTATGTCAGACTACATTCTATCTTCCGCATTAATTTTATTGTTGATTTCTTATTTATTACCTTAATAGTTTATGTACATATATTGAAATATATTACGTTTATGTTCATAAAATATTTATTTACACCAATTAGTCATGTCACAACGATTCGATGAATCACTTATGATTGAGCCTTACCTACAACACTAACTAAACTGCGCGCTTACAACATTTAAAAAATAAGGTCATTGGCATCTGTCATTTTGGTCTACGAAATAAAAAAGCAAAGTTTATACATTAAGCTAAACTAACTTAGCGTTGCACTTGTCTTCAACCGGCAATCATCTTTAATTTTTACATTTTTTAAATATCGAAATGACATTAATAATTGGAATATTAACTCACGGTCAATGCCATTCTGTTTTCGATAATGCAATAACACCAATAAAACCAAAGCGAGAACAACCTCAAATAGCAACATAAACAACACAGAAACAACAAAAACAATTTATCCTAATGAAAACGCGATACGGAAGTTGTTAATAGGATATTATAACTATTTGACTTTCGGAACTTTCCGAAAGATTGTTCCCGATCGGAGTTCGTTAATCGGAGGAGCTTGTGGCTATGTTATAACAACCGCTTGGGTCCATCATTGAATGTATTGTTTCCCGAGGCCATTAAATATACTTTTAAAAAAATTACAAAAAAATAAATCGACTTCCAAAACAAAACATTACGAGTACAAAGCGAAAAATAATTTTCTTTTCGGTGGTACCTATATATTTTTCGTTTTTGACACAGACTTTCGAAAATAGATTTATTTTTCGTGTTTTGTTATGGTAGTCTGATTTTTTTTTTTGTTAATGCTTGTTTTTTTTGTTAAATCTGTGTCAGATCGATTGGAGTGCGTTAATTCCCCGCGAGGGACCGCAGAATCGAATTCGAAATTCGAATTTATCGGAGAGATCGTTTTTGAATTCCGATTTCGAATGTCTCGTCGGAAGTTGAGGTTTAGAATACGACGATTGTGGGATCGTTTGATGAATAATATATTAGAGGTGGTTTGCGGATTTGAGTTGGGGTAGACAGTAATGAAAGTTGTGCGTAGGCTTAGGTAAATATGGGAGCGGTGGGAACGATTTATTCCGTTTTAATAACAAAAATTTATACCACTTGTATTTGTTTCAAATCATATTTATTTTTTATAACGAACGGATACCACTCTTTAAATAATTAAATTTCATGTGCTAACGAATACCAACAATTTGAACTTGGTACAGTCAGCACAGTCAACAACCTAATCAAATGAATAGGTTTTCTGATATTTTTATGTGGTCGTAATATAATACTCACTATTGTTTTATTTATTGGACAGTGAACCTGTTAATGTAAATGAAGAGTTGATTTTCTGAGATAATTTGTAATTTTGGCTGCAAGTAAATTGTTCTTGTTTTCATGTAGTTGCAAAATAATCTTTTTCAGGTACAAGGAGGAACTAAAATTTATAATTAAGTTGATTATTAGTCATGTTTTATTATTGAACTAACTTAATTTTATTATTTTGGTTTTAACTGTTTTTTCTAAATTAAAGGTCTTATAATTACATAAAAAGCATTTTTACTGACTGTACCTTGTACTTGTTTTGGTATCCGTTAAAACCATTGTATCCGTCCGGAATACAAAGGAATATGATTTTAAACAAATACTAGTGGTATTAGTTTTTGGTATTAGAACGGAATAAATCGTGAGAACTTTCTTTAGGTCATTTTTGAGGGAGTGGATACATATATATATATTCACGCTTTTTTCCCATGGGGTTAGACATTATCCTTACATACCTACTCGTTGCTTCATTTACGTTCATTTTTATTTTATTTTATTTATTTGGAAAAATAAACGATTACACACTACAGCAATACATACAATTTGACCACGAAGAAAAACAAATGTGCAACCAGCGACATTTTCCACATAATATAAAAACATTTTACAAAATTGATGCGACATGCGCTTACCAAACAGGCATGCAAAGAAAGAAGAATCTAAAAATAAATCAAATTTCAAATTATATAATAATCAAAATTGCTAAATTATCACTAAATGATTACAAAAGAAAATACTGATTCAAATGTCAGCATAATTATCTTAAACAAGGCGTCAACAAAACAAATTAAATTATTACTATACAATTATTACAAAAAAAAACCAACAAAATATTACGAATGTCAGCAGAATTAATTATGTATCTCACAAACAAGGCGTCAGCAAAACAATTAAATGATTACTATACAATTATAATTGATAAATTAAATGATTACTCCAAAATTATTATTAATTATTACAATGATTCAATTTTTGTTATTATTATAAAAAGGGCGGGGGGAAACAAAAACAAAAAGAAAACAAATTACAAATGTCAGCAGAAACATCATACATCTAGGTTATGGGCTAATTATGAGCACTGCACACCAGCCGTATTGTTAGTGCGCAAAGAGTTTAAACTCTATTCAACTGACCAATCGACCAATCACATGCAAGACGAATGACGCGATGTGGATATCCGTTTTGTGTGATTGGCCGATTTGGTCGGATGGATAGAGTTTAAACTCTTTGCGCACTTACGCAATACGACTGCAGGCCTCAAGAACATCACCAATAAGATACCGCCGTTGCCACTCAAGTCTGCGTTGAAAATATATTTTATAGTCACCTTTCGTTTACGGAGAAATAAACTTTAAAATAAAAAGAGTTCGGAAAAATTTATGATGAAGTTGTTTGCACATCAATGGTTACTGCACTCCTTTTTACCTACCCATCTAAGTAAGCATTATATCTACTTGTCACTATTAGTGATATCAGGTCAATGGTTTCCTCTCGCTTGCCAGGAACTTTGGAATGTTTTCCCTAGTTGTGTCTGAGTGTTGTAAGTAGGTACGCACTATGTTTACTTCAATTACTGATGAGATTGAGATTACAAAAACCACTCTCTATATAGAAAAACCACCCATACCGCTGATAGAAACACTAAACAGTTTCAAACTTCTACCATATAAATAATAAACATAACAATAAACAAAGGACTCAACTCTATGAAACATGAATAAAATCTGGAAAAAGTTTTTGTCTTCATACTTTTTCGGGTAAAGTCCTTCCTGTTTTCCAAACGATGATTGATGACACTTTGTGGATATTAAAACATTTCGGAGTAAGAAGAAGCGGGGGAAAACAATATTCGGATTTTTAATGCCAACCTAACTTGCACTTGATGATATAAATTTCACATAAGAAAGACTATAGTCTAAAGTACGATCTGTCTGTAGTATAGACTAAATAGTCTTCCTTACACATTTGGAGAGGTCTATGTCTAAAAAGGGTTCTACCATAAAGTGAAGCAATTGCCATCTAAATGCACTAATCTGCCATGCAAGTAATATATTGTAGCACCGCCTTAACGATCGGTTGAAGGCGGTGCTGTCGAAAGAAAATACACAGGCATAAGCTGGGTTTGTGAAGGGAAAACTGGAAATGGGTACACCAAAACATCCTGTGCACCTTCTTAGATAACTCTACGTAGGAGGAATTGCTTGAGTACGAACAGATAACCACGTTTCGGACAGCTTCCATCCAGTGCAGGTGTCCGCCAGGGATGTATCGTATCGCCACTTTTGATTAATATCTACACGGAGCTCATTATGCGAATCACCCTCGAAGACTGGACTTGATAATGATTCAATTGGTGGCTACAAAATTGAACCTTCCCTATGCTGATGACACAAAATTGTTTGCGACTAGTGCTGACAAAATGGAGTAACTACTCCTTAAGATGGAGCGCGTGAGTCTTGCTTTTAGAATGAAGATCAGACGGAGTAAGACCAAAATAATGATTGTTGAGCGTTGCAACAACAACTCGCCGAGTGTGGCACATATTGCCAACTGTGACGTCAGTCCAGTGCATATATATATTACTGGCGCTATGATTGTAGACAAAGGCATTTGCGCGGATGAAGTGAAACGGCAAACGGCGATGACCAGAAGGGCAAGAAAAAGTTAAGGAAAGTAAGGAGGAATCGGAAAATAACCAAAGTCACAAAGGTCAGGCTCGTCCGTGCGCCTATATTTCTTTACGCAGATGAGACATGGACACTTCCAGAACTGGAAAGGAAAAAAAACATGCTCTGGAAATGTGGTGCTGGAGAAGAATGCTTGGCATTTCTTGGACACTATTCCGCGCAAACGTCTTCATACTCCAAGAACTCGGTATCAAAGAGCGTCTATCAGCAGTAGTACAGTCTCGAATACTGAAATTCTTTGGGTTGTCTCAAGGCGGAATAACGACTCCAATGGGCGCCTTGTGGTGCAGGGCAGAGTCGACTGATCAAACTAAATCTGCCGTTGGAAGTTTTGTAAATGAGTGCGCCAAACTTTCATCTAATCGGGCCAAATGGAGAGAGATCATGAGGCGAGTTACAACACCAGCTATTGAACAAATCGCATCGTGACCACGACCACTCTGTCAAGAGTGAAACGAAGAAGAAGAAGATTTCCAGCAGTGGACTGCTGAAGGCTGACGATGATGGTGATGACTATAGTCCATAGCTGTGCAGGTCATTGCTAACCCATAGCCTTATGATAACCATGGTCCACTGCTGACTATAATCTGCTGCTGTCCTTATGGCATTACTAATTACAAGTCCATAACCTCTCATAGCCTAACCAACCCAATCTATAACTGTAGTTATTAAAAAACCATTCCAACCGGAGGAGATAAACTCATATTTCATTAAAAAATACGAAACATTGTGAAACGCCAGCAATGAAACTCCTGAAATTGCGTCATCATTATTGAAAACCTTATTCAACACACTGTTGACTAACGCCGCCTTCCTTTAGTATCGTGAAATTGTGTGCTCTTAAATAATTACTTCGTCCAACCCGTTGAAAATGATAGTGATAAGTACCATTAATTTATTTACAACTAAATAATACCCTTTACAATTCCTCTAAAATCTTGATATTTATCTTGAAACTAATAATGGTCTTGTAGAGTTAGCAAGAAAGCAATTTTCGTTAAGATTTGATCTTGCCAACTAACGAAGTGATTTTCAAAGCCTTCCAAATTGAATTTAAATTACAACTAACTTCGCTTCGCCTGCGGCTTTCCAATTTAGGAGTCACGCAAAAAGTATAATTAGTGAAATGTAATAGGTTCCTGAAGAAAGGATTTCAGTTAATGATGATGATTTCTGGTGTAAGTTATTCTTAGAATGTATTCGGTTTTCGTACCTACACCAAGGATGGCAGGGCATATTGATCGCATATTTATGGCCAAAGGAGCCGAAAAGGAAGACTATTGGAAAACCTCCCGATAAAGGCCTTGGGAACGTCCAAACATAAAAAGCACAGGGACCGTTTGATGTGGCCAACTTTGGGTGATGCCTTTTCCCTGCTGTGGACGTCTTTCGGGTAAAGAGATGATTCCTTTGAGACTGGATTGCAAAAGCCTCTCATCATATCAGCCGAAAGACGTCCACTGCTAGACATAGGCCTCCCCCAAGCGTCGCCACTTTGACCGGTCCCGTGCGTCTCGCAACCAGCTGATCCCCACAATCTTCACCAGGTCATCGGTCCACCTGGTGGGAGGCTTTCTAACGCAACGTCTTCCGGTTCGCGATTGCCACTCCAGAACCTTTCTGCCCCATTGGCCATCCGTTCTGCGAGCAATGTGCCCTGCCCACTGAGATTTAATTTGGCAATTCTTCTCTTTTAGGTTATTTAAGGCAACAACATGCCGTGATAGCTCAATGTTTCAGGCTTCACGTCATGATTTAAGTCTGAAATCGCCAACCCACTTTGAGCAACTGCGGTGATCAATGCTCGTACCTTTTCTGTATGAGAAAAGGCCTTTGCCGTGCAGTGGTATATAAGAAAGCTGGTTTTACAAAATCATTGCGTAAAATAAAAGTTTAAGTGAAAAGCAGGTTACAGTTTTTATGAGATTTCCAACCATTCAATTTACGTGCGAAACATTTCAGGGTTTGTGGCACTGATTGCATCATCCACGTTTATTGGCTCAAATCGTACTGTAAATTACATTGATTTTCATTTGCTTGTGTCAAATATTTGGGTGTATTATTAGATTCAGACTTGGTAACAGCACTACCTTCTCCTGAAGCTTTACTCTCGGGGCTTATAATATTCCACAGGAACATTTCGCAATGATAAATCTGGCTATGGTTTTCAATAATAGTGTCTCACATTCTATTGTTTTTATAGCACTTTCAAATATTACCTCCTACAAACTACTTATCATAAAATTTACCTAACCTGTCAGTTTAGATTCAGACAGTTTCAACTACATACCTTATTTCCTAATTTACAGGCTTAATTAATAATTGTGTTACTGATTTAAATTATTATTAACTAGCTGACCCCCGCGGCTTCGCTCCTGTCAAATGGCTATCTATCTGCGTAACACCTCCCTATCTACCCTACCTACCTACCAACCTGCTCACCTGCCCTACCGATCAAGCTACCTACCCTATCCTACATTACTACCTACCCGACCCTACAGACATACCCTATCCTACATACCCTACCTACTAACCTAACAATTCGTTAAACTATTTATTTGAATAAGAATTAATACTACAATACGAATGTAACCAACTTTTGTTTCGACCGGGCGGCGATCTAATTAAATTTTAGATAAAGCCGCTATTGTGACTTAACTATGATAGTGAGATATATTCACTCGCAAACTATTTTGTAGTTATTACTGAGTACGTTAATCATGTATTACATCATTTTTATTTAGCATCAATATCTCAGCGCTCGCCAAAAAATGAATTTTATAGGCAAAATTTTGCTACTTTGGGATATTATTGCTATTTTCATAAGGATTTCATTTTTTTTTTAAATTAATTATAGCTTATGTTACTCGGGAATAATGTAGCTTTCCATAGAAGAGAGATTTTTTTAAATTGACATAATAGTTTCGGCGCCTTTTCGGTACAAACAAACCATCAAAAAAACAAACAAAAAAACATTTTCTCTTTATAATATTGGTATAGATTAACAGCAATTATCCGTTAATTAATTGCAATTGTATAGCATTACAATATCCTCTGTTTTCTTGTCTTGATACAAGAATAGGGTTGGGCTAATCTTATATTTATATCAGGCACAATATCCGACTTTATACCAGCAAAAATGCTATATCCGAAAAATACAACATCACAAACCCCCGTATCGAGTAAAGCTAAATAAACACTTTCACGTCATGGCTGGCAACCGAAGCGGTCAAAGGCAATTTTCTGCCCAATTTTGTTTGCGTCCAAATAACGGTGAACGTTAACGATGAAAAATATTGACTCTAATTATTTAGAAAGCGCTGTGACCTTTGACTTTTTGGTTTGGGGTTTGCTGATTTTGTTGTCCTGGTAATGTCAGGGGTATGTATTTTGAAGGAGGAGTAGACAGAGATATAGATAGTATTGTATACAGTTTGATGATGATGATAATTTGTTACATTTACCATGAAAAGGCGAACGGAAGCCTGCCGTTCGCCTATTAATCAGGAAGTATGGGAAAATCGTACCGCTAATAAAATCCGTGTTTTGGGATATTTTTTGTTTTAGTTGGTAGTTAATTTGATAGAAAATCCATTTCTAAATTCTCAGATTTTTAGAATTTGGGACGTAATAGTTATAACCAGTTTTTGGGGGCTGAGTCACCCGCGTCCGTAGGAGAGTTACCCGTATTGATGTTACCCTACACGTAGTCCCCGGGTGGTGCTAATCAGGTGACACTAACTGGTGGTAGGCTTCGGCCGAAGGCTTGTGACCACCCACCCGGCAAAGACGTACCGCCAAGCGGCCTAGCCGTGTTCCGGTACGATGCTCGGTGAAGCCACTAGAGGAGTTGGGTCGAGATAGTTGTTCCACTGCATGCTGACCAGTCTGACTCGCGCTGTTTTGGGCGTATCGGGAGACTAGTCGCGGAGGGTAGCGGGATCCGAGGCACGGTGCGCCGCTGGCCGACCGCAGGTAGTTGGGGGCCCAAGTAGTGTGCCAGCCACATATGAAAGGCTGCCCCGCCAACTGTCGAAAAATCCCGGAATGCACCGTCGTGCTGGTTGGCGACCAGATGGGAGGGCCCGATGGACATCTCTGGGGGGGCTCGGGCGTCCCCGCAGTCTCCGAGCTAGTGCCCCAATGATGGCGTCCTTTCAGTGCGTGTCTATAGGTTAGTAGCGTGGAACCTCATCTCACTTCCTTCTCCTCTCCTTTCACTCTATTAGAACAAAATAATGGTAAGAAATAAAAAGAAAACTGGAGTTAAACAGCGGCTGCACCCCCTCCCCCACAAAGTGCATCTCACTAATATTAGAGGTCTGCACTCCAATCTCACCTCAGTCCACCATCACCTGGAGACTGAAAAGCCAGCACTGTTTTTCCTTACGGAGACGCAGATAGGAAGTCCGTTAGACGTGTCGTACCTATCCTACCCAGGGTTTACCCTGGAGCACAATTTCAAACCACGCGCGGGTGTATGCATGTATGCCCGCGACGACACTTGCTATCGGCGTCTCCGTAATCTTGAAGACTCCTGGTTCTCAGTGCTGTGGGCTCTGGTGGACACTGGGCTGGATAAGATTGTCTATGCCTGTGTCTACCGCTCGCACAGCGGAGATCAGGAGTCAACCAGGCTCACAGAGTACCTTAGTGAGGCGGCTGATACGGCACAGCAACGGTACCCTTCCGCCCAACTAGTGCTACTGGGGGACTTTAATGCCCACCACCAGGAGTGGCTCTTCCCATACCAGTGCACTGATCATGCTGGACGAGAGACGCGCATGCTTGCGCTGGCGCTAAATCTCACCCAGCTGGTCCAGGGGGCAACGAGGGTGCCAGATGTTGATTCGCACACAGCCAATTGCTTGGACCTTCTGCTGACAATAGATCCAGACCGATACTCAGTGCCGATATCTTCACCTTTGGGTAGTTCCGACCACTGTCTGGTGAAGTCTGTGTCCGTCTACTCCCCGCCCGATCCCAGCCCAAGAGGCACCCGGCGGGTATGGCGGTACAAGTCAGCAGATTGGGATGGGATGCGTTCTTTCTTCGCATGCTATCCTTGGCAGCCCACTTGCTTCTCTTCGGATGATCCATCGTCATGCGCTGATGCTGTGACAGATGTGTTGCGTCGGGGGATGGAGTACTATATTCCATTCTCAGACGTAGCAATCTCTAACGTTAACCGCCCATGGTTTGGAGCCGAGTGTAACCACGCCAACGCGGTTAAACACAGGGCCTACCAGGCATGGGTCGACGCTCGAACGCGCAAGGCAAATGACGTGAGTCAGAAGAAGAGAGCCTTCAACACAGCTGCCAAGTCCTGCAAAAAGGTGATGCGAAGAGCACGGTTTGACCACATTAGCAGAATTGGGCACAAACTTGCTTCAAACCCAGCGGGTAGCAAAGCGTTTTGGTCCCTGGCTAAGACGGTCGAATCAAACTTTTGTCGCCCCTCACTACCACCACTGCTGAAACCTGACGGGTCACTGGCCCACTCCGCTGAGGAGAAGGCAAACTTGTTTGCCTCCCTTTTTGCGGAATCTTCGCATCTAAATTCTAATGGCGCGCAGCCTCCCCCTTCTCCTGATGGATGTGTGACGAGTATGTCGGACATTCGCATCCATCAAAAAGACGTCCGTAGGGTGCTGCGTAGCCTTGATGTGAACAAAGCGAGTGGCCCAGACGGGATACCAGCAATTGTCCTTAAAACCTGTGCACCTGAATTGTCTCCGATCTTGACACGCCTATATCGTCTTTCGATAGAGACTGGAAAAGTGCCGAAGGCTTGGAAGCAGGCCAACGTACAGCCCGTGCCCAAGAAGGGCAGTCGAGCTGACCCGGCCAACTACAGACCCATATCTGTAACGTCCATCCTCTGTAAGAGTATGGAACGTGTGCTCAACGGTAAACTCCTGGCATACCTAGAAGCGAACGACATCCTCAGTGACCGCCAATACGGCTTCCGCCGAAATCGGTCCACTGGGGATCTTTTAGCGTATGCCATTCACATCTGGAGTGAGGCCATCGAGAGACACGGGGAAGCGCTAGCCGTCTCCCTCGACATCTCGAAGGCTTTCGACAGGGTCTGGCACGAAAGCCTCATTGGTAAGCTTCCTTCCTTCGGTCTGCCTAGTGGTCTGTGTGATTGGATTGCGGACTTCCTGAGGGATCGATCCATCCGAGTGGTTATCGACGGCTGCTCGTCCGGTCAGTTAGATATCAACGCCGGAGTCCCTCAGGGGTCAGTGCTCTCGGCAACATTATTCTTGCTGCACATTAATGATCTGCTAAAACCCGGAACCTTTGGGTACGCAGACAACAGCACTGTTGCTGAGAGATACGTGTCCGGCGCACGGGCTACTGGGCCTCAGATTCAGTCTCTCCGGGAGGCCATGGTTGAACGCTTGAACCTGTCCTTAAAGGCGGTTTCCGAATAGGGTGATGCCAATCTGGTCAGCTTCAATGCTTCTAAGACCCAGGCGTGTCTTTTTTCCGCTAGAAAGAGCCAATTCCACCCGGCTCCTTCTTTCTGTGGTGTAACCGTGCCGTTAGCGGACCACCTCGAACTGCTTGGTGTAACGTTGACATCGACTCTCAACTTCGGTCCTTACATTGAGGCGAAAGCTCAGTTAGCTGCAAAAAAGTTGGGGATTCTTGCAAAGGTGAGACGGTACTTCACGCCTGAACAGCTGCTCAACTTGTATAAAGCGCAAGTTCGGTCATGCATGGAGTACTGCTCTCACCTCTGGGATGGATCTGCCAAATACCAGCTTGATGCACTTGAGTCGATTGACAGACGGGCCAAAAGGCTTATTGGCAACGATGCACTGGTCGCATCAAAGCTCCAGAGCCTCGAACATCGACGCCGAGTCGCCAGTCTGTCGGTTTTTTATCGGTTACATTTCGGGGAGTGTGCGACGGAACTGCACAATTTGATTCCGCCTAGCCCTTTCCATCATCGGACTACAAGACGTACGGCCATGCGCCATCGGTACATGGTTGACATCCCTCCCATACGCACAAAGCGTTTTGCTAATACTTTCATTGTGCGCACAGCTAAGGAGTGGAATTCCCTTCCGGAGTCTTTGTTCCCTGATAGCTACAACCTAGGGGTCTTTAAGTCAAGAGTGAATAGGTTTCTTCTAGGCAAGCGTGCTTCACCGTAGACCACATCATCGCTTAACATCAGGCGAGATGGTGGTCAAACGCAAGCCTATAGGTGATAAAAAAAAAAAAAAAAAAAAGGACTGCAACAGTTTGGTAATGATGAGTTTGAATATATTTAATGTTATTTCTATTTCCAAATAATAAAAATTTTCAATATTTGTGTTATTTTACATAAGACAACTTCTAAAATCATAACTGCGTTTGGTGTACGATTTTATTACGTAAATTTATTAAAATATTTTTATTGATATTATTAATTAATCCGAAGTTGTAAAAATAGTAAACTTATATGAAAGTAATGATGAGTTTGAATATATTTAATGTTATTTCTATTTCCAAATAATAAAATTTTTCAATATTTGTGTTATTTTACATAAGACAACTTCTAAAATCATAACTGCGTTTGGTGTACGATTTTATTACGTAAATTTATTAAAATATTTTTATTGATATCATTAATTAATCCGAAGTTGTAAAAATAGTAAACTTATATGAAAGTAATGATGAGTTTGAATATATTTAATGTTATTTCTATTTCCAAATAATACATTTTTTCAATATTTGTGTTATTTTACATAAGACAACTTCTAAAATCATAACTGCGTTTGGTGTACGATTTTATTACGTAAATTTATTAAAATATTTTATTGATATTATTAATTAATCCGAAGTTGTAAAAATAGTAAACTTATATGAAAATAATAAGGCTTAGTTGTCTTAATAAGTGGTACAAATTCTATAACCGAATAACAAAAAAGTATGCGGTACAAAATCTGCCGATCAACTTTAACAATAATACGCATGGATTTTCGGATTAGACACTAGACATCAGATAAACTGCTCTTGCTGCAACTGCTCTGCTTTTGCAGCTAGGTAAGTTAACATACGTCATGGTGAAGGTTGCGGGGATCCGCTGGATACGAGACGCACAGGTCCGATCAGTGTGGCGACGCTTGGGGGAGGCCTATGTCCAGTAGTATAGTGGGAGGGCTAATCGCATTTAGTAGCTACAAGTCGTGTGGGATTTTCCAAGAGCAAAATTGATGATCTTTCATTCAAAAACGGAAAAGATTTAAAAAGTAAAAGAATTTTTAAAGGATATTTTTTTTAATCATTCCGTCATAATAATCTTTTCGTCTTTAGTATAACCCTTGTGCAATATTAATTTCGTTTCTCCAGACCCAATAGTTTAGGTTATGCGGTGTTGGTCAGTTCATGAATTACTTTAAGAATTTAATTAAGTACATATATAGAGAACTATCCGAAAAATCTTGCAATTGGGCACGACCAGGAAATCAAACTATTCTTAATATTGACCTCGTTTCCTGCAAGCGTATTTTGTTCTCCGAACTTACTTCGTCAACGAAAAGAAAAATATTGACCAAGTAGCCATTGACTTTTTCGGATCTCTGAGATTTGATTGCGCAGCCCTAATTTGTGATCGTCAATTGAATAGGGCTTATGAATAGGAGCGTAACGTCGGATCAATTCGAGACCATCCGAGAATACGAGTATAGGTTACAACTGTTTACTCGTATGACACTGTTTTACAGAAAAGGGTGATATTATAACTTCTTATCAGAAATATCATCTTCTTCTTTTTGTGTGAGGATGTGGCCACCTAATGTCAGAGTTAATTAAGCCGCCTCTGGGAACCCCACAGTCTTCTAACTTGGCTATTGCAGACATACATTAACTATGTATATAAGTCCAGGTTTCCTCACGATGTTTTCCTTCATGTAGAAACTTTTTCTCTTTATGGTACACATGTATATGGTATTTATTTTATTTTTTATATTATATTATTATTATTTTGACAAACTCGGGACACTAGGGTCCCGTTCCTTTGAAAGGCATGCGAGGGGCCGAAGCCAACTCGCAGAGGCCTTGTTAGGCATGTATCAGGATATATAACACCAACCGACGATTATCCCTGTATGCACTACGCAATGGGCAATCCCCGTTTGATGCAGGACTATTGCAAAATATGGAGAAATAATGTATTGGGTTATGGTTCTGGTAGGTTTAGTGGATCGATTGCCTAAAACTATAGGAGGCCTACCGCCCCTGCCCGACCACTGTTGAACTTAACGGTGTGACTTGCACACTCAATTAATATGATTTTCATTTATAACATTACGCCTATGTTCCCGAAGGGTTAGGCAGATTTGCACCTATAGTACATCCGCATTTCGTCTACTATTTTAAGTCCCATCTAAAGGCGAGCCCATAGATATAATAAACAAGGAGATATGCCCGGTAGACGAGAATATATCGGAAATATGTGTCTCCAGTTTGCCCCTACCACACGGCAACTACTACACATGCAGCTCAGTATAGGCAATAGACACGCAGTCGCGCACACACCCGCATCTCTTAAATCAGAACGCACTACACAATCAATTATAAACCTTATTTCATGAAACACAGCGTGTATTTACCATGCACCATACAACTTACCCACACAAAAACATCGTTTTTTTTTGTGGGTAAGTTGTTTTATAAACCGGTTGAATAATAAAAAAGTTCATTCAATAAAAGTAGAAAAGACGTAAACAAAGAAGAAAATCATGCTGTGCAGTCGGAGCATACATCTGGTTTTGGTCAGCCAGTTCGCGAATATGTATACTCCAACTGCATAGCATGATTTTCTTCTTGTTAACGTCTTTTAAGTTCGTTGTCTAAGCAGTCAGGGTTTTGATTGTTTAATAAACTTCTTTTTTATTTATTTTTATATAACATTTTTTTTTTAATTAGGCACATTTAAACATATAAGTATTGTACATTTATGAAATCAGTTTTCAAAAACACTTTATTTTGATACGCCACACGATGTATTTGGAAACAAAAAAAATTGGGCCCCCACAATATGGCGCACGCGGGCCGTGCACGGGCCATGTGTGGGACGTGTGTGAACGAGTTCATATAAAATGTACACAACGATATTTTTTTTAACCCCTGACGGGGCACGGTCCGTCCACGTCCCGGGCACGTCCCTGATATTTGTGAATAGACCTTTACCCTCCTTCGGCAGTCGTGTAAAAAGTCGTTGTGTCTCGCGTAGATCTACGTTTCGGACTCTCAAGGGGTTAATGACCACTCATTGTTAGTCTAGATATAGATAAACTGTGAATTACCTTAAAATATACATTATGTATTCTGCCAGTATATTGTATATCTGAAATCTTCAGCGAAAATGTCTCTCTGACCTTGTCACAGTACCTTTTCTCTGACATCCTTCATAATTTAGTCCTCGTTATGAGCCTAAAATCTAAATTAAGTACAAAATATTAATATTCAGTAACACAACCTCCCTGCTTTTCAAGTCTACTAAAACTGTCAAGAAAATAGTTTATAACTCATTTCAGTATGGAACCAAAACTAAAGATGTTCGGTGATATAAAAACTTTGTCTTTTAAAAAAGTCGAATAAAAACTGAAAACTCAGATGCCCATCTGCGGTAATTTTATTCAAATCCCTCTTTAGAAAGGACTATAGGACGATATATTATTCGACTTTTTTTCAAGGAAACCCTTTAATTTAAGAATAATGTGGAGGGGGATCTAATGAAAGCCGTAACCCTCGAAGTCGAATGCAGGGCAACTGCAAAATAGGATGGAACGTAAGTTGGGCCGAGATTGGAAAGCGGAATACGGTTTGAGTTTGGCACTGTCGTATTTTGTTTGAAGTTTAAATATAGGAGAAAATTCAAGGCTTGGTAAAATAATCAATTTGATTAATGATTTGTAAATTGTATTGTTTAACAATGAATAAACATACGAATAGGCTATACTCTCAATTTCGCAAGAAATCAAATCTAATCCTCTTCTGTTTAGAAAGAGGGTTTTCTTTGCAGCCAGTTACATACGTTTACCACAATCAAAACTTATAATTATTATAAACGGTTTGTTCATATAAAAGTTTCTCGCGTGGTGGATTATGGCCCATGCCCTCTCACGGAGAGGAGGCCTGTGTCCCAGCAGTAGGAACATTAATAGGCTGATGATGATGATGATGAAAGGTCTCTAGAAGTGCTACATTGATTTTAAAATTATTTTACTTATAGAAAACTTACGGTAAGTTAAGGTTAAGGTATTTTTGTCACTTTACTCTATATCCCGGATTAATGTTCGTTTTTAGGATTCCGTAGCCAAATGGCAAAAAGCGGAACCCTTATGGATTCGTCATGTCTGTCTGTCTGTCCGTCCGTATGTCGCAGCCACTTTTTTCCGAAACTATAAGAACTATGCTGTTGAAATTTGGTATGTAGATGTATTCTGTGAACCACATTTCCTCATACTTGGAACTGAAACTCAATATTTTTATACGTGTGGGGTGTCTATGGATATATATATTTTTTTTCTAAACTTAATAGTTTGCGTGAGAGACACTTCCAAAGTGGTAAAATGTGCCCCCCCCCCCCCCCCCCGGTAACTTCTAATGTAAGAGAATGATAAAATTTTGTTTAAATGATTAACTTTGGTTTGAACGAGATCTAGTAATGAGGTTTTTTTTAATACGTCATAAATCGTAAAATGCAATTTACCAAGTACGGAACCCTTCGTGCACTTGGCCGGTTTTTTTGTGGGATGGGTCAGACAGAAATGAATCCTAAAAAGCTATTTGTTAAAATAAACAATCATAAAAATATATCAACCTTTTTGTTTTATATGCACTTAACTTTCAACAATGCTTTATTTCATAAAATAAAATTAAAACACCATTTCGCAAGAGAATTAAAATAAAATTATACTCTTTGCAAAATAAGTAAAACACACTTTTATTACAGTCTGTTTATTAGGCTTCTGAGAATAATAACTTTATATTAAGAGGCCGTAAGAACTTGTTAACTAATTTAAAAAAGTATTCGGACTCATAAAATTAATTTAAGGGGTACAACTTGGTACCTCTGCATTGCTGTATCTAAGTTAAACTTTAAATACCAAAATTCAGCCCCATTTTGGATGGACAGACAACCACACCAATAATAGAAAGTGTTCCTTTGGTATGATAAAACAATATTTATGCGGGCGAAGCCGCTGGCAGAAGCTATTTATAGATAAATTGCTCAACTTAAAAAAAGGAGAATGTTAAATCGAGCGTTAATATTTTTTATTCAGATTTTCTTTATTAGTTTTTTGTTTTACGACATTTTATCCAAAGTAGGCATCAACCCGCATTGGACCCGCGTGTAAGATTACGGCCCATTCCCTCTCCCAGCATTGGGAACATTAAAAGGCTTATGATGATCCAATGTAGTCTAATTCCCTAGGCTCGCAAGTCTACCTCTTTTAACACTTTCGAGGACATCCTTACATTATTATCCTTCCCATTTAAATTTATCTCCAATACAGATTTTATTTTTAGACCAAAAAAAATCAAAATCATTTTTTTTTTATTTCACATAGGCCTACATGGGCACTTATAAAACGTCGACAAAATGTGCACGGTTCGGGTTGGTCGTTTCCTATGGAGAAGAACCGGCAAGAAACTCCATGGTTACTCTTTTAAAAATGGTTTGGTTTTACAATATTTCCATGTTACAGCATTAGTACTTAGATATGGGGGGACAACGTAGGCCCGAATTATGACAATAAGTCGTAAGAAACTAAAAAAAAAAAAGAAAAAGATTATATAAAAAAGTTAACAAATGTTAACTAGCATCTAGAAGGCCTACAATGTTCACACATTCACAAAACAATCGGTAAAAGAATCTATACAAAGGTAAAAATTATAAAAATAAGTATAACAAGACTAAATTTAACATGTTGAACAAATTTTGTTATCAGTGCTGTAACTATTCTTAGCAAAACCGATTAGACCGATAAAAGAACCGTCCAAAAAAGCCTCCCGCTTTTCCAAAGAGCTTCACTTCAAGAAAAGAAAACTTCTGAGTCTTTGCACTGTCATCCAACATATTTATTTATCAATATCGGCCGCAAGAACCATCCTTAAGATTAATGGAGCCAGTCAATAACATTGCACGTATATTTTAGCTTTATTCCTACTTCAAAAGCCCTGTTTTGTGTAGAGAAACTGTTTTTCTTTCGAGGTTAGACCAAAACTGTGGGAAGTTTTCAGTTAAGTGAGTGTAGAATGAGTAAAAGCCTGTTCTGAACGCCATGTGTAGATTCCCCCTTCTGAAAAAATATGCCAACCTTTTACGATAAGCGACCCCTTGTAGGTGTCTGCCAAAAGGTAATTTTGTCAGATGCTGCACTGGTTATGGTCTTTTGTAGCTGTCGGTGGTGTTCTTCAATTGTTTTTAACCTTACGATTACTTCGAGTGCCTACATAGGGAGGTCCAAAAGTTCTCGGAATATTGTCCTTGAAAACAAGGTATATTTTAAGGAAAATATTCCACAAACTTTTGGTCCTCCCCTCGTACCTTATTGATTTCTAAGTATTTTCATTTCCATACTTTGACATAAAATAATTAAAGGATTTTTCATTGGTATTACAAAATGAAATAGTAAATTTCGGGAAACAGGTCACGTCTCTATAACACGCACGTAAGTAGGTATTTAAGGTAAGAACAGACGAAGCCCTTCGTCGTCTTACAAGGTACAGTCCTCCCCTAATTAATGCGAACCTTCCATAAAATGACCCTTTAACCAAAAACCTATACTTATTCCGTACGTAAGTGAGGTAATTCCTTAATTGGGCCCCTAAGTTGGGTCATTCTACGGTCTGCAGGGTTATTCTGTAGAAACTATTTCTTTGAAGCGTCGTCGTTGAAAAAAGATCGTCTTTTTAATATTTATGTATATTCTGTTTAAAGTTAGAAGATTTTTTGAGACATTTTTTTTTGTTTTGTTCCTAATTAATTTTTGTAGTGTTTAGAAGCATATTTTAACGCAATTTGCTGTAGTAGTTGCCTGGTAGAAATCGTCACGTTAAGAAAAAAGTGTTATGCCCCATCTCGACACATCACGTATTTGTTAAATTTGACTTTTATCCACATCAAATTACATTTGGAGTTGAAAAAAAGGCATGAGGAACTTTGCATAGGTAATAAAACTCATTGCAATATTAATTCGGTCTTTGAATCCAGATGAGCTGATATCCGCAGAATAAAAGGGGAACTGACCCAAAAGTGGTTAGGAAAAGTTTAACCCTCATAGCGATGACAATGAGGCATGTGGCCCTCGATATATTTTTATCTAAACTGCCAGTTCACACTTCGCGTGGCCCAAGGGCTGGCTTTTACCTTGGCAGCATTGCCATACAACGTGGCAATGCTACCAGTCTTTTGGGCATTTGCTTTACCAGTGGACAACGATGTGGAGGAGTTTATCGACGCCATATTTTAAACATGTTTATTTTTAGTCTTAGTTTATATATTTTCTATTTGAGTGTATATATATATGTAGTTATTAAGTATGGTATACGATGTACATAGCTAATTATCTCCCTGAATATAATTAAAGAAATAAACCGGTTTTTTTTAACTGTATTTGTCTTACTTCGACTGAAAGGAAGAAAAATAAAAACACGAAGGAAAAAGCACGAAAGTAGCATAAAAGTCACACAATAATAATAACACGATATCAGGTGAGATAGATAGTGAAGCGCTAGCGCTAACAATAATAAAAAAATATCAAAACGACTAAAAAATTGCTTGCATGCAAGAAAAGAAGGAAATAAAGAAAAATATTTATTTGTGACCCGCACAGGAGACACGAGAAATAAGCAAAACATTAAACAATAATAAAAAACCCCGTGCGGAACCAAAAAGGCTCCTATCTCAACATGTGCAGCGATATCCATAAATGCCATGTATTATCAACTAACGGACGCCTCGCGGTTTCAGCCGCGTATTTCCCGTTCCCGTGGGATACAGGGATAAAAAGTGGCCGTGTATAGTGTAGCTTCCCAACGGTGAAAGAATTTTTGAAATCCGTCCAGGAGTTTTTCGTTACATACAAAAATATAATTATTTCCGCTTTATAATATTAGTATAGATATAGATTTATCATTATTGACATTTCAGTCAGAAGACCTCCACTGCTGGACATCGGCCTCCCCCAAGAATTTTTCTCGCATCAAACGGACTCCCGCGGCCACATCAGGTTATGGGTCGACTCTTTCGGCCCCATCGTTCCTGCGTGATACGACCAATTTGCCCTGCCCACTGCCACTTAAGTTGGGTGATTTTTCGGGCCATGCAATAGCTACTTCCATGTTTCCGGCTTTTTAGGTGAATCAGGCTGACTTTATTGACCCATTTTAACAAGGTAACACTATATTTTACTATCCTACTAATCCTATCCCACTTTCTACTAATATTATAAATGCGAAAGTTTGTGAGGATGGATGTATGTATGTTTGTTACTCTTTCACGCAAAAACTACTGAACGGATCGGGATGAAATTTGGCACAGATATAGATTATAGTCTGGAATAGCACATAGCATACTATTTATCCCGGGAATATGTTCCCTTGGGATACTTTTCGACATTCACGCGGGCGAAGCCGCTGGCAGAAGCTAGTAATCACTACATATTATAAAATAGAGTCCCTCGCCACGTTTGTACGCGATAAACTCAAAAACTACTGAAGGGATTTTCATGCAGTTTTCACCAATAGAAAGAGTGAAAAACGAGGCACTTTTTGTGTATAATTTGTCACGTTCGAAGCCGGGGCGTGTCGCTAGTATTATAAATGCGATTGTTAGTTCGTTTGTTTGTTACGTTTTCACGAATTAACGGCTCAACAGATTTAAATGAAACTTAGTACACGGGTATACGATTTCCTGGATTACTTCTTTTTGTACCCTAGGGATGACTTTCGAATTTCACCAGAAAGCCGTTGACAGAGGCTAGTATGGCTTAATGAGTATAATTTCAAGTTACTTGACCATACGAACCGTAGTTATACGAACAGTATTAAGCGTACGTAATGAATACAAAAGCAATTTCATCCAACTACCCTCGATTAAAAACGGCCTACTCTTAAAGAGGCTATCTGAACTCGACCTGAATATTTCAGTAACAGCTGAAAAGAGCCTACACTTTCAGTACCCCATACATTTTTAAACAGTTTCTACTCTGACAAGATTTAGTTAGGAAACTTTGTAAGTTTATGCTTGTTCGAATTTTGAAATTCAACGGTTTTTGGGGTTACTTTATGGTTGGGTTCGCACTGGGAATTTAATCAGGAGAATTTAGAGGAGCTTTTTGCCACAGATTTTTAAGGATTTTTGGAGTTTTGGGAACTTTTTTTTTTCTTAACTAGGGTTTTTAGGGTTCCGTACCCAAAGGGTAAAAACGGGACCCTATTACTGAGACTCCGCGGTCCGTCTGTCTGTCTGTCTGTCACCAGGCTGTATCTCGTGAACCGTGATAGCTAGAAAGCTGAAATTTTCACAGATGGTGTATTTCTATTGCCGCTATAACAACAAATACTAAAAACAGAATAAGATAAATATTTGAGTGGGGCTCCCATACAAAAAACGTGTTTTTTTGCCGTTTTTAGGGTTCCGTACCCAAAGGGTAAAAACGGGACGATATTGATTAAAGACTCCGAGGTCCGTCTGTCTGTCACCAGGCTGTATCTCATGAACCGGGATAGCTAGACTGGTGAAATTTTCGCAGATGATGTATTTCTATTGCCGTTATAACAACAAATACTAAAAACATAATAAAATAAATATTTGAGTGGGGCTCCCATAAAACAAACGTGATTTTTTTGCCGTTTTTTGCGATAATGGTACGGAACCCTTCGTGCGCGAGTCTGACTCGCACTTGGCCGGTTTTTTTTTGTCTTTGTGACAACTATTAGGAAGGCTGTATACTGCAATGCTTGAGTTTGCATTATACTTCATAAAAGATACTCGTAGCTTGATCTCTGCGACATATGCCAAACTGGCGTATACGTTATTGTTAGACTGTCAAGCGCTATTGATACTGACAACTGTCGCAGAGACCAAGCTATCTTTTATGAAGTATAGGTCCAAATCTTGATTTTACTCGAATTAAATGCTTAACAGGTTTTTCATGTTTTGAATAAGTTTGAAATATTTTGGAATTAATTGATACTGTTTAGGTCGGGTTTCTTGGCTTTCTGATGCAACGTATGTGTTGAATATAATTCGACGTTTTCTTTTATATTATTTTAAAGCTGCGTTTCCAATGTCAATCCAACAGATATATTTTTGTAAGATTTCGTTATATTCAATAATATAAGTTCAAATCTGTTGACATACATATTGCATATAATATTTATTAGTGTTGCCATAAAACGACGAGATTATAATGCAAACTCATTATTCATGAGATTAGGGAAGTACCTAGAAGTACTTTTAACGCAAACAACAAATTCTTTTATCTTTCATTTTCCTGCTGTGTTCCTTTGTTTTCCTTACTTGTTTATCTTAGAAACACAATTCATCAAATCGCTTAACTGTTGAACAATCCATTTTTTCCGTCTTTCTTTATCAATTAAATATTTATTTATCTTATTTTTTTTAATAATATTAATTTTTCATTCCCCAAGAACCCGTTTCACATAGGTACCTACGTTTATGGATATTATTTATAAAAGGCTTACAAATAAATTAATTAAATATCTATAGAAATAAATATATATATAAATTCTCTGAGTCCTAAACTAGGTGTGTTTTCCGGTGACAAATGGCCGGTTTCATCAAGTAATTAAAGATTATAACATATTTAATGACTTGTTTTTTTTTAATCATTTATGAAGTAATTTAATACTTAGGTACTTTTTATAGCTGTATAAAATTTATATTAGTAAATTTTATGCAATCTTGTGATATCTCGGATTTCTATTGTAAAATGGAACGTAAGGGTGAAAGAGATAGTGAATGGATCTTTGACAGGTCCATACTTATGTAGGTACTTAGGTACTTACTTAACTGAGCTAGGTAGATTCTCAATTGTGAAACGTAAAAAACTCAAACGCTTCCTAAATTATTTGACACTGATTTGACAATACTCAACTGATTATTGCTGATTTACTCAAATCAGAAACCAGCCATTAGGAACCAGAAACTGTTAAGTTCAAAAAAAAAACAAATGTATTCATAATAAAACCATCTCATTTAACTAAACGAGATAACCGATATTATTGTAATGATTTGATCCCAGATTATCTTGTTCTTCTTTCATAGCCTCGATTATGTAAATTATGGGATATTGTCTGATGAAATTGCTTTCATTGACTTAATTTATATTGTTGTACGTACCTACCTAAAGTCGTCTCAATCTAAGTATTCCGATGATGTTTCTCATTTTACATGCCGCGATAACTTTCTACGTAAGAAATTGAAAAATCTAATTCATATTTCTAATTAATTACTATGTAACCCATACACTATAACCACGAGTATTTTATTTCATTCGCAAGCATCAAGTTTAATCATTATTAAGTATTTTTATAGCTGTCAAAACGGGTCTTTTAATTTTTGACAACTTTAAAATAAAATGAAATATTATTTGAAATAAGCAGTACCTTTGTGTTTTTCTATCTGTTATTATTTCTGTAATGTGTACATAAATAATCTATACCAATATTAAAAAGAGGAAAGATTTTTTTGTTTGTTTGTTTGTTTGTACCGAATAGGCTCCGAAACTACTGGACCGATTTTAAAAATTCTTTCACCGTTGGGAAGCTACTCTATCCCCGGGTGACATAGGCTACTTTTTATCCCTGTATTCCCACGGGAACGGGAACTACGCGGGTGAAACCGCGAGGCGTCCTCTAGTTAAATATAAATCAGTGCATTCAAGTACTTTTTTATAATTTAGAAAATCAAATTCTGCTTAGAATATTATGTCTACTTGAACTTTTTTATTAAAATCATGTGTTTGAAAAGTGCGAAAGAGTACAGAAAATAAACTTTTTTTAACCTAAATAAAAATTCGATTTTTTGAAACGATTTTTCACGACACAACAATCGTACACCGCAATCAATATATTTTTTTTAAAAGCACGTCAAATTCAAACCGTTGTCAATTTGTAAGTAACTAGGTACTTACAGTCAAAACCCTACCCTAAAAATATTTTTATTAATCAAAAAAATATTAACATACCCACAAAAAAGTTTACGTAACTTTAAAACTTACCTCAAACTTTGAAAACTTTTTTCAAACACCGAACACGTAAATACAAACACTGTTAACTTTAAACCACGAACAACATACAAAGTCTTTAAAATAATCGAAGTTTTTTTTACAAGTATATTGTCAACATACGACTCCGCGGAACGTGTGAACCGAGTCACGGCAAGCGCTAAACTGAAGTCCCATTCCTGAAGACCACTTTAGCTCGAGCTCTGAAAATACTCCATGCATCTCTGCATTGCCTTCTGACGTTAGTACAAAAGGGGGTGGAGAAGGTCTTGCTAAAATGGAAAAGCCCTTTGTGGGTTACGTTAATTGAATTTCAATTTATGATAGTGGGTAAACAATAGGTGGAATTATGTCTTGGGCTCGTTTTGTGTAGACATGGAAAATAGAAATAAACATAAATGTTGTTTTCAATTAATTTCTTGAGTTTACCTATACATAAATGAAAACTTTATACCAGAACTATTTCGAAGCCAAGTTGCCAGCCTGTCGGTTTTTTATCGGTTGCATTTTGGGGAGTGTGCGATGGAATTGCATGAACTGATTCCTCCTAGCCCGTTCCATCATCGGACTACAAGACGTACGGCGATGCGTCATCGGTACATGATGGACATCCCAACCGTACGCACCAAACGTTTTGGTAATACTTTTATTATGGGCACAGGAAAAGAGTGGAATTCCCTGTCGGACTCTGTATTTCCTCATAGCTACAACGTGGGAGTCTTTAAGTCAAGAGTTTATTTATTTATTTAGAATATAATAGCGCTTGACCAACATCTCAACTGATGGTAAGCGATGATGTGGTCGACGGTGAAGCACGCTTGCCTAGAAATAACCTATTCACTCTTGACTTATAGACCCCTAGATTGTAGCTATCGGGAAACACAAACTCCGGCAGGGAATTCCACTCCTTAGCTGTCGGCTAAATAGTGTGAAGAATAAATAATAGTATGAGAGAATAAGTTTATTCTAGGCAAGCGTACTTCATCGTCAACCAGATAATCGCTTATCATCAGGTAAGATAGTGGTAAAGCGCAAGCCTTTAAATAGTAAAAAAAAATGGTTTCCTCTGGAGAAACAAAACGCAGTACCAAAAACCTAGACCATTCAATTTTCTTTAAGAAATTTAGTTCGAAAATTGGGTCAGAACCTGGACTTATGGTTAATAATAGGTTAAAATATAAAATTGCCGTTTTATTGTAATAGGTACTTCAAATTGACATAGAACCTACATTTGTTTGAGATTTTTGAGTGCAACTTTTTTCACATGGTACTTATGAAGTTCTTCTTTTAAAAAATGTGCAATATTCGATTATCGACTATTAGTCTGATATCGCTAACCCGCGTTGAGCCAACGTGGTGAATAATGCTTGTTCCTTCTTTGTATGTTGTTCAATCACAAAATCGATACGAACTAAATAAAAATTTAATCTGCTCAGGCTTTTCCTAACTTTGTTGCTTTAGGTTTCCAATTTTTCCGGATACAGCAGATTAATGCGACTTCCTATCAGATCTCTACAACACAGTAACTGCATTTACTCCTAGATATTTTTTTTTTTTTTTGTAATTGAAGACGGCGCCTACCACTCGGCACTCTGCGAACTACTCCCTAGTTCGCAGAGTGCCGAGTGGTAGGAGTTCCCCGGACAGTCCGAGACCTTGGTACTCATCTTTATTCGAGATCAATTTGTACATTGTTTTTATTCTCTATAACATTTTTAACTCTGTCTCTTGACGAGTTCTTAAATTATTTATATTTTCTAATGTTTTATATTAACTTATTATATAGCACGATCTTAACAATATCTTGATTCTATTTTGTTTATAGATTATATATTGTTCTGTACGCTTCCCATTATATATTGATATATATTATTTCGAGCATTGATGTTATTTATTTATTTTTATTTACTGTTTTTTGTGCAACTTTGAAACAGTATTCAATAAATGTCGTGCTTTTTATCAGATATGAGCCTATTGAGATTCCCTGGTTTAATGTCGATTCCTAACTTCTGTTCGATTTGATATCTTTCACAGGCATATACCGAGCAGTCAGTAATTATGTGGATCGCTGTCTTGTCTTCGTCAGGGTCACAAGCGCATGATGGGCTCCAATCAACCCTGTTGGTCTTAATTTTCTGACGATGTTATAAGCGTCCACTGCGTCCGGGAAGAAAAGTTTCGTCGTTGCAGCTGTGTCCCCCGTTCTGTATCTCCGGTTCCATTCGACAAGCGAATCCATCCGGATTTGTCGCTTGGCGAATGACACCGGACACTGGTCGTAATCTGGCCTCTTTTTGAGGTGTAATGCCGCTTCTTTAGCCAAGTGGTCGGCTCTCTCAATTCCCTCCAGCCCCGCGTGCGCCTTGATCCAAAACAAAGTCACATGCTTGTTTTGGATGCTGCACTTTCTCAGGTTTTCCCTCGACTGCGAGGGGATGAGAAGAGCGGTGGTTTGCGACCGTCTCCAGTGAAGATCGTGAGTCACTGAAGATGCCAAAAGACCTTTCTGTGTGCTTATAGATCTCCAGCGTGGCTTTGCATATGGCCAGCAGTTCGGCCTGGTAGACCGTGCAGTGGGGCGACAGCTTCATATTTTGGCATTTGGTTTCGGCGCCATTGCTCCAGAGAGACAATGCCGCCCCCACCTTTCCATCAATTTTGCTGCCGTCCGTATATATCTGCACTGCTTGTGTGCAGTGGTGTGCGAGTTGTTCTTGGTCTGCCAGGCATATGAACTGCAGACTCATATGTTCCACCGGGTGGGTTGTCGAGGCAAATGCGGTGCGTCGCTCAACGTCCCTGTCTCCTAGCACTGGCTGAGGTACTCCCCTCCTCGCCTCATACAGGGCAGCTGCCTCTCGTATTCGGCGATCGAGGGGAAGCATCCCAGCCAGCAACAGCGCCGAGTTTAGGGATACGGTGCGATAGGATTTGCACACTTTCTGTGCAAATCCGCTTTGGACCGCATTTAACCTCTTCATTACACACAGCTTGGTGGCTGGCTGCGGGTGCCCATGCACTTGCTGCGTACATTATAACCGGTTTGACTACTGCCGTGTACATGGTGCGGATGACGTCGGGGTGGAGGCCCCAGCTGACCTTCGCAGCCCTCGACAACTGGTGGTAAAACCAATCGCCTTTTTGCACACATTCGCCACGTGCTTATTGAATGTAAGCTTGTTGTCGATAGTTAGTCCCAGGATTTTGATCTCTTGCGTCATGCCAATGGCAACCCCTCCCATGCTCAGCCGCGGGGTGTCGTACTTCAGTTTCCGCGTTAATACCATCGCATTTGTTTTATGCTCTAGATATTCCTTCCAAAATGACTGTGTTAGGTAGTTATTTGCACAAATTTTGAACGCACACTACAGCGTTTTGACGTCTTAATGTTGGCTATGATTGGACCATACTAATTTGAAATAAGACCACAACCGTATTCGTGCTCTTTTTATTCGGCCAGTTTTTGACGCGCTTACCGGTCATCGAGTGTATTATTGATCGCAGCTAACGACCGTGAAATATCTATTAATGACATTTGCCACGGTGTGGACGGATCAAGGATTCTCGGTATGTTATAAATGGTCACCCACCCAAGGTACGAGCTCGAATAGTGTACCTTGACCTTAAAATGTAGGAATAGTGAAGTGTAGCTTGACCTGTGCAGATGTTCTTATTTAACACCGAACTAAATAAATAGAATAGTATTGTGTAAAATTTTACATGATCTTTTTTCGTTCAGAGAGAATTAAAATAATTTTCGGATTCATCCAAATATTATTCTCTCTTTTGTGTTTTCATATTTTATCTTTAACTCACATTGTTTCATACTTTTTATACCCAATCCTTCCAACGATGAAATATTTTCATAATTTCATCACGAGAATTAATTTGGGACCGATATTTTGTTCCCCAAGAAGGGTTTTCATTTAATTATGTATACTTCACGGGGATCACGCTAGACTCAAGGTTATAATGGGAGATCCTCATTTAATATCACTTGCAAGGCGACTAAGTTCGGCAGCTTATGCTGTTAGAAAAAATCTTTAATTTACTTATGTAGATACCGCCGCCGGTATCTTACTATGGGACAGGGCTGCAGACATTGAGTGAATTTTTTTCTGCAAAAACGAGCCATCAGAGCGATATACAATCTTCGCCGGCGCGATTCTCTAATGGAACTGTTTAAGGACATTAACATCATGACGGTTCCTTGTCAATATATTTATGAAAACATCATGTAAGTGAGAAAGAATTTACATTTTTTAGTAAAAACGGAGACTGACATAATTACATTACTAGAAATAGGGACCAATTAGTTTAACCAGGTTTCAGACTGGCTAAAGTAGCCTCATCTTTCATTTTTTTTTTCAGCCTCATCACGGTGCAAAAACAAGTGATATGCAGAACATTATTGTTTTGAAGTATTGTTGGACCTGCTGAAGACTGTATGAATATATTTGTATTATATAAACTCAATTTCTTTTAGTATTATATAACTGCACAGCACGTGTGTGAGTACTATGTACCCAACTGTAAATCTATCATTAATGCTGAACCTAAGTGTTGTTCGTTGACTTGTGTGTGCCGTGGCAGTTGAGTGTGTCATGCTCTCTCAAATGCCTCTGATGGTGGCGCGTGTGTTGGATCATTCGGTTCCCTTCATGATGGTTGAGCTGGGTGGTGCCGATTCATGCGTCATGCTCGTGAAGGGGCGCCGTCGGTTGGGATAGGTACCTATTATATAACTGCACAGTACATGTGTGAGTACTTTTAATACTTTATACCTGTACGTAGTACCTATAGTGTGTAGTGATTCTGGGTGCATTGTACTCTCATATATGAATTTATTAATGTATGTACTTATGTACCTAAATATGTAAAGAAACATTTTTTTTTAAAAGAGTTGGTATGAAGTTTCTTGTGCGTTCTTCTCCATAATAAGCTACTTTTCAAATGCACGGTAGAATCAATTTTTATTCCTTGTAATTTTTGATGTAACGTTCAAAAGTGCCGCTTGATGGCCTAGTTGAAATAAAATATCTTTGTCTTTTCCGTTCGGGGTTGTGCAGCTTTGTCGTGCTTATGTCTAAACTGCAAGATTTTTATATCATCCACCGCTGGGACACAGAACTCGTTTCTCTGTGGGTGGGAGTGGGCCGTAGTCCATCACACGGGCCCAGTGATTGTTGTTTCATCCAAGATGGTCCATGAAAGTCATATTCAACCCACAACACTAATCCCCGTTTTGTTATTTGAAGTTAGGAACGTGTCAAACCCTATTGTAATGCCAAAATATATTTTTGTTAGTTTTTTTTTTGACATGTTCTCAAGTTCTAAATCTATTCTATTCTTTGATCTAAGAAACCGAGGAATCATGAAGGAAAACGAAAACAGATAAATGTATTTAATCTCCATTGCTAAATAAAATAAACTCTTTAAGAATCAAATGGATGCCCTTTTTCCATTTAATATGAGATCAATCGACTCAAACCGGGCTATCAAATAGAATAGTTTAACTTGAGCCCAGGAAGGTTTCAAGTCGAATGAATTGAATTTTTATTTCAATCGGATGTAATGCTTTTGGAAGGCCACGATTTGGGGTTTTTTTAACAATAGTCATTGCTTTTGACTGCGATCTCACCTGATAGATTGTTAGCGATGATGTTGTCGACAGTGAAGCAGGCTTGCCTTTTTTTTGCCTGGAGAAATGCTCATGCTATCACGGGGAGATAGTGCAGTTATGTGGTACTCCAACCTACTAAAACTCCACGGTGTCCTCCTGTGCCGCTTATGGCGGAAACACGGGCACGCGTAAGCACCCATCCACGAACCCGCCGCGGCTGTCCGTCACTGAACCCTCCTCTCGGGAGTACCACCATCACCGGCGCACCAGAACACATTGTACGCCGTGACCACCCTAGGGACCAAACTAGCACATGGATGCCAGACGACCCCGCGTAGGGCACTCTTGGTTCCTTTGAGACGGGTCAGGTCAGTGGCCGCCTACCACTTTTCAGCCGCAGGGGATAGCGAGAGCGGCCAACGCTATACCGACTTTCCTCCTCCCCTACGGCCCCACTGCGTCGGCTATCAGACGGTGGTGACCCCGTCCAGACCTCGGAAGGCAAGGAGAGCGGCTCCCAACTTCTCTCCCCGCCGCGGCCTCCAACCCTACGCCGCGATGCCTCAGTGTTGCCCAAGCGGCACGGCAAATTACTGTTGGCCGCTTTGTCGTTGCCTCATCGACAAAAGCTCTGACGAACGGCCCCTCCTCGGCTTTCTCTTCGTTTCACTGTGGGTAATCAAGCCCCGCCTCGACAATGCGGGAACCCACCGGGGGTTAAGCTTGCCTAGAAGTAACCTATTTACTCTGGACTTAAAGTGGAGTTGAAGTTTTCAGGAAACACAGACTCCGGCAGGGAATTCCACATTCTTAGCTGTACGCACAATAAAAGTTTTCCTAAAACGTTTAGTGCGTCTAGGTAGAACGACCACCACGTACCTTTTCCAATCCGATGGTGGAAAGGGCTAATGTCTGGAGATGCCTTTCCAAAAACAATTAATCTCACATAGGAGAGTGCTGCACAACATCGCTTGCTTGCTTGGTAGTGTAGATGCAGACCTAGGGTAGGTTATAGCCTTCATGGTAAATAGGTATAAGTCTTAAACAAAATAAATATTCTCTATTCTCCGTCAGAGGCGGCAATGTGGCTTGATCTTGTGGGAGAGCGCTACGTTCGTGTGGATCCTCAAGACAAGTATTGTGGGTGTACCTTCTTGAGGTTACCACCCCGATATTGCACGAGGAAGAGATTTATTTGCCGGTTATCATAGCCAATACATAAAAAATAATTGGGACTAACGAACCTTTTTCGTACTAGCAACAAAACTAGTATTGTTTAATAAAATAATTCATAATCTAATTAGCAAAACTCCGTATTGTTGCTGTTAAGAAAAAGTTCGCAAGTCCCAATTAAATATTTCAATGTACTGAACATTGAAAAATGTAATTGGTATCTTTAGTGTAAAATTTTGCTCACAAATTTTGCTTGCTTTGCATACAAAAACAAGCAGAAGTAAACATAAACATATCTCGTAAATACAGATCAATATGCTAAACACATATCAAGTCCATTCTATTTCTGTGTCTATTATAATGCGGGTAGCATGATAATAGGTTGTGTTGTTAGAAGCCGTCAACGTTTTACCATGTGACATCCAATTTCCGCCCGCTCGCCTTTTGCAAGTTGAAAATAAAAGTTTTATAGAACACGTGAGCAGGGAGAAGTTATATAAATGGGTGTGAGTTGAAATAATGGGTATTGATGGGATTCCTATTAGCCTTTACAAAAACTTTTTTGAGATGATGGTTAGGTAGCTAAAGAAACTTCACAACTGTATTCCCAGAAGAGGTAAGCAGATATATTATAATAACACACCCACATTTCTCCACTTATATTCGATTATTTCCGATGGTTGGCCACCATTGGGGGACAACGAGACCACATTTCACGAGCTTAATAGACGAGTAATTAAATTTTACTTCTTCGTGATTCTTTTCTCCTGGTAGCTTGTGCGCGATTGCCCATGATTGCAGCCCCGCAAATACTTTCTCATGATTCTGGCCTCCTGGTAGTTTTGGTATAGCTTACACATGTTTAACATCTATTTTGTATTATAGGAAATAATTTAGAAAATTGTGACGCTGTCCCCCTCTGGTGGAAAACGCGAATATTTTTTGAAAGTTGTTTCGCTATCTCTCAGTGGTGGCCAACCTAGTGGTGGATATCGGGAGTAATCAAATATTCAAATCAAATATTCTTTATTGACATAATAATTGTTTACAGCAATGTTGAAGCCTCCGACTCCCGAACCAGGCAGACCTGTATGACAGGAGTCAGCGCCCTCCCCATTTTATTTCATCTTAATAACTATGTCAAATCAAATTAATATTAAATTTGGAGGAATATGTATAATAAATATTATTAATAATAATTGTTATTAAGTATAATATCCAATGTCAAATCAAATTAAAATCGATATAAAATTTTGAAAGAAAATGAACAAGTAATGATAATAATATTTAAAATTTTGGATTAACATACAATTCAACAATAATGACTAAAACTAAGTCTAAGTCGTGCTGTGTGTGTGTATGTGTGTGCGTGTTTGTGTATGGTGGTATTGGTAGATGACTGAATAAGTATCCAAGTAAAAAAAAAAAAATGAGATTGATTTAATTATTGATTGAATTAAAAATTAATAAATGAGATTGATTTAATTATTGATTGAATTAAAAATTAATAAATGATATTGATTTAATTATTGATGGAATTAAAAATTAATTAATCAATTCAGTATTTTCTCCACACTATCGTAATCAAGAGTGAAGAGCCAGTTCTGCACCTTTAATTTACAGTCTCGCAAAGACAGCGGATAAAAGTTTAGGAGCCTATTAATTTTGTTGTAGACATAACTAGAAAGATAGGCATTTTGCCGTCTTGCAAAAGCCGTTCGACATCCGCCCGATTCAATGACATCTGGTATTTTCCGTTTATTTTGAAGTTTTGTATGATCATATGGGGTACATTAATGCTGCTTAGTTATTAGATGAAGAATAAACAGTTGTCTCACCGTGAGTACCCGGCATAGCTCATACAGAGATTTTGTGAGAAATCTGAATGGTTTAAATGTCATCGTCTTCAGCAAGGACCGTTGAGCTCTTTCTAGGCGTAATAGGTACGTTTTGCATGCACCTCCCCAAGCCCCTATACAGTAACCAATAACTGATTGAGCCAATGCTTGATAGACTGTACGGAGGAGATCACCGTCTGCCACATCCCTGAGATTTTTAAAGACCCATGTAAGTTTCCTGACTCTTGACGAGACCATGTCGATATGGGGTTGCCAGGTTATTCTCTCATCCAAGAGAACCCCAAGATATTTTACAGTTTTAGTATTACTCAAAGTTGTACACGAGCACTGTTGGGTAAACGGTGGTTCACATGTGTGAATCCCAACAGTTATATTTGGCTGTTTTTTGCGAGCATTAGTGAACTGTACATATGAGGTTTTAGATATATTAAGGGTCAGCAAGTTATGCATCAGCCACGAGCTGGCTTTATGGAGCCCTATCTCCGCATTTTGTTGGACTTCATCCCAAGTATCTCCCCGAAATACCAAAGCTGTGTCATCTGCATAAGTAAATATTTTGCCTTTATAGAGTGTCATTTGACATAAGTCGTTTATATAAATCAGGAAGAGACTGGGACCAAGAATGCTGCCCTGTGGGACTCCGTAAGTGACTGTGACATCTGAGCTAATGGCACTGCCCACCCTAACCTTTTGCAATCGACCAGTAAGGAAATCTTTGTAAATTTTTAGCACCATTCCCCTTATACCACACCTTTCCAGCTTGTCAACAAGAGCAGAGATCGGTGAACAGTGTCAAAAGCCTTGGCCAGATCAATAAATACTCCGACACACTTCTGTTTATTATCTAGACAACCTGAGACATAATCTACTAATGAGCCAACGGCACCATCTGTACTTTTCCCTACCCTAAAACCAAACTGAGAGTCAGATAATAGAACCGTTTTTCCCCCGAAGGGTAAAAAGCGGATATTTAGGTTTCAGCCGTAGCTGAAACGAAAACGGTTCTATTTAGTTGTTCGAGCCTATGCTTGAACCACATTTGAGACGTGTTTATTATCTGCCGGCGCTGCCTGACTAGTCATAATGCCTGAGATCTCATTAGTGAGACTAGTGCTAAGCGTACTGTGACTGTTTGTTTTTTGGTAAAGAAACAAGACAAAAAAAATATCAATAATTATTTATTGAACTTTTTAAGAAAAGGCATAATAAATGAAAATAACAATTTTCTCAAAAATGGTATGTAATATTGTCATAACATCTCTAAAAAGTCTCCAGAAAGTGAATTCTACCGGAGACTTATTCAAAACTGTCCAGTAAGTAAGTATGTAATTTACTTACTGGACAGTAGTAGGGATAGGTCCGATATATCAAAACGTAACTTATATCTGATATGTGTTAGATATCATATCATATCAATATCAAAATAACCGATATTACAAAAACTATATCTAATATAACTGTACTACTAATACCGATATCTGAAAACCGAACCAAACCATTTACTTTTCAAAATCAATGACGAACAACGAACAAAAATATTTATGCCCGCGTTAGGCCTTTTTATTCGCGCGATTTTTCGCTCATTCTGCGGCCTATGGAATTGAATGAAGCTGCACGCATTGCGGTAAAAAACTACATAAATCCGCGCAAATAAAATCGCAGTGCCTGCTAAGTCTTAAAGTGTTCATTTGTTTTTTTTTTTCAATAAACAGCTTTCTATTAGCAAGCCAGTTCGAATTTTAAATAAAACCTTTGATAAGTTACCTCCTTGGTTGCCATATTTCGGTGAAAAAGTCCGTTCCATTTTTAAATTACACGACAGATATGAGTTTACTATGTACTTTATTTGGCCGCTACACACGGCAGATATGGATTTTCATACAACTTTTGCCGGCCGCTGCTCTCATGTATTTGGTCTGTACTGCAATTTCGATTTTTCTCGAAGAAGGTTGTCAAAATAATTCTCAAATTTCCAAGCATGTTTGAGAAAATATAAATAAATGCAAGGCTTGTAGCCTCAAACAGTAAGAAAGACATCCTGGCCTCGTATATAACCGGACCTCAGCTGCGGTTCGGTCCGGTTAACTCATACTTGGCCAGGAAGTCTTACTTACTGAACTCTGCAGTAATGTACTATTACATAAACTATGTAAAATTGTAAACAAAGACAAACTCAAAAATGCAAAAATCATTCACAAACTCAAAATAAACTTTTTTCAAAATCAACATAATTGAATAATAATTAATCATATTACGATTATTTATTTACACCATAGGTGTGAAGTTTTTGCTAACAATATTTGGATTGCAACTAGGGTTTGGTTTTATTTCTTTAAAATAGTGCCGAAAGAAAGTGTTTTTGGATCGCCAATTTCCTCTTTTTAGAATTTCATCAATATTGCACTTATTACCTATCCAGTTGTTAGTAGCAACTACTGCTCTAAAGCTACCTGCTGATCCAGATATGCCTGCTTCTTTGAATAATGTTTTTATCCATCTTGCGATCACAGTTCGTGAGGCGTTCTTGACTATTCCTCTTGTAGTAATGAACAGACTTTCGTTACATGCCGCGTTACGGCGTATATTTGAAATGGAAATGGTTTTCTTAACCCAAAAGATTAGATCCAATCGAACATCTGAATTTATTTCTCCTTTTTTCAACAACCAGCCTGATTGTCTATATGATGCCGAATCAGTTTTAGAACCAAACTTTGGACAGAATATTATTTCGTTTTCCATATCTTCAAAATCACCATTTCCTATCGATAGAAGAGTTAAGTCATGGACTCTTCTGCCGGTAGCCAACAGAAGGAACACACATGTGTGCCTTGATACTGCGAAAAGACTGTTAGAATCAAATTGATAAGACTGTAAGAATGTTAGTAAGTCTTCTACTGTCCATGAAATAGGCTTTTTGACTGGAGGGTTTTCTGCAAAGATCCCTTTTAAGACATGCTTAACTATAGGATGAGAACTAAGCTCGCAAGATCTTACAGGGTTCCCAAAGTTTGACACAACCGACTTGTGAACTGCTATGGTCCTGGGCGCTAGCTTTATAACTGTATGAAGGTAGCACAGGTACCTAGCTAATTCTTGAGGACTGGGGTTATCGATGGGGATACCCCTTGTTTTAGCCCAACTGCACCATCTTAACCAAATTGGTCTGTAAGTTTTTAGAGACGATTGCCTCCAAGATGACTCCAATAGTTTAATTTCATCCTCGGACCAGTTTGCTACCTGCTTGGACCAGCCCGTACCAACCAAGCCGCCAATTCCAAGTGTTCTACTCCTTGAGGAGCATGATTCGTGCGGAGATCTATTAGGTTCTCCCGGAGGTTCGGAATCAACAGAGGTGCTTTTTCTTTCATTTGGTCCAGTTCTGCTTTCCAGAAGACTCTGTTCCAATTGGGCGCTATTAGAATATACTGACCCTCCGACTTTTGTAAGTGACGTAGTACTCTTGGGATTAATGCTGGTGGTGGAAATATCCACCCCAGATTGTATTTCCACTGCCTGCTGAAAGCATCGCAAAATTGGCTCTCTAAGTCGTATGTCATCACACCTCCCAAGGCAATAAAAAAAAAAAAATATTCCTTTGCATGGAAACTTTTTTTTTTTTTTTTTATATATATAAAACTACGTAATGTGGTTACAAATTTAATGTAAAATTACTGTTTATTATCTATGAGTAATGGTTATGCGTTTGAGTTACTCGCAGGTTTTTTTTTTTTTTTTATATATTTTTTTTTTTTATATAAGTATATTAATAAACAACTTATAACTAAGATTACAGTTGTTGTATCGCTTGTGTTTACAAACAAGCGAATTGCTTTTTTTTTTTTTTTTTCCAAACTTATACCTAAGATTACAGTTGAGTTCTGTGTTTACAAATAAAACATGTAAGTACTTTTTGTTGGCACCATTCATTCAGGGCATCACGAGTGCATATCATTTTACAGCCACGATCGCAACGAAGGTCAGTAACCTAGGTATTGTTGCTAAGTATACAATATATTATGACTTTATGAGTAATACAACTTCGTTCTGTTTTTATGAATAACATCAATTTTTCCATTAATGTTTACCTCTACATTTGGCGACAAATCTCTAATAACAGTGTAGGGACCAGTATAAAGGTTTGAGAGCTTATTACCAGTTTCATTTTTAATCAATATTTTATCATTTGGTTTATATTCTACAGGTCTTACATATTTATCATATCCGTTTTTCCTTTCTAATTTCGAGTTAATCAAGTTTTTTTTTTTGCTTCTGTTTGTGAAATCTGTAATCTATATTTAAGCTCAAGGGGATAACTGTCATAATTGTATAGTGGTTCTACTGTTCTTAAAAGGTTACTTGGTAAGTTACATTTCTTTCCATACACAAGTTCGAAGGGAGTAAATTTTGTCGATGAATGTACTGTGGTGTTGTATGCAAAGGCCCAAAAAGGTAACCATGAACTCCATGAGTCTGGTCTTTGATTGATGTGCATTCTTAAAAAGGCCCCTAGGGTTTTGTGAGAATTCTCCAGTGCACCAATGCTCTGGTGATGATAGGCTGTTGAGTTCAGTTTGGAAATATTAAGAATTGTACATACCGCTTTGAATGTCTCTGACATAAACTCCGTTCCTCTGTCAGTAGCGATTTCCCGAGGCACACCGTGCACGAGGATGAAGTTGTTGACGAACACACGAGCGACTTCAGCTGCTGTTCTATTCACTAGTGGAAAAGCGCATACATATTTTGATAGTTCACATTGAAGTGTTAAAATATACGTGTAGTTATAGTAATCTCTATCAAGAGGCCCTACTATGTCTAAAAATATCTTCTCAAATGATGATTGTGCCGTTGTGGTTATTACCATGGGTTCTTTTACCATAACCGTATACTTTTGTTTTTGACATATAGGGCATTTTTTAACATAGTTATTTATATCCTTTTCGAGACCCGGCCAGAAATAATATTTTTTAATGTTGTTAAACATTCTTTTTGTTCCTGCGTGGCCACTTGTGGGTAATAAGTGAAAGTCATTTAAAATGACTCTCCGATCTTCTAAATTATCTACTTTTTCTATATTATTTAAAATACACAATCGCGGTCCTTCCCATTTAGTATATCTTTTAACCTCATTAGTTATTTTTCCTAAGAATAAGTTATGGGATTTATTTTTCACGAAACATATTTCATGTATATCATTAACTTTACAGAAATCGCACATCGCTCTCACAAATGCGGCTGGCGTCAGTTGTGATCGAGCAGATGGATTTATATACAACATCATTTTTGCTTGATCATATGAAAATATATTATTTCCCTTATATATTCTATTCGTTTTTTGTAGCCTGTTTAGACTTGTTTTATCAATGAATTGCAGCTCTACTGCATTACTAGGCTTGTTAATTGTTCCCACAATCCTTGCTTGATCTTCTTGATCCGGGACACAGTTGTCTGCGGTATCTTCCGGAATATGAGAAGTTTGTTCTAATCGTTTTATCTGTGCTCGTGTCATTACAAATAAACTTTCGTGCATGTTCTTTAAATCTTTCGATGATATTGGAATTCGAGATAAAGCATCGGCGGCTGCATTTTGTTGACCTTTGACATATTCTATTAAATAGTCATATTCTTCTAAACATAATCTAAATTTGAGCAGTCTACTTGATGGCTCCTTTAAACTAAATAAATATACCAGTGGTTTGTGGTCAGTTACTATTTTGAATGGACGACCATACAAATAGGGTCTATAATGTTTTACGGCCCATACTATAGCCAGGAGTTCTTTTTCAATAGTCGGGTAATTACGTTCAGCTTTGTTTAAACTCCTACTGGCGTAAGCGACTGGCCGACCATTGCCGTTGGATAAAACCGCTCCTATCGCGTACCCTGACGCATCAGTTTGTACAATAAACTGATTTTTATCTGATAAATCCGGATATTGGAGAACTGGTGGTGTAGACATACATTCTTTAAGTGTCTGAAATGCCTTTTGTGCGTCGCTATTCCAAATGAATTCTACATTTTTTCTACACAAAATATTTAAACTGTTTGCAATTTCAGCAAAATTTGGAATAAATTTGCGATAATAATTCGCTAAGGCTACAAAACGCTTTACTTCATTTGTGTTTTGGGGAATTGGATAGTTTTGTATAGCACTAATCTTTTCTGGATCGGGTAAACAGGGTTGGAGTTCTTCTGATTTTTTTAAAACATCCTCAGTCCATGCCCTTTCTAACGATATGCTAAAAGTGTAATTATCACTTTTAGTTTTAAAGTTATTAATTAATTTCCGCAACTAGGGCACTTCAAGCAAAAATTATCAACCGATTACCGATGACGCCTGCCCATACGTTCACGGAGAACCTTCGTTGAAAACCTCTGTGCCTCTTGACTCTCGGGTTTTGATCTCTGGGTGCCCAGTGATGGAGATTGTGGTAATTTACAATTCCTTCCTTGTCAAACTTGGACTCGTCAGTCCAGAGAATACTCCGTAAAAAATTAATATCTTCCACGTCCGTATGGAGCAAGTGGCGGCAAAACTCCACCCTTCTTGCATAGTCGTTATCCTCTAAGCCTAAAACAATAAAAATATCAACGTTAGCGGTTTCCTTATGAATTAGTAGCTATGTAACATTGATTGCTATCTCTGTCTTTCCATTTCTCTCTCTCTCACACACATGCTCATGTTAATTTAAAAATTGCCTATGAAATTCACATGCTAGTTCATTACATAAGAGCTAAAAACAAAAACTTTATGTAAAAAATTACCTTGAACAGGGGTGTAGTGGAAAGGATGACGTCCATTTTCGCGAAGAACCGACCAGACTTTCCACACGCTTAAACCAAGCGTCCGGGCTACGGTTCTTACGCTTCTGGTCGGATCTTCCTCAAATTCAGCCAATATGCGTTCTTCCGCAGCCAAATTTGGTTGAAATCTGTTCACGGCTGGTTCCCGGAAATTTAAATTTCCGGTTTCTCGCAGACGCCGATAAGTTGAGCCAAACGTTTGGTGGTTAGGCACTCGCCGGTTAGGATACCGTTCTTGATAAATCCTCCGTGCCTCGCGCCCATTGCAATCAGCCATTCCATACACCACCAGCATGTCGGTGTACTCTTCACTGGTAAATCCAGCCATTTTGCCAACAACAAGGTAACAAATAACAAAACTTAACAAAAACGAAGTAATAACAAACTCAACAAAATTAACGAAAACAGTGGAGCGTCGTAACGGCAAGTACGTAAGTTAGCTAAGATGGGTAAATCTCGACTGACTAACAAAGACCCCAACGAGTTACCTGCCCGGCCCCGTCGACCCAAGAGCGAAAGAGACATGACATGACATGTTTTGTCTCTTACATGTTGCTCTCGTGTAAGAGTGAGACAACAAATTTGCCAACTGTAGGCCAAACTGGTTTGAATTCTGGAAATTACATTTGTCTTACAAATGTCGACTCGTGGTGGTAAAAGTGCCCTAGTTGCGGAAATTAATTAATAACTTTAAAACTAAAAGTGATAAATACACTTTTAGCATATCGTTAGAAAGGGCATGGACTGAGGATGTTTTAAAAAAATCAGAAGAACTCCAACCCTGTTAGTTTTTTTTAAACCCCATAGAAAGTTGCCCTTAAAATTATTTCTTTACCTTACTATGGTACTTCAGGCCCCATAACTTTTCTTCTCCACAATTTTCTGGTGTAAAATAATTTTTTGCAGGACCCTAAGACTCTAACGATTAAAACAAGACCATTAGCCGACCGGTCCCATGGATAGATTTTGAGCTACAGGTAGTTTTAGTCAAAAAATCACAAAAAAGTCAAATAAAAAATAAAAATAAATTAAAAAAAAACCTTGAGGCCAAGGTCAATATAATGGGCGGGGGTAGGTAGCAGACTATCCCTAGTTTCTACCCTAGGCGTATGTACAGCTCCCTTCCAAAAACCCTGTATAACTGGTCCATTACGTACCACAACTAATAAGTGAAAAATAAAAAAATGTTTTTACAAAAAATACAACCGACTTCCAAATAAAAACACTACAAAGTGAAAAATAACTTCAATTTCGGAAGTCGGTGTCAAAAAACGAATAAACGAAAACAAGAACACAGACTTCCGAAATTGAATTTAATTTTCACTTTGTAGTGTTTTATATTTGGAAGTCGGTTGTATTTTTTGTAAAAACTTTATTTTATTTACCAAATTCAATAAAAAGTGACTTCGCATCAAAGATCAGGAATGGGGCTTCTGACGTCACTATGTCAGTATAAAGTGTACTAACAGCGTGACGTTACACGATATTTCAATGCATTATACCGTCGCCACTTTCTGTTTACATGTCTAAAGAAAATTCGTGTCCGATGCTTTTTATTAATCTACCTGACGGACAAAGAACAAATATTTAGTTAACATCCCTTCCAGACAGACAATGATTCAAATTTTAACGCCCCTCTAAGTTAATGTTTCAAAAGCGGAAAATTTCAAGCTCCCAGATGATACTCGGAATAAGTAAGACTATCTTGTACATTAAACAGGGTGTAGTCTGAACTGGTTTGGACCAAGTCCAATACGGGTAATTTGAAGTAAGTTTGGGCAATGCGGTGTGAACATGGACCATGTTAGTTTATTATACAGTGGTAAGCCTGAGCTGTCTTATACCGGTTCGGGCATTTTGAGGTATTTTCATCTTTTTAGGATACCGTATCTCAAAAGGTAAAAAAAGAAACCCTTATAAGATCACTTTCTTAACCATCTGTCCGTGTGTCACCACCGATTTTCTCAAGAACGGGTGGACCTAGCAAGTTGAAATTTATACCTAACTCTGAGGTCTATAGTCTCTATTAGGTGTATAAAAATCAAGGCCCTGAGTTAACACGACAATAAGATAAGCAAATTTAGATTTTCGCGAATACCTGTAAGTACCAAAATTTACCTTAATTTTCAACTTTTTTTATCTTTTGGAATTTTCCCTTTACTTGAGCTGTAAGATCTTGCTTTTAACCAAAATTGTCAATTCTAGGTCAACTGGAAGTACCCTATAGGTTTTGGGTGATAAACCTATTTGGTAGTTCCTGTTGACCCAAAATCACGAAATTTGGCAAAAAGTGAGGTCTTACAGCACAAATAAAGGAAAGATATCGTTTTCCTCACTTTAAGATCTTCAAAAGCATATATCTTCTACAACCAAACAATTTTCCCTCATTTAATAATAAACATAATAAATAAACCTGCCTTCCTACGCCTAAAGCCCTCTCAGACGACACCCGTACGTCTTGCCAGCATCGTTCACTCTAACATCTAATTTCCGCACAGTCGTGATCCCGTCTGGGCACTCATTTATATAAAGACGACCGTCCACTTTATCAAACGCATGTAGATTCAAGAGTGATGAGTATAAATTTGGACGGTAAAGAGGGCGATGCGATTTTGGTAGTGTGAAGAGGAGCATGTGCTTAATTTTTAAAATACTTCAAAAAAGGAGGTTTCTCAATTCGACCGTATATATATATATTTGTGTCCACGGATAACTTCGTCATTTATGGACCCTTTTTGTTGGAAAGGAGATATCCCAAGGGTGGTACCATGATAAGTAAACCAGGATCTGATGATGGCATTCCAAAGAAATCGAGGGATCCCCTCAAATATTATAGACATACATATAGCGATTTTGGTATTTTTATCAACAATGCAATCAGAAAGTGTCATTTTGTGAAATGGAACTGATGAACAAGACCACAGATGGCCACTGGAACTCCTATGTCACGGGTACGAGTACAAGATATATCGAATAGATAACCGACTATGATGAGTAAACACTTATAAATAAATGGTACTGAACAAAAACTGAAACTGAAAAAAATGGTAACAATGAACTGATCTGATGAGGAAGCCGGAAGGTATCCACTGGAACTCCGAAATAAAACAATGGATCCTAGTCGTGTTTGGGCTTATTGGAATCATCATGAGATTAAGACTACGACTAAGACTTTGGCTATAAATGGACAAAACTAAAAATAAATTAAAAAGCAGTAGTATTAGCAAAACACAAAGAGTTTTGCTAACACTTTCATTGTGCGCATAGCTAAAGAGTGACTTAGCTGTGCGCACTTCTTAATTTGCTTATATCTTTTTATCGTTTTGACTCAAGACCTTAATTTTTATACATCTAATAGAGACTATAGACCTCAGTATTTGGTATTTTTGGTGTGTTGGTGGTGAGTGGTGGTTCAATTTGCTAAGTCCGCCCGTACCTGAAAAAATCGGAGGTGACACACGGACAGACGGACAGACCGACAGACGGACAAGAAAGCGATCTTATAAGGGTTCCTTTTTTTACCTTTTGAGATACGGAACCCTAAAAAGATGAAAATACCTCAACTTGCCCAAACCGTTATACCGTCCATGACCTAGATTGAGGGTTATTAAATCGGCTAAGTTGATTACTGCATCCTACCAACCCGAAAACCGTATCGATTGTCCGACAATAATCTGTTTTGTTCTAGTTATGCAAGAAGTCGTTTGTTTACAACTTTCTCAAAGATTTTTGAAGAGAGCTGACAGCAGGGAAATAGGGCGATAGTTTGAAGGGATTTTTGGATCCCCACATTTAAATATCGGGCATATATTGGCAATCAGTTACTTCACCTGTACTTAGGCTTAAGTTGCGCAGAAAGGCTATCGGTCCAACCAGAGCATGTGAAAATTGTTTTAATAAGGTGTTATTAATACCATTATAACCTGACGCTGACGCTGTTTTAAGGTGGGAGATAATAGAAAATATTTATTTTTCATCAGTCGAATTAAGGAAAAAAGATTTTGGGCTGGTGTTTACCGTACTGTGTTGTTCGTTGTTACGGGTCAAGTCAAGTCAAGTGTATATAACACTGAGGTTTGCTGACAGAGAACCCAATTAAGGGTAAGGCTCGTCATTGTACATAAGTTTTCCTTCTGTATTTGTATATGTTTGTTTTGTGTACAATAAAGAATATGTATGAATATCATTAAAAGTTTTGTTTGAAAGTATTCAAATCACGCTGTTTGTAATCGGATTTTGAGTGATTTTTACTTTTATTTTTTTATTTATGATGGGTTTGCTCTTGACTCTAGTCTAGGTCAGAAGTGACAGAGACAAAGACGACGATGGAGTGAGCTTACCCAGAAGAAGCCTATTCACTCTAACTTTGAAGAGATTCGGGTTGTATGCGTTCGGAAACACAGACGCAGGCAGTGAGTTCCACTCTTTTGCAGTGCGCATTATGAAGGATGTTTGGAAGCGCTTGGTGCGAATTGGTGGAATGGCAACTATGTGAGGATGGTAACTTGCAGTGCGTCTAGATGTCCGATGGTAGAAGGGGGCCGGTGGGATGAGGTCGTGGAGGTTATGAGCACACTCGCCAAAATACAGTCTGTAGAAGACCGACAAGCAGACAACCTTACGGCGATGAGCCAAGCTGTTAAGCTTGGCATCTACCAGTTTGACGTCGCCAATAAGTCTCTTAGCTCTGCGTTCCACCGAGTTAAGCGCGGCAAGCTGATATTTAGCTGAGCCATCCCAGAGGTGGCTGCAATACTCCATGCAGGATCGGACTTGCGCCTTGTAAAGAGTTAATAGCTGTCCAGGCATAAAGTATCGCTTCACTCTGTGTAGGACGCCCAGCTTCTTTGCCGGAATTTGGGCTTTGTACTCAATGCAGGCGCCGAGCTCGAACCGATCTGTCACAGGAACAGAAAAACCCCGAAAAGTAGGCGTTTGGATGAAATGAGTCCTTTACTTATTTATTAGATACACCTATTGGTAATAGGTGTACCTAATAAACAAATAAATAATACAGTTATCAAAGATTTCTTAACATAACATCATGGCTTGAAGTTTCGCAATGACATCGCCTACCTCGCATCCGTGCGTAGCGTTGCTATGAGTTGCAGTGGACGATAACACCTACATTGTTATACAAAACGACGCTAGCACTAGCTTTGGCTTAGTCGTGGGCCGCTGTGGAGCTACTCCTTGTTTATAATCCGTCCCAGAAGAGTTTCTCCAATGTTCGTTACTAATAAACACCAATGTGCTAGTACTTATTTGCGGCCTTTTTTTAGTAAATATCAAAAACTGATTTGGATGGTGAAAAGTTTTAGATCATGTATATTTTTGCATGGCTTTGGAGCCCATTTTTGGAGATGCATAATGTGGTTTATTTTAGTAGCTACTAATAATATAGATTTGCTTTACTGGCTATGATTGTGCCTTAATATAAAATTATGTTTTTTAATTAGATTTTTTTGTGAGCCAACCTTTTTTCAGTATTGTGGCAAGTTTGTAGAGTAAAAACGTACCTCAACGTATTTTAAGCCACATCATTATTCAACAAAGCGCACGCTTTTTCAAGAACACGTCGTCTTCCCTCTTGCTTAAAACCTCATTATTAATTATCGTCCACTCCCCCGTTGTTAAATTAAAGACAAAACTTCAAACGGGCAAAAAAATCTTTTTATTTTCTCGTAACTTTTACGATATTAGTTACCCCAAGATCCGTCCTTCCCTTGAGAGTTTCAGGGTGCATAAAATCCTACATTATGCCCTGGAGATCAGACCCAAATTGTGGTTAGAGAAAATGAGGCCAAGTGTATGTTTCGGTGATGAAATTGCATACTTAATGTTGCACATTACTTTTTTTATTACATCGTTATACTGGGCAGAAATGTTTACGAATTCATTCCGGGTTCCTATATAAAACGGGCCGTTATTGGTTAAAAGTAAAACTTTTGGATTCGACGTAGCATATTAGGCTCTTTATTTCTTTAATTGCATTTGCAAATTAAGTACAGTGTTTAACTTAAAAAGAAAAAGTTTTCGTCTATATAATTCGGAATGATGTAGGTACCTACGAACCTTTTAACCTTCTCCCTACTAGGGCACCGGCCTCCTCTCTGTTAGAGAGGGAATGGACTGTAATCCACTACGCGGGCCGAGTGCGGGTACTAGATGTCACCATGTGTTCAAATTTTTGGTTCTAGGATATTACGGTTTCCTGAAGATGATTTCCTTCACAGTTTTTAGAGCAGTGGTAGTGAAATAATTAACACTAAGTAATGCGCCTGCTTGTGTTCCTATGACACGTAAGTCGGGGCCAAAACTACTGGGTCACCACTGCTCCCAGGGTGGATATTGAATAAATAATAAGTAGGTACTGACGACTTTCGAATAACAAATGACTAAGCCCTTTCATCCCAGAGGTATCGTAAAAAGCGGCTAAGAAGTAATGACAGCCATATTTTATTTATATCCATTTCCTCTGCATTTTAAACCGCAAGGAAATTTCAATTCTAGAGCCAATGATGGAGATCAATGACGGTCTCTGTTATTTCCAATCGAAGTTCTAAGTTCATCAAGTTGGTTCCAATTTATCTGACTACAATAAATGTGAAAAAAAAATTGTTAACAGTTACCAATGTTTTAGTTGTCGGCAACGAAGTTATTGGGACATATGAACTTTATCTTGCTAGCAACAAAACAGACTATATGGTAATAAGTTTGTACTATTTTAATTACATGGTTGTCAACTTGGCTACCTAGCCAAGTTGACAACCTACTATCGATAACGCTAGTAGAAAACGAATCAATGTATGGTCACACACTTCTGAACGTGAAGTCACGTGGTCAGACCATACAAAAGAAAGAGATTCGATACGAAATATTTGTAACTTGGCTAGGGCGGCAGTTACCTACAATCATTTAAACTTATCACATAATTTACATATACTATAGGACGTAAAATAAAAGATATGACTATGACACAACACTAGGCACATAATATCCCACGCAGGGTACATTTTGTAGCTTTACCCAACATAATCCACACAAATACTCGTATACCCGTCAATGTGCTTGTGAACGACAAGTTAAGCAATAAACTACATACAACTACACATAAACTACAGGAGCATGCAATATACACAATTGCCTTAAGGCTTAGGCTTAGCACGCACTGCGATTCTTTGATTCTATGCGACCTATGGAATTGTATGAAGCTGCACGCATTGCGGTAAAAAAATCGCGCAGAAATAATACTACAGTTTTTTTTTTGCTCAGAATCGTGACTACATTTTGTCGTGTCGTACTCGTGTGTCACGTCGCGAACAAAGCTTAAGTGGCCTCAGGAAACTGATTCGTGTGTTGTCAGTATACAATTAGCAGTAAATTGTTGGCAGACGTAATCAACGATGGTCTGCATTAGGCCTTACCGCATTTTGCTAACCACAGCTTAACTGTATCTCAGGGATTAACGGTATCTCGGGACGGTTCCTGGTAACTGAGACTTGGGCCCCTCGATAATTTGTGAAAATGAGGATTAGAGAATTCAATTAACCTCAAATTTTAGATGAATGAGATGTATTATGGTATGTGAAGTGGTTACTTAGTAGTACTAAGGGCAATAAATGATGAGATATTTTGGTATTCCTAGGTATATCTGTTAACTGGTTAAGTGATTGTGGTTTTAACTGCCAATCCATTCCAAAAAAATGTCACCGTGAATACATAGGTTAAGTGAGCGTGTAGTAAACTCTAAATTCACATGAAGTAATGGATTGAATAACACCTCAAGCTCCCTTCACGATATTTACAAAATATCATAAAGGACAATCACCACCATAGAAATATTTGTAAAATTGTACAATAGCAGAATGAAACAGGGGGGCAGTAGTGGCCCAGTTGTTTCGGCGACGACTTTCAAGTTGAACAGGCGCTTTACTTTGTGTAATTCATTTCATCACAACTGCTCTCAAAACCGTAAAGGAAAACATCTTGAGGAAACCGGCATGTCCTAGAACAACTATATAATTCGAAGACATGTGACTTCTACCAATACTGTACCGTACTGGGTCCGCGTGGTGGATTACAGACCACTGCCTCTCACAGAGAGGAATTCTGTGTCCCAGCAGTAGGAACTTTATAAACTGATTATATTTTATTTTATACTGGAATCGCATCTGTTATCCTCAAGACATGAGGCAAAAACTTGATGCCAATTTAGGCACCACAATATTATGAACTTAATACTAATCTTAAACTTTTAACTACATTAGATGCCCATCGCGTTATTTTGCACTTTCCAGTTTATGCAAATGAACCAATTGGGTGACTGCAAAAGTTCTACAAAGCTAATAGGAAGTTTCTTAATTTGTTGATGAGTTAAGAGCATGCACACAGCGGTCAACCTATCCAATTATACTACACTATAGTTATTACTTTATACTTGTTTTCGCCAGTGGCTTCGCTCACGTTGAAGTGGAATATCATCACAAGAGAATGTACTGCCAGTATTAAAAATCCTATGTCCAGACCATGGTCTACCTGTGTTCTAAACATCCAAATCTGTTTAGCCATTGAAACGTGATTATCAAATATTGACAAATATAGACTTTTATATTGATTAGTAGGACGTTGGTAGTTTTACTTTTTCAATCCACTGTTTACCTTCTTTCATCGTAGTTTGGCTTCTATTTAAGCTGTAGTTCAGGTTTTCCCCTCCAGTAAATTCAAGCTACCCGGCTATCCATTTCACTACACTATTTCATTATCTATCTTACCAACGGTCTTCCTATGCTTTTTTATCTTAATTTTGCATTATAGATCATATTTGTTTGTAGTAGAACGTGAGAATGGAGACGGGGCATACTAACCTTATTAGTGATTATTACTTGTGTGACATTTACTGTACCTATATGTCGTTTGTTGACTTGCATGTACCCTGACAGTTGAGTGAGTCATGCTCTCTCTAATGTTTCTCTGATGGTGGCACATATGTATTGGATCATTCGGTTCCCTTCATGATGGTTGAGCTGAGTGGTGCCGATTCATGCATCATGTTCGTGAATGGGCGCTGTCAGTTGGGATTGGTCATAACTTAGCTGCCTCGGACTGTTATTGTATTTTTTTAATTGTTTGTTACTCTAAGACGCTTTTATGTGCACGTATTTTACATCGTTCTCACATACTCGTATATGTATTTTTTCAACAAGAATGATGTACCCAAATACTTGTAATGAAAATTGATGGAAAAAAGTGTCCGTGGAGTGTTCTTGCAAATTCTTATTCATATTCTTTATTGTACACAAAACAAACATAATTATACAAATATAGAAGGACAACTTATGTACAAAAGCGAGCTTAACCCACAATTGGATTCTCTTACAGCATTCTTCTACATTGAGACCTACTGACACTTGCGAATTTGCTACTAAATTAATGTTTTTTTTTATGTTTGACAATTCAAAAGTTCCTTTATGGTTTATTTGAAATAAACTGTTTGATTCTTACTTCAGAAAAGCAGGGGAGTAGTACTCTCTCCATTTTGCTTGTATCACCAATGCCTGAAAGTAAACGAAGCAAAAGGCTACGTTTTACATAAAAAAATGCATGTGTTGATGTATGAGTATGTATGTATAGATGAAACGTAAATTTACACACTAGTGTTTTGCGGTACAGACAACCCTTAGTAGTAGTAGTAATAGTAGTAGGGACTCCCGTTTCTGCACTTAGACTCCCATTAAAGCCATTTTTTACTGTCTACAGTCTGTTGCCCACGACCATCTGTTGTAATTTTTATTCTCTATAGTCTCGCGCTTGACCACTATCTCACCTGATGGTAAGCTAATGTGGTCGACGGTGAAGCACGCTTGCCTTGTTATGGAGTTCTGTTAATCTTTAGTAAATCCACGCACGAAATTGCGAGAATGGCAGGGGAGAAGTGGGCACGGGCCTAGCACTAACATCTCGGAGCCCCTCTTCGCAACCCTTATGGAAAACATTGTGAGGGATCCTAAATTTAATTTAGTTAGACAGCTTAAATAATTATGCACAGTGATCAATGTTCGTTCCTGCTCTATAATGAGACGAGATACTCGCTCTATGCTACTACCGTAATACGAATACAATCTGAAATTATTGGAATCCTATTTCCAGCAGCGAAATGATTCATTTATTGCATTCGGCACCTCAACATTCAAACTTCGAACAAACGTACTAATTAGTTCTGTGAGTTACTGTTGGCAATCAAGAGTTCTTCAGATCAATTAGTTGATGAGTTCCAAATGAGTGACTGTTTTAGTCTAATTTCTCCCATGTCAGCGAGCGATGTTACCACAGACATAAGCCTAACTAGATAACGCAAGTTCTTACCGTTACTTAAAGATAAAAGAAAATATCTCCATTGTCTCGGACAACTTTTTTTACGGCTCAATACGTGCTGAAGTCAATAACGCTAAATGAAGCAGCTCAAAATTAACAAGATAGAAAACATATTTATACGTGAACCGCACACAGATTTGCCACCCGTCCCGATTCTGCCGGGACAGTCCCGATTTCGATGATATTAAATACAAATATGGTGTTCAAATTTGATTTAGTACAAATTAGTTAAATTCAATAAAATATGTCAATTTAATAAAAAATAGTTACGTTTAGTGTCAATTGTTTAAGTCACAGTTACAGTAGTTACTTATTGAAAAAGAAAAATGAATATAATAACAATATAGTACTGTCATGTTAAATCAATTTATCATCTAAGTATTCGTAAACAGTATAAGAACATTTATCAACAAGTAATTTATTTTTTCTTGAAATGTATTAAATCTAAATTTTTATGGCATCTGGAATTTTATTGTAAATACGTGGGGCCATACCCAGAACACTCTTTTTTATTAAAGCAGTTTTACATTTGCGATTACACAAGGCATTTTTGTATTGACTACGAATTGGAACATCTCGTACAGTAGATATTTTTTCAAAAAGGTTTGGATTTGTTTTGACGAAAATACTAATTCTAATATGTATAACGCCGGCAAGGTAAGTATTTTTAAGGATTTAAAGTAAGGTGCACAGCTATCATCTGTTTTCAGACCACACATGGCTCTTAAACATCTTTTTTGTGCCCTAAATATTAGTAATTTGTCTGAAGAATTGCCCCAAAATATTATTCCGAATCGTAAAATCGAAGCTACTAGACCGTGTTAGGCAACCAGTAACGCATCTCTGTTTACTTTTTTCGATAATTGGAAGAGCGCATAGGCAGATTTATTTTTTACATAATTGTTCTATATGTGCTTTCCAATTAAGATGGTAGTCAATATGGATACCTAAAAACACAGTTACTTTTACCTCTTCTATTTCGTTTTCGTCATAGTTAACACATATTTTCGGTGTATTTGTTTTTTGGTGAAAATGTATTACTTTAGTTTTCTTAATGTTAATTAATAAATTATTCATATTAAGCCAATTAATTATGTCAGTAAGTGTATTGTTAATTTCAAATTGATAGGTATTTAAATTTTTGCATTTTACTATGTCAGTGCTATCATCTGCAAACAAAATCATTTGTTGTTGTGTCATTCGTGGCAAATCATTAATGTAAATGAGAAATAGTGGTGGCCCAAGCACGCCTCCTTGTGGCACTCCACATTTTATAGTCCTGAATTTTGACAGATATGTTCGTTCTACTTTTGTGATTTCAGAACATTGCAATCTGTTGCATAGATATGAATCCAGTAATCTTAAAATGTTACCTCTGATGCCATAACTGTGTAATTTATCTAATAGAATTTTGTGATCCACATAGTCAAAGGCTTTGGTCATGTCTGTGTAAATAGCGCAGATGGGAGTCTTTTCGTCAACTGCAGACATAACACTATTTAATAAATCAAATATCGCCATGTTCAGTGTCTTTCTAAATATCCAGAACTTACTAGGTTCGGAATTGTCTTTTTTATGCATATTTAAAATATCCAACAGAATTTAGGACACTATTAATATGATTTGTACAATTCGTATTCCTTGTTTAGTATTCTCTTGAAATATTGATATGTCATTTAGTTACTATAAAGATAACTTTCCATAGCCTGTTTCAAATCATAGTATATTTTTGCGCTATCCTGGAATATAATAGTTTAAAGGCACTTACTGGGTTTTGATATACATCAACCCACTGTGATGAGGTCAGGTGGTGCCGTTTTTCTGTGTATCCCTGTCTATGTGTTTAAAAACAAATAGACAGGGCGCAAAAAGCCCTTTGTTCCCATTAGTACCACCGAACTGTACCACCGGTGGTACTAACGGGAAAATTCGTTCTCTATAGTACCACCATTTACTTCGTGGTACTAGGGAGACTGTTTGTTCCCAATAGTACCTACCACCTATGCAAAACTTTATCTATCTTTATAAATTAAAATGCTGTATGTGATTGTATGCGTATCACTACAGAACTGCTGAAACGATTTGTTGCTATTGTTTGTTATATATAGAAATAAAGAAAAAGGTTTATATGCGCCAGGCACGACGCATACCATAAAAAAAAAACAAAAAAAAAACATATATACAAAATACCGTGTATGACTCACAACCACGTATATGTGTCGTATATGTTACTGTAAAACCGAAACCTATTATTTACCGACAAAACCTAAAATTTACTAATTCTTACTGGTAAAACTCCGAAATCATCATCATCTTCCTGCCCATGTTACTTGGGGTCTGCGCAGCACGTTTTCTTCTTCCATATCGTCCTGTCCCCCAACACGCTATAATTGACTCCCTTTTCTTTCATATTACTCCCCACACAGTCCATCAATCTTTTCTTTGGCCATCCCTATTTAAATTCATAAGAGAACACCCAAGTCATTCCAGACATTCTTTTCCCGCACCGTCTAGAACCAGCCCTCACGGTACGCGTCCAAATCATCTCGGCACCTTTTTCTGGGCCGGCCTCAACGGTGCGTTCCATCTTCAGGATTGTGGAGGCTTGCCCAGCGGTCAATTTGCATGCAACTAACGTGAGCCGTAATGGCATCGGCCCATTTGAGCTAAGCAGCCTTTTTAACCGAATTCGGTCTGTTCTTTTTACATCCAGAATGCTGCGTAACTCTCTGGCAATCCCCAAGTGTAAGTCTTTGAGTGACCATGTCTGAGAACCGTAGGTTCGGATGAGCAGAATACACATCGGCGGATTAATTGTTAATAAATAAGAATTATCAGTGCCGATTTGGTAAATTGATAAGATCAATTAATAATTAGCTTAACAATATTAATAGATTAAGAAACTATTATTAGCCCGTTATTGCAATTGGGATAGTTAATTGCGAGAAATTCAGGACTGATCAATGTGGTGATTCACCACACCATCAACATATTGATCGATATATGTCCACATGTGGACGTTTTTTGGTTGAAACGATGATGATAATCTATTTCTCACGAATTTGACATTTTTACCCGACTGCCGAAGGAGGGTAATGTGTTTATCAGTCTATGTATGTATGTATGTTTGTTCCTATGTGGCGTTCTAGAGACCAAACGCGTTGGCCGGTTTTGATGATTCTGACGTCAATCGATTCGTCTTAAACCTGCGAGTGTCACTGGCTACATAAAAATTAGAAAAGAAAATAATGGCGGATTTTGGGCGCCATTTTGTGGAGAGTTTTTTTTTCCAATCTCGTCGTGTGGGGTATCAATAAAGGGTATTAAGAGGTGATTTCAAAAATATATAACACTTATGTGTTTAAATATACCTAATTAAAAAAAATAACTAAAAAGTTGTAAATAAAGGGTAATGTGTTTATCAGTCTCTGTATATATGTTTACCGATTAACGCGTTGACCGATTTTGATGGCTCTTACTTCAATCGATTCGTCTTAACCCTGCGAGTGTCACTGGTTACAATAAAATTAGAAAATAGAAAAATGGCTGATTTTGGGCGCCATATTGTGGGGGCACAATTTTTATTTCTGCCATACCCTTTGTGTGGGGTATCAAAACAAAGGGTTTTAAGATTTGATTTCAAAAATATATAATACTTATAATATAATATGTTTAAATGTACTTAATTCGAAAAAAAAATAACTATAAAGTTACAAAAATAAAAAAAGTTAATTAAAATAAACAAAAAACCCGACTGCTTAAAAAGCGAACTAAAAAGACGTAAACAAGAAGAAAATCATGCTGTGCAGTCGGAGGATACATCTGGTTTTTGTCAGCCAGCTCGCGAATATGTATGTCGGGTCGGGTTTTTTGTTGGTCAGTTCTAGGTGACTTAGGTTAGAAAGAAACAAAGATTGAAACAAATGGATACGGAGAAACTTATTAGTCCTGTCATTTCGAGACACTGCCAGCGCGGTTGTTACGACCATTCCATGTTCTGTGTGTTTTGCTTCTATTGTTTTCACATGAACGAAGAAGGTTAAAATCGAATTCGACCTCACCTATATTTTAAATATTTTTTAATTCAAATTGAGATAACATTTGTTGTATTTTCAAAGAGGTTCAAATACTTTTTAGTTATGGACTTAGTAAGTAAACTAAACGACATGAGTCGTTTATAATACAACAGAAATATAGATGCCAGTGACAGAAGTAGTGCCAGAAAATAAAAATAATACAGACTTTGACGATATTACTTGTGATTTCGTTAGTTCCAATTAACGCCACCAGGCTACATGATCTGGCTGCATTATATCTGATATTTTTTTTGACAGATTGAATTGACGAGAAATAAATCGGATATTTTTTTGTTTTTTGCGGAAAAAAGTGACATACGTCCACCTAGCAACGCCGCAAAGCGGTCACTGTCGAATTGCACTGGATCGAAAGAGAAGCACGATAGAATTTGTATAGAGATTTTTACAAAACACAATAATATGAATTACTTAAAAATAATGAATGAAACTTCAATATATACCACAATGAAGTTTTGCGTCCTGTTATGATACGTTATTGTTGTTAATTGTACCAATGTACGCTGGTCAATATTACCGGAAAACTTTTTGAAGGTCACGGTAAGAGGTTACTTTGCCATTAAAATATATCGAAGTTTTTGTGCGTAAACGTGTTTCGGCCACAAAGAAGTTTTCGGAAATATATGATAAGATTAACATATCTTTTTTTCGCTGCCACATCATCAATAGATTTGGCAAAAAAATGTTTAAAAGAATGCCTATTTTGGTTATTCAGCCCCTTAAGTAAAAACCGTATTGCAAATTTGAATTATGAGCATGTTCTCACTTTTTCGAGTCATCTAGTTAGATTTAGGTCTGTGGGTAAATTGCCACCATTGTGGAGGCAACCTTGTTTCTGCACAACACACGCTTGAGGAGTGCCCAGCGTGGATCTCTGAGCGGCAGGTTTAGTTTGCTAGGATCGAGTAGGACCTAGAAAATTGGAGGGAAATGGCCTACTTCTGTGAGACCGTGATTTCATAGAAGGAGGCCAGCGAGTGGGATCGGCAGGAAGAAGAAGACGTCGCGCCCCGAAGCAAGCAACCGCCTCGAAGCCTAAAATGCCGAAACCCCGCCTGCGTCATAAACAGGTGGGTCTCCGGGGTCATGGGTGATCAGATTGGGGATTTATTTATTTATTTAATACTTTAAGCACACAAATGTACAGAGGCGGACTTAATGCCTTAGGCATTTTCTACCAGTCAACCTTTGGGTGATGCAGAGATAAATAGTGGTAGGTGCAATCACTATAATGAATGGATTTAAAAATATATATAATACATAAATATAAGCCAGAAGTAATTAATAAATACAATACAATTTACACAATAAATAACAAATGAAATATAGGAATACACCTATACAATTAGTAGAAATAGATAATTGGAAAAATTTAGCGCTGTGACGACACTGCTGCCAACTTCTTGCGAATGTGCTCGCGAACTTTGACTTTAAAGGTTAGTCGGTTGGTTGCCATCCTGATTTCCTGGGGGAGCGCATTCCACAGAGAAATAGACTGAACGAAGAAAGAACGGTGAATGAAGTCAGTGCGGTGAGTAGGACATTGAAGAAGACGGTTATTGGAAGATCGTAGTTTTTATTGTGGTTGTCGCAGATGTATTGAAAGTGAGGCCAGATAACTAGGGGAATTGGGCGAGTCAAGAAATGAGTACAAGGTAGATTCTTTCTGCCCACCAAATAACTTCAGGGAGGGCGGCAGCACAATGATCACGTGCTGCTGCGCACAGCGAGGCTCAGGGGAGGCGCTCCGGAATGGTCTTTTAACAGGTGACGGGACCCCTTCCATGTGCTGATGGTGATCACCGAGGAGGGTTTAGTGAGGTAAAATGCCCACACTCCCTGGTCTTCTACCGTAAAGTCCAGGCACCTTTTTAAGGATACCCCGTAAACAAAAGAAAAGGTACTGAAGTAGGAAGTTACTTAAAAATATTTTAAATTAGTTGCTGGTTCATTAAAATTTGCAAATGACGGATTTCAAATTGATTATTTACTAAAAAGATACTTAATTACTCAATCTTACTCAAATAATGATACGTTAGACTACAAAAACAGATGGTGGTGTCTAAACCATATAGTTTACGGTATATATTGTTGGCAAATAAGTTAGATCTTAATGTATTTATTGCGTCCATAATATATCATGATTTGCGGCCTATTCGTCTTGGAGACGCTTGCCCGAAATATCTCGGAGACGTGTACCTTGAAGTCACTCCGGAATCCAAACGTGAATGATATATTTGTTTGTGTGGGACAATCCCAATAAATCTCTTCTTACTGAAGCTTTTCCTGTGAATCACGTTTTCAATAAAGCATGGTGAGACAGCATCATAATTTTATTTATATCCTGAATAATATTACTACGTTTACATTTTTCAGGGGTTGAATGCCCTCATGAATATGAAGACTCATTATGCGATGAACTCTGAAAGAGCTAACAAAATCTTTATTGTAGCTATTGATGTATTATTTTCGAAGTTTTCAAAGCAATCTATGAAAACAAAAATTCGTTTCATAAAATTTCTACGCACAAACGGGTCCCTAAAAATGTAAAGTATCCTAAAATGAGTTTGATAAATGATCGTGGCACCCTCACCAGAGGAGTATACGGAACCTTTCAGTGTTATGTTCGAGGGAATAAGAAAGAACTACTCGTAACTTGTATAGATTTTTGTTGCAACTTCATCGTCTTTATTTTGCGTTGTTGAGGCGTATTGCCAATTCCTAGTTAGAAGTATAAAAAAGAACATTGCCTCGTCTACATTGATACATATAAAAGACTGGTTGTATGAAGGGTCAAACTGATTTTTTTACTGCTGTGGGCAGGTCATCTTTTTTTTGGTGCAATTAGTATGGTCGCTCTATAGTGATAATCCTAATGTAGCTCTGTAGGTATCATGTGAAACTTTTAAAAAACTTTTAAACTTTTTGTGAAGTTCTGCAACTCACGAATTAATTGAATATCATTAAATTCGTCAGTTTCAGAATTTATTGGACTATTTGTTGGACTGAAAAGCTTAGTGAAATTGATGAAAACAGTAGTGGTTCCAAAAATCAAAAACAAAACCGGGGATCCATCTGACAAGCATAATTACCGCCCGATATCACTGGCCAAAACCATGGCGAAGGTCCTTGACAGTCTCATGAACGCACAGCTGAACGAACACCTTTAGATACATGACTTGCAGTTTGGCCAGACCCAACCTGTCAACGGAAATGGCAATAATGTGTCTGAAACAAACTGTAAGGTACTATACTGACAACACCAGTATATGCGCGTTTTCTTGACCTGTCGAGGGCTTTCGACCTGGTGTCTTAAGATATTCTTTGACATAAACTACTTGAGGAGACCGCTGTGCCGAGGGAGCTGGTATCCCTCCTCAAGTACTGGTACAGTAATCAAAGAAATGCTGTCAGGTGGGTCAACTCGCATAGTCAGGAATATAATCTGAAATGCAGAGTCAGGCAAGGCGGGTTGACCTCCCCGAGTTTGTTTAACCTGTTTGTTAACCAGCTGATTGGCAGACTCAGCGGAACAATGGTCGGATGTTCAATAGACGGAACAATGGTCAATAATATATTAGTTATGCGGACGACATGGTTCTGCTGAGCCCGTCAGTGAGTGCGCTAAGAAGGCTTCTGGGCATTTGTGAATCATATGCCCTGTCACATGGACTCAAATATAATGCTAGTAAGAGTGTTTTTATGCTATGCAAAGCAGGGAACAAGGCTCCCTCGAACGTCCCACCAATTAAGATTGGTGGGTCGGTTCTAGAGAGGGTGTCCAAAGTAAAATATTTGGGTCACATGCTGACAGATCGGCTACAGGACGATGAAGATCTAGAGAGAGGAAAGGAGGGCGTTGGCAGTCCGCTGCAATATGTTGGCCCGCAGATTCGCACGATTTACCACAGATGTAAAACTGCTACTTTTCAGAGCCTTCAGTCAGTCTTTTTACACGTGCAGTCTGTGGATCAACTTTACGCGGCGGGCTTATAACGCCCTGCGTGTTCAGTACAATGGCGCTCTGAGGGCACTGTTAAGAAAACCCAGGTACTGCAGTGCTTCCGCAATGTTTGCGGATGCTTTTGTCGATGATTTCTTTTCCATCATTAGGAAAAGAACTGCATCGATGATGAGCAGGGTCCGGGGTAGCACCAACACTGTCCTCAGAACGTAAGCGTGCAAAATAGACAGTCCTTTTACTGTGTACTGGGCAAGTGCCTGTACACAGAAAAGTGCCTGTACCTGTTCAGAAAAAAAAATATTACTTCGGTAATTTATTTATTTATTTAAACTTCATGCACAAAGGTACAAAGGCGGACTTAATGCCTTAGGCATTCTCTACCAGTTAACCAAGGGTGGTGAAGAGATAACATGGCAGGTGCATTTATATTTAAACCGTGGAATGCAAACAACAAAACAAAAAATAACAATAATAAGCCGTTTAAATATATATATTACAAATATATCTTATACATATTATAATACATACCTATATAAATATATATTCATACAAATATAAAAAAGTAACGATAATAAGTTATAGAGATGACCCCTCTCCCCGCTGAAAGTAAAACCGCAGTAACCACTTGAAAGCATACCGACTGGTGGCCGTCCTGATTTTGAGAGGAAGCACGTTCCAGAGAAGAATATACTGAATATGAAAGGAAGAATGAACAAAATCAGTAGTATGTGAAGGACAGAGTAGGAGAAGATTATTGGAGGATAATCTTCTCCTACTCTGTCAGATACAGCTCAGTCGATACAGGTATCGCAAAGTGCCGTTGACTCTTTGACTGACACTAGCAACCTGACTATGCCAGCCAAGTGTCGAGTCAAGATGCAAACCGAGATCTTTTACGCTAGGGCTAATGGGAATTATGGTACCATTAATAATAAGAGGAGGAAGAGAGCTAACCGTTACTCTACCCATCATACGTGAGCTTCCTATTATAATGGCCTGACACTTAGAGGGATTTACAGACACCTCAAATCTGCCAGACCAGATTTTAATGGCATCCAAGTCTCGGTTTACATCTTCTATAGCGTCCGTTAAATCTAAATCGTAATTATTTTTATTGTGTCACGTGTTTTGTTTACTAACAAATTACTAACACCTTGTTATGTTTTATTTTTGTGTTCTACTAATAGCCCTACTAACGCTATATCTGTAAAAAAATATGGACTTACGTCTGAAATAAAGATAATTTAATTAATTTAATTTAAAGCAGTGATACCATACTCGTTCAGTTCGTTCTTCGTTTATTGCTTCATAAGTTAACATAAAAAATAGTGTTTGGAGCTTCCCTTTAAGAAAGTAATGCCTGAGTTGGGAAGCTCCGCTCTTCCATAATAAACAATACAAATTAAGAAAACTAGGTATTAACAAAAGACAATAGGTACAGAGATATGATATACATTACAGAATTTACTATTTCACTTCATTCAGCTCTTGTTTGATATTAATTAGCATTCATATTTCGTCTGGGCAAAAATGAAAGACCATTAAGGCACAAGGAAGGTGAAAGGTACACATTAAAGAAGAACAATATTGCTAGGCAATACAAGTTTTGCGATATATTACTATTTATTAGATATTATTCTTGGATTTTCCTATTATACGCGAAAACAACAAGAGAGATGAACAACAAACAAATAACAAAGTTTCTGAACACAATTTGGTTTTTATTACGTCACCTACTTTAGTAACATGTCTGGTAAAAAGATATGACTGTGTCGTTTATCTATCTAAACTAATACTTTTATAAAAATCTGCCTAACTTTTTCCTAATTTTGTTTGCCCAGTATTTACAGGGTGTGTTGCCAGTGATCACCTATGGGACCGAGACGTGGTTGCTCACAATGGGCCTTATCAGAAAGCTCGGCGTTTCCTTGCGTGATCACATCAGAAATGAGGCAATCCGCAAGAGAACCAAAGTTACCGACATAGCCTGAAGAATTGCGAAACTTAAATGGCAGTGGGCAGGGCACATAGTCCGGTCAAATTAGACATATCAAAGTGCATTAATACGCATATAGCTTGAAATTGGTACGAATGTTCGGAAAACCATTATAAATGAAATGTAAAGAGTCCCCATCGATGCCCCACTTGCAAAAAAAATTATGCAAGGTCAAAGTTTACAAATATGGGTTTTTTGCGATTTTTAGTTTAACGGTAATTTTTATGATAAAAATAGGACAGAATAAAATTGTCGATTATGCAATTACCTATAAAAAATGTCTAAATTTTTTCTCCTAAACGGCACCGTTTCTGAGGTATAATGGTTGAAAAGTTGTATTCTTCATAATATGCACTCGTTGCCACGCCACCTGGTGTAACGTAGAATCGGTTCGGGAACAATAATACGCCAAATACTGGAATAACAGTTTATTTAGCGGTACCCCCGAAACATTTCACAATAAAAATTTGAGATTATAATAGGGTCAGTAGTTGCAGTTGGCTGGTCAAACTTACTATAATTAATTTAAATGTTGAGGGTGGACGAATAAAAATAAAAACAGGCTTGTCCCTGCGGCAGCCAGCCAACTCCACTCCACGACGCCATGCCTCGAGCGGGCCGTCTCAGCCTTAGCCGAACCCTCGGTCCTAGCCGAACAGTCGGTTTAGCCGTATGGTCTACCCCAGCCAGGCACCTCCTGAAGTCACAGAACAAAGGGATCTTAGAAAAGAAACTTAAAGCAAATACACATGTTTTATGGTTATATAGAACTTAAAAATCGTTAAAACCACGGTAAGTATTAACTTATACACTGGGCCTTACATAGGCAAAACATAATTAAAAGGCCACCTGCCACTCGCACTTCATAGAGATTGGCACCGCCTAAGAATATAACATCCCGGGGAACACCACGTCTACACCGTTCATGTACTACAGCCTGACGCAACACGGCCTAGACCCTTCCCAGTATTGGGACCGTGACTAAGGCAGCGCCTGTCCCCAGACACCCACAAAGGCATGGCCGGCTTTAAATAAAATATATATATAGGCCCTGACTAAGAAACAAAATACCACCCGACAGAGCTTTTAGAAAGTCGGACACGTACCTGTCGGAGGAAGAGAAACCCTTGGCTAAATGTCAACCCCACACCACGTTGTTCTTAAAGAAACCGACAAGTCAGCGCACAGAATTCACCACTAAAAATTATGGGGTTATTTCCTTGAACAAGGCAACTTACCGTGAGGGATAATGAGCCCAGCTTGGGAACACAATCACGCCAGGAATCACACCACGGCAGCTACGTGCAGCTTCTAGGCCGCTTCTCCACGACCGCGCACGCGGTCACTGGCGGCCGGTTATTTTAGGCCCCACAGATTCCGTTCATCCACGGCCGGCGCAGACGGGAAACGATCAGCCGCACAAAACCTGTCACTCCGGTGATGATTTCAGTCCACTCACAATCACAGGGCTCCACTCAAACCGTTCTGCAAAAACTGACGCCAACGCTACGCAGTTCGTCCGAGAGAAAAAAGATGCGGCCGCGGCGTGTTCTCATACCACGACACCAGAATCGAAAACAGAAACATCAATCTTAACAAACCATATCCAATAATTTCTATTCTCGAAGAACTTATACGGAACAATTACTCTTCAAGGAAATACACTCCCCTAGGTCCAAATCTCACACCTCTAAATATCAAAAGGCCAATTTATAACTAAAGTACATCAAAACACTATTAATCAATAACAATTTTGAACGCGGGGTGCGTTCAAAATTGTTATTGATTAATAGTGTTGCCGCTTCGTTTCCCCCAGATAATCTGATTTTTCTCGAAGGTTCCAAACCAAAGCTCCCAATTTAAATATGAGCGATCCCTGGAGGGGCACGCAAAGCAAAACTCGAATTTTAACCGATCGCTTGTCAATAAAAATGATTTTACATATGCACCGCGGCTCGCTAACTATTTGCGTGTTTCCGAACGCGGAAGCTACAAGACCAAATGTCAGTCGTCAGCCTGTCAAAACAAACAATAAGAATCACATAAATACAAATTTCCGGGAACGAATGCAAATGAATTTTAAGTTATTTTAGTGAAATTAATGAACGATCCAGCGGCGGTGTAAGAACAATGCAGTGTCAGAAAAGCAAGGAAGGACAGCGTTTCTACGCTATGAATTAGGTAAACAACTTTCTTTTAACAAGGATTCTTTCCAACCAGAAAAATAGGTGTTACAGTATCCCCTTACCCACCAGAATTTCGCGAGAGAACGAGCGAAATTCGAGCTGGTCCCCAGCTCTATAGCCCGGTGGGGGCATTATGCATGGCAGAGCCAGAACGCATTTTGCAATTTTGCGGGACTGTTTCTTCAGCCCGTCTTTGGATACACACACACAAACACATGAGACTAAGGGTAGCAACCATGCCAGTCACTCTGCTATACATATCAAAAAATAATTAACACCCCTTGAGGCGCAGAGTACTGGACATGATGACGCCAACGCAAGAAAAAAATAAAACGCCCAAAACGTAAGATCATTCTCACCAAGATCTTCGCCTTCTCCATACACTTTACCGTGAACCACTGCTTCACGCTCATGCACAATCAGAAAAGAGGTGAACGTAGTAGACTCGTTCACTGCTGTGTTAAGCGCCAATTGAATTTGACAAACATTGGAATCCCAACTACGCTGATCCGTACCCACTAGCGCAGCAATTGCAGTGACGAGGGTGTGGTTATACCGTTCCACCGTATTCACTTGTGGGCAATAAGTCGGAGTATAGTGTATCTGGGGAATGTCATATTTGTCAAATAATGACTTGACCTCATGTCCAATGAATTGCGGTCCATTATCCGCAATACAAGTTTGAGGGATTCTGTTGGGAATTTAGAGTATAATAATAACACAGTGGAATATTCATATAGTGAACAGAACACAACTTTTATTCGATATTGACAACCATTGTTAGGAATGTTGCTAAGCATCTGAAACTACCATAAACCCTCTATGGTCTTACTGACATAATGGATTATCCTTCATGGACAACACCCCCACTTAATCCTATATGTCTGATGCAGAACATATGCTTCTGACGTACTGTTCCTTTAGTTAGCATATCTGCAGGCATTAAATCAGTCTGACAATAATTGATCCTGATCACCTCACTATCAGCTAACTCTCTAACAAAATGATATTTTATATTTATATGCTTAGATCTTTTACCGATAGCAGGACTATAAACTAACATGCTAGCGCTTTGGCTATCACTAAAAACAATCACAGTCTCTGTCCGATTAGTCAGTTCAGCATATAAACCTTTCATATTTACAACTTCTTTAGCAGCCTCACAAAGAGCAATGTATTCTGCCTCGGCAGTACTTAATGCTACGCACCGCTGTTTGCGAGCTTGCCAAGCTACAGCAGCACCACCAAACATAAGGAAATAACCTGTAAAAGAACGACCATCAGGCCCATTTCCCCAATCAGCATCCGCATAAGCAACCAAAGATTTGTCGCACTTCTTATAGCACAGCGATAAATCAATCGTCCCCTTCAGATACCTAAGCACACGTTTCAGTGCTGCCATATGAGAGGAGTTGTTAAAATTATTAAACTGACTCAGCATTGTAACCGCAAACGAGATGTCTGGTCTAGTACTACATGCCAAATACATAAGAGAACCTATAATCTCCTGATATTCAACGTTCTCATTCCTCTCTCCTGGCTTCAAGTGAATGTTAGTTTCAACTGGTGTACTAACTGGTTTGCAGTCTTTCATACCATATCTTTCCAAGATCTTTTCAATATAGGATCTTTGAGAAAGAATAATTTCTCTCCTTGTTTGATCTCTGAAAATTCGGACCCCTAAACATTCTCTGGCTTCTCCAAGGTCTTTAATCTTGAAATTACTTGCAATATGCCGCTTTACTTTCTCCGCCTCGATGATATTATTTGTAAAGATATAAAAATCATCGACATAAAGCGCAATAGCTAAGAAAACATCTTTAGTTTTCTTTGTATAAACGCATGGATCATATTTGGATCGTATAAAGTCCATTTTCATAATATGTCCATGGATTTTCTCGTTCCAACAACGAGCTGCTTGCTTCAGACCGTATATTGCTTTCTTTAACTTGCAAACTTTGCGTTTATCCTCAATAAAACATTCTGGTTGCTCCATATATAAATTTTCCTGAAGCTCGCCATTTAAGAAAGCCGTAGTCACATCGATGTGATGTATCTGCAGATCCTTTTCAGCTGCAAGAGCTACCAGAAGACGGATTGAAGACATTCTCACCACAGGAGCAAAGGTTTCAAAATAATCTTCTCCTGGTTTCTGGGAGTAGCCTTTAGCTACCAATCTTGCTTTATGACGCTGCACGCTACCATCTCCGCCAATCTTGAGTTTAAATACCCACTTTGATTTTACCACATTGACTTCTATTGGTCGATCAACTAACTCCCAGGTAGAATTCGCCTTAAGGGAATCATATTCATCCTTCATTGCTTGCAACCACAAATTTTTGTCCGAGCGCTGCATAGCATCTTTAAGAGATACAGGATCACTAACTACATGAAAATTATAGACCATGTCCTCATCACGCTTAGGACGCCTGTTCCTAAGAGGATACCTTCGTTCTGGAATCTCTAGTTCACGAACGTTTTCATCCGAACCAGAATCAGAAGCATCGTAAAAATCTTCTTCCGGGCTTGACAACGGATTAGCCTCTTCGGGAGTAACCACCTCTTCAATCATCTCATTTTCATCACGTACTTCATGAAAACTATTAACTGGACTAGAAGCAGTCCACGTGGGAGCATTTGCAACACTGCTCTCAGTAATAACTATTTCTTCACGAATATCTAGATTAGTAATCGGAGCCACCACAGTAGACGGAGTTTCCAATGGCTGAACATTTGTATTCGTCAATTCAGGAACATCTGGCTGAGCCACTTTATTTGGCTCAACATTCCTTTCTATAAATGTTGCGTCTCGAGCGTAAATTACCCGCTTTGTGTTGTTCATATTTATGAACCTGTATGCCTTCTGATTCTCACAATATCCTGTCATTATCATTTCAGCAGTCTTGGAATCAAACTTTCTCCGGCCATGATCTTTCACCAGGACATGAGCTTTACATCCGAAAGTCTTCAAGTGTGAAAGGTCCACTTTCTCCCCAGTGAATACTTCCTCCGGAACTTTATCCGCAAGAGCCATTGTCGGAGATCTATTTTTCAAATAAACGGCACATCCAACGGCTTCACCCCAGAACTTCTTATCTAATCCAGCTTCATGCACCATACATCTCGCCTTCTCAACAACAGTGCGAATAGTGCGCTCAGATACCCCATTTTGTTGTGGCGTGTGCGGCACTGATGTCTGGTGGACAATTCCATTAATCTTCAAATAATTTTGAAAATCATTGCTGGTATATTCGGTTCCGTTATCGCTACGCAATTTCTTAATTTTCTTACCAGTTTGGTTCTCAACTAGTGCCTTAAATTCTTTAAATTTAGCAAACACTTGGGTTTTGGATTTCAATACATATCCAAATGTTTTTCGACTATAGTCGTCAACAAAAATCAGATAATATCTGTTTCCACCCCATGATTCAACTTCCATAGGTCCCGCTAAATCCGAATGCACTAGTTCCAGTAATCCCTTAGCCCTTTTACTGTGTTTCCGCCTTGGAAACTTCTTCACACACTGCTTACCCTGGCAACATGCCACACATGGTTCCTTGTTCACATCTCCAAACGAAAGACCATCCACCATGCCTTTCAACTTGACCATTAGTGGTCCACTTAAGTGACCTAATCTCCTATGCCATAAATCATACGCACTTGGAGCACTTGAAGTATCTGAAGGAGTCGTGAGAACCATCGCTGCCTCTTTCGGATCTAAAATATATAAACCCTGTTTAAGAGGTGCTGTTAACAATGGTTTACCAGCTATGTTTACATCATTTTTCATAAAAACCTGACAACATTTTACATCAAAGACAACAATGCATCCATTATGACATATCTTACTCACCGATAGCAAGTTAGTAATCAGATCTGGCAGCAACAGCACATCCTCAAATTTAATTTTACGCCCCATGGCAAAAACATCACCTTTTAGTTTGGAAACAATTTTGTCATTGTTAGCAGTAGTAATATAGTTTGAACTTCCTGCACTAACATTTTCCAAAATTTGTTTTTGCGACGTCATATGTGATGTTGCTCCGGAATCTATAACCCATTCCATAGGTTCTGTGGTTGTCGATAAAAGAGTAACAAAATCTTTTTGTAATAATAGCGACACATTACCTGCAGTACCCTTACTAGAACTATCCTGGGTAGAAGATACATTGCCCTTACTGTCTTTAGACTTGCGCTGCTTACACTGCCACTTATAGTGGCCTTTCCGTTTGCAAAAGTGACATATTACATCCTTCTTGCTAACAAGCGCCGAGTCCATTGCCTTCGTAGTTGTCTTCTTCCGTTCACTTTCCTTCAGAAGCGCTGCCATCACTGTTTCCGTAGTGATTTTCATGCTGGAGTGCTCAAGTGACATTACAAGAGGGTTGAATTCTTCAGGTAGTCCAGCCAACATTATAATTGCAATAAATTCGTCATCCAGACCAGCTTTTATCTTAAACAAAGCCTGGCTTGTGGCTTGGATCTCATGAACATATTCTTCTGTTGAGCTATAGTCTGTGAGCTTCACATTGAATAATTTCCGAAGTAAATTCAGCCTCAGCAGCAAACCTCCATCTGCATAAGCTCGTCGTAGCGCCTCCCAAGTATCCCTCGCCGTTTTAGTTTGCATAATGAGGGGGTAGATCTTCTCTGAACACATAAGGCAGATCTTACTCCTAGCCTTGGCGTCTTTTTTAATCGCCTCCGCCGTTTTTGCCTCAAAATCCTCATTTAGACATTCCCATAAATCCAGGTCTGTCAAAAACATTTCCATCGAGAAAGACCAAGTCCCATAGTTGGACTGGCCCGACAACTTCTCAAATGTAACGGCTTGCATTTTCGTATATGTCCGCAAAAGTTTAAATTTACAGAGATACTACGTTATGCCAAGCAAGTCATGGGCTGGGCCCATAACCTGTTGGGAATTTAGAGTATAATAATAACACAGTGGAATATTCATATAGTGAACAGAACACAACTTTTATTCGATATTGACAACCATTGTTAGGAATGTTGCTAAGCATCTGAAACTACCATAAACCCTCTATGGTCTTACTGACATAATGGATTATCCTTCATGGACAACAGATTCCGTGAACCATTCCAAGAACACATTCTGCTCCTCAGTCAACGCATCAAAAGGGTGAAACCGACTCACCTGGGACACCACAACTTCACTGGGTTTCCGATAAAACAAATCGGCCCGACCCGTCAGACTCAATACATCAGGCGCAAAATAAAAGGCCCTCCAAAAATGTATCCCAAACAACAGAGAGGTGGACACCACCGGAATCACAAAACACTTTATCACCCGCAAAACCTGGTTTACCGTCACTGACAAGTACATATACCCAAGTACAGGGGAAGTTGAACCATTCGCGGTCCTCACGACATATACATCATCTGACTTATGGATCTGTGCCATATCAGAAAAATAATCTACAGCAGAACCGCCAATAATCGAAATTTCCGAACCCGAATCCAAGAGGCTGGCAACGGTCAAAGCACAGATATTTACGTTTAAATAAGGGCGGGTATCGTCGCCAGAGTTACGGACGCGACGGGATTACTTTATTACGTTTATAATTTTCAAAAAACAATTTTATATAGTCTCACCATGCTCGCCACTCAGCATCAGCGACATGACGGGAGCGACGGACGGCTACTCGTTTTTTGCATCCGGCGTTGCCTTGTTTTTAGGAGAACACTTCGGAAAATTCCTGGTGATAACACCCTTCTCTCCACAGCGATAACAGATCATAATGCGAGGCGCCTTGCACTCAAGAAGGGTATGATCCTTTACCCGATACACAAAACTTATCCGTCGCAGTCCCTACAGCCTCAAAAACAGGGCGGTTACACTTAGTAACACTGGACGCAAGATCGGGGGCTACAGCGTGCTGAACATTGCGTGGTGGTTCGGTAAAAATTCCGACCTGACCTTCGCCGCTTCCAACTGCCGGCAACGCCTTTTAAGCTCAGACCACGAATCAATATCAACCAATGCTAGTTGGAGGGTATAAGCTGGTCGGATGTTAAACTAAAGAACCCGTCGTCTGCCATCTTGCTCAAAACTAATTAGCTCATTATAAATTATCGTCCACTCCCTCTCATTGTTAAATTAAAGACAAAACTTTAATCCGACAAAAAAAATCTTTTCATTTTCTCCAAACTTTTACGATATTGGTTACCCGTACCCGAGTTTCAGGGTGCATAAAATCCTACATTATGCCCTGGAGATCAGACCCAAATTGTGGTTACAGAAAATGAGGCCAAGTGTATATTTCGGTGATGAAATTGCTTACTTAATGTTGCACATTACTTTTTTTATTACATCGTTATACTGGGCAGAAATGTTTACGAATTCATTCCGGGTTCCTATATAAAACGGGCCGTTATTGTTTAAAAGTAAAACTTTTGCATTCGACGTAGCATAGGAGGCTCTTTATTTCTTTAATTGCATTTGCAAATTAAGTACAGTGTTTAACTTAAAAAGAAAAAGTTTTCGTCTATATAATTCGGAATGATGTAGGTACCTACGAACCTTTTAACCTTCTCCCTACTGGGGCACCGGCCTCCTCTCTGTTAGAGAGGGAATGGACTGTAATCCACCACGCAGGCCGAGTGCGGGTACTGGATGTCACCTGTGTTAAAATTTTTGGTTCTAGGATATGACGGTTTCGTGAAGATGATTTCCTTTACAGTTTTTAGAGCAGTGGTGGTGACATAATTATCACAAATTAAAGCGCCTGCTTGGGTTCCTACGACACGTAAGTCGGGGCCGACACTCTGTTCCAAGGGAGGATATTGAATAAAGATTAAGTAGGTACTGAGGACTTTCGAATAACAAATGACTAAGCCCTTTCATCCCAGAGGTATCGTAAAAAGCGGCTAAGAAGTAATGACAGCCATATTTTATTTATATCCATTTCCTCTGCAATTTAAACCTAAAGGAAATTTCAATTCTCGAGCCAATGATGGAGAACTATTCGGTCTCTGTTATTTCCAATCGAAGTTGTAAGTTCATCAAGTTGGTTCCTATTCATCCGACTACAATAAAAGTGAAAAAAAAATGTTAACAGTTACCAATGTTTTAGTTGCTGGCAACGAAGTTTTTGGGACTTGCGAACTTTGTAGTGCTAGCAACGAAACAGTCTATATCCTTATAAGTTTTTACTATTTTATTAAATTTTATTTTCTAATAACTAAAGTTTTCTTAACGTTACAAAACTTGTTCGATTATCCCTTCTTTTTAAGTGTACTACAGTTACCTACAATCATTTAAACTTATCACATATTTTATCTATACTATAGGACGTAAAATACAAGATATGACTATGACACAACACTAGGCACATAATATCCCAAGCAGGGTACATTTTGTAGCTTTACCCAACATAATCCACGCAAATATACCCGTCAATGTGCTTGTGAACGACAAGTTAAGCAATAAACTACATACAACTACACATAAACTACCGGAGCATGCAATATACACAATTGCCTTAGGCTTAGCACGCACTGCGATTCTATGATTCTATGCGACCTATAGAATTGTAAGAAGCTGCACGCATTGCGGTAAAAAAATCGCGCAGAAATAATACAACAGTTTTGTTTTTGCTCAGAATCGTGACTACAATTTGTCGTGTCGTACTCGTGTGTCACGTCGTGAACAAAGCTTAAGTGGCCTCAGGCAACTGATTCGTGTGTAGTCAGTATACAATTAGCAGTAAATTGTTGTCAGACGTAATCAACGATGGTCTGCATTAGGCCTTACCCGCATTTTGCTAACCACAGCTTAACTGTATCTCAGGGATTAACGGTATCTCGGGACGGTTCCGGGTAACTGAGGCTTGGGCCCCTCGATAATTTGTGAAAATGAGGATTAGAGAATTCAATTAACCATAAATTTTAGATGAATGGGATGTGTTATGGTATGTGAAGTGGTTATTTACTTAGGGCAATAAATGATGAGATATTTCGGTATTTCTAGGTATATCTGTTAACTGGTTAAGTGATTGTGGGTTTAACTGCCAATCTATTCCAATAAATTGTCACCATGAAAACATAGGTGAAGTGAGCGTGTAGTAAACTCTAAATTCACATGCAGTTATGGCAATCACACCTCAAGCTCCCTTCACGATATTTACAAAATATCATAAAGGACAATCACCACCATAGAAATATTTGTAAAATTGAACAATAGCAGAATGAAACAGGGGGGCAGTAGTGGCCCAGAGGTTACGGCCCCGACTTTCAAGTTGAACAGGCGCTTTACTTTGTGTAATTCATTTCATCACAACTGCTCTCAAAACTGTAAAGGAAAACATCTTGAGGAAACCGGCATGTCCTAGAACAACTATATAATTCGAAGACATGTGACTTCTACCAATCCGTACTGGGTCCGCTTGGTGGATTATAGACCACTGCCTCTCACAGAGAGGAGGTCTGTGTCCCAGCAGTGGGAGCTTTATAACCTGATTATATTTTATTGTATACTGGAATCGCATCTGTTATCCTCAAGACATGAGGCAAAAACTTGATGCCAATTTAGGCACCACAATATTATGAACTTAATATTAATCTTAAACTTTTTAACTACATTAGATGCCTCCCATCGCGTTATTTTGCACTTTCCAGTTTATGCAAATGAACCAATTGGGTGACTGCAAAAGTTCTACAAAGCTAATAGGAAGTTTCTTAATTTGTTGAAGAGTTAAGAGCATGCACACAGCGGTCAACCTATCCATTATACTCCATATTATACTACACTATAGTTATTACTTTATACTTGTTTTCGCCAGTGGCTTCGCTCACGTTGAAGTGGAATATCATCACAAGAGAATGTACTGCCAGGATAAAAAATCCTATGTCCCAATCCAGACCATGGTCTACCTGTGTTCCAAACATCCAAATCTGTTAAACCTTTGAAACGTGATTATCAAACATTGACAAATATAGACTTTTATATTGATTAGTAGGACGTTGGTAATTTTACTTTTTCAATCCACTGTTTACCTCCTTTTATCGTAGTTTGACTTCTATTTAAGCTGTAGTTCAGGTTTTCCCCGCCAGTAAATTCAAGCTACCCGGCTATCCATCTCACTGCACCATTTCATTATCTATCTTACCAACGGTCTTCCTATGCTTTTTTATCTTACTTGTGCATTATAGATCATATTTGTTTGTAGTGGAACGTAAGAGTGGAGACGGGGCATACTAACCTTATTAGTGATTATTACTTGTGTGTGACATTTACTGTACCTATATGTCGTTTGTTAACTTGTATGTGCCCTGGCAGTTGATTGAGCCATGCTCTCTCTAATTTTTCTTTGATGGTGGCACATATGTATTAGATCATTCGGTTCCCTTCATGATGGTTGAGCTGAGTGGTGCCGATTTATGCGTCATGTTCGTGAATGGGCGCTGTCAGTTGGGATTGGTCATAACTTAGCTTTCTCGGCCGGTTATTGTATTTTTGTAATTGTTTGTTACTCTAAGACGCTTTTATGTGCACGTATTTTACATCGTTCTCACATATATGTATTTTTTCAACAAGAATGATGTAACCAAATACTTGTAATGAAAATTGATGGAAAAGAGTGTCCGTGGAGTTTCTTGCAAATTCTTATTCATATTCTTTATTGTACACAAAACAAACATAATTATACAAATATAGAAGGACAGCTTATGTACAAAAGCGAGCTTAACCCACAATTGGATTCTCTTACAGCATTCTTCTACATTGAGACCTACTGACGCTTGCGAATTTGCAACTAGATTAATGTTTTTTTTTTTATGTTTGACAATTCAAAAGTTCCTTTATGGTTTATTTGAAATAAACTGTTTGATTATTACTTCAGAAAAGGCAGGACTGACGCTTGCGAATTTGCAACTAGATTAATGTTTTTTTTTTTTTATGTTTGACAATTCAAAAGTTCCTTTATGGTTTATTTGAAATAAACTGTTTGATTATTACTTCAGAAAAGGCAGGACTGACGCTTGCGAATTTGCAACTAGATTAATGTTTTTTTTTTTATGTTTGACAATTCAAAAGTTCCTTTATGGTTTATTTGAAATAAACTGTTTGATTATTACTTCAGAAAAGGCAGGACTGACGCTTGCGAATTTGCAACTAGATTAATGTTTTTTTTTTTATGTTTGACAATTCAAAAGTTCCTTTATGGTTTATTTGAAATAAACTGTTTGATTATTACTTCAGAAAAGGCAGGGGAGTAGTACTCTCGCCATTTTGCTTGTATCACCAATGCCTGAAAGTAAACGAAGCAAAAGGCTACGTTTTACATAAAAAAATGCATGTGTTGATGTATGAGTATGTATGTATAGATGAAACGTAAATTCACACACTAGTGTTTTGCGGTACAGATAACCCTTAGTGGTAGTAGTAATAGTAGTAGGGACTCCCGTTTTCGCACTTAGACTCCCATTAAAGCCATTTTTTACTGTCTACAGTATGTTGCCCATGACCATCTGTTGTTATTTTTTATTATATATAGGCTCGCGCTTGACCACTATCTCACCTGATGGTAAGCTAATGTGGTCGACGGTGAAGCACGCTTGCCTTGTTATGGAGTTCTGTTAATCTTTGGTAAATCCACGCACGAAATTGCGAGAATGGCAGGGGAGAAGTGGGTACGGGCCTAGCACTAACATCTCGGAGCCCCTCTTCGCAACCCTTATGGAAAACATTGTGAGGGATCCTAAATTTATTTTAGTTAGACAGCTTAAATAATTATGCACAGTGATCAATGTTCGTTCCTACTCTATAATGAGACGAGATACTCGCTCTATACTACTACCGTAATACGAATACAATCTGAAATTATTGGTATCCTATTTCCAGCAGCGAAATGATTCATTTATTGCATTCGGCACCTCAACATTCAAACTTCGAACAGACATACTAATTAGTACTGTGAGTTACTGTTGGCAATCAAGAGTTCTTCTGATCAATTAGTAGATGAGTTCCAAATGAGCGACTGTTTTAGTCTAATTTATCCCATGTCAGCGAGCGATGTTACCACAGACATACGCCTAACTAGATAACGCAAGTTTTTACCGATACTTTCCGATAAAAGAAAATATCTCCATTGTCTCGGACAACTTTTTTTGCGACTCAATACGTGCTGAAGTCAATAACGCTAAATGAAGCTCAAAGTAAACAAGAAAGATAACATATTTATTTGTGAACCGCACACAAATTTGCCACCCGTCCCGATTCTGCCGGTACAGTCCCGATTTCGATGATATTGTCCCGGGTCCCGATGGTCTATTAATTTTGTCCCGTTTTTGATAATATATGACAATCGCTCAATTCGTTCTCAAAAATGGGTACAAGTATTTAAAACTGGAAAGGAGTAGATAGATAGATAGATAAATTATTTATTCAGCGCATACAAAAGACAGCACAGCACACAAAATCACAATCAAATTATTTTAATTTACATGTGGGTATTTAAAAAAAAGGTGCCAACATACAAAAAAAGGAAAAAATACATAATAAAAGTGACACAAGTAACTTACCTTCTTCAAATAGAACACACGTAGACGTTGAACGCATTATTTGGTCTTGTACGTCGTGGTTTGAGAATATCTCCTTCAAATGCTTATGTTGAGCGTGAATATCACTAATGACAATGAAGATGGTCTAATGTCAGAAATCGTTGCTCATTATAGAAAAGAAAGAAAGAAAAGTATTTAATTGCCATAAAACGACATACAAACATTACATTACAAGAACAAGAACAGTGTTAGTAGATTTTAAAAACTAAACCCTTAACGACAGTGTAAGTAGTTCTTAAATTATGTCTAAAGCGTAAAAAAGACAAAAAAATAAATGTGAGTATAAATAAAAGCAGATGCATGTCGTGGTTGTGGCAATAAGGCTTCCACTCAGCATAATGCTGTGCATAAGATTTAGTAAAAGCCGTATTGCAAATTTGAAATTTGAATTATGAGCATTTCTCTCACTTTTTCGAGTCATCTAGTTAGATTTAGGTCTGTGGATGTTCCAGCCTTTCGATGTTAAGCTAAAGTTGGCCATATAGGAGGGTTGACGTAGCACTTATCTTATTAGTAACTTTATTAGATTCTATATTTAGGCAGGGCAGGGATTAGAGGTGGCGGACACCCGAAAATATGATAGATAGTATAAGGCGATTGGCACACTAAACCGCATCGAATAAATTTATATACTATGCCCATTTTTTTTCTTTTTTCATTTATTGTTGTCATATTTGTATGCCTATGTGGACAGCGCAATTTTAAGCATTTTTTGAAGAGTCTAGTGCTTCTAACGATAACGTTTCATCAAAAAGGAAAACATAGGGGCATAGTCTACATCATTCTTTTTCAGTTTATGGAATATGTTTTAAATTCGTCCAATATTGGAGGAGGAAATAGGCGAGAGCCAAACCTCGAATTACGACTTTTTACTTAGGATATGCCATCGGATGTCTACGACCGCATTTCCTCTTAATAAAGGGGCATCATGTTACGCAGTTTCAGGCTTGTCGTTGTGAAGATTGGATAGGCAGTCGCTCCGTGTAAAATACTAGAATTTCATTTATATGCGGTTAGACTCCAAGATGAACCTAACACAGTTTGGAAAAAGATAGACTGAATATGATAATCTAGGCCTATTTAATCTCTGGTCCGAAGATATTACTTATATGTAATGTACCCGTGAACTTTATGAACAATTGATAGATATTTATTTAATTTAAAATACATACAGTACATACATAATCGTTCTAGAGGTCATGGGTTCGAATCCGAGCCAGTACCAATGTGAATTTTTCGATTCATATTAATATGTACTTTATATGTTTATCTTGGACATAAACGGTGAAAAGATCGTGAGGAAACCTGAACTTATGAAAGTTTATTATAAGCTTGAGCTCCATCATCATCTTCCTGCCCTTATCCCATGTTACTTGGGATCGGCGCAATACGTTTTCTTCTTCCATACCGTTCTGTCCCCTGTCACGCTATTACTGACTCCCTTTTCCTTCATATCACTCCTCACACAGTCCATCCATCTTTTCTTTGGCTATCTTCTCTTCCTCTCCATCCATCCACATTTATATTCATAACTCTTTTAGTAACATGCGTTTCATCCCTCCTCATCACATGACCATACCAGGACAAACGGTTTCCCTTCAACTTTTCTGTCACTGGCGCCACTTTCAAACTGCCTCTAATATACTCATTTCTCACTTTATCCAATCTCGTCACGCCGCACATCCATCTCAACATTCTCATCTCTGCTACATGCAATCTCCTTTCATCCATCTTTTTCACAGCTCAACATTCTGATCCATACAGTATGACAGGTCTTATCACGGACTTGTATATTTTACCCTTTAACTTGAGGAGCATCTGTGGATCGCAAGTTATTCCAGTGACCTGTCGCCATTTCATCCATCCTGAGTTGATCCAGTGCGTTACGTCTCGGTCTATTTCGCCCTCACCTTGGACAAGCGACCCTAGGTACCGAAAGTCGGAGCAGATTGGTATGGGCGCTCCATCGAGAGTTATGGGCACGGAACTGGAGAGACCGCCAAAATCGCAAACAAAACAAGTATTCAGTTTTGCTTCTGCTCAATTTCAGGCCAACACTTTCCAGTCTGCGCCACCATACCTCCAATCTGCTCTGGACCTCTAGGCCACTCTCAGCAACCAGCACAATGTCATCGGCAAACAGCACACACCAGGGTGCCTCTTCCTGTATGTCCGACGTCAGAGCGTCCATTATCAACAGGAAGAGGTAGGGACTGAGGGCCGACCCTTGGTGCAAGCCGACCGCCACACTAAATCTGCCAGTATTGCCCACTGTAGACCTAACTTCGGTACTGCATCGACTGTACATCGCTCTGAACAACTCTACGTACTTGCCAGGCACTCCTTTTTTCTTAAGGGCCCACCACAAAACCTCACGAGGAACCCGGTCGTATGCCTTTTCGAGGTCAACGAACACCATGTGCAAGTCTTTATGTGCACCTCTGTATTTCTCGCACAGTCTGGCGGATTGCGAAAATGGCATCCGCTGTACCTCGACCCGGCATAAAGGCAAATTGGTTCTGGGATATTTCACTCTCTTCTCTCAGCCACCTTTTAATATCTTGATATGGTTATTGTTGCAGTGTACAGACCTCCTATCTACAGTATTGAAATGTTCCTAAAATCATTGGATGCTCTGTTGAAATCACTGTCTTCTTATGCAAACATTATTGTCATAGGAGATATTAATATAAATATAAAAGAAATCGGTAACGAACCGCGATCTCACGATTATTTAAATTTGATGGCATCACATGGTCTACTACCCGGTCACATGCTGCCAACAAGAAAACTAAATTGCCTGGATCATGTAATGATAAAATCTGTACTAAGCTGTAATACGACAGTAATAACTACAACTATAACGGATCACTATACAGTTTGTTTGTCACTGGGCACGAAATTATCGGAATACTGTAACAAACACACAATAACCCACATTAACTATCCTAAAGTCATCTCGGAATTAGAAAAATCTGACTTAAATCACATTTACAGTTTTACTGACGTAGATATTGCATTAAAATTTCTTATAGATACTATTACAAAAATAATAAATAACAACACTACAACTAAAATAACTAGTCATAAAAAAAAGATAATTAAACCATGGATTACACCGGGTTTGTTAAACACAGGGATAAGCTCCATTCTAAAGTTAGAAAGAACCCAGAAAACTTGGAAATTAAACTTATTTACACCAGATACAGAAATTTCTTCAAAACCATTCTAGAAAAAGTAAAATTTGCATATGAAAACCTAGAATTTAAAAAGGTTAAAAATAATGCTAAAAAAACCTGGAAATTAATAAAAACAATAGCATCTCTAAATAAACAAAAGGATAATAATGAATCCCTACTACAAATTGACCCAAGCCCCCATGAATCTGTTAGTATAATCAATAGATTCTTTGCAACCGTGGGACAGAAACTAGCTGAAAATATAGACAACATGGTAATGGAATATCGAAACAAGACTCAGGTGAACAATCAGCAACTTCCTTTGTTTTACTTGACACTGACGAAGAAGAAGTACTGTCTATTATAATGAACCTGAAAGATGATTGCACTGTAGGAATAGATGGTATTTCAAATGGGTTACTAAAAGCTGCGAGTAGTGTGCTGACTCCTGTTATTACATATATATGTAACCTGAGTCTCCACTTGGGGGTATTCCCCAAGCTTTTCAAAATAGCGTTCATTCATCCTATATTTAAGTCGGGGAATAGAGACAGTGTCAACAACTATCGACCTATATCAGTCCTTCCAGCGATGTCCAAGATACTCGAAAAGCTGTTAAACAAAAGATTAACAAATTACCTAAGAACTTTTAAATTGTTGTCAAAAAATCAATTTGGATTTATTCCTGGTAAATCCACAGAAGATGCTCTAAGAACTTTGACTGAAACTGTTGTTAAATCACTTGATAGTAAATCTAAATGTATTGGAGTATTCTTGGACCTTGCGAAGGCATTTGATACTGTTTCTATCCCCAAACTACTTGCTGGGATGGAAAATATGGGAATACGGGGTATAGCCTTGGATATGTTCACTAGTTACTTAAATGGAAGAACCCAACGTGTAAAAATTGGCTCATATGTAAGTGAAGAAGCTCAAATAACATATGGAGCCCACAGGGAAGTGTACTTGGCCCCACAATGTTTTTGATGTACATTAATCAACTGTGCAACTTTCATCTTCATAATGCTAAAATTGTTACCTTTGCAGATGACACGGCAGTAGTATTTTACGGTAAAACTTGGGAAGAAGTAACTGACGTCACAGAAAGTGGCATTAAGCAGATTCTATACTGGCTCAATAAAATACGCTAACTATTAATCTTAATAAAGCTAAATATCTCACCTTCTCTATTACAAAATCAGGGGCGCCAGCAACAGATAGAATAAAAATCCCACACCTGCCATAGTAACAACAGCACTTTGTGCCATTGTACTCAGCTCGATCGAGTTGATAGGCTTAAATATCTATACTCGGAATTTTAATTCGTTTCCAGATTTGACAATTTCAGTGTTGCAACGTTATGACAAGTACTAAATAGTGACGTTGCAAAATTATTCGATATGGAAATGGAATATTTCCGGATCGATTCTTCTCGTTTATAATTTTACTCTCGTAAACTAAGTATATCAGGAAATTAAATATTTCTGAACCGATAATTTAGTTTTGACGATTAATTAACGATCTGAGACTTTTCTTTTATAATTGTGTGTGAAATAAATAAAAAAATGTGATCATGAAGGAACATGACAAATAAAACAGATAGATGTATTATGGTAATAATTTATTTTATATATTGTCACCGTCATCGCTATCGCTGTCACTTTCTGTAACATTTATTATAAATGTGTCTGTGATATTGTCAATTAACATATCTAGCCTACTCATGTTTTCCTCTTCTTTGACAACATGGGATACGCATTTAGACCATTCGGTAGCCGTAATTTTTTGAATGCCTTCCTGAAATAAATTTCTCACGTCTGTCAATTTAAAAGTTTTATTATTTTGAGCTACATGCCCCTTTACCTGCGCCCATATCAATTCGATAGGGTTTAGCTCGCAATGGTAAGGGGGCAGTCTTAAAACCGTGATCCCATGTTGTGCTGCCATTTCGTCTACAGCGTACTTATTAAAAGACTCGTTATGTGGAATCAGTTCTAAAAGCGTAGCTTTAACCATATCTGGTTCGTAATGAATATTTTTATTTAAAAGCCAATCTTGAATGGCAGCTTTTTTCCAGCTCATTTTTGGTGCCGTTTCCAATTTTCGGGAGTGGTAAGGTGCATTATCCATCACCACAATTGAGTTTGGTCTTAATTTTGGTAAGACTCCAGCGAACCACTCCTCAAAACAAACTGCATTCATCTCATCATGGTAATCTTCACAATTTTTCTTTGCTTCAAAAATCATGAGCCCCTCTTCCAGGAAGCCTTCTTCACTACCTATATGGCTAATTATGAGACGTTTGCCTTTTCCAGGTGGATTTTTTAATCCAGTGGTCAGTCCCTCCAAAAACGCTTGTCGAGATGATGTGACTTTCTTGTCCACCCAAGATTTTTTTACAGTATGACCTTAAAATAAATATAGTACATGAACATTCAATATTACTATTAAATTTAATGTAAAATGTATATAAATTCATTTTGTGTATAAATGTTAGCCTTACCTGCGTTAACCCAAGTTTCATCTTGATAATATATATGTCTCCCTTCTCGTCGAAACTGACATATAGATCGCAAGTAACGCTGGCGCCATCATTTCGAACAATAAGTGTGCTCTTGCGTGACCGTGCAACAAATTTAAAATTAAGATGCTTCAAAATTTTTCTGAGGGTGTCTTTGGAAATCTTGGGCATTTCGGAATCATCGTTCATCACTTGTAAAATCTAAAATAGTAAGTTTTATAATAGCTTGGAATCATTACTTATATATAAAAGATGTAGGTATAAAATAATACTGTCTGACTGATTGACTAACCTTTGCAATGGTTGGAGGTTCATTTTGGTAAAAGAACTGATGAACAATTCTTCGTATTGCAGAGAATGTAAATTCATCAATTTTATCTTTGAAACTTCGCTTTGGTCCAGTTTTTTTAGGAGGAGTTGGCGGCGCACCTTTATTTACTTCCTTCAAAACGTTACAAACAGAGCGTGAGGTTATTCCCAATATGTCAGCAACTTTGCTCATACATTCATTTTCTTCCACAACTTCAAAGGCCTCCAATTGCGCAGAAATTTCATTTTTCACGTATTTGTAGGCGTTGCGGATCATTACTTTTTCAGTAACAGTGAAAGCTTTTCGTGGAGGTTTTTTCTTGGGGACAAGAAAACATCCACGTCTTTTTGTGATGTTCTTGGCTGAGGATTCATTTTGATGGAAAACCAAAACAAATAGATTCACTTAAAGTTCACAAAAAACTATAAACGTAACAACAAACACAACGTAACAACGCTTTAACAAAAACCCAACAAAATATCGATTCGCAATGAAATAAGATATTCGTGCAGTCACACTGGGAGAATGAAGCCGAATGACACGATAAACAAAATGGCGATAGCTGCACGAGCGCGCACGGGTTACCAATACTGAAAACTATCGAGGCTCTTGTAGTATAAGTTTTGTTTTTAATATAAAAACAAAAATATTAACTTTTTATAAAATAGAGCAGCGATTACTAATTAATAAATAATTATTATGAATAATTATGTATTTATTTAAATAAAAATCAATAATTTAGTCTTTAATTGGCACACTGATGGCACACACACTGATTGTTTATCGATTTTTGTGTTCATCACTACACTATTATATGTGGTATCATTATTTCACAAAATGACAGTAGCTAATGTCAAATCTGGAATCGAATTAAAATTCTGACTTTAGGTGTCTGGGTTGATGAAAATCTTAACTGGCATCACCATATTGAACTTCTGACAAATAGAATTCGGAAACTAATGCCCATTTTTAAAAAGCTACGCCATATAGAGGATTTAAATGTTCTGAAAATAATTTATTATTCACTTTGTCAGTCAGTATTGGGATACTGTATTTCTGTATGGGGAGGGGCTCACAATACATTTCTTCTCAAGCTTGAAAGAGCACAAAGAGTGGCAATCAAAGTAATTATGTCCAAACCAAGGCTATATCCTACTGCAAGACTTTACAGGGAATTTGATGTTCTCACTGTGCGTCAATTGTTTTTATTACGCAATCTTATTTATGCACACACCCATTTACCGAATAACAGCATTCAAATAGATAATAGAAGAAGAAAAGATGTATTCAAAACCATTCCACACAAGACAATTTTTGCAAAAAGATTCCCTTATATAATAGCTCCCTATATTTACAATAAAATTAGTAAAAAAGTGTCCCTAATGAAAATACGGCATTTTAAATTTAAAAAGGTAGTTAAAAACTTGTTAGTTGTATTAAATTATCAAGAAACTGAAAACCTCAAGTGTTTCTGGGTAATCCAAGCAACTTCTAATCTACATGTCACATACCTATATATTTCCCCACACTCACTCATATATACATTCCATAATACGCAGGCATACACACACACACAGATACACACGCACGCACAGATACACACACACACATGCATACACACGTCTCATATAAATATTCTAATTTTAGTTACTTTTTTTTTATTGTCTAACTGTATAGTTAATTATGTCGTAATACCTAACTAACTAATTTATGATAGTAACGGATTGTTGCACAATTATTTTGTTTTTAAGTAAATAGATCAACCACGAATTGTTACTGTTGCTTATCACGCACAGCACAGGTATCATAACCTAGTTTAAGTGACAGTGTTCATATTGTTAACATAATTTATTTGAACCAATAAACGTTATTATTATTAACGTTATTATTACCTATGTATCTTTCTCCCAAACTTTCATACTATGTGACATTAGCTTTATTCCTCTATAGTTGTTGCACTCCAGCACATCATCTTTTTTTTTAAAGATGGGCACTAGTGAACTATTGCACCATTCATCAGGTATGGCTTCTTCCCGCAGCAACTTATTGAAGAATAAAGCTAACCACGTCCATCCATCTACGCGCAATACTTTCCATACATTAACTGGTATTCCGTCCGGACCAACTGCCTTTCCATTCTTCATTCCATTTACTGCTATTCTTACTTCATCCATACTAACCATTCTCACTAACCCCTCATTCACAGATTTACTTTCTAACACACCACTCCAGTCATTTTCCTCATTCATCAGTTTTTTAAAGTAGGCCTTCCACCTATCCTTAATTTTTTCATCATCAGACAGAATCATTCCAACTTCATCTTTTATACATCTTATCTTACGAATATCTCTCGCCTTTTTCTCTCTAGCTCTAGCAAGCCGGTACAGGTTTTTTTGGCCTGCTGGACTATCCAGCGTGTCGTATATTTTATCGAGAGCTTTTGCTCTCGCTATAGCCACGGTTTTCTTGGCTTTTATCTTCACAGCTTCATACTCTCTCCTTTTTTCAGCTTTAAAACTAGCGTTTTCCTGTTTTACACCTTGCCATTCCTTGAACTTTTCCTTTCACACATTCTGTATTTCACTTGACCACCACCATGTATCCCTATCTATCGTGCCCTTTCCTTTCGTTTCTCCCAAAATATCCTTCGCTGCACTCCTAATACAATCAGCAATCTCCGTCCAACTTTCATTTACACTTCGATCTTCCATGTCTCCCATCTCTATAATTTTGTCTACTACTCGCTCTCGAAACTTCTTCGCACAATCATTCTTCTCTAGCATATGCCATTTTACATAATCAGTAGTCTATGCTGGGAAACCAAGTCTTCTCCTGGCAATACCTTGCAATTCTTGACGTGATGTATGCTGTTGCGTCTGACGAGAAAGTAATCTATTTGGGTTTTGTGGTTACCGCTTTTGTAAGTTAACAGATGTTCGACTCTTTTTTGGAACCAAGTGTTAGCTACTGCCAGGTCAAATGCAGTAGCGGATTGTAGCAGTGACTCTCCCTCGTTGTTGGTACTCCCAAAACCCCATCCGCCGTGAATTCTTTCATAAATCCCTTTCATTCTGCCCACATGTCCGTTAAAATCCCCTCCAACTATCAATTCCTCATGCACAGGGATGGTCATCAAGGCTGTGTCAAAATTCTCCCAAAACTTCTCTTTCACCGTTTCTTCACATCCTACCTGCGGTGCATACACACTAATTACATTCAACATCACATTCTCTAACATAACTTTCACAACTATCAATCTATCATTAATCCTTTTTACCTCCATCACGTTTTCTTTCAAATTACTGTCTAACACTATTCCCACACCATTTCTTTTTCCGTCACTTCCACAGTAGAAAAAACTTGTATCCTTCACCTATTTCCCTCGCCTTGATTCCCCTCCATTTAGTTTCTTTTAAGCAGGCTACATTTATTTGTCTTCTTTTTAATACATCCGTTAACTCTCTGGCCCTTCCAGTCATAGTCCCAACATATAAGCTTGAGCTCCATTGATGTAATTGCTGGAAGGCGTGCCATTGCAAGAATAAATAAATAAACTCACGCCTTTTTACCCGACTGCCGAAGGAGGGTAATGTGTCTATGTACGTATATATGCTTATTATTATTTATTTTATTATAATATATAAGTTTATTTCTCTCAAAAAGATACAATTTCGGTAAATAGTATCTAGGTTATAGGTAGATTCAAACCTATGTGAGAGCTGGAATCTATACTGGGTTCGAGACCTGTATGACAGGTCTCCAGAATCTCCAATATATAAAATGTTAACTTAATAATTAAGAACTATGTGGCGTTCTAGAGACCAAACGCGTTGGCACATTTTGATGATTCTTACGTCAATCGAATCGTCTTAACCCTGCGAGTGTCGATGGCTACATTATAATAGAAACAATGGCGGATTTTGGGCGCCATATTGTGGGGCCCAAATTTCGTTTTTCTTCCATACCCATCGTGTGGGGTATCAAAATAAAGGGTTTTAAGAGGTAATTTCAAAATATATAACTCTGTTTAAATGTAATACCTAAATCGAAAAATAAAATTAACTGAAAAGTTATATGTTAGTGTTGTGTTACGTTATTCTATCATAACATTTGGGAATAGTGCGGTGGGATTGTAACTAAGAAGTTATAAATAAAAAAAAATATTCAAAAAATCAAAAAACCAAACTAAAAAGAAAACGGAGAAAAAAAGAAAACGAAGAAGGAAATCATGCTGTGCAGTCGGAGAATACATCTGGTTTTGATCAACCAGCTCGCGAATATGTATCCTCCGACTGCACAGCATGATTTTATTCTTATTTACTTCTTTATTGATTTCCTTTTTTTTCCCGTGGCAGATACTCATACAATGAATGACTTTCTCAAAAAACGCTGCGTTGCTCCTAAAATAAAACTTTACTAAAGAAGGATGCCACATAACATCAGCGTAAAAGAGTCAGTCTTTAGTCTAAATAAAAACGTACGAATAAAAGTGAAGTAAGTTTCGCGGTTCGTTTGGCTGTGTGAAAGAGATGCACGATACAGTGTGGCGAGCGACGGCCAGTAATTAAAGTAATGGCTGCGTTTAGGGTTGCCAACTGACAAAATACTAACTAGTTTCTCCTATTTCATCGCGGTGGGGACAATTGCTCTATCTTCACAATCTGTCATGAACTTAACGCTTCAACTAATGACCTCCGGTTTCTGATAAATAATTCAATTGGCTGTTGAAAATTCATTCAACCAATCACAGCAGCGATGGCGCATTTGATACATTGTCTCATTCATTTTCGTTCCAGAAACAGGACTTTTCAATCCTAGCAGTTTGGAACAACACACAATTTTTTTTCCGTCGGCTCGGGCCTGGTCCTTATTGGACGGTGGCAAATCCATTACTCGCCGTCCGCAAGCCCGCGCCTTCTGTGGACGGGAATCGGCTTGCGATTCTCGACGGTATAACACACTCTAAGCATTCAAATGGCAAGAAGAAGGGAATGGCATTAAGACATTCGTTCAAATTTTTGTGGGTAGTTTTATTCAGAACTGACAGGAAGATACGAGTACTACTCCCAAGACGATTCCATTGTATCGTTATCACCATCATTATTTAACCACATCAACTGGTTCTTACTGACAGCGTTATAACGTCGTTTAAGTATTCAACGCTGTGCCATAGGGCTCTCAAATTGCATGCTTCTTATACCGATTCTCATCAATTCTCATTCAGCTGCCGAGAACCGAGATAAATAGCCACCCTGCAAAAACCGTCGTTCCATCTAGCCTAAGCGCTAAATGTGCTAATGTCATTTGAAAGTTCACAATATTTTAAAACTGTGGCAGCCCTATTCTACGTTTCAATGGATGCGGCAATATCCGTATTGAGTTTGAAGAATGTTATCCGTTCCATTAATTACTGACGTGTGCAGTGTGGTTTATTGGCGACAGATTAAGGCTAGGATAGGTAGGAGTGAGAGTGTTTTATTTTTAAATAGGTAGCCTGGTTAAAAATTATTTAGATTTATTACGTTATACTCGTACTTACTGGGGACAGCTTAGGCCGGGTATCAACCCTACTTTTACAAACTTATTATAGCTTGCTTTCGAATGTGTATCTACTAACTGTGTAACCATTTTACAAACACTGTCTGGTATCCGAGGAGAATCTTGGCGTACTTATGAAACTTTTGAATTTGGAACATTAAAGTAATTTGGTCTGGTGGCTATAACTTCAACCAGACAAGATGGCACCATCGCCCAAACAGGGCATAAATATATGGTAGTTGTAGTTTTAGTTCCTGTTGTAGTCGTAGTTGTAGTTTCAGTTGTAGTCGTAGTTGTAGTTTCAGTTGTAGTCGTAGTTGTAGTTATAGTTGTGGTTGTAGTTATAGTTGTAGTTTTAGTTATAGTCGTAGTAGTAGTTGGAGTTGGAGTTGCTGTTGTAGTTGTCGTTGTAGGTATAGTTATAGTTGTAGATTATAGTTGTAAGTTATAACGACAGTTCTATAATTATTTAATGATTTGGTTTTTAGCGATCGATTGTGGTGGCAAAGGGGCATTAGGTAGGTAATCTGTTTGTCTGTAAGGTTTTGTTTCAGTGGGCCTTGTACACTAAATAAATAAAATTCATAGAACAAAGTATACCTAACTATTCGCATCACAATTCATCTTTACTTTAGACAAGTAAACAAAACTTTCCAATCATCACGCGCAAAACTTCAGTATTTTTACCTTCGCATCCCATATTTTACTAGCAACATTCATAAAAGTGTTCATCTATCATCATTTGTGAAATGAGCAGAGCTCGAAACGTTTTCTCTCTTCTTTGTTTATGCTTAGTTGTCTGTTTCTTTCAAAGTTTTTATTAATCAAGACAAAGCAGGGACCGTATTTTGCACATTATACTGCTGCTGTGAATGACTAGTACCATACCTATTATAGCAAAAAGCAAACCAAACGTTACGCAAATAGGGTGCTACTTTTGACTGTCTACCTAGCTTTACGTTCTCATGTGAGAAGGCGTTAACAGCGCGATTTAATCGGCATTTTCGCTTGTTTATTTAACTTTAAATGCTGGGTTGAATTTTGAACGCATCATCATTATCATTTCAGCCGAAAGACGTCCACTGTTAGACATAGGCCTCCCCCAGGCTTCACCACATTGAACGATCCCGTGCGTCTCGCATCGAACGCATTCCTGCAACCTTATTTAGGTCATCAGTCTACCGTCCAGGCCTTCCAATGCATCGTCGTCCGGTTCGTTTTGTCAATGTTCATTTTAAGATACACTCTTTCGGAAGCTCTACTGAGCTTGTTTGAACGGATAACATTGCGTAAATATCTAAAGTTTTAAAAGCAGTGAAGTAAAGAAAATATACTTTTAAATCACGTTTAATTTTTGCATCACTTAGCTAACCATGTAGGTAGTTAAAAAATAGTGGGTGGTAGTAAAATAGCGTTATATTTCAGTTTCGCTAGCATAACGTGCTTCTACAAAAACTTCGCACAGAGGACCAAAGTCAAACACAGTCTATCTAGACTAGCCAGGCTTCCAGTTTGCAAGCCTGTCCACTTTTCCATTTCAGCCAGTTTCCGCGACCCACTAACGACCACTGAACACGCTCCTATAGTGTTCCGCTGCGTTACCCTTATTGCAGCAGTTGTGGTCTGTTTTTCAAACTTAATGGACTGGTATTAAGATCGTGTTTTTTGTTCAGTAGACTATTTTGTAGTGCACTTTCTGTGGGAAAATTGAGAGGTGGAAATGAGCGGTCGTTATCTGTTTTAATGTAGTTTTCTGAGTTCTGGGGAAGCAGGCAGTATGATTTTAAACGGCTGCGTCTTTTTCAACTATTTTGCAACATGCTTTTAAAAGCTTTTTTGCGAGTTTTCTGTTCAAAAAAATAAATCGCACGGTCAATGTCCAATGTGAGGTGTTTCACATTGGACATTCCGCACACATTCACATTTTGTCATAGAGATCACGGACAGCCCACTCTGCAGAGCATGCATGCTGGAAGATGAGACACAGCATACCTGCTCCTAAGCTAACCTGTAACCGCTGGCTTCAGGGCCAAATACTTCGGCGACCCAGGTATCCTACAGGAGATAGTCGGCAGCACCAGGGCGCTGCTAGCCTTTCTCGAGGAGCTGGGGTGGATTGAATGATGTAACTGAATCCCACCCGTACGCAAAATACGCGCTTAGTCGTAGAGTTGCGAAAACAGCCCGTCGATGTCCAATGTGGCATGATCTGTGTGGCACGTAGCGCGGTCCTGTTGAAACCACATGTCAGTGGTGTCCATATCATCCAATTCAGGCCAAAATAAGTTGGTAATCATCGACCGAGACCACAAGGTCGCAGTTGCAGGTTTCAGGTTTCTCAAAGAAATATGGACCAATGATGCTGCCAGCCCAAAATTCGAGATGCATTGGGCACTCTTGGATCTCATGTAGATTGGTATCGCCCCAAATACGACAATTTTGTTTGTTGATGTACTCATTCATCCAGAAATGGGCCTTATCGCTGAAGATGATTTTTCGATTAAACATTGCGGAACGTTACCCGAGCAGAACACCCATTTAAATAAAACAGTTTTATCATTTGCAGGTGTTGTTAAACGTTATATCCATGGTGATTTGACAAAACCGACTGAATAAATGACAGCAATAAAATCAATCAATTTGGCAGATGGAGCTTCAACAATATGGCCGCTATCAACTGTCATAGTTCGGAAGTCCCTATTGGAAGACCCGTTATTACATGGTTAATATCATAACATAGTTACACGAATTCTATGATTTTGGTGTAGCAATGAAGTACTGCTATACCTCCCTACGCAGAAAAAACGGAACCCTTATAGGATCACTTTGTTGTCCATCCGTCCGTCTGTCTGTCAATACCATTTTTCTCAGGAACGCGTGGAGGTATCAAGCTGAAATTTATATCTAAGCCAACGCAATCAAAAGATACAGCCGTTAATGCCGCAAATTTTCGACACTCGCAAGAGTCGCAAGGGAATCAAAACCTACAGGGTACTTCCCGTGAACTCAGAATCTTGAAATTTGGTACGAAGCAACGTCTTATAGCACAGATAAAGAAATAATTGCAAAAACCGTAATTTTATTGTTACATCATATTTTTTTTCTAGGCAAGCGTGCTTCACCGTCGACCACATCATCGCTTTCCATCAGGTGAGATAGTGGTCAAGCGCGAGCCTATTGCTAATAAAAAAAAAAAAAAAAACTTACTACCCCTTTCCTCATGAACGCGTAGAGGTATTAAATTGAAAATTCTTATCAAATACTCAGGTCTATAATACCTTTAAGCTGAGGTTTGTACGGAACCCTCGGTGCGCGAGTCCGACTCGCGCTTGGCCAGTTTTTAACCGACTTCACAAAAAAGGAGGAGGTTCTCAATTCGACTGTATTTTTTTTTTTTTTTATGTGTGTTACCTCAGAACTTGTTACAGGGTGAACTGATTTTGATGATTCTTTTTTTAATTGAAAGCTGGTGCTTGTCATGTGGTCCCATTCAAATTTGGTCAAGATCTGATGAAGAACTTCGGAGATATACATCAGAACTCTTCAATAAATGACAGCAGATCACTCGGGATGGCTGCAATCGGATGTCTGTTTATTGATTACATCATTTCATAACATAACATCACACTAGCACGCTTTAAAGGGGTACGCAGGTGTCAACAGTTCACCCTGGTATACTCTAAATCCACCGTTTTGGTTTACTTCACTTTGGAGAATTGGTCCGTTATGTACCCACAACTAAAAAGTGAAAAATAAAAAACTCTTTAACAAAAAATACAACCGACTTCCAAATAAAAACACTACAAAGTGAAAAATAACTTCAATTTCGGAAGTCGGTGTCAAAAAACGAAGATCCCAAAACAGGAACACCGACTTCCGAAATTGAAGTTATTTTTCACTTTGTAGTGTTTTTATTTGGAAGTCGGTTGTATTTTTTGTTAAAGAGTTTTTTTTAACACAAGGTTACTAACTTTTTATACCTCACCACACGCATATAATTATAACCAGTTAAAGCCCAACATTTCGTGATGTAAGTATAACTAGCTACTCGTTACGAAGTTAAAAATATCGATAACAATACCGATATAACTCGTTATCTCATGTTTCGAAGCTACAGCTATTGTTAAAACTTTGTTACGTTTGCGTCTACTTTTCATTTAAAGTTGGAGACAACTTGTTACTATTTTGTTGTTGTTACTTACTTATTGTTGTTTTTTGTTGGGACAGGTATTATATTAATATTAACTGGGATGTCACGGCGTGGCATACGCTGGCGAAGTAAGCCACTTGGGAGGAGCCGCGTCAGCCAGCCTCGCACACATCCTGATGTGATTTTGGTCCTGACCCAAGGTGGTAGCGCGTAGTGTTCCACGCGCGCCCCTCTTATAGTCGCGGGGGCAGTCAAACACCTAACCACCCCATGTCGAGGAGGCCGTACCTTCCCGCGATCCCCGGAATTGGTGTGGGATGGAACACCGGAGTGGTTTTTAGTCAGCAGGAGTCTGACAGACCCCCCCAGGGTCGAGGACATCCATTGAGCATTTTCACCCCGGAACAAACAAAAGAGGTGGGGCTTCCTCGATGGAACACCAGCAGGGTGTGCATGTGCCAAGTCGCAAACCATGCTCTACCTCTTATCCTGCCCCACTGTGCCCCAAACCATGCAGCCAAATGTGATATATGCATCGCCACCGACGATACCGTGGAAGTGGAAAAGTTTTGGGTCAAATTTGAATGAATGTTGTGCTAGCGACACGAAGAAAAAGAAGAATGTTACTAACTTTCTCCAGTGGCTGCGCTCACGTGGCCTGTGCATCGAAAGCCAATGTAGCCTGTGACATTCAGCGATAGTGTAGCTTCTATCAGTGATAGCGCAGTTTTGTGAGACTCCAACCCACTAAAACTCCACGGTGTCCTCCTGTGCCGCTTATGGCAGGAACACGGGCACGCGTTAGCACTCACCGCGAACCCGCCGCGGCTGTCCGTTACCCAACCCTCCTCTGGGGAGTACCCCCCATCACTGGCGCACCAGAACATACTGTGTGCCGTGACCACCCCAGGGACCAAACCAGCACATGGGTGCCAGGCGACCGTGTATGGCACGTTTTCGGCCGCAGGGAATAGCCTCATCCTTACCCCTGTCACTTGGCCCCGGCGTAATACGTATTGTTCTATTCTCTCCTACCAACCACCACGCTATTGTTCACTCCCATTTTATAGCTTTAAATTGCATAGGTACCGACAAAATAAAAATATATACCTATAAAAAATGTACCAATTTACCTATAAGCTAGAAAAATGCCTATAACCTATTACTGGTCAATTCAATATCCTAGTGACCCCAGTATCTATCTAATTGCCACATTAATCTAGTACCTACATACAGAAAGCCCAAAGGTCATACCAGTTTCAGATGACCAGTTAACCTTTTTTCTTAGCCTCCACGTGTAACATCCCTGTGCCAAAAAAAGTAAATGTATTACCGTCCTCAGTTACACCATACTTCAGAATTTGAGATACTTGAAACTGTAGCAGGAAATGGCAAATACGTGCCAAAAATATTCTGAGATGGTTCTCTATACAAAACTTTGTGGGATAATAAAATATTAGCGGGAATTTCAGAGCGCATCCATGCTTCCGTTTATAAACTTTTAAATTTATAAGTACTTATAGATATAAGTTTTAAACTGTCATGGTCACTAAGATTAACATTAGAATCGGGATATTTACCATGTTTACTGTTTGTAGCGAGTTTCCGATATTTTGGTAGCGGTACCGAGTGCAAAAAACGAACAAGAAAGAGGGTAGACCGATATGTCTCCTCATAAACGGGTTCCCTACTTGATTTCGAAAGTTGATGATTCGATTTTTATTATATTGAACACGGTGTGTCGATAATTCAGTTGTCCGATGTTTTATTCCATCGATGCTTTATTGGTGCGATGTAACGTTTGTGCGAAAAATCCTGTTGCGAAAAACCCTACAGCGATAGCTCATTAGTTCGCTAATTTATTAGTTCGATAGTATGACGGTTCGAAACGCCTACTGTTCCGTGACATTTAATTAATAACCTTATTTTGCATTATAGAATTAAGCAAATGAAATACATTCCTTTTAATAAAAAAAAAATATGATTCCTGGTTTATTATTTACGATAAGATACATTAATGAATTATATTTAAAATTAAAATAATCCTAATCTACTTATACATAAAAAACTTAAATTAAATATAATTTTATACCTATACAAAAATTGTTTTATCTACGTTGGCTACTGTAAATTATATTCTAAAACACAAATCAGAAAATAAATTGGCACACCTACACCTATTATTGTACTATAATAGTAGTTTATGAAACTGTTGCATAATGAGGGGTATTAAAACATGAGTGTGTGTTTAAAAACCGAGCCGTAGGCGAGGTTTTTAATAGTTTTCACACGAATGTTTTAATACCTAGTTATGTGCAGTTTCACACACTACTTTATCTACACTCATAAATTGGGATTGAACCTAGTAAATACCTCTTTTTGCATTATCCATGCCATAAAATCGTGATAGCATTTGTCATATACTTTTCTCGACTTTGCTGGTAATAAATTAAGAGTAATTTCCTTCGCCGCATCTAAAATATCGGGCGGAGTCAAATTTTCTTCACATTCACTGATATCAGACATTTTTAAACAATAATTTAAATAACTCATGAAATTCAGTACAGCAAAACTTGCAAAACGTATAAATGGCGCCTAAACCCAGCACATCAACGCATTAACCGCGCATGCGCTAAGGCTTAGCACGCACTGCGATCTTTATTCGCGCGTTTTTTTTCCACCCATTCTGCGACCTATGGAATTGTATGAAGTTGTTCGCATTGCGGTAAAGAAATTGTGCGGAAATAATATCCCAAGAAATCCGTGTTTTGCCACAGAATCCACTGCACCACGGCGCGAATTTTATTCGCCCGAATATTTTGAGCTCTATGAACAGGTAGAAGGAAACAAAATTCGCGCGAATAAAAATCGCAGTGCGTGCTAATTCTAAAGCGGGCATTGTCATAGACAATTTAAAAATGGAATCAAATCTTTTTTTAATAGGTACTATAAAATGGCATTACAAAAAAAATATTGATGGAAACTCCTTAGTGATTAACTTCTTGGATTTGTCCTGTATCGTAATAGAAAAAAAATTGTTTTATAGCATTATTTTGTTAGAGAAATAGTGTTATAATAAGATTCTATTTTTAAATTTCGGTATTGTGTTTATAAAGTATGCCAATATAAACTCGTTTTGAATTTTATAATTCGAATATTACGATATGAGAGTAGATAAAATAATATTTTGCATCTTTTTCAACTTTTTGCGGCAGGCGTGTCGGCTATTAAAAATTATGATATTAAATTAAATTTTTGTTTCATGTTTTGTTATAATATTTATCATGAATGAGTGAGATGATATGACATCTTTTTATTTAAAAGTTTTTTGGGTACTTTGTGATTACGTTATAAGAATAACTATACTAATTGTCATGTAACGACACATTTAATAAAAAAAAACACTACTATTGTAACTACCATAGTAGTGTATTTTTATTAAATGTGTGGTTACATGACAATTTATAACATAATCATTATTTTTTTATTTACGATTAATGTTTTGTTTATTTCTTGTTCTATGCTGATTATGTCCAAGTTTGTATCTTTTTGTTATTTTATTATATGATTTTTAAGTAAAATAAAAAAATTAAGGTATTGTTTTTTTTAGGTATTAGCAAACGGAAGCAGTATGTACTAAGCGAGGATGTAAAAAAAAACTTAGACCCAGTTGCTTTATTTTCCGTGCATATTGAAATAGACCATTTTGGTATGACTGTTTTGGCTTTTGACGGTATCAGGCGATTGGCTAGCAACCGGTCACTGATATTTTCTACGTTGTCATTAGCTCGTGCCACAGCTAAATGTAATGAATTTGTTTCCTGTCTTCCTCATTTTAGAAAAATAGAAGATAATTATGTATGGTATTAAATGTCACGGAACAGTAAGCGTTTCGACCCGTTATACTATCGAACTAATAAAGTAGCGAACTAATGAACTATCGCTGTAGGGTTTTTCGCAACAGGATTTTTCGCACAAACGTTACATCGCACCAATAAAGCATCGATGGAATAAAACATCGGACAACTGAATTATCGACACACCGTGTTCGATATAATAAAAATCGAATCATCAACTTTCGAAATCAAGTAGGGAACCCTCATAAACACCCACCCGCAATAACTTCAGTTTATCCGTGATCATGGTGAAACTCGCTACAAACAGTAAACATGGTAAATATCCCGATTCTAATGTTTACTTATAGATACTGTGAAAACTGGCTGATTGAATGATAAGCAGTATTGTATAGCGGCCCAGAGGCGTCTCGTACTTCAGGTCTTGAGTACCAATCCGTGCAAGTACTTTACCAATGTGACTTTTCAATTCCTATGTATGTACTGTTTAAGTTTAGCTTGGAAACCGCTAACAACGGTAACAGAAAACATCGTCAGGAAACCTGAACGTATAGTTAAATAAGTCTGCAATCGAAAAAATCGTGTCCCAAGGTGGGGTGGCGTTGGCGGTTAGTTAGGATATCGTCTACACCCTTAACTTCCTGCTTTAGGTCGTGATTAGGGCGGCACTAGTAAATCACGAAGTGCCCCCTTAACTGCAGTGCATCGTTGGGGCTGATCTACGCGACCGGCACATCCACTATGTGGGTCGGGATGGTAGTGTACAGTTAGTAATGCCGCAGAGAGCCACCCAGCTCGTCAGTGACAGTTGGAGATGCACAAGTTCAAGTGGGTCTTTGGATGAAGTATCACCTTTTAAATGATGTCCAGTAAATAAAAAAAAGTACTGAAGTAGGAAGTTACTTAAAAATATTTTAAATTAGTTGCTGATACTCCATCACTCCGGCAGAGCATCTGTCCCCTGGACACGAACTGCAGTGGCCAATCTGGAAATCCCTAAACCGATTGCGGGTATAGGTTGGTCGCTGTAGAAAAATCTGGCCAAATAGAGTCTCATAGACCCATCGCAAACACAGTGCCAGTGTGGGGCCCCGTCGCAGGATATGCCCCACCTCCTTGTCTGCCCTTCCTGCCCAGCCGCCTGCACCTTTCAGGACCTGAACGTGACAAATGGCAGAGCGGTCCAGGTGGCTACATACTGGTCAGACAAAATATGAGTATAGTTGAGTAGAAATTTGAGATTATCGACAAGAAAAGAAGAAGAAGAAGTTGCTGGTTCATTAAAATTTGCAAATGACGGATTTCAAATTGATTGTTTACTAAAAAGATACTTAATTAGTCAATCTTACTCAAATAATGATACGTTAGACTACAAAAACAGATGGTGGTGTCTAAACCACATAGTTTGCGGTATATATTGTAGGCAAATAAATTAGATTTTAATGTATTTATTACGTCCCTAATATATCATGATTTGCGGCCTATTCGTCTTGGAGACGCTTGCCCGAAACGTCTCGGAGACGTGTGCCTTGAAGTCACTCCGGAATCCAAACGTGAATGATATATTTGTTTGTGTGGGACAATCCTAATAAATCTTTCTTACTGAAGTTTTTCTTGTGAATCACGTTTCCAATAAAGCATGGTGAGACAGCATCATTATTTTATTTATATCCTGAATAATATTATTACGTTTAGGTACATTTTTTCAGGGGTTGAATGCCCTCGTGAATATGAAGACTCACTATGCGATGAACTCTGAAGAGCTAAGAAAATCTTTATTGTAGCTATTGATTTCTTTTTCTTGAAGTTTCCAAAGCAATCTATTAAAAAAGAAAAAGTTTCATAACATTTCTACGCACAAACGGGTCCCTAAAAATGTGAAGTATCCTAAAACGAGTTTGATAAATGATCGCGGCACCCTCACCAAAGAAGTATACGGAACCTTTCAGTGTTATGTTCGAGGGAATAAGAAAGAATGAACTTGTATAGATATTTGTTGCAACTTCATCGCCTCTATTTTGCGTTGTTAAAGCGTATTGCCAAATCCTAGTTAGAAGTAAAAGAAAGAAAACGTCTACTTAGGTACCTACATATAAACGACTGGTTGTATGAAGGGACAAACTGATTTTTTACTGATGAGGGCAGGTCATGTTTTTTTTTTGGTGCAGATAGTATGGTCGCTCTATAGTGATAATCCTAATGTCGCTCTGTAGGTGTCATGTGAAACTTTTAAGAAAATTTGTGTAGTTCTGCAACTCACGAATTAAATGAATTTTCATTAAATTCGTCAGTTTCAGAACTTATTGGACTACACTTACTCTACTGGATTTGGACTGAAAAGCAGTGATACAATACTCGTTCACTCTTCTTCTTATGGTGCGTGAGCTTATGGCTACTATACAAAAACAAATGGTTATTCCTTCATAAGTTAACATAAAAAAATTGTTTTGGGAGCTTCCCTTTAAGCATGTAATGCCTCTGTTGGGAAGCTCCGCTCTTCCATAGCAAAGCAATCCTAATTTATAAAACTAGGTATTTACAAGAGAAAATAGTTACAGAGATATGATATACATTACAGAATTTACTATTTCACTTCATTTGGCTCTTGTTTGATTAATTGGCATTCATACTTCCTCTGGGCAAAAATGAAAGATCATTAAGGCACAAGGCAGGTCAAAGGTAATATAAGGTTCAAAAGTGCAGTCACACACTTCCAAAATAGAAAAGGCAATTTTTTTGTAGGCAGCAGAATTTCAACCTTTCGCGGTTAGTAGGAATAATCTATACTTTAATTTCTATACAACATATTAAACCAGTTGTGGATAATTTAACTTCTGCAACAAAAATTTGCCATTTGAGTTTTGGGAGAGTATGACTGCACTTTTGACCCTTGACTGTACACATTAAAGAAGAAAAATATTGCTAGGCAATACAAGTTTTGCGATATATTACTATTTATTAGATATTATTCTTGGATTCTTCCTATTACATACACGAAAACAACAAGAAATGAACAACAAACAAATAACTAAGTAATAAATAAGTTTCTGAACACAATTTTGTTTTTATTACGTCACCTACTTCAGTAACATGTCTGGTAAAATGATATGACTGTATCGTTTATCTATCTAAACTAATACTTTTATAAAAATCTGCCTAACTTTTTCCTAATTTTGTTTGCCCAGTATTTACAGGGTGTGTTGCCAGTGAAAGTGAGTGATCACCTCTGGGACCGAGACGTGGTCGCTCACAATGGCCCTTATCAGAAATCTCGGAGTTTCCTTGCGTGATCACATCAGAAATGAGGCAATCCGCAAGAGAACCAAAGTTACCGACATAGCCTGAAGAATTGCGAAACTTAAATGGCAGTGGGCACGGCACATAGTCCGGTCAAATTAGAATAATCAAAGTGCATTAATTTGCATAGAGCTTGAAATTGGTACGAATGTTCGGAACACCATTATAAATGGAATGTAAAGTTAAAAAGTCAAAAAAAAAATTAAAAAGTCAAATTAGTTGAGGTTCTGTGAGTTTTTATTTTTAAGTTATTATATAGTTTTATGTTTCAGATTTAATTTTATAGTTTATTTTAAAAGTACTTTGCCCTCTGTAAGTAAATTTTCTTCAGTTCAGTTTACCATTATGTTTTTATTTTAATATTATTTAACCTATAAAGTGTTTGTAAAAAGTATAAATAAATTTTTCTACTTTTGAAGATTTTTTTGCCGTCTGGTTTGCCATAATGTTGGTAAAGCCCAGGTTAATTATATATAAGGAGAGCTTTTTTATTTTCATAAGTATGTCATGTTTTGATTTGTTTTTCTTTTTATATGTTTTAAAATTTACAATAAGAGTTTATATTTTAGTTTATATTTAGTCGATAATCCAAAATGCATGCTGTGGCCTCCTATAATTGAGGGAGTGCACTTGTCATTACATCATATTGATGATTTTTTGTGTACATCTTTCGTTGGAGGTCCTGAATAAATAAATAAAGAGTTCCCATCGATACCACACTTGCAAAAAAAAATATTCAAGGTCAAAGTTTGCAAATATGGTATTTTTGCGTTTTTTAGCCTAACGGTAAGTTTTATGATAAAAATAGGACAGAATAAAATTGTCGATTATGCAATTACCTATAAAAAATGTCTACGATTTTTCTCCTAAACGGCACCGTTTCTGAGGTATAATGGTTGAAAAGTTATATTCTTCATAATATGCACTCGTTGCTACGCCACCTGGTAGGTAGTGAACTTGGCGCTTTTTTTCTCACTGATTTCTCCGATAGGCCTATTCCACAAACTATTGTGACCCTGTTTAATTCAATACTATTCAAAATTATGTAAAAACTGGTACTATTGGAAATGATGAAAACATGTGAATTCTAAAAATGTAGGTAAAATATCCGTCTTATTCATAATCATTCGATAATTCTGCTTCCCCTTCTTCTTGTTCGTCTTCTTGTAGTATGGCTTGATAATCAATTTGACCCAAATGACTGGTCCGTATGGTGCCGGACGTAAAGAATTTCACCATCCCATGTCTTCCCGTGGGTGTCGTAAGAGGCGACTAAGGGACAAACCAGAGAATGAGCAGCAGCGTTCTCTGTGCTTCTATAACAACCATACTGCGATCGCCAACCCGCTTGCCAAACGTGGCGATTATGGCAAATGGGGGGCCCATGCATAGCACAAATTAAAAATGGCCCCTAGTACCCGGCAGCCTGCCTATCCTCGACTACGGTAGCGGTCGTGGCTACGGCATGGCAAGGGGGACTAAGAATCTCCGGACGAGATCCGGCTACCCCAACAATCACCGACGACTGGACCTGGTAACGTACAACACGCGCACATTTCGGACCGACGAGAAGATCACCGAACTAGAAGAGGAATAGAGCGGGTTGCGATGGAGTATTATAGGGTTATCTGAAGAGAGGGGAAGGACTCGATAATCCTCAAATCCGGTAACCTGCTCTATTTCCGAGAGGGTGACCGGCAGTCTCAGGGTGGTGTCGGGTTTATCGTCCACAAGTCCCTTGTGAACAACGTGGTGAAGATCGAGAGTGTGTCGACCAGGGTGGCGTACCTTTTACTCAGAATATCCTCAAGATATCCGCTGAAGGTCATACACGTCTATGCCCCAACCTCGGCACACCCCGACGACGAAGTAGAGACCATGTATGAGGATATCTCCAGAGCCATGCATGGTTTCAAAACTCACTTCACCGTTTTCATGGGAGACTTCAACGCGAAACGGGGCAAACGAGACGAGAATGACCTGCAAGTGGGGCAATTTGGAGTTGGACGACGGAACCACCGGGGTCACCTTCTGGCCAGTTTTATGGAGAAGGAGGGGCTCTATATGATGAACTCCTTCTTCAAAATGCGTGAACACAGGAAGTGGACCTGGCAGAGCCCCGATTGTGCAACAGAAAATGAGATCGACTTCAACATGTCAAAGCTCTCCTACGAGCGATCCTACCCTCAAGCTTATGAAGGAGAGGCGTGAGATGATCCTGCAGTCTTCAGATGAGGCGTGCAAATACCTGCAGCTCAATAGACAGATCTCTAAATCCTTGAAAAGAGACCAAAGTATTAAAGTATTAAAGACGCGATCGAGCGAAATAAAGGCTCCAAGGTGTGTTCAAGGAATCTGGCTATTGGGCAGAGCCAACTCACGAAACTGAAGACCGAGAATGGCATTATCGTATCCACCAAACCGGAATTTCTGAGGGAGATTGAAACATTCTATGGGCAGTTGTACGAATTAATCAGCAGGCCCGTTGCGATTCTATCAAACGACCCAAGTGTAGTATTGACCCGACACTATACCGAAGATATACCGGACGTCAGCCACTACGAGATTAAAACAGCTTAAAACCAACAAGGCGCCGGGTGATGACGGAATCACGGCTGAACACCTGACGGTGGGTTGAAAACCGGTCCCTAAGGCCCTTCAGAAGCTGTTTGATTCCGTCATACTCGAAGGCAAAACGCCACAGGTATGGTGCAGGGGTGTGGTGGTACTCTTCTTCAAGAAGGGCGAGAATGCCCGGCTGAAGAACTATAGGCCCATCTCACTTCTTAGCCATGTCTACAAGTTGTTTTCAAGAGTCATCACGAATCGTCTCGCGCGCAGGTTTGACGATTTCCAGCCTCCTGAACAAGCCGGATTCCGAATAGGCTTTAGCACCGTAGACCACATACATACGCTGCGGCAGTTTATGAAGAAGAAGACCGAAGAGTATAACCTGCCTCTCTGTTTAGCGTTTGTGGACTACGAGAAGCATATTTCGTTCTACCTAAGCAATTTGACTCCAAATCACGTGATTTCATGGTCAAGACATTGCTAGTCATGACGTCGTTTTTCTGACGTCTTTGTTTAGAAAACACTCTAACCATATAGAGTTCTAGAACTTAGGCAGAAAAGAGCTACACATGAACATGCTTTAAAAACTTCTCAACTTTTTTTTTTTTTGTCTAATATAGGCTTGCGCTTGACCACTATCTCACCTGATAGTAAGCGATGATGTGGTCGACGGTGGAGCACGCTTGCCTAGAAGTAACCTATTCATTCTTGACTTAAAGCCCCCTAGATTGTAGCTATCGGGAAACACAGACTCCGGCAGGGAATTCCACTCCTTAGCTGTACGCATAATAAAAGTATTCTCAAAACGTTTAGTGCGTATGGGTGGGATGTCCACCATATATCGATGACGCATCGCCGTACGTCTGGTAGTCCGATGATGGAACGGGCTGGGTGGAATTAAATCATGCAATTCCATCGCACACTCCCCGAAATGTACCCGAACCAGCACCAGTTGCCAGCTTGTCGGTTTTTTAACCGACAAGCTGGCAACTCGGCGACGATGTTCAAGGCTCTGGAGCTTTGACTTAACCAGTGCCTCATCGCTGATGAGCCTCTTGGCCCGCTGTTCGATCGACTCTAGTGCATCAAGCTGGTATTTGGCAGATCCGTCTCAGAGATGAGAACAGTACTCCATGCATGATCGAACTTGCGCTTGATACAACCTGAGCAGCTGTTCTGGCGTGAAATACCTTCTCACCTTTGCAAGGATCCCCAGCTTTTTGGCAGCCAGCTGAGCCTTTGCCTCAATGTATGGCCCAAAATTGAGAGTCGATGTCAACGTAACGCCAAGAAGCTCAAGATTGTCAGCTATTGGCACGGTCACATCTCGGAAAGTTGGAGCCGGGTGAAATTGACTCTTTTTTGCGGAAAAAAGACACGCCTGGGTTTTAGCAGCATTAAGTTAGTGTCGTGGTGGCCCAGTGGCTAAGACCTCGCCTGTCGTGCTTGAGGTCGTAGGTTCGAATCCGGGCAAGTACCAATGTGAATTTTTCAAATTCATATGTACTTTCTAAGTTAATCTTGGACATCACAGGCAACGGTGAAGGAAAACATCGTGAGGAAACCTGGACTTATATAGTTATAATGTAAGTCTGAAATAGCCAAGTCAGAGGCCTGTGGGGATTCCCAGAGGCGGCTTAATTAACTCTGACACCAGAGGTGGCCACACCTCACACGAAAAGAAGAAAGAAGCAGCATTAAACCTGACCAGATTGGCATCGCCACATTCGGAGACTGCCTGCAAGGACAGGTTTAAGCGCTCCACCATGGCCTCCCGGAGAGACTGGATCTGAGGCCCGGTAGCACGAGCGTTGGACAAGTATCTCTCAGTAACAGTGCTGTCGTCTGCATACCCAAAGGTGCCGGGTTTTAGCAGATCGTTAATGTGCAGCAAGAATAAAGTTGCCGAGAGTACCGACCCCTGAGGGTCCCCGGCATTAATATCCAAGTAGTCCGACGCGCAGCCATCGATAACCACTCGAATGGACCGATCTCTCAGGAAGTCTGCAATCCAATCACACAGACCACCGGGCAAACCGAATGAAGGAAGCTTAGCAATAAGGCTTTCGTGCCAGACCCTATCAAAAGCCTTCGAGATGTCTAGGGAGACGGCAAGCGCTTCCCCGTGCCTCTCGATGGCCTCACTCCAGATGTGAATGGCATACGCTAGAAGATCCCCAGTAGACCGATTTCGGCGGAAGCCGTATTGGCGATCACTAAGGATATCGTTTGCTTCTAGGTATGCCAGGAGCTTAGTATTGAGTACACGTTCCATACTCTTACAGAGTATGGAGGTTGCAGATATGGGTCTGTAGTTGGCCGGGTCAGCTCGACTGCCCTTCTTGGGCACGGGGTGTACGTTAGACTGCTTCCAAGCATTCGGCACTTTTCCAGCCTCATACGAAAGACGGAATAGGCGTGTCAAGATCGGAGACAGTTCAGGCGCACAGGTTCTAAGAACAAGTGCTGGTATTCCGTCAGGGCCGCTAGCCTTGTTCACGACAAGCTTTCGCAGCATCCTACGGACGTCCTTTTGATGGATACGAATGTCCAACATATTCGTCTCGCATCCATCAGGAGGAGAAGGGGGCCGCGAATCACCAGGATTCAGACGTGAAGATTCCGCAAAAAGAGAGGCAAATAAATTTGCTTTCTCCTCAGCGGAGTGAGCCAGTGACCCGTCGGGTTTCAGCAGTGGTGGCAGTGAGGGACGGCAGAAGTTCGACTCCAAAACGCTTTACTACCTGCTGGGTAAGAAGCAAGTTTGGTTCCTATTCGGCCAATGTGTTCGAACCGAGCCCTTCGCAACACCATCTTGCAGGACTTGGCAGCCCTGTTGAAGGCCTTCTTCTTCTGACCCACGTCACTCGCCTTACGCGATCGAGCGTCGACCCAAGCCAGGTACGCCAGGTCACTGGCAGGATCAAAGCCAGGTATGTTTAAGCGCGTCGGCGCGCTTACATTCGGCGCCAAACCATGGCCGGTCTTCGCTAGACATTGATATGTCAGAGAACGGCATGTAGTACTCCATTCCCCGACGCAACACATCCGTCACGGCATCCGCGCACGACGATGGATCAGTCGAAGAAAAGCAAGTAGGCTGCCAAGGATAGCATGCCATCCCAATCGGCCGACCTGTACCGCCAAACCCGCCGGGTGCCCCTTGGGCTGGGATCGGGCGGGGAATAGACGGACACAGACTTCACCAGACAGTGGTCGGAACTACCCAATGTTGATGCTATCGACACAGAGTATCTGTCTGGATCTGTTGTCAGCAGAAGGTCCAAGCAATTCGCCGTGTGCGAATCAACATCCGGTACCCTCGTTGCCCCCTGGACCAGCTGGGTGAGGTTTAGCGCTAGCGCAAGCTTACGCATCTCCCGTCCAGCATGATCAGTGCACTGGTATGGGAAGAGCCACTACATTATTTTGCATGGAGATATGTTCCCTACTGAGAATAATTTTAAAACTTCTCTAAGCTTATTCCTTTGCATTATCATTTCATTTATGTACATAATATATGAGAAATAACCAACAACACTATTCTTTTAGTGAGCAGTGGTGGCACAGTGGTAACGGCCGCAACTTACAAGTTGTAGGTCGTGGGTCCGAACCCAGGCAGGCGATTTACTTTGTATAAATTATTTCATCACCACTGCTCCCAAAACGGTGAAGGCAAACATCGCGGGAAAACCGGCATGTCCTAGAACCAAGAATTTGACGACATGTGACATTCACCAACCCGCACAGGGCCTGCGTGCTGGATTACGGCCCATTCCCTCTCTCACAGAGAGGAAGCTTGTGTCCCAGCAGTGGGAACATTAAAAGGCTGATGATGATGACCGTAACCTTTTAGATCTTGCTTAAATCTTAAAATTTAGTTTGATTTATTTTGCTTAGTACGATCATTATAAGCCTATCTATTATGCTTGGAAATTATTGAGTACCTACGCTATGTGTGTCGGAGTGTGTATGCAGTAACTGTAGGTCAATAGGAATCGATATTTTGAAACCTCGGTTTACCTATAAATAGAAACAAATATTAACCGTGTTTCTCTATTTCTTGCCATCCCTGGGTATCTAAAAATATACACTAATCAGCATCTTGATTCTTTTCCTTTCTTAGATTTTTCTTAGCAAAACCACTCTATCATTCTTCAATAATAATTCGAATCACGGCAAATTCAACCTTTCTCCTGCCAAAGTGTTATCCGTAGCAATTTGTCATCATATTTCATAGACATTGTTCGACAAAATAATTCGAGTGTAAACGACTCCATTATCGGGAACAGAGGCGAAGACGTAAACGTTTCAAACAAATCTCTTTTTGAATGTGAAATCAATATGAGAAATTGGAAGCTCTATGTCTCGATTCACAATTTATTTGTCCTAGGTGACCATCACACTGCGAGGCGAAACGATAATGTTTGGAATATATTGCGATCCCATTCTGAGTTATGTAAGTAAGGTAAAGACTAAAAATATATAGGTAGGTTGTTAAATACAGGTCTTCGGGTCCCAAGCCAGGAGTTAAATACCGGGGCCCATAGCGGCGTTGGGACTCCTGGACCCTGTCTCAACCTGTACCACACGAAACTGCGATTCGCAGCAGTCGAAAGCTAGGGATTTGCTCCTTATTGGGAGATACCCTGGTACCTATCTGACAGGTGGGAAGTGGTACTACTAAAAAAAATTGTGCACTCTTACCTGAGATTCCCGCGGTGATCCTCTGGGCTCGCTTAATCACGCGCCTGGTCGAGGGTTTTAGGACAATATATATATAATAAAGGACAATGATTGGATGGGACCACCAACGCGTTCTGGGCCGGGTTCCGGCTTCCGGCAGACACACACGCGTTTCCCACAAAAGCACATCGTTGTACTTGAAATATATTCAACACCACCTTCGCGGGCGCCCCACAAACTGATTGCGAACGGCGGGCGCTATTAGCTATTACAAATGGGCGAAACACATCTCGATTCGATATGTTTCGAATTCAGCGTGTGCTCACAACAAATTTTCTCTTTCGACTGTCAAGTGTCATGTGTCAAAATCGTTGACAGCCCACCGACACGGTGTTGCAAGTAAATATAAAAACTCGGGACGAAACATAGGTTGTACATTGGATTTCATTTCATTGGACTTCATGAAGTTTAGACACAATTTTGCCTTTTTAATAGGAAAGGTTTCTTCCTCTAAATATGATACTTGTGGAGTAATAGATGATGTATATCATTTGTTGATGGAATGACTTCAGTTTCATGCAGAGTGAGAGGAATTATTGGAAAAATTAGATCTGGACAAATTACAGGTCGGAATCATGAATTCTATACTCTCAAACCCTAACAGTAAAGGAAATTGTCTGTTGTTTAAAATATTAACTAGTGATGTATAACTAGTGAATAATGATAAGATTAACCGAACTGACGAATACATGTAGTATAAAAGTCCAAAAAATAAAGAATAAAAATAAATTAAAATGTTTAGACTGGGTCTCGTAACTCTAAAGAAAACTAGTACGCCTTGGAACGGGCAACTACATAGCTTCGTCTTTCTCGCTGTCCAGACTCCTTGACCATTCTAAAGTGCCTGTAAATGGTTTCATTAAAATAATAGCTTTCACCAACAGGCGCCGCGCGTTGGGTAGCATCGGAGCTCATTATAATAATATAATAATAATAAAAGCCTTTATTAACAATCTTATATGTTACATTTCATCTTATAATTACTTATGTACTACTAATATTAAACATGGTTGTTTATGAAAGCAACGTAATATTTTTTGTATTTTGTATTAGACACCGGTTTCGTGATTGTCTTGCTCTTTGGCATAGGCCTCCCCAAGTGTTCTCCAAAACGATCTATTTTATATCTATAATCTTGGTTTGTTTTCTGGTTGTTTTTAACCTAATTTTGTCTTTTGATTTTATGTTGAGTATGCATCTTTCCATTCGGTGTTGACAAGTTTCTAGTGGAAAATAAATATAAAAATATCGGAGCTCATTATAACTATGTGTCAAAATAAAATTCACATTGCAAAATGTTCTTTGATGAGCTCTAGACAATTCGATGCGTGAACATTTTTTACCCAGTAAAGTTGCACATTGTAGTCCGCTTTTTTTAAGTGTTATAAGTTTGACGTTTGTACCTGTGTATTTATTTGTGGCATCATAGCTCCTAAACGGATGAACCAATTTTGATTTAGTTTTTCTTGTTTAAAAGGTAATTTTATTGACAGTGCTCTTAGCTATGTTTGATGAAAATCGGTTCACTATTTGAATGCGCGTCTACTACTAGATAAATTATGTAGCATGCAATAAAAATGTGTCGGGTTTGTTAAATTTTACTTGTAACAAGCTTTTATTGAAATTGTCTTGTTAGTTAGTTATTATGTATGGGTCAAATCTTCCAACTGAATTTTAAAACAGTTATCCCTAACCGTCTGGGTTGAAATTTTGCAAAATATATTTACGATTATTTCAAATCCAATATCTCTGACTCCCAAAGAGTATGAAAAGAAAGGGTTGGCTGAGAGGAATACGAAAAAATCTTGTTTTTAACCCCCGACGAAAAAAGGGGAGTATTATAACTATTATAAGTCTGCTGTTCAAACGTTATGGGCGTTTTACTGTTTGAATCGGGGTATTTTCGCAAGATATCGTCTCATAATTACGTGATTGATAGATCGAGATTCAATTGAAGCGTAGGTACCTAATAATAGATAAATTATGTAGCATGCCATTAAAATGTGATGGCCGTTTTTTTCTCTTTATTTGTAAAGTGTTTTAAATTTATAATTCATAACTTTATTCGTTTTACATAGCGTCGCATCGCCGCGCATTACCTACGACAAATCCTTATTTTTTTACACAATCATTCTCATAATTTATCTTCCGTCTTCTTCGCTATTGATTCTCTAAGCTTTATCTGAAACACTTTTATACGTAGGTATTAAGTATATGAGGTTTGCGGGTGTTACAATGTTTCCCAGTTTTATCTTCAAAGGATGCTGGAGTGAAATGTTTATTTTTGCTTATATTTTTATGTTATTTCAAGGAGCGTTTATCTTGTCAGTATAAAAAATATTACTGTCAATCTTGTGTATCATTTTGTTTCTGTATCCAGTGAACGCCAGTGCAATGTGTTAGAAAGATAGTGTGGTTTAAAAAATTACTGACTTTGGATACCACCTGCTCATTCTTTTTAACACGCTTTAATTAGCTTGGTATGTATGTATCTATGTATCAATGTAACGGAATCTTTGAACGTGATTTTCACCCCCAACAAAACGTCTCATTAATTTGAAACTTTGCACAATTATTATTAGTTTGTCCCATTATCCTTACCAGGATCTTCAGGATTAGCGATTGAACTAAAAGGTAATAAATAAATAATAGTTTGAAAAACTAAAAAAACGCTTTATTAGAAAACCAAACTTAAAAGTAGAAAATATTTTTTAATAAATTTAAATTAAGAATAGAATGGTAAACAAAAAAAAAGATATTTATAAAAATCAAAAAACCCGACTGCTTAAAAAGCGAACTAAAAAGACGTAAATAAGAAAATCATGATGTGCAGTCGGAGGATACATATTCGCGAGCTGGCTGACCAAAACCAGATGTATCCTCCGACTGCACTGCATGATTTTGCATGGTCAATGGTTATAATATAATATTTTAGGAACAGATATTGGTAAAAATAGTCATATTGAAAATAACTTAAAAAGCACACCACGCTTTTTCCAATATTTTTTTTGTTAGTCAGACCATTCTTAATTTAATAGTATTGAAAATTATTTTCTATACTATCTATTTTCTTTTTAGTTTGGTTTTCTATTAAAGCGTGTTTTTTAGTTTTTTTAAACTATTACTTAGTCTGGCCATAAATACTGTTATAATTAAAAATAAACAAAATATTACATTTGAATTTGGAATTTGTCATTTTTATATGATTTTTCATTGTGTTTTCTTATTTTGGCGCCAATACATTGTACAATATTTTGCGATATTAAAATGGAGTGGGGGGATAAAGAGAACCGAATCGCTGTGATTGCATTACATAAAGTAGGTATGGAGCCAAATGCAATTTTTAAAACTCTCTATACGCTTGGTATTAATCAAATGTTTGCGTACCGGGCTATCAATAGGTACAATGAGACCGCCTCTGTTTGTGACAGAAAAAGATCTGGCCGTCCACGTAGTGTTCGTATGAAAAAGGTGGTAAAAGCAGTAAAGGAAAGAATTCGAAGAAATCTTGTCCGAAAGCAAATGATTTTATCTCGGGAGATGAAGATAGCACCTAGAACTATGTCGCGTATTTTGAAATATGACTTAGGACTTGCACACTATAAGTGAAGTACTGGTCATTTCTTAACTGATAATTTAAAAAAGAATAGGGTGGTAAAATCGAAACAACTACTGAAGCGGTACGCAAAGGAAGGTCACAGAAAAAAATTGTGTACGGATGAGATTTTTTTTACAATTGAGCAACATTTTAACTAACAAAATGACCGTATTTATGATCAAAGCTCTAAGGAAGCTTCCTAATTAGTCGACAGAGTGCAACGTGGGCATTATCCGACTTCAGTGATGGTTTGGTGGGGTGTTAGCTATGAAGGAGTGACTGAGCCATACTTTTGTGAAAAAGGTATCAAAACATCGGCACAAGTGTATCAAGATACCATTCTTGAGACGGTAGATAAGCCCCTTAATAGCATCATGTTCATTAACCAAGAATGGTCCTTCTAGCAGGACTCGGCGCCGGGTCACAAAGCTCGGTCCACGCAGTCTTGGTTGGAATCGAACGTGTCCGACTTCATCAGAGCTGAAGACTGGCCGTCGTCTAGCCCCGATCTTAATCCGCTGGATTATGATTTATGGTCAGTTTTAGAGAGTATGGCTTGCTGTAAACGGCATGATAATTTGGAGTCCCTAAAACAATCCATACGATTGGCAGTCAAGAATTTTCGCATTGAAAGAGTGCGTGCTTCTATTGATAACTGGCCTCAACGTTTAAAGGACTGTATTGCAGCCAATGGAGATCACTTCGAATAAACTTTTTATAGTTTTAAATTGTTTTATATTTATGTATTAAACGAACACATTGTAATAGTAATATTTTTTTTTCCTTTTTACTATATTTATGGCAAGACTAAGTATTTATTTGATTGGTAAAGGCAATCAATCAGCCTATCCTTTTCCTGATTATGTTACAAAATTGATTGCACTTTAACTATGTGTTTAAATTTAAAAAAAACAATGAAATAGGCACCTATAATTATTGTTATACTAGCTTCTGCCAGCGGCTTCGCCCGCCTGAAAAGTGATGTATCATCCCAAGGCACAACAAGAACAAGGAACAAGGGAACATTATACCGAGATAAAAAGTCTTTGTGCTATTCTAGACTATAGATAATCTATCTATGTGCCAAATTTCATTCAGATCCGTTCAGCCTTGCCGGCGTGATTGAATAGGTCACAAACATACATCCACACACACATCCATCCAAAGTTTCACACCTATAATATTAGTAAAATTGAATCGACATACACGATCATTCGAGTTATCTGAGAGAGAGAGAGAGAGAGAGAGAGATTTTCATCGTTTAAAAAATGGGTAAGTATTTAAAGTCCAATTCAATTTATTTTGCAAAATAAAATGTATACTGAGTACCTATATTTGTAAGCCTCTTTGGTCTAGTTCACAAGCGCTATTGTTAAACATGAGGCCCTAGGTTTGAGTCTTGGGTCCGCCAAAGTGTCAGTGTCCGCAAAAGTCTTCTCTTATGTCTCATCTTGTCTGAATACAAAATACTGTCGCAAAATAGATATACAAATTGAGTGCATTTATTGTGAACGCCATTGTAACCGTGTGGTGGAATACTAAAGCATTGTTCTCCAGTTTAACGACCCACAAATGTCACACATTACACTGTCATTCAATTAAATAGTCATTGCCTGTTACATAATTGTTATTTTAGTGCCGTTTAAATTTAATATCGACATTTAAACCCCTTATTGCTTTGTCTATGAGACTAATTACATCTAGTGACAATGTAAGATGCCGCGATAAACGGTCAGGTATCTCATTCTAATTTGTATCTACAGAGTATAAAAACAAAGTTGTTTTTCGTGTCTGGTGTGGTCGCTCAGGTCATAGTTAGATAGTCTTTCAATTAAAATGTGAAAGTTTGTTTCATTATCATGTTTTCACGCCTAAACCGCTGAACCACTTTTTCTCGGGTGTACGATCCCTTGGGAAAGTTTCCAAAACTCACGCAAGCAAAGCCTCAGGCTTGAATGAAATAAGGTGTCAGCTACTAACATATATATTTTTAGGGTTCCGAAGTCAACAAGGAACTCTTATAGTTTCGCTATGTCCGTCTGTCCGTCCGCAGCTTAGCCCAGATACGCTTAGTAGGTACTAGAAAGCTATACATATTTTTTTCGGGTACCTTCTATAGACGTAAAGTGCAAACATGGTGTGGGGTATCGTTGAATAGGCCATTCAAAAATATAACGGGTCTGTTAAAACCATTTTTCGATACAGAGACCCGTTTACATAAAATTAAGCTTTATATTGCATAATTTTGTTAGAGTCAAGTGTGTCCCCCCCTCTGCCAGCGAAATGGTTGCTTTTGGATATGTGAAAAAAATCACGGCAGTAACTATATATAACGAAATTAAAAGTAAAACTATCATAGCTAAGTAGGCTTTACAAGTTTACGAATAATAGTCGACTCGACCAACTTATAAAATGTACCTACTTGGAACAGTAAAAAATTTATACAAATGCCCCCGTTTTTGAACGTTGTGAGCCGCTGAAACCGTTTTAATGTTAATGTAACAACAAAAAACCCTCTTCTCAGTCCGCATTATTATGCAACTACGGAACCCTATTACTGCACGTGGCTCGACACACACTTGGCCGGTTTTTATTTGCTCTGATTATCCCACTCCTGGGCAAAGTCATCCCCCTATTTCTTCCATTTCTCTAAGAGTTGTGCTTCACCTCCCCAATTCTCAAGTAAACCATCCAAGACCGTCTAAGCGGTTTCTGCTCGGTCTACTACTACCCCGTCCAGCTGTATCAGGGCTCCAGTCTTGCGACATACAGGCCCACAACTTAGACAGAATCCGACAGACCCTGGCTAGTCCTGCTTAAGTTTTGCAGCTTTTTGATCTATGTCGGCAATTTGCGTTCTGGAGCGCAGTGTGGTGATTCTAATTTTGTTCAGTCAACTTTACATAAAGTATGCTGCTCTCCATTGCCCGTTGGCAGGCCTTGACCTTGGACTTCTCTATATTGAAGACCAAGTTTATGCACCATAATTAAGTTAAGACGGGGTGAATACACATGTTCAATAGCTTGCTTAAAGACATTGTATAATTTGACATTACTTCTCAATTTTTTAATTTATGACATTGTCTACGTCTTAGAATTTCAATATTAATTTATGACATTGTATACGTTCAAATTTTATCTATGACATATCATACATCTGATTTCTTTCATTTATGACATCGTACAGTATTTTAATTTGGATATAATTTTAATTTTGACATTGGATGCGTTTTAATTATATGACATATTATACCATTTTTTAATTTATGACATTTTCATATTTTTTTTTTAATTTATGACATTGAATACGTTTTAGTTTTTTTATTAATGACATTTTTTTTTAATTTATTACGTTGATCACGTTTTAGATATTTATTTTTTATTAATGACATATACGTTCAATTGTAATTTTAGTTTTATTTATAACATTGTATTATTTGAATTATTATTGTAACTATAATTTTGCAAGCCTAAATTGGTGGAACACGGTTGACTGCGCATTCACCTGACATCTGGAAGTGTATTTTTATTTACTGTGTTGAGCAATAAATGAATTTGAATTTGAAATTTTCGTTTTAAATGGATGGGTAAATCGCCCTTGAATAGCTCTTTCATGGGACAGTAGTTCCTCCAGGCATTCTTTACAATTTTATAGTTTGTAACGTTTTTACCCGACAAACTTTCCAATTCGATGGCGATTAACAGTTTGATAGCTTCGCAATCAGTGTAGTTAATAGTACATTATTGCAAAGGCCGGGAAATAGGCAAATGTAGGTCGAGTATGATTTTTAAGGCCGAGTCGTAGGTGGGGACTTCACTAATACGAGGCAGGCAATTGCCATTTCCGCCGAGGCATATATAGTGCTTTTCTCAAAAGAATGCAGGGATAAAAAATATAATTTGTATATTATACATTTAATTTATTAAAAGTTACAACAACATTGCTGGAGCGTTGTAATGTTCCAAATTCAAAAAACGCTCCTGCAATAGATTTGATTTTCTTTGTCCGTAAATTCGATACTTCGCGTGTTTTCTTTTTTAGAAAATAATGACAATATTTCCAGGCATGTTTGAGAAAATTACTTATGCTACATTAAAGAAAATGTATTTGTGAATTTGCGACGAAATAAAAATGGTAAATCAAGATCCCAAATTTTACTATAGATTAGGTACCACCAGAGAGTTTGTATAATACCTACCCTCAGTTTTCCACCTTAAAATTATCGGAGAATTAATGTGACAAATTGTCAAACACGCGTTATCTTCTGTGATTGGCTGTTGAAAATTCATTCAATCAATCACAGCAGATAACGCGTGCTTGACAATTTGTCACATTAATTCGCCGATAATTTTAAGGTGGGAAACTGAGGGCTAGTCTTCTAGGCTAGAGGTAACGTATTTACGACGAAAAAGAAACTGTCAATTCTTTCATTCCTGCTTATAGAAAAACTCTATGAAATAAAAAGAGACAAACATAGACAAACGCTACCATCCTGAACGTCAAAGAGATAACTTTTTAGTCACTGTTGTAACCAATTGGTTAACAGCTGTAATTAAAGTTTTCACGCATTTGTTTCGTGTAGATCAGGCAGAATGTTATTGTAAAATTATCTGCATGAACCATGTCGTGTGTGGCTATCGGTTGCAAGAGTAACATGAGCACAGGTCCACAGGTGAGTTAACGACTAGCATACTGAAATTATTGTGCAGGGAATACATTTCATAGGCTGTCCCGAATAAAGGAATCTTAGTTCTAAATACGTCAACGACGTGCAGTATCAATTAAACTATTCCATTTAGAGAAAAATTAACTTTTATGCGTTTGCTGATAGAGCTATGTTTACGTTCTTACGTTCTGATGTTAGAGATGTGACAAAAATCACAAGAAAGATTTCAATCAATCAATCATTTATTTTGTAAAACATAGGTATGGTTCCAGTTGGTATATTGTTAAAATATGTGCACTATGTTTTGCCAAAATCTGGCGTACAAAATTAACATAAGCAAACAACAACAAATAATAAATACAATAATACAATTAAGGTGGCATGTCAATAGATCACATTAAAAAATAAATCAATTTAAAATATGTCGATTAGGTAAAGTCATTACAATTTTAGATAAATAAACACATTCACTCATAATCAATAAATAAAATCAAAAGTGTTTAATTGGCAAGTCGGAATCGTCATACCTCTGTTTATCAGTAGTAAACTCAGTGATGGAGTAGTAACATCTATCTACAAGGAATTTAAACAAAGACCTCTTAAATGATCCCAGGCACTCTTTATTTCTAATAGCTGCTGGTATACTATTATATATTTTTGGGGCCATACCTAGCACACTTTTGCCGAAAAATGCGGTTTTATGAGAGGTAACATGAATGGTATTCTGGTAACGGCGAGAACGCAGTTTTTCAAATAAATGCAGGTTACAGCGAACAAACACTCCCATTTCATATACGTACATAGACGGTAGGGTGAGCAAACTAAGTTCCTTAATTAATGGTTTACAACTATCAATCGATTGTAATTTGGTAAATGATCGCAAGCATTTCTTTTGAGCTTTAAAAACAATGTCTTTGTCAGTGGAGTTGCCCCAGAAAATGATTCCGTACCTAATGCCAGAAGACACATAAGCATTGTAAGCTATTTGCACTGTAATGCGGTTAACCGTTTTTGATAGTTTGTACAGAGCATACGCAAATAGGCTAAGCTTCTTTGACAAAACATCGATATGTTGTTTCCAAGTCAGTTGACTATCTATGTAAAGGCCCAGAAATTATGTGACGTCACATTCAGAGATTACTATGTTACCATATTTTATATTCAGTTTTGGTTTATCTGTTCTTTGATTGAATGTCATTATTTTAGTAGGCTGGTGAATTCCAATTTTTTAGTCATAGTTTAAAAGGAGGGTTTGAAAATTGGTAAGTGGTTTTGATTGTGTCAAAGTGTCTATATTAAAATCACCACAAATAACCACTTTTTTTAAATCACCGAGGCTACACATTCGTAAAATACCATCCAAGTTTGCAAAAAATTGTTCTAAACAGTCATTCTTAATTTAAGGTGGTCTGTAGATGCAAATTACTATTAAGTTATGAATTATTAATTCTATTGCACAGCATTCAAGGACGTTAGCTACATAGAATTTACTCAAATCAATGTTTTTGTATTTATGCATACGATTTATAAGGATGCATGAAACACCACGCCTAGTATTCCGCATTGAAAACGTAGCTAATTCGTAGTTAGGGATAGATAGATGGAACTGATCTCCAATCAGCATATTGTGTTCTGTGATACACAATAAGTCAATGTTTTGTCCCTTGTCCCATAATTCTTCTAAATGGAGAGTAAGTAGGTCCGACTTACCAATCAACCCATTAATATTTTGATGAAAGATATTTACGTATTTATACACGAAAACAATTGCTACTACCAGTTTTAGGCATTTTGTCCATACACATAGACAAGTTGCAGTTATTAATTTTGTCATCAGGAATGTCACAAGTTTGAGTGGATTTGTCACAGGCAGCAATAACAACGTCGTCAGGTATGTTACTAGTTTGAGTTGATTGGTCATGTTTTGGCTTAGTGAGAATTCGATTTTGCTTAATATATGTCATAAATTTAGCTTTGAAATTAATATGTAATATTTCTCTCAGTAAGTATCTACAAATATTAACAGTAAGATGGCGCTGTCTTCGTGGTACAGATTGACTATACCCCATATTCACAAATAGACCATTATATTTATTACATACGTGGCGTAGCGTACTATTTAAGCTCCATTCATTTAAATGTTTGTTGTAAGGGACTTCTGATACAATAATGTTGGCATGTTTAATACTTCTAAACCAAACACCGAGGTCAATTTGAAAATCCAGAGGATTGGTATCATTAGTACCTTTTTTTTGGTGGGAAATCATCCTATGACTTCTCCCGCTCTGGGTGAAGCGGGAGGGCGTGTCAGACTTTTACTGACTAAAACCCACCCGTGCTCCTTCAGTTGCTTGAGCCAGGGCCGCGGTAACTCTTTTTCAAATTTATCCGCGACCCAGACAGGCATTGGCCCTAGTTGGCCCCGTCAATTTTGCTGACATCTCTTTGAGGCGCGCGTGGAACTCTACGCGCCGTCGACTCGGGCCTGGTCCTTATCGGACGGCGAGCTACCCATTACTCGCCGTCCGCAAGCCCGCGCCTACGGTGGCTGGGAATCAGCTTGCGACTCCCGACGCCCAGGGCGTCTCCTGTGGCGGCTTGGGGCGTGAGGGTGCCTCCGTTGCGTCTCCCTCACGCGTTCTGCCTCCTCCTTTGCGAGCATTACTGCTTCGCAGAAGGAGGTGACAGCTTCCCATGCCCTCTCGCTCCGTACCATGGTCTTGACCAGGGACGGACGCGAGAGGTCGCCACCGCCGATCGCCTCCACGAGGACACGGCGTTGCTCCGCCCAAGCGTCATTATCAAGCATCATTAGTACCTGACAATATAATAACATAGTCATTTTTCGTTAAAGAATTAAAGTTATACGAATTGATTAAGACATCTGTTGTTTTTGCACCAGGTTTCCAGAAGCATAATACTTTAAATTCATTGCCTAGAAGGGCTTGCAAGATATATCGAATATTTCGCCCTTGGTCTTCACCTAAAACAATGACCTTCTGTTGCACAGGTATGGTCTTGTGGATTGACGTCGTCTTTACAGTGGATATACTCGTACATTCCTGTGATACAGTACTAGAGTTCATATTATTTACAGATCCTGGAGTCAATATAGCTGGTGATGCTACAGTGCTTTCGGTCAGCATATTATTAATAGCAGGAGACTCATTGACAGGAGTATCCAAATCACACTTGTCAGTTACTGGGGATAAGGAAATTGAGGCTAATCATGGTCAAGAAATGAGAACCTCTCGATTCAATTACAACATCGCTTAAAAACGAACGAGCTATTCACTACCATTCGATTAAATCACTATTCAATTAAAAAATCGAATTTAAAAAAATAATTGATTACACCCATAGATTACACCACTCGCCGCCCTACTTCTCTGTTTACTTAATTCAATGAACGGCTATCCAGCCAGTATTCCCAGTATTGCCATACACAAAATGAAATTGTACATGTTACTAGAACGAAGAAAATTGCTTTTACAGCTCCGTAGGGTTTTGATTAAACAGTGTTGCCAGATTTAAGGGGACTTTTGAAAAAGGAAATGCCTTTCTTGATTATGATGCCGTAAGGAAAATTGTTTAAAGGAGTCGGTGTACTCAGTTTTTTTTGTTGGGATTATATGGACTGGGGAAAACGGTCTTGTTAGCCGCGAATATTATGTCGCTGACTATCCGTTATTTTCTTTCTTTCATGTGGTTCTTTTTAACAGTCTACTAGACCCATAAAAAGATCATTGGTTTGTAGGAGATACCTAAGCACAATTTTACAAGATTTTTCTCGGACTTCATTTTGACGACACGGCTGGAGCAGTGGTCGAGCAATCGTCTGGTGCGGTGCGTATCGAGGGTTTGGTTGCCACACGGGACAAATATTTGAATGACCTACAGAAAGTTGTTCCGGATCTGGGTGTTTGTATATGTGAGTTTAGATGTCGGTAAACGCACCCATAATATAGAAGAAATTCCTAGTGTAAGAAAGTTTAAAAGTTTTTAGTTTTTTTTATATTGTGAGCTCTAGTGGCTTGTGACAAATAAATGTATTTTCTTTATAATATTAAAAAAAAAAAAAAATTGGCAAAGTGCGTGTCGGACTTCGAGTTCAGTACTAAACCGCAAAATCAAGTTGGTTGTATTAGTAAAAATTAAGGAATTTCAAAGAAAAATCTGATTTATCAATAAATTGCTGTTTGTTAGTAAAATTATACGTAATAATAAACATTAACACCCAATTTGAAGTTCATAGATCAATTGAAAGTTATAAAATTCCTCGGATTTTTTTTTTGTAAAAAAATCTGACTTTGGTGGCTTCTCATTCCTTTGTTGTCCAATATTTTAAAACAAAAAAACGCAGTATTTATCTCAACAAGCTCTTAACAACGATACCTCAGTTGATGCTTAGCCCCCCGTTTTGCTGTATGGGAGCCCCTTAAAAACAATTAAAATTACTTTTTGACAATTTGCAATACACCAATTTTAAGACTGTAGCTCCAACCGTTTGGCTGCAATACCTGTGTGACATTCGACGGACAGGCGGACAGACAGACAGACACGTCAGTGACAGCAATAGAGCTCCGGTTGCCCCCTTCGGATACGGAACCCTAAAAAATGGAAGAATTGTTGCTACGTCGTAGCCAAGCCTCTGCTACGCCGGCTACATCTTAGACGAATGAATAGAATGTAGGTTTTTTTATAACGTACTAATATAATAAGACACCATAATTTGGCCTATGTTGCTAGACCCCGGCAATGCATTGAAGGACAAATTACTTACAACAAAAAGGACAGGAAAACAATATATCACGGGAATTAACGCGATGATTTCGATTAGTTATTTATTTACCTATTTCACCCGATGTTTCGGCCGTGTTGCATCGACCGTGGTCCCGGGTAGACTGGTGGTGGTGGTGTTGGTGTCTGGTGATTTCCCGTGATATGCTGTTCTTCAATTATGAAACGCGAAAGTTTTAAAGTTAATAAAAGGACAGATTTGTATGAAAACCTTATATTCATTTTTAAGGCATTGCAATTTCAATTTTCATCTGACTGTCGGGCCACTTTCTTGCCTTTTTCTTTATCAATGTAAGAGATGTGGATTTCACCTGTAAGCATGATAAATGAACTTATTTCTGTAAGTTGGTTTGTACAAACACTTTTACATTTCGAACATATTTTTAAAACTAGATGAGGTCGGCGTAGATAGGAATATCTGACTACTCTGAGAAGAAAGGCCGAAACAAACTCAGAGGTCACAGTCTCATTTAAAGTCCAGACAAAATCTTGATTAGATCATGTGAAGACCATGTAGACTGATGTCTGAAATGGTCTTTTGAGGAAAGAACCAGCCAGATTGAGTGGACCTGTCCAGTCAGTGCTCGCATTTGTCAATAACCGAGCAGCTCAACTCAGAATTTAAGGAGCTCAACGATTCGACGAACAATACCAAAGAAAGGACATTCGGGTAGGCCGCATAAACTACACAAACTGCCAGACCATGATTAAAAACTAAGATAAATTTAAATTAAAACAAAAAAATAAAATAATGATCCACATAGTCTTCACATTCACAGTAATTAAAATAAAATAATATAATACTTTAAAAAGTGTTCTTGTCATTGCAAGAAAACCAAAAAAAATATAATAACAAAATGCATGGTGCAAAATATAATAAAAAAAAACAAAATTAATTGGAGCAGCTCAATCCCAAGCCTTTTTGTCCTCAATGTAATCTTTTGTTGTATAAAACGCTTTCTGGTCACAAAAAGTAAAATAATCACATAGGACGGGGTCTTTATTTTTATTATTGTTTAATTTTATGCTTATTTCTCGTGTCTCCTGTGCGGGTCACAAATAAATATTTTTCGTTCTTGGTTTTTTTTCTTTCTTTAAGATAATGGAGACTGTACAAAAAAATAAGGGCCTACTATTACTTCTTTTTCGAGGTAGGTATATTATCTAATAACTTTAAACGAGCAATTCTTGTATATACATAATCTGAATCTCGGAAACGGCTCCAACAACTTTCATGAAATTTAGTATGCACTGTTTCGTTTTTACAAAACGTCGTTTTCTTTATTTTCACCCGAGGAGAGCTCGGTCGCCCAGTCAGTTTCGGTCGGTATATAAATACAACGTGGGTATATACTTTTAAGGATATTTTAAGGCTTAAATCATGTTTTATTCGTGAATTAAAACATACATCGATACCCATCAAGTGGGCCGAATTCATTTACCAAGGTACGTTCTCTAATATATTAAGACATTATTAAAAAAAAAAGATTTATCTTACCATATTCATCCACTAAAAAAATAAAACCGGAATATGAGTACTTAATTTATATATTAAAAAAGTTTTTACCGATGTTGTTTCTCTATTTCATCTACGAATAGAAATGTAGAAACATACGGGTAGCCCAGTAGAAATCGACACTAAAAAAGGCTAAATAAGCAAAGCTTGATGTATTTCTGATTTATTGGTATGTAGTATGGACCAGTTAAGGTAGTGAATCCAAATTTGCAACATCGAAAAACTTGGGCTCGCTGCGAACCACGGCAAAAACTGCGAAATTTTGGGACGTTTTACACGTTTTTGCTCAAAAGATCACCAACTATGCGTTTTTCGACAAACAAAATTCAGAATTTAAGTCTAACCGCAGCTCTATAAACCGGGTTATAGGGAGCAAGCTATGACCTTCTCAAAATCGTTACCTGCAACTGTTAATGCGTTGTAAGAAGGGATGCAAGAGGGCGTATACTTGCCTGAAATGCCTTTTTATCCGACTGCCGAAGGAGGGTATGTAATATGTTTATCAGTCTATGTATGTATTTTTGTTCCTATGTGGTGTTCTAGAGACCAAACGCGTTGGGCAATTTTGATGATTCTTACGTCAATCGATTCGTCATAACCTTGCGAGAGTCACTGTCTACATTAAAATTGGCAAATAGAAAAATGGCGGATTTTGGGCGCCATATTGTGTGGGCCCAATTTTTTTTCTTTCGAGCCCTTCATGTGGGGAATCAAAATAAAGGGTATTATGAGGTGATTAAAAAAATATATGGCACTTATATGTTCAAATGTACCTAATACGAATAAAAAAATGTTACCTAAAAAGTTATAAATAATAAAAGTTAATTAAAAAAACAAAAAATCCCGCCTGCTTAAGAAGCGAACTAAAAAGACATAAACAAGTTGAAAATCATGCTGTGCAATCGGAGGATACATCTGGTCTTGGTCAGCCAGCCCGCGAATATGTGTATGTATGGCTATAGCATGGTCCCTATAGGGTTTGTAGAGCTGCGGTTCGGCTTAAATTTTTGGAAATTGATCAAATTGATCAGCCCAACTCTCAGGCAAGTAGACATCCCCGCCTGCATCCCTTCTTACATTTGCAGGCTATGATTTTGAGAAGGTGTGGTGGGGTTCTCTCGTTAGTGGGATGAGGCTGCAGGAGCTTATTTTCCAACCCCTTCTCTACCCCCAGCCTATTTTGCACTTGGTGGTAGCTGAGGAATGCATGGAAATCTTCGAAGGACCATAGCTTGGTGGCGCTATATAGCGCTGTGGCTTTATAGAGCTGTGGCTGGGCTTTAATTGTTGCAAATTTAATGTTCTTCATAACAGTACGTAATGTTGTTAGTTGAAAAACGTTTATGATTTTTGAGCAAAATTTCGCAGTTTTTCGCTTGGTACGCAGCGAGCACACGTTTTTCGAAGTTGCAAATTTGGAGTAACACTACCCTAACTGACCCATACAACGTACTAAAAAGCCAGAACTACATCTAGCTTTGCGATTTTAATATCGATTTCTATTGGGTAAAAAATAAAACAAACACACATAACACAAACATTTTTGGAAATCAAAGCATTGTAGGCAATGTACAGTACAGGAAATGGCTTAAATACATTACCGTCTATATCTCTTATTTTCATACGATGTTTCTTCTCTAAAGCTGAAAATGTCATTTACAATACATTATTAAGGGCACTTTAAATTTATACGTTTCGTATCGGACTGCTGCGGCACCGCAGCGGTGCGGGTGTCGTACTGCGCACGACCAGTTGATTGTTTCCATACAATTTATGCACACACATACTCGTCCTGCTCGTCGTGCGTGTGCGTGCGCAGTACCGGCGCTGCGCTGACGTGCACTAGGGGGCAGCACTGAGACGTCAGCACTAGGCACTTTTCAAAGCGCTTGTGTTTTCCGAGATTAGTTAAAAATTGATGTCAACCACCAGCGTCATGTTGATGTCATAAGCCACGTATTCAAAGTGGTGGTCTTCGCCATCAGCAAATGAAAACGACGCCGTATCACTATTTAAATTGAGCCCTAAGGAAGTGCTTTAAATTATTGCAACGATATATATGTACTACGCATTAGATTTTCGATCCGAACACTCACTCTGTTCGACTGAACTGTACTGCAATTAAACTATGTTGAACGAAACGCTTAGCGCCATGAATTTCATGGCACTTACGAGGTTTTGATAGCGAGTAAACTAAACTCTATACGCGATCTAGCGCTGCATGTTTTAAGTTTGATTAGACAACATAAATATTTTAGAGGATTCTGCAGTTTTGACAAAATTTCATTATCCATTATACAAATTTTAGCATCCTTTTTTATACCAATGCAATATTTGGAAAGATTTTAATAATAATAAAGTTTATTTGCTAAGTAATAATTTGGCAGATGAAATTATGAGGATTTTTTTTTTGGGAGGTGATAATATGTACTTTTTTTTATTAAACTATGGTAACCCATATTTTAGCGCTGCAGCGAACTTTAGTTCTAACTTGAACAATTTTTTTTTCATGAATATATCTATCGGTAGAATATATGTCAATAAATTATTTATTTATGAACATGACTTACAAGCAATGACAGGTTTCGTCTTGTCGAGAACTTCATGTTGTCCATACCGTGTTGTCAGTTCCTTGATGTAAGCCTTTAGATCGGCCATCCACTCGGGGACCACTGCAATAGTACATTACTGCAGCGGCCAGCAAAAGACTTACGTATGTGTGCCTCGGCTTCGCCTCGGCCCACATTTACACGTTCGTCCATCAATGCCTAGTTGTGGCCAAGGCTTGTATAGTGCTTTTCTCAAATAATGCGCGGAAATTAAAACTAAGTAGTACCTAGAACTCATTTTGTCAAATACAATTACTTTTCAAAATCAATGACGAACAACAATAATTATTCCCGCGTTAGGCTTAGCACGCACTGCGATATTTATTCGCGCAATTTTTTCCGCCTCTTCCGCGGCCTATGGAATTGTATGAAGCTGCACGCATAGCGGTAAAAAAATCACGCGGGAATAATACTACAAAAATCCGCGCAAACAAAAATCGCAGTGCGTGCTAAGCCTTCAAATGTTCATTTGTTTTTTTTTTCAATAAACAGCTTTCTATTTACAAGCCAGTTCGAAATTTCAATAAAACCTTTGATAAGTTACCTCCTTGATTGCCATGTTTCGGAGAAAAAGATCGTTCCATTTTTAAATTACACGACAGATATGAGTTTACTATGTAATTTATTTGGCCGCTAGACACGACAGATATGGATTTTCATACAACTTTTGCCGGCCGCTGCGCGCATTTATATGGCCAGTACAGCAATTGCGATTTATCTCGAAGAAGGTTGTCAAAATAATGCTTAAATTTCCAAGCATGTTTGAGAAAAATTACTTTTTACACTCTGTGTTTGTTTCATGATAAGCAATTATGCATATCGTCTTTGTATTTTTCTAAATAAAATATCTGCTTATATGTTCTAGGAAAGAAATGTGAACATTTTTTTTGTATCTTCTTCAGTGACGAAGATATAAAGCTTCGAAGATAACAATTAGAAAGACAAGCCAGACGCCCATACAGCAGCCATAGAAAATGGCGTTTTGCTCTAATTTGTTATGTTAGATTTTAGATCAATTAGTAGTTAGATATCAGTGGTAGTAGTTAGTTAGTTTAGTTAGATAGCAAATATGTTTTTCTTGCGTATTGCCTATTGGTACAAAGTTATGATAGGCACTGCCAGATATTAGGTAGATTATCGGAAGGATCTCGTGGCTAAACCACATCGCCGATTTCTAAGAACGTTCATACATAACCCATTGCTTCATATAGATAAAAAGTTTTTACCAACGACATATCAATGTGCTAAGTACCTACTAAGGTAACAGTAGTGGCCAGTTCTATTTTGGGGCAATTCACAGGCTCGTACACGCACTAAATGATGACACTTCAATACGTCTACTCTCACCGGTGGCTCTCGTATATCTAACGGGGCAGTGTAGGTCTATGTGGGGGTGACATAGTGAATGTGTATGTGTGATGGCATTCACTACAGTAACAAAAAACATAGCTACCTTTTCCTCCTTTATGTTTCTTTTTGTTTGTTCTTAGACCAGTCTCTGAAAACAATAATTCACTTAAATCAATATGTTTGGTCTACAGCTTTCATATTTTATTACAGTACTCTTATGATAAATGATTTTATTTCTGTAAGTTGGTTTGGACAAACACTTTTACATGTCGATAAAATCTTGATGTTAAGGGGTCACTGCTGACAACAAAAATAATATCTCATACTCAGTACACTAGTACATGCCATTACACGGAGTGAATAGGAATGCAGGGGTGAATGGGAACAAAACTTTGATTAGGATTTTAACTTTGATATTACTTTATTGGTTTCAAACAAAGCATCGGTCTTTTAGGGTTCCGTACCCAAAGGGTAAAAACGGGATAGTATCCAAATTTTCTCATTATTTCATATACAAATTAGTATAAAAAATATTCTATTACCTTTACTCGCGACTGGAGGTTCCACTGCAGTCTCTGTGGTTGGTTCTGATTCTGTGTTTTCAAATTTCTGAATCACTGTGTCATCAGCATAATCATCAACATCTAACGACTTTTTAGGAACATTATTTCTCAAAATGTTATCTGAGTTACCCTCATTTTCTGAAACGAAATTTATTACAAAATTAAATAGTCAAAAATTATAAACCACGCGTAAAATTTTGTGATTGGTTTAATGAATTGATAACTGCAAATTAATGGTAGTGGATCGTGTAAACCATCTTCAACTTATAGGTGCATTGGAAACAAAAAAACATTTTCTGCCACATTTAACGCCATCTAGTGTTAAGTATACAAATCACATATTTATAGGCAGAAAATGTTTTATTGCTTTTCTATCAATTTACCAGTAATGAAATAGGAGTATAAAATGAGTACAAATTTATAGGCATGCTATAAATATGCTCCCGTTTCATCACTTCTATGACTGCTGGAATTTTAGCGTGGTCGTGCTGGGAAAGAATCTTGCCAGCACGACCTTTCTGCGATAATTGAGAGTTATAAAATTTATAATTAGTGGTATAAAATAGCACACATTAAATAGTAGATTATTAACCAAGGGGATAAAGCAGTGTCTTCTGTCGCGGGTGACGATTTGAATCGCGAGGGTAACGAAGGACTTGAGGTTTACTCCCGAGCATAGCGAGGGTGTTAAAAACTTAAATCACGAGCGAAGCGAGGTATTTAAAACGAGTCCTGAGTGTAGCGAGGGATTTAAGTTCACCCAAGACTAAGACAGCTTTATCACCGAGGAAAATACTCTACTTTTCGTACCATTTGCGAAAAAATTAACACAATAAAAATAAATTAAAATAAACTTAACGTTTATGTATTTGAAGAAAACAAAAACGCGGCAAATTCCTAGACTAATATTTTTTTGTCGGAAAAGCAAAGGCATCAAGCTCATACGGCCTCGTCGGTTTTCGTAATTTTATTTAAAATCATAACTGCATAATAAATGCGTATTCCTTTTTCAAAAAGATGTATAATGCTTTGAAACTCAATGGTGTAAACACAGATGTAGTTCAGTATAAATTTCGGTAAGTATTCCAAATTTAAATCACATTCTCCCCCTAGAGGATGAATGAAATTCAGTACAATTTTCTTTCCCTGTTTTTAACAGATTAAAAATGACTATTGTCATGTTCGCTTTTTGTGGCATAGAATGTCACTTTTTTTAAACAAGTGGTACGAAAAGGATTTTAGTACCATCTAAAGCTATAATGAATGCGATCATAGTCGTGCTACGAAGTACAACACACAAATTCAATTCAATCATTTATTTCGGACCATGAATCATATTTTTATGACTATGTTATTTCGTTTACATAATTTAAAAATGCCATCCTAATAAAAACAATAACCCATCCGCACATTATAAATAAATAACAAATAAATTCATACAAATAATCCAATCAGTTCATATTCCTATTTCCCGGTATTCCCAGAAAAGGGCAGTCTGGTTTATCTGCAATAACCTTTAGAATACCGTTTGCGCTCCCCCGCATCCTGTGCATCAGGGATGCTGTCCTCTTCCGCATTATCGCGCCTGAAAACTATCTGTTTTTGCTTCTGCAAACATCCCCGATGCACTTCAGAAACGAGGGCACAAATGAGAGCCTTGTATTGTAAAAGTTGCAAAATCCTACCAGCATTATTTTTAAGAGCCAATGCAACCAGATCATAGCTGAAGTTATCCAACAACCAGTACACGAGATGTTTCATATCTTTCCCCGTTCCGGAAGGTTTTGTTTCAGGAGGTGGGCTCGGCTGTCTGTCTTCATCTAGTAGGAAACAGAAGTACTATATTTTAACGACTCTTGAGTAATTCAGGCCGCCGCTATCCCAGTGAAAATAATCGTCCTTTTGGAACAAAATGAAAATTTAAAGAGTATTTGCTCGAGAATTAAATGTCGACGTAAGTGTAACCTAAACTATGATCAATTTATACTTTAATATTTTGCCATTAGAAATCTAACTTTTTAATAGAATAGAATATACTTTATTGTACACCAAAAAGAGAAATTACACATATATTTTACAGCAACTTAATACTATGGGTACAAAGGCGGTCTTATCGCTGACAGCGATATCTACCAGACAACCTTTGGGTGGCCTAAAGAACTAAACATAAAACAGGGGTAACCTATGGTGTACTGCTACATAAAAAAAAATATTAATACATAAACATTATATAGCTATATAAAATACTATACACAAACTTACAAATAAACATACATACATAATATTACATGCAACAAAATTACAAAGAAGGGGTGAACAATGAAATAAGAAATTAGATAGAAACAGAAAGGAAATGGTTCTTAACAAGGTTTTTAAAAGATGCTAGTGACTGGGCTTGTCTTATTGACATCGGCAACTCATTCCACAATCGCACAGCCTGGACCGTGAACGATTTATGGTAAAACTTAGTAGAATGAGCAGGCATCAAAAGTCTCAAATTCTCCGATGATCTCAAGTGTCTAGAATGTGTGTCATGAAGGAACTTAAAGCGTTCTTTGAGATAAGAGGGGGTTGTAGGAATAAACAGAACACTGTAGAGTAACGATAAAATGTGGGCATTCCGGCGAAGGCGGATTGGCAGCCACTTGAGCTTAGTACGAAATTCTGAAACATGGTCATATGATATATGAATCTAATGCAAAAGTTTTGGAGTCGCTCAAGCTAATAATTTACTTCTTTATAGTGAAACACATTTCGTTTATGGGTGCGGCGGTATCAAGAAACTGGTGAAGTAAAGTGTAACAGCCAAGGGCCACGTCCGATTGATTACACAAATCAATCCAGCCGTCATCGTGATATTGTGAATAGCCAAACCACGGATTCTTTTACAACCACCCGATCTGGTGCTAAAAGACATGGCATTTTGCTTACCACTGTCCGAAGACATTTACATGCAACTGGGATCTATTCCTAATTAGGTATAACCCTGCCAAAAAAAAAACTAACCAAAGCTCATCGTCAAGCCAGGATAAGATTTGCAACCATTGCAATTCGTTTTAATAATATGGTAAATGGAATAATACTTTTTTTTTGGGTGGGTAATCATCCTATGACTTCTCCCGCTCTGGAGGGAGGGCGTGTCAGACTTTTACTGACTAAAACCCACCCGTGTTCCTTCAGTTGCTTGAGCAAGGGCCGCGGTAACTCTTTTTCAAATTTATCCGCGACCCAGACAGGCATCGGCCCTAATGGACCCCGTCAATTAATAATACTATGTTTATAATTGAATCTCCTTTATTTTGAAAGACCGCCTTTTAAGCAACTGTTTTTTTGTTATTATACCTACTTCCCCTCAACCCGCGACACCCCTCTATAGCCAATAATAGCCATACAGTGCTGCCTAAAGATGCTGATGTTGGTTAGCGCTTGAAATATTTGTATCAATAACATAAACAATTACGGTATCTTGCACGCTTAATAGTGGAATCGATGTCAATAACTACAGAAAACTAACTGCATTGTGGTCACATAGATGGTGCGCACGCGGCGCACGTAAAAGTCGTGGTATATCCTCCTGCCCATAGATGTCGCTTTTGATACATTTCTAGGGGTGATGATTCTCTGGTGCTTTATGTACAATCACGCCGTCCCGCTCTGTCCGTGCCGTGTGGGCGCGTCAAATGTAGTCTCTGGCATTCGCAAATATTTATAAAATTCCCATTAGTTATTGCTAATATTATTAGAGTAGGTACAGTGCGAAATATTCACTTTCTTGTAATCGATTGGACTATAAAGGACTTTCCCAAAATTGACGATGAGACTTTCTTTTACTTAATTATCGTCGAAGTAGCAAAGCCAACAGTAGTGTTTCCTCGTCGGCATCCATTGTGTCTCTAATTGTACGCCTCAAATTGTAGCATGTGCGCGACGTTAACGTTGCGTTCGGCGGACGTAACGCTTGCCCGCCAGTAGGATAGCGGCCTATGATTTGACAGAAATGAGTCTCAACAAGGGGTGTGACCCAGTACCTACCTAATAAAAGGCTCTAGACAAGTGGCATTCGATGTCAGCGAAGGCGGTAGTCATGTAAGGAATTGATCACGTGATTTTTCGATATCATTGGTCAATCCCATACAATTTTGCCTTTTTGACAATCGCCACGCTTCCGATGATAGAATATTATTTGTTTAAGATCTCTGGGCTACAGAGGTCTGTTATAGAATAGAATTGAGGTCTATTCCAAACAATTTAACGAGGTTTTGACTTCGCACTTCTGACGTTTACAGAAAACCAGTAAATACCGATATACCTACAGTTTATTGTATATAACAGTAAATTTATTCATTTAATTTGAATATATTTTTAATCTACAGATAGGCCCACGCTTGACCAGTATCTAACCTTATGGTAAGCGATGATATGGTCGACAGTGTATATAATAAATAATTAATTAATATTAAATTATAAATCTGTAGACAAGTCGTTTTTGTACATAGAAAATATGGTCTTTAAGTCAAGAGTGAATAGGTTTCTTCTAGGCAAGCGAGCTTCACCGTAGACCACATCATCGCTTAACATCAGGCGAGATAGTGGAAAAACGCGAGCCTAGTTCAAAAAAAAAAAAAGTAATACAAGAATAATCGGCCATGTGCGTGTCGGGCCACGCGCAGCAATAGGATTCCGTAGTTGCATAATAATGCAGAATAAGGAGAGGGTATTTTGTTGTTACATGAACATTAAAACGGATTCAGCGCCTCACAACGTCTAAAAACGGGGGCATTTGTACAAAATTGTTACTGATCCAAGTACATTTTATAAATTGGTCGACTATTACTCGCAAACTTGTATAGCCAGATAGCCTTGAAAGTTTTTCTTTTAATTTCGTTTTATATACTACTGCCGTGAATTTTTCACATTTCGCTGGCAGAGGAGGGGGGGGGGGGCACACTTGACTCTAACAAGCAATTTAAAGCTTAATTTTACGCAAACGTATATGTAGGTACATCTACAGGAGGCAAGCGAAAAATAAAAATTTCGTTTATTTTACCTCTTTGTTGGAATTATTAATACGTATATCCTTGTCAAATTATAGCTTTCTATTACTAAGAGTCACTGAGCTAAGCTGCTGACGGACAGACAGACATAGCGAAACTATAAGGGTTCTTTGTTGACTTCGGAACCCTAAAAACACAGATGACAGACAGACAGATGACCCCTTTTCCGCACTAAGACTCGCATGTGGTGCGGCAATCCTCGTCTCTGTGAGAGGGAATGGGCCGTAATCCACCACATGGGCCCAGTGCATCTTGGTGGATGTAACATGTCTTAGAATTTTTGGTTCTAAGACATGCCGGTTGCCTCACAATTTTTTTGCTACACCTTTTTAGAGCAGTGTTGATGAAATAATTTACACAAAGTTAAGCGCCTGCCTGGGTTCGAACCCATGACCTACAACTTGTAAATCGCGGCTGTTACCACTGGGCCACCACTGCTCTTGAAAACTTTGAGCTGGGTAAATCTTTATAAACTAAATGTATTTTTATTTGCTAGTAAATTTTATTATCTTAACTTCATTTTATTTGTTTGTACTTTGGTCCCCCTAAAGACTCTATTATCCAAGCATGGCTGTGCAAATCATCAAACGTTAATCTTCGAACGATATGTCGGGTATTAGACAGGCAAATCAAGAAAACAAAAAAGAAATATCGTGATGTGCCCAGGCAGATCTCGATCGGCCCAGTTTAACGATTGGCCTTCGACCATCCTACGACACTCATAAATTTCACTTCAACTTCACACACACCTTCACTTCACTTCTTCTATACTTCAGCAGCTGTCTTCGAGCTGGCAAGGTATCTGTGATACCTCTTGTACAGTTATAATCAGGCGGGTCTTGGTCATATTTGTGCTTAAATATCATATACTGATCATCATCTACCTAGCCTTTACCCAACGATGCTGGAGTCTGATTCCAGTCTAACCAAATGTACCTAGCTGAAACCAGTATTTTAAATGAAGCGATTGTCTATTTGACCTCCAGAACCTAGTTACTGGGAATCACGATAACCCTTATACAAAACTGGTTGTATGGCAACCATACGTTCCAGTAAAACTGGTTATGAGTTGCCCAATTCGAAGTCCATATCAGTAAAGAAAAATGATTCAAAATAAAAAAATATACCTGAATTGGATTCTGCTTCATCAGCTTCAGCGGCCATTCGAAGTATTGGCTTGTCACCCTCCATGATATCTAATTGAACAAAATACTAGTTACGATCGAGGCATGTTGCGCTACCCCGGTTGCCCGTGGTCCCCCAGTCGAGTTCCCCTTGGGGTACCACGAGCAAATATTTTTGCCCGTGGAACCCCTTGAATAACAATGTTCATAATCAATATATTTTTATTGCCCGTGGTAGTTACGATCGAGGCATGTTGCGGTACCCCGGTTGCCCGTGGTCCCCCAGTCGAGTTCCCCTTGGGGTACCACGAGCAAATATTTTTGCCCGTGGAACCCCTTGAATAACAATGTTCATAACCAATATATTTTTATTGCCCGTGGTACCCCATCTCAAACATTTCAATTTGACACAAAAAACATTTAAAAAGCGAACTGTTGCTTGACAAATAAAGAAATACAAATAAATAATTGTTTATCCACTTCATATGAAATTTTTGAATATAAAACCAATGTTTACGCTAAAAGAATATAGATAGTTTGAAGAAGAATATGGAACGTGCATCTGGATCGACGGCCCATTTTTTTAATTCTTGCGTAACGAAATAAGAATTAAAGAGAAAATAGTAAAAACTTAAAGCAATAGGCCATGAATTTCTTAAACGTGAATTTAACTGTTATGATTAAATTACTTGGGCCCTCAATCCAGACGCTTGCATAAGATTTTCTTACATTTATTAAAAAATGCCCAAATCTTTAGAATATGTTATTACAGATGTGTGGTTGTAGGTTTATCTAGAGCCTTCTTTACTGAGGAATCTGCAAAACATGAATTTATCTGAAGAAATACATAAATAGAACTTTTATATATTTTACCTCTGTGAATTAGATAAATAGAAATGATGACAAATTTAAATATTTTGTCAGAAAGGCAGTGAAATTGACAGGAAAAGCCATTATTGCATGGGTCCTTTTCGGCGAGGATAAAACAAATGAACGTCTTTCTTGATAATGTACGGTTAAAAATTAAATAATCACATTATGTAATAAAGCAGAATAACGTAAATAATAGTAGATAAGTAATTATTTTTCTCTGAACAAAACTATCGTGTTACACTAGGTCAGTAGGTCAACAAAACTATCAAATAATTTGCCCATGGTACCCCTTGGGGGTTCCACGGTCAAAGTAATTTGCCCATGGTCCCCTTTTGTCCCCCTTGGGGGTTCCACGGTCAAAGATATTTGTTCGTGGTACCCCAAGGAGGACTAGACTGGGGTACCACGGGCAAGTACCGGCATTAGTATGTTGCAATAGAATCCTAGGTCAGATTATACTGGTTTGTTGCCTACCGTACCGGATAAGTGGACGTTAAATGGTTTATCGTTAGTTATTTTTGTAAGAACTAATTATCTTCTCTTATGAAAACTTACTAGATCTATAACTGGGTCCATCGAATCGTCTTGATGCATCTATAAGTGGTATCTAGAAAAAAGATATTTAATGAAATGTAATAAAATAAAATGTGATATGTAATAAAATAAAATAATTATTACAAATTCTAAAGCAAATGACGTAACACTCTCTTTGTTTCAAACTGCAATTTTATGTTTTTAAATACATACTTAAATATTTCACTTTTTATGAAAGTATATAAAAAAATAGGTCAAGGGTTAATATGTTTATCGTACCATAATAGTATGCGTGGGTAGAACTTACCAAAAATAAAATGTTAAATAAATCCATATTGTTTGCATTTATACGACTTCACTCAATCATTTTTCATAGAGAATTGTTTGAAAATCAATTATAATTAAATGGAATATGCAACCAATCGTTACATTGCTATTTGCAATTCTATCAGATATTCGAGGCAAGAAGTGGAACGGTTGCAATATAAAGTTTCGGATTTAACCAGTTATCGAAACTCCATATGCATAACTCTAGCTTCTTTATAAGTGGTAGCATATTTCTACCAATGCCAATATTTAAGGCATAATAGCTGCCCAGTCCCCAGTCTTAATTTTGCTGCCAAAAAAACTTCGTTATCATAGATAAGTCGTTTGACGGCACCCTAACTGCTCGTGTCGTGATTATGTAAAATATCTAAAAAAATAAGGCTTATTAGCTGCTATACGCAGCAAAATTTTAAAATCTACGGGCCTTATAGTTGTCACGTAATAAACAAAAAAATACGGTTTCCGCGCCAAAACATCATATTATTGCATTGGAGGACGTAAGGTGCGGTGTTGCCGTTCCGTACACCTAAACTTCACTGGTTTGTCTGTATTGAATGAGGAAGCGGGGTGACGTCAGTCCAGCTAGCACATACTAAACGACTATTATTAACGAAGTTTTTGTGGCAGCTAAATTATGCCTGGCCACTTTGATTGCAGCTATTATGAGGAAGCTGGAGTTATGGGCGATATCTAATGGCTATACAAAAAGTCTTCAAACTTTTAATTATTTACAATTAATTAAGTTCTACAGCTGCCCTACAGTGATATTTTCACTAGGGTGCATGCACATACACACCAGTCGATCGATGCCATCGCCCGTGGGACAGGCGATGTCAACTGCTACTACTACTACACCAATCGTCCGAGGTCAACGTACGTCATCGATCCATTGGCGTGGAAACACCCTTGCCTTCATAATTACATAGTATATATTTCATCGAGGTATTTATAACGTAAATTGCAAACAATTAAAGTGACTTTACCGCCGGCTTCTGGAGCGAAAATCATCGCATATTTGTCGAGTTTTTAGAGGCATAGTCTACTTAAAACGACAACGTAAGCTGCAAAGATTTGTAAAAATAAAACTCAATAGTTCCACCATAATTGTCTAATCACTGTCTCTATAATACAAACATTCTTATCAACAACTATGTATAAAATATTACATAAATCTATACAAATCAATATACTGCTCCTGCAATAATAAAATATAAATCAACTTCAATTAAATTAATATTCCGCCCACCGCAACGGCACAGCGTATAGGATGGAACAGAGTGAGGTATAAAAATAACTTCATTTTAAAAAGAAAAACACAATTGTCAATACAGGTAAAATGTATAGTTATAATATTCTTAGTCTTGATTATTATGCAAGATTTTATTTCAAAGTACAGGCAAGTTCAAAAATCTATTTAAAAATCTTACCCCCGGTTTCAGGAAATAAATTATCGACACGTCAAATTTAACGCCGCCGCGGCCCGTCAAGTGGCAACCGAAAATTCATACAACCAATCGCAGCAGCTCAGGCGATTAAAAGTTTGTGATTTTAACTTTGCGATAATTTTCGTTTTAGAAACTGGGGTTAAGTAAGCTATATTTACCTACTGCTTTTTATTATTAATTAACCCGGCGTCTTAAGGGTGGAAAAAATGTACACGGAGTTGGAAGTCGGCCATTCTGATCCGATAAGCTATTGCTTATTAAATATGGGTATGAATGGTATATTATACTATTTTAAATACATAGTTAGTGTAACCTATAAAAATAGCTTATTATGCTTGCTTATGGGTACAAATAATATATATATATATTAATGTAATTAATATAATACATGTATATACCATTTGTACGTGTATTTTGTCTATTTTATTACCTTGTTACTAGATTAGATATTGCAACTAGATTTATGAATTATATATTCATCTTTGGAAAAGAGTACGCGGACTTGGGATTGGGCCATTTTGACCTGACACTAAGATTTATGATATTTCTATGAATCTTTAAAAAATGCTAATATGGATATAAATGGTATATATTATTATTATTTTATTATATACATGTATTTTACCTATTTTATTACATTGGTTATATTTTTATTTATGGGTAAATATGGGTAAGAATGGTATTTACCTGCAAGAGATCGCAGAAGGCGATAAGGCCGCCTGTCGTATGTTTTTTTATTTTTATTTTCGTGTTTTACCTTATTGTACACCAATATATTAAAGTATATATAAATAAATACCATTATTAAATATGTATTATGCGTGTATATTTCTTATATTATTTCATTGATGACTAGATTTTTTAATTATGATATTTTTCAATGCACCTGCCATGTTATTGACCACCCTTGGCATATGCTTATGGCATTAAGTCCGCCATTGTACCTTTATGCAGGAAAAAATAAATAGCCTTTATTGAGCAATGCTATCCGTAGCCCATATGTAGGCTTTTCATCAGCAGTTCTGTAGTTTCTCCTTACAATCGTGGAAGAAAGACGTGAGTTTGTAATGAATCTAAGAAATAGGCGAAAACCCATATACCAAAATACTGACAAAATCAAATGTCAACCTTAATACACGTGTAAAAGGTCGGTTTTAGTGATAAAACCACCCATTGTAACACCCTACTAACTCTTAAGCTCTTCTATCTTGATTTTTCAAGTAATACAGGACGTTTATTTTTTACTAGCTTCAAGACAGCGGCTTTGCCCGCATAAAACTCAGTAATTACCCCAAAGGCACGTACTTCTAGGATAAAAAAGTATCCCGATCCTTCTCCAAGATCCCAACTTTCTCTATATCAAAATTCATAAAAATGTATACATTCGTTTCGGCAGGCAAACGTAACAAAGAAACAGACAGACAAGAGTTACTTTCGCATTTACTATGTCTAAATAGTATAGAAAAGTGGTCACCAAATGGCGGACCGGGGTCCGGATCCGGATCTCCTACCTATTTGGCGCGACACCATTTATGGCTCCAGTTTAATTGTTTTATTATTGTGTCTGTAATTACGACAGATGAGTGGTTAAGTAAAAAGTACAATATGATTTACTTGTGTCACTTACCCCTCGTTTTACCCGTACTGCCGTCGATTCGACAACGGAAAAATCAAAATCTTCATTGATATTGTATATTAATTTTGCATTTGTAATAAAGTAAATACCCGTGATGATCGGATCGGTAAAGGTCGGAGGGGGGTGATTACGGACCGCGACGGCCATATTATTTAAAAAAACGGACCCGAAGTAAAAGTAATTGGTGACCCCTGGTATAAAACAAAGTCACTGTCTGCCTCATTTCTCCGCATAATTCTCCTAAACTACGCAACTGATTTTGATACGGTTTCCACTAATACGATGTGATGAATGTGATGACGGAATTACGGTCGGACTCCTGAAGGCGGGTGGAAAACTAATACTTAAGGCCCTTCAGAACCTGTTTGATTACGTCATACTCGAGGGGAAAACGCCGCAGGCATGGTGCAATGGTGTGGTGGTACTCTTCTTCAAGAAGGGTGACAATGCCCAGCTGATGAACTATAGGCCCATCTCACTTCTTAGCCATGTCTACAAGCTGTTTTCAAGAGTCATCACGAATCGTCTCGCGCGCAGGTTTGACGATTGCCTCCCGATTAAGCCCGATTCCGTAGAGGCTTTAACACCGTAGACCAGATACATACGCTGCGGCAGGTTATACAGAAGACCGAAGAGTACAACTTGCCTCTCTGTTTAGCGTTTGTGGACTACGAGAAAGCCTTCGATTCGATCGAGACTTGGGCTGTACTGCAGTCTTTCCAACGGTGCCAAATCGACTACCGGGAAAAACGAGGAAGGTTTGTGTATATAATTTGTTCCGTTGCTAAGCCGGGGCAGGTCGCTAAGGCAAGTATAAAATATAAGTAATGTTAGTATAGAAGTATTGATACAAAAAGTTCAGGGAGAAGCTTAGCACCGCTAATACACTCGTTTCTACAATTACGTCTACTAGCACGTCTTAACCTATCAATTCTCGACTAATGAGACACACACACACACAATTGAGTAAGGGCCCATTTATGGCAAACCATAACGAAAGTATTTATTCCAATTTTTAAAGAATTTCTAACAGTTTTGATTAGCCAATGCTGTTAAAAAAAAAAAAAAACATGTACAAGTTTTGGAAGTAAATATTTTGGTCTGTGTAATTACCACATTTGAAACAAGTATCTCCAGTTCAGTCCATAACTCAAGTTATGCGGAACCACAGACAAACATGTAACTAGATGACACGACTTGTACTTCGCGTGCCAAAAAACGGAGTAAAGTTACGACAAATGATCGTAATCTGAGCTTTTCATTTAACATTATCGGCACTGGAACTCCACCGAAATCTAGAAAAATGCCTTTTTATGCCATATTGAGCTGTAAAGAATGTATAGAAAAAGTTGGCCGAGGCATTGGAAATGTTTTCTTTCATTGGTAAGTAAATTTGTTTTTAAATTGTTTGTGAAAAAGTGGCACGTTTGGTTTTCATACAGATGGAGGGACTTTGTGCAGAACAGTGTATAAAGTCCCATAAACCTCCTTCAAAAAGGGAGGTTCGACTAGACGGGTCTATTGTCTGGACGAGGCAACTGCCCGACGGTTATTATTTAAATCGCACCAAAAAAATTTCTTGCTCAATGTAGGATTTCTTAATTTAGTTCGTATGTGGTAGCATAGATGTCGCTACTTAAGTATTGGATTGTTTTGACATCTAAACAAAATATACAACACTCTGTTTCTTGGTGGGTTTGGGCATAAACGGAACCTTATCAATTGTGGGTTCCGCAGAGGTTATTTGTCAGTGATTCTCAGGCACGATTGTGAGTGTTAACCGCTGGCGCCCTCTGACAACTTCGACGAGCAAGTTGCCGCTAGTGTTCTCTAATAGCGAGTAGATGTCGGTAGCACTCCGAACTGGCTTCTGGTTTATACTTATGACAATGTCGCCGGGTTGTAGACCTCCACTGAAAATTAAAATTGTTGAATTATAATTGAGTTGCAATGAAAAAAACTTTCGAGATGTCGATAGCTTCATCATCATCATCATATCAGCCGAAAGACGTCCACTGCCGGACATAAGCCTGCCCCAAGCGTCGCCACATTGACCGGTCCCGTGTGTCTCGCCCAGCGGATCCCCGCAACCTTGACCAGATCATCGGACCACCTGGTGGGAGGCCTTCCAACGCAACGTCTTCCGGTTCGCGGTTGCGGTCGGTCGATAGCTTAATACAAAGTTATGTAATTCAAATCCTTGTTTCCAATTGATGTTAAACAAATTTCAGCTTTATGCGATTTATTTTTAGGATTAGTAACTTATTGAATAGTCATAAAAATGTATCATATTGTAATGCAAATTGAGCTGTGGCATTAAAGTCGATTATCAAAAACCCTCGTTTGCATTATTAGCATTGGTATCAAGAACGCTGTATAAGTAACTGCGCCCACTTTTGCTTAGGGGTGAGTCAAAAGTGGAGTCTGAAAAAATTAAATAAAAATAAGTTCAAAAACTAGGCAGAATGTGTTTTTTTGTTACAGTAGGTCGCATACGACCACGGTTATCCTCTATGGAATAGTTTGTACATAACAATTTCAGATGAGAATATTTTCTTGTTTCATACTTTTTAGAGCGAGATTTTTCATTAGTCTGGTTCTAGTTTTGAACTTATTTTTTATTTTAAGTATGGGTGGGTAGTTGGGTAAAAAATAAAAGAAACTCACTTGTAAGCCGGTGATCCGATGATAACTTTCCAAACAAGAATTCCATGTTCAATATCAGTCGGCATCTGAAAGTTTAGGAAACGTTATGATTTATTTTTACTTTCATAACGATGCATTCGATGTAAATCTGATTGCATTTAACAAGAATATTAACATCGTTATTTTGTAGCTCGTGGCCGAACAATAACTGTTGCACTGGTCGATCAAACGTTACACTATGCTTGCCGAGGGCTGTGGATGGGTGACCATGTATATCGAGACCCCTCCATGCCTCGATAAGCTCTTGGCTTCGGATGTCATTTGTAGATCTTTGGAGAAGCCATTAAGTCTTGTTCACACACACATCCAAATCCAACGATAACACTACGTAGTCGTCAACGACCGATGCGGCACGGCGGCGGCGTGTGGGCCGGGAGCACAGCAGCGTCTCGGCTCGGCATTGCATTGTCCGACACGACCGCATTCAGCCATACTTTTTTACCTTTTGATTAAAGACTTAGATTGCTATAATATTGTAAACCACCTAATAAACCTTTATACAGTCCGCTTACTTTTCTTTAACCTGGGCGTATTCATGGTCCTTCGAGCCGGATCAAAACAATAACAGTTAACTTGAATTTAATTTAAATATAATTTTTAATATTTGGTCCAGGCTAGGCTAGGATGATTGAAACCGTTATCTACTACTTATTTTTTTAGACAAGCTATTTCGCATTCTCTCGGGCATGGGGGTGCATGAAAATTAATCGGAGCGCCATCTTTGGGACTCCCACATTGCATTTAGAATAATATCGGCTGGGGATACCTGCAGCCTAATTGCATAAGTGAATTCGGCAAGGTAAAAGGGTTGACCGCCATCAATCGACCAATCACATAGGCGGAAATCCACATCGCATGTTCCATCTCGCATGTGATGGCTCGATTGTTCATACTCTTTGCCCTTTGCCTTGACGATTTCATTACGCCATAATGTATCTATTTCAAAGTTCAGTAGCAAGATTTGATCTATACATACTATCTAACTATACTCCATTTGAAATAACATTAAACATGTTGCCAAATCTTTTTACAGTCTGTTCAACCGATTTTGAGGTCTAGCCCATAAACATAAGTTTGACATAAAAAGGATAAACCTGTTACCATAACCAACTGTTTACTACAGCTACCATTTGTCGTATCACCAACGGAATAGAAGTCCAAATCGGTTGAACGGGCTGTAAAATGGGCTAATTTAAACGTCTAATGTTATCGCAAATGGAGTTTAGCTAGGTAAAGTTAAATAAAAGCTCGGTACTAAGTCACACTTACCTCAGGGTTCCTCATCCTCAGTTCCATGAGAATGTTCGGAGTCAGCGACAGCATGGTGATGCCGAGGTACCGCCGCGACACTTGCGGCGCCTTCGTCGTTCCTACGGAGCGCACTAAATTACTATTTTGTATTAATATTAACTATAAAAACGTGGCCGGGTTATGAAATTCACATTTTTTCTCGTGTGTATTGTGCGTAAGCTACGTTAATAAAAAGAGATAAAAAATAATGGCCAGCTTCGTACGACGTGCCGCCCGCGCAAAACGACTGACTACGGGATCAGCTACGACCTTTGCCGCCTGCCTCTTCCAAGTTGGCGAAGGGGCAATCTCAATTAGGAAATCAAGACCAGAACGAATAAAAAACGGTTGACAGAGGGGGGCAATCTATCGCTGCCCTTATTATAATGTACAACTAGCTTAAGGAAGGTCTAGTCCATGGTATGTTATGTCTATGGCTTAAGAAAATAAAATAGACAGACAGAAGTCAGATCAGATGAAAATGTCAGAATATAAAATATTCCAAGATTTAACAAATTAGCAATATTAATTAAGTTGAAGATATTAAATCAATTAGAGATAACTAAAAATATGCTTTTCAAGTGCTAAACGGTAACTAACAATACATACAAATGAGTCACATGAGTTGATTCAATATCAAAATATAAAACCGGCCAAGTGCGAGTCGGACTCGCGCACGAAGGGTTCCGTACGGAACATTATAGCAAAAAACGGCAAAAAAATCACGTTTTTTGAATGGGAGCCCCCCTTAAATATTAATTTTATCCTGTTTTTAGTATTTGTTGTTATAGCGGCAACAGTGATACATCATCTGTGAAAATTTCAAATGTCTAGCTATCACGGTTCCTGAGATACAGCCTGGTGACAGACAGACAGACAGACGGACCGCGGAGTCTCAGTAATAGGGTCCCGTTATTACCCTTTGGGTACGGAACCCTAAAAAAGGTATGGTTTGTATAGTGTTATAAGACGTAAGTAGACTAAAAGATGTGGAATGAATACCACAGTATAAACATGAGTCAAACGTTCGGCTACCTTATTTAAAATCAAATTAAATACGGCCTTAAATGATGTAGTGTAATTATTGTAAGCGAAAATCAGTTTAATGACTTTGCACTAAAGTTTATAATCCTTTTACAAAATATCGCTTATTTATTTCGGTAAACTCTTACGAGGTGCATTCAATAAGTACCTAGCCTCATCGCCAGAGGGCGCTGTAGTTTCATAAGAGTTTTACCACAGTGTAGCACATTCTTTTTTAATTCTTTTTACAAATTTTCATTCCAATCCCTTCATTTGTTTTAATTTGACAACTTATGGAAGCGAACGTGTCGATCGGTTTTACAAAAATGGAAAAAGAGCAATATCGTTCGGTGATTCGATTCCTATTTTTGGAAGGGAAAACGCGCATCGAAATCAAAGAGCGCTTGGATGCTGTGTACGGTGACTCTTCTCCATCGATGGCCACCGTCAAGAATTGGTTCAACGAGTTTGCACGTCGGTTTTTGATGAACCACATCCAGGTGCACCGAAAACAGCTGCTACGGAGGAAAACATTAAAAAAATCCATGATTTCGTATTGGCAGATCGCCGATTGAAGGTTCGGGAGCTAGCTGAGACTGTAGGCATTTCAGAAGGAACAGTGCATCATATTCTTCACGAGGAACTCGGCATGAGAAAGCTGTCGGCGCGATGGGTGCCGCGTTTACTCACACCAGAAAACAAGCGCAACCGTGAGACCACATCGGAGACGTGTTTGGCGCTGTTTAAGCGGCATCCAGCGGAGTTTTTGCGTCGTTTTGTGACCGTCGATGAAACCTGGATCCACTGGTGGACACACCAGAGACCAAGGAGCAATCAAAACAATGGATCCAGACCGGGGAATGTGCTCCAAAGAAGGCGAAAACTGTAAAATCGGCCGGAAAAGTTATGGCCACCGTTTTCTGGGATTCACAAGGTGTGATCTACATCGATTACCTCGAGAAGGGTAAAACCATTACAGGGCTTTACTATGCCGATTTATTGGGCCGATTCGACGCCGAATTAAAGAAAAAACGACCCCATCTGGCGAAGAAAAAAATGCTGTTTCACCACGACAACGCACCGGTTCACACGTCTGCCGCTGCCATGGCCAAATTGGTCGAATTACGCTACGAATTGCTGCCCCATCCACCGTATTCTCCAGATTTGGCCCCTTGTGACTTCTTTCTGTTTCCTAATCTGAAAAAATCACTCGCCGGGAATAGATATGGATCGAATGAGGAGGTCATCGCCGCCACGGAGGCCTATTTTGCAGAGTTTGACAAAAATTATTTTTCCGACGGGTTAAAAAAGTTGGAGCATCGCTGGGCTAAGTGTATCGAACTAAAAGGAGACTATGTTGAAAAATAAATTGCCACTTTTCCAAAATTTTCGTTTACTTTTTGTAGGCTAAGTATTTATTGAATGACCCTCGTAGGCTGGTGTTGTGCTGTAGTGTTGAAAATTTAAGTTTGTCAGGAAGATTAATAAAAAATATCTGACACGTATTTTTTCTTTTTAATCATGAACATAAAGTGACGACGATATAATGCGTTGAAATATCGTGTGACGTCACGCCGTTAGTACTACTTATACTGACATAGTGACGTTACAAGCGCCCACTCCTGAACTTTGATGCGCTTTAACTTTGTCATGTTTTATTGATTTGGTAAAGCAAAAAATACGTGTCCAATATTATTTGATAATCTCACTGACGGACTTAATAGAATTATAAATTTCCTACCCAGCAAACATTCCAATGACGGTTAAAGAGTTTTATTTGATGTCTTAAATATAAGAACACGAATGGGCGCGGTCCCATTGAGAACTATTAGACAGTTGGCAACTAAACTTTAAACCAATGTGGCCACATTCATAGATGAACTATATAAAAGTCAGCTAACCCGTTCACATTGGCTAGATATTAGCTGGTGAGCTCCTAATACACATTAAGGTCTACAACTATTAATCCGTGCCAACAGTGGACTTCTAGTCTTGAAGTAGACATCAATCTGCGAGGCCGTGGCTTCTCAACGTGAAGAAATACTCGGAACAGTGAGGTCGCTCCGCGAAGCCTGTGAAGCTCCCAGGAAGCTTCTGTGCTTTTGGACGGGGATAGGTTGGCTTTGTTAACCAGAAATCCATCGCATAACGGACCGAATGAGAGTGTAAGTGCGGAAAAGGAAAACCCCATCATCTGCGAGCAAGTAGATTATATACTAGTCGCAGTAGCTGAGTTGGAATTTTAGTAATTAATTCCTCATCATCATTAGCCTATTAATGTTCCCACTGCTGGGACACAGGCCTCCTCTCTGTTAGAGAGGGAATGTGCCATAATCCACCACGCGGGCCCAATGCCGGTTGGTTGATGTCTTTGAATTTTCGATTCTAGGACATGCCGGTTTCCTCACGATGTTTTCCTTCACCGTTTTAGAGCAGTGGTCAAAATCAAATATATTTATTCAACTAAGCCAATAAGCGGCACTTTTGAAAGTCAACAATTAAAAATTAAAATTTACATGTAATAAAAATTGATTCTACCGTGCATTTGGTAAAGTAGCTTGTTATGGAGAAGAACGCACAAGAAACTCTAGTGGTCTGGTGATGAAATAATTTACACAAAGTAAAGCGCCTGCCTGGGTTCGAACCCACGACCTACGACATGTAAGTCGGGGCCGTTACCACTGGGCCACTGCAATAATTAATTGCCATTTCTATATACACTTGCAATTCAAATTGGAGTTAAGCTCATCTTGAAATAAAATAAATAGTTCTCAATGGGACAGCGCCCTTAACACAATAAGCTTATACTTAAATATAAAAACATTGCAACACAAAAATAACAAAACATTTCTTTTGAAGTAAAACAAATTACAAGTCTATCATTAAAAATAATAGATAAGAATAAACAGTCTTTTTTTAAAGTTATCAATGATAAACAAAAAAGCTGCTTAATTTGATAAGCGTATATGCAGGTGTACTTATTATGATAAGGATTAATTTGCAACAGAAAACATGTTATTTAATAAACCAAAAAAGTTTGTTTCATCTTCGACCACACCAACACTTACCATCAGGTGAAATAGTTGTCAAACGCGAGCCTATCGTTTGTAAAAAAACATAATGAACAAAACATAAATTGCTTAGTCAAAATATTCATTAATTCAACATTCATACAATCATACACATTCATAATAAACTTAATCGCTAAGGGCTAACGGTCAAAGGCCACTGAGACACAGTCAAGCAAATATGCAATGTAGGTTGTTAGAAATTTGCTAAACTCTGCGTCAATTTACCCTTATCTTTACACAAAATAAATAATATTAAGCAACATTATCCAAAATCACACTTAAATATCAATTACCTATTAAAAAACTAAAGCTACGCTAATAAATAAGATCGGATTATATGCAACATAATAAGCTTGAAATATTGATGCAACGAAGCATGAAAAATGGGTAAAATATGCATGAAAATTTGAAAAATATGCAATATTAAAGTTTTAGAAAAAGAAAAAAAGGAAAACAATGGTGAGATTTAATTTTTATATTTCTAAATCAGCATACAATTAGTGAATTGTTCAATAATACATGATCAATACCAAAATGTAACAACTTTGTAGAAGATAATACTGCACTAAAACGAAAAATTACTTAACATTTTTATAAAATATTTTACCTGACGGTTTGAAAGCGAAATTTTGGTTATAGAGTTTATTATTTATTTCTCTTATTAACAGGGTGACCTACCGAAAAATATAATATATATAGCCAAAATATCAATCACTAGATATTAGATATAATAAATGCAATTTCCGCTGATAATGGAGTAAATATGCAATTTCATAATTATGCCAATGCATATAATCCGGTCTCTACTAATAAATAATAGAAAACATAGTTAACACAAACACTAATGCAATACAATATCGTGATAGACTTACTCTTCGCCAGAAACTCCTTGACATAATCAATGGGTATAGCAAACGAGATACCAGAGGTCACTTTCATACTGTTGATGCCTATCGCTTCTCCGTCCAAGTTCACTAAGGGCCCCCCACTGTTGCCGAACGTGATTGGAGCATCTGTCTGAATGTATACCATGTCTTTGCCTGGAATTTGAAAAAATATTGTGGTTAAAATGAATCAATTTCCATGGCTGGTTTTTCTAACTCTTTTGTTGTGAAAGTGCGAGTCGGACTCGCGCATGAAGGGTTCCGTACCATTATCGCAAAAAACGTCAAAAAATCACGTTTGGTTGTATGGGAGTCCCACTAAAATATTTAGGATTGTATTCTGTTTTTAGTATTTGTTGATATAGCGGCAGCAGAAATACATCATCTGTTAAAATTTCAACTGTCTAGCTATCACGGACAGTGGAGTCTTAGTAATAGGGCCCCGTTTTTACCCTTTGGGTACGGAACCGTAAAAAGTAGTGATCGACCGAAGGTTCGGTTTCAGTTTCGGCCAGTTTCGGACAAAAAATCTAGTTTCGGCCTTAGTTTCAGCCGCACCGAAATTCACTGTTCGTAAATTGTCGTACGTCGTTCGGATAACTTCGCGGCTAACTCGTGTTCGCTCCAAACTCTTAGAGCAATCTTTAGTAACCGTCGTTTCCAAGTTAGCCTCCTGGATGATAAGAGTAGGGGCAGAGTTCAAAAGAATGGGCTACCTCAAGGTAGTGTACTGGCTCCATTATTGTTCAACATTTATACCAATGACCAACCGGCGAATCCTAACACGGTCCGCTTCCTGTATGCAGACGATCTGGCATTAACCTACCAAGACACTGATTTTGAGGATATTAAGGACAGGCTTTCCATCTCCTTCGAACCTAACCTATCCGTGTAAGCAATGATTTACCGTTCATCCGAATATACCTACGACCTTAGCAGAAGTGCAAGGAATCATAGTAATTTCTTCTGCGACTACAACGCGCTGGGCACCAGCCAGTACGTGTACGACATAAAAAAAATAAAATATGCTGTGCAGTCGGAGGATACATCTAGTTTTGGTCAGCCAGCTAATATGTATCCTCCGACTGCACAGCATAATATTTTTTCTTCTATAAGTCCTTTTAGTTCGCTTTTCAAGCAATCGGGTTTTTTGATTTTTTGAATATATTTTTTTATTTAACATTTTTTTGTTAACATATTATTCGAATTAGGTACATTTAAACATATAAATGTTATATTTTTGAAATCAACTCTTAAACCCCTTTATTTTGATACCCCACACGATGGGAAATAAGAAAAAAAATTGGTCCCCCACAATATGGCGCCCTAAAGCCGCCATTTTTCTATTTTCCAATTTTAATGTAGCCAGTGACACTTGCAAGATTAAGACGAATCGATTGACGTACGAATCATCAAAATCGGCCAACGCGTTTAGTCTCTGGAACACCACATAGGAACAAACATACATAGACTGATAAACACATTACCCTCCTTCGGAAGTCGGGTAAAAAAAAATGTTAAATATCTGTGACCGAAAAACAGCAATCGCTATTTATTGTACGCTCTCGCTAAAGAATAGCAGCGTGGCATTTCTTATCTAAAATTGGTCACAACATAAACTGTGACGATAAGCATACAAGACTGGTTCAATCAATAATTGGATTTACCTCTTAAACCGAGTTCTTCACTAGCTCTTTGGGTAGAACTAACAACACCAGCTGTCACAGTGTTACTAAGAGCTAGAGGACTGCCCATTGCCACCACCTGTAAATAAGATTGATGATGTTAAAAAAAGTAAATGAAAAACAAAAGTGAAAAAAACAGTTGTTCAAACTCAAACTATTAATTAATATATATCCATTCACAGGTACTTTTGAATTGTCAAGGCATTGGTCGGACAGAAAGATGAAAGTTGCTCATACTCGTATCAAAGCATTTATTATTACTATTGTGTCCCATAGCAGAGCAAAGGGGTTCCATTTTTAACCACCGACGGAAAAAGAGGGATGTTATAAGTGTGACGTGTGTACCTGTGTGTTTGTGTATCTGTCTGTGACATCATAGCTCCTAAACGGATGAACCGATTTTGAAATCGTTTTTTTTTTGTTTGATAGGTGACTTTATCGAGAGTGTTCTTAGCTGTTTGATGAAAATCGGTTCAGCCGTTCTAAAGTTATGGACGTTTTATTTAATTATTTCATGTTATAACTATCGACCCTCTATTACGACCCAGTTGGTTCAGTTAACTGCAATTTTAGTGTTGAGAATAATAAATCCACTCATCTACTACACATACATTGCAAACACAAATAAATTTCAGGAACCCAAAATAAAATACGCCAATAGACAAAAAATCGGCACTTAATTTTTTTATTCAAAATCCAATATCTTGTAAACGGCTTAACCGTTTTCAAGATATGGGGTATGGTGTTTCATAGTCAAATCAGTTAGAAATGATGTAAACTACAACCTCTTAAGGTTGCACTAGTCGTCGGCAAGAACTATTTTAGTGCGGGGTTATAAAATGCATGCTATCTCATCCGACAACACGTGCGAAAGAGATAGATGCTTAGATGAGCAATAAGAAGCTAGTTCGCGTACGAATACACACTTTTACAAATTTGTAGCGAAATGGATGATGACTTAGGACGAAAACGAGCGCGCGAAATTTTATAAACAGACCTTTGGGAGTATGGATATCACGATAAAACGACTAAATGTATCTGTTCAAAATAAAAATACTTGCATTGTTGAACTACTAATCTATTCCTGTATGGTGACCGTTTTGCAATTTTACTTCTTCTTATGGTATTTATTTGCGCCCAAATATACGTTAAAATTAGTGTTGAAAAATGGAACTTTCGACGCTCATAACTTTCAAATATATATTTTTTTTTACTTTTTCTTTCCATACAGGGCTAGATAATGATGTGACAAATTGATATAATTTTTTATTTTGAACGTACACCGTCAAACAGTGGAGTAATCGCCAGACTATTTTTGTATGGAAGAATGTTTTACTAGGGCAAAATTAAAGGATCTAAGTCGACTTAAGCTGTAGCCCTGTATAATGAGGTGGACACAACAAAGATCAATTAATTTAATTTATATAACAGAAAAGTGCTAAATCGTCATCTCTTGGACGACTGCCATAAGCCCCTTAACTAAATTGAAATCTTATATTACATAAGATGTATGTTTAACATTGATATTGTAAAGATACACAGAAGAAATTCACTATAAAAATTGTACTACGGAATCTTACTCAATTTAGTCTCACAGTGTCTGCCATTTTAACAATTTGCAGAACTCTAAATGAAATACAAAAGAAGTTTTATTACTATCATAATATTATCTATGTTGTGCATAGAGGTATATGCTTTTTGAGTCTCACAATGTACTAATGTGGATTGTAGCTTAAGAAATAATTATAAGAGCCTATACAGAATATTTTTCTATGTTAATACAAAAAAACTAAGTCTATAGACACAAGAATGTCTTCAGATAAGTTTAAATTTAAGTATGTGGAAGCTAATGATGCAATTATCAGGGTTATTGGACGATTCGCACGAATTTTACTCGCCCGAAAAGTGTGAATCGACTCCTTTTAAAAATATTATTTTTCTGTGGAGATTTGCATGAAGTTAGTTTTCGGTGTGCAAATCAACCACTCCAAAATTATGTAGTAGTATGCATATGTCATAATTATACCAAGTTGAATGATTTGCGCCCTCCTGTACCTCTGAGACAGCTCTTCTAAACTTATTGACTTAAACACAATGTAAATCAGTGTCTGGTGTTGTACAAAAACTATTAAAGCTCCTGCAGAGAAGTGGAGTATTGAGGCCTAGGTTGGTGTTGTGGAATAGAACATGGAGTAATTTTGTGATGGGATGTCCGGGTAGTTTTGAAGGGACTGAATATTGGATAAGTTCTACTAAATCACTGCACATTATAAACCTGTTTGCTACTTTGTAAATGAAAATTAGATCATGCATATGGCGAAGGTCATGCAGTGTTTTTATTTGCAAAAGGTGTAGGTGATGTACATACGGATTGTATAAATAACAGACACTATTGGCTCACTTACTAGCACAAATTAGAGAGGGTTGGAAAGAAGAAAGAGAAGCTTATCTCCTAAACTGGGACAAACAGGCTAAAATATAATTTTCAACAATAACTACTTAATATTTTAAACAATAATAGACTACAAACCCACTCGCCAGGCTGAATGTCTGAAGAACTGCCTAGTTTCATGACAGGCAATCCTTTTACCGGGATGCGGAGCGTAGCCAAATCTGATTTGATGTCCACATCCTCAACAAAACCTGTATGGATTGAGCCATCCTGAAAATGAAAAATTTAATTAAGAAATTTGTTATTCTGCCAATGTATAATGGAAACAATCTATTTTATAATAGCAGGATTAACTTGTAAATGTTATTTTATCCTATTTGCAAAAAATATATATCATTTATTGTTTTCCCTTTTATTGTGTTGTGAGTCTTGCACAGCAAGATACTCAACTGCATTCTAGCAGTTGCCCACAATAAGCATGCCATAGCCTGCATCTCTGTTCCGTTGAAGTTTTTTTTTTTTTTTTATGTTTGCCCCACACTAGGAATTTCTCTTGTATCGTGGGTGCGTTTACAAACATATAAACTCACATACACAAACACCCAGAGCCGGAACAACTATTTGTAGGTCTTACAAATATTTGTCCCGTGCGGGAATCGAACTCGCGACACGCAGCGCAGCAGTCAATCGTTCAACCACTACGCCAACCGTGCGTCCAATTGGTGGACTTTGGCCCGTTAGGTCTTATTTTATTCCCATCATTGCAAAATTACCTATTTATTTTAAATTATCTAGGTTCCGAATATGTTTTAGTAAGTGTATTAATAGACTAGATAGAATATATTTTATTGTACACCAAATGAGTAACACAATAATTTTACAAATACATAATATATAAATCCTTTTCCATCTTTTTATAGTTATTATAAGTTATTGTCATACGGATAAATTAATAAACATGATTAACGTAACGAAAAAAGGGAAACAAGTAAAATGAAACAAATGTTGTGAAACAGAATTATGAGCTGATGCAACAAAATGCTGCTATTGGGCAAACGGTGACAAAACATTATACCTGAACTTTGCTTTTAATTAAAGTAACTAGTTAATTTGTACGACATAAGAATTATATTTACCATTTACATCTCCCGTAACCTGAATATTTATTGGAATTTATCTATGAAAACAATACTTACAAACAGCCGTACATTCACTATGGCATTAGGCTTGTTCACCACAACGTGAGCATTCGTCAATATGAGCCCATCTTCCTTCACTATGAACCCAGAACCGTTTGACAAAGTTACAGGCTGACCAGAAAACAGGTCCAACCGACGACCATCTTTTATCTCTATATACACCACAGACGGAGCCGACACAGCTACCACATCAGCTATAAAGTTAAACTTCTCTCTTCTACCTTTTAAATTGTTAGTTATAACAGTTGCTGCCAACAATTTATCTTTTAAACTAAAATAACCTATCACCCCGGCCGCGACTGCTAAAATTCCACGGTAATAACTATTCTTACTATCATTTCTATTGTTTTTGCTATTAAAAACTTGTATTGCACGACAAGAACATCTAAGGTTTGTATTTATTACGGGTTTTATTTGAAATATACGAGAAAATCTCGAAATATTCATTGTTGATAATGAAAAATTGTCAATACGACAGTGATTGCAAGATGATGAAGTCAGCAACTGTCAAAAAACTCATGATAATGTCAAAATGACAACATAGTGGTGTGAAATTAACGGATAAATAACGATTTGGAAGCGGTTCAACGCGTTATTTTATACAGATTAATAATATTACTCACGTATTATTGAATGAAATTTATTTAATTCGTTCAGTACTTCTTTTCACTCCAGTTTCAACACAATAGTTTGGAAGTGGAAGTGTTAGCTGGAAAAGATGTGATACTGACGGTGACCTTTATTTTTTTATACCTTTACCTATTATCCCGCGGCGTTTCACACGTGGCTCACCCCTCAGTACCGTATTTTTTTTCGGGAGACAAAGTTCAGCGATAGATAGTTCTCGCCAAACTTCTGGGCCGCCCTGAAGTTAGCTTACCGATGTCCTTCCACATCACACGAAACGGTGCTGTTTTTGTATGAGATTTCTTACAGCGCAACCATTGAAGCCAACTTCAGGGCGGCCAAGAAGTTTAGCAAGAACTATACCTACCTATATCATCATTCATCACTTCAGCCGAAAGCCGTCCACTACTGGACAAAGGCATCCCCCAAGTGTCGCCACATCGACCTGTCCTGTGCGTCTCGCATCCGTCAGATTCCCGCCACCTGAAACAAAAGACGACGACAGTCGCCAACGACCTTGAGGGAAAAAAAACGCGCACCCGCGCGACCGAAAATTCTGTAGTTAGTTTTTTGTACTTTATTATTCTTGACTTAAAAAAATGCCTTAGATCAAAATGTATATACATAAATTGCCTTTGAGGTGCTATAAATTTAATTAAAATACGCCGGGCAGTTTTGGTGCGTTTGTTTTTTTTTCTCTTTGTTATACATAACTTTATAAATTAATTACACTATGTTATACGAATAAAATTCAACATTTGTTGGTCTCATTTTAAAATCAGCAACTCAAGGATATCTGCGCTTTAACCCAGGTCATTAGTCCATCTACTTGGACTATTACTTAGTGCAACTCATCATCTTCAAGTCCTAATCCCCCCATGGGATCAGCGGCATTAAGTCCGCTTATGTACCTGTATGTTGCACGAAGTTTTAAATAAATAAACACATCTTCTATTCTGCATGTCGTTCCTCACATAATCCAACCGTATTTTCTTTGACCTTCCTCTCCCTCACATGGTTCCTATATTATAGAAAGTGTCAAGGTCGCATCCGTAATATTCGACCACAAAACTTAGTTGCGGTAGGAACCTGTTTTTAATAAAAAAAAATAAGACGACGACTAACGCCAACGACCTTCTGGGAACAAAACGCGCACTCGTTTTATACCCGCGCGACCCAAAATTTTGTAGATTTTTGTAGTTACTTTACCTACTTATTATTCTATGACTTAAAAAAAAGACTGATCAAAATGTAGATACCTAATTAAATTGTCATCGAGGTGATGTCGATTTCATTAAAATACGCCCAGCAGTTTTGGTGTGATTGTCGGTTTTTGTCCGTTTTAGACATAAATGTACAAATTAATTACACCATGTTATACGAATAAAACTCGAAATTTTCTTAGATCAAATAAAAAAAAATTAAGAAAATGGTCTAATGTAAAATATATTTTTTCCAAAAAATTACGGCTAGCTGTTTAGACGTGATTCTCATTTTAAAATCAGCTACTCAGGGGTACCTGCGCCTTAAGAATTCATGCATAGAACGTGTTTGGATGCATGTTCGCCTTTTTACTCAGATCAAATAAAAAGTCAAGATGGAACGTTGCAAACAACAAAGTGAAGCCGGTTCAAACTAAGCCTTGCAGTACAAATACACAATTACACGCACTCACGTACAACGAAATTAGGCCTTAGCTTGTCCTTCGAGCTTACAGATCAAATAATAAAGCTCAACTGACAAGCTAAAGGGTAGTTTCGTTATACCTGTGAGCGTATAATTGTGTATTTATACGGCAAGGCTTAGTTTGAACCGGCTTCACTTTGTTGTTTGCAACGTTCCATCTTGACTTTTTATTTGATCTGAGCCTTTTTATGTAACAACTAGCTGAACCTCGCGGTTTCACTCGCAACTTTGATTACTACTCTGCTCCTATTAGTCATAGCGTGATGTTTTATAGCCTATAACCTTCCTCAATAATCGGGCTATCGAATAGTGAAATAATTTTTAAAATCGGACCAGTAGATCCTGAGATTAGCGCGTTCAAACAAACAAACAAACAAACAAACAAACTCTTCAGCTTTATAATATTAGTATAGATTACTACTCTGCTCCTATTAGTCATAGCGTGATGTTTTATAGCCTATAACCTTCCTCAATAATCGGGCTATCGAATAGTGAAATAATTTTTAAAATCGGACCAGTAGATCCTGAGATTAGCGCGTTCAAACAAACAAACAAACAAACAAACAAACTCTTCAGCTTTATAATATTAGTATAGATATAATAGTAATCTTTGATGTAACAATCTATTGAGCGCACGAATGAATGTGTCATTTGATATGGCGCCTGTTTATCCTACCTAAAATAGTATACCCTACCCATATTACGCTAGTTATGTGTATGTCTATATCTCACATAACAGGGAGCGAGGTTATTGCTAACAACCGGGCAAGTAGGTAGGTACCTATCCAAATTTTAGGGCTGTCACTGAGAAATGCCTGCATTTGTAGCCAAGTTGACAATCTACAATCGATAACGCTAATAGAAAACGAATCAATGTATGCGACCGACTCATCTGAACGTTAAGTTACGTGGTCAATCCCAACGAATAGAAGGCTTTCCCGATTGTAGAAATAGTTTCGATACGAAACGTTTGTAACTTGGCTGCGGGGCTGGGCTGCTTAAGCAGACTAAAAAGGTATAAACAAGAAGAAAATCATGCTGTGCAGTTGAAGGATACATATTATTCGCGAGCCGGCTGACCAAAACTATAAATATCTACCTATCCTCCGACTGCACAGCATGATTTTCTTCTAGTTTACATCTTATTAGCTCGCATAAGCAGTCGGGTTTTTTTATTTTATTTTCGACTTTATATTTTTTTTTTCTAGTGACTTTTAAACATATACTGAAATCACCTCTAGAAACCCTTCATTTTGATACCACACTTGATGGATTAGCTGGAAAAAAAATTGGGATTACCCCAATATGGCACCCAAAATCTGCCATGTTTCTTTTTTTTAACGTCAGTCGCCACTTGGCCAAGAATACTTGGGCGGTCACGATCTATCTAATGAAGTCTTAATTATAAAAATCCGTTTAGCAGTTTGAAAGATATCAGTTAATTAAGAATATTACATACAACCATACATACAAGATACGCGCGAAAAACATAACCCTTTCCTTGCAGCCGGGTAAAAACTAAATAACACTGCTTAACCTGGGAGTCGAACCCAGGAGCACTTATAGCAGTAGCACCTCGATCAACTATTTTAACGAGGCTGCAGGCCACAGCTTTTATATGGTTATTTCTGTAGTAAAAATTTTAAGTCCGCCTCTGTATAACGTTTGTGAACATGAAGTATTAAATAAATAAATAAGACTTATGACTTTTTTACAATGAAAATAAATAAAGAACCTACTTACGGTCCTTGTACAGGATGCATTCACAGACTACTTAGAGATACTACGTATGATGCATTATTGACCTAAATGTCCTTTGTGCTACTAGAAAAAATTAAATAAAACTTCAAACATCAATAAAAGGTCAATATATTTATAGTTATGTAAAGTTTACAATGAATAATACAATATTTTACAGTAACTTATCTATTGTTTCTATTATAAACAAATATATTTTACATAATCCTAAGTTAAAATAGGAACTATAACTATTTACATGGATTTAAATCCCAAAAAAACTTAATAAGCTCAGAAGCCCAATATTTATCCGTTACTGTATCTATGGTCTCAATAAACACCAAAACCACAGATAATATTAGTAGTAGATTAATATTTCCCGCCATTTTATAAGTCAATCAGATCGATGTGTTGTAGCAACTGTCAGATCGTTTTGCAATCTCTGTTTATTTCTAGGTTAAATTACATTATTTTACAATTTCTCATCTTCAAAATACACATTTACATGATATACAATATGTTTGATTTATTATAATTTACATAATATTCAATGCATTTATTAAATTTTGATAATCTGTAGAACATTAGGTTCCAATAGGGTCACTAAAGTGCCAGTTTTAAACCATTTGAGCTCCATTTGAGGCAATAATAAATTAGTTGGATACATAGGCGGTACAGTTACATGATTGTGATAAACAACTCACAGTATAGCCCTCACCAAACTTAATGGCCGCCCTGAAGTTGGTTTACCAGATGCGCGAGGCACGAAACGGTGCTGTTTTTGTATTAGATTTTCTACTGCGCAGCCATTGTAGCCAACTTCAAGGCGGCCAATAAGTTTGGCGAGAACTATAGTTGATACATAACATTTATGTTGGGTATATAAGATTCAAACATAATCGCGGCTGTAAAGTATACTTGTCTCTGCGTAATATCGCAGGCCTGACCGCCGCTGTCACGTGAATTTGCTGATGTTTTGAGCTCTCATTAAGTTTGAATCGTTTTATTTCTACAATATAACAATTTTACAGGGATATGCATGTGTATAACGTATCTTAAAGCTTGACACTATATTTTCTTGACTATTAAAATTACCATCAGAATACTTTTACCACATATTATTTTTATCATCTTACTCCTTGTCAACATTCCATTTGGTATATTAAATTCATATTGTATTTAAAATAATAAACTTACTAACGTAATTTTCTCAAAAATTAGAACAGAGACACCCAAGAAAAATAAACAATTTCGGTGCATTAGAAAAACAAATGTGCGAATAAATTTGGCATTGAAAACATTTTTGGGAAAACTACGCGGGTCTTAAGTTACTGCTTGGTAAAAAAGAATAGATAATTATGGGGGCGTATCGGAGATTGTGGCAGGCATCAGTAGAAGTTGCATGCCCTCTACCATAGACAGATAATAGACTAAATACCCTCAAAAAATTGACTACTCTGTAGAAAGAGACAAAGTGTTTGTACAGCCAATCCATATCTCTTTTCACATTCTCTATGTCTATGTGCAGAAATAAAATAAGAAAGTAAAGTTATTATTGTGCTTGTTGAAGTATGCCCAAAAGCCTGTGATCTGACTCACGCAGAATTAAAACAAAAGTTGTCTTTCTGTAGAATTCTGAGTATAATCTACGCATTCGTTTCTGCCATGTCAAAAAAAACGCTCAAACTATTTTCCATGTCTATCTTTGTCGTCTACGCGCTTTTATCATGTTAAGGCAGTCAAATGTTGCCAATAAATAAAATAATTTCTACCCTTTTCTACCAAATCTTAAAAAATCTACCATTAGCTCCACTCCTCAGTGAGAATGCTGCCATTACCATTTGCTACACCGTTACCATTCAGCTTACCGTTTACCGTCTTCCCATTTACCGTGTCCCTGTTACCGTTGACCAACTCTTCTGGGTGGTAAGTGTAGAAGACAGTACAGAAGGCTGAGTCGTCACGGGGTAGTTCATAGTTGACGTGTTTAGCTGCAAGCCAGGCTGCCCCCATGGCGCTTGAAACTCGGAGTCTTACTAGTTCGAGCTCTGTTTTTACCTGTAAATAAAGAAATGAGGATATTAAAATGGTGAATATAATGTGGGATCTTTGCGGTAGATTTGATTTACATATTTTTTTCTTAAGGCTTCTTGTGTTGTGCTTGTGTGGCTTGAAATATTATACACGAAGTACCTACCAAATAAAAAAATAACTATTCTGAGACCAAATATACTAATAGTAGCGCCATACTAGCGTTCGAAAATTCTCTTGGAATTGGACTTAACTCGGTTCATTCTTTTGTTTTTTAACTTGGAGAAATGCTCATACACACTGCAACAAATTTTTCGACCTTTTCACCTCCTTAGGAATAGAATTTTCAAAAACCAATAAATACATGCATTCTTTTTATCAATCAAGAGCGTAAATGCAAAATTTCAATTTACAAACTGTAGAAATTTCATACAAACTTTCAATCTCCCCTTTTACCCCCTGAGGGATGGTATTGCCAAAAATCCTTTCTTAGTGTGCACTTACGTAACTTAAGGACCCTCCTTGCCAAATTACATCTTTATACGTCAAGCGGTTTTTTAATATTTCGTGATGAGTGAGTCCTTTCGCTTTTATTTATATAGATAGATAGATTAGAGACCCTGTCGCATGCATTCTTGACAATGACTCCTACTAAAAGGTTATCAGTGCTAACTGGATAACCTTTTAGTAAGAAACATCTAAAGTTATCGTTTTTCTGCCTTTTGCATTTGCATCATATTTTATCGAGTTCAACTTTACATAGTATAAAACAAAGTCGCTTCCCGCTGTCTGTATGTCCCTATGTATGCTTAGATCTTTTAAACTACGCAACGGATTTTGATGCGGTTTTTTTAATTGACAGAGTGATTCATGAGGAAGGTGTGTATGTATAACACACGCGGGTGAAGCCGCTGGCAGAAGCTAGTTCATAATAATTAGTATAGTTAGTTATAGTTAGGCGTAGTCTAGTCCAAGTTCGCGATGAGTGCGCGAGCTGACTAATCACCATATAGAACGAACGAAATGTGGACGCGACGCGATTGGTCACTCGATCCTTGTGTCAACTGACCAACCAATCGCGCGCTCGGGGCCCGCTTGGTAACCAAAGAGACCTAAAAACGACTTGTGCGCATCTAACGACTCTTGCCAAGTTACGTGCCGACAACTATACCTGTCTTACTATTGAAGTTATTTTAATTCTAAAACATGTTGGGTGGAGACCAAGGTTAGTACTATTTAATCTATATAACTTTTGTACTCCATTTCATATCAATGACTTAGAATGATTTATTGTTTATTTTATCAGCTCCCATGTGCCAGATGACCCCGTGTACCAAGCACCCTTGGTCCCATATGACGGGTCAGGACAGTGGCTCCGCCATCTACCACTTTTCAGCCGCAGGGGATAGGGAGAGCGGTCAACTAAACTGTTCACTGCTGCGCTGAAGGATTTCTTCAAGGTTCTGGACTGGAGGGGGCTGATGCCGAATCAACATTAATGGCGAGTACATCACTCACCTTCGGTTTGCCGACGACATAGTGGTCATGGCTGAGACCGTGGAGAGCCTCAGTAAAATGCACGATGACCTCAGTTGAGCTTCCGAAAGAGTGGGTCTTAAAATTAACATGGACAAAACCAAGGTCATGGTGAATGCCCTTGTTGCACCCACTCCTACCAAGATCGGAGACTCTTAACTCGAATTTGTAGACGATTATGTCTAACTCGGATAAACCCAGACCAGTTGCATAGGTCTAACTTCGAGAAAGAGGTCAACCGTCGAATCCGACTCGGCTAGGCGGTGTTTGGGAAGTTGCGCGTATCTTCTCGTCCAATTTACCGCAGTGTGTCAGGACAAAAGTCACTGACCAGTGTGTGTTGCCAGTGATCACCTATGGGACCGAGACGTGGTCGCTCACAATGGGCCCTATCAGAAAATTTAAAGTCGCCCAAAGGGCAATGAAGAGGGCTATGTTCAGAATTTCCTTGCGTGATCACTTCAGAAATGATGATATCCGCCGGAGAACCAAAGTTACCGACATTGCCAGACTTAAGTGGCAGTGGGCAGGGCACATTGCTCGCAGAACGGATGGCCGATGGTGCCGAAAAGTTCTGGAATGGCGACCGCGAACCGGAAGACGATACGTTGGAAGGCCTCCCACTAGGTGGACTGATGACCTGGTTAAGGTTGCAGGAAGGCGCTGGATGCTAGACGCACGGGATCGGTCAATGTGGCGACGCCTGGAGGAGGCCTATGTCCAGCAGTCTTTCGGCTGAAATGATGATGATGACCGGGGGAGAAGTTTTTAACTCGTTCCTGAGCCAACCAATGCGCCTATAGGGATCAAGCAGCTCATTTCGCCATCAACGCCTGGGTCTGACGCGATGATGACGGAATACGGATTATTAGGTAATAACACTTTTTTTAAAACGAACCTTCCTATTCTTCAGCTGTTTCAGCACACCAGGCTTCAGTATATCCCAGCTCTTCCACACAGAGCCGACGCACACCACACGCAGGCGCGGCGCGTCGCAGCGCACGGCGAGCGCAGCCGCGTGCGACGCTAGTTGCGCGCCGGCCTGGGCGAATATGTGCCCCGAGAGCTCGTCGCCTTTGTATGCTAGCGACGACAGTTTCGCGGTCACTCCTGTGGACAAATAATTATTAATTGTTAAAGTAGGTGCAAACGAATGCAAAAAATCGAGAGGTAGACAGTTGATGACGCAGTCCTTCATATAATACAGAGCAATATAAGAATAAAAAGTATGAAACAAGAAAATATGCCCGTGAATTTACCGTGGTCGTATGGTACTTTGCAGAATGTATTGTTTTGTTACGGTAGGTGGCATACGACCACGGTAAAATTACGGGCATATTTTCTTGTTTCATACTTTCTGGAGCGTGATTTTTGAGTAGTCTGGTTTTAGTCTTCGAACATTTTTTTTTAATTTCAATTTGGTGAAACCCACCGACGCACAGCAGTCCATCGAATGGAATGCGATTACTAACGTGCTTATGTCAAGAGGATCATTGTCTGTGTTATTTCATCATCAGCCAGGCAATATTCAACAAAAAAAAATACGGAACCCCTCTTCATGTGGCTGGCCTGAACTTGAGTAACAAGTTTTGCGAAACAGTTTCGCACAGGTTGGTCATCGCAATAATCACATAAACACATGGTTTTTATTTGCAATAGAGCATATTATTGCAATTGGCAACCCATTTACCACACATGGAGTTGATCAACGGGAGCTGAAGTAGTTGTTTTAAAGGAGACATACACATAATCTAAGTTAAGAGTTTAGAGCACGTGTTAAAAGGACTTACCAGCAAACATAGACTTGTCAAAGTGCTTATAAGCATGTGGCAGCAGATCAGCCCTGGTATCAGAATCAAAATGTTCCCTTATAACTTCCCAAACTCTGTCAGTAGGGTACGGTGAGGGTTGCAGGCCATCCACGTCGTCAAACACTGTCTTCACTGCTTTGTGGGCTATCCAGTATGCTGGGGAAACAAGGAGAAAGGATTTTAGGCTTTCTGTGAAGGCGATTAGTTTTCTTTTTGAAGGTATTTGGGTTAATTTAGCTGTTGAGACTATTTACAAAGTTGTTGCAGATATTGCTTGCAGTTGCAGTCTTTACAGGCTTATAGGAGAAAGAAGGAGAGAGGATTTTAAGCATTCTGTGAAGGCGATTAGGTTTCTTTTTGAAGGTATTTGGGTTTATTTAGCTGTTGAGACTATTTACAAAGTTGTTGCAGACAGTGCTTGCAGTTGCAGTCTTTAAAGGCTTATAGGCGACAGAAGGAGAGATTTTAGACTTAATGTGAAGACGATTGGGTTATTTTTGAAGGTATTTGGGTTGATTTAGCTATTGAGATTGTTAACAAAGTTGTTGCAGACAGTTGGACTTGCAATTGCAGTCTTTACCGGCTTATAGCTGTTATCAGATGATTTTCATTTGATTTTCTTACCTCGTTTCTAGAACGAAAACTATCGGAAGATGTATTTTACAATTAGTAGTCAAGCGTGCGAAAACTGCTATGCTTGGCAGCAATTTATGTACGTTTTGCGATCATTTTCGGTCGAGCAACTACTACCGCGCTCTGTCCGCCGCCCGGACCCTTCCCGCACTCAGACCTCATACCGCTAAAGTGATCTATAGATCGTCTACTGCGGAAGACAAACCACGTAGTATGTCAAGTCTCATATTTCGTGGCACGCACTGTACAGTTGTTCTGTCTCACGACGGCGGGTTGGTTTTAGTCGTGTGTGTAGATGCAACAACTGTACCGGATTTCGAATTTTATTGTAAAGTGTTCAATTTGATAAGGCTGGCAATATTTACAGTTGAACACAAAAGTTTGAAGGAACGGGCATTGCAAACTTTTATGAATAGGTTTTAGGAATTGGGGCAAGGTCAATGTCCAACATAGTGGGTCAAGAATTTGTAACCTAGGCAACGAGTTTCAGACCCAACGTAAATTGAATTATGGAGTACTTTTACCCCACTTCTTTCCAGATTATTGGGCATTTCAGCGTGGAAATGACCAATAATATATAATAATAATGACCAATATCTGGAAAGAAGTGGAATTGCACATTGGAACGCTCCAAAAGTGTTAAGGCGCAGATACCCCTGAGTAGCTGATTTTAAAATGAGAATTACGTCTAAACGGCTCGTGGTAATTTTTAGGAAAAAATATATATTACATTAGACCATTTTTTTAATAATTTGATCTAAGAAAATTTTAAGTAATATAAAAAAATCTTTTTTATTACACATACGCCTACATGAGCACTTATAAAACGTCGACAAAAGGTGCACGGTTCGGGTTGGTCGTTTCCTATGGAGGAGAACCGGCAAGAAACTCCATGGTTACTCTTTAAAAAAATGGTTCGATTTTACAATATCTCCATGTTACAGCATTAGTACTTAGATATTGGGGGACAACGTAGGCCAGACAATAAGTTGTAAGAAACCAAAAAAAAAGAGATTATATATTATATAAAAAAGTTAAAGTTATTTATAACATAGTGTAATTAATTTGTATAGTTATGTCTAAAACGGACAAAAACACGACACTCGCATAAACCGTTGGGCGTATTTTAATGATATCGACACCATCTCAAAGACAATTTAAATATCTACATTTTGACCTGAGGCTTTTTTTAAATTCATAGAATAATAAGGAAAGTACAAAAAATTCAACTCTTCTTCTTAATTTTCAATCTAATCTTAATGTATGTAGGTTTTGATTCAAATCAACGGCTGCAACCACTACTTCTTGGTGCTTACATACATCAATATAAATGCATTCTACTAACATAACGAATTAAAAGACCTTTGTAATTTTTGTTTACCTTCTTGCCTGTTTTTTTTTAAAATATAATCTGTAGTCTCGCGCTTGCGATGATGTGTTCTACGGTGAAGCTCGTTTGCCTAGAAAAACCCCATTCACTCTTGATTTAAAGACCCCTAGATTGTAGCTATCGGGAAACATAGACTCCGGCAGGGCATTCCACTCCTTAGATGTACGCATAATAAAAGTGTTCCAAAACATTTTGTGCGTATGGTTGGGATGTCCACCATGTACCGACGACGCATCGCCGTACGTCAGGTAGTCCGATGATGGAATGGGCTGGGCGAAATTAATTCATGCAGTGTACATTAATTGTTGTTAAATAAATTAAAGAAGGTGGGTACATACCACCGCCTTCGTCTCCTAGAAGATATCCCCATCCGCCGCAACCATGCTGTTCTCCGTCAGCTGTCCTCAGTAGAGCGTTGGAACCAGTTCCTGAAAACAATAAAAGAGAATATAAATGATAGATTTTTCAGTGAAGTAGTTTAGCCCTTTATTTTTGGAGAAACATACTATCAACTATTCTGAAACTCAAGAATATTAATATAGGTAACTAAATTTATACTGACTTAAAAAAACGGAGGTAATCAATTCGACACGTATATATGTAATTTTGTTGAAATTGCACAATATTCACATATGTTACTCTATGTTGGATTCTAAACACTGTTTGTCCACGCATTTGTCCGAAACTACTCATCGGATTATGACCATATCTTTTTTATTGCATTAGGTATCTATCAACGTAGGGAATAGTGCAAGTTTCTTCAAAATCGGTCCACCAGTTTTCAAGATATGAACATACAACCGAACGCCTTAGCGACAAACAGCACGAATGTGTAAATTAGGTTATTATGTGTATTTTGTCCGTCCTTTAGGTACCGTACTATAGAACTTGCTCAATTTTTGTGATGTGTACTAAAACTAAAAAGAGAGAACACTAAAAATAAACCGACTTCAAAAGCAAGTCGGTAAATGATAAATGATTTTATTTCTGTAAGTTGGTTTGTACAAACACTTTTACATGTCGAACATATTTTTAAAACTAGATGAGGTCGGCGTTTCCTATCTGACTACTCTGAGAAGAAAGGCCGAAACAAACTCAGAGGTCACAGTCTCTTTTAAAGTCCTGACAAAATCTTGATTAGATCATGTGAAGACCATGTAGACTGATGTCTGAAATGGTCTTTTGAGGAAAGAACCAGCCAGATTGAGTGGACCTGTCCAGTCAGTGCACGCATTTGTCAATAACCGAGCAGCTCAACTCGGAATTTAAGGAGCTCAACGATTCGACGAACAATACCAAAGAAAGGACATTCGGGTAGGCCGCATAAACTACTCAAACTGCCAGACCATGATTAAAAACTAAGATAAATTTAAATATAAACAAAAAAAAAATATCCACATAGTCTTCACATTCACAATAATTAAAATAAAATAATATAATACTTTAAAAAGTAAATATTCTTGTCAAAGCAAGAAAACCAAAAAAATAAAAAAAATATTTATAATAACAAAATGCATAGTGCAAAATATAATAAAAAAACAAAATTAATTGGAGCAGCTCAATCCCAAGCCTTTTTGTCCTCAATGTAATCTTTTGTTGTATAAAACGCTTTCTGGCACAACTTACGTTTAATGAAAGACTTGAATTTATTAAGACTTAGATCTTGCACGTGGCTTGGAAGCTTATTATAAAAGCGTACACATTGACATCTAAACGAGCCACCTATTTTCTTGAGCCTTGTTGTAGGTACTACAAATTTGTGTTTGTTCCTAGTATTTATGTTATGGATATCACTGTATTTTTTAAACAATTTTATATTTTTATGGGCATATAAAAGATTTTCATAAATATACTGAGAAGGCACAGTCATTACATTAATCTCCTTAAATTTCTCTCTGAGAGAGTGTCTCGGGCTTAATTTATAAATTGATCGAACAGCTCTTTTCTGCAAAACAAAGATAGTCTGGATGTCGGCGGCATTTCCCCACAACAGAATACCGTATGACATTACACTATGAAAATAACTAAAGTATACTAAACGGGCTGTCTCTATGTCAGTTAAATTACGAATTTTTCTAACAGCATATGCTGCGGAGCTTAGCTTCTTTGACAATTTATCTATATGTGGGCCCCACTGAAGCTTAGCATCCAAAGTTAAGCCTAAGAATACTGTGCTATTTTCAGGATTCAATTCTTCGCCCTTTATCAACACATCGGTTTTCACCTGCCTAACGTGAGGTAGGGTAAACTTAATGCATTTGGTTTTTTTTTCATTAAGAAGTAAATTATTAACATTGAACCAGTGAACTACTTTTGAGATCGCGCTATTTACATCGTCAGTAACCAGCTGCTGACGTTTAAGTTTAAACAAAAGTGAAGTATCATCCGCAAACAACACTATATCATGGTTATCCTTTATGAGGTAAGGCAAGTCATTAATATAAATAAGAAACAAGAAAGGACCAAGAATCGAGCCCTGCGGGACTCCCATTGTTACCATAGATCCAGGAGATCTTTTTCCATTAACGTCAACGGTCTGAATCCTATTACTCAAATATGAAGTAAGAAGATCCAGAGCGCTGTTCCGGATCCCGTAGTGGCGGAGTTTCCTGATTAGCGTTTCATGAAAATCACATTCAAATGCCTTGGACAAATCACAAAAGATTCCCAAGGCATCGCACTTATCTTCCCATGCATTATAAATATGTCCTAAAAGCTCAACACATCAGTAGTTGAACGACCCCTTGTAAAACCGAACTGTTTGGTATGTAATAATTTATGTTTATTAAAAAATCTTTGCAATTGCTCTAAAATTAATTTCTCAAATATTTTGCTAAACGTAGGTAGTACTGAAATAGGTCTATAATTTGTAGGGTCTGATGTACTACCTGATTTAAACAAAGGTATTATTTTACTATTTTTCATAAGGTCAGGAAACTCCCCACAGTCGATACAATTATTAAAGATAATAGCTAAACTAGGTGCGACAATGTCAATAATAGACTTAGCAACTTCTACAGAATGACCCCACAGATCTGCAGTCTTTTTAACATTTAAAGTGTGAAAGGTTTTAATTATGTCTTTACAAGTAATATGTTCAAAACGAAATTCCGAATTGCAAACATTAACATTTTCTTTTAGCAAAGACTCAGCAACAGAAGGTGATGAGTTTAAGTATTTAGTAGTTGATATGGGAATATCTGAAAAGAAATTTTCAAAGGCCACTGCGACTTGTGAGTCTGATTTTATGATGTTGCCATTAATAGACAGCCCGTAGTCAATCATCGGTGTCGGAAAACTTCGCACACGAAGAGTTCGGTACCATTATCGCATAAAACGGCAAAAAAAAACAAATTTGTTGTATGGGAGCCCCACTAAAATATATATTTTATTCTGTTTTTAGGATTTGTTGTTATAGCGGCAACAGAAATACATCATCTGTGAACATTTCAACTGTCTAGCTATCACGGTTCATGAGATACAGCCTGGTGACAGACGGACAGACAGACAGACGGACGGCAGATAGACAGACAGACAAACGGATCGCGGACTCTTAGTAATAGGGTCCCTTTTTTACCCTTTGGGTACGGTACCCTAAAAAGAACTACCAAAGACACTAGCTTCTGAAACGAAAGTTATTTAGCACTTTTTAGTATTTTATTTTGAATTCGGTTAATTTTTCGTGAAAAGTTTTTATGTAACTTGGTTAGTAGTTGCTAGTTACGATTTAAGGCTGTGGTCAATGTTCTGCCCATGTACAGAAACCTCAAGGTGCATGGGCATAAAAATATGAAGGGGATTCAACAACACTTCAAAAATAAATCAAGCGAACATAATATTCAATTGCTATTCTAATTATAAACACAGCTAATCTGTTTGTTATCAGCGACGAGTATACAATTTGCGCTGGTAAATAAGCTGGAAGAGCTTCGCGATTTTTAACCGATTTCAAAAGAAGAGGATAAGCAATCTGATAGAAATTCTACTGATTTCGCTGATTATAAACACTTCCTTCTGCACATAGTCTCACCAATGAATCCTAGAGGACCATTGTTATCGACTAAATGCGTATGCAACTTTAGTACGCAGTTGCCAACTATAGGGACTTAAGGAGTACTGATATTTTAGCACGTGAATGATAGAACAGTACCACAGTATCAATATGGACGAACAGTACAGGTACTACCGACAAACGCTCGAAACGGCACACTCACACAAACATGCGCATCGACGAGACCGCGACCCGCACTACTACCACGACAGCATTGACCGTGGCGGCCATTTGGCCATTTTAGGACAGATCTGTAACAGGTCGGCCGGGCGCGATGGAGCCAAATGCCCGTGCGCAACTACAACACCGTTAGCTCGAACTTGGAATCGTGTTGAAATAAGCTATCAGATTTCATGTCACAAAAAATACGTCAAATGTATTCCTGTGAAAACGACTGGATCAGTCGGTGTCACGCTCGACCGGTTAGAGGTCTCGTCGATGCGCATGTTTGTGTGAGTGTGCCGTTTCGTGCGTTTATATGTAGTTTCCGTACTGTTTGAAACGTTACTAACCCACAGAATAGATCTATAGATCAACATCAATTCATAATTTCAGCCGAAAGACGTCCACTGCTGGAAATAGGCCTCCCCCAAGCCACAGAATAAATAATAGTACAACTTGTAAGGGTGTACAAGTACAAGTGTCGCCACACTGATCGGTCCTGTGCGTTTCGCATCCACCGGACGCCCGCAGCCTTGACCAGGCCGTCGCTCGATAGACTCCATAGACCATAGTACGAAGTGTTCGATCAATAGATATAAATTAGTATTACCTACCAGTGCTGAAGCACAAAAGGAATGTAGGTAGTAGGTATAGGCACGTAGTTAGGTTAGTGCGAACCTCGTTAGTTTGCGCTTTGATTTTAACCATTAATTTTTGGTTCGAATGCAACACTATAGTTCGCAAAAGCAACTGGCACAAAAAAAAAGAAAATTAATTAATTTGCCTATAACATAGGCAACATGGGATAATTTCGACTTAGAGAATTCACTATCGTTGTTGTGGTGTCGTACGACACCATACAATTTTTAGAAGATTTTGACCATTTTTATAAGTCCACCAATGTTTTCGTCAGATTTGCCTATACTTATGTCATTTTGCGTCAAGTGTGTGTTGCTAGTGATCACCTATGGGACCAGACGTGGTCGCTCACAATGGGCCTTATGAGAAAGCTTAAAGTCACCCAAAGGGCAATGGAGAGGCTATGCTCGAAGTTTCCTTGCGTGATCGGATCAGAAATGAGGATATCCGCAGGAGAACGTTACCGACATAGCCCGAAGAATTGCGAAACTTAAGTGGCAGTGGGCAGGGCACATTGCTCGCAGAACGGATGGCCGATGGGGCCGAAGAATTCTGGAATGGCGACCGCGAACCGCAAGACGATACGTTGGAACGCCTCCCACTAGGTGGACCGATGTCCTGGTTAACGTTGCGGGAATGCGCTGGATGCGAGACGCACGGGATCGGTCAATGTGGCGACGCGACGCCTGGGGGAGGCCTAGGTCCAGCAGTGGATGTCTTTCGCCTGAAATAATGACGATGATGGCGTCAAGCCGCTTCAAATGAAAGTGAATGACCCTGCACGTTAAGTGTCCTTTTTGGTAATCTGGAAGTGGACCCCTGACCAAAGAGCTCCTATCTAAAACTTTTTCTCTCCCATGAATATGCTCGTTTAAAAACCCTGCTAGTTCCTCCTGTAAAATGTTCAGGAAGAGAAATTTACATGTTATAACTTCTGATTCTTACAAGACGACCCCGTCTCTGCCCGTAATCAGTATTGTTGATGCGAACCTCAAGCACGAAGGTTAAGGGTTATCTAGCAGCCTCGTTCAACGTCCTAGTTGATCGCGACCTACTTCTGTCTATCATAACATTTTTACCAGATGGAAACGTGTCTGTAGACTGTCACTCTTGTTATCCTTGATAGGACAGATATTGATTGATTTATAAGTAAAACAATGGAGTTTGCTACTGGTCATAGTGTAGCCAAGTAAAAATAATAAGTTAGTAAACCTGATCGAATTGCAGTCAAAGCGGTCGGTCTTAGCACAGTATAAATATGGACGAACAGTACGGAAACTAGCTACAATCGCTCGAAACGGCACACGCACACAAAAATGCGCAACGACGAGACACCTAAGCAGTTGTCGCCATACTATCAGTAGTGCGGGCCGAAGTCGGTGTCGAAAAACGGAAAACAATAGGAAAAGAAAGTTACTTTTCGCTTTGTAGTGTTTTGTTTTGGAAGACGGTTTGATTTTTTTTTGTTAAAAAGTTTGTTATTTATCTCTTTTTTGTTTTGGTAGGTACCTCCAAATACCATGAAAATCCATTTATAGCCAAAGTAAATCAGCCCAAACACGACTAGGATCCATTATTTTATTTCGGATTTCCAGTGCCTACCTTCCGGCTTCATCATCAGATCAGTTCGATGTTACCATTTTCATAAATACCATTTATTTAGAAGTATTTGTTTTATCATATTAGCTATTCGATATATCTTATACCCGTGACATACTTAGCACTAAGGAGTTCCAGTGGCCAACTGTGGTCTTCTTCATCAGTTCCATTTCACCAAATGACACTTTCTGAGTGTAAATTATGGCATTGTTGATAAAATACCAAAATTGCTAAATGTGCCTATAATATTTGAGGAGTTCCCTCGATTTCTCTGGGATGCAATCATCAAATCCTGGTTTCCTTATCATAAGATATCTTCTTTCCAACAAAAAAAGAATAATCAAAATCGTTTCATAAACGACGAAGTTAACCGCGAACACATAAAATCTTATATATAAAATTCTCGTGTCACAATGTTCGTTCCCGTACTCCTCCGAAACGGCTTGACCGATTCTCATGAAATTTTGTGAGCATATTGAGTAGGTCTGAGAATCGGCCAACATCTATTTTTAGTTAGGGTAGGTAGGGTAGGGTATGTAGGGTAGGGTAGGTAGGATAGGGTAGGAAGGGTAGGGTACGTAGGGTAGGGTAGGTAGGGTAGGGTAGGGTAGGGTAGGTAGGGTAGGGTAGGTAGGGTAGGTACGGTAGGGTAGGTAGGGTAGGGTAGGTAGGGTAGGTAGGGTAGGGTAGGTAGGGTAGGTAGGGTAGGGTAGGTAGGGTAGATAAATGTTTGGTGTTTTTATGGCAAAAAAAAGTTTGCCGGGTCAGCTAGTATATATATATATACGGTCGAATTGAGAAACCTCCTCCTTTCATTGAAGTCGGTTAAAAAGCAAGAAATTACTATTCTAGGCCCTAAGATGTATTTGTAATCGAACTACCCACCCAATAAGTTTCTTTTTGTGCTTTGTTTTATCATAAAACCAAAATTACTTCTTACATTATTTCTGTCAAGAGCTATTCTCATTATTATACTAAACTCAAGGTGGTATAATATACCTACCCTTGAAATCGTTTAATTGCCTTTTGTTAGATGTCCTTTATTATTGACCGGTCACCACAAGGTTGTTTTAATTTAAATATGAATAAATAGTCTTAGTAAAACTGCCAATTGTTAGAAAAATAGAATTAGGTTTCTTTCGACTAAGAAATTGGATTATGTATGGCCTTGTTGAGCATTTGAAATATTTATTTGATTCGCTTTTAGCACGCGAATAGGGAAAACATCATCATCATCAGCCTATTAATGTTCCCACTGCTGGGACACAGAGGCCTCCTCTCCGTGTGAGGGGATGGGCCGTAATCATGTCACATGTTTTCGAATTTTTGGTTCTAGTACAGGCCGGTTTCCTGACGATGTTTTCCTTCACCGCTTCTGGGAGCGTTGGTGACTAATAACCCACGGCCATGGGCGGCCGTGGGTTATAAGTCGCGGCCGGTGCCACTGGGCCACCACTGCTCCAAGAAGAACAAAAATAGTTTCAATTATTACTAGCAGATGTCTCCCGGTTTCACCCGCGTAGTTTCCGTTCCCGTGGGTATACAGGGATAAAAAGTAGCCTTTGTCACCCGGGGATAGTGTAGCTTCCCAACGGTGAAAGTATTTTTGAAATCGGTCCAGTAGTTTTTAAGTTTATTCGTTACATACAAAAATACAAATCTTTCCTCTTTATAATATTAGTATAGATATGTAGTATACTAGCTGACCCCCGGGGCTTTGCTCCCGTCAACTAGCTACCCTGTCTGACCTGCCTGCACATGCCTACCCTGCCTACCTACCTACCTAATAATTTTTATCTATCATCAATAGTTTTCTCAGCGCACGCCAAAGAATGAATTTTATAGGCAACATTTTGGTACCTTGGGTAAAATTATTGCAATTTTCATAAGGATCTCTATTTTTTTTGAAAATTTATTTTAGCCTATGACACTCAGCAATAATATAGCTTTCTACTGGTGAAAAAATTATCAAAATCGATTCAGTAGATCCCCCAGTAGATTACCCCTTACAACGTCACAAACTTTACCTAAGAGGTAAAGTTTGTATATAATATAATAAATATTAGTATAGATATAGTATAGATTTCATAAAACTGCAATGCCTTAAACTATCTGCATGCAGAAACAATTTAGCTTCAAACCGTTAATTAAAAGGATAATTACTTTCTGAGCGTAGTCAACAAGGTTTCGGTTAATTTTAAATTCGACAGTCAAACTTTTCATATCTAACGTTTAACTTTATTATTCAGTCCAATTCTTCTGACATTGCGAACAATTGAATATTATTTTCAACACTCAAAATGATCTCACGATTTGTTTCGGTGCCTCGTTAAAAGTAGAACAGTGATTTCAATCAAAATTCTACATAAATTCATTGCAACTTGAATTGTGATTTAGAATGATTTCGGGTCATGAATATAAATGAGTTAATTAACTTCTCGGAACCGAAGAATTTTGATGCTGCAGCGATGATAATCGAGGTCCGCATAAAATACATACGTCATCGCGTCTTAGCAATAATTCGGACACTCTTTTACGCCCCGTGAAAGACTGAAATCATCCCAAGGGTAAATACCTGCGGCATAAAAAATCCGTCTATAGTTCATAGTATATATAATGTCTATAGTTCATAGTATATATAATGTCTATAGTTCATAGTATATATAATGTCTATAGTTCATAGTATATATAATGTCTATAGTTCATAGTATATATAATCTATAGCATAATCCATCAAAATTGGTCCATCAGTTCAGACGTATAAAACTTAAAAAAATAACCCGAATGCTTAAGAAGCGAACTAAAAACACGTAAACAAGAAGAAAATCATGCTATGCAGTCGGGTTTTTTGATTTTTTACCCGACTGCCAAAGGAGAATAATGTGTTTATCAGTCTATGTATGTTTGTTCCTGTGGCGTTCTAGAGACCAAATGCGTTGGTCGATTTTGATGATTCTTACGTCAATCGGTTCGTCTTAACCCTGCGAGTGTCACTAGCTACATTAAAATTGGAAAACGAAAAACGGCGGCTTTTGGGCGCCATATTATAATGGGTGTCAAAAATTTATTTCCCTTCCAAACCCATCGTGTGGGGTATCAAAATAAAGGATACGTTTAGTTATGGTCAGCCAGCTCGCGAAAATGTATCCTCCGACCGCACAGCATGAATTTCTTCTTGTTTACGTCTTTTTAGTTCGCTTTGTAAGCAGTCGGGTTTTTAATTTTTTCATTACCTTTTTTTAATTAATTTATTTATGGAGCTATCTTATTGAAGAATAAGTGGCGTTTATGGAGAAGACTGAGTGATGCAGGTTTATGGGCACTTGGGGCTGTGCTTGGGGACTCCAACAACTCGGCAGTCGGGTAAAAAGCCCGCGAATTGTCGGTTCCATATCGTTTAAAAGTCCAAATGCGTCCAAAACACTAAAACTAGTTCTATCTAAGTAGGTATTATGGATATCAGCTAATAATGATTCACAAACATTAGCATAAAAAGTTACATCAGAACAACACAAAACTTTACTACCTACTTTACAACTGGTTTTAACCAGTTCCTTAAATTAAAAAAAAATTGGCGTTATTCAAACCTGATTTAAAAAAAAAGATTTTTATGAACATTATAATCGTTCAATGTGATCACGGTTCACGGCATTAGATTGTCACATTATACAAATAATAAGTCATTTGACTGGTTGAAATTATTTGTGTCATGGTCGTTACAAGCTTCCTCATATAACGGCATTTTTATTTGGTAATCGGTAACTGGTATTATTAGATAAATATGGCATTTGTAATGCTAATTAAAAACTTTATTTCAAGCCTCTTTCGAAAATAGAACAAGAATTTAGGTACGGTAGTGTTTCAGCCAAGTTCGGTAAAGAAATGGGCGACGCATCACATACCAAACAGAGGGGCGGTGTGTTTGGTAAACATTTTTTACCTGTTTGCCGCAGACAGTGGTTATTACCTACTTACATTATTATCTACCAGTTTTTTTGTTTGGTTGCTAATTTATTGAACCGTAAAGTTATTTTGAGACAGACCTTCACAAGGTCTACGAATTTATTGACCCGAACTACGGGGAAGTTTTAAAATCAACGAAACGATAATGATATCTAAATACAAACAAATAGATTTATCTTAAATATGTAGTTACGTCACTGAGCCAACTGAGCCATCTGTTATGCAACGCCAAAGGTCCTTAACCTTTTACAATTTAAAGTTTGCATACGCATAGCAAACATCTATGTTTAATGGCATTTATCCTTTAGCGGTTGCGTATTCGCTATGCAAGGAAATGTGTATATTTGTACGTACAAGTTGATTTTGTGTTTACAAATTTTTCATTGGTATTCCGACGATAAAGGTATTATTGTTTTGAAGTAGACATTGTGCCTTAACCTGAATTTAGGTAAGTATTTTTGACTTATCTCTGACAAGACACTTTTATTATATTCCTCAATCAAGACAGTTCTGACGTAGGTATCTTGTATGACAACAAACACAGTAGAATAACAGGTTATTACACAAATACCTATTTGCAAAAAATATACAACAGCTGTTCAATACGAGCAGGCTTCTAATCTTATCACACGCTCTAAACGTTGAAATAAAAACATCCGAGTGTTGAATCAGACGATTTTTCTGTTGATAAACAATGTTTTATTACTTTTTTTATGTAGAACACTGTGTGTCTGATCAAAGACCGATAAATGTCATTTTTAACAGACTTCAAAAGGAGGTCCTCAGTTTGACCTGTATGCATGTTTGTCAGCGATTTGCGCGATTGGCTTAACCAATTTTGATGCGGTTTTCAGAAAAGTATTTGTTACATTCTGGAGAAGGTTTTGGTATACAACAAAATCGGTTAAGCACTTGTCAAGATATGGAGCATACAACCGAACTCTTCAGCGACAAACAGCACGAATGTGGAAATTCAGTTATTATGGGTATTTTGGCAATCCTTCAAGTATCTTACTATGTATCTTGCTCAAATTGTAGTGATAGTGAAACAATACTAAAAAGAGAGAAATAAAAACTTCTTCGCACAAAAATGAACCGACTTCGAAAACAAAACACTAACAAGTAAAATTTCAAAATCTAAAAACCCCCGACACATTTTTATTTCATGCTACATAATTTATCTAGTACATAGTAGATACGCTTCGATCGGCAATCTATTGAACACGTAATTATGACACGATATCTTGCGAAAACACCCCGATTCAAACAGTATTACGCCCATAACTTTTGAACGGCTGAGCCGATTTTATTCAAACATGCTAAGAACACTCTCGACAAAATCACCTTTCAAACAAAAAAAAACTAAATCAGAATCGGTTCATCCGTTTAGGCGCTATGATGCCACAGACAGACACACAGATACACATCAACACACGTCAAACTTATAACACCCCTCTTTTGCCGGCGGGGGTTAAAAAGTGCCGAAGAAAACTTTCGTTTCGGAAGTCACTGCCAAAACGATAAAAAAGATGAGTTTTCCGGTACCTAATAAGTGGTCTCATTATTGAAGATAATGCGATCGGAGCCGCGGTCAGAAACTAGTGGCCATACGTAAGTTCAAGAAAAGCATTTGCTAAGTTGCATAGTCTAAAACTACCGGCCGTAACCGGTTACATCGCCACAGAGTTGGAAGTTCTTCCTCATTGAATCTTCTAGCTGTAATTTCAGTTCAAATGTTCATTCTCAACATTATGTCCGTTGACTGTTTTGTCGTTCACTCACGGGTTCAATAGGAGTCAATTACTCTCATTCAAAAAATGAAAGGCATTGACCGTTATATCAACGGTTACTTTTCGTAGACTAGCGACGAAATAGAACTTACGGCTAGGTACTATAAAAAAATAGATACTAGTGTTCTGCTGTAACTTAATATACTTCGTCTTCTTTGCTCGCTCTTTTGGGTTGCCTATATCCGACCCTGGCAAATGGTAAAACTAATTTTGGTTACTCTTCTCTTCAAATCGGAACTCAGTCATGCATGCATAGCATGCTAGTCGACTATTCTTCCATACAAACGTAGTATGGCGATAACTCCACTCTTTGACGATGTACGTTCCAAATAAAAAATGATATAAATTTGTCACATCATCTATATAATATTCCCTGTATGGAAACAAAAAAGTAAAACAAAAATTTGATAATTATGAGCGTCGAAAGTTCCATATTTCAACATAAATTTTAACGCATCTTTGGGCGCAAATAAATACCATAAGAAGTATTTTCATGATATCTTTACTCCCAAAGGTCTGTTTATAAAATTTCGCGCATTCGGTTTCGCCCTAAATCATAATCCATTTCGCTACAAATTTGAAAGTGCTAATTCGTACGCGAACTAGGTTGTTACTGTGAGCGGTTGTTAGTGTGATGAGTCACAGCATCTATCTCTTTCGCACGTGTTATCGGATGAGATAGCATGCATTTTAACCCCGCGCACAAAATAGTCCGTTCCGTCGACTAGTGCAACCTTAAGCTTCGGTCTTTAGGGAACTCACAAAGCATTTTAAAAACCTTTTTTTTCCATACAATTATATCTTAGTTTCCAAAAAGTATTTCAGAAACTCACCAGCAATCAGCACCATCCCTCCATTAGGAGCTCCCGTAAACAAGGATCCAGCAGTATCAGAAGCCACGTAGATCGCCTTAGCAGCATTTCCGTCCCTTTCTTTCACACGGGCAGCTAACTCTGAATTACTGCTCTCCTGCTCGCACCCAGACAAAGTCAGCCCCTGAGGAGGTAAGGACGAATTGATAGAAGCTAATAGAACTGATTGATGAATGAGGTCAAGGAATGAGTTGAAGTAATTGATGAATGCATCTTCTGGAATGTTCGGTCTATTTTTATGAAAATAACTAGCTGTCCCAAGCGGCTTCGCTCACGTCTACTGGCTACCTACCTACCCATCTGCCCTACCTACCCTACCCTATATACATGATTGTTGCGTAACTTAAACCGTTTACGCAGCACACGCAACGGAAGCTCTCAATTTTTTTTCCCGTTTTCGCTACATTTTTCATTTATGCTCCGTTCCTATTGGTCGTAGCGTGATGTTATATAGCCTATAATCTTCCTCGATATATGAGCTATCCAACACAAAAATATTTTTTCAATTCCAACCAGTAGTTCCTGAGATTAGCGCATTCAAACAAACTCTTCAGCTTTATAATATTAGTATAGATAGGATGTGGGATACCACAAGTAGATAATGGTAGCACTACCCACTTTAGGAATATATTTATAGAATGTGGACATACTTATAAGATGGTATTATGTACTGTGGTTTAAAACTTCCAAGTGTTTGACCCTCTATTTTTTGGTGGTTGTCTCGGGGAGGTCATCTATGTCAATAAGACTTTTCAGCACGCAGTCTATACTGATAAAACTGGGCAGATCTTGACCGATTTAATAAAGCCCACCACGTTTTCTAACAGACTGGCAATCTGATGGTGCGAAGGGACCGCCTCTTATAGACATCTATAATACCAGAGGCATCGCAGATGCGTTGAAATCTTAGATAAAGCTGAAATGTGTCACGTGCACAGGCAAGTAATTATAGAATTACTCAAACAGACCGCAGAAATAGATATTGCGGAGATTACTCACCAAAGAATCCAAAGGTCTGTCCCTAGGTATGTTTGCATTATCTTTAGCTAAGTGAAGCATATCAATGATCCGCTTAGCACATTCATCAATGCCCAGAGTCCAATGGTTGGTGCCAGGTCCTTTAGTCCTGCCCACAACTTGGCCTGTCTCGTCACATATCACGAGGTTGGAGTGGGTTGCGCCCCTGTTGAAGAAAAACATTCTGGTTAGCATAAGTGGTCATCATTGTGTGAAAGCTCGTTTGATGCTGGGAATTCGGTGTTGATAGAGCTGTATGGAAGAAAAAACGTTAAGTCGATCTCAAATAAAGCATGGATAAAGCAGCACGGTGTGAGTTCTCCACTGCAGGAGACGCCACGGGCGTCGGGAGTCGCAAACCGATTCCCGGCCATCGCAGGCGCGGGCTTGCGGAGGGCGAGTAACGGGTAGTTCTCCGTCCGATAAGGACAGTCGATGGCGCGTTGTGTTCCACGCGCGCCTCAATGATATGTCAGCAAAATTGACGGGGACCGCTAGGGCCGATGCCTGTCTGGGTCGCGGATAAATTTGAAAAATATTTACCGCGGCCCTGGCTCAAGCAACTGATAGAACACGGGTGGGTTTTAGTCAGTAAATGTCTGACACGCTCTCCCGCTTAACCTAGAGCGGGCAAAGTCATCGGATGATATCCCACGCAAAAAAAAGAAAGTCGCATCCATTTAATAACAGCCATCCTGTTAATACATCATCACTAACTAGCTATAATAATCTCGGGCCTAGTATTAGGACCAACGTATTCTCTCTAAAAATATCAGGGGTGCGGTAGTGCCCCGCCAAGTCATATGCAATTTATATGTCATAACAGCAACGTCATTGCATTCAGTAAATAACAGGCTTCTATAATACCTATGGTAACCTAGGTATGCATTTTGACGTAGTTTGCTTTATTAGTTTTTCATAAAATGCAAAACAAACTGAAGTATTTTTCCTAGGTATGTGATAAACAATATTACAGAGAGATATTATTAGTCCCTACATACTTAGGCATGATTTACGACATGACTGAGTTTTTAGAGTTCCGTAGTCAACGAGGAACCTTTATAGTTTCGCCATGTCCGTCCGTCCCCAGCTTAGCTCAACGACTCTTAATACTAGAAAGCTATAATATGGCATGGACCTTCATATTAATCATATCTTTTATTTTACCTCCAGTACACGTAAAGTGGAGATATTTTTTTTTATACGTCTATGCCATAGTGTGGGGTATCGCTGGATAGGCCACTCAAAAATATTACGGGTCCGTGAAAACCATTTTTTGATTCAGGGATCCGTTTGCGTAAAATTAAGTTTTAAAAGGCAATTTTTTGTTAGAGTCAAGTGTCTTCCCCCTTGCCAGCTAAATGGTTGTTTTGGCTATGTGAAAAAAATCTCGGCAGTAGTATATATAGCGAAATTAAAACGAAAACTATCGCAGCAAAGTAGGCTTTACAAGTTTACGAGATAGTCGACAAACTTATTAAATTTAATTGGCAAAGAAAAACAAAACATTTTGATGTATGGTGGGGACAACAGTTTTCGAACGGCAAAGTTAATTTTGTACCTTGGTTAGAGCACTGTTCGGAGCTTTCATTGTTTATTGTTGTATTAACGTTAGTAATGGTGAATGTAGCTGTTTATACGGAACCCTAAAACTAAAAACTACAAATTCAAAGACATGTGACATCTACCAATCCGCACTGGGCCCGCGTGGTGGATTATAGCCCACTCCCTATATGAGAGGAGGCCTGTATCTCAGCAGTGGGAACATTAAAAGGCTGTTGATGTGATACGGAACCCTTTGGGCGCGAGTCTGACTCGCACTTGGCCGTTTTATCCGGTTGTTTTTGCCGGTTTTTTTCATTTAGACGGATAAAAGATACCATTGATATATTATGGGTTTTCTGTTCATTTATATGAATAACATGACGTAATCTAATTCATACTCAAAATTGGCAATTGTGTCCGATTAGCAAAATTCTAGTTGCTCCTAATCTATTAAACGGCCAACTCTCAGGTATATATAGGGTCACGATAATAAATTATTTCTTTGATTGGCCAGATGGCCCAACATTTAACTTATAGGGTTATTTTTACCGCTTGATTAGTCAACCATTGAAGGTGTACTGCACTGACTGGAAATATAAGCACATTAACCACCCTTTTGTTCAACAACAGATGCTTATATGACCGCTGTAAAAACGTTCCAATCAAACGTGCTCAATCATTGCCTGTGTTCAAAAGTCTCGTAAAGGAACATTACCTGTCACTGTCTTCGTCTTAGCGTGTTGGTTTGTGATTGTGATTATCAATAGAGTAATTCATAATTTATTTTTATTGCCTTTATTTAGTATTTATATAAACGTGCCCAATCATTGCCTGTGTTCAAAGGACTCGTAAAGGAACATTACCTGTCACTGTCTTCGTCTTAGCGTGTTGATTTGTGATTGTGGTTATCAATAGAGTAATTCATCATTTATTTTTATTGCCTTTATTTAGTATTTATATAAACGTGCCCAATCATTGCCTGTGTTCAAAAGACTCGTAAAGGAACAAAACCTGTCACTGTCTTCGTCTTAGCGTGTTGATTTGTGATTGTGATTATCAATAGAGTAATTCATCATTTATTTATATTGCCTTTATTTAGTATTTATATAAACGTGCCCAATCATTGCCTGTGTTTAAAAGACTCGTAAAGGAACATTACCTGTCACTTTTCAACTTAGCGTTTTGATTTGTGATTGTGAGTCATTTATAATTTATTTTTATTGCCATTATATTATGTTATTACACAGCATATGTATGTATCTGTGTATCTATCATAATATAGTATTTTAACAATGTTAATGACAAACCCACTTCAAGTCCAGACAATTATTGTCCATACCAGGTTGCCTGGAAGAGATCGCGGAATGCGATAAGGCAGCCCATTGTATTTGTATTAATTTTAAGTTTCTTATCTTTCTGATACTCTTTCAGTTTTTGTAAACAGTTTGCACAAACACTGTGCTGAGAAATGAACAATTGAACATCCAGTCTGTTTTAATGAATCATTTTTCAAACACGAATAGAATATCAACTATCCTTATTTCACCAAACACGACAGATAAGTATACGGTATCGCCGACATAATTATTACCTACATGCATAATCCCGTTATTTTCCACATACTAGCATTATGTAATACATGCAACAAGTATGTGTAATGCGAATATTGTATGCAAATAAGTGATAAAATACGCGTAAATTGTCATTTCATAGTATATTGCCGTGGTATTACCATTGCCAAGGACAAAATAACAATATGGTCGCTCGTGTTATCAAGAGTGACGTCACACAACATAAACTTAGTGCAATTTGTAATTGTGGATTAAATCTATTAAAGAGGAAAGATTTTTTGTTTGTACCGAATAGGCTCCGAAACTACTGGAGCGATTTTAAAAATTCATTCACCTATGGAAAGCTAAATTATTCCCGATTAACATAGGCTATAATTTATTTTCAAAAATATTTTAGTACCTTATGAAAATTGCAATAATGTAACCCAAAGTAGCAAAATTTTGCCTATACAATTCATTAATAGGCGTGCGCTGAGAAAACTATTGATGATACATAACAATTATGTACTACATAATTAAAGTAGCTACTCAATCAAAGTCTGCGAGAGAATATATGTCACTATCAAAGTTAAGTCACAAATGCAGCTTTTGTGTTCTAAACTTGAATTACATCGCCGGTAGAAACAAAAGTTGGTTACCTACATTCGTATTGTAGTATTCATTCTTATTCAAATAAATAGTTTAACAAATTGGTAGGTAAGCAGGATAGGGTAGGTTGTAGGTGAGTAGGTGGTAGGTAGGTAGATAACCAGTTGACGGGAGCGAAGCCGCGGGGTTCATTTAATGTTTTCATATATCAGAGAGTAAACATGAATTTCTAGCACGGTAGTGTTCCAGTCAAGTTTGGTTAATTTATTTAAAATTTATATCCGCATTTTTTTTATTTGACCTTTGATTTAATCTGTCTTTTGTTTATTCCACTTCCTTTTCCAATATGATGAAAAATTTATCATATCTAATCTTAGAAGCACTTAACAGATATATAACATCATTTGTACAGTCAGATACTAAGTCTACAATCTATATCTTTGTGATAACCGAATAACAAAAATCACCCTCAATTGCATTATCAAACAGATAAAGAAATTCAGTGATAAGAAATTCATTGATTGCAAAAACTGCCAAGTTCAAGAAAGCGACTACAAGGCTTTATTTTTATCATCTGAAGAAGACAGACACTAACAGGAGCTTAGGGTGGCTTGAGGATTAAAGTATTGACCTAAATTCGTTTCAAGGCTACCCTTTTTCATTCTATCATACTAATATTACCGTGTTTTTTTGTACTTTCCTTTCCTTGTGGTCCATGTCATGTTGTTCTATGTTTCCTTATTATTCTTAAACTTCATACGCCCGGCGGTTATGGTGCGATTGTCGTGTTTTTGTCCGTGTTAAACATAACTTTACAAGAGATGAGGCCTGTGTCCCAGCAGTGGGAACATTAAAAGGATGATGATGTTGTACGAATAAATCACAAAATTTTCTTAGATCAAATTATTACGAAAATGGTCTAATGTAACGTATATTTTATCATTTTTTTTTTTCAAAAATGTACTACTGACTTCAAATAAAAACACTACAAAGGACAAAAAAATACTTCAATTTCGGCAGTCGACGTTCCTGTTTTCGTTTCCATTTCAGAATAAACTTCTTACGAACAAAAAAAGAATTTTGCAAATCCGTTTATATTCTATAATATGTACATTTAATAACACCATTGTAACAGTGTTTTCAGCAAAAATAAATAATTAGATTTAATTTGATTTGACGGCTTTACGCCCGAATATACATAAAAATAATATAAACATTCGAATTGAGAAGTCGGTTTAAAATTACGACTAGCCGTTTCAACTATATAGTTATAGGGAGTATAGGGAGGCGACTAGGTAATTAATATAGCTATTTTCACACAATATGTCTCATGGCTCGTCCCAAATAACAATGTAACTGTTGAAATATACTTCTAAAGTACACTTTTGTCCAACATTTTACCACCACCATGTATGTATGTTTGTAGTTGTACGTATTTTCACCCAACCGGTAAATCATTTTCCTCTTTATCTTGATTTACACGTGTTCAAAACAGACGTAGGTATCATACAGTTAATTTCAATGCGGGTGACGCATCACCTCTTCACCACATTTACAATTACTTAGTACGCAGTTCACGTATGTTTCGCAGTAAAGTCGTGATTTGGTTTTTAAGTCTGCATTTTATCTCATTTGGAATGTTCTAGTATTTGAACCTTTCTCTTTGTTATTTCTAGCTGCAGTTTTTCTTTTAATGTTTACGTTTTAAGAGGTCGTAAGTACTGTCCAGTAATCAGTACGGTCCGCAGGTTTGTAACGTAAGAAACAGCAATCAGTAATCATGGCGCGATGATAAATGATAATGACAAATGATTTTATTTCTGTAAGTTGGTTTGTACAAACACTTTTACATGTCGAACATATTTTTTAAAACTATATGAGGTCGGTGTTTCCTATCTGACTACTCTGAGAAGAAAGGCCGAGACAAACTCAGAGGTCACAGTCTCTTTTAAAGTCCAGACAAAATCTTGGTTAGATCATGTGCAGATCATGTAGACTGATGTCTGAAATGGTCTTTTAAAGAAAGAACCAGCCAGATGGAGTGGACCTGTCCAGTCAGTGCACGCTCAAACGTCGTCGTCTTTATGTCATAAAAGTCGGAATTACCTACAGTGTAGGTATGGTAGGTCCTACACAATCGTTTGTTAATCGCTCGCTGTATGTGAAATGCACTTATTTCTAAAAAAACCGCCAAATACTTTAAAACTTCTGTATAGTACTAGCCAAACTTCTTGGCCGCCCTGAAGTTGCAAATGCATGTATACTACACATATAAAACTTCCTCTTGAATCACTCTATATATTACTAAAAACTGCAATAATATCTGTTGCGTAGTTTAAATGATCTAAGGGTACAAACAGCGGGAGCGACTAAAGTAAATTAAGATGACTGGCTGATATTTTAGGCTTATTTCTTTAGATGGCCTGCCCCCCCCCCCCTAGCCAAGTTACAAACATATCGTATCGATATCTCTTTCTACAATCGTTAACGCCTTCTATTTGTATGATCTGACCACGTGACTTAACGTTCAGGTGTGTCATTCCCATACATTGATTCGTTTTCTACTGGCGTTATCGATTGTAGATTGTCAACTTGGCTAAGATCAACTTGGATAAACTTTTCAAACCCATTTGAAGCTTCCATTTGCTTAGCAAATTAGTATATTTGCTGCAAAGAGCAAACCAAAACAAAATGATGCTCCTGTCAGCTGTCATAAATTCACAATCTGCCATTTATGGACGGAGAAGAACTAATTCTACGTTGATCGAGGAAAACTTGTTGATAGGTAGTACAATATTATTATAGTACTTAAATCGTGTCATCAGATTACTGCCGATCTAATCGTACAACTCTTGAAATTGAGTGGACACGTAAATACGATTATATATAATTAACTGAATTTGAAGCATGTAGGTACTTGGGGAAAGAGGAAATTGTTTTAATCGTTTAATGCCTTTGATGACTGGACAGGTACCTAAGTGCAAGGTTTTAATTTGTTTGATGTAACAAATTAAAACAGACTCTCTTTTAATCTTCCAGTTGTTGAGCTTCGATCGATGGGTCTGCAAAGCAGTTCCAAAAGCCTTTAGAAAAAAACGGACAAATGTCATCAGACAAGACTTGAAAACAGACTACAGAAACGAGGTCCAGATTTCGTTAATTAAAAGACTTCGGTTCGAGTTCCAGTTAAATCAGTAAACCATAACTAAAGTCAATAATAAACCAGTCTACGATTGGACAACTTTCTGTTGCACTAACTCGTTTACATTGCGTATCCAACAGACAGCAATAGTAAGACCTGTAGAGAAAATTTTGCGATAGGGAAATTCTGCGACGAAGCCATGTCAAATATCTCACAAACAAACAAACATAAAACTGCACAAACACTAAAAATAAAAGTCGTTAACACCTGTCTACCAATGTATTCCAATATTTCAAAACTATACGAAAAAATGTAAAAGAAGTTTCGCTCACACGATCAAAACAAACGTATCGCGGTAAGGGGCGTCTTTGACCGTTTCAAGGAAAATTCAAATATCTTTCAAACAAACATAGAATTGATACTGTACAAACACAGATAGCAATTTTGAAACTAACAACATATCAAGTGCATTTAGCAGAATGACAGATAACAGACAGACAGTTTTGGTTGTATCAACTTATCAAGGACATAAGTCTTATCAAATAATCATGCGGGCGATAGGATATGTTATGCGGAAAGAACCTCCGTCATGATTCATGACCTAAATTATTTTTAAAGAGGTTTTGTTAGCTACCTAAAATGCAAATTTTGGGTGTTCAGATAAAGTTTTGTTGAATCCAGCAATGTTTTGTGTGAAGTAAAATTGGATTTTTAATGAATAAGTATCTGTTACCCCGTTGTGGAGGTCAGATCCATGTACAATACTGGCATACAGTTGCATACGGAAAGACTAAAAGTCGATCCTAAAATAATTGGGAGAAGGCAAATATGATAAACCTTCTGAATGATGTTTCTTTAAGTTTTATAGAGGAAAACACTTTGAGAAATAGTTCAACCGATGACACAATAAAGGCTGAAATGTTTAGGCATTTATAGAATTTACCTTGTTGCAATTGTTCTACATTGAGGAAACCTAGAGTGCAAAAATGCCAATGTCGGTTAACCCGAAGAATAAATAGAGGCTTGGCTTATACGACTGGGTACAGGCATTTATTGACCGATAAAAATAGTTTAAGCGGGTCTTTTTATATCGAAAACGCAACTTAGATTGTTGACTTAGCCTAGTTTGAGACGCAAAACAAACCGTTTGGACTTGGCTCTATTTTTACACGCAATATTTATTTTAGTAGTGACAGTTCATCAGAAAGTTTCCGTTCAACCGCTTACCTACTCAATGTGTGACCCAATTCTGTCCAGCACTCTCACTTTTCGCGAGAAATAATGAACCATTACGCCTGTTTGGTTTTCTTAAAATAGAAGTAATACACGAGGTCGTCTTATTTGACTTTTGACTGTATGTAACAATTTATTTGTTAACAATATTGGTTTTTTTGTAGTAGATTCACGCGAGACACAATGGCTTTTCTAATGTTTGTGGTTTACGGGCACACGACCAGTTAAGTCTTCCAGTCGTTTGTGCGATATATTGGTAAATATTATGTAGTACCTATATCTGTTATTTGACAGTCTAATGTTTGATTTTGCAATAACTACGACCTACTTGGAAATGATTCATACACGTATTCAACTGTCGTTAGGAAATCTAGTTAAAACGATTAAAAATTTGTACGAGCGATTGATTTTCATACTATCTAGGTATATTGACGGCACGATAGGCGCAGCGGCTGAATGATTGGCTGCAGCGCTGCGTGTCACGGTTTCGAATCCCGCATGGAAATATTAATTTTGGTATGGCATATAGATGATATTCCGAGTCTGGCTGCTTATGATTTAAACGCACCTAAAATAGAGGAGAAATCCCTAGGCAAAAAAATGCTTTAACCCAATCGACTAGTTTATCAAGAAGAACCTGGTGCGTTCGGATACCCAGGATCAGTACCACTACTTGCATCCTTTCTGGCCAGCCAATCTTCCCCCAGGAAGAGCGATTCTCGCATAGCTTGTATTGTACCAACATTCAAGTAGCAAAACCAGTACCTTGCAGATACTTTCACATCGCCAACTCCTCTAGGCCGACGTTATTTCTGCATGCATCGATACGCCCTGATAAACAGCTTACATGCAATCTCACTTAATATCTGCTAGTAATATATATAATCTCACTATCTTATCGTACGTCATTCTGTTCGATATTTAATTATTGTTTGTGTATGCCCGAGGAAAATAAACAGTGAGTTGTAAAAATATATAATAATGCAGGCCATCTGTAGTGTTATTAAAAAACAGATAATTTTTGTTTTGTTTTTCGCTCGATCGTTAGGGGTACATGCATCATCGGTTTTTGAAAACTCTGCATTTCCTCAACTCAGTGTTAAAGAGTTTCAAAGACTACTTTCGGATAGGGTTTCGTCTAAAGAGTAGTGCAGTCAATTTATCGATCTTTTGAAATTATTCAGCCAGTTTCAGCATTGGTCTATGGTAATATACCTACCTACTTTACGTGTACAACCACACATATTTATTCGTTTTGGATCTAGTCTACACTCATCGAAGAGGTGCTTTACTCTTTTGGCTTATGTAGTATATAGTAAAAGAATGCAATATTACTAAACAGGTAGTAGACGAGTGTCCCAAATGAGTGTAAATAGCCTGCCTATACAAGTGGGTAGTTCAGATTTTTTAAATATCTTCACTAGCAGAATCTTATAAGTTTTCTCTCCATACCAAAATTATATTTCTTAAGTAGGTGGGTACCTACATACTTAAAATTGTAACATTATTCCCGCCGTATTTTTACAAGACAATACTTCAAGTAAGAAAACAAAAAGAAAGTACACTTAATGTCTTAATAAAAATGTGACGGTATGTTGACAACTTGGCGGGACTCTACCTCTCGCAATTTTTATTCAAATCTATTTTGTGTACGGGGGTGTGTCTTTAGGTACCTACATTGCTGGCATTTAGCAACGTGCATCGTGTCTTTATCAACTGCATTAAAACCAGTCGACATTTATATCCATCTGAATCAAAAGTAAACGTTTATAAAAATTCAAGGCCGTCCACAGATGGGAATATGAAATATCTTGAATTCCTTAACACTTATCAATTAAAATGTTACTTTAATTGGAGGCATTAAAGTTTAATTTAGCCTGTGTTAGTTTTGTCGGCGTGGCTGACAAGCCGATCCAATGCTGGATTCTGATTGGTCGCACGTTACGCTTATGAATGTAAGCATGTGAAATGCATTGTTTTGTTTTACACAAAAAGGACATTACACTTTATTTATGTATAAAAAATTTCCCAATGCATTTTTTATATATCATACGAAATACTGTGAATTACTTAATAATTGATTTCAAAATTATAGAATACCTATCTATATGTTAGACGTGCTTTTTTCAAATAACATTTTGAATACATAGCTGCGCGCTTTTGTTATTTTGAAAAGTCTAATAAATTTAAATCTAATTTTTTTCGACAACTATGTTTAGGTCATACAGATTTACAGTAAGCGGGCACAGAAACACTTAAAAATGTGCTATTCGGTTGATTTCACGGCAATTATTTTGCCAGTTTTATATAATATGAATTTTATAAGGTTAGCACGTCTTAGATTCCGAATTACTTACAGATAACATTGAAATTAAATTATTTAGCATTATAAAATCGGCATTGACATTTTCGACGCGCGGAAAGATTCCGGCAGACGGGATTAGGCAAATATAAATTATATAGGTTATAAATAAATTGCAATTAGGCATTAATTAACTCTTGCGAAACCTAGGAATGTTATAATCTCAAGGCGAGCCTTTCAACTTTCGATATTTAGCACTTGTGCACGTAAAATATTGAATACCAACAGATCACTTACCCTTCTACGCCTCCAAAATACATTTTGATGTCACTGACTTATATCCCACTCTAAAACTAATGTGACGTGTAATACACAATAAATAACTGATACGATTTATTACTTTCTCGTTAATAACAACTCGTGTGTTACTACGATAACCACAACCACGGCCTTCCAACCAAAGCGAAAGCGGCCGCTCGACTGAATGAAAATGAATGAATGAAAATAAAAGCGAATGGACGAGGACGACCCATCGCGTTGAACGACAACAGTTTTAGTGTTGTGACAAACTGTCGTTTGTTGATAACGGTTATAACGTTATTGTGTCAGAAATATCCAAGTAGTTTTGTTATTCGATTTTAATGATAATAACGTTATTTCTTCAGAGAATGCGGGCTACCATTATAGTGCTCACCAGGTGGTGCCTTTGGCGAGTAAGGTCCTTAAATATAGTAAGAAAAAGTTGTACAGTACACGCACGAAAACAAAATTTCAATTAAAATAATTTGGCATAAAAATGCGATTAAATATAATTTCTATTACGTGGCAGTATTGGGCAAAGCCGTTTTGTTCGGGCAAAAGGAATAGACGACACTCAAAAAGACGAAGCTCTCTTAAAATCGAAGCTATAATTTATCAGAATGGTCACAACAATAACAAAAAATCAAACCGACTTCCAGAACAAAAAACTACAAAGCATAAAATAAATTTCTTTTCCGAAGTCGGTGTCTTTTGTGCCTACCCATTCTTTCCCGTTTTTCGACACCGACTTCGGAAAAGAAATTTATTTTATGCTTTGTAGTTTTTTGTTCTGGAAGTCGGTTTGATTTTTTGTTAAAAAGTTTTTATTTTTCTGTTTTTAGTTTTGGTAGGTACCTCCAATTAACATGATTATCATTTATAGCCAAAGTACATCTCATGGCGATTCCAATAAGCCCAAACACGACTAGGATACATTGTTTTATATTAGAGTTCCAGTGCCTACCTTCCGGCTTCATCATCAGATCAGTTCGAGGGTGTCATTTTCACCAGTACTATTTATTTATAAGTATTTGCTTCATTATAGTCGGTTAACTATTCGAGATATCTTATGCCCGTAACATATTTAGCATTTAGGAGATCCAGTGGCCATCTGTGGTCTTCTTCATCAGTTCCACTTCACCAAATGATACTTTCTGAGTGCAAATGATTGCATTGTTGATGAAAATACCAAAATCACTATATGTTTGCCTATAATATTTGAGGAGTTCCCTCGATTTCTCTAGGATTCCATCATCAGATCCTGACTTGATGATTATGGGACCAACTAGGAAGTATACCCTTTCAAACAAAAGAAGAATTTTTGAAATCGGTCCAGGCGTCTTTGAGTAATCGGGGAACATACATAAAAAAAAAAAAAAAAAAAAGATTCCGACGAATTGAGAACCTCCTCCTTTTTTTGAAGTCGGTTAATAATGATAATAATATTTTTAAATAAACACGCGTTGAAACCCCACAAACAGTGACATTTTATCTTTCGGGGAACTCAGTCGTCACTAGCACCTCTAGCAGCAATTCCGCAAATCTATCCAGTTTCTGGATAGATTTGTGTTTAACTTGAAGCGGCTGGGGTGGTGACCCCGCCAGGTTAAGCAACACTTACCAAGGTCAGTCTTGGGATGGGTGAACATTTTTTTTTGGATCGCTTGTTTATGGATAGGTGACGCTGCCAGGTTAGGCAACACTAACCAAGGTCAGTCTTTGGATGGGTGACCATCACCACAAACATTTTTGTCACCCATCCTTAAGTCACCCACTAGGTTAAACAACATCTACCAAGGTCACCCATCCGAAAATAAGCGATCCAAAAAAAAGTGGACACCCATCTCAAGACTGACCTTGGTATATGTTGCTTGCCCTGGTGGGATCACCCATCTAAAAACAAGCGAACCCAAAAAAAGTGGTCACCCATCCAAACACTGAGCTTGGTTAGTGTTGCTTACCCTGGCGGGGTCAGCCATCCAAAACAAACGAACCAAACAAGCGGTCACTCATCCAAATATCGTCCTTGGTAAGGTTTGCTTAACTTGGCGGCTACACCAACCCAGCCGCTAAAGATAAAATACTATTTAAAGTTACTGATTACGTTATAGTAGCGAATGAATACCAGCTAGGGTAGCCAATCGAAACGTAATTTCTCGATGATGAAGTGTTGAGAAACTCACTGACAACTGAGAGCTGGTTTTTTTGTGACAAATTGTTAGCGGATTTGAGATGTGACGTCTACTTCAGAAACCGGCCCTCAGACTATTTAATCTGCTTGTCATAATTTCTCGCACTGGAAGGCAGGACAGGAATGAGGAAAGTTTGTGAAACAAAATGTGGTGAATAAAACAACAAAGTAGGTAACATCTCGTATATTAATCCATAGTAATATTGATACCGCTCACACATGAACATACAAGTCTCGCCTAACGAATATAATGTTAAAACATCGAATACACAATCGAATAAATTTGAGGAACGTTGAGATCTTTATTTATCCATCGACTATTTTAGATACCCGTTTATGCTAATCTTACGCTGGTAGGCAAGTCATTATTAGGTAAAGTTAATTTAGTTTTTGAAATGCTCCGACTACAGTATTCTAGTATGTTTAGCCAACCGATGGTCGGCTGTTTGAAATCTCTCTAAAAGTTTTGTACATTTGCCTTAGGTTTAAATATTCATTGAGTTATATTTTGTCCAATTTCATAGTCTAGTTTATGTTCAAAGATTGTGAAGTTTACATATAAAAAACAGGCACTGTCAACCGATATTTGAGGGTCAGTTTTCAAACAACAAGTACAGCTATTGACTTACTTTGAGATATTATAATAACAAATATTACTTAGTTTTGTACGTATATTTAACCTCTTTATAACAAAACCTGTTTTTAATAATAAGGCATTGCATGTCTTGAGTTTGTCAAAAATAAGTAGGGTTAGTATTAATTATAAAAACACATCATGTAAATATATTGTGAGCCAAATGATTTTCATTGAAGGTGAATTTCAAGAAAAACCATGTTATAAAACCGAACTATGATATTGGTGAAAATCTAAGAAGATAAGAATGAACGGAGGGAAACAACAATAAGGTCCGAAATGTTAGCCTTAAAGGGCCTCTAGCTTATCTACATAAGGGAAAGGTACAACATTATTTATAGACATTAGGCATAATACATAAGTAGTTTATGTACTCTTTAGAGTTGAGTGAGGATAAAGTAACTAAGATAAGTACCTACTACATTGTATCAGTTACAAGCGTTTTAAATTTGGAGTTACTAGAGCAGACTTAGAGCGTGTACAGACATGAACATCGAAATATCCTGTGAATATCACACTCCATCGTCTAATTAGGACTACTTAATTTTCTAACTTAACAATTTATAGTTCCTCTTTATAACAACATATTAGTTATCTGACATCATTTATTACGTAATATTAGGTACAATTAAGTTCTGACAGTCTTTTCAATAAATAAATTCACTTTTAAAAAACATTCACTGAGATACGCACATTTATAGTTTTAAAATAGCTCATTATTTATGCTATTCTTACATTATAACGGTAAAATAACTAAGTTATTTATACGTTACAACGACATATTTTATACACACATTAATATTAAACAGTTATGTTGACTTTGCTACAGTAGGACGCGTTTAGTAACAATATACAGATAAAAACGGTTTTAAGACTGTATTACGTTATTTTAACGTTATTCGCTAAACGCATGCGACGGTTGACTGGAACTGTGGGTTCTGCCGTCGCATTGCTTGCCGTCACCTGAAAAGAATAATAAAATTAGATTACAAATCTATTAAAAACCACATTATTCTCAACTGGAGATTATTAGGATGTACAGTGACATCTCTTAAATTGATAATGCCAAAAAACCAAACCAACTGTAACCAAAAAGTCGCGTGATCGCTGGATTTAATTATAAAGTACGAACATAGATGGCGTTACTTTAAGTTTTAGTCATGTTCTGTAATATTTACCTAATTTTAAAATTATTCAAATTATGAGAGTCGGGTATTATATTCATAAGTAATACAATACTTTCGTTTTACCTATCAGCAGCAGTAGTGGTGGTAGACGTAGTATGATTGGTCGCGTCGTGTTCCTCAAGTGAATGGGAGTGAGTGGGTCTATTGTTCTGTCGACGAGAACCCTCGCCGTCCGATTCTCGTCTCGGACCACCACCGCCGCAGAAACACTTACAGATTATGCGCTTGAATGCAAATCTGTAAAAAATACAAACAATATTTTCATTACGTTGGCCAGCTCTGAACAGTTTTATCAAGATGTTTCTTGGCCCTATAATAATTATTTTTCAATACAGTTGTTAAGCATGGCGACATGGTGTACTTTCAGAGGCTATAATTATTATTCGAAAATTAAATCTTTTGCATAGGCGTCTTTCTGTTACGCGGTCGTGTCTTTTTTTACGAGCTCGATCATTACTTTTTTAATTGAGTTTTAAATTTTTAAGTTTGTTTATAAATCAATTTAAAAAAAGTTTAGTAGCAAGGAGTTTTTACACATATAATAAAATGGGATAGATTTTATACGAGGAAAAATGAATGAGTCCGTACCGCTTAGCATTGAATTCTCAAAAGTCTTAAATAGTTGTTTAATATATTTAACTACCAGTTTTAATTTAATTATTTTCACATCAAAAATCGAATAGGTTAAGCTGTTTTCGATTTAATAAAAAAAATTACAGTTCCAAAAACGCGACATTTTCTGAAAATTTCGTGTGATACAAGGGTGGAAAGTAGGATATTGCAAACGAGCTATCATTAACAAGCCCGAGCCGAAGGCGAGGGTTTTTCGTGACACGAGTTGTCGTATGTAACTATTTTCTTTTTGTTCAAATTGGTATGACAATCTCGCTAGCAAAAAAAAACTAAGGAGTAAATAGGTTTTTCAGTATGTTGACTTTAGCCATTTTTGGATGCTTTGAGTGAGTGGCGATTATTAGTCGTCTCTCATTGATTCACTTTCTCTTTAGTAACCTAAGTATGCCTAATCAGACTAGCCAAAGTTGAATTTTCGTTACGGTCTCTTGTGAGGCGGAACTTCGTTGCATAATAGTTAAAAATTTATTTTCTTTCTTTTTGTTGACTATTTACAATAATTCTATAGTATTACTAAGAATATATTTAAATTATATCTCACCTAAAGTCCTTCGAGAACAGCGCATAGATCAGTGGATTGATTGCCGAGTTGCAGTAGCCCAGCCAGAACAGCACGGAGAAGACGATGGGGCTGACGCAGTCGCCGCAGAAGGCTCTCACCACGTAAACGCTGAAGAAGGGCAGCCAGCAGAACACGAAGCCGCCCACTATGATGCCGAGGGTCTTGGCTGCTTTCGTCTCCATGCGGAAGCGTTTTACCTGGAAAAAGTATTAATAACTTTCAATTTAAAATTGGGGAACCTGGAACAGAGCCGCTTTCTTAATTGGTATGATACTAGTAGGCCTAAGGAAACCATCATAGTTATTTCTACTGTTAAATATGCAACGTTTATTGTATTTTGCTTTGAAAAGTCGATTACATTCGTGACAGGCATACATCCTATTCAGTGGTGCAAATTATGATCAACCGCTTCGTATTGGGTTGGCTAAAATGTATCCCGTTTTACGGGAAGGGTTCGAAATAAAAACGACTTGGGTAGCTCTACCCAAGTCGTTTGGCATGGAGATGGCATGCCACCAACCGTTCTTTAATGATTTACTACCAACATAACTGTAAGTTGCCAATATTAGTCATTACTCTCAGAAAATCACCAATATTGTAAACAATTTCAAGTTAACACACCTGTGCTTTAATATTCCTCTTCCCCATCCTCCGAGTAGTCCTAGGCTTATCATCATATTCATCATACAACGGTCCCGGAGCCAGGTGATGAGAGGGTCTCACCCTCAGCCTGCTTTCTGTCAGCTCCCTCCCATCCCTCTCATAATGGACTGCATAGAGCGAAGGGCTTGGGGATCTACTCGAAGACCTGGAGTTTTCGTGGGCAGGACAGATCTGTTCTGATGACGGATAGGAGACGGAAATCTTGACTTTTTCGTGAGCTCTTCTTGCGCTTGAATGTCTGGAAAGAGATGATATTTTTATTATTCATTAGATCAAGCTTCAATTCATCTCGTGGTTGATTTTTAAGGATTATCACATGCTTGGAATTTTAGAGGAGTTTAGTGCAGTGTAGCTGTACTATCATTGTGCGTACAGCTAAGGAGTGTAATTCCCTGCCGGAGTCTTTTTTTCCTGTTAGCTACAAACTCGGGGTATTTAAGGAAAGAGTGAATAGGTTACTTCAAAGCAAGCGTGCTTCACCGTCGTCGACCACACCATCGCTTAACATCAGGCGAGATAGTGGTTAAACGTTTTATGTCATAGAAATTTTTGATAGGCTCACTCTTGACCACTGTTTCACCTGACGGTAAGCAGTATCTGAAAGTAGTTTCAACAAGTAATTTATCTGTACCTTCTTAATCGTTCCGGAGAAGCACTAAGGGAGGTGCTGGTAGAGTGGTTGGAAGCATTAGACAGTGGAGACCCATGCGGACGGTTCGAACCTCGACCCCGATGTATTCGGAGGGTCAAGCGGTTGTCGTCAAAACGACTGCCCATGCCTCCTTTACCTGCGAATTGTGAACAAGCTGATAATACAAATTATATTGCTCTTTAACACCAGTATTGTGGATTGCAGCCATTAATTTTAATACTATTTTGTTTGTCAATTAGCCTGGTTTAGTATTGGATCAAAGTGACGTTCTTTAAGAGAAAACGATTGTCGAAAAGTCAAATGCTAGGGATTAACCACGAGACATTTCTGTAGCGCTTCATGATTCCATACATTTTGTACTTTTTGAAATACATGGCTGGTAGAATTTAATTGGTGTTTCTGAATCATATAAAGTTTTGGTTGATATTTGTGTGTGGGTACGATTTTTCAATACGACAAAGTGGCTAAGATTCCACTCTGTCGTCTTGACTTCTGTGTTTCTATTGTCCATAAATCTGAACTCTCACCTTTCGTAGTTCTAAAACCCTGATTTATTGCTTTGGTAGTCCTCACAGCGGCTTTGTATATCCTCCAATAGAAGAAAAGCATGACGAACATAGGTATGTAGAAGGAGCCAAGCGCTGAGTAGACGACGTAACCAGCATCGTTGGTCAGCTCACAGGTCCATTCACAGGGGGGGTTGGGGACCCAGCCGTCTTTCATGTCTGCTTCTTCAGGCTGGAAAGAAAAAGGTGTGTTTTAAGGTGTATCTCGTCTTGTGAGTTAAAGGCCCGTTTGTCAAGACAATTTAAAGAACCTAGTTGGACACCTTTGGTGTTTTTATCTTCATAAGTAGGAAACAATTCTTGGTATCTCATAGCTTTTAACACTAGGCTTCCATTTCTAGATGTTCTCTAAAGCATCGCACGCATTGCGGTTACTAGCCGCGCTTTTATTAGCGTGAATTTTTATCCGCGTTCTGAATCATAACTAACACGCACTGCGGACCGCGTGTTGTCTCTTTATACCTGTTCATAGAGCTAAAATTATTCATTCGAGCGAATTTAATCCGCGCCGCGGTGCGGTGGAATCTGTGGCAAAATACAGATTTGTTGCGGATGTTTAGCGCGCGGTTTTTTTTACCGCAAGTGCTTCATACAATTCCATATGTCACATAATTTGCGGTTTTTATCCACACGGCTAAAAACCGTAATGTGTGCTAAGCCTTAGTGCGTTCATGCATTACAAAATTTGCTCTGCCCTGCCCTGCGTGGACCTGGGTCACCTGCTTCTCTGCATACGCTTTGTCTCATTCATGTAAAACTAATTCGTAACTCTTAAAAGGGTACACTACATAAATACCAAAAACTTTATTCCGTCAGTCACAAATACGAATTTCAAAATACCGATTTCCATAATGCCGAATGGTTCAAAATTCCGAATATAACAACTCTGACTTATCATTACTCCTATTTTTATAATTACTATTCTCAAAATACCGAGTTTCAATAGATCGAATAACAAAAAGTCCGACTTAATGATAATTCGAAACATCAAAAATACGAATGCCGATTAATACAATTCCTTCGTTTCTGTCACTAAATTTTGTAGCACAACATGTTGACTTTTACTTTATTCGAAGTTTTGAAAATCGGAATGTCGTTTTTCGGACCTTCGAGCATTTGATTCTTCGAACGTATGAAAAACGGAAAACTAACAAATCGCATTTACGACTGTCAGACATTATAATTCTTAGGTATTATGAAATTCGGGCTTTTGAAAATCGGAACATCGAAATTCGGAATAAAATATTTCGGAGTATTAGGGTGTTCCCCTCTTAAAAGTGATGTGGTCACGAGGCAACCATGAAGCGAGTATAACTCGGCTGTATGTATTGTTAAATCCACGTGAGTGAAGCTGTACAAAATCTCTTTACTTAAAAGTTATTGCCATTTTGTTTACCACACTAACACGTGTAACAAAGCTGAGTGTGTGTGTGTTTGTTACTTCTTCACGCCAGAACGGCTGAACGGATATGGATGAAATTCTGGATTTGGCATAGAGATAGATTATAGTCGGGAATAGCACATAGGACACTTTTTATCTCGGGAATACGTTCCTTCGGGATAATTATCGACTTTCACACGTCCGAAGCTGCTGGCAGAAGCTAGTACAATATAAAAAAAAAAACAATGAATGCATCGTTGAGTGGTCATAAGCGCATTAGGACTTCCTACTCCTCCTTTATCCTTTTCTGATTAATTACGTTGCGGGATCCAAGATAGTTAAATTCATTCTCCGGGACTTCGTCGAGCGTGGTCGCCACTGTTGAGTCTGGCTTTCAGGAGTTGCAGTGGTTTGGGCATAGTGCGGTGGGATTGTCCCAATGAAAAAAAAAGTGCATTAGGAGCCTGGTTGGGAATGCAAACCAGGACCTCATGTTCAGCTACTTCCAGATAAAAAAAAAAATGTGTATTTTACACCTGAAATTTCTTGGAAGCAGCCCGGAGTCCAAATTTCTGGCCGGTTGATAGCAAATTGGTAATAAGCTTTGTCCTATTTTACTTGTTACTTATATAACCTTTCATCTTGAATGTGATGTGTTTGCGGACGAATGGAATATAAATATGGTCTGGTGTTCTGTGAGAGAAAGTATGCGACGGTGTCCACTGTTCCATATTAATTGTATTTTTAACCGACTTCCCAAAAAGGAGGAGGTTCTATGTTCGACTTCAAGTTTTTTTTTATTTTTTTGTTTATGTTCACCGATTACTCCGTCAATTGTGGACTGATTTTGAAAATTCTTTTTTTGTTTGAATAAGTATGTTCCGAAATTGGTCCCATTTTAATTTAGTGAAGATCTGATGAAGAACTTCGGAGATATACAACAGAACTCTTCAATAAATAACGGCAAATCTCTCGGGATTGCTGCAATCGCATTTCTGTTTATTGTTTATACCATTTCATAACATAACATCACGCCAGTACGCTCTTAAGGGGTACGCAGATCTCTCATTTCATCGGATATGTTCAAGTTTCATGAAATCTATTTTGGCGTTAAAGTTACCTTACTAACTTGTCTATTAGGTACGTACAACTAAAAAGTGAATAAAAAAAAAACTTTTTGCAAAAAAATACTACCGACTTCCAAATACTAAACTACAAAGTGAAAAATAACTTAATTTTTTGAAGTCGGTGTCCATAACGCAAAAAATGGTACCTACGAAAGACACCGACTTCAAAAAATTAAGTTATTTTTCACTTTGTAGTTTAGTATTTTGAAGTCGGTAGTATTTTTATGCAAAAAGTTTTTTTTATATTTCAATTATTGATTATATATTGCTATTCCACTGTGCCATGTTATGTAACTGTATTAAGTTGTATTTTTTTATTAAGGTTAATTATATTGGCACTACACTGTTAATTGTATTGTTTTGTGTATTACTGATTTTATGTGATACAATCTTTTTTAGGTGGCTACATAGGTACTGGTCAGACAAAATATGAGTTTAGTTGAGTAAAATTTGAGATTGTCGACACGAAAAGAAGAAGAATGTGATACAATTATCAACATTGTTATAATGTCTATAATAATTATTGTAATTGATCTCTGTATCGTTTTAATTAACTATAAATAAATAAATGTCTTCAAATTTTTGGTTCTAAGATAAGCCGGTTTCCTCACGATGTTTTCCTTCACCGTTTTGAGAGCAGTGGTGATGAAATAATTTACTCAAAGTAATGCACCTGCCTGAAACCCACGACCTGCGACACGTAAGTCGGGGCCTTTACCACTGGGCCACCACTGCGCTGCCACTTAAAAATGGAACTGGTGAAAATAGTATGCACAAATTTCACCAGTTGCCTGCCTAGCATGCAACCTGACAAAATCCAAAAATACCGTTTATACTAATTCGATATTTTTGATTTATTTAAGCTTCATGTACTTATGCCTATATAACCTTTATGTCTTAATGCCACAAGGCATTCTCTACCAGTCAACCTTTGGGTTAAAAAGAAAGTCGTTGTGAACGGGTACAAAATAATATTTAAAAATAATAACTAATAATAATGTAATATATATGTAAGTATATACGAAAAAGTATATACTTACATATATATTAATAATACACATATACAAATAAAATAGACTAATAAACACTAATAAAAAAAACTAGAAACCTATTATTAATTATTATGACTTCGTCTCTAGATAAGAGCTATTTAGTCTGACTCAAATAGTGGTCACGAACTTTTCTTTAAACATGAATTTGCTTTCAGCCTTTTTAATGCCAAAGGGTAGCGCGTTCCAGAGCTTTATTGTTGAGATAGCGTATGAATTGGACATAATACCGGTGCGGTGTGAAGGAATTTGGAGGAGTAGATTTTTGAAAGCTCAAAGGTTATGACTGTGAGAACTGCCCAACACTTTGAAATAACTTTTTAGATAATTAGGAGCACAAGGATCGTTCATAATAGTGAAGAGCAAGCAGAGAGATCTGAGAGACCTCCTGAGGCAGTAGGCAGCCAATGTGATCGTATTTACGAAGGAAAAAAACAAAGCGAATACAATTGTTGAGAAGTCGATCCAATTTATTTAGAAGTTCTTGGGATAGATCAGGATAACAAACATCAGCATAGGCGATAATGGGAAGCACAAGTGACTGGACCAGAGTGATTTTGGTGCTGGATGGGAGGAAATGCTTGAATCTATAGAGAGACCGCAGCGTGAACGCGACTTTCTGGCTAACCTGAGCCACGTGTTTATTGCAACTAAAACTGTCGTCAATTTAAAGACCTAAATCTTTTACATGAGGTGAAAGAGAAATGACGGAGTTCTCGTACATCAGTGGCATAAGTTGGCCAGTGTTCTCACTTTTCAAATAGTACGAACTACCAATGAGGATGGCCTGACATTGCCCGACGTTAACAGAAACCCTAAATTTGCCAGACTACTCACTGATAGCTCGAAGATCAGCATTGAGTAATGAAATGCAATTGTCTGGTTGGCAATGTCTGATTGAGCGTAAAGTTGCAAGTCATCAGCGTACAGATGGTAAGAACATGTGAGGATAACAGTAATGGAGTTTATAAATAAAGAGAATAAAAGAGGAGAGAGTATACCGCCTTGTGGAACACCAGTTACCAAGTCGCACCAGTCAGAGTAATCCTGATCAGCACGCACAGCCTGCTGGTGACCACGAAGATATGATGAAAACCTATCACGTGACAACGATGAGCCCCAATTTGAGACAGTATGGCCAGGAGAATGTCGTGATCAATGAATTTAAAAACACTGGAAAAATCTCTTAAAACCAGCACCGTTAACCTCGAATTCTCCATGCCGTCCCTAATGTCTTCAGTAACTTTAAGCATTGCTGTGGCTCTGCTGTGGCCAGGCCGAAAACTTGAAGACGTTGGAGGAAATTTGTTTAAGAGCAACTGCTTCTAGGATCTTAGAAAGGAAAACTCGCCAGTCTGCAGCGATGAATTGATGATGTGAGCTCAGATCAAATAAAAAGTCAAGATGGAACGTTGCAAACAACAAAGTGAAGCCGGTTCAAACTAAGCCTTGCCGTACAAATATACAATTACACGCACTCACGTACAACGAAATTAGGCCTTAGCTTGTCCTCCGAGCTTACAGATCAAATAATAAAGCTCAACTGACAAGCTAAAGGGTGGTTTCGTTATACGTGTGCGCGTATAATTGTGTATTTATACGGCAAGGCTTAGTTTGACCCGGCTTCACTTTGTTGTTTGCAACGTTCCATCTTGACTTTTTATTTGATCTGAGGATGTGAGTAATAATAGGAATGAAGTTCTCAACCTTAAAAGATAACATAGTGCGACTGACCCCATCACAGCCCTAGACATAATTGAGGTATAATATTCGAGGGCCTCAAGTTTAGTCACGGTGGAGAAAGAAAAAGAGTCAGGAGAAAGCATTGGCTTGGAAGTAATATCAGCGATAGTTTTATTTTTGACGTCGGCCGCAAGCGTAGCGGACTTTGAAAATTATTATTAAGTTAAGTAATTATTAAGAACATCCAAAGGCAGATTAAGAGAAACAATACTAGAAGGGGACTTTGCTATGCCAAGCGATTTCATGAACTTCCAAATATCAGCCGTTGACGAGTCGAGGACATTTTCACAAATATATCGGTGTATTTTTCATGTTTATCCCAATTCCTTACGCATCTTCAACAAAACCTGTCATTCTCCAATACACCATAATTACCGGGCTAATAAAAGACGGCACGGAAACGGAACGGGCCCGTCGGAACAGCAGCTATCAAAGGGGAAAACGGACCGGAACGTCAAACAAGAAGCACACGTAACATCCCGGACCCGGCCGACAGGCACAAAATGATGCCTCTTGTGATGTGTGCTTTTGATTCGGTGGGTGGGTAATTTATGTTTTCAATGGATGTGCGTTTCTGAATGAGATTGGTATCTGGCTTCGACCCTTTTGGTATTCAAAAATGTACTGCAATGCTAAAGTCAATAGGCTTGCCAATCACATCACATACGTACCTATAGATATTATAATTCTGATTCTGAGTTTAAACTTCCACACAATTCCTTGGAAGCTCTTCCTAAAGAACTTATAAAATGATAAGAAATGTGAACTTCTTTCATTACCTAGACGACTATATTAAAATAAGCATGCATTTCGAGCAAGTCCGAAAGAGCTTATTAAAATGAAGGTAGTTTAAATTTCCAGAACCAAATCTATGCAAAGTAAACGGAGGAGACAATGCCAGTTATGAGAGCGCTTTGCTCTGAAATATTTTACAAAGCTTTTAATAAGGTTTCCTGTTTTACTTATTTCGTTTATTAGCTTACTCTACCTAGAGTAGGTAGTAGTAGTACATTTATATAAAGCTTGTTTTCAAAGGCTCTTTCATAGTTTCCCCTAACACTCTTTTCGTTTCATCGTTTTAGAAACTTCTGATTTTATTGGGCGATTATTTTTTACTTTTACGGTATATATAAATACAGCACTCTGCGTATGTCATCGTCATCATCTTCAGCTCTACATCGCGAACTTCTGGTCATAGTAATCTCTTTTCTTGTGTCAACCTCATCTAGGTTCTATCCGAAATGGAGCAAGTATCGCTTGACCTTAATTCAATTACGAAAAGGAAAAGACAGCACTCACTTTTTCAAAGTTATACAGACAGAAAAATAAAGAAAGAATAACATCAACAAACCTTTTTATCCTTCCAACCGACCAGCGGCGGAAAACAGATGACAAACGATAGGACCCACAGCCCTGCTATCAGGGCCTTCGCTCTCTTTCGACTCATGATGCTAGGATAGCTGACAGGTCTCGTGACGGCCACGTAGCGGTCCAGGGAGATGGCGCACAGGTTCAGGATGGAGGCTGTGCACATCCATACGTCCACAGCCAGCCATACGGAGCACCATACGTCGCCAAATATCCATACCTGGAATAAATAGAGAAGTATTTTTAAGGGTGTGAAGAAAGAGTTGGTAGACTGTTTGGGGAAGCTGGTTGATGCAACGCAGATGACAATCTCGTCGGTCAGTATTCTGCTAAATCATTTAGTTCAGTCTGTGACAATCACAAAATCATTCTTTTTCACAAAATACAAATAAATTAGGACAGTTTACGTACAAAGGCGAGCTTAACCCGTAGTTGGGTTCTTTAACAGCAAACCTCAGTTGCGTAGAGAAATATGCATTTGAGGATATTACATCCATGTACACAACAAAAGCTTATTAAAAATCTTAACAATTTTAAATACTTACTCAATAAATAAACTAAACAAATACGTGTGCAACACACAATGCATAAACATAACACATATAGTATTCTTTATAATACAAAAGAAAAATAATAAAATTGTAAATACATAAATTAATGTGTCATGTTGATAGGAAATATTCCTTATTTCTTCTCTTAGAAACCTCCAATGAAGGGCTATCCCGTATAGAGTGTGAAGGAGTATTTTAGAGGAAACGAAAAGTAAAAAAAGCACTTATTCATTTCTAGCCACATAGATTTGCAAAGACAAGTTAAACATACCATTCTGCATATACCTAGGTACATACTACGTGCCTACTACACGAATCCTGTCTAAAATCTTGATAAAAGTTCTTAATACTTTTTACAGTGCTTCAAAGCCAATAACTTGTCAGAACTTCAGAAGCTTGAAGAACTCGCAGAAATTAAAACTTTGCACCTCTGCGTCTCCACCAAATATTGGATAAGCTTATGTAAATAAAAAAACTCTTCAAAGTTTTCCTGTTTCACCGCCGTATCGGTGTTAGAAGTTCCCCGTAATAACACGACGCACACGGGTGCTATTCGTGGCATCGTAAACTCGAAGTGAACTTTCAAAATTGCAATATGAATGGTGACAGGCTGCAAACTTACGCTATGTATCATGTTAACGACCCATTCCCTTCATCTGGCCCTTATTGCTTTTAAGGAAACTGCTTGTGTTTTGTTTTAAGTTCTATTTTGGTTAGTGATGGTTACATATCGTTTTGAAAAACAAACGGTGTAGCAATGAAAATAAAAACAAAAGAAAATCGCTTTCGAATTGTGAACGGATATTTGAATTTTTGTTTTGTGAATGTGTGTACTTTGTAGGCCTGCCAGATTTCTAGATGCTTGTTAACATTTTGTTAAATTTTTATCTCGTTTTATATATTTTTTTTCTTTTGTTTATATAATATACCTATAATCTTTTTTTTTAGTTTCTTACGACTTATTGTCGGGCCTACGTTTTCCTCCCATATCTAAGTACTAATGCTGTAAATTAATTAAAATAAGGGTTTACTAATGATAAGCATAACATATATTATCCTAATTCAGCATAATGATCATTACACATAATATTATTAGGCATAACCTGTTTTGCCATAATGTTTATTGTCATATTCATATTCTTTATTGTACAAAAACATACTTATACAGATACAGTAGGACATAAATAATGTTGGCTTAATGATATTTACACATAATGCACATCTTAGAAACAAAAATTTTCGCGGCTCAAGGCTGGTTCAAGGGCCACACCCGCCGCACCTTAATCTAAATATTATGCCTTAAAAAAATATGCAACTCCAAATTACGCCAAAACAAATTACACTAAATGACAGTTATGCTAACCTTTGCATTAAGCCAAAGTATTATTATGCCACAGTATTATTATGCTTCTTTCTTTTTCGTTTCGATGGTACATTTGATCAAAATATTTGAGCCCAATAGTTGGTCACTTTTATTGCATCGTCAGAGTCATTGTATAGGTCATCGAGGTGCAAGTGAATGGACAGTCGGGACACTCCAGCAAGTGAGGTGTGCAAGGCCTAATAATATTTGCAGACCCATTTTGCCAAATTATATTTGTAGCCTACTTGTGTGTGCAACCGATTCTTAGCCTCCCGCCACTGCATTTCTGACCGAGGGGAAGATGCTCCTTGGGTTTAAGGAAGTCATGAGGTGGTGGTTACTTCTCTAGCCACAGTTTGCTCCTCTCTCTCATTATTATGCTAATAATAGTTATGCCTTAAAATTTTATGCCAAGCTGGGATTCCTAATGATAAGTTTATACTGAAATTTAGCCACTGTAGGCAAGTTATTGGAGATTTGCACAAGAAAAGTTTGGCATATGCTCAGCAGTGGGCGGTGTCAGGCTGTGGATAATGATGTTGATGCAAGCCAAATGCCTCTTTTCATACTTGTAGAGAAGGAAAAAGTATAATTATAACGATCATCACGTTTCTTGCCTGCATACTGCTGGTTTTAACTTTGTCGAACTAAATACTACTCAAGTTATCTATGCAAGGTTTTATGTTTTCGTAGCACGAAAAATTTATTCAATTACGTCAATAACATTATTGCTAACTAAACCAAAAACACAATGTATAGTCAAGGGTCAAAAGTGTAGTCTTAATCTCCCAAAATCCAAATGGCTGGTTTTTGTAGAAGAAGTTACATAATCCACAACTGGTTTAATATGTTGTATATAATGTATAGAAATTTAAGTATAGATTATACCTATTAACCGTGAAAATTTGAAATACTTCTGCCTAAAAAAATTGCCGCTGCTGTTTCAGTAGTGTGTGACTGCACTTTTGACCCTTAACTGTACCTAAAGCACTGACCTCTATCATACTAGTACGCTGGACTACATAGTAGCGATGACAAAATGAAGACATTTGATTTTCGCCATTTTGGCGCTGATAGCAACGTGACTTAACGTGAGAGTATATGGAACTAATATTAGAGATGGGACACAGCTTTTGTTAAAAAATACTTTTATGGGCTTTATCGATCGTGAGAATAATTAAATACGTAAGAGAAAAAAACATCCCAGTTATTTTTATTATGATTCATTTTTAAGTAATAGAATAATTGCTGTAAAGGTTAACTGAAAAATATTTTAATTCAGATTGCAAGCTATAAACTAGTGGTGCTAGTAAAGGTATAGCGCATTACTGTCAGATCAGTGAGATTTAAATATGGGGATAGGCTAACAACTTATCCTTAAAACTAGTATATTTGAGCAAGTATCTCCTCGCTCAAGTACACTAGTTAGATTAATACTTACAATCGTTCAGATTCACTCGGTTGGCGCTCATCGGATTCGTGAAGGGAACATCATTTACACAATAATAATAATACATGAGATGGATAATCATTTACAACGGTCGTATTTCTCGCTCTCATCGCTGAGATCCTGTCTCTGTAGAAGTGCAAATAATAGTGACATCGCATTCCAGTAAGGTGAAGACTTATATCAGTTTTCAACTCTGTTTCAGATGCAGATAATAAATTGTTTGTCTTCAAAACATTTGTTAATAAAATTATAATTATCATGATATTATTCCAGAATTAATTCTGGGCTCAGGAACATTGTGTAAAATGTACTACGAGACAGAAGAATAGAAGCTATTTCAAACAAAAGATTGCGCGTAGGTAATTCGGTGACAGCGAGGTAAGCAGGGGTGAGGGGGTTTATGTTCTCACAGATAGACAATCAATGCGCGCAGATGAACTTTTTCTTACTCTTTGAAATTTACACATACATGGCCGCCCTCCCGCCTCCGCGGTGACGCAACGTCACGAGATACAATAAATTGATAAAATATAATTAAATTACGCGTGTTTTCAACTTAATTTTGAAAACTCATTTCTTGACTTTTATTTATATTTCTCGAGTTGTTTGAACAGTATCTCAATACACACGAAGGCATTTTATAAATAACAAAACTAAGTAATCAAACGTGTCACGTTGCAGCGAGCGCTTGCCACAGACTAAGTGAGTTGGGGTACGCGCGCTCTAAAGCGTGTTACAAACAATTGAGTTGAGGAGTCTCCTCTAGTACGTAGTATATTTAACTCAATGCTCAAAAACGTGTTGATTGGTACAAGAGCGAGGCCTGTGCTCAGCGGTTGGCGAAGTCAGGCTGTGGATGAACATGATGATGATTCCAGAATTTAGTATTACACATTGCTTTTGAACATATTATTACTGATTATTAGGCATTCATATAACATTCATCACCAATACCAATATGAGATATTTAGTTCCAACATACTACGAGAAGTCAATACAGTAGATGACTGATACGCCTTGCCAAGTCTACTATTTTTATATTAGTGTAATTTAAAAATATCACTAATACTGATATATTAGTTACAATATTATAATATTTCCAGGCGAATTTATTAGTATTACCTAATTTTGAGAAATATCGCTATTAACCTATCTCTAAATGTGTTAATTTTAGTTCCTAATACGCTCGAGCGGGGCGCTTTGAATCAGCACAAAAATCAACTGTCATTTCATATAGTATGTTTAGTCCAGCGTACTTGTATGATAGAGGTCAGTGACCTAAAGTATTTAAATATCCTAGTGGCAAATAAGGTATTTTAAACGATCGGATATTGTTTATAGCATTTTATATTAGACCTTGCACGCAAAATGAATCCTAAACATGAGACTTCGGGAATACCGTTTTATATTTTGTTCGTTTCTTATATCATAATTATGCTCATGTGTTTTCGTGGTGAAAAGATTTACGGAGGCCAAGATTGAAAGGTGAGGTGACCTATATTAACGATGTATGCACTGATAAATAAATAATGTAAGAAACTTGTTCAATTTTAATACGATGAAAATCTCTATAGGTACGGTAGGTTAGCATGTATGTAGAAAAGATTTTAAAGCCACGGCATTCTAGATAACCGAGAGTTCAATTAAAAAGAAAAAAAGCAAATCCCGTTCCTTTAGTTACTGGTCTGACATTTATTTCAGGTCTCGTAAACCACCTACTTTAATGGACCCACTATTAGCGTAGTATACGACTTCTTTGTACGAGCTGTTTGCCCGGTCAGCGGCAAAGAATTACGTGCATCCATCGTTCCTTTGATACTCCCACTCATTGAGTGAATGGAACGCTAGATGTGGGTCATTCTGTATACTCTGTGGCAGCGCTGTAGGCTGAATATAGCGGGATTTGTAGCGATAAAAAGCTGTAAAGTTCAGTTTTTAATGGTGTGTTTTACAGGTGTACGGTGTAGGTAATGTTACTCGTATGTGTGATTACCGAAATTAATGAAGCCCTTATATCCTTAAATAAAATGTGTTAAAGTTTAAAGCCAAACAATAGGACGGCTACTTTTTGCCTTCTAACTTTTTCACAGAATTGCACAGTGTCCTACAGTTTGTAAGCCGAAATGGAGTCTGCTCAGACGATGGAGTAGCTCGTTCAGACCGCCATCAGCGCTGAGCGGTCGGCGTGATTCAAAAACGCTTCATAAGAATACATAAATATTGACCTATCAGCGTTGACGCTCAGAGTGACTTTAAAACCAGTCTTAGATGATTTCAAAATAGATACACACTTATATAAAGACCATTTTCATCATAATCAACTCATAGAACTTCAACTAAGAACAGGCCTCATCCCACAGATTAGCATAGCTTATAAGGTATGACACGTACACACGTTGGGTACAATATACCCAACGTGCGACATGGCAGACCACAAATCTGTTTAATATATCCTAGTGGATTATGTCTGTCTGCAAAATCTGTATATAGGTTGATCTACAGATGTTGTCACTTACTATTTGATTTTGGTTCGAGTTCCATGTGAAAAGAAAAGGGTGTTATGAACAAGTAGGATTTACTCCTTTTATAATGTAAATGTGAATAATCCAGAATCCTAGATATGTAGATAAAGATTTTCTGTATGAACAAGCCGTGCGCAGTCGGCAAAATATCGACGAATTTTTACACTGTATTTCAATCCTTTCTTTTACAGGGTTCATTTTCAAAAATCCTTCTTTAGAATAACCTAACCACCTTCGTTATAATAGGAGCCTTTGTGTAAAATTATATGCTCCTAGACCTAATACTTAAGGCGCTACCCCGAGCAAAACGCCGCGCTAGCCGTTTTTCGTGTAGTTTTTTAGGAGCTATTTACTCGTTATTTAAAATGAAATATCAACTAACAAAATACATTAAATTTCTACATATTATTGATTGTAGATTTCTTTTTTTTTATGAAGTTTATGTTTCACTAATCTCCTTCCTACAAAACCATAAAAATGAGAAATAATGATTGATAGCATGCATCTCCTCGTAAATTGTACATTAATATTTTTTTTGTACTAACACTAATCGAGAGACAATTTGATAACGAACATTTTGTAAGTTTTATTTTTTTCAAAATACCAATATTTGATTTTATAAAGATTTTATTCTAAAATCTGGGCGTATTCACTACTGTAATTCATGCGCTACCAGTGCCGCTAGGCCAATAGGAATGCTCATATCTCATGCTGATTTTTTTGTCAGGGTACGGCCTTAAGGCTGTGCGTTGTTTCGTAGAGAAGGAATTAATCTAGATTTATCATAATGTAGAAGGTAATTTATATTGATAGTAAATTCAGTTAAACTCAGAGCCACAATTTTTTAAAAGCTTTTGATTTGTAGTTTTCAATATCTAGCGTGAATTCAGCCTAACCGTAGTTGTAAGTCGAAAGCATAGCGTAATAAGAAACAAAACATCGTGAGGAAAACGGCATGTCCTAGAACCAACAATTCGAAGACATGTGACATCCACCAAACGCGCACTGGGCCTGCGTGGTGCATTAAGGCCAATAGCCTATTTCAAAGAGAGGCGGAATGTGTTCCAGCAGTGGGAACATTAAAAAGGCTAATGATGATGATGAATAAGAAACAAAGAAGATTAACAAGAAAAAAGCTGCTGTTCAATTACAAATGTAATATAAAAAAATCAATAAAAGAAAAACCAGAGTGGCAATAGACATTTTTAAGAGTAGGCATAGAGTAAATAAAGGTGATATTATTGCAAAACTTGCATCTTATTGCTTCTTTGCAAATGAAAACTACATTGGAATGGTTCGTAACTATCCCATGTAAATAAGAATCGGCTGCAGGATGTACGATATTGCGGTGGCTAGGGTTGGCAGAAGTTGATAAAACAATTTAAGAGTAATCTCACGAAAACTGGGTACTAAGAGGCCTGCGACGCCTACGCTGTGGAATGCAAATAAATGAGTATAAATATGATGAAAACTTATGTGACTATTCAGGCACTCTAATGTTAATGATTTTGTCAACTAGATTGTATTTCAATTGACCTTGCCGATCGATTGACAGGGAGGATACTAAACTAAGTTGCATGTGTTTCAAAGGTAAGCGAATAAAGTGTACTTATATTTTAAATTGAGACACAGCTCTTCTTATTTTTTTTCTGTCTAAAATGGTGACTAGTATAACATCAGATTTTGTAGTCAGATGTTTTGACATAATTCCATCGTCTGTTGTGGGGCGGTTTGTGGCTGTAGTCTATCCTAGGCCGTCATTTGTGTTTGAATCCTTACTAAGAACTTTGAAGGCCAAGGAGATATGGCCTCCCGCAAAATCTATAACTACTATAATCTCATGCTAATTGCCATGGTATAGTTGTTAGTTCAATAAGTTGGAAATACTAGTGCAATCACTAACACACAATCAACGGCAATGCCTTTTACTTTGACAATTCAACAATATAGACAGTGCTATTAACGTTGTTAAGCAGACATTTTTTTCAACACATGAAGGAAACCGGATTTGGTTTTCCCTTTGTTATGATTCCATTACCTTCCTAGATAAAACTCGTCTATGGAATGCATTGCCTGTAACTATGAAACGCGCGCAATCACTACCGATCTTTAAAAGACTAGTAAAGGAGCACTACCTGACACTGTGATATTATTCTTGTTGGAGCTGTATTGCATATAAATACAAGCATATATATTTATATGTATGCTTGTATTTATGTATCTATTTTAGTATTTTATATTTAGTGCTTACTATGTTTGTAACTTACGATTTGATTCAAAATTGCATCAAGTGCAACCCCATGTCGTGTCCAGGCTATCTCTCTCCATTCTGGGTTGCCTGGAAGAGATCGCAGAACGCGGTAAGGCCGCGTATTGTATGTTTGTTTTTATTTTAAGGTTTCCATATGTATTATTGTTTTTATCTTGGCGTACAATATAGTATATATAAATAAATAAATATGATTGTGATAGAAAGCGTGTTAAGCAACTTTATGACACTGGTTGAACATTCAAGTTTTGGCCTTTATTGCGGTCCCAGGCCAGGCTATTTCTAGTTTCACTATGCTGGCTATTCAAGAGGTTCAAAGACTGAGACATGGTCAACAAGGGACTCTTTTGAAGTCATATCGTGCTCTTTTTCTTAGACATCTATTTATAACTTGGGAAACCAACTAACTTGGGGGAGACCTATGTCCAGTAGTTGGCGTCTTTTGAACCTAATGATGATGATTAGAAGATATAATTATAATCATTTATTTGATAATTATAGAAATGGTACATATGTAATTACTGAAGTAAATGTTTCATACATCTATACTAATAATATTATAAAGAGGTAGGTCTTTTTGAATAATTTTGAGAGTTTGTGATGTTGTAGGGGGTAATCTCTGGATCTTCTGAACTGATTTAGATGAAAGTTGGCACGAAGATAGTTTGAGACACTGGGAAGGACATAGGATAGTTTGTATTCCCTTGGGATGATAAAACATTTTTTTAAGCGGGCGAAGTCGCGGGCAGAAGCTAGTTACTGATATATCCTGAGGCCCTAGAAAAACAAGATTGCCCCAATGTTCAAACTGTATGGTTGATTGACAGGATTGCTGTCAATTTTTTACCGCGGATAGTAGATGTGTCGCGGGCAGGTATAAGTCAATTACAATTAAAAAAGGCTTATGTTTAACTAACCACCAGATCAAGAAAAAAGTAACAGCAAAAAATCACTTTATATTGCCAAAAATTGTAAATGATCACCAAAATTAAATCCCCATTTTAGCGTGAAATTAGAACCAAAAAATTTACAACTTGTGATCCTATTTAAAACAACCAACTCCAAATTATGATTTTTAATCCAAAAATAGTTGATGACCACAAAAAAAATAAAAAATTCTGCGAGCAACTAGGAAGTAGCGCTCGCACGGCTCGCGCGCGGTTGGTCAATGTGCAAATTTTTTTTTTTAGCCTTCTCGGTCATTGTTCTAACTTTTTTTATATGAAACGACAGAGAGCCGTCATTATATTTATCCAAATTAAAAAAAAATGTTAATGTTGACATTCAAAACTACTGTTTGATGAACTAATTGAAATAATAGATTTTACTTTGGAAAAATGTCACTTTTGTAGAGACCCATAACTTCTTGTTTTAATATTATTGCCAACCCTAAACTTGCGCTGGGATAAAGTCTTCCAATACCTCAATATTTAAAGTACTATTGCATTCTTTAAACCTAATACTTTATTGTACAAAGCCTTAAAAGAGTAGGCATCTTATTCCTTAGGTCATAAAGAAGGCAAAGTAGGGTAACATTAAAAATTTCGGGATTTTCGCCGAGGCACCGAATTGCTTTTAAATATACGATTTCTTTAGTCAAGTAAGTTGTCGCTAGTCAATGTGTGCTAGTGATTTTAGGGATGGTTCTAAAGTAGGGTATTGAATTTTATTGAATTTTGGGTAAGGGGTAAGGCAATTGGGTTTTGTATTTCAATGCCTAGGGTTAGTATCTAGTTTACGTGACCTTTTTGTAAAAGAATAAAATGTTTATTGGAAAAGGTTTGCGCTGTGTTATTTCAATTGTATATCGGGTCGACACGATGTTAAGTGGCTTTGTTTTTTCAATAATAGCCATATTTTTGCGAATGTTACTAGCAACGAAGTATGGAAGAAAAAGAAATGTTGGACAGACCCCAAATAAATTGTGAAGAAGGGTTGCCTATATTTGCCCCCATACATCATCATCCTCTTGATGATGATGTATGGGGGCAAATATAGGCAAAAATGGGGCTCCTTCCCGTGACAAAAATTCCGCTTTTAGTTTTCATGATAAATAAATTGAGACTATAGCTTGGCGAATTTGTACTTAACACACCCATGGTCCACGCGGTTGGTGGGGGACGTTACTACCCAATGACGTGACGATGATCCCGTCAGGTGACCCCCGTCCCGCGCACACGTTTTACCACCCCCGCTGCCTTAAGTCCTCCGCGCCCGCGTACCATGGGATTGTTACATACGTATTTGTCAAGCTCTAATCGGAGATTTTTTTACGGCGAATAAACTGTCTTCGAGTTCATATCTTCATTAAACAGTAGGTACCTAGTTAGTAGTGGGAAGGTGCTTCTAAACACATTAGTAGGGGCTGAGAACGGAAGCGACAGATGTCCCGGATGTTAAATTTAATTGACTTTAATTAACGGAAAACGGAATATGATACTACGGCATGCTTGAACTGTTTACATTATTACCAAAAATTATTAAAGTACCTGTGACGCCTCTCCATGTATCTATTCTCGACTTTGGCAGCTTTTTGCTTTTGCGTAGATTTAAACAATAAAAATACGTTTGTCCAAACGTTTGCTTATTTGCGTTCACCGTATAAGAAAAACAGCATTTTTATTGTTATGCCCGGTCCCAATGATAGTCAACCACGTGGCGAATGCGGTTCGGTCTAGTATGACGGAGAAACGCACGATCGGAGTTGGAATTGTGCCTTATCATCATTTCAGCCGAAAAACGTCCACTGCTCGACAAAGGCCTCCCCAAGACGTCGCCAAATTGACCGATCCCGTGCGTCTTGCATCCAGCGCCTTCCCGCAACCTTAACCAGGTCATCTGTCCACCTAGTGGGAGGCCTTCCAACGCATCGTCTTCCTGTTCTTGGTCACAATACTAGAACTTTTCAGCCCCATCGGCCATCCGTTCTGCGAGCAATGTGACCTGCCTCTGCCACTTAAGTATCGCAATTCTTCGGACTATGTCGGTAACTTTGGTTCTCCTGCAGATATCTTCATTTCTGATGCGATCACGCAAGGATGATCGACGTCTGAATATGATGTCTTCCTGTCTCACACCGCACTGGAAAAGGATAGGTTTCGAGGTCTTATCCTGAAGACGGAATGACATGGTGGCGTGTTTGTACAAACACTTCAATAACTCGTTGCACTGGTAGTCAATCTGACACCGTTGGAAAGACTGCAGTGCAGCCCAAGTCTCGCTTGAATCGTAGGCTTTCTCGTAGTCCACAAACGCTAATCAGAGATTCCGAAAACATACAGAAGACCGAAGAGTATAACCTGTCACAGCGTATGTATGTGGTCTACGGAGCTAAAGCCTTTTCGGAATCCAGCTTTTTCGGGAGGCTAGAAATCGTCAAACTTGCGCGCGAAACGATTCGTGACGATTCTTGAAAACAATTTGTAGACATGGCTAAGAAGTGATATGGGCCTTAAGTTATTCAGCCTGGCATTGTCACCCTTCTTGAAGAAAAGTACCACCACACCCCTGCACCATGCCTTTGGCGTTTTGCCCTCGGGTATGACGGAATCAAACAGCTTCTGAAGGGTTTTAAGGATCAGTTCTCGGGTTCGGTTCTGGATGTTGTGTATGTGAGTTTATATGTTTGTAAACGCACCCACGATACAGGAATAAATTCCTAGTGTGGGTCAACGTTTCTTTAAAAAGCGAGAGAAGCGAGAGCGAGCGAGAGTTTCCCACCCGCCTTCAGGAATTCGGCCGTGATTCCGTCATCACCCGGTACCGGACGTCCAGGATGTCTTCGGTATAGTGTCGGGTCAATCTAGCTCTTGGGTCCTTTGCTAGATTCGCAACGGGTTTTCTGATTGATATGTACAATTGCCCATAGAATGTCTCGATCTCCCTCAGAAGCTCCGGTTTGGCGAATACGATCAGTTTCGTGAGCTTCGTTCCTCATTTATAAATGAGAAACGAAGCTCACGAAACTGAAGACCGACGATGGCTTAACACTATTTTCTCTTGCCTCTTTCCTTTACACACATTTTCGAACTCAGCTGATTATTGTCCCCTCTCTCTCCCTGTCTATTACGATAAATCACCAACTAAAACTAATAGTCCACTTTAGCATCAAGCGTACAATGTGAAATAAATCTAGCTAGTGTACCATTATTAACCCTTGTCATGCCGACACCTTATTTCCGTGTGTTTATAGCTGACAAAGTATGAAGTAGGGTCTGAAGAGACCCAGCTTTACGATCGGTGCGAGACGGAATACCTCGCCGTTTATAGGGTTACCATCTCTATTAAATTGATGGGTACATAATAGGGTGGTTTTGGCTTAAATATAGGAAAGTGTTTTGTGATTATCAATTGGGTTGGATATTTGAACATAAAATACCGGGAATGTGCAGTCGAGCTCCCATGTAAATAGTTCCGAACAAATCATTGTATATGTTATTAAATGAATAAACTTTTTTTCCACATCATAGAGAAAAGCCGGGCAATTAACAGCTTTGTGTTACTGTGTATCATTGACTACACTAAGGACTTTGATTGTGTGCAGTGTGATTTACTGTGGGAGGTTCTAAAGGACATGGGTGCGCCTCAGCATCTTGTTGACTTGATCCGATGCCTCTACATCAGCAACCGCTCTTTCGTCAGAATAGACAGCGATTGTTCAAATGTATTTTCCATTTCAAGAAAGGTGTTGTACAGGGAAACATCCTTTCTCCCTTGCTCTTCAATGTGTACGGAGAGTATATGATTCGGCAAACTCTTGAGGGCTGAGAAAAAGGGTTTGCTGTTGGGGGAAAGCTCATCTCCAATCTACGCTTCGCTGACGATACAGTTCTCCTTGCTACAAAATATAACGACACGAAGGAGATACTGCATTGATTGGAGATGGAGAGTTGAGAATTGCAATAAATGGGCAGAAAACAAGCTTAAGGTGATAGATCGGAAAAGCTATCGGGCGCTTATATCATCCAAGACATCAAAGTTGTGGATAGTGTCCCAGAAATAAAACGACGGATAGCTATGGCTAAAGATGCTATGACACGCCTCCACAATATCTGGTTTAGTCAGAACATTAATTTTCCCCATTTTCCTCTATGCAGTTGAGACATGGACAATTCGAGCAAGGGAAAGACAGAGGGCAGACGCATTCGAAATGTGGTGATGAAGGCGGATGCTCAGAATATCATGGACAGCCAAACACACAAATTTATATACTCCCAACACGATGTCAAGATCAGATTGTATACAGTAAGCGTACAGCGTATTTTGTCCTATGTCGGTCACATAATGCGAATAGGTCAAAACTGGTCATTGTTGGCCATACCGAAGTGAAAAGAGCACGAGCCCGGTCGCCAACACGATGGTCTTACCATGTGAAAAAAGCTACGTCCTCAAGCAAATTTCAGCAGATGGTGATGGCAATTTAACTGTGGACCGGAATCGATGGAGGCAGATTGTCCGCTTAAAGGGTTCCAGGATCAGAAACCAGGAAAGACCAGGATCCTCGCTAATGAGGGGCAAATTGAAGAAGAATGAGTAATCTACTATTTTATGTAAAAAAATGGACTGATTGTTTTGGAGTTAGGAGGGAAGGGAGCAAATTTAAACTTATTTATTTAAAATTGTGAAAAAGCCCTAAAAAGAGTCTAACAGCGATATTATTTCACTTTTTCTTACTAAACTGTATCTCCTTAATAAAGCCCTATGACCTGGTGAAGGTTGCGGGGATCCGCTGGTTGCGAAACGCACGGGACACGTCAATGTGGCGATGCTCGGGGGAGTCCTATGTCCAGCAGTGGACGTCTTTCGGCTGATATGATGATGATAATGATGAAAGCCCTGTGATCGAACCAAGAGGTCCATGTTTTATTCGAACCATAATCTTCTCAAGGTTAAAAATACTTTGTTTATACAAGACTTATTTTAACATCATGTACATAATGCAAGAAAATTGAGCGTTGAAACGTCAAAAAACAATTAAGATTCAAGCAAAATTAAAGCCCCTACAATCTAAACATTTGAAGTGCTCAGTAAAACTAAGCAGACTTGCAAAATTAAATATTAGGTATGAAAATCATAAATAAGAGAGAATAAGCTGCTAAGGACGTGAGGACGTGACCGTGAAGTTAGAATACCTAGAGAAACTGAACCATAAAACGTTTGAGACTAGAATTTTGATATTGTATTTTCGTAGTGGCAACAAGCACTTATTAAGCTTGCTAAAAAACCATTTATCTTCTAGATAAATGGTTTTTTAGCAAGCAGTCGTTGGTTTGGCTTGTACAGATTATTATCAACTAACTTGTGTTTTATTATCTCAAAAGAACACACTACCGAGATCCTATGTTATTTCTCAGGGTCTGAAAGCAAAATACTACCAAACCGAAAAATAGCAAAGATTCATAAAAGTCGATTCCAACTTTTAAGTTTACCAAAAGCCAGCTTAATCTTAGCAAAAGATTCCTTCAAATCCTTCTCCATTACGAAATCAATTAACACCTCCCCAACGTTTAATAATATTAAACCAAATCTTCTTTAATCTTTAAACGAATTTAAGATTACACTCCCTCAGTAGTTTCAAAGTCGTGGCTTAACTTCCTCAGAGCATTCCAACTATTTCAATCTTAGTTCGTACCTTCGTAAGGATTACATTATGTAAATAAGGATGAGATTCCCTTACATTTACGTAGGTATATATTTGTGTAGGTAATACTCGTATCTACATAATATCTTCGGGTTTCGGAGGTGTTATGCTGACGAAAGGGTTCTACCTGAAGCGATTTTAGATTACCTACTTGAGGTAAATCTAATGGATAGGACGAAACTATCAACATAACACAATCAGAAGAATACAGCTGGGCTGGGTGGTGTTTGGAAAACTTCGTCGAATTTTCTCGCCGTGTATCCCAAAGCCTGAAGTCTAAAGTCTTCAATCAGTGCGTCCTACCTATGGTGCCGATACGTGGACATTCAAAATACGGTTGCTTCATCAGTTCAAAGTTGCTCAGCGAGCTATGGAAAGGGCTATGCTCGGAGTCTCTCTAAGGGATCGAAACGAGGTGATCCGGCAGAGAACCAAAGTTGTCGACATAGCTCACAGAACAAGCAAGCTGAAGTGACAATGGGCCAGCTATATAAGTCGTAGAACCGGTTATCGTTGGGGTAGACGAGTTCTAGAGTCGAGACCGCAAACTGGTAAATGTAAGGTAGGACGCCATCAGGCTAGGTGGAGCGACGACCTTCGTCTGGTAGCAGCTGGATGACAGTTGCCGAAATTCGAACTAAATGGCGTACCATTGGAGAGGCCTATGTCCAGCAGTGGACTACTACGGGCTGATGACGATGATGATGATGGTCAACAAAACATAACACGCCTATGTTCCTCAATGGTATAGGTAGTGATGTTCCTACACAACTACCACATTCCGCCATTTATTTCGTGAGTAGGTCCACATCCGTATTTCCAGGATCGTTTTTCACGGATCCGTCGCTACTGGAGCCGATGTTCACACCGCATTTACAGTACCGTTTTAACGGATCCGTGGATGGACGTTCTCGTGTTGTATTGGTACCGTCGTCTGTCTGAGTCGCCCCGCGTGGCATTTTAATACTGTTGTGTGCTTCGTTCAATAATACACTAGATGCCCGGTCAACGCGGTGATCTTATTTCAAATTAGAAGGGTCAATCATAGCCAACATATAGACGTTAAATGCCACAATGTGCGTTAAAAAAGTGTGCAAATAACCACCCTCCACCTTGATTTTGGAACGAATATCTTTTTTTTCATAAAGTTTATATCATTAAGTGTTTTTCATAAAGTAAAAACCGAATTCAATAGTTCATATGTCCTGAGTTTTATCTATATCCCTAAATAGACACAATATACTAGCATCAGCTTTACTAGCCCGTAGCTTAGTCCGCTAGGCACTCGAAAATTATCTCATGAGAATGTACTACCGTTATAAAATATCATGTCCTAATCCCAGTTATGGTCTACTCAAAGTCAAAGTCTTTTAAACGGCACTTTTGAACTTCAACAACTAAAATTTACACGTAATAAAAACTGATTCTACCATGCATTCGGCAAAGTAGCTTGTTATGGAGAAGAACGCACAAGAAACTCCATTACCCGTATGCCTTTAGGCCAAATCCGTTAAGGCTTTGAGGCGTATAATCTTTCACACCAGTCTTGCCATGGGGTAAGGGTTACCCAGTTTTTGGATAGTGGAGGTTAGATAGGCAGTCGCTGTGAGGCGGTGAGACTGGAAGCCGAACCCAACATAATTAGGTAAATGCTAAACGGACCATCTTGATCTTCTTGGCGTTACGATGACATTCAATTTCGGCCCATAAATTGAGGCAAAGGCTCAGCTGGCTGCCAAAAAGTTAGCGCTCCTTGCAAAGGTGAAAAGGTACTTCACGCCGGAATAGCTGCTCAACTTGCATCAAGCGCAAGTTTGATGCATGGAGTACTGAACTCATCTCTGGGACGGATCTTCCAAATACCAGCTTAATGCATTAGAGTCGAACGAAAAGCGAGCCAAGATGTTCATCAACAATGAGGCACTGATCAAGTTAAACCTCCAAAGCCTTGAACATCGTCGCCGAGTTGTCATCTTGTCGGTTTTCTATCGGTTACATTGAATTGCATGATCTAATTACGCCTAGCCCGTTTGATGCCCAGTACATGGTGAACATCTCACCCATACACACTAAACGTTTTGAGAATACTTTTATTATGCGTACAGCTAAGGAGTGGAATTCCCTGCCAGAGTCTGTGTTTTCCAATAGCTACAATCTAGGGGTATTTAAGTCAAGAGTGGATAGGTTTCTTATAGGCAAGCGTGCTTCACCGTCGGCCACATCATCACTTACTATATTCAGGTGAGACAGTGGTCAAGTGCGAGCCTATTTTAAATAATTAAAATATAATAAAATGAAGGCTTAGCGGATTTATTGACAGCTTTACCACACGTTCAATATTAGTAGGAAGTGTAATTTCAAGTGCACTCATTCAGACGCAGTTAAGGAGCTTAACGTAACTCGATTTTATGGCTATTATTGGACGAATAGGAATTGACAAAACAATTACATTGTAATTGCAAAAAAAGGCCCTTACATTCCTATTCGACGACCCTACAACGATCAATGTAGCTTAAAAGATAGCCAGTCTTACCTGATGCCAATCTTTTATACCTATCTTTTATAGCCACGTCTTGTAGCCGGCCTAGTTTCGCGGGGGTTATGCAAATACAAGAATGTCGTAACAAATAGGTAGGATAGTTTTCAAAACACAAGTTTCGTAAATGCTTGCACGCTTTAACGGTTTATACTGAGATTCTCAAAGTATTTTTGTGAAAATGCAGCTGTTGGAATAATTTTATCAAGATTTACCGTTTACTTGTGAGGTGAAATAAAGGTTGAATTTCTTTAGCAACATAATATCTAGCTTATAACCTTATTTCGAGTAGACGACTTATTATATTATATATTGCCCTATCAGGAGCCATACTATGACATGTTAAAGCCATCATGGTTCCATTGTGATAGAGAGACGGTGCATTACGGCTTCAATAACAATATCCGTTTTCCACACCGGAATAGTGAGCCCCAGTGTAGCATCCTGGAAGGCTAAACTAGAGTTACAGTTTTTTTTTAGCTTCAAATTTGTTTTATTTCCATATTAAAACTTGAAACTAACAAATATATTAACATATATACAAATGAATATTCTAAAAATAAACCTCTATGTATACAAATACAATCGGGAGGGGGAAAAGGGCTCATTGTGCATTAAAAAAATCGTCCATATCGATGTCAATGGGAAACGTGCCCAGAATGCTGGCAGCACTGCCACGTTGGATGGCAATGCTGATTATCTGGCCGAAGAAAAGGCCAGCTCTCTGGTCACGTGAAGAGTCGACGAGCTTTGTGCCAATTTCTCAAAAAACAAGATGCGCACTCGGACCCCATGCACCTAATGTTTCAACCCAAAACGGCTCAATCATATAACTTCCAATAAGGTTGTTATATTTGCGCCGTTTGAGGTTTTCTGCACCAGCAGCAGCCGCCCCAGCACAGAACTAGTTTGCTATATTGTTCTCTAGTTTCATGTAAGTGGAAGTACCGCTTCCATTCGACAATCGATGCAGTGAGTTCAAGTATAATCTGCTACCTCATTATTTTATAACGACTTCTTAGCTGGGGTAACTACTTCAGGATCTAGTTCTTAAAGACGAACAGATAACAATCTCATATTTGGATCCCAGCAAATCAAAGTAAAGAAAGCAAACAAAATAATTCTGCATTCGTTTTCACCCGAAAAATCAGAAGATATTATTACAAGCTCTATCTATTAAATAAATAAAAAAGTGCACTATAATTTTTCAAAAGGTTAGCAAGTAGAAGAAATTATCAAGTCAATAGTGTAAAGAACAGGGTTACTAATCCTTGATTATCAGGCCAACGCGTAAGTTTTTGTTGAATTTTCCCCAAAACTTTGCTTTTTACGACTATGACTATATTTAGCACCATTTCCTGTCACGTCACGAAGTACTAAAAATATGATTTGCACAATAAACGTCTAATAAAATAATTAATGACGTGTTTTTATTTTAATTTACGATATCTGCCGCCTCTCCTAATGCGAAAACTCACGCAAGTTCACACCATGAGCCAGTATTTGATAGAAACAGTAAAAAAATAGGTAGTTTAAAACCTGTAGTCAGATTTGTGCTAAATTTGCATGATTTTGTTGTGGGTTAAATCAACATCATCTGCTTAGTATTTTTAGTAGGGGTTGGCGAGTTTAACTGAACGCATCAAAATAAAACTACAAAACGCATATAACGTGTTACACTAAAATTAGATTAAATCGTTGTCCAGTCCAGTGGCTAAGACCTCACCTCCCATGCGTGAGACTTTTTCAAATTTATATGTCCTTTCTAAATTCATCTTGGACATCACAGGCAACGGTAAAAGAAAACATCGTGAGAAAACCTGGACTTATATAGTTAATGTAAGTAGCCAAGTCAGAGGCCTGTGGGGTTCCCAGAGGCGGCTTTATTAACTGTGACTCCAGAGGTGGCCACATCCTCACACGAAAATAAGAAGAATCGTTGTCCATTTCTGAGAGGCATAAAAGAGAAAGAGATGGCAAGTTTTCGTCGTCAAAACGAATTGTATGAATAATAAAGTAATTCTTTAAGCAAAAAATTACCTACAAATCCATCCATCCATCCATCTCTCTTTGGGTGAAAAGGGAAAGTTTGTCAGACTTTTACTGACTAAAACCCACCCGTGTTCCTTCAGTTGCTTGAGCCAGAGCCGCGGTAACTCTTTTTCTAATTTATCCGCGACCCAGACAGGCATAGGCCCTAGCGGACCCCGTCATATTTTGCTGACATCTTTTGATGCACGCGTGGAATACTACGCGCCGACTCGGGGCTAGTCCCTGTCGGACGACGAGATACCCTCCTGAGATTTGAAGTCCTACATATGTGCCACAAGATTTTCATAGAATAGCTGTCAAATATACCTACCTTAAAAAAAATCACAACTAAAGTCGTCACAATCTAAGAAGTCCGTTGACGTTTCTCATTTTACAAGCCGCGATAACTTTGTGACTAACTGTGTGAGAAATTGAAAAATCAAAATTCTAAATAATTAGTATGTTACCCATACACATATAACAACGAGTATCATTCGCAAGCATCAAGTTTAATTATTATTAAGTATTTTTATAGCTGTCAAAACGAGCCTTTTATTTTTTGACAACTTCATTTAACACAAACAAGTCAAGACGACTGTTTGAGAAACACAGACCAATATTCCTTAAAAATAATCAGTAAGTTTGGGTAGCGTGTTGCAATTATTTCGCTCCACGGCTCCCCAATCTGGGGAGCTCATTGATTTTTGTTCAGCCATACTAAGCCGATTACAGCCACATTAGTTCAGCAAATTAGTTTTCCCACGTGGTTTTCGTATCGGGGGATTGGTTGCAAATAATCTGGGTTAATCAGGAGAAGAGGTATAAGGATAGGGAAGGAGGTATAGGGAAGAGAGATTATGGTAGATTAGACAAAATTTGAAAAAGTGTCGAATTCTTCCTATTTGTGATATAATGACTAGGAAATTGGCATATAATGACTAGGAGAGAAATGAAGTCGGGTATATAATTAGCTAAACTAGCTAATTGATGATGATTGTATAATTTTCTGCCCGTCGCGTCGCGCCGTGTCTCCCAGTTACTGGGCTGTGGAGTTCAGAAAGGCAGTCGTCTAGGCAGATTGATTGGTATAATCTTCTTTGAACCTTTTGCTGCTACGCCGCTCCATTATTGAACTATTTTTGGATCGACTTGTGGTCTAAATTATGTTTTTTAGAGTTCTATATACGAAGGGTCCAAACGAAGAACTATTGCTGTCACTCACGTGTCCGTCTGTCCGTCGTCTGTCACACGGGTATTAGGCCAAACGATTGGAGCTACAGTCTTCAAAATCTCACAGTATAAGCATGTTGTTGACCCAAAGCCATGCAAACTGACATTAAAAAAAAAAATGTTTTTAAGGTGCTTCCTTAAAGTTAAAACAAATTTATCCCATCAAGTGGGGTATTGTTGTTTAGAGATCGTTGAGTAGACACATTTTTGTAATTGTGACCAGGCTGTCTCTTTCCATTCTAGGTTGCATGGAAGAGATCGCGGTTCGCGATAAGGCCGCCTGTTGTATGTTTGTTTTTGTTTGTTGTCTTTTTTTTTTTCTTTTTTACAATAAAATATATAATAAATAAATAAATACTGTATTTTTGTTTTAAAAAATATAAGAAAACAAAGGAATTAGAAGTCACATAAGTCAGCTTATTTTTGCAAAATTTTGTTCCGAAGAATTTTTTAACTTCCCATTGACCTATGAACTTGAAATTTGATGATATTTTTTTTTATCTTATATAGGCTCGCGCTTGACCACTATCTCACCTGATAGTAAGCGATGATGTGGTCGACGGTGGAGCACGATTGCCTAGAAGTAACCTATTCACTCTTGACTTAAAGACCCCTAGATTGTAGCTATCGGAAAACACAGACTGCGGCAGGGAACCAATATATACCAATATATTGATAAATCAGATTTTCTTTGAAATGAGGGCATTTTTCCTATTTCAACCAACTTAGTTTTGCGGTTTGGTACGGAACCCTAAATGTGCGAAGTCCGACTCGCACTTGGCCGGTTTTTTTTTCTTGCATCAGTAACTGGTCAAAGTTATGTGAAAGTACCGACTCGAAGTCGGTTCACAATATCGTCGACTTTTTATTTGCTATTATATACATACGAGTACGTACATACATATACAGAATTAGAGGATTGTAATAAAGGTACCTACTGAACAAAATAACTCATTCAGTACAGACACACACTACGTAAATTAATATTTCAATACAAATACAAATGGAATACCAAAATTTTATCGAACAGACCCTTGGAACAGACTTACGTATAAAACAGAGTTTACGTGTTCAGAGGTTGCAATTTACCCCTCTTTTGAATAATATAGAGAGCCTTGAACAATCAGAACCTTGTAATAGTTTCTTTCCTTAGATTATGCATTAGTTAACTTGTTTTTCTGGTCAGGCTGATTGTTAATATCTTTTGTAAAGACAAAGATATTTTATTTCAACTACCAAACCACCAAGCGGCACTTTTGAACGTTAGATACATTATTTACAAGGAATAAAATTTGATTCTACAGTGCATTCGGAAAGTAGTTTGTTATGGAGAAGAACGCACAAGAAACTACATACTTAACATTAAAAAAAAAAATAGTTTATTTACAATATTTAGGTACATAAGTACATACATGAATAAATTCTTATATGTGAGGACAATGCACCCTATACAATCACTACACACTATACTACGTACAGGTACAAAGTATTAAAAGTACTCACACATGTACTGTGCAGGTGCAGTTACATAATAGGTACTAGAAAAACATTAGCATCCGAAGCAGTTAAGTTAAGACCAATCCCAACTGACGGCGCCCGTTCACGAACATGACGCATGAATCGGCACCACCCAGCTCAACCATCATGAAGGGAACCGAATGATCCAACACACGCACCACCATCACCATGTAAATTAGAAGAACCTTAAATAAGAAAATAGTTGTTGTCTGCGTTGATTTCGGAGATAAATTATGTAAAAGTCTGACGTTAGCTAAGCTTATTGTTGTTGTCTTAAGGACTTTACTGATAACGCGACGTAATTTAAATTGTACAAGTATTTTCGTGTCAAGTACAAATCGATCGAATGGGTGCTAACGTTTTAGTGGTCACCAGTTGGCACCGACTAAGCTCCATAAATATAGCTGTTAAACGTTGTTATAACGCGCACGGAAGCAAAGTTTGAATTAAAATTAATTTCTAATGCTGTAAAAGTGCGAGTAAATATAAAATCGAGTATGCCACAATTTCGCGCAGTATTTTTCGTAAAAAAGGAGGGTAACATTTGCCGAAACAAGACACTCTATTAAAGCAGTGGTTGGTAAATCTTAAGTGGCAGTGGGGATGGCCGATGGGGCAGAAAGGTTCTGGAGTGGCGACCGCGAACCGGAAGACGTTGCGTTGGAAGGCCTCCCACCAGGTGGACCGATGACATGGTGATTTCAGGATACACAGGACTGGTCAAAGTGGTGACGCTTGGTGGAGGCCTATGTCCAGCAGTGGACTTCTTTCGGCTGATATGATGATGATGGTAAAACCTGTACCTATCTTAATCTGCTCACAACAAAAAAAAAAGGAAAATAAAAGCTAAAACTCAAAACACTATGTAATTAGACATTTTGAAGACCTCAGTCTACACCAGCGCCCCTAGCGGAAAATTCAAACGCCGTAGCCCCCATTGCATCGAATTGCGTCCATATGAACGAACTTGCAATTTCACTTAGTAAAAATCGCTTATCGCTGTGATATAAATTGAATCGGATCGAGCCATCAGGAAGTTTGCTCAGACTTCGATTTGTCAACGTATTTTGCTTGGGTTTTTATCCGAAGGGTCAGGCAGAGGAGTACCTTTAGGACATCTATTTTCCAACAGGTTTATTTCAATTCGATGTAATAAAGGGTGAGCCTAATGATGTCGATTGGGCACATATCCCGAATCCAGGCTACAATTGAAGAAAAAAAGAAAATCAGATCTGCAGCCGAATTGCGCAAGTGAATCCTGTGAGTCTGTGTGATTGGTCGATTAATAGTGGTCAAACCCTTTGCGTTGCCGTATTCACTTACGCGATACGGCTGCTGAAGCGTTATTTTTAATGATTTGGTTGGAAAGACTGATCAGCATTGTTTTCAACGAATTTATCGAAATGACAATTTAATTGGACTGAAGTGTGAGTCGAACAAAAGTGATAATGACTAACCAAAAATAACTCGAAAACTTGATTTCAAATACGTCCTACAAGCTGAAGAAACTTTCACAAACTTTATTCGAAACACTATTTTTAACCCACCCATTATTAATAGTACAAGTAGGTTAAATATCTAAACTCGGCCACCGAAATTTTACAACGTCACCAAATCGTCACGCACACGATTTGGGCACGTCATTCTACATTAGGCGACCCATAAACATCTTGTAAGATCAATATCGGTGTAGAAAATAACGTGAAACATTAACTTAGGTCATTAATCTTGTAGGTTATGAATAAAGAAATGATTTTCTTTGTACTGTGACGGTTTTTGCAAGGCTTATGAATGAAAATTTGAATTTGCAATACGTAACCAGACATTCTAGAGAAACTTTTATTTTATCAGCGATGGAGATGGTCAAAATGTAATCTTTGTTTGATCTCTTGACATTTCTATAATGCTTTGCAATCCTTTTCATTTTTGACCGCAACGAGAGACCTATGTTTTTCGCACGTATCTGTTTGGCTGTCTGTATCTTGGGATTTTCGAATTACATTATTTTCCTCAAACATACTTGGAAATATGAGTATTATTTTGACAACCTTCTTCGTGATATAACGAAATTGCTATACTGTACATGCGAACAGCGGCCAGAAAAAGTTGTATGAAAATCCATATGTGTGGTGATTTAGCGGCCAAATAAATTACATAGTAAACTTATATCTGTCGTGTAAGTTAAAAATGTAACGGTCTTATACTCCGAAACATGGCAAACAAGGACGTAACTTATCAAAGGTTTTATTTAAATTTTGAACTGGCTCGGAAAGAAAGTTGTTTATTGAAAAAAAAACACTTTAACGCGGGAAAAATTATTGTTGTTCGTCATTGATATTGAAAAGTACTTGTATTTGACAAAATGAGTTCTAGGAGTACCTAGAACTCATTTTGTCGAATACAATTACTTTATTAAATTAAACTTAAACTAAGAGTAACTTAGTTTTAATTGCCGCGCATTATTTAAGAAAAGTACTATACAAGCCTTGGCCACAACTAGGCATTGATGGACTTACGTATGTGTGATATTTACACGTTCGTCCATCAATGCCCCTTTTGCTGGCCGCTGCAGTAATGTGTCATCAATGACTAAAATTGGACCAATCTCTTTTATGAAAACACATATGGTAAACTTCACCTCAGTGAAAATGAACAAAACTGAACCACTAATATTTCTATAAAATAACTCCAATACAACACTATATCTGAAAGTGCAATGTATCAGGGTTACCGTTTATCTCTCGATATAAACCGTACAGCGGAAGCGTTGGACCCCGATAGGTCGGTTATTATTCACCGTGTATATTACATAATTCTGCTATTTATAACCGGGGCTTTGGTCACCTAGTTTCACTGGGTTTCATTATGGTTTCGGTTTTACGGCTTATGGTATGCGAGGGTGGAGAGCGTAATCGATTTTCAGATGTTTGTGGTACGAGTAATATTACGGGGTATCTACCTTCAACATACCTAATGTTGAAAGTAGATTTAAACGTATTAGGATTTTGTATTTTTATTATGTGTATTTTATGAAGTATGTATGTGTTGTTCAACTTCGAAGGTTGGGTTGAGGAATGATGTAATAAGACAACGTCATGGTTTAGAGGACGGTGTAGTGATAAAAAAAAAAAAACTGTTAGGACGGTTTGGTCAAATTAAATTTAATTTCCTTTGCCCAGCAGTGGGATACTAAAGGCTGAAAAAAAAAAAGAAAAGATGGTTTGGTCATGTTGAGAGGATGAATGAAAAACAAGAAAAGGTTAAATAGGTACCTTTTTCACCAAAGATCAGAAACAAATGCAATGGAGAACTAAGGGCGGACAATTGTTAGCGCAGTTTTCGTATTCTCTTATAATTCGCTACGAATGAAAGTACTTAGGGTTTACACAAGTGGCATTATATCAACGAAAGCGTTGCGTTAGCGATTTATGGCATTGTCTAAATCGCTAACGCAACGCTTTGCGTTATATGATAGCAATATGTCAAAAATTTATGGCATTGTCAAACGCTATCAAAATCACGTGAATAATGTCTTTCATTTTGGCATTTCGATCATCGCGAAAACTAACTTCATCATCTTTTAACCTGTTGAATGCCGTAATTACCGAAACAATTAAAAGCCATTGTGTCTCGCGTGGATCCATGTTTCGGGTAATCAAGGGGTTAATAGTAGCGACTACAATATAATAAACAAATCTTCGATTTATTGCGTAAAAATAAATTCTGTTTTTAGAAATAACCTGAATTTCAGACAGTGAAGTGCTGTCGACGATGAGAGATCGACCTTCACGGGTCAGGGTTTCAGTCGGGTCTGTATAGAATTAAATAATAACGCTGAAAACGCAAAGGGTTTAGGCCATGCATTAGTTATTAGATTGTCAATCTAACGTTTAGGCGCATCTAGTCCGTTTTGCCGTTGACCATCACGAAATTTTATTTTAAGGATCGTAGCCGACTTATACAATACCGCTCCTACCCGGCATAATAATGTTCATTGAAATGTGAGCTTCAGGACGTCCTTTGTAGACATACTTTATATTGACAACACAAATTACCAGACAGCTCGCTGTAAGCGAGTTTACCGCCATCTTACTACTCAACAGCTGTCGCTTCGCTTGCCGCATGCTTACCACGCGCTTCAAGCGGGCGGCCCGCGCGCTGTACGCACGCTGATAGCTCGCTTGAAGCACGTTCCTAGCTTGTAGAAAAAGGTAAGGCGAAAGCGATCGGCGCGGGGACAGCTAGTTAACTGCTAGCTGTCGGTGCATGGACAGCGAGCAGTCATCTCCGTTTAAGGCGGTGTTGTGCGAGAGCGCTTGTGTAAATTTGTGTGTTGTTGAGCGGGGTGATGTAAATGAGCTAGGGCCTTCCGGTATTGTCTTATACTTGAATTCATTATTCAAGATAAGTTTTAATACATCGCCACCCAGTCACGTGTCTATTTTAACCTTGTGTATTTTAAGTTGATTTAAGTGACTTGTATTAGAAAGTTCCTAAAAAGTATGGGTTACAATGGAGTTTGCACTATGTCTTGTATTTAATTAAAACCGATTTTTGTTTGATAATAAAAATTGTAGTGTGATAGATAATTAACTCGAATTCTTATTTGAAAAATAGTGTTGTAGTCGTCCTCTATATCATAAAATTTAACAGAACTGGCGAATTGTTTTAGTGCTATAAGTGCATGTCAACCCGTGCTGTCCGACCACCAAAGTCGTCACCATCAAAGAAGTCCGTTTCCCATTTTACATGCCGCGGTGGCTTTCTGCTTGAGAGATTGTAATATCAAATTCATAATCCTAATTGGTTGCTATGTTACCCATACACATATAACAACGAGTATCATTCGCAAGCATCAAGTTAATTTTTTTTTAAGTATCTTATAGCTGTCAAAACGACCTTTTATTTTTTGACAACTTTTGCAACGCCACATTACTAGATCGTATGTATATAACCAAACAAATCCTTTAACTTCAGCACTACCTACAGCAAGATTAGAAAATATATTATACAACTCACAATTCCTTATTCGTCCCAAAAATCCGAGCCCCCTAATCAGGAACAACAGGCCTTTTACACATTCTTTTTTTTTCTGCTAACAGAGCCAAATGACAGCGACAATACTCGCAAATCCTATACGAACTGGGATCTCAATTTGCCTTTGTACCAAATCCTCTTATTGCTTTCAAAGCGTATTTTATGTCTCGACTAGCTGAGTATGAATCTTTGAGTCTGAGTTAAGGTTAGGGCAGACTAGACAGTGTCTCGTGTTTCTTTCTAGTGTAACGTTCGCGTGAATGTTATAGGATAATGTTCGCTTTAAGAATCGTATCAAAACCGTTCACGGAAATTGTCAAAATCCTTACCTTCGACACGATTATCTGACTAACTTAAAAACAGAAAAGAAATTAAAGACAAGACAGATGAATTGTTACTCTTGAATCGAAGGATAAATAACAGATCTATGTTGATATGGTCTACTTTTTTGTCAGAATCAGAATCAGGAAACCACTTTATTTGTACTGTGAGTGACTTTCTTTTTTGAACCATTACTTTTCAATAATTTGTTCAGTAACTTAGTAAGAGTAACAAGGATTTGAAAATCACGGCTGCCTCGCTAGATCTTCGACAATTGCGTAGGTAATGTAATGGTCGATATTTGCTTTGACCGTTCACTTGTAACCGTACAAGTGAACGCTCAAGTTTGTTCCCACCCTTATAAAGGCAAGATCATGGGTACAAATTGATTTTGTCAGCCGTACATAAAGCCTGTTGAGTCTGTATTTATTTTGTTTCGTGATTTTTGTTGAGTGGTGTTTGGTACCTACGTGTGAGGATTTTTAAGATTAAATAGCACAGAGAATTAAAATTCTGAGATTAAAAGATAAAACAATGATGTTTTCAGTAAATTGTTCACATTAAACACTTACATGTCCATTTTTAGTTTTTAATCAAGTAATTTTTTTCTAGCCTTCTAATTTAAGAAACACTCTAAAAAACTCAAGAGGTCAAAGTCTCTTTTAAAGTCCATACAGAATCTCCTACTAATCATGTGTTTTGACATTACTGTTCATTTGGTAGATAAACAACTTGATTTCGCTGTTTTGTAAGAAAAGCTACTTAAACAATATTGTAGCAAGATATGGCAACTCCATCTAGTGACAAGTGGAAGAACCAGTAGTAGCTAGCAGCGCCATCTAGTATCGAATAGCTGAACTAATCTTCTCGGAAGCTAGTGGCGAATTGAATTTTCTCGTCGCTTCAGGAGCAATAGATTCGAAAATCGAATATCCTGGTAAGTTCTCAACATATCTAGAACAGCATGGAACGTTCCAGAAATATCTTCTTGCTATTTAAGGGGCGGTCGGGTTCGTCGTAGGACAGATTCGATTTGGAAGCGACACAGAGCGATCAAAGCGGAAACAGTGCAAAGTATTGTTTAAGAAGCGTTTTAGTAATAAAATGTGATCAATTAAAGCCTGCTGTTTGAATAATTTATCCCTGAACCCCAGCTCGTATCAATACGAAACTTATGATGACTGCACAAAACATAACGAAGGAATAAACAGTGCTTCGTTTTATTGCCAGTTTGCCACCCTATCAATAAAATATGATCAATTAAATCGAAAATGAATGAAATTGTACCTACAGAATTGAAATAAAACAACGAAAGTAATTACATTTTACTTTTCGTGGAATATAAGCCCGCTGGGTGTCAGGGCAATTATATATTTGTCAAAGGCCCAGAGTGTGTAAATTGATTAATGAATTTAAACGTTTGTTAAATTATACTAAAAACGGTAAATTGATCTATCCAGCATTTAAATAGATATGTCTGGATGCAACTGAATACCTGTATTTACATGGAGAACTGCCTGTCTGTCCCCCATAACCCTGTAACTGTGTAATAATTATCTGGCATCTGACTACCCTTCATCATACCAGCCGAAAGACGTCCAAAGCTGGACATAGGCCGCCCCCAAGCGTCGCCACATTGACCGATCCCGTGCGTCTCGCATCGAGCGGATCCCCGCAATCTTCACCAGGTCATCCGGAGGCCTTCCAACGCAACGTCTTTCGGTTCGCGGTCGCCACTCCAGAACCTTTCTGCCCCATTAGCCTGTTTTCGCGTTTTGGTGCTACGGTCGACCACACGTTCAACTCCAAATATAGTTACTTCATTTATCGACACTGACAATGACTGAGGATGAGGCCTGTGATCCGTAATTAGCACTTTGGTTAACAAACTGTTCATCGGTTTATCAAACAATATTAAAGTAATAATCATGTTTTCGTTAGACGTGACTAGATTAATTAATGATAGAGCTGGTCCATTTTTTTCATTGCTAATTTAACCACGTTCTAAATCTGCAATTAAAAGATACCGCGCAACTATCCGAACTCTGCCCAGCCGAGTTGGATTCGATGGTTGACCTCTTTCTCGTTGGCCCTATCAAACTAGATCGTTTGTCCCAGGTAGACATAATCGCCCACAACTTTGAGTGTATAGTCTCCGGCCTTGATAGGAGTGGGTTCAACATCACCTTGGTTTTGTCCATGTTCAGCCTAAGACACACTCTTTCGGAAGACTCTACTGAGGTCATCGAGCATTATACTGAGATCTCAGCCATGACCACTATATCGTCGGCAAACCGAAGATGAATGATGTACTCTCCATTGACGTTTATGCCTAGCCCTCTCCAGTCCAGAACCTTGAAGACATCCTCCAGTGCAGCGGTGAACAGTTTTGGAGATATGACGTCTCCCTGTCTAACATCTCAATGCAGAAGGACGGGTACTCTTAAAGGATCTGACTGTCAATGTTCTACAAATGACAGACGGGACCAGCAGCTTGGATACAACACGTAAGTATTAAAATATCACCTATCCACAGACCAACCTCGGCAAGCGTTGCTTAACCTTGAAGATTGACATGTGCGGTAGTTTAAGTTTTAAACAATAATATTCAGCCTCGAGCTCATAAACTAAAACTATCTATTCTCATTACTTTCGAAATATGGTTGCATCTGAAAACACCATTTTGCTGCTAGCATGATTTGAAATCATGTTTCTTACTATGATGTTTTAAAGCCTTTACATTGCTAGTATGAGAAAGTCGGAGCTATACAGAAAGCATAACACTATTTCTTTTTCATATCGAACTCATCGCGACATTAATACGTCACAGTACGAGCGTAATCCAACAACAGCACTTTAAACCAGAATTTAATATCTCTTGACATATCTAACAGCCCAATTTAGCGGCTACAAACTTAAGCACTTAGTATGCCTAGACTATGGCTGACTTCAGTCAAGCAGTTTAGCGTAACTAAAGGCTCGGTTAAGCCTTAAGGTTATTACGATAACGAACTTGCAGTCTAGCCTTCGGCTTTAAGGCTGAAACAACACAAAGCCGCAAAGGTCTTCTGTGGGTACAACCGTTGGAACATAGATTAAGAGTGGGTAGATGTAACTGTTGCTCCAAAGGCTTTTTACTTTATTCTACTTAAAGTCCAGTTTATAACAAATCCTTGGGCTCTAATAGTGATAACAATTGTCATAAGTTAAGTTAAGTCGTTTATAAGTTAAGCACACATATGCACTTTATGACATTATTTTAATTATCTATTTTATTTACCCACGTCCGTGTGTCACTAGCGGGGTGCCAACTGAAAATCAGCGCTTGGTGTCTGACACCCAGCAAATGCTGAGTTTTTGCTGCCCTTTCGGTATGGGCACGCCCGGCGCAATTATTCTTAAACCTTGTTTGTACTTTTTTTTACTGTTCTTCTCTGTTACTTTGTGATTTTTGGTGTCGTGTTGTGTCTATGTCGAATAAATGTTTTCTATTATATTCTATTCTTTAAAGATTGAGGTTTTGTCACACATTTTGACAAGCGTTAACGATTGTCTAGCGTCAACGATGGTCAAATAGCCGTTTTTGCCGAAGTATTTTTTCAGAAACGGATACTGTCAAGATATCGTTAATTGATGCGTTTCACAGTTTCCGTTTCTGACTATTTTCGAAGACCACATACATATGAAGAATTTTGCTTCATACTAGTTAGCGTGAAGGTCGAAAATTATTCCCCGTGTACGTACCTACTGCCGGAATAAAATCTAGATACCCTGTGTTGTGATCAAAATCTATCCCTGTGCATTTAGCACTAGTCATTAGTCCATGTTTTTTCAGCTGCTGAGACGTGGTTAATTAACAATCACCACAGCCAAAAATACTTAGGATAGGTAGGATATTACTTCCCAATCAATTATGTTGTAAGTTTTTAGAGGACTTCAGAATTAGTCGCTCGGTAATGCGTTTTAGGGAGTTTAAAACGGTTCATACTATCAAGATTGTATCTTAGTCATATTTCTGTAGATAACTGAATACGTGAACATACAAGATCTTCACGAATTTGGTACAGAAAATTTAATTTTACTTCTGCACGAATATCTTTATTCTATGGTACGAATGCTAGAGCCTACGGTGCGTAGTTAATCAAGTCTTTGCGATAATAACGCTGTGGTGTGCGGAAATGTGATATTGGTTCTCCTGGACTCGAGGTGCAAGGCTTGTATGCTAGGATTTGGTATGACTCGATATGAGCTGCTAATGGCTAGCCAGTCAATTAATAATTTTACTGTTATCATTTTGTTCGAAAGTAAGTAATATTACAAACTTGTAATAGACAATTGTGACGGCGAACTGTTTGGTGGCAAAGTATTTAGACAATGTTTTTGTGGCATATAAATAAATTAACTTTATTTTAAATTGTATTTTTATGACTTACGAGCACTTTCTCCATTCTCTTTTATTTTTGGACATAATATTAAAAAAATAATTTTAGGTTTTTTTTACCGAATGGTTTTTCTAAAGATTTCTTAAAACCATCTAATTTCGATTAAGAATTATCATCCCACGCAACTTTTCATAATGTAAAAGCTTATCGCTGCTTATTTAAGCGATCGCGTAATAAACCTCTATCTTCTTTCAATATAAACAAACCCACGCAAAAACCTTCGACGATTTGCTACGAGACTACGTAGCTTCATAGCAAGCGTAGCAATGACGTCAATGGCTACGCTCGGGACGATAGGTCCCGACAGCTACAATGTCACGGCTACGCCACTCGTAGCGGCTACGAGAACAGTTTCAAAGTTCACAAGAGCTTTCTAACGATTGTGAATATTCTAGGGAGTTGAGCACTACTAGGGTTTTTTTATCCTTTTACCTTGGCCACGAAAGCTATTTTACAAGCTTTTAATTATTTGCAATGTATGTATGTAAGTGTGTTCGGGTCAAATTTTGCAACTGAATTTTATAGCAGTTACCCTTCACCGGTTAAGATGGATGACAATGAATGATTAGCTAAGTGACGTCATTGTAATTCCAATATGGCGGACGGCCCAAGATGGCGGACTAGTTATTTTTATGTATATTATATAGTGCATTGCCATGATATGGGTATCAAATGAAAGGGCTTGCTGGGAAGAATACGAAAAAAGCTTGTTTTAAAAAAAATATGTTTTAATGAATAAATTATTTACATTTACTTTACACTATTATTAATTTAAATTTTTTGAAAATGATTGTAACTGTAAGCTAAAAAAAATGTTCGTGTTTTGTCTGTGTAGAATGAACAATTTATCATTGCCTTTATTTTTTATTTTAATGACATCAGCGGCTACGCTCAGGACGATAGGTCCCGACAGCTACTATATCACGTTTACGAGAACAGTTTCAAAGTTCACAATAGTTTTCTAACCGATATGAGTTGAGCATTACTAGGGTTTCTGTTGATCCATTTTAGTAAGCTAAAAGCACTTGTATAAAGATAGGTTTAGAGTTAAAAATACATGCACTCCCAAAAAATTTAAAAACTAAGTTTACAAGCACATGTATCCGTTAGCTATGTACTGCCGAACATCCCAATTGAAACTGATTGTGGCAGATAGCGTGTAGCGAAGCGTGAAGTCTAGCGGAGTGGGTAATCTAACAAACGAGCTAACTAGTGTTAAGTCGAAAACGTATTGGTTACAAGGGTTCTGGAGCTGGTGCTGTTCGACAGGCCGCATGATCTTTTATGAAGGAATAAATAGGAGATCTATGTTTGGTAGTAGACGTTTTAAAGAGTGATGTAGGAATCCAGAAGTGGTAAAAGGTAATTTAGTTTTGTCAAAGATTGGACAAAAGGTAGAGCACATAATACATAATATCATGCCACGCCCCAAACGGTTGGAAGGAGGTGGTCCTGTAGTACAAATAAATTTCGCCACTTATGTGAAGTCCCTTGTTAAAGGAGGCGAGCTCTTTGCCATCAACCTAGAACAAGTCTAGACTCCGGACTGGTAATGACAAATTCTAAATGGAAAATACAATTACCCTTTGCCCGTCCCGGGAATCGAACTCAGGACCTCAATCTCAACAGTTACGTTTGCGAACATTAGGCCAGCGAGGAGATATGTAGGGTATAATTAGCTTGGAGACCAAGATATTGTCCTAGGATTTATATTCTTTTTTGCGTTTCACAAAATAAAAAAAAGATGTCAACAAAAGGCTTCAAGGTAAGAACCCTTGTAGATTCTGTTAGGGCACAGCAAACATATCATAAGCTAATTAAAATGAAACATCAAATTAAATAAAAAATAATTAAACATGAAACTGAAAAATTCTATTAAAATAATTGGACTATTACAGCTACATACGCGCGTGGGAAACCAATGACCGCTGATATTTCTAATTTTGTAATGTTAAACCCAATTGTAATTGAAATAAGGACATCAGTATTTACTAGACTAATCAGATTAATTGCTAGTCAATCAATCTGCCTACCGATATTGGGGTCTGCTTTCAGTCTAGCCGCATGAAAACTATTATTGACCGAGCGAGCGCGAAGCATTTCCGTTTCAGCTTGGGCAAAAATACGTTCGTATGTCCCGCTGTTCTCCTCCACAGATCGCATTTTTTAACCAATTCTCGTGAAATTTTATGAGCAGTTTCGTTAAATATATCTACAAAAAATCAAAAAATCACAGAGCCACTAGTTATTTAGCCACGCAGGTTTCTATTTTTGACAAAGTGAGCGCGAAGCGCGACCTTGGCGTCTCCGTTACAGCTTGGGCAAAAATGCTTTCATATGTCTGGATGTCCAGCGGATGTCTAGCTGTTCCTCTATAGGTCGCATTTCTCAACCGTTTCTTGTGAAATTTTGTGAGCAGGTTCAATTATTAAGTACATGGAGATTTTTTGTCGATTCAGGTCTTGGATATTTTCTTTGGAAAATTCCAAAAACTGAATCGACAAAAAAAACAAAAACACAGTCTCGCGAGGTCTACAGCTCACAGAGCCACTTGTCATAGTGGTATATTAGCAGATCAAAGAGCAACAGGAACCCTACCTACAGATTTTAACCCTAAGTTCAAAGCAATGACCTTCCTCTCCGGTGGTTAACAAAATGACAGAACGTGAAAATGGATTGAAAGCAATTGTATTAATCGATAGACCATTTAGTTAATTGCCTTGGATGGTTACCGAAAGGAATGAGGGTACATATTTCAGAGAGATAAGGATTATTTAGAGGAAAGGTATTATTTGTCAATGGAATGAACAATTTGTGTCCAATTCCTCTGATTGATGTTATGTTTTGTAAAATTAGTCAACGTTATAAAATATGGAGGCTCTAGAAAAAGTGTCAATCAGTTAGCGTCGTTAGAGATAGTGAGGGCCGAAATGCCAAAATTACTTTTTTACAATTTATTTTTCTTTATTTGGGAACTTAACAGATTACACACTACAGCAATACATACAATTTGAGCACAAAGAAAAACAAATGTGCAACCAGCGACATTTTCCCCCAGTAGAGACGGATCCGTTAAAAACGATCCTGGTAATACGGATGTTCTATGTGAGCATACCCTCACACACATGACATATATTTTTCCAATGGCTATAGCGACACTTGTCTAGACCATCTTTAGGCATCTCAGCTAGCTATCTATGCAAACATAATTGGGTATCTTGGTAGGTTATTACATTTCTTTTTCGGATTTTATCTTCCAAAGAACCTTAAACTGATATTTCAATACACTTTTCGTTTCCAAAACTTCCCGTAGCCTCGCTTGCAGTTATCAGATAAATGAGGCTGCGTAGTATATGATATAAATATTGACATAAATCAGATGCACACGTGGGCTCCCCGCAGCGAATCCGTTGGTTGTGTCCACAGACCTTAGAAAGAAAATAGAGATAGAGGTGCCTACAGGTTTTTAGGCTTGTTAAAATGATTATGCAGTCGATTGCATTGACGAAATCGATTGCAATTACAGCACTAAACTGATTACTATGAAATTAAAAGCTCGAATATTTTTATTGAGATACAATAAAAGACATGATGTCTAGACCCTAAATAAATTCAATAAACGATTCTCAAGCGGTCATAGCATGGGGGTTTGATGTGTGCCACCGGAAATGAGCTCAACCCCAAACTTTTCACAATGGTTGTCGCTGATATAAATTTAATTTCGGCGCTTTTTAGGGTTCTGTAAAGGTTAAAAACGGGACCCTATTACTAAGACGCCGCGATCCGTCTGTCTATCCGTCTGTCACCAGGCTGTATCTCATAAACCGTGATGGCTAGACATCAGTTGAAAATTTTACAGATTATGTATTTCTGATGCTGCAACAAATACTAAAACATAATAAAATTTATATTAAAGTGGGGCTCCGATACAACAAACGTGTTTTTTTTTTTGCAGTGTTTTTGCGATAATGGTACGGAATCCTTCATGCGTGAGTCTGACTCGCACTTGGCCGGTTTTTATTGAAACTAGCTATATATTTGTATCTTTGGCTGAAAATATTATAAACGGATAGGTTAAGCAAAATACACTTAAGCCATCACGCGTGTACAAGCTTAACTCGAGTGTTCCGATATTTTATAAAATCCTATACCAGCAAATATGTAGGTGTACTAAAACCTTTGATTACTCCTTCTGTTATTATAGACTTGTTGTTACGTAAGCCAAAGAACTTACAGCCTCCTCTATCTTTTTGTAATGCTCTGTGGTTGTAGCCCACGATATTGACTACCCGTTTCCAATGATGCTTTTTTTCCTTAGAATATAGACTAAAAGTGTGGTGCAAGGTATAAATTGGGGCGATGTTATTAAAGTTTTATTATTGTTTAAAATAAACAAACATAAATTATATGTTTACAAGTTTATAAAACATGCACTACATTTATTTAAATAGTAAGAAATAAAGAAAAAGAAGTCCGTAGTATTTTTTTGCAAAAAAGTTTTTTTATTTTTCACTTTTTAGTTGTATCTATGGGCAATTTAGTAAGGTAACTTTAACGCCAAAATAGATTTCATGAAACTTGAACATAACCGAAGAAACGAGAGATCTGCGTACCTAGAGCGTACTGGCGTGATGTTATGTTATGAAATGGTATAAACAATAAACAGACATGCGATTGCATTATATATATTCCCGAGAGATTTACCGTTATTTATTGAAGAGTTCTGTTGCATATCTCCGAAGTTCTTCATCAAATCTTCACCAAATTAAAATGGGACTAATTTCGGAACATAGTTTTTCAAACAAAAAAGAATATTCAAAATCTGTCCACAATTGATGGAGATATCGGTGAACATAAAAAAAAAATTAACATAATGTCGAACATAGAACCTCCTCTTTTTTGGGAAGTCGGTTAAAAAGAAAATAACGCTGCGCTGATATTCTGATAGGGCCCACTGTTGATGCTACGAAAATATAAATAAATAATTAATGTAGTGCATGCTTAGAGAATTTAACCTAAGTGCATGTTTTTAATTAAATACTTGTTAGTTAATGTTCGCACAGATAGGTGCAACATGACAAAGAGCCGACAATGATCATATAAATGATTCTAAAATTGCTTTACAGAATAATAATATCGACTTATGAAAAAAACGTTTTTACAAAAAAATACTACCGACTGCCAAATTGATTGAAGAGTTCTGGTGAATATCTCTGAAGTTCTTCATCAAATAAAATGGGATATTAAAATGCCACACACTATTTCACGCTAAAAATAAATTTCAAAATCGGTCCACAATTGACGGAGAAATCGTACATACACAAAAAAAACGAACATAAAGTGGAACATAGAACCTCCTCCTTTTTGGAAAGTCGGCTAAAAAGGACTTAGAAGACGCACTTGTCTGCAGGATTTTTTATAGGTCTGCACTCCCATTCGATCGGTTTGTATTTGTTTCACGTAGACTAGACTCTAAAGTCTTGCACGTAAGTCGTGCGTAAGTAATTTGGTCTTGCACGTACATTGCCTTTAGAACGGTTTTTAAGGACGATCGAAATGATACTAAATCAACAACATTATTCGTTTCACTGGGTCAAAAACAAATAGTGGTTGATCTAAAAGTTATAATGAGATGTAAAATTCAGGGTTACTCAATACTTGTTTTGAATCTAATTATTCGTTCGACTCTTCATTTATGTATGTTACGACTGAGAAATTTTAAATGAATCTTACTAATATTATAAATGCGAAAGTTTGTATGGATTTGTTTTTTACTCAATCACGCCAGAACGGCTGTACGGATCTGGATAAAATTTGGCACAGAGATAGATTATAGTCTGAAATAGCACATAGGCTACTTATCCCGGTATAATGTTCTCTTGGGCTAAAAAAAAAACGCTTTTCACGCGGGCGAAGCCGCTGGCAGAAGCTAGTATAAAAAAAATGTATATTATGATTTGGTTTGGAGAATTCACAGTTAATAAAAAATATTGCATATTATTCAATTAAAATTACTAAATGGTCATTCACTGTAATTAATTAACCATCTAATATAATATTCGAATGTTGTTTAATATTAATACAAATTTCCGTCGTCGTATTTTATGGTTCGTACCTAGAATCAGTAATGAATTTCTGTTTATTATTTTAGTGTTCCTAACTCTAATCTAACTTAAAAATTAAGGGAATTAAATGAACCAACTAATTACATGTAGCACAAAGGATATCTAAAATAATTTGGCGGAGGCTTAATTAAGTATATTAAAACATTTTATTGTAAGTTGTTATTATTAGGTGTATAATCATCACCATTTCAGCAGAAAGACGTCCACTGCTGGAAACAGGCCTGCTCCAATCTTCGCCACATCTATCAGTCCAGTGCGTTATGGTGTAAAATAAACACAATTCTATTCTATTCACATGAAATAAAACCCTGCAATAGGCGTTGGCCTATTGCAGGGTTTTATTATATTATAAAAATAAAAAATAAATTACCCCCGATTTAAAAACCTCTAAAAAGTAAAAAAAATAAGCTTCGTACTCGCGTCGGGGAACCGCCGACGTTTACAGCAGTTTCTTTTATTTATGTTTTAGAGTACGAGGCTTATTTTATACTTTTTAGAGGTTTTTAAATCGGGGGATTTATAAATTTAAATTTATTTTTTATGTCATGTTTTTAAACTATAATTATATAATACATATACCTAGCAGTAGATCACATAATTATGAGATGATATCTTGCGAAAAAAACCAGATTCTAAGAGCAAAATGCGAATTACTTTTGCACGGTTGAACCGATTTTAATCAAACATAGCTAAGAACATTCTCGACAAAGTCAACTTTCAAACAAAAAAAAAACTAAATCAAAATCGGTAGCTATGATGCCACAGACAGACACACAGATACACAGCAACACACGTCAAACTTATAACACCCCTCTTTTTCAGTCGGGGGTTAAAAAAGAACCCACCGCACCATTCCCAAACCACTGGAACTCCTGAAAGCCAGAATCAACACTGACGACCACCAGAAAAGCGCCGAGGCAATGAAGCTCGACGAAGTTCCGGAGAATGAATTTAAATGTCTTGGATCCCGCAACGAAAATAATCAGAAAAGAACAACGAGGAGGAAAAGAAATACAAATTAAAGAAATACAAATTTCCACTTCCCTCCTATATCAAGCAGGAGACAGAGCAAACAAGGCCAATAGGCACAAATGGTTAAAAAAAGAACCGTTTACTCTTATAACTTGAACCACACCACATCGTCTCAACCGATTGCCTTCCAACCAATACAGCCGGGGCACAGTTTAACGTAAACCCAAATGTGTGTGTGCTAAATAATTTACAGAACACAGTACACAAGTGTGAATCGGGCGCACTGACTGGCTTGACCTGTGCCAAATTGTATTAGGGCTATACGACGTTAGGCTGGGGACAGATAATACGATTGGACGATTTAGTGCTTAGGCGATAACTGCTTTGGTTATTGGTTGTGGCGAAAACTGGTTGATTTTGTTCTGGAAATGTAAATATATGTAATTGTGTAATAGCCCCCCAGCTAGGTGGACCGACAACTTTGGGAAGGTAACTAAATTCATTCTACACTAAATGTGTGGTGAAAAAAAGGTAATGAATGAAAATGGAAGTCCAAGTTAGCAAGTACGATTACGTTCAAGGTACATGACAACACTACACAATTCCTCTGATTTTGTGTTAAAAGAGTTCGATAACGTTTGTGGCGTCTAGGATCTTGGCCTTGAGCACGTTAATGTGCAGCCAACCAGTCAAAACTCTCCATTTCCAGTTTAAAATGAGTTGGGCACAAGAATCTGGAATACCGGCCTTAGGGTCTAGAAAAAGTATCTTTCTATGAGCGATGACACAGTCGAAATCCCAAAATGTAAGCACGTAATGTGGTGCTTGGCAATCTCATACATTTTTAACCGACTTCAAAAAATGGAGGAGGTTCTCAATTCGACAGTTTTTTTTTTATATATGCTCCCCGATTCTGCAAAGACGCCTGGACCGATTTGGAAAATTCTTCTTTTGTTTGTAAGGGTATAACTTCCCAGGTCTTCTCAGGTCAGAACCTGATGATGGGATCCTGGGGCAATCGAAGGAAATACTCAAATATTATAGACATACCTATAGCGATTTTGGTATTTTCATCAGCAATGCAATCATTTGCACTCAGAAAGTATCATTTGGTTAAGCGGCACTGATGAAGAAGACCACAGGTGGCCACTGGAACTTCTTAATACTAAATATGTCACGAGTATAAGTTATATCGAATAGTTAATCGGCTATGATGAAGCAAATAGTTATAAATAAATAGTACTGATGAAAATGGTACCATCGAACTGATCTGATGATGATGCCGGAAGGTGGGCACTGGAACTCCGAAATAAAACAATGTATCCTAGTCGTGTTTGGGCTTATTGGAATCATCATGAGATTTACTTTGGTTATAAATGGTTTTCATGGTAATTGGAGGTACCTACCAAAACCAAAAGGAGATAAATAAAAACTTTTTAACAAAAATCAAACCGACTTCCAAAACAAAACACTACAAAACTAAAAATAACTTTCTTTTAAAAGTCGAAAAACGGTGTCAAAAAACGGAAAACAATAGGTACCGAAGACATCGACTTCGGAAAAGAAAGTTATTTTTCACTTTGTAATGTTTTGTTTAGGAAGTCGGTTTGATATTTTTGTTAAAAATTTTGTTTCAACATATTTGTTAACATATCGCAACGCTTTCGTTGAAAAAATAGCACTTATCTAGAGCCTCAGATTACTAATACCACAAAAAAGTTTTACATCGATGGTCAGTCCTTAGCCTTAATTAACATTTACAAATATTTGCAATAGAATATCTTGACGTTTCGCATTAGCCGTGTGTTCCGTGAACTGTAATTGCATACGTGCTGCTATTATCGCCAAGGCGTCAAAGTTAATGGGTTTGAAGAGTGAAGACATATGCAAGTGACCGACACTTGTTTGTTTTAGTTGAACGGTGGAACATGGTACTGAAGCTATATTAGGGGTGTAACAGCAAACAAGAAACTGTCTTTGGTCTTATGTGGTATTCATGTTTGGAAATCTTCCTTAGCAAGACTGATGTTATTATTATTATGATTTTTTCTAAATCCGTTGGCCCACACTAGGAATTTTTTCCTGTATCGTGGGTGCGTTTACAAACATCAAACTCACATAACAAGACACACAGATCCGAAACAACTATCTGTAGGCCATACAAACATTTGTTCCGTGCGGGAATCGAACTCGCGCCACGTAGCGCAGCAGCCGATCGCTCAACCACTACGCCAACTGTGTCGTCGATTAATAACTTGTTTGTCCAAAGGGATTATTGGATGATTCGCACGAATTTAACTCGCCCGAAACGTGCGAATCGACCCCTTTTAAAAAAAAATTTTTTCTCTGGCGATTCGCCCGAAGTGAATTTATCGGTGTGTGAATCGACCAATCCAAAATTATGTAGTAGGCGTCCAAAGACTAGACAACAAATGCTACTCAATAGCGATTAGACAAATGTCTGGGATTGTCAAGCGCTGTCGAAATGTCACGTTATTAATACTTAGATATTTTGGCATTTCGACTATCACCATCGTGATATCGGATAGGTTACTCGAGAAAAAACGTACGCAGTTTCAATTTAAAAAAGGACTGATTTTGTTTTTTTTTAAGGTCACGCTTCTATTGTTTCAGTATATTACTAAAAGCTTTTTTTAAGATTAGGTTTATTTTATTATTTTCACGTCTCAAACACGTCCCTTCGCAGGATATGCCCCAACTCTTTGTCTTGCCTTCGTGCCCAGCCAATTGCGAATTTTGAGTGCACAACGTGGCAATTGTCATCGTGCTAAATTTGAATAGTTGAGACTAAAGAGTCCACAAGAAGATGAATAATCTATTTCAAAGACTGGTATGTACCTCTAATGAAAATAGGGTCTTAGTAAGAAAATTTAGCCTATAAAGGTAGAGAAGGTAGAGATTTTGTGTGAAAACCTTTTGGCCATATCTTGACTAGAGCCTTTGAGAGAATCATTTAGCTAGTATTCAACACAGAATATTTGTTAACTTGATTCTCCGTTCTATTATAGTTCAGAATGTTATTTACTATCGCATATTTATTCGAACTTATTGGAATAAAATCGATTTCACAAATTATTTGGCAACCTTTTATGAATGTTCGAATGGCCACCCGAGTTGAATGTGAAAGTTAGTTTTATTTTCTCTGTGTTGAAAGTTTTCAATGACCATAGAGTACTCTGGTTATTTTTATTTTATTTTCAAAAGATTTAATTGAAATAGTATGGCTAGAGAGAGAGACTAACTTTTTAAACCAACCTTAGGTAAGGTTGGTTAAAAAAGGTGGGTAAATGGTATCACGGTTTAAAATTGAAATTGCAGTACTACTTGAAATCAATCTGTAGGAATAAAGCTTTGAAGGTGGAAACCAGGGCATAGACCAGGTTTCCTCAATGTCAGTACTGATCATCATCATTTTAGGCAAAAGACGACCACTGCTGGACATAAGCCTCCCCCAAGCGTCGCCACATTGATTGGTCCTGTGCGTCTCGCATCCAACTTGTCTTAAACAGGTCATCGGTCCATCTTGTGGGAGGCCTTACAACGTTGCGTCTTCCGATTCTCGGTTGTCTCTCCAGAACTTTTCGTCCCCATCGGCCATCCGTTCTGCGAGCAATGTGCCCTGCCCACTGGCACTTCAATTTGGCTATAAATCGGACTATGTCGGTGAACTGGTTCTCCTGTGACTCATTTCTGATTCGATCACGCAAGAAAACTTCGAACATAGCCCTCCCTCTCTGCCTTTTAGGCAACACACACTGGTCATAGATTTTCGTCTTGAGGCACTGTGGTAAGTAGGACGAGAAGACACCACGCAACTGCCCGAACGCTGTCCAGCCGAGTCAGATTTGACGGTTGACGTCTTTCTCGAAGTTAGACCTACTAGTGAGATGTCAGTAGTGTCTAATATAAATCTGGAAAGTACTTAATATTATTCGTTCGAATTGGAAAAGTTAAATTGTTACTTGCCCTATCTGAACTCCTTGTGGGTTCATGCTTGAGACGCGAGCCCTTAACTATTGGACCCGCATCCAACTCGAGCAAGTGACTCATACATGGCATTTATCACCATTCGCATGTCTTCTCTCTGTCTCTGCCCTGCAGTGGGACAGTAACAACCTCGCAGTATTAATTCCATTGAAAGGAGGCAATATGGAAGATCTGGATCAGTACGATAAAAAAAACCTCAATAAGCATTTAATCTCCCATTTAATTTGGCAATAAAAACCCCATTCTGAAATGAAGACCTCTACAAGAAAACCAAGGTTACCGACATAGCCCCAAGAATTGCCACTCTCAAGTGGCAGTGGACATTACTCGCAGAACAGATGGCCGTTGGGGCCGAAAAGTTCTGGAGTGGCGACCGCGTACCGACGCAGCGTTGGTGTGCCTCCCTCTTGGCAGAGCGACTACCTGGTCGAGGCTGCGGGAGTCCGGTGGATGCGAAACGCATAGGACCAATCAGTGTGGCGAGGGGGAGGCCTATATCCAGCAGTGGACGTCTTACGGCTGAAATGATGAACCCCATTCTAAAAATATTCCCACACGTGTCCGAACTGAAAACTCCGCTGATAACTGAGAAGGTTAGATTCTCAAGGTTGAAGACAAAGCTCTCGCGACCCTCGCGTTGAATGTGAGAGTCATGACGTCATTCGATTTATCCATGGAATAAGCATGTTCAGAAGGCTCACTTCACAGAATGATACGGTTTCAAAAGTGAGATTGTCCTTTGATCTTACCAGTAAGATAAGTTTACGAACTTGCACACATGGACTTATGATAAGAAATTAAGCCACTAGTCTATAAGCCATACTTTTGACCATGATCAACATCAAGAAGAGGCGTTTTAGAGTTATAGGGCTTGGCTCTACTAAAATATTTTTTAAGATGCAAGCATTATGAGCTTGAAAATCTATTAATGATACACAACACAAGAGGATAAGTACCATCAAGGGTACCATTGTATGATTCTCACAATCTAGAACAACATAAGCTAATAGACGCATGGAAGTTGCGTCAATACAAATGCTACTGGGCCTTGGGTAGTCGAGCATGATGACCTGCCTGATCCTCCCTTTAAGGTGCATATATTCCACAATGTTAACGCAGAACTGGCCGTGCGCCCACTCGGAATCAGAATATCAATATTGAACTACCTTTTGGGCAGTTTTGTTTGCAAAATATTCTTTGATTTACATAATAATATGCAATTTCATTTTTGGAGAAATTCTAGCCATCAATTATTCTGCGTAAAAATATTTTTAAACATCCAAGTCGTTTCGGAGGAGTATCCAAAAGTAGCGAAAAAAGATTGTGTTGTTAGTAAAAAAAAATAAGTAAAACTATTAGTTACACGAAAAAACCATGTTTCACTAATGTACATGAATCAATAATATATTTTTATTTTCAAACCTTGTAACCTAGCCGTTACTAAGGAGTAAGTTTTGGAAAGTGACCGTTCTACAGCACTAAAGCGGTGGTAGGCCCTTAAGGTTACACTAGTCGAAAATTCTTCCATACTAACGTAGTCTGGCGATTACTCCCCTGTTTGACGGTGTACGTTCAAATTAAAAAAATGGTATCAATTTGTCTCATTAATAGCTAGCCCTGTATGGAAACAGAAAAGTAAAAAAAATACAATATTTGAAAGTTATGAGCGTCGAAAGTTCCATATTTCAACACTAATTTTAACGCATCTTTGGGCGGAAATAAATACCATAAGAAGAAGGAAAATTGCATAACGGCCTCCATGAAGGGATAGATTAGTAATTAAAAAATGCAAATAATTATACTTTGATAATATATCTTTAATAGTTTTTCCATGATATCTAGACTCCCAAAGGTCTATTCATAAAATTTCGCGTGCTCGTTTTCGTCCTAAATCATAATCCATTTAGCTACAAATTTGCAAAAGTGCTAATTCGCACGAGAACTAGCTGCTCATCACAACATCAATCTCTTTCGCATGTGTTGTCGGATGAGACAGCATGCATTTTAACCCCGCGCACAAAATTGTTATTACCGTTGACTAGGGGAACCTTAAGCTTGAGGATCATAACATCATCTTGAATATTTACTTCTTGAGGGTGAAATCTCGAGTTTGAATCCCACACGTTGCATTAGCCGCCGGATCGTTATTCCCTGCCGGCGTATGTGTTTCCAGATAGCTACAACCGTGGTCTTTAAGTCAAGAGTGAATAGGTTACTTCTAGGCATGCGTGTTACACCGTCGACCACACCATCGCTTACCATCAGGTGAGATAGCAATACGCGAATTCGTATAGTCAACTCTACGTTCATGGTAATAGCTTGATATTGACAGCTCTTAGCAGTAAATGTCGTTTCTGTAGAGCATGTGTTATCGCTAACGTTTGGTTGACCCTCTATTACCACACGAACATTGTAGTGCATATCTAATTAATTATCTTGTTATACTTACTTCTTGTCCAAATATGTTGGAGCTGGATTTCAATTTAATCGGATGTAGCCAATACCAGTATTTAAGATGAAACGACTGCCCATCTAACCTTTACACACCAACAACCAACCCAAATGGGTTGTGGATATCTTTGTAAGACTCATTGTCATTTTACAAGCTTTTATTTAACTTGCATTGATGTATTTATGTAAGTGTGTTCGGTTCAAATCTTGCAACTGAATTTTAAACCAGTTATCCTTCACCGATTAATAAGGGCCTACATACGCTTTAGTGCCGTAAAACGGTAACTTTCTAAAGCATACTCCTTAGAAACGTCTAGGTTAAAAGGTTTAAAAAAAAATAAAAAAAATCATGTACATAATTTGGAACACAAGGTTTTTTCGTGTAACTAATAGTTTTGCTTTAAAAAAATAATTAACAAGACGATATTTTTCGCAACTTTTGGAAACTCCTCCAAAACGACTTGGATGTTAAAAAATATTTTTATACAGAAAAATTGATGGCTACGAATTACTTCATACCTAACATAGCATATATAAATCAAATAATATTTTGCAAACAAAACTGTTCAAAAGGAGGTTCAATTTTGATATTTTGTCACCGAGCGGGCGCATGGCCAGTACTGCGTTACATTGGGGCGTATATATCACCTTAACGTGAAATTTTGCATAAACCTTTAGTTTGGATGACAATGCATGCTTAGCTAAGTGACGTCCTTCTAAATCAAATCCGGACTAGTTATTTTTTGTGCACTGTCATGATATGGGTATCAAATAAAAGGGTTTGCTGAGAAGGATAGTAAAAAAGCTTGATTCAAAAAAAGATTTTTAAATGAATAATTCTCTTCTTTTTTTACCTAAACAACCAAACTAATTTTCTTGTATAGTGAATCTTCTGTACCAATTTGCTTGCTATATCATCGATCATTCTACCAAAAACAAAGACAGAATGTTTTTAGAGATCAAATGGACTGTTTTGTATTAATATGTATGCTTCTGTCTCTTAGGGGATTAACAAGAGTTCTATGTTGAGGTGTAGAACGAATAATCATGTTTATTTATGATCACTATGCGTCTTGTTTTTGTTCTTTTGTGGAGATGAATGGTGTCTATGTTTAGAATTTTTTACACGCTTTTATTAGCTTGGGAATATGTATCTATGAATCTATGTAACGGAATCTTTGAACGTGATTTTCACCCCCTTCAAAACGTCGGATTATTTTAAACTTACACACTTATCAAGGACCGATGACAATGCAATAATTTAAATAGTTTGCCCCATTATCCTTACCAGGCGATGGAACAAAAAAGTAAAAAAAATAATAGTAAAAAAAAACGTTTTAATAGAAAACCAAACTAAAAAGTAGAAAAAAAAACAATAAATTTAAATTAAGAATAGTGATATTAACAACAATTTTTTTTATTATAAAAGAAAGATGCTTGATGTTTATTGTTACGAGTATAATATATATCTTAATTTAAATTTATTGAAAATTATTTAGTCACTCCATGTAAAACGCTGGTATTCAGCTGAATCTGGTTAGACTGGGAGCCGACATAATTGAAAAAAAAAACTAGGCGGATTGATTGAGCGATTGAGCCTAGTGTTCAAATTAATTTTATCTACTTCGGTTTCGTTATATTCGAATTATAAAATTGACAGCGGTTGCATTATGATACCCATAACGACATCGGGTTGCATTATGCGAATCGTCATAAATTCTAAAACACAAGCAAAGACATTCTGAACATACAGCCAGGTACCTATAATATTACTTCGAAATTGAGACAAAGACAAAGACCAGCCCGCCGGTTGAACGCGTCCCAAAGGGTCATGGCCATCCGGCTGGTCCGGGGATATCGCACGGTCTCCGGTGAGGCAGCGAGCCTCCTTGCCGGATTACCGCCATGGGATCTAGAAGCAAAAGTCCTCGCGCAAATATGGGAGTGGCGCGAGGAGGCGAAATGCCGGGGCGAAACTCCGTTGCCGCGACAAATCGCGGCTCAGCGGACAGAGCTCCGGCAGGATCTCATGGCGACATGGAGTGGACGATTGTCGCAACCCAGCGCTGGGCACGCCACAATTGCGGCGGTAAGGCCCCTCTTTGAGGAGTGGCTTGAGAGGCGTCACGGCGCCCTCACCTTCCGCCTGACGCAGGTCCTCACCGGACACGGCTGTTTCGGGAGGTTCCTGTTCAGGATAAGGCGGGAGGAAACGCCCGGGTGTCACCATTGTTTGGATCGCCCGGAGGACACGGTAGAACACACGGTGGAGGTCTGCCCCGCTTGGGCGGAGCAACGCCGTGTCCTCGTGGAGGCGATCGGCGGAGGCGACCTCTCGCGTCCGGCCCTGGTCAAGACCATGGTACGGAGCGAGAGGGCATGGGAAGCTGTCACCTCCTTCTGCGAAGCAGTAATGCTCGCAAAGGAGGAGGCAGAACGCGTGAGGGAGACGCAACGGAGGCACCCTCACGCCCCAAGCCGCCGCAGGAGACGCCCTGGGCGTCGGGAGTCGCAAGCTGATTCGACGGCGGACGACGAGTAATGGGTAGCTCGCCGTCCGATAAGGACCAGGCCCGAGTCGACGGCGCGTAGTGTTCCACGCGCGCCTCAAAGAGATGTCAGCAAAATTGACGGGGCCAACTAGGGCCAATGCCTGTCTGGGTCGCGGATAAATTTGAAAAAGAGTTACCGCGGCCCTGGCTCAAGCAACTGAAGGAGCACGGGTGGGTTTTAGTCAGTAAAAGTCTGACACGCCCTCCCGCTTCACCCAGAGCGGGAGAAGTCATAGGATGATTTCCCACACAAAAAAAAAAAAAAAAAAAAAAAGGTACCTATAATATTACTTCGAAATAGAGACAATGTAAATGATGTTTTTAAAAATGGAACAAGTTTAGAACAAAAGCATCGTATACTATTTGGCTGTTGCGGCTACAAGATCTATGCCTTATACCTAATAAAGACTAAATAAAAAAATAAAATAATAAGTGGACGCGGGCAAAAATTTCTGAGTGAAATTTTATTCCAAATTTTATTAAAAATAGTTTTCAACATCAAGTGATATTGAAAATACACCACCAGATATAACAAATAGAGCAGTTGCGGCTACAAATAATTGACTACCAGAAAAATCAAGACATGTATATGAGAAATGAAATACTTAAACACACTTCCTGAAATACTTATTTGTCTATATCTGTGTTTTATTCCTTCCTTCGTAGATAAAATCTTGTATACAACTGTACGTTATTGGTCTTTTAATAACTCGTGCCCACCTATTTCGGTACGCGCTACGCTTGTACCGAAAAATGGCATTCGTATTAAAAGACCGTCCATAACGTAACAGTTGCATAAATAGCTATTATCTACTTCGGTTTCGTTATATTTGAATTACAAAATTGACAGCGGTTTCATTATGATACCCATAACGACATCAGGTTGCATTATGCGAATCATCATAAATTCTAAAACACACGCAAAGACATTCTGAACATACAGCCAGGTACCTATAATATCACTTCGAAATCGAGACAGTGTGAATGATATTTTTAAAAATGGAACAAGTTTAGAACAAAAGTATCGTATACTATTTGGCTGTTGCGGCTACAAGATCTTTGCCTTAAACCTAATAAAGACTAAAAAAAAAGTGGACACGGGAAAAAAATTCTGAGTGAAATTTTATACCAAATTTTATTAAAAATGTCTTTAACATCAAGTGATATTGAAAATACTCCACCAAATATAACAAATAAAGCAGTTGCGGCTACAAATAATTTACTACCAGAAAAATCAAGACATGTATATGTGAAATGTTATGAAGGTTTCGTGATATGGCGGGAACGTAACAATATTTGTCTATATCTGTGTTTTATTCCTACCTTCGTAGATAAAATCTTGTATGCAACTATACGTTATTGTTCTTTTAATAACTCGTGCCCACCTATTTCGGTACGCGCTACTCTTGTACCGAAAAATGGCACTCGTATTAAAAGACCGTCCATAACGTAACAGTTGCATAAATAGCTATATTCTCCGAGATGCCACTGACAAATTACAGATCGAAAACCTAAATCATACTTTCGCCTACCGAACCTAGGACTTCAAGGTCAGCAGTACAGCTTGCGATCAGTAGACCAAGATTTTTTCCCAACTATGTTGGGGTCGGCTTCCAGTCCAGCCGGATTTAACTGAGTACCAGTGTTTTACACAGTAACTGGGTAACACTATGCTCCTTGGCTAGACTGGTGTTAGATCTCAGGCTTCTGACTACCCGTAACGACTGTCAAATATCTTCAAATGACAGCCGGAACCAACGGCTTAACGCCATGCTATCCGAAGCACGGCAGAAACTCGCTGTGTAAAGATGGTCACCCATCCACGGACCGACCTCGGCAAGCGTTGCTTAACCTCGAAGTTTGACCCGTGCGGCTATTATTATTAAGCCACGAGCTGTCACATGTCTTCGAATTGTTGTTTCTAAGACATGCCGGTTTCGTCACGATATTTTCCTTCATCACTAGACCAAGAACTATAAGTTAAAACACGTAACTAGGTGACGAATAACAATCTTTGCTTTTGAAAGGACTTCAAATAACCATTCACCATGGTTTGTATTTGCATAAATATTGAAAAACAAGTGGTTGATAAGTTTGCTTAGTAACACAAAGCGCATGCACTTTGTCGTATCTAATGGATTAATTAGCGTGGGAGAGAATGAACCGACTTTAATGACTACTGTCACAGGTGCTTTGTGACATGCGTACGTCATAAAAGTGATGACATGAGGAATTGTGGACCAAATATTCGTGATTGTTAAACCTACTTTTTAAGAAAGTTTAAAAAAAGCCACCCACCCATACGCACCAAACGTTTTGGGAATACTTTTATTATGCGTACAGCAAAGGAGTGCAATTCCCTGCTGGAGTCTGTATTTCCTGATAGGTAGCTATTACCTGTATAGACCTGGGAGTCTTTAGGTCAAAAGTGAATAGGTGTCTTCTAGACAAGCGTGCTACATCGTCGACCACATCATCGCTTACCATCAGGTGAGATAGTGGTCAAGCGCAAATATATAAAAAAAACAAATAAACCTTTTTTACACAACTGCCCAATAAAGGAGTTTCATGTTTTTGTAGAAAAGTGTGAAATAATTCAATAAAAGTATAAACAGACTACAATCGGAAGCTACTATTTTATCAATGTCAAATATCAAGAACTATTTCACAATTATTTATTTTGATCATGTTCATGCCTTTATCAAAGCTCTAGCAATTACATCACCTACTCAACATTTCCACTATAATAGTAGTTTATGAAACTGTTGCATAATGAGGGGTATTAAAACATGAGTGTGTGTTTAAAAACCGAGCCGTAGGCGAGGTTTTTAATAGCTTTCACACGAATGTTTTAATACCTAGTTATGTGCAGTTTCATACACTACTTTATCTACACTCATAAATTGGGATTGAACCTACTAAATACCTCTTTTTGCATTTTCCATGCCATAAAATCGTGATAGCATTTGTCATAATTATACTTTTCTCAACTTTGGTGGTAATAAATTACGAGTAAATTCCTTCGCCACATCTAAAATATCGGGCGGAGTCAAATTTTCTTCACATTCACACATACATTATCAGACATTTTTAAACAATAATTTAAATAACTCATAAAATTCAGTTCAGCAAAACTTGCAAAACGTATGAATGGCGCCAAAACCCAGCACATCACCGCATTAACCGCGCATGCGCTAAGGCTTAGCACGCACTGCGATCTCTATTCGCGCGATTTTTTTTTGCCCATGGAATTGTATGAAGTTGTTCGCATTGCGGTAAAGAAATCGTGCGGAAATAATACCGCAAGAAATCCGTGTTTTGCCACAGAATCCACCGCACCACGGCGCGAATTTTATTCGCCCGAATATTTTGAGCTCTATGAACAGGTAGAAGGAAATAAAATACGCGCGAATAAAAATCCCAGTGCGTGCTAAGTCTAAAGCAGGCATTGTCATAGACAATTTAAAATTGGAATCAAATCTTTTTATAATAGGTACTATAAAATGGCATTACAAAAAAAATATTGATGGAAACTCCTTAGTGATTAACTTCTTGGATTTGTCCTGTATCGTAATAGAAAAAAAATTGTTTTATAGCATTATTTTGTTAGAGAAATAGTGTTATAATAAGATTCTATTTTTAAATTTCGGTATTGTGTTTATAAAGTATGCCAATATAAACTCGTTTTGAATTTTATAATTCGAATATTACGATATGAGAGTAGATAAACGTCTTTTATACCATTCCCCCTTTAAAAAGCTTTTTATTCACTGAAAACAGCGAATAAAAAGCACTTTTAATTGCTATTTTGATGTTTGAATTTAGAACACACCAATATATTCGACCTCCATCTCAATGCTATGCAATCTCCTTGCGCAAAATACTCGTATACACGATACAAACTCCTTGTGCAAAGAATACTCGACATACAAACTCCTTGCGCTTTTCGCTTACATCTTTCTTTTTTTCATAGTTGTGGTATATAGTATGCAACTATTGAATAAAACGGATTTGTATCGAGGGCCATGAATCACTCGCGTCACAAAGGATTCTAACACTTGAATCACTCGCTATGCTTGTGATTCACTCATCATGAATCAAGACTCCTTCACTTGTTCGTGATTCACCTGAGATCCTTGCTTTAAATCCGTACTTTATTCACTAGTTGCATAATATACTATTAGACTCGGATAATCTATTTATTATCTTCCTATATCAATAACACAATTGTTTTGACTCCATTACCATCAAAAACCAACGACAAACTGGCAACTTTAAAATATTTACCTTCTCCAAGCCTCAATGAACGCAAAAGCCTAGAAATAGCCGTTTACCGCGCTCTAATAATGTCATTGAAAACACCACCTAGCTAGATAACAAATTCAAAGTAAACTGAATCCTATTTTCCTGCGCATAAATTTTAAATTCCCTTGCCAACTTCAAAGAATTTCGTTCCATTACACACAAAACGAGCGTCTATATCTTCGCGAACAAAGTTTAAAATCAATTAAAATGATATCTTGTAGTGTGTTGTTTGAATTAGGACTTTATGGTGTGGTTTTTAAGGTTGAGAATTATTATGTGTGTTTGTCAACCCTTATTTTCGCAGCATCTGCCGCTGCAGGGCTCTTAAAGCGTCTAATTACTGAAAATTATGGTACCTTGTGATATTTCATGAGGGTTATAGCGTTCATTTGTTATTTCGTAACTCCCGTGCAGTTACTGAAATACAGAGGTACTAGGGTCTCATGAATGCGTTTGTACCGTACTAAGAAAGTTAGTCCATAATAATTATTTCGCCCTGATGAGACTTCTTCATGCTCTGTTTTGAAGTGTTTGCACTTTTGTCAGTTCATCAACTATGTACGCAGTTTTATTCTTCCATGTTAATAATGATTTCATTGTTAACAATAAAAAATAATTTAATACGTATTTAGCTTGTCATCAAATTCACTGCCGGTATTCTGTAATTTGTGGTTTTACCACAAACTGTTAACTTCAAGAAATCGGATAGTATACTGTGGTAATATTTTATGGTAATAAATGTGACAATTAATCGACAGTTATTTATTAAATTCGAACGAATCTTTGCCCAAGGTTTCGATGCCGTGGACTGCTTAAAAAATGTCGTGCATTGTGTAGATAAAAATCATGTAGAAAATGGCCTAGCACTCAGTTATAATGTAGCTTTTTATCAGTTGTCAGTATTTTCAAAATTGAATCAGCACTTCCAGAGATTGCTCCGCCCGTACAAACAAACAATTTTACCTGTTTTATAAGGAGGAGGTTTTCAAAATCGTAAATCGTAATCACGTTCTCGAAAACGGCTTTAACGATTTCGATAAAATTTGCTAAAAAATAGACCTAGCTAGATCGATATTTCGGAGCGAAATATCGATCTAGCTAGGTCTCATATCAGAAAAAAAAACGAAAAAAGAACGATAACATTGTTTTCGCCGTTTTCACTCGAGCAGAGCTCGGTTGCCCAGGTATTTATTTTTGAAATGTGACATCATAATACGAAGAATACTCACATTCTAAACCGACCTTTTATATTGAGAATATCCCTATTCTCATCCTCAAGCAATAAACAAGTACTTTACCCATCACAAGACTTGATGACTTACAGCCGAGCGACTGAATAACTTGCCAGTGCAATAAAACTATCCTTATAGGCTGTTCCGGAGTTTATTTAACTTTTTTCATCACACCGCCTCTCGGAGGGCGGCGAATATCCAAATCTGTTGGTTATTACGAGGTAGCGCCGCTTTGGAGCCGGCTTTGAGTGGAATGAGTATGTAGTGGGTTTTTCATATAGTTTGATAAAACTCTGTATACATGGTAGAGTTTCAGACAAGTTTTGGGCGCATATATCATTCGTAACACGCGTGATAAAATCGTAATCAATCTTCCACCGTATTTATGTTTAACTAATGACTTACATTATATACTTTGTATTTATTTAAAGTCGTATGTATTTGATGTTATCCTGATTTCCTTAGCACACAAAAAAAGCCCATAACAGAAATCAAAACTAACTACATATCATACCAAAGCCACCGTAGATTCTTCTTGCGATCATTCAATGGCTACCTTTTTCTAGGTCACCTTTTTTTTTCTTTGAGAGAAGCTCATGCATCCTATGCTACCACAGGGAGATAGTGCAGTTATGTGGGACTCCAACCCACTAAAACTCCACAGTGTGCTCCTGTGCCGCTTATGGTGGAAACATGGGCACGCGTTAGCACTCTTCCGTGAACCCGCCGCGGCTGTCCGTCACCGGATCCTCCTCTGAGGAGTACCCTCCATTACCAGTGCTTCAGAACACCCCAGAGACCAAACCAGCACATGGGCGCCAGACGTCCCCTTATATGGCACCCTTGGTCCCGCTGTGACGGGTCAGGTTAGTGCCCCACTACCTATCACTTTTCGGCCGCAGGGGAGAGCGGCCAACGCTATACCGACACTCCTCCACCTCGTCCACCATCAGACGGTGGCGACCCCGTTCAGGCCATGGAAGGTAGGGAGAACGGCGCAGGACTATACCGGCACTCCACTCTCGCCGCGGCCTCCAACCCCCAGCCGCGATGCCGCCCATGTGACATCGCCACCCGCCTTAGTTGTGATGTCACCCAAGTGACACGGCATCCTACTTGTTGGTCGCTACGTCGTCAGCTTAATCGGCAAAAGCCCTGATGAGCATCTTGGGGTTCCTTTTTGCTTCACCGTGACTGACCAAGCCATGAGCTCATAAGAGCTCTCCCACCTCGACAATGCGGTAACCCACCGTGTTTCTAGGTTACCTGAGCGATACATTTTCAGCACAAGACCTTGATACCAAATAGCAACAGAGGGTAAACACGGTCACGGATTTGTGCCGGCTTATTGGAAAAAATCGTCTATATCTAGAATACCTCAAACACTTCTCTGGTGGCTGAGAACGGCAGCACGGCGAGGCCGACCAGCAGGTCAGCCACCGCAAGAGACACAATGAACAGGTTGGTGACACTGCGCAGCTTTGAAGAGCACAGCACTGCCGCTATCACCAGGCAGTTTCCTGAAACAAAAGTGGTATTAGCCATTCTGATATAAACTATACACTTTATAAAGATGATATTTCTATAAGTGATATTTTTATTCATCATCTTTATAAAAGTGTAATTATTTATTACACTTTTATAAAGATGATATTTCTATAAGTGAAAATATTATCAATTGGACTCAGGAATTAACAAGGATTCGAAAAGCCCTAAGAATTTTCTTGTGCAATACAACGAGGTCGAACTTGGCAGTATGCACTGCCGTGCGTATTTTTTTATCTGTAGAGCATTTTTCATTGCTCTGTGAGCTCTACTGAAATCAATATTTCTTACCAATTGTGGTAATTCTACTTTGCGTACCTAAAGTTAATTCCTTTGCGAAAAAATGATATGTATTTGACAATAAATGTTTCTATAAAAGTTATTTCATAAATACTTACTAACAATTTCATGATTAGTTTTTTATTTTCATGAATAACCAAAATATGAATTCTCCATTCAAACAAGTTGTTTTAATATAAATATTGTAAGAACTTTTTTAATATTGTTTTCTATAACAGTTTTATTATGAACATTATTATTATGAAGTATATAAAAACTAGCTGCTTTAGACAGTTTCTTTGAAAAATACTACAGAGAAATTTCTACACTTTAGAAAGTGTACGCTATATTTATGAATAAACTCGGTAAATATACTATTTTCCAGAAGTCCTACGCAGAAGTTGTCTGTTGCAAGAGACAGTGTTAAGAAAAGTAATTTAAAATCCATAATACCTAGCTGGCATCATGTTCATCATCATTTTAGCTAGAATTATTTCACCATCAGCCTTATAATGTTCCTACTGCTGGGACACAGGCATCCACTCTGTGAGAGAGGTAATGGACCTTACGCGGGCTCAGTGCGGGTTGGTGAATGCCACATGTCTTCGATGTTTTGGTTCTAGGACATGGCATCGGATCCTCATTTACTTCTTTTAAAATATTTCTATTGGATTTCCCTAAGGGCTAGGCAGATAAGCCGAGCCTTTTGTCTTAAATCGGGTGCAAATACAGAATACAGACTATAATGGATTTTGCAATAGAAAAACAAGTCCACAGAGGGACCAGAGCCACTAGACAAATTGACATTCGATTAGTGACAAAGATTGCCGAAAAATCAAAATTGTATAGGGTTGACGTGCACTACAAAATGTCATGCGGTCAATCCCATTAATTTTAGTACTTCAATCGCTATCGTCGATAGAATTTAATTTTCATTAGAATTATATAGTCGCTCAGAAGAAACATACCTACTTCATCAGATTTAAAAATAAATTATCTCTCCATCGACTCCTACTCAAAAACTCATATCATAGTAGTCTTTTGACCACTAACTCAGTTGTCAAAAGACTATTATGATGCGGCATAACTTTATCTACTTCATAATTATTACACTAAAGAGAATCTTTAAAAGATACTCAAAAGCCCAGGCTCAAAAGAAGTGACGAATTAAAAACACTGTAGAGAGAAAAAAAACCTTTTGGATTTGGAACGCCACATTAAATTTACTAACGAGATGGAGCCGTGAAAAGCTCAAGCCGGGAATGACTTGCATTTTAAGACTCCTTCGAATACTTCCAATTTACTTTGGTGTAATTACTGCTTAAAATAAGTGCCAGGAGTCTGTGAGTCTGTGATTTATAGTTTCTGGGGCAAATTGTTTTGTGTTTTAGAATCGAGCGAATGGTGTGAGTGATTTTATAGAAGGAGGTTTAAATTGAAGTAAGTGGTGTGAGATTGGCTGTTGAGTTACAGGATAAGACTTGTACGACAACTCTCCCACCCGGCAAAATATGTTCATTGAAATGTGACCTTCATTGCGTCCTCTGTAAACATACTTTACATTTGACAACACTAAATAGCAGACAGCTCGCTGTAAGCGAGCTTACCGCCATCGTACCACTCGACAGCTGACGTCTCGCTAACCGCATGCTTACCACGCGCTTTAAGCCGGCGGCCCGCGCGCTGTACGCGCGCTGTACACACGCAGATTGCTCGCTTGAAGCACGTTGCTAGCTTGTCGAAAAAGGAAAGGCGAAGGCGGTCAACGCTTGGACAGCTAGTTGACTGCTAGCTGTCGGCGAGAACTGTGTTGGAATGTGGTTGTGTAAATGAGCTACGGACCTTTAGAAACTTGTCACTTATCTAATAAATATGCAAGCGTTGTAAGAACTTCAATAATACAAATTGATTGCCATCAAGCATCGTAATAAACATATATAGTAAGAACACTCGAAACACAGATGAAGAAAAATATCAATTGAAAAAGCCCTCTTAAAACTTCTCGAAAAACAACATCGTTATAAATTCTTGCAATGTTACAAACGCTAATTTATTACAGAGAGAAATCGAGGCCCAAGTTTCCTCTTCAATTACTCCGCGAATATATATCGACTCGCAAAAGTTTCGATGAAGTTAGTTTCGGGGGTCGAGTAGGTGATTTTAATCGATTTCCCCAAAGAAAATTGAATTTTTGCCGACATATCGTTAGAAAAGTTAGAGAGACTTGACAGTTTTTGATGATATCTATTACCGAAACAGATTGGATGGAGTAATCTTGTTAGGACATTTAGGTATGGAAGTTGTAATGTAATTTTGAAACTCTGAATTTGTTGTTATGAATTGTAGATGATAGGAAAATAGGATTTGTTGTTGCTAGCTCGATTTGAATATCTAGTTTAGTGGCAGTTTGTTTAGTTAAAACTTTTGAGATGTAGAAACCCACAAAAATTCATGAACCTATACGTTCACTATGAGACAATGTGAACACACTAGCTTCTTTAAGACAGATTAAGTGAATCCAGAGTTGAGCATTGAAGATAATTCAAAAAACTCTGCCACCTAAGATAATCAAATTTATACGAGACCACATGGTACGGCGGGTTTCCAATAGTGAATTAAAAAAAAAAACATGTATTTTCGTTTAGTAGCTTGTTAGAACTCAGTTTGGAGTGGAATTCCATGCCGGAGTCTGTATTCCCCGATAGCTACATCCTAGGACACTTGAAGTCAAGAGTGTATAGATTACTTTTAGGCAAGCGTGACTCACCGTCGACCACATCATCGGGCCCAAAAGGTGAGACAGTAATGAAGCACGATCATAATTAAAACTTGAAAGAAACTCTAAAACTTTTGTTAAAAGTACACATTGTAAACAAGCATATTACAAATTAGATGATTATTTTCAAGATAAAATGCTTGGAAACATGCTGGTCATTCTCCACAGGACAATCTTTAGTGTAGACGCAACTGCTTAATTTATATTTTAATAATTATAGTATTGCGTTTTTCCTTTATCTTGTCTTTTTGTTTAAATTGACTCACGCACTGTTCCGTTGTTGAAGAATTCGGTAATTTATCTATGTTAGTAATTGTTTGTAAGTATGTGAGAACCATGTTCCTATTTATCAAATAAATTAATTTACCTTTTAATGCTTGTAATATTTTATACCTATCTATAGTATAGTATTGTTAGTCTGGGTGCACCGTACTCACGTATAGGGATTAATGTATGTATGTTAATGTTGTAAAGAGTAAGTATGGAGTTAAGTAACTCCATAAGTTCTTCGCCATAACCAGCTACTTTTCATTTCATTTTGTATCAATTATTATTACTTTAAAATTTTTGACGTTTAAAAGTGCCACTTTAGGCTGCCTGTCCCGTTGAGCGGAGCGAGGCAGTGCAGCGAAGATGCGGAGCAGAGTTGCGGGCTGTATCGTCCATAGACGTGGAGCTAGGTAGCGGAGCGGAGAGAGAAAGAAATGCGGCGCTAGGTAGTGGAGCGGAGAGAAAAATACTACGGAGTGGAGTATCGGAGCGGAGTAGCGGACTCTGTTTTGTCATACGCGAGGCTCGATTGCACTCGTTTCTCCTCTCCGTTTCTTCACTCCGCTTCCCCGCTCCACTCCCCCGCTCCACCTCACTGCTCTGTTTCTCATCTCCGCGGCTTCGCTCGGCGTAAATATGTACGAATTTTGAAACTAGTTTTCAAATCCCTGTCCACTAAAGTGGAGCTGAGTTTTTATGCTATTCGATTGGTTGGCTCCGCACCTCTTTTCGCCGCTCCGCGCGAAGTGGACAGGCAGTCTAATTGCCCAATTGAAATAAAGAATTTTGACATATCAGTTATAAAAAAAGTTAATTCGTATTTTCATGAGTATGATAGATTATAAATAGCTTTAAAAATATGGTGGCAATTTGTTTAAATTGAGAACGCGAAGAAGGCTTAGTATATAACGTTAGTAAGTAAAAATTATCGGAAAACCGACTTCGAAAGATGCTAAATATAGATTCAAACAAGTAAAATTCTAAGAAAAGATCAGATATTGATGAGAAAATATATCAGGAAAAGTCACAAACACACTTTTATCTTCACCCGTCACAATCCATGTGTGCCAAAAGATAGAACTTCCGAAACAGACGAGTGTTAGGGTAAATCTATATAAAACATAAAATATATAAGTATGTATGCTTGATCATCGAGAGGTAAACACGCACTGAGTATCTTACGCTACACTTAGTAAGTAGTTTTTTGAATGTTTTCCTTTAGTTTATTATATGATTTATGTAGTACCAGTTTGGTAGGAAGTTACTTTTTTCTCTGGAACGTGGAACTAGTAAATAAGAAAGTTTTTAGTAACAATACTTAAAAAATATATACCTTATTCTAGGCAGTAAAACTACTACTCACGTGCCTTTCAAGTATTCGAATTTATTGATATTAGATTTCCAATAACTACTAGTTTCTAGAGTATCATCTTCCTGCCCTTGTCCCATGTTACTTGGGGTCGACGCAACACGTTTTCTTCTTCCATACCGTCCTGTCCCCCGTCAAGCTATCACTGACTCACTTTTCTTTCATATCACTCCTCACACAATTCATCTATCTTTTCTTTGGCCGTCCCTTCCCTCTCCATCCATCCACATTTATATTTCATTGCTAAATAGGTACTGTGCAGAAAAATCGAGTTCAAGCCTAGATCTTTGCTGGACGCCAGGTTACATAAGAGTGGGCCAATATCAAATTCGGTATCATGACGAACGAAGAAAGAACAGTGGTGAGCAGCAAAACTTAGTGTTTTTCTGAGGTTGATGATGATGACGAATTTCCAAGTTCTGACTTAGAATACTTAGATGATACAATTGTTATAGTAAACTAAAGCTCAAAACGTTATTCCCTGCCGGAGTTCTAAAACCAATTCCATCAGTACCACTATCCATTAAATTGAAAAGCCCACGCAAAAGTGAAAGAGAAATGAATACGACAGATACACGGAGAAATAATTAACTAAAACGTTCATACAGCTAATTACTAACCAGCAGAGGGAATAAACTAATGAAATGGCAAGACAACGTTGGGGAAGCTTCAAAAGATTACGACCTTTGATGGGCCACGTGAATAGCTCCGAGTCAATCAATCGTTATTTTCTTTATTCTGCTCTATTACTACTGCTTTCACAGCACACTCGCTCAAGCGACAAAAGTCTTGCGAAAGCGATTCAAAAGGAAAAAATCATTAAAAAAAAAAAACGAAATGGCAAAACGATAAACACAAGAGTTACTAGAGACAACGACTTGCGAAACGAAAGCTATTTTTAACCCCCGACGGAAAAAGAGGGGTGTTATAAGTTTGACGTGTGTTGCTGTGTATCTGTGTGTCTGTCTGTGGCATCATAACCCCCCTTTTGTTTGAAAGGTGATTGTGTAAAGAGTGTTCTTAGCTAAGTTTCAATAAAATCGGTTCAGCAGTTCAAAAGTTATGGGCGTTTTACTGTTTGAATCGGGATGTATTCGCAAGATAAATATGTCGGGGGTTTTTTAAATTTTGAAATTTTACTTGTTGCATTTTTGTGGTTAAATATTTTGTGAAAAAGTTTTAATTTGTCTCTTTTTACCCGACTGCCGAAGGAGGGTAATGTGTTTATCAGTCTATGTATGTATGTTTGTTCCTATGTGGCGTTCCAGAGACCAAACGCGATGGCCGATTTTGATGATTCTTACGTCAATCGATTCGTCTTAACCCTGCGAGTGTCACTGGCTACATAAAAATTGAAAAAAAAATGGCGGTATTTGGGCGCCATTTTGTGGGGGATTTTTTTTTCTTCCAACCCCATCGTGTGGGCTATCAAAATAAAGGGTTTTAAGAGGTGATATCGAAAATATATAACACTTATATTTTAACATGTGTAATAAAAAAAAATACCTAAAAACTTGTAAATAAAAAAACAACAATAAAAAAATCAAAAAACCCGACTGCTTAAAAGCGAACTAAAAAGACGTAAACAAGAAGAAAATCATGCTGTGCAGTCGGAGGATACATCTGGTTTTGGTCAGTCAGCTCGCGAATATGTATCCTCCGACTGCACAGCTATATTATTAATAAGTTGATATATTTTTTTTGATGTTGGTAGCATATTTACGGTTTTCAGATTTTCTTTTTTTGCTTATGCTAAATGACATTGCATCTTGCCAACCTTATAGGATTTTATTCCCTCGCGATTCGTCAAATAGTTGTAGAGGAGTTTGATTTTTTCACAGTTCTAAGAGATTGCAGATATACGGTATTAATGCGTTGATATCATCCTTTTTTTGAAGTCGGTTGATAAATGAAAGAAGTTATTTAGAGCATACTATGACGAGTCACCACGACGTGACTTGCGGAGCTATTGTTAGCCGCATATTACTTGCGCGACGAAAACAGGTAAAAGCAATAAAGTATATGCAAAATAGCAAATAGGTACATTATTACGGTCCCGTAATAATGTACCTATTTGCTAACAACGTCAAGCCGAAACTTAAGGCTTGATTGACTCCGTCATCGGCGACAGGCAACATCAAGAAGCGACACTACTGGTTCATACACATTTTCTTTGAGCTTGTATAGAGATACCCTCCGATACCGTATGTATATACCGTTGTCGCCTGCAGAGACGGTGACGGACTCATGCAATAGGCGACAGCGACCGGCAAACGCGGTCTTAGACCGCGTTTGCATGGCAAGAAATCGCAAACGCTTTTCGCTTGACGCCAATCATGTTGCAAGTCACCCGATGTCGTCAACATAACACAATACTAACTCAATAGCCAAAGCATTTTTCATCTGTCACACGAAAAAGAGGCTTACGGGTGTATCCTTAAGTAAGATATATGCAGAAAATTTTACAACGCATGGCTATGATAATTTATTATCTTTGTAAGAAGGTTTTTTGTGTTTAGTTAAGTACGGTGTAACCTGTTGATTAATGATTTTATATGATCTTAAAACATCTTTATATAATGGAATACATACTTGTAATAAAATTGACGTATTTTATTGAGATGGCTCGTTGATCACTAGAGTAGTGTTATTGGATTTTAGTATTTGAAAATTGTTAACACCTGGAGTTTGGATTCATGCTTGCGTTATGGCTGGTCTCCACAAGGGACTTAAAGATAACTGGTGAAATATGGGTATGTCTCAGGTGCCAATATCTTTGCCCAGTCCTTCGAGGTATACATTCGTGATGTTATGTTAAAAACGTCCGCCGTAGGTAAACCTATGATAGGATAACAAAATAATAATACGAAATCCACTTTGCTTCATTACTAGAGTTATATGTTTATAATTATTTTTAATTATTTCAATTGATTTATAAATATTAAAAATAGAGGCCCACCGGTATCGGGAACAGGGTCCAAGCTACCGGTGGTTAGGGCTCCAGACACAGGAACCTACTCACAATGCGAGCCGTATCAAGGAGTACTGTCTTCTGTATCAGGCCCTTGATCCAATCGCGCAATGACAGCCTCAACAGATGGTCATCGATTCTATTGGCCATCAGGCCGACGATGGCCGTAACGACAAATAGAACAATGATCGCCGACTCCACATTCCACATATCGACAATCCTCGTGTGCTAAGTCGAGATACCTGATTTGTTTCTCTTTCTCAGCTTTCACGAAGTTCTCGTCGTGCGGGATGGTGACATCGACTATCATTGTGCGGCGTGGCGTCTATCACCACTATATTTGGCTTCTTGGCAACAATAGTCTTATCAGTGATGAATGTGATGATAGACCGATCCCAGTAAAACGTGACATGGTCATTTTCGAGAACTGGGTCGGGCACATACTAATTATTATAATTTTGATTATAAAAAGAAATGTGGAATAACGGTCCATACTATTCAGAACTACTACCAATATTGCAATCGTTGAATATAACAGGCAGTCAATAAAGTTATTACCACCTATCTTTTGTTTTCAAAACAGAAAACTACCGTTTACTAGTTATTTATTTGTTTAAAACTTCAAACACAAAGGTACAATGGTGGACTCATTAACCATTATAAAACAACATTTGGCTTCCAAAAAGGGTTTCTATGGCGATAATAACCGGTTTTCACATGATCAAACCTGCTTGCTAATACCATCATACGATAATACCCCCGGACGGTTATCACCCTGCTTGCTGCACGATAATTATCGCAATTTGCCGACAGGAGCGATCATTATGGGGCCTATGGCGCGGGCGTTCCGTACTTTCGGCACGGGGTAATTTCCGTGCGATACGGTATTAACTAGGTACCTGGGTTGGAACAGCGATCTAAATGCATACCTATCTGATATATTATGAAATTTAATTGCGGATAACGTTGTTTTTTAATCCCTTTGAAGGGGATGTAAGGGTTTTGTTAGTTTTCTGTAGTTTCTGCACAATTTTGTTGGATGACACGAGATATAATTTCTATTATTACATTAGATACATTGGGGTTTCATGAATTTGGTACTTTTGACTTTTGAGAGACTTTTTCACTCTTTATTTTTTTATTATAATAACAACCTCCAAGGGCCTACAACAGCATAAGTAGAAGGCTACTTATGCTGTTGTAGGCCAATGCCTCATGAAGAAATCTATTTGACACACGTTTCCATTCCAACATGAAATATTTATAACTACATATTTCAGCGTTATCGTCTTTCCAACAGTTATGTTTCACTATGCAATAGAAACACAGGCTCTATGCAAATAAGCTCTGTCTGGAGAAACACAAATAGCTGCGGTTCCCCCGATATCAATTCACCGGATTGAACCCAAAATATAACCCTGAATCGATCACCCTTATCACTTGAAACCTATGCCATAATAAACTTTCAAACAGACCCAACTCCGAACAATCTGTTGTTTTCGTTTCATGAAGTAATCCTAACAGATGGTGGTGACAAGAAAACGGAAAATATTGGAAAAGTTCTAAATAAATAAAGAAGGTTGGCTCTGAAAGAGCCTCTTGTTGCTATCAAAAAGGTTTTATTGAGCCTTTGTAGTTTGATAGGACTGGCCGGTTTGAAGATAGGAGTTTTAAATTATGAATGACCTTAGCTCTTAGTGGCCAGTACGTTTTATGTGTCGACTTTGATATAGAATATCAAAGGAGGTTCTGATTAAATCGTGGTCTAGTTGTCAATGTTATCGACACATTTTATTTATAGTAATGTTATAAGAATTTGAATTAATTGTATTTACGATTTAATCTTCGGAAAAACTGATTCGAAAAAACTCTTTACTGATAGGGTGCCATACAATGGACTACTTTTTAACCGACTGCAAAGCAAGGGTTATGTTTTTCGCGCGTATTTTGTATATATGTAATTCTTTATTACCTCATATCTTTCAAATTGCTAGACGGATTTATTTAATTAAGTCTCAAGTGTTCTTAGATAAGTGACGTTAGAAAAAAAAGCGGCCAGGTGTACGTCGGACTTCGCATATTTATGGTTCCGTACCAAACCGCAAAATCAAGTTTGTTGTAATAGGAAAAATGAAGAAATTTCAAAGAAAAAATCTGATTTATCAATATATTGGTACCTATTTGTTTGTAAAATAAACGTGATAATAACCAAATTTCAAGTTTATAGGTCAATAGAAAGTTATAAAATTCTTCGGAACATTTTTTTTTAAAGAATCTGACTTTGGTTTTGCTTGGCTTTGGTTAAAAAATATGCATAAACGTGAAAATTTTAAGACTATCTGCAACCGTTTAGCTGCAAAACATGTGTGATAGACGACGGACAGACAGACAGAGACACGTGAGTGCCAGCAATAGGACTCCGTTGGGATCCTTCGGGTACGGAACCCTAACAAACATAACGGATTTTGGGTGCCATAATATGGGGCGACCAAAATTTTTTTTCTTCCTAACCCATCAAGTACGGTATCACAATGAAAGGTTTTTAGAAGTGTTTACAAAAATATACATACATACATAAACTCACGCCTTTTTCCCATGGGGGTAGGCAGAAACTACAGAACGCCACCTGCTACGATCCTTACATACTTCTTTTGCTTCACTCACATTCATATATCTAGTCATACACACACGCCGGTTATGAGTACTGCGCACCTGGCCTTTTTGAAGAACGTCACCTATAAGAACTATGTATGTCTTTCTAGGGCGTCCCCTCCCGGCGTTTCCATTCACGTTTGCCTTGTAAATACATTTCGTTAGTCGCCTTTCATTCATCCTCTCAAAATGGCCAAACCATCTTAACATACTCTTTTCAATTTTAGTCACTACATCTTCTTTTAAACCATAACGTTGTCTTATTACCTCATTCCTCAACCTATGATTTGAAGGTACCCCACACATACTTCGCAAGGAGCGCATTTCTACTGCATTAATCCTACTTTTATGTCTTTTTTGCCATACCCACCCTTCACTTCCATACATAAGTGTAGGCACCAGCACGCTGTTGTGAACGGCGAGTCGAGCTTCCAGAGACATCGACTTGTTGGTCACAACAGCATTTATTTCCACATCCTCTTCAATCTTTCCATCCCTTGTGAACATACTTCCCAGATATACAAACTCGTTCACTTGCTCCACACTCTTATCATTTATTTTCACTTCACACTCCGATACATCGTCTTCTCTTTCAAACACCATTATCTTAGTCTTGTTCACATTTATACTCATACCTTTTAACATAAAAGCTTCATTCATCACCGTCACCATGTCTTGCAACTGTTCTGCTGACGATGCATGTAGAACTTGATCATCTGCATAGAGAAGGCATTTGACAGGCAACTTATTCATCCTCAATCCGCACTCATACTCTTTCAAACCTATCAGACAACTATCCATGTACAAGTTGAACAGCCACGGTGACGCTACACAGCCCTGTCTCGGGTGTTCCCTTGAGATGGAAAACCAGTCCGTATACGCCCCATAAATCCTAACACAAGCACTGGAATCCCTATATAGAGATTTCATTGCTCGTACCAAGCGCAAGTCCACACCGTACCCGGATAGCGTCAACCACAGTTCATCCCTCCACACACTGTCATAGGCCTTCTCCAAGTCCACGAAAGCACAGTAGACTTTTTTGTGCTTTGCAAGATGTTTAAAAAAATATATACCACTTATATGTTTAAAATTAATTCGAAAAGAAATTTTAATTAAAAAATGTTAATGCCGCTTCTGAAGTTGGGTGTTTTTTTTTAAATTAACTTTATTAATATCACAACATGCACGGTTTCTACATGAGATAGATCATGGGCGCTAAGCCGTGGAAAAAAGATAGTATTTATTAGAACTTTTTAATTATTTATCGCTTTATGTTATATATCAATACGATGATTTTTAAAACTATGCCAATTTCCCACCACATTTTATTACAACTGTTGCGATTATCGATTTTGCATGGTATTGTCAGTCGACCACAGCCACAGTTTGCAATTTCATTATGTGGTAGAGGACGAGAACGTGAGTTTTAATTTATTTTTGTTATAATTTATCTGGCTACACATTTTGACTGCTGCCGTATGTAGTGTTCACAGCACAGAAATTACTAGTGTTTTCCAGTAACTTCACCAACGTATTTCACAGGATTCGTATATTTATATGTTGCTCTGATTCTTAAAGATAGCGTAGACACGAGATAAGCAAAACACAAAAAAATAATAAAAATAAAAACCCGGTGCGAGACCAAAAAGGTTCCTATCTCAGTGATCGAATAAGCAGTATTTACTTCCAGAGATTACATTTTATAACAACACTTTATTTTTCGAAGCCATATTCGGACCGCAACATTTTTTTATGACTGTTATAGTTTATTTGGCCATAAATTTTAATGACTGCTCTTAAATTAAATTATATTAATTATAACACAGAAATCAAGAAAGTGACTAATACCCAAAAGCAAGGGTGACCAGAGATGGAATTAAATGCTCAGATAGAGGGTGGACTAATGATAAATGATTTTATTTCTATAAGTTGGTTTGTACAAACACTTTTACATTTTGAACATATTTTTAAAACTAGATGAGGTCGGCGTTTCCTATCTGGCTACTCTGAGAAGAAAGGCCGAAACAAAGTCAGAGGTCACAGTCTCTTTTAAAGTGCAGACAATATCTTGGTTAGATCATGTGAAGACCATGTAGACTGATGTCTGAAATGGTCTTTTGAGGAAAGAACCAGCCAGATCGAGTGGACCTGTCCAGTCAGTGCACGCATTTGTCAAGAACCGTGCAGCTCAACTCAGAATTTAAGGAGCTCAACGATTCGACGAAAAATACCAAAGAAAGGACACTCGGGTAGGCTGCATAAACAACTCAGTTCTCAACTGCCAGACCATGATTAAAAACTAACTGAGATAAATTAAAATAAGAAACAAAAAATAAAAAAGAACGATCCATATAGTCTTCACATTCACAATAATTAAAATAAAATAATACAATAAATGATAAAAGATAAATGATTTTATTTCAGTAAGTTGGTTTATACAAACACTTTTACATGTCGAACATATTTTTTAAAACTAGATGAGGTCGGCGTTTCCTATCTGACTACTCTGAGAAGAAAGGCCGAAACAAACTCAGAGGTCACAGTCTCTTTTAAAGTCCAGACAAAATATTGGTTAGATCATGTGAAGACCATGTAGACTGATGTCTGAAATGGTCTTTTGAGGAAAGAACCAGCCAGATTGAGTGGACCTGTCCAGTCAGTGCACGCATTTGTCAATAACCGAGCAGCTCAACTCAGAAATTAAGGAGCTCAACGATTCGACGAACAATACCAAAGAAAGGACATTCGGGTAGGCCGCATAAACTACTCAAACTGCCAGACCATGATTAAAAACTAAGATAAATTTAAATTAAAATAAAAAAGAATGATCCACATAGTCTTCACACTCACAATAATTAATATAAAATAATATAATACTTTAAAAAGTAAATATTCTTGTCATTGCAAGAAAACCAAAAAAACAACAACAAAATTCACGGTGCAAAATATAATAAAAAAAAACAAAATTAATTGGAGCAGCTCAATCCCAAGCCTTTTTGTCTTCAAGGTAATCTTTAGTTGTATAAAACGCTTTCTGGCACAACTTACGTTTAATAAAAGATTTGAATTTATTAAGACTTAGATGTTGTACGTGGCTTGGAAGCTTATTATAAAAGCGCACACATTGACATCTAAACGAGCCACCTATTTTCATGAGCCTTGTTGTAGGTACTACAAATTTGTGTTTATTCCTAGTATATGTTATGGATATCACTGTATTTTTTAAACAATTTTATATTTTTATGGGCATATAAAAGATTTTCATAAATATACTGAGAAGGCACAGTCATTACATTAATCTCCTTAAATTTCTCTCTGAGAGAGTGTCTTGGGCTTAATTTATAAATTGACCGAACAGCTCTTTTCTGCAAAACAAAGATAGTCTGGATGTCGGCGGCATTTCCCCACAACAGAATACCGTACGACATTACACTATGAAAATAGCTAAAGTATACTAAACGGGCTGTCTCTATGTCAGTTAAATTACCAATTTTTCTAACAGCATATGCTGCGGAGCTTAGCTTCTTTGACAATTTATCTATATGTGGGCCCCACTGAAGCTTAGCATCCAAAGTTAAGCCTAAGAATACTGTGCTATTTTCAGGATTCAATTCTTCGCCCTTTATCAACACATCGGTTTTCACCTGCCTAACGTGAGGTAGGGTAAACTTAATGCATTTGGTTTTTTTTTCATTAAGATGTAAATTATTAACAACAATACTTTAAAATGTAAATATTCTTGTCATTGCAAGAAAACCATAATAATAAAAAAATATAATCCACGATGCAAAATATAAAAAAAACAAAATTAATTGACGCAGCTCAATCCCAAGCCTTTTTGTCCTCAACGTACTCTTTAATGGTATAAAACGCTTTCTGGCACTTACATTTAACTGTGTACTAATAATGTAAGAAACACATTATGGCCAAAGCCAACACATTCAAAGACATTATTGATATATCTATATATTTTACGATAACATATAAACATTGATAGCTTCCCCATAAATTGCGGACTTTGTCTCTATTCGGTAGTTATAAAACAAAACAAATCTATTAAGATTTTTATTGGCATAGCAAATCAGCATTTCCACATTTCAATTCGAATACATTTTACCTATAAACCGTTGTTTATTGCTTGCTAGTCACGCAAAACTATTTAGATAATAAATTTTTAAGAATAGTGGTATTCCGTGGCTCTGTTCGTGAGGGTATAAATCTTAAAAGCTTTACCAATTCCGCGAAATAATATTTTTTGTTGCCTTTAGAAAAGGTTGGTTTTAACAGAACACGCCTATTTTTCTTATGTCGTGATGGGTCGACTCTTGACCTCTATCTCGCCTGGTGGTGAACGATGAATGAGGTCTATGTTTTATTTTTAAGGGTTCCGTTATCAACAAGAAACCTTTATAGTTTCGCCATGTCCGTCTGTCTGTCCACAGCTTAGCTCGTTTTGGGTATACGATGAAACAAATATAAATAAATGGTTCTAATGAAAATGGTACCATCTGAACTGATCTGGCGATGAGGTTGGAAGATAGGCATTGGATCTCCTTAATTATACAATGTATGCCAGTCGTGTTTAGGCTTGTTAGAATTGTTATGGCAAGCCCTCTGGTTATAAACGATTTTCATTGTAAATATATGGTACCAAAACTAAAAAGATAAAAATAAAAAACTTTATTACAAAAAAAAATTACCGGCTTCTAAAACAAAACACAAAAAGCGAAAAATAATTTGCTTTTCGGAAGCCGGTGTCAAAAACGAAAAAAAGATTGGTACCAAAGACATCGACTTCCGAAAAGAAAGTATTTTTCGCTTTGTGTGTGTTTTGTTTTGGAAGTTGGCTTAGTTATTTCTTTAAAAAGTTTTATCCAATTGCTATCGCCTCGCTTTCGATGATAAAACGTCTGGCGGCCTCAGATTACATTACATAAGCGTGATCGTATGTCTACCTACTATTTATTTTCAAAGTGTTGTACAGTTAATTCACCGTAAAATAGCTCTATTCAGATTTAAGAGCGACATATTGCTTCCATACACATTTTGCTTTACAAAACATAACAACGGTCCATTGTGCGCCATTATTTATTGCGAGCCCTGTTTTTCTTTGAGAAAATCTTTATCGAACGAATTGAAGTACGAGTATGATGTACGGGTAGATAGGGCTCTATTGTGTGGCCTGGAGTACCTATGAGGTTAGTACAATGCGAGTAGAAGTCTGACAGCTATCGCGGCTGGGTTTTAGTCAGTAAAATTCCGACACGCCATCTAGCTTCACCCGGAGCGAGAGAAGTCATTGCATGATTGCCCAACCCAAAAAAAAAGGTATTGAGAAAAATGGAGGGCAGTTTTATATTCCTCTACGGTCACTGGATTTGGCGGAGCTCTGCTTGTTAGCCAATAAATAGATTCATTTGACATATAAATGTGGATGGTTGGAGAGGAAGGGGACGGCCAATGAAACGATGGATGAACTGTGTGAGGAGTGATATGAAAGAAAAGGGAATACCGTGACGGAGTACAGGACGGTATGGAAGAAGAAAACGTGTTGCGCCGACCCCAAGTAACATGGAACAAGGGCAGGAAGATGATGATTGAAGCCTTTTGAGAACGTTAAGAACGTGTAAAACACAATATTTGTGCCCAATTTTGATAGGTGTCAGGCTAAAGTAGATTTTGACAAAAACTCTACTTCAAATTCTTAATTCTTCAAATTCTGAATCTGAACTAGAGAAGTATTTCTGTGCCTATTATAATTCCAGTTTGAAAGCAACAAAAGTTTGATAATTTTGTATGATCACCGTGCAAAAAGTCGGCAATCAAAGTGATTGATGACTATCACGTTATTGATAATAAAATAGCAGATCTCTGTTTATTTTATATATATTTGTCTATACAAGTCGTGATTAGTTTTTTTTACGACGAGTAAATATTTACAAAATAATAGAAAGGTGATATAAACACTTTTGAAACAGACATTGTTCACATTTTCTTTTGATGTTGTTGACTGTACTTACATGGCACCGGAAAGCTCTTTGGAACAGGATGGCTGGTTGCCTTTGATCCTCATCTTTTTACAAAAGTAGATGCTCACAAGCACACAAACATTTCAAGTACCTACCGAGACAGTGCCGCTCGCTATCGACAGAATAGATAATTTGTTACAGTTCTCTATTTAGAACTGGGGCTCTTAACAAATGACATTATATCAACGAAATCGTCAAAACAGCGATTGTAATAATGTCAATAATGTATTTTATTGTCAAGCGCTATCGAAATGACACGTGATCAATTCTTTACATTTTGGTCATCGCCATCGCTTTAGCCATTGTCAAATAGACAGCGAACCGATAGCGGAGCGAAGTGTTTTTATTTTGTAATGTATGGTATCTTTTGAATCCAGTCACATAGAAAAGCGAAAGCGAACCGACGCCGTGGCGAACCAAAACACATTTGACGCTATGACAAACCAAAGGCGCGCGAAGCAAGGCGTGAGCAACTTGCTGACATAGTTGTGTTAGCTCGCTTTGTATGCACGGCGCGTTAGTCAAACAGAAGAGCGAATGCGAGCGAAGCGAAAGCGACTGTTGTTCATTTACAAATACAAAACAGTTTTTTCACTATTAGTTCCTGTACAAAGCGCAAGTACGATCCTGCATGGAGTATTGCAGCCACTTTTGGGACGGCTCAGCTAAGTATCAGCTTGCCGCGCTCGACTCGGTGGAACGCAGAGCCAAGAGCCTCATCGGCGACATTCAACTGGCTGAGCCAAGCTTCACAGCTTGGCTCATCGCCGCAAGGTGCCTGCTTGTCGGTCTTCTACAGACTGTATTTCGGTGAGTGTGCTCAGGAGCTCCACGACCTCATCCCACCGGCCCCCTTCTACCATCGGACATCTAGACGCACAGCAAATTACCATCCTCACCTTGTTGCCATTCCACCAATTCGCACCAAGTGTTTCCAAACATCCTTCATAATGCGTCCAGCGAATGAATGGAACTCACTACCTGCGTCCGTGTTTCCTAACGCATTCAACCCGAATCTCTTCAAAGTTAGAGTGAACAGGCTTCTTCTGGGTAAGCTCACTCCATCGTTGACTCTGTCTCTGTCACCTATGAGCTAGACTAGAGTCAAGAGCAAACCAATCAGAAAAAAAACAAAAACCTTGTTTGACGTCTCCGCTTCGGTTCATATTCTCCACGTTTTCGGTTCGGTTCGGTTTGCAGTTATGTTTGACATTGGTTTAAGGAATGACACTTTTCCTAGTGCCTCAGAACAAGTGTCGATATCGAGGAGTTTGTGCTAAATAATACGGCAACGCATGCAGAGGTCAGTCCGTGGATGGGTGACATCTATAACATACCGAGACTCCCATATGCCAAGGAGAGCACATTACGCTGTTCATTTATACATCTTTGAGAGTCGTTACAGAAAGTCAGAAATCAAGCAATTTAACACCATGCTTGCCAAGGGATATCGTGTTACCCAGTTACTGGTTTGTGGAGGTCAGATAGACGATCGCTCTATACATTACTGGTATTTTGCTGTATTCGGTTAGACTGGACCTGGCTGACCCCAATTTGTATAAATGGGCAAAGCGGTTACACGATACCCCTTGGCAGGACTGGTGTCAATTTTACAAAGGCATAACATAAAAAAATTGATACGATAACGTTACTCCAAATATTAATACTGGTGACATAAAAAACGAAAACTATCGACCAAAAACCAAACCATTCATTCTGAATAGTGCCCGTACACCGATGAATGATAAGTGTTATCGAAACACACTCACAATCGGGCCGTACAACCGCTATCGAACGCTCGATTGATTCCTTAGATCTATATATAGACAGCTTTTGTACACGACTACTGCCTTTTGTAAGGGTATGTCATTATTTTTGTACATCGCAGTATTGGACGGTAAAATATTGATATGGTTGGTAGTGGATTTTATTTGGTTTGAAATCGGATAATGGTATAGAGGAATTTGTCCATGTTTTTTTTATGATACTATTCTGAACGACTTAAGTGGGAGTGGTTGATAATGGTGAACGACCTGATTTTTCTAAACAGTACTGACGTGGCGACATTGTTCCAAAAGATGCAGCGTTAGAGGCCTCCCACTAGATGGACCAATAACCTGATTATGGCTGCCGGAATCTGCTGAATGGAAGACACTTGGAGGGGGCTATGTTCAGCAATGAGCGACTTTCGGCTATGATGATGATGATATTATTATGTAGTTGTCTTATTACCTAACTCTGTTCTATCTCCATCCCGCTTGATATAGAGGGAAGTGGATATTATTTTTGTCTTACTTCTCCGCTGTGGTTCTCTGATTAATTTCGTTACGGAATCCAAAACAGCTTTCGTGGTGGTCAACTATGTTAATACTAACTATTCAGGAATTGTAGATAAGTGATAGATATGAGATAGATAAGTGACGTTAGAATAAAAAGCGGCCAAGTGCACGTCGGACTTCGCATATTTATGGTTCCATACCAAACTGCAAAATCAAATTCAAATTCTTTATTGCGAACTAAGTGTACAGAATTTTGAAGATGTTAACATAAGTTAGGTTCTTAGAACTTAGTTGCCTGTTAAGGCATTGCAATTTAAATGGTTATACTCAATATTACAGTGACATATACAGTTTACATTAAATTATATTAATTAACATTATTCATACATTTTATTTTATACCATACAATTCTTATACTAATTTATATCACATTATATTAAGTATCACAATCATTTAATGTATTAAATAACAATTTTTCTTCGAGGAATTCTTTTACAGTGTAATATGCCTTATTAATCAGGAAGTCTTTTAGCTTCCTTTTAAAAATACTAATTGAATTTAGGTTCTTAATATCTATGGGTAACTTATTATATATTTTTATGCTCATACAAAAAATACTATTGCTATACACTGTAGTGTGGGATGTTTCATTGCGAAATATATTTTTAAGTCTACTGCTTGTCAATGTGTCATAGCTACTGATGTTTGATTTTACAAGAATTGAGGCCACATAGATATATAGAGCAGGGAGAGTTAATATCTTGAGGTTTATGAAATGAGGTTTACATGAATCTGTTTGGTGTATCCCACATATTGATCTAATACACTTTTTTTCTCAATCAAGTTGGTTGTAATAGGAAAAATGAAGAAATTTCAAAGAAAAAATCTGATTTATCAATATGTGAGGTGTTTTTTTTTGTAAAATATACGTGATAATAAACATTTTTACCAAATTCCAAGTTTGTAGGTCAATATAAATTTATAAAATTCCTCGGAACATTTTTTTTTAAAAAGCTGACTTTCATGGCTTCTCATTCCTTTCTTTTTCTTAGTGTGGTGCCATATTGTGGGGGTACCATGTGGGGGTGAGAGAAGTCATTGCATGATTGCCCAACCCAAAAAAAAAGGTATTGAGAAAAATTGATCTACGGTCACTGGATTTGGCGGAGCTCTGCTTGTTAGCCAATAAATAGATTCATTGAGGCCTTTTGTCTTATAAATGTGGATGGTTGGAGAGGAAGGGGACGGCCAATGAAAAGATGGATGAACTGTGTGAGGAGTGATATGAAAGAAAAGGGAATACCGTGACGGGGTAAAGGACGGTATGGAAGAAGAAAACGTGTAGCGCCGACCCCAAGTAACATGGATGATTGAAGCCTTTTGAGAACGTTAAGAACGTGTAAAACAATATTTGTGCCCAATTTTGATAGATGTCAGGCTAAAGTAGATTTTGACAAAAACTCTACTTCAAATTCTTAATTCTTCAAATTCTGAATCTAGAGAAGTATTTCTGTGCCTATTATAATTCCAGTTTGAAAGCAACAAAAGTTTGATGATTTTGTATGATCACCGTGCCAAAAGTCGGCAATCAAAGTGATTGATGACTATCACGTTATTGATAATAAAATAGCAGATCTCTGTTTATTTTATATATATTTGTCTATACAAGTCGTGATTAGTTTTTTTTACGACGAGTAAATATTTACAAAATAATAGAAAGGTGATTTTCTTTTGATGTTGTTGACTGTACTTACATGGCACCGGAAAGCTCTTTGGAACAGGATGGCTGGTTGCCTTTGATCCTCATCTTTTTACAAAAGTAGATGCTCACAAGCACACAAACATTTCAAGTACCTACCGAGACAGTGCCGCTCGCTATCGACAGAATAGATAATTTGTAACAGTTCTCTATTTAGAACTGGGGCTCTTAACAAATGACATTCTGTCAACGAAATCGTCAAAACAGCGATTGTAATAATGTCAATAATGTATTTTATTGTCAAGCGCTATCGAAATGACACGTGATCAATTCTTTACATTTTGGTCATCGCCATCGCTTTAGCCATTGTCAAATAGACAGCGAACCGATAGCGGAGCGAAGTGTTTTTATTTTGTAATGTATCTTTTGAATCCAGTCACATAGAAAAGCGAAAGCGAACCGACGCCGTGGCGAACCAAAACACATTTGACGCTATGGCAAACCAAAGGCGCGCAAAGCAAGGCGTGAGCAACATGCTGACATAGTTGTGTTAGCTCGCTTTGTATGCACGGCGCGTGAGTCAAACAGAAGAACGAATGCGAGCGAAGCGAAAGCGACTGTTGTTCATTTACAAATACAAAACAGTTTTTTCACTATTAGTTCCTGTACAAAGCGCAAGTACGATCCTGCATGGAGTATTGCAGCCACTTTTGGGACGGCTCAGCTAAGTATCAGCTTGCCGCGCTCGACTCGGTGGAACGCAGAGCCAAGAGCCTCATCGGCGACATTCAACTGGCTGAGCCAAGCTTCACAGCTTGGCTCATCGCCGCAAGGTGCCTGCTTGTCGGTCTTCTACAGACTGTATTTCGGTGAGTGTGCTTAGGAGCTCCACGACCTCATCCCACCGGCCCCCTTCTACCATCGCACATCTAGACGCACTGCAAGTTACCATCCTCACCTTGTTGCCATTCCACCAATTCGCACCAAGCGTTTCCAAACATCCTTCATAATGCGCACAGCGAATGAATGGAACTCACTACTTGCGTCTGTGTTTCCTAACGCATTCAACCCGAATCTCTTCAAAGTTAGAGTGAACAGGCTTCTTCTGGGTAAGCTCACTCCATCGTCGACTCAGTCTCTGTCACCTATGACCTAGACTAGAGTCAAGAGCAAACCCATCACAAATAAAAAAAAACCTTGTTTGACGTCTCCGCTTCGGTTCATATTCTCCACGTTTTCGGTTCGGTTCGGTTTGCAGTTATGTTTGACACTGGTTTAAGGAGTGACACTTTTCCTAGTGCCTCAGAACAAGTGTCGATAACGAGGAGCTTGTGCTAAATAATAACAGCCACACTGGTTCATCACCGAGATTAAGCAACGCATGCCGAGGTCAGTCCGAGGATGGGTGACATCTATGACATACCGAGACTCCGATATGCCATGGAGAGCACATTACGCTGTTCATTTATACATCTTTGAGGGTCGTTACAGAAAGTCGGAAATCAGGCAATTTAACACCATGCTTGCCAAGGGATATCGTGTTACCCAATTACTGGATTGAGGAGTTCAGATTGACGATAACGCTATGTACATTACTGGTATTTTGCTGTATTCGGTTAGACTGGACTTGGCTGACCCCAATTTGTATACTTGGGGACAGGCTAACACGATACCTCTTGGCAGTACTGGTGTCAATTTTACAAAGGTATACCATAAAACATTTATTCGATAATGTTACTCCAAATATTTATACTAGTGACATAAAAAACGAAAACTATCGACCAAAAACCAAACCATTCATTCTGAATAGTGCCCGTACACCGATGAATGATAAGTGTTATCGAAACACACTCACAATCGGGCCGTACAACCGCTATCGAACGCTCGATTGATTCCTTAGATCTATATATAGACAGCTTTTGTACACGACTACTGCCTTTTGTAAGGGTATGTCATTATTTTTGTATATCGCAGTATTGGACGGTAAAATATTGATATGGTTGGTAGTGGATTTTATTTGGTTTGAAATCGGATAATGGTATAGAGGAATTTGTCCATGTTTTTTTTATGATACTATTCTGATCGACTTAAGTGGGAGTGGTTGATAATGGTGAACGACCTGATTTTTCTAAACAGTACTGACGTGGTGACATTGTTCCAAAAGATGCAGCGTTAGAGGCCTTCCACTAGATGGACCAATAACCTGATTATGGCTGCCGGAATCTGCTGAATGGAAGACACTTGGAGGGGGCTATGTTCAGCAATGAGCGACTTTCGGCTATGATGATGATGATATTATTATGTAGTTGTCTTATTACCTAACTCTGTTCTATAATCCCGTTTGATATAGAGGGAAGTGGATATTATTTTTGTCTTACTTCTCCGCTGTGGTTCTCTGATTAATTTCGTTGCGGAATCCAAAACAGCTTTCGTGGTGGTCAACTATGTTAATACTAACTATTCAGGAATTGTAGTGGTTGGGAATAAGTTATGTAGTTAAGTCTAGGTAGTGGGCAGGCTTATCTTGGTGCAACGTTAAGGCCTAATCGCATAATATGAAGGACTATGAAGGTGTCGTAGGACACAAAACCTACATTTTGACATAACACAACACTATTTTTGTTTTCTGGGTTTCATTTCTACGGCCTATACCGGCGTAGCTATGGAACTGCATCTATATGGTACAGTAATATGCAATAAGTGGCTTTCTATCAATTGCGAAATCAGACCAGTACTTTATAGGGTTACTTCCTACAAACATATTAACAAATTGATATGTTTTTTCATAAGAGTAATAGTTTGAACAGCATAATTCTACAACGATTACCCAAAGGAATACCCTTGCACACATCAGGTTAGTTAACATTCTGTACACAACATCACGCAATATAGCCGCGCAAAAAATCCTCGCACACAACTATCAGTGTAACATTTTTAACAATGTAAACACTGGGCTGTTTACTCTGCGATTGAAACGTGTAGTCCCCGATGTAATCGACTAATGGAGTCTCCTCGTCCGAGTGGGCTCACCTTCCATACTGAATAGGTGGGACCAGAAAATCTAATCCACAAAAATGTTGGAGAATACTTTCATTTTGCGTACAACTAAGGACTGGAATTCTCTTGGTTTTGTATTTTTTGTTATGTACAAATTAACGAGCTGTTTGAACGAGAAGAATTTGAATTTCTTTTAAGTTATTATAGGTGACCATATTTGTCCTGCATAACCGGGCAAGAATTCAGACTGCAGGCTACTGACTCAGAATCTTTGAAAGAAAAATGCCCATCATACATTGCTTGATCTGGAAATCGACGCCAGCAGTGTAATAGCGTAACATACAATAACCATTGGCAATGTCTTTCAATTTGACGACAATAACTTCAATTCCGTTTTTACCGCTGTTAAGCAGATGAATGTAGCAAACGAAATTGTGATTGTCACAAAATGTGTGTTACAATGTTTTGAATTGAGAATGCAAGTCTTTCTAAACAGAAACTCTTGCGATCAGCAGATCAAACATGATTGTATCTACACTCACAACAAATTTTCAAACAACTGCATCATAAAATAACTTTTTAATTTTTATAGCACACTTTTACTTTTTAATTTATTGGCGCGTATGGGCTCATTGATTTAATGTAGAAAAATAGTGTCATTGTCTATGAATGCGCGCGCTGCGCAGTCATGCACAATGAGAATCTAAATTGCCCGCCATGCCACATATTTTTTAGTTTCCACTTTTATTTTATTTCAACTGTATGAGTGATGATAAAATAGTGTATGCAACGGCATATAATTAGGTATTAAAACACTCGCGTGATATTATTATCAACCCATCCACCTCGTGTTTTAATAACCCCTATTATATATATGACCATTGCATAAACTACTATTAAAAAAATATTCTGAACAAATTAATCTCATACTGCACCTTGTGTATCTTCTGTCCTTTCCTTTATTGGTCAGGTATAAATGAATGCCGCTTACATAAAGAGCTTGCCTTTATTCTAAAGCGTGGCGAATGTTGCGAGTTCAGATTTGTTTCATGTCGAAAATATTTGAAGCCAGTGTCCCTTTCAGAGATACTTGTTTGAGTTGTGAATAAAAGAGTGAAAGGAATGATTGAGATTAATGATCTGGCAGTTTATTCGTTTGATATGTATTTACAGGTCGTTGAAGTGGAGATTTAAATTCAGAGGAAATAGCTATGAATTAAAATCTATACATTTGAAATTTATACGGCAATAATAACAAATACGCATTTTTTTAGATTTTTGTCTGTCTGACTGTCTGTTTGTTCCGGGTAATCTTCGAAACGGCTGGACCAATTTTGACGGGTCTTTCATTGGTAGATAGCTGATTATGTACATATATTACTTTGTATCCCGGAAAAAAAATCACAGTCCCTGTGGGAAAATTAAAATATTTAATACCCGCCCCACTGTAGGGCAAAATTTTCTTCTTATATAGAAAAATCACTAACATTAATCAAGACTTAAGAGAATTAAAGGTGGGGTGAATTTCTATATAATTAAAAAAATATTTCGTTAGAGCATATTAAAAATATTTCAATTAGAATTCAGATTGTAAAACATCAGTTAAGACCCAGTAATAAGTTTTGACTGATAAAAAAGGTTTATAGAGTTAATTAGAGTAGAAAAAGAGGCACCATCTACCTCTGTACGTTTGTGTACTAGTATTAAATAAATAAGAGACAGTAGACGGACAAGAAAAAATTAAAGGCAAAACATCTTGGAGAAGGAAGTAAATACTATCTACTATTTTATTTGTAACAATGTTATAAAATAAATTCGAAGTGTTGGTGTACGCGTAACATTAAAATTATTTAGAACTTTAAGCTACTATTTTATTTTCAGTTAGCTTCACACAGCTTTTCAATGGATAAAGCTAGTTGCATTATTTAACCGGTGAACTGAGAATACAAGCTCGAACATCACACTGTTTCTAAACAATTTTTTTGTTTTAATTCCGTACACTGTTTATTTTGTAGCTCTAATGGACGGTACCCGATACCTTTTAATTACATTTCTTTGAAAGCAAACATTTTCTTTGAAAACGAAAAATCTCCTTTTAAAATCACTCACTGAAGTGCATAAAAATCTCGTAGCAGCGTAGTAAGTGCTACGGCGTAGCGCGAAGCACGGCAAAAACAAGATTTTATGTGGATTTTGGGTGCTCTCATAGCAAACGAAAATGATTAGCGAAACTGATTAAAGTACCTAATTCTCTGTCTTGTTACCGATTTCAATTAAGAGTTTCACGTTTGAATTTTGCTTTGTAAATCCTAATTGTGTTTAAGATAAGCGTGTTCTGTGACGCTAAGTACAACATGTTTGATATTAAATTGTTTTGGTGAACGAGTTATATTTAGAACACTGTGGCTTCAATATCGTTATAAGAATGGATCGTTTTATGTAGCAGCTTTAATCTTTGGCAACGGATTCACCTACTTGGTTCTCTAAAAAGATACTTAATATTATTTTAATGCGTTCAATCAATTTTTCACGTTGCTCAGTTTTGACGATACATAATAATATCTCACTAACCTGCAATCACAAGTGCGTTGATAAGGGCGAGAAAGGCTAAGCTGACGAAGCTGACGGATCCATCACAGAGGATTTCTTCAATCAGTGCCTAACACGCTGTTTCGTCATAGTAGAGATAGCTTTGCCTACCTAGCTATTATTTTAATGAGCGCGAGTAGTAACACAGGTTGTGTAACATGTTCAATTTGTCACGCTGTTTCGTTACGCGAGATGTAGTTATTTCACGCTGTTTGGTTACAAGAAGGGTGATGATGATTTAAGATATCACGCTTACCTGCAATGACCAGCACGTCGATAAGGGCGAGAATGGCTAAACTGACGAGGCTGACGGGCTCGTCCCAGCGGACGTCTTCGAGCAGCGCCTGACACGCTGTTTCGTTCAGTGAGCGCATATTACGCGCGTCGCACCGCGCGCGCGAGCCGCCGCGCGGCGCATCGCCCGCTCGCCTTCAGGTTGTTACTGGCATAGTGCTTGGCTCTGCAATAATGAGAAAATCTGTGTTCAAAAGTTGTTGAATTTCATTAAAGGTAGGTTTTACATTTACTACCTAATCGTCTGCACCTTTCGGGATCTGAACGTAGTGAGAGACAGAGCTGTCCAAAGGCTCTAAACAAGTGGCATTCGATGTCAGCGAAAGCGATAATCGGAATATGAAAATGTAAGGGATTGATCACGTGATCTTTGGATATCGGTTGTCAATCCCATACAATTTTGCCTTTTTGACAATCGCTATCGCCACGCTTTCGATGATAAAGTTTCACTTGTGTAGGGCCTCAGTTAGCTGTATACTGATCAGAAACAATTAGAGTTGCATCGATACGAGATGATGAAGAAACCTACTAATTAATGAATGATGCTTAATAAATATTTAAATTAATATATCTATCTCAAAATAATTATTCGGAAGTTTTCGAATTTCTCAGAAGGTTTAGAGTTAATTTTTTTGAAAGCATTTGTTGCCCTTTGCACTATATTTTCTTTTTCAAAGTTGATACACGCACGATTACCTACTCTGATTCTCAATAATCCCAAAATTAGAAAATATTGAAAAAATATCCAGCAGAAAGTCTTACGAATTAGGAACCCACGCTTCTGATAATACTGGCTGAATTAGGAACCCAAGCTCTCACGCCCGGCTGCCTATCAGTTAGATGGATTATGTGAAAAGGTATCCATAATCATGAACACACAAGAGGTGCGAATACATAAGCTATTTACAGTCAGACGTCTAGCTAATGCCCGCGAATTTGTTCACACTTTAGGTACCCATTCATTTTAAAGAAAAATCATTTAGTTGGCTGCACGCGAAACACGCAACTGTTGAAACGGACAAAATTATTTCTTAGGCGCGATGTTAAAAATGATGAAAATAAATGAGTTTGTTTGTATTATACAGAAAGAGTTTCGTATTTAGATGGGGTCACGCCACACGTGATGATTTACGAGGTTCAGTACCTTTTGATTCGACCAAGTTATCTATTTTTATCCGACTGCCAAAGGAGGGTAATGTGTTTATCAGTCTCTGTATATATGTTTGTTCCTATGTGGCGTTCTAGAGACTAAACGCGTTGACCAATTTTGATGGCTCTTACGTCAATCGATTCGGCTTAACCCTGTGAATGTCACTGGCTACATTAAAATTAGAAAATAGCAAATTTTGGGCCTATATTGTGGGGCCTCAATTTTTTTTTCTGCCCTACCCTTCGTGTGGGGTATCAAAACAAAGGGTTTTAAGAGGTGATTTCAAAAATGTATAACACTTATATGTTTTAAATGTACGTTATTCGAAAAAGAAATTAACTAAAAAGCTATAAATAAAAAAAATATTCAAAAAAACCTGACTGCTTAAGAAGCGAACTAAAAAGACGTAAACAAGGAGAAAATCATGCTATGCAGTCGGGAGATTAATCTGGTCAGCCAGCTCGCAAATATGTATACTCTTTATTTTTACTGAGTTCTATGCAGAAACACAATCAACATGATCCTTGCTCTTGTCCTATTGGAGACAACGCAAACGTTTTCTTCTCCCATTCTCCCCTGTCAACTATTGACATATCATTCACTTAATTTTCTTTCTTTTTATTCCTCATACAATCCATCCATCTTTTCTTTGGTCTATATTTTCTATCATCTATTCATATTCAAAAACTGTGCAGGAAGATAAGAAAGAACTTGCAGCATCTAAATATAAATTCCGTATCTATAGGTATAGACCTCTTCAGGCTAAACTAATCAGGAAACTGTATAATAAAAATAGATTTAAAAAATAATTAAATCAAACTCCCATTAATAATTAAAACAGTATAGGTTTGTATTGAAACGTACAACGTCACCCCTGAAGCGACGGATGAGTATATAACATTGCACGCCAGTGTCTCTACGTCATGAATCTACGTCGGTGTTATTCAAGGATTGGTTAGGTAAGTGTGCTGAGATATTTTTAGGTTGAGGTATTATAATAATAGAGTGGGTTGTGAATATTTTAAACGACGAGAGACAGGCTTTTGAAGAAAATGAGAAGACAATTTGAAGTATCTTGGTGTAGGTCTCTAATATTTAAAAACAGTACTATTCTACAATGGTGGATAAATTATGTAAGTAGTCATATGAAACAAAAGGGAGTCAGTGATAGCGTGTAGTTTGATACTAAGCTCGGAAGATGAAGAAAACGTGTTGCACCGTCCATGTAACATCGGGCAAAGGGAGGGAAATGTTAATGATGCACAGTAAAGTAAAAGAGAAAAATACAATACACTTAAAGAAGAAAGAAAGAAAAATTGTTTATTTGCGCCAGGCACGACGCATACCATAAAAATAACAAAAAAAAACTCAAATACAATAATTACAAAGTATGCGTCACAACTACGCAAAACGGTCATCGCTCATCATAATGCTGGGACTCGTGTGCGAGACAGAGCCACAGCGCTGGTTTTCAGCGATAGCCGGTGTCGACTGGGTGACTCCGAAACAATTAAACCTAGTTACTTCGAATATATATACAATTTCAACGTGAAACAGTCGGGTTTTTATCACACATTGATTGCACTTCAAAACCTTCAGACATTCATTCGAGAAAACAAACTACACTTTCTGTTTGTCTAGCCATTTCTCGGAAAATACACTACACTTAAAAATAGCTTTATTTCAATAGTTTTTTTGAGATTGGTCATCTTATTGATAATAAAAGAACAACCAGCACTACCAACCTAACAGGCCCAACATGATCAACGACACACCACTCTCCTTAAATAAATGGGATTGCCATTTCCCAAAATTGTCAAGAACCATGCCTCACCGAAACTCATTAATATTAATACTCAGTACACACTCTGTTAGGCTGCCTTTCCACTAGAGACGAGTGAGGTAGGTAAGCGGTGAAGCTAAGCTACAAAACCGTAGCCGATGTGATGAAATATGAGGGTTGCTTTGCGTGAACCTAACTTCGTTGAAAATTATTAACCAGAGCTAACCCAAACTAAACTATGCAACTATACATCTGTTAGGCTGCCTTTCCACTAGAGACGAGTGAGGTAGGTAAGCGGTGAAGCTAAGCTACAAAACCGTAGCCGATGTGATGAAATATGAGGGTTGCTTTGCGTGAACCTAACTTCGTTGAAAATTATTAACCAGAGCTAACCCAAACTAAACTATGCAACTATACAATCAAACGAACCAATTGTTTAATACTTATATCATAATCAGAACAATGGTGGCCCAGTGGAAACGCCGTGACTTACAAGTTGTAGGCCGTGGGTGCGAACCCAGGCGTTTTACTTTGTGTAAATTATTTCATCACCACTGCTCTCAAAACGGTGAAGTAAAACATCTTGAGGAAACCGACATCTCTTAGAACCAAAAATTGGAAGACATGTGACATCCACCAACCCGCACTGGGCCCGCGTGGTGAATTACGGCCCATTCCCTCTCACTGAGAGAAGGCCTGCGGGCGTTTTGGGGCGGAAAAGAGGGTCCATCTATCCTATCCGTATCATAATCATCATCAGCGTCTGCCAAGCCTTTTCCTCGCAAAGTCTGGGTCGTCTTCCACTTTAATCGGATAAGTTGATCTCCACATCCCAGACACTGGTTAGCTCGATGAATGATTAGCCCTGTCAAGACTGGTTGTCAGACTACCTGATATGTTTATCAAAAATCTACAAAATGATATCCGGGGCCAACAGCTAAGAGCTTAACACACGGGTCTTGGTATATAATGGATATGTCGTGGCCAAATCTTAAAATTGATCACTTCACGATGTGGCCAGCCATTTCGTGAAATGGTTGCATTTCATGAAATAGAAAATACCCGCTGCCCACATCATGATATAATGGTTTGGCCAGATCATCGAATGAAAAGCGTTTGATGATATAAACAGCTAAACGCACGGCTACTACATGATAAGGTCAAAGATTAGTGACCATATCGTGAAATCGTTCGGCTTTTGTGATGCATCATGGCGACGGACAATTATTTAGATAAAAAAGCTAATAATAATGCGCCAATTGAAGACAAAACTGTAGTGAAATGTCGTAACGACCTTACGACACAAATTACTTGAATTTTATGAAAGTTTAAAAGACAACACATTATTAAACCTTTGATATCATGGCAACCCTACATTAATGATATAGCCATACGTGAATTGATATATCACCAAACGATGACCAGCTAAAACTGAACATGATATGGTCAGTTTTAGCTGGCCATAAATCATGAAATACAGCCATTTTATGAAATGGTCGACCACATAGCGAAGTGGTCAATTCTATGATCTGGCTACGACAGATACATTCACAGACCGATCTCGGCAAGCGTTGGTTAACCTTGAAAATCCGTACCGCTGTTGTTATTTAGCCACGAGCTCCTCACTTTTAATATCATACACATCCTTTGCTAAGCTGTTTAGCACATCTTTGGAAAGGCAGCTTTAAGATCGTCCATGATTATACATGCTACGTGTACTTCAAAGGCCTATAAGTGTGTGGGATAGAAGTTCTCAATTAAACTTAGCTCAGATTAACAAATAGGAATTCGAATTACATGGTATAGAGACCGGATTGTGTGTGGTACAAGGAAGGATATGTTCATGTAATTCAAGTCCTTTTTTAGTCGATTTCATCTAAACTAGTGTTATAAAGTAGTTGTATGTTTCTAAAATGTGTGGAATGTTTTGTTTTTCTTATCCAATAACGAATATTCTTTTACTGATAGAAAACTGTCGCCATTGCTGAGGACGTATTCCACATTGGGCACCTGCTTTAACGGCAACTTAGTGAATGGCACCTGAGGTATCAGCCCCGCAAATACTAAGACTTAAACAATAAACGTCCCAACTCTAGTACCTTCTGATCCGTAAGTGCCAAAGGTGGAATAAAATTTTAAATAATAAATTATTCCACATTTGGCACCTGCGAAAAATATCGATTGGTGCCGTATGTGGAATACCTGAGGTGCCGTTAAAACGGGTGCACAATTTTGAATACGTCTTGCTGATTGTCATAGGCTACATGTTATCCTGGAAAAAGGCCGTTTTTACCCTTTGGGTACGGAACCCTAAAAAATATATGATGTACATTACCATGTAAACTTCCACCGAAAATTGGTTTGAACGAGATCTACTAAGTAGTTTTAATACGTCATAAATCGTGAACCGCAATTTATCAAGTACGGAACCCTTCGTCTGCGAGTCCGACTTGCACTTGGCCGATTTTTTACCCGGCTGCAAGGAAAGGGTTATGTTTTTCGCACGTATCTTGTATGTTTGTATGTATGTAATATTCTTTATTACCTCATATCTTGCAAAGCGCTAGATGGATTTTTATAATTAATACATCGTTAGATAGGGCTTGTCCGCCCAAGTGTTCTTAGATAAATGAAGTTAAAAAAAAACAAAAATTGGCGGCTTTTGTGCGTCATATTGGGGGCGACTCAGTATTTTTTTCTTTGAAACCCATCGAGTGGGGTATCAAAAGGTGATTACAAAAATATATACCACTTATATGTTTAAATGCGATTGGAAAAAAAAATAGGTAACTAAAAAGTTGTTAATAAAAAAAGTTAATTTAAAAATCAAAAACCCGACTGCGAACTAAAAAGATGTAAACAAGTAGAAAATCATGCTGTGCAGTCGGAGGATACATATTCGCGAGCTCGCTGACCTTTATTATTATCTTCGCATTAAGATGCGGTTCACAGAATACATCTTCTTACCAAGTTTCAACAGCATAGTTCTTATAGTTTCGGGAAAAAGTGGCTGTGACATACGGACGGACAGACAGACAGACATGACGAATCCATAAAGGTTCCGTTTTTTGCCATTTGGCTACGGAACCCTCAAAATGCAAATTCTAAAGCAGACAATGAATGAAACCTAGCTTCCTCTTGACACCAAACAACGAGGTCTAGGTTACATATTCTTGCACCACGCTCCAGCGGGTCAAGTGTACCAGTTCACTAATTAACCCTCCACTTTCATACCCCTTTGTTTGACTTTCTAATCGCTCCACAGAACTATGTTACTGGTCAGACTATCGCTTTACATTAACTCGCCTAATTGTGGGGTTTACATTTAAATTGAGTTTACAAATACTTTGATTAACGATACGGCTTAGGTGAGTCCATTTGTTTGATTGTGTTTTGTTTTCTGATTAAGTTATTGTATTGTTTGGGTTTTAATGTAAAACAGGCAAATGAGTGACCTTTCTGATGGTTCGACGAGATTCTATTTATATTTAAATCGATAAGCGATTTTACTAAGCGAAATTGCAAGTACTTCACATGAACGTAAAGCGATATAATTCGAACGATTTGTACAAGAAATTTTCATAAAAAATAGATGCCCGATATCGCTTGTCCAGTGAAAAAAAATATTGTTAGCAGTTACCAACATTTTTGTTGCTTGTTACGGAATTATTGGGACTTGCGGACTTTGTCTTCCTAGCAACTTGAATTGCTATTTTTAGTTTCGTATTATTTTATTAAAGTTTATTTACTAAAGTTTGCCTAAATTTAAAGTTAGAAAACTGTTCGGTTGTCTTTTTTATTTTTCAGTTTTGACACATTTTAAATTGCAACGCACCAACAGGAAGGTCAAGCATAATAACATAATACGTGTATACGTCATACATACACGCCGTTTTAGTTTTGTATAGTTTTTTTTTTTTTTTTTTTTTTTTTTTTATTCGTTATAGGCTCGCGTTTGACCACTATCTCGCCTGATGTTAAGCGATGATAAGGTCGAAGGTGGAGCACGCTTGCCTAGAAGTAACCTATTCACTCTTGACTTGAAGACCCCTAGGTTGTAGCTATCAGGAAACAAGGACGCCGGCAGGGAGTTCCACTCCTTAGCTGTACGCACAATGAAAGTATTTTCAAAACGCTTTGTGCGTATGGGTGGGATATCCACCATGTACCGATGGCACATTGCCGTACGTCTTGTAGTCCGATGATGGAAAGGGCTTGGCGGAATCAAATTGTGCAGTTCCGTCGCGCACTCCCCGAAATGTAACCGATAAAAAACCGACAGGCTGGCAACTCGGCGTCGATGTTCGAGGCTCTGGAGCTTTGAGGCGACCAGTGCATCGTTGCCAATAAGCCTTTTGGCCCGTTTGTCAATCGACTCAAGTGCATCTAGCTGGTATTTGGCAGATCCATCCCAGAGGTGAGAGCAGTACTCCATGCATGACCGAACTTGCGCTTTATACAAGTTGAGCAGCTGTTCAGGCGTGAAGTACCGTCTCACCTTCGCAAGGATCCCCAACTTTTTTGCAGCCAATTGAGCCTTTGACTCAATGAATGGACCAAAATTGAGGGTCGATGTTAACGTAACACCAAGAAGTTCGAGATGGTCCGTTATCGGCACGGTTACACCACGGAAGGATGGAGCCGGGTGGAATTGGCTCTTTTTTGCGGAAAAAAGACACGCCTGGGTCTTAGCAGCATTGAAACTGACTAGATTGGCATTGCCCCATTCGGAGACTGCCGCCAAAGACAGGTTCAAGCGCTCAACCATAGCCTCCCGAAGAGACCGGACTTGAGGCCCAGTAGCCCGTGCGCCAGATACGTATCTCTCAGCAACAGTGCTGTCGTCTGCATACCCAAAGGTTCCGGGTTTTAGCAGGTCATTAATGTGCAGCAAGAACAATGTTGCCGAGAGCACTGACCCCTGAGGGACTCCGGCGTTAATACCTAACTGACCGGACGAGCAACCATCGATAACCACTCGGATGGACCGATCCCTCAGGAAGTCTGCAATCCAGTCACACAGACCACTAGGCAGACCGAAGGAAGGAAGCTTACCTATAAGGCTCTCGTGCCAGACCCTGTCAAAGGCCTTCGATATGTCAAGGGAGACAGCAAGCGCCTCCCCGTGCTTCTCGATGGCCTCACTCCAGATGTGAATGGCATACGCTAGAAGATCCCCAGTTGACCGGTTTCGGCGGAAGCCGTATTGTCGGTCACTAAGGAGGTCGTTGTCTTCTAGGTATGCCAGGAGCTTTTTATTCAATACACGTTCCATACTCTTACAGAGGATGGACGTTACTGATATGGGCCTGTAGTTGGCCGGGTCCGCTCGACTACCCTTCTTGGGCACGGGCTGAACGTTAGCTTGCTTCCAAGCCTTCGGCACTTTTCCAGTCGCCATCGAAAGGCGATAAAGGCGTGTCAAGATCGGAGACAATTCAGGCGCACAAGTTTTAAGTACAATTGCCGGTATCCCGTCCGGGCCACTAGCCTTGTTCACGTCAAGGTTTCGCAGCACCCTATAGACCTCTCTCTGATGGATGCGAATTTCCGACATACTCGTCTTACATCGAACAGCAGAAGGGGGGGGCCGCGTGCCATCAGTATTCAGACGCGAAGATTCCGCAAAGAGGGAGGCAAACAAGTTAGCCTTGTCCTCAGCGGAGTGGGCCAGCGAACCGTCGGGCCTCAGCAGTGGTGGTAGTGAGGGGCGACAGAAGTTTGATTCAACCGATTTAGCCAGGGACCAAAACGCCTTGCTACCTGCAGGGTGTGAAGCAAGTTTGTCCCCGATTCTGCTAATATGGTCAAATCGTGCCCTTCGCATCGCATAGTGAGCAACATTGGAAGATGCGACCTACCCTTAAAAATCTACTCACTGATTTTATTTCAACAATAACTTTTCTGAGTGTACCTTTACAGAGACAAACATCTATCTATCTTCAATGGTTTTGGCTCTGCGATATCTATCCGAATAAAAATATACAAATCTATTCTACGGGTCGCATAGAGCCCAATGGCATCCATGAATACTTTTATACCATTGGTGTACTGGCCCGGCAACTAATGCGTTTGCAGGTGACATGAGATGCTCTCGGTCACCGCATTCATATCACTATCGGTCCACTACACATATTGTGGTCAGGATCGACGTCACTGTCCGATGGAGTTGTGATAGTGTACGGTAGAGATTTGATGATATTCTCGAGCTTTATAGGGTTTATGTATGTCCAATTCTTTAACATGGGATTTCATAGGGTTTCTGTGAATCTCATATTACTGATTATCTCATATTATTGTTGTTCGAAAACCTTACATCTAAAACAATAATCAATATCAGCTGTTCGTCTTCGGAACGAGACCATGGCATGTCACGAACTCCTTAATAAAAAAACCTTGCAATTCATTCATGAAATTGATATTGTGGCGAGGTAGCCATAATATTGTTTTTTACGGCAGGAGGCGCATTGCAGATGCTGAAACTACGTTATGGCATAGTGAAATATTATATTTGGATGTTTTATGTTTATCATGAAAGGTAAAAGTGAGCTAAATTAATATCCCTTGGTATTATTTAGTTCAAGAAACAATAAAATTAAACTGACTTCAAAAAGGAGGAGGTTCTCGAATATTGTTGAATCGAGAACCTCCTCCTTTTTGAAGTCAGTTTTCGGGAAGGGAAGGTATGGGCAAGACCATGCAGTTAGTCTACAAATCTATACTAAAATTATAAAGAGGAATGATTTTTATTTCTGTATGTAACGAATAAACTTAAAAAAATACTGGACCGATATCAAAAATTATTTCACCTACAGATAGCTACATTATGCCGAAGTAACATAGGCTATAATTTATTCTCAAAAAATTAGAGATCCGAATGAAAATTGCAATAATGTAAACCAAAGTAGCAAAATTTTGCCAATAAAATTCATTAGGTGGGAAGCTAGGTTGGTGGAGTAGGTAGGTGGTAGGAAGGTAGGTAGCCAGTTGACTTGAGCGGAGCCGCGGGGTCAGATAGTCATTAATAATTTTAAGTGACTGATAGAAAACTAAAACTTGAGTCTCAGAAATAAAACAATTCCATGGCAGTTTCTTACAAAAGCGGTTCAAAGTTATTTAATGTTAATGTAAAGACATACCAACCTTTAAATTTAAACCAATATGTCTTGATACAATTAAAAACGCGTTCAAAAGTCTCAATTTAAAAAATACTCAAGACTTATGGGGGATATCCGTTAGGGTTCTTGTAGATATTATTGATTCGATTGCTCCTGTCCTTACAGGCATATTCAATCAATATTTGGACAGCGGCACGTTTCCTGGCTTAATGAAGCACAGTAAAGTAGTACCAATTTTCAAATCAGGCTGTAAGAGTGATCCCTCTAATTATAGACCTATATCCGTGCTTCCAGCATTGAGTAAAATCTATGAAAAAATCATGCTGGACCAGATGTTGTCTCACTTCAATTCTAATGGGATCCTGCATAGTCAGCAGTTTGGTTTCACGAAAGGTAGGTCGACAACGGACGCGGGAGTAAAACTCATCAGCCACATCTTGGAATCTTGGGAGAAGTCCCAGGATGCCATTGGCGTTTTCTGTGATCTCTCAAAAGCGTTCGACTGCGTCGACCACAACACACTGATCTGTAAATTACACCACTACGGAATCTGAGGACAAGCTGCTGATCTCGTGCTTTCCTATTTATCAAACAGACAGCAAAAAGTAAATGTTAATGGGGCGACGTCCTCCGGGTCTCTAGTCAAGATGGGCGTGCTCCAAGGTTCAATTCTCGGCCCTTTCCTCTTTCTTGTTTACATTAATGATCTCCCCTTTATGATGGCCAAATTATCGGATATAATTCTATTTGCTGATGATACTTCGCTAATTTTTAAAATAGATAGGAAAGATACGGATTTCGTCATGTCAACGAAAGTCTAATTATTCCCTCAAAATGGTTCGCAGCTAACAATCTCTTACTGAATGCGAAAAAAACAAAATGTCTTAAGTTCTCTTTACCAAATGTACCACAACGTGACCTAAACTTAAATCTTGACGGCAAAAATCTTGAAGTTATAACGGAAACTGTATTCTTAGGGATTACTATCGATTCAAAATTGCAGTGGGCGCGCACATTAGAACTCTTTCGGGAAGGTTAAGTTCAGCTGCATATGCAGTAAGGAAAATAAGGCACTTTACCGAAGTAGCCACAGCTAGGTTAGTATACTATGCTTATTTCCACAGTATTATGTCTTATGGCATTCTGCTGTGGGGATCAGCAGCAGATGTTGACTCAGTTTTCATATTACAAAAGAGGGCAATCCGCGCGATCTATAAAATGGGTCCTCGAGAGTCCCTCAGAGATAAATTTAAAGAGATCGATATACTGACTCTACCTTCACTTTATATTTTGGAATGTATTTTGTATGTCCGCAAAAATCGAGGGCTTTTCAAAACTGGAAGCGACTTACATAATTTAAATACACGCAGTAAACACGAACTTGTAATACCCAAATTCAGATTAACTAAAACTAGCAAGTCTTTTCTTATAAACAGTATACGCTTTTATAACAAGTTGCCAAAGTCAGTTATAGAACTGACCGATGGAAAGTTCAAAAATCACATCAAACGTGTCCTTATTAAAAAAGGATATTATAAAATCAAGGACTACGTTGAAGATAAAAAAATTGGCTTTAGCTCCTTCTGCACATGCGGCTTCCCTGGTAACTCATAAACGGTACAAATATGTGGATGTCTCTAACTATTCTCAATCTCATTTTTTTGTTTTTCTTCTTTTAATTGGACTTTCTACAATAGTTCGCAATCATCTTTATAGCCCTTTGCAAAGAATAGTTACAGGACTGATAACAACATTTGTGCCACATGTTAAATTTAGTCTTGTTAGTTATATATATATACATATTTTTTTTTAACTTTGTTTAGATTCTTGTACCGATTATCTTGTGAATGTGTGAACATTGTAGGCCTTCTAGATGTTAATTAACATTTGTTAACTTTGTTATATATTATATAAACGTTTTTTTTTTGTAGTTCCTTAGGACTTATTGTCGGGCCTACGTTGTCCCCCCATAGTACTAATGCTGTAACATAGAAATATGGTAAAACCAAACCATTTTTAAAAGAGTAACAAATGAGTTTCTTGCCGGTTCTTCTCCATAGGAAACGACCAACCCGAACCGTGCACCTTTTGTCGACGTTTTATAAGTGCCCATGTAGGCCTATGCAAAATAAAAATAAATTGATTTTGATTTTGATCGGTTATGTAGTCGTTTTTAACAATCAGTAATATGAGATTTACAGAATCACTATGAAATCCCATGTTAAAGAATTGGACATACATAAACCCTATAAAGCTCGCTCGAGAATATCATCAAATCTCTACCGTATACTATCACAACTCTATCGGATAGTGACGTCGATCCTGACCACAATATGTGTAGTGGACCGATAGTGATGTGAATGCGGTGACCGAGAGCATCTCATGTCACCTGCAAACGCATTAGTTGCCGGGCACATAAACCAATAGTATAAAAGTATGCATGGATGCCATCGGGCTCTATGCGACCTGTAGAATAGATTTTTAACTGTTGGATAGATACTCATATTCTTTCTCTTTTGTACAATGTCCTCTTTACTCCTTCCACCCCTCTTTACCTCAAGGATCGTTTTCAGTTTATCTGCGATTCCCATACGAAATCTCTTAGGTCATCAGAAAACTTGCGACTTAAAATGCCTATGCATTCCACTACATTTTTGGATAAGTCATTCACTGTCCAGGCTGCTCGTTTGTGGAATGCATTGCCTGACCCAATAAAACGTGCTCAGTCGTTGCCTGTCTTTAAAAAACTTATAAAGGATCATTACCTCTCTCTGTGATTATGTCCTTGTTTAAGCTGTATTGTTTTCTTGTTTGTTTATTTAGATGTATGTATGTATTTATGTATTTATTTTAGTAGTTTGTATTACCTGATTTGAAATTGGCACCAAGTGCAACCCCATGTCGTGTCCAGGCTATCTCTATCCATTCAAGGTTGCCTGGAAGAGATCGCAGAGCGCGATAAGGCCGCCTATTGTATGTTTGTTTTAATTTTTAATGTTTCTTTTGTATTGTCTTATCTTGGTGTACAATAAAGTATATATAAATAAATAGATATCGCAGAGCCGAAACCATTGGAGATAGATAGAAGTTTGTCTCTGTCAAAGGTACACTCAGAAAAAATATTTGAACACTAATTAAACCGACCTCCAAAACAAAATACAATAAAGCGAAAATTAACTTTCTTCTCGGAAGTCGGTGTCAAAAACGAAAAAAAAATAAGTACCAAAGACACCGACGAAAGAAAGTTATTTTTCGCTTCTTGAAAGCGAAAAATAACTTTCTTTCGTCGGTGTGCTTTGTTTTGGAAGTCGGTTTAATTATATATTTTTAAGTTTTTTTGTTGATTTGTATTGCTGAGCCTGCGTTCGATATCCGTGTAAGGCATTAAAAGTGATATAGGTTTGTAACGTCAGGAAATTCTTAGTTTTTACAAACCCTATATTACATGAGACTTAAAAAAAGAATGTGGAACGTGTGAAAGAAACAAAATGTCATAAAAACCCTTAAGAAAATAAAGATATGATATTATGTATTGTAGACCAGACAGCTTGTAAGATTACACCACCAATCCGTCAGGCTGTAAGAAACAGCAATCAGCAATCATCGCGCGATCAATCGTTTTATGTCATAAAAGTCGGAATTACCTACAGTGTAGGTATGGTAGGTCCTACACAATCGCTAGTTAATCACTCGCTGTTTGTCAAATATACTTATTGACAAAAAAACCGCCAAAAACTTTAAAACTTCTGTATTGAAGAGCAATTATTGCAAAAAAATCGCTATCGTTTTGCTCTTCAAAGATACGTAAAAAGCCTGCGGTTGCTTGATTCAAATCTTTTGATTTTTCACCCTTAGGTAAGTTGGTTGTCAGTATGTGGTATATTGTTGTTTTTTGTGGTCGGTATGTGGTTGTTTGTTGTTGTCGGTATGTGGTATATTGTTGTTTGTTGTTGTCGGTATGTTGTTTTTTTGCTGTCGTCGGTATATGCACCGTACATTCTACAGTTCCTATTTATAACTTATTTTAAAGATCCTACTTAATTATAAAACATTTCGCTCCTCTAGAAAGCAAAGCTATATTTGCTAAACACGGATGTAAGTGGCACCTTTTGCTCCATTAACTAATAACCTTAGAATAAGTCGAAAATTATACGATAGAATAAAAGGAACATATTCAAGATGTTATTTACTTAGTAACCTTACTTTGTACCGTATAATTTTTGAATTGGCTACTAGGTTGGTACTGAATTTGATCTACATATCGGACTATTTTTTATCACTAGTTTTTTTTCCGCCTTTACCATAGAGAGACCATCTAGAAGATGGGTCGATAACAAAAAACAAAAAAGTTATAGCAGTCGAAGTTATAGAAGATAAGTCGAAGGGGTAGCAAAACCAGATGTATCCTCCGACTGCACAGCATGATTTTCATCTTGTTTACTTCTTTTTAGTTCGCTTCTTAAGCAGACGGGCTTTTAGATTTTTGAATTAACTTTTTTTATTTATAACTTTTTAGATACCTACCTAACATTTTTTTTTCGAATTTGGTATATTCAAATATACAAGATTTTTTATATTTTTGGTTTCACCCCTCAAAATCCTTTATTTTGATACCCCGCATACGCCGCGCGCGGCTAGCTAATGTAGTACACGCGCCGACTCTTCTTGATTAATATCAAACAACAATATTAAATAATTATGTAATTTCTGATTATAATTGACGAAACGTAGGTACTTAAATTATATAAAATGTCTGAATAAAAGAAAATATAAGTAAAATAATTAATGCAAGTTTTTTTTTGGTTTTTTAATAATAATATCGTAAAAATGCATGTAAATGACAATCAATAAAAGGCTTACCTATTCAAATTCAAATTGTTTATTTGCAAGAAAATACATAGTTTACAAGTTTACAATTATTTATTTATTATTATTGTTTATAGTTTTCCAGCGGCCAGTACCAAAGGATCCTTTCCTTTTTTCGAGATAAAAGTTTTATTTGGTACTCAGCAATATTTTAACTAACTATTTGTGAAAGAATTTTTGGAATCGGATGAGCACTACTTCTTCTCAGTATGTCGATGGCAGATATAGTTTTTAAATATTACGTTTGGCCCAGTATTGTGCTACGGTAACACCATTCGTTGTCCCCCCATATCTAAGTACTAATGCTGTAACATGGAAATATTGTAAAACCAAACCATTTTTTTAAAAGAGTAACCATGGTGTTTTTTGCCGGTTCTTCTCCATAGGAAACGACCAACCCGAACCGTGCACCTGTTGTCGACGTTTTACAAGTGCCCATGTAGGCTTACGTAAATAAAATAAAAAAAATGTTATGATTTTGATTGTCGCAGCCATAAGGTCTTCACATAAGCAATATATTAATTAATATAAACAAAGTACTTAAGGCATATAATATTCCCCAATGATAACGCTGTACTGGCCGTGCGCCCGCTCGGTGCCAGGATATCAATATTGGACTTCCTTTTGGACAGTTTCGTTTGAAAATATTTTTTTTATTTTCATATCCTATGTTGAATAAGAAGAAATTGTAACCATACGTTTTTCTGTGTATAAATATTTTTAAACATTCAAATCGTTTTGAATGAGTATGCAAAAAAAGCGAAAACATATAGTATGTTAATTAAGTTTTTTTTAAGCAAAAGTCATAAGAAAAACCATGTTTCACAAATAATGTACATGAATCAATAATAAATATTTTTTGTCAATCCTTTTAACCTAGCTGTTACTAAGGAGTATGCTTTAGAAAGTAACCGTTTTACGGCACTAAAGCGGTGTAAGGGCCTCAACAAACTATTTTATCTATCTAAAATATGACTTATGAAAATAATAGGCTCCACAACTTATTATGATAATATTTTTCGCATTTATAAATATTTTTCGTCCTATAGGAAATATGCAATACAACGGGAACGATATCACCGTTTCATTGAACGGATGAGTTTTTTTATCATACGTTCATATCATACGATAAATGCAATTATGTCGATGAAAATGCGACACGTGTATGTGCGAAGTGACATTCATACATATTTCAAAAGCATTGCTACAATTTTATTACCTTGACTTTTATCAAGGACTTAGCTTCCACCTGCTGCTTTTCCCACTTGAAAGACGGAAATAATCCTAAGAAAACTACTTACTACTGGGATATAAAGCGCACGGTTGGCGCAGTGGTTGAGCGATTGACTGCTGCGCTGCGTGTCGCGGGTTCGATTCCCGCACGGAACAAATATTTGTATGACCTACAGATAGTTGTTCCTGCTCTGGGTGTTGTGTATCTGAGTTTATATGTTTGTAAACGCACCCACGATACAGGAAGAATTTTCCTAGTGTGGGGCAAAGTATTTAAAAAAAAAAAAAAAAAAAAAAAGCATTATATTATTGTAATAATATTATCTAATTATATTTTATTTAATTATCTTGATTAATATTAATTAATTATGTTTAAATTAATTATATTAATTAATATTAATTAATTATATTTTATTTATTTATCTCAATTAATATTCATCATATCAGCCGAAAGACGTCCACTTCTGGACATAGGCCTCCCCCAAGCGCCATTTTGACCGGTCCCGTGCGTCTCGCAACCAGCGTATCCCTGCAACCTTCACCAGGTCATCGGTTCACCTGGTGGGAGGCCTTCCAACGTAACGTCTTCCGGTTCCAATTAACATTAATTAATTATATTTAATTTAATCATCGCAATGAATATTAATTAATTATAATTAATTTAATTATCGCAATGAATATTAATTAATTATATTTAATTTAATTATCTTAATTAATATTGGCAAAAACATCTCTCACCCGCACAATCTGTGTGCTCAACTCGTTGATTAAGTGAGTGGCTAGGCATATATTCGTGTAATTTGTGAGAATTCGCAAGAGTTTTGTTGAATTTTGCTAGTTATAATTAAAATTTAGATGAGTAAAGTTGTATTAATAGTTTATTAGATTTTAATAGTGTTTGAAGTTTAGGTGTATATAATTATTATACATTTATGTAAAGTCTGATTTTAGATTAAGATTTTATCCACTCTATTGTATTGGTTTCTGTCTGTAAGATAGTGTGTGTAAGTTAAATAAGTTATATGTATAATGCATTAAACTTTCCTCAGTATTCACTATTCATATTCATGATTAACATGAGTCCAAATTCAGGGTTTATTTTGGCCAGCTGTGTGTTTTCACCACTCAGCAGGCAGCAGCTTGCTTGAAGGGAGAACTAGAAAAAATTGAAAAACAATTGTCAGAACTCCAACATGTTTGTGATTGATCAAATGCATGAAAGTCCTATTACCTCGAGGGTAACCAGTGTCGCAGTGTGTGTGTGTGACTGAATGGCGTCCAAGGACTGGAAGAAGAAGTATTGGTCGTCCAGCGGCGAGATGGGCAGATGACAATGTTCCCATTGCGGGTAGAACCTGGATGAGGTTGGCACGGGAACGTGGTGATTGGTACAAGAAGAGAGAGGCCTATGCTCAGCAGTGGGTGAAGTCGGGCTGTGGATGAACCAGTGTCGCCAAGCTGGTCTTAGTTGGGTTATTGAGATGTACCCGACCCGTAAGGGCGGTAAGTAAAACTATTTGGTTTGGCTTTTAGTCAATATTTATCGCTGTTAGAATGTATTTATTTATTAAATAATTTACCCACACAAAATTACAGAGGCAGCCTTAATGCCATAGGCATTTACTACCAGTTACCTTAAATATTTGTCCATCGAAATTTCTGTCGTTTGTACTCATTTATGTATAGTGTGGCCATACTAACCGTAATTAAGGTGTCAGAGCTTCATTCCCAATTTATCTAAAAGGTTAAAAAAATCCTAAACTTTGACATATAAAACTAAAAGACATCAATATCCCATTAGCCTTTATTGTTTCGTTATTTATTTTTATATATTTTGTATCCGTGACTAGGTATCTACGTCATTAGTGTTATTGCCCATTCAATCGTCATTTGCCTACACAGGTCAAATGGACAATAAGCATTATTTATTAAAAGCCATTAGATATCCTAAATGTGTCTAATGTTAACACTGACGGACCTGAAAGTTTAATGAAGGATTAAACATAACATCACAGACAAAAGTCGTCCGTGTGTCGCTGCGGGGTGCCAACTGAAAAGCAGCGCTGGGTGTCTGATGCCCAGCAAATGCTGAGTTGGTAACCCTTTCGGTATGGGCGCGTTCAGCGCAATTTGTCTTTGCACTTCTTTTTTGTATTTTACTCCATGTTTGTTGCTGTTGTGTTGTGCCTGTGTCGAATAAATATATTTCTATTCTATTTTATTCTATTCTAAAAGTGTCTACTTACGTAAAAGTTTCGTGTGAAAGGCTCTATAGCAAATAATCGGGTTGAATATAGAGTCGGACTGTTTTGATCCAAAAGGGAACATTCTAAATGAACGCTTTAGAAGCATAAGTTCCCATTCTGTGGATTCTTCTCTTCGCGCCTCCTGTTTTTATATACACTCTAGGGGTGGTACCCAAAAGTATACGTGCAGTCTGGGTGCCTCAGTTCGGTTTTGGAACAGATTCGACCTATTTTTTTACTTATTTACTATTTAATGCGTTTCATTATTTTGTATTTTTAACGTAAATATAATGAACTTAAGTGAATTAAATGTTGACATTTATAATCATTTCATTATAATGACTATCGACATTTTTAATCATTTGATTTTAAATCATTCGGCATTTCAATCTTAGACATGTTAACTGAAAATTTCAACTGTCTAGCTATCACGGTTCATGAGATACAGCCTGGTGACAGACAGACACACGGACCGCGGAGTCTTAGTAATAGGAACCCTAAAAACCGTTTAAACTTCCATTTTATAGGAATTCCACATGAACTTAAAATTCGTACAAGAAACAGTCACAAAGCACCCTTTATTAACGGAAACAAGAGCCGTTATCCAAAGTTACATGACAGAAACAGTATAACCACAGCCAATATAATCCAAGAAATAATTAACCGGCTCCCTCTCTGCATTTATTTATCAAACAAAACCGCCACTTTATCAATGGATATCATTTCGCAGTACGTACGGCTGTCATTTGCCTGCGTGCGTCGGTCGTAGGCAGTACAAAGTGTTAGCGTAGGACTATAATTGAAAATGTGGGCGGTTAGAGAAATTGCTGGCGATAATGCTATCGTTAGATGCACGCGGGTTGAACTCGTGGGTGGTGCGCGTAGTTAGAATAGTAGTACAATTGATAAGTTCTGTGAATCGTTTTATAGTTAGATAGAATGACGCAGGGAAGAGTTTGTCTGTGAGTTTGGTAGGTTTTTGTGTCTTAACTTGCGAAGATTTTTAATACAGGCTATTGCAGGAATACTCTATTAGAAATCTGTCACTGCAGGGAAAAAGCCTCTTTGTAGACAAAGAAGGCACGAGGATTAATGAAGACGCTTGCTCAATGCGAGTTAGCGATGTCGTCGTGGCCGAGTGGCTAAGACCTCGCCTCTCGTTCTTGAGGTCGTGGGTACAAAGCCGGGCGAGTACCAATGGAACTTTTTCAATTCATAAGTAGCTATGTACTTTTCAAATTTAATATTAGTGATTGGAACCTCGAGTATAATACAATTTATGTAGAACTTTAACACACCAGAAATGCTCATGCATACTGCGCTACCACGGGGAGATAGCGCAGTTATGTGAAACTCCAACCCGCTAAAACTCCACGGAATGCTCCTGTGCCACTTATGGCGGGAATACGGGCCGCGGCTGTCAGTCACCGGACGCTCCTCTGCTCCAGCGCACTCTGGTGCGCACTGGACGCCGTGACCACCCCAGGGACCAAACCAGCACACGGGTGCCAGACGACCCCGTGTATAGCTCCCTGCACCCCCTGTGACAGGCCGGGTCAGTGGCCTCGCCACCTACCACTTTTCAGACGCAGGGGATAGGTAAACCGGCCAATGCTATACCGACACTCCTTCTCCCCTGCGGCCCCACCGCGTTAGCCATCAGACGGTGGCAACCCCGTCCAGGCCGCGGGAGGTAGAGAGAGAGGCGCACCGCAATAACGGCACTCCTCCGCTGCGGCCCCCAACCCTCAGCTCGATGCCTTCCATACGAGATCGCGGTTCGCCTCAGTAGCAATGTAGCCCAAGCGGCACCGCAACCTACTTGTTGAGCGCTACGGCGTCGGTTTAATCAGCAAAGGCCTTGACGAGCGCCCTCTCCTCAGGTTCCTCTTCGCTTCACCGTGGGTGACCAAGCCACGGTTACTGAGGCGGGGGGGGTGCCTCGACAATGCGGGAACCCACCGGCGGGTAGCACACCCTACCCTAGGTGTCTTGATTTTGTATTTGTTTGAGCTACATTTATAAAACTATGCATCCCTTAATATTTTTCTACTTTACCAACGTAGCAAATTAAAAGCATAAATACAAAAAGGCCGGAACATTTTTAGCCGTAACTTTCTCATTTTCTTTTAACGTTCTTTTTAAGCTTTTCAACCTATATTTTTCTTCATTAAAAGCACAAAATTTTAGTCTTGAAGCTAACTAACCGTAGCTAAAAGCGGCTCGCCTTAAAAGCTGGAAGGTAACTTAAATACCTAGGCATCCCAATTGTATTAGGAGCATTTTAGTAGCAGGTAAGTCTTTGCTTTTAAGATAAACCCTAATAAAATTTTCTATTCATACAAGGTACCTTTCCTTATCGAATCTACGAGAGACAATGAAACCGATATCGATACAATTTTGATAGTATCGATATTCGATATTGAACGACATAAAAACGTTTTCAGCCGAAAATCGAGAAGCGATAAAACTGAATTGAAATGGAACCGCAGTTGTATTATGAATTTCGGTTGTTGTAATTGCATATTTTGTTGGTTATGTTTTTAAAGTGGGTCTTGTGAATTTATTTATTAAAATCATAGTTTCTGGGTGTCTGTTTTCGTTATAAAAACGGAAAAATATAGCTGGATGCTATGGTTTAATTCTCTGTTAGGTATATATTCGGTTGAATTTTACAATTTATAAATCTAATTATTTGTTTTTATTTATTTATTTTAAGGAAAGCTTACAGACTAATAACAAACATAAAAAAAAAATCTTGGGTAAGAAAAATGGCTAATTACAAGCTTCCACATGTATACATCGCGCTACAAATCATTTGCGTTGACATGTTGTATAATGCAGCGATACATAGAATAAAATAATATTAAAAGGTAGACAAAAAAGACAAAAATTCAAATAAAAGTAATGAAATATGTCGAGTCGTGCAACATCAAACAAATACAATTAATGTGAAACATAACATTTACATCGAAGAAACAAAAACAATCCTACACTCATTTCATTTTTGACCGCCGCCAAAATATTCTCTGCTTAAGGCACTGACCTCTATCATACATTGTACACTGGACTTCATATTAACGATGACAAAATGAAGACATTTGATTATCGCCATTTTGGCGCTGATAGCAACGTGAATTAACGTGAGAGTCGCATGGAACTAATATTAGAGATGGGACACAGCTTTCGGTGAAATACTTTTATGGGTTTTATCGATCGAGAGAATAATTTAATACGTAAGAGAAAAAAAAACAGTTATTTTTATTATGATTAATTTTTAAGTAATAGAATAATTGCTGTAAAGGTTACTAAAAATATTTTCAGTCAGATTGCAAGCTATAAACTAGTGGATAGCGTACTAGTAAAGTTATAGCGCATTACTGTCAGATCAGTGAGATTTAAATATGGGGTTAGGCTAACAACTTATCCTAAAAACTATCACATTTGAGCAAGTATCTCCTCGCTCAAGTACACTAGTTGTATGCCCATCGGATTCGTGAAGGGAACATCATTTATATAATAATAATAATAAATGAGATGGATAATCATTTACAACGGACGTATTTCTCACTCTCATCGCTGAGATCTTGTCTCTGTAGTGTGAAGGTGCAAATAAGAGTGACATCGCATTCCAGCAAGGTGAAGACTTATATTTATTTATTTAAACTTCATGCACAAAGGTACAATGGCGGACTTAATGCTTTAGGTATTCTCTCCCAGTCAACCAAGGGTGGTGAAGAGATAACATGGCAGGTGCATTGTTTAAATCTGTACCTAAATAAATATATATATTTAATAAAGTAATGAAAATAAGTTATCGAGATGACCCAACCCCCGCTGAAATCAGTTTTCAGCTCTGTTTCAGATGCAGATAATAAATTGTTTGACTTCAAAACATTTGTTAATAAAATTATAATTATCATGATATTGTTCCAGAATTAACTCCAGGTTTAGGAACGTAGTGATTGGTACAAGAGAGAGGCCTGTGCTCAGCAGTGGGCGAAGTCGGGCCGTGGATGATCATGATGATGATTCCAGAATTTAGTATTACACATTGCTATTGAACATATTATAACTGATTATTAGGCAATACAAATAGGTTATTAGGTAACAACTTGTAACATATTGAACATATTGTAACTGATTATTAGGTAATATTCATCACCAATACAAATATGAGATATTTAGTTCCAACATACTACGAGAAGTCAATACAGTAGATGAGTGATACGCCTTGCCAAGTCTACTATTTTGATATTAGTGTAATTTAAAAATATCACTAATACTGATATATTAGTTACAATATTATAATATTACCAGTCAAATATATTAGTACTACCTAATTTTTATAAATATTGGTAGTATCCTATCTCTAAATGTGTCAATTTTAGTTCCTGATACGCTCGAGCGGGGCGCTTTGAATCAGCACAAAAATCAACTGTCATTTCATATAGTATGTTTAGTCCAGCGTACTTGTATAATAGAGGTCAGTGGCTTAAGGTCTTTCTAATCTTATGTGCGCTGGTGCAAAAGAGATCGACTTCCAAGTGTATTGGTAAGGTATTGAAAGCTGCGGCACTACGTATACAAAAGGCGTTACGCCTGTAATTTGTCGATGCGCATGGGGTCTGCAGCAAAGGCCGTGTTCGTAGGCTGCCTTGGTTAGTGCGAAGAACTATTTTGCTAAGTAGTTCGGGACAATCTACCGAGCCGTTTGCTATTTTTGCCAAAAAACATATGTCATTAATGTTACGTCTTACGTGCAATGGTAAAAAATGGTATCGCTTACACCGGTGTTCGTAGTCTACTGAGAATTGCTTCGCCTTAAAATCCAAGTATCGCAAAAACTTCCTCTGGAGGGATTCGATACGAGATTTGTAGATCTCGTATTGAGGGTTCCAGACTTGAGAAACTTAATCGAGGTGACTGCGCACGAGGGAACAGTATAGCACTTTTACTGGTTTTAGTGTCCAAAAGCTAGAAAAAGCTCTAATAATAAAACCTAAAGCTTTGAGGGGCTTTCTTGACAATGGTTTCTATGTGATCATCAAAAAGTAATTTACTGTCATGGACTACACCAAGATCCCTGATTTTATTTGCCTTACTTATGTACGTACCGTCTAGCGCATATCCTGAACCAATAGTAGTTTTCAGACGAGTAAATACTACATGAAAACATTTAGACACGTTTAGTTGCAACTTATTGGTTTTGCAGTATGATACGAATCGTCAAGGTCCAACTGAAGCAACTCGTTATCAGACACTGTATGTACAGGCTTAAGGATCTTCATGTCATTCGCGAATAGCAAAATATTTGAATTTATAAAGCAGTTTTTTATGTCCGAGATAAATATGGTAAACAATAACGGTCTCAAGATCGAGCCTTGGGGCACTCCTGATGGGACGGTTTTCCATCCGGATGTGTATCCACGTAATACCACAGCCTGCGTTCGATATAAGACTTAAACCATCGGAACAAATCCCCGTGTATTCCTGCAGATGAGATTTTCTGAAGAAGTACACGGTGATCTATTCGGTCGAAACACTTGCTGTAGTCCGTGTAAATAACATCAACCTGACATCGTTCTTCCATCCCAGTGGTTATTAATTCATTGGACTATACCAGGTTCGAGGCAGTTGATAGTTTTCTGAGGAATCCATGTTGTTCGTCACCAAAGTGACGCTGCAAGGCTGAATAAACTTCCGTGTGCACTACTCGTTCCAAAACTTTAGAATAAGGCATATACTTGCTGTTTGCGGTCTTAAATATTGCCAACTACTACCAGCTACGAATTGAATCACGAATTGATCTGTTTATGTGACCCACAGATTTCATTTGTTTGTGCCACTAAAACTACATGTAGCTGCAGTTTTTTTTTAAAACCATTACCAAAAATTATAAAGCTAAAGAGTTTGTTTGTTTGTTTGAACGCGCTAATCTCAAGGACTACTGATTGAAATTGAATAATATTTTTGTGTTGGATATTCCATTTATCGAGGCAGGTTAAAGGCTAAATAACATCACGCTACGAACAATAGGAGCGGAGGAGCATAAATGAAAAATGTTGCAAAAATGGGAAAAATATTCCTTTTTGAGAGCTTCAGTTGCGTGCGCTGCGTAATCGTTTAAAGTTACGCAACAATCATGTATGTAGGGTAGTTAATAAGGTAGATGGGTAGGTAGCCATTTGACGGGAGTAAAGCCGCGTGGGACTGTTAGTCTTTATCAAAAATAGACATTCGGGTAAAAACAGCACAAGCTCAAAGTTTCTAGAATCCTATTCTCACAAAAATATTAAGGACCACAGTTGAGCAAAAAAATCTTGAAAGAAATGTAATAAATAACTGTAGGCACCTTCTTTGTAAAGTTATTCAGTGTTAAAAATAGACTGTTCCTGGCTATAGTTAGAAAAAGATTAGGCAGCCTTTTTTAGGTCACTACGGCAATTTATCTAAAGATAAAATAAAGCGATGGCTGATGTTATTTTTAGTGTCTGGCGTAAATACATTTACTTTCCGAACTTTTCGGAGAAAGGTTATCTTTAAAAGGAATACAAGGAAGTAAAGAGAATATGCGTATTAATGAAGAATGTGTTTAATAAATTTACATTCAAAGGGTCTTAGACAAAGTCGACGTTCTGGTTCCATATTGATTGCCAAGCATAATAATAGCGTTATCAGCCTTTAACGTTCCTTTTAACTGAAACACTTTCCTTTCCATGAGAGGAAATAGGCCTTAATACACCACGCGGGGCTAGTGCGAGTTGGTGGATTTCACATGCCTTCGAATTTTTGGTTCTAGGACATGCCGGTTTCCCCCGCAGTGGGTACCCGCATTGGCGAGGCGGAGGGGCTCAGTAGCCGTGGCTTGAACACTCACGGTGAAGCGAAGAGGAACCCGAGGATGGGCAGCTCGTCAGGGCTTTTGCCGATGAAGCCGCCGACGTAGCGGCCAACTAGTAGGTTGCGGTGCCGCTTGTTAACAGGCGACATCACAACTGAGGCGAGCCGCGATGTCTTATGGAGCGTCCCAGGTCCCATACGAAATCCCAGATGAGAGTTGGAGGCCACGGCGGATTGGAGGTGCCGGTTTTGCAGTGCGCCGCTCTCCGTATCCCCTGCGGCCGAAAAATGTTAGGTGGCGGGGTCATTCACCTTGACCCATCACAAGAGGACCAAGGGTGCCATACACGGGGTCGTCTGGCACCCAAGTGCTGGTTTGGTCCCTGGGGTGGTCACGGCGTACAGTGTGTTCTGGTGCGCCGGTGATGGGGGGTACTCCCCAGAGGAGGGTCCGGTGACGGTCAGCTGCGGTGAGTTTGAGGTGAGTGCTAAGTGGCACAGGAGGACACCGTGGAGTTTTAGTGGGTTGGAGTCCCACATAACTGCACTATGCATGAGCAATTCTCCAAGCTAAAAAAAAAGGACTTGCCGGTTTTCTCAAGATGTCTCCCTTCACCATTTTAGAGCAGTGATGATGAAATAAATTACACACATTGACGTAACCGTCGCTCCGTTAAGGCCGTTTAGGGTAAAACAAAAAAAAAACTGTACTGATTCGTCTTTGAAGATACACGAGAAAATTTTGTGTGCCCTGTAAGTAAACTAATCCTCATTGTTTATTTCTCTAATTGCTTTCTGGCAATTTGAGATATCTCTTAGTAGAACGTAAACAGTTTTAAGTTAAACAGGAATGGAGTGGGGTATCTTATACGAAATGTATTGAATTGCCGTCAATGCTGTAGGGGACAAAGGAGAAAGAGACAATTACGGATAATCACGTTAACACTCGATGTTAAGAAAACCTGAAGAGTTTCATATTATGTTAGGACACGCCTGTGTTTTTTGAAGAGTTTTTACATAAAAATTCCTTTAAATAATCAAGCCTGTATTCCAGATATCTACATTTCATCACTTATATTTAGGTTGAATGAAACAAATCAGTGACAAATTTAGACTAATCTCAATTTTTTTATTTGGTAGACTAAACTGACATTTGGGGGGTTGACACTTTATCGTTACATAAAAATAGTTTCGTATCCTGAGTGATCGAAAGTTGATCGAAAATCGGAGTAAATCGAAAATTGAACTACTTCATGGCAAAAATATTACATTTGCTAAGGTAAGGAACTAGCGGCCTTTATTTAAATTCTACTTATGTATGTCAATCTTCATTCTATTGATCGCTTTTTTTTTATTGTTATAATATTGTAAAACAATAAAAAAAAAAGCGATCAATAGAATGAAGATTATTACAACGAAAAAATATGTACTATGTTATTAATACTGTCATATTTAAATATATTACATTATTATTATTCATAAAAAAAAAATACACCAATTACTAAAATTTCATTGAGGTGTCATGTCTTACCAACAACACTATGCTCCGCGCTTACAAGCTTTAAAAAATAAGGTCATTAGCAGCTGTTAGTTCAGTCTACGAAATTAAAAATCACAATATATGGTATGCTAATAACCAATACTTGGCACGATCCAAGAATCGAACTCAGGGGCTCTTGCTCACCAGAAGCGCTTACGATCACAAAGTCAAAGAGAGTCAAAATATTAGTCTAGTCGATAATTAACTTTCCAATTCTCTTCTCTCCACATAGCAATTAAAGAATGTTAAAAAAAATAGTAACTTATGACCGGGTTATGGGTCATGACATTTAAATATGCTAAATTAAATAGGAATGCTTTAGATCCCCGTTAGAAAAAAATGAGTCAATCGGTATTTCCTGATCAAGGAATTCAAGACGTAGTTAATAAAGAGTTTTCAGAAAGTCTTCCCCTTAAAATAAAAGTAGGCGTTTTCATTAATGATTTAGGCATGCGTCTCTCTATCGTCTTTATCGATATCGAAAGTTTAATTCGATAAGTTGCGACGCGAACTTCGAGCGTTGGATGAATTAATGTGTGCGTCGATAAGAACCGCCATTTGAATTGATCCTATAAATCTAAAGTTCACCTGTGAATTGCCTGTTGATTAACCGGAGTCGGGTTCGATTCCACGTTCAATTTTGTTTGAAGTTTATAATAACGTTTTGTGTTCACGTTGTTAGTTTATAGGAAAGGGTGTATTATTTTGATTAGTTATATCCGTCCCGGCTTGGTCCGGTTTATACATAATTGTATTAGCTCTTCTAGAATAATATGTAAGCACACCTTTCTTAATGCGATTGTTTTTCAATGTGTGCTGTGGTGCCGGAGATTACCACCACATATATTATACAGAAACTCACAAAATTCACCTTCGCTCTTTAAAATATTAGTTTACTTTGTATCCGTGGCCACAAGAATCTTGTAGTTACTAGATTAAAGTTAGTGCACGACACTCAACAATACTATAGATTTCTCTTAGTGTTTTTTTAATTTATAGATACCTACACTTTATTGAACACCATAATAAACAAGAAAAAAGAAACTTTGTACTAAAAACATACAATGGGCGGCCTTATCGCATTCCTCGATCTCTTCCAGGCAACCTGGAATGTACAGAGATTACCTGGACATGATATGGGGTTGTCAGTGGTGCGACGATACCAACAATGAACATAATATAGATACAATAATACTTACTAGAAACACAAATACATACATATGCTAAATAACAGATACATACATACTTAATATATGAGCAATGAAAATAAATGATGTACGACAATCATAGCACATTATGTCAAAAAACTAAGATCACAATCACAGCGATAGGTAATGTTCTTTGATGAGTTTTTTTAAATACAGGCAACGACTGAGCACGTTTTATGGGGTCAGGCAATGCATTCCACAGACGAGCAGCCTGGACAGTAAAAGAAGTATCCATGAAAGTTGTAGAATGCATTTCAAGTCGCAAGTTATCTGATGACCTTAGAGATTTCGTGTGGGAATCGCAGATAAACTTAGTGAAACTATGTTCATAATCAGATCAGTATTGCCATAATTTACCTATTACCAACAATGTTACTTCTGTGTTATATCAGTTTAAACGACAAAAGAGATTTTATTGTAAATAAAATAATAGCTAAGATACAGAAAGATAGGTGTTGTCTAAGAATTGAAATCACCACACTAATAACAACCGCTTAATTATAAACTCTAAGCAAACCACAGAAAGTTCATTCCATCCATTGTCCCCAAACCACCATAGAACATTTTTTCATACTGTTGTTCGTATAATATTTTCGTTTGAAACAAAACAATCGGACAGTTCTCGGCGGATGAGTTCCCTTGCGGCCGGTTTTTCAATTAACTCGGCAGTTAATGGAAGAAACGCTTCGTCGGGTACGAACTACGACGACCTATCGATATGTCAACTTGTAATGCACAACACTATGCATATTTTTCTTATGGAATATAGGCTGTAACTGCGTTACATGTTTTAACAATGTTAATTCGAATAATTTATGCTCAAAATTCAATAGTACAAAAAGGATAGAGAACGCGCGTTTTAATTTTAATGCCAGGGCTACTCCAACCCAGACTATTCACTGGACTGGTAAAAATTGTTGAAATTTAATTTCTGTCTATGTATTCAAGAAAACCTTAAACTGATTTAATTTGCTATTCGAAAACCTTGAAAATGCCTATGGTTTGTCAGAAAATCTTGATAACCCATGAACATTGCTCAGCATTGATTGTGTTGAAAAACACAGGTGATGACCATCATAATCTTTCTTTAGACTGCATGCACAAGTTGGCTATCTACGAATGGCTTTTTTATTCCAACCTTGGGCATTCTCGTCCAGCTGAGAGCCAGTCTTCCCTCAAAGATCAATGGCAAATCCCTGAAAATTAAATAAAATAAATATAATGTCTAGGCTTTCAGCTTACGCTAATAACGTCAACATAATTAAACTTCCAAGTAGTTAAGAAAGTCCTATTATTATTATGAGCACAGAGCAACGAAATGACTCGGTTGCCACAAGCGGTGATGACTCGGTTGCAAGAGACAGCATTCTTAAAATTATCCAAACAAACCAAGCGTGTCAGTGAGTGTAACTGTTGGTTTATAGAAATTGATGGCCCAATGCTGACTATGGTACAGCTGGAATATAAAAAAAAAACCAGCTCTTGGCCTCGAGCGGGCCTGAGCAGACACGCTCATTTATCGCTTATCTACGATGGAACGAGTGAGTCCAGAAGATGCATTTCCAATTTTTAACCCACCCTGGCAAAGAGTTCCACATTTTATTTATTCAATGTTAAGTTACGCTTGCTGACGTCGGTATGTGGACGGGTGAATTTATTTTCATATCAAGATCCCTCCATGTCTCGGAAAGCACATTAAGCAGATGTCATTTTTTGTAGATCTCTGGCATTCGGAAGCTGGGAAATCTGACACCAGTCTTGCCGAGAGGTATCGTGTTACCCAGTTACTGGGTTGTGGAGGTCATATAGGAAGTCGCTCCATGTAAAATACTGGTACTCAGATGCATACGGTTAGACTGGTTCCCAAACCCTAAATAGTTGGGAAAATGGTTGGGCATGTTCATTGATATTTGATTTTGATACTTAATGCCTTAACGCCACCGGTCGACCGTAGGGCACTTTGGTTGTGCTATTAGTAATGGTGGTTCTAGTCGCTTCGTGCTCTGTATTCATCTCCAAGAGTTTCTAGTTAAAAAGCTTTATTCTGAGAAAAGGTATTCTTTATCTTGAATACATCGCCGCCCCTAGAATAAGTCGCTGAGATTTACTGGTCTTCACCTTATAAAGAAACAAAGAAAATTCTAAAGTTAATTACGGTAAAATAATATTATTTTTTAGGTTTTGTTTAGAAAAATTATTGAAGTCACCTTGACTTTTTCGGGTGTTTGAGACGTATATACCGTTATAACTATAGGGGTATTTATTGGTTGGAAGTATTTTATAGTAGACTGAAATTAATTTAATGACCGCTAAAATTCAAGGTGCTTGAGTTAATGACATGTTATAAAAGATAGATGTAATATAGGTAATAAGTATAATTAGCTTATAATATTTTCTCAACTTGGACACATGACTTCGAATTGTAGGTTCTAGGACATGGTTGCCTCACGATATTTTATTTCAACGTTCTGAGAGTAATGGATTAGTGGTCATAAAATAATTTATACGAAGTAAAGACGGTTTTTTCCTGTGTTTAAACTAAGGCTGAGCGCAAACGGGCCACCGACCACTGCCACTGGTGCAGCGGTGGCCGGCGACAGCGACTTAACACACTTTTCCATATATTTTATATAGACGTACCGAACACGTATAGACCGTGGTGGCCACTCGCTACAGCAGTGTCCATGACTCGCCACTTTTGGTCGCTGCGGGCCACATAAGACGCTGACACCCGCCGCGCTGCTCCACCCCCGCGCAGTTAGGCGTTAGGCATCCTAAGCATCGCTGCGTCGCCATGGAGCACGACGACGCCTCAATGGATATCGATATTTTCTTATCAGAAATCCATTTACGTCTCGCTGTTTGGGATTCACATTCTAATCTATACAGTAATGGAAACGTGGTGGCTTCCGAACACCGGTGCCTGTAATGTGGCGGTAGCGCGCGACAGCCACCGGTGGCTGTGGTCGGTGGCCCGTTTGCGCCGAGCCATACGACCTACAATTCGTATTTCGTAAGGCTTCTGGGCCCTCAATACTCAATGTGAAGCAATTATTAATAGAAAATTGTTCTGGCCGGTTTTCTCACGATAGTATAGAGAAGATAAAATTGCCTGCCTAGATTTGGATCCACGACTTACTAATCTCAAACTGGGGCTATTACCACTGGGACATCACTTTTCAGCCTTGAACTAACACGTTAAAACATGTTTTCATTTGTGTTTGAAATACATCCAACGTCGACCTTACCTTGGTATTATATTATCTGAGCCTTGACATTCAATTCCATTATTTTAAAGAGATCCATCTACTCACAGGCTACCGTTCCATAGTTACAATGAAAACCCGTCATCGCTACGTCAGCGTGCCCTCTGGGTATTATATTATGCAATCACTCCACAGTTTGTCTGTCTCAATATCCGCTGATGACAGCGTTCAGCAAGTTTAGATAGGTACAGTTTTAACTAGTTTGTTGTCAAATATTGTAATATCCGACAGGATTTCGCGTGGGATTTGTGTACTATTTTGCACTAATACTTTGTTAATGTGTATAAATATCCTAACTTTGGCATCTTACTCACAGAATTCGATATTTTTACCCGACTGCCGAAGGAGGGTAATGTGTTTATCAGTCTATGTATGTATGTATGTAAGTATGTATGTATGTATGTTTGTTCCTATGTGGCGTTCTAGAGACTAAACGCGTTGGCCGATTTTGATGATTCTTACGTCAATCGATTCGTCTTAACCCTGCGAGTGTCACAGGCTACATAAAAATTGGAAAAGAAAAAAAAACGGATTTTGGCCGCCATTTTGTGGAGGATTTTTTTTCCTTCAAACCCATCGTGTGGGGTATCAAAATAAAGGATTTTAAGAGGTGATTTCAAAAATATATAACACTTATATGTTTAAATGTACTTAATTTAAAAAAAAAATACAAAGAATTTGTAAATAAAAAATAATAATTAAAAGAGTCAAAAAACCCGACTGCTTAAAAAGTGAACTAAAAAGACGTAAACACGAAGAAAATCATGCTGTGCAGTCGGAGGATATATCTGGTTTTGGTCAGCCAGTTCGCGAATATGTATCCTCCGACTGCACAGCATGATTTTCTTCGTGTTTACGTCTTTTTAGTTCACTTTTTAAGCAGTCGGGTTTTTTGGCTCTTTTAATTATTATTTTTTTAACAATAAACCTGTATAATAGCTGGGATAAACAGTAATTCTATTAGGGATAACGATTGTCGAAATGTTTAAAATATTTGGAATTTACTTGCTACAGAGGGATAATGATGAGACAAATTGTTTTTTTTATTTTTATTTTGAACGTACATCGTCAAACAGTTGAGTAATCGCCAGACTACGTTTGTATGGAAGAATGATCGGCTAGTGAAAACTTTACGTTAAGGTTCGCGAACAAATTCGTAAGAAGTTGGCAGTAGTAATTTTTACACTATTTTTTTTCAATTGTCTATTTTTACTAATAGTTTAAGTACATTCCTGTATTTAGTTTATTTGTTTGGGTGTTTATTGTTTAAATAAATTGTATTTATTTATAGCTTATATCATGGCATGTATTTAACACCATTTTACTATCGTTATTGCTCCTCTCACTATTTGTCTCTACATCAACCAAAGGTTGACTGGTAGAAAATTCCTAAGGCATTAAGTCCGCTCTGAACGTTTGTCTGCTTAAAGTATAACATAAATTAACCTAAAAAGATTGTTTCATACTTGCGAAAGAGTAAAATTAAGCATCTAAATAGCATCCCAGGGTTGATCCAGGACATCTTTTAGATCTCCTCTGTGGGTTTCGTTAATAATGCCAAACCCACCCGTTCATTTAAACACACGTTAATATTAAATACAATCTATCAATTTCTTATTTGTCTGAATATTGTACATTATGGTCTTCTGATTAGTAAATGGTATCATCACATTCTGCCAAAAGTGGCGTGGAAATATAAGTACAAACATTATATTAACATTATTAATTGCATAATCTACTATATAAAAATAAGTCGGGTTTTCCTTCCTGACGATATAAATCCAGAACGCACGAACCGATTTCCACGGTTTTGCATTCGTTGGAAAGGTCTCGGGCTCCGTGAGGTTTATAGGGTAGGTAGGGTAGGGTACGTAGGGTAGGGTAGGTAGGGTAGGGTAGGTAGGGTAGGGTACGTAGGGTAGGGTAGGTAGGGTAGGGTAGGTAGGGTAGGGTAGGTAGGGTAGGGTAAGTAGGGTAGGGTAGGTAGAGTAGGGTAGGTAGGGTAGGGTAGGTAGGGTAGGGTAGGTAGGGTAGGGTAGGTAGGGTAGGGTAGGTAGGGTAGGGTAGGTAGGGTAGGGTAGGTAGGGTAGGGTAGGTAGGGTAGGGTAGGTAGGGTAGGGTAGGTAGGGTAGGGTAGGGTAGGTAGGGTAGGGTAGGTAGGGTAGGTAGGGTAGGGTAGGTAGGGTAGGGTAGGTAGGGTAGGGTAGGTAGGGTAGGGTAGGTAGGGTAGGGTAGGTAGGGTAGGGTAGGTAGGGTAGGGTAGGTAGGGTAGGGTAGGTAGGGTAGAGTAGGTAAGGTAGGGTAGGTAGGGTAGGGTAGGTAGGGTAGGGTAGGTAGGGTAGGGTAGGTAGGGTAGGGTAGGTAGGGTAGGGTAGGTCGGGTGGGGTAGGTAGGGTAGGGTAGGTAGGGTAGGGTAGGTAGGGTAGGGTAGGTAGGGTAGGGTAGGTAGGGTAGGGTAGGTAGGGTAGGGTAGGTAGGGTAGGGTAGGTAGGGTAGGTAGGGTAGGTAGGGTAGGGTAGGTAGGGTAGGGTAGGTAGGGTAGGGTAGGTAGGATAGGGTAGGTAGGGTAGGGGAGGTAGGGTAGGGTAGGTAGGGTAGGGTAGGTAGGGTAGGGTAGGTAGGATAGGGTAGGTAGGGTAGGGGAGGTAGGGTAGGGTAGGTAGGGTAGGGTAGGTAGGGTAGGGTAGGTAGGGTATTTTTTTTTTTTTTTTTTTTTTTTTTTTTTTTTTTTAAATAATACTAATCCCGCTCAACAAAGTTGGCGCCTATTCTGTGCAAATCCTTTCATTCCATTCCTCTTTCATGCCTCTCGTACTTTTATTCTTCATACTAATTGTTCTTCTTGCTTACATCTCTTGTATACGGTGGGTGGGAATCCCACTTTCTTAATTATGTAAAGGCAGCTTTATTTATTAATATTGGGTCAAAAGACAAAAGTGCTAATATACAAACAGAAAATTACAAATGTGCAAGAAGTGCTGTTAATAAATACAATGTGCAAAAGTGCTATTTATTACAGTCAGAATATATATATCACAGGAAAAATATCAAAATTTTATAAATAGTGCCTTACAAATAGGGATGAGAAGCACAACAGTGCTTTTCACCATACATACAATCTGTTGTTGCTAGGTACTACCCCAGTGCACCGTTCGTCATTGCAGTTTTGTGCGTGCTATTCTATGCTTCTTACAAATATTCTTATAATACTAGTGAAGCATAGTGCCGCTTCAACTTCGGTTTCGTGCAATAACGGTGGAAGCCACATGAACACAGTACACCAGGAACTTTTCCCTGTGTTGCTTACTCATGAGCCCATGCAGGCTCTCCTTCGTCAGTCTCCTGTCCAGCTCACATTCGAGTTGGTAGCGTTCCCTAATAAATAACGGGCAATCTACAAGTATGTGCTGGACAGTCTCTGCCACGCCTGGATCGCAGACGCACGATGGGCTCTCCTTACACTTGAAGCGATTCAAGTATTCAGAGAACCCGCCGTGCCCCGTCAAAACCTGCGTGAGAACGCCGGTCGGCCGCACCTGTTTTATAATACGGAAAGCCGCTATGGCATCCGGAAGAAACATTTTCGTCACAGAGGCTGTCTCGCCCGACACATATCTTCGGTTCCATTCATCAAGCGATTCCAAACGGATCTGTCGCTTGATGAATGAAACCGGACACTGGTCTTAGTCCGGCTTCCTCCGTAACGACAATGCTGCCTCCTTTGCTAACTCGTCCGCTCGCTCATTCCCCGGCAGGCCCGCGTGGGCCTTGACCCAGAACAAAGACACAGCTTTGCTCTGGCCCAGAGCTTGAGCCAAATTGGCGCGCGCGTGAACCGCCAGGGGATGGAGAGAGCCATGGTTTGCAAGCGTCTCCAATGCTGACATTGAGTCGCTGTACAAATCATAGCTCGTCTCTTGCCGCGCGAGTATCACGTCCGTCGCTTTACAGATGGCCAGGAGTTCCGCCTGGTAGACTGTGCAGTACGCGGCTAAGCTAAGTTTGAGCTTCCGGACTTCGCCATCATTATCCCATATGGATAATGCGGCTCCGACCTTTCCCTCAATCTTGCTGCCGTCGGTGAAGATTCGCACCGTCTGCACATTGTTGCTGTCTAGCAACTGTTGGTCTGCCAGGCACATGAACTCCAGGGGCATCTGCGTAGCTGGATGAGGAGCCTCTGCAAACCTTACTGCACTTTCGATCTCCCTATCTCCTGGCACAAACCGGGATGACCCTCTCCTCGCTTCATACAGGGCGGCTGCCTCCTGTATGCGCAGATCTAGAGGTAGTATTCCGGACAGTACCAGTGCCGAGTTCAGGGAGACAGTACGGTAAGATTTACAGATCTTCTGGACGAACCCTCGTTGGACCGAGCCTAGCTTCTTCCGTATTCCCAGCTTCTTCGTAGCGGGAGCCCAGGCTGCGGCCGCGTACGTTATTATAGGCTCAATCATAGCAGTGTAGATTGTGTGTATGATCTGTGCGTCCAATCCCCAACTCACTTTAGCGGCACGGGACAGCTGCTTATAAATGTTAGCTGCCCTCCTGCAGACGTTCGCGGTGTGCTCGTTGAAGGTGAGCTTCTCGTCTATGGTTAGACCCAACAACTTCATCTTCTTAACCATACCGATGTCGACCCCGGCCATGCTCAGCCTTGGGGTATCATACTTGCGCTTGTTGGTTACGACCATCGCACAGGTTTTGTGCGGTGCGAACCTCAGCTTGTTTTTGACGCCCCAACTCTGAACAAGGGTGAGGGCTGCATTGGCAGATGTTGAAACTTCGGTCGCTGAGTCCCCATCCAGAACCAAGACGATGTCTTCGGCGAACGCCTGCACGAAGATGCCGCGCTGTTCCAGTTCCTGCAATAGTGGGTCTAGGATGAGATTCCACAGGATGGGACCACCTATTGACCCTTGAACACAGCCCTTGCTAGTCACTCGAGTGCATTCCTCCCCAGCGTAACGAAGCTTGACTTTCCTACTGTCGAGGTAGCTGTCTGGCAGCCTTCTTATGTTCACCGGGCACTTTTCCTCAGCCAGTCTGACCTTGATGGCTGGCCACCAAGCACTATCGAAGGCCCCCTCTATATCCAGCGACACCAGGACAATTAGCTTCTTCAGCCTCAACTTGTCCTGTACGTGCTTCACTAGCTTATAGAGGGCGTCCTCAGTGCTTCTTTGGGGCATAAAGCCAAACTGGCGAGTACTAAACCGCGGTACAAGCTGCCATTTTACACGCGCTACTACCATCCTCTCCAGGACCTTCCCCAGAACCGGCAGAAGACCTATTGGTCTGTATGCCTTGGGGTTTAGGTAATCGTCCTTGCCCAGCTTTCTGAGGACCACAACTGTGGCCTCCTTCCAGATGTTCGGGAAGTGTGCCAATTCAAGGCACTTGTTGTAGAGGGCAAGGAACGCGTCCAGGTCCTGGTGGATCGCTCGACTGCAGATATCAGACGTCAGTCCATCCCCTCCTGGTGCCTTTTTGGGATTGAAACCTGCCACGGCGGTCTTCAGCTCCAGCGAGGTAAATGGTGGATCATGATATTCATCATGAACCCACTCATTTACTCGACTGGCCGCTTCTCTAATTCGCCTGTGGTCAGCGTTGTCCTGGTCTACTCTGTCTTCGGGGTAGAACGTATCTGCAAGTAGGGCGGCCGATTCACTTGGGTTGAGGAATACACCATCGCTGCATAGGGTCAGTTCCTCCTGCCTTCTGGCGGTCCTACCAATCACCCTGAAAATCCCCTCCCAGACCCCCTCCCGATCCTGTTTCCCGCAGAACTCCTTCCAACTGGCGAGTTGGGCGCTCTTTGCTAGCATCTCGTACTCCTCTTTGGCCTTCAGGTATTCGTCTACGACCCTCGCTCGCCGGACCGGCGCGGCATTGCGGATGCGGTTCTTCAGTCTGGTAAACTCCTTCTTCTTCACAGTGAGCTCCTCGGACCACCACGGACAATTAATTTTAATTTTTCTGTTTGTTTTAGGAATAGCATCTTCATTTGCTTGTTCTATGATTTTACTATATTTTACTACTATTTCTTCTAAGTCTTGTTTACTATTTATTTCTTGTATGCTATTTAAATTTACGTTACTTTCAATTTTATTTTCCCCTAATTTTACTCTAAATTTTTCCCAGTCCGCTTTTCTTGTATTAAATTTTCTTGTTGTTCTAATTATATTCATCCCTTTTTCCCTTTTTACATTAATGTTAAAGAATATAGTGTTATGGTCCGAGGATGTTGCTCCTGTGTCGACCCGCCAGTCGTCCACCAGGTCAAAAAGGTCGAGCGAGCATGCCGTGACGTCCACGTGGCTTGTATACACTCGACCACCTCTGACAGTGTCAAATGTGGGAGCGTCACCAGTGTTCAGCACCTGAAGCTCTAAGTCCTCCAGGGTTCCGGACATTTCCTCGCCCTTGGAGTCTTCGATGATGCTGCCCCACCAAGGACTCTTGGCGTTCGCGTCGCCGCCTACAAGCAATCTACCGGTGGCCACTTCCGATTTGATCCGGGTCAACTGGTCCAGGTATGGCCCTATGGGTTGGTCTGGCTCGAAGTAGTAAGAAACTACTGCGATCTCCCAGGCTTTGGTCCGGATCCCCACCACAACGATGTTGTTTGTGGTGAGTTTCGGGTAGGGAATGACATCCAGGTCATCGTCAAAGACGGCAATTGCCGCCTTTACCCTCCCACTTCCATCAACCTCGCTCTGGTAGATTCGCGAACCTCGGTAGTTCTTCATACCTCGCGCCCCTCCCACGTACGGCTCCTGGATAAGCGCCCATGCGATCTTCCTTTTACTGGCCTCTAAAAAGAGTTCGGTCGTTGCCAGGTCCTTACGTTGTAGGTTTGCTTGGGCCACACGGTATGGTCTTGCGTTTTGTTGGGCAGAAGTCTCTGGGGTGCCCTTAGCAGTACGCTATAACAGAACGGGCTATTGCATCCCACCTTTTCCTAACTTGACACTCCGAGCTGAAAGCATGGTGGTTGGCGCTGTCAATCCTTGCGCGTGTGCAATTGCAACACTTTGGAGGTAGGCCAGCGGCCCAGTCCGCGCACTCCGTCCTCATGTGGGGACCGCCACAGTGGCTGCACTTTGGCACAGATTCTGTGCAAAGGCGTCGGCTATGCCCATACCCGAGGCAGAGCGAGCATTGGACCAGCGGGGATTGGTCCTCGACCCTCACCCGCTTGAACTCCACGTGCACCGACCCAACCTCGAGCATGCGCCGCCAAACCTCTGTGGCGACCCTCAACACTACGTGACACATTAGCGGGTTCCTGGCTCGCTTTCTGTATATGATTTCTATTTTGGCCTGCTCATCTTTGAGATTTTGAAAGATGGCGGCATTTTGGTTCTTTAGGGCTTTGAGTACTTCCTCATTTGCGTTGTACTGCATCACGTCGCGCAACCCAACCTGCGGGTTTTTATTTGTAATGTTTTGCGCCTCCAGCTCGGGCGCCTTCCTGATCTTTTCCCTCAACTTTTCCCTCTCTTCTTCTGACCTACAGCCTAATATAACTCTCCTATCTTTCGCTTTTCTCACTTTCTCTACCGCTATACCCCCTTCCTTGGCATTTACCACCTTCCTAAGTCGGTCCAGGACTTGCTCCCCCGTTTCATTCTCGTCCCTGGCCGACACTACGATCGAATGTAGTGTGGTCTGCTTTGGAGCCTGATTGGACGGCCGACTTGCAGCCACGCTAGCATACGAGACCATCTGGTCTCGGCTAGCTTGTAGCGCCTCTTTCAGCCTGTCCATTTTTAGGCTGTTCTCGGCCAGGTTTCGGCTATGCTCTTCTAGAGCTCGCCTGAGGGAGTTCGTCACGACCTCACTGATAGCCTCTGAGCACGGGGGGGGGGCTTGTTCAACCCTTGGCTCCTCCTGGACTTGGGTCCCGGTCGATGCCATGGTTTTTGCGGTTGGGGTGGCTCTCCCCTGTTCGAGCTCTTTTACCAGCTGGTAGAGCCGGTCTGCCTGCGCCTTGACCTCCGCCCTAATGTCGTTTCTTGTTGTTGGTAGGGTAGGGTAGGTAGGGTAGGGTAGGTAGGGTAGGGTAGGTAGGGTAGGGTAGGTAGGGTAGGGTAGGTAGGGTAGGGTAGGTAGGGTAGGGTAGGTAGGGTAGGGTAGGTAGGGTAGGGTAGGTAGGGTAGGGTAGGTAGGGTAGGGTAGGTAAGGTAGGGTAGGGTAGGTAGGGTAGTGTAGGTAGGGTAGGGTAGGTAGGGTAGGGTAGGTATGGTAGGTAGGGTAGGTAGGGTAGGTAGGGTAGGGTAGGTAGGGTAGGGTAGGTAGGGCAGGGTAGGTAGGGTAGGGTAGTTAAAAAAAAAAAAAAAAATACACAAATTTTCAATTTCAATTTTTCAATTTTTTTTTTTTTTATTTCACATAGGCCTACATGGGCACTTATAAAACGTCGACAAAAGGTGCACGGTTCGGGTTGGTCGTTTCCTATGGAGAAGAACCGGCAAAACGATCCAACATACTAGAATTTGAGGTATGTCAATCAAAAATAACATCGTAGGCACACACAATTTATTTAGGATGTCAAAGTATCATTTAACGCCAGAGTAACAAAGAGTAAGACGTCAAAAAAACTTTTTGCAAAAAAATACTACCGACTTCCAAATACAAAACTACAAAGTGAAAAATAACTTTATTTTTGAAGTCTTTCGTAGGTACCATTTTTTTTGCGTTATGGACACCGAAGAATTTTCAAAATCGGTCCACAGTTGAAGGAGATATCGGTGAACATACAAAAAAAAAAAACACATAATGTCGAACATAGAACCTCCTCCTTTTTGGGAAGTCGGTTAAAAATATATGATATAACAATACACAACTAATCACATAACGATAACTCCAAAAATACCAAACCCACAGACATAAATCTAACTTTAGATTTATGTCTGTGACCAGACCTGAACAATTCACCTGCCGAGTGAGTTAGCATGAAAGCAAGCCAACATGTATCATTCATTGGTAACAATTACCATCCACCTGGTATCGGTATCGATTTCACCTTGGCACAACACTAGTCGGACATCGTGCTACTGTGCTAATCCCAGGTCATTTTAACCACAAGGAAAGTTCAAGTGCTTAAGTTAGTTAAAGTTTAGAACCGTGTTGATTGGAGTACGCTGAAACTTTCAATTAGTTACTTAAAAAAAACTTTGAAGGGAATTTTACGTTTTTTTTGCAGCTTTTGAATAGGTGTTCTGATATATTAATTACTAACATTAACATTAGGATATTTACTATGTTAACAGTAAACATGGTAAATATCCCGTTTCTAATGTTAGTGACCATGACAGTATAAAAGCTTTTATATTAATTACTAGCGGACACCTCGCGGTTCCACCCGCCTAGTTTCCGTTCCTGTGAGAATACAGGGCTAAAAAGCGTTTGTCACGCGGGGATAGTGTAGTTTCCCAATGGTGAAAGAATTTTTGAAATTGGTCCAGTATTTTTTAAGTTTATTCGCTACATACAAACAAACAAAAATACAAATATTTCCTCTTTATAATATTAGTATAGATATAGATAACAAAAATGATGCTTTGTTTGAAACCAGTTAAGTGGTATCAAAGTTAAAATCCTAATCAAAGTTTTGTTCCGATTCACCCCTGCATCCCTATTCACCCCGTTTGTAGATACCTAGTTTGTCTTGTCTGGTGTACTGTTTTGTTGTTCTTTTGTTTTGCCGGTCTTCTTTGTAATTTATTGTCTGTGGCCTCAATCAGCTTTGCCAAGATATTGTGTGGCAGGACGGCGCTTTCTCGAAGTTATTCTTACCTTGTACTACCTTCTGTCTGCGGCTTCATGAAAATTATCCCAAGGAAGCGTTCTCCCTGCCCCCGTACCATGACGTGTCAAAATTATCATAGTTTGACTGTAAAAAAGGGACAGATGTACCGATGATGTATAGATGATCCTTACGCACACTCCAATTAACATTGCTCTAAGAGCTTATTGTTACTCCCCTGGTTTAAAACTATCCTAGTTCTTAATCTAGGATATGGTCTACCCGTGTACCAAGATACACCCAAATTCAGTCAGCAGTTTAGGCGTGAAATGGTAACAAACGGACAGATAGATAGAGTTAAATTCGCTTTTAGATATGGTTGAGGTATGCTCATACTTTAGTTATAATATTATTAGCCAGCCAGGCAACTGCTCAGGATGTGCCAGAATATCTATGTACATGTGAAGGGTAATTTAATACACGATTAGTTCTTTCTCTTATTAATCTCAAGTGTTGTTTCCTAACGATTGTAGCAGACATTGAAAGTATTACTATCGTTGAGGCATATTTATTGGTTTTCATCATATATACTTCTATCTATACTAATACACTAATATTATTATATTTATTTATTTAATATTATTAAGATGAAAGATCTGTACTTTCGTGTTTTTGTATGTAACGAATAAGCCTAAAAACTACAGGAACGATTTCAAAAATTATTTGCCCGTTGGGAAGCTACACTATTATATTATTTATTTACTGACGCCAGCATAGATGATTTTTACGCAATCATGCGGTTAAAAGTTGCGTCGGTGGTGCGACGAGTATGGGGGAGCCAGAATAGCGTCCTAAGGATGATTGGCGAGAGAACCGATACTGTTCTGCTCAGTAGGTTCATTGGACTCCATCAGTCTTATTACAAAAAACGAAATAAACCTTGGTTTAAACCTGTACTATCAAGTCCAGGCTTATCTGCAAAACCATGGCCTAAATTTGTCCGTATTACAAAACTTAAAAAAACCGTGGTCTTCATAGTACCGTCATTTGAATCATTGTCAATATATCAACCACAGATAAATACAAACATCATTCGTTCACCATAATATCATTCAATTGCAACGTTCCGTATGCCCAGAAATGAAAACGTTTTGATAATACGATAAGAATTAAATTACGTTTATGAGTGTTAAAAATATTGAGACTTTGTTATTTTGCATGGGTATAAACATTTGTTATTTATCGATTGAAGTTTTGTTTAGATTTAAGCAAATTACTTAAATTCTTAATAATTACTAATAATACGTACGTGTAACGAAACGTAACATTCTCGCGCGTTATATGAAACCATAACATTAAGGCGCTACCCCGAGCAAAACGCCGCGCTAGCCGTTTTCGTGCAGTTTTTAGGAGCTATCTACTCTTTATTTAAAATGAAATATCAACTAATAAAAATACATTAAATTACTACATATCATTGATTCCAAAATTGTAGATTTCTTTTTTTTAAGTGTTGTATATGTTTCACTAATCTCCTTCCAACAAATTCATAAAAATGAGAAATAATGATTGATAGCATGCATCTCCTCGTAAAGTGTTCATTAATATTTTTTTGTATTAACACTAATGGATAGAAAATTTGATAACGAACATTTTGTAAGTTTTACTTTTTTCAAAAGACCAATATTCGATTTTATTCTAAAATCTGGGCGTATTCACTACTGTAATTCATGCGCCACCAGTGCCGCTTGGCCAATAGGAATGCTCATATCTCATGCTGATTTTTTGGTCAGGGTACGGCTTTAAACAAAACCATCGCAAGCTGAACAAAGTTCACTAAGCTTTGGATTTTTTTTAGTTATCGAAGTCTCTAATAGAACAATTGCCTCTTTGTTAATAATATATATAATAATATGTTGTGATGGACCAACAAAAAAACGATCTGAGAATATTAGTACCGAGGAAAAAATAATTAATTAAATCGACCATGTTAATATCCATTTTCGGGTAAAAACAACACAGCACAATAAAAAATATGCTATAACCTAAAAGAGAAACTTTGACAGATACGACTTAGACCATCGTTAAACTAGGGGCCGCCGAGGTTTAGTGTTAGACCATGATTTAGACTATGGTTTATCGCTAAACCATTATGCTATGTATGTGGCCTTCTTTGTTATATATTTACTTCGTTTTTGGATTATGTCATGTCATCATTCTGTCACTGTGAATTTCATTAAACCTATTGAATATAAAATGAGTGTAATTTTACATGATACATAATATTGGCGACGATGGAGGCAGAACTGGCGCGACTTACTCGCATGCGCGCATCTATACGCGGCCAGCTTACAAAGTTCGAAAGTACACTGGAACAATTAGAAAATCCTTCGGATTACGAAGTAAGTTCACGTCTGACAAGTCTAACAAATTACGAACAAAAATTTGAAAAACTACAAAACAATATCGAATTGCATACATGTGACGGTGAAGCAGAAATTGAGCAGCGACATTCTACAGAAGAGATCATATTACAATTAAAGCTTAAGCTGCACGGCTTACGCCCTACACCACCGACAGCACCGTCGACTTACGTCACGGCTTCACGTGAAAGCACACCGGAAACTACACCAAGAATTAATTTTCAACCGTTTCAGGAACGAGAAAGTTTCAATAACTTTGTTCAGAGATTAAAAACTTACATGAAGCTAAATAATTGTCACAATCCACAAATCCAGACCCTCACGCTGCTTAGTTTATTACCACCAGAATTACACCAGAAAGCTTACGACTTGTGCGCACCGAACGATCCTTGTGAACTAGAATTCGGCAGATTGGTTCAAATATTACAACACTATATAGATCCAAAACCGAGCATTTGGGCTAGTCAACATAAATTTATTTTGCGACTTCAAGGCCCTGACGAGACAGTCATGTCATACTCATCAGAGTTGAAACATTTAGCCCAAGATTGCGAGTTTACGTGTAATAATTGTAAGAAGTCGATCTGTGATAATTTTCTTACCTTACAATTTATAAGAGGATTAAATGACACCGATATTCGAACCAAAATACTACAGGAAACAATGGTGACTGATTTTTCTGAATTAATTAATAAAGCAACCACGATTGAACTAGCAAAATCTGACAGCACCTATATGTCAGCAGCTCACTCCTCAAACCAAGGTTTACTACGTAATATGAAAACTGTTCAAGCTGACAACAAAAACCGCAGTCAAAAACAAGAGTATAAACCTCTAACCATTAGGGACTTACGAGGCAAGTGTTTTCGTTGTGGCAGCAAAGACCATCAAGCAGGCAGGTGTCGCAACATTAAGGATACGTGCAGCAAATGCAAAAGAGTTGGGCACCTTGCTCGCGTCTGCTTACAACCAACACTCAACCAACTGGAGCCTGAGCACATGGAGCTGCAGGACACGGATATTACAAAAAACTCTTCAAATATAGTTGGTGACACCACCCCCTGGGATATGAATTTAATACGATCCAATAACACAGACAAATTTTTGATAAATGTACGCATCAATGACTCGAAACTGAAAATGGAAGTAGATACAGGAGCTGCTCTGTCATCTATCTCTCACAAAGATTTTAAAAACTTGAACACTGGATGCAAGATTTACAAAACTAACATAACGATGAGAACATATACAGGAGAAATCTTCGCACCACTCGGAGTGGCATTCGTTACGTGTAAATACAATGACCAAACACTTGAGGGAAAATTATACATTATCAAACAAGACGTTGACCCTATCTTCGGTCGGGCATGGATACGAGCAATCAACTTGGATCTGGCAAATATAAACGTAGTTAATGCTAAAGAACATCCGGATCTGGATAAGCTACTTTCTGAATACTCGAAGGTATTTCATGGCTCCCTTGGTTGCATACCTGATTACAAAGCTCATTTGACCCTAAGGGAAGAGGTATCACCAATTTTTGTTAAGCCTAGACGTATACCATATGCTCTTAAAAATAAAGTTGATGATGAAATAGTACGACTCTGCGAACAAGGGGTAATTACAAAAGTTGATAGCTCTGAGTGGGGAACACCAGTGGTTCCTATTGTCAAACCAAATGGCAGTATACGCTTATGTGCGGATTACAAAGTCACCTTAAATAAAGTGATACGGGATGAACAATACCCTATTCCGATCATAGAGGACATTCTGGTAGAGATGAACGGAGGTCAAATATTTTGCACACTTGATATCAGTCAAGCTTACCTAAACATGATGATGGACGATGAGAGCGCTATGATGCAAACATTAAGCACACACAGAGGAACATTTAAAGTAAATAGACTTATGTTTGGCGTCAAGGTTGCCCCGAATCTATGGCAAAAGTTTATGGATCGTTTGCTTCAAGGAGTAGCTGGAGTAAAATGTTTTTTCGATGATATAATAATACAAAGATATTCAGAAGAACAACTTCTTACAAGACTACGCTTGGTATTACAAAAATTACAAGAAAAAAATTTGAGACTCAATAAGGACAAATGTCATTTTTTTCAAGAAAGAATCGAATATTTGGGTCACACCATTGATAAAAATGGACTTCACAAAAATAGAAACAAGGTAAACGCTATTCTAGATACAAAACGCCCCAGCAACATCAACGAACTGCGGACATTTCTAGGAATGGCTAATTATTACAATAAGTTCATACCAAATTTAGCTTCAATATCAAGCTCTCTTAATAACCTACTCAAGAAGGACATTAAATACGAATGGACGCACAAATGTGATGAAAGTTTCAAGAAAATTAAACAGGAAAATTTTAATGCATTTTGACCCTGAGAAACCTTTGGTTCTCGCTACAGATGCTTCACCTTTTGGACTTGGAGCAGTTCTATCGCATCGATTATCAGACGGATCTGATCGACCTATTGCTTTTGCATCACGATCATTGACGAGTAGTGAAAAAAAGTACAGTCAGATAGACAAAGAAGCGACGTCCTTATTTTGGGGATTAAAGAAATTTTTTCACTACTGCTATGGAAGAAAATTCATACTTATTACAGACCATAAACCATTAACTACAATCTTCAATCCACACAAAACTTTACCGGCTATGAGCACAATGAGGCTTTTTCACTATGCACATTTCCTATCTGGTTTTAACTACACTATTGAATACAGAACATCGCATGATCATAGCAATGCAGATTATCTATCAAGATTTCCAGTAGAAACAGTAGCAAATAACCTAATTGACGTACATTGCGCATTTCAATTAAATCAGATGAACACAATTGCCGTCGACTGTATAAAAATCGCCGAAAAGACCCAACTCGATGATGAATATAACCGTTTATTGGAAGCTTTGAAAAACGGTACCTCAGTGAGAAGATACGGCTACAATGACAACGAATTGACCATACAAGACGGATGCATTATAAAAGGAACACGAGTGATGATTCCGGCAAGCCTGAGACAACAGGTTTTAGAAGAACTACACACAGGACATCTTGGAATAGTAAAAATGAAATTACTGGCACGTGGATACGTATTCTGGAGAAATTTGGATCAAGACATAGAAAACATAGTTAAAAGCTGTCGAGAATGTCGATTAAAGCAAAATGAACCTACAGGCGCAGTTCTTCATCATTGGGACTTACCATCAGGCCCATGGCAAAGGATCCATGTGGATTTTGCTGGGCCGATTAAGGGTTATTCCTTATTTATAATAGTGGATGCTTTTACAAAATGGGTGGAAATTATAGAAACGAAAACAACCACAAGCTCATGGTGTATCCGCCAACTGAAAGAGCTTTTCGTGACATTTGGATTCCCGCTTACTTTAGTATCAGACAACGGTCGGCAATTGGTTTCAAATGAATTTGAATCATTCCTCAGAGAAAGCGGGGTTGTTCACAAAACCACAGCCCCTTACCATCCGGCCACGAACGGACAGGCGGAGCGATACGTTCAAACAATTAAAAAAGCAATACATAGCATCAGTGCAGAGCCAGGCACTTTACAGGACAAACTGTTGGGTATTAAGGAACGCCTACGGAGGACGCCGAGCAGCAGCAAAAATAAAAGTCCATATGAGCTCATGTTTGGCAGGGAAATAAGAAACACCCTAAGTGTTCACTTCAAGGCGAGGACGAGGCATGAAACACGTCCGCCAACTGATGACGCAACGGTACGCTCATTTACTGTTGGGCAGAGAGTGCAAATACGCAGTTACACAAATGACCAAATTAAATGGGAATTCGGAACCGTTTTGAGGATATTAGGCCGATTGCATTATCAAATAGAAACTGATTCTGGTCAGATTTGCAAAAGACATGTTGATCAGATGCTGGGTACCCTAATACCAAGATAGCATCAGTAAACCTGAAACAACGTGACAACTAGACGATTTGGGACGGAGGTGCTATGTATGTGGCCTTCTTTGTTATATATTTACTTCGTTTTTGGATTATGTCATGTCATCATTCTGTCACTGTGAATTTCATTAAACCTATTGAATATAAAATGAGTGTAATTTTACATGATACATAATACATTATTTGTAATATAATTTTTGTGTAAACCACACTTTATAGAGATTTAAACCTGGGTTTTTAGTTAAACCGATTTTTGTAATAAGACTGAAAGTGTTGTGAGACCGATGAGCTTACTGTGCTGGGGTAGACGGTGTGTCTAGTTTCTTCTTACATTTGATTATTTTAGAGTTCCGTAGTTAACAACCCTTATTAATTACTAACATAGTTATAAAATTCTTGTTACTAACAACCTTGCCTTGTCTATGATCGACTTTTTTGTCTGAAATATAATATTCATTTTTATTTTATTTATTTTTACTACCCCCAGGTGACATAGGCTACTTTTTATCCCTTGTATTCCTACGGGAACGGGACTACGCGGGTGAAACCGCGAGGCGACCGCAAGGTACAGAATTTTCTAGTTTATATTTCAGACTTGCTTTCGCCAGCAACTCCGCCCGCATGGATTTAGTACTTCCCCCACTTCTCTTCCATTAGGGCCAAAATGCACACTATCTTTTTAAGTGCCTCTGTGTTATTCTGATGTATCACCTATATTACTGTAAAATTCCATAAAACTGGAAAACGCAAATGTAAAAGATTGACAAATCCATTCACCCTGTCCTTGAAAACTATCACGTTTTATATCAGTTAAATAACTTTAAGTGGTAGCTGTTACATTATCTAAATAATACTAACACATAATAAACGGCTCTCTTGTACAAAAATAGTGCGTCCATCTTCTTTAAACAAACTAGCTCTTTGATCCCATATCCGTCCACGCTTACAAAATCTGCCGGGTAAATTGCAACAATTTAGACAGTACCTAGAACTATAATAAAATTAATTTGCCTTGTAAATCATGTTGATATAACTGGGTTAAAGTCAGCAAAAACGTCGCGTCGTCTTGCTCCGTTGAAAATGGCCGGGTAACCGGGTAGGCGGGAAACCGGGTAGCACGGATAACCCGGCGCGCATTGGTAATTAACTTAAGAATTTCCGAGGCGTGGATCTAGATTTCGTCGTCGCTGCTTTCCTCTTAGAGGAATGACAATGAATTGTGTGATATACGGATGTAAAAGTGGACGAGTATCTAGTTATTTAAATCAAAAGACCATTCGAATGTTCAGATCAAATAAAAAGTCAAGATGGAACATTACAAACAACAAGCTGACGCCGGTTTAAACTACACCTTGCCGTATACGTTGCCTTTGCTCGCCTGACAAGCTAAGGCGTAGTTTCGTTGTATGTGTGTGCGTGTAAAAAACCGGCGTCACCTTGTTGTTTGCAACGTTCCATCTTGTATTTTTATTTGATCTGAGTTCGAATGTAATATAAACTACTCATGAGAATTTTAATTTAATTTTCTTTTACATGACTAAAACTTAATTTTGATGGCAATAATAATTCTCAACGTTATAATTATGAATTCGGAGTGGTATAAAAAGTTTGGGTTTATTATATAGTTATGGGTTCCTAATTGTATCATGTGTAACATTCAATTTTTAAGAGAAGATGGTTGGAATAGAGACGACAATTTAAATAGGTGCTTTCTTTCTCTTAAAAAAATACTACGTTGCCGAGGACACTAGGACATTCCCCTTTGTCATGGGTGCATTTACAAACATATAAGCTAACATACACAAACAACCAGACCCGGAAATATTATCTATAGGTCATACATACAATAATTTGTTCCGTGCGGGCGTCGAACTCGTGTCACGCAGCGCAGGAGCCGATCGCTCAACCGTGTCGTCAAACTAAATTACGACGATAAAGTGCGTTGAAATATCATGTGACGTCACGGTGTGCTGCACTTTATACTGCCAAAATGACGTCACAAGCCATCACTCTTGAACTTTATGCAGTTTATCTTTGTCAGTTTTTATTTATTTGATGAAGCAAAAAATACGGGTCCAATATTATTTTATAATTATCATTTTTCTGCCCAGGAAACATTCGTATTGTTTGTTATTCTATCATACCGTGTGTTCAATGTTTTACATTTTTCTCCTCGACGAAATATTTGAATCATACGATTATACACATTCAGGTTTTTATTTTAATGTTGGCTTATTTGTTTTTTACTAGGGTTTGGAAACTTGGGTAGGGGTAGGGTTGTTTGGTTGGAGTTTGTTTGGTTTGAATAATATTGTATCGTCATTAGTCTTTGAATGTTACCACTGCTGGGACAGAGAGAGCTCCTTTCTATGGGAGGGGATGGGCCATAAACCACCACGCGGGTCCAGTGCGGGTTGGTGGATGTCACATATATATCTTCGGATTTTTGGTTCTAGGACATGCCGGTTTCCTCACGATGTTTTCCTTCACCGAATAATATTGACTAGATAGGGATAAAAGGTTAAAGTATGAAAAAAGATGAATGTATCTTGTGAAATATGATTAAGACAAGGAAAAATTACGGCTGATGAATGAAAGAGATATATTGAACTAACCCCTAATTAATAGGGATAATAGTAGGAAGATGATGATAAATTAATTACTATTAAACACGCAAATATATTCGTATAAAAATGAATAGACATAATAACGAGAACTCTGTGTAGAAGTAATATTGTAGATGGATAAAAAACTTCTTAATTTTTCCTAAGCCGCATGCAGATCGTCCTGACACCGACATCAAAATGAAAAGCTTGAAACCTGATGTTTCAATAGTCTGATAACTTTTAACTGAGGAATTAAAATGGCGGTTTGACAGGTTTTGTTTAGAAAATATGTCAAACCGCCATTTTATAGACTATTGAAGAATCGGCCCTAAGTGTTAAAATCTATTCTTAGAACTAGTCATTAGTCTAGTTCGAAGAATAGATTTTCAAGACATGGCCTGTCAAAATACTAGAAATAGGGAACAGGAAGAAATTCCTAGGGTAGGCCAAAGTCAAAAAAAAATACTAGATATAATACACTCTCGTTATTGGCAACCACAGAGCATTGAAAGGAATCTTCATATCACTCCCGCATTAAAGACGTCTCGGCGGTAACTTCTTGAGACGACATTGTCCAAACATTCCATACTAACCAAGCGTGTCGGTGAGTATTTTATTTATCTAAACCAATATTATAAAGAGTAAAGATTTTTTTGTTTGTTTGTTTGTACCGAATAGGCTCTGAAACTACTGGGCCGATTTAAAAAATAAATTCACCAAAGCTATATTATTCCTGAGTCACATAGGCTATTTTTAAACGGAACGGATAATTGCTAATGGCGCGTTTAGTCGCTCCGGGCGGCTATTCCGTGCTCTGTGTTGGCAAGTTGGCAATACTGTATTTTCTAACTAGATTTTTCTTGAACGAGATTTTATTTAAAGTAAGTGTGGGCGTTTATTAACACTGCCCGTGGGTCTTTTTAACCGAATGAAGTGCCTTCTATCTCGTTTCTGAGTCAAAATTGATTTGAGGTAGAAAACATTACCTAAACTGGTTCAATCTTGTTAGAAAGTCTTTATAGTTGAAAGAACAGTAAAAATATCCGGTCTTTTGGTAAGTTTTTAGGATTTTCTGAAAACATAATAATTCCATTTACACAGTAGTTTTAGCAGGGAGGCAACGGCCAAAGTAAAAATGCATGGCCTGTATTAGGAGTGATATGAAAGAAAAGGGAGTCGGTGATAGCGTGGCGGCGGAAAGGACGGTTTGGAAGAAGAAAACGTGTTGCGCCGACCACAAGTAACATAGGACAAGGATAGGAAGATGATGATGACAGAGCAGCAGCTTTATCCTAAGGCCAAAGAGGTCTTGGAATTGGTATAGAAAACCATCTAGCATTGATACTATTCTTAACTTTATTGAAGACTAGCACTTTTAATGGTTAATAATACAAATATTTTTTCTCCCATCACAGACAGATAAGTTTATATTAGTACCTAATATCCAAGCCCCAAGCCCCTCTTGGAGAATTACCTGATGCAATTGATACGATTTATAAAGACCTGGCTCGAGTGACTGAAGCTCTGAATTTGGGCTGAAGATCAATCCGACGAAGACTCAAGTGACTGTAGTTGATAGTTCTCGGACTGTCTCTAAGATTGATTGGTCGACACATCCCCAGGTTTCTTTTCACAACACCAGTATTCCTATAACTCACACTGTGAAGAACTTGGGGATTTAAATCGACAGCACTCTTTCCTGGCCAAATAACTGCAGGAAGTCAGTCGTAAACTGTTTGCATCTGCGAGCTCCCTGAGACGATTTCGTAATTTTCTTTCCATAACCATTAAAATTGCAATTGAACTATCTCTTCTTCTTCCTATCCTGGGCTTTGCTGATGCCAGCTATCTTGATCTCACCCAAGACCAATTGAACAAGCTAGAGCGACTTCAAAATCTCTGTATCAGGTTCATATTTGGCTTGTTAAAGTATGATCACGTTTCTGAATTCCGTAATGAGGCAAATGGTTTCCTATGCGCCTTCGCCGGAATGCCCACATACTTTCTTTGCTTTATGATGTGCTCTTTAATCCTTTTACTCCTTTTTTATCTTAAAGAACGCTTTCAGCTCTTCTTTGACACACATTCTAGGTCCTTGAATTCATCGGATAATCTAAAATTGAGTATTCGTATGCATTCCACTTCCTTCTTTGACAAATGTTTTAAGTATTATGTAGTATTGTGTATATATATTTTGTTTTGTTATGTGTAAATAATATTATTTATGATATTTGGTACACTGACAGCCTTATTCATCTCCTCTTGTTCAGTCCATCCAAAGGTTGTCTGTAAGAGATTGCCTAGTGCGATAAGACCACCCAATGTACACTTGTTATATAAATAATAATATAGTTACTTTGAAAAAGAAGTTAGATAGTAGAGTAAAATACATTAAAAATGTATTTATATACTCGAATAACGTTGATTGTTTTTCCTCTGGCACATTACTAACCCAGCGGGCAAGCCACATACAATTGGCCGTGGGAAAAACAACTGGACCTTAGGTCGACACCAGCGGCCTTAAGGGTCAGCCTTTGACTCTTGTTTATGGTCATTACGAAGAAAGCGGCTACCACAAATTCTATGCGCTTAAACTGAAAAAGGATGTGGTTGGGGATGACATGTATGCACGGAATAAAAACAGTTTCACTTAAGCCACACCCTCTGAGAATTTTGGTTTCGATATAAAAGTAATATCCTCTGTGAGAGGGGAAATGGTCCTTAATCCACCACGCGGGCGCAATGCGGGTTGGTGGATGTTCTTCACCGTTTTTAGAGCATAGAGCAGCATTGAAGAAATAATATACACAAAGTAAAGCACTTCCCTGGGTTCGAACCCACGACCTAAGACACTTAAGTCGGGGCCATTACCTTCACTACCGTACTCGGGTACTACCGTATAGTAATCATAACTTACTACTAGAATCTTTCCTCAGAACAGCCTTCCACCTATTACTATAAAAAGTCAAATTGCTAGCAATAAAAATTCTATTGCCAGTCACTTAAGACTGAAAGTCCCACTCACAGAAAATCTGGTCGTCATAAACATTAAAAGGTCGTAAGTCACCATTCTTCTTTAAAGTAAACATTTTAAACTTAACTACATATAATAATAAAGTGTCGTCTGTCGTGCAGTAAAATAAAACAGCGGACAACATTATAAGGCATTTTACACCGCGGCTGACCCTAATTCAATTTTATTGGAAAGATTTGTTGATATTGCTTGTACCAGCAACGCGGTGACGTATTAAAATAAGATCAGAAGGCAAAAGTTATAATAATCTCACCACGTAAAATGGTATAACAGGAACAAGTCATCATCATAATTTTTTTGAAGGGTCTCTCGCAATTCTATCGAATTGATTGGCTTCTGCTTAACCGGGCGATCCTGTGGAGACTAATCTAGTAAACTTGAGCTTCCAGCCAGGGCACAAAGGCCTCTCCAATCGCTATTTGTTAAAATTTTCGGCAACTCTTATCTAGCTGCTACCACCCAACGTGTGAACATCGTCGCTACACCTAGCCTGAGGTGGAGAGGTGAGAAGATGTCACCTTACGTTTACCAATTCGCGGTCTCCACTCAAGAACAAGTCTTCCCCAACGGTCATCGATTCTTTATGTCACGGCTAATAATTATGCCCTGCTCGCTGCCACTTAAGTTTGGCAATCCTTCGGGCTATGTCGGTAACCCTGGTTTAATTGCAAGGTTTTAATAACAGGATCCAAACCATCAAATATTTGGCAATTTGCACTGTGGAGCAATTTTAAGAATGCCTCACAGGAGTTACTGTTATCGGGGTTGCGGATAAATTGCGGTCCTAACACAAGAAAGAACACGGGGGGGGGGTTTTAGTCAGTAAAAGTCTTGTAAGGTTAATTTTCTTACTCACCAACTTACCCAGTGGTAGTAAATGCATGAGACTAATAGGGATGGTTTCGCATGAGGTATTTTCATTTTTGATGGAATCTTCTCACAAATACAATCTGTCACTGAAGGTTATTGATGAATATTATTAAATAAGCGGAACTTCGTTCAGGGAGTTGCGTGGTATCTTCTCGTCCAATTTACCGCAGTGTCTCAAGACAAAAGTCTATGACCAGTGTGTGTTGCCAGTGATCACCTATGGGACCGAGACGTGGTCGCTCACAATGGGCCTTATCAGAAAGCTTAAAGTCATCCAAAAGGCAATGGAGAGGGCTATGATCGGTATATCCTTGCCTGATCACGTCAAAATTGATGATATCCGCAGGAGAACCAAAGTTACCGACATAGCCCGAATAATTTCCAAACTTAAGTGGCAGTGGGCAGGGCACATTGCTCGCAGAATGGATGGCCTATAGGGCCGAAATGTTCTGGAATGGCGACCGCAAACCGGAAGACGATACGTTGGAAGGCGTCCCACTGGATGGACCGATGACCTGGTTAAGGTTGCGGGAAGGCGCTGGATGCGAGACGCACGGGATCGGTCAATGGGGCGAAGCCTGGGAGAGGCCTATGTCGAGCAGTGGACGTCTTTCTGCTGAAATGATGATGAAGCAGAACTTACATTAGAAGGGATACATATACCATTGAGATTGAACACTGCAGATATGCTGTCTCAAACAGCATCGTTCAGCCTGTGCAGTTGTATATATGCATCCACTACACCATGTGGACAGCTGTATTTGGATCCTGCTGCATATGTCTTGGGATGTGATTTTCTCAAGTCATCATCCTAATTACATGTTGTTAAATATGTTAGATTGAGATGACCATATTTATGTGATAAAAATTAAATAAATGTCCTAAGGACCCAAAAAGAAGAGACAAGACGACATTCCATACGCACATGGTAGATACAATGAATCAATATTCAGATGAATTAAATTTATACTCACAGCGCACATTATTTCCTCATATCATTGAAACATATCATTCTCACCCTTTTATCTCTAGAGTCATTAACTTTAATCAAGATTCTTAGAATCTATTGATATTAGGTGTAGTTGCATCAAGATGCACATTGAAAAAGGACGTACCTTTGTAATATAACGAACTGAACCCTCTACAGCCATTATTTCACATGGCACCATTGTGCATCTGCGTTAGGCAGTCGTAACATTTTATTTAAAGTGATAGAGCCGCGCTTAGTTCGGGGGCTAGTCCGGCAATATGCGTTCAAATTGATAACTATTAGAGGATATTGTTTTAGAGAATAGATGTCGCAGATAGTGAGGGTTTTGTGGGGGTATTATATTTTTTTCATGGGTTTTCGTTGATGGTTATTTCGGAGGATCTTAGATGATGGGGAAAGTAAAAGATTATTGAGGTTTAGGAATGTTCCGCAGCCACTAAAAAAAGTGATGGGCAGAAAAGTGGCACATATGTTGGGTCATTTGGTCCCCTTCATGATGGTTGAGCTGAGTGGTACCAATCCATGCGTCATGTTCGTGAACCGGCGCCATCAGTTTGGATGGGTCATAACTTTGTTACCTCGGCCTGTTTTTAATTAATTATTTTATTTTGAGGTGCTTTATTTTACTCTAGACTCTTTTACGTGCTCGTCCTTTTACATCGTTCTCAAAAATATTTCATTTGCCAACAAGAATGATTTAACCAAATACTTGTTATTAAAACATATTAATGGAAAAGAGTGTCCGTGGAGTTTCATGCACATTCTTCTTCATAGAGACCTAATGACGCTTGCGAATGTGCAACTAGATTCATCATATTTTTTTGTTTTACAATAAAAAAAATACCTAGAAGGTTTATTTGAAATAAACTGTTTTGATTTTGTTCGTATATAACATACATAACATAACATCACAACCGTATTCTCCTAAGGATTAAGCAGAGGTGCATCTAATAGTACCTACACCCAAATTTTTTACCTGCCATTTAATAGTGGACGAGTCTATTGCCATGAACCAGCCACAAAAACAGACTCCGGGCCGCTATTGGGAAATTCCAGATGTAAAAACCCTATGCCCGACCCAACTTTCGAACCCGGGACCTAACTCTCAGCAGTAGGACTTGCGATCACTAGACTAACGAGGAAGTTCAAGCAGGTTCGAGGCAGTTGAAATGTTCATAGAACGTAAATTTTAACTAGTTAGCTAACGATCACATCGTTAATGTCCTAATCGCTTGACAGGCTAATTAATGGACACAGTTATTGAAATTACATTCAGGTAGGAGGATATTGCTGTCCAATAATGATAATCTTCTTGAAAACCATTAATCGCATTTTACAGACTCAACCAGCAACTATGCTTTTAGAAACAAAATATCAGTAGAATAGAATATACTTTATTGTACACCAAAAATTACACATATATTTTACAGCATCTTAATACTTTGGGTCCAAAGGCGGTCTTATCCCTGACAGCGATATTTACCAGACAACCTTTGGATGGACTAAAGAACTAAAGATAGAACAGGGGGTAGCCTACAGTAGCCCGAAAATCTAAAAACAAAGAGTTATAATACTCACGACGGATCTTTGTGTCTTTGAATTGCCTGCAAGACCCTGCGCAGTAGCTATTTTTGTGTCAAAGTTGAAGATGGAGATAGCTTCGTATAACTGTCTCTTTCACTCGCTTACGTTTGTCGCATCGTCCTATCTCGCTTACTCTATACAGTATACTCGATTACAAACTGTTTCTTGCGCAACGGTTGGCAGAGCCAACTTCAGAGACACAAATATCCACTGTGACTATTATATTGTGCTATCCATTAGCTGCAGCTAATGGATAACACAATACCTCCACAATAGTCTGTATTTTACATCAATGTAAAATACTGGTTTTCATTTGCATTCAGTTCGAATGCAGCCGATAGCAACATAGTTGGAAAAAGGCTAGGCATTTGATGATTCCGGGCACGGTTGCTTCGATGAGTACCTGAAGAGGTTTGAGACCACGGCAAATTGCCACCACTGCGGCAGCAACCTTGACTCTGCACAGCGTGTGCTTGAGAAGTGCCATGCGTGGGTCTCCGAGCGGGCGAGACCTGTCTCTGCCAGCAGTTCTGAAGGCCATGCTGGCAGAGACAGAAAACTGGAAGGAAATGGCCTCCTTCTGTGAGAGCATGATGGTACAGAAGGAGGCTGCCGAGCGGGATCGTGAGAGGGCCGATCCCACTCGGAGAAGAAGACTTCGTTGCGGCAACCGTCTCGATGCCTAAAACGCCGAAACCCCGCCTGCATCACAGGCAGGCGGGACTTCGGGGTCATGGGTGGTCAGATTGGGGACTCTGTCCGCCCACCAAGTGACTTCAGGAAAGACGGTAGCACATTGATCACGTGCTGCCGTACACAGCGAGGCTCAGGGGAGATGTTTTATTAATCTCCCCAGGGATCTGCCCTAACAGGCGTTGCACAGAGGGGGTTTCGGTGGTCTGTTGAGAGGTCACGAAGTCCCTTCTACCTGCTGATGGTGATCACAGGGGTGGTTTTAGTGAGATAAAAACCTCACACTCTCTTTTCTTTTCCCCAAAATTCCAGGCGCCTTTTGAAGTTTACCCCCGGTAAGCAAAAAATAAGGCATGATGATTTCTGTACTACTTGACGTTACAAACATGTGTAAAGTAGTACTTGTAAGGTCTCACGGTCTCTTATATGTTCTCTCAAGCTACTTAATTCCTGACAGACCCTCAACAGCACTTTGAAATCAAATTCGAGACCTAACCAGGCGGTAATGGGCTAATTGCGGTGAGGTAGTACTTAGCATGTTACGAACCAGTTACCAACCTCCAACAAATTACTAGCGTATGATGCAATCGTTTCTGCATTTTTCATTTAAAAATATGATCGTAATGCGGCTTGGTGGTTACAGGGAAAATAATGAAATGAAAATAATTTTAAAAGGTACGTTTGAATTACAAAAAGAAATGGTTTTTAAACATTAACTGCTAGCTATCTTTTTAACTAGCTGTCCCACGCGGCTTCGCTCACGTCAACTGGCTACCTACCTACCCGTCTACCCTACCTACCCTACATACATGATTGTTGCGTAACTTAAACCGTTTACGCAGCGCACGCAACGGAAGCCCTCAAAAAGTTAATTAACAAATCAAAAAACTCGTCTGCTTAAAAGCGAACTAAAAAGACATAATAAACAAAAAGAAAATCATGCTGTGCAGTCGGAGGATATATATTCGCGAGCTGGCTTACCAAAACCAGAAGTATCCTATAACCTTGCTCGATAAATGGACTATCCAACACAAAAATAATGTTTTAGTTTTAACCAGTAGTTCCTGAGATAAGCGTGTTCAAACAAACAAACAAAATCTTCAGCTTTATAATATTAGTATAGATTTATCTTTACCTGGCTACGTTTAAATCATCAGTTTTATTTTAGGAAACTATTTATCTCATATTTTCTTGTTACTCGTAGTATCACTTTTAAACAAAATATTTCTATACAGATAGTCATGGTCCAATCTAATCTTTAAAATAAAAAAACTATTTCCAGTTACTATTTATTCTAAAAATAATGGCCATTAGAATTAAATTGAAATTAATAACGAAAGAACAATTCAAAAAAAAGCTCAGTACCTACTACGGTTATAATTAAGCCTATCGTCCACGGCTGCGACAATGCTAGGTGGAGTATCGCGCGGTTCCACTTCTGGCACAAAGCGGGGCCACTTGTGGCACTTCAGCGTAAAGGTATAGTTATAACGTAGTAGGTAAGTGTGTGCGTTTTCAGACGGGTGTTAGCGCAGTATTCTTTAGTGCTAGTGTTATTTGAGTTTACGGGAGTAAGGTTCTAGTGATGTTTGTTAAAAATCAGCCAAAAATTGGTGTCTGTTATTGTATATAAATAAGAAGGTAAGGTAGGTATGTAGGTAGGGTAGATAGGTAGGTTAGGGTAGGCAGTTGACGGGAGGGGTGCGGGTCAGGTAACCTCCACGTTGGCCTAGTTGGTTGCTGGTCTCTTTCGGATACGTCCGGGGGGAAGAGCAACCCGCTGGGCTGGTGCACCCCGGGCACCGTCAATAACTTCCCATTCGTGGGTTCTTGTTGGCGGTGGCGAATACCTGACAGGGGGGGATGTCGCTCTGGGTGTTCCCCTGATTAGCAGGGGACACTCCAGACGCGACATAGGGGTGGGGCTAGGTTGGGTAGGTAGGTTTTGGGTAGGTTAGGTAGGTTTGCGGTGGGGCTCACTTTCGGGCCTCTGGGCGGGCCGCCCACCCCTGCGGGGGGGTCTCCCGGGTGCATTGACCAGCTCTGCACCCTGCTCTGCCCGGCTCTGCAACCGGGCTCTGCCCGCTCTGCACCTGGCTTTGCCCGCTCTGCACCTGGCTCTGCACTCGGCGCTCGTGCGGTTTGAGCTCCCCGAGTGCACTGACCAGCTCTGCACCCTGCACTGACCAGCTCTGCACCCTGCTTTCTCTCTTGCGGGTTGGGGCGGCCGCCGCCCGGGGGCGGGAAGTGGGCCCACGAGGTGGTGTTGACTTGTCGTTGCCGGCCCTCCTTTGGCGTGGGATGGTCGGCAGGGACAAGTCGATGGAAGGAGGAGGCGGCGGAGCGTCGTTCGCGACGCTCCGCCGCAGACGCGGAGGGCGGCATCTGTCCTTTGCGGGCCAGATGCCGCAACGGAGGGGACTGTAAAGGTCCAGCGCGGTGGAGGGTACGGTGCAGCACACCGTCTAGGTGTGCCCAGCGGGGGCGTAGCTGCGCCGTGCCCTGAGGAGATGTCGGGCGGGACCTCTCGCTTCCCGGTGTGGTGAATTCCATGCTGGGAGGTGGGGGGTCCTGGGCGGCGGTTGTTCCCCTTTTGCGAGGACGCCAAGTCGCAAAAGGGGGTGGCGGAGAGGGGGTGGAAGGGGGCGGTCGTACGATCGTTTCCTTCCACCTCCTGGTGGTGACTAGCGGGCGACGGGTGTGGGGGCCGCCTTAGCCTGCATTGCACTAGTCACCACCCTTGCGGGCGGGAACGGCCGAGCACTCGCGGTCGTTCCCAGGCCCCTCCACTGAGGGAGGGGCGTGAAGGGCCTGCCCTAAAAGGCGGGCGGTCGTTGGCGGAGGACTGGAGGTAAAGGCTGTGCCGGTTTCCCAGTCCTCCTCCATTCAGACGATGCGGGAGTGCCGCTGGGTTATTTTAGTGGGTATACCGGGCTGGGGGGCCCGGGGAGTCCCACATAGCCCCCCATTCCCCCAATGGGTGGGTATGCGTAATGCATTTTTTCCCAGCGTGATCAAAAAAAAAAAAAAGGCAGTTGACGGGAGTGAAGCCGCGGGCACAACTAGTAATAAAATAAATTATTATGATTGTGCGTATTGAGTCTCACGCGGTCCGGAACCTGAAAAGCGGAGCCTAATAACGCAGTATGTGTGCTTGTGGTAATTAGTGTTAGAGTATTGTGTAGTTTACAGGCGTACGATTGTAGTATTAATGGCTGAATTAAATGTATGTGCTATTTGCTGGTTATCTATTGTACAAAGCTGGACTTGTTATACTGACTGTGATATAGAATAGTTTCTATGGAAAACTGCCATCGTATATCGTTGTTCAAGAATGTTGCATTGTCTCGTCGTACATGTCTGTGGGAGCCTTAAAGCTATGCAGTGTTTATCGTTAAATATTAGTGGAAATCGGTTAGGTACTTGCTTGACGGAGAGATATGCCCGAGGTATTTTTTTTTAACTTAGTCGAAAGTGGGCTCTGTTACTCATTTTAAGCTATTTTTATCTTCACTAGACCCAAGAGGGATTATAGGATTATGATAAAATAATATTCCAGACAAATACAAAAAGTTAGTATCAATTTCTACAAAGGGGACATTGCAAATACTGAAAACACGATATTTTCAGCAAAACCATACAAAAAGTAGAAAAATATACTTTCTGTTTTTAGCTTGAAACTAAAATATAACTGGAAAAATATGTAAATGTGTAACTTTACGCCCTTTGTGAAATTTATATGTACAACAGAATGAAAGTTGGACAAAAAGGGAACGCCAACATCAAGGCATCTCATATTCAACACATATTGTAGTTTTAAGCACTAGAGGATAGGGCTGTACCACCCCTTTTTCTGTACGAAGATATAAATAATGCTCGTATTGGTACAAACACAAACAAGACCACAGATAAAGACATTTTTCTCGCAATTTTAATAGTAAGTAATTATAATTTCACAAAAAGACAAAGTAGAACGTTACAGCATACCAGTATTTTTTTTAAAGAGTATGTGGAGTTGCTTTTCCGTGCTTCTCCATAACAAGCTACTTTTACGAATGGACGGTAGAATCAATTATGTTTACTTTTAATTTTTAATTTTTGACGTTCAAAAGTGCCGCTTAATGGCCTAATTGAAATAAAGAATGTTCACTTTGACTTTCAATATTCCCCAAAGCCCCCGAAGGGTTATACTGAGGAGTACACCCACATTAAAAAGAACACTCCCATTTGAATATTTTATGTCGTGGAAAATACTTATTCATCGGTTCATTGTGGAAAAACCTCTATAAAGTTATGTACAGGAGCAAACAACAGATTAAGGTACAATCTGTTGTTTGCTCTTGAACATAACTTTGAACAAAGGGCGGTAACCTAGAAATCAGAAAAAAAAATAGAGATAAACAGATAAGATAATTAGATTATAATTCAAATTAAAGTGAGGTTTGAGACCAATAAAAAAGACAACATCACGGAGTCATCATTAAATCGGCAGCGATAATTATTAAATGAGTAAGTGTAGGTAAGTATTTATAGCCAAGTATTAGGTGACTTAAGGTTGCCGAGAAGGACATACCACTCAACTGTGTCATCATTCATTCCTCACAACCCCGCCACACAAAATTCAGGTTTAGATTTAAAAATAACCATTTCAAAAGCATGTGAACGGTGAAAAACCGTTCACAAATAACCGCCAGCATTAATTCAGCGCACACATTGCGTAGCGTTCCCACCTTTTAGGGGTAAGGTCAAAATTAACGCAGGATGAAAAGTAAATTGCAAATCGATGTTAGGAGTAGAATGCATTAATCATACCTTTAAGAGTGGAAGACTGGATTCAAAGTTTCGAAAAGGTGGGGAAATGTGGGTGATTAATGATTTTGGATTGAACGATTTTGGGTTAATTAATTGGTTTAGTGCGTGGTATTATTAATGATAAATGATTTTATTTCTGTAAGTTGGTTTGTACCTTTACATGTCGATTACATTTTTAAAAGTATATGAGGTCGGCGTTTCCTATCTAACTACTCTGAGAAGAAAGGCCGAAAGAAACTCAGAGGTCTCTTTTAAAGTCCAGACAAAATCTTGTTTAGATCATGTGAAGACCGTGTAGATTGGTGACTGAAATGGTTTTTGAGGCAAGAACGGCCAGATTGAGTGGAGCTGTCCAGTCAGTGCACGCATTTGTCAATAACCGTGCAGCTCAACTCAGAATTTAAGGAGCTTAACGATTGGACGAACAATACCAAAGAAAGGACATTCGGTTATGCGGCATGAATTACTCAAACTGCCAGACCATGATCAAAAACTAACTGAGAATAATAAAAAAATGATCTGCATAGTCTTCATATTCACAATAATTAAAATAAAATAATATAATAATTCAAAAAGAAAATATTCATATCATTGAAAGAATACCAAAAAAAAAACTAAATTCAGGATGCAAATATAAAAATAATAATTAATTGGAGCAGCTTAATCCCAATCCTTTTTGTCCTCAACGTAATCTTTAACGGCATAAAACGGTTTCTGGCACAACTAACGTTTAATGAATGATTTCAATTTATTAAGGCTTAGATCTTGTACGTGGCGTGGACGCTTATTATAAAAGCGTATACATTGAAATCTAAACGAGTAATTTATTATGTCCTGATTTTATAGGTTTTGTAGTGGTGATAGCGTACCGGAAGGTGTAACGGTGGACAGATTGAAAAATTTACGGGATACGAAAAGAACAGAACCGATATATGTGGCTGCAATTTGAGGGGAGGGGCGGTACTCTGGGGCGATGTCCATAATGATGACGGTATTGAGAATTAGGGAAATTACAAAAAAAATATCTGGTCTTAGGTTGCTATGATTCTTACCAACATTAAAGTGAATTGAAGCTTGTTTATTTAAAAAAACCAATCTTTATAAAAACAAAAAACTCGACTGCAAAAAAATGCCATGCAGCGGTGACAAACGAAATTTTAGAAGGTTTTTCTATATTTTTTTTGTTTGTCGACGCCTGCGGCACCTAATAATTTTTAATGTCTATTTTGTTATATTTAATTATTTACTTAAATAAATATGTTACAAAAAATATATATTTATCATGGTGCATTCTAGATTACTTCACAGAATTTAATAAATTATACCTAGTACTTGTTTTACTCTTTTCAGTTAGTTATTCTGTAGCAGTCGGGTTTTTTGTTTTTATAATAATTTATTTTATTTCAGACTGTTTGATTTTATTCATGAACGAGTTCTCCAAATAAGTTATGTGGTAAAAGATATTATGAATACTTAATGATATGGTTTTAGTGAATAAAAAATGTATGTGACTGTTTGACTTATTTTTGGAATGGTCTATTTAGTAGCTTTCATTTGATTTAAAAGCGCCATATTTAAAATGATATATCATAATCCGTCAAGCCGTTTGGGCTGTAGAGCGTGGCAAAGAAATGGACATAATTACATTCATACATACGCTCGCAAAACATTACCCGCCCGCAGTCGGATAAAAATAGAAATACTGTTTTTGGAATTTCCGTCCCCTCTTTGAAACCGTTTTCTTTACCAATAAATGAATCCACCATTTCTCCAAAGTATTGTGTGAATTCATCGTTTCCATTTTTTGCCTATCTAATATATTCATACGGGACCCGTATTCACAACAAATTGACAACCCCTACCGAACGTTTTCAGTACATCATATTATACAGACTGTATTATGGAGAGCGATGATGTTATAATTAGAGAAGGCGTTTTTAAAAAAACGTTACAGACCAACGATGTTACGTTACAGATCAACGAACGTTAATGACGTTGGTGAAATGTTGAATAACGGATAGGTGACATCAATATAAACGCGATCACAGGTACCGCATAATGCCGAGTTGCTGACCATCATAATTGACAACGACAGAGATCAATAACAATATAGCCATGGCTAACGAACGAACAAGTGCGTCTGAGACCGAACAACGCACAGAACATAAGAACAGAAAACAAAATGTATCAAACTTCAACACAACAACATTAAGTTTAGCTGGATGTCCAAGACCGTTGTTGGAAACAACGATTATGACGACTAGTGATTGTATCGAAACAACGATGAACATCGTTGATGAAAAATAACAAGAATTCACATCTCTAATAATAAGATTATTCATTTTCATGGAAAAGTTATTAACTTATCTAGAGAAGGATAAAGATTAAGTTTCAATTACTTTAAAGGAGACTGTTAAATGTATTTTAAGTTAGTGGCTGGCAAAAGTTAAATAACTATAAGAGAAAATTTTAAAAGCTTTAAATTTTTTTTGAAGAATATTTTTCACAAAAAAGTCAAAGTCAAATATATTTATTTCAACTCGGCTATTAAGCGGTAGTTTTGAACGTCAACAATTAAAATTTACAAGTAATAAAAAATGAATAAAAAAATTGAAATTTTTGATTTGATTTGATTGAGATTTTAATTGATTTTATAAATGCGGGTTGATGGCCTTTTTAGTGATGTGAGCATGTCCTATAAGAACTAGTGAACTTGAACTATACCGAATACTTAAATTAATAAAAATCTTTCCAGACTCCAGTAAGCTTATTTGTAAATGTAAGAAGTTCGTACCTCTAAAAAGTTCACTAACGCTTTCAACAATAAAGATGTGGCTGAATGTGTTTGCTTTCGATCTCGTCTACTAGAAAAAAGCTTAAGTATATTAGATAGTAGCTTTTCGGGAAGCGTAGTGGCCGTAGTAGGCCATAGGAGCCATAATATTTTTCGGAATAATAAGTGTCTTTCAACCAATCAGAAAGGAGATAGCTCAATAAGTTAATATTAAATATTTTCAAGTGTAGCTAACTGAATTAAACAGTTATTTTCCTCTCGTCTCGTCACGTATGCACCGTTGAAACTTCACTGACGCTATGGAAAAGAAAGAAAGAAAGAAGAAGTATTTAATTACCACAAAATGACATTATACAAAAATTACATTAAAAGAACAAGAACAGTGGTAGTAGAACTATGCGCTACTATCTATGGCACTTAAAGATAGTGTGCCTTTCAATCAGTAAACGTATTTCCGAAACATAACCAGTAGTTTCAGAGATAACAACAAACAAGAAATATTAGTTTCGAAGAGTGTGACAATTATACAGAGGTTTTCCTTCACACTTTCGCTTTTTATACCTGCTACTCCTGGGGCATACAATCATCTCCGAGCTTCAAAGGGGAAAAATATAAAATGATTATTTCCAACCAATTTGACACGCTAGGAGGAGAAATAAATAATTTCCTGCCACGCTGCACCACTGTGTAGACGCCCTAACACCACCAATGCCATTTACTCCAGCGGTTATTAAATGTGAAGAGTCCTTAAGAATATTTCATTTGAGGAGATAGAAATTATTCAATATTTGAGAGTGCCGATAAAATGGCTCAGAATTTTATTATATTTTAAAGCAGTAATTTGTCTTCCATTCGATAATTTTAACGAGACATTTTTGATGGTACCTATGACGTACCTATTATCTTACGATGATATTAATTTATTGTGGAAATTAATTAATGTGAGGTTATTTTAATTAGTTAATGTTTGTTGAGGGTTTCGTAAATTGATAAATAATGATTGCATACACCTACTTTTGATAAATTTTATTATAAGTATGGTTTACACCATTTTGTCGTAAGAGTAGATCACAGTTCATATGAAGTAAACAATAATATTCAGCATCTGACAGTCTGGCTTGGTTTTAAGTGTTTTCCTTAGGTAAGATAAAAATGCACTGTTGTTAGTTTTGAATTCTGCTAGGTTTTAGAGTAGCGACCGCTTAACATAAGACACAGCGTTTTAAGGTGAGCGACTTGAAGTCGACTTACATAGTCCATCAGACCTGGTGAGGGCCACTGGATGCGAGACGCAAATGACCGTTCGATGCGGCGAAGCTTGAGGGAGGCCTCAGTCCAGCTGTGGACGTGTTCCAGCTGAAATGGTGATGGTATTTTGGCTACTATCTATCTATATATATAAAAGCAAAAGGTCACTCACTCATCACGAAATATCGAAAACCGCATGACGTATAAAGATGAGATTTGGAAGGGCAGTTCCTCAAGTGATGTAAGTGCGCACTAAGAAAGGATTTTTGGAAATCCCACCCCTAAGGAGGTAAAAGGGGGGTTGAAAATTTGTCTGAAATTTCTACAGATTGTAAGTTGGACACGTGAAATTTTAATTTTACGCTGTTGTTTGATAAAAAGAATTTATGTATTTATTGGGTTTTGGAAATTCAAAATTCAAAAATATGAAAAGGTGCAAAATTTGTTGGGCTTATATATTTGAAACTTGGCATAAATACTAACCTAAATAAATAGTAAAGGTTTTCATTATTTGTTTTTCTAAGCTACTCCTATAATACGATTTAAGGGCTGTTAAAGATTTTTGAAGAATTTTACTGTACACACTTTATATGATATAGAGGAATAATAAGAAGGGATATTTGGAAATTCATCCTTGAAGGGGGTGAAACTAAAAAGTCATCTGTAGGATAAAATACGGATCAAGTGAACGAAGTCACGGGCGAAGTGCTAGTTCTGCATATACAATAATACCTACAAAACCACTAACAAATATACCTAATGCCGAAAGTGTAAGTCAAACCAGCTCGCGTGTACCTAATGTTGACGAGTGCTATGAATCCACATCAGTTTAATCACGAATCACAGGCACGAATAATAGTGTGAACGGTCAGTTGCCCCAAACTTTAACCATAGTTAATGAAATAGTATAGAGGCTCGTGGCTAAACAGCCGCACTATTGATATTCAAGGTTTAGCACTTCTTGCCAAGATCAGCCCGTGGATGGGAGACCAACAATTACATAACAATTTTTTTTTAGGCTCCGCCGTGCCTCGGAAAACACGTTCAGGCATTGGGCCCGGATGACAAAGAGTGTGAGTGGTAGTGCATATTGTTGTAAATCTTAGTCAGTCGTTACGGAAAGCTAGATAATCTGAAACTAGCTAAAGCTACCAGCCAGTGGTTGCGCCGGTTAGAACGCAACGCAGATATGCGATAGGCTGGTTTTGAAGAAAGAGGATGATAAGCGATTTTGGATCAAGTGGACGGTAACTCGCCTACAATAAGGTTGGGGAAAGCACAAATACCTGGGTTTGGACGTCCGAAAGTAAACCGCTGTCGACGAGTTGATGTGAAGGCAACAATTCTTGGCGAGTTCGCTGTCTTCGCAAATTGCTCGAGCTCATTCGAATCTCGAATACATAGGTGATGTGTGGCAGTCCTGTTCACACCTGGCATTATGGCTTTGTGCGGGAAGGGAAAAATAGGGTAAGAGACGAGTCCAGCGAAACATTAATCGTCATAAATACAATCGAAGATAGGCGCAAACACGCAGTTCATAAGTTGTAAAGGCCATATAGGTAGTCATTCCTAGTTCATATTTTATAGTTACTCAGATGCATACGGTAAGACTTAAAGCTAACCTCAACAAAGTTAAAAAATAACGAGGTTGTATTGGCACTAGGAAGAGACTAGTCAAAGAAGCAAGATTTTGTAACCTTTTAAAATTCTAAAACTCCGGTTAATGTAAAAACATTTATTAGCAGTAGCTTTCAGTGCTTGCAGGGAAGCTAATGGGTATTCCATTAGCTTTTAAGCACATTTCTAGCTACTCGGGTTACTTGTTGCTTTGAGTTTCGTGTCCTTATCTTTTATAGAACGGCAAAGAATTTATTTAATTGTGTTTGAGTTTAGTTTATAAATCCATTTTTACCAAATTAGATTCGCCAGTCTTTTGGCAATATAATAGTAAACGACGCAACTGGATGAAGGATGCACAGAACCGGGCAGTATGGAAGAAAGTAAAGATTGGGTTTCTTCAAATATGTTTGGCAATATTCTCGTCCTCTATCAAATGCTAATGTTATAATAATCCTGTCCAAAATGAAATACAATTCTTTAACCTTTTGCAGTAATAACTTTCAGTGAAACCCTGATCAATCACTTAACCTAATCGCAGTTAGTAAACCAGTGCACGGAGTTCAATCGGCTCGAGTAGCATGCAAACCCGTTGATTAGCTGTCAATACGATAATGAGTCCCTGATCACTGGCAATGTGCTTCTAAATGATTGGATACTAGCTTCAACGATATATGTGATATCTTTAGCCGACTTTTCAAAGTTTTGTGCTTTTGTTTTGATTGTGTGATATCGTTTGCACATATCCTAGCTTTATTAAATTATTAAAATCACCAGTCACTTTGGATTACCTCACAAAATAATTAAATGTAAAATTGCAAAATTTTGGGAAATGGAATTGGTATCTTTACCACAAGTTACATTTTGTAACCTATGCCAATTGCAATAGGTATTGTCATTTCAAAAATAAATTTACTGTTCCTATGGTTTTTTTTTTGTAATCTGGTTGCTGGTTTTTATTGTGTGTTTAAATAATTAAAAAAAAACATTGTAACATTTTACTTATATAAAGATGCGCGACGCGAGGTTTATGACTATGACTAGAATATAATAGAATAGAATATACTTTATTATACACCATAAAAGTTATACACATTTACAAGAAAAACTTATTTATAAGGGTAAAAAGGCGGTCTTATCGCTGGCAACTATTTCTACCAGACAACATTTGAATGAACTGAAACAACTTAGTATAACAAGCGGTCTGCGGTGAACTGCTATTACATTAAAACATAAATATATGCAAAATTATATTGCCCTAATAAATACTATACATAATGATATATATAAACATATATACATAATATTACAAATTCATAGAAAGAGTAGAGATGGACTAGCTGTTTGATTATCCCAAGGATACTTACTCCCAGCATGAATAGTATTCTAAAAGTATTCACTGGCAATGTGCTTCTTAATGATTGTAAACTAAATTCGACGATATATGCTTATATATATCTTTTTAATTTCGAGCTTTGCTTTGATTGTATCGTTTGCATTGAGATTTTTACTCGTATTTGATATTAAATGGTTTATTATACCGTGGTGAAAATATAGCTAATCAACAAAGTAAATACCTTTTTTTTGGTCATGGAGTAAAATGTTCAATATGCGCCTGGCCTTTGGGGACAGCACCAGAGAGTATGGGCATTTTACCTCACTCAAAACCACCCCGGAGATCAGTACATGGAAGAGTCCTCGTGATTTTTTAAAAGCCCACCTGAAGGGACTAAAAGGATCTCCCATGAAACTAGGTCGGTACATACTTATCTACTTAAATCTGATTTAAATTAATAAAACAGATTGATGAATAAAAGCGTTGTTTTAACCCGTTCATATAATAAATAAGTATCAGTTTTTAAGTATCAGGTAATTATGTATTAACCACAGTGATGCCAGAATAAATTACCCTAATAAAATGCAACTTGAACATAACCGGTGGAATGAGAGTATACCGAATATATATATATACCCTATATATACTATATATTTAAATAAAGTTCATTAATTTTCTCTCACAATGGTTTTAGCACTAATCAGTTCTTAATATATACTCGTATATAGAGTAAACCGTATACATCTGCGTACCCGTTTAGAGCATACTGCGGTGATGACATGTTATGACTTGGTGTAAAAAATAAACAGATATGCGATTGCAGCAATCCCGAGAGATTTGCCGTCATTTATTGAAGAGCTCTGTTGTATATCTCCGAGGTCTTCATCACATCTTTACTAAATTTAAATGGGACTATTTCGGAATACACTTCTTTAAAAAATAAAAGAATTTTGCAAATCATTTACATATGACGAAGTTATGCCCGAAAATACATAAAAAAAAACAAATCAAGTATCTCCTCCTTTTTGGAAAGTCGGTTAAAAAACTGATTAATTAGCATCGACGACTTTATCATGCACTAGTACCTATCTACTGTTTTTGATAAACGTAAATACAGATTAAATGAAAAATACTTTCACGAACGTACCTAATCCCACAAAATAGAGTCTCTTCCTAGAAATGAGATTGATCGAGAAAACAATGTTTCTTCGAGACAGAATATACGAGTGCTTAAAAAGCAAACTAAAAAGTCGTAAACAAGAAGAAAATCATGCTGTGCAGTCGGAGGATACATCTGGTTTTGGTCAGCCAGCTCGCGAACATGTATCCACCGACTGCACAGCATGATTTTCTTCTTGTTTACGACTTTTTAGTTCGCATTTTAAGCAGTCGGGTTTTTTGATTTTTCTAATTAACTTTTTTTATTTATAATATTTTAGTTTTTTTTTTTTTAGATTTAGGTACATATAAACATATAAGTGTTATATATTTTTGAAACCACCTCTTAAAACCCTTTATTTTGGTACCCCACACAAAGGGTTTGGAAGAAAAAACAAATTTGGTGCCCCACAATATGGCGCCCAAAATCCGCCATTTTTTCATTTTACAATTTTAATGTAGCCAGTGTCACTCGCAAGATTAAGACGAATCGATTGACGTACAAATCATCAAAATTGGATAACGCGTTTGGTCTCTGGAACGCCACATAGGAACAAACATACATACATACATACATACATCGAACATAGACTGATAAACACATTACCCTCCTTCGGCAGTCGGGTAAAAATAGAGTCTCTTCCTAGAAATGTGATTGATCGAGAAAACAATGTTTCTCCGAGACAGAATGTACGAGTATCTTACGCCTGAGATTTTGACATACCTACATATTGATAACCTTGTAATGCATAGTTCAGCTTTTATTTCCAATGGAATAGAAAGCGTGTTGCTTTAAAAATTCTTCTGTTTGCTATGTTTAATAATAAGTACCTGGGCGACCGAGCTCTGCTCGGGTGAAAATAGAGAAAACGACGGTTTCTAAAAATGAAACCTAGTTAGATCGATTTATCGCTCCCGAAACCGCCTGCATTCTAAATTTCAAGAAAATCGTTGGAGCCGTTTCCGAGATTCAGATTATATATATACATATTTACTAGAATTGCTCATTTTCATTCATTGTTTCAAGGTATTAGATATTACATATAAAAATGAATCTCTATTTCTCCTGTTCACGCTATAAGATGAGAACGGCTTTACCGTTTTCACTAATTCTTTTTTGTTATGTTTGTTAATGTTAGGAGAAGGTTCTTGGATAAAAAAAAAAGATTTAAAAATTAGGTAGATATGTAGGTAGGGTAGGTAGGATAGGGTAGGTAAGGTAGGGTAGAGTAGGGTAGGTAGGCACAGGTAGTTCTAAAATATAAAAACCTTTTTGCACTTTAGCTTTTACTGATCATGAGGTCATGACTGTGTTCGATTCTAAGGTTGTGCAGATTATTTCCCATATGGCATTTATCAGTAACAGTTAGGAGTCTGAATTTCTTCCTGGTAGATGGCTATAAGCACGCTCCCAATTTCATATATGAGACTTAAACATAACTGCTGAAATGTCAGTCTAAAATGGTACACCTCTCTGCCTAGCCCTTCAGGGAATAAAAAGGTAATGGCTAATGTTAAGTAAATAAAAAATATAAAAAAAATGTATTCATTATTTATCTACTTTAACATAACACGGCCAAAGGTCAATTACGTTAGTTAAGGATATGATCTAAAAAAAAACTTTAAATGTATAAAAAATAAAACAACAATAATATCTATAATTACGCAGCAGTCATACGCTCGTATCACAATACTCCAGAGAAGATCTTCCATTCGTCCGCGAACACATCGCAATCGGGCTCAACATCCAAGAGAACGGTGAGCGCGGAGATACGGGAGATGGGAGACAGGGCTCGAGCGACGGTTCGTCTCGGTACAAAACAAACTGTGCCTCCTACTACTTTAACTGACCGGGGCAAAAAGATGGAATAGTTCGTCCTGTAGTTTAGGAGGAGCACCAAGAAATTACTTTGTTGTTTGTATCATCATCATCATCATTTCAGCCGAAAGACGTCCACTGATGGACATAGGCCTCCCCCAGGCGTCGCCACATTGACCGATCCCGTGCGTCTCACATCCAGCGCCTTCCCGCAACCTTAACCAGATTATCAGTCCACCTAGTGGAAGGCCTTTCAACGTATCGTCTTCCGGTTCGCGGTCGCCATTCCAGAGCTTTTCGGCCCCATCGGCCATCTGTTCTGCGAGCAATGTGCCCTGCCCACTGCCACTTAAGTTTGCCAATTCTTCGGGCTATGTCGGTAACTTTGGTTCTCCTGCGGATATCATCATTTCTGACGTGATCACGCAAGGAAATTCCGAGCATAGCCCTCTCCATTGCCCTTTGGGTGACTTTGAGCTTTCTGATAAGGCCCATTGTGAGCGACCACGTCTCGGTCCCATAGGTGATCACTGGCAACACACACTGGTCATAGACTTTTATCTTGAGACACTGCGGTAAATTGTACGAGAAGATACCACGCAACTGCCCGAACGGTTGACCTCTTTTTCGAAATTGGACCTACCCAACACCGAACCCATCCCTTACACCCAACCCTTCTTTGTATCAAATGATAGTAATGTATTAAAAAGCTTTTTCATTTTTATTTTTAAACAAAATCAATGGATAATTTGTATCGTAATCGCCCCAGGTCCTACAAAGGTTAATTCATTCATGTTAAATGTCACGTACAGTTAATGTCAGACTGCCCCTATGTAATTTATTAAGCTTTTATTCTAACCTTTATTTTAACAGACACAGACTTGGTTTAAATACCAGATTGTTAATGATAAATGAGCCGTACAAAAGTGCCACAAAATTTTAATACATAGTGAAAATCAATTAATAAGGTTATTTAACAGAACTAGCTATTGCCAGCGGCTACACTCACGTGAAATTTAAGAATTATTCCAAGGCAATGTACAACGGGTTGTCTGTAAGAGATTGCCCTGTGCGATAAGACCACCCATTGTACACTTATCTTTATAAATGTTTTGTCCTGTAATTATTTCAGTGGTGTAGAATAAAGTATATAATAAATAAATAAACGGGGACTAAAAGTAACCTGTTCTAATTAAGGTAAATGGTCTACCAATGTGCCAATTTTCATTTAAATCTGATCAGCAATGAAGACGTGCTCGATTGGATATCCAGGATTCAAACGTCAAGACATACAACCTTCATCTTATAATACTAGCAGATCGACGAACCTCCACAAGTAAAAAAAACCTATACATTAAAACTTATTTACAATAAACCACTCATTTAGATACCCATTTCTCGAATCGATATTAATCTGACCACAAAAAATTCTGTTTGTTTGAAAAATTAATTAATATTGATTGTATTACAAACCCTGCCTAATCGTCCTCCACAAAAGTTCATTCACACGTCTCAAGTGGCTTGTTCAACTTGTTGAATGGCTATCAAATTCAATACATACGCATGATTGGCTAAATATAATTTGATACTGGAGATAAATACGGTTTCAAGTGAATAAGTATAGCAGCAGCTCTGATTTATTCAAAGTCATTAACGTGCTGACAATCTTATTTTTTATTTATTATTTTTTTGTTCACTGGCTGAAACCTTCAAAAAGCGCTTGGAATATTGGGGAAAAGACCAGAGAGTGTGGGATTTTTATCTCACTAAAACTACCCCGGTGATGACCATCAGCACGTAGAAGGGGTCCCGTGACCTCTCAAAACACCACCCTAGAGCCCCCTCTGTGCAACGCCTGTTAGGACAAATCCCTGGAGACTAAAAAAGCGCCTCTCCCGAGCCTCGCTGTGCACGGCAGCACGTGATCACTGTGCCACCTGAGTGAGCCTGTAGGAGATGCACTCCTCTCTCTTCAGCCAAACTTCGAAGTGCGGCTGCTGTAGCCGCATTCGAGCACATGTTGCCGTTCCTGCCACCCCAGCCTTCGTACAGCGATTCCTGGCATGCTATCACCATTCTAGTGGATGGCACGTATCCGGTTATAGACCCTGGCATCCATGTTCAGCCCAGGAGTGCGTGCCAGGAGAGTTGTCACCTCAAAGGATACCGTTCGGCAACCCCGATCCATTTTCCGCTGCAGGCTGTTAATTTTAGTCCTGCAGCGTTGGACGCCTGATAGCCTGCTTGACTAAACAGGCGCCCCAATCTACCTAGCTTTTTATCAACTTCGTTGGGGTCGGCTTCCAATCTAACTAGACGCATCTGAGTACTAATATTTAACATAGAGTGACTGCTTATCTGATCTCCACATACTGGATTACATGATACCCTTTGGCAAGACTGGTGTCGGATTTTTGAGCTTCTATCGTAACAACTGTTATGATCTACAAATATCTGCCAGGATCAACTTGACGTGCTTTACGAGGCACAGAGAAGTGCCGGTATGCAATCTACAGGACGATTTTGGCAACTGGTGCTTAACCTAGAAGATCGACTTGTGCGGTTTCGTCCGTTGACTTGTGCGGTTTCGTCCTTTGATTTGTGCGGTTTCGTCCGTTGCTTAACCTTGAAGATTGACCCGTTTGACACTGATTTTATCAGGGCCATTAAGGTAAATTGGACAGTAATCCGGCTATATGCAATGATGTGTCTATCACGTGTGATCAATACAAGTCGTCGTTGCATTTTGCTGGAGTCAAAGTAACCACATTTCAATCCATTTTTTTGGTCAGTGGTTTAAAAAGAGATAAGTTTATGCGGTGAGTTACTGTTCATATTCCTTTTAGCCCCTTATGTTTGTAACGTTTCAGGGCGAACTGACAAGGTGAACCGATGACCCGGTGAAGGCCGCGGGCAACCACTGTATACGAAAAGCAAAGGATCGGTCGATGTGGCGACGTTTTGGGGAAGCCTTTATATGTTCAGTAGTGAAAGTCTTTCGACAGAAATGATTATGATTTGGATTAGAAACCTACTAGGTTTTCCAGTCTTTAGCATCGCTTGTCTGATTGCGTCTTATTTAAAACTGTTATGTGATCGACATTTTTTATTGTTGACTTGGTTATTCAATTTATATTGTGATATTATATTGTGGCCTGGTGAAGGTTGCGGGGATCCGCTGGATGCGAGACGCACGGGACCGGTCAATTTGGCGACGCTTGTGTGAGGCCTATGTCCAGCAGTGGACGTCTTTCAGCTGATATGATGATGATGATTATGGTATCTGCAGTGATTATTATTAACCACCTTTTAATAAAATCGTTTTCAATATACAATAATTCCAGTTTGGTTTGTCAGAATTAACCTTACGACCTAATACGCCTCATTAATTTTGTTAAATCAATTTTCCACATTGTGAATTGGACGGTAAATTATCTCTGGGCATAATTTGTGGACAGGTTTTAAATCACGTAGAACTGTATTCGACTCAATTTTTTATATTTGCTATGTGCTGGCTTGAATTTGAATTTGGACTAACACGTGCAGAAAGAACAATTTTGAGGAATGAATATTAGCTTGAATATATACTTGTCAACAACATTTGTATTACGTCAAAGCCAAAGTTTGCTAATTTATTTCAATCAGAACAGGAATAGGTAAACAAATATAAAGAAAAGCGAGTGCCTTATCGTTTCATATTTTTTTAATTAAGCGATGATGTCGTTTGACGGTAGAGCACATATAAAAGAAAACAAAATATTGGTGCTATCAAAAATGTCGAACCAATTAAACCTCATTTAAAATATTGTGTTTTTGTCACCCTTGATAGACACAATATGCTCATTCGCATGATAGTATTTGCCCTACTTTGCCCTTTAATTTACCTAAAAATAATAACATCTATTTATCTTTTATCAGACGTGGTAATCACGATCAATAAATCATAAAAAACCGCACCATATCCATGATTAACCTTTAAATACTTCCCTGAATTTGATAGATGAGGTGTTTTCCGATTCATATCAGTCACGAAACTGGAATATTTTTACAGGTTTCAATGTACTTAGCTACGCTAACATGCCAATTGTTTCACATAATTACTTCCACGTATTTATAACTACACGCTATTATTGGGTAGATAGGAACAGAAGGTCGACTCTGTGCAACGATCGTAAACGCACGCACACATAGACATGCCTCACGTACAGCGAGTGCAAGCGCTCTCGCGACTGGCATTTGTTTTAGACATCCTAGGAATACGCTTCGGAAATCATCGTTTATCTTCGGAAATACGAACGCGCGATGGTGAGATTTTGTACCGTATGGTAACGGACGTAAATAATTTCACCATACCATATCTTCCCGTGAGTTTCGTAAGTCGTCTCTTACAACTAAATTGAACTAAATAAGAGGTACACCAAATAATGGGCAGCAGCGTTCTCTGTGCACTTGAACAACAAACTGCGATCGCCAAACCACCTGCCAAGCGTGGCGATTACGGCAAACACCTCCAAACCAAAATGAATAGCACAAAGAAAAAACGGCCCCAAGTGCCCGGCAGCCCGACTGACGCAGCGGTCGAGGCGATGTCGTGGCAAGGCCGCTAGGGGTGCGAAGAATCCCCGGAGTGGACCCTATATATACAGATCTGTAGCAACCATGGAATTTACTTGAGCATTGTGTATCACCATGATACAAAATAATGGATTATCAACTATGCAATTAGAAATAACTTGAGAGACAAATGACGATCTGCGACTGGAGTTAGTAGAAACGCAAAATGGTAGGTGCAATAAAATGCTTACTACTTTTACGAAGCGCAGTAAAACACCTGGAAGCTTTGCCTTTGTGAGTTGTTGCTTGTTGTGTAGGTTGTTGTGCTATGGCACGAAGTTCGTGCTTATTCGAAAATACGAAGGTTACCGAAGTGCATACTGTAGCGGATTGCTACAAGATGTATTGCCATAACGCCTTTTTTATTAGGGTTCCGTAGCTATACGTACCTGATTATACGGAACCCTCTGTGTGCGAGTCAGACTCGCACTCGGCCAGTTTTTTGATTTGACAAGCAGGCAGGTGGTCATTCGATTTTTTAAATTTCGATTGTCTAGAAAATGTAAGTCAAAATATCGAATGAAAAAAAGTGACTGCAAAAAAATCTTTAAGACTAAATTTTAAAGTTTTGTTGATTGTTATGATTTCTTGTGTGCATAAGTGCCGTTCCGCGTATAAAGCGCCGATCATTTAAGTGTAGTTTTCAAGAATAAACTGATATCAGTTATTAGAAGCCGTACTCCGGCTTTACCGTACGGGCTGGAGGCGTGAGCACTTGTGAGCCTGCCGAGTCCGAGGTTCCGTACATTTACAACAGCCTGTGTTTTTGCTTCAAGAATTGCAGAGCTATTTCTGCACCATTCAATTAAGCATGCATTCAGCATTAAAGCAATACTAGATTTTTCGACAAGTATTAACGTATAATTTTTTATTTTTATGTTAAAAATAACCTAGTAAATTACGTGATAACTTTTTAAATTCCATTGATTAAAACTTACTTTTAAGTCGTGAAAGATGTTTTACACCTGGATGCCTAAGCCGGGATCTAACCAGTTGCAATTGCGTAATACTCTCAAATCTAGTTAAATAAGTGTTTTATCTTTTTGTATTCTTTTATACATTTTCATTCAATTCAATTCAATTTTTATTCATGAACTATTCACATTGTGTTTGAACTCTTAATCTAAATAAATATGTAAAATCACATTCATTAAAATTATAAAACTAACACACTTCTATTTTATTTTCAAACAAAATTATTTAATTATACGTTTTAATGTGACGTTAAGTGTTTTTCTTCTTCTTTTATAACGCCACAATACCTTTCAGGTTTAACTGTACGTAAGCATATATGTGTGCGTGCACCTATTTGCGCTCGATATTTGTGGGAACTCTTCTGTAACCCTTCTGTATTTTGTTTGCTAGCCACGATGTGAGTGCCAAACAAAGTAGCTAATTGGGCCTGTGTTGACGCCGTAATTCTGCGAAGCGCCTTTGTGACCACCGCGACCGGGCTTTAATGTTTGATTATACATAGTATCGATGTTAAAATCGTTCTGGGGTGCTAACATTCTATTAGCTTTACGGTCAACTGATCTTCAAAGCCGTCAATTTTATGTAATATTCATGTTAATGGTGAAAGAGAACGATCGTACGCCGTAAAGACTTGGGTCTGCATTCTAGACTCCGTGTCTGAAACGAAACGTATCGCAATATTATTGTGAATTGGAAATGTCAAGTGCGAGTAAACTGCTAGGATTGGCTGTTGAAAAATCATTCAAATAATTACGACAATTTATCACATTCAGTTCGAGACACTTAAGTGATTTTCTTTGCAGATACTGGGAGTTAACCTCGTTTGATTGAAGTGAGCCTCTCTAGCCAATTGGCCTCAGATCCTGGTCAACCCAGAAAAAAGATAAGAACTCCACAAAACTCTACTTAGGTGCACTGCAATTCTAATATAATCTATCTAGTTTATAATCGTGATTCACGAAAGAGCATAATTTGTTATTGGTAACAGATGATAGTGTTACTTACTTAAATCCGCCTTTCACATTCACATGCAAATCCAGGCATATCCATACATCAAGCTATTTATAACACAATACTCTACTCGAATAATATACATACTTTTTTAAGAGTCTGAGAGAATAGACTTATTGGCGTTTTAGTCGATGTAGGCGGTTGTAATAGGATTAGTCTGCTTAAAGACAGTGGCGTAGCTAATCCTGAAGGGGCCGTGTTTCAACATTTGTTGGGGTATTTTTAACTAACTGCAGCAAATACCAGTTTCTTACAAAAAAAAAAATAGGGGTTTGGATTTTTGACTACGCTGATGAGGAACGAACGAAACGAGCTTGAAAATGAGAGAATCCTACCTGGGATAAGTAAAGTTTTCACTGTGATTTTACTAGAGAATGTAAGACCGACTGTAGCGATGTAGAAAATTAGAGCATCCTTAATCTGCAAGGTGGAAAAGTCAACCTAGCAAATAAGATTATGATATAAAAATCTCACGGACCAAAATCAAAAAGAATTTGAGATTAGTATCCATATACTAACATTTTACGAACTTTTGATGCCATATGTTGGGTTCCTGTAGTTCAGGGGCCCCTTATCATTGATTCGATTGATAACGCTTTAGATGCTTATAGTATATTAAGTGGGCTTGTTGCGTTACCTTTTGTAAGTCGCAACATGTTAGCTGTGTATTCTGAAAAACAGTCAGATTAAAAATTACATGCGATTTAACTTTTCACAATTCATATTTTTTTGACAGCGCTTCATTTTTTGCATAGTGAGTTTAGGCTAGATATAGCTTTTTGTAAATTTGAATAGCATTTTCATCTTATATTTTTTTGACAAAGCGTGTCACTCTTTTGTGTTACGAATAAAATGTGATGATACGATTTACGGCCCATGTTGTCTTTTTTTGTAGTATTTTGTGATATTTCATATTGAATTCTCGATTTTGTATTGAATTTTTCGCATACAAACTCCAAACTATTAAGCACATGACGTGCTATTCAAATTCTCTGAAAATAATTTTGCTAATCAATTGCGTAACAGCTGCTGCACAGTTCAGATATGTTCTGAAGTGACACATTTATTTACAGTATGTTCAGCATTGGAAGGCATCCCACAAGGTGGACCGATAATCTGGTTAAATCTGCACCAATCCACTGAGTGCAAGACGCATAAGATCGGTCGATATAGAATGAATAAGAATATAAATATGTCAAGGAACATTGCCTGTCGCTGTAATCATGCTCTTAGTTTATTGACATACATTTTGTCTATGATTGTCATACGTATTTTTTTACTGCTTTTATTTTATAGCATATATAAGTATCTATTTGTGTTTTATTAAGTATTATTGTATCTTTATGTTCTTTGTTGGTATTGTTGCACCGCTGAAAAGCCCATGTCATGTCCAGGCAATCACTGTCCATTCCAGGTTGCCTGCAAGAGATCGCGGAAAGCGATAAGGCCGGCCGTTGTATATTTTTTTAGTTTTTAAGTTTAATTTGTTCCTGTATTTTCTGGTGTACAATAAAGCATATATTGGTGTACGTCGCATATTTTTTTTTTCCTTTAAATTCCATTTGCAATCGATCGTCGGACTATAAGCGAACTCGTTCCATGACAAATGGCATAAAATAAATAAATATAAATAATTTTTATTGTTATGAAATTACATTCAAATGCGTTGCTTACTGGAACTCCCACTAGGACTATGGACTAGGACTATTTGAGGGAGGCCTATGTCCAGTAGCGGACATCTTTCGGCTGAAATGATAATAATGATGATGATTGCGGCACTATTTCCTCAAGTAATTATTACCTAGTTTCCAAGTTATTTATACCTCATTTCCAAGAATGTATTTCCTCATTCCAAAAGCTTTTACTCTAATCCCAAGATTTAAGAGTCATCGGCAACTAGAAAGTCAATCGACAGTAAATTGTCAAGTTAAGGCCTTATAAAGTTAGTCGAGATAGTCTTGCTAGTAGATCGCAGGCCATAGGCGTAACATGGGGTTTAATGGGAGATTCCAAGGACTCTTTATGAGGTGCTCCTGGTTTAATGGCTGGTATGCGGGTCCCAGCTGCGCTTGCCAGGGTTATGGCTTAGATGGGGAATTGTATTTCATGCAAAGACATGTCTCATGGCTTTAATTGTGACCGTTTTTGAAGCATGAGTCTATTATGTCATATGTTTTCTTATGGTGGTTGTTACGGTTAACATCTTTACGATTTATTATATCCATAATATTAGGAGAAAGAAAGGAGCCTCTAGAAAAAAAAACATTCATAAATTTAGGACTAGATACATTGTACGGTAGCCCTAGTCAACGGCACGAACTATTGCGTGCGCGGGGTTAAAATGCATGCTATCTTATCCGACAACACGTGGGAAAGAGATAGATGCTGTGATGAGCAGTAAGAAGCTAGTTCACGTACGAATTAGCACTTTTGCAAATTTGTAGCGAAATGGATGAGGCATTAGAACGAAAACGAGCGCGAAACGAATTTTATGAACATACCTTTGGGAATATGGATATCATGAAAAAACTAATAAATGTATCTATTCAAAATAAAATTATTTGGAATGTTGAACTACTAATCTATCCCTTTATGATGGCTGTTTAGCAATTTTCCTTGTTCTTATGGTATTTATTTTCGCCCAAAGATGCGGTAAAATTAGTGTTGAAATACAATCGACGCTCATACTTACAAATATTTTTTTTTACTTTTTTGTTTCCAAACAGGACTATTGAACTTACATCGTCAAACAGTGGAGTAATCGCCAGACTACGTTTGTATGGAAGAATGATCGACTAGTGTAACCTTAAAGCTCTTAATCTAGTTAGTGGGTGCAGTACTGTCCTTCTAGATAGAAGATGAAGTCACCTGTGAACATAAGTAGATTCGAATCTGTGTTGAAACTAAGGTACTTCAATATTTATTCATATGTTTGAACTAGCTTTGATTTTTATGCATTTATTGATAAACCCAACTTAACTTATACTATCACCTTGTTTATAGAGGCGTCGCCAAGCGGTTGGTTGACTCTTAACGTGACTGGCCAATTTTTTCCCAAAGAATCAGCATTGCCATTCGACGCTGTAATTCCTATCCTTTCGTTCAGTCCATCCAAAAGTTGTCTGTAAGAAATTGCCCTGTGCGATAAGATTGCCCATTGTACGATTGCTTTTATGTTTTTTGTCATGTATATATATATATATGTGGTGTACATTAATGAATATAATCAATAATAATAATAAATAAAAGCATTGCCAGCCTTGTTATCTGACTGCGACGATGCATCAACGTATAATACAGATATTCACTCAATTTTATCAAAGCCGAAAGTCCCCGAATTAGGTATTGAAAATGCTTTTCCATTGAGATTTATTTTCGATACTAATTTAATGGTACAGCAATTATAACGAGTGACATAATCGCAGTGATAAACAGGTGGTCGCTAATTGCTGTCTGATTAGTGAATGTGTGATATTGCTAACCATCCGCCTGTTCTAATTAATCCCTTAATACTGTTTCAATTTAATCGGACGTTGCAGTGATATTATGATGAACTAGCTGCCGCCTGCGGCTCCAGCCGTGTGGTATTAGTACTTCTCCTAAAATCTTTTTTAAATTTTAGCCTATGTTTTATTCTGGTGTATAAGCTATATTTCTGTGAAGATTCATCAAAATCCGTCCAGTAGTTTTTGCGTGAAAGAGTAAAATACTTCCATCCCCATAAACTTTCATGTTAATAATAGTAGTAGAATTGACCGGTAGTATGTGAATACGTTGTAAAACAAAATTGAATTTCGAACGGTGAAAATATAACATGTATGTAATTTATCAGGCCGAGAAATAAAACATCATCAGGACAAAATTATGAACGAGAAGAAGTCTTCGATTTTAATCGCGTAGTTCGGCTGAATGATATCCTCAAGTCCTCGAGGTCGTGTAGCTGCTACGCACTTGGCCCGGCTACGGCGTAGCACTGAGCTAAGATGGCGTAGCCCCTACGTCATCATGGCATTTGTTTTGGTCAACAAATTTATTTTTAGTGGACGGTATGAACACCTTGAACTGAAAACACACATACTTACCTACAGGTATTTTAGATCCCTACGAAGATAGTAGTTACCTACCAACCTGGTAAAAGCCTGCTTCTTCTTTTTCAAAAAGAAAGTTTGTAAATGCATATTACATGTCAATCAAATGAGTTTATGCATGGCCAAGCCAATACAGTCAGTGGCATTATTAGGTCCTCAGGTGGACTTAGTTTGAACGGGAGAACCGCATTCACACTGGTTGGTGGTCCTTTAGATTGGGCTTGAAGCGGCTAATTCCCTAACTTACATAATATTATTAAAATAAGATACGCGAGCACTTATTTAGGAAAAGCTTTTTCAGTTATTGCCTACAGCAGATGCTCAAAGTATCAATTTATCTTTCTTCTAAGAATCGGACGTCATAGATAAGTATCTCCCTACATTTCTCTGCAATCTACAGGGGATCAGCTTATGAATTTTTATTCATTACGTTCACTCTATGCCATTGGCTCACTTAAAGGCTGAGCCAATAAGACGTCCGGCTTCATAATATTATCTTGATAACCGTTTTATATTGATCAGCTCTTAATCTAAACTCGTGAAATGAGATGAAGCCCAAATTTCAATTAGCTTGGGGTATGAATAAGTCAAGGTATAATATTTTTTTTTCTGATAGAACCGAAATAAAATAATTCCAAATCACATCATTGCGAAGATATAACAGTACAACTTTCAACAAGTAACTGAAAATCTTCTTTCTAATTCGGGATATTTCTCGAAGCGCACCAAAAGTATTCCTCGAAACGGACCAACGATGAAACATGGAGAAGAGCTCATGTTTAGTAATAAATGATATCGATAGACTTTTTAAAATTCAACTGTCCTAATTGTTTATTTAATAAGACTACCAGGAAAGCAGATATGAACTGAAACTAGGTGCTTAAGCGAATTACTACTTGCGTACTTGGGTACGAACAGTATATTTATAGGCTGCTTATGCTTACAGAAGATAACTGCTGTTTATACCTTCATAACTTTCACCAAACGTCTTGTTTACCAATAGTTTGTCTCATTCATACATTAAGGTTTATCTCTTAATTCGGGCGCTCACCGATAATTCAAATCAGTTGGATGTTGAGATAATCAACAGAGCCGCCTGTTTTTCGTACAATATTCACTGGCCTATTTATCTCCAGCAATCTTTTAGCGAATCTCCAATTTTCCACCTTGGATCATTCACTGATAAAGGAAGGGAGGGATTTAGGGTTCCTTAAACAAAAGTAAGTTATGTTTTTAATGGTATAAAAGTATCTTTGTCTTGCTAAAATGTTCAGAAAGTCTTTACCATATCTTCTTATTCGTCTATTATAATACAGACATAAAATTGTGTGTTTGTGTAATAATGTATGTATGTCAAGAATTATGTAGATTATGTATGTAAAAGGTTACTTAAGGCGCAGATACCCCTTTGTAACTGATTTTAAAGTGAACATCACGTCTAAATGCACTATTGTCATTTTTTGAATAAAATTTATGTTACACTAGATCGTTTCCTTAATAATTTCATCTAAGAACATTTATTATTATAAAATATATTAGTATAACATAGTTCAATTAATTTGTAAAGTAGCGTCTAACGTGGACCAAAAAACGACAATCACCAATTCCATGTTGACTAGAAGAGACCGCGGCATGCGATAAGGCCGCCCATTGTATGTTTTTAGTATGAAGTTTCTTTTTTTCTTGTTTATTATGGTGTACAATAAAGTGTATATAAATAAATAAATCACGCAAAAACCATTGGGCGTATTTTTATGAAACTTTCACCATCTAAAAGACAATTTATTATGAAAATTTAAATCTATGGTTTTTTTTTAAATTGTGTTTAGTAATACAAGATTATTTGTTCCATCAATGTTGTTTGCCCAATTGTGACAGTTCTTTCATTGATAAAAAAACTATACTTTCATTTGGCAATAAGGCTACTTTTTGACCCGAAATAAATACATGGATTTTGCGGCAAACAGCATGAGAACGAAGACTCGGAAATAAGTCAATCGAGAAATAAAGTGAAAGTGATAAGGTTTAATATAATAATTGTGCGATTTTAATTAAAGATATAAAATTATAACTTACCTACAGCCAGTGTTCGTAATTAATATGGGCTCTTCATTTACCTGAAATAAAGAAAATTAATTACATTAATTTGGATCCTCGCTTAGCTAATGTAACTCGTGGGTTATAAAAAATAATTTTATTATCAAGGATTAGGTTTAAGGTCTGGCAGCGAGATAAACTTACACGAATAGTTTTAAGGTAGTTTTACACCGGCGAGGCGAGGCGTGGATGGGATGGGCGAGAATTTAAATCACGCCTTACCCTTTTACACCGAAAGATATCCATCGATATACCTCGGATCCCAAAAGGGCCGAGGGCCGGTGCAAGATTTGTATAATCGTTTTACAAAGTAAATAAATACTCCATTCTTTGATCAATAAAGTTCAATATTATACTAACAAATATTTCAATTATGGCCTCGCACATCCTCGCGCATCTAGAACTTTACAACGAAGATGGGTAGGGCGTACTATGGCCTAAAGCTATATCTCATCAATTTGATAACAAAATCCGGTGCACAAGATGACCACAGCTGCGTCCGCCCTTTTTGCGTCGGCCATAGCCAAACGACTTGTTTGTTTTTTGCCGTCTTTTTTTATTACAAAAACAAGGGGCTGAGAGGGAAAGGCAAAAAGAGTCACCCGAAACTGATTTATAATCCCAATCATAATAAACATAAACAATGTGTAAATTGCGAGTTAGTCTCCCACACCAAGTGTTTCACATGATTTTTTATTGAAAACAATCGTTTAAAGTGAACAGCCACATATCTATTTAGATAAGGATTTATACTATATTGCTGAAAACACCTTTGCTATGTTAGTAACTTTCACGAATATTTTTGTACAAAAAAAATAAAAAAATAAAAAATACTACCGACTTCCAAATAAAAACACTACAAAAAGAAAAATAACTTGAATTTTGAAAGTCGGTGTTCTTATTTTTGTTTCTTCGTTTCTTGACACCGCCTCCGAAATTGAAGTTATTTTTCTTTTTGTAGTGTTTTTATTTGGAAGTCAGTTGTATTTATTGTAAAAAGCTTTATTTTATTTTCACTTTTTAGTTTTGGTACATAATGGACCAGTTATATAGGCTTGGTACCAATAATGCCCAAAGTGAAGCCTAAATAGATTAACCCAATAACATGAAACTTAAACAAAACCTGTGGAATAAGAGTAGACCAAGGTGAACTGTTTACACCTGCATACCCCTTTAGAGCGTACTAGTGTGATGTTATGTTATGAAATGGTGTAAACAATAAACATAAATGCGATTGCAGCTATCCCGAGTGATTTGCCATCATTTATTGGGTTCTGATGTATATCTCCGAAGTTCTTCATCAGATCTCGATGAAATTTAAATGGGACAAGCACCAGCTTTCAAATAAAAAAAGAATCATCAAAATCGGTTCACCCAGTAACAAGTTCTGAGGTAACACACATAAAAAAAATACAGTCGAATTGATAACCTGCTCCTTTTTGGGAAGTCGGTTAAAAACGGTGCCTCACATGAAGCTGTCCATTGATATTATCTACGAAGAAAGAAGAAGCTGGCTGTTATCTACCAAGTAGTTAAAATTACTCGTTTGTTTTTTTTGCCGTCATTTTTTTTTGCAAAAACAAGGGGCTAACATGTACTAGAGAAACAGTCACCCGATGCTGCAATGCTATTGGTTGATGAGTAAAAGTCGGCGTTAAATTAGCGGGCGAGCCCTGCAAGCAGGAATCGGGCCATCCCATCCACGCCTCGCCTCGCCGGTGTTAAACCACCATTAGGCTTGCTTTATAGTTTTACCCAAGTGCGGCGAGTCCATAAAAAGGGTAGTAGGTTACCTATAGATTTTATGTAAAGCAAATTCGCGGGTATTATCTATTGACTGTTAGGGTCTCAACTCTTTTTCTTAAATTTTTATTATTTATTAATTTAATCTTCATTTATAGATGTGGAATTAGTTGAATTAATTTTATTTAGTAACAACTACTCGACAGGTCAACAAAATAAATGTTTCATATAAACCTAGCCACAAAATAGGTGCATAAATAATAATTTATGATTAACATAAAACTGTGACTGCAAAAGAAATGCGCAAGCGATTTACTTGTACGGAATCCGACTCCTAAAGTCCACCCACGCTTGATTGCGAACATTACATCCCATGCATTTGAGTTCCGTTACACGCTAATGGAACGTACATTGATTTCCATTCGACTGATTATTTTAATTACTTACGCTGATTTAATGAATGAAAAGTTTATCCAAATATATGAATGATTTTAATTTGTTTTACTTTTGATGTTGGTATTGGAAGGCAATAAAATATTAGGTTTGGCTTAATTTATTGCTTTATTTCGATTGTGTTGCTCATGTCAAGCTTAAATCTTCTTCTTCAATCGGTCGCTCTTTATTGAGGATCGTGGTCACTGGACCTCTTTAATTAAGAGGGCAATCTGTCTTTTTCGACTCCGGTCCAAAGTTGCCATCACTACCTGTTAAAATTTGGTTAAGGACGTAGTTTCTTTCACTTGGCCAGACCATCGTGTTGGCGACCAGCGTCGTCTTTTTCCTTCGGTATTACAATAAGTAGTTAGTAGAGCATCTAAAAAAATCTTTCGAAGGACTAGCTTTGTACCTAACTATTTCTACCGTCAAAAAACACCGTATGGAAAGCCGTTATAATTATCGACCCAAGAGTCCTGTATTCACCGTGACTTACAGCTTAGTACGGCCGTTATTCCAAATGCGTAGAGTCTGGTCCTTCGAGCCGGATAACTAGGGTGCTAGGTAATTATTATAGGGTTAGGTTTGTAGTCAGTGGGGTCTTAGATATCTCATAGGTACCAGGCTCAATTGGTGCAAACAGCCACACTGTACACATTTGGAATAATGGCCGTACTAAGCTGTAAGTCCCGGTGCGTACATTTGAGTTCATTGTAATCTGCTTCTTGGGCAATTAAGTAACGTTCTTAACAGATAGGATTAGTAGGGACAGTATTAAATGACTCTCTGTCTTTTTTCTTATAATCATCATCATCATTGGCAGTTTTGTTCCATCGACTACTGAATATAAGCCCCATTAGGGCTAATTCTAGGAAATAATCTCATGAGGTCGCCGTTGTCGAAATTGAAATCAGGCAACAAGTAAAATTCTATCAACAAAAACGTGGCAATAACGCCAGGTTAAATTGATGGGGTTGCCAAGCGCTAATGAAACATCGCGAGATCAATACATTACATTTTGGCATTTCGAACAACGTCATCGCTGATACAATATCAATTTGTTTAAAGCCTAAGGATATTATTATAAGGCCCAAAAGCATAAAGTTCAAAGTCTCTTAACTATAGAAGGAATATGACCCAGCTCCATTTCACGAATGTTTTGTTTTTAAACATATAATACATCCCTTACATCGTACACACTTAACATCAGTCTGTTGGTCGTGATGTATTCGGACGACCCTCGTTATATGCCTTGTTATGTCCTTAATAAGACACTACCATTAGCTATGACCCTTCCTAATACATGAAAACGGTATGGGCCATTTTGTGTTAAAATTGGGCAAATGGTATTTACGTAAATTATATATTTTTAAATAAAGTAGCAATATATTGTAAGTATAGTTTATATTTAAATATATATTATTCACGTTTTATTCGCAATATTGGACCTGCAACTATTTGTCTCTGCATCACCCAAAGGTTGACTGGTAGATAATGCGTAAGGCATTAGCTCTGATCTTGCGTAAGGTATTAAATAAAAAAATATAGTAAAACGATTATTAGATCTACTACATCAATATTATTTTATTCATTGTATGATAAAAATGTGTTGACTAAAAATAGAATAAAGTTCACACATTTTTATGCCATTTTTTTCATCTAAAATACATTACACAAATATAAAAAGCCCACTCCAACCAAAAGAAATCACATTCATATTCAATACTCACACAAAAAACACTTCAAAAATATTTACGCGCCGCTCCAAAATCTAATAACATTTTATTAAAAGTGTTGCCCTCAAGAAAACTCTTGAGGAGAAAAAGGTTTTCATAAAAACCTCGCCGATTTCACCACTAGTATTAAAACTCGACCCCAAAAGCTTTTGTAATCTTAAATTGACGTTCGCAACTTGGAAATCATAAAACTTTGGCTTGCAAATCATCCTTACGCCGGTCATGCGTTAGTGGGGACCTTTTTCGTCCCAATTTTAACCCGTGACTTGCTCCACGTTGAGGCCAAATGGTTGCTGTGTGAGGGTTAAGGAATGGTGAAAGGGATGAGTTTGGAGCGGGTTGAAAGACGATAAGATGCAAATATGTGTTCGAAGTCTTATATTTGATGCAGTTTGACTTTTGAGGTCTAAAATGATAGTAACTGTAAAGCGCACTTCGATTGTTGATTTTGAAAATATTTTTCTATGGTATCTTATCTTGTGGAGGGGCCGAGAAATTAATCGGCCACTTCGACCCATTGGGATCTATTATAGTCCCCTAGATAACCTACTCCTCCCCAATCTATAATATGATGATATGGGCCTATAGTCTTCTGGTTTTGGATATCCAACCCATAGGAGACTCATTCGCTTACAAGCCAGTGCATCGCATGTGCACAGAAGGTGCTCCAAGCGTTCCGTATCTTCCCCACACAACCTGCACATATGTGTCGCGGTTAGAACCATCTTCATGAGCATGTCGTGGATTTGCCCCCTGCTCATATTCCAAATGCATTCCCGTGCTTTGAACGTAGAGCCCAGGAGTCTCTTGGAGTGTTGAAGACCGTTAGGCTGCCAATGTGTTCGTTGTCTAACTCCCTAAAAGTGGCTTTTACGAGACACGTCGAAATGCATACACATGGTTCTGGACCCACAAAATCTTTTGCTGAGCCCTCTCTTGCAAGTTCATCTGCCACTTCGTTACCATAGATTCCTTTGTGCCCAGGGACCCACATCAGTCTTACCCTGTTATGCTTCCCAAGCCCGTTTAGGGTTTGGATTACATCCAGAATAAGTGTAGAGTCCACTTTGTAGGATGCCATGGCTTTGATTGCAGCCTGACTGTCACTAAGAATATATATGGATTTACGTCTGGTTCCTCTATCTATATTCTCTTGAGCGCAGGTTATTATGGCATATGTTTCTGCTTGGAATACAGTTGCCATCTTCCCTAAGCTTTTGCTACATTTGTAACCTTTTGCGTATATTCCCGCTCCTGTACCTGATTTCATTTTTGATCCATCAGTGTACCACACCAGACTATCACATCTTGTGTATTTTTCTATAGAAAATAGACCTAAAGCTTTTGTCTTCTCTTTAAGTTGTATTCCACAATGTAACAGGCAGACGTACAAACTAACTCAACTTTATCATAGTTCTTCTTAATCACGTCCGCCATATAATGGCCTACACCAATATTCTTCTCTTTACTTTGGTTGCTGTTCTGTTGTGTCTGTGTCGAATAAACGTTCTCTGTTCATTCTATTCTACCTTAGATAAGTTTTTTTTTCCGAATTCTTCTCACTCGCACCACAAACCGAAGGTGTACGGTCGGCATATTAAGACGGTACGGAAATAAGCGACGACCCCGTATCTCAGCCGCTCGAGCTTGACCCGATTCTGGATTAAACCAGTTCGTTAACCAGCGCGCAGCTGCGTCCTCTAAACGAATTAATATGAAACATTTATTTAATTAAACAATTTTGTCAGAACAAAACATGTTGTTACATTTTGACGCCTTTTTGGGACGCTCTGGCATGATAGGGTTAATTTAATAAATAAAATTGTATTTATGTTTTTGTTCATATATGTGCGTATATTGTGAATTGGCACCATTTTGAAGGATACGGTCAATGATATTCAAATATACAGATATGTTATGAGCGCGCGCATTTTGAAGACACGAATAGGTCACAATTGTGACCTTTAATCTTTAGTTTATGTCACGCATGGCGAAGAGCGATAGGCTTTGTTGAAAAAAAAACAAAATAAAATAAATGCCATCGTATATTTGTAATTTATTTATTTATTGATTAAAATAAATATTTTTTAATGTTAGATGAATGAAAAGTGTGTATGTGTGCTGCCGCTATATGCGGCACACTTTTTCAATTGTTTTGTGAGTGTATAACGTATCTGTTTATTTGAATATCATTGGATACGGTGTATTGCGTGGGTTTATTGAGGGTTAATTTGCCCCTTTTCCGAGTATAGGCATCAAAAACGACAAATTAAACATCAAATAAGCAGCGGCCTCTCTTGTCTGTTAATTTATATCTACTTACAGCTACAAGAAAATCGCACCCAACGCAATTAGTTATGTTTTCCAAAGTAGGATTTATATAATCTATTTTTTTAATCTACATTCAATTTGGTTATATTAGGCTGAAAATCGGTATATTTGAAAGTCAAAATTACATTACATTAGATAAGACTGTTGTAATGTTTTAGCTGGAAAGAAGAAGTGGCTTGTTATTTTTTAGTCCCCACAGAAAAAGGTAAAATAAAATCTACTCGGAAGGGTATTTACAAGAAAAGTAATCCAGTGTTAGTGAGCATGAAGAAATCAAAGTAAAAGTGAGAGCACTCCCCTAATGTTTTACCTGGAAAGAAGAAGTGGCGTGTTATTTTTTAGTCCCCACAGAAAATATTTATAAAACAGGCAAATACTCGTACTAAAATAATTTCCTTAGTGAATATTACACGTTACTGGCGAAGAATACATAAATTAGTTTGCGACGCGACGCCTCAAGCCAAGGCACCAAGGTTTTCTGAAGCACTTGTAATTTATTTCCTTTTAATTATGTAAAGCATCTTTTTATAATGAAAAGGCAACATTTTAAAGCGACGCGATTTTTGTACTACGGTCATAAGTAGGTATAGTATCTTGCAATAAATTGTGGTTTGTAAGGGTGATTTTATACTAGATATTAGCTAGGCGGCAAGAGAATGTGTGTACTAAGAAAAACTGTGATTGTTTTCACCTATGATGTGTGAGATGGATTACGTAGCGAAGCTGTGTAACGGTGTGAAGCTAATAAGTGCAAGTATACGTAGTTCAGCTCACATTTCACGGTCATATCCCTCGCACACATGAATCCTTGCACGCATCCCTGACACCCATCTCTCGCTTACATATATATATAAATACCTAGCTCCACTTGCCGTTTTACACTAACATGCGCTAAGCCAGGCTAGCAAGATGAAATGCAATTTTTACCTCCTCACACTCGCATCTCTGGTGCAAAACTAGACTAAGGATCCGGCAAAGTCTCTTTATAGTAGACAGCCTTTGTTTTTCAGAGGTGTGCCATGAGTCAAGGATTATGCCAAGAAGAAAAATGTAGATTCTTCCTAAGTCTAAGTTTTGATATATTTTTGTCTAGCTAAAGAGTAACATAAAGTATGAGGGACGCTTGAGGAAGGCTTATTTTCAGCGGTAGACATCTTGCGGTAGAAAAAATGAAGCACTTAAGTAATAAAATTATCTAGGAGACAAACCCCCGATGGATAAATTGAACATTTGAGGTTAGGTATTTGTCAAACTCTACTTTAGCCTGAAAACCTGTCAAAATTTGGCAATACAGTTGGGTTTGAGACATTCTTAACTTAAATACTCAATTTAGAAATCGGTCCTTAGTACACAAATTCTTTTTACCCGACTGCCGAAGGAAGGTAATGTGTTTATCAGTCTATGTATGTTTGTTCCTATGGGGCGTTCCAGAGACCAAACGCGTTGGCTGATTTTGATGATTCGTACGTCAATCGATTCCTCTTAATCTTGCGAGTGTCACTGGCTACATTAAAATTGGAAAATTGAAATATGGCGGCGTTTGTGCGCCATATTGTGGGGGCCCATTTTTTTTTTCTTTCAATCCCTTCGTATGGGATATCAAAATAAAGGGGTTTAAGAGGATATTTCAAAAAAATATAACACTTATATGTTTAAATGTACCTAACTCGAAAAAAATGTAAAGTAAAAAACATTAAAAAAAAAACCGACTACTTAAAAAGCGAACTAAAAAGACGTGAACAAGATAAAATCATGCTGTACAGTCGGAGGATACATCTGGTTTTGGTCAGCCAGCTTGCGAATATTTATCCTCCGACTGCACAGCTTGCTTTTATCTTGTTTACGTCTTTTTAGTTCGCTTTTTAAGCAGTCGGGTTTTTTGATTTTTGAATTAATTTATTACTATAGATAGAGTGCAGTGGTGGCTTAATGGTATCAGCCGCGACTTATAAGTTCTAGGCCGTGGGTTCAAACCCAGGCAGGCGCTTTACTTTGTGTAAATTATTTCACCACCACTGCTCTTAAAACGGTGAAGGAAAACATCGTGAGGTAAAAATCCCACACTCACCGGTCTTTTCCCCAAAAGGCCAGACGACTTTTGAAAATTCACCGGTAAAAAAAGTTATATGTAGATATGTGTATGTCCTTCATATTACCATTTTCAAAGTAATCCTAGTCACCTATTATAAAACTAACAGGTAAAAAAAGCACGAACCAGTCTTTTTCCGATAACTACACAGCTTAGAAAGTGTAGGTATTCATAATCATGTCAGAACTAACAGAACCTGCTGAAATCACAATCCTTTTATTCTTTACTAACGAGCGTCCAACTCTTTGCATAACAGCAAAATGGTGCAGAAGGTCAACTGTGTATTAGTAAAAAAGTTCTGTAAACCAACTACTTTTTTAGCCTATGTTACCCGGCCATAATAATGAATCGATTGATACCTTATTCATCAAAATCGCATCAATAGTTTAGGCGCTACGGAGGAACATACGTAAATACAAACACATACATACATTGACTGCTAAAATCATAACCTTTATTTTTGGCATCGCCGTAGTCGGGTAGAAATAAGGTTAGCTATCGTATGATACCTTTATTAACTTTTCTTAAGAAAGCAAAGTTACAGTATAATTTATTAATTTAGCCCATGGACACATACATACGGTGGTCTCGGTCTATTTCTGTCGAGGAAATCGCGAACTGAGTTCGCCTGCACTCGCTGTACTTACATAAATTGTGTCTATGTGAACGTACTTTTATGGTCACTTTAAATATCCAACCTTCTGTACTTATCTATTGTGTGGCACTAACCCTCGCAATATTTCAGTAAAGCGTTAGAATAAAAGAGGAAAAACAATGATACAACTCTAGGGAACCTATTTTTTAGTTTTGTATGAAAAACAACGGTAATTGTGAGATCCGTTCCCTTTAAAGTTTTTTTAAACAAAAGAGTTATAAAGGAATGTTTTACGTAAATTTTTAAGCTTTAGTAGCGTTTAGCTTTGATATCAAGTCGGTCATTCACCATGATTTATTTCCAAAAGTATACAGAACAAACATTTTCTAAATATCGCTCGGCAAACTTCGTGTTTCGTCAGTCGTCGGATTTCTATTAGTTGCCCTTTGCACTTGGTGTAGATCGGACGCACTCAATCAATTTGGAAGTAATTGGAAGTTAATACTCTTTTAACATAATGTAATTTATTTTTAATATGAGAAGAAAGCTGCTATTTTTAACCCCCGACGGAAAAAGAGGGGTGTTATAAGTTTGACGTGTGTTGCTGTGTATCTGTGTATCTGTGTGTCTGTCTGTGGCATCATAGCGCCGCAACGGATGAACCGATATTTTTATTTTTTTTGTTTCTAGTGTGATTGTGTCGAGAGTGTTCTTAGCTATGTTTGAATAAAATCGATTCAGCCGTTAAAAAGTTATGGGCGTTTTACTGTTTGAATCGGGATGTTTTCGCAAGATATATGTGTCGGGGGGTTTTTGAAATTTTTCTTGTTACAGTTTTATATATGTTCAAACGGCAATCAAAACAAAACAACAATAGAGTACTTAGTTCTGAATTATTATCCATCATAAATCTAATAATTGATAGACATGGAAATTAGCATTCGTTTGTTTTCGGAAATGCGTTGATTGCCAAAGGACATTAAGTAAATAGTAGTACTGTATTGGATCGTTAAACAAACTAACATAATCAGTTTTTATTGGACATAACTTTTGGCTTTTCAGGAATAGGGACACTATTCCAGCTCCACAGCCACTACGGCACAAAAACAAATGATAAGCAGAAAAGTTCTGAAGTATTGTTGGACCTGCTGAAGTCTGTATGAATATATTTGTGTTGTATAAACTCAATTTATTTTTGGATTATATAACTGCACAGCACATATGTGAGTACCATGTACCAACTGTATATCTACCATTTACTGTACCTATGTGTCGTTCGTTGACTTCAGTGTGCCCTGGCAGTTGAGTGTGTCATGCTCTCTCTAATGTCTCTCTGATGGTGGCACATGTGTTGGATCATTCGGTTCCCTTCATAATGGTTGAGCTGAGTGGTGCCGATCCATGTGTCATGTTCTTGAACGGGCGCCATCAGTTGGGATTGGTCATATCTTAGCTGCCTCCCCCTGTTTTTAATTACCTATTTATTGTATTTTAATTGTTTGTTTTACTCTAGACGCTTTTAAGTGCGGTTTTTTTTACATCGTTCTCACATATATGTATGTATTTTTCCAACAAGATTATTGTAACCAAATACTTGTAAAACACATTTTTTTTAAAAAGAGTAAGTGTGGAGTTTCTTGTCCGTTATTCTCCATAACAAGCTACATTTCCGAATGGACGGTAGAATCAATTATTATTACATTTTTTTTTGACGTTCGAAAGTGCCGCTCGATGGCATTGAATAAAGAAATTTTGATTTAATTTGATTTATTCTCATGTTCATTATTATCTTTCCCAATTGCTGGCCCAGGATGGACGCTATTACCACGGCCCTGGCACAAGCAACTGAAGGAACACGGGTGGGTTTTAGTCAGCAAAAGTCTGACACGCCCTTACACTTCAGAGCGAGAGAAGTCACTGGATGATTACCCAGGACAAAAAAAGGGAATAATCTAATAGAAATAATCTGGCCAAGTGGGACATTGGAGACCCATCCCAGACAGGACATGCTTAACCTTTTTTTCTGCCCAGCATGCTCTTTGCACCTTCTAGTATTTAAACAAAGCCTATGATAGACGAGCGAGCAAAGACGATGATAAGAGCAAAGGTGGTCCAGTGGTAACGGCCCCGACTAACGTATATCGTATATGGTCGTGAGTTCGAACCCAGGCAGGCGCTTTACTTTGTGTAAATTATTTCATCACCACTGCTCTTAAAACGGTGAAGGAAAACCTCTTGAGGAAACCGGCATGTACTACAACCAAAAATTCGAAGACATGTGACATCTACCAACCCGCACTACGGCCCGCGTGGTGGATTAAGGCCTATTACCTCTCTCACAGAGAGGATGCCTGTGTCTCAGCAGTGGGAACATTATAATGCTGATGATGACTGATAGCCGAGCGATCCAGGTCTTTCTGGTCGGTCCAAATGAGAGTGAAATCGACTAGACAGAAGAAGATTCCAACATTGGTAGTGTTGATCTGATGCTATTCCAAACGAGCATAATTTGAATTTTGGTTATGTAAAAACATCGGCAAACCTCCTATTAATTGAATATCAAATAAAATATAAAACTGACAGGGGGTGACCATAAGCTCTTAGAGTAAGGTTATTTTGAGTGTGCGTAAGGGACAGATGTATACAAATCATATACACTTATGGTAACCCTCCAGGTCGAGTTTACATTCAAAACCGCAAATTTAATTTCAGTCTAGATTGGAATATCTTCGATAGACCACAAGATATTAAATGTCAAGTTAAGATCAGCTGTTCAGTTTACTTAGGAACCTTAATTGTAGTTAATTCCACTTTGAAGAGGGCTACATACAGTAAGTAGTTTTTAACATCCGACGGTAAATGAGAGGTTTTATTAGTTGGAGGTGTGTACCTTTGTGGCTTATTCTTGTGTTTGTGTATATGTGTATTTGTGTATCCCTCTATGGCATCATAGTTCCTAAACGGATGAAACGATTTTGATTTTGTTTGTTTTGTTTGAAAAATGACTTTATCGAGGTGGTTTTTAGCTATGTTTGATGTAAATCGGTTCAGCCAATGCAAACCCGACTGCTTAAGAAGTGAAATAAAAAGACGTAAACAAGAAAAAAATCATGCTTTGCAGTCGGAGGATACATATTCGTGAGCTGGCTGACCAAAACCCGATGTACGTTTTTTTTAGTTAGCTTCCTTTTGCTTTTTTTATTTATTTTTTTTAGTTGTATGTCTTCAGTTGGATAGGTATAGAAGTTCTGTAATAAACATTGATTTTTTTAAATAACATTTTTGGCTTTTAAATTCGTTTAAATTAACCTCCACAATATGGCGCCCAAAATACCCCATATTTCTATTTTACATTTTTAATGTTGCCAGTGACAATAAGACGAATCGATTGTCGTAAGAATCATCAAAATCTTTTACTGTTAGAATTAGGCTGTTTTCGCAAGATATCGTGTCATAATTACGTGTTCAATAGATTGTCAATCGAAGATAAATTATGTAGCATGAAATAAAAATGTGTCAGGCGTTTTTTTTTAATTTTCTTATATTTTCTTTGATTGTTGAATAGGGCGTTTTAATGGTTTTGTAGGACTATATATGTTAACTTTTTGTCTATTTACACTTCACTATAAAAATAAAAGTGGTACCAAACCGCGTTCATCATCATTATCTTGCTCCAATCGTTTTTTTATTTGGAGTTGATGCATCATCAACGTCGTCTTCCATAGCTTTTTATTAGTCGTTCATCAGTATCAGTAATCACTTTAATTTTAGACGTACCATCTTTTACACTGCTCTTCCATCATTTCTTGGGTATTGCTCCTGCGTTTTAGCCATCCACATTTATATTCAAAACTTTATTCTAAATTGTATAAGCTAATCCCTCCGCATCACATGCTCGCCCGTAGCAACAACAGTCACACCTTTTTACCATGCTACACATTCTCACAATTGTTGCTCTCTCTGCTCTCTCTCAATAGTCTGATTTCTGTGTGTGTGGTGCAGGAGGATGGTGACTAACATTTTGACCTCCATATAAATATAAAGAACACCCACAACGAGTTACTAACCTAATTTAAGATTTAACTACGTCGTAATACAGTTATAAGTACATTACTTTGGCAGACAATGCTTTTAATAAACTTTTTTCACCTCATACACACATCCTTTCAACGTTTAGAGCTCATAAAGGTATTGTCGTAAAAATGTAACAAACCCTGCACTCCAGTGGATTAGCTGCGCGATTAATATAGCTTACTTTATTTATTACCTCACCTTATGAGGTGGAAGGGGAGAGGATTAGTGAAGACGTGCGATGGTTTTTATCACGAGGTTTTTTAGATAGGTACATTAATTTATAAATTAGAAGATTTACGACATCATTCTGTTGGTACTCTGTTTATAAATCTTGATTATTCTCTCAAAGGTAAGCTTTAAGATCTACTGACGGTTTAGTACTATCGACAACGTCGCGTTTGACTAATATCTTACCTAATGGTAAGCGATGACGTGGTAGACCATGAAGCCCACTTGCCTAGAAGTAACCTATACTCTATTCGCTGTAGCAAAAAATAAAAGGTAAACAAACAAACGTCAAACGCTTATAATCCGACTAATTTAAAAAATACAAACTTACAACGCAGAATTGTTACTTTTATAGCACTTTTTAATTTATTGTCATAAAAGTTCCGAACTCCAAGCTTTGATGTTTTTAATGTCGGCTATTAGTTTTGGTTTTAATATATGTTTTTGTCTGAATATAAAAAAAATTGATATTGTTGTAAAATACAGTTCAGAAAATAATAATTTAAATGTTTGACATATTTGTTGCATGTGTGTATTTGGTTTTTGTATGAAATAAACATCTTCTCATGATATTATAGATTTTAGTTACATCAAAGAAAATACAATAAAAAAAATATGGTTTGTTTATCATTTATTTTTTGCACTAGCGAATAGAGTATAAGTATTCATTCTTTAAGACTCAAAGTTTTTCTTTAAGGAAACGCTAAGTTAGGCAGGGAATAGGGATGTTACCTGGATAGGAAGATGATAATTTATATTTTGACCGTCAGTGAGATCATCAAATAATATTAGACACGTATTTTTTGCTTTACCAAATCAATAAAATTGACAAAGACAGCGCATCAAAGTTCAGGAGTAGAGGTTTGTGACGTCACTATTTCAGTATAAAGTATACTAACGGCGTGACATCACACGGTATTTCAACGCATTATATCGTCGTCACTATGTTTTCGTCGCAAAAGAAAAATACGTGTCCAATATTTTTTATAAATCTACCTGACGGACAAAAAACAAAGTTTCAGTTAACATCCCTATTCCACTCCTTACCTGTTCGTAAAATGAACGTATTCCCGAAATATGTCATAGATACGGGTGGGATGTCCGATTATTTTTAAAATATGGAACAAAAAGTTAAGTGGTAAAAAAAATAACCAACAAAGAAATAAAACTGTGTTGTGTACTTTCTCCCTAGGTACGTATAAGTTATCAATAGATTACGTAAAACTGTAATGGTTCAGCTTTTGTTCTCATCTTGAATTTGTTTTTCTCACAGTCGATTTATCGTCTAAGAACAAGACGAGAAGCAATTAATTTTGCAAAAGTTTCAAAAGTCAAATGTTTTCCTTTGGAGACCAACCTTTGCGACTTTGAAAAATAAACCTTATTATTAACTTTTGGTTTAAAATAAACGTTTAACTTTTGGTATGAGCTGCAAAGCGATATTTCAAGACTTTTTCATTATCATTTAAAACTGTTGTAAATAATTTAAAATTGTTTCGTTTGTGAGGTAATCTCGATGTACTGATCTGAGGCCCTGGTAAAGTGACATTCCATCACCGAAAGCGTGGCGATAGCGATTGTCAAAAAGGCAAAATTGTATGGGATTGACAAGCGATATCGAAAAATCACGTGATCATCCCTTACATTTTGACATTTCGACTACCGCCTTCGCTGACTTGTCTAGAGCCTATTACAAAACTTTTTACACTGACACGATTGCTGACATTTTGTACCGAAAAAATGCACGTTTTCTTGGGGCTAGACGACGGGTGCAAAACCGTGGAATTAGCTTCTTCCTTCTCTTATTATTAGCGTGTCGATACAAACACAGGCTATTTTATGTTGAATCCGTTACGTCCGCTGACGCAGTCATGAGGTCATTACGTGAACAGGCAACATGCGCCTCAAGTTGAAAGGTGGGCCATGGTCTGCGGGGAGACATCACACAAACGCCAAAGATTGGAACTATCAGAGAACATTTCGACGAAGTGATCAGGAGGTTTAAAAATGTCTCGTAAAAGATCGTGTTTCTCCGTGACCTTGATGTCAAACTTAAGTACATTCAGTCAAAAAAGTTTCGGGAACGGATGATTTGTTTATGGTTCCAAATACATTTTTTTTTGTTGTTGTTAGATTGGCACAGCTATTTTCCAATTTGGCGCGGTTTGTTTGAGTTACATCTGTTTTTTAAATTAAATACAGTGCCGTTTTTAGTTATATCATATATATATATATATATATATATATATAAAGCGAATTTCATAATGGACATAAACATCGAACAAAGAGTCTGTCTTAAATTTTGCATCGCCAATCGTGTTCGGAGTCACTGAAAATGTTACAGAAGGATTATGGTAAATCGGCTTTATCAAAAACACGTGCTTATGAGTTTAAATAAGGTAAAAAAGGAGTCGAGATGTGATGGAATATTTGCCTCGCTCTGGTAGGCTATCAACGTCTGCAACTGAAGTTAACATCGCAAAAGTGAAGGAAATAGTGACTGAAAATCCTCATTCAAGTTTGAGAGAGATAGCTGCCGAACTTTCTGTGTCTCACGAGTCGGTCCGTACCATTTTAAATAATCACTTGGGTATGAAACACGTCGCCGCTCGGCTAGTCCCAAAAGACCTGAATTTTATCCAAAAACTCAATCGCATGAGAGTCGCTAAGGATATGCTAGAACGAGTCAATTTCGACCCAACATTCTTGAAACGCATTGTTACTGGTGATGAGACGTGGATTTACGAGTGTGACATGCAAACTAATCAACAAGCTTCGGAGGGAGGCCGTCCAACTGACCCGAAATCGAAAAAACCACGCCAAAGTCGATCAAAAGTTAAAGTCATGTTGATTGTTTTCTTTGACTATCGCGGTGTTGTGCACTCGGTATTATTGCCGGAAGGCCAAACTGTAAATAAAGAATATTATTTGAGCGTTATGCGGCTTATAAGAGAGCAACTTAGACGAAAAAGGCCAGATTTGTGGAAAGTAAATCATGGATTTTGCACCACGATAATGCGCCTTCGAACAAGGACATCATTGTGAACAAAATTTTTGACCACAAACTCAACAAACAACCAACCATCGAGCAACCACCTTATTCACCAGATATGACTCCAGCAGACTTCTTTATTTTTCCTAAACTCAAATAACCACGTCGTGGCACGCGGAAAAAGCCATCCACTCGATTCCGGAAGAAGCTTTTAACAAATGTTTTAATGGTTGTATTATTCGTTGGCGTAAGTGTTTCGTTTCTGAAGGAGCATACTTTGAAGGTGATAAAATAAATTTGGATGAATAACTAACATTTTGTGTATTATTGATCTTTTCCCGGTACTTTCTTGACAGAGTAGCACGTAATGGAAAAACCATAAATGGAACTAAAAAAAATAGCAGTAGTAATGTTCTGTATCCACTCCGTCCGCCGTCCGACTTTCAACCGTCCTGAAAGTCCCGCGCGCCGGTCTGTTGTTCCCATGCACGTTATAGATTCGCTTATATCTAGCTATATATAATAGCTCGATAAGAACAAAAAATATGGCCAGAAAGCTGATTTAGTAAATAATGTTAATGTGTAAACAAATAATCACAAAATTTTGGAATAAAATTATTACTAGCGTATTAAGCCGACCGTTCTATCAAATTTTTTACACCTTAATCTTTACACTGAATATTTCTAGGCGAAGAAATAAGTCCGTAATTAACCACGTACATGTACGTAACATGTACCTACATGTGCCTTGTAACATGGTACCTAAACACTCACCAAGTTTCTACCTATAGACTACAACTTTTCATAGTTTTCTATATCGCTACAGCCTAGCTCCGACTACGCCAAGACCCAATTATAATGCCTGTTTATAACCGAGGCCGGACTTTCTTGTCAGTTAATTAAACTGAAGCCGGTGTGAATGGCGGTCATTATAACGTTCAATCGTTCATATCTGTACAATAGCGCGATAGTGCTGGGAGAGGACCCTTTTTGGTATCGCACGGGGTTTTATTTTTTATTATTGTTATATATTTTCTTTATTTCTTTTATGTGTGGTCGGCAGACTTTTCTACACACTTACAGGCATATGGGTTAACCCAGTAGAAATTGACACCAATATAGGCTAAAATGTGCAAGCATGATGTAGTTCTGTTTTATTGGTATTTTGTATGGACCAATTAGAAAAGTTTTGAATCCAAAATTGCAACTTCGAATAACTTGTGCTAGCTGCACACAACGCGAATATTTTTTTTACCTTTTGCTCTAAAAGTCATTCACTATGCTTTTTTCGACAAAAATACCGTACTTTTTTTAAGGTAATTAAATTTTTAACAATTTGAACCTAACAGCAGCTCTATAAACCTAATAGGGACCAAGCTATGACCTTTTCAAATTCTTAGCCTGCAAATTTAAGTAGGGATGCAGGCGGGAGTGTACTTGCCTGAAAGCTGGGCTGAGATTAAATGATTGTATGCCTTTTCCTTTGGTACTATGCACACAAATAGGTATTCAGAAGGCTTTGCTAAAAGAGTTGTGAATATAAATGTGGATGGATGGAGAGGGAGGGGAAGGCCAAAGAAAAGATGGATGGACTGTGTGAGGAGTGACATAAAAGAAAAGAGAGTCAGTGATAGCGTGATGGGGGGCAGGACGGTATGGAAGAAGAAAACGTGATGCGCTGACCCCAAGTAACATGGGACAAGGGCAGGGAGAAGAATAAGAGGGCTAAGACACAATTTAAAAAAAAAAAAAATCGTCTTTTAGTTTTTTCAAGGTTTTGAGTGAACTCAGTAATTCTGTGAAAAATTTTCACAGAATTACTGAAATAATTAAAAAGTCATTATGTCTCGCGCTACCCGAGTCTTTGGCAGCGATTGAGTTAATGAAACGAAATTTAGTCTATTACAACATATCTAATAACTTTTCTCACGAGCCGAGCAATTTCGACAATATCATGAACAGGACGGGAGCGAAATTTAAAAAAATCAGGCAATATGGACCATCTTCGAAAGGCTAACTTATTAGTCCCTATAGGATTTATAGAGCGATTGGGCTTAAATTGTTGCCAATTTAAATAACTTTAGAAAAGTACGGATCTTTGTTAGTCGAAACGCATAGTTTATGACTTTTAGAACAAAAAGTAAAACAAACTTAAAATATTGCAGTTTTTCGCGTGATGCGCACCGAGCACACGTTTTTCGAAGTTACGAATTTGAATTAACACTACCCTAACTGGCCCACATAATAAACTAAAAATCCAGAACTACATCAAGCTTTGCGCTTTTAATGTCGATTTCTAGTGACTGGGTTATTAATGATCAAGTTTTAGTAGGTTTGACTTTTGCTTGAATTTGAAAATACACCTGGAACTCAACCGACGGAGTCACTAAAAACCAGATCGATCATATTGCTATTAGCTCCAAATGGCGTTCTTCATTGCTTGATGTCCGCATCCGTAGGGGCGCCGATTTAGATAGTGACCATCATTTGGTAGTTGCTGAAGTTCGGCTCAAGATTGCGGTAACCCGTGCAACCGGAGACACAGGCAAAGTGGGCCGAAGGTAGTATGTGAGTAAACTTTTTAACTTAGACATCCGTAAGGCGTTTCGGCTTGAGCTACGCAATCGGTTCTCTGGACTGGAGGATGCTGCGGACTCAGTGAACGAGGAGTGGAGCCGCATAAGAAAGGCCTATACAGAGAATAGCTCCGTGGTCCTTGGGCATAAATCGACACATGCGCGCGAGGATTGGCGAGGACGAGGCTATCTGATGCGAGGCTTTAGGATTAATAATAATATTTTTGACCTTTTTCCCTTGCTAGTCTAGCGATCAGCCTGAAGTCCTGGAATGATGAGTCGGGCAAAGTGTTATAGTGTTTTTTCTATCTGGAACTCCTCAATAGCAGCCCGGTGTCAAGATTAGTGTACATAAAGCTAGACTCAAAACCTGATGATAGATGGCAATAAGATCGGCCTTAATATATGGGAAAACGTGGGTGTACTTCAATTACACATCTTCCAAACCCTTTGAAGAATGCAGGTGAGCGAGATCTGACTTAGCCAGGAGTCGTGAGGACCATGCTGGCAGAGATAGAAAACTAGCGGGTAATGGCCTCCTTCTGTGAGACCTTGATGGTCCAGAAAAGAAGGCGTCGAAAAGACATGCACCTCGACGCCTAAAACGCCGGATCCCCGCCTGCATCATAAGCAAACGAGCCTCCGGGGTCGCGGGCACTCAGATTTGTGTCTCTGTCTGCCCACCAAGTGACTACAGGAAAGACGGTTTCACAGTGATCATGTGCTGCCGTGCACAGCGAAGCTCATGGGAGGCGCTTTTTCAGTCTCCCCAGGGATGTGCCATAACAGGCGTTGCACAGAAGGGCTCCAGGGTGATCTTTTGGGAGGTCACGGGGCTTTTACGTGCTAATGTTGATCGCCGGACTGTATTTAGTGAGATTAAAATACCTGGCCTTTATGATGTAACTGTATTAAACTGAAGCCGGTGTGAACGGTGGCCATTTTGACGTTCATATATATATATCCACAATAGCGCGATGGTGTGGTATGCAGGGTTTTTTTTTTTTTGTTAAATCATCCAATGACTTCTCCCGCTCTGGGTGAAGCGGAAGGGCGTGTCAGACTTTTACTGACTAAAACCCACCCGTGTTCCTTCAGTTGCTTGTGCCAGGACCGCGGTAAACCTGTGGTCGGCAGGCCTGGCTTAGGGTTTATAGTAATTATGTTTTGGTAGGTTTGAATTAGGGCTATTTACTTTTGAAAGTCCTATGACAGACTTTTAGAAGCTAATAATGATATTAGTGAGCTGTCTACCTCTTTGTTCTACTGATCAGCATTAAGTGATAGTTGGTTTGCTGGGATGAGCAAAGTGTATTCCATCTGAAATTTCTCAGTGATACCCCGAAGTCTGGTTTTGTATCCGTTGTAGACTCGCTCCCTATTGAAACTTCTCTAGACACTTACAGGATTATGGTATAATGATCAAGTTTTAGTAGTATACTTTATTTAATGGTTTGCTTGACTTGGGCCTGTTTATTGTTATAGGACTTTGAGAAGCTAATAATGATGCTATTGACCTGTAAATTAATGACGTACAGACAGAGGGCAAAGGCCTTTCTTGAGACACAGAAGGAACGAGCATTGGTCACCATACTTACCTATTCATGGTCATAACTGCTACACATAAGCAATTTTTTCTAACGATATTTTGTTTTTTACGGTGTATAGTAGCAGTAAAACATAATACATTTATTGATGGTATTCAATAAATGTATTATATTTTTCTTTTCAGAAGTTAAACTTGGAAAATACACTGTATCAGAAATTTATTCTGTAGTCAATATATTTTGTAGTCTATGACAATATTCCCTCTAGATACACTGTAAATCACCTATCAATCAACGGCCTCCAGTAGTACCAAGGTAACTAAAGGCATTAATCGGTGACTCGAATTAACGCGCCAGGGTATCACCGACCCCATCGGTCAGTCATACCACAGTGTAACTAATTACAGTGGCTTAGTGAGAGGATTTTTCAGAATCGAACAGTGTGGATGGTCGGGGGTTAGTGAGCTTATGTCCTGTACTGCAGTAAGGCAGTTATTTATTTTTATTTATTTACCACACAATTATTTAATTTGCTAATGGGGGGTCTTGACCCTGCGGTGTCAAAACGAAGTCTTATCAGTTATTTAATTTAATGTTTTTAGAGTATTTGGCAGCAAATTGTATCGAGTCAGCCTTCCCAAGCTTTGCGGAGGTAGTCAATACTACAATAAAATTCTCCGCTCCACTATCCCGAGATCACTTCTGTCAATGATTTCACATATTGATCATTTGCATAGACAGTTGAGACACAAAATTACACCAATTTTATATCACAATAACCACTAGGAATCAATCTGCAAATAATATTAACATCCGCTGAACTTCACCGGGAAAAATCCCGCAAAAAACCATATACCTTTTAAAGAATGACAGTTATTGTGCTATGAAAATATGGCACATTAAAATAACTAATTAACTTGCTAATAGAAACAATGACTTGAAACAGATTGTGAAACACTCATTAAATAGTTAGCAAACAATTAATGTTTCTGATTTCTCCTTCCTGATACTGACACATTGAAAAACTTTGACATTTCCAAGGTCCTGTCAAATGCGATGATCTTCAACCACTGTAATATAATTACTCTGTGGATCCCCCGCCGATCAATCGGGCAAATTTGTAGCCACTTACACGGATTGGATTCCGAATTACCGCCCAAAGGTTGGTCTAGCCGTTAGTCTACATTATGAATCGAATAGATTTGATCGTTTTCTCGATGACCTTCTAATGGTAGACCATTTTTTTCAACGTTTGGTGATTATTATTGATTTTGTTAGACTTTATTTATAAAAATGTCATCTGTTACTATAATATAGACAAAGACAAAATTTATTTATTTGAACTAGGCCATTGAGCGGCCCTTTTGAACGTCAAAAATATAAATTTAAAGTTAATAATAATTGATCCTACCGTCCATTCGGAAAAGTTGCTTGTTATGGAGATGAACGGACAAGAAACTCCATACTTACTCTTTAAAAAAACTGTTTTACAACATTTACATACATACATAAATTTATAGACGTGAGGACGACGCACCCAGCACTACTATACTACGTATAGGTATAATGTATTACAAGCACTAACAGGTAAATTCCTTCAATTGACAAATAGGAACATGGTTCTCACATACTTACAAATATTACAAAAATAGGTAAATTACCTAATTCAACAACAACCATGGAACAGTGTGCGAGTCAATTTCTTGAACAAAAAGAGAAGAAAAAAATAAATAAAGCATTATCATAATTATGAATATTATATAAATTAACCAGTTTGATTTTGTTTACACTAAAGATTGCAGGACAGCATGTTTCCAAGCATTCTTATCTTGAATATAATCTTCTTTAGTTGGTTGATTTCTCTTACAGTTTATTCTCTTGAAATACTACACCTGAAAAGATTTCATGGGCAATTTGCTCGTACGAGTCGAGTATTATACCTAAGTGGAATGGAATTCAAGTAACTGCGAATATGAGAGTGTAATTTTTATTTACCTATCACGGATACATTTAACAAGCACGATGGAGATTGACCTTTTGACGCGCGTTTTTGAATCTCATTATAAATTTATATATTCGTAATAAAACATAGCACTCAAACAATAAAAAACTCTCTTGGTCCGATTGGTCGGCAAATCCGAAACAATCGATGAGAGGACAGACGAAGAACCAACAGCTTGACATGTCTTCCGAGGTTATCACAAACCTAATGAAGAACCTATCTTTCTTTATTCTTTCTTTCAATCCATTTTCCAAGAATGGTGAACTACTTATTATGTCGAAATCCTCAAACATTCTCTCGGTTTCTCACGGCGCGTGATATCACGCGCGCCGCGCCGCTGTTTGTATGCCCACGTCACCCGTTCTCATGGACGCGGCGCGGCGCGCGTTGAAGCGTCTGTGCCGCATACAATATACAAGACAGGCCAAGGCACGCGCTGAAAATATGAACGTGTTCAAAAGTGCGAGCCCGCGCCTCCAAAAAAGTTACCGACATTTAGCGGATCGGACGCGCCATTCATAACGCACCATCCCGAGTTACATCGAGCCACTGCCTTTACACGGCACGAAGAGCGAGCGGGCATAGTGTGACTCGTGATATCATGTGCCGCGCGCCGTGAAAAGCCAGCTTTAGATTCGATTCTTGGGTCTCTTCATAATTTCTCAGTAACAATCCAGAGTCTACATTTGTGCCCGGGCGATAGCGATAAAGAGAACACTCTCATACATACAGGGTGTCTGGTTGCAGATCTATATTTTCAAATTAAAATTTAAAAAAATCTGTTTGACATATCGTTTTATTTAAAATATTGAACGACAGAATAATAATGCAGATTTAATTTTATGAAGATTAAATCATCCAAATGTTTTCCATCGAGTTGCACACACTGTTCAAAACGGAGCCTCGTGTTCTGCACAACACGCTGCAGTAAAGTAAACTTGGTTCAATTGCGCTGATTCTCGACGAATATTTTCTTTTAGGTTCACAAGAGTTCGGGGTTTTTTAATGTAAACTCTGTCTTAAAGGGAGCGTCTTGACTGAGAAATCCATATGATCACTGATTCCATTGACACCACCTTTTCTCCCCGCACCGTTTATTAGTTTTTTAATATTCGTATTTCAAAACAATTACCTGCTACCAGACACCCTGTCATAGACTTTTGTCTTGAGACACTGCGGTAAATTGGACGAGAAGATACCACGCAACCAGTGTGTGTTGCCAGTAATCACCTATGGGACCGAGACGTGGTCGCTCACAATGGGCCTTATCAGAAAGCTCAAAGTCACCCAAAGGGCAATGGAGAGGGCTATGCTCGGAATTTCCTTGCGTGATCACGTCAGAAATAATGATATCCGCAGGAGAACCAAAGTTACCGACATAGCCCGAAGAATTGCCAAACTTAAGTGGCAGTGGGCAGGGCACATTTCTCGCAGAACGGATGGCCGATGGTGCCGAAAAGTTCTGGAATGGCGACCGCGAACCGGACGACGATACGTTGGAAGGCCTCCCACTAGGTGGACTGATGATCTGGTTAAGGTTGCGGGAAGGCGCTGGATGCGAGACGCACGGGTTCGGTCAATGTGGCGACGCCTGGAGGAGGCCTATGTCCAGCAGTGGACGTCTTTCGGCTGAAATGATGATGATGATGAGACATCCTGTATATACTCAATAGTGTTATAACATAGGACTTAAACATAACCGGCAAAATCTGGGTGCACCACGTGCACCACAACCTAATCCTTCGAAGAATACAAGCGACATGTTATATATCTTATTCCACTCTATACTCTTTAAAACATCAAAATTCCAAAAAAAAAAAATACAATCTTTATACATACCTACACGCTAGATAGTTTAACAAAACTTTCTTCCTCCCCTGCTTATAAGATTTGCTACCGACTTAAGACGGTACCCTCATATGATTTACATTTAATTAGAAAGCCGCGACAGTGAAAGCGAAACATCCTGGCGCCCCGTGCTATATATAATAATAATATAATGTTTGTTTGTTTGTGTATCACCCATTATTTAAGGTGTTATTATTATGAATGCGTGAAGGTAACGCTACGTTAATTTCATTTATAAGGGAATCAGATTAAAATGACAATTAATGTTTTCATTTAGGTAATAATGGAGAGCTTCGCGGTTTTCTATTTGTTTTTTTTGCTGGAGTTGTTTGACGGTGAATTAAATAGTGCTCCCCATCGTGCAATACAAAGTACCTCTTTTACTAGTTAGACCCATGTTGCAATTTTCCGATCTTGCTTAGTTTTCATCCTGCAACGAAAGTGGAGATAGGCAATGGCCTTTCTACATATATGAGATTTACAGCTTTCATTACGATTGCCACTTTCTACGTTCACTTCACTCTAGTTTTTAACCCCCGACACAAAAATAGGGATGTTATAAGTTTGACGTGTGTTGCTGTGTATCTGTGTATCTGTCTATATGTGTATCTGTGTGTCTGTCTGTGGCATCATAGCGTCCAAACGGGTGAACCGATTTTGATTTAGTTTGTTTGTTTGTTTGTTTGTAAGTCTGAAATAGCCAAGTCAGAGGCCTGTGGGGTTTCCCAGAGGCGGCTTAATTAACTCTGACACCAGAGGTGGCCACACCTCACACGAAAAGAAGAGAAGAAGAAGAAGATTTAGTTTTTTGTTTGTTTAAAAGGTGACTTAATCGAGAGTGTTCTTGGCTATGTTTGAATAAAATCGGTTCAGCCGTTGAAAAGTTCTGGGCATTTTACTGTTTGAATTGGGGTGTTTTTGCAAGATATCGTGTCATAATTAAATATTCAATAGATTGCTGATCGAAGCGTGTCTGCTATATCTATACTAATATTATAAAGAGGTAAAGTTTGTTTGTTTGTGACGTTGTAAGGGGTAATCTCTGGATCTACTGAACCGATTTTGAAAATTCTTTCACCAGTAGAAAGCTACATTATTCCTGAGTGTTATAGGCTATAATATAATAAAAAAAAATGAGATCCTTATGAAAATTGCTATAAGGTAACCCAAGGTAGCAAAATGTAGCCTGTAAAATACATTATTTGGCGTACGCTGAGAAAACTATTGATGATAGATAAAAATTAGTAGGTAGGGTAGGCAGGGTAGGCTGGGTAGGCAGGGTAGCCAGGGTAGGCAGGGAAGGCAGGGTAGCCAGGGTAGCCAGATTAGCCAGGTTAGCCAGGGTAGGCACGGTAGCCAGGGTAGGTAGATAGGTAGCCAGTTGACGGGAGCGAAGCCCCGAGGGTCAGCTAGTACTAGATAAATTATGTAGCATGAAATAAAAAATGTGTCCGGGGTTTTTGAAATTTTACTTGTTCTTGATGGACTCTAGTCCCGACAGATCAAGAATTGACAGATATGGAATTGGCTACGTGACATTTAGGTCATCATCATCTTCCTGCCCTTGTCCCATGTAACTTGGGGCCGGCGCAACACTAGTTATATGCATAACTCTTTTAGTAACATGCGTTTCATCCCTCCTCATCACATGACCATACCAGGACAAACGGTTTCCTTTCCACTTTTCTGTCACTGGCGTCACTTTCAAACTTCCTCTGATATTTTGATTTCTCACTTTATCCATTCTCGTCAATCCGTAGATCCATCTCAACATTTTCATTTCTGTAACGTGACATTTAGGTGTGGCAAGTTAATTTTAAACATTTTGGCCTTGGAAGAAACGTATGTCTACTGACAAATTCATAAACTACCTAGTCGTTACTTAGATCTGGACTGAAGTAAACTAAGAACGCTATGTTCTCGACATGAATACCTACATCAATTTAGGCTTAGCTAAATAACACCAAACATGATGACACTTCTAGTAACCTTCTAGTGACTATCTTCACTGGGGATGTAAATTATAATTTTATTGGGTTTTAGGATGGGTTAATATTTAACCTTGTGCGGCCGGGGTGGTGAAGTTGCCTGGTTAAGCACCACTTGCCAAGGTCGGATGGGCTGATTTTGGATGGGTAACCATTTTTTATTTATTTCTCTCTCTTCACTCATGATAGTAAAGCCACACTTCCAAGGGTCGGTTTTAGGATGGGTCACCTTGAGTGGCTGGGGCGCTGAAGCCCCAGATTATGCACCATTTACACACGTAGTTTTCATGGTTTTCGGAGTTGTTAATAACGTTTACGAGGTTCAAACCAAAATCCAAAATGGCGCCGACGAAAATTAGCCAAATTTTAGTAATATTCGAATCAATCATACGTCGCGAAGGTGGATGCGAAGATATGATTTGTTTATGAAATTCTGCATTTGCGGATCCGAAGTCGAAGTTCCGTGACAACCCTAATCTATACTCTCAAGGGCTCACACTTTCTGTAACTCGAGAAACGTGTTTCACATTGTTTTTCCAACTTGTTTTTTCCGGAGACTACTCAGATTCCACACGTCTTTAATTACATTATATTGTTATGTTCTTGTTTTGAGGGATTTTGTTCGTGAAAGCCTTATAAAAGGAAAGTTTTGGCCATTATTTCTACAAGTGATTTACTGCCTCTACTTATTACTTTGGAAAAATACAAATAAGCCAAGCACCATTAAAATGTTACGTGATCAATCCTTACATTTTGGTATTTCAATCATCGCTTTCGTTTTTAGAATGACAGTTTGTCAAGAGCCTCTGGGGCTGTTTCAACTGCAAGTTTCTCTTGCAAATGTCCTAAATCTCTTTAGATGACTAAAAATACCATTACGTTTGACAAATATTTCACGAACAAACACGACATTATCCAGATCATATTTCTTAATTCGCTCTTGGTTTGAGTAGCCGTCTTCATCTAACTCTTGTTAGATACCCATTAGTTGCACACATATCTAATGTACCTACTGCATTTAGGACTCAATTAGCAATAATTAGATCTGCAGTTCATCCAACTGTTTCAGCGTATGATCACGGTTAATTTGTTATGAACAATTAGGTATTATCATTAATTTGATAGAATAGGTACTTACTATGATTACTACCGATCTTTAACAATACTGGCATCTACAACAGGCATCACAAGGTGTATTTAATAAGACCAACAGGCCACAGTTAACAGGTCACTATTCGTAAATCCGATAATTCATTTTGTAAGTTTCATCCATAAATTTTCTTGAAATTTTCAATGTGCGTCTCGCATCCAGAGGATTCCGACGGCCTTTGGTCGGCCTTGTGGAAGGTCTTCAAATACTGTGTACATTCTGGTACGCGGTCGCCACTTCTGAATCTTACGGCCCTATCGACCATCTGTTCTGTAAGCAATTTTCTCTGCCGACTACCACATAAATGTGTCAATTATTTTATTCTTTAACAAATATATCACATTGACTGTTATTTATGTTAAATAGGGCGCTGCTATTTTGGGGACAGTATTGGATGCAGCAAAAGTCCATTTAAAAGTTCATTTGAGATGGAAAGTCCCACACTTGCCATGATCTCCTACAGGAAAAAAATAACACAAAATACAAGTGCAAATTGTCGGCTGATTTTATTTGTAGGTAAAAACCATTACTTTTACCATTTTCCTGCTCAGTATACAAATCAAAACGAGGCTTTTAAGATATAAATTCACACAAAAGCAACCACATTATAAAAACAGTCTTATAATAAAATCTGTCAAAGTATTTCAAATTTTCAACACGTTCCGATGGCAAAGCTCTTCATTGGTCCGTACAAACTGTATTGAAAGTTGAGTGGTTCTGACGCCAACATTGTTTAGCTGTCAGCTATTCTCGATAAAAGACACGGAAATGTCTTATCCGCTATAAGCTTGTGCCCGCGCCTTTGCTCGCGAGAAAAGTGTTTTACGAGTTTTTATCCTAAATATATTCTAGCGAGTTACAAATTATCATCATCATCAAAATCAAAATCATTTTCTTTATTTTACGTAGGGCACTTATAAAAAGTCGAAAAAAGGTGCACGAATTGGGTTGGTCGTTTCCTAATGGAGAGGAACCGGCAAGAAACTCCACGGTTACTCTTTTAAAAAATGGTTTGGTTTTACAATATTTCCATGTTACAGCATTAGCATGTTACGTCATCATTGTTTAAGCTGACAGACGTAAACTGCTGGACATAGGCCTCCCCCAATCGTCTCCATATCGACCGGTACTGTACGTCTCGCATTCAGCGGATTCCCGCAACCTTTCCATGCACCCTAATTGTGTATCTGTTTTAACAGCACGAAGCACTATTCATTGTGTGTTTTACGGTATCGAGTAGACTGATTTTTGAACATATGAAGCAATGAATGCAAGGAAAGCATACCGTGCTTCATTGAACACAATTAGGGTACGGGTCATCCTTTCACCTTGTGGGAAGCCTTCTGACGCAGCGTCTTCCGTTGTGTGATCACCTCTCCTGAATCCTCCGTCTCCACTGGCCATCTATTCAAGTAGCTGTGTGTCCTTACCACTACAACTTAAATTGGGTAATTTTTCGGGCTATCTCCGTAGAAAAGTATCTTGTGTACTAAGCTATTGTCTGCCCGTGTCTCAAGTTCCATCTAAATCCGTTTAACCGTTGAGGAATGATTGACTAACAAACATCCAAACATAGAAACTTTCTGTATCAGTAATATTGGCAGGATTTTCTGACGTCTCAAAGACTTTTTCATGTCGATATTTTATTATTTTAGGACGAAGGAAGAAGGTAATTTAATCATGATCAGTCATTGCGAACTTTTGGGCTTTTTGCTGTTAAAATATTATTATTACTTGCTGGTTCAAAAACAGTGGTGGCCCAGTGGTAATGGCCCTGACATACGTGTCCTGGGTCGATCGTTAGAACCCAGGCAGGCACTTTACTTTGTGTTTATTATTTCATCATCACTGAAGAAAAACATGGTGAGGGTACCGGTATGTCCTAGAACTAAAGATTCTAAGACGTAATATCCATCACTAACCCGCACAGGGCCCGCGTGGTGGATGAAGTCCTATTCCCTCTCATAGAGAGGAGGCCTGTATCCCAGCAGTGGCTGATTATGCTTAAACTGTTTAACATTTTTGTACTGTTTTACATTTTTGTAAGTTTTTTGTTTAACATTATTTTTTACAAATCGTGGCAGTTTGTCGGTGGGATTAGCGCTTGTATTACAATAAATTAGTTTACAACACTTACACCTAGAAATAGTAACAGTTCAGTGGCAGATGACAATGCAGGCCACCGCCTACGCCGAAAATGTATGATAGTGAAAAAGTCTAACTAAATTATTTTGGAGTGGCTATACCAAATATAGTATCTAATTGTTTTGCTAAAACAGTTACAAACCAAAATTGGAATATGTACTATGCTATTAAATTAAAATATTAGAGTTCTATTATGACAATAAATTTAAACAGCGAAGGTTCAGTCATTGAGAAAGACCAGACACCACACCAGTCTGTTTGGTGGATCCTACCTTTTCAATGGACACTGTTACGCGTAACTGCATAGTGTTTTTCCTTTTTATTATTTTATTTAAAATAATATCAGAGACTTTGTTCCAGTACAGTAAAGTAGTCGAACAATCATTAGCTTCTTATTTCACTGCTATCTTCATACGACTTTCTCTAAACCCGGTTAACTTTGACCCTCATATTCAAAGTAATTTCCTACACTCGTCTCAATCAAATGTATACCTTGTTATTTATTGACATAAGTCGGAAGTCTTCTATAACGATTACGTCGATTGAATTTGAGGAAGCTTTCTTCAAAAGGACCGACAATATAGGTCAAATTCACTCAAGAAATGCCACCTATATTAACAAAATCACACAATTACAAACTCCCTTCATATCCAATGAAGCGTATAATCTTTTGTACAGAACCCTCCATTATAAAAGGGTGTTCACACTTGACCGATCCTTGTTTGTTTACAAGCCCACCTTTTGTATCACCGAGGATTTAAATAATGCGTCGTATATGTAAAAGGTAGCTTTTATTGCAAATGGACAAAGTATAAGGACTGGATAATGTTCCCGTGAGGACTATTGTTGTTTTTTAATGATGAATATGGTGAAAGAGAAAGGTAAATGTACTCGTGTTTTGTATTGAAGATGATTTTCATTTGTTTTGATACAATATTGAACATGATTATTTATTTATTTATATATCAGTTTCCTTTTTTTTGTTATAATCTGGTGTACAATACAGTTATTGTACATCAGATTATAACAAAGAAAAGGAAACTTAAAACTATAAAATACATACATTGAACTGCATTTAAACTGCACTCCGACTGCAAATTTGCAGTTTGAATGCAGTTAGTAAGAATAAGAAACTTTATTTGCTCAATCATTTGTATACATACAGAATTAAAATAATATATGCATGCAAGATTTTAAATAAGAGTGGCTCACGACATGTCTGCCATTTCTCATGGCATGCAAATATTTTAGGTACAATTATTATTATTGAATCGAATGATTATTAAATTTTAATTTAATTTTTTCACAATTATATTCATAACTCTTTTAGTAACATGCATTTCATCCCTCCTCATCACATGATCATACCAGGACAAACGGTTTGACATTTAGGTACGTGACACGTGACTTTTAGCTATCGCATGTTAATTTTAAACATTTTGGCCTAATAATTGCCTTGGAAGAAACCTATGTCTACTGACAATTCAAAAACTAACTAACTTAGTTCTGGACTGACGTAAACTAAGAACGCTATGTTATCTATATGTATACCTATGTCAATTTAGGCTTAGCTAAATATCACTAAACGTGAAGACACTTCTAGTATCCTACCTACATCAGTGACTATCTTCACTGTGGATGCAAATAATTATTTTATTAGGTTTTAAGATGGGTTAGTGTTTTATCTTGAGCGGCCGGGGTGGTAAAGTCACCTCGTTTAGCACCACTTTCCAAGGTCGGATGGGCTGGTTTTGGATGGGTAACCATTTTTTTTTAATTTTTTCTCTCTCTTCACTCATGATGGCCACACTTCCAAAGGTCGGTTTTAGGATGGGTCAGTGTTTGACCTTACGTGGCTGGGGCGGTGAAGCCCCAGATTAGGCAACAGAGGTGGCTTTTTGGATGGGTGCCGTTTTCATGGTTTTCGGGGTTGCTAATAAAGATTATGGGTTTAAAACCAAAATCCAAGACGGCTCCGACGAAAATTTGCCAAATTTTCGTTACATACGAATCAATCATATGTCACGAAGGTGGATGCGAAGGTATGATTTGTACATGAAGTTCTGCATTTGCGGATCCAAAGTCGAAGTTCCGTGACAACCCTAATCTATACTCTCAAGGGCTCACACTTCTGTAACTCGAGAAACGTGTTTCACATTGTTTTTTCAACTTCTTTTTCCGGAGACTACTCAGATTCCACACGTCTTTAATTACATTATATTGTTATGTTCTTGTTTTGAAGGATTTTGTTCGTGAAAGCCTTATAAAAGGAAAGTTTATGCCATTATTTCTACGAGTGGTTTACCGCCTATACTTATTACCTCAACAATTGCTGAGGCTCAAGAGATTCAATTAACGAAAACGTTACGATAGCGATTGGAAAAATGTCGAAAATGCCAAGCACCTTTGAAATGTTACGTGATCAATCCATACATTTTTGACATTTCAATCATCGTTTTCGCTGTTATAATGACAATTTGTCAAGAGCCTCTGGGGATGTTTCAACTTGAAATTTCTCTTGCAAATGTCCTAAATTTCTTTACATGACTAAAAAACCCGATTCAACTAAAAAGACGTAAACAAGAAGAAAATCATGCTGTGCAGTCGGAGGATAAATATTAGCGAGCTGGCTGACCAACACCAGATGTATCCTCCGACTGCACAGCATGATTTACTTCTTGTATACGTCTTTTTAGTTCGCTTCTTAAGCAGTCGGGTTTATTGAATTTTGAAAGTAACTTATTTTATTTATAACGATATAGCTTTAAAAAAAAATCGATTTAGGTATATTTAAACGTATAAGTGTTATATATTTTTGAAATTAACCCTTCATTTTGATATCCCACACGATGGGTTGGGAAGAAAAAAAACTGGGCCCCCACAATAAAGCGCCCAATAGCAGCCGTTTTTCTATATTCCGATAATTATTTTAAATTAATCATTAAGACGAATCGATTGACGTAAGAATCATCAAAGACGGCCAACGCGTTTGCTCTCTAGAAAGCCACATAGGAACAAACATACATACATACATAGATTGATAAACACATTACCCTCCTTCGGCAGACGGGTACCATATATACCATTGCGTTTCACAAATATTTCACGAGCAATCTTTATCCAGTTCTGTCATATTTCTTAATTCGCTCTTGGTTTGACTAGCCGTCTTCATCTAACTCATGTTAGATACCCATTAGATGCACACATATCTAATGTACTGCATTCGGGACTCAATTAGCTATAATTAGGTCTGCAGTTCATCCAACTGTTTCAGTGTATGATCACGGTTAATTTGTTATGAACAATTAGTTATTATCATTAATTTGATAGAATAGGTACCTATTATGATTATTACCGATCTTTAGCAATACTGGCATCTACAACAGGCATCACAAGGTGTACTTAATAAGACCAATAGGCCACAGTTAACAGGTTACTATTGGTAAATCCGATAATTCATTTTGTAAGTTACATCCATACATTTTCTTGAAATTTTCAATGTGCGTCTCGCATCCAGAGGATTCCGACGGCCTTTGGTCTGCCTTGTGGGAGGTCTTCAAATACTGTGTATTCTGGTACGCGGTCGCCACTTCTGAATCTTACGACCCTATCGACCATCTGTTCTGTAAGCAATTTTCTCTGCCGACTACCACATAAATGTGTCAATTATTTTATTCTTTAACAAATTATATATCACATTGACTGTTACTTATGTTAAATAGGGCGCTGCTATTTTGGGGACAGTATTGGATGCAACAAAAATCCTTTTAAAAGTTCATTTGAGATAGCCTTGCCGTGATCTCTTACAGGAAAATAATAACACAAAATGCAAGTGAAAATTATTGACTGATTTTATTTGTAGGTATGAAATCATTCTGCTGCCCAACCTCGGGGGACCTCGGGAAGAAGTTCGCCGCCTCTACGCGGGGGTCGTGCGATCGATGGTCCTTTATGGGGCGCCTGTCTGGTCAAGCAGACTATCAGGCGTCCGACGCTGCAGGACTAAAGTTAATAGCCTGCAGCGGAAAATGGCCATTCGTATCGCACGAGGATACCGAACGGTGTCCTTTGAGGCGGCAACTCTCCTGGCACGTTTTCCTCCGCTGGACATTCTGGCGGACATGGACGCGAGGGTTTATAACCGAATTCGCGCCATCCGCCAGAATGGTGAAAGCGCGCCAGGAATCGCTGTAGTAAGGTTGAGGCGGCAGGAACGGCGACACGCACTCGAACGGTGGCGCGAGCGGCTACAGCAGCCGCAATATTCGCGTAAGCGCGTTGTCGAAGCCGTCCTGCCACACTTCGAAGCCTGGCTGAAGAGAGAGGAGCGCATCTCCTACCGGCTCACTCAGGTACTCACCGGGCACGGTTGCTTCGGTGAGTATCTGAATAGGATTGGGCGAGAGGCCACGGCAAATTGCCACCATTGTGGAGGCGACCTTGATTCTGCACAGCACACGCTCGAGGAGTGCTCAGCGTGGGCCTCTGAGCGGCAGGTCTTGGTCGCCAGGATCGGGCGAGACCTGTCTCTGCCAGCAGCTGTGAGGGCCATGCTGGCAGAGACAGCAAATTGGAGGGAAATGGCCTCCTTCTGTGAGACTGTGATGGCCCAGAAGGAGGCCGCCGAGCGGGAGCATGAGAGGGCAGATCCCACTCGAAGAAGAAGGCGTCGGGGAGGCAACCACCTCGATGCCTAAAACGCCGAAACCCCGCCTGCGTCACAAGCAGGTGGGACTCCGGGGTCGCGAGTGGTCAGATTGGGGACTCTGTCCACCCACCGAGTGACTTCAGGAAGGATGGCAGCACAGTGGTCACGTGCTGCCGTACATAGCGTGGCTCAGGGGAAGCTATTCTTTCAGCTTCCCCAGGGATGTGCCCTAACAGGCGTTGCACAAAGGGGGTTCCGGTTTGGTCTTTTAAGAGGTGACGGGGCCCCTTCCAGGTGCTGATGGTGATCACCGGGGTGGTTTTAGTGAGGTAAAAATCCCACACTCCCTGATCTTTTCCCCAAAAGTCCAGGCGCCTTTTGAAGGTTTCCCCCCGAAAAAAAAAAAAAAAAAAAGGTATGAAATCATTATGTTTACCATTTTCCTGCTCAGCATACAAACAAAACGAGGATTTTAAGATATAAATTCACACAAAAGCAACCACATTATAAAAACAGTCTTATAATAAAATCTGTCAAAGTATTTCAAATTTTCAACACGTTCCGATGGCTAAGCTCTTCATTGGTCCATACAAACTGTATTGAAAGTTGAGTGGTTCTGACGCCAACATTGTTTAGATGTCAGCTATTCTCAATAAAAGACACGAAAATGTATTATCCGCTATAAGCTTGTGCCCGCGGCTTTGCTCGCGAGAAAAATGTTTTACGAGTTTTTACCCTAAATATATACTAGCGAGTTACACATTATCATCATCATCATCAAAATCAAAATCATTTTCTTTATTTTACGTAGGGCACTTATAAAACGTCGAAAAAAGGTGCACGTTTTGGGTTGGCTGTTTCCTATGGAGAGGAACCGGCAAGAAACTCCACGGTTACTCTTTTAAAAAATGGTTTGGTTTTACAGTATTTCCATGTTACAGCATTAGCATGTTACGTCATCATTGTTTAAGCTGACAGACGTAAACTGCTGGACATACGCCTCCCCTAATCGTCTCCATATCGACCGGTACTGTACGTCTCGCATTCAGTGGATTCCCGCAACCTTTCCATGCACCCTAATTGTGTATCTGTTTTAACAGCACGAAGCACTATTCATTGTTTGTTTTACGCTATCGAGTAGACTGATTTTTGAACATATGAAGCAATGAATGCAAGGAAAGCATACCGTGCTTCTTTGAACACAATTAGGGTACGGGTCATCCATTCACCTTGTGGAAGCCTTCTAACGCAGCGTCTTCCGACAAGTGATCGCCACTCTTGAATTTTCCGTATCCACTGGACATCTATTCAGCTAGCTGTGTCCTTAACACTGCATGTTTAATTGGGTCATTTTTCGTTCAGTCCCCGTAGAAAAGTGTCTTAAATCCTAAGACATTTCCTGCCCGTGTGTCAAGTTCTATCCAAATCCGCAAAACCGTTGAGGAATGATTGACTAACAAACATCCAAACTTAGAGACTTTCTGTATCAGTAATATTAGCAGGATTTTTTGACGTCTCAAAGATTTTTTCATGTCGATATTTTATTATTTTAGGACGAAGGAAGAAGGTAATTTAATCATGATCAGTTATTGCGACCTTTTGGGCTTTTTACTGATAGCATATTGTTATTACTTGCTGGTTCAAAAACAGTGGTGGCCCAGTGGTAATAGCCCTGACATACGTGTCCTAGGTCGAGTGTTAGAACCCAGGCAGGCACTTTACTTTGTGTTTACTATTTCATCATCACTGAAGAAAAACATTATGTGGGTACCGATATGTCCTAGAACTAAAGATTCGAAGACTTAATATTCATCACTAACCCGCACTGTGCCCGCGTGGTGGATTAAGTCCCATTCCCATTCATAGAGAGAAGGCCTGTATCCCAGCAGTGGCTGATTATGCTTAAGCTGTTTTACATTTGTACTGTTTTACATTTTTGTAAGTTTTTTGTTTAACATTATTTCTTACGAATCGTGGCAGTTTGTCGGTGGGATTAGCGCTTGTATTAAAATAAATTTGTTTTCAACATTTACACCTAGTTATAGTTACAGTTCAGTGGCAGATGACAACGCAGGCCACTGCCTACGCCGAAAATGTATGGATGGTGAAAGTAAAGTCTAACAAAATTATTTTGGAGTGGCTATACCAAATATAGTATCTAATTGTTTTGCTAAAACAGTTACAAAACAAAATTGGAATATGTACTATGCTATTAAATTAAAATATTAGGGTTCCTTTATGACAATAAATTTCAAATTTGACACCACACCAGTCTATTTGGTGGATCCTACCTTTTCAATGGACACTGTTCCGCGTAACTGCATAGAGTTTTTCCTTTTTATTATTTTATAAAATAACATCAGAGACTTTGTTCCAGTACTTTGGTAAAGTAGTAGAACAATCATTAGCTTCTTATTTCATTGCTATCTTCATACGACTTTCTCTAAACCCGGTTAACTTTGACCCTCATATTCAAAGTAATTTCCTACACTCGTCTCAATCAAATGTATACCTTGTTATTTATTGACATAAGTCGGAAGTCTTCTATAACGATTACGTCGATTGAATTTGAGGAAGCTTTCTTCGAAAGGACCGACAATATAGGTCAAATTCACTCAAGAAATGCCACCTATATTAACAAAATCACACAATTACAAACTCCCTTCATATCCAATGAAGCGTATAATCTTTTGTACAGAACCCTCCATTATAAAAGGGTGTTCACACTTGACCGATCCTTGTTTGGTTACAAGCCCACCTTTTGTATCACCGAGGATTTAAATAATGCGTCGTATATGTAAAAGGTAGCTTTTATTGCAAATGGACAAAGTATAAGGACTGGATAATGTTCCCGTGAGGACTATTGTTGTTTTTTAATGATGACTATGGTGAAAGAGAAAGGTAAATGTACTCGTGTTTTGTATTGAAAATGATTTCCATTTGTTTTGATACAATATTGGACATGATTATTTATTTATTTATGTATACTGTATTGTACACCATATTATAACAAAGAAAAGAAAACTTAAAACTATAAAATACATACAACGGGCGCTCTTATCGCATGCTGCGATCTCTTCCAGGCGGGCGAGCACGGACTACTGTGACAGGCTTGGGTCACAAATTTTTATCACAGTTAGGGAGCAATAAAACTGCACGGTTGGTTTGCAGTCATACTAACTGCATTCAAACCGCAAACTTGCAGTTGGAGTGCAGTTGAAATGCCGGCCGTCTGTCTAGAACTTTACATAGCATCTAGCTTGTTTTCTCCGGAGGGTTAGGCAGAAGTTCACTTAAATAGGCACAAATCTAGTTTCCAGGCTACTACTGACAAAATTCTAGATGGAAAACCCAATAACTTCTTATCCGACCCTGGACTTCAGGACCTCATGCTCAGCATCACTTGGGACCACTAGACCTATGAAGCAGTCATTAACATCATCATTATCATCCTTTTTAATGTTCCCTCTAGTGGGACACAGGCCTCCTCTCTGTGAGAGAGCGAATGGGTCATAATCCACCACACGGGCCCAGTGCGGGTTGGTGGATGTCACATGTCTTCGAATTTTTGGTTCTAAGTCATGCCAGTTTCCTCACGATGTTTTCCTTCGCCGTTTTGAGAGCAGTGGTGATGAAATAATTTACACAAATTAAAGCGCCTGCCTGGGTTCAAACCCATGACCTAAGACACGTAGGTCCACTGGGCCACCACTGCTCTCACTCGCTCACTCACTGTCATGAATCTCTAGAAAGACAAGAATTAATTTGTCACAGAACTGACATGCTTATGTTGTACTATAAATTATGAACTTAAACTAAAATCCTTAACGATAGCACGGGGTCCCAGCACTAACAAAGAATATTTGGTTCATATAAATGTCACTAGATGGCGCGATGTGCATCAATTTGTTATTGAATTGTGTGTAAAATTTACATTTTCTAGAATTGATCATGAAAATTGTACTCTTTAGAGAGTATAATTTTGGAATATTTGGCTCTTAACTCACATTTTAAAGATTATTTGAACGGATCATTAAAAATTGATTTCAATAGATGGCGCGGTTTTAAATATCTGAGTCATGCCACATTTTTTTTTAAATTTGTATTTTAACACATTTTAGTACAATGAAACTATAAAATCGTGCGAATAACACAATATAACAAACCGTCACTGTATTTAAAGAAAAAAATAGTCACGAACCGAGAAACCCTGTTACTTGCAAGTCGCTGCTAACACCCGTGGAACGGAACTGAACGCGATCAAAGTACTTACAAAAATATTCAGACGAAAAACGCTAGTTACGTCATCGCGGTTTCTTTGTACTTTGTGGCATCTGTAGTATTATATTATCTGTGACGATAGCAAAACATAAATGTAAAATAAATAAATAAAATGGGATTCTATAACATCGTATTTTTGGTAGTCATACCACCGAAAACGTTACGTTTTAATGATGTATTTCTGACCAGACGATAGTACCCGAAAATACCTCACATAAAAATATATACCCTACGAGGACACTAACCTGATAAAATATTATTATACCTAACGCCTAACGGGCAAACTACTGAGCTTTAGTCCCATTTTACCGACATAAAGACTGCCCAAATGACGCCTGACGGACATTGGGTTCTTGACCCCTTCAGCCGGCATTAGGATGGTCTTATCTGGCAGAAATATGAGACAGTGAACTCGGTGATGTGAATTCATGTGGGTGAATTGTGATTTCATACCAATGTGACTTTAGAGTGAGCTGTTTTGAATGAAACGGCTTATAAGGTTCTTAGTACCAAAGTAAGTCTGATGAGTCATTGTGTTTTAATGTCATTTTGGTAAGATTGTCGCTGTGAATGGAGATAGGTACGGTAATGTACCTTCGGCCTGAGTACCGTAAGTAGTCGGTCAGTCAGTCGAGCACGGCATTATAGTTTGTGTGCCGATACCATATAAAAAAACCGGCTTAGTGCGAGACTGACTCGGGCACAGAGGGTCCCGTATAAAACACTCACCAAAATAAATAGAATAGAATACTCTTTATTATGTACACCATATAAATTACAGAAAGTATAGATGAAGAAAACATTACACTGGGTGACACAATGGGTGGCCTTATCGCTAAAAGCGATCTTTTCAAGACAACCTTTGGATGAATTTTAAAAAAGAAAGGAAATAAAGTACTGTAGGTAGTCTATTGGTGTACTATTTATATATAAAATAAATACATATATATAAATATACTATATATACAGTTATAAGTATGGAACAAAAACATAGAAATCAAGAAAACAACTACTAAAGAGAGAGAGGTAGTGATTCTTTACCATAGTTTTAAAAATGGGCAGAGACTGAGCACGCCTTATTGACACAGGCAAAGCATTCCACAGTCGCACCGCTTGAACCGTAAAAGATTTGTCGTAAAAGCTGGTGGAATGCATCGGCATCTCTAGTCCCAAGTTTTCCGATGACCTCAGTTATCTATTATGTGTGTCATGAAGGAACTTGAAACGTTCTTTGAGATAAGAGGGGGTTAACAAAGGGGAGGGGGTTAATAGATAACATTACTAAAGTTCATCAGTCCACCTAGTGGGAGGCCTTCCAACGTAACAGTTTTTAAACTGTCATGGTCACTAAGATTAACATTAGAATCGGGATATTTACCATGTTTGTTTGTGAATATGGTAAATATCCCGATTCTAATTTTAATCTTCCAACGTATCGTCTTCTGGTTCGCGGTTCGGGGAACTGGTTAAGGTTGCGGGAAGGCGCTGGATGCGAGATGCACGGCATCGGTCAATGTGGCGACGCCTGGGGGAGGCCTATGTCCAGCAGTGGACGTCTTTCGGCTGAAATGATGATGATGACTAAAGTTCATAAGCAATGAAAGAACTGAACATTGCTCTAACAATGCAATAAATATGCATATATATTAATATATGTGATATATTAATATATTATTATTAAATTCCAACAATAATACGTACATACGTATTGAATTGATAACCTCCTTTTTTTAAAGTAGGTAGTAAAAAGTAAATCAAATGGATAGCGTATGACACAAAACGAAATGAATGAGGTTCTTGTGTAGGGATATGTACTCGTGATAAACTATTGCCTGATAAAAAAGATCCAAATCATATTGTCCAATTAAACACACAATTTTTCCCAACATACTGAAAAGCAATTACGATCAATCCAGCAATTTGAACTGAAGCAATAATATTGCATACCATCACCGATTATTTGAAATAACGGGTTTCACTCCAGTAGCTCGAACCACGCGATGTTACAATTGCATCCACTGCCGTGATTGCTCAACGATGCTTATATTTTGCATAGAAATAGCTCCATTACAAACAAAATAGGCGCTGTTAAGGTGGTCATTCACTAGAACCATTTGAATGTAATGTAATCCAGGGCACAGACGAAGCAAAGGAGCAAACAAACGCTAGCGAAAGAAAATCACCTATGAACACCGCACGCTCGCTTGTCGTCTGTCGAGTATAGACGAAGCTAGTGAAACAGAACGAACGCAAGCGAACGAACAAGAATGAGTGTGGTCCACGAATTGTCAATCGTTAGCGGTGTTTGCTCTTTCTATGGTGTAGCGTTACGTGAAGCTCTGATGAGCTTAACGTAAGCCACGTTAAATAATTATTAACTAAAATTAATAAAAAAGGATATTATATTTAGAAATAAAGTAAGGGTCCGGATTCGCACGACGTGGGGTGCTGGAGTTAGACAGCTAACCAGGCAGCAGGACGGGCTGGAAGCCGTGGTATGCCCGAGGTAGGCAGATGAGCTGGCACCACGATGGACAAGCAGGCAATCGGATAGGCAGGCTATAGAGTAGGCACCAGGACGGATAAGCAGGCGCATGCAGATAGATGGTCGAAGGCACAGGCAGCAAGGGGTGTGGAGGCCGAGCTGTGGCTTCATACGCCGATCAAACGAGCCCTTTAAGATGAAGCGGTGAGGTTAATGAACCAGTAAAAATGCTCATATTTAAGTTCCACACTGAATAAATTATATTTATTGCACTCAAAGATTAGATAACATTCACAGTCGTATATGTTATAGTTTAAGGTGTTTTCAGATACAATAGTACACTTGAAAGTAATAAGATGGCCACCGTCTTTCGGCGTTCCGTCTCTATTTCAAACTAAAAATTGACGCCCGTTTTTCATCGTTCTGTGTCATATATCTACATTTCAAATTCAAATTTGAATTAAAAAATAAAGACCAGAACGAATAAAAACGGTTCACAAAGGGGTCAGTCTACGCTACCCTTATAATAGTGTATACCTAGCATAAAGGAGGTCTAGTCCATGGTACCTATATTACGGTCTATGGTTTAAGAAAAATAAAATAGGCAGACAGATGTCATGTCAGATGAAAATGTAACAGAAAAATATTGCAAGAATTACAAATTTTCAATATAATGTAAGTTTCAGATATTAACAATCAGATATAACCAAAAGTATGCTTTTCAGATGATAACAATAGAAAGAAAACATAACAATGAATAACAAAAGTTGATAAAATATCAAAAGATATGAAGGTATGATTTGAGTAGTGTTATGAATTGTAAATAGAGTTAAAAAATGTGGATCTGTTAATCAGAACACCACAATGGGTAGTCGACAAAACAATGCAAGATTCAACTTCGACCATTACCTCACAATATTACACCAGTTCGATTCGCTGACTAGGAGCATTTGTTTTAACCACTCGTGAACGTTGCAAATTGTAACAATGTGTGTGAGATGAGATGAGCAGTCGAAAGTGTATCTCAGATGTTTTGACAATTTCATCGAAATGGTCGTAATACTGAGCGCGGCGAGGACGGTTTTGCTATGTACGATTTTCACCGACCGTACCTTATTTGATTGCGGAGCGAATTCTGCAATCAAATGTGACATTTATCTGCTTTATGGTTGCTTCAATTTCCTTTGACACAATGTAGAATGCGCTCCAGATCGATGGAAGTCAAGTATTACAAGCGACGCTCGGGTCTCGTTATTTACGGAGCTGCTACAATGTTAGAAATCTTAACCAATATTATAAAGAGGGACCCGAATTTTGAGAGTTTGTTCAGACGTGTAGGATAAACTCTTGTAACACTAAACCAATTTAAAAAAAACTTTTCACCATTTGAAAAGTGCATTATTCCAGATGTTTATCCTACTACTAATAATATAAACGTGAAAGTTTGTTGAGGATAGATGGATTGATGGATGTGTTTGTTACTCTTTCACGCAAAAGCTATTGAACGGATTTTGATGAAATTTACATAAATATAGCTTATACATCAGAATAACACATAAGCTATATTTATAAAGATATTGCAAGAAGTATGTACTAAGAGTACGTTCACACAGAACATCCGTATTTCCAGGATCGTTTTTAACGGATCCGTAGCTACTGTAGGTGATGTTCACACCGCATTTACAGTACCGTACAGTACAGTACCAGTATCCGTCATTACTGTGGGTAGCGTTCACACCAAACAACTTACTACAAGGATGGACGTCCGATAAAACGGATCAGTATTTTAATACTGGTGTGTGTGTAAATTCGATCATACTTCCGCCATTGCCGAATAAAAACGTATACGGTAAAGCGGACCTGTAAAACGGACTGCTGTATATTTTGCTGGATGGGTTTTTTACTGGATTGGGAATACTGTTATGTATGTGAACTCGCTCATACAACTACATAAATTAGCGCCAAATAAAAACGTATACGATAAAACGGACCTGTAAAACGGACCTCTACGAGAAAGAGCACTAAATAACACGCGGACGGCAACTAGTAGGCTATAAATTATTATAACCCAGGCAAAGCCGTAGCGGGTCACTAGTTCGCGGACTCATTCAACGAATATGCTTTCAGTGAAAGACCACCTTTAGACTTCTGCAAGCAATTTCGTCGGGCCGACGATGCCGTAGGGCAAAAAAATGATGCTTTGTTTTGATCCAAACTGCCGTCTATGTCGCTGAGAGGGCTAATGGAAATGGCAAGCGTTAGTATTATGATGCCAGATTGATTCTCGTGATGGGAAAACTCGATAAACTTCTGAAAATATACGACACAAAAAAATAATAAACTGAAATTAAACAAGAAAAAAGTTTAAAAACGGTAACCCGACTTTTTTAGCCTATGTTACCCGTGCCATAATAACGAATCGATTGATATCTTATTCATCAAAATCGGATGAATAGTTTAGACGCTACGGAACAAAATAATTATGCAAATACAAACATACATACTTAGACTGCTAAAATCATAACCCTTCCTTTCGGATTCACCGTAGTCGGGTAAAACGACAATTTACACAAGTTTCCGCAAGTATATTTGAATGGTTTAGGTTTCCTTATTTGTGTATGTTTCAATTGATGACCTACAACCTATAAGTACGCGCCACCACTGCTCTCAAAAATGGTGAAGGAAAACATCGTGAGGAAACCGGCATGTCCTAGAACCAAAAATTCGAATGCATGTGGCATCCACCAACCCGCACTGGCCCCGCGTGGTGGCTTACGGCCCATTCCCTCTCACAGAGAGGTGGCCTGTGTCCCATCAGTGGGGAAATTTACAAGTTCAAGTTACTGGTGAAGAATCTTGGAACCAAGATTTCGTAATACCAATAATTTTGTTTGTTTTGACTCCGAACGCTAATAATTACTTCTATCTAGTTACAAATCCAGTTACTAGAGACTAATTGAAGTGCCTGTAATTATTTTCATCTGATAAAATCATACTACGAATTAATTACGTGGAGCAAAATGTAGTGGAGGTCAATTGGCAGTTGTGTTTATATACAGTTTGCTAACGCTTATGTTGCCGGATTCCCTGTAGTTTACGGACTATTATGGAACAGTTATGAGCTCATTACTGTAGGTTATCAGCACACTGAGAAACTGCTTTAATTAGGGTAATAAACTAGGTAGTAGGTAGTTGAGAAATGGTTAATATTGAATGAGTGCGAACACTGAACATAACAAAAAGTGAATTAGAAAAATCAAAAAACCCGACTGCTTAAAAAGCGAACTATATAGACGTAAACAAGAAGAAAATCATGCTGTGCAGTCGGAGGCAGAGCTTCCGAAAGAGTGGGTCTTAAAATGAACATGGACAAAACAAAGATCATGGTGAATGCCCATGTAACACTCACTCCTATCAAGGTCAGAGACTCTACACTCGAAGTTGTAGACGATTATGTCTACCTGGGACAAACGGTCCAGTTGGGTAGGTCCAATTTCGAGAAAGAGATCAACCCTCGAATCCGACTCGGCTGGGCAGCGTTCGGGAAGTTGCGTGGTATCTTCTCGTCCAATTTACCGCAGTGTCTCAAGACAAGAGTCTATGACCAGTGTGTGTTGCCAGTGATCACCTATGGAACCGAGACGTGGTCGCTCACAATGGGCCTTATCAAAAACCTCAAAGTCACCCAAAGGGCAATGGAGAGGGCTATGCTCGGAATCTCCTTGCGTGATCACGTCAGAAATGATGATATCCGCAGGTTATAAAGTTACCGACATAGCCCGAAGAATTGCTAAACTTAGGTGGCAGTGGGCAGGGCACATTGCTCGCAGAACGGATGGCCGATGGGGCCGAAAAGTTTTGGAATGGCGACCGCGAACCGGAAGACGATACGTTGGAAGGTCTTCCACTAGGTGGACTGATGACCTGGTTAAGGTTGCGGGAAGTCGCTGGATGCGAGACGCACGGGATCGGTCAATTTGGCGACGCCTGGGGGAGGCCTATGTCCAGCAGTGGACGTCTTTAGGCTGAAATGATGATGATGATGCAGTCGGAGGATACATGTTCGCGAGCTGGCTGACCAAAACCAGATGTAAGTATCCTCCGACTGCACAGCCTGATTTTCTTCTTAAACAAGTCTTAAGCAGTCGGGATTTTTCGAATGGCTAGCACAGGTGTACCTATAGTATATCATCCATATATTGACAGTTATTTTTTTTACACAGTCATCATCAACATCGGCCGTTTAATGTTCCCAGTGCTGGGATACAGGCCTCCTCTATGTGAAAGGGAATCCACCACGCGGGTTCAATGTGGGTTGGTGGGCTGGTTATAATCCAGACTCCGAGCTGCAATTTGAAACACTCCAGATGGAAAACCTTATTACACATGAAACCAAGATCCTCATGGTAAGCTCTTCTAACAAATATACTTCGAGGCAGTTTGTGTGTGTACATTACACTGCACTCACTTCACTGATATTATAAAGGCGAAAGTTTGTGAGTGTGTGTGTTTGTTATTTCTTCTTCACGCCAGAACGGCTGAACGGATCTGGATGAAATTTGGCACAGAGAAAGATTATAGTCAGAAACAGCACATAGGATACTTTTTATCCCGGGAATATTTTAACTCAGGATAATTTTCAGCCCTTTTCCCATGCGGGTAGGCAGAAACTAAGATCCTTACATACTCCCTGTGCTTCTCCTGCGTTCATTTACGTGTGAAGTGTGTGTACTGTGTTTGTAATTGCTCAAAGGCTTACCAGTTTTAGGTACTTTTTTTTGCATGGTGTAATCCTCATGCATACTGCGCTACCATGGGGAGATAGTGCAGTTATGTGGGACTCCAAGCCACTAAAACTCCACGGTGTCGTCCTGTGCTGCTTATGGTGCGAACACGGGCATGCGTTAGCACACACCGCGAGCCTTAGGTACGACAGAATTACTTCTTTTATAAAGGCAGTTTCCTAGAGCACCTCATTGATAAAATGTCTGCGAAGCTAATAATAATTATACAAGTAAATTACAATTAATTAATGTCACATAATAAATGAGTTATAACGAGACATAGACAAATAATAATATAATAAATTACGAACGTTAGTCTCCAAATTACGCACAGGAAGTGATTAGGTACTATTAATTACCTCACAGGTTGTTCTCACACAAATAGCGTACCGTACAACGTCCTACATGCCAGAGGACTTTGACACTTATTGCTGACAGCATACGGACAGATTCGAATACCCGTCAATCACAGAGGTGGTGACATTTTGATGGTAAACTTTACCAACTCAATTAAGAACTTTATTCTATACGTAGAAAGGTGTAATTTCAGTTGTGAAGTAGTAGGTGTTAGGAATGATAGAGTTAATTTGGCTTGGGGTTGCGAATAGTTGGCCGTAGTACAAATTACTATAGGAATTGTTCTAGTTTAAGTGGTTTGTACACTTTAAGCGGTGATAGGGCCGTTATGTGGTATGGCAATACTGGAATTAAGACAACTACAGTCGCCAACGACCTTGAGGGAACAAAACGCGCACTCGTTTGACACCCGCGCGACCCCAAATTCAGTAGTTTTTTTTGTACTTTCCTTATTACTCTATGACTTAAAAAAAAAACCTTAGGTCAAAATGTAGGTAATTAAATTGTCTTTACGATGGTGACAATTTCATTAAATTACACCCGGCGGTTCTTGTGCGATTGCCGTTTTATTATCCGTGTTAGACATATAATTAATTACATATCATTTTCCAAAAAAATAACTAGTCCTTTAGACGTGATTCTAAACGGCTTTATTAATTCATTTTAAAATCAGCTACTCGGGGATATCTGCGCCTTAAGGAAGAAAACAAACTGTTGAGATAGGTTTGAAGTTTTCCATGAAAAACCGGCCGGCTTTTACGAGGTAATATTTGAATAAATCTTTTCCCTTTAAAAATCAGACATCATGATAATCACATACTAACATAGAGTACTGTCTGTGGTTTTTAAAACGGATGAGAATAGCATAAATATGAGCAAATCTGTAGTAATTAGCGGCGTTTCGGTCGCTGAGTTTCGTCCGATCCAGTCGAAACAGGATTTTTAATAAATTTATATTTTTGAGTGACACCACTCATATATCATCACTTCGGATAATCGGCTTTTTACAGGCAAAGTAACGTCAGAAACATAAAATCAGTAGAGAGTTTAATAACATGATAAAAATACAACTTCCTATTTTGCTTTTTTAGTTAGATGTTGAATATTATAAGAATTTATACCCAAACTACCAGGAGGCCAGAATCATGAAGAAGTCTTAATATTTGCAGGGCTGGAACCATTGCCGTTAAACCCTAACTTAAGTTCCAGGAGATTATAATCATGAGGAAGTATTACGGAGGCTGGAATCATGAGGTGTAAAATGAGTACCAGGAGATTTTAGATTCAGACCGCCTGGTACTCCGTTAGTCTCTACCGCTTATGATTCTAGGCCCGCAAATACTTCTTCATGATTCTTGCCTCCTGGTAGTTGGGGCATAAATGTTCAACTTGCTTTATCCTTTCCAAAAATTGCCTCACTTTTACTTAAATAATATAACCCTACCTAAGATTTTTCATTTAGACTGTACAAATTTTGCTTAAAAAAAGTATAGTCCGAAACACCACTCAAAATATTAATAATAAGAAAATTCTTGTTTCGACGAATCGGACGAAACTCAGCGGCCAAAACCGCCTGCTAAGCCTCGTCTGTATACATCTTAATATAATAACGAGGGCAGATGAAATGCATGTGACTAAAATAGTGATAAATAAATTATGCTTGACACCGAAAACAAGACTGTAGGTAGATACTTAAAAATTCTCATTACAGCCATTTATTAAAACAGTATTCTAAGAGAATGCTTTTGTTTTATGGTATACCACAAAGAATGATGTGTAGAATCCTCAGTTGCAAGAACCTATCTAGCAAAAAAAAACATGTCAACTTATCATCCCGCCTTAAACTTAATCTCAATTTTCCATCCCATAAAACTCATTTCTATGCTCACTCCTTTTCTGTCCATGCAGTACGATTGTGAAACTCACTTCCACCTAAAATCCTTGACTCTCAAAATGTAGCTATGTTAAGAAAACAAGTCAAAGAACATTATCTCTCTACCATATTGTAATTGTGTATATTATATGTATATGTTTGTATTTTTATCTTCTATACGTATATTTAGTTAAGGTATATGTGTAATTTAAATATAATTTTTTATGTTATTATAGTCTATTTTAGATTTCCTTAATTCTTTCTATCCACTGTGTCTTCGTCTATCATCCAACTATCCTGTAGCAGGTCTGCTGGAAGAAATTTCCATTGAAATAAGCAGTACCTTTGTGGTCTTCTATATGTATTCTTTATTTTCTCTGTAAAGTGTTTTGTGTGTACATTAATAAATAAATATATATCATTGAAATGTTACATGCTTTTCATCTAATTTCTTAGTGTAAGTACACTGTCCCCACAAATCTATATCTACTATACTATATACAAATCTATATCTAGATACCTTAGTATTACATCCCATGGGAAAGGAGGCGGAATTCCAATTCCAATCTATAATTGAGACAGAAAAATCCAATTATTTTGTTTATCCGCGCTCTAAATCGAACTTGGAACATCACGGGTCGTACTAACTAGTCAGGCGGAAGACTCATTCCTTTTGGCAAAGGGCATCTTAACTAGTACTTGAAAAAACCCTTAAGATAGAAGAAAATCTGGGTTTTTATGTATTTACCACTAACAACCCTTTAGATTTACTTTACCATATTGTAAGCAGGTAGTTAGTCTACAAAATTAAACTCATATTATAGAATGTTTTTTTTTTGTATATGGGAGGCGATCTATGGAATTACCTATAACCTTGGGGTCTTTAAGTCAAGAGTGAGTAGGTTACTTCTAGGCAAGCGTGCTACACTGTCTATCACATCATCGGTTACCGTCAGGTGAGATAGTGGTCAAGCGCGGGCATATCTATAAAAAATCGGCCAAGTGCGAGTCGAACTCGTGCGTCGAGAGTTCCGTAACTACCTATTATACAGGCAAAGATGGACATAATTGCCTTTAAGCATACAATGCGTGATTTTCGCGGTTTCTGGAAGAGCGCTAATAGAAAATTCGGCCAGGCCTGCCTGTTAGTGTGAATGGTGTGAGTGATGCGAAGGATATTGCGAAACTTTTTAGAAATCAGTTTGTTTTAAAGTCATCGCTAGGGAGCTCTTGTGAGATACTGGATGCTTAGCCCCGTTGTGGCAAGGTGGGCACACTTTTCAGTGCCAAAGATGTGGCTAGGGTCATCAGGCCTTCGTCTAGAGGTAAGTCCCCTGGTCATGACGGGCTCAGTAGTAGTACGCTTGCAATACGCCGGTCCTCACTTACCGAGGGTTTTGGCACTGCTGTAAAATTGACGTATTGGTCATTCATACTTTCTCTCTGACCTAATGAGGACAATTGTGGTTCCCATTGTTAAAAGTAAAACAGGTGATCTTTCGGATAGGGGAAACTATAGACCTGTTTCTCTAGCAAACATAGTCGCTAAGGTGCTTGATGGTCTGCTTGATACACAGCTAACCGAACATCTTGTGCTGCACCACAATCTGTTCGGGTTTCGGCCAGGACTTTCTACAGAGAGAGCAGGGGGGATGACTTCCCCAGTCCTCTTCAATTTGTATATGAATGCCCTGATTGGGGCGCCTAGCAGTCAACATGTCGGTTGGTATACTGACGGTGTACGTGTCAATAATAAGCTTTAAAGGACAATGCTGACATTGAAAACGGAACGGAACGGAGGGCTCTTTCCGTGCGTGTGAATATGATAGCTCGCAGATTTGCACGTTGTACTGCAGAAGTAAAGGTGACGCTCTTTAAAGCATTCTGTACCACCTTCTACACTTGCAGCCTGTGGGAAAAGTATTTGCGGACGTCGTATGGAGCCCTTCGTGTCCAGTATAATAACGCGTTCAGAAAACTGATGAGGTTGCCTTGGCGTTGTAGTGCGTCAGGGATGTTTGCGGCGGCGAGTGTGGATTGTTTTTACGCGGTAATGTGCAAGCGCGCAACATCAATGGTGGCCCGAGTTATGGACAGCCCTAACAGGGTTCTGAAAATGATTGTTGATAGAGTGGACTGTCCGTATATGGTTCACTGCTGTCAGTTACATGTGTCACCGTATCGTGTTGTTTACTAATACTTAGTTTGAATGCACATTGTTACTAATCCTATATGAGTCTTAGCTCGAAATAAAGTTTTTGAATTTGAATTATACCGTCATAATAAAATTGGTATCATTTTTATTGGTGGCTAAGTTTTAAAGATATGGGCAAATCTAGATTTTCGCGAAAACTTGAAAGTACCATAATTTATTCAATTTCCACAAATTTGTCATTTAGAGCAACTGTCAGCAACATTATTTTCTTGCTGACCAAATTATATTATATAATATTAAAGGCCTTTTTATAATCAATAAATGCTCATCACTGTCGATAAATTAATCGCTAATGAGTGCATAAACAAAATATGTTATTGTATTTGTAAGTTCTTATGAGCAATAATCTTAATAAATGATTATGAGTCAGCTACAATCTGCAACAATAAACACTTAAGTGGATTTGATTGGAAGGCATTCAAGATACATCGTGCCAATCATATTCTATCGAAATTGTGTCTAAGCAAATATAGCAGCCCTCATCACTGCGCGTTCTGAACAAGCGGAGCTAACGTGGCGACGCCAGCCTGCGTGCAACTGCGTGCTCCAGGGCACCGCAGTAGGAATGCCTTCTGGACTTCGTGGCACAGAGATACTTACACGAGTATACTTCGCGGCGCCCCAGGCCGGCAAAGCGACTGCGCCGCTTTGACAGAAGTTGTCATTTTCTGACACATTTTTAGTGTTTTTTTTACTTATTGTTTAGTTTTTTAATTTGTTTTAATTGTAAATATAATTTAAGTGAATCAGTTTTTAACCAAAATATACATGTTAAGTGGTAGCAGTGATGTGGTGGAAAATAGTGCGTGTCAACCTTCATCATCACTAAACATCCTGGAGAGGTGTCCTCTGTGCACCCAGGCACGATTCTTTAAAGGTAAGCGGGGTCTGAACGTGCATATTGGAAAGGCACATAAGCTCCAAAATGCACCCGGTTCAGACCCTGTTGTTACTACACCTCCTACACAAGCTACATCCACTTTAGACCCGTTTTGGCAAACACTTTCAAAATTGAAAAATTCTGTTCCAGTTTTAAAACGAGTTCCCCGCGGCGCTAGACCCCTAGTGGCACATTATCTTGCAGGCTGCATCCGCCTGGCCGTCCGGGAGAACTCACAAAGTGCTTGGGAACATCTTCTCACCTTCCCTTACAGAATTTTAAACGTTCAGGCAAGCAAAAAGACGTTAACTTCACAAATTAAAGAAAATTGTAACATTTCGGCCCATAATTTGGATTCAAAATTATCGACACAGAGGTATACCTCTTCAAGAGGTATATCCCATCTGGTCGAATCGAAGTTAGGGGAAGGTGACATTAGCGGAGCAGCCAGGATTCTTTTTAGTAGTGATGTGGTGGCACCGTGTTCTCCAGATACTCTTGCAGCTCTGGAGAGCAAACACCCTGCCCCAGTGGATGGTCTTTCTTTTCCCGACGCCCCCGATCCTGATATTAATACCCTCACCATTGCAGGTCGAGAGGTGATCAGAGCCGTGTGTTCCTTCCGGAGTGGCTCAGCTAGCGGCCTCGACGGCCTGAGTCCTCAGCACTTAAAGGACCTAATGTGTTCAGGCGCTGGGGAAGCTGGTGAGTTGCTTTTGAAGGAGCTTACGGCTCTGATGAACCTTATGCTCTCCGGTAAGGTAAACGAGACCGTCATCGACATGTTGTATGGGGCCAATTTATGTGCCCTACGCAAGAAGGATGGCGGGATTCGTCCCATTGCCGTAGGGACTACTTACCGGCGTATGGCAGCCAAGATTTGCTGTAAATTTTATGGTGAGGTGGTTTCGGAAAAATTTCAGCCCCTGCAGCTTGGTTACGGTTCCAAAGGGGGCTGTGAGGCTGCCGTACATGCATTATCGACCTACCTAAATTCTGGCAAAGGAGAGGTCATCCTGAAGGTTGATATTAAAAATGCATTTAATTCGGTTAATAGGGACACCTTGCTGGCAGAAACTAAAAAAGAAATACCTCAAATTTTTAGTTTTCTCTGGCAATGTTATAGGCATCCATCTAAATTACTTTTTCGGGACCACCTTCTGGAATCCGCTGTTGGCTGTCAACAAGGTGATCCTCTCGGGCCAGTGATCTTCAGTCTAGCTATTCACCCAATTATTCGACAGCTAAATTCAAAATTTAACGTATGGTATCTCGATGATGGTACCCTAGGAGGCGATGTAGACACAGTTTTAGATGACTTGCAATTTTTAAAAAACCAACTACATTCTATAGGACTGGATCTAAATTTTTCCAAATGTGAGTTATTTTTATCTGACAGTACCGACAGACAAGTGACACTTTCAAAATTCAATAAAATAGCCCCCGAAATCAAAATTATTGAAAAAAGCTCTCTTCATCTCCTTGGGTCCCCAATCTTCGATGATTCCTTTCCCGATTTTATTGAGGAAAAAATACAAAATTTCAACAACGTTTCGGAAAGATTGCTCCAAATTAACATGCATTCGGCCATCACCATAATTCGCTTTTGTTGTTTTGGCCCCAAATTATCATATTTCCTTCGTGCTTCTCATCTATGGAAGCACCCTCCTCTTTTAGAAAAAATGGACCAAATTATCCGTCATACATTAACTCTAATTTTAAATGTGGCCATGGACGACCGAGCTTGGGCTCAAGCTACTCTTCCCATCCGTATGGGAGGCCTCGGCATCCGCAAAATTTCAAGTTTTAGTTTACCGGCATTTATATCCTCGGTCCACAGTACTGAGAAATTAATCAGGAATATCCTAGCTCCCATACTGATTAATTTTGATGTGCCGTGCTTCACCGAGGCTATTGATGCTTGGAAACTCGCTTGCCCGAACTGTAATCCCCCCGACTACCCATCTTCCCAGAGACGGTGGGATGAGCCGCTCTGCAGAGCAGTTCAGGAGCACCTTATTGCCACTTCAGCCACTCCTGCCGAGCGCGCTCGCCTGCTGGCTGTGGGTGAGTGGGAGTCGGGCCTCTGGCTTCACGCAATACCGTCGTCGAACATAGGCACCTTGTTCGACGACACTACTTTCCGCCTCGCTGCTTCCTTACGTCTTGGCGCTCCTTGTTGTACTCCACATCGTTGCCACTGTGGCGAAGTTGTCAACAGCCTCGGTCACCACGGTCTTTCATGCAGCCGAAGTGCGGGTCGCTTCGCTCGGCACGGAAACTTAAACGACATCATCCGACGTGCTCTCGTCACCGTCGGCGTTCCGGCCGTATTAGAACCCCATGGCCTGGCACGTGACGATGGCAAAAGACCGGACGGGATGTCTTTGTTTCCATGGAAGATGGGTAGGCCTTTAGTGTGGGACGCTACTTGTGTCGATACTCTTGCGCCATCCCATCTTCCGAGTTCATCGTGCTGTGCTGGCACTGCCGCTGCGGCAGCAGAGAACCTCAAACGGCGGAAATATAATAACCTCATCGGTAGTTATATTTTCGAACCGTTTGGGGTTGAAACTCTTGGTCCGTGGGGTCCGAGTGCTCACGCTTTGTTTAAAGATCTGTCCAAACGCCTAGTTGACACTTCGCGTGACCCAAGGGCTGGCTTTTATCTTGGTCAGAGATTAAGCATTGCCATACAACGTGGCAATGCTGCCAGCCTTTTGGGTACATTACCAGTGGGCAACGATGTGGAGGAGTTTTTCGACGCCATATTTTAGTTGTGTATATTTTTAGTTTTAGTTAGTAAGAAGTTTTTGGTTAAAGTGTATATGTTTGTAGTCTTAGTTATTTAAGTAATTTATACACTGTATATACTTTTATCTATGTAAATAAATTTATGTTATTTCCACTTTTTTTAATTTTTTGGAATTTTTCCTTTGTTTGGCCAAATTTCGTGATTCTAGGTCAACGGGAACTACCATATAAGTTTTCGACCCAAAACCTATAGGGTACTTTCGGTTGACCTAGAATAGTCAATTAGTAAATTTTGGTTAAAAGCAAAGTCTTACAGCACAAGTAAAGGGAAAATACCGAAAAATAAAAAATGATGAAAATTAAGGTACATTTTGTATTTACAAGTTTTCGCGAAAATCTAAATTTGCTTATATCTTTTTATCGTGTTGACTCAGATTTTTATAACCACCTAATAGGGACTAAAGACCTCAGTATCTGGTATAAATTTCAAATTGCTAGGTCTACCCGTTCCGGTGGTGACACACGGACAGACGGACAAGAAAGTGATCTTTATAAGATTTAATGAGATAGGGTTCCATTTTTACCTTTTGAGGTACGGAACCCTAATAAAAAACCAGCCAAACGGGAGTCTGACTCGCGCACAGAAGGTTTCGTAAAAACAACTACATTCAACAAAATAAATAGGTAACATTATTAACGTTCATAAACAATGAAAACACCGAACATTGCTCTAAAGAAGTGACAATATTAACTTTGCCGTTCGAAAACTGTTATCCCCATACATCAATATACATATTTTTTTTCAATTTCCAAGTTTATTTTCGAAGTTGGTCGACTATTAATCGTAAACTTGTAAAGTCACGTGCGTAGCTGAAAGGGGGGGGAGGGGGGTGGATAACACTGGACTCTAACAAAAATTTGCCATATCAAGCTTAATTTTACGCAAACGGATCCCTGAATCAAAAAATGGTTTTTACAGACCCGTAATATTTTTGAATGGTCTATCCATTAATATCCCACATCGTGGGATAGACGAGAAAAAAATAAACATCCCCACTTTACGTGTACAGGAGGTACCATAATCTATTTTTTTCATGATTTTATGTTACAATTTTGTCGGCGTGATTAATATTTATATCCATGCCCCATTATAGCTTTCTAGTACTTAAGCCGGTTGCAGACCAACGCAGTTTTTCATACTTGTGTACAGACTGCAAACTATGCAAAGTAAGCTATGTGAGCTAACTAAAATACGCGAAACTAAGTTAGTTGTGTATGCCAATGCGCAGCTACACGAGCTAAGCGTAGCGAATATAAAGCAATTTATTGAAATTGGTCTGGAATGTCTTTTTTTTAAATAATAATAGATCAATATTAATTTTCTTTTTCTATGTGTAACGTATTCATCATCGGAACTTTCTTCATTGGTTATATTCATGGTAAGCGACGTCCGTCGAACTGAACATCGCAGCACTGACTGAGCTTTCGTTTAGTTCTTGGTGTGCACGGGACATATTTAAGTTTATATTAGCTTAGCTTAGCTAAGCTGCCTTTGTTTAGCTTCGGAATAGCTTAGTTGTCGGTCTGCAACCGGCTAGAGTCTCTGAGCTAAGCTGCAGACGGACGGATGGACGGACGGACAGACGGACATGGCGAAACTATAAAGGTTCCTTGTTGACTTCTTGAGGATGCCATCCAAGGCGTCCCGCCAATTCTTGAGGAAGTCATCCAAGGCGTCGCGCCTATTCTTGAGGAAGTCATCCAAGGCGTCCCGCCAATTCTTGAGAAAGTCATCCAAGGCGTCCCGCCAATACTTGAGGAATTCATCCAAGGCGTCGCGCCTATTCTTGAGGAAGTCATCCAAGGCGTCCCGCCACCTTTTTCTCGTTCTGCCGCGATCCCGTCTAGCTGTACCAGCATCCTTATATCGTAATGAATTCGGCAACGCAAAAGGGTAAAGAGAACGATGAACAATTGACCAATCATATAGATGGACATCCACATATCATCTTTCGTGATTGGTGGATTGCTCATACTCTTTGACCTTTGCCTTGCCAAATTCATTACGCAATAAGGCTGCTGGGCTCCAGTCTTGCGATATTAGGGCCCACAACTTAGAAGGCATTCGACTGACACAGCCTACCCAGTCCCACTTCAGTTTTGCAGCATTTTGAGCTACGAAGCACGGGAAAAGCTAGTAGTAGGTACTACATGAAAAAGTAAAAAGGCCAGTTGATTGAGCATGAAATATAGTCTAAAAAAGTCCTATGTTTATAAGCTGAGAAATATCTTTGTAAGCGTAGTATTCATTCAAGCTTCAGTGAACGGTAATCAATATTGCTTTGACGCTTATATTGCCAGCAAAACGGAAGATTGAAACATACCATGTGCTAACAAGTTGCAGCTGACGGTATTTACTCTATCAACACTAACGTGCATGCTAATTTTGTTTTATATACAACAGCTTTCCGCCCGCAGCTTCGCCTGCGTGGACCACACGATTTTGGCTGTTTCGTTTTTCACTTTTGGCGAGGAGACCGCACAAGAAACTCCATACTCACTCTTTTAAAGAAACATAAGTTTTTTGCTTTTTGTTACCGTTTGCTCTCATACAATTTACATGAGCCAGCTCAGTGTAGCTGACAAGGTAGTTGACAAAAAATATATATTTAGTCCGTCAGTTAAATAACCTAAAAATATATGACACGTATTTTTTCTTTTGCCACGTAAACAAAAAAGTACGACGATACAGTGCGTTGAAATATCTTGTGACGTCACGGTGTGCTACACTTTACAATGACAAAGTGACGTCACAAACACCCACTCCTGAACTTTGTTGCGCTTTATCTTTGTCAGTTTTTATTTATTAAATATAGTAAAAAATACTAGTCCAATAATATTTGATAATCTCACTGATGTACTAACTAAAATTATCATTTTTTTTCCAGGGAACATCCCAATTATCATGTAGTCAATATCAAACTTTCCACATTGTTATCGCAGATACAATGTCACTTTGTCTACCGTCCTGAGACAATTGATATCACTTATACACTGAACAAACACTTTGTTATCGACATAAAGCAGTTACTAAGTAAACATATCAAAGACAGCTTTCTTGTATTTACTGAAATCTTAACACTTATTGTTTCTTATACGGATAATGTTCGTATATGCCGCTATCCGCAACCTATGCAATAAGGTGTGTAGGAATGCTAATCGCCAACATATTCATAAGTCAGTCCAAAACAAAGACACATCCGAAGTTTGGAATTTTCTAAGATCATTGGGAGTCGGTAAAACCCGACAAGAGTCAATCCCTAAAGATTTAGACATCAATGCATTGAACATTCATTTTACAGCTTCGTCCGATTTTGATAGGACAATTAAATTGAATACACTGAATTATCTTTCATCTCTTCCGACTCCCAGTTATTCTCCATTTGCTTTTAGTCAATTCTCTGCATGTGATGTTAAGAAGAGCATACTTTCAATTACTTCCAATGCTGTAGGATGTGATTGTATCAGCCGTAAAATGTTACTCCCGGTGCTGGACATTATCCTTCCTGTCATTTGCCACATCCTTAACTTTTCTGTGTCCAGCGGTGTCTTTCCGTGCTCATGGAAAGATGCGCAAATAATTCCTTTACCTAAAAAGTCCAATCCCTCCTCCTTTTCTGAATACCGTCCAATATCCGTCTTACCATTCCTATCTAAAGTCCTAGAACGGTTAGTCCATAATCAAATTAGCAAGTTCCTATCCAAAAACAATCTCCTCAATCCCTTCCAGTCCGGTTTCCGTCCTGGTCACAGCACCACGACAGCTCTTCTCAACATTACGGACGATATACGGTCAGCCATGGAAAGCAGTAATCTGACGGTTTTGGCATTACTAGATTTCAGTAATGCTTTTAATACTATTGACTTCGACGTTTTGCTTGGTATTCTATGCTCTCTTAATATATCTCCATCGGTGGTTGACTGGTTTCGTAGTTACCTGTTCGGGCGCCGGCAACGTATATGTATCGGGGAGAACTTGTCTTCCTGGTGCAGTACTTCTGCTGGGGTACCACAGGGTGGCGTTTTATCCCCTTTACTTTTCGCAGTTTTTATAAACTCAATCTCCAATGAACTTATTTCTTCCTACCATCTTTATGCAGACGATCTACAGTTGTACTCGCGGGCACCCCTCGGAAAGCTGTCCGAGGCTATAGCAACCATAAACCTTGATCTGGCTCGCATTTGTGATTGGAGCAGGAGGTATGGGCTTATGGTCAACCCTATTAAGACGCAGGTTATTGTAGTGGGCAGTTCTAGAATGGTTTCAAAGATCGACTGGACGTCTCTTCCCCAAGTAGTTTTTGGCAATTCTGTTATTCCAATTAGTGAGAAAGTTAAAAACTTGGGGATATTCATCGACAAAAACTTTTCATGGACTGCCCAACTGCAGGAAGTTAGCCGCAAGTTGTTTGCATCTGCTGCAACTTTGAGGAGACTGCGGCATTTTCTTCCGACTGCCACCAAGATTGCGCTTGCACAATCTCTTCTTCTTCCCATCCTTGATTATGCTGATGCCAGCTATCTTGACCTTACTCAAGAACTACTCGATAAACTTGAGCGACTTCAAAATGTTTGTATAAGGTTCATATTTGGTTTGCGCAAATATGACCACGTTTCCGAATTCCGTGTAAAGCTCAAGTGGTTGCCAATTCGCCTTCGCCGGAATACTCATATTCTTTCTCTTTTGTACAATGTCCTCTTTACTCCTTCCACCCCTCTTTACCTCAAGGATCGTTTTCAGTTTATCTGCGATTCCCATACGAAATCTCTTAGGTCATCAGAAAACTTGCGACTTAAAATGCCTATGCATTCCACTACATTTTTGGATAAATCATTCACTGTCCAGGCTGCTCGTTTGTGGAATGCATTGCCTGACCCAATAAAACGTGCTCAGTCGTTGCCTGTCTTTAAAAAACTTATAAAGGAACATTACCTCTCTCTGTGATTATGTCCTTGTTTAAGCTGTATTGTTTTCTTGTTTGTTTATTTAGATGTATGTATGTATTTATGTATCTATTTTAGTAGTTTGTTTTACCTGTATGATTTGAAATTGGCACCAAGTGCAACCCCATGTCGTGTCCAGGCTATCTCTATCCATTCAAGGTTGCCTGGAAGAGATCGCAGAGCGCGATAAGGCCGCCTATTGTATGTTAGTTTTAATTTTTAATGTTTCTTTTGTATTGTCTTATCTTGGTGTACAATAAAGTATATATAAATAAAAAAATAAAAAAAATGTTCCTATACGTAGAACAATTTCTATGAAGAATGATCTTCGCAATGGTCGCATTGTTGCGTCGAGACCGCTTTTGTGATCCATAAGTGGCAGATACGAGTTAAACTGATTTTAAAATGAACATCGAAAGTCTGAACGGCTAGTCTTAAAAACAATAAATATGAATTAAAAAATCTTTTTTGTCAAGCTTTTTTCGTATCTTTCTCAGCAAACCCTTTCATTTGCTACCCATATCATGGCTGTGCACAAACAATAATTAGTCCGCCATCTTGGGCTGTCTGCTATATTGGATTTAGAATGACGACACTTTGCTAACCATGCATTGTCGTCCAAATTAAACGTGTATGCAAAATTTCATCTTAATCGGTGAAGGATAACTGCTTTAAAATTCACTTGAACACACTGACATACATACATACATTGCAAGTTAAATAAAAGCTTGTAAAAACATGTTACAATCGACCATTTCTTTAATAATTTGATTATTAAAAGATTGTGAAGATTTTAAACTATTTTTGAATAACATATAGAGTGTAAATGTTTTCTCTCAAAGCGATCTTGAATGGCTGAATAAAACGGCTTTTGTCACCTTAGCAGGCTTGGCAACTGCACTCAAAGGCGCCACGAGGGTTAAAGACACGCAGCTCAAACTTAGTAAGATTTTCACAGATACCTGAAGGCATAAAGGTCACAATTTCACTAAAGTTACACTCCATCCCAGCAGGCAGCCGTAAAAATACTTTAAATATTACTCATTCTGACCGCATATAACATCTTATCGTTCGTGGCCACGCCTGAAATTCAGCGATTTCAAGACTCTGGCCGACCGCCCGAAATTTCTTGGCAGGCCACGTCTTCTTTACTTAGCAAAACTCTGTGGCTTGATGTACGTGCGTTGTGTTTTGAATTTAAAGTATGGAGTCTTTTATTTAAAGTTCAGTATATGTTTGTTGTTAAAATAAAATGTGTATATTGTCTGATGCACCGTTTTTGAAAGTGCTGAGCTAGTATAGAGCGTTACGAAACGTTTGCAAAATAATATCTGATCTATGTGAGATAAATCCTTACCACAATGCCAACACAATTTATTTACGGCTGTCGAAAACATTAGCCAAGATAAATAAAATGACAAACAGAACACAGAATCCCACTCAACATGTTTTTTGTTGCTATAATCCTAATTTGTAAATGGTACCTTTTATAATGCTTCTTATGTAAAAAGTTTCCTATGTAAAAGTTACCTATCAGACAGATATTAATAAATTTTGTCCGCGACTTCGTTTGCGTTCTCTCTCGTGGGTTCTCTGAGCTTTCATTACTCCATACTTTCACCGGGGGTTTTACTCCCCGTTAAGGGTTATTTATAGGATGAAAACTATCCTTTGTCCTTCCCAAGATCTGAAACTATCTTTATACCAAATTTTATCCAAGTCGGTTAAGCGACTTAAGGTTGTCCTAGTCAGTCATTCTTCCATAAGAACGTAGTATGGCGATTACTCGACTGTTTGACGATGTACGCTCACAATAAAAAAATATATAAATTTTTCTCATCATTATCTAGCCCTGCATGGAAACAAAAAAGTAAAAAAACGTGTATTTGAAAACTATGAGCGTTGAAAGTTCCATATTTCAACACTAATTTCAAAGCATCTTCGGGCGGCAATAAATACCATAAAAGGGTTAGATTGGTAGTAAAAAAATGCAAATAATTTTATTTTAAACAAATACATTCAGTATTTTTTTCATGATACTCATACGCCCAATGGTCTGTTTATAAAATTTCGCGCGCTCCTTTTCGTTCTAAATCTTCATCCATTTATTGTGTTTATACCATAAGTGTGTATTCGTACGCGCACTAGCTTCTTCCTGCTCACCACAGTGTCTATTCCTTTCGTACGTGTTGTTGATGAGATGGCATGCATTTTAACCTCGCGCACAAAATAGTTCGTGGCGTCGACTAGTTCATCCTTAAGCGTAAAAAGGTTACAGTCAGGCACATATAGTCACTTTCGCATTTATTATATAAGCAGGCATGGATTACGAGTAGGGTGGATGAAACCGATTTCATTACAGTTAATACTCTTTTAAAAAAAGAATTTTCAAAATCGGTCCACAATTGACGGAGATATCAGTGAACATACATATAAAAAGAAAAACATACATAAAGTCGAACATAGAACTTCCTCCTTTTTGGTAAGTCGGCTAATAACATTCAATCATCTTAAAATACACCTGTAAACAGTCTTCAAAAATCTTTCCAAATTATTTTTTACCTGTAGCCGGCTGAGTTACCAATACTGCAAAGGTTCATATTACCAATCTCATAATGGAAGCTTCTTACTATCGTGTTACACAAGCAAATGGATTTTCGTAGTCAAAATAATAAAATACACGAAATTACAATATAATGTTTGGGGTAATGTAAATATTTTATGTGTTACGGCTTAAATATACCTAATATTGAATTGTCAATAGTTATGTAGATTTCGCAGACATTAAGAACATCTAGACGCTCTAGAAAACTAAATTCTATCTACGAAAGAATCGCGGTAGTGATCAAACTATGTGTTTCTATGTTTGTTACTTATGCACGCTAAAACGGCTTGACGTATCTGGATGAAAATTGGCACAGGATACTTTTTATCCCGGGCATATGATCCCTCGGGATTATTTTCGTCTGTCACGTGGACAAAGCCGCTGGCAGAAGCTATTTTATTTATTTATATATTTAATACTTCATGCACGTAAATGTTTAGAGGCGGAGCTAGTTGGTAAAAATGCCAAAAATGTTTGGGATTGACAAGCGCTATTCAAATGTCACGCGATCAATAACTTACTCGACAAACTAGACACTAGACAAAGTGACAATCTACCAGAGAAAACTAATAGCAGAAAGACCTAAATGTATGATTGACATGCTCCGCTGGCATATCACGTTGTTAGTCCTACTATTATTAAAAGAAAGACAAGAAAGAAAAGAAAGAAAAGAAAGCAAAGATAGAAAAGAAAGAAAAAAAAAAGAAAAGAAAGAAAGAAAAGAAAAAGAAAGAAAAGAAAGAAAAGAAAGAAAAGAAAGAAAAGAAAGAAAAGAAAGAAAAGAAAGAAAAGAAAGAAAAGAAAGAAAAGAAAGAAAAGAAAGAAAAGAAAGAAAAGAAAGAAAAGAAAGAAAAGAAAGAAAAGAAAACCAGTTTCTTTGGCACACACAGATACACACAATGAATCAATGGATGATTGTTATTATTGAACGCAAAAAGTACTGAAAGGATTTTGATGAAAATTTTCAAAAATATAGCTCCGAATAACACATAGGTTATTATTTATAAAGATATTGGGAGAATTAATAAAACCACGCAGGTGGAGACGCAGATGTCAGCTAGTCCTTTATATTTCGGGATATTGACAATCGCTCACTTTGATAGAATATAATTTTGCCTATTAACCGATTTCTTAATTGAGTATTTGAAGATAAGAACGTATCAAACCTTACATTCATGCCACTGTTTGTCACGTTTTCAGGCTAAAGAAGAATTTGAGAAATACTCAACTCCAAATTCTTTATTAGAAATCTAGAGCCTCTGAGCTAAAATGCAAGTCCAATTTTGCGAAAATGTATAAATTGTTCCAATAATTCTAATTGGCGCAATATCTGCGATCCTACGTTAACAATCTTATGGAAAGGAATGGCAATAAACTGCAGACGCGCCGTTTTCATCACGTTACACTAAAGCTACGCAGGAATCATGTAATAAGATGTCTGCTAAAAGATTTAATAAAGGAATTACCTGAATATCGTCGAAACTGCTTTCCTTGAAGGTTTGATGGTAAACACAAACTTTGTCACACCATCCAATCACAGGTTCCTGGAATTAAGGAAAGGTCAATATTAAAAACATTCAACTATATGACACAGGCAGCTTTAAAACATTTCAGCTAATTTTTTTAACTTAATTCTAATGTTGATTTAATTTTGGTTTATTATAATTTAATCTTGTTTAAATATATTTTAAGTTAATGGGGAGTTAATTTAAATTTGATCTAGTTTTGATTTGATTTGTTTAATTCATTAAATAATAAGTTTTTTTTATCATTTTGATAGGCTTACGCTTGATGATAGATCTCACATGCACCTGTAGTCAACTTACTTAATCTACAATCGATAACGCTAGTAGAAAACGAATCAATGTATGGAAATGACACATCTTAACGTTAAGTTACGTGGTCAGACCATTCAAATAGAAGGCGTTAAGGATTGTAGATAGATTCGATACGAAACGTTTGTAACTTGGCTAGGGGGGATGATTGTAAGCGTTGATGTGTTCGACGATGTAGCACGCTTGCTTAGAATTCACAAATTCACTCTTGAATTAAAGACTCCCAGGTTGTAGCTATCAGGATATAAAGACTCCGGCAGGGAATTCCACTCCTTAGCTGTACGCATAATAAAAGTATTCCCAAAACGTTTGGTGCGTATGGGTGGGATGTCCACCTTGTACTGATGACGCATCGCCGTACGTCTTGTATCCGATGATGGTGCGGGCTAGGAGGAATTGGTTTATGCAATTCCATCGTACACTCCCCGAAGTGTAAATGATAAAAATACCGACAGGCTGGCAACTCGGCGCCGATGTTTAAAGCTCTGGAGCCTACACTTGACCAGTACCTCATTGCCAATGAGCCCTTTGGCCGGTTACAAGTGGTTTTATATGTGCTTGTAAGATTCACATCTAGTAGATGTCAATCAGATTTTTGTGTTGTTCCTTATTTTTAGGGTTTCGTATCCAAAGGATAAAAACGGGGCCCTATTACTAAGACTCCGCGGTCCGTCTGTCTGTCTGTCACCAGGCAGTATCTCATGAACCGTGATAGCTAGACAGTTGAAATTTTCCCACATGATGTGTTTCTATTGTCGCTATAACAACAAAAACTAAAAGTAGAATAAAATAAATATTTAAGTGGGGCTCCCGTACAACTTTTGCTTGTTTGTTTTTTTGTGGTTTTTTTGATAATGCTACGGAACACTTCGTGTGCGAGTCCGACTCGCATTTGGCCGGTTTTTTTTTGTACACGTGTGATTGTACATCAGATTTGTGAAATACAATAAAGTAAGTAAGTAATAAATTCGAAGTATCCGTCATTCTAAGTACCGTAGTATATTCAATAGTCTTGTTTGTATAATAATATTATGGATAGATAAATAGAATATAGATTTTTATTAGATAATACTAGTATATATGTTTTCGGGACAAGGCCATGAATATTAACTTAGCCACTCGGCAGAGCAAAGTTTACACCTATTGATAAAATAATTCTTGATAATTTGACCATCCAATATCATCGTGCCTCAGAAAGCACTTTAATAAGTTGATCTCTAGATCTTTAAAATGTAACCCCAAAAGTCTGTCAAAGTTGCCAGGGGTAGCGTGGTACACATTAGGTACCACACACACATTAGGTAGGTGTTGAGTTTTTGTGGTGGTCAGGTAAGCAAACGTATTCATGAAAAATACTGGTACCTTCTCATCTGAATCTGGTAAGACTAGCCGACCTCAAAAAGTTGGGAAAAGGCTAGGCAGATGTAGTCATCATGTATCAATTGAGCCACTAAGTAAAGCAAAAATTCACTAGGGACGATAAAAGTTTCATACATTTCATTTCATTCGTAAATTTTCACCACCCAATTAAAGGCACCTAAATAACAACCAATTAGAACCTACGTATTTCTGTCTACAGCTACAAGCCATAACTCATTCCAACAACATTCTATACGCAAGCGAGATTCTTTATCTGTATAATAATACAGAAACGCGTCCTTGGAGGCAGCGGCTAATTACGTGAGTGACGTCACGGAGGCAGTGGACTATGACGTCAGATAGCGTGAGCACTGATCGGGAGCTTATTACGGGTATGTTCAGAAGGTTTAATATAAGTAAATATACGAAAGCAAAGATACGAAGTATAAATGGTCCAAAGACAAAAAATATTTATTTCAACAAAGCCATTAAGCGGCACTTTTGAACGACAAAAATATAAATTTAAAGTTAATAATAATTGATTCTACCGTCCATTCGGAAAAGTAGCTTGTTATGGAGAAGAACGGACAATAAACTCCATACGTACGTATGGAGCTTTAAAAAAATTGTTTTACATACATACAAATAAATTCATATACGTGATGCACCAACACTACTATACTACATATAGGTATGAAGAATTACAAGCACTAAAAGTAAATTCCTTCATTTGATAAATAGGAACATGGTTCTCACATACTTAAAAATATTGCAAACAAAGGCAATATCTGGGTATTAGTCCAACTAGACTATTTTGGCCAACTGCTGGGCAAATTCCTCATTCTCCCTTTGCTACAAATTCTGTCTTTTGTGTGTGGCAGTGCAGGCCAGTCCTTTCGGTAGGAGTCAAGCTCATTCCACCATCTTCGCTTTTCTCTATTATAAAATAACGTTATAGGTATATACGAGTAGATACATGAATATTAATCGGAAGACTTTAATACGACTAGTTTTAGTTTCAGTTCCTTCATGATAATTCATTGTTAGCATGTCTGGTTTAAAACTGATATGGAGCAGGTTGGAATGTCCAGATTAGTTTTTCCATGTACGGTGGCATTCTATTTGGAGATCAAAATTACTGTGCGGTTTTTATCTGAGCCAGCACACATTTCTATGAAGTTCGTTTCTCCAATGAATGGTTTGCTAAGTATTTTTCCTCTTATTTTTATAAAATGATCGGTTTGTAAGTAAATACCTGAGCAAAAAAGATCGAACTACATTTTCTAACAGGTTTTTGATACAAACCTGCTTTAATTTTTAACAGCGTTTCGGAGCACCCGTAGACGCGTTTAATTAAATAATAACTCACTTTACAGTAGCCTTCTCAATATGCCTTCGTTCAAGTCGATTATTCTTTCCTTTTTAAAACAGTTTTCCTCGGTATCGCCAACCCATTTCCTTATCACGGGCTGTTGTAAGCGGTTCTTCTTTATCTTCGTTATTACGCAATCGGAAGGCCTATTGACGCCGCCTTTGTGTTGATATCGCCGTGATAATAACACGACTGATTTAGGGCTGGGCCGGTTAAGAAATACTTGTGTTTTTAGGCAAGCGTTATGTTGAGTGTACCGCGGACATTTTGATTGTTTTGTAGACTTTGTAGTAGATAAGTAGAATATTTACTATTGCTACTAAATATATATGTTTCAAACTAGCTGTGCCCGTGGCTTAGCTACCGTCAACTGCCTACCCAACTTACCTCCCTACCTACCCTACTTACCTTCCTACTTAAGTACCTACCAACCAATTTTTTTTCTGGGGTCATGCTTTCGCGGACAATCTTAACATCGCCATTCAGAAAACGATGTCAAATGCACAACGCCATCTATCGAATATGGAATTCATTCTCCGGAACTTCGTCGAGCTTCATTGTCTCTACGCTTTACTGGTGGTCGCCACTGTTGATTCTGGCTTTCAGGTGTTGCAGTGATTTGGGAATAGTGCGGTGGGATTGTCCGAGTATCTGAATTGCGTGTGTTGTGATATTTTACTACTTGAACATTTAGAATTTATCTAACTTTTGATAGAGTCAACCGATTCGCAATCGGTTGACTCTATGAAAAGTTAGATAAATTAAAACTAAGTAATACTTTATTAGCACGATGATTATGAATAAAAGTTATCTTCATTGGTTTCGTACATTTCACGTGATGCGTGCACAACTAAACAGATAAACAGACAGACCGACAAACAGACAAAAATCGAAAAATGCTAGAAATGGGTTCTGTTGGTTATCCTTTATCCAATTTTTTTTTAAATATTATTGATGTACAAGCACGACTTTTCTACAGTTTTATATAATGTATTGAATGATGATAATAGGTTTTAGTTGCACAAAGTTTAATACGGCGTTCGGCAACGGCGCGGCGTACCTTATTGGAAGCTGCCAAATCTAAAAGCTTTGAAGAATTAGACCCATGGGGTCCAAGTGCTCACGAGCTTTCCGGGAAATCAGCAAACAATGCTTCGTTGCCACTAGTACCATTAACAGTTCCATGATGGAACTGTTGATGTTTACTCGATTCTTTACCTGACCAAAGGACTGAACTTTTCATCGGCTAAAGAATCAACGTTGCCATACAACATGGCAAGCATTCACAAATTGCAAGTACGTTCACAAGGATCCAGTGCCATGTCAATTCGACCGTTTTGCACATGAAATTTTCATAGAAAAGCGTGCGCCATGTCGCCTAACAACGCAATTTAAATTACGGCGCGCTATCAGTGAGGTCCCTATGTTTCTCACAATCTTTGAGGTTGACGCTGTTTACAAACTGTAACATTCTTTTATATCTCTCAAATCCCACATCGCCGAAACTTAAACCACTTTAGAAGAAACATAAATCTGTAATATTAACCTTACATCCTTCAAATCTCTGAAGCCCAAAATATACTCACAAAAAATACCAACACACTGTCAAAATTCCACAAGAACAAAGTTCGTCCTGCCTGGTGTGACTTTTAAACGAGACATAGGCAATGTCAACTTACTAAAAGTAACTACTAAATCAAAAAAATCTTATTCCTCCTCAGAAAGTATTCCCATAACGTTAAGTGCGGATGGATGGGAATTCAATAGGATTCATGAAATTGCAAGTTCTAATCCCACCTTAATGTCACAGTCTTCAATTTCCCGAAGCCCAAAGTACACTCACTGAAAATTTCCACAAACTGTCACATTTATCTACACAGAAAAAACGTCTTGTCTGTTGTAACTTTTAAACGAGACACAAGCGATGTCAACTTGCTAAGAAGAAACTACTAAATCAATAACACGTTTGTCTTCTAAAACTAAAATCTTATTCCTCCTGGAAAAGTATTCCCTAAACGTTAAGTGTGGATGGATAGGCATTCAATAGGATTCATGCAGTTGCAAGTTTTAAGTTGTCCATAATCTTTGAGTTGGTAAACGCTGTTTACAATTCGGTAACAGTCTTTTATTTCTCCCAGATCCCTCACCGTCGAAACTATAAATCACTTAAGAAGAACAAAAAACACCAACGTTAAAAGTGTGCGGTCTCCTGTCTTTGTTTCCTGTCTCGGTCTCATGTCTCGCGTCGTGGTGTGAACTTTCACCTTAACGTCGCAACCTTCAACTCACTGAAGCCTACACACAGTCTAAAATACCCACACACTGTCAGATTATCTACCCAAAAAAAATCGTCTTATCTGTTGTAACTTTTAAACGAGACATGGGCATTATCTGTTGTAACTTTTAAACGTGACACGGGCAATGTCAATTTGCTAAGAGGAAACTACTAAATCAATAACACGGCTGTCATCTAAGACAAAAATCTTATTCCTCCTGGGTAATTTAATATATCCAAGATCGAGTTAGGCGTCGTTTTTGGCACCCTCTGTTTTTCTTCCACGCGTAAAAAATGTATAAAATGAAAGATGTTATGTTTGCCAAGACTTGAGTGGAAAATATTTAAGGCCTTCGGATAGTGTTACGAGATTTGATCACGTTGATGTGGGCTTATGTTGTCAATTTATTTAAGTGAGTATACGGTTTTTTGGGGTGTTATGATGCTTTATATTATGAAGATGAGTCTTATCTTTTATTTCAGAAGTCGCAGTGTGATAGTATTAGCTAATAGGAGAATATGAAAACGAAGTAGAAGTATTTACGATTTTCACCTCCTGCTTCTGTCAGATTTAAGAAGCTTCTCATCTCTTGGTAAGTTTTTCTCAAACTAAGAGTGGCCCCTCTATAAAAATAGATAGGACTTTTTTTTATTCACAGAAGATATAATTTCATTATGATTGGAATCCCCAAAAAATTTGGATCAACATTATCTTGTAAAAATTTAAATTAGTTTATCACCTCACAACCAATAACGGTAAAAATTTTGACAAGAAAAATAAACCGACTTCGAAAATAAAACACTACAGAGCGAAACATAACTTTCTTTTCGGTAATTAGTGTCTTTGGTACCTATTTCTTTTTTGTTTTTGCACCGACTTCCGAAAAGAAAGTTATTTTTTTGATTTGTTTTGTTTTGGAAGTCGGTTTTTTTTAATGTTGTTTATTTTTTCTTTTTAGTTTTGGTACCTTACATTACCAAGAAAATACGCATTATAAACGATCAAAAAAATACTCGTATGATCTAGATCAAATTTAAATGGGACAACATAGAAGCACCAGCTTTTAAATAAAAAAAGAATCATCAAAACCGGTACATAATTGGCGGAGTAATCGCGTAACAAACATACAGACGAATTAAGAACCTCCTCCTTTTTGAAGTTGGTGGAAAAGCTTTTTCCAAGCACATAATCAGATAACGTTATTGGAGAAAGTGGGTAAAATCCGCAGCTTTTACAAAGTTTTCCCCGAAACAACGTAAACAAACCACTTGTTAGAGTAATACAGTAAACCTACGCTAAAGTGTGTTAATCCCTCCAAATACGATCCATATTCATTACGGATTATCGTGAAAGTATCTAACACTATTATATGATATAAAAAAACATATCTGCATAAAATACTACGGACTTCCAAATAAAAAGAAGAAACTACAAAGTGAAAAATAACTTTCATTTTGAAAGTCGGTGTCTTTCGTAGGTACATTTTTTTTTGCGTTGTGGACACCGACTTCCAAAATTAAAGTTATTTTTCACTTTGTAGTTTCTTCTTTTTATTTGGAAGTCGGTAGTATTTTTTGCAAAAAACTGTTTTTTTTTATTTTTCACTTTCTTAGTTGTACCTACTTATTAGGCAAGTTGTTAAGGTACCTATTACGCCAGAATAGATTACCCGAATGTCATTAAACGTGAACATAACCGGTGTAATGAGAGATCTGCGTACCCCTTAAGAGCGTTCTGGCGTGATGTTATGTTATAAAATGGTATAAACAATAAACAGACAGGCGATTGCAGCAATCCCGAGAGATTTGCCGTTATTTATTGAAGAGTTCTGTTGTATATCTTCGAAGTTCTTCATCCGATTTTCATCAAATTAAAATGGGACCAATTTCGGACCATACTCTTTCAAACGAATTTTCAAAATCGGTCCACAATTGACGGAGTAATCGGTGAACATAAAAAAAAAACAAAAAAAAAACTTTAAGTCGAACATAGAACCTTCTCCTTTTTCGAAAGTCGGTTAAAAAGAGTAGTATTTAAAAAAGGGGCCCGCTGGCTGGACTTTTGTTTAAATAATGAATGTCTTCACAGAAAGTCGAAATTTTGGATTTGTAAGGTACTTAATGGTTTCTAACTCCGAGCACTATTGGGCGATCTGAGTGTAAAATAACAATAAATTAATCATAAGGGGCCCGCTAGCTAGAGACTTCATAAAAACGTCTTTCAATCACTGTGGAGTTGCAAAATATCTTATTTATTTTCTTTAGGTACAAAATAATGTCTTTATGAAAAGCTATCACCTGTTGATAAATTTCGTTGGGGCCTGCCAAAGTATCTATAGATAGTGCCTTTGTTCGCATTAGGACAGATTCGCTTTAAGACAGGTTCGCTTTACGACAGATTCGCTTTATGACAGTGCCTGTTGTTTTTGGTGAAAACCTTCAAAAGGCGCCCTGACTTTGGGAACCTTATCTACTAAAGCTACCCCGGTGTGCGGTGGTCTCCATAAGCACATAAAAGGTAGGGCTCTTCCATGTGCTGATGGCACATTCATACATATTCGGATTACTTCTTCGTGTCGCTGGCACGATAGTCATTCATATTTGTTTGTCCCAAAACATAGCCACTTCCAAGGCTTCGGCGGTGGCAGCACATAGGTCACCATGGTTGCACGTTTTGGTGCACAGAAGACAGGACAGGATATTCGGACGAATATAGATGGTCGATATTGTTTACTTACAATACTGCGACTGTAGCTGCTCGTTGTTCTAGTGGACCCAGGACTGTTGGGTCTAATACTTACCTATCCAAGTTGTACAAGTGTTGTCAAGTTTGTCCATCTGGGATTTTTTTATAGTTTACCGGAATGTGGATGGTTTATGGTCCATTGTTACATGAGACTATATCACTATATCATCATCAGCCTGTCAAAGTCTCACTGCTGTGACACAGGACTCCTCTCTGTGAGAGGGAATGGGCCGTAATCCACCACGCGGACCCAGTGCGGATTGGTGGATGTCACATGTCTTCAAATTTTTATACATGCCGGTTTCCTCACGATGTTTTTCTTCACCATTTTGAAAGCAGTGGTGATACAAATAAGACACACACACTTACACGTCTACCTGTCCATTGAGGGAATACGGATATACCTAATATTTTTCGGCCTCAGGCCTATGTAACTTTTTGTTGCATGATGTTTTAATAAATAAATTATGCTATAAATACAGATGGATTTGACGTCACATTTACCAGCTAGCTAGATTATCGGGAATAGTTTCTGTAGTGTTTCAATTTGTGTTATCATGCTCAGCTGCTTGGCTACAGTTCGGCCACTTGAATATCTGTCTGCTCTTGACCTTGGCTGAAATATGGGCTGCAGAATTTGATTGTGGTATTGTTGATTTGTATGTATTATATTAGTAGTACTTTCGAGAAACAAGAAGTAAGATAAAGTTATTTGTTACTTATCAGATTAGATATATAATCGTATGTAGAGAGACAGTACATAAAAGTATCGCTTTAAAATCACATACAAAGATTCCGTTACTTATAAACATAAATACAGGCGAAGCAAAAAAACCGTGTTAAATAAAGTTAAATCAAAAAACCCGAATACCTAAGAAGTGAACTAAAAAGACGTAAACAAGAATAAAACCATGCTGTGCAGTCGGAGGATAAATATTCGCGAGCTGGCTGACCAAAACCAGATGTATCCTCAAACTGCACAGCATATTTTGATAACCCACACGAAAGGCTTGGAAGAAAAAAAATTGGACCCCCACCATCCGCCCAAAATCCGCCTACTTTTTTTTTGTATTTTCTAATTTTAATGTAGCCAGTGACACTCGCAAGGTTAAGACAAATCGATTGACGTAAGAATCATCAAAATCGGCCAACGCGTTTGGTCTCATACATATTAAAGACTGATAAACACACTAACCTCCTTCGGCAGTCGGGTAAAATGATTGAATGCGTATAGGTATTTCAAGAATAAAAACGGATGAGGTGAAATTGGCCTGAGTATCGTTGCCTACGAATTTGGCTTCTATTTTTTACAGTGGCTTATTCTTTAACTGATCGGCGGACATGCTAGTTCATTAGCAACAAAATTTCAATTGGAATTCTAATGACTTGAATAAAATTTATAGACTACATAGTTCATACTGTGAGGACGTCTATCGAATATTCATTACTACTTATTGAACTTAAACAAGAATGACCCTGATATTAACTACAGACAATAGCGCTGCCACTATTTTGCGTGAGGTTTCTCCAATACTAATGAGTTTCTTGGACAAAGTGAATATCATAACATGTTTTCTGGTAGAATTTGGACAGCAGTTTACCACTATGGAAGTAAACCATAATAATATGTATGTAATAGCTGCCCATAAACCAGATAACATAGCGTGTCATGCCAAATCTACTCGACCTTGGCACATGCATTACAATTGAGTTGAAATTACAGAGCAATACAATATTATTGTTCTCTTTATAGTACACTTAAGATACGAAGTAACTGAGCAATACAATACAAAACGATTTTGTTCTCTTAATAGAGCACTAAGATTGGTAAAACAGTCTATATTACTAGTCATTTTCATATCTAGCTGATGTTGATATTTTGTAACAGTTAATGTACCTTCAGTTTGATTAATTTTCTTCTAAATGAATTACTCTTGCAAAGTATGCAAGTATGGCTTTTGTCATGCCAAGGGATGTCCCTTATCAGGCGATGCACAAAGGCGGTGCCCGGGTGTGGTCTTTGGAGAGGTCATGAGGCCTTCTACGTGCTAATGGGGATCACATTGATGGTTTTAGTGAGGTAAAATCCCACACTGCTTGGTCTTTTCCCTTAAAAGTCCAAGCGCCTTTTGAAGTTTTTTCCCCCGTTAGTAAAAAACTGGTTCTGAATTTTAATTCTATGCTTAATTTTAGACAGGGAATTCAAGGTTTACTACAGTATACAGTCAAGAGCAAACCCTTATAAAAAGAAAATCCGTTAAAAATATACTACTAAATATCTGTTTTCCTAATCGGGTCACCAGCCTAATCTTTTCACCACTGTGTCTTCCAGTTTAATCGAAAGCAACCTACCTGATCTCCTCCCATTGTGCCCATTGCAACGAGCCAAGGGGACGGGCCGTACCAAAACTTTGGTAAGACTATCTAAGAGTTTTAGGCTTCCAGTGACCCGATGCGACTGTTAACAAATGTTAACAGGGAACAGTGGATGAACGAAAGTGTAGACCAGGGATAATCAAAGAAAAAAATCTGCTGAGTTTTTCCTACTAAAAGTATTTATAAATTTGGTCGTTCACTGACTAATGTTTTGGCATATTATAATGATAATGAAACACGGAAAATTAATTAAGCAAGACCTAGAGAATAATAAAACAAAAATCTCCCTGAATAACTTAACCTAAATGGTTTCTAAAATACAAAAAACAGTTTTTTCATTATTGCTATTTAAAAAGTTAATAAACTTTGCTAAAGTTAAATCCTGGCTATTACTAAAAAAACTAAACAAAAAATAATTGCCACGCGCCTTTACGTAGGCAAAGAAAATGTTATTCAAATGTTTAAACACAATTTGCCTAATTTCGTACAAAAAAAATCACTGTCTGCTTAATAGGACGTTTTTGACACTAATCTGATAAACTCGGACAAGTTACATTAATTTTAGACTTGTCAACTTTGCCAAATAGCAAATAAAAGTCTATTCTATTCTATTCTATTCTATTCTATTCTATTCCAAATAAACTTAATTTTTAATTGAGGATTATTAATGTTCTTTGGAAGTTGTCAAAAACTGTTTTCATTAGCCAAAACTGAACAGTAGAGGCACTTTAGTGTGATAATATGAGATATGAGGGACTTATTTGACAGACTAATATAATACCTTTAAACGAGCAATTAATGTATATATAGTCTGAATCTCGGAAACGGCTTCAATGATTTTAATGAAATTTAGTATGCAGGGAGTTTCGAGGGCGATAAATGGATCTAGCTAGGTTTCATTTTTAGGAAACGTCCTTTTTTTCCTTTTAGCTCGGATGAAAAAAGAGATACAAATAAAAATAAGGAATGAAAAAAATCGTGAGTTTATGATGCATATTTTTTATGCTATCAGTTAAGCGTGATTCTAACCAAAGAGTAGGCGACCACATCCTACTATATTTATATCCTACTCTATTTCGACCAGTTTTGTAGCAATGTCTAGGCCACCACTTCCTCGTCTGCGGGTGTCATAAAAGGCCACTAGAAGATTATGGAAAGCAGACGGACAATGTCTTCCTGTAAGTCAATGATACTGTGATAACAAATCCGATTCCATTCGATATTATTATGATATTAGGGATACATTTTAATCGGTGATTTAAGGACGAAATAAAATAAGCCTAAGGACTATAACGGAAACAGACGACGACGCGGACGGAAATACAATACAGGTAGCTTCATTCACGGGATGGGATTCATTCGCTCAAAAAACTGCAGGTCCTTACATTTTATCTAGATATGCGAAAATAAATGAACGGCTTGGTATTTTTTTTTCAGTGACGATCCCATAATAAAAGTTGTCCTTATTATACGGTCATTTTCACCTCCTAGATTGTGTCACACTGTATTTAAACTAGGAATTATAATTTGGGCAGGTAATATCTACTTCATTCAGTCTGCTTTCGGTTTCCGTAGTCAACAAGGAACCCTTATAGTTTCACAATGACTATCTGGCAATCCGTTAGTGCGTCCGCAGCTTAGCTGAGACAGAGTCTTAATACTTAAAAGCTATAATTTGGCATGGATATACATATTAATCACGCCAACCAAGTGATAAAATAAAAGCCTGTTTTTTTTGTTAGCAGCCTGTACACGTTAAGTGAGGATGTTTTTTTTTCTCTAACCATATCTAACCCATGGTGTGAGGTATTGTTGCAAAGACCATTCAAAAATATTACAGGTCTAGTGAAAACCATTTTTCGATTCAGGGATCCGATTTCGTAAAATTAGCCATATAAGGCTTATTTTTTTTAAGAGTCAGGTGTGTGTCTCCTGCCAGCTAAATGGTTGCTTTTGGATATAATTTTGGACATGTGAAAAAAGTCTAAGAAGAATTCTCAGAAGAAAACTATCACAGCTAAGTAGGTATTCCAAGTTTACGAGTAGTAGTCGACCAACTTATAAAATGTACCTGGAAAGTAAAAAAAAAATGATGTATAGAAACAACAGTTTTCGAACGCCAAAGTTAATTTTGTCCCTTCATTAGAACAAAGTTCGGCGCTTTAAATATATAAGAACGTTACCTATTTATTTAGGTGAATTTTAGCTGTTTATATGGAACCCTCTGTACGCAAGTCAGACTTGCACATGATTGTTGAGTTATGAAACTATAATCTTACTCTAACAGTACAATATGAAAGTCGTAAAGATATCGTTAAATGCAAAGATAAAGACGAAAAAATCTTTGCGCACAAAATATCACAAGCGAGATAAAATGTCGCGAGAGAAGTTTCAAATATTGGGTACTCCACAATCCGCTGTGAGATCTTCAAGACTATCGACGACGACAGCAGACACTAGTTGTCTCTTTACGTGTTGAAGTAACTCAATAAACGCTTCGATTGTTTCAATTTCACTAGCAAGATTTTATAGCCGATAAAATCCATCTTCAGTTTATTGTACTACTGGAAAATGCAGGACGTTTCAAGATTTTGCCGAAGTTCGGTTGTAGATATAAATGTGAAGAATGTTTCAAGGGATTTATTCTGAGACGAAACTACTACTAATAAAATTTGTATTTTGGCCGAGAAATATATTCAAATTTTCGATTGAGAAATATATTCAAATTTAGATTCTAAATACAAATTTTAATTTAGAATCTGCTAACCAGTTGCTAAACAACGTCGAGATTGTTTTAAATATGGCCCTGTATAGTTCGAAATTTAAACAGTGTCTTAGTATGATTTGTATAAAAGAACTCATTTGACAGAGTCTCAGAGTTAGAAATAACTGTGAAAGTATAGTTTTTCATAAAGACAGTATCGTTTATAACTTACACAAACTCAACCATCCTATTCCACAAAATAATTATTTCACACCAAATAACTCGAACTGGCTTAAAAGAACCTTCCAGAAGTGTTATGACACAAATACAAGATAATTACCTACGTAGCGAGTAGCAAGTCCCGATAATTAAGTTAGCTACCCTCAGGCGAATCACGCTAAATGGTAAGCTTTTGATACGCGTATAAGGGTCTTTCCTTTCACTTCTTCGTCGTGAGGGTTTATTTTGCTTTGATTTTTTTTCTGGGTTAAGGTCAGAGAACAAATCGATTGGACTGGGAAGTGAAGTGATAGGCTGATGTTAGGATTTGGATGGATAACCTCTCTGTGTCTAGGAAAAAAAGGTATCGGCCACATTTTCTCAAAAACCTCCTTCGCTTCCGTTAACTGGCTATCTACCTACCTACCCAACCTACCTGCCCACCTACCTTACCTACCTACCAACATACTCACCTTCCCTACCGATCAACCTAGCTACCCTACCCTATCCTACATACCTACCTACTCTGCCTTACCTACCTACCAATTTGTTAAACTATTGAATTGAATAAGAATTAATACTACAATACGTGTAACCAACTTTTATTTCTATCGGCGATCTAATTAAATGTTAGAACACAAAAGCTGCTATTATGACTTAACTATGATAGTGAGATATATTCTCTTGGAGACTTTTTTGTAGGTAATAATGGGTACTTTAATCATGTAGTACATAATTTTTATGTATCAACAATAGTTTTCTCAGCGCACGACAGATAATTCGTCGTCGGACTACAAGGCGTACGGCCATGCGCCATCGGTACATGGTAGACATCCCTCCCATACGCACAAAGCGTTTTGCTAATACTTTCATTGTGCGTACAGCTAAGGAGTGGAATTCCCTTCCGGAGTCTTTGTTCCCTGATAGCTACAACTTAGGGGTCTTTAAGTCAAGAGTGAATAGGTTTCTTCTAGGCAAGCGTGCTTCACCGTAGACCACATCATCGCTTAACATCAGGCGAGATGGTGGTCAAACGCTAGCCTATAGTTTATAAAAAAGAAAAAGAAAAATATTCTACTTTGGTAGGCATCATTATGCTACTTTAGTAGGCATCATTATGCTACTTTGGTAGGCATCATTATGCTACTTTGGTAGACATCATTATGTTACTTTGGGTTACATTATTGCAATATTCATTTCATATAAGTTTTTAAGCTGACATGGTCACAATGATTAGAATTAATATTTGTTTCGGGATATTTACCATGTATATTTTGTTTTTGATTGAGAGCAAAAACAAAATATACATGGTAAATATCCCAAAACAAATATTAATTCTATTCATCTCATATTTTGAAAATAAGTGATAGCCTATGTTACTCGGGAACAAGGCATATAAGTACTTGCTCGGTAATAAAGTAGCTTTCTATATGTGAAAGAATTTTTTAAATCGGTCTAGTAGTTTCGGAGCCTATTTGGTACAAAAAAAACACAAAAAAATCTTTCCTCTTTATAATATTGGTATGGTATAGACTAGAGTTTACCCGCGGCTTCGCTTCGCTCACGTTGTCTATCCCACAGGAACCATGCATCTTTGGCATTTCAGATTTAGTGTTATTTTCTAACTGTAAAGAATTTTTGTTATCGTTCCAACACATCAAGATTCATACAAAATTTTAACGCTCTCGCCGCCATACTCATTTAAGGCAAGCCGCGTGGGCGGCGCGCGTGCCATGCAATGCCTTTTACACCACGCCACGCTAGATTTTGTGTAACTTTTGCAACACGCCATGTAGGTGGCTGGCGGGACACGTCGTTCTGTTTACCAGCAGGCCGTGTGGTCTGCTGTAATCCCACAAATTTATTTATTTTTATAGAGCTTGGCTTGCTAGATAAGGTTTCCCTGTCGTCTGGTTTAAATTGTTGAATAAAAGAGCTACTAATGAAAAAAAATCTACGAAAATCGGACTGTAATTATAGAATAATATAGTATATAATATAATAATGTAGTCGGGTAAGCAAAACCAGTTTATTAAGTTATTTACCAAATACAACATATACGTAAACCTTTTTTTGTAAAATTACATATTTCTTAAAGAAATATATAGGAAATATACAAAAAAGAAGTTGTTTTGACAAAAAAAACCAAAATAAATAATATGAAAATATAAAGAAAAGAAGTGTTTAAACAACTTTTTTACAACTATAAAACACTCATTTAGATTAATGTCAGTCACTTCTAGTGAGAATAATTATAATATATTTTTTTATCAAAAAATAATCAAATATCAGAAACCAAAATAAAAAATATAAAAAATCAGTATATAATCAAAAAAGATATCACCCGCCAAATAATCTTCGTCATATTATCAACTAAAAGTAATTATAAACTTTCATAAAATTTTATTTCGACGCGAGACCATAAAAGTATCTACACTTCAATAGGAAGGCAAGGCAAAGGAACTCCGTCGTACCGGCTGGCTAGCGTACTTTCCATTATTGCCTCCTTTGAAGGCAAATATTACACTGAGCGTAAATAATACTGATAGGACCATTACTTACTAAATAAAAGGTTTAGCCAATTTATTCATTAAATCGTACTAAAACAAAAATTTACAGAATCCTTTTCTTCCAATATAATCTATACTAATATTATAAAGAGGTAAAGTTTGTGAGTTTGTGACTTTGTAAGGGGTAATATCTGGATCTACTGAACTGATTTTGAAAATTCTTGCACCGGTAGAAAGCTACATTATTCCTGAGTGTCATAGGCTATAAAATATTTTCAAAAATAATAGAGATTCTTATGAAAATTGCAATAATGTAACCCAAGGTAGCAAAATGTTGTCTGTAAAATACATTATTTGGCGTGCGCTGAGAAAACTATTGATGATAGATACAAATTAGTAGGTAGGGTAGGTAGGATAGGCAGGTTAGGCAGGGTAGGCAGAATAGGCAGGGTAGGCAGAGTAGCAGGGTAGGCAGGGTAAGCAGAGTAGGCAGGGTAAGCAGAGTAGGCAGGGTAAGCAGAGTAGGCAGGGTAGGCAGGGTAGGCATGGTAAGCAGAGTAGGCAGGGTAGGCAGGGTAGGCAGGGTAGGCAGGGTAGGCAGGGTAGACAGGATAGGCAGGGTAGGCAGGGTAGGCAGGGTAGGCAGGATAGGCAGGTTAGGCAGGGCAGGCAGGGTAAGCAGAGTAGGCAGGGTAGCCAGGGTAGGCAAGATAGGCAGGGTAGGCAGGAAAGGCTGAGAAAACTATTGATGATAAATACAAATTAGTAGGTAGGGTAGGTAGGATAGGCAGGTTAGGCAGGGTAGGCAGAATAGGCAGGGTAGGCAGAGTAGCAGGATAGGCAGAGTAGCAGGGTATGCCTACCCTGCTACTCTGCCTACCCTGCCGGGTAAGCAGAGTAGGCAGTGTAAGCAGAGTAGGCAGGGTAGGCATGGTAAGCAGAGTAGGCAGGGTAGGCAGGGTAGGCAGGGTAGGCAGGGTAGGCAGGGTAGGCAGGGTAGGCAGGGTAGGCAGGATAGGCAGGGTAGGCAAGATAGGCAGGTTAGGCAGGGCAGGCAGGGTAAGCAGAGTAGGCAGGGTAGCCAGGGTAGGCAAGATAGGCAGGGTAGGCAGGAAAGGCAGAGAAGGCAGGGTAGGCCGGGTAGGCAGGGTAGGCAGGATAGGCAGGGTAGGCAGGAAAGGCAGGGTAGGCAGGGTAGGCCGGGTAGGCAGGGTAGGCAGGGTAAGCAGAGTCCGCAGGGTAGGCAGGGTAGGCAGGGTAGGCAGGAACGGCAGGAAAGGCAGTGTAGGCAGGAAAGGCAGGGTAGGCAGGGTAGGCAGGGTAGGCAGGGTAGGCAGGGTAGGCAGGGTAGGCAGGGTAGGCAGGGTAGGCAGGGTAGGCAGGGTAGGCAGGGTAGGCAGGGTAGGCAGGGTAGGCAGGGTAGGCAGGGTAGGCAGGGTAGGCAGGGTAGGCAGGGTAGGCAGGGTAGGCAGGGTAGGCAGGGTAGGCAGGGTAGGCAGGGTAGGCAGGGTAGGCAGGGTAGGCAGGGTAGGCAGGGTAGGCAGGGTAGGCAGGGTAGGCAGGGTAGGCAGGGTAGGCAGGGTAGGCAGGGTAGGCAGGGTAGGCAGGGTAGGCAGGGTAGGCAGGGTAGGCAGGGTAGGCAGGGTAGGCAGGGTAGGCAGGGTAGGCAGGGTAGGCAGGGTAGGCAGGGTAGGCAGGGTAGGCAGGGTAGGCAGGGTAGGCAGGATAGGCAGGGTAGGCAGGGTAGGCAGGATAGGCAGGGTAGGCAGGAAAGGCAGGGTAGGCAGGATAGGTAGGGTAGGCAGGGTAAGCAGAATAGGCAGGGTAGGCAGGGTAGACAGGGTAGGCAGGGTAGGCAGGGTAGGCAGGGTAGGCAGGTTAGGCAGGGCAGGCAGGGTAAGCAGAGTAGGCAGGGTAGGCAGGGTAGGCAGGAAAGGCTGAGAAAACTATTGATGATAGATACAAATTAGTAGGTAGGGTAGGCAGGAAAGGCAGGGTAGGCAGGATAGGTAGGGTAGGCAGGGTAGGCTGGGAAGGCTGGGTAGGCAGGGTAGGCAGGGTAGGCATGGTAAGCAGAGTAGGCAGGGTAGGCATGGTAGGCAGGGTAGGCAGTGTAGGCAGGAAAGGCAGGGTAGGCAGGGTAGGCAGGAAAGTCAGGGTAGGCAGGGGTAGGCAGGATAGACAGGGTAGGAAGGGTAGGCAGGGTAGGCAGGGTAGGCAGGGTAGGCAGGGTAGGCAGGGTAGGCAGGGTAGGCAGGGTAGGCAGGGTAGGCAGGTTAGGCAGGTTAGGCAGGATAGGCAGGGTAGGCAGGGCAGGCAGGGTTGGCAGGGTAGCCAGGGTAGGCAGGGAAGGCAGGGTAGGGGCAGGGCAGGCAGGGTAGGCAGGGTAGGCAGGGTAGGCAGGGTAGGCATGGTAGGCAGGATAGGCAAGGTGGGCAGGGTAGGCAGGGTAGCCAGGGTAGGTAGGCAGTTGACGGGAGCGAAGCCCCGAGGGTCAGCTAGTATTGAAATGCAGTTGTACGTACTTATTAGATGTAACATTTATACAGTGAGGATGAACTCATTAACCAGTTTAAACTTGGAACGTTGACTGAACGTACGAAACGAAAGATATAATATATAATAATTTCTAATGCCGTAGAAGTGCGATTAAATCTAAAATCAGTTAAGCGCAGACCCTATTTTTTTTAATAAATCCCGCATCTACATATCTTAATCTGCCATATTTAGGAAATATTCATAACAATAAAAATAATGTAAATAAACTCGCGGTAAACGCCAGAAATCTATTAAATTTGTCAAATTTAATAGATTTCTATCGGAGACCTAACGCAACACCAGCCCCAACGCCTCTAGCGGCGAATGCCAGCAAAAAAGCCTCCATTGTTTAAGGAAACAAAAACAGCTGTCATAACACCAGCCTGGAATATTGTCCTGCTGCAGAGGCAAAAGCCTCTTCTCATACAGAGATTTCACGACCTTCTCATCGAATCTTCATACTTGCTCAAGACAGGTTGGCGATTTCAGATTATGAATTCTAGGATTTACCATAATGATTTTTGCACCGATATAAGTGCTGTCTAAAACAAACCTTTTTATATTTATTTTTTATTCTTAAAAAAAAACGTTGCCCACATTTTTTCTGCATCGTGGGTTCTGTAGCGTTTACAAACATTTCAAACTCACATACACAAGCCAGATCCGAAATAACTATCTATAGGCCATACAAATATTTGTTCCGTGCGGAAATCGAACAGGCGACACGCAGCGCAACAGTCGATCGCTCAACCACTGCACGAACCGTGTCGTCAAAAAGTAGATTTGAATTGAAAACGTATCATAAGTTCTCACAAACAACACATAGGTACTTACGATTAATAATAATAATAATAATAATAATAATAAGCCCCCTAAACAACCACACGTCCTGATTGACCATCTAATCACGTGGGGGGCGGACACACGATTGAAAAATTACTGGCGTGGCTAACGTGGCTCTGGAAACCCATTCAACATGGAGACACGTTCAAAAAGAAAACGTATAGGACCGCTGCCCGGGGGCGATCGCCGGGGCGCACCTGGAGCTGACGCTGGGTGTCACAGCATGCGAACCGTCAGCGGTCAGGAGTTGAACAGGCGGGCTCCCACCGACAAAGATGCTACAGCCGAAATCATTGACGATGGTGACAGACTAACTAACAGGACAGACACCCCTGTAGAACCGTATAATCCAAGCACAGTGTCTTACACACCTTCAACAACATCATCGCCATCTATGTCATCCTCACCATCTTTACCATCGTCACCCCCCATTAGTATTTTAAATACAGTTCCACCCACGCCGGCCTTGAATGTTGCGCGGGAAGTATCTAACTTCTTACCCGCGTCCACCAAGGCTGGGAAATCAAGAGTTCGCATGAGATGGAGTAGAGAAGTAAACTTATTTATCATGCGAACCTATCTATACATAACTAAATTAGAGACCGATATGACCACCTACAGACAACAACTGCACTCACTTTTCACACGACAATACCCAGAAATTACGGTTACGGAGCAGAGAATCTCAGATCAAAGAAGGGCTATAGTTAGAAATAAACTCCTATCTCAAGAAATTATAGACCAACTAAAAGAAGAAGTACGAACACAAATACTACAGGAAGAAACAGTAAATTTAGCAGATGATAATACCATCAGTCAAAATATAGGCGGAAGTTCTCTTCAAGAACAACCATATGCACTCGTTCAATTACAATCTATTAATTCTATTGATTCTCAATACCTACCACACAACCAATCAGAACCTTACACGCATACATCACATATATCTACACAAACGTCACACATATCTACACAAACTGAATATATAACACTTACGCTAGAAAATGATATTCAAACTCTAATTGGCACAGATCGAAATCTTACAACAGATACGTATATTCAAGAAATTCATGACAAATTTAGAACAACAATAGCACAATTCTCTGGAATGGACCCAGCAGCTCGACCAAAATTACCCAAACTTAAATACACTCCTGAACTATTTAGATTAATTAATTTATTTAATGAAAATATACTCGTACAATTTCTTTCTGACGACGCACAACTTTTAGACATTCACTTACTGATATATTGCACTGCGGTAGTTATATCTGAAGAGCTTAATTTTAAAATCACAGACCACACAGTAAATACATTAAGAAGACACAACAAAGAACCGGCGTGGCAACAAAGGCTAGAAAAAGACATTGAAAAATTGAGAGCAGATTGTGGCAGACTTACACATTACATCAACGGTTGCAGATCAAATAAAGTAGTAAGAAGAGTTGAGGCTATAATTAGAAGCAGTTTTATTCACACCCGACACGAAGATAGCAATAGAAAGCCGGAAGAATTCTTAGACACCCTAAAACAAAAACTAGCACTTAAGGTTCATAGACTAAGAAGATATAAAAAATCACAACAGCGCAAAAACGAAAACGCTATATTTTCCAAAAACGAAAAAGTATTTTATAGAAACATAAATAAACCGCATACGGATACAAATAGCGAGAATAACTCAGAAACTGAACAGCCTACAAAAGAACAGTTAGAGACGTATTGGTCTAGCATCTGGGAAGAGCAAATACAACACAACGCCGAAGCAACTTGGATAGCGGAAGAAGATGCAAAATGGAGAGATATTGACGAAATGGAATTTATAGAGGTAACAGAGTCAGACATTACACACATAACAGCTAGACTTCATAACTGGAAATCACCAGGTATTGACAAAATACATAATTTTTGGTACAAAAAGTTAACTTTATTACATAAATATATTGCGAAAAATTTTACAGATATCATATTAGGACAACAGAACACACCAGAATTTATAGCAACAGGAATCACTTACATGTTACCTAAAACTAAAAATACAATTCAACCTTCCCATTACAGACCAATTACATGCCTACCCACCATATACAAAATATTAACTTCAGCAATAACGAGAAAGATTAACTCGCACATAGAACATAACAACATCATAGCCGAGGAACAGAAGGGATGCCGGCAGGGCCATATGGGATGCAAAGAACAGCTAATTATTGATTCTACTATACACAAACACGCAGCTACAAAAAACAGAAATCTTCATTGCACCTATATTGATTACAAAAAAGCTTTTGATAGTGTCCCTCATTCCTGGTTGATTAAAATATTAGAGATTTATAGAATAAACCCAAAGATTATTGATTTTCTGCGCCGTATAATGTTGCAGTGGAAAACCACACTTCAGTTAAATTCCAGTCACAATACCATTACAACACGTCAGATATCTATTAAAAAAGGTATCTATCAAGGTGATTCTCTAAGCCCCATGTGGTTTTGCCTCGCCCTAAACCCTCTGTCACATTTACTTCAGAGATGTAAGGCTGGATATTGCCTCAAGCACACTTCACAGGAAACAACAGTATCACATCTTATATACATGGATGACATAAAATTGTACGGAAAAACAGAAAAAGATATGAAGAAATTAGTAGAAGTGACAGCAGAGTTTAGTAAGGATATCAATATGCAATTTGGTCTAAATAAATGTAAAACCCTTCACATTGTGAGAGGCAAAATACGACCCGGGGACTATGTAGTAAATAGCACCGACACTATAACAGCAATGGAGCCGACAGACTTATATAAATATTTAGGGTACGCGCAACTAAAGGGACTCGATCATGTAAGAATTAAAAACTCACTAACTACAGAGTACAAGAGAAGACTTAACGCCATTTGTAAAACCCAACTCTCCAGTAAACATCTAACTAAAGCTATAAACACATTTGCCATCCCTGTGTTAACATACTCATTCGGAGTTATAAAATGGACCAAAACCGACACAGAACAATTAGAACGAATTACTCGAACAACTCTTACAAAGCACAATAACTTGCATCCTAAATCAGCTATAGAAAGATTAACCATCAAACGACAACATGGAGGAAGAGGCCTTATAGATATCCAGCACCTTTGGCGGAAACAAGTAAGTCGGCTAAAAATATTCTTTCATGCAAAATCTCGTACTAGTAACATACATAAAGCCATTGTAATCAACGATATCAACTACACTCCACTTAACTTAAACGATCAGATAGAATCAGAAAGTACTACCAATGAAGATCCGCAGGCCCAAAAAACTGAAGATTGGAAGAAAAAAGTTCTTCACGGCCGGCATCCTCATGACTTAGAACAATCCCACATTAATAAATTAGCGTCCAATAAATGGCTCAAAATAGGTAACTTATTCCCAGAAACTGAGGGATTTATTATAGCTATTCAAGTTCAGATTATTAACACAAAAAATTACAGAAAATACATAATAAAAGATCCTACTGTAACAAATGATAAATGTCGAAGATGCCACATCCAGCCAGAAACCATTCAACATATTACTGGCGCTTGCACAACACTCACACAGTCTGACTACACTCACAGACATAACCAGGTAGCAAACATAATCCATCAAAAATTGGCTCTCAAATACACTCTCATACAAAGCACTAATACTCCTTACTATAACTACGCACCACAAACCATTTTAGAAAATACCACACATAAGCTCTACTATGATCGCGCCATTCTCACCGACAAGACCATTCATTATAATAGACCGGACATAACCTTGCAAGATAAAGTAAAAAAAGTAACTTACCTGATAGACATCGCAGTCCCCAATACGCACAACATACAGAAGACAATCACTGAAAAAATTAGTAAATACGCAGAACTCAAGGACGAAATAGTTAGAATATGGCGGCAAGAAAAAGTTTATGTGGTCCCCATAGTCCTTTCTACAACAGGCGTAATCCCGAACCACCTTCTTCATAGTCTGAAGTTACTTGATTTAAACGAAAATCTTTATATCAACCTTCAAAAAGCTGCCATCTTAAACACATGTCGAATTGTCAGGAAGTTCTTGCAAATTGACTAAACCGAAATAGGTCCATATCATTCATCCTCAACATAACACACCACACCCTGCATTTACTTGGTCTCGGCCCGTAAATGTAGCTTAAGCCAGCCTAAGAGCTGAGAATTTGAAACACTTGAAAATAATAATAATCTTTATTCAAACTTGAAATAACGAGACGAAGAAAAAATATTACCGTCATTTATAGCAGTATTTTCAAATTCACTACCAGATTTATTATTGTTTAGCCACATAAATTTATTTTTGCGAAAATACGGTAAACCCTTACATCGCTTTTGGCTGGCTTTTTACCCTCCCGTCACTTAACTTCTACCTCAGGTAAATCCATTTTTATTAAATTCTATATTCTGTTTTGACCCAGTCTTGGGTTTAGGATTAAAATCGTGAGCCTTTGCACAAATCTGCTGGAGTTTACTGGCTATGATCATGCATTTACTAACCGCAACTGATGACATTCCTACTGGTTATCCACATGCGGGTAACAAAACATCTGAATGCATGCGATCAAAATTGGTTAATATGCGCAGAATCGTGGCCAGTGGAAAGGAATGGTAGAGGGTCTTTGGCCAGCATTAGCACTATTCGGGCTATTAATGATAATAAAACCACACCACGTTGAACCAACCAGCCTCAAGAAACAAAAAACATGATGAATCCCGCAGTGTAATTTAATAAAAACAAAATGTCTGAACAACGTTTTTATTGTGGTCTCGACCAATTTTCAGCCATTAAGAAAAGGAAAAACAAAAGCATTGTTAAGAAAATACGTTAAAAAGATTTCTGTATAATTCATAATCTTTTGTGGGAGATGAAATACGAAGGAATCTTTTTATTTCGTCCCTTCGAATTAGAATAATAATGATTTTTAATAAAGCTCAAGTAAAGTGGTGGCTTAATTAAAAAGAACCGAGAAGAAATAAAAATAGAACCACTGTAATAATAGGCCTAAATTAAAAGCTAAGATATTGTAATAACTAGGACAAGAGATTGGAAAGTGAGTATGAAAATAACTTTTTGTTGAACTGAATAAGTACTGAATAAAATACAGCGTTCTAAATAGAAATGGAAATATAGTGGGCAGGTTTTGTTTATGAGTGTGGATAACTATAAATGAGAAGACAAAACGATGGATGGACTATGTGAAAGATGATATAGTTAGAAAGTTCAAGTCATCCTAGTAATCACCCGATTTAAGGATGACGAGTGATAGAGAAGTACGAAAGAAGACACGCCATGAGAAGAACTTTAAATACTTTTTAACAAAAAATCAAACCGACTTCCAAAACAAAACACTACAAAGCGAAAAAGAAAGAAAGTTATTATTTTTCGAAGTCGATGTTTTTTGTACACATAGTTATCCGTTATTTGACACCGACTTCGGAAAATAAAGTTATTTATCGATTTGTAGTGTTTTGTTTTGGAAGTGGGTTTGATTTTTTGTTAAAAAGTTTTTATTTTATTCTTTTTAGTTTTTGTAGATACCTCCAATTAACATGGAAATCGTTTATAACCAAAGTACATCTCATGAGGATTCCTATAAGCCCAAACACGACTAAGATACATTGTTTTATTCCGGAGTTCCAGTTGCCATTGTGGTCTTCTTCATCAGTTCCACTTCACCAAATGATACTTTTTGGGTGCAAATGACTGCATTATTGATGAAAATACTGAAATAACTATATGTATGCCTATAATATTTGAGGAGTTCCCTCGATTTCTCTAGGATCCCATCATTAGATCTTTCCAACAAAAAAGGAATCATCGAAATCGGTTCATAAACGACGAAGTTATCCGCGGACACACATAAAAAAAATGATTTACGGTCGAATTGAGAAACCCTCGACCAACCTTCAACTCCTTTTTGGGAAGTCGGTAAAAAAATGAATAAGGGCAAGATAATGATGGCTTTAAATATGTGTTTTGAAACTATTTACCAGAATACTATTGTTAAGATTGTACGTGAAGCTCTATTTAAAGTTTTCGCAGTTTTCTTTAGTAAAAGGTAAAAGTTGATGTAGGTAATTTACCTATACTAACTTCAGAGCACTAGCACATATATTAATTTCCGCTCGTGTCCTTTGTTAGTAATAATTGTATCAGGTTCTGTAAGTTGCAATTACCTTTGATGAGGTAGTGCACAGCGAACGAGAAAAACTGTTTGAACGCATCTATGTAGAAATATGTGCGGCCGGAGGTACCCCGTCAGGAACGAAGTTCCCCATGCATTATTTGCTCATCTGCTAAACTGCTTGAGTCTCGATACTCACACGCAGAAAGAGACTTAAAGATAGTGCGGTATAATACTCACAACGGATCTTTGTGTCTCTGAATTGGCTGCAAGACCCTGCACAGTAGCTATTTTTGTGTCAATGTTAAAGGTGAAGATAGCATTGAATAACTGTCTCTTTCACTCGCTTACGTTTGTCGCTTCGTCCTAACTCGCTTATTTTATGCAGTATACTCGATGAAAAACTGTTTCTTGCGCAATGGTTGGCAGAGCCAACTTCAGAGACACAAAGATCCGTTGTGTCTATTATATGCGTATATGCCAGCTCATTGAAAGATACACTGAGAGTAAGAGAAAGGCGTATTGAGGGGGGAATAACTCAAAAATCTTACGTGACGTTACACTTTCTCCCAACATCTACCGCAAGCCGCGTTAAGGAACTTCGTTCCAATAACATTTAAATTTTTCAAGCTAAACAACCAGCCTCAAGTCCAACAGTTTCCTAACAAGGCAACATACATTACCTTAAACCATCTTGAAAAACTGCTCAAACTCGACTCGAAGAATAAAAGTAATAATGTTGAACCCATTGGAGTTTCTCCGAGGGAAAGAACGATAAATTCCGTAGCCCACTTGGTTGTGCCCAGTGAAACTTTCTTAGGGGATTATAACCGCAGTAAGTTTCTTGAAACACAGCTATTAGTAAGTATATAACAAAGCATTCGCAGAAAGTCTTAAGTCCCGGAGTCCGTTGCGGTGGGCGCGGAGGAACTATTGTTTTAAGTTGTGTACCACTTAGCTGGTGTAGGGTTGTCGACTGTGTGTTGTTCAGCTGTTTATTTATTACGGAAGTGTTGGAATAGTTCGTTGATATAGGGTTAGTCTTGGGCCGCATCATTGAGTCGGGTTTTGACTGTATTTACGAAACTTTCCTTGGGGTAAAATTATTAATAAATATATTTTGCACGCTTCGCACCCTAGCCTATTCCACAAAAACCGTGTGTTCTTCCAGGACAAAAAGTTTAGGACACTAAGCGTTTTATCATTAAAATAATGAATGTAATTTATCAGATCCTCCTACTAAACTTACAATTTATCCCTTTTTATAATAGTACTAGCTGACCCGGCAAACTTTTTTTTGCCATAAAAACACCAAACATTTATCTACCCTACCTACCCTACCTAACCTACCCTACCCTACCTACCCTACCCTACCCTACCTACCCTACGCTACCCTACCTACCCAACCCTACCCTACCCTACCTGCCCTACATACCCTACCTACCCTGGCTTACCTAGAAGTAACCCAAGCACTGTTGAATATACCCCATATTATAGCTATTAGGAAATATCATTTTAACGGAGTTTAATATCGTTGCCGTCAGTAGGTACCTAATCATCTGTCCCACGACACACTAAGCTCTTCAAATCCTTAAACCGATTACGTTGAATATTCTTTACAGGGCTAACACACAGAGATTTCGTTCCAAGCTCGGATTAGCTTACAAGAATAAACGTATCACGAATTCACGACTTATACAAATATACGACGTAGGATTGATGATCTAACATCTCTTAATTTCCATTCCGAAGAAGTGCGTGTGTGGTGTGGAGGTTTATATATCCTGTAATTCAAGTAACGATTTAATTATAAATAATATTGAAATTTGGTTAAAAAAGGTAAATAAGGCTTGCCCCACGACATTATAGCTAAAGTATTGTTGGCAATTGCCATATTATTATGCTTCCGGAATTTCATGTTACCAATCCATATTTTTTTGGATTTTCGATAAGCTATGTACACCTATCACTGATATGAATGTCACTTTATCTAGAGCCTTCGGTGTGTATTAAACGTTTGATGTGTCCGAATTTTTAGTAAAATGTAAATTTATTTTAATTTGTAATGGATCAGTTTTTTAATATAATTTAATATTTTTTATAAATGTAATATTATGGACTACTTATGTCTGAAAACAAATGAATTATTATTATTAATATTTATTTTTGCTATTGGTATTAATGTCGAATACATTTCGTAATTTGGTTACCGTAAGAAAATACTCCAAGCTTTTCCGTCATTTAAAGGGTTTTAAGAAATTAAGTTTTGCTGAATTTAACGAATTCGACAACATACCGTTTACATGCGATACGAACAAAAGAACACCAATAGATTTCGTATACCTGGAATGACTGGTAGATACTGTGAGGGCTCCTCATCTATTTAGAGGCAACCATGTTGAGTTTCCGTCAGAACAGCTAGTTGTGGTGCCATCTGAATGCCAAAATGATCTTAATGTTAACATGCATAAGCATTTTATTTTCAATGTTATGATCGACCATAACATTGAAAATAAAATCGATATCATTGAATGTGATTTATCACAATATATATACTAATAAAAAAGTCATTTTGAAAAGGAAGAAATTTACATCCTCTAAGAAAATATTTTTGAAAAATAAACCGAAGGAGATCCGTACGAAACTTAAAAGAGTCCTTAGTAAGGTTTCTTATAGTGCCAAAATAAATTAAAAGAAGGCGATTAATAAAAAGGTTATGATCCCAATTAAATTTAGAGGAATTAGTAACAAAACTTCTTGATGTGCTAGGTTTGGTATAAAGAAGGTTACTAGGATTGTGGCAAGGAAAAATTCCATTCATATCTGACTTAGGTGTAACTTAGTGCTAGTATATTTGCTTTATGATATTATAAAAGGCAAACTTTGTAAATTTTATAGAAAGAAAATTAGGAAATAGAATTGTAAATAATATTTATATTTTATTATATTATATTTACAAATGCTGTTTTGTCTTGTAAATTATTCTATAATATGATTGTTGTGATGTAATAACGTATATTTTGTCCTTTAATAACCAATGTTTTCTTTTCATGTCGTGCAAATGGATACGATACGAGCTAGGAGGAGTTTACGATGATTAATTATTATAATGATATAATTTGTTGTATTTGTTTTGAAGCAATTAAATATTCTTCCGTCTTGGCTTTATTTACAAGTTTAGGATTGGCTTTTGAAGTCGCAGACAGAGTCCAAAACAAATCCATAAGGACTAAGTCTAAGTCAGTCAGACATTAATAGAAATAGTCTTCAATATACCCTTAGGGCAAGTAAATGATAATCCTTAGGGCAAGTAAATGATAATAAGCATATCATTGTCATGAAAATATAATTGACATAAAAGGAATTGGTTTGACACGTAGTGCCATAGCACAAAAAAGCACAGTTTTAACACCAAGCTAATTAGATATGACCTCTTGCGCTGACTTGGCCGCGGATTAGATAGGCCTATCTAATCTATAGTAATAAAAGCTATGTAGGTATAAGGTCCATTTCAGATAGTTAGAAAATTGAATAATAGGTGATTTAGGGCTAGTGTAGACACGTGCGGATAGGTTAAAGTTATTTAATGTCTAAGGTTCCCTGAGCTACCCTCTCACAGTACACAGATCCCTTTTCATTCAAGACTAAACCAAGAGTAAAAATATAATTGGACTCAGTTATTTAATCCATATCACATGGCTTATATGATTTTATCTTTATAAATTTCGATAAAAAAGTCATTGGAAATTCTCTTGTATGAGTAAGAATACAAATGATGAAAAAGGTTAGTAAGAAAAGTTATGATCTGAAAAATGTATCGTAATAGAAGTTATGGGCACTGGCCACTGAGACAATTATCCCAGATAGGAGCAGGCCGGTTTCGGGGCGGCGCAAAATTGACAGTTATATATTTAACACTACGTTGAGTGGAGGTTAAACTAACATAGACTATGGCTATGACTTTGCCTACATCTCGAAAAGTGACAGACAAGCATTTGCAAATGGTTTAAGCGTCTGACCTGCTGTTAATGCAAATCTAGCGCAGCCAAACCTTCCATAGTTTTTCTATTTTAGTAGCTACCTCGCTTCCTTCCATCGGTAATCACATCTACACCACAGAAATAAAATCAAAGTCTGGATCTGAATATAAAATCTCTGTTGAAGAGTTCGAGAAATAAAATAAATCAACGTTTTACTTTAATGATATTTATAATGTCAGAGTTTCGACATCCATTGATGTATACATCGCCAAACATAGCTATGCAATATTACTTATGCAAAATGTGTTTGTGTTACAGGAACCATTTGGTTTGCATCAAGGATTGGCCAACGTACCAAGAGACTCATTGGCAAAGACGCACTGGTCGAGGAATACTGCCAGAGCCTAGAACATCATCATCTATCGGTCTTCTATCCGGTTAATTTAGAAGACGGTGCGTCGGAAATGGAAATTGCATAGTTTGATTCTGGCAATCCCGTTCCATCATCGAACAACAAGACCTACGGTTATGCACCACCGTTACATGGGGGAACCATAGGTTTTGGGAATACTTCCTTTGTGTGTTGAGTTAAGGATTCAAGTTCCCTGCCGGAGTTTCTGTTTCCCGATATTAATTAATTCAAGTCAATCGTGAAAAGTTGACTTAGGTCAGTGTGAAGACCTTAGACCGCTTTACCGTCATGTGAGATAGTGGTTAAACGTGAGCTATAATATAAGAAGAATGTGGAGTGCTGCTAGAAATATGATGAATGATACATAAAAGAAGTGGATTATTGCCAGCAACATTTTAATATTTAGGGCAGCAATCTTGAACAAAATTGTTTTATAGTCTAAAGTAGCAATATTTTTCATTCTGTTTCTCAACATTAACATTGTTAAATAAAGTTTTAATGTTACGTTGTTTGCTCTCGGGAAATAAAGCAAAGCTGTAAGCAGGTACTCGTAGTTTTAACTTTTTAAATTGCTTACTTAATATTAGATTGTTTTTACGGATTACATTACCTTTGCCGGGACAATGTAACTAATGACTTGTAAAAGTAAGTGTTGAGTATTAAACAATTTTAATAGTTAAAATTGTTAAGCAAAACGTACAATTTCGGGCTTGCGTAGAATTAATGTATAATAAACATTTTGTGGAAAAAGAAGAAAAATGAATTTAATATACTGATGCTAAAATATACGTTACACGTATGGTTTCATGAGCAAGGCAACACTGTGTGACGCAGTGACCTAAAAAAGAAATACGTGATAGTCTTTTATAAAAAAAGACTCATAGCTACCTACAACAGACCAGGCCAGACCCAATCGTCCAAATCGATGCTGTTGGAATGAAATCGTGTTCTACATCAGTCGACACAGATTCTATCCAAGATTGAACATTTTAGTATCGGCAAAAGTAGGTTGGAGAGCAACGCAGATCTAAAAATGACAATCTCACTCTAATGAACGGAGGGAATGAAAAGATAGTCTTATTTGAGATATCGGAAGACTGATTTAGCTCAGACAAAAGGAGGAACAGATTGTATGCACTTGAAATATACGGGATCAAAAAGTGATTGAATGTGCGTGTTATATCGCTCATTGGTTACAGAATAAGCGGGATTACTTACTGACGCAGGGTGATAAATATATTAAATTATTGCTAACGTGGGATATGGCTAGGCGTGAGATGTAGTTATTCTACAATTGTTCCTAACCTAAACAACTCCTAGAAACGATTGTAGAATAGTGTCCGACCGAAAGTTCGGTTACGGGTTCGGTGAAGTTCCGGGAACAAAAATCGAGCTTCGGTTTAGTTTCGGTTTTGGAGGCAAACCTGCCGAAACTACAACCGAAACCGGAACTGCATTCGGGAGTTCTCCTGCTGTGACCTGTCATGTTCTGTGCGTTAAATTCTATCCAAGCGAGTAAGCGACGAAGACATTTTACCGCGTCCACATGCCTAAACCTGTCAAGACTGGCTTATGTTTGCAGTTCGTTTTGTTTGTTGTGAGTTTTCGTGTAATTTATTTTAAATTCGGTAATTTATTACATGATCTAGCATAAGAGTAGGTAGTAAACATAAAAAAATATTAATTATAACAAATTTATACATAGAGTATTGTAGAATCAAGTTTAACCAAACTATATAAATATATTTTTGGTTTATTTGACTCTCTCGTTAATGCTATACCTAAACTAACATTAGTTATGTACTTGGTACTTACTATATTTCATTAGTGGTGATAATATTATGGATTCAGAGTTTCTAAATTCCTTTTTAATACTCATTACCAAGGTATTCAAATAGCAAGTACCTGATTATAATATCGTTTTCTTTATTTTTCCCTCAAATCATGATCCTTGTAAGGAAGTTTTCTCACACGCAATTTCGGCAACAGTCTCAGTTTCGGCCAAAACCGAAATTGAGACTGTTGCCGAAATTGCGTGTCGGTCTTAAAAACCAGATTCGGTCGGACACTATTATAGATTTTTTTGGAAACTTTCCGGGTCTTTAAATAGTAAAATGGCACAACGACGCAATCAATGTAAAAAAACTTAGATTTTTTTTTTACCAACTACCAAAACAAATCACCACAAAGCGATAAAACTTTATTTTTGGAAGTCGGTGTTTTTTGTGCCTATTTTTTTTTCTTTTTTGACCCTGACTTCCAAAAAGAAAGTTATTTTTCGCTTAGTAGTGTTTTGTTTTGGAATTCGATATCCATTTTGCATCACGTATTGGCATTTCGCTTATAGCAGGGGTCACCAATTGCAGCGGGTTCGCGGTGAGTGTCCCACCATGCCCGTGTTCCCACCACAAGCGGCACAGGAGGACACCGTGGAGTTTTAGTGGGTTAGAGTCCCACATAACTGCGCTATCTCCCCGTGGTAGCGCAGTATGCATGAGCATTTCACAAAAATAAAAAATAGAAAATGGGGTCACCAATTACTTTCATTTGAGATGCGTTTAAAAAAAAATAAAAAAAAAACGAATACTGAAAAATCGCGCTCTAGAAAGTGCGAAATAAGAAAATATACTCGTCAATTTACCGTGGTCGTATGCCACCTACCGTAACAAAACAATAAATTCTGCAAAGTAGCATACGACCTTATTTTTACTTAAAGTATTTTGGGGTTTGTGCAGAGACTGAGGGAACAAATGAACACAAATGTGTACATACATACTTAAATAACGATCAACAAACACTTTGCGTAACCGTAGTCGGGTTAAAAGTTATTTTTCATGACTTTGACGGGATATTTCTCGCAAACGGTACGCTTGAAAAAAATATGATGTCGAAAACCTTACCTTCATTTTTAAATTCCTTTTGGATGATACCACACATGATGTGGTGGGGCGTTCTATTTTTGTTATTGGTTTAGTGCCATTCAATTTAATGAGACGTTACATAGCTTATAACCAGCGGACAAACAAGATGCTTCCAACGACACCTCATTTGTCAAATTATGATAAGAAGTTTAGAAGTAATGAGGGAACAGATGAACATACATACACATACCGGTCATAAACATAACCCTCCGTTTTACTTCGCCGTAATCGGGTAATAACGTTACCGTCGCGTTCCGTAAAGTTTAAAACTACCTACCCCGCCCTTTACATCATCTCGTGTATTTACTTTGTGAAAATCAAAATTAATCATAAATATAAAGTACCAAGATTTTTTAAAATTAATCAAAAAAATAAAGTACCAAGATTTTTTTCAAATATTAATATGAAAGATGTCATTTTTGCAGACTATTGTTATTAAATCTTGGAGACGTTCATTGTTGTTGTCGTTGGTCTACACAAAATAGGTCGGTGTTCCGGATCCGGACCGCAGTCCGCCATTTGGTGACCCCTGGCTTATTGGCCGGTTTCTGAGGTAACTAAGTATGTGCTTATCTCGATTTAAGCATCTGTCACTCTTGATCATCTGCCACTTTAAGTTTTCTGCGATGCTGAGCAAGGTTTGAGTATACGTCGTCAAGTCATGCCAAACTATACCTTATGTCATACAAAAAACCTTCATTGACGTTCAATTGGTTTCAACAACTGAGAAAAACACATTTGATCATTCTCAAATTCTCAAACCGTTGTCAACGTTACATAATCAGTGTGGCCAGATTGGGCGACTTTTCGCAATTTAGGCTTAGACTCGGAAGGGTGGCCGAGGCGACCAATTTTTACGATCGGCGACTGATCGCCAATTAGGCTACCTTAAAAAAACTGGCCAAGTGCGAGTTGGACTCACGCACGAAGGGTTTTGTACCATTACTTAAAAAACGACAAAAAATCACGTTTGTTGTGTGGGAGCCCCACTTAAATATTTATTTTATTCTGTTTTTAGTATTTGTTGTTATAGCGGCAACAGAAATACATCATCTGTGAAAACTTCAACTGTCTAGCTATAACGGTTCATGAGATACAGCCTGGTGACAGACGGACCGACAGACAGACGGATCGTGGAGTCTTAGTAATAGGGTATCGTTTTCCCTTTGGGTACGGAACCCTAAAACATGGGACTATTTTAGGTGATTTCGGAATAAGAATGTCTAATCCTCAGGAATGATGAAAATAACTGGAAATCAAAATGCTTTTAACAGTTCATCTCTTTTTTCATTATACTTCAGTCGTGACAACACGGAAAATAAAGAAATGCTGAAAAATGTTTTATGCGGAACCAATAATGATTATTGTGTCAAACGCATTAAAGTTGATATTAGCTTCTAGGGTGTTCAAGGCAACAATGGAAATTTACGTTTCGTAGAATGTTTCGTGGTTTTAGTGAATAGTGGTCGTCTTGAGATTTTTATAAATGGAAAAACGAAATTTTCGGCGACTTGGGGCTCGTCAAATCTGGCTACACTGGTTACATTTGGCAGTTTATAGTTGACAAACCCTTGCTTAAACGTTAATCAAGCGAAATAAATACAAAAAAATATATAAAAACTTATAAAACGAGTGATGAAGATACATCCTTGTCTTCCTTAGAGATGCCTCAACGAAGACCGATGCGTGGCAGAAGAGTGTTCGACCTGAATTATCGAAAACATTAGATTGGACTATGTATAATATTAGGTCGATGGGACTGAAAAGCCTACCTCTACAGACCGATAACCAGGTTGAGGTCACGGGCATCCAATGTATGAAAGACGCAATTATAAATTATATTATAGATATTATAGTTAAAGTCTCATGACAGTGACAATCAGTGTTAAAACATATTTTTGAAGCATAAGAAACTAACGTTCTTACATACAGGCATGTTTCATTAAAAACATACCAACTTATATCGCTGTACGCGCACACGTCCGGTTAGATAGTTGATAGTGAAGAGTAGTCAACGCGACAGCAGGACGCCAGTTAACGTCACAAAACAGTACTACGTCTACGTCAGTTCTACATAAATATAAATGAACTAGATTTATGTTTAGATTCGCTAGCAGCAAACATAGTAATCTGATGAATATGGTAAATGTTACATGCATATTTATGCACATGTATGTAATGTATTGTATAACTCTAACTGAACCTTAAAATTCATACATGCGTTTCTGTAGAGATGCCATTACTTCAGTTTAGTCGCTGAGTTGGTTTTGATGTGTGTGTTCCAAATTTTAAATCCCATTTTAAACTTATTTTGACGGAATTCCGTCAAAATAAGTATACATATACATATAAGTATCATACAAAATTATAAACAAAACAGTAAGTCTATATCTATAATTAGCTGGGCCTTTTTACTATTAAAACTATTTGTGTTAGGGTGGACTTCCAGTCTAACCAAAGACAGCTCATCATCATTATCATCAGTCGTGACCTTATCCCATTTAATTGGGGTCAGCCCTGCTTATCCTATTTCTCCATTGTGCACGGTCTTGGGCAGTACTGATGTCCAAATTTACTATTTCAGGTCTTTTTCAACCGTCATCAACCAAGTGGCAGGTGGTCTGCCGAGTCCGCGTTTCGTCGTTGGAAAGTTAAGGGCAGGCTTCACCATATAATCATCTGACCTTCACAGGATGTGGCCATACCATCGGAGTCGATTTTCTTTTACTTTGTCAATGATGGGAACGATTTTAAAACTTCCTCTCTCGTACTCATTCTGGATATTGTCTAGTATGGTGGCACCTGACGACCAGCGCAACATTCGCATCTAACTAAAGGCAGCTGAATACCGGTAATTTATTTAGAAGTCTATAACAAAATCAGTGGAAGTCTAAATTCTATCAACAATAGCTGGGGAACAAGAAAGCTCTTGGTAAGGCTTTTTAGTACCTACACAAAGTAGGTAGTATGTAAGCATCGGTGCGCCGGCCAGCTTTGACGACTGCCAAGATGTAAGAAGGAAATCTGGGCGAATTGGTGAAATGGCAACCAGGTAAGGATGGTAACTTGCAGTGCGTCTAGATTTCCGATGGAAGAAGGGGGCCAGTGGGATGAGGTCGTGGAAATCTTGAGTACAGTCTGTAGAAGACCGACGAGACCTCTTTCGGTGAGAGCGGAGCACATCCCGCCTCCGATGGCTTTGCCTACGGCCGCAGAGTCTACAGAGGAGGACGCCATCAGCGTCCCAGAGGTGACACACGCAGAGATGGGGGCGGCGGTGATGCGGCTCCGGGCCAAGAACGTGGCTCCGGGGCCCGACGGCCGACGATCCACGGTCAGGTGTTAGCCCTCCCTCTGAAGGAGATAGAGCCTTGGCTGAGAGGAATCTTCATACTACTTCATAGCGTGCCTTGAGCGGGGCCAGTTGCCCACTTTGTGGAAATCTGGTCCATAGTACTGCTAGACGAGGTGGGTAAGCTGTTCGAGCGTATAATCGCTGCCCACCTCGTCAGCCACTTGTAGAGAGAGGGGCTGGACATGGACGAAAGCCAGTTCGGCTTTCGGCAAAGGCGCGCCACCATCCACGCGATATCGCAGGTGAGTGTACAGTGTCCACAAGTAGCCATATGGCAGGAAACCCGATTTCTCACAGCAATGGAGACGACGACCACAAAATATGTCATCGCGGACGTACACACAGACCCCAACTTGCTTCTTGAACTTGTGTTCTTGAAGAGTACCCCGGGTACGGCTACGCCACGTCCGATCAGGTTAGGTTATCTTGGGGTGCAGGTCAGGTAACCTCCACGTTGGCCTAGTTGGTTGCTGGTCTCTTGCGGATACGTCCGGGGGGAAGAGCAACCCGCTGGGCTGGTGCACCCCGGGCACCGTCAATAACTTCCCATTCGTGGGTTCTTGTTGGCGGTGGCTGGAATGGAATACCTGACAGGGGGGATGTCGCTCTGGGTGTTCCCCTGATTAGCAGGGGACACTCCAGACGCGACATAGGGGGGCTAGGTTGGGTAGGCTAGTTTGGGTAGGTAGGTTAAATTAGGTTGGGTAGGTAGGTAGGTGGTGGTGACTTGTCGTTGCCGGCCCTCCTCTGGCGAGGGATGGTCGGCAGGGACAAGTCAATGGAAGGAGGAGGCGGCGGAGCGTCGGTCTCGACGCGCCGCCGCACACGCAGATGGCGGCATCTGGCCTTCGCGGGCCGGATGCCGCCACAACGTAGGGGACCGTAAAGGTCAGGCGCGGTGGAGGGCACGGCGCAGCACACCGTCTAGGTGTGCCCAACGGGGGCGTAGCTGCGCCATGCCCTGAGGCGTTGTCGGGCGGGACCTCTCGCTTCCTGGTGTGGTGAATTCCATGCTGCGGGGTGGGGGGTCCTGGGCGGTGGTTGCCCCCCTTTTGCGAGGACGCCATGTCGCAAAAGGGGGTGGCGGAGAGGGGGTGGAAGGGGGCGGTCGTACGATCGTTTCCTCCCACCTCCTGGTGGTGACTAGCGGGCGACGGGCGTGGGGGCCGCCTTAGCCTGCATTGCACTAGTCACCACCCTTGCGGGCGGGAATGGCCGAGCACTCGCGGTCGTTCCCGGGCCCCTCCACTGAGGGAGGGGCGTGAGGGGCCTGCCCTAAAATGCGGGCGGTCGTCGGCGGAGGACTGGACGTAAAGGCTCTGCCGGTTTCCCAGTCCTCCTCCATTCAGACGATGCGGGAGTGCCGCTGGGTTATTTTAGTGGGTATACCGGGCTGGGGGGCCCGGGGAGCCCCACATAGCACCCCATTCCCCCAATGGGTGGGTATGCGTAATGCATTTTTTCCCAGCGAGATCAAAAAAAAAAAAAAAAAAGTTTAGGTTATCTTCTTCTCCATTAGGAAAAACAAGTGCGGCTTCTGGGTCTCAAGGTGGTGGTGGACCGAATTGAGATTGGAGTGCAACCCCCTGATATCAATGAGGTGCACTTTTAATGGGCACTGTGCACATATTTAATTGCCTTGCACGTGCCGTTTTCCAATGCTCGCTTAAATTTCTAGAAAACTGCTTTACAGGATATTATCGTTTAAGTTATGGGCGAAGAATTGTTATTCTTTGCCCATAACTTAAACCATAATTTAAAAAAAAACTTAATTAAATTGATTTTGTCTTCCCATGATCCAAACATTTGATATAAAAGTCCTCACCAAGCTTACCAATCTTATAGGCCAACAATTTGAAAACACGTGACAACTACAAAGCAACATTGGGCTCGCGTTGTAAATCACGGCCACTTTAAAGGGCCTTTAAGGGGACTTTAAAGACTGATTATGCTCCCTAAACTTTGCTACAAACTTGTTGACTGGCCCATTATTATATACATCCCCTTTTCCAAGAAAAGTTTTCTTCAATTGCAATCTAGTTTTTTCTTCCTACTAACCTCACACTCACTATTTAGTCTCTTTTCATCCATCTCCTGGTAGACTGTCTAATATTCTCAAAAAAAGAACAAATCTCATAAGTGGCAGCATTTGAACCCGTAACCGGCAACTTAAGTAGCGGGTCCTCGTAATTAAATTAAAAGAAATGAAGCCCATAAAAGATGAAAGAGCAACTGAAGCTCTTTGAAAATATGAACCGCCGTCCGTCCGCCATTCAGACCGCATGGAGGCAGCGTTCGCAGAGATTTATCATTATCACGGGACGCGGTATAAAAATCATTGGAGTGCGAAATAGGAGCCGGCGAGGACGCGTCTGTGGCGACTGAGATCATAGGGTCTTTTAACTGATTCAGATTGCGACGATGAGAGGAGTTGGGTACTTGAGTACGCTTTTTATCAGAATGTCTATGTAGTGTTTTTAAAAGGAGGAGGATATCTAGTTGGGGAAGCATTTCGAGTTGCAGAACTGCGTGAAAAAATACTAATGTGTAAGTCTTGCTTACTATGGCATACCTAAGTGTTATGGCCTATTGTGTGGATACCAGCCCCCCCACACCAAGTTACAACCGTTTCGTATCGAATCTCTTTGTACAATCGATAACGCCTTCTATTTGTATGATCTGACCACGTGACTTAACGTTAGATGTGTAATTCTCATACATTGATTCGTTTTCTACTAGCGTTATCGATTGTAGATTGTCAACTTGGCTACAGGTGCTGAGCAGTAAATTTTAATGTTGACTGAACTTTTTCTTGGGGAAGCGTTGACTAGGCAAATATAAGCATTTTCTGGTCTACAAAATAGGGAATAATAACAACGAGATAACAGTTTCATTGTATTTCAACCGTAAGTATTCTTATAGTTTGGTAAATAATAATCACTTAACATCAGGCGAGATAGTGGTCAAACGCGAGATCTTTATGATCGTACATAAATAAACAATAGGTATTAAATTTTTCAGCTATTTGGTGGCTTACATAAGTGTTCGTGTGTGTAATAGTAGTGTTGCTGGCATAGTTTTGATGATCATAAATATTACTGTTATGAACCACGGAACATTATTTTCCTCCTATAAAAATCGGACACCGACAACCAACTGTCAGTAAACTACTCAACCGACAAATTGCGTTTTCTGTTTGCCTACTGTGTTCAAATCCATATCCAAGCAGTGGTCATAAATATGGCAATACTGGCGGATGGCGGCCACTATTAATATTACTCAATCACGTGGTAGCATGGCTTTCAAGCCAAAAAGGTTACATGAATATTGTTTGTTTGATTCGTGAATATTTTTTTGTCAACAATTAAACGTTAATAGCTGTCTACAGGATTGGAGTTGCACGAAGAACCATGGAGCGATCCATGCGTGACATATGGCTAATAGACCAAGTTTCAAACGTTGAGATCCGAAGACGTACGAAGGTTTCCGACGTCAAAAAACGAATTTCGTGTCTCAAATGGAGCTGGGTAGGACAGATGGCAAGACGCGGTGATGATAAGGGAGTAAAGTGGTGATCGAGTGGCGTCCAAGGACTGGAAGAAGAAGTATTGGTCGTCCAGCGGCGAGATGGGTAGATGAAATTGTTGCCATTGCGGGTAGAACCTGGATGAGAGTGGCACAGGAACTTGAGGATCGGTACAAGAAGAGAGAGGCCTATGCTCAGCTGTGGGCGAAGTCGGGCTGCGGATGATGAAGATGATGAAACATCAATATGGGTAGAATACTGTTTGAAATCTAGACAAGATTTGAATGCTATGAGATCAGAGACGACGCAATAGCGATTAATCAAATGTCAAAAATATGTGTGATTGCCTTGTGCTATAACAATGTAACGTGCTCAAACCCTAACATGTTGACATTTCGACAATTATCATCGCGTTTTATATAAAACTTTTTCCAGAGTCCCAAGTTATTGCAAACTACGTGCCTACTCTAAAGGTTAAGGCTATCCACACATATCAGGGACGTGCCCGGGACGTGGACGGACCATGCCCCGTCAGGGGCTCAAAAAAATATCGTTGTGTACATTTTATATGAACTCGTTCACACACGTCCGTGCACGGGCCAGTGACGAAACTTCTATGATTGGACTCGGCCCTGTCATGTCCCGGGCACGGCCCTGATATGTGTGGATAGAGCTTTATGATTCTTCTTCTGTATTAATATAATAGCTCAAGCTATTTTATGCCTAAGTATTCCTAAAAATAAGAACGAGTTTAGCTTACTAACTAGCGACTTATATCATTTAGAAAATACTAGCTAAGTATATATCATAAATCCCATTTTCGAAATCAATAACCAACTATACCTAGGTCTGTAATACCGTCTGGGAAAACATATATTTGATTATTTCGTAGCGTTCGATTTTCCGTCAGAAATGAATGTCCTATACACAGGAAATTGAGTCATTTGGTGTCTCAGATTCTATCGGACATCCCAGAGACTGTGTATGTGGTGATGACTATACACATACACGTAAATATCGACATGTCTCAGATAGGGAAATGATTGATGATAAAAAAGAAAATCGTTCAGAAATCGTACAAAAAAATATGTTTTTAATGATTTCTGTGTATGTTATTGTTCGGTTTGAAGCCAATGAATTTCAGATATATATAGTGTAAACTCAAAAATTAAATAAGGATAAAATTTCATGATAGTACACAATAATGACAGAGACTTATTCAACGAACTATTATTCCCTGCCGGAGTCTGTGTTTCCCGACAGCTACAATCTAGGGATCTTTAAGTCAAGAGTGAATAGGTTTTTTCTAGGCAAGCGTGATTCACCGTCGACCACATCATCGCTTACCATCAGGTGAGATAGTGGTCAAGCGCGAGCCTATAGTGAATAAAAAAAAAGAACTAAAATAGCATCCACAAGTGACATGTTTATTTCAAATTCAATTTATTGCACCCATAATGTACATGCAGGTGGTAAACATAAGTTACAGAAACAATTATGGACCCTGTCGGATACAGCAACACGTTTTTAAAATCAGCTACTGAAGGATATCTGCGCCGCTAATAAAAAAAATAAGAATTTCCAAATGGAAGTGGCATTGGGCAGGGCACATTGCTCGCAGAACGGATGGTTGATGGGGCTAAAAAGTTTTGGAATGGCGACAGCTAATCGGAAGAGGTAGCGTTGGAAGGCCTCACTCTAGGTGGAGCAATGACCTGGTCAATCTGGAAATCTGTCGGAATCCGGTGGATGCAAAACGCACAGGACCGATCATGTGCCGACGCTTGGGGGAGGCTTATGTCCAGCAGTGGACGTCATTCGGCTTAGATGATGACGATAAATCAAAAAAAAAAATTCGCCCAACAGAATCCAATACGGACTAAAGAAAAATAACTGGCCAAGTGCGTGTTGGGCCACGCACTGTAATAGGGTTCCGTAGTTGCACAATAATGCGGACTAAGATGAGTAAATTCAATCAAAGCAAATAGTTTATTTCAAATAAACCTTAGAGGTACTGTTGACTACGGAACCCTAAAAAAATGAGATATGAGCTCTTTTCACTGATTTCTGTCGAAGCTTGCAAAAATAGGATTTTAATCTCATACATGCGGGCAGTTTTATTACTAATATTAATAGTTTATTAGGTACAGTAAAACGGGGTGAATATAACCTCAGGGGTGAATGGGAACAAAACTTTGAAGAGAATATTCATGTTATTAAAAAAATGTTTACAACATCTTAATAGGTACTCCAATATATTAAATAATTACTTTAAAAAAAACGATGCTTTGTTTGAAACCAATAAAGTGGTATCACAGTTAAAATCCTAATCAAAGTTTTGTTCCCATTCACCCCTGCATCACTATTCACCCCGTTTGTAGGTACCTACGGCCCTACGTTGATTTTATACATAATGTTCAGATATCATCATGTTGAGACCAGTTTATAACTAGCTTATCTACTGATCTCTAGGTCAGTTAATAGTAAAACAGCTATTGTTGAACTGAATGAACTATAATATCACCTCGTTAATGTACACAATACTTGTTGTAATAATAATTCTTGTTTATGTACCAGCACGTACGTTTTACGATAACTCGTAAAGATATAAGATTTAATTACAGTGAGATATAAGATTTAATTACAATGGACGTGAGATGTTGTCTGAATCATTTGGTTAATAATAGTGGGTATAAGATATTTATTGCAAATATATAGTACTATATTTTAGACAGCAGAATCCATTTTTTTAGATAAAATGTAGTCTATGATACTCAGCTAGAATCTAGCTTTCTATTGGTGAAAGATTTCGATAGATAAAATCTGATGGGTAGTTTCGAAGATTACCTCCTTCATCCAAAATTACAAACTTTACCTATTTATAATATTAGTTAAGACAAAATATATATAATATATGCTCCGAAAACGAGATTGTGCTACGCCTGCCTTCACGTTGCTACGCCATTAATAAACTGCGCTGTTACTCGTGGACTGTGCAACGCTGCTTGCTACGACACAGATACAGCGCTACGCCAAGCAAATACACAAAACACATCACGATGTTTTCTTTTACCGTTTTAAGAGCATGAGTGGTGATGAAATAATTTACACAAAGTAAAGCGCCTACCTGGGTTCGAACTCACGACCACACGTAAGTCGGGGCTGTTACCACTGGGCCACCACTGCTCTAACCGAAACGAATTGTTTAGCACCGTATTACCAACCCCCATATAAACATAAACTCATGACTTTTGTCCATAGGGGTAGACAGAGACTACAGAACGCCACCTGCTACAATCCTTTCATGCTCCATTTGCTGCGCTTACGTTACACCGGTTATTACCTAACCTAAAATTATTTCAATAACTGTCTGAAACCTCCTAACTCCCAAGGCTAAACCAAAATCCCAAGGATTTAACAAAAAAGAAAGTCCAGTTCGTAACACAGTGTATATTTAAGACTCATTATTTTCCCTGTGACAGCTTTACGACCCACATGAAATACCGTGCCGCTAATTCGTGCAAAAAAAAAACGCTAGCAAAGTGATTTTTTTCATCCGGTCCTGAAAAGAGCTTAGATAATTTCATTTTATCGTTATTTTTCTGGTATTAAATAAAAGTTTTTTTAACGCTTATTAATTATAAGGAATTATGAGTAATTAAGGAAACAATATCTTCAGTGTGATTATTTTTATGGTACTCGGAAAGAAAGTCTATTAAACGATTTGTGGAGATTATCAGAAGTTATCTTTTTTTTGCGAAGTTTCATTTATTGGATATATATATGTAAAATCGGCTTATCAATTAAAAATTATGGCTTCAGTTTGATAAGGCCATGACAGAATTATGGCAAAGAATGCATTTTTCTGTGTCATCACTACGTTTAGACCGTGGGCTTCTGAAACCTGACAGTACCGGTCTACCTTTGAGGCTAGAAATTCGGTTAGTGATGAGTCATAGATTAATTGCTAGGTACGGTAACCACGACTTGGCAAGCATCAGCCCTGCGTGTCATCAGCTATGATATTTTAAAACGTACTTACCACTAAATTAATTTCTAGCCTTACAGGAAAATTGTTAGTCAGAGGGTTCAGGAGCTCTGGGACCAGTCAGTCTTTTGCCAAACAAAACTTATTAAAATACTAGAATTAATGTGGTGTCTATCATCGTTAAAAAACGCCGACATTGATCACAGAACCAATGACAATGAACGCACGACCTATTTTTATATCTAAAACTTACATATTTTGCAATATTGATATCACAAAATTTGTGCACATTTTATGTATTTTTTTTACGTTGTGTCGCGTTTCACTAGCTGGTAATAGGTATGTGCCGTGGGGACCAGTTGCCTTCGATAAACTCAACAGGTTGCTGTATCAACACATTAATCTATGCCGATGCCAGTGAAAATATTGATGCTTCTGCAAAATAGAACGAACCAAAATGTTTAACACAGTGAGTTTTATAATGTGAAGATTCTTTACGTCGATGCATAACTTGCTGATTGCGGCTATGAAACGCAATTGAAGGTATATATTGAGATCCCATACATTCTGCAGGTACGTCGATGCATAACTTGCTGATTGCGGCTGTTCGCGACGGGGCATCACAAACAATATTAGTATAGTTTGTTGTAAATATAAAATGTTATGAACAAACATACGTCTGCTTACCCCAGCGCGCTAGCTCGTACTAAACAGTTTTAGACGAGAATTTTTCTTTTATAGTTTTTTCAAACATAAAATTTCGACCACTTTTTGAGGCACTAAACATTATGTTTTAGTGTATATGAGTATGTATTAAGTAAATATGGGGTCTAAAGAGTAAATTAGAATCGTTACATACATACTAAATGCGGTAGTTACGGAAAGAAAGCAAAATCAAAACAAGTCAAATTCCGTAAACACGACCTACCGCCATGACAGTTTAGTTCGAAATGAGCAGTCAGATGGCGGTGCACGATATATATAGTCTGGCGCGTAAGCAGACAAATTTGGTATTTTAGAATAGCGTTTTGAGGGCTTTATAATAGCCTATAGTACCTAAAATATGGTTATCTAGTATAATTAGAATTAATATACTATAGATAAAATGTGTAAGTAGTATTTTAAGCAAATAAAAAATATTTGTTTACGTTTTTTAGGACCCCCCGAAAATGGCCGGGTCGCAAGTATCGATAGGTGCGCTCTGCCCACCTACCAATCGTATTATTTACCTTACACATTTATTTTGTTAGGAAACACCACCTAGGTGTTCTAGATAGTATACCTTGGTGCTATGACTGAAAAACTGTACATAATAACAGTACATAGCCAGGTTTAAAACAGTTTCACTCTGAGATGGTAAATACATGCATTTTTGCTCAAGTAAGTAAATAGAATTTTGGTTATAAGCGTTTTAGCGCTTCTAGGTGACCTGGAACTGTGTCCAGGCCCTATATATAGATGGCATCTATGTAATTCTAGTACATAGATCTTACTTACTTGAAATAATGTGTCTGTATGTGCCAGCATGGACGTTTCTACGCGTCTGCCAGAGGACCCACTACCTTCAGACACACTTGGTGCCTGAAGGATTATTGATATGCTATCTGAAGCATTACCTTTGGGGACCCTCGGGCACACGCCTGGACTCAGTCACAACACATAGCTAATATATAGCTACACATACACACACAGAGGCGTTAAAGCCGTGGAACAACACGATATTTTCTATTTCGGCCGCTTCCCGGCATCAGAAGTCCCAGAAGGGCTGGTGGTACACCCATCAGGGTACTACCATTCGATAGCCCAATTCTCCAGCTTCCCAACCACATTTTTGGAAGGAGCCTAGCTCTGGTGGTTAGGGAACTAACCGACTTAATATAGTAAGAGGTTCCATGGTTTTCTCGCATCATCGACCACATCAGAGTGAATACTGGATCGAGGGTTGGAGCTGTATCCACCGGACTTCCACCATGGGGTAGCCCATCGCGAGAGCTATCCGATGACGGTTGGTGAATGCGGATCCGCCCACCAGCTCGAGTACAAACTCACTGAATATGCCGAAAACAGGCACAGAAGCTATGTTTTCGCACTTTCACGTGGCTGTGCCCGTGAAGGTGACAGATGAAGCTGTGGAACTGTCACAGATCGATGGTCCAGGAGTAGGGCTACAAGTCCCTCGCTGGTACCCTGGCACTAAAGTGCACCATTGTATTGTAAAGTAGCATATAAAGCTACAAACTGACTGAAATTCCCCTTATTAGGCGTTCTCCACGCAAGGGCTCCGTGAAGGTAGCAGATATGAACCTGGACCAAGGTCCGGAGGGAAGGTCTTCTCGAGACCTATCCAGAGACACAAGTCTCATCAAAATCGGTTCAGTAGAAGGGGGGTTTCTGTTGGTTTTCAGCGACTAGCCATAAGGTATTAATTTTATAATTAAAGTTTATGCGCGGTCGTTGTTTCGAGGTCCTCGTTACGGTCAAGTGTGGTAGTAGGATAGTGCGCTGAGGCACCGTCCTAATCGTAGCCATTATTTCTAAATATTAAATCCACGTCACTTTGCGTAACGGAGACCATGAAGAGACGTCGCTATTGGCCAGTGAAAAGTCCTGAGGAGAAGTCAAGTCTTTAATTTCCCTCGCCGCACATTTGCTGGTCCTGTCGAGCCGGATTTTTGAGCAAATGACCTACGCAGCGTTCCAGTGAAGATACAGGCCAATAGGAAGAGCCTAGTTCCAGTGAACAAAGAAGCCTGGCGTCCTGGGTTCCAGCGAAAATACAGGCCAACATTGAAGAGCCTAGTTCCTGAGAACAAAGAAAACCGTTGTCCCGTTCCTGAGAACAAAGAAAACCGTTGTCCCGTTCCTGAGAACAAAGAAGATAGACGTCCCGTAACCTTGTTAAGTGGGGTTACATTCCTATTTCTTTATCGAAAGTCAAACGTATCGTTCCTGTGAAGCTTGTGCCTGAGAACAAAGAAAACCGAGGCCCAAGCCAGTGAAAATTCCTGAGAACAAAGAAGCCTGACGACCATTGCTGAGAACGTATCTACCCTCAATATAAATCTGGTAAGAGTACACACCTACACAAAGTACCGACCGGGGTACGTAACGTTACGTTCGTGAGAAAAGTTCCAGTGAATAAAGAAACCTGACGTCCCCCTCGTAAACCTTACAAGTGTCGAGGTTAAGATCATATTTCTTTAACAGTCAAAAACAGTGTAGAAACCCAGTAACTGGGAGATTAGCGTCGTCAAAAGGCGCGCGTACGTTTGACCTTGGTTAGTAGAAGCTTCTAGAGCGACTACCAGAGTGAAAAGTGCACGTGTGGTTTGGGACCCACGCGTGGACTAGCTCTAGAACACAACCATTTTGCTGGGACGCAACTGCCTTTCCTGAGCCGTTTCCTGTGGTGCCTAGCTGCTTCCAGAGAAGCATTTCGTTCCGATTAGATTACCGTCGCAAAAAGACGGAATTTTGAGTTGTCTCTGTTGTGTAACCTGCATACTGAGAAACAGTAGTATCTGAGAATACATAGAAACTGTATCCTGAAGGAACAAGTAGATTGCCTGAAGAGTTATCGCTGAAATTTCAGAATCGGAAATTTCATATATAGCGTGTCGAAAGCTTGTTTAGGAGATAGAACGAACATACAAACGTTCATAGAATTCCTGAAGGATTACGGCTGAAGGATTATCGCTGAAGCGCTATCCTAGAGGAGGCTTACACACAGAGGCATATTGTATAGTCGTGTGGGCGACTTGTTCTATAAAAAATAGAACGAAAAATAGTTCCTGTAAATTTCCTGAAGCGTTATAGCTGAAGACTTATTATTGACTTAGAATTTGTTTGGAAACAAATAGTCATATAAGAGACAGAAGTTCTCAATCGAAGCTTGGACCTTCGATAGCTGGAGTCTGGACTGACTACTAACGTCAAGTGTTAGACAGAAGTTTCTGCGAGTGGTATCAGACCAGCTGGTCATCCTTGAAGGCTGCTGGACAGGTTGACACGTATAAAACAGTAAGTACAGTGAAAACTTACTCAAGTGCTTACCCCTTGTGGGTCGATAGTAATATAGTGAACCTGTGTCGTGTCAACATAGCAGTTTTGAAGCTGATTTGGGACTTATAGTTTTGAAGACTGAATAAAAACTTATAGTCTGAAGGATAACCCGGAGTCAAGAGGGCCAGAGTTAACCCGGAGTTAAAAGTTAACCCGGAGTTTAAAAATATTTTTTCAATTTTGAAAAAGGAAGCGAACCCTCTTCGAGTCAACGATTTAAATTGGACTTAACCCGGAGTTACGACTTAGGTTTTTCGAGAAAAACTTGAAGTTTGGACTTAGCTGTTTCGAGTCGACGACGTCTTGAAGCAAAGACTGGACTTGGACATAGCCGTTTGGAAGCTCGAAAATAGACTTAACCCAATCGTACTGAAGTCTGGAGTTGGACTTAACCCGTACGAGTTGACGTTTTGAACTGAAGTCTAGAGTTGGACTTAACCGTTTCGAGCTGACATTTTGGACCAGTCGGAATGCCGATAACCAGATCACAGGACAAGAGACCTGAGGCGTGGACAGTCGCCATGGAGCGACCGGGTGCAGGTATACACCATCAATTGCCCCCACGCTCGCCGACAACGACTGATGGGACTGAACAGTCCGCACCGAACAGGAGCCCAACCGTGTCACAGATAGGTGACAATACGCCCACACACCAAGAGGAGGAACCACAGGAACCGAGCACATGCAGGAAGGCATCGAGAGAAGAAGGATCTTCAGAAGGAACACTGAAGCCTTCTGATGAAAAACAAAGGATCCAAGACAAGACCTTTGTACATGGAGGAATAATGGCTACCCGGGGTGACGCCCGTAATAAACGTTGGAGACCGCCGTCTACAAGCAAGACGACCCGGTTACAGGGAAGAGTCTCAAGAGCTCGCGAAAACTTACTGAAGATTAAGTTGGAGCTCGCACAGTTAGCCCTTCAGAGAGCAGAAGAAGAACCTTCTGAAGCGGAATATATGGATCAAAGAGACTCAAATGAAGAGTACGTGCGTTCCTGGGTCGAAGAGGCGCCAGAGCCCACACCGTTGAGGGAGGACGACGTCGCCAATAGGAAGCAAGATAGGCCTCCACCTGCGAGCGGCGACGCTGTAATGGACTCCCAGACCCATATAGACCAACCACAGACGAGGGCTAACATAGAACCGTCTAGGACAGAGCCGTCCAAGACGGAGCCACCAGGGCAAATAGAAGCGAAAGAGTCACTCCGTCCTTTTCTAACGGAGTTGACATCCGCTATAGTGTCGCTAGCCGACAGAAAAATCGAACCATGGACGCCTAACCGAACGGCGTCGCAGGTTATGTTGACTCTGCCGAACTTCGGTGGAGCTCACACAGAATGGCTGACCTTTCGAGCCATTTACGAGGCAACTGTTGCCTACTTCAGCGACTTTGAAAATACAGCAAGACTCAGAAGGAGCTTGCGTGGTCGCGCACTGGAGACAGTGAGCTCAGAACTCATCGGGAACGCGAAACCGGATGAGATCATGAGAGAATTGGAGCTACAATTTGGACGTCCCGACTCAATAGCTCAGGCTGAAACCGACCGACTCAGAGGGCTGCCACGCTGCAGCGAACAGCCCAAAGATATATGCACCTTTGCAAGTCGGATCAGGAGCGGAGTCGTCACCTTGAGGGCCCTCAAGAAGGGACACTACTTACTCAACGCTGAGCTGATGCGCCAGCTAACTGAGAAGCTGCCCAATTCTCTACGTGTACTATGGTACAGGACGTACACGGAAAAGTATCAGTCGCTGCCAGACCTGTCACTCTTCAGCGACTTTATAACAGAGCAAGCTCACTTCTGCAGTGCATTCGCACCGCCCGAGAACATTAAAGAAACGGACTCGGTGGCGGGAAAACGCGTCATATAGAGGACGCACATAGTTACCGACAAGCCGGTAAACAAATGTCGAATTTACGACAAAGAGGGTCACTACGCGTCTGACTGCTCAAAGTACAGAGACGCAGCAAGTGACAAAAAATGGGAGCTAGCCAAGCATACAACTTGTGCTATCGCTGCCTTAGATACCGTCGTAAGAACCACGGCTGCAGCAAGAAGCAGTGTGGCCTCAAGGGGTGCACCGCCACGCACAATCGACTTCCTTACAACAGGAAGCCTCAGACAGAGAAGTCGCAGGAAACGGTGGCTAGTTCGCGAACTAATTCGAGTCAAGCTCTCCTGAAGATGATACCGGTCCAGGTCATAGGACCGGCGGGAGAGGCAGACACATACGCACTCCTTGACGACGGACCTACCGTCTCGCTGATCGACGAAGCAATCGCTCAGCGAGTAGGAGCAGTGGGCCCAATTGAGCCACTGAAGATCGATGCCATAGGAAACAACAGGATCGATACTCCACTATCGAGACGAATAACAGTCGTTCTCACATGCCAGTTGAATAATCGGGTGCCCTTCAATGCGCGCACCATTTCGAAGCTCAACCTGTCTTCACAGGCAGTCAATCATAAGGACCTGGCACGATGCAGGCACCTTCAAGACTTGACGTCTGAGCTTATGTATCCGGCGGGTGTACCGAAGATACTCGTCGGACAAGACAACTGGCATTTGCTGCTGGTCACTGAGGTCCGTAGGGGACCAAGAGACCAACCCATCGCGTCAAGGACCATGATGGGCTGGACATTGCATGGTGTACACACCAGAACACTGGGCCAGCAGGTGCATTATGTCAACGGCACGCAGTCCGTTGTAGGGCGAGACACGGAACCACACCGGCGGTCCCGTGAGATCTCTGCCATAGCTGTATAGCCGATTTCTGACCCTCAGAAGAGGGCAGTAGGCATCCTGAACCGCGACATAAGGCGGTTGGATCGTGTCAACGGAACTCGGAACGTTGACGCGGGGCAAGATGCGGAACTGAACGAGCAGCTCCGTGAATTCTTCGCCAGCGAAATCTATGTACAGCCGGCTTCTGACCCTCAGAAGAGGGCAGAAGACATTCCAACCGCGACATAAGGCGGTTGGATCATATCAACGGGATGCAGTCCGTTGAAGGGCGAGACACGGAACCGAACCGGCGGCTCCGTGAAATCTTTGCCACAGAATCGTTGGCTATCAAGCCAAATAAGCCAGCTTCTGACCCTCAGAAGAGGGCAGAAGACATCCTGAACCGCGACATAAGGCGGCTAAAGAGCGGGCACAAAGAGACCCCAATGCTATGGCGGGAAGAAGCCATAGAAGTGCCCCACAGTAACGAGATAGCTCTTACAAAGCTAGTCTCCATCGAGAAGAAGCCGGGTAGGAAACCGGATCTTCAGAGAAATATAGAGGGCGTGAATGACGCCATCACACGGCGCTTTCACCGACCATGTAGAGGGCGTGAATGACGCCATCACACGGCGCTTTCACCGACCATATAGAGGGCGTGAATGACGCCATCATACGGCGCTTTCACCGACCAACAGATAGACCAATAGAGGTCGTGAATATCGCCATCACACGGCGTTTTCACCACGAACGAGACACAGACAGAGCTCCGAGAGGCCTTCCGAGAGGAGGCCAGTCGCCGAGGCTGCCTGCCGGTGCTCCAAAACCGGCGGGAGCCCATAGCTGCGGGCCTGGCCTGCAGGAGGCCACCCCGCCCCCGTCGCTGACGGCCAGCCGCCACGCAACCCGTGGCCGCGAGGCCGCATCCAGGCCATATACCCTGGGCCTGATGGAGAAGTCCGGATCGCTGAGGTGCGCACCACTGGCGGCACTCTAAAGCGTCCGGTGAAGAAGCTCATTCGTCACTACCGAAATGAGCGTAGCAGAGTTCCCGCGGCGAGAGCAGAGCGACGTGTCGCTGAGCGTCGTGGCACGCGCGCTGCCGACGTGCGTCGCTCACTATGCGTGATGCAGCGCCGCGTCAACACATCGGGTCGACACGACACTGCACGGCGGGAGAGATGTTCGCGACGGGGCATCACAAACAATATTAGTATAGTTTGTTGTAAATATAAAATGTTATGAACAAACATACGTCTGCTTACCCCAGCGCGCTAGCTCGTACTAAACAGTTTTAGACGAGAATTTTTCTTTTATAGTTTTTTCAAACATAAAATTTCGACCACTTTTTGAGGCACTAAACATTATGTTTTAGTGTATATGAGTATGTATTAAGTAAATATGGGGTCTAAAGAGTAAATTAGAATCGTTACATACATACTAAATGCGGTAGTTACGGAAAGAAAGCAAAATCAAAACAAGTCAAATTCCGTAAACACGACCTACCGCCATGACAGTTTAGTTCGAAATGAGCAGTCAGATGGCGGTGCACGATATATATAGTCTGGCGCGTAAGCAGACAAATTTGGTATTTTAGAATAGCGTTTTGAGGGCTTTATAATAGCCTATAGTACCTAAAATACGGTTATCTAGTATAATTAGAATTAATATACTATAGATAAAATGTGTAAGTAGTATTTTAAGCAAATAAAAAATATTTGTTTACGTTTTTTAGGACCCCCCGAAAATGGCCGGGTCGCAAGTATCGATAGGTGCGCTCTGCCCACCTACCAATCGTATTATTTACCTTACACATTTATTTTGTTAGGAAACACCACCTAGGTGTTCTAGATAGTATACCTTGGTGCTATGACTGAAAAACTGTACATAATAACAGTACATAGCCAGGTTTAAAACAGTTTCACTCTGAGATGGTAAATACATGCATTTTTGCTCAAGTAAGTAAATAGAATTTTGGTTATAAGCGTTTTAGCGCTTCTAGGTGACCTGGAACTGTGTCCAGGCCCTATATATAGATGGCATCTATGTAATTCTAGTACATAGATCTTACTTACTTGAAATAATGTGTCTGTATGTGCCAGCATGGACGTTTCTACGCGTCTGCCAGAGGACCCACTACCTTCAGACACACTTGGTGCCTGAAGGATTATTGATATGCTATCTGAAGCATTACCTTTGGGGACCCTCGGGCACACGCCTGGACTCAGTCACAACACATAGCTAATATATAGCTACACATACACACACAGAGGCGTTAAAGCCGTGGAACAACACGATATTTTCTATTTCGGCCGCTTCCCGGCATCAGAAGTCCCAGAAGGGCTGGTGGTACACCCATCAGGGTACTACCATTCGATAGCCCAATTCTCCAGCTTCCCAACCACATTTTTGGAAGGAGCCTAGCTCTGGTGGTTAGGGAACTAACCGACTTAATATAGTAAGAGGTTCCATGGTTTTCTCGCATCATCGACCACATCAGAGTGAATATTGGATCGAGGGTTGGAGCTGTATCCACCGGACTTCCACCATGGGGTAGCCCATCGCGAGAGCTATCCGATGACGGTTGGTGAATGCGGATCCGCCCACCAGCTCGAGTACAAACTCACTGAATATGCCGAAAACAGGCACAGAAGCTATGTTTTCGCACTTTCACGTGGCTGTGCCCGTGAAGGTGACAGATGAAGCTGTGGAACTGTCACAGATCGATGGTCCAGGAGTAGGGCTACAAGTCCCTCGCTGGTACCCTGGCACTAAAGTGCACCATTGTATTGTAAAGTAGCATATAAAGCTACAAACTGACTGAAATTCCCCTTATTAGGCGTTCTCCACGCAAGGGCTCCGTGAAGGTAGCAGATATGAACCTGGACCAAGGTCCGGAGGGAAGGTCTTCTCGAGACCTATCCAGAGACACAAGTCTCATCAAAATCGGTTCAGTAGAAGGGGGGTTTCTGTTGGTTTTCAGCGACTAGCCATAAGGTATTAATTTTATAATTAAAGTTTATGCGCGGTCGTTGTTTCGAGGTCCTCGTTACGGTCAAGTGTGGTAGTAGGATAGTGCGCTGAGGCACCGTCCTAATCGTAGCCATTATTTCTAAATATTAAATCCACGTCACTTTGCGTAACGGAGACCATGAAGAGACGTCGCTTTTGGACATGAAAACCTGACTTTTTTTCTGAGCTGGACATCACGCCTTCCCCTCAACATCCTTGGCAGCCTTCCAACCACTGCAGGGTCAATACTTGCTCGAAGACAACTGAACAATAGGTGCAAGGGGCGTCAACGCGTTCAAGCTGAAGCCTTACAACCTTCAGTCAGCCTGGGGCCTTGATCGATCACGTCCGTCCCGCACAGCGGCTATGAAACGCAATTGAAGGGATATATTGAGATCCCATACATTCTGCAGGTATTTTGTTTTCGATGAAACTTTATTTTTATAAATTATTCTCGACAGTAGAATAGTTTACTGCAGGGTTGCCTGGCCGCATCTTGGCGCAACTAGTTTTTTGTTTTCGTTTTTTAACTCTGCCCTACACTAGAAACTTCTCCTGTACCGTGGGTACGTAAGCCACATCAGCTAACTCTCAGATACCCGGCCTTTATGGGTTGCCAGGTTTTGCAAGTAAACTGGCAAACCACAGCTTGCGGCTAACTGAGAGCTAGCAACCTTATTTTTTAGGGTTCCGTACCCAAAGGGTAAAACCGGGACCCTATTACTAAGATTTCACGATCCGTCTGTCTGTCTGTCCGTCTGTCCATCTGTCACTAGGCTTTATCTCATGAACCGTGATAGCTAGACAGTTGAAATTTTCAAAGCTGATGTATTTCTGTTGCCGCTATAACAACAAACACTAAAAACAGAATAAAATAAATATTTAAACAACACTCGTGTTTTTTTTGCCGTTTTTTGCGATAATGGTGCGGAACCCTTCATGCGCGAGTCCGACTCGCACTTGGCCAGTTTTATCCTATTTTCTACACCAGTTACTTTCAAATGACGTTGGATTTACGTGAAAATCTTTTATATTTGGGGTTAATTCTCAAGAATAAATTTGAATTTACATAATTAAGATTATTGTGGCTAGATTTCTCCAGGCAACACTGCAGAAATCTATATTACTATCAAGTGTAATTCATGACAACTAAGCTTAATCAAACACCCTGATTTCTGCTGATTTCTGCAAACGGTACTTGGGCTAGTAGCTTACGATCTTAATATCAGTAAGTTTTCTTTTTAATTTGAGTAGGTATGTAAACTCAAACCCAAACTAATGTAAGAAAACTTCAATCAGAAACACAAAAACTTTCAAGAAGCATGGGTATGCTTTTTTAATTCGAGATTAGCAAGTAGCTGCTTTACGTCAAACACTCTACTCAGAAATCGGCTGATACATTCTTGACTTCGATTATAGTTTACTTTTAAGGTTGAGTCACTCATACGAGAATCTGTATGAGCTATTATGAGTCAAATTAATTAATCTGAAGTAAATCAATAACTTTAGTGTTTACTGTCTTCAAATGTAAACAAATAAAAATGTAAATAACTCATTAGTTTAATTTGTTTAATTCTCAAACCAATGGAACTGGAACTAATTGTGTGAACTTAATAGTTTATTGCATGCTATGCGCAGTATCAGTAAAAACAGAAGCAAACCTTTTCAAATGATTCACTACATCTGCCTAAGTACTATTAAAAATACAGCTACGCTTTAATTCCCCGCACGGGATCAAAAACAGTTTGGCTGACAGTTATGGGGAGTTTGAGTGGCCTCGGCTTTGCGGATGAAGCCAAAAGTGCGCGGTATTGCCGAATGTGAGTTTATGAGCTGTGTTGTTTTATTTGATCAGTATTTTTGCAGGTAAATAATGTAGATGTTAGTCGAGTGGAAGCTACAACAAACTGCATAACCGGTGTACAATAAGGTATATTCTATTCTATTCTACCCTATCCTGGCCTGTCCTGTCCTTTTCTGTCCTGTCCTGTCCTGTCGTGTCGTGTCCTATCCTATACTTTTCTTTTCTATTCGATTCTGATTCTATTTCATTCCATTCCATTCCAGTCACCAACGACCTTGAGGGAACAAAACGAGCTCTGGTTTCACATCCGCGTGACCCAAAATTCAGTAGTTTTTGTACTTTCCTTATTATTCTATGACTTAAACAAAAAGCCTTAGATTAAAATGTAGATAGTTAAATTATCTTTGAAATGGTGTTAATTTCATTTAAATACGCTAAGCAGTTTTCGTGCGATTGTTAGGGTTCCGTACCCAAAGGGTAAAAACGGAACCCTATTACTAAGACTTCGTGGTCCGTCTGTCTGTCAGTCTGTCAGTCTGTCAGTCTGTCAGTCTGTCAGTCTGTCAGTCTGTCAGTCTGTCAGTCTGTCAGTCTGTCAGTCTGTCAGTCTGTCAGTCTGTCAGTCTGTCAGTCTGTCAGTCTGTCAGTCTGTCAGTCTGTCAGTCTGTCAGTCTGTCAGTCTGTCAGTCTGTCAGTCTGTTAGTCTGTCAGTCTGTCAGTCTGTCAGTCTGTCAGTCTGTCAGTCTGTCAGTCTGTCAGTCTGTCAGTCTGTCAGTCTGTCAGTCTGTCAGTCTGTCAGTCTGTCAGTCTGTCAGTCTGTCAGTCTGTCAGTCTGTCAGTCTGTCAGTCTGTCAGTCTGTCAGTCTGTCAGTCTGTCAGTCTGTCAGTCTGTCAGTCTGTCAGTCTGTCAGTCTGTCAGTCTGTCAGTCTGTCAGTCTGTCAGTCTGTCAGTCTGTCAGTCTGTCTGTCTGTCACCAGGCTGTATCTCATGAACCGTTATAGTTGAAGTTTTCACAGTTGATGTATTTTTGTTGCCGCTATAACAAAAAATACTAAAAACAGAATAAAATAAATATTTAAGTTGGGCTCCCATACAATAAACGTGAATTCTGTGACGTTTTTTGCGTTAATGGTACGGAACCCTACGTGCGCGAGTCCGACTCGCACTTGGCCGGTTTTTTTTGTCCGTGTTAGACATAACTTTACAAAATCATTACACTATGTTATACGAATAAAACTCCAAATTGTCTTAGATCAAATTATTAAGAAAATGGTCTAATGTAGCATATATATATTTCCAAATATTACGACTAGCCTATTAGACGTAATTCTCATTTTAAAATAAGCTACTCAGGGGTATCTGCGCCTTTAACGACATAACATTTAAAACCGAACAAACCGGTTGTCCTCTAATATGCGATTGTCCGCTTCAGTTTACGACCAATAAATCTACCGAGCAGGAATCGAACAGGCCGTTTTATTGTTACAGTTTTTCTTGTGACGTGCGATTAAACATTTGTAAGGAACCGTTCGAGAATGTGCGACAAGGGTGCTTTACACAATGGGTCATTCATTTAACGTCACATTTAACACAATTATATCTCTAATACTCGTATTATTAGAGACATAATTGTGTTAGATTTTTTTTTTTTTTTTCCTTTTGTTTTGTAATATATTGATCCTCTTTATTATTTCATGTTCTTGTCAAGGTCTAGACTATTATTGTGGTTATAGTAGTCATAGTAACAGCAGTGTCAAAGGCAAAAGTGCAGATGTATGGGCTCTTAGTGTACCCAAGCATGTGGGTTTGATTCTGGTATAAGACGGATCTATAAAACTCCTTTTTCTAAGTTTTGTTCATTTAAATTAAATAATGAATCCAAATACTCGGTTTATTTCGTAAAATTACAAAATAACATTGATAAAAAACCGGTCAAGTGCGAGTCGGACTCGCGTACGAAGGGTTCCGTACTTGGTAAATTGCGGTTTACGATTTATGACGTATTAAAAAAATCTACTTACTAGATCTCGTTCAAACCAATTTTCGGTGGAAGTTTACATGGTAAACATACATTATATGGTACATCATATATTTTTTTTAGTTTTATCATTCTCTTATCATTCTCTCAAGTTAAAGGGGGGAGGGGACACATTTTACCACTATGGAACTGTCTCTCGCGCAAACTATTCAGTTTAGAAAAAAAATACATTAGAAACCTCAATATCATTTTTGTAGACCTATCCATAGATACCCCACGGGTATGAAGAAAAAAAAATGTGTTTCAGTTATATATGGGGAACCCCCAAAATTTATTGTTTTTTTTCTATTTTTGTGTGAAAATCTTAATGCGGTTCACAGAATACATCTACTTACCAAGTTTCAAACGGACGGACAGACAGACAGACATGACGAATCCATAAGGGTTCCGTTTTTTGCCATTTGGCTACGGAACCCTAAAAAAGGATCTATCTATCTCTATAATTAAATAACCAGTCATAGATAAATTTTATACAATACACTATAATTTGCACTGCGTATTTTGTAATCATGAATTACACAAATAGGTACCCAGGTATAGTTTTCAACCAGTACTTCCTACCACTCAAGAACTCACCTAGTCTTATGAATGAACCCACGCGTCGTTCACAAATGCATCTGAGTACCCTCGTTTATCATCGTGACAAGCTCCAGTGAATCATTGCTTAGCTCGGATTACTGCAGTGTGCTTTCACCCTATCATTAGGTCACGCGTCCACGAGGCGATGCCTGCCCGGCCTTGCACTGGCAATTTCTATAATGTGCTGTTTCATCCGTCCTTACTAATATTATAAATACGAGTTAGGCTGTCTGTTTGCGATCTAAAAAGATCGACAAACGACTTGATTTCCAGCCGACGGAGTTAAACGAAACTTGGCACACGAACAGTCCAGGTCCTAGATTAGGGCATTGAACATTTATCTCTGGAATATGTTCCCTTGGAATATTATCCGATTCTCACACAGGCAAAGCCGCTGGCAGAAGCTAGTTATATTCATCATCATCACCATCAGCCTTTTAATTTTCCCACTGCTGGGACACAGGCCTCCTCTCTGTGAGAGGGAATGGGTGTCACATATCTTCGAATTTATGTTTCTAGGTCCGGTTTCCTCATGATGTTTTCCTTCGCCTTTAGTTATATTATGATTATGATTTACACTTTGAATAAATACTCTTAGTACATCGTTCGTATGAGAGAATTTCAAAACTGGTCGCAGTTCACAAAGCTCATTTTATCATGCTTCGGCTGCAGAAAAGTCAACACTGTCAACCGGGTAGCCAAACCGCTTGGAGTGTACCAAGTTCGTGTGTAATCCTTCACAATGACAGTGAGTCACAATGGTGCATAGACAGTGAAAGTGTGTGAGAAATAGACATTGTATTTAAAACAGTTTGAATTTATATTTAAAACTGTTTGGCGCTATATTAGAATTTCTCTTGGAACGTTAATTAATAATTCATAGTTCTTTGTATTTTTATGTAAATTGTATAATTCAACACAATGTAAATTGTTTTATGAATACATCAAATTAAGTGAAAAAACATTTGTATGTCGGGCTTCAGTCAAATTAGAAGAAAGTAAAAATGATTTGTGTCCCCTGGAGCCGTTCGAGGACAGCTACAGTATGGCCGCGGAATACAATCGAAATAGAAGAGAAAATGTCTGGTCACCTTCAAGTTAGGACGCCATGATACTCGTTTCGTTTTCTTTGGAAGCAAGTTATTTTCTGTGTGATTAACTTTGATTGTTTTAATAAACGCAGTGTATAGAACTAAGTGTGTGACTTTACATCACGATTATACCCACTATCCATGTACCCGATAGAATAGAATACACTTTATTGTACACCATAAAATTATACACATACAAGAAGAACTTATTTATACGGGTACAAAGGCGGACTTATCGCTGACAGCGATATCTACCAGACAACCTTTGGATGGACTGAAAAAACTTAGAATAAAAAAGGGGGTAGTCTTCGGTGTACTGCCCGATGTCTTATTCCAAGGCTCAATTTTTTGATCCGTACTGTTAACTCAACCAATGGCTTAAAATTTCACTTAAATGCGTTTTTACCCGACTGCAAGGGGGTCTGTTTTTCGCGCGTATCTTGTATGTATGTAATATTCTTTATCACCTCATATCTTTCAAACCACAAGACTGATGTATATAATTAAGACATCGTTAGATACGTCTTGACCACCTAAGTGGTTATTAGCTGAGTGACGTCCAAAAAAAGGAACATGACGGCTTTCGGGTGTCATATTGTGAGGTCCCAATGTTATTTTCTTCGAAGCCCATTGAGTGCGATATCAAAATAAAAGTCTTTAAGAGGTAGTTACAAAATATATATCTTATATATATTAAAATAAATGCCTATTTCGGCATCACGCGTGTTCACGCGTGTTCAACAAAAAAAGAATTAGTGAAATCGGTCCAGCCGTTCGGCTGGACCGATTTCACTAATTCTTTTTTTGTTGTGTTTGTTATTGTTAGAAGGTTCTTATGAAAAAAAAAATAAGAAAAAAATTGTACCTTACATAGGTAGGGTAGGTAAGGTAGGGTAGAGTAAGTAGGGTAGGGTAGGTTGGTTAGGGTAGGTTGGTTAGGGTAGGTAGGGTATGGTAGGTAGGGTTGGGTAGGGTAGGTAGGGTAGTTTAGGTAGGGTAGTGTTGGTAGGGTAGGGTAGGTTGGATCATTCGGTTCCCTTCATGATGGTTGAGCTGGGTGGTGCCGATTCATGCGTCATGTTCGTGAACGGGCGCCGTCAGTTGGGATTGGTCTTAACTTAACTGCTTCGGATGCTAATGTTTTTGTAGTACCTATTATGTAACTGCACAGTACATGTGTGAGTACTTTTAATACTTTGTAACTACCTGTACGTAGTATAGTATGTAGTGATTCTAGGAGCATTGTCCTCACACATATAAATTTATTAATGTATGTACTTATGTACCTAAATATTGTAAAAAAAAAACATATTTTTTTGAAAGAGTAAGTATGAAGTTTCTTGTGCGTTCTTCTCCATAACAAGCTACGTTCCGAATGCACGGTAGAATCAATTTTTATTCCTTGTAAATTTTAATGCATCTAACGTTCAAAAGTGCTGCTTGGTGGCCTAGTTGAAATAAAATATCTTTGTCTTTGTTGGGTAGATGAATGTTTGGTGTTTTTATGGCAAAACAAAGTTTGCCGGGTCAGCTTGTCATTTATATATTTAAAAGTAATTCGAGGATCAGGTGGTCAACCAGCTGGGAAATAGGTTTCCTCCGACTACACAGCATGATTTTCTTGATTGGATATTTTTAGTTCACTTTTTGCGCAGTCCGGCTTTTGATGTTTTTAGTAAAAAAAAAAAAACATAAATGTTTACATCATGTTTTAACCATCAGCATCATAAATGGTTAAATAAATTGGAGTGTTAATTATTTGACCATTTGTTACACTAACAGTTTTACTGAAATTGAAAACCATTTGTTATCATAATTAACCATTGGTTGAGTTAACTACACATCAAAACACTGGACCCAAGGGAATAAATCTTGCCTTCCTAATAATAAGTACCAGCGTACCAATCCAATGCACAACATTGTGAATGCAAAACCCATCCGTAGTAGGTACTTTAGACTGCTGACGACGAACCAACTACGATAGTTTCCAGCATTGCACCGGGTGCAATCCATCTATAGAACAAGGGCTCTTATTGCCGCCTCAGGTACCATCTTAAGTGTAGTTTAGGTCATTGAGATGCTGATTTGATTAGCATGCTTGATACGTGTTTAATTCAGATGACGTTAGCTCATTGCTTTGGGGAATTTGGTTCGAATTGAGGTGAATGTAGAAGCTTTTTGTTACTGGCATATTGCGCCTTCCGTTGACATCCACACGACGAAAATTTTCAGCGCATGGTTTTTTACCCACTTAAAAAAAGAGTAGGTTCTCAATTCGACCGTATTTTATGTTTGTTACCTCAGAGCTTTTTACTGGGTGAAACGATTTTAATGATTATGTTTTATTTGAGAGCTGGTGCTTCTCATGTGGTCCCATTTAATTAAGAAGATCTGGTGAAGAACTTCGGAAATATACAATAGAACTCTTCAATGAGCATTGAGCAACGGCAAATCTCACGGGATTCCTGCAATCGCATGTCTGTTTATTGTTTACGCCATTTCGCTCTAAAGCGGTACGCAAATTTGTACAGTTCACCCTGGTATACTCCATCTATGATGAAAATAATTTACGAACATCTATCAAGAGGTTTACACTAATGCAGATAATAAGTTTTTCAGGTTTGGCTAAATACCGTATTTTTTTTTCTACTAACTAAAAAGTGGGCAAAGTGTTTTCTTATAAATCTATAGATATACTCCTGAATTATCAATGAAGACGGCGCGGGCGTACGATCCAGCGTTGTTACCCAATAAAGTGTGAGTTGGTTACCTGAAAAGAAAAAAAGAAAATTAATATTTATGTATCGTTAGGTGTGTAACAAAAACGACGCAATACCTGAAAAAGGGTCATTGTCCTCATCAATATGAATTACTTTTTTGTGGGATCAAAACTGAAATCGCGAAATTATTTCACTGATAAAGCCTACCTACCTGAGTTTCATATGTTATTTTGTAACCGTCTTAAAAAAGGAGGAGGTTCTCAATTTGACTGTATTTTTTTTTAATGGCACCTCATATCTTTTTACTACGAGAACTGATTTTGATGATTCTTTTATAACATGAAAGGTAGTGCTTCTTATGTGCTCCCATTTAAATTTGGTGAATATTTGTTAAAGAACTTAGGAGATATACAACAGAACTGAAATATATAACGGAACTCTTCAATAAACAAAGGCAGATCTCTCAGGATTACTAGAACTAAAGAGAGTTTCTCTTTTCATAATACAAAAATTTTTAGAAGTCGGTTGTATTATTTTGCAAGAAAGTGTTTTATCTTAGAGAATGCACGGTTTTTGTAGAATTACACTAATATACACCCCCCTTTCTACTTTTAAAAGAACATCACGAATTCATAAGCACCTCCGTATTTTTCTCGACACCTCATAGCATGGCAACTTCCAACCTTACTCCTTCCAATTTGTTCGCGACGGGGCATCACAAACAATATTAGTATAGTTTGTTGTAAATATAAAATGTTATGAACAAACATACGTCTGCTTACCCCAGCGCGCTAGCTCGTACTAAACAGTTTTAGACGAGAATTTTTCTTTTATAGTTTTTTCAAACATAAAATTTCGACCACTTTTTGAGGCACTAAACATTATGTTTTAGTGTATATGAGTATGTATTAAGTAAATATGGGGTCTAAAGAGTAAATTAGAATCGTTACATACATACTAAATGCGGTAGTTACGGAAAGAAAGCAAAATCAAAACAAGTCAAATTCCGTAAACACGACCTACCGCCATGACAGTTTAGTTCGAAATGAGCAGTCAGATGGCGGTGCACGATATATATAGTCTGGCGCGTAAGCAGACAAATTTGGTATTTTAGAATAGCGTTTTGAGGGCTTTATAATAGCCTATAGTACCTAAAATATGGTTATCTAGTATAATTAGAATTAATATACTATAGATAAAATGTGTAAGTAGTATTTTAAGCAAATAAAAAATATTTGTTTACGTTTTTTGGACCCCCCGAAAATGGCCGGGTCGCAAGTATCGATAGGTGCGCTCTGCCCACCTACCAATCGTATTATTTACCTTACACATTTATTTTGTTAGGAAACACCACCTAGGTGTTCTAGATAGTATACCTTGGTGCTATGACTGAAAAACTGTACATAATAACAGTACATAGCCAGGTTTAGAACAGTTTCACTCTGAGATGGTAAATACATGCATTTTTGCTCAAGTAAGTAAATAGAATTTTGGTTATAAGCGTTTTAGCGCTTCTAGGTGACCTGGAACTGTGTCCAGGCCCTATATATAGATGGCATCTATGTAGTTCTAGTACATAGATATTACTTACTTGAAATAATGTGTCTGTATGTGCCAGCATGGACGTTTCTACGCGTCTGCCAGAGGGCCCACTACCTTCAGACACACTTGGTGCCTGAAGGATTATTGATATGCTATCTGAAGCATTACCTTTGGGGACCCTCGGGCACACGCCTGGACTCAGTCACAACACATAGCTAATATATAGCTACACATACACACACAGAGGCGTTAAAGCCGTGGAACAACACGATATTTTCTATTTCGGCCGCTTCCCGGCATCAGAAGTCCCAGAAGGGCTGGTGGTACACCCATCAGGGTACTACCATTCGATAGCCCAATTCTCCAGCTTCCCAACCACATTTTTGGAAGGAGCCTAGCTCTGGTGGTTAGGGAACTAACCGACTTAATATAGTAAGAGGTTCCATGGTTTTCTCGCATCATCGACCACATCAGAGTGAATACTGGATCGAGGGTTGGAGCTGTATCCACCGGACTTCCACCATGGGGTAGCCCATCGCGAGGGCTATCCGGTGACGGTTGGTGAATGCGGATCCGCCCACCAGCTCGAGTACAAACTCACTGAATATGCCGAAAACAGGCACAGAAGCTATGTTTTCGCACTTTCACGTGGCTGTGCCCGTGAAGGTGACAGATGAAGCTGTGGAACTGTCACAGATCGATGGTCCAGGAGTGGGGCTACAAGTCCCTCGCTGGTGCCCTGGCACTAAGGTGCACCATTGTATTGTAAAGTAGCATATAAAGCTACAAACTGACTGAAATTCCCCTTATTAGGCGTTCTCCACGCAAGGGCTCCGTGAAGGTAGCAGATATGGACCTGGACCAAGGTACGGAGGGAAGGTCTTCTCGAGACCTATCCAGAGACACAAGTCTCATCAAAATCGGTTCAGTAGAAGGGGGGTTTCTGTTGGTTTTCAGCGACTAGCCATAAGGTATTAATTTTATAATTAAAGTTTATGCGCGGTCGTTGTTTCGAGGTCCTCGTTACGGTCAAGTGTGTTAGTAGGATAGTGCGCTGAGACACCGTCCTAATCGTAGCCATTATTTCTAAATATTAAATCCACGTCACTTTGCGTAACGGAGACCATGAAGAGACGTCGCTTTTGGACATGAAAACCTGACTTCTTTTCTGAACTGGACATCACGCCTTCCCCTCAACATCCTTGGCAGCCTTCCAACCACTGCAGGGTCAATACTTGCTCGAAGACAACTGAACAATAGGTGCAAGGGGCGTCAACGCGTTCAAGCTGAAGCCTTACAACCTTCAGTCAGCCTGGGGCCTTGATCGATCACGTCCGTCCCGCACATTTGCTGGTCCTGCCGAGCCGGATTTTTGAGCAAATGACCTACGCAGCGTTCCAGTGAAGATACAGGCCAATAGGAAGAGCCTAGTTCCAGTGAACAAAGAAGCCTGGCGTCCTGGGTTCCAGTGAAAATACAGGCCAATATTGAAGAGCCTAGTTCCTGAGAACAAAGAAAACCGTTGTCCCGTTCCTGAGAACAAAGAAAACCGTTGTCCCGTTCCTGAGAACAGAGAAGCCTGGCGTCCTGGGTTCCAGTGAAAATACAGGCCAATATTGAAGAGCCTAGTTCCTGAGAACAAAGAAAACCGTTGTCCCGTTCCTGAGAACAAAGAAAACCGTTGTCCCGTTCCTGAGAACAAAGAAGATAGACGTCCCGTAACCTTGTTAAGTGGGGTTACATTCCTATTTCTTTATCGAAAGTCAAACGTATCGTTCCTGTGAAGCTTGTGCCTGAGAACAAAGAAAACCGAGGCCCAAGCCAGTGAAAATTCCTGAGAACAAAGAAGCCTGACGACCATTGCTGAGAACGTATCTACCCTCAATATAAATCTGGTAAGAGTACACACCTACACAAAGTACCGACCGGGGTACGTAACGTTACGTTCGTGAGAAAAGTTCCAGTGAATAAAGAAACCTGACGTCCCCCTCGTAAACCTTACAAGTGTCGAGGTTAAGATCATATTTCTTTAACAGTCAAAAACAGTGTAGAAACCCAGTAACTGGGAGATTAGCGTCGTCAAAAGGCGCGCGTACGTTTGACCTTGGTTAGTAGAAGCTTCTAGAGCGACTACCGGAGTGAAAAGTGCACGTGTGGTTTGGGACCCACGCGTGGACTAGCTCTAGAACATAACCATTTTTGCTGGGACGCAACTGCCTTTCCTGAGCCGTTTCCTGTGGTGCCTAGCTGCTTCCAGAGAAGCATTTCGTCCGATTAGATTACCGTCGCAAAAAGACGGAATTTTGAGTTGCCTCTGTTGTGTAACCTGCATACTGAGAAACAGTAGTATCTGAGAATACATAGAAACTGTATCCTGAAGGAACAAGTAGATTGCCTGAAGAGTTATCGCTGAAATTTCAGAATCGGAAATTTCATATATAGCGTGTCGAAAGCTTGTTTAGGAGATAGAACGAACATACAAACGTTCATAGAATTCCTGAAGGATTACGGCTGAAGGATTATCGCTGAAGCGCTATCCTAGAGGAGGCTTACACACAGAGGCATATTGTATAGTCGTGTGGGCGACTTGTTCTATAAAAAATAGAACGAAAAATAGTTCCTGTAAATTTCCTGAAGCGTTATAGCTGAAGACTTATTATTGACTTAGAATTTGTTTGGAAACAAATAGTCATATAAGAGACAGAAGTTCTCAATCGAAGCTTGGACCTTCGATAGCTGGAGTCTGGACTGACTACTAACGTCAAGTGTTAGACAGAAGTTTCTGCGAGTGGTATCAGACCAGCTGGTCATCCTTGAAGGCTGCTGGACAGGTTGACACGTATAAAACAGTAAGTACAGTGAAAACTTACTCAAGTGCTTACCCCTTGTGGGTCGATAGTAATATAGTGAACCTGTGTCGTGTCAACATAGCAGTTTTGAAGCTGATTTGGGACTTATAGTTTTGAAGACTGAATAAAAACTTATAGTCTGAAGGATAACCCGGAGTCAAGAGGGCCAGAGTTAACCCGGAGTTAAAAGTTAACCCGGAGTTTAAAAATATTTTTTCAATTTTGAAAAAGGAAGCGAACCCTCTTCGAGTCAACGATTTAAATTGGACTTAACCCGGAGTTACGACTTAGGTTTTTCGAGAAAAAACTTGAAGTTTGGACTTAGCTGTTTCGAGTCGACGTCTTGAAGCGAAGACTGGACTTGGACATAGCCGTTTGGAAGCTCGAAAATAGACTTAACCCAATCGTACTGAAGTCTAGAGTTGGACTTAACCCGTACGAGTTGACGTTTTGAACTGAAGTCTAGAGTTGGACTTAACCGTTTCGAGCTGACATTTTGGACCAGTCGGAATGCCGATAACCAGATCGCAGGACAAGAGACCTGAGGCGTGGACAGTCGCCATGGAGCGACCGGGTGCAGGTATACACCATCAATTGCCCCCACGCTCGCCGACAACGACTGATGGGACTGAACAGTCCGCACCGAACAGGAGCCCAACCGTGTCACAGATAGGTGACAATACGCCCACACACCAAGAGGAGGAACCACAGGAACCGAGCACATGCAGGAAGGCATCGAGAGAAGAAGGATCTTCAGAAGGAACACTGAAGCCTTCTGATGAAAAACAAAGGATCCAAGACAAGACCTTTGTACATAAGGAAATAATGGCTACCCGGGGTGACGCCCGTAATAAACGTTGGAGACCGCCGTCTACAAGCAAGACGACCCGGTTACAGGGAAGAGTCTCAAGAGCTCGCGAAAACTTACTGAAGATTAAGTTGGAGCTCGCACAGTTAGCCCTTCAGAGAGCAGAAGAAGAACCTTCTGAAGCGGAATATATGGATCAAAGAGACTCAAATGAAGAGTACGTGCGTTCCTGGGTCGAAGAGGCGCCAGAGCCCACACCGTTGAGGGAGGACGACGTCGCCAATAGGAAGCAAGATAGGCCTCCACCTGCGAGCGGCGACGCTGTAATGGACTCCCAGACCCATATAGACCAACCACAGACGAGGGCTAACATAGAACCGTCTAGGACAGAGCCGTCCAAGACGGAGCCACCAGGGCAAATAGAAGCGAAAGAGTCACTCCGTCCTTTTCTAACGGAGTTGACATCTGCTATAGTGTCGCTAGCCGACAGAAAATTCGAACCATGGACGCCTAACCGAACGGCGTCGCAGGTTATCAACGACAAAGAGGGTCACTACGCGTCTGACTGCATAAAGTTTACAGACGCAGCAAGTGACAAAAAATGGGAGCTAGCCAAGCATACAACTTGTGCTATCGCTGCCTTAGATACCGTCGTAAGAACCACAGCTGCAGCAAGAAGCAGTGTGGCCTCAAGGGGTGCACCGCCACGCACAATCGACTTCCTTACAACAGGAAGCCTCAGACAGAGAAGTCGCAGGAAACGGTGGCTAGTTCGCGAACTAATTCGAGTCAAGCTCTCCTGAAGATGATACCGGTCCGGGTCATAGGACCGGCGGGAGAGGCAGACACATACGCACTCCTTGACGACGGACCTACCGTCTCGCTGATCGACGAAGCAATCGCTCAGCGAGTAGGAGCAGTGGGCCCAATTGAGCCACTGAAGATCGATGCCATAGGAAACAACAGGATCGATACTCCACTATCGAGACGAATAACAGTCGTTCGCACAAGCCAGTTGAATAATCGGGTGCCCTTCAATGCGCGCACCATTTCGAAGCTCAACCTGTCTCCACAGGCAGTCAATCTTAAGGACCTGGCACGTTGCAGGCACCTTCAAGACTTGACGTCTGAGCTTATATATCCGGCGGGAGTACCGAAGACACTCGTCGGACAAGACAACTGGCATTTGCTGCTGGCCACTGAGGTCCGTAGGGGACCAAGAGACCAACCCATCGCGTCAAGGACCATGATGGGCTGGACATTGCATGGTGCACACACCAGAACACCGGGCCAGCAGGTGCATTATGTCAACGGCACGCAGTCCGTTGTAGGGCGAGACACGGAACCACACCGGCGGTCCCGTGAAATCTCTGCCATAGCTGTACAGCCGATTTCTGACCCTCAGAAGAGGGCAGTAGGCATCCTGAACCGCGACATAAGGCGGTTGGATCGTGTCAACGGAACTCGGAACGTTGACGCGGGGCAAGATGCGGAACTGAACGAGCAGCTCCGTGAATTCTTCGCCAGCGAAATCTATGTACAGCCGGCTTCTGACCCTCAGAAGAGGGCAGAAGACATTCCAACCGCGACATAAGGCGGTTGGATCATATCAACGGGATGCAGTCCGTTGAAGGGCGAGACACGGAACCGAACCGGCGGCTCCGTGAAATCTTTGCCACAGAATCGTTGGCTATCAAGCCAAATAAGCCAGCTTCTGACCCTCAGAAGAGGGCAGAAGACATCCTGAACCGCGACATAAGGCGGCTAGAGAGCGGGCACAAAGAGACCCCTATGCTATGGCGGGAAGAAGCCATAGAAGTGCCCGACAGTAACGAGACAGCTCTTACAAAGCTAGTCTCCATCGAGAAGAAGCCGGGTAGGAAACCGGATTTTCAGAGAAATATAGAGGGCGTGAATGACGCCATCACACGGCGCTTTCACCGACCATATAGAGGGCGTGAATGACGCCATCACACGGCGCTTTCACCGACCATATAGAGGGCGTGAATGACGCCATCACACGGCGCTTTCACCGACCATATAGAGGGCGTGAATGACGCCATCATACGGCGCTTTCACCGACCAATAGATAGACCAATAGAGGTCGTGAATATCGCCATCACACGGCGTTTTCACCACGAACGAGACACAGACAGAGCTCCGAGAGGCCTTCCGAGAGGAGGCCAGTCGCCGAGGCTGCCTGCCGGTGCTCCAAAACCGGCGGGAGCCCATAGCTGCGGGCCTGGCCTGCAGGAGGCCACCCCGCCCCCGTCGCTGACGGCCAGCCGCCACGCAACCCGTGGCCGCGAGGCCGCATCCAGGCCATATACCCTGGGCCTGATAGAGAAGTCCGGATCGCTGAGGTGCGCACCACTGGCGGCACTCTAAAGCGTCCGGTGAAGAAGCTCATTCGTCACTACCGAAATGAGCGTAGCAGAGTTCCCGCGGCGAGAGCAGAGCGACGTGTCGCTGAGCGTCGTGGCACGCGCGCTGCCGACGTGCGTCGCTCACTATGCGTGATGCAGCGCCGCGTCAACACATCGGGTCGACGCGACACTGCACGGCGGGAGAGATGTTCGCGACGGGGCATCACAAACAATATTAGTATAGTTTGTTGTAAATATAAAATGTTATGAACAAACATACGTCTGCTTACCCCAGCGCGCTAGCTCGTACTAAACAGTTTTAGACGAGAATTTTTCTTTTATAGTTTTTTCAAACATAAAATTTCGACCACTTTTTGAGGCACTAAACATTATGTTTTAGTGTATATGAGTATGTATTAAGTAAATATGGGGTCTAAAGAGTAAATTAGAATCGTTACATACATACTAAATGCGGTAGTTACGGAAAGAAAGCAAAATCAAAACAAGTCAAATTCCGTAAACACGACCTACCGCCATGACAGTTTAGTTCGAAATGAGCAGTCAGATGGCGGTGCACGATATATATAGTCTGGCGCGTAAGCAGACAAATTTGGTATTTTAGAATAGCGTTTTGAGGGCTTTATAATAGCCTATAGTACCTAAAATATGGTTATCTAGTATAATTAGAATTAATATACTATAGATAAAATGTGTAAGTAGTATTTTAAGCAAATAAAAAATATTTGTTTACGTTTTTTGGACCCCCCGAAAATGGCCGGGTCGCAAGTATCGATAGGTGCGCTCTGCCCACCTACCAATCGTATTATTTACCTTACACATTTATTTTGTTAGGAAACACCACCTAGGTGTTCTAGATAGTATACCTTGGTGCTATGACTGAAAAACTGTACATAATAACAGTACATAGCCAGGTTTAGAACAGTTTCACTCTGAGATGGTAAATACATGCATTTTTGCTCAAGTAAGTAAATAGAATTTTGGTTATAAGCGTTTTAGCGCTTCTAGGTGACCTGGAACTGTGTCCAGGCCCTATATATAGATGGCATCTATGTAGTTCTAGTACATAGATATTACTTACTTGAAATAATGTGTCTGTATGTGCCAGCATGGACGTTTCTACGCGTCTGCCAGAGGGCCCACTACCTTCAGACACACTTGGTGCCTGAAGGATTATTGATATGCTATCTGAAGCATTACCTTTGGGGACCCTCGGGCACACGCCTGGACTCAGTCACAACACATAGCTAATATATAGCTACACATACACACACAGAGGCGTTAAAGCCGTGGAACAACACGATATTTTCTATTTCGGCCGCTTCCCGGCATCAGAAGTCCCAGAAGGGCTGGTGGTACACCCATCAGGGTACTACCATTCGATAGCCCAATTCTCCAGCTTCCCAACCACATTTTTGGAAGGAGCCTAGCTCTGGTGGTTAGGGAACTAACCGACTTAATATAGTAAGAGGTTCCATGGTTTTCTCGCATCATCGACCACATCAGAGTGAATACTGGATCGAGGGTTGGAGCTGTATCCACCGGACTTCCACCATGGGGTAGCCCATCGCGAGGGCTATCCGGTGACGGTTGGTGAATGCGGATCCGCCCACCAGCTCGAGTACAAACTCACTGAATATGCCGAAAACAGGCACAGAAGCTATGTTTTCGCACTTTCACGTGGCTGTGCCCGTGAAGGTGACAGATGAAGCTGTGGAACTGTCACAGATCGATGGTCCAGGAGTGGGGCTACAAGTCCCTCGCTGGTGCCCTGGCACTAAGGTGCACCATTGTATTGTAAAGTAGCATATAAAGCTACAAACTGACTGAAATTCCCCTTATTAGGCGTTCTCCACGCAAGGGCTCCGTGAAGGTAGCAGATATGGACCTGGACCAAGGTACGGAGGGAAGGTCTTCTCGAGACCTATCCAGAGACACAAGTCTCATCAAAATCGGTTCAGTAGAAGGGGGGTTTCTGTTGGTTTTCAGCGACTAGCCATAAGGTATTAATTTTATAATTAAAGTTTATGCGCGGTCGTTGTTTCGAGGTCCTCGTTACGGTCAAGTGTGTTAGTAGGATAGTGCGCTGAGACACCGTCCTAATCGTAGCCATTATTTTCGAATATTAAATCCACGTCACTTTGCGTAACGGAGACCATGAAGAGACGTCGCTTTTGGACATGAAAACCTGACTCTTTTTCTGAACTGGACATCACGCCTTCCCCTCAACATCCTTGGCAGTCTTCCAACCACTGCAGGGTCGGTATTTGCTCGAAGACAACTGAACAATAGGTGCAAGGGGCGTCAACGCGTTCAAGCTGAAGCCTTACAACCTTCAGTCAGCCTGGGGCCTTGATCGATCACGTCCGTCCCGCACACAATTTTTATCTTCTCCAGACTACCTACTGTTACATTGTACGGCCGGGACAAATGGCGCCAATAAGAGACGGCTGCACACAACGGTTTGGCCGTAATTGATACCAGTCATTTACTGTAATGATCGGGAAGCCTCCAAGGTGTAAATGAAAGGCGGAACTAGGCTGGAAATTATGGTGTTTACTGGCAATATTTTCCGTAAAATGTGATGATTTTCGGTCTGTCATTTCTCAGTAGCTACCCAGATTACTGATCGGCCATGTGCGTCTCGCATCTACCGGATTCCCGCAACCGTAACCAGGATATCGGTCCATCTAGAGCAAGGCCTTTAATTTGGGCGACTTTTAGGGGAGGCATCTGTCCAAACGTGGACGCCTTTCGACTCAAATGATGATGATAATGATGAACCCAGAGTATGGATTCGTGCCGGTTATCGCAACAGGCTCGCCCCAGACCATGACTGTCGAAATGCGAGTACACTATAGGTCAAATCTTTTGCAAAAAGTGAGGCATAGGTATTAGTAATTTGGTAAATACAACAACTATTTTCTAATTTAATTCTTATTTTAATTCTAGTAAACAGCTTCTAACTCATATTAATTAGCTTAGCTATTTCTCGAATAAAATCAAGAAATCGATCGTCTAGCAACCTTTCAAAATGATGATGATGAACCCAGACTATGGATACGTGTCGGTTACGGCAACAGGATCGCCCCAGACCATGATGTACGTATGTCGAAATGCGACATACGTACACTATAGATCAAACAACAGCAAACGACGTTATAAAACATCACCTCTTCGTAACTCTTCGAGAAGTAGGAGGTTTTGTTATGTCGTTTGCTGTAACGATTGGGTTAGCCTCCTGGTGCTATTCGGCGCAGCCGTTGGACACACAATGCTACTTTTATATTGTTTTCTCTCTTTTATATTATTGTTGTTTAGTCTAAGTTTTCTTCTTTTTACGTTTATTTTGTGTGCTCTAGTGGTTAGTGTCAAATAAATGTGTTTTCTTTCTTTTTTTCTCCAAGGTGTACATGAAAATCTGATCTAGGTCGTAATAACGCTTCATCAGCATCAAATAAAGGGTGAATAAAACATAAAAACGTTTTTACAGTGTCTTCTTTGCTATCACTAAAACCCAAAATAAAAATTATTGTTAGCAGATGTTTATTTAATACTACAATCATTTGCGTCAGTGCTCCGTAGACCAATCGAAATTTGACCAATTGTTCAATGGGGAAAATTACATGTTTCCATCGTCCAATTACCAACTGGGCTATGGAGAACACTGGACGTAAACCAAAACTATATGTTCCATTATAACATTATAACCCTGAGTTCACACCAGTTTTCTCTACTTTGGGTTCATAGAAGCCTTTGATATATTTTTTGGTTCACATCAAAACTGCATTCAAAAATATTATAAATAAATAAATACAACATAATATAATGTTGTTAAAATAGAATATTCAATGAAAAGATGGGAAAGTATGTAAACTGTTTGAAATGGCCCCTTCACAGAAAACTTATGTGTCATTATGGCGTCCATGTAATGACAATGTATACATTTTTGGATTAACTCGTTTGCCTCCCAGTGGGAAGAATTCACGTTTTTTTCCCCGGATTTAATAAATATATATTTTTTTAAAAGACAATAAGCCGTTTTTTGAGCATTTACGGGTTATCCATTTTGTTTCAAAATATTTCAGACAGTTTGTCCCATCTGCATATTTTTCCCTGTCGTACGTGCAATGCTTACTTCTGTAATTTGATATTTTAAACCATTAAGATTTTCAAAAAAAATACAACCGACTTCAAAATAAAAACACTACAAAGTGAACAATAACTTTAATTTCGGCAGGCGGTGTTAAAACCCGAAGAAACGAAAACAGGAACACCGATTTCCAAAAATTAAGTTATTTTTCACTTTGTAGTGTTTTCTTTTGGAAGTCGAAAAAATGTTTACATGCTTATGGACAAGGCTTTACAATACTTTTAAACTGGGCGGCGGAACATTTCTCAATTCTCCTTAGCCCAGTTGGTAATTGGACGATGGAAACTTGTAATTTTCTCCATAGACCAATTGGTCAAATTTCGATTGGTCTACGGAGCACCGACGATTATTTGGTTGTTACCAAATGTTTGACATAATAATAATGTAGATAATAAATAATATATAAAGGTTACACACATGTCATGCACAAATATAACAAACATTTAAATTATTATTTTCTTAACTGTATTTTACAAAAATATCAATATTATGTAATTGGAGGTGTATAGAGTATAGAGAATAAGAGGAGCTCGTGGCTAAATAATAACAGCCGCACGGGTCGATCTTTAAGGTTAAGCAACGCTTTATGAGGTCGGTCCGTGGATGGGTGACCATTTCAACATACCAAGTTTCCTCCGTGGCTCGGAAAGCACGTTAAGCCGTTGATCCCGGCTGTCATTTGAAGATCTTTGACAGTCGTTACGAGTAGTCAGAAGCTTGAGATCTGAATTCAGTCTAGCCAAGGGGTACCGTGTTACCCAGTTACTGGGTTTTGGAGGTCAGATAGGCAGTCGCTCCATGTAAAACACTGGTACTTAGCTGAATCCAGTTAGACTGGAAGCCGACCCCAACATAGTTGGGAAAAGGTTAGACAGATTGATTGACCAATATTATATAATTAAAAAAAGAAAATGGCATTTTTAAAACCAAAACCAATAGCCGACATTAAAAAGCATCTCGAAAGCTTGGAGTTCGGAACTATTATGTTAATAAATTAAAGAGTGCTACAAAAGTAACCATATTGAGTTGTAAGGTTGTATTTTTAAAATTAGTCGGATTATAACCGTATGACGTTTGTTTGTTTACCTTTTATTTTTACCCGACTGCCGAAGGAGGGTAATGTGTTTATTAGTCTATGTATGTATGTTTGTTCCTATGTGGCGTTCTACAAACCAAACGCGTTGGCTGATTTTGATGATTCTTACGTCAATCGATTTGTCTTAACACTGCGTGTGTCACTGGCTACATTAAAATTGGAAAAGAAAAAAAAAGGCATATTTTGGTTGCCATTTTGTGGCGGTAATTTTTTTTTCCCTTCCAAACCCATCGTGTGGGGTATCAAAATAAAGGGTTTTAAGAGGTGATTTCAAAAATATATAACACTTATATTTTTAAATGTACCTAATTCTAAAAAAATAACTAAAAAGTTGTAAATAAAAAAAGTTAATAAAAAAATCAAAAAACCCGACTGCTTAAAAAGCGAACTAAAAAGACTTAAACAAGAAGAAATTCATGCTGTGCAGTCGGAGGATACATCTGGGTTTGGTCAGCCAGCTCGCTTTTTAAGCAGTCGGGGGTTTTGTTCAACACCTAAGGGCTTTAGTTTAAAAAAAAAATCTAATCTGTATTTTTCTTATCTAATCCTTAGTTTAATTCTAGAAAACCGCTTGTAATTCATATTAATTAAATTAGCTATGTCTCGAATGTAAAAAATCGATCGTCTAGCAACCTTTCAGAAAACGTTTCCGGGCATATCTTCCTGCTAACGAAACCCCATCAATCGGTTCAATGGTTCCCGAGATTAACGCACACAGCTGTACTAACAAGCTGACGATTTCATCGTTGTTTATACGGGTACGTAGATATGTACTAGGAAAATGTGCGAAGCTACGATTTGCTAAGCAAGGGATGATATAGGATGCAACACATATTGACATGATGTTGATGTTTACTACAGTCATGTTCCTTGTTCTTAGTTTTTAAACTTTCTGGCGAACACTACACCACACACAGTAATATTTACACAACTATGTTTTATCGAATACTAGCAACCTTTTCACTTTGTTTATTTACACAAATGTCTTAATAGTAATCTTTTCACCATTATTTAGTTTTTTATTTTGACAGCCGACGCTGACCACAGATAGAAATTGGCGCGCTCTGTCGTTTGTCTACGGTTTCGACAAATGATAATTGAGCCGTCAGGTTTTTGGTCGTATATTTATTGTGTTTTATTCATATATTTGTCTACGTTATACACATACATACTGTGACTCACCTTCTGTATTTATACTATTTTGTTATTATTTATCTTATTATATTTTATTGCTTTAAATATTGTATGTTCCGTTTCCGTGAATGTGTCCGTGGCATCAACAGTGGGCCCTATCAGAATATCAGCGCAGCGTTATTTTCTTTTTAATATCGTTGCACATGCTGAGATAGGAGCCTTTTTGGTCTCGCACGGGATTATTATTTTTTATTATTTTTTGTGTTGCTTATCTCGTGTCTCCTGTGCGGGTCACAAATAAATATTTTTCTTTCTTTCTTTACATGGGTTCCTTATTAATATCTGAATGAAATGTGGTTATTGCCATCAGCGGAACAGAAAAATGTTCACTTTTGAATTATATGCTCTATACTTCTATTACAAAGAGGAAAGATTTGTATTTTTGTATGTAACGAATAAACTTAAAAACTACTGCACTGATTTCAAAAATTCTTTCACCGTTGGGAACCTACACTATCCCCGGGTGACATAGGCTACTTTCCATCCCTGTATTCCCACGGGAACAGGATCTATGCGGTTGAAACCGCCAGGTGTCTGCTAGTTTTTAACCGACTTACCAAAAAGGAGGAGGCTCTAAGTTCGACTTGGAGTATGTTTTTTTTTTATTTATTTATGTTCACCAATATCTCCGTTAATTGTGGACCGATTTTAAAAATTCTTTGTTTATTTGAAAGTGTATGTTCCGAAATTGGTCCCATTTTAATTTGGTGAAGATCTGATGAAGAACTTCGAAGATATACAGCAGAACTCTTCAATAAATAACGGCAACACGTAATTATGACACGATATCTTGCGAAAACACCCCGATTCAAACAGAAATACGGCCATAACTTTAGATCGGCTGAACCGATTTTCATGAAACATATCTAAGAACACTCTCATCTTACAAACATCAAAATCAAAATCGGTTCATCCGTTTAAGAGCTATGATGCCACAGACAGATACACAAATACACAGGTACACACGTCAAACTTATAACACCCCTCCCTGGTGTCCGGCTAGACTGGAAGCCGACCCCCACATTTGTAAAATGGCTAGACAGATTAATTGATTATAAAGAGATATTTATTTATATGTTTACTAAAGTTATACTATCGCTATGCGCCATAGCATAATTTTAAACGAACACGAAAAATTCACGATTTGGGAGACCACGGAAGATAAGTCGCAGTAAAACAAAAAGACAGTCTTTATTAATATCATCAGCTTTTGCAAGTGGCAGATTTAACAGACCAACGTATAGTAAATATTACCATAACCTATTTAGGTTTATGTATGTATCTATAAATCTATGTATCTATGTTACGGAATCTTTGCGATGGAATTGCATGATTTAATACCGCCCAGCCCGTTCCATGGCGATGCGTCATCGGTACATGGTGGACATCCCACCCATACGCTCAAAACTTTTTGGGGACACTTTTATTATGCGTACTGCTAAGGAGTGGAATTCCCTGCCGGAGTCTGTGTTTCCCGATAGCTACTCGTACAATCTAGGAGTCTTTAAGTCAATAGTGAATGGGTTTTTTCTAGGCAAGATTGCTTCACCGTTGACCACAACATCGCTTACCTTCAGGTGAGATAGTGTTCAAGTGCCAGCCTATATAATATATTAAAAAAAATATTTAAACGTGATTTTCTCCCCCTTCAAAACGTCATATTAATATGAAACTTTGCACACTTACCAAGGACCGATGACAATGCAATAATTTAAATAGTTTGTGCCATGATCCTTACCAGGATCTTCAGGATTAGCGATTGAACTAAAAAGTAAAAAATAATTAATAAAAAACTAAAAATCAAACCAGAAATTATTTTTTTTCAATAAATTTAAATTAAGAACAGTATGATTAACAAAAGAAATATTTTGTCAAAAACGCGTGGGGTGCTTTTTAAGATATTTTCAAAATTACTACTTTAACCAATATCTGTCAATAAAATATTATAACAATTAAAATAAACCACGCTTTTTTATATATTTTTTTTTTGTTTATCACACTATTCTTAATTTAAATAATATGTGTAACTTGTTTATCGGAGAATATGAACGTGTGTGTGTGTTACTTTCATATTCCCTGAAAAGCACAGTTCAATTCCAATAAGGTTCAACAAGATTGATATAAGTAATTTTTTTTTGTTAATCTATTCTTAATTTAAATAATATGTGTAACTTGCTTATCGGAGAATATGAAAGTGTGTGTGTGTTACTTTCATATTCCAGGAAAAGCACAGTTAAATTCCTATAAGGTTCACACAAGATTGATATACGTAACTTTTCATACAAGACTATAACGAACTTAAGTAAGAAACTGCAAAGCGCAAACGTGGCTGATTTGCATTGCAAATCGCGGCACGTCGCGTTGCAACCCGTATGCATCGCTACAGTAAGTGATTTTAGGACATTTCCAAAGTTCGTGTCAGGCTTAGCCTACTTGCAGTGGCTTGGTTTGACTGCCCCAGTCTTTTACTGTGTATTTTTAACTCTGGAGCTGTGTTTTTAAAGTTATAATTTTTCAAATGGAACTGGATTTTAGCTTTTGGTAATAAAACATGACGTTATGTAAAGTGCAATGTAGTAATAATTTTGCTCTAAAAATGTTAGGTACTAAAAAACTATAATAGAATAAACATAACCAGCCTATAATATTACTACTTTTGGGTCACAGACATCCTCTCTAAGAGAGGTGCAAAAAACTTTTTCACAAAAAAATAATCCAACTTCTAAAGAAAAATACTAAAATGTTCAGAAATTACTTTTCGTTTCGGTGTATTTGGTACCTCTTGTTCTTATTATTTTTTCAACACCGGCTTCCGAAACGAAAGTTATTTTTGCACTTTTTAGTGTTTTGCTTTAGCAGTCGGTTTATTTTTTTCAAAAAGGTTTTAATTTTCTTTTTAGTTTTAGTACCTTATCACTAAAAAGTGAGCAAAGTCTATAGTAAGATACCTTAAGGATTGACAACATAATAACATGTGTGTGTCGCTAAGGATTTCGGTTGTATGTTCATAATTATCTTGAAAACTGCTGGACCGATTTTGATGAAACTTGTTTCCTAAGTTAAGAGATACTTAATCCAATAAAAAAAGAATGGTCACGATCTAATAAGTAGTTTCTGAGAAATTCGTGGACAAAAATACAAACAAACATACATACACTTATGCAATTTGGTTATTTGGTGTTTACAAGCCCACAAAGAATAACGTATGTGAATATTGTGCAATTCTAACAATATTATATACAAACGTGTCGAATTGATTACCTCCGTTTTTTTAAAGTCGGTAAAAAAGGTTTTCTGATTCTTAAAATGCTTTCAACTATTTCAAAACCTCTTTCCAATTGAATGCTGAATCGAATCAAGAATTGCCAAAATAATTCAAATCTATTTGAGTCTCTCCGTGCCGAAATCCAAGTCACAGAAACCAGTCTACCAATTCTGGGAGACAATTACATTGGAAGTGCAGACACTGCCCCCTTATAATTTGACCACACGGATCTACCAAACGTTCTAATACCGAGAGATTCCACCACAATAGCCCTCCAGTGAATAGGACATGGAATAGTACGTGAATGGAGGTCACAACCACAACCAGTTTTATATAAAACTCTAAGCTAATCTTATAATGTAAAATTGTTGATTTTTTTATAAAGCATAATAACTGATTCCAAAAATTATTACACTGATAGGAAGCTACACTTTTATTCCGTAATAATAAACAATTCTTATAGGATAAGCAACGGGAACGAAACCCCGTGAAAAGGCTAGTAGTTTCATAAAAAGCGAGTAAACGATCAAAATATCTACGATATGAGATAGTTTGTGTCATTGCCCACATGCTTGACTAGCATAGTGATGCCAGCAATAATGGTGAAGAGAGTCACAAGATTCTGTACAAGCATAGTGCATTAATTTGTTTTCTAAATCAACATAGCCTTTGAGTAAGACAAACTTCTCACAAGTTTCACTAAGGTCAGTTGGTCACAACACAACGACCGTTTGTCCAACAGTGTCAATTTATCTCTGTATTTTCTGATTTCTTCTTCTTTCAGGTCTTTATTTTACTGACTATCTTCGAAATATCCAAAGAAGTTTCATTCCAAATATTTCCACGCATACAAATTGGTTGCAGAAGTTATACCGTGAGCACTCCATTTCACACTCTACTCCATGGTTAGAGGTAAACCCGCAGCGCGTCTTACAGATAGTTTGCATTCAGAATAGAACGGACAATCGAATGATAAACAGAGTAATAGGATTAGTTTTAGCGTGTGTTGTGATAGGATAGGACATGGTATCGATAAACCTTCGTCTGAGTGAAGGAGTGAATGGAAACTGGGATTGAATGAGGTTTGCAGGTGGTTTACATATTGTATGTACAATATTTAGTTTACATATTAATCTGGTTTAAAATAAATAATACTAGTAACCCAATTAACTAAATCCTGGTCGAAGCTAATATAAAATAAATATAAGAAATTATTGAACCCGACAAGAAGGAAAGTACCAAATTATTTACAATATAACACTCGGGGATAATGTAGCTTTCTACTGGTGAAAGAACTTTCAAAATCGGTTCAATAGATCCAGAGATTACCCCTTACAACGTCACAAACTCACAAACTTTACCTCTTTATACTCATAATATTAGTATAGATATGTACAATAATTGCTCGTTTAAAGGTATATTAGATAGATGAGTAATTCCAATGAAGCGTTTTCTTACAGATACAAATTGTTGCGAGAAAATTAGATATCTGACGTACAACCTAACCCGAACTAAATACGTGAGTGGTCAAAGGTCAAACACCAATATTATTATTAGGCCAGAAATGGCCCTACCTAACTACAGTTCACCCTGACGTGACATTAAGCTTGAACCGAGACCTTGAGTGAAAACCGTACAGCCGTGACTGCCAGAGTTTTCATTCCATAGTTCAAGGTTAAATGCTTGCACTTACCAACATAGCGTGATATGAATTGATTGCACCCCCATTAAACTGTTCATAGTAAACTAGGTAAGTGAAGGGTTTAAAAATAACTTTAATAGTTTTGAGGTCATGTCTATTTATTTATTTAGCCAAAGTACTAAATCTAGTGCACGTGTAATGGACGTGAAGGAAGCTCAAAAAAAGCTATTGTAAGGATTGTTACAGAATGCGATAAGTAGTCTGTATTTTTAACCGACTTCCCAAAAAGGAAGAGGTTCTGTGTTCGACACCGATTTCCCGTCTATTGTGGACCGATTCTGATTTTTTTTTTTTTTTTCTCCTGGTGTGATCCCGTTGTCACCAAGTCAGAATATAATGACGATATCCCATGGAAATTAAGGGAATTCCTTAAAATGTTATTGGCATACATATAGCAATTTTCTTATTTTCATCAACAATGCAAGAACTTTGAACTCAGAAAGTATCATTTGATGAAGTGGAACTGATGAAGAAGACCGCAGATGGCCACTGGAACTTCTTAAAGATAAGTGTGTCATGGGTATAAGATATGCCGAATAGGCCAAATTTCATCCATCCGTTCAGTAGTTTTTGCGTGAAAGAGTAACAAACACTGTCACAAACTTTCGCCTTTATAATATTAGTGTGATTATATTATTTATTATTCCATTCATTTACTATATATACCTACATACTTTTACATTTTTAAATATTATTCTACACAAAAAAAAAAAACCCACCGGTATCGGGAACAGGGTCTAAGCTACCGGTGGTCAGGGAGAAAACCTCCTGACTGACTATACGCGCCGTGTCCAAGTGTACCGCTTTCTGGATCAAGCCCTTGATCCTGCTGCTCAACGAGAGCCCCCTTAGATGTTCGTCGAGGCTCTTGGCTATTATGCCATTGCCCGTCAAGACTATCGGCAAAATGATCGCTGTATTCACATCCCACATGTCGACAACCTCGCGAGCTAGACCAAGATACTTACTTTTCTTATCTCTCTCAGCCTTCACGAGGTTCTCGTCATGGGGGACTGCTATATCAACAATCATTGCACGACGCTCTAATCGATCTATCGCCACTATGTCAGGCTTATTGTCAACAATAGTCCTGTCAGTGATGATAGACCGATCCCAATACAACGGACATTGCCATTTTCGAGAACTGGGTCGAGCACATACCTGTAGTACGGTACTGCCGATTCCACAAGATTGTATTTAAGAACAAGTTGTTGATGGATAACCCTGGCTACAAGGTTGTGTCTAAGCAAATAATCTCCATTAGCTAGACTAGAACGACCGGAGGTAATGTGGCCGGCCGGTGAAATGCCCGTCAGATGTCAACCATGCCGTCCTTCACAAAGTATTTTCGGTAGTTGTTCGTCGTCATTACTGGGTCCATAATTGCAAAGACAAAACCTGGTTTCCCCGAAAAGGTCACCAAATCGCAGCCAGGCCACGGACGCTAAGAGATATACTATCTTTATTTATTACTAGAGGACGCCTCGCGGTTTCACCCGCGTAGTTCCCGTTCCCGTAGGAATACAGGGATAAAAAGTAGCCTCTGTCACCCGGGGATAGAGTAGCTTCCCAACGGTGAAAGAATTTTTGAAATCGGTCTAGTAGTTTTGGAGCTTATTCGTTACAAACAAACAAACAAACAAAAAAATATTTCCTCTTTATAATATTGGTATAGATATTATTACTAGCTTCTGCCAGCGGTTCGCCCGCGTGAAAGTCGAAAATTATCCCGAGTGAACATATTCCCGAGATAAAAAGTATCATATGTGCTATTCCTGACGATAAACTATCTCTGTGCCAAATTTTATCAAGATCCGTCCAGCCGTTTGAGCGTGAAGAAGTAACAACCATACAAACACACACAGACACAAACTTTCGCCTTTATAATATAAGTGTGATATATATATATTATATATCTTGGATCTTGTCATAATTTGTTTACTTAAAGGATACACAAGTACCTTTGTTTGGTACTGGAAGAATCCACTTCTATTGTTGCGTATGGTGTCGATATGGTTCATGGAGAGTGACAGTGATTGTTCGGACATGGCCGTGACATGACACATACTGGCCTAGGAACTGCTGAGTGTTTCCATTTAAGTCCAGTTTAGTACTTAGTACCATAGTGATAGTAATTGACTCTGTAACGAATTAAAACTGTGTAGAAGTTACAGGAGATATTTCTATAGTTTGCCCGTAGGTATCCCAAATTCTGCGCCGTCGACTATAATTCTGACACCTGTATGTCATTATGTAGGTCAAATCACGATCCTATAGACCTGGATCTGACATATATATACAATTGCGAAAAAAAGTTTCATTTGCGTATATATTTGTGAAAGGTACCTCCAGTAGGTACTTATCCGATTACGAATACTCTTTCAATTTTAGAAAGCTGGGTATCATATTTAAGTTACATTTCCAGGAAAGTACACGGTTCTTACGGCAAAAGCCACTGGAGCGAAGTCGCAGAAAAAGCCAGTTTTTGATAAGATGAACATAAGTTTATTTTGTATACAGAGTAGTTTCTCAGTATTGCCGCGAATATCTTTGTCTGAAAGTTAAAATCTATCCATTTGGAATGTGTTTGTTTTTCAATTGGATCAAAGGTAAAGAGGAAGTCGTTGTTTTTGTTCAATTAAAGTGGATGTTACTGCTTACGTAGATACTTCTAAGAAATACGAAGACTTTCAAAATTTATATAAACAAATATTTTAGACATTCAAAGCTTTTTATTGTTCTTCGAACACTAGTAATTGTATACAAAGTTTAAAATATGCAAGAGACTGTATTATAATATAATGTGTCCGGACTTGTAGTAATAAATATTTAAGACCGTAAAATATAATACTATCGATGAAAATATCCCACATAAGGGGTGCAATCACCACACCCTCAAAGATAGAGCAACTTTAGTACCTGAATTACTTATTACGATATCCATATAGTGTAACAACCGTAAATTTGGATCTGGGTCTACATATCCATCAATCACAAACGACCATTACACTACTCGCTGTCATTGTACCAATAAAACTAAAATCTAGCCTGATGGCAAGCCAACGACCACACAGTGGCAAGCCTACACTCCGAATTGTATACACAAACACGAATAGTGTACTCGAATGTACATAGGTACAGTCGCCAACATCATCATCATTCTCCTGCCTCACTATACAATGTGACATTCCATTAGCGATTGACGAAACGTACAAAATGTATGCGATTGACATGCACTACCGGAATATACGTGGCCAATCCCAAACATTTTGAACCTTTGACAGTAAAAACGTCATCACTGGTAGATTGTCACTTTGTGTATACCCTCTTATTCCAATTAAATTTGCGGTTGGGGGACCAAATTTTCTTTTCAATGCATCAGTTTTATCTGTCTTTTTAGCAGTCACTCACTTTTTAGCGGCATCATCTGTCATAAATCACTATTCGCTATTGCGTAGACGAAAACATGGCACTTCAAGTTTCAGAAAGAGACTGGCACGCAGGTATGAGTGACAGCATAGAAATGTATAAAAGTAAAAATATTCAGAAACTCGATTAACTTATTAGACACAGTTAAATAAAATATTCTGTAGCTTTGGATCATTTGGATGTTCATATTAACAGCCGAGTAAAATACTCGTATATTGTAAATTTGTAAACATACTAAATAACTCGTGGCTTAATAATAACAGCCGCACTGGTCGATCATCGAGGTAAAGCAACGCTTGACGAGTTCGGTCCGAGGATGGGTGACCATTTCAACGTACCGAGTTATCCTCCGTGTCTCGGAAAGCACGTTAAGCCGTTGGTCCCGGCTGTCATTTGAAGATCTTTGACAGTCGTTACGAGTAGTCAGAAGCTTGTGATCTGACACCAGTCTTGCCAAGGGGTACCATGTTACCCAGTTACTGGGTTGTGGAGGTCAGATAGGCAGTCGCTCCATGTAAAACACTGGTACTCAGCTGAATCCGGTTAGACTGGAAGCCGACCCCAATATAGTTGGGAAAAGGCTAGGCAGATTGATTGACTAAATAGTGAATCTATTGGCATGAACAAATGTTACGTCGACACGGCAGTCCATCAAATGTATTATTCAATCGTGAAACGACAATATTTTTAAAGACTGATGAATGGCACGTCGTGTGGTACTTGTATGTAGGTGACGTATTAATTGCATTAGTTAACACCTTCCAAGTGAAGTGCAATCTATAATCCTATTAAATTATTAATTTAATAGGATTTTAACACCTTCCAAGTGAAGTGCAATATACACATTAACACCACAAACACACACACACACTTGCACTTCACATAAATTTAATAGGTTTGTAGATTGCACTTCACTTGGAAGGTGTTAACTGTTGCAATATTATGTCAAGATGTAAGTAGTCCTTAGAGTCCAGACTCGAAGGCGGCAAGTCACCTGATCAAGTCAGCTAGAGGCGGTCCAGGCCAACAGAGAAGGTATATATGACTCCGACAGTGACATGTGACAGTGGTATCGCTCTGCTAAGAGTGTGCCGATAGAGAAGAAGAGGTACTCCATTTTTTTACTATTCTTATTTAGGCAGATTACTACGGCTAGTTGTGGTCAAAAGCTGTTATGGTTATCTACCCACAACAGCTATTACACCGCTAGGCAGTCATTCCATGTAAACAATGTTTTTGAGGTGCATTTGGTCAGACTGGTCGCCACTCCAATGTAGTTGAGAAAAAGCTAGAAGACTATCACAAGGTAAACCAACAACCTGGTGAAGGTTGCGACACTTCGCTAGATGCTAGAAGCGCGGCATCGATCGATGTAGCGATACTTGATCCCGAGGCTGAAATGATAATGTATGTCCAGCTATATTATTATGACGATGTCAAAAAAACAGTATAAGCTGGCCTCGTTTTCTATAGAAACCCCGTACTACGGTAGGCCAGCTATATGTCGAAGCGTTGGCGTACTACACCTATAAACATCGCTATAGCGCAGACTATTTTTAACTCACCCCACAAACACACATCAAAAACATGTAAATGACAAAATCACTCAGACAACCTGTCTTTGACCTGAACAAGAAATTATACCCTACCATAATCACTGATTACTACCACAGAATACCCATTTACACACTGAAAGTGTCACATAACTATATTGTAACGCCAGCTAAACAACGCATAGCACGCATAGCGTAGTTGGCGATAACCCTTCTAGTAAAAGTATGGACAATGGTGCATTGTTATAGAAATGTATGGAAGTTTTAATGTTGGCCTGAATCGAAATGATCGATGGAAATTAATGTTGGGTCAATGGCTGACTGGATATCGTTTCTCTATTATGATTTTAAAAATAGCTGAGGCTCTAGACAAGTGACATTCTATAGACGAAAGTGACGCGGTAGCGATTATAAAATACGCAACATTTTATGGGATTGCAAAGCGCTATCAAAATACCACGCCAATCCTTTACATTTTTCATTTCATAAATTACTATTTCTAATAGAATAAAACTTATCTAGAGCGTCTAGTATGTGCACTAAAGCACAGTGTGCATAATTTTAACGTCTTAGTATGGAAAAAAGGCCTATTCAAACGTAGCGAAAAGTAAGCATTGATTACTTGTCAAGATCATCATACTTGTGAAGTGAAGTGAGAACTTCTACTTCTTCATCGGTACACTCTTGACAGAGTGGTCCGTGCCGCCACGATTCGCCTTACGATGCGATCGCTGCTGCGCTGGCTGTGACTTGTGTGCACTCATGCAGTGGACCATCTACTGCAGACTTGATCTGGTCGGTCCATCGCATGGATGACCTGCCGCGCGCTCTCGTTCATACGACTTTACCCTGGACCACAAGCCGCTCAATAGAGTCGTTGCCTCACCGTGACACGTGACCAAAGAACTGAAGAATCCTAAATTGACTGAAGCCGATAGATGCTGCTTGATGCAGAGTTCTTGGAGAATAGATACGTTGGTGCGAAATTCAGTCCAGGATATTCCAAGCCTTTTCCTCCAGCATCACATTTCCAGAGATCTATTTTACTCTTTTCGGTTCTACTTTCTCACGTCTTTGCAATTTTGGTTCACCGTAATCGATTGTATAAGTTCACCGTAATAATTTCTTTGTTTAGACTCTTTGAGAGTCTAAACAAAGAAATTACATTCTATAAGGAATACTCGCATCGATTTTTAAAAAGACATGCATTTTAGAATGTAACTTTCTATACATAGGCCTTAAGGTCGGGTTACGATGATTTCTTGGAAGGATGACCTTCGCTAGACAGGTACTACTGGTGTCTTAGATTTTACCTTGGAAAAGGTCCAGTTCCGACCGCTCTGAAACCGTAACCTAAAACGTTATACGTGGGCTACCTAAAAGTAGTGAGTTAATATCGAATTTATTGTATCCTCAAGTTTCTATTTCTATTAGATTTCAAATTGTACTTCAGCAACGCAAAACCAGTCACATAATTCTTAAATGTATATCAAGTGTTGGTATATGTATGTCCATTAATATTCCGATAAATGGATCACAGTGCAAACCTACACACTGAACTTTTCATTCTTTCAAACGACATTCGAACTAATCATGTTATCACTGCCCACTAAAACGGGTGGAAAAGCTTGTGGCCAAAATATTATTCACCTAGGTTGATCTTCGTTGATTAATTATTTGTTTGGCGCCATCTAAAAATGCTGGACTAAAAGTATTTTATATTTTTTGCTTTAATTTTTTTTATTTCGTCGGTTCCATTTTTGTTAGGTTTATTAGTTTACTTAATTTCAACAGAATCGGTTCACAATTGAAAATTCAGTGGGATAATTATCTATATATTTTTCTATATTTTAGCGGTGGATTTTATTTTTGTTTAAACGGGACCAACCGTTTGAGGTACCATACTATCTCCAATAAAAAAGATTTTATGAAATCAGACTTCTGTGTTAAAGTTATGCGTGGTCATATTCAACCTCCTACTTTTTTTTTCGTCGGTTATAAATAACAGTCACACTAGTTATTTAAGATTAAGCTCGTGCCAGGGTCGGTCTGTGGATGGGTTAGATTCATTACACACCGAGGGTGCTCCGTGCCTAGAAAAGAACTTTAAACTGTTGGTTGCTACTGTCATTTGTGGATCTTTAACAGTCGATGATGGGTTGGCAGAGGTCAGAAAATCTGACAAGACTTGTCAAGGGGTACCGTATTTTCAGATAGGCAGTTCATCATCATCATCATTTCAGCCAAAAGACGTCCACTGCTGGACATAGGCCTCCCCCAAGCGTCGCCACACTGATTGGTCCTATGCGTCTCGCATCCAACAGACTGACAGATTGATACCTTCTAAAACGGGTCAGACTTCTGTAACACGCAAGTTCTAGAAAGGGATCCCGCTATACTTCCTGTCGATCTCCATCTATTCTTCCTTCTTCCTCCTCTCATGTTTGATATCTCCGTGTATGAACCGTGTACGAAGACGAACGTGTCCTGCTAATGACGTACAAAACGAATGCAGTTATTCATAATAGTCTTTGATAACGATAGCACGCAGCGTCCTAGCGCTGTATCACATTGGAAAATAATAAAGAACCTTTTTTTGATAAAACTTTTGAAAATTTACGATCGTCCCTATCGGAGCTTTAAAATGATGTGTGTTATTGTCGCATTTTATTTGTTTTCATATTGAGCATTTACTGTTTAGTTCGGCAATGAAAATTGTTAGCTGAATTAGTAAAAAAAATAATGGGTGATGAAGTACAACAGGAGACCTACTCAACTAGGCCATTTCATCATCGGACTACAAGAATTGATGCGCCAGTGGTACATGGTGAACAGTCGGTAATAGCTGTTACCTGAACCACCCTGCCGTTAGCTGACCCATTAAAAGTTAGATGATTTTGAACCTACTGCAATTAGTAGTAGATAAGCATAATTCGATACGCATGAGCTTATCGAACTAGAACGACTTGTTCAAAGTAGGAAAATATTATAGAATACAGTTATGCAAATTTGATCTTTAAGGTTCCCCTAGTCAACGGCACTAACTATTTTGTGCGCGGGGTTAAAATGCATGCTGTCTCATCCGACAACACATGCGAATGAGATTGATGTTTTGATGAGCAATAAGAAGCTAGTTCTCGTACGAATTAGCACTTTTACAAATTTTTAGCGAAATGGATTATGATTTAGGACGAAAACGAGCGCGCGAAATTTTATGAATAGACCTTTGGGAGTCTAGATATCATGAAAAAACTACTAAATGTATATTTTCCAAATAAAATTATTTGCATTGTTGAATTACTAATCTATCCCTGCATGGAGGCCGTTAATTTCCAATTGAGGCAATTTTCCTTCTTCTTATTGTATTTATTTCCGCCCAAAGATGCGTTAAAATTAGTGTTGATATATGGAACTTTCGACGCTCATAACTTTCAAATATTGTATTTTTTTACTTTTCTGTTTCCATACAGGGCTAGCTATTGATGAGACAAATTGATATCATTTTTATTTTGAACGTACACCGTCAAACAGTGGAGTAATCGCCAGACTACGTTAGTATGAAAGAATTTTCGACTAGTGTAACCTTAACACGTAACGTTAGAGTAGGTAAGCGTTTGAATACTTTTTTGTCACCATGATGGACTTGTTAATTTTAAAAATATTTGTTAAGTCGATTTGGTCTAGTGGTTGCATCAGTGAACATTTTTTTTTATCACGCTGGGAAAAAATGCATTACGCATACCCACCCATTGGGGGAATGGGGGGGCTATGTGGGACTCCCCGGGCTAGCCCGGTATACCCAGTAAAATAACCCAGCGGCACTCCCGCTTCGTCTGAATGGAGGAGGACTGGGAAACCGGCACAGCCACGTCCAGTCCTTCGCCGACGACCGCCCGCCTTTTAGGGCAGGCCCTTCTTGCCCCTCCCTCGGTGGAGGGGCCCGGGAACGACCGCGAATGCTCGGCCGTTCCCGCCCGACGGGGGTGGTGATTGTGCAATGCAGACGAAAGGCGCCCCCGCGCCTGTCGCCCGCTAATCACCACCAGGAGGTTGGAGGAGACGATCGTACAACCGCCTTCTCCCACCCCTTCTTCACCTGCGGAGCGGCGGCGCGAGAGCGCACCTCCTTTTGCGATATCACGACCTCGCAAAAGGAGGCAACCGCCGCCCAGGCCTCCTCACTCCCCAGCATGGAGTTGACCACGCCGGGAAGTGAGAGGTCCTGCCCAATCACACTAATTATGACACTAATTAGGACACGGCGCTGCTCTGCCCAGGCTGGGCACACCTCGAGGGTGTGCTGCACCGTGTCCTCCGCAGCGTCACAGTCGTGGCACCCCGGTATTTTTTGAATTAATAATACTATTTATTTCTATTTTTTTTAAGAATATTCCATTGTATATAGTAATAGTTGCCGTTTTCCCTCTTAAAAACAAACCAATTGGGTAGCATCATCTTCCTGCCCTTTTCCCATGTTACTTGGGGTCAGCGCAACAGGTTTTTCCTTACATACCGTCTTTGCCTCCGTCATGTTATCACTGACTGCTTTTCTTTCACTCCTCACAAAGTCCATCCATCATTTCTTTGGTCGTCTCCTTCTCCATGCATCCACATTTATATTAATAACTTTTTTAGTAACATGCGGTTTATCGTAGGAGTTGAAAGTTGAAGGAAACCGTTTGTCAGGACAAACGGTTTCCTTCAACTTTCAACTATCTCTAATGTAATCATTTCTATCCTTATCCATTCTCATTACTCCGCACATCTATGTCAACATTCTCATCTCTGCTACATGCAATCTTTTCATTCATCTTCATGCATCCATTTTTTTACTGTCCATCATTCTGATGCATATAGTACGACAACTCTAATAACTTGTAAATTTCCCCCTTTAACTTAGCATCCGTGGGTCGAAAGTTGTCCCAGTGACCAGTGAATTTGCGACAAAATTCATCTATCCTAAATTGATCCGGTTATGTCTCGGTCTACCTTGCCATCCCTTGGAGGTACCGGTAGGTACCGTAAATCGGAGCAGATCGGTATGGATGTTCCAGCAAAAGCAAATGAAGGGCAATGGACGATTAAGTAGTTTCAATTCGCACGTTAACATTGTTTGTTTGGATGGTATGGTAAGTACCCAGGAATTTTCTCAGCCCAAAAAAAAAAACATTTTTAATATGTCCATAAATCTGAATACCTGCGTGTCTGTTACGAGTACTACGCAGTACGCACCTGACCTTTCCGAAGGACAAGCAATAAGTTTACTAATTAATTCAAGAATTCCATAAATACCTAATTTAGGTATCAAGTGCCTCTTCATACATTTACACGAAGAGTGAATTTGACGCCTTACTCGATGGCGCTACTCGTACAATATTAGACACTTATTTAGTTCAAGTACTAGTTAAGAACCGAGTTCGTATGTAAGTTGAAGAGTTCAGACCAACTCTTTTGAAGTTATAAGTGCAAAATCCTCTTTTATGTTAGCACTCGTAGTTGGTAACGATCTTGATACGCGTTGGGTTACAGGGTATAAAATCTTTTGGTAACAAGCAGACTAAGGATAAGTGTTCCAAAGTTTTGTGTGATCGTGTGTCAATTGTTTTTGAGTGGGCGCTGTGTATGGGTGATTCAAGTGTTTTCTAAGATGTTATGGTGTATCGAACTGACTCTTACTTGATGAAACTGGCCGTGGTAAGGGACATTCAACACAAAAGGGTTTGGAAAAAAGAGCCCTTTGAGAAAATACAAGTAGATGCTAAGTTTATATTAACGATGGATGGACTGTATGGATGGATATACGGGTAGGGGATGACTACTGAGATGATGAACAAAAATGAAATGAATGAAGAAGAAAACATGTAACGCCAACTCCAAATTAATTTAAGGTTATGCTAGCAGGCCGCCACTCTGTGGGAGAAGAATGGGCCGTAATACACCACGCGGGCCCGGTGCGGGTTGGTGGATGTCATATGTCTTCAATTTTTTGGTTCTAAGACATCCAGTGTCCGGTTTCCTCACGATGTTTTACCGTTTTGAGAGCTGTGGTGATGAAATAATTTACACAAAGTAAAGCGCTTGCCTCAGTTCGAACACACGACCTAAAACTTCTAAGTCGCGGCCGTTACCACTGGGCACCCATCTCATTTCTTGGTATTATCGTTCTTCAAAGAACAAACTGGTAATATTTCAGACAGAAAATTCCTATGTGAGGGTTCACATCCATTTCAAAGAATTAGAATAATTGACGAGACCAATTTCACAGACGCTTCTATTCCTTAACAATGAAGATTGACATCTCAAAAAAGATGGCCGTCGCGACGCGCGTGATATACTAGGACACAGATATTCCATTTAATCTTCAAGTCTAGAATACAACGGTATCAGAATAGCTTGTCACCAATGCCCTTTTTCACTTTCACTAAGCGTCAACTAAATGTAGGTGATGTGCAAAGAGTATCAAAGTAGTTAATAAGTAACTAACACTAGACTTTGTTTCCTGATAGCTACACCCTTGGGGTCTTTAAGTCAAGAGTGAATAGGTTACTTCTAGGCAAGCGTGCTACACCGTCGACCACATCATCGCTTAACATCAGGCGAGCCTATCGATAAATAAATAAAATAAAAATGTAAATACTTTGGTACTCTTAGCACATCACCTCACATCACGCAAAGAAGAAGCGAAAATCTGAAATTGTACAAAGAATACTGACCGCTATGTCCACAACGTAGTACATACATTTCTACAGACAAAAAATACAGGTGTTTTATTAATGCGTCAAATATTATAAGCCTTAACTATAAGCGCAAAAAAAGAGTTCGCCAACCTCAAACCGAGCTAAACGACTTTATTCTCCAATGCGAAATGCTTAGTCAACCCTATCATCATCATCATCATCATCATTTCAGCCAAAAGACAGTCCGTCCACTGCTGGACATAGGCTTTCTTACCCAAGCGTCGCCACACTGATCGGTCCTATGCGTTTCGCATCCACCAAACACCCGCAGCCTTGACCAGGACGTCGCTCAGCCTGGGTGGGTCTTCCAACGCTGCGTCTTCCGGTACGCGGTCGCCACTCTAGAACTTTTCGGCCCCAACGGCCATCCGTTCTGCGAGCAAAGTGCCCTGCCCACTGCCACTTAAGTTTGGCAATTCTCCAGGCTATGTCGGTAACTTTGGTTCTCTTGTGGTTGTCTTCATTTCTGATTCGATCACGCAAGGAAACGCCAAGCATAGCCCTCTCCATTGCCATTTGGATGACTTTAAGCCTTCTGATGAGGCCCATTGTGAGCGACCTCTCAGGTTCTAAAGTGACAAATACCGAACTTGACTTGAAACCACAGATAAGTGTCAAAAATTTTGAAGTTGCCTACTAAGTAACGAAAGCTAGTGGTTACTTATGAAAATGCTTGTGTAGTATTTAACTATTTAGTGGAAAAGAACATTGGTTTATTGTTTTAACTAGTTCCTTACAGCGGCGTCACCCACGTGTAATTTTGAAAATTATCCTAAGATAACGTACACTTGGGATAAAAAATCTTCTCTTTTTTCATCCTTCTACTTCCTTGTTTTTACGTCCTTCTGACGTCTCCTGGTTCAAATTACCTCTGTGCCAAAATTCTTCAGATTCAGGTTTAGGTGTCAAATCATAACAAAGAAACGTGTCCGTCAGTCACGTTTGCATTCATAATATTATTTTACACATATTTAATGGATTAGAGACATCAAATGATGATTAATTAGTTAATTGTCAATTGTTTTATTCCGAACGTTATTGGCATAGCCTCTGTATCAATCGGTCAGTCACCTTTCGCCATATGGATACACGATAACTTCTGGCATCATGCTCGTAGTAAACAAATCGTTAAAAAATACAATGTTCATGTTTGATTGAAAACAGCAAAACAGTTGTTTATGTTTTCCGGCGTAGTAAAAGTGAAAATGTGTTTTGTATTGAGAGATAAATTATTGGACGTGGACCAAAACGCAGTGTTGCTATACCGGACTTTGGAAATTGTATTTATTTATGAGTGCAATGTTCATGCTCATTATGACTCAGATACAGAGTCGACTGCCTCATTCAGCTTGCAAGCGTCCAAGTTCGGCATTGAGCGACATGGAGTCATTATTATGTCGCTCGATGCCGAACTTGGCCTACTTCGGTTGCGAGTCGTCAGGCGACTAGGCGATTTCACTGGGTCGTTGAATGACTTCGGCTACGACAGCTACCGTGTGAACTTTTACTGTTTTTACTCTTGACGCATACACACTTGCGACTTCAGAGGATTTGACAATCGAAGAACTGTATTTTCTATCTAAATACATCTCTTAAGCTTCTTACGGTTTGCTTAACTTGTACAAAATCAAAAGATGACAATCTTATTAAAGACTTGTGAAAGGTTGGATGGATGTGTGTGTGGATATATGTTTGTTACTAATCAAGCTAGAACGGCGAAACGCATCTGAATGAAATTTGGCTCAGTCATAGATTATAGTCTAGAATAGCACAAAGGCTACTTTTTATCCCGGTATAATGTTCCCTTGGGATAAGAAAACACTTTACTCGCGGGCGAAGCCGCTGGCAGAAGCTAGTTTTTTTAAATAAATTAACGTTTGAGAAAGTCACCAATCAGAAATTCGCGCTGCAAGTCATCTGATAAGACTGCATGACAACGAAAAACATAACAAAAGGGCGCGACTGTTCTACGAAATCATTTACTATATTAAGTTTAATTAAACCGTAATAGCCCTAACAAATTCACTTAGGCAAAGTACACAAGTTTAAATGTGCGGAGTTCGTAAGTCTTCACTCTGCGCAAAAGTTTCTGATGACAACAATAAGCAGTTATCATGCATTTTTAAAATCTATTTAAGTTGGCTCAGATTGCTTGCTCAGCTTGGCGGGTAAAATATTGGATTTCAAGACAGATTTTATTATTGGGATGGGATAGTTTCACTAGTTTAAAGGAGATGTATCATTTTCAGCCATGAGATGTACATTTAATTTTGTACATGAGGTTACTTCTAGGCAAGCGTGCTCCACCTTCGACCATATCATCAATTAACATCAGGCGAGATAGTGGTCAAACGCGAGCCGATATAACGAATAAAAAAAAACCCACGAATTGAGGAAATATATTCTTTGTTGAATTTAAGCCTTCTTGCATACAAAAAGTAATAGTTTTTCAATTATTGCCATAATCTATTCAATATGGCGTCTCTCACAGTTTGGCTTTTGATTTCGTTCTGAAATCATGTCACATCAAAGCATAAATAACGTAGACGTTAGATATGAAAGGTAAGTGTTCTTGTATTAGTGATAATTATTATTATTCTCATTAACATCTTTTACGACTACTATAAAAGCAAGTGGGACGATTTTATAGTTAAAAATATGTATTTTACTCTTCTGAAGTGTACGTGTACATAACTGTCACGATAAACGTCAAACATTTTTTTTTTAATTTTAATAAGTATGTAAAATACATTTGCAGGAAAAAAAATTACTTAATTCTATTTAGGGGTTAGTTTCCCAGCTTTCCTATAAGGTAGAGGTTATGGCCGGAGACCCATACAAAAATGAAACATCTACTAATTTTGTTCCTTTTTATAAATGCTTCCTTCCAATAACTTTAACCACTGACTTTTACACACACGCAAGGAAACTACGTAGCACGCAAAACAACTCCCAACCATACTGCCAAAAGTTTAAAATGCTTTGATTATATATATATATCAATCAGTTGCAATATAAAATATGATCATTTACTTATGTTTTAAATAATCATTGGGTACCCTGTACCTTGGTACCTGTGACAAGGATCGCCATATAATTTTATAGCACATTGCTAAAATTAGCTACGCATAAACGAACTGATTGTGTGCCCATCAGTGAGGGTTCGTCCTCATTAAGGGAAGGCCATGTCACGTTTCTATTTTATGATAAAGGGGCAAAATATACCGTGTTTCCTTTTCCGGTTACTTTCCTGACTAAATTTAAAAATATAAAGATGAAGGAAGAAGCGTAAGTTAAATGTTTCGTATTTGTTTTTTTAATCCAGTGTTTTTATCAAGTTAAATATAAGCCAGTTAGAACTTGAATAAGTGTAGCCATCCATAGATTATGATTTGGGGTCTGCGGAGCAGGGTGCGGAATCCCGAAAACCTTCATTGAAAATAGAGGATCATCCGACCAGACGGGTGTTGTGTCTGGTCCGGGCAACGGTTATTGTCGGACTGTTGTATGTGTTCAAATCGCGCCGAAAACTATGCTTGCGCGATACAGGATTTGTGTGACGTCATGTCATTAGTTCTTGGGTGGCGCGACAATGCGACGCGATAATGTGACATGGCTCCGGCGGAATGTGTAAAAGCAGCGCACTCATCTGTCGTAATTAATGAAACAATAGAAAAATAATAGACAGACGCCTGATTCAGGTGTCGCGACAGTTAAGGGGTGGCAACCGGATTGTACCCACCTCCAAAAACTTCATGCTGACTATTTTCAAGATTACAGGAAGAAGTCAAATAGTTTTACAAAAACCTAGAGCTCTACCAATTAAGGTAATTAAACCTACCTAACTAATTCATTCTAAAATCACCTCCATTGATTCAACGCTCATTAATAGACCAAAAACCCAGTTCGATGAATGGCATCGCATTTTGCATTAAATGCCTTTCAAGTCTCTACAGAGGTCCATTTTGGAGCAAACATTACATCCCAGGTATTAATAGATTGAAGGTTCCAGAACATAAACGTGCCAGCAATTAGCTTAATGAAATCAACGCCACGTCGCTTTGAAAGAATGGACCAATTACTTATTCTATGAGCTTTTTATGATGAATTATGTGACAATTTATCGTCCGTCTCTCGTTTTATGGAGATTTGACACAGTACAGAAATGGTTTTATGCATAGATTGATAGACATGAACTTGACTTAATAAAGAATATAAAATCACGCCTACATTCACCAAAGTCTAAGGCAGAGTTGCATTTTTTTTTTGTTGTCGTGGGGGGGGACCATTAAAAGGCGCCTGGACATTTAGGAAAAAAGACCAGGGTGTGTGGGATTTTAATCTCACTAAACCACTCATCCGTAATCACCATCAGCACAAAGCAGGAGCCGGTACCTCTTAAAATACCCCGTGACCACCACCACGTGACATGTACCACTGGCAGAGTGGATCTCCAAACAGCCGACCTTCTCCAGTAATAACACACATTTAAATTAAAACTCTCAACAAACAACGAAAAACAAACAGTAAATTCTTGGAAATAATGTCTAATCAAGTAACAAATCAAATAGATCCGTCCTCAAAATGATGAAGGACATGCGGGTTACCTCACTATGTTTGTGAGGAAAACCCCGCATATCCTTGACCCATAAAAATCGAAGACATGATATGTGACATTTACCAACCCGCACTGGGCCCGATTGCGGCATACTGCCACACATAATGAGGAGGCCTGCGTCCCAGTAGTGGGAACATTGACTGATTATACTAATTATACAATGGCTATCAATTCATATCAAGTTTCAGCACTAAACTTAAAAAAATCTCTCTCGTAACCACAAAAAGTTATGTTGAAAACGTGTGGAGCGGTAATTAATACCTGGTCACTGATTGTGTCTTGTTATAATATATATAGTTTGGACGAAGCTTTATTGATACAATTATTTGCTTGTTTTAATAATCATTTTCTTTCACTCACAAAGCGTGTTAGCTCATCGAGTGCACAGCGGAAGAGAGCTTTTGACAGCTCTTTACAACAGATCATAAATCTCATAGTTTTTTTTTTATAATTTGTTTTCATGTCCATAGATACAAGTGTTTCAGTCGGACATATAGATGGGTTTTAACATTCATTAGCAGTAGAATGTGGATGTAACAGATTCTAATGTTTTTTGGAGTATTTGGCAGCAAATTGTACCGAGTCAGCCTTCCCAGTAAGCTTTGCAGAGGTAGTCAATACTACAATAAAATTCTTCGCTCTACTATCCCGAGATCGCTTCTGTCAATGATTTTACATATTTTCCAGTAGCGAAGACAGCTTAGACACAAAACTACAGCAATTTTATATCGCAATATCCACTAGGAATAATAATAACAGCCGCTGAACTTCCGTCGAAAAATTGCCGCCGAAAACTCGGTGACCAATAAAAATAGTACTGACTTTGTGTTGCCATTAACAAGTCAAACTTGAAGCTATTATTCCGCCAAGTAGCATTGCAGTATTATTATTTTGGGTAAGTTTTATTGAGTAAATAAATATACCAGTGAAAATGCAGGTACATAAAACTTTTCAACTTTATCTGTTGGTTTGGCAGCAAATGCGCCACTTCTTTGAGGCAATATCACTGAATTTGTGTGGTAGAATACATAATGAACCTCCTTATCGGGTCATACTCTGCTATTTTTTATGATTTGCCAGATGCCAACCATGCTACGACAACGTCGCTAGATAATATCGGATTTGTGGCAGAAAAGCGATCGGTACTGCCATTAGCGAAAAAGCTTTAGCCGAAGTGATTTTCGAAAGACGACAACTATTTTTATAAACATTTTTTATCAATGGAGGATAATTTTATTTGAATGAAATATCAATTGCACTTCAAAATCTTAATGTCGCATTTCAATTATAATAGAGAAATTGTTAAAATTGACATTTATTGTGTCAACAATTGGCTATTCTGACACAATTGAATTAGCAGACTTGGACCTCATTTTAGCTGCTGACACTTGAAAAATTTTCGTCCACACTCTCTTTTGTCGCTCACTTAATTGAAGATTAATATTTAATTACACGTTCTAATTAAACATTCTTCTTTACACTGCGACATAAACATGAAAGTAATTAGCTAAACGAAATCACGCATTTAATTCACAAAGCCTAGTTCGTGACAAACTAGGATGTCTTTTCACACCTTTTTAATTATTTAGTGACGTGAACTTATGTTTTGCCAGTACTTAGTTTATGCAACAATAGTTCGTTGTTCATAGAGCACGGAACGCTAGGAGCTACTAGAGTAATACTATAGTGGCAGCGATAATATGCTGGACACAAATTTCAGCTGTGATATCCATAGGCTATGTTTTCTGATTTACAGCATCTTTTCTGGACAAGCGTGATCCATCGTTGATCACATTGTCAGGGAAAATAGTGGCCAAACATAAAAAAGGCAGAATTATCATAATTATTTCAGCCGAAAGCTGGACAAGGGCCTTCCGCAAGCGTTGACACAAAGAGCGGTCCTGTGTATCCAGCGCACTTCTGGGGCTATGTTCTATGTTATTAGGTCTGGTTTCCGCACTTAGTCCTTCAAGTGGACCATTGTGCGTGGACTTCTGCGGCTTTTATCACGTAGGTAGACATAAAAAAGGCAGAATTATCATAATTATTTCAGCCGAAAGCTGGACAAGGGCCTTCCGCAAGCGTTGCCACAAAGAGCGGTCCTGTGTATCCAGCGCACTTCTGCGGCTTTTACCTCGTAGGTAGACATAAAAAAGGCAGAATTATCATAATTATTTCAGCCGAAAGCTGGACAAGGGCCTTCCGCAAGCGTTGCCACAAAGAGCGGTCCTGTGTATCCAGCGCACTTCTGCGGCTTTTACCTCGTAGGTAGACATAAAAAAGGCAGAATTATCATAATTATTTCAGCCGAAAGCTGGACAAGGGCCTTCCGCAAGCGTTGCCACAAAGAGCGGTCCTGTGTATCCAGCGCACTTCTGCGGCTTTTACCACGTAGGTAGACTTCCGAATTGTCATCGGGCCGTTGATTTCTACAAGTTACTGGTGGCACGCTTGGTTTTTATGGCAAGTTTTGATAATGTCGTCTCTAGCAGTGGCTGTAGAGGCATCTCTGTGATCTGTGTTCGTTGTTTATGAATTCTATATGTGTGAATAATGAACTAGTTGATTGCCGCTTCTTTTGGGATTTTGGCCTATTTTTAAGCTGTGGTTTTTTCCTACTCTGTCGAACAGAATAAAGTTGTTTACATTAGCAGGCTCTAACGTGTTGGCTGTTTATTATTTCAGCGGTACTTTACTTCATAATAAATGCCCAGTGGGTACGTTAGTTGTAAATTAGATGATGAAAGGTTGTATGATTAATTATAAACGCCCTGTATTCACGCCTTATGCGGATGAGATTCGATATCTGGAAAATAACTTTGCTTCGTGTCGATATACTAAAGTCTACAACTCAGTTAGACCAGTATGCAGCCACCTGAGGTCGGTTACGCACTACACATCCGTGTCCATGTTCTGTGTCTGATTTGAGTTCCGAGTTCAAAATGTTCTGAATTATGACAGATTATGACGTATAGAGTTCGGATGTAGTGCGTAAGCTTCTCTACAAGAAGTACTACGGCTACTTCGGAAACTTTTTTAAAAAAAAATTACGGACCCGGATTGGATGTAATGCGTAACCGCCCTGAAGCTCTACAGATAGTGTCAGTCTATCAACGATGGCAATTGTTGAAATGCCAAAATGTAAGGGATTTATCACGAAACATTCCGATAGTGCTTGGCAATCCCATAATTTCTTGTCATTTTTCCTTTGCAACGATTCCATTGATAGAATGTCACTTGTATAGAGCGTTTGCGGTGAACGTTCACCTAGACGCACAGCAGGAGCCGCACGCGCCGCAGTCATCGCTTTTCCTCAAGACCCCGTGCAATCCTACCCGAACGCGCCAAACGCATCGTATTCACTTCTGTACATATTATAATATCAGTATTTTCTATACGGATACGCATGACGTCTCCGCGCCGCCCGCACCGCACTCGCCGCAAACATCGAATGCGTCGAATCTGATGACGTCATCCGCACGCGCTGGTGGAGTTCGTATACCTACAGCATTTTGCTGAAATGCGGCTCGTGCGGCGCGGATAGGTACGCGAGGCTATGCAGCCTCTCTTTATATGCAATCGTATGCACGCTTTCATATAAAGATTTATAAAATGCGATGACTGCGATACATGCGGTGCTGATCCTGCCTGGTGCGTCTAGGTATGCGTTCACCTTTGAACAGCTTTATCATTTGCAAGTCAGGCCCTAGACAAGTCACATTCTATCGTCGAAAGCGTGGTGATAGCGATTGTCAAAAAGGCAAGATTGTATGGCTTTGACAGGCGATATCGAAAAATCACGTGATCAATACCTTACATTTTGACATTTCGACTATCGCCTTTGCTGACATCGAATGCCACTTGTCTAGAGCCTCTGGAGTGTGCAGATGGTTAGGCAAGAGGGTAGTGCATGTCAAGATTAATAATAGGGTAGTTGAAAAAAAATATCCATTTAGTCCGCCAGTTAGATAACCTAAAAATATTGGACACTTATTTTTCATTTGCCACGTGCACAAAACATTACGACGAGACAGTGCGTTGAAATATAGTGTGACGTCACGGTGTGCTACACTGTATACTGACAAAGTGACGTCACATGCCCCTACTCCTGAACTTTGCTGCGCTTTATCTTTGTCAATTGTTATTTATTTGATAGAGCAAAAAAGTCGTGTCCAATATTATTTGATAATCTCACTGACGGACTAAATATAATTTTATTTTTCTTCCCATTGAACATCCCTATTTTACTATATTGTGGTATTTATCACAATAGAAACTTCTAAGATGTGGTTACGAACACACATAGTTAAACCTCAGAGAGACAAACACCGAACCCTCGAAACTATCAGTAGACTTAACAAATATTGGTTCCGTGCGGAAATTACCCTCGAACCCGTAGATGTATGCACAGGAACTAATAGCTAACAGGGTGTTCTACGTAAAGGACAAATGCTAAGTAGCAAATCTTCAAGGCTCTTGCAGATAACTGCGCGGCGACAATGCGATAACACGTCATCATAAAAATGGTTCTAAAATAGGTCTCCTTAAAAAATCGTTTCTATGAAAACGCGTCGTCAGATCGTTGTCGCATTGTTGCGTCGTTTCTTTCTACGGGTGCATTTACCCGCACCGCTACATCAATTACATTTTCGTAAAAAACCCGACTGCAAAGATGTAAACAAGAAGAAAATCATATTCGCGAGCTGGCTGACCAAACTATAAATATACTCCGACTGCATAGCATGACTTTCTTCTTGTTTAAATCTTTGCAGTCGGGTTTTTTGATTTTATAAACTTTTTAGTTATATCTACATTTTTTTTCGAATGGCTTTTAAACACATAATTGGTATATATTTTTGTAATCAACCCTAAAAAACTCTACTTTTTCATACCCCACTGGATGAGATCCGAAGAAAAACAAATTGCAACACCTATAATATGGCGCTCAAAACCGGCAATGCTTTTTTTTTTACTTATCTCAGAACACTTGGGTGACCAAGATCTATCTAAAGATGTCTTAATTATAAAAATCCGTCAAGTGGTTTTAAAGACACGAGGTATTAAAGAATATTACTCTTTAATACCTCGTACTCTTACTCGCTAAAATGTTTACTAACACTACATCAAACCACAATATTGTTGTGTTCGTATTTTCTTTTTGAACATTCAATTTTGAGCTACAGACTTTTAAAAGCTATTAATATTATACAACCTGTAATTAAAATTGTTAAAACAATATTTTTTTTTTTCATCTAACTGCTAGAGGGTGGAGACCTGGTGACCTGAAACACAAGCCCTTAAAGCCTAGCTTAGGCACCAGTCTACCAGAGTAAACTTAACTATTTCATGTACCTTATTGTAACAATGTCTGTAATGTTTATTGTGGTGTGAAAATAAAAAAATAAAAAAATAAAAAAAACTATTAGAAATTGATGTACATTTATATTTGGCACAACGTAAAAAAATGTTAAAAGCTCTTTAGATGAATTGTTTTGAGTTCGAGTCTTTGAATATGCTTTGAGTAGGTACTGTTTTTTGCCGACGTAGCTGTCAAATAAACTTTTAATAGTTTTGTTTTAATTAATACTTAAAAAAAACTTTTCTAACTATTTAATATGAGCAAATTTAGATACTCGAAAAAACCAGATGACGCGCACTGAAAACAAAAGTGGAACCAAAACCACAAAAGCAAATACAAATTCTAATGCGAAAATTCAGTGTTGTGTGTTTTTATTGAAATTTGTCTTCTTTTAATTGGGAAAACTATCTGTAGGTGTATAATTGTTTCGCACTAATTGACTTAACTTACAAATGGTCAAATGACGTATTTATATTACATACATACATACAAGATACGGGCGAAAAACATAACCCTTTCCTAACAGCCGGGTAAAAAGACAAAGTTTCATAGCTTCCATAAAAAATACAGTAGAGCGCACGACAGTGGTTTCAAAACTAGCACTAGCTGGCTTCTCATTCTACTGGAGCTATACTACACTAGGCCAGTTCATTACCCACCGACGATCTGTCGCATGTATGAGACAATAGTTGAATGAACGGTACTTTAGCAATGAGTCAGACGTATATTCTTGTCGCATCTGATTACAGGATAATCCTTGCGACGTGACTCTATATGGAAAAACATACAATAAAATCGCCCAAAAGTTGAGTACGGGCCCCAGCCTAAAACAGTCGCTAATGTTTTCATTACAATACACCCAGTGCACCTATATTAGTACTAATGTACTCATTTACCTACAGCATTAATTAATTTTATTCTGATTTAGATTAATAACAATGATTGTGATTCGTATGCTTTGTATTATGTGAAACAGTTATTGTTTAATTATGCTGGAATTTAATTAAAATTTATTTTTGGAAGCGGTAATGTTTGTATCGGGTTCATGAAATTGGATATTTTTAATGCAAACTGTTCCCTTTATAGTGTTCAGTAAAGTACAGTGTCAAATTAGCTAGATAAACCTTGCAGATGTGATGCATATTGATATCAAATAACGGTACAACAATGAAACAGACATTTTCTAAACTTACTTTTTATCGTATTGACTTTAGTAAAACTAGACACCAATCTTGTCAGGGGTATCGTGTCCCGCAGGAGATGCCCTGGTCGTCGAGACTCGCAAGCAGATTCCCGGCCACCGTAGGCGCGGGCTTGTGGACGGCGAGTAATAGGGAGCTAGCCGTCCGATAAGGACCTTAGCCCGAGTCGAGGGCGCGTAGCGCGTCTCTAAGAAATGTCAGCATAAACTGACGCGGTCTGCTAGGGCAAATACCAGACGGATCCTGGATAAATTTGAAAGAGAGTTACCGCGGCCCTGGCACAAGCAACTGAAGGAACACGGGTGGGTTTTAGTCAGTCAAAGTCTGACACGCCCTCCCGCTTCACCCAGAGCGGGAGAACTCATTGGTTGTGTTCAAAAAAAAATATTGTGTAGTTGGAAAACGGTTCGACATATTTATTGACTTTAGATATATACCTGCCCATTACATCTGCGGCGATTTTCATACTAATTTAAATTAACCCCATATTTATCACTAAAATACACTTAAAAGAGCAAAACCTTTGCGCTTCCCTATAGCCAATACTACGCCAATTAGACCCGTTATTGCTTACGCAATAACGGGTCTAATTGGCGTAGTATTGGCTAAATAATAACAGCCGCACGGGTCGATCTTCAAGGTTAAGCAACGCTTGACGAGGTCGGTCCGTGGATGGGTGACCATTTCAACATACCGAGTTTCCTCCGTGCCTCGGCAAGCACGTTAAGCCGTTGGTCCAGAATGTCATTTGAAGATCTTTGACAGTCGTTACGATTAGTCAGAAGCTTGAGATCTGACACCAGTCTTGCCAAGAGGTACAACCCATTTACTGGGTTGTGGAGGTCAGATAGGCAGTCGCTCCATGTAAAACACTGGTACTCAGCTAAATCCGGTAAGACTGGAAGCCGAGTCCAACAATAATTGGGATAAAGGCTAGGCAAATGATGATTGCGTAACACGTAAACATGTGTTTTGGGCTTCTTGTTTAGACAGTGACACGGTTGATACTAATTCTCTTTGCGAATACTGCAACGAGTATATACAGGGTGGAATACATTGACGCAAAATCTACAACATTATTTTTTGTGGCACAAATTAGTAAAAGCTGACGAAAAATGCATTCCCGGGCTTTGAACGTAGAGCCTAGGAATTTAATCACTTGGTAGAAAATGCCCAAAGCATTAAGTCCGCCTCTGTGCGCTTGTGTGCATAAAGTATTAAATAAATAAATATATAACGTTAGTATATTTAATTTTGTTACGTTAATAAACAAACTTAGTATGTCATAATGTAAATTATACCTATAGAACTTAAACCAATCGCTTTTACGGGATATTATCTCAAACTATCACTAAGCAACTAACTTCGCCACGTATCCGACTTAACTTAACAATTGTGATTATTATGATTAGATTTGCCGTTGATACACTGTATCCGTGTTGGGTTAATATAACATCATGAGCCTTGAAAGTTTAGGGTAGTGTTGTAGTTATGTATAGGTATTGGTATACTAAATACCGTAATAAGTTTTATTTTTATCATGTTATTAAACTCTCTACTGATTTTATGTTTCTGACGTTATTTTGCCTCTGAAAAAGGATTCGTCCGAAACACCACTCAAATATATTAATAATAGCGGACGCCTTGCTGTTTCACCCGCGTAGTTCCCGTTTCCGTGGGAATACAGGAAAAAAGTAGCCTATGTCAACCAGGGATAGTGCAGCACCCTACGGTGAAAATTGAAATCGGTCCAATAGTTTTTAATTTTATTCGCTGCATACAAAAATACAAATCTTTCATCTTTATAATATCATTAGTATAAAAGTATAGATAGGGAAATTCCTGTTTTGACCGGATCGGACGAAACTCAGTGGCCGAAACGCCTACTAAGCCCCTGGGACATCTATCCTAGTTTTACCCTATATGTTCGTTCTTTGTGGTATTCTTTATGTTTGTAGGCAGCAGTTTAGCTACCCAGTCAATCTGTGTAGTCTTTTCCTAGTTATTTTGGATAGATTGCCAGACTCACAAGATGCAGTAGAATACCAGCGTTTTACAAGAAGCCTATCGGACTTCCGCAACCATTATCTGAGTAGCATGATTGTCAGACTTTCAATAAAGACTGATGACGACAAACCAAAGATTTTGAGAATGTTATATGTAGTTTATTTGTACGAGAAATTAATAATTTATTATATTAACATTTTTTTTTTATTATCGGTAGGCTCCCGTTTGACCACTATCTCATCTGATGGTAAGAGATGATGTGGTCTACGATGAAGCACGCTTGCTTAGAAGTAACTTATTAACTCTTGACTTAAAGACCCCAAGGTTGTAGCTATCAGGGAACAAAGACTTCGGCAGGGAACTCCTTAATCTTAATCAATCTATTTAGATTCGATACCAGATTTAATTCCGATATCTCGTTTACAGCTCTGTTTAAAATTGTGACATCATGCCTTTTTTTTTCTCAAAAGGTTATCTTTTTCTAATGAATGAAATACCTGGTTCAATGTCAGTGAACCATGTATTTCTTTCATTAGAAAAAGATAATCTTTTGAGAAAAGGTATGATGTCACACTTCGCTACTAAATATCGCATTTATCGGCATCAAAATGGCTATTTCTCGCCAAAAAAGTAACCATATCCATTGCCGTTTCAAGTACTATTCCCTTCGTTTAAGGCCTTTTTATGTCCTTTCTAACCACGTCACGTCTGTTTAATGGTGATCCAAATGCATTTGTTTTGACATCTTAGACCATTAAATGACGAGGATTATTATTATAGTAGGAGTGAAGGTGTGATTCCGTATCTTACTTCAGGCGACGAGGTGTCGCTATAGCTTGGCAAATTCATAAGTGACACCATAGAATAATTAATAGGTGACACTCCCATGGTCCGCGGGAGCGGACGGTCCAGAATAACTATGACCATATCACGAGTGATATTATCACAGCCCACCGCTTTGGATTTGAGGGAAAGTATGATTTTGCTGATCTCACCCGGCTCAAATCGGACGAAACGAAAAGGATTTATGAGAGGACGCGTTAGACCAGAGATAAGATACAGAGTTTGTTGCTTGGTTAGACGATCCATGGTAGGCACAGTGGAGAAATGACGGTTGAGATCGTCTAAGTCAATAGAATTTGGAAGGTCTAAATGTCGCGGTTTGCCGATACCAAGTGTTCCAAGGAACATCCAAATATCAGCAGAAGAACAAGAAGAAATATTTTCTAGAATGTGGCGGCGTTTAGCATTGCGTATCATCTGGTTACATCTATTCCTTGAAGTCTTATCCAATTCTCATCAGTACGATCCCTTTTGTATTTTCGGAACGCGCGGTCCCTGCGTCGCATGGCTAATATATACATTAACCACATAATAGATATACATGTACCATAACTAAAAAGTGAAAATATATTTTTTTTTACAAAAAAGCAATTCGTCAAAAAACGAAAAAAAAACAAGAACACTTCCGAAATTGAAGTTGTTTTTCACTTTGTAGTGTTTTTATTTGGAAGTCGCTTGTGTTTTTTTTTAAATTGTGTCCACTCCAATCGACTCAATCAATGTGACAACGGAAAAAGACCTTCTAACTAAGGGTTTTTCATGTAAATAAATAACAAGCTAAAACTGTCAATTTCACTGAGTCGAATGGAGGTAATTACAAGCTGATAACCTACTATGAGAGTGTAGCAGTAGGGCTTGATGTAGAGGGACAGTAATCGTTCGCCGATTGCCGTCTGATTCCTGTCGGTTTCAATCTGCATGCAAAGTTGAAGTTTCATTCGTCATGCAAATTGCTCACGATCGACTAGATCGCAAATACTATTCTATATCCTAGTACATCTATGTTGTCTGAGTGTTCAAAAATGCTCTTCGTAGAGTAAAACGTTACTAGGAAAAGCTATTACATCTAAGGGTCCAAACGGGGGCTCTGTTTGGACCCTGTCGGTGTAATAGCTTTTTATTGCTGTCACTCACGTGTCTGTGTGTCTATCTTTCCGTCGTCTGTCACACAGGTTTTTACAGCCAAACGGTTAAAGCTATAGTCTTCATTTTTTTTTTACAGAATAAGCATCTTGTTGACCCAAAGCCATACAAATATAAAACATAAAATGTCATACAATATATTTAAATGTTTTTAAGGGGGAACCACAGTCCCATACAGATAAAGGGATGGGCGTGAAAAAAGATATTGGCTTACCCAATCGATTGGGGATCGTTGAGTAGATACTGTACCATTTATTTTAAAAAAAAGAAGAAAACAGAGGAATGAGAAGCCACCAAAGCCAGATTTTTTTACAAAAAAAACGTTTGTTTTTTAACTTCGCTTTGGCCTATATCAATTTTGTGATAATGTTTATTATAGCATATATATTTTACCAAGAAATACCAATATTTTGATAAATCAATATTTTCTTTGAAATTCCCTATTTTTTTTTATTACAATCAACTTGATTTTGCGGTTTGGTACGGAAACATAATGTGCGAAGTCCGCCACGCACTTGGCCGGTTTTTTAGTTAGTAATTAATAGAAATCTGAATTAATAAACTCTGCGAGAAATGAAATGAAACAATAGGATTCTTCCTATTGTTTCATTTCATTTCTCGCAGAGTGATGGAACATGTCATGGCGTCCCCAAGTTAGCAGTAGATTAGCAGCAGTAGTAGTAGTAGTTAGGTTAGCAGTAGATTTCTTTCAGCTGAAATTATGAGTCAATCGTCTCCACACACACGAACTCCCATCAAAGTATCTGGCTTAGAAAAATGTCTTAGTACCCAAAACGTAGGACGAAAATGGCATTTCAGCGTAAGTAGATCGGAAATAAAAGGAATACATAAAAGCCTGCTTATCTGATAGTCGTTATGTTCGAATGAGGAGCTTATAGGACGTTTTTGATGTCATTGCTAGGTATTATTGTCAGTTTGGACTGAAGTCTCAATCTTCTGGAAACTGAAAAGGTTAGATTCGTAGAAACTGAAACAGTATTGTTGTAAGCTGTCAGATACTGTTGGTCAGCTGTCAGTTACGTAGGAAACCTTAAAAAGGCATCTGGAATCTTTTGGGGAAAACACCGGGGAGTATGGGATTTTTACCTCACAAAATAACTAACTTTATATCGTGGTGGTCCAGTGGCTAAGATCTCGCCTTTCGTGATTGACGTTGTGGGTTCAAAACCGGGCATATTACATTTTTCAAATTCATACGTACTTTCTAAGTTTATCTTGGACCTCACAGGCAACGGTGAAGGAAAACATCGTGAGGAAACCTGGACTTATATACGAGTATAACGTGACAATTTATTTTTTGCATCCCCGCAGAATAACAAAAATATTGTTTTGGTATTTTATAGCGTTTATTAGGCAATGTGAAACACATAATAACATTTTTTTTTATTCTTTATAGGCTTGCGTTTGACCACTATCTAAGTTTTAGGCCCACTTCCTCAAAAAACTTAACTCAGAGTTACTTACTAACACAAGATTTAATTGACAATTATGTATGACAATTGACAAATTGTCAATTTAACCGCGTGTTAGCAACTAACTCTGAGTGAAATTGTTCATGCAAAGTGGGCCTTAGTACATATTAGTTTGGTTATCAGCCTTAATCACAGGACTTCTAAGATCTAACTAAGCAATCATTTTGTTAATGTTTATTCGTAACTAGCTTTTGCCCGCGACTTCGTTCGCGTGGAATAGCGCTTAGCACTTCCACTCTTGACCAATAGATGGCGCTGTATGTCCGGAATAAATTTTATTTTATTCTTTATTTTTTGTAATAAAAACTATCCTATGTCCATTCTCAAGTTCCAAACTATGTCTGTACCAAATTTCACACAAATCGGTTCAGTAGTTTAGGCGTGAAGCAAAGACAGACAGACAGACAGAAAGACAGACAGACAGAGTTACTTTCGCATTTATAATATTAGTTTGGATTATAAGCCAAAGTCTGTTCGCGATAGCGGGACATTTTTGCCCTCGCTAGGGACAGCAGGACCGACAGCCTGAAAGCGGGACTGCCCCGCCCAAAACGGGACGTATGGTCACGTTACTTATATAGTTAATATAAGTCTGAAATAGCCAAGTCAGAGTGGCCTGTGGTGTTCCCAGAGGCGGCCTTAACTCTGACACTAGAAGAAGTAGACCTCACAAAACAACCCCGATCACCGGGGCACACCATCAGCACACAGAAGGGTTACCGTTACCTCTTAAAAGACCACCCAAGACCCCCTCTGTCCAACGCCTGTTCGAGTACATCCCTGGGGAGGCTATAAAGGGGTCCCTCCACAAACTTACCAAAAACAATAATTTAATTCCCGGCGATAAAAACTTCTTGATTCAAACGCAAAGGAATTTGTCCTCATTGTAAACCTTTTAGTACAAGACCTCAAGGGCACGAAAACGTTTTAAAACGTAAACGCGTTACGCGTTTATGGTCACAACAAATTCTGGCAAGAGGATTGGAATCTGTGCTAGAGGAAAATAAACCTTATATTTTTTGTTATAAGGTTGATATACAGAGGGTCAATTAAAGCAATTTCCATTTGTGGAAGGTAAGGGCTGTCGCTCACCGCATTTATGAATCCTCCCCACAAATAGAGTTGTGCTGATTTGCGGAACGTTAATTGGACCTTTTAAATAATTGTTGCGGCTGTCATAAAACATTTCAGTGTTAAAGAATTAAAATAATGAGAGATGTCTGATGGCTGGACCCTAAAAGTAACTCAATTTTCAGGCACCGTCATGATATTACTGCCACCTAAAGTAAGAGTACCTATGTATTCTGTAGTATCATGTAGTCTTACAATCATTTACGGTCCATTATTTCATACAATTTTTAGGTCTCTAGTGCTAAATAAACAGATTTTATTAAATTAAACTTTATTTGCATAAAAAATATTGTAATTCACAAAAAAAAACCGGTCAAGTGCGAGTCGGACTCGCGCACGAAGGGTTCCGTTCTTCGTAAATTGCGGTTTACGATTTATGACGTATTACAAAAAAACTACGTACTAGATCTCGTTCAAACCATTTTTCGGTGGAAATTTACATGGCGAACATCATATTTTTTTTTAGTTTTACAATTCTCTTATTTTAGAGGTTACAGGGCGGGACACATTTTACCACTTATAAACCTCAATATCAGTTTTGAAGACCTATCCATAGATACCCCACACGTATAGGTTTGATAAAAAAAAAATGAGTTTCAGTTTTAAGTATGGGGAAACCCCATAATTTTTGGTTTTTATTTCTATTCTTGTGTGAAAATCATAATGCGGTTCACAGAATACATTTACTTACCAAGTTTTAACAGCATAGATCTTATTGTTTCCGAAAAAAGTGGATGTGACATACGGACGTACAGACAGACATACATGAGGAATCCATAAGGGATCCGTTTTTTTGCCATTTGGCTACGGTACCAAAAAAAAACAAAAAAAAGATAAGAGAGTTAACGATTTTAAGTTTTCTATGGAATATGATAAATTACTCTCTTTTTTTGTCTTTTTCGAAAATGCTTTTATGCATAATGCCGACTTAAAAAGGGTTTTTACAGAAAAATACAAAATTTCAGAAAAACATTATTGCCCTAAAATATAACAAAACCTGGCCGTCCTTCAGCTGAAATCAATGAAAAGCTAAAAATAACATAATTATAAGTTCATTACTCCGTTCGCGATATAATAATGACCTAGAAAGCAAACTTATGAATCATTATCATGGCCATCTGGAAATATAAACTAAATATAAATGCTTCAGTAGCTGTTCGATAACTATAAATAGGTTTAATGTTAAAACTGAACTTTTGTGGAAACTTATAAGTACTTTTAAAAGCATCAAATATTCAATCTCTTTCATGGCAAGGTAGGTCTGCTATATATCACTAAACGTAAGTAGACTAGAACAAAAAAAAATTTTTTGTTTAACACCGCTGTAGTAAAAACTCCGTGGTAATAAATTTGGGTGAAAAGAAAAACCAGGATTGGTTACTCGTCCCCCCGGTGGGTTCCCGCATTGTCGGTAAGTAGGTTGCAGTGCCATTTGGTAACAGAGGTGACATCGCAACTGAACACGATATCGTATGGAGCGTCCCAGGTCCCATACGAAATCGTGGCTGAGGGATGGTGGCCGCGGCGGGAGAGGAGGTATTGTGGTTCGCCACTCTCCGTACCTTCCGCGGCCTGGACGGGTCGCCACCGTCTGATGGAGGACGCGGTGGGGCCGCAGGGGCGGTCGCTATCCCCTGCGGCCGAAAAGTGGTAGCTGGCGGGACCAAGGGGCAGGGAGATCAAGGGTGCCATAAACGGGGTCGTCTGGCGCCTATGTACTGGTTTGGTCCCTGGGGTGGTCACGGCGTACAATATGTTCTGGTGAGCCCCCAAAGGACCCTCGTCCGGTGACGCACAGACGCGGTGGATTTGCGGGGAGTGCTAACGCGTAGCCGTGTTCCCGCCATAAGCGACATAGGAGGACTACCGTGGAGTTTTAGTGGTTTGAAGTTCCACATAACTGCGCTACCTCCCCGTGGTAGTGCAGTATGCATGCGCATTTCTCAACATATAAAAAGCACTATATTACTATAACTATTCTGAAACAGGTTACATATTACAGGATACATATTCGCAAACTGGCTGACCCTCTGATCCTCCGACTGCACAGCATGTTTTTTTCTTGTTTCCAGCTTTTTAGTTCGCAGTCGGGATTTTGATTTTTAAATCAACTTTTTTTATTTACAACATTTTAGTTATCCTTTTTTTTCGAATTACTTATAAACATAAAATTTTTGTAATCACCTCAAAAAAAAAACATGGGACTCGCACAATATGGCGCCCAAAACCCGTCATGTTTGTTTTTTTTTAATTTCATCTGTCTAAGAACACTTGGGCGGTCAAGACATATCTAACAATGTCTTAACTATGTAAATCCATCTAGCGGTTTAAGATATGAGGAAATTAAGAATATTGGATATTAAGGAAATTATAAATGTAATAAAAACTCAAATACGATACGAATGTATGTAATATTCTTGGAATTGCCCAATATTCACATAAAATGTTACTCGAATTGGGCTTCTAAACATGTGTGCCAAATTTCATACTCGGTTCAAAATTCTGCGGTTACGGATATAGTTAGGCCGTTTTCCTATTAGCCATTAAATAAAAAAGCAAAAACCATGAAAAATAGACGACCTACTTCAATACACCCACTGGGTCATTGTTTCAAGTGTTTAATTAAATTCGTGCTATTTTATCACGTCATTTTATGCACTTGAGATAAGAGTCCCTTATCAATAGCGGATATTTGTTAAACAGCTAGTTCATTCACTGAAAGTCACTATCAATGTCAATACAACAATTCAATTTCAATCATTTATCATTAATATTTATCATTTATCATTTATCATTTATCATTTATCATTTATCATTTATCATTTATCATTTATCATTTATCATTTATCATTTATCATTTATCATTTATCATTTATCATTTATCATTTATCATTTATCATTTATCATTTATCATTTATCATTTATCATTTATCATTTATCATTTATCATTTATCATTTATCATTTATCATTTATCATTTATCATTTATCATTTATCATTTATCATTTATCATTTATCATTTATCATTTATCATTTATCATTTATCATTTATCATTTATCATTTATCATTTATCATTTATCATTTATCATTTATCATTTATCATTTATCATTTATCATTTATCATTTATCATTTATCATTTATCATTTATCATTTATCATTTATCATTTATCATTTATCATTTATCATTTATCATTTATCATTTATCATTTATCATTTATCATTTATCATTTATCATTTATCATTTATCATTTATCATTTATCATTTATCATTTATCATTTATCATTTATCATTTATCATTTATCATTTATCATTTATCATTTATCATTTATCATTTATCATTTATCCTTTATCATTTATCATTTATCCTTTATCATTTATCGCTTATCATTTATCATTTATCATTTATCATTTATCCTTTATCATTTATCGCTTATCCTTTATCATTTATCGCTTATCATTTATCATTTATCATTTATCATTTATCATTTATCATTTATCATTTATCATTTATCATTTATCATTTATCATTTATCATTTATCATTTATCATTTATCATTTATCATTTATCATTTATCATTTATCATTTATCATTTATCATTTATCATTTATCATTTATCATTTATCATTTATCATTTATCATTTATCATTTATCATTTATCATTTATCATTTATCATTTATCATTTATCATTTATCATTTATCATTTATCATTTATCATTTATCATTTATCATTTATCATTTATCATTTATCATTTATCATTTATCCTTTATCATTTATCATTTATCGCTTATCATTTATCATTTATCATTTATCATTTATCATTTATCATTTATCATTTATCATTTATCCTTTATCATTTATCATTTATCCTTTATCATTTATCGCTTATCATTTATCATTTATCATTTATCATTTATCATTTATCCTTTATCATTTATCGCTTATCCTTTATCATTTATCGCTTATCATTTATCATTTATCATTTATCATTTATCATTTATCATTTATCATTTATCATTTATCATTTATCATTTATCATTTATCATTTATCATTTATCATTTATCATTTATCATTTATCATTTATCATTTATCATTTATCATTTATCATTTATCATTTATCATTTATCATTTATCATTTATCATTTATCATTTATCATTTATCATTTATCATTTATCATTTATCATTTATCATTTATCATTTATCATTTATCATTTATCATTTATCATTTATCATTTATCATTTATCATTTATCATTTATCATTTATCATTTATCATTTATCATTTATCATTTATCATTTATCATTTATCATTTATCATTTATCATTTATCATTTATCATTTATCATTTATCATTTATCATTTATCATTTATCATTTATCATTTATCATTTATCATTTATCATTTATCATTTATCATTTATCATTTATCATTTATCATTTATCATTTATCATTTATCATTTATCATTTATCATTTATCATTTATCATTTATCATTTATCATTTATCATTTATCATTTATCATTTATCATTTATCATTTATCATTTATCATTTATCATTTATCATTTATCATTTATCATTTATCATTTATCATTTATCATTTATCATTTATCATTTATCATTTATCATTTATCATTTAGCATTTATCATTTATCATTTATCATTTATCATTTATCATTTATCATTTATCATTTATCATTTATCGTTTATCGTTTATGGTTTATCATTTATCGTTTGTCATTTATCGTTTATCGTTTATCGTTTATCGTTTATCGTTTATCGTTTATCGTTTATCGTTTATCGTTTATCGTTTATCGTTTATCGTTTATCGTTTATCGTTTATCGTTTATCGTTTATCGTTTATCGTTTATCGTTTATCGTTTATCGTTTATCGTTTATCGTTTATCGTTTATCGTTTATCGTTTATCGTTTATCGTTTATCGTTTATCGTTTATCGTTTATCGTTTATCGTTTATCGTTTATCGTTTATCGTTTATCGTTTATCGTTTATCGTTTATCGTTTATCGTTTATCGTTTATCGTTTATCGTTTATCGTTTATCGTTTATCGTTTATCGTTTATCGTTTATCGTTTATCGTTTATCGTTTATCGTTTATCGTTTATCGTTTATCGTTTATCGTTTATCGTTTATCGTTTATCGTTTATCGTTTATCGTTTATCGTTTATCGTTTATCGTTTATCGTTTATCGTTTATCATTTATCATTTATATGCATCACACACACGACTAAGACCAACCCGCCTTCGTGAAATAGGACAACTGGACCTATTATAGAGTTATGTATGTTGCTTTTTTGAGTCACATAATTTATAGTGCTAACACACGTCCGGATATGGTCAAAGTCAAAGTCAAATGTGTTTATTTCAAGTAGGCCATTAAGCGGCACTTAAAATTAAAATTTACAAGTAATAAAAATAGATTCTACCGTGCATTCGGAAACGTAGCTTGTTATGGAGAAGAACGCTCAAGAAACTCCATACTTAATCTATTAATAAAAATAAGTTTTTTACAATATTAACATAAGAACATACATTAATAAATTCATATACGTGAGGACGATGCACCCAGCACAACTATACTACATATAAGTATAAAAAATTACAAGCACTAACAGGTAAATTCCTTCACTTGATAAATAGGAACATGGTTCTCACATACCTACAAATATTGCAAACATAGTTAAATTTGCCTAATTCAACAACAACGGAACAGTGTGCGAGTAATTTTTTTTTAAACAATAAGAGAAGAAAAATAAATAAAAATTGAAAAAGCGTTACTATAATTTTGAATATAATACCAATTAACCAGTTTGATTTTGTCCACACTAAATATTGGCATGTAGCAGGACCAGCATGTTTACGTACGGGCCCGAACCGAACCCAGAACCTTATGTTAAGCGATAGGACTTTTGTATGATAAAGATAACAGAGTAAATTACGCGACTCAAAAAACGCAACTTACTAAAATCTTTTGGCCACACAATAAAGCTAACCATTCAATCCATTTTCAAATAATATCAATGAAAAATAAATTTAAATTAATAATTCTATCCTCGGTCGTTCAGAAATAAAATAATCTGCCGCACGATGACGAAGGCATTAGCCATGCAAATTGGAATTGGCTGCCGTTCGGAAACCCGCCAAGTGACGTTTTACTGTAGAGTTTTTTTTTAATTGACAATAGTTATCTGATATTAATTTGTGAATCTGCGTTGCTTATAGAAATTAAAGGTAAATAGAATGTGGTTTGTTTGATTTAATTTCAATTTAATTATTTTGAATTTATTTCTCCAGCAGTGCTTTTCTGTAAGTTCTATATCACCGTGAAAACATAGGTGAAGTGAGGTTGAAGAGAAAAGAGAGCTATCAATCCGTAGGCTGAGGGATAGTTCACTTCACGGTTAATTCAACTAAGTTGTAACGGGAAGGTTTTTTAGAGAAAAGAGCGGTTAAGGCTCTTGTGTAAAAAACCTTTCGGGGAAGTATAATTTCTTCGGTCAGACAGCATTTCTGTTTTCGGGCCGATAGGTTAGATGAAATAGACAAAAAGGCAATCGACGGTAATAGAAATCTTATACTCATTCATTTACCAACAGACAACTCACATCATGAACCAGTGGGGTACAAGCAATGATATTCAAATAAACAGATACGTTATACGCTCACAAAACATTTAAAAAAAGTGTTCCGCGCATCAGTGGCAGCACATATACACACTTTTCATTCATCTGACATTTTACCACAAGTCGAAAGGGATAGCTTGAAAAAACCAACAAAAAAAAAGAGACATCTAGTGTTTGTCACTTGCGTGTGAATGTAAACAAACATTATTCTGACCACCAATGTTGTTATCTTTTTCTAACCTCCAAATATCAGAAAATTAAGTAAAAAAAAAAAAATTTGTAAATTGAGGCGTATTGCGTATTTACATATGGTACGAGATCCCTTCTGTTTTATGTACTTTGGTATCATAATTGGTACAATTTCTAAATACACACGATGGCATTTTTTTATTTTCTTTTTGTTTCAACAAAGCCTATCGCTCTTCGCCATACGTGACATAAACTAAAGACTAAAGGTCACAATTGTGACCCATTCGAGTCTTCACAATGCGCGCGCTCATATCATATCTGTTTATTTGAATATCATTGGGTACAAGCAAAAATTTTGCGAGAAGATAAAGTTTCAATGAAATGATGGAAGTTCATCATTCATTTTTCGGCATATTCTTAGGCTTAGTACGCAATGCGGTTTCTGCGGCACGCACGACGTGTAACATTCTGCGCGGATTTTGTGTTTCTTTTATCCATTCTAGCACAAAATATTCGCGCGGATTTAAATCGCGCCGCGGTGCGGTGGATTCTGTGGCAAAACTCGGTTTTGTTGCGACATTTTTACCACTCGGATTTTACCGCAACTACGTGCGGCTGCATACAATTACTAATGTCGCAGAATGGGCGGAAAAAATTGCGCGAGTAAAAACCGTAATGCGTGCTAAGCCATATATCTAGCAGACAAATGGAGAGAGAAAAATAAAAAAAACTTAATAGGTACTCGTAAAACGTTCCAACAGAACAAAAAATAAAACATTCCGAGACAGCAATTTCATTCCAAAATAATTCCTAAACAAAATTCATTCGTGTATCTACAAAATAGTAATTCTAACATTCCTAAAATTGGTAGACTGATCCTATCCTGCCGAACTTTTAGCCCGATTGGACACAGTTGTGACAAAAACCCAATTAAACTTCACAGTACTATGGATCTAATCTCTTCTAGTACGAGATACGATTGCAAAAATCTGCATGTAAATTGTTTTTAATAATACTTGATTTTTACGAATAATTTTTGATAGTAGAATAGATTAGTAGTAGTTGCATAGCCGCATTTATACTTCTTATAAGATAGCTTGATCTCTGCGACTTATTATGTCAAACTGACGTATACGTTATTGTTAGCCTGTCAAGCGCTATTATTACTGTATTGATACTGAAAGCTGTCGCAGAGATCAAGCTATATTTTATGAAGTATAGTTTGTATTTTTTTTATTGATAATCCATAGATGGCGGCTAACTGAGAGCCACCTTATTTTTTCTTATTTTCAAAACCACTTTTAGGCAATCGTGCTTCACCGTCGACCACGTCATCGCTTACCATCAGATGAGATAGTGGTCAAGCGCGAGTCTATTTAAAAAATAAAAACTTTCTTTCAAATGACGTTGGATTCACTTGAAAAACTTATATATTTAGGGTTAACTATTAAACATAAATTTCAATTTATTTAATTGACTAGATATTTCCTGGCAACCCTGCAGCAATCCAATCTACTATCAAGTACCATTCATGGTAAAAAGAAAATTTTGTTTTTTTGAAAAACCCACGACGGTTAAAAAGTAATTGAAAAAGGATAAAATCAATTAAAAACCGTAGAATATCCGTCGAGGGCTGCATTAAAGTAAACTTTCGCAGTAACGTACATCGCGGTAATGAACTTTGCAACAATGGGGTACACTCTAAATCGGATTTATATAAAATCGGACTCGTAGTTTTGGAGACAAACGGCAACATGGATTTGCACAAACAATGTTTGCTGCAGCGCCCTCTGGTAATTTGTCACGGTTACACCTATCTAAGAACATGCACCAATCAAACCCGAACCCATAACTGAAAACTGCATCAAAATCAGACTAGTAGTTTTGGGGAAAAATGGAAACATGGATTTGCACAAACATCCTCTCACCCCATATGAGACGGTATATGCATACCGTCTCCGTTCCGTCGTGGGTAAAAATTAAGTTTAATCAATAGCAAGCACTGCAGATTTCTTCAGTGGGATCTTAGGCTGTTCTAGTTTTGAACACAGGTAACTGAGCAAACGTAAGCTACACGACCAAATCGGCTTACAGGCGAATTCTATCGTTTCTGGGATACAGCGTCGTAGGAAATAATGGCAAAGAAGGACTGTGGAATATCGAATTTTGTTCGGGTGTTATATCTAAAATGTTCCCTATTAGGGAGGAGAGTATTTCCATTATTTGCCAGTCTACTAGCGACTGTAATGTTGTTGTAGTGCTTGCTAAAAATGAACTAACCATGCATTGTCATCCAAACTAAACATGTATCCAAAATTTCATCTTTCTCGGTGGAGGATAACTGCTTTAAAATTCAGTTGCAAGATTTGACCTGAACACACTTACATACATACATACACTGCAAGTTAAATAAAAGCTTGTAAAAAAAGCCCGGCCAAGTGCGAGTCGGACTCGCGCAGGAAGGGTTCCGTACTTGGTAAATTGCGGTTTACGATTTATGACGTATTAAAAAAAAACTACTTACTAGATCTCGTTCAAACTAATTTTCGGTGGAAGTTTACATGGTAATGTACATCATACATTTTTAGTTTTATCATTCTCTTATTTTAGAAGTTACAGGGTCTCTCGCGCAAACTATTCAGTTTAGAAAAAAACTATACTAGTAACCTCAATAACATGTTTGAAGACCTATCCATTGATACCCCACACGTATGGGTTTGATGAAAAAAAGAATTTTGAGTTTCAGTTCTAAGTATGGGGAACCCCCAAAATTTATTGTTTTTTTCTATTTTTGTTGGAAAATCTTAATGTGGTTCACAGCATAGTTCTTATAGTTTCGGAAAAAACATACGGCTGTGACATACGGACGGACAGACAGACAGACAGACATGACGAATCTATAAGGGTTCCGTTTTTTGCCATTTGGCTAAAGAATCCTAAAAACAGAATAATCTTATTAAAAATAATTGAAATTATGTATTTTATTATTAACTAACGCAATCATCATTCTACTCATTCTTTATCTGTAAAAGAGTTCACTTCCCAGTACGTCAATTGCAGACAAATATTATTATTACTCTACATTTGCTAGCACAGCTCACTATATTTATCAACACATACCGGCCTAGAATATGCTAGTATGTCTGCTTATCATAGCCCGACTTGTAGGAGGAAATTAAAGGAAATGGGTCACTTAAAATCATACCCGGCGAAGGGTTAGCGTTAAAGATTCACTCCACTTGATAGGTATGAAGATTGATGTTTGTGCTAGAGCTTTTTATGTTTCCTGTCTGAAAATGGAAGTGTTATTCTTAGATTTTAGTGAGTTGATCTACTTATCTAACATCTTAATTTTTTTGGCAGACAATGCACAGTCTAAACCAGGGGTCACCAAATGGCGGACCGCGGTCCAGATCCGGATCGCTGACCTGTTTTATGTGGACCTTAAGTAAACAACATAATATACTTGGATTACTTAAGTACATAATTGGGATATTATAAATTGCATATCAAATAAATAATCGCCTATCAATACATACTCATCATTTATATTCTTATTTACATCTAATAACTTACTTCACTACAAATAAACTAAATGTTTAACAAAACTCAAACTGCAGATAAAACGAAATTATACATCAATATAACATTACTTTTTTCCTCATAATGCAATACTGTTAAATTTATTTTTGTACAAAAATACTACATACATAGCATAAATACTGACTGCACAGCAAATTTTCCATATTCCAACAGTCCAAGAGCGAGCGAAGCGAGCTCGGGAGTCTAGGGCACCCCGACACGGACAGGTTAGGTCCGACGGGAGCTGAAGTGAGCGAGCAAAGCGAGCGAATTCAGCTCCCGTCATCTCGTTCGTGTTAGGTTACTTTAGACCCTGCGTACAGAAATAGGAGCCCCGCAGCGGGGCTCCGTCGACATTGATACATAATATAAAAATAGAAGCTATATTTAAAAGAAAAAGAGTTAACATGTATAATGTGCATTAAGATTATTAGCTGTGCATTGATGAAAAAGCTTTTGCTTTAGGAAAAATCGCTGTACGCTGCAAAAATAAATTGTAGTGTGTTTAGTGATATTTTGAGTTGAATATTTTGCTGTGCAATCAGTAATTTTGATGGGAATTCGGAATCTTATTGCGTAGAAAAAGGATATTTTTTTATTTGCGTTTAAATACTACCCTACATAATTTAATCATTTATCGCGCGCTTTGTCTTTACTGTCATTGATTGGTATGAATCACGATAAGCAGAGCGTGGAGCGCCGATCGTCAGTCGTCGCAGTGGTGAAAATAATTACGGAGTAGACTTATCGATGAACATGTCCAAGATTTAATGAAAATTGCCTGCACCATTTTTAGTCCAAACTTTGGACAGATAGTTCAAGGCAAAAACTTACATTATGCACATTTTTTAATATGTATTTAGGTATCTTTGATGAGAGGGAGGAGAGAAAGTGGATTTAAACCTTACAGACTGCGACGGTTATATTATTTTAATAAACGGAACCCAAATGATAGTAATTGGTGACCCCTGATCTAAACCTTTGCGCTTTTAAAAACCTCTAAGATGACCCACGCACCAAATAATTTCTTATTCCGTATAACGAAGGTGCAAAGGAATTTTCCCTAAAGGGAGTAAGTACATAAGAGGATAAACTTTAAATAAAGCTTAATTATTATTGCCGAAGGAAAAGCCCATCCTGTTCACTTTTATTCTATAAAATATATAATTTTACTTTTGTGTGGCCAGTTTCCAATCAAATGAAACTATAATAATATGTGCTAATCGGTTCACTCGTCTGCCTATTTTTTTAAGGCCAACCAGCGCAAGGTGTCTCAACGCCCAGCACATATGCTGAGTTGGTAAACTTCTCTGTATGGGACATTTTAGATTTTTTTTATAGCTTTGTGATCGTTGCTATTTTGTTGTTTCCGTGTCGAATGATTCAATATTTTTTATGTCTCATTTTTAGGGTTCCGTAGTCAACAAGGAACCCTTATAGTTTCGCCATGTCTGCCTATCCATCCGTCCGCTGCTTAGCTTAGAGATTCTTAGTAGTAGAAAGTTATAATTTAGCACGGATATACAATATATCACTCCGACAAAGTGGTAAAAAAAAAACAAGAAAAAAAAATTTTTTTGCTTCTTCTTTAAGTAAAGTTTAGATATTTTTTTCTTTCTCACTTGTCCCATGGTATCATTGGATAGGCCATTCAAAAATATTACGGGTGTATAAAACCCATTTTTCGATTCAGAGATCTATTTGCGAAAATTTAAGCTTTAAATTGATAATTTTTGTTAGAGCCCATTGTACGCCCGCCTTGCCTTTGGATATGTGAAAAAAATTACGGTAGACATATATAACGAAATTAAAAGGAAAACTATCACAGCTAGACTTAATAAGTTAACGACTAATGGTTCACCAACTTTTAAAATGTACTTGGAAAAGTAAAAATGTTGTATATTGATATATGGGGTACAACAGTTTTCAAACGACAAAGTTAATTTTGTCCCTTCGTTAGAACAATATTTTGTGCTTTCATTGTTTATGAACGTTAGTAATATTACCTATTTCTGGTGAATGTAGACTGATTATACGGAACCCTCTGTACGCGAGTCAGATTTGCACTTGGCCGGTTTTATTTGTCAAATCCTTATCCCTATATGTGTCTGTCCTGCCCGTAGTTACGATTTACCTTGAACATCACAAAGTTGTTTTCTGAACAGATGCAACGTACAGTAATTCATGTCGAGAATCACTTACCTAATGGATAATGTCTAACATTACAACAAACATTTAACATCGTTATGCATTCAATGGTTTTGCATTGATATCGTTAGTAATAAATTACTTTGGCAACTGTTTATAGAAATGTGAATTATTTATAAACATTATCGATAGCAATAATAGGGCAGAGGAATTTTTTTTTTTTGTCACCAAAAAATGATGACGATACAGCTCTTTAAAATATTGCATGACGTCATGCCTTGCTACACTTTTCACATAGAAGTTACGTCACAAGCCCCCATTACCGAACTTTGATGCGCTTTATCTTGGTGATTTTTTATTGATTTTTTTTAATTTTTATTGATTGAAAATATTGCATGACGTCATGCCTTGGTACACTTTTCACATAGAAGTTACGTCACAAGCCCCCACTCCCGAACTTTGATGCGCTTTATCTTGGTGAATTTTTATTGTTTTTTTTTTAATTTTTATTGATTGAAAATATTGCCTTGCTGCATTAAGTCCGCCTATGTATCACCATTGTACATGAAGTTTAAATAAATAAATATTGAATGACGTCATGCCTTGGTACACTTTTCACATAGAAGTTACGTCACAAGCCCCCACTCCCGAACTTTGATGCGCTTTATCTTGGTGAATTTTTATTGATTTGAATAAGCAGAAAATACGTCACCAATATTTTTTTATTTAATCGGCGGACTAAATGGAATTTGCTGTTTCGTGCCCCGTCATCATTCCTATTTGAACTAATATTACCAAATAGTGGTATAATTGTTTGTTTGTCTGTAGGAGGTAATCTCTGAAACTACTGTTCTGATTACGAAAACTCTTAATACCTTAACTTTTAAAAACGAATTGCCCAGAAAATGCTCCGTTCAGTGGAATTAACCACGGTAGCGAAGTCGCGGGTATTTGTTTACTGTCTTATTTATTTTACAATATTATAGATGTGAAATTTTAGATGGATGTATGTTTGTTAGTTAATCACGCCAGAACAGCTGAAAGGATCTGGATGAAATTTCGCACAGAGATAGGTAATAGCACAAAGGCTATTTTTTGTCGCGGTAGAACGTTCCCATGGGATAATTTCCGACTATCACGCAGTTACGTATATTTTACTAAATAAATTGTAGATCTAAAAAACACGCTTTAATGTTAAATTGAACTAAAAAGTCGCTAATCCTGAATATTCTGCTAAGGATAATGGGACAAACTATTTAATTTATTCCATTGTCATCGGTTCTTGATAAGTGTACAAAGTTTCAAATCAATACGACGACGTTATGAAGGGGATGAAAATCACGTTCAAAGATTCTGTTACATAGATACATACATATCAAGCTAATAAAAGCGTGTTAAAAACGCACTACCTCCGAACCTATAAAATCTACATTTGGTACAGAACCCTAAATGTGGGAAGTTTTCATCCCGGATTTGCCCTTGGAAAAAATAAACATTTATCACGCAGGCGAAGCCGCTGACAGAAGCTAGTATTACATATTTAACAATGTATTACATACTTACACAAACTCACGCCCTTTTCCCATGGGGGTAGGTAGAAACTACATATCTCCACATGCTGTGATCATAATAATACACCATGTTCTAAATAAAATGGTTTTTTAAAGACTGCTCAAGCTATTTATTATTTACTAGCGGACGCCTCGTGGTTTCACCCGCGCAGTTCCCGTTCCCGTGGGAATACAGGGACAAACAGTAGCCTAGGATAGTGTAGCTTCACAACGGTGAAAGAATTTTGAAAATCGGTGCAGTAGTTTTTAAGTTTATTCGTTACATACAAAATTACAAATCTTTCCTCTTTATAATATTATATAGATAAGTGCTAAGTATAAGTAATAAGTATAAATTATAGACATGTACATTAAAGAAAATGATCTCACCACGCATACAAACTAATTAGCATGTGCGCTGTAGGTACAGCGCACAACCTAGGTAGTTCATTACTATTTCAAAGACAGAAGTTCGTAATACTATTCTGCCTCTTGACGTAATCTCTTAGTCACCTTTCTGTACACCCACGTATGGAAAGGGGTGGCTTACTTCGCATTAAGAACGATACGAATAATATTGTGACAAACTTACGCCCACAGATGTACCTACTTGGTACCTTTACATTTCTTAATTCTTTACAACATATTGTATTTGTAAACGATTTACGGCAATTAAGGTTATCATCATCATCAGCCTTTTCAATGTTCCCACTGCTGGGACACAAGCCTCCTCTCTGTGAGAGGTAATGGGCCGTAATCCAACACGCGGGCCCAATGCGTGTTGGTGGATGTCACATAAATTGGTATTAAGGTATTAAACCTTCATTACCTTTAGTTTTAGTACGATCAGAATGTCAAATATGTATTATTTGACGATATATGTAAATTCCCACCACAAATAAACCTATATTCTGGTTCTACCAAATAACGTGATTATTAATGATAATTCATTTTAGTTTAACTTCCTTCTTATTGCTCTCATCTTCTTAAACTACAATCGTGAGCAATAAACTGGAATCACTTCATCGCGAGTTGCTAAAAACAATTTTTTACAATTTCTATGCACTCATCTATGGATTATATATCATTTGAAAGGTCCTCCTCCTCGCGTCGTATTCCTCGTTACTGAGGGTCGTGATTTCCCCGACAGGAGATCAACTTTTTTCTGACGTGATTCTCTATCTGTGTCTGCTCTTGGCGACGTGCAGCTTGGTGTTCATTATTTGAAAGGTAATTTTGTAAAAACTTGATTTGCTAGTGAGATTTAAAGTTTATTCTATGCTTTTCTTTAATTTTACGGTTTCAGCGCAACAGACCAGTCAAGCTTAATTGGTAGAGAATATTTTCTTAACTATGTTCTTTGAGGTATTGTGTACCTACCCTCTCTGAGATCGAACTCTTGAAATAATATGTGAATTAGAATTCATATTTAAGCCATTAACATGTTACCTATTATAGGACGCTTCTTCTTTTTAGTCAGCTCTACTACAGTACTGAATGTAGATGAACATTTTGTACCCTACTTACACGTAGATTTATTTACAGCATGCCTGTGGTTGGTTTTTATTTAAAACCAGATTTTTGCTGGGGCTTCGTTACCGTGGATTATTCCACAGTACCGGGTAAAACGGTGTGAATATGAATGCAGGGGTTCATCATTCATAATCATCATTTCAGCTGAAAGACGTCCACTGCTGGACATAGGCCTCCTCCAGGCGTCGCCACATTGACCGATCCCGTGCGTCTCGCATCCAGCGCCTTCCCGCAACCTTAACCAGGTCATCGGTCCACCTAGTGGGAGGCCTTCCAACGTATCGTCGTCCGGTTCGCGGTCGCCATTCCAGAACTTCGGTGCCATCGGCCATCCGTTCTGCGAGCAATGTGCCCTACCCACTGCCACTTAAGTTTGGCAATTCTTCGGGCTATGTCGGTAACTTTGGTTCTTCTGCGGATATCCTCATTTCTGACGTGATCTCGCAAGGAAACACCGAGCATAGCCCTCTCCAATGCCCTTTGGGTGATATAAAGTCAGGGGTTAATGGGAACAAAACTTTGATTAGGATTTTAACTTTGATATCACGTCTTCATGGTTTCAAACAAAGGATCATTCTTTTTTTTTAATTATTTAATAAATTGGAGTACCTATAAAAATGCTGCAAACAATTTTTAAATAACGTGAAAATACCCGTCAAAATTTTGTTTTCACTACTACACACTACTCCGCCATTTTCCGGATTACCCATTTTACGTAACCGAATATTTTCCGGGATAAAATGTAGAAAGATATAGTGTAGGTGTAGCTTTATTTCAGTGAAAGAATGTTTGTATTCCGATCAATACTTTTGACACAATTTCACCTCTATGTAATATCAGTATACTTAAGTTGGGTTTAATTTTCTTTAGAAATAAAAGATACAGTCCGCCACATAAGTTACTAACGAAACCTTCGCTTATATTACCGTTTGAAAATAAATTCTCGCCAAAGAAAATGTGAATATTATTAAAATAATTAGGTATAAGTACAGTACCGACCTTAGTGTCGAATTAGATAGTAGGTAATTAAGTCAGCCCTGTCTTTATACGAATAAACATAATGCTCTAATTAAAGATAATTGTAAGCCAGTTTTGTACCATTCTCTTTACATTCTTATGGTTTATATTCACATAAGGCAATATTTTTTATCTTCATGTTTTATGTGCCCACTGTTTTTTTTGTCTGTTTGTCCATGTTTATAATCTTATCTGTTTCTTTGTATGTAATATTTATTTCTACCACTGTATATATTTTTTGATGTCTGATATTTTATTTTTCTTTGTGAAATACGGTATAACGCTTCGTAATGATATGCACGTAATTTTATAATAGGTACCTTAATTATCTATATCTTTACTATAATAATATTATAAAGAGGAAAAATTTGTATTTTTTGTTTATAACTTAAAAACTACTGGACCAATTTCAAAATTTCTATCACCGTTGGGAAGCTACACTATCGCCAGGTGGCATAGGCTACTTTTTATCCCATTATTCCCACGTTAACGGGAACTACGCGGAGAAACCGCGAGGCGTCCGCTAGTATTAAGTACACAATAAAAAAAACTTTTTACTATAAAATTCTACCGACTTCCAACTAAAAACACTACATAGTGAAAAATAACTTTATTTTTCGAAGTCGGTGTCCATAACAAAAAAAATTGGTACCTACTAAAGACACCGACTACGAAAAAGTTTTCACTTTGTAGTGTTTTTAGTTGGAAGTCGGTAGAATTTTATAGTAAAAAGTTTTTTTATTGTGTACTTAATACTAGCGGACGCCTCGCGGTTTCTCCGCGTAGTTCCCGTTAACGTGGGAATAATGGGATAAAAAGTTTTTTTATTTTACACTTTTTAGATGTACCTATTAAGCAACTTGCCTTTAGTAAGGTAGGTACTTATAATGCCAGAATAGATTACCCGAATACCACGAACATAGCCGGCGAAATGAGAGTGTACCAAGGTGAACTGTACACATCTGCGTACCTCTTATAGTGTACTGCCGTGATGCTATGTTATGAAATTGTGTAAACAATAAACAAACATGCGATTGCAGCAATCCCGAGAGATTTGCCGTTATTTATTGAAGAGTTCTGTTGTATATCTCCGAAGTTCTTCATCAGATCTTCACCAAATTAAAATGGGACCAATTTCGGCACATACTCTATCAAACAAAAAAAGAATTTTTGAAATCAGTCCACAATTGATGGAGATATCGGTGAACATACACAAAAAAAAAACACAAGAAGTCGTACATAGAACCTCCTCCTTTTTTGAAAGTCGGTTAAAAATGCTAAAAACCAAACCTTACTTTGTGCTACCTATATTTTCTTTAACCATGTCTTTATTCGAATAAATCCAAACAATTATTCTATCTAATGTTTTGCATTTTTTATTAACTTTCCAAGAAAATTGTTTGCCCTGCTTTCAAGTGAAACTGTCTAGAATAAATAAATAGGTAATTAGATGTATTGATTATTTTTATTTCTGTGTAATAACCTATAACTGTTATAAGACATCTAAGACTAATTTTATGTAAAGGAGGATTTGGCTTCTATTTTAAGAACCGAATTCCAGAACGATATTCATGAATAAAATGTTGGCATATTACTCCCTTTTTATTAGTTTTTTTACATGAAATCGAGAAAAACTGCAATTGTTTGAAATCGACGCCTTAATTTTTCTGATAACTGTATCAAGTCGACGAATTTTATTACGTAGAATAAAACTTGCAACGTAATTTTCATATTTTAAATTACGAACGCTAAGTGTCTTTTAACTCCAGCCAGTGACATTATTAATGACAATAATTCATTGATATAAATGGCCGCCATTAATTATTACGTGCTAGCTTTTGCCAGTGGCTTCGCCTTCGTTAAAGTCGGCATTTATCCCAAAGAAACGTATTCCTAGATAAAATATATTTTACGTCCTTCTCCACGGTAGAATCTTTCTCTGTACCAAAATGGTTCATTGATTAAGGCGTGCAAACAAACTGTCTGAGTAATTTTCGTATTTATGGTTATATTAGTACGGATAAATAATAATGGGTCGATTTATCTTAATATTGATGGCAGAAAGCTATTTTATTTTCTTTTGACATTCGCTACTTTTATACATTTTTCTTTTCGTTCAATTTGTTAGGTTATCAATTGTAAGTAGTAGATCTTTTAGTGCATGTGAGTAATTAAAATTATGTAATGCATTGAGTCATTGATGAATTGATAACCTTTTGACAAGTTCTGTAGTAGGTTATCTATTATTACGGAAATACAATATTTCATTTTGTTTTGTGTAGATAATACAGTAATAAATATTAATTGTCAAGTTTATGCTAATTTTATAAAAATATGTACCTAATGTGTTTTATTTTAAAGATTTTACTGGTTCTAATTTTACTTATTAAAAAACTTAAATTTATCTTTTTGAGGATCAAAAATACGCAACGCTTGTTTTTCTTAATAGCCAGTAATTTTCCTTTAATTGAGCAAAGCAGTAAAAAATGTTTGAACAATTAATTGTAACTCCCTAAAATTACGAGTCGTTTTTAATTAGAGACCACTTGTAGCTTTATAGTCCAAAGAACGATAAATTGGTATCTTCTAGTTAAAGTCGTCAACTTTTTAATAAGAATAGGTTTTTATGTTTTTTTTAAAACGTCTTTGTTATAAAGTTTTGGGACTATTGAAATTAAGTTTATTTATTCGCAAGATAATTTAATTTTCTAGCACTTAGATAAAAAATATGGAGTATTATAATACAAAAAAAAAAGAAAAGGCAATAAAAAATTACTTACCTTTAATAAACTGCAATCTGCAGAATGATAAACTCACAAAACAAAACAAATCACTTCACTCAAAAACAAATTTTCATAAAAAGAACACTTGAAAAAAAAAACTGTATTCCACACGCATTAAAAAAAAATAACGATCGACTTTTAAATCGTATACAAAAAAGTTTATTCGGTCCGCGATATTATTTGAGTCAGTGATGCGACGCGCGCAGTGCTCGACGCTCGCTTACCGCCACTGAATATCGCCGGTTTCTTTACGCGTGCGCGAAGGGAACTGGCAGAATCGCCAAATGCTTTATTTTTAGTGTTTCGCTTTTACCTGCGCTTTCAAGTACGAATGCATTGTGACTTATCTACTTTTTCTTCGTTTTTGTAAGATAGGACACTTTTGTTTTGTAAATTCTAAAGACGCTGTCGTTTACTATGTAATGTATTTCTTCCGGCCAGTTTCTTAGAAATTATATTTTACTTGAACTTTGACTTTTTGTCTTTTTTTTTTTGAGATAACTCGTTGGTCCCGCGGTCGCAAGTGCTGCAGACCGTGAGGTTGCACGTTCGACTCCGGTCGAGAATGGTGTTATTGGATTTTTCCTTTAGAAATATCTCTGTGGCAGCCCGGAGTTTGAAAGTTGGCGGTGTGAAACCACCATGCCTCGGAAAGCACGTTAAAGTGCAAATACGGGGTGTATTTGTAGCTAATTTTAAAATTACAATCACGGCTAGTTGTAATTTTATGCAAAATATATGTTACATTAGACCATTTTCTTAATAATTTGATCTATGATAATTTTGAGTTGTGTTCGTACAACATAGTGTAATTAATTTGTAAAGTTATGTCTAACACGAAAAAAAACCACAATCGAACCAAAACCGATAAGCGTATTTTAATTAAATTCTCACCATCTTCATTTCCATCTAGGGCTTTTTTTAACGTCTTAGAATAATAATATCAACTGATTTCGCCCACATAATGCGAGAGGGAGATGACAGCCTGGAAAAGCTGGTCATTGTTGGCAATACCGAAGGAAAGAGAGCACGAGGCCGGTTGCCAACACGATGATCCGACCAAGTGAATGACGCTACGTCCTTAAGGGAATTTTAGCAGGTGGTGATGGCAACTATGGACCGGAACCGATGGACGTAGATTGTCCGCTTAAAGGGATCCAGTAACCACGGTCCATCATTACTGAGGATGTAATGAGGGACCGATTGTAGAAGAAGAGATAAATAATAATGAAAGTATAAAAAACTACTGAATATTGGGTTTTTTGTTCTTTCTTTAATAATGACTTTAAAAAAGCACAGTTGTAAATGTAAATAATTAAATTGTCTTTGAAACAGTGTTGATTTAATTAAAATACGCCGAGCGGTTTTGGTGTGATTGTCGTGTTTTGTCTGTTTTAGACATAACTTTACAAATTAATTACACTATGTTATACGAATAAAACTCAACATTTTCTTAGATGAAATTATTAAAATAATGGTTTAATTTCACATATATTTTTTCTAAATAATTACGACTAGTCGTTTAGACGTGATTCTCAATTTAAAATTTGCTACTCAAGGGTATCTACGCCTTAAGCCGTTAAGTACTACGCCTGATTTCTTGCCTATTCGAGTAAGGGAACAGAGTGAGTGCAACAGAGTTTTCGCACACACTTGTGCACTATTATTTCTTCTTCCACGCCGATGGCAAGTCTCCGTCAAGATTGGCCATCGCCATTGTAACCGAAGGTCTGGAGGCGGACTATTATTAAACAGCTAAGCAGAAAAAATTATCTTGAATGAAAACTCTGAAATAAATAACTTAAATGAAATAAATAAATTACCCAATTATTAAATAGTGCTTGGTATAAGCAATACATTTTTGATAGCTTGTCTGAGGCAGACAAGAGCTTAGGTCATATGCGCAATGTGCATGACCTTTCACAGCTGTTGGAGCAATGCAATGAGGTGACCGATGTGTTGACTTGAAAGCTTTGGTATACGCCTTAATTAATGGCCGTTAATTCGCGACATGACACGCGAACGACAAAATGTAGCCACGATTCAGAGTTCCATATATTTGTATGGACCGTTTGTTCATTGCACGACACTACACCACACGCGACACGATTAACAAACGGTTTTTCGGCTATGTCGTCGATGCCGCTATGTCGTCGCGACTTGTTTGCAGTGACGATTTGGCGGCTGTACAAAACTAGTACAAGCTTGTTGACGACACGACACACCGCACCGCACGGCTCACGCATTGTTTGTCACTCACGTGCTTATAGAACAATACAAGTGCACTGCAGTGTCGTTGATGAATCGTGTCCGGTGAACAAACGAACGGACAACAGATCGTCTGCAGTGTGTCGTGTGTTAAAAATCGACGACCGTGAACAAATGACCTTAGTCTCTCCGGAATTCCAGATCCCTTCGGCTACACTGGCCAAAAGTATGGAAGTAGCTAGCATAACATAGTTTCACCAATTCAATTCAAGGGCCTGGATAAAACGCCATGCTATCAGTTATTACCAAAATGTATAGGATTAACATGCAATACCAAAATATCACGAGGGTAAGCCCTAATAATTGGAAATTTTGAAATATCACCTTGTCTACACTCTAGAGCCCCAGGATCCAGCTTTCTAAAATGGCATGAGAGCTTAAGCTAAGTATATACACAGTAGTACAGTATACACAATATAATAAGACTAAATTTAACATGTGGCACAAATGTTGTTATCAGTGCTGTAACTATTCCCAGCAAGGGGCTATAAAGATGATTGAGAACCATTGTAAAAAGTCTAATTAAAAGAACGAAAACGAGAAAAAATGAGATTGAGAATAGTTAGAGACATCCACATATTTGTGCCGTTTATGAGTTACCTGGGAAGCCGTATGCACAGAAAGAGCTAAAGCCTAAATTTATCTTCAACGTAGTCATTGATTTTATAATATGCTTTTTTAATAAGGACACGTTTGATGTAGTTTTTGAACTTTCCATCGGTCAGTTCTATAACTGACTTTGGCAACTTGTTATAAAAGCGTATACTGTTTATAAGAAAAGACTTGCTAGTTTTCGTTAATCTGAATTTGGGTATTACAATCTCGTGCTTACTGCGTGTATTTAAATCATGGAAGTCACTTCTAATTTTAAAAGCTCTTGTTTTTTGCGGACTTACAAAATACATTCCAATATATAAAGTGAAGTGAACTCTTTAAATTTTTCTCTGAGGGACTCGCAAGGACCCATTTTATAGATCGCGCACCAATGCCGAAGACGGGCGAACACAAACAAAAACAGGCGAACACAATCAAACACCCATCCACACGTTCGTGTCTGTTGGTTGCTGTTCAGCATTGTCCGCCAAGCGTGTAGAGGCGGCTTTACAATTTTGCCTTTTAGACAATCGCTATCGCCACGCTTTCTATATTAGTATGTAAGTTGTCTAGGGCCTCTGAACAGTTTAATTTTTATCCAACTGCCCCGAAGGAGGGAAATATTTTTAAATCACTTTATAAATTATATTAATATTCCATTACAATAATGATATACAAAATGTATTTCCTACTTCCTGAAAAGTTTGTAATACCAATCTTGCCTTCGCTTGAATTTAGTATCGTCAGTTACAAACTTGTTATTTCTTACAAGGCAAACAAGTCAGTTACTGAGTTCTGCCAACTGTCAGTAAAGTAAGCTGGGTACAATCAGCAACAAAGTTCGTGAACTGCAGTGCAGGAAGTGACAATTTGCTGAGATATCTTTTATATTGACGTATCGTTACTTTGTTCCTTTCGAGGGAGTTTTTTTGCAGACCGTGTTTTGTTTTCACTGAGATGGCAGCTATAGCCTTTATAAGCAGCTTTATTGAGATGTCTTTTGGCTAAGAATAAATACTATATTCAGTACGATTTTCCACGAATTTTTCTTAAAGCGGATCTGATTTAATATCTAATAATAAAACATACAATATAAACAACATGCAATAAAATTATAACTTGACAATGTCTCTGTTCTGAAGATATTTAAGAAAGTTTTTTACGGAGTGTCTTTATATCAGCAATATATGCCAAAAATAATATTTTGGGAAATTTTTATTTGTCTGTCACGGAGGATGTTTGTACGCGGTTGACGCAAAAACGACTGCACAATGTTGGTTTACAGAATTGTTTTATTGCTGGTCTAACTTGAAATATGGTACATTTTTTATCTTGATACGCTGCCTAGATGTCGAATTATCTATAAAACAGTGTTTTTCTTGACTGGTTCAGTAAGGGGAATTTGTAATACAACTATAGGAGATACCAGGATGCTGTATGAGGAATCTTAGATACTTTGTAGTGAAATCAATTTTTCCATAGCCGAATTTTTGGTCAAGCGAGAGTTGTACACCAAAAATGCAATTTTTCTACAGTTAACCACAAAATTGTTCAAATTGCACGGAATTGATACAAGAAGTCAAAATGTCAATTTTAAAGTTCCCAATAAATATACGGGTTTACCACATAAATTATTACCATAATACCTTCGAGGAGCTAAGCAGTCAATCATCATTACATTATAAGACCGTCCATTTTAGTTTTTCGTTTCTTTTTATTTGATTAATTTGTATACTCGCGTTTGACCATTATCTCACCTGATGGTAAGCGATGATGTGATCGAATGTAGAGCACGCTTGCCTAGGAGGAACCTATCCATTCTTGACTTAAAAACCCCTAGGTTGTAGCTATCGGGAAACACAGAAACTGGCAGAAAATTCCGCTCCATAACTAAACGCACTATGAAAGTATCCCCAAAACGTTTAGTGTGTATGGGTGGGATGTTCACCATGTACTGATAATGCATAGACGTGCGTCTTGTAATCCGATGATGGAACGGGCTAGGCGGAATAAGTCTATGAAACATTGAAATAAACCATACTTCGTAAAAGATAGCTTGATCTCTGCGACATACGTCAAACTGACGTAGGTATACGTTATTGTTAGCCTGTCAAGTGCTATTGTTACTGTATTGATACTGACAGCTGTCGCAGAGATCAAGCAATCTTAAAGTAAAGCAACTTGATGATACTATAGTTCAAATAATGCCACATACCTATTGACATTTCGGATGTCAGAAAAGATTCCCAACCCACATTCAAATCTTTGACCTTTTGTTCGAGTTTGAAACATTCAACAGGTCCGGACCTACTGGAGTGATTATGGAAACAATTTCTGGTCTGGTTCATGTTTGTTAAGGAAATATTGTCTTTTTAAATATTAACTGCCAGTTATGGGTCATCTCGTCCTTATTATGTAGGTATCTTTTAGTGAAAAGGTAAGTAAAATATTTGTACTCAGTGTTGCCTGTATATTTTAAGAAAGTACAATAGATTGGTACAACAACAACAACAGGTAGAAGAGTTAATATGTGCATATTATTTATTTATTTTCAGCCTCTTCTGTCTCACTGCAGGGCAAAAACCTCCCTTTGTACGGTTCTGTACCCGAAGGGTCTAAAAGGAACCCTAAAAAGGTATTTGTAGCGTAAGTTTCATGATATTTGGTTAATTTATTCTGGCATTAAAGACATCTTACTATAGAATTTTATTATTAGCTATTAAGTGAAAAACAGAAAACATTTTTATAAAAATACAACCGACTACTATTACTATTGTATTTTTGTATTCAATCTAATTTAATTTAATTGTATACGGAAGCTGACCCAAAAATATTTGGATAAAGAGTAGGAACGCAGATTGAAATACGTAATGCTCGTCCTGCAATGACAATTTATTCATGTTATTTTCTGTTCCAAACCAGGCTCGAAACCATTCATCAATAAAAAGGGAAATTATATGTGCGGCAACAAAAGTTTTCTTTAGCACCTGCAACCTAGCGTCTTTTTTTATATGTGGGCGACGAGTTAATAGAACAGCTTCAATTATATTAATTCATCATCTTTACTACTCCAACAGAATATCAAAAAACCAGCGTCAATTTACGAGCGTAAATTAATATGACTCCGAGCTACCGATAAATATATTTACTTCTGATTTGATAACTCAGCGACTAATGTTGTAAGTGAGCTACTTTATATATTTTAGAGATTCAACATCTGTCTGCTAATAAAATCAAATTCCAGCCTCAAAATTAGCAATCAAAGTTTTTCATTCAACAACTAAATTAATAAATCATATTCTTTTTTCGTGAAAGTTTGCAACACAAGCGCGGGAGTGTAGGTACCTGACGCTCGTTGGGAATCAGAGGGGCGCGACCGGCCATTTGCACCAATGAGCGAGCTCTATTCGGTGCGTGCAGCAACGAGTTCACGTGTATTTGTTTACATTAATGACACGATTAAGGAGTGCTCGTATTCAATTAAATATAAAATAAATGTGAATTAGTCCAAGAGCGAGCGAAGCGAGCTCGGGAGCTTAGGGCACCCCGACACGGATAGGTTAGGTTCGAAGGAGATGACGGGAGCTGAAGTGAGCGAGCAAAGCGAGCGAACTCAGCTCCCGTCATCTCCTTCATGTTAGGTTACTTTAGACCCTGCAGACAGAAATAGGAGCCCTGCGCAGCGGGGCTCCGTCGACTTTGTTTCGTTTCCCCCCCTCCCTTAAAACTTAAATATTAAATACCACCCATATTTTTTGTATGTTCATTTGGGTAGGTATAATAGTCAATTACTTATGGTAACATTATAAATAGATAGGCGAATACATGAAATTATAGCTTTTATTGACCATTATTTGATGACAATAATAAGGAAATTTTATGTTCAAATATAGTAGATTCACTCATCAATTACTTATGCTAAAGTATAAAAATAAAGGTGACTCTATGAAATTAGAGTACGTTGATATTATTTTATAGATGAAGTTGATACACTTATTAGAAGCTAGCAATGAGTAGACATATCACAAATTTAGTTGCTTAAGAATTATCACCATGTTGCGTCATATTAACAGTAGCTTGTTTTACAATATATGGTCGCTTATAAACCATTTATTAGACGCTAAAAGTTTGTCGCTGACCTATTAATTAATTAGACAACTAAATATATTTGCAGACGAGAATGACATTTTAAAGAAGCTGCCTTAATTAGCACCCCAATAAAAATACCTACATATCTACCAATATGTAGGCAGTATAACAAATACATCAGTGACTAGTGACTACCCACCTCAAATTCACGACTGACTAGCTTACATTCCTGGCTTGCGGTTGTGGGATAATATTTTTTGTCCCCGTCTGTACATTGCTTGTCCATGTGAATGAAATAAAAAATGCATGTAAATAAAATCATTGTAGTGTTTCTCGTTGTACTTTTTTTATTCTGATGAAAGATAAATGCGTGGCTTTTTTCGTACAAAAATGACTTTTTGTTAATATGAATGACAAAACTAAATTATTTACTGCCTTAATAATATGGAGTTGCTCGTAATATGGATTGATTGGGATTTCATAGAAACTTTAGTCCCCTACTTAAACCCTTTTTGGGATACATTTTCAAAATTACTTTCTTGTGTGGTCTGTCAATAAATGAATGAATGAATTCAACATATTATTAAATAAAAGGGAAAAGCCGCTGGTTACGAAACGAACAGGACTGGTCGAGCGGCGAACTTTTGGACCTCTTCTCGTACGAAGGATTTAAATAATATTTCTAAATTATTGACATAACAATGAACTTCTACATATATTTGAAAAAAATTGTATCGCGACCTAAATGTTAACTTTCAAAGTTAAAGTTCGCGAGCACATTCGCATGAAGTTGGCAGTAGTATATAATATTATTAATGTTTAAGTATATCTATATATTTAGTTTATTCTTTTGAGTATATATGGTATAATTTTCTTGATTATACTGTATTTATAATTTATATATATTATTTGCTTATACCTGATTCGTTTAATTGTCAACATTGCACCTACCACTTGGTGTCTCTGCATCACCCAAAGGTCGACAGGTAGAAAATGCCTAAGGCATTAAGTCCGCCTCTGTACGTTTGTGTGCATGAAGTACTAAATAAATAAATATAGGTTGCCGAGTAGACGAATTTTTCAACAGGTTGTCGGCAACCTATATTTAGGTTGCGATACAAACATTGCGTTATTTCGCAATGAAGGTTATTAAAATGTGAGTGCAATGGTCAATCAGTCAGTCGGCCAGTCCTTCTCAACAATAACAATGCCATTAATTGTAAGTGTTATAAAATTCGCTGCATAAGTGTAAATTGAAACAAACCACGCAATATGCAAAATTACCATTAAATATAAGTCATCAACATCTTCCTTCTCTTAACCTTCCGCGGCTGGCGACACTGGCGACAGGTCGTTAAAAAACGACCTCGTAACTAATTTATTTTAAATTATTGTTTTATTGTGTTTAGTTTGTTAAAAATCCTTTCCTTTCCTTTTTTTTAAGTGACACACGTAGTGTTTGTAACGGATCTTACGCAGGATGTTGTGATAACTCAATAACAATTGATATATCAATAAGTCATGTACCGGCTGTCAATGTTTGAGCTGTGGATTTGAATTCTTCGAACCGGGGGAGTATTTTGTTTTGATTTACGTATTTATTGCTGTATTATTTACATACTATACACCACTCATACACTGCTCAGGGCTCTGAGCGGCGTCCAGTACACACCAGCTACGTTTATGTCTCATTTTGTTTGACAAATTGTGGAAGCAAAATCGAGGACGGAAACACTTGCCCCAGACAAAACATTAACTGCAAACCCTACTTCACACATAATATATCTTTAATATAGTGTAAATATTATAGGTAAACCTCATAGTTCATAAGCATTGTAAATAGACTTTGTTCCCACTAAAACTAATGTTCTTAGAAATCCTTATACAAAAATCTAATCGGGCAATAAACACCAATGTTTAATCAAGCCTTTCCTTAAAGTATTAACAGTAATTAAGTCTGAGAATTTTGCTCCTACAACTTTACCCATCGATCATACTGCAACAACTTTGAACCCCACCAAAAGTAATGTCTTAGTATATTCTAATAGATTAGGAACAGGTTTTGGATCTTTGTTAAATAACCGTTCTAAACATACAATAGTGAACTTTTGTTATCATAAACTGCAATTTAATGAGCTTATTCATAAAATTCAATACACACAATTGAATGAGCAAACTACTGTATAGTACTTCTTATTGGAAATAGCCTTAGTATAACAAAAAGGGAAATAGTTAACGGTATTGCCACCCTACTTAATTTAAGATTAGGCAAATTCATATTATGTGCATTGCCCTATTCTGACAAGTTATTTGTTCATGAAAATGAATACATTTCTAGTTTGAATAACTTGATGCATATTTTCGTCGTCATAGTGACCCTTTATTGTTTTTTGACACCAACAATTTTGTTAGTGATTTTGTTTTGATTGGGAACCATATGTTTCTTCCCAAAAATAGTCGACATTTATTAGCTACATTGTTAGCTTTTAATATACACGCAGTTATTGATGATTTAAGTGAGACTAGGTTTAGTATAGACCTATATCCGCGCTTCTAGCATTGAAATCTATGAAAAAAACATGCTGGAACAGATGTTGTCTCACTTCAATTCAAATGGGATCCTGCATAGTCAACAGTTTGGTTTCACGAAAGGTAGGTTGACAACGGACGCGGGAGTTAACTTGTGCTTTCCTATTTATCAAAGATACTGCAAAAAGTAAATGTTAATGTGGCGACGTCCTCCGGGTCTCTTGTCAAGATGGGCGTGCCCCAAGGATCAATTCTCGGCCCTTTCCTTTTTCTTGTTTACATTAATAATCTCCCTTTTATGATGGACAAATTATCGGATATAATTCTATTTGCTGATAATACTTTGCTAATTTTTAAAATAGATAGGCAAGATACGGATGTCTTACATGTCAATGAAAGTCTTATTATTCTCTCAAAATGGTTCGCAGCTAACAATCTTTTACTGAATGCGAAAATAACAAAATGTCTAAAGTTCTCTTTACCAAATGTACCACAACGTGACCCTAACTTAAATCTTGACAGCAAAAATCTTAAAGTTATAACGGAAACTGTATTCTTAGGGATTACTATCGATTTAAAATTGCAGTGGGGCGCGCACATTAGAACTCTTTCGGGTAGGTTAAGCTCGGCTGCATATGCAGTAAGGAAAATGAGGCAGATAACCGATTTAGCTACAGCTAGGTTAATATACTATGCTTATTTCCAAAGTATGATGTCTTATGGCATACTGATGTGGGGATCAGCAGCAGACGTTGACTCAATCTTAATCTTACAAAAGAAGGCAATCCGCGCAATCTATAAAGTCGGTCCTCGCGAGTCCCTCAGACAAAATTTAAAGAGATAGATATTCTGACTCTACCTTCACTTTATATTTTGGAATGTATTTTGTATGTCCGTTATAATCGTGGGCTTTTCAAAACTAGAAGAGATTTCCATAATTTAAATACACGCAGTAAGCACGAAATTGTAATACCCAAATTCAGATTAACAAAAACTAGCAAGTCTTTTCTTATAAACAGTTTTATAACAAGTTGCCAAAGTCAGTTATAGAACTGACCGATGGAAAGTTCAAAACTACATCAAACGTGTCCTTATTAAAAAAGCATATTATAAAATCAAGGACTACGTTGAAGATAAAAACATTTGGCCTTAGCTCCTTCTGCGCATGCAGCTTCCCTGGTAACTCGTAAACGGCACAAATATGTGGATGTCTCTAACCATTCTCAATGTCATTTTTCTTTCCCTCTTTTAATTATCCTTTTTACAATGGATTTCAATCATCTTTATAGCCCTTTGCTAAGAATAGTTACAGCACTGATAACAACATTTGTGCCACATATTAAATTTAGTTTCGTTATACTTCTTTTTTTTACCTTTGTATAGATTCGTTTACCGATTGTTTTGTGAATGTGTGAACATTGTAGGCCTTCTAGATGCTAGTTAACATTTGTTAACTTTTTTATATAATATATAATCTTTTTTTTTCTTATGACTTATTGTCGGGCCTACGTTGTCCCCCCATATCTAAATACTAATGCTGTAACATGAAAATATTGTAAAACCAAACCATTTTTAAAAGAGTAACCATGGAGTTCCTTGCCGGTTCTTCTCCATTGGAAACGACCAACCCGAACGTGGACCTTTTGTCGACGTTTTATAAATGCCCATGTAGGCCTATGTGTTTTTATTTTTTTTATTTTATCCTATATTACTTGGGGTCGGTAAGATAAGATAAGATAAGTTATATTTATTTCTGAGTATATGATACATTAAGATCTTAATAATAAACAGTTTCACATACACTACCGTTGCCGGTGTAGAAATATTAAAATTAACTTACAAAATCAGTGTCCAAGTTTTAGGCCACAACAATATAACTGTAGGAAGTAGTTTGTCATCGAACGCTAAGAAGAGGCTATATTCCCCCATTGCGCGTCAATAAGCAGACACAATAGAAACAACAATAGCTTACGCATACATGGTGTGCGCGCGACGTTTGAGGCGTACAATATTATAAATTAGTTTAGATAAAAAAAAATATAATTTTTATACAATGTTATGAATGAAATGTCAAAATGTAATAATTATATAATGTCAAATGCTTAAAAAATAAAAAAATAAACAAGTCAAGTTAACAAGTGTAAATAAGTATTAATAAAATGAAATGTCAAAATTTATAATTTAAAGATTCATTAACTGAATAGAAACAATTGTCTAAAAGCCAGGCAAATATTGTTTTCCTAAATTTATTAGTGGGCAACACTCTGATGCGTGGGGGTAAATTGTTAAATATTTTGATTGCCATGCAATTGGAATTCCTGCTACACAATTGTAGTCTCTGGCTAGGTACAAGTAATTCGTTTAGGCTTCTGCTTTTTACTCTTAGAAATGTGTTCATACAATGGAAACATATGCGAATATTTTTTAATAAACATACAAATCTCAAAAATATATAGGCAAAGAAGTGGAAGAATTTTCAGTGCTTTTGCTTTTGTGAGCCGTAATGGCTTACAATTATCTAAATATTCAGCTCCATACACAGCTCTGACACATTTTTTTTGTGCAATTAATGCACTGTTCACATCTACTAAATTTCCCCATATCACGAGGCCGTAACGCAGCACTGATGCAACATAGCCACGATAAGCACTTAGCGCTGTTTCTTTACTGGCTATTCTTATGAGTTTTCGAAGAGCAAACACAAATTTGTCGAGACGAGAGTTATGTTTCGGCGGTCGGGGATTTACTTAAAAAAATATTTATTTATTACACAATTACTTTAATTATAAAAATACAGGATATTTAGCTGGTGGCTGATGCAAGACTGAATATAATACAAAGAAAAATAATGATATCTAATTTTGCGGTAAATGCAAAGTTGCAAAACGACGCATGTTGACGGTGACTGCTAACTCAGCGTAAACGTCTGTTACGATGAGTTAACTCCTCCCTCCATAGGATAGAAGCAACTCTTCCTTCTGGCGGCGTCCGCGCTGCCCTTGGTGTCCACCGGGATGTTCTTTGTTTTCCATTGATACAGCTTCCAGGATGCTGCTGCGACCAGTAGGATATATAGGATGATTGTGCTCCAGCTAGGTGTAACTGCTATGATTGGCCAATTATCTCCTTCTGGCACGGAGATGTCGCCTGCTCTGTTGATAAGTTCGTGGATGCTGTCTAGTGAGATGTCTTCTAATTGGAGTTCGTATTGTATTGATTGTTCTGAGACTTGATGCTGCTCCGGTAATGGTATGACCTCGTTGATAACGACCGTGTCGGTGTGAGACCGCAGTGTCTTATTCATGATGTTCATCTGGCAGTCTTCTGTTAGTGTAACGAGATGAATTCCCGACAGCTTCTTGTAATCTGTCTTGGAGTTGCATTGTGTTTTGGTAACTTCTTCTTCTCTGAGGACGAGTAGCCAGTTGTTGTCTCCGATCTTTTGAACTTTTCCTCTTCTTAAGTTCATCTTAGCGTGAGTGCAATTTGCTGGGCGATGCTGGATGAGTGATAGTATGCAGTCATCTGAGTCTTCAATTCTTCTGGTGTCGAGGAGCTTGCAGAGCTGGGTGTTGTCGGTCAGTGGCTGGCAATCTTCTTCCAGGTAAGCGTACTCATCGTTACCAAGTGCCAGGTATTTTGATTTTGGAATGATAGTGAGGTTACTTTTATTTGGGATAGAATAGAGATGGATAAGGTCGTAGGTTTTTGAGGTAATTGAGGGGATTTCGAGAATAAAATTAACAGAGTGTTCTGTACTGTAAGCTTTAACTTTAATTGACTTCTCTATCCTGTATATGTTACTAATGCTAATACTATCTACTGGTTTAAACATAAACATACTTTCTAAGTTTCTTAACTCTTCTATTAAATTCTGAGGACTTATAATACTAGGATGCATGGTGCCTATCTGAGCAAAAGTCATAGCATCTTCTAATAACATTAACCTATCTAAAATTATCTGTAAACTAAAATCTATCTGTACGTAAATATCTAGGAAATGTAAATGGTTAGAAAGGTTGTTGGAATTATTCGTAATATTTTGTAATACACTAGCCAAATGTTGCTGATTATTATTTAATTTTGTTAACTGTTTACTAAACTCATCGATTGTATTGTGTGCTAATACCAAGGATTTCCTTTGTGAATCCTGTACGTTTCTAACTCTGTTTTTAATGTTTAAAATTTCTGCTTCAAACTTAGCTGCATCATCTTGGTCGAGATTACCTGTGATAGACTTAACGACAGTACCTAATCCATCTATCAGACCGCGTCGCTTTCTAACTTGCGGCGTTAAAGATTTAATCTTCTTACCAATAATATTAAGGCTATATTCTATTTGATTCCTATACGTTTTATGTAACTCTCCAGATGCTGTACTCTCAGCGTTTTTCGTGCTAGCATATAGGGACATCAATTGGATAGATGTAAAGTGCAGATTGCTAATGTTGTAAACGCAAGCAAGGCTAAAGTAGTTGTCTTGTTTAAGGAGTTGACCTTGTTTAAGGAGGAGGATACCATTGTCGTTACCTACTTGGGTAATGGTTACGGTTGCTGTTGTGTTGAGCACGACAGCTCCTGCGATGAAGATCCTGGAACAAGATGAGGCCTCCGTAGTAGTTTGAAGTGAACCCTAATAGACTTAGAATTTGGATGGTTACCTATTATTTCAGCCACATTATTTGGGTGAAGATGTATGATCTTGTATGGTCCTTTGAAGACTGGCTTCGTCTTGTCACTGCGTGCTGACTTTGCTACCTGTTTATAGACAGTTTCACCTACCTTGAATTTAATTTCTTCTGCTTCTTGGTTACGTTTAGCAATCACCTGCTCCTTGTTTTTGGACATGTGTGCGGCGATGCACTCTTGAACTGCCTCTGCGTTGGCCCGATGCTTAATAACATAGTCCTGGTAAAATTCTTTTGGGTAGTATAATTCTAGTGGGTTTCTGGATGCTGTGTGTCCGAATAATAACTCATGAGGTGTATAATCTGTTGCTGAATGGATAGCGTTGTTGTACGCTATTATAGAGTACTTCATAATTAGCTGTATAGGATCATCTTTGTTAGTCATTCTTTGTATCCTAATTATTTCGGCTAGGGTAGAGTGTAAACGTTCAATAGGGGAATTAGAATTAGGATTATAGGGTGTCGTGAAGTGTACGTGAATGTTATGTAGTGCGCAAATTTCTTTAATAACATCGTTGTCGAATTTAGTGTCTGAATCTGTGGTTATTTTATTCGGTAAACCTAACACTGAGAAAACGTTTAGCAATGCTTCAGCTATATGGACGCTACTGCATGCTGTTAGTTGGACTGCCTGGGCGTATTTAGAGAAGTTATCAATGACTGTAAGGAACGTTGCGCCTCCGGTTGAGTAAAGGTCCATAAATATATGCTCCATCGGTTTACGAGGGGTATCGGTTATAGCTAAAGGTGGTTTAAGAGGGTTGCGTTCGTATTTAGATTTCAAACATGTGTCGCATTGATTAACGAATCTTTGAATGGTAAGAAGCATGTTTAGCCAATAGTAATTCCTGTGCAACTGTTTATACGTCTCCTGAATACCACGATGAACCGTCTTACCTTCATGATATTTCTTAATCAACTCTTGTTGTTCCGGTTTGTTTTCTACTAGAGTTACGCGTGTTGTACATTTAAGTAGCTTAGGGCCTCTGTCGTTAAATATTGTTGTGTAAACTCTAGAAAAGGCATGGTATAATTCTTCATTATGAAAGTAACAATGGAATATACGATCAGCAATGGTGTGCTCTTTAAGGAATCTAATTATCTCGGACTCTGTATTATTTACTGGGATAAAGACATCTTTTATAACTACCTTTGAGTTAGTGGATCTGTTATCTACTCTATACATAGAACCGGGTGTTGACCTAATGTGGAACTGTTTTAACTGCCTATCAATAGCGTCTGCTATGATGGGTATACCTTTATTTTCGTTGTCAGGCTGTGTATGTCTTGTAGACACTAGTTCAGGTTCAGCTGACACTACACTCATGCTATCCGTACCTATATTAGATTCGGGAATACTTGGGGTTTGTAATTGTACATTTTCATTGGGTGCTTCTGTGTTTGTTTGATTTTCGGCTTCTCTACGCACGTTTTCGAATATTCTATTAATTATCTCATCGTCTTCGTTATCGTCTAAATTAACAGCTAAAGAGTCGACACTACCGTGGAATATTTTAATTCGTGATAGAGCGTCTGCGTTAGTGTTTTGACGCCCTTTCTTGTATACAACCTTGTAATCATATTCTGAGAGTTTTAGACGCCATCTAGTTAATTTTGAATTGGGGTCTTTTAATGACATAAGCCAGGTGAGAGGCCTGTGGTCCGTATATATGATGAACTTTCTACCATAAAGATAGGGCCTAAAGTATTTTATTGCCCATACTATAGCGAGTAGCTCCTTTTCTATTGTAGAGTAACGCAATTCGGTATCTGATAGTGTCCGGGATGCAAATGCTACCGGTTTGTCGGATCCTACTATTCCTTGGGATAATACCGCACCTAATGCTACGTCCGAAGCATCGGTGGTGAGGATGAAGGGCTCATCAAAATTAGGGTACTGTAGTATTGGAGCGTTAGTTAAAATTTGTTTGCACTTATTGAAAGCTTCTAAGAAATCCGGGGAGTGTATGACTTTACTATTTTTCTTAAGGCAAAGGGTCATTGGTTTAGTAAGCTTAGCGAAATCTTTTACGAATTTTCTGTAATATCCGACCAAACCTAGGAAGCCTTTTATTTCCTTCTGGGTCTTAGGTAAGGGGAAGTTAAGTACGGCTTTTATCTTGTCTTTGTTTGGTTTTAAACCTTCATCTGTTAGTTCATGTCCTAAGAAGTTAACTTGTTTTTGTAGGAACTGTGATTTATCCAACTGGATCCTTAGATTATGTATTTTGAATCGATCGAATACTTGTTTTAATTTTTCTATGTGTTGTTGCAATGACGTAGATATTATTATTACGTCATCTAAGTATGTGTACACATTGTCTATGCCTCTTAATATATGGTCCATTAGTCTTTGAAATGTACTTGGTGCATTTTTGAGTCCAAATGGCATTCTAAGGAACTCATAGTGCCCTCGTTCTGTGGTGAATGCGGTTTTTTCAGTATCATTAGGGTGCATTTCCACTTGGTGAAAACCGCTAGCAAGGTCTAGGGTTGTGAAGTATTGAGCTCGTCCTAATCTATCTAATATGTCGTGTATATTTGGTAAAGGGTATTTATCTTCAATGATACGGTCATTGAGTCGTCTGTAATCAATTACGAGTCTCCATTTGACATTGCCTGAGGAATCGGGCTTTTTGGGTACGATATGAACGGGACATGACCAAGGAGATATGCTCTCTCGCACGATACCTTGCTGAAGGAGCTTATCCACTTGTTTACGAATTTCTTCGCGTTGTTGAGGAGCTTGTCTGTAACTACGTACAAAGACTGGTGTATTATCGCTTAATCTGAGCTCGTGTTTAACAGCGTGTGTAAAAGTGAGTGGTATATCTTCTGCATAGAACAAGTCCCTATACTGATAACATAACCGGGTTATTTCGCGCTTTTCTTCTTCGTTCATGTGGTCTGTACGGATTTTTTGAAGGTTTTCGTTTAATATACGGTCAATGTTATTATCTACCTGTATGGTATTAATATCGTGACTATTGTTTTTATTGGCATTGGAAAATGTTTCTAATTTAATTGACGGGTTAAGCGGGATACACTTCTTTTGATCACTATGATTAATTAACGATGTTTTAAAAGAACCGTTTGTGACGTTAACTATAGCTGCTGGGGACATTAAATCGTCATGAAGGTATTGTCCATCTAAGTAGTTAGTTTTTACTTTGACTATCTTTTCGCATCTAGGTTCGATACTTATCTTTTGGGGTGGAGAACTAAAGTGTATTGGTATTTCCGCCGTAGATGTACGTAACACATTGTTATTTAAATCAATGTTACTCTTTAATTTTTGCAGAAGGTCCATTCCGATAAGACCTTTATATTTAGGGTCGAAATCGAATATTAGGAACTTATGTGTTATATCACTATTAAACGCGGGAGGTAAGGGAAGGTACACTACTTTGTCGTGAACTGATGAACTGTGTGCAGTATTAATTTGAAAGGGTTCTGTTTCTACACAGTACTCAAATATAGTGCCTGCAACTACGTCAGTTGCTATAGTTGAATGACTGGCCCCTGTATCTAATAGAAACTTACCGTCAAACTCTGCTAGTATTATGTACGGTAAATATTTCTTGGTCTGGAAATTGATTGAAACTAAGTCTGGTTGTCTCGGTTGGTGTCCAGGGTAAAATCCTGGTCACAACTTACCTCTTGTTCGTCCATGGTTACATTCGGCTCAAGTGCTATGCCGTTACCGTCTGTGATGGTGTTATAGAGCTCCATGTCACTGGATCCTGGTTGATCTTGAGTGGCCATCTGTATTGGAATGTAGAACAACTGCTGTGCGAACTGTGGGTTTTCTGGCTTACCTGCCGTACGCATTGTGACGTCCGATGATACTGGCGTGAGAACTGGTGGTTTTGGAATGTTAGGTTGATTCCTAAATTTATTTGAAGCATTCGGTCTAGAGTTACCTGATGCTGGTTTGGACTTCCAGGGCAATACAGATTGTACCCATTGTTGACGCTGTTCGGGGGTCCTATAATTTGGTTGAGGTGCAAAGTTTTGTGGGGGAATAATAAAACCAGGTGCAAACGGGCTTGCTGTATTACGGATGGGATTATTATTGCCTGGTTGTTTAGATAACTCCCTTGGCTTTGCTTGTGACGTTGAAGGATTATTGCTGTAATTAGCTCTACTATACGAAAGCCTAGCTTCTTCTTGTCTGGCCGCTATGATGGCTGCTTCGAAGGTGTCCGGTTTGGCGATTCGAACGCCCAACGAGACATGGAAGTCTAACTGGTTTATATACTGTTCAATAACCATCTTTTCGTAATACGTTTTATTCCCATGTTCACCTACGGAATGCAGAGTATCTAAAAGCTCGCGGAGGCGTTTGCCGAAGCTTTCAGCGTCTTCTGTCTTAGACTTACGCACTCGCGTTAACTCCTGCATTACTTGTATTTCGTTTCGTGGTTCACCAAGGCGCCTAACTAACGCGTTCTTAATTGTTAGCCATGAGTCTAAGTGGCCTTCGTACGCTATTGCGTCTATGGCTAGCCCACTAAGCCTACTTTTAATTAAGCAGATGAATGCTGGGTGCGAACGATCTGCCTCGGAAGTTAACAGTAATAAGTTTTCTACTTTCCTAATATAATAATTAAGTAATTTAGGATTGCCATCATATCTTGGCATCAAATCTGCGATTAGTTTATAAGGTTTATAGTTGGCATCATAATCCCTGAGCGACATTGTTTTTCTGTAGCTTTTCTACCTAGTAGCGCTCGGCGCGAAACAATAGAGGTGTCAAATTAAACACTTGGAATTTACGCGTGGGATAGTTAACGCTACTTATTATAATTTTGTGGCTGCCTACTGCGATTTTAGCTTAGAGACAGATACACAAAGATTAACATAAAATACAAAAATTATAATAGGGCAGGAAATAGAGCAAGGACACTTGGTAAAACGAGAGTACTTACCAAAGCAGCCACTGCATCTCCTGTCGAGTCGAGTCTCCTCCAACGCAGCTTTCTCCAATTCTCCGGAGAATTATCCCGATGACCGTAGAGGTGTCCGACCGCGCGATAGGTTCTTTGTAGATCACGAAGGAACGATTTGAGAACCGTCGTTCTTAAGATGAAGAGTTGGATTCGATCTTAGAACGTCGCGATCCTACCGACTGCGCCAGTTATGTTTCGGCGGTCGGGGATTTACTTAAAAAAATATTTATTTATTACACAATTACTTTAATTATAAAAATACAGGATATTTAGCTGGTGGCTGATGCAAGACTGAATATAATACAAAGAAAAATAATGATATCTAATTTTGCGGTAAATGCAAAGTTGCAAAACGACGCATGTTGACGGTGACTGCTAACTCAGCGTTAACGTCTGTTACGATGAGTTAACTCGAGTGCAGACTTTTTTTACATGTTCTTTCCAATTTAATTTTTCATCAATAACTATTCCCAAGAATAAGGTTGAAGGTACATATTCCAAAATTGAATTATTGTAATGTATTTGAGGTGGTTTTACTAAAGAATTGTATATTTGAAATTGTACTAACTTTTTTTTTTCAATATTTACACGTAAATTATTAGATTCCAGCCATTTAATTGCTTTTAGTATTTCATTGTTAGTGTCAGTTTCTAGGTCATTTCTATTTGAAGATTTTATTGTGAGAGTAGTGTCATCAGCAAATAGTGTACAATTATGTTTTAGGTTCTTGCAAAAGTCATTTATGTATATTATAAATAATGGAGCCCCTAATACGCTTCCCTGAGGAACACCACAGCTATTTATTTTTAAATCTGAACTGTATGTTTTGTTTGTGTTATTATCAATATTTGATACTACTGTCCTTTGCTGGCGACTCGATAAATAGCTTTGAAGCCAGTCATGCGCCTTGCCTCTTATGCCGTATTTTTTCATTTTGCAAAGTAGGCGATTATGTGGGACAAAATCAAATGCTTTGCTCATATCTAAAAACACTGACAATACAGGCATTTTATTATTGAGGGCTTCAGAAATCAGTTTGACCAAAGTAAAACAAGCAAGAGAAGTTGAACTATTCTTCCTAAAACCAAATTGGTTATCAGTAAGAATGCTGTTTTTGTTTTTAAAAGTTAATGATTTTCCCGTACATTGCCATTTCAAAAATCTTTGATAGGATAGGGATCAATGTAATGGGTCTATAATTGGACATATCCGTGCGGTTACATTTTTTTTGTATAGCGGTTTGACAAATGATTGTTTTAATCTAGTAGGAAATGTGCCTGTTTAAAATGACAGATTAATTAAATAACTTAAAGTTTCTACTATGATTTTGCTGCTTAGTTTTATTATTTTTGTGGTTATTTCATCATATCCAGTAGCGTTAGTATCATTTAAAGAGTTGATAATTTTTATAATGTCTTGTTCATTTACTCAAAAAAATACTGCCAGTGTTAGTGTTAATGTCAATGTTACTTACGTTATTACTATTGCTAAGATTAAATTTATTGGTCATTTCTATAAAATAGTTATTAAATTGATTGCATATGTCATAAGGATCATTAATTATATTATCATTTTTTATTAATTCTTTGATGACATTTTTATAATTATCATTGTTATTTATATTATTTTTTATAATAGACCATGTTGCTTTGCATTTATTTTTAGAATTATATAAATATTTTTTGTTATTTATCAATTGTGAAAGTGATATCTGTTTTTAAAATTCTAGAATAGATCAGGTATCTTCTTTTATGATATTTTTTGCTTAAGGCATCATGTTGGTAATTATAATATAAAGTTCTCTTTTTTATGCACGATATTTTTATACCTTTACTTATCCATTTATTTTTTATTGGTTTATTATATTTTTTTATTGTTATTTCTGGGAAACATAGTTTGTAAAAGAGAATATATAGGTAATGAAATATGTTAAATGGAATGTTGCAATCTGTTTCTTCATATATTTCATTAAAACTTAAAGCAGATATACAGTCAAGAAATTTTTTAATATTGTTTTTATTGTAATCTCTTTTGACTTCATAAATGAAATTTGGCATCTTCGGCTTATTATTAGATATCGGAAGAAAGAACGTTAATGACTGCCCAGTATCATGATCTGAGAGGGCTAGGTTATGTATACTGCTTTTTGTTTCTAGGATCGAGATATTACTGGCTATTTGATATATGCAGCTTTTTTTCCTAGTGGGCATTTTAATATGTGTCAATAAGTTGTAATTATGCAAAATAGATATCAATTCTCTTTTTTGTGTAGTGTCTTTTAGAATATCAATATTCCAGTCTCCGCATATTACGATACGATTCCTTTTTTTATGAGTTAATTTGTGTAACAAAACTTCCATTTTTTTTTTAAATATACCAGCATCTGAATCCGGGATTCTATAAACACATACTAGTAGTAAGTTTTGACTCGGCGCTTCTATGCCGCAGCATTCGAAAGAATAATCGCTAGACATTTCATTTGTTATTTGTAAAGGGCTAAAAACGAAATCCTCCTTCACCAATATACACGTGCCGCCCCGTTTTTTATTGGATCTTGAGTAATTTGCAGCTAACTTGTAGTTTGTAAGTTTTAGATTACATTCATGACCGGATTGTATAAAGGTTTCGCTAAGACATATAAAGTCTATAACACCCATCTCTTTCGTCAACTCAGATATTGTTACTTCAAAAAATCTAATTTGTTGAGTATTCCAGCTATATTTTGATGCAACAATGTAAGTTATTGTTTATCATTACTGGCATTGTTTTTAAAGGGAGGCACAAAAAAACTTATTTTGTATATGAGCTTTACTCGTCAGTGATATTTGTGAATTCTCATAGTCATAATCCAATGGGATTTTTTTTTTTTGTCAACAAGTATGCGACTGAAAATACTTCCAAATAAACACCTTATATCCAAGTTTATTAAGTTTGCCTGTTTTATATGAGAACATTTCCAAGAAGAGGTCACGATTCGTATCAAAGAAATATGCATAATTATAATTTTGTATGTCCATGTAAAGTAAATTATTAAACAATTCTACTCGATAATTATGAATAAGGGCTCTCCTTATGTATGCCGGAGAGCATACAATCACATTTGTATGAGTTGTTTGTTCTAAGGATTCTCTAATTAGTCTTACATGTTTGATGTAGTCTTCATTATCTTTAAAGTCCCTTTCGCCAATCATTACTGCAAAGTGCCTACTGTAAGACAAGCATGTCTAATAAGTATATTATTGCGTAAGCATGTTGACATTAAATATGATCCTAATCTCAATACTCGGAAACGCAGAGTTAACAGAATATGTCAGACAGAGAGCGTAAATCTAGTTATAGCTAGAAGACACTATAACTTTTTGAGTCCAGTTAACAAAACTAATGAGAAATTAAATATCTTTACGAGAGTGCAAACAGAAAATTGAAAAATTTCTCCAAAACCTGACTTATGAGGAAACAGAGTGCCTCATACAAACTTAAATTGTATTGCACATCCTTCACATACACATACATGCACCCTTCCTACACGCACACACTCACAGTCGCACGCACCTCCTCACCCTCCCTCACACACACACGCACACATATACACTCACACACACACCCTCTTTTACTGCTCCAATCTATTATTAATATATCTATGTCTAGTTTTAGTTTTATTGTTATTATAAATGTTTGTCTAGTTTCTACTTTTAGTCTAACGAAAATTTTGTCTTGGAACTAAGTTGGATTTTCGCTGGGGTGGGCGCTAATAACTGCGACACAGTTACTTACTAAACTAACGCAGTATTAACGTACACAAAAATTGTATTATGATTTTGTTCCAATAAATATTTGTATATATTTGTATTGTATTTGTATTACTAAGCAATAGTCGTCCATGTTAAAATCTTCAACCTTGTTCGTAATATTTGTGAGCATTTCTTTCACTTTACAATTAGGCGACCCATAATGGCAATATTCAAACTGTTCGCAAAAAGTATCTTCTATAATTGTCACCGGTCTATAGTTGTTGCAGTTACTAAGGACACATAGTTTCCTTTTTCTTTGCTTTTCTTTTATTACGTAATTTCTTCGCTGGTTCTCCGGTGCAACACGTTTTCTTCTTCCATACCGTCCTGTTCCCCTCACCCTATCACTGACTCCCTTTCCTTTCTTAATTATCACTCCTCACACAGTCCATCCATCTTTTCTTTGGCCGTCCCTTGCCTCTCCATTCAACCACATTTATATTCATAACTCTTTTTAACCGACTTTCGAAAAAGGAGGAGGTTCTCAATTCGGATGTTTCTATTTTTTTATATATGTTCGGGCATAACTCCGTTGTTCGGACAGGTAGCGAAATCATGGCGATATCAATAATATTATATCGAAAAGTTTGACCCATTGCTCGATAGATGGCGTTGGCGTCGAGTTAGATCTCGCTATCGTTTTGTTACCGACATTTGCCTAATTAAGATTGTTTTTTTTTGTTTTGTGTGAGTCTTTAATATGTGCAGTAGAAATATACGCTATATACACCGATTATAGTGCTATATTATTTACTCCTCATCAATATACGGACCCTCGGACAGTACAGTTTTATTCATGGTCCTTCGTAGTCGGTTCGGTTGTCGGAAGTGTTTTTGCGGTAGTCGCCGTTGGTGGTAGTGATTTACCAGCCTTCGTATCAATACTGGGCAGTGGATCGCTGTCCAGAGCAGCCCCTACAGCGGGCACCAAGTGAAGTGCTGAAGGTGGAACCGGTTGGAGCAAAGAGCAGCCACACCTGGTAGCAACATCCGGAGAAGCGACGCAAGGGAGGTGAAAGGCGGCAGATCGTGGATAAGCAGAAGGCGCCACTTGTGTGGTGCAATACCTACAGTGCGCCGCTTTAGTGGTGCAGTACAGCGGACAGCGCAAGTGTCAGTGAGTGAATAGGTAAAAAATGGTGAGTAAATTTTTCATTTAATTCATGAAGAATAAATATTCATTTGAAAATCTCAGAAAAAGTGCATTTGAAGTTGAACTCTTTCAATTATTAGAAAATTAACTTTTAAGTTCAAAGAACTTAGACTTGTAAATTTTTTATGTGAAAAGTGGTTCTGACGGGGAATCCACGCCCGATTTTAGACCCAAGTGACTTATAGTGTAAAGACTTGTAAAATTTTAAAACTTTTAATTGAATAATCAGAACATAAGTTAATTTACTTTAAAAAAAATTGTTAAATTCTATTTGTTTTTGGTTTAATATAATTGTTTCAAAATGGAGTATTTCTGTTTTATACAAGAGGATGTTAGTGCTAAAATGGTCAAGGCAAAGTCTAATTTAAATAAATCTCCTAAAGAGTGGTTTACTAATGCATATTTAGAGACAGTACGTCTTGAAAATTTGGAACAATTATGGAATACATTTACGGCCACTCATAAGGAAATATTAAGTACGATAAAAAAGGTTGAATTATATAACTCTAGTTATGTCAAAAATGGACTTAATGATGAAGTTGAGGAAAATAAATACCAAATTGTATTCATAGATACTACGGAACGCGACAAGAGTGGTCGATATGTAGTAAGGCTTCCATTGTGGGATGTAGACCCAGTCAGCAAGGTTGGTGAATCCAAAGGCATCGCTGAAAAGAGATTGCGAGCATTAGAAGGTAAATTCAGAAAAAACAGTAAATTCAAGGAAGAATATTCAAAGGTCCTCGAAGAATATTTAGAGCTGAGACACATGAGGAAGGTGGCAGAAGATGAAAGGAATAATCAAAAAGCGATCTACATCACGCTGTTATCCGGGAGGATAAGGAAACTTCGAAAGTTCGCGTCGTCTTTGATGCTTCCTGCAAGGGAACGAATGGGACGTCACTTAATGACAATTTGTTAGTCGGTCCTATCATGCAGTCGGAACTCCAGCAAACTATTATGCGATAGAGAACACATCGAATATGTCTCGTAGCGGACATAGTTAAGATGTACCGGCAAGTCTTGGTAAATAGGAAGGATGTAAGATTACAACGTATTCTCTGGAGAGACAGCCCTGAAAGAGAAATAGAAGAATATGAACTGGAAACGGTTACTTTCGGTGCGGCGTCGGCACCATATTTAGCTGTACGGTCACTTCAAGAGTTAGCATACGATGAGTGCCTAGATCAGCCAGAAATAGCGAAGATCATCTTAAATGATTTTTATATGGATGACGTAATTGACAGGGGCTGAAAATATAGAAACCTTTTTTAATATTTACATAGAGTTAACTAAAGTATTATCCAGAGGGGGTTTTCCATTACAGAAATGGAGGAGTAATAGTCAAGAATTACTAAATAAGATAAGGGATGAGAAAGAAACTACGGATGAAAAGTTAAAAATGGATAGTGTTACGAAGATACTGGGACTTACCTGGAACTCGAGCGAGGATTTCTTTCAGTACTCAGTGGAACTTCAGCCGCTGACGACACCAGTCACAAAAAGAAAAAATATTTCCGATTTCAAGGTTGTTTGATCCGTTGGGTTGGTTAGCGCCTAGTATTATCTTAGCCAAAATATTTATTCAGAAATTGTGGCTAGCAGGGTTAGAATGGGATCAAGAAATTCCAAACAACTAATTACAAGAATGGGTTACTTACCACCGGGACTTAGTTTTTTTGGTTAGTATTAAAATTTCACGATGGTTACACCAAGAATCAAACAACGTTAGCACTGAACTGCACGGGTTCTCCGACGCTTCTAAAATGGCGTATTCAGCAGTCATTTACATTAGGATGGTTGATCAGGAAGGAAAGATTCATATTTATTTGGTTACCTCAAAAATGAAAGTGGCACCGATTCGCCAAGTTTCTATTCCACGATTAGAACTTTGTGGTACAGTTCTCCTTACCAAATTGATGGTGGAGGTTGGCGAAGTGCTGAATATACCAAAGATCAATTGGCATGCATGGACGGACAGTGAAGTGGTGCTAGCTTGGCTCAACGGCCACCCGAGCCGCTGGAAAACCTTTGTAGCCAATCATGTTTCTGATATTTTGAACATATTATACTGGTCTCGCGTGTCGTCTAAACAGAATCCAGCAGATTGTGCTTCGCGCGGAGTTTCCTCGGCTGATCTTGAATACACTGCTATATGGTGGAAAGGTCCGGATTATTTAAGACTGCAGGTGGTGGTGTATAAAAGGCCGAAACATCTGGTTACAAACTTTGAAGAAGTGAAAGTACATACGATAACATTTGACATCACCTTCTGGAATAAATTTCATCTTTTTCGAGGTTGGTTCGAGTTATAGCTTATTGCCGTAGGTTCTTAAATTTAAAAAAGGTAATAGGACTGGTATATGAGGATTACAACATTTAGCTAAACAAGAGCTAGAAGATTCAACAGAAACATGTATAAAGAAATGTCAAGAAGAAGGATTCACAACTGAGTTGGAAGAACTGAAAACCAACCAGGTAGAAAATAATAATAAAATGTTACAATCATTGAACATATTTCTGGATTCTAAAGGAATAATCAGAGTTGGAGGAAGGCTTGTGATGTCGCAACTAAGTTATGAAAGAGTACATCCTATACTGATAACAAATAACTCTTTTTTAACAAATCTTTTGATAGCAGAAGCACATGAAAAAGCCATGCATGGGGGTCCGCAACTGATGATTACGTACTTGCGGTCCAGGTATTGGATCATGGGCGTTAAGTTGCTGGCAAAAAAGTATGTAAGGGGCTGCGTGAGGTGTATCCGATATACAGCAAAGGCAAGGACACAACTTATGGGTCAGTTACCCCATTCTCGTGTAATGCCAAACAAAGCTTTTTTGGGTAGTGGAGTAGATTATGCTGGTCCCATTAACATAAGAGTATCTATAGGTCGCGGTAACAAATCGTACAAAGGCTACATCGCCCTATTTATATGCATGGCCACCAGGGCAGTGCACTTGGAAGCAGTAAGCGAGTTAAGCGCTAAAGGGTTTCTAACTGCTTTCAAGCGGTTTGTAGCTAGGCGTGGCCGATGTGCAGAAATTCACAGCGACAATGGGACCAAATTTGTGGGTGCTGCACGAGAACTGCTCTACTTATTTAATGAGGAGAAGTCAGGCTGTAATACAGAATTGGCAGATGAACTCGCGAACAATGGCACGCAGTGGCACTTTATACCTCCAAACTTTCCAAACCAAACTTTGGGGGTCTTTGGGAGGCAGGTATAAAGTTAACAAAGTATCACCTGAAGCGGGTTATTGGGAACTCTACGCTGACATTTGAGGAGATCATCACGGTGTTAGCTCAAATTGAAGCATGCCTCAACTCGAGACCATTGTCTTATGTGGAAGATCAGGATACATTAGTAATCTTAATGCCGGGTCATTTTCTGGTGGGGGAACCATTAGTGCTACCGCCTGATCACAATTATGAAAGGGCTAACGTCAATAGTCTGCAACGATGGCAGCTTCATCAAGGGATGATGCAAGACTTTTGGCGTCGGTGGTCGCACGATTACCTTCATCAATTCTTACAGCGTCATAAATGGAATCATAAAAGTCCAGAGCCATCTGTTGGGGAAGTGGTATTAGTAAAAGAGGACGATATGCCCCCTGGCAAGTGGTTATTGGGTAGGATCGAACAAAAACATCCTGGGCCCGACGGTATTACTCGGGTGGTTACATTACGCACCCAATCGTCAACAATAAAGAGGCCAACGTCTAAACTGTGTGTATTACCTTTAGGAAATTAGTGTTAAGATTTATTTTCTGTATGGAAACATTGTAGTATGTCTTAGGGTAAGTTTGTCAAATGATTTTGTTAACATTTTAGAGCTAGAACTTTATATGTTATTAAGTGTTTTTAATTTTCTTGCCCACCGAATTTGTATTAAGCAATGTGAGTGGTATGTAAGGACATTTTGCCAATATGTCCTTGGTGGGTGGTATGTTCGGACAGGTAGCGAAATCATGGCGAGATCAATAATATTATATCGAAAGGTTTGACCCATTGCTCGATAGATGGCGTTGGCGTCGAGATAGATCTCGCTATCGTTTTGTTACCGACATTTGCCTAATTAAGATTTTTTTTTTTGTTTTGTGTGACGTGGGTAAGACACAGGCCCTATTAGTCGGGTGTGCCCACCTCCCTCCACCCCTCACACTGCAGGGGGTAGATATCGAGTGGACCCCCTGGGCGAAATACCTGGGGCTTACCATCGATAGAAGGCTCAGCATGGGAGGCCATGTTAAACAGGTCGTCGCTAAGGCGAGAGTTGTGCGCGCAATGCTCAAACCGGTGCTTTCATCCCGACTCCCGTTACGTACAAAACTGGGCGTATATAAAACTTATATACGTCCAGTAATTACATATGCCGCTCCATCTTGGTACGTCCTCACTAGCGAGACTAACAAGAAACGTATCCGTGCGCAGCAAAACCTTACGCTGCGCTGGATAACGGATGCCCCTCGCTACGTGAGGAACGATGTTATCGCTCGAGATCTAGGGATTGAGAGCCTGGATAGCTTCTGTGCCCGCCTCACTACAAATATGTTCGCGCGTGCCGACGGTTCTGCTCACTCACATATCAAGCAGATAGCGCCGTGGCACACGCGCCCGCCGGACGCCCGCCGCCTTCCGCGCGACCTGTGTGTTACATAGGCCCGCCCATGCCCCTCAACAACCCCTCCCCCGCTGCCTCAAATACCCGATTGATGCTTGAGCGAGCCGCACATTCACTACACACGCCTCGTTCATACAAAAACACTCCACTATTTACATACATGCGGTGTATATAGTGTGCTAAGTTAATATAGGCACTATGTACACTGTAAGTCACACAAGCATGACTCCACAACATATTTACTCACGTAACAAGTATAAGCCGCGCGCGGTGCACGCTTCGTTACAAACATGAGCGGTGTTACACAATACAATACCGCCCAAACATACATAAACGGTCCCTTAGCCTGGGACGTAACTGGCTAGCTTCGGAAGCGGGTCAGGCGGGGGCCATACATCCTCAGTTGGGCGCGCCAATATAGCCGGTATCTAGTCGCTGACTATTTCCTGCCCGGCCTCTGGGGGTTCGCCTCCAGTCTCACTGAGCAGGAATGTGTCGCATAGATACCGTGAAAAACCGACGCTGCAAGGCAGCGTCGCGGCGCTCCCGCTGAACACATGCATCCATTCCCATGGCAGGTAGTGTATACACGCCTGCCATCTACCAATATGCCAAGATAGGCAAACACAAAGGTTCGTGCCCGTTGTAACGGGCACGCAGTGAAAACCGCGGAAGAAAGGCCATGCCTATAATCCGCTCGCAGCGCCCCCTGGCGGGGGCGCAGCGATCATTACTCGAGTTGTTCTGTGTGGGTCTTTGATATGTGCAGTAGAAATATACGCTATATACACCGATTCTATAATCGGTGTATAATATATAATAATAGTGCTACGTATACGCTATATACACCGATTCTATAAGCGGTGTATATAGCGTATACGTAGCACTATTGCTATATTATTTACTCCTCACCAATATACGGACCCTTGGACAGTACAGTTTTATTCATCCGTCATATATAGATAAATTTGGAAAATTCTTTTTTGTTTGAAAGGGTTTATTCTCGAGGTGGTCCTATTATATTGTCACCTAATCAGAGTCTGATGATGGGATCCCTTGGAAATCGAGGGCACTCCTCAAATATTATATTAAATGTAGAGATTTTGATATTTTCAATAACATGGCAATCATTTGCACTCAGAAAGTATCATTTGGTGAAGTGAAACTGATGTAGTTCGGTCAACTAGATGACACGATTGTATGTATTTCGCGTGTCAAAAAACGGAGTAAGATTACGATTAATGGTCGTACTTTGAACTTCTCATTTAGCATTATCGGCACCGGAAATCCAATGAAATCTAGAATATTGCCGAGGCATCGGAAATGTTTTCTTTCATTGGTAAGAAAATTTGTTTTTAAATTGTGTGTGAAAAAGTGGCACGCTTGGTTTTCATACAGATGGAGGGACTTGTGTTATCTAGTTAGATTGATATCTACGGATGAAGCAAATACATATAAATATGTGGTACTGATGAAAATGGTACCATTTAACATGCGTTTCATCCCTCCTCGTCACAAGACCATACCAGGACAAACGGTTTCCTTTCTACTTTTCCGTCACTTAGCGCCAGCTTTCAAACTTCCTCTAATATACTCATTTCTCACTTTATCTATCCTCTTCACTCCGCATATCCATCTCAACTACTAAATATTAGTATCATAATATTAATTTTGGGCGCACGGTTGGCGCAGTGGTTGAGCGATTGACTGCTGCGCTGCATGTCGCGGGTTCGATTCCCGCACGGAACAAATATTTGTATGACCTACAGATAGTTGTTCCGGCTCTGGGTGTTTGTGTATGTGAATTTATATGTTTGTAAACGCACCCACGATACAGGAAGAAATTCCTAGTGTGGGGCAAAGTTTTTTTTTTTTTAAATAAATAATAAAAAAATAAAAAAATACCAACACGGAAATCGAAAACACGTGCAACAAAACTCCCGCCCCCCCGCCCCCCTGCCCCTCACCACTCAGATTCCACAGAATTCAAAAACCTTATTAAAAACAAAACAAAAATACCCTTATTCACATTGAAATAAGGTTTTTTCGTTACGGAATTTCTGGATTCGGTCCCCGCGCTCAAGGCCCGCGATAGAAGCTATGCAATAGCTTCATAAAAATAAATTACGTTTGAATTTAGCATGGCTCATCTAATTTCAATTCAAATTTAATTTAATGGTAGGCAATGAAAACTATTTTGGATATGAAATTAATATCGCATTCATTAATTTGCTGGGTTTCGTTTGTCGAACTGTAAATAGTTGTTATACGCAATGTTATTAATGAAGGGTGGTTAACCCTAAAAGTGTTAAGATTCAAATATGAACTCTCGTCTGGGACTCTTTACTGTCGGTGTGTTAAATGAATATATTTTCTTTATTTCTTCTTTCAGTTTTTGCAAGAGTCGGTTACGGACCAAAGTAATTTATTTATACTGGTTTACACAACCATGTAAACAAGTGAAAGTGTGAAATATTAACCTTAGGCTTAACTAAAGAGCTAAATAAGATTAGGTCAACAACCAGCTTTAAGGTTGCCCTTGTCGACGGCACGAACTATTTTGTGCGCGGGGTTAAAATGCATGTTATCTCATCCGATAATACGTGCGAAAAAGATAGATGCTGTGATGAGCAGTACGAAGCTAGTTCGCGTAAATTTGTAGCAAAATGGATAGTGATTTCGGTCGAAAACGAGCGCGCGAAATTTTATAAACAGGGCTTTGGGAGTCGTTGATTCAGTCATGTTGACTGCTAAGCGCCTCAATCAGGGCATTCAAATACAAATTGAAGAGGGCAGGGGAGGTCATCCCCCCTGCTCTCTCTGTAGAAAGTCCTGGCCGAAATCCGAACAGATTGTCGTGCAGCACAAGATGTTCGTTTAGCTGTGTATCAATCAGACCACCAAGCAGACCATCAAGCAACTTAGCGATTATGGTTGCTAGAGAAATAAGTCTATAGTTTCCTCTATCCGAAAGATCACCTGTTTTACTTTTAAGAATGGGAACCACAATCGTCCTCATTAGGTCAGAGAGAAAGTATGAATGATCAATACATCAATTTTACAGCAGTGCCAAAACCCTCGGTAAGTGAGGACCGGCGTATTGCAAACGATGAGCTACTGAGCCCGTCATATCCAGGGGATTTACCTCTAGACGTAGGCCTGATAACCCTGGCCACATCTTTGGCACTGAAACGTGAGCCCACCTTGCCACAACGGGGTTAAGCATCCAGCATCTCACAAGAGCTCCCTAGTGATGACTTTAAAACAAAATGACTTCTAAAAAGGTTCGCAATATCCTTCGCATCACTCACACCATTCACAATAACAGGCAGGCCTGGCCGAATTCTTAATTTATTAGCGCTCTTCCAGAAACCGCGAAATTCACGGTTTGAATGCTTAAAGGCAATTATATCCATCTTTGCCTGTATTTAAAGGTAGGTACGGAACCCTCGGCGCACAAGTTCGACTCGCACTTGCCCGGTTTTTTATTTAGAACGTACATCGCCAAACAGTGGAGTTATCGCCAGACTACGTTTTTTATTAAAGAATGATCGACTAGTGAAACCTTAAGACTATTTTAGTCATCCATTTCTCACTTTTTTAAATTGTGGTTAGGCTCGCGCTAGACAACTATCTCACCTCATGGTAAGCGATGATGTGGTCGACGGTGGAACGCGCTTGCCTAGAAGTACTCCGGCAGGGAATTCCACTCCTTAGCTGTACGCATCATTAAAGTATTTCCAAATCGTTTAATGCGTATGAGCGGGATATCCATCATGTATCGATGGCCCATCGCCGTACGTCTTCTAGTCTGATGATGAAACGGGCTAGGTGGCATTAGATCATGCAATTCCATCGCACACTCCCCAAAATGCAACCGATAAAAAACTGTCAACTCGACGACGATGTTCAAAGCTTTGATTCGACCAGTGCCTCAGTGACTTTTTTATCGTACTCATTTCAGGCTCAATCACTACTAGGATATGCCTCACCTAATTCCTTACTCTCCCAGTATCCGAACGTGGCAAAAGATGGAGCAGCTATCCAAGAAGACACTTATTGGTTGGACAAAATCTGTAAGGAAGTCATTCAAATCGAAATAAAACAAGATATCAGCCAAAAGTCGTCCACTGTTGGAAATAAGCCTCCCTGGATAAAACCTTGTAACATCAACCCAATCCCGTGCTTCTCGCATGGCATCGCTAATAACACTTCTTATAATGAACAATTTGCTAGTACCCAAACATGTACCAGCTTTGCTTTTCATTTGTTTTCATGCAATAAGTATTTCGTTGCTCCGGTGATTCCCACTCACCGGAGCAACGAAATACTTATTGCATGACACAATTGTTTCAAGAGTTTCAGTGGACGATCATTTTCTGTATTGGAGAAAATTTTAGGAGAAAGTTTAAGTTCTAGTTCCACGAACAGTCTCTTTGCTCTTTAGTAGCTGATGTAACGGTTCAATAAACTTTCAAAAGTAGTTAGGTTTATTGAATAATTATTGTGTCCGCAGGGTTGGTAGCGAAGAAGCGATGTTCATCAAGTCTGTTGATTTAGCTTTTATATCATAGTACCTCTGCTCCGCAGATTCACCCGCGCACGCTATTACTTCGTTTTTACTTAGCATTATTTATTTATTTGCTCGGCTTTTAAGGATCGTAGCGTGATGTTAGCCTATAGGTTAACCTTCCACAAGAACGCATTCAAACAAAAAAAAAGCTTTTAGCATAAGCAACTTAAATAAAAAGAAAATATTACCACTAACTGACGTGACACACACTGTCCTGTCCTAATATCTGAATTTCTACAAAAACCGTAGATATCAACAAAAAATCTTCGTACAGCCCAAGACACCTGATATTTTTGTAGCGGAAAAACAAATCATGAAAAATTACACCTTTTTCCTTCCAATGCATGTCAGCGTTGCCACAGAAATGTAAAGCTGGCTTCACACACACAGTCGTCGACTAAACAGACCAAGACTCTTCTAACGGTGCGGGTTGGTCTGTGTGGGTCTTAAGATTCGAAGCCATTTTGTCATTTTATTTTTATTATTGATAGACTCGCGTTCAACCACCACTTCATATGATGGTAAGCGATGATGTGATGTGCACGCTTGCCTAGCAGTACTTCTATTCACTCCTGACTTAAAGTAGGTATTTCAAAATGCAAATTGAGCGAGAACGAAAATGAGTACGCACCGTATATTTGCAGTGGATCCAGTGCACCACTACAGACTTGCCTGCGCTTCCACTGATGCCATTCCTCCTATGGTGCTATAAAGTTATGTGGATCAGGGTGGAAAATCCCGCAAACTTCCAATGAAAAGGGAGGATCCACCGACTAGAGGGGTGGAGTCTGGTGGACAATATCCCGATTGTTGGGCTGTAATATATGTTCAAATGACTCTGTATCAAAATGTCCTATTTGGAAAACGACGTAAGAGCAGAACTTAATATTCTCAAAATGACCTAGTAGCAAATCGTCCTATTAGCAGAACGTCCTACTGTCAAAGTATAGTTATACTGAAAAAATACTATCGGTTTTTCGTCGTAGCTGAATATATAATTTATTTTAATAGTAAAATTGAAACAAAAAAAAAGAATCAAAGTATTATTGCATTATGGCAAGTCAACCTTCTGATGAAGGGTTCGATGGAACAGATAATTGTAATATGGGTTCACGCTCGAGGGTGGAGGCAACGCTGCCTGAAGAAGTTCCTAGCCTAAGTTGTGCAGCTCCGTGACCTCGTCGTGGCAGTTACTATCGGTCGTGGTTTAGTCCAGTATCGGAAGTGACAGCGCGTCAAGTGCGTTGCAGTCGCCTCCATCTGTAAGGAAGTGATGGTCGCAAAGGAAGTGGCAAAAAGGGAGCGAGAGGATACAATCTTTCTCCCTCTCCTTAGCAGACGCTCCGCCCGCTCAAGGGCGGAGAACATCCATAAAAGTTTGTACACTTGGACCGATTTATAACTTAAACTGGCAATTTTCACTTTAAAACTAACTACACATAGTGTAATTTGAAAATTTTTCTTCTAGTTTTTTACTTTATTTAAAAGTAAAATCTCAAAAAAAAAAACCGTCAAACTCGTGCGCCAAGAGTTCAGGACCTACCCATTATACAGACAAAGATACAGATAAAGATGGACATAATTTATTCTAAGCATTCAAAGCGTGATTTTTGCGGTTTCTGGAAGAGCGCTAATAAATTTAGCATTCGGCCAGGCCTGCCTGTTAGTGTGAATGGTGTGAGTGATGTGAAGGATATTGCAAACCTATTTAGAAATCGGTTTGTTTTAAAGTCATCACTAGGGAACTCTTGTGAGATGCTGGATGCTGAGCCCCGTTGTGGCAAGGTGGGCACACGTTTCTGTGCCAAATATGTGGCCAGGGTCATCAGGTCTACTATGTCTAGAGGAAAGTCCCCTGAACATGATGGGCTCAGTAGCTCGAGCGTTTGCAATACCATCGTCCACACTTACCTAGTTTCAAAGTTTTCGCGAAAAACTACATTTGCTTATATATTTTTATCGTGGTGACTCAGGACCTTGGTTTTTATACACCTAATAGGGGCTATAAACCTCAGTATCTGGTATAAATTTCAACTTGCTAGGTCCATCCGTTCCTTTGAAAATCGGCGGTGACACGCGGACAGACAGACGGACATGAAAGTGATCTTATAAGGGTTCCTTTTTAGGGTTCCGTACCCAATGGGTAAAACGGGACCCTATTACTAAGACTCCCAGGTCCGTCTGTCTATCTGTCTGTCTGTCTGTCACCAGGCTGTATCTCATGAACCGTGATAGCTAGACAGTTGAAATTTTCACGGATGATGTATTTCTGTTGCCGCTATAACAACAAATACTAAAAACAGAATAAAATAAATATTTAAGTAGGGCTCCCATACAACAAACGTGTTTTTTTGCGGTTTTTTTTGCGATAATGGTACGGAACCCTTCGTGCGCGAGTCCGACTCGCACTTGGCCGGTTTTTTTACCTTTTGAGGTACGGAACCCTAAAAACAAAAATACTCATATTTTTGTGGTATGACTGTACCATTCCCATTCTCTTGTTTATAGGACGTTTTGCTACAAGGTCATTTTGAGAATATTACGATCTGTTCGTTATGTCGTTTTGCGAAAAAGACATTTTAATACGGAGTCGTAGGATAGATGAGCCTACAGTGCGTCAGTGCGGGTTGGTCCGCGTCTTTTTATAATATCACGCACCATGAGAAGCCACCCTAAATTTCCTACGTGTGAGGTAACTCACATTATTTATGACAGATGTTATAAGTTGACGGCGAAAACAAAGAACGATCGTATGGCATCAGAATTTTTTATCATTACTGTATATTTTTAGATGGTAATTCGTGTTGCGGGTTTTCGTGATGTGAATGTTCTTTGAAATAGTCTTATTCAATATATTAGGAGTTGATGAATATTGCATTTATCGCCTGGAACGGATGAGCTATTGAATGGAGCAAGCATATCTGCAATGGTAACAAATTAAGCTAGTCAAATCTAGCTCAGGAGGCCTGGGCAAAGAGTCAGTCTACCAACGATAGACGCTGAAAAGTACATAATTTTTGAATTTAAAACTTATCTGCATTCATTTTTAGGGTTCCGTACCCAAAGGGTAAAAACGGGACCCTATTACTAAGACTCCGCGGTCCGTCCGTCTGTCTGTCTGTCTGTCTGTCACCAGGCTGTATCTTATGAACCGTGATAGCTAGACAGTTGAAATTTTCACAGATGTATTTCTGTTGCCGCTATAACAACAAATACTAAAAACAGAATAAAATAAATATTTAAGTGGGGCTCCCATACAACAAACGTGATATTTTTGGCGTTTTTTGCGATAATGGTACGGAACCCTTTGTGGCGAGTCGGACTCGCACTTGGCCGGTTTTTTAGTACCTTCATGCGCTAACTAAAATTTCATTGGGATCAGGACTTGTAATAATAATAATTTGTAGAGTAGCTTTTAGAGGACTGCCGGGGTTCTAGATCAAGTTAAATACCATCGGTGATTGTCAAAATGATTGTAATTGACCACATGATATTTCGACAGCTCTAGTTAAGTGGCATTCGATGTCAGCGAAGGCGATGGTCTAAAAAAGACCTACGGTAACTAATCTAGTAGCATATTCGGAATATATTTTTAATGATATGGATGCTGGTATTCAGTTGGATTCAGTCTATACTGATTTCCAGAAGGCGTTCCACGAGCTGCCATTGACAAAAAATGCGTTTAATGGCATACGTGGGAACCTGTTTAGGTGGTTTTCATCGTATGTTTCCAACAGGAAACAGCGTGTTGTGATAAATAGTTATCAATCATCTTCTAAAGCCGTGACATCAGGTGTTCCTCAAGGATCGATTTTAGGACCCCTTCTCTTTATATTATTCATTAATGATATAGGCAAATGTTTCCAAAATTCAAAATTTATTTTATACGCTGATGACTTAAAAGTATTTAGGCCAATTAAAAACCCTAGTGATTGTCTTGCTTAAATAAAGTGACTTAAATAGACTGTCTGAATACTGCGGGTGTAATAAACTAAAACTAAGCGAGCCTAAATGTTGTTATTTGAGCATTACCAAGAACAAAAACATTCTCAGGTACCAGTACTCTCTAAATGGTGTCATTTTAAATAGAGTTACCATGGTTCGCGATCTGGGTATCATTTTTGACGACAAACTTCACCTTGATGTACACATCAATACAATCACTAACAAGACTTGGCGCATGTACGGATTTGTTATGCGATCAGCCACTGAATTCGTGCGCCCTCAGACCTACCTCTATCTATACAAGACCTTAATTAGACCTCAGTTGGAGTATGCAGTGTCGGTGTGGAATCCCCTATACATGAAATATTCTAACTGCCTAGAAATGGTACAAAATCAATTTTTAAGGTCTATGACTTACAGATGCTTTCACTCTTCTGCGTCTTATGTCGATTTACTGAGAAAATAAAATCTTCTAAGCCTTACGGGCCGTCGTATGTTTCTGGAGACCGTGCTCCTGTACGACTTCTGCAGAAATACGTATGAGTGTGCCGATATTTGTAACAGAATTTGTTATTTAGTTCCCAGGATTATACATTTGCGTGCAGCGCGCCAGCAACCGTTGTTTGCGGTGAGAGCATGTAGAACAAATTCTGGTGTTCGAGCACCGTTGCGTCATCTTGTTGACAATTATAGTAAACACTTCCTTGAAATCGATTTATTCTGTGCAACACGTGGAAAATTCCAAAATTCGATTCGCAATGCGATCAAGGAATTAGACAGGAATTGGATGTGGAAAAGATAGAATTATCCTTTTCATCTTGGATTATTGTAGGTGAATATGTTTTGTTTTGTATTCATTGCACATTTACATATCATTAGATTATATGATTATACATACTTGTTATTTAAGGTTTAAATTAACTGTCTTATTTGCAATAATATTTTTATTACTTTTAATTTTTCTTTGAAGCATGTTATTAATATTTTGATTGTATGCTGTGAATAACGCTGTTGATTACATAATTGGTTATTTTATGTTTTATGTCTTTATGCTTTATTATGTAATTGTTTGTTGTTCCAAATAAAATAAAATAAATAAAAACTCAGCGGATTATTCGGCTTAGGACAGATTCTGGTTCGGGCTCATTCTTGTTACGGCAGATTATTTTTTGACAGATTCGTTATACGGCAGAAGTAGCATGACCAACATAACCCATACAATTTATGTCATGGTATATTTAAAATCATATTCAAACTAAAAACTCTATTAAAGGTACTTAACAAAGGTAACAAAATTACAGCACACAATCTTTCTCTTATTCTTAAAACTAAAAACCTTATGAACGCAAAGGTAATAAAATAAGACTATAGAGACATACATACTCATATATACATAATATATACTCCATAGAGACCACATGATATCGCTCCTGATCTGACCTGATCAGGCATCAAATCAGGTCGTGCGTGCTTTTATCCGCAACAAATAGTTTTAATTAACGCAAAGGTAAAAAATTTGACTATAGAGACACATTTACTCTATAGAGACCACATGATATTACTCCTGATCTGCCCAAATCAGGCATCAGATCAGGTTATGCGTGCTTTTATCCGCAACAAATAGTTTTCATTTTGATAGGCGTAAAAACGTCGAAGTAAGTAAGTCAGGCAGAAAAGTGTTGATTTAAGGCTTGCATCATAGACAGTGTAAAATTTAAATAATGTTTGGATAAATAAATCAATAATTAAACAAGTACTTATGCTTTTTGATATAGATAGATAGAGATAGATATATTCGCTTTGTACTTTGTAGTAAAAATCACAGATTATTGTTAATTATCATTACAATCTTATAGCTAGTGGCACAGTGGTATTTATTGGATCAGTCTATAAACATGATTATAATTAAAAGGTTAACAAATAGGTACTACTCTCTTTACTACTTACTTTGCCTGACTGTACATACTGTACAATGGCACTGAATTGGTAGTAAAAGTTCTGGTATTATTCTTCAGGTTGAGTGGGCACGGACCCAAAAAATGAGACTGTAGATACACATATACTCTATAGAGACCACATGATATTAATCCTGATCTGCCCAAATCAGGCATCAGATCAGGTTATGCGTGCTTTTATCCGCAACAAATAGTTTTCAATGCACACTTTTGGATTTGTTATTACCTTACATAATACGTATGTAGATGAATGTTAAATATCTGTCTTATCAAGAATCTGCCAAAATAAGAATCTGTCCTAAACCGAATAATCCAACTCAGCGACACAGTTGGTAACCCCAAAATAAGAAAAAAAATCTTACCCTCCAATCCTTCAACGGGGATTCAAAGTTCGAACATGAACAAAGTCGCGTTCAAAAGCTATCCCACCTACTCAAAATGTCTCCAATCACTGTGAAATCATATTAAATCGACGCCGATTCAATTTGGCACGATAATGCTCATCCATTTGCCAATGTAAACAGGGAGAGTTCTGATTACAATAAACATTCGACTTGATTATTCGACGTTTCATCATTTTGAGTGGGTGTACGGTGATCTATCGATCGTGGGCTTCGATACTTTGTGATGCTTTGTCGGTTTATATTTATTATTTTAATGTTTTCTTTGCAGTTAAAGGTGATTGTTAACCAGGTGCTGAGGCCCTAGACAAGTGACATTTTATCAACGAAAGCGGTGCGATAGCGATTGAAAATATGCCAAACGATATCGAAATGTCACGTGAACAATTCCTTACATGTTGGCATTTGGACTATCGTCATCGCTAACATCGAATGACACTTGTCTTGAGCCTCAGAACAATTCTTAGACTCAAAAATCATATTTCCAATCTACCCAAACTAGTGCAATAAATCTCACCATAATGTACAAAAACATATGTATTCTAAGGGCTACGAACTACACGTCCGTGTCCGTGATTTGAGTTCCAAGTTCAAAATATTCCAAATTATGACAGATTATGACGAATAGAGTTACGTTACAATTAGTACTACGGCAACTTCGGAACTGGCATTTTAATCTTGCCCAAATTACATTTAATTTAGTGTTAGCGCAACAAGTCTTTTTCTTGTTTACTTCTGTATCAGTCGCTATCTCAGTACTCAAACACTCTCTATTTCTTTAGTTTTTTTTTCTCTTCTTCAATCCAATACATTCATACTCAAAACTATATGTTAAATTATAATCACTAAAATTACCATGGGCCATAAGCGCTCATGCACACGAGACGGTTTTAACCCGGCCTGGTTTTTTGCCACTCCAAAGCCATCAAAGTGAGCCGGCGCTAGCCCCGGCGTCGTGTGTATGGCTCCATAGTGTCCCATACATTACTGACGCGATTTGACGCCGGGCTTAGCTCCGGCGAAAAACCGTCTCGTGGGCATGAGCGCTAAGGCTACTACTACCAAAAACGTTAAAAAAGGGACCAGCCATAATTAATGGATTATGATTGAAGGTGCAGGCGTGTAAATAGCTGTGCCCTTGGTGCAGGATGAGAACTTATTACGACTTGTCACGTGGAGGCGCGCAAGTCCAACTTCGTCTATATGTAGCCTATAGGAAAGACACTGGGGACCATTCGACATGAAAACCAACGAGAAAATTCAAATCGCTTACCGAGGCTGCCTGAGGGTCAGTCGCTCCAGATGCTTGACGATTCCCGTTATTCTTCTCTTCTCTGGTGGCCACTAGTGTTCCAAATATCCAGTCAAACATACACTGTTGATATCTAGGCTGTTGCGATTATAACGTGCTCCAATACTGGAGATGATTTTCAAATTAGGAAGAAAACCAAATTCGACGCTCAAATTAGCGTGTGCGCTACGCGGTTGAGTTTTTTTAGACTAACTAGTGGTGGGAATATGTCGTCGCAAACATATATACGATTCTGCTAGTGTGGCGCCCTCTGTGTCTTTTCGGTTTTACGATAACAAAATCTCGCAAGGCAGATGTCAAAGGTCTCCCAAGCCATCACATAGGCTATTAATAATAAATTTTATGCTATAGGCTAATATGGGGCGAATATCCGCCACACCATGCTCCCCACCTTGAAAGGTCCAAGGCTTTCGTAAAATGTATACCCTATCAGTAGTAACATAACGGGGTGAAGATGCGATAAGCGGTAAAAATTAAAAATATGGCGGTCTGAATACATTACAGAAACTGACAATACTAGTCTGAAACGATTTTTCAATGCATACAATAGCATTCAGAAGTAAGCGGTTTAATTATGATACGATTATTAATTAAGTAAGCGGTTTAATTATGATACGATTATAAATTAAGTAAGCGGTTTAATATTGATAAGTTAAGTTAAGTTATGATAGAATTTTAAGCTAGATATATTATATTTATATTAACGAACTAAAAACTTGTGTTAACTGTTCTATTGGGTTGGCAAAGGATAAAGCTTCGTGACAGGACGTTTATATGTACCTGAAGCGACTTTGACTGAAGCTACTCGAACTATGCCATCCGAACCAGGAAACACCTGTGTTATGATGCCTAGTGGCCAATTTAAAGGCGGTACACTATCACTAATATAAGAGAACGATAGTACCGATCTCTACTGGGTGATCAGGTGTGCACCACTTCTGACGAACCTGCAACGTGTGCAAGTACTCAATTCGCCATTTTTTCCAGTATGATAATAAAAGCTGGTCTAAAAGCCTTTAGCGATTTTTTTTATTACTGCTTTCTTCTGTTAGTTCAGAAGAAGGCAGATATGTAAGCGGACTGGACATAAAAATATGTGCCGGCGTGAGCACGTTCGGGTGCGGATCCGTCGATAAAACATTAAGCGGTTGAGAGTTTAGCAGACCTTCTATTTGTACCAAAACGATCAAAAATACCTTTCCCATTCCCTATGACTCGTTACAAATGAGTCTTGACGCTTTTAATATTCAACTCCCAAAGACCTTCAAAGTGCGGAGCGCGGGGTGGGATCATGTTCCATTCAATACGGGTTTTAAGAAGCTCTTGTTTGATATCGGATAGCACGGTCGAGTTTAGTAAAATTAATAAATGTCGTTGAGCTGTGCCTTAGCACCTACAAAATTGGTACCATTATCTGAGTACAGAACAGACACTGGACCGTGGCGGGCTATAAACCTTTTAAAGGCAGAAAGAAAAGCCTCTGATGTGAGATCCCATACAAGTATTTTTTTATTTTTTTTATTCTCTGCGACGAATAGGTATGTAAGAAATGGGCCCATCCAAGTCTACCCCAGTATGTACAAAGGCCTTGGCATCGCGAACACGGTATCCAGGCAGATCAGCCATTTTTGGAGTTGGATGCACAGGACTTAAACGAAAGCAAGTATTGCATTTGCGGCAGCTAGAACGAATAACAGTCCTACCATCCAATATCCAAAACCGCTGTCTTATGATGGACATTAATAGTCCAGAACCAGTATGGCAATAAGTATTATGATAGTGATCAATAATTAAATCAACTATGCGATCGCGTTTAGGTAAAAGTGCGGGATGCTTCGCTTCGTATGGTAGGTCATACTTAGAAAGTCTGCCCCCAACACGTAAAATACCGTGGTCGTCCACAAAAACTGATAAACTGCGAAGCTTCTTCTATGGAAGTTCACCGGTTTTAATTAAATTTAAGTCATTGTAAAAATGAAAAGAATTCGTATAACGAAATTTTCTGCGAATTGAATATTTTTAACAGAACTCTGGCTATGTAGTCTGTTTGTACATGAATATGCGCAATAGCTTATTCCATGAACAAACGCGGTTGACAATAGTGTCCAAAATATGCGGTTCATCATTTAAAGTTTTAGTAACTAACGCCGTTGCTTTCAGCTCTGGCAATGCTGCACATTCAGTCAGAGTGAATTTTAAAGGCCATTCATCTACACACTCACGAAGCCAAGCGGGCCCCTGCCACCACAATGAATGAGCTATTAAAACTGAAGACAACATGCCACGCGAAAGACAATCACTGGGATTCTCTTTTCCTGACACATGATTAAAGCAAGCAGTAGGTAAGTTTTCATGAATTTTTGCAATACGATTGCTAACAAATATAGACCATCTGTGAGGAGATGAGTGAATCCAATAGAGGAATCCGAGTAAGCGTAAACACCTGCAATAGGTACATGAGCGGAAAGCTTATCTCTGACCACGCGGACAAGCTTAGACAAAAGCAAAGCGGCGACGAGTTCTAATCGCGCTAGCGTTGTTATTTTTGCGGGCGAAACCTTGGACTTTGCACATAAAAGCCGAACGGTGATGTCACCCTCAGCATCAGTGATGTGTAAATAAATACAGCATCCATAACCACTGAAGCTGACGTTGCAGAAGGCTACGATATTCACTACAGCTTCTCTAAAAACGCCAATATGACGCGGAATATTTAGAGAAGAGAGTGCGGGCAAATCGCGAACAAAGGTAGTAAAACGACTGGTGATAGATTCAGGAGGAACTTCGTCCCAGTCTATTTAGCTAGCCAAATTTCCTTGATAAGTATTTTAGCGTACAACACGACAGGAGCCACAAGGCCAAGTACATCAAACAAGCGGGCAACTAGCGATATAATCGTTCGTTTCGTGCACCTACTGCCTAATGCAATAGTCGTCAAGGAAAAAATATCGTTAGCGGGTTCCCAGGATAAGCCTAGGGTTTTAAAATTATTATTATTATCTGAACCAGACTTACTGGCGAGCGGTGAGACTCTGGAAGAATCTCTAATAGTGCGGGTGAACTACTGGCCCATTTGACGAGATCAAAGGAACCTAATTTAAATAGTTCTATTAATTCGCGAGCTAATCTCATTGCGACTTGTTCGTCAGGAACGGAGTAGACATAATTGTCCATGTAAAACTGAGTATCTACCAATTTAGAAGCCTCAGGAAAGCGGTCACTATACTCACGCGCTAGATGGCGCAGTGTGCGCATGGCTAAGAAAAGACTAGGCTTTAGTCCGAAAGGGACGCGGTTAAAATTAAAAGTGCGTATAGGTTCATTTTTGTTGAAACGATATAACATTCTTAAATATTTGCGGTGGTGCTCATTTACACCGATACGCAAAAACATCTGTTTAATATCTGCGGTAATAGCTACAGGAAACATACGGAAATCAAGCAATAACAAAAACAAGTCGGCTTGCAAGTTAGGTCCGACGTGCAAAATGTCGTTAAGTGACAACCCTGAGTGAGTTTTGACACTAGCGTCCAAAACAATTCGAAGGCTATCTTTGTCCGGTCTGATAACGGCGTGATGCGGTATATAATAATAATAATTTATTTATTTCATAAAAGTGGTACAGTCTGTTACAAAGTAGGATGACAATTTAGGAACAGTTTACATCTGTGATGAGTAGGTAACAATACAATTTCACGATCTGATGTCCTAGCTAGGTTACTTAGTAGCCTGTATTAAGGACAAACAGCCCTCATTTCCCGAACATAGGGCAAGTAGTATTTTTTAGACTGTTACATAATTATTAAAAGAATTTAGAACAGATTAATAAAAGTACAATACATTAATTTGTGAGTGCACGCGCTTATGTGTGTTAGTGAGTGTGTGTGCGCGTGCGTGTTGAGTGAGTGTGTGTGTTTATTATTAGTTAATTTATTGTTGTAAGAAGGGATTCAGTTTCATCATAATTTTTTGTAGTAAGAAATTCAGTAATCCGTTTTATGCATGTTAGCTGACAGCACGTTTGCAGTGGAATTATTTCTTTTATTGTATTATATAGAAATGGTCCTTAATAAAAAAAGAATATTTTCGTAAAAGTAAAATATGGATGAGGCACAGTACATACCCTGTTTCTTCTTCTGGGTATTGTCGGCTGACGTTCAATTTGAGTGTTAGTGTGCTGTTGTAATATCGTGCTGAGTATGAACATTTGGCGGACGGTAAAAACTTTGCATTTCTGGTAGAGGTCAAAGGTAGGATAGAGTATTGGTCGAAAAGTGGCTACCTTCAGGACTGCGCGCTGTGCAACCTCGAGAGGCTTGAGAATCAATTTAGCAGCACCACCCCAACCTGTAATATAGTAAGAGATTACGGACTGGCACATTGCAAAATATACGGACCGTATAACATGTAGGTTGGCAATGTTTCTAAGAGTTTTAATAAAATAAATCAGTTTACGGACACGGCCAGTCAGAAGAGTAGTATCTGCTTTAAAGTTGAGATGCTTGTCTAGAGTGATACCAAGGTATTTAATTGTATCAGTAGATGTAATTAGTGGACAGTTACATTTTGGTGTGTTTAATTGGCAGGTGTGAGCCTGCAAAGTTACGGGAGTCGATGTTATAGAGGTATTTAAGGTGAGTGAGTGCGACATAAGCCAGCTACGTACGGCATCAAACCCTTTCTAAGTGGTAGTTTGGAGACTAGACCACGAGTTGTCAAAAAAGGTGATGGCAGTGTCATCGGCAAAAGAAACAATGTTCCCGGAGATTAATGTGATATTACAGAGGTCATTGATGAAGACCAAAAACAAGGTGGGAGCTAAGACACTGCCTTGCGGTACACCGTAGGCAGTTCGTCATTTAAATATTTGTCGAACTTGACCCTCTGTGAGCGGCCTGAGAGATAAGAATGAAAAAGTTGAAGTTGTAAGTCTCTGATACCTAAGCGTTCAAGTTTGGATAATAAGCAAGGTAGAGGAACGGTATCGAAGGCCATAGCAAGAGCAACAAATACAGTGAGACATTTTTTGCGGAGATTGAGTTTGTCTACAATAACAGTTATCAATTTTAAGACCGCATCAGAAGTCGATTTGTTTTTCTAAAACCGAACTGGTTGGTTGAGATCAAGTTATTAGTCTCAAGGTAATTGATAAGTCTCTTATTTATAAGCCTTTCCAGGAGCTTAGATAGGGCAGTTAGTACCGCTATAGGGCGGTAGTTATTTATCGCACCACGGTCACCCCCCTTGAAAATAGAATGAATGATAGCCAATTTGAAGGAGGAAAGAAAAGTACCGGTGTCGAAACAGAGGTTAAAAATGTGGCATAAGATGGGTAAGAGAAGCATGCAGTACCTATTCAAGAATGTCGTGGAGATGCCATCGTGTCCTATTGCAGCATTAGGTTTGAGAGACTTTAAAACAGAAATTATCTCATCGGGGCTTGTTCCTAGCATAGCGAAGGAGTTAGGGCTACTTGCGTAAGCAGAGCACGTTTGTGAACCCAGAAGGCAGGATGGGTGCTGTGTTTTTGTAATAGAATCAGCAAGATTCTTACCAATGTGAGCAAAGTAAGCATTAACATCATTCACAGATTGGTGACGAGATGTGCAAAAGGACAATAATTCTGTGGGAATGTGAGTAGTGGTGTTGGTGTGCGTAATACGCTTAATTGATTGCCATAAAAGTTTAGTGTTCCGTCCAGCTTTGGTCAATTCCTCAGAGTCGAACTGTCTTTTAACTTTTTTGAGGATTTTATTGCAGAAATTTCTGTATCTTAAGTAGGTAATTTTAAGCAGTTCATTGTCAGGAGAAAGTTTTTGTTTTTTATGCAGGGCATCCTTGTTTCTCATGCACCTCAGAAGCCCTGGGGTAATCCAGGGTTTTAGGATCCTATTACGCTTTCGAATACTTTTGGTTTTTGTGTTCATGGTAATTTATTGGGAAGGAATTTCCAAGGAAATTGCGATTAATAGATCTTATATTTTGCGATAAGATTTTGAGGTAAGGATATGAGGGTTCTTAATAATTGGTAAACATTCTTCTGGGGTGCATTGGTAAATGATAGATACAGAAAAGTTATCCAAATTGTAATTTAGGGAGTCTACGCTATCGAATTGTATTATTTAATAGTAATATATTAGGTAATATGACAGATTCCGAGCGATGTTTTGAAATTTCGCTTCAATCGCACTACGCCACCGTGTCTGTTTATAGAGTAGCAAAATAGGAGACCATGTACTAACTTCTGACGACACAGGTTTGGACCCAAGCTTCGGAGTTATACTTTGTGACCATATCATAATAATAATAAATAATAATAAATGTTTATTGGTGCAAAAGGAAAGGTTACATTACAGTTTGCATACACGTACAGCTATATTGCAAGAATTGCATTGCAACCATTTTGAATAATGAACCCTGCCTCTCAAACTAGGGAAACCTGTATATTGAGAGACAGTATTCAGGTAAGATTTTACACAATATTAGCATATATATATACGTGGTTGATACATAGTCGTCGCAATCTCAATTTAGCATCAATAAACTATTCAATAGACTAATTAATAAAAATAAAATAACAGTTAAAGTAAGAATAAAAAAATAAAAATAAAGTAAACTGAATAAAGTAGGGTGAGTACTGGGGTGTGGAGTGGAGTGTGTGATTTATTAGATTTGAGGTGTTTGTGTTAAGAGATGTAGGTGAGTAACGATTCTGTGTAGGAATAGTCCTGGTGTAGTAGCCACTCAGTGACTTTACATTGTGTGTCTGTTTAGGTCTTGTATGCTGAGTTGTTTGTGAATTTGATTGTATATGTGGGTGCATAGTGTGAAATGTTGATGCTTTGCAAACGTGGTTTTATGCTGTGTAAATGTGGTTGGGATCCTCCGTTTGTAAGTGTTGGTAGAGGGTATCCTGGAATGTGTTCTGAGGGTGATTTTAAGCACATAGAGTTGTCGAACTGTTAACACCTTGTAGTCCGAGTATAATTCCGTAGTTGGGTACCTGAATGGTTTCCGGGTCATAACTTTAAGTATCGCTCTCTGGGCACGTTCAACTCTCAGAAAGTTGGTCTTCGTAGCACCGCCCTACACGGAAATGCAATAGCCTAGGATCGCTTGACACAATGCAAGATAAACCATTTTCAGCGTACCACGGTTTGCAGATTCTCTTAATGACTTAAACATATGGATAAGTCGCATGGTTCTAGTGACGAGGGCGTCAAGTTGTTTATCCCATCGCAGTCCGTCGTCTATTTTTACACCCAAGTAGCTAACGCTGTCAGTTCGGGTGAGCGCTGGACATGGACAGGAGGCAGAGGGGTTAGGACAAGTATGGGCTGTTAAAAGGAATGAGGAGGAAGGTGAGGTGTTACGCCTAATAGCGAAAGGGACGTAAACTGTTTTTTGAACGTTAAGTGTGAGCAGATTTGCGTTGAGCCAAGCCATTACTTTAGTTAATGCTGATTCAGCATTGGACTTTAAAATGTCCCAGGTACGTCCACAGACAAGAATAGCGGTATCATCCGCATATGAATAAATTTTTCAATTGGGGAGACACATATTGCAAAGGTCATTTACGTATATGAGGAACAATAAAGGACCCAAAATACTACCCTGAGGCACGCCATATGTCATTGTTCTCTCACTGCTAAGGTACGTATCAATTTTTACTTGCTGCTTCCGATTTCTGAGATAGTCCTTGAAAATCTCGAGTGTGATGCCACGAATACCAAGGTTTTCCAACTTTGAAATAAGTAGGGGAACAGAAACTGTGTCAAACGCCTTCGAGAGGTCCAGAAATATCCCTAGACACTTCATCTTCCCGTCAAGATTAGTCGCGATGTATTGAGTGAGATCGAGTACAGCATCCTCGGTCGAGAACCCGGTCCGGAAGCCATATTGATTATCCGATAGAAGATGATATTTATTTAAGAAATTTCTAAGACACTTGTTCAAGATCTTCTCCAAGATCTTAGAGACAGCGGGCAAAACCGATATGGGCCTATAGTTACTGACACAGGGGCATATAAGGGCACGTTTTGAGCTGTGTCGAGCGATGTCTGACTCACCGCCGATCGGCGAATAGGAGCGCTGCTGCCGATGAGTCACTTGTTGGTTTGTTGCTTTTCGTAGTTTTAGAAGATTGTTCAATTTATAATAGTTATTACATTTACACTATTTGGATATGTAGTGGAATTTAGATATAAAAAGAGATTAATTAATTTGAAGTATTTGCTTGCGTTCTTAGCACTTTAATCAGTAGAAGAACTATTATTTCACGGAGTGACTTGTAACACCTCTAACTGTGAGCGAGATGCGGTATATAGTAACCTTCTTCTGACAATTCCGAGTCCGGTACCTCTGTTAGATTACCATCTGTTATATAATCAGTGATAGTTTTGTTATAGCTCTCGCGTAGGGTTGGCGCGTGCTCAAATTTACGTTCAAGTGAAAGCAGTCTACGATGAGCCCCTCCGCGAGAATTGCCTAACTCAGAGGTGTTTCGAGAAAAAGGCAAATCGACAAAATATCTACCATCTTTAAATAAAACTAAAGAATTAAAATTATTTTCACAATATAACTCGTCCGGACTAATAAAACGTTGAGATGGAATTTCCTCTAGCTCGAAAAACCTCTAAAACTTGACTCAGTGTCAATGTTGGCAAGAGCGGTAAATGAAGACGTAGTAGGTATTGTGTCACAATGATATGAAATATCTCCCATAAGTACGTATCCGAAGCTAGTCAATATAGCGGGTGGTGCGCGAGAATATGAATCGACCCTATTTTCCAAATTTATATACGGAAACAGTTGAACACCAAGAAAAATGTCTATTTCTCCCGGTATATTCCAAGTTAAATTGGCAAGCGGTAAATTATTTAGGTATGACATATTGTCATTTAATTCAATAAGATTCGCGGGAATTCAAAGCTGATAGATTGTTTATAGAATATCTTTTCTAAATGAATAAAATCTAACGACAACTTTTGTTTACCGTTAAGCATCAATAATTATTTTTTTTCCAATTCCTATGTACTTTCTATCTGCTGAAAACGCTAAACAACCCGCCTTGAGAAAGCGTGGTGATTAATGCTGGTACCTTCTCTGTTCGAAAATACGCGTTTTTCTTCCAGCAGGATAGTAAGAAGCGGGTATTATTACATCAAAAAATTGTGCTTGGTAAGCAAAATTATCAGGTTCTCTGTCACTCGGTTAATCAATATAAATTTTGACGCTAGATTATTTTACGCAATTTCATAAAAAAAATAAGCTTGACGTCATCTTTCAGTGTGTAGTGATTACTTTACTGTTCTACCCAGATTCTAAAGATTGATACCACGGGACACTGACATTGATTGATTCGAGACCAAAATTACGTTTACGATACATAATCCTTTTGTAGTACATAGACGATTATGTAGGTATAATGGTGTTATGGAAGATAATCGAGTCACTAACCTAAGTAAATATTGTCCATTCAAAATTAAATGTTACCGCTTAATTGGAATGTGTGTTTGTCTGTCTATTCACATCAGCAACTCTATTGCATAACATTTTTTCTTTCACAATATTTAAATTTGAAGGAACACACACATACTACACCCACACTTCATAATGTAAATAAAGCAATAAATGACGTTGAATCGCAACAATGATAGGCAGTGCCGTTGAGTGAGAGTAAAGTGGTTCTACAAAATTTAATTTTGTTGTACAGTGCAAGTGCAGTGGCTATCGCTTTGATAACCACACGGCATTAACTAGTAAAAAGGGTGCTAAAGATAGACGGCACTCCTCCCGTCCCAGAAAAAGGTGACGATGGCGAGGTTGCGACCAGACACACAGAGGAACAGTATAGACTAAACAAAACAGAGTAATTGAGAGATTCTGTTCTTGTAACCCACAGTCAAAAAACAAATATTGTGTGTAAAAATTATACGAGTATACCTTCCAAGAAGAAAATTGTTCCCTATCCATTTGCATAAAAGCTTTAGACATAATATAACATGGCATACTTTTTTATCCTAATAATATTTAAGCATAACATTATTTTCGCATAACAGCTTACGCATATATTTTTTTAGCATAATTACTCTAGTCATAATAACGTTTAAGCATGATATTCTAAAGCATAAATTTGTTTACGCATAATGATATTAAAACACATCTTTTTTTAAGCATAACAAATATGCATAGTAATTAACTTTTATATAATGTCTAAAATTTTAGACACTAATACATATTTTTATACAATATAAATAAATAATTCTTATTCTATGATTATATGATTTTTTTTCTGGCTCCTCGCCGCGCTCGCATTTTTAATGTATCTCGTTTTCTGTCAAAAATGTCGTCGCTCGCGCTATACTGCGCTCGCTCCTTTCTGTCAGCTAGGTTCTTGATATCCTGGGAGCCAAGTTTTTTTTTGACAGGTAAAAAAAATAATATACTTCGAAACTTGCATATTTACAAGCAATTGCTAACAATATAAACATAAAATAAATCAATAAAATAATTAAAAAACACGCCAACCTTGTCAAAAAGTGATTATTGTCAGATGTATGACTATTGATTAATTAATTAATAAATTAATAATTTGTAATACATGACAGTTACATAATATCCGACAGTTATAAGAAATTCCTAGAGTGGGGAAACGTTAGAAAAAAAAATGAAAAATAAAATGAAATGAATATATATATATAATAATATGTATAGAATATAAATATATATAATAAATCATTTGCATGAAAATTCAAAATAAAATACGAAAAATAACTCAAATTTGTTTCCGTTATTCCTATTATATTTTATACTTTAATACTATTATTTTAATAGTTATTAGGGCTAGTAACATTATGCAAATTAAAATTATGCCAAAACAAATTAGCCTTCAAGATAATTATGCCAACATATACAGTATATCAAAAAAAAATATGGCAAAGAATTATTATGGCAAAATAAATTATGCCAAAACAGTTATACCAAAGTATATTAGGAAAAAGAAACGTATGCAAAAAAAAAGGAATCCCGAAAAAAATGTCCCCCAGCTCTATACTCTGTCACACCTAAACAAATATCGGAACCGATTCTGATTAGATTTTGCTGAGTGGTAACTTGAAATCAGGAAAAAAGGTTATACGTTTATTTTGTTCCCGAAATAAACATGAACACGTGACGCAGCTGTCTATATTTCTTGTTTATTTTAGTCTCTATCATTAGCTGAGCTCACTGAAATATAAGAACTTTTTTTTTAAATACGTAGAGATTTTTTGCTTTTTGACAAACTTTGGTTTGAGTAGTGATAAAAGTTTTGACATTTGGAAATTTTCAGTCGCTTCTTAGAATTTGCAAATGTCAGAGTCTTGATTTGTAGTATTTAGACTTAGAGTACCTATAGTAGAATGAAAGATATTAAAAAAGGCACTACTAATAGCTTGGTGATAAATGTCGTGGTGGCCCACTGGCTAAGACCTCGGCTCTCGTACTTGACGTCGTGGGTTTAAATCTGGGCAAGTACGGTACCAATGTGACTTATTCAAATTCATATGTACTTTCCTAAGTTTATCTTGGACATCAAAGGCAATGGTGAAGGATAACATCTTGAAGAAACCTGGACCTATACATAGTTAATGTAAGTCTGAAATCGCCAACCCGCATTGAGCAAGCGTGGTGATCAATGCTCGTGCCTTCTCCGTATGAGAAGAGGCTTTTGCCCTGCAGTGGGACAGTTTCACGCTGGTGTTATTATACTAATAGCGTGATGGGTGACCGGACAGAATGAAAAACGGAAACGTGCTGCGCCAACCTAACATGTGTCAAGTTCAGGTGGATGCTGAGAGTTGTCGGTTATGTATGAGTCAATGAATGTTTATGTTACTTTATTTATTTATTTTATTTTATTTAATTTTTACATTATTTTAAAGTTTTAGGAAAACTTACAGCTAAAAAAATTTACACAAATGAGAGTAACAAAAGTAAGGCCAATTAAAAGTTTTCACAGATAGAAGAGAGCTCATAAACAAAAAAAATGGAGAAGTTAGACAGTTTTAAGTAAAAACAGTAACATAAGCATAAAGAAAACGAATATACAACCGAATTGAGAACCTACTCCTTTTTGAAGTCGGTTAAAAACGTGACTCAAACAGCGTGAATTTTAGTAAATTAGTTAACATCATCAAAGAAGAGATCACAAAGAGTCCTTTTTAATTTTGAAATGCTAGTATTGAAAACATCGATGTCCACGCCCCGGCAGATCGCATTATATGACTCGCTCTTATTAAATATGCATTTCGTCTGTAATTCGTTCCAACAACAGGAGTATGCAATAGACAGGGATTGCGCCGAAAAGTAGAAGGAATCCGCAGTCCAATTTTGCTCAGCAATTCTGGCAGCACGGTTGATCCATTAGCGATTCTAAACAAAAACACCAAGTCTGCAATTCTTCTACGTTCAGAAAGAGGAAGTAGATGGAACCTTTTACAGCGAAGGAGACAGTTGGGCGAATAAGTTTTAGACCGGAATTGAATATACCTCAAAAATTTTCTCTGTATGCCTTCCAATCGATTGATGTATATGTTGTAATTGGGATTCCAGACTTGAGAGGCATACTCGAGACGGCTGCGAACAAAAGTACAGTAGAGAATTTTAATGGTTTTGATGCTCCTGAACACAGATGAGACTCTCAAAATGAACCCTAGTGATTTTGATGCTTTGTTAATGATTTAATCTACATGTTGATCAAATAATAATTTTGAATCAAATACAACTTCCAAGTCTTTGACTGTGCTAACTCTAGCCAGGGATTTGTCTGAAAGTTTATAGTCAAATGTGATAGGTACGGGCTTTCTAGTGAAGGAGCACACGTAACACTTGGAGACGTTTAAATGGAGCTTATTAGTGATGCAGTAGCACTGGAACCTATCTAGATCCTCCTGCGATGACAGAGCATCTGATAAGGAGGATATCTTTGACATAATTTTCATGTCATCCGCATAAAGAAGTATTTTAGAGTGATGAAAGCAAGAATCAATATCATTGACGAATAAATTAAATATGAGGGGCCCCAGTAAAGATCCTTGAGTAACACCAGATGGGATATGCATTGATCTTGATGAATACCCATTCAGCACAACAGTCTGGCACCTGTCCTCCACATACGACTTAAACCAACGAAAAAGATTACCCCTAATGCCCATTGATAGAAGTTTACGCATGAGAACGTCGTGATCAATTCTGTCGAAACATTTGGCATAGTCTGTGTATATGACGTCGATTTGGGACCGATCAGACATAGCCTCAGACAAGAAGTCACTACAGAGAACAAGGTTTGTAGTTGTTGACCGACCACCCAAAAAACCGTGCTGGTGTTCGCTGAAACTAAGCCTGCGAGCAGAGTAAACTTGCCTGTACACAATTTTTTCTAATATTTTCGCGAAGACGAATAATTTGGATATCGGTCTGTAATTGTCAACGTAGTTTCTCGATCCCTTTTTGTGAATAGGAGTTATATAAGCCGACTTCCATATAACAGGCATAACCCCAGTATTCAGAGATCTTCTGAATAAGATTGTAAGAGGAACCGAGAGGCTTGTTGCACAGTTCACTATGAAAACCGGTGGGAGTTTGTCTGGACCAGCAGATTTATTTAAGTCCAAAAGCTTTAATAGTTTCATAACCTCGTCTTCACAAACTTCGATAGCAGCAATATCGTATAGACTGTAGTCAGTGCACTCGCTGGTACAATGATATTGCGCACTATTCTCAGAGCTGGTGGATTCACGAAAGTTTGATAGAAAATACTCGCCGAAGAAATTTCAAATTTCGCGTTGGCGTTCGTCTGTGATTGGGACTGTTGTGAACGGTGTGTGTGAGAGGTTTCGTAATTTTTGCAAAATCCGGCATAAATTTACGATAATAACTGACAAGGGCTAAAAACTGCTTAATTTCTTTTGGGGTCTTTGGAATGGGGTATTGTTCTATTGCATGAATTTTATCCGGATTAGGTTTTATTCCTTCGCTACTTGTTATGTGTCCGAGATAACCAGTTTCATGCTTTAATCATTCGGATTTTTCCATTTGGATCTTAAATTTCGATTCCAGAAGTATATTGAAAACTTTCTCGAGATTGGTCGTATGCTCTTGTAGTGACGTGGAAAATACGACGATGTCATCAAGATACACCAGGCATATGTCATTCTGGAGACCTCTGAGGACATTGTCCATAACCGTTTGAAATGTGGATGGTGAGTTTATTAGTCCCATGGGTATTCGAAGAGACTCGAAATGTCCATTTTCAACATTGAAAGCTGTTTTCTGAATATCCTGGGGGTCCATCTCGACTTGGTAGAAGCCACTAGCCAGACCTAGAGTGGTGAAGTATTGGCACCTACCTAGTTTGTCAAGAACATCGCTAATGTTCGGGATAGGGTATTTGTCGTTAATAGTTTTTTCATTGAGCTTCCTAAAGTCAACTACTTAACGCCATTTTTGTTTCCCCGAGGCGTCCATTTTCTTGGGTACCACCCAAATGGGCGAACTCCATGCTGAGTCTGAAGGCTTTATTATTCCCTGATCTAACATTTTTGAAATCTGCTCCCTAACCTCCTGACGATGAATGAATGGGTATCTATAACTTTTTGTCTAAACCGGGACGTCATCTGTAGTCTTAATACGTTGTTTTATTCGATTGGTGAATGTTAACGCTTCGCCTTCTATGTAAAGCATGATATCATATTTTGAGCAAAGAGTTATAAGGTCGAGATTCTCTTCCTCGTTTAAATGATCTATTCGTAATTGCGTTGTCACTTCTTGAACTCGCGCTGTGCAATGTTCGGTGCGCGTGCACTCGATATTAAATAAACTTGCGTGCACTGGTTGGCCAAGTGATATTATAATATCATTCGGGCTCGTATTTTCTGTCTCTAAATAGCCGCGATTATTGACGACAATGGTAAGGCACTCGCGGACTATACAGTTACATATAGTCTGTTCATTAACTAATGCTGCACCGTTTGTAGTGTCGATCGGTATTCTCACTAATTTCAAAGATTGAGCAGGTATTATGTCTTCATACAAGTTAAAATTGCAGGAATTATTCATACGGATAGGATTTTATGATGTGCGCGTTATTAACCTCTGATCTTTTAAATCTATCTTGGACTCCCATTTATTTAGCAAATCTAAACCAATTAAACCGTCAAAGTATTCATGGAAACGATATACAAATAACTTGATAAACTCTGGATCGTTAAATTCCACGAAGCAAGGTAAACTTATAGAATAATTATTTCTACTAACCGCGTGTACATTGGTAACTTCAAACGGGTCGTCATTTAAGGGAAAATTGGAAAATATTTTTCTACAGCTTTTGGACTTATAAAGAACTGGTTCGCACCGGTGTCAATTAGTAATTTTAAAGGTGGTTCTGATATTAGTTTGTACGGCAACTGACGTTGACTTTGGAGATTTAATTCTATTTTAGCTTTTTTTATTTCTGTGCCTCCTGAAAATCCTAACTTATCTGACATGGAGATGCCTGAGGTTCAATTGAACCTGTAATATTTCCTTGAACATCTACATCGTTCAAAGTGTAATATGTGTCCGTCGGGTAATATGAGTCATCGTGCGCTCATTCATGTTCATATCACGATTTTTAAAATAATTAGTTGGTGGCGGATTACCTGAATTCTGCCAATTATGGCCAGATAGCAGGGTTCTAGGTGTATAATGCTGTACACCATTCATAGGTTTAGGACCTTGATTTTGATTTTAGGCCGGAATGTTTCTGGGTGGCAAACGGAACATGTTACTTTGAGCGTTATATGGTTGAGAAAGCGCACGGAATATTTGCTGTGTTCGATTAGGCATGTGTTAGTATTGGAAGTACGTGTGACGTCATTGAATCATGAATTTCCACTTTATAAGCACAATGGTCTGCTACAAAATACAAACTGTCGTATTTATTAAGCATCTACCGACAAATATCGAAGTACCTACTTAAATTATTATTATATTGTCAAATACCTACAATTGTTATAGTACCCACCTGAGTAAATATTGTTGTGTACAGGAAATAACTCTAAACTTACATTTAAGCCATAGTGATGATATTCCTATAAAATATTACGTAATTTGTAATGATCATTGTGATGTATTCTAGATTTTATATTACCATTTTAGTATTATAAGTCCTTTGACTTGTCCTTGTACTTTGTTGTGAGCTACAAACCAGTACGGACCAGATAGTGATATTGCTTTCCTGAATTGTTATATTTGTGAAAGATGGAAAGATTGACTACACAAGCTTCACGTAAGTTATTTGATATTATTACTTGCTTATTGCTAATGGTTGTGTTGAAACACTATTTCATATTGTGGCCTTTATTCATAATGATATTAAATTGGTTTAAGGGCTAGTCATGTTATTTGCCTTATCCTTATTGTTTAGAAAGATTCATCTTATAATGGCCATAATAAAATCAGATCTTTATTGTGATAAACGATGTGTAATATGGTTGTGAAAGATATCTATAAATACTTTTACAACCATAGTTGCTTCCAAGGAGTTTCTTGCCCTTCTTCTCCACGAGAAATAGGTCTAGCGAACGGGCGGTAAGCTCTCTGAGCCTCAATATAAATTAATTGACAAGCCTTATTGAAATAAATACCTAGTCTTGTCTTTTTGTGCTTTTCTTCATAAAACCTTTCCCTTATACACCACATACATAGGAACTCTGATACATAGTAAATAACCATTTTGACATATATTGATACTTTTATATGGAGTTTCTTCATGATTCTAACACATGCGATGTTGGGGCTACTGATTAATAAAGTTGGGGTTGCACCTAAATGGCTGTGGTGGTAGTTGGTTGGGTCTAATTCCTATGGGATTGGGCCAGTTGGGAATTGGTACTGCGAAATTGTTATTACGTAGAGGAACTGGTTTGGTATTTGCGTGGGTGAGGTGTTACAGGGTGTGAATTCTTTTATGTAGCGTGTTTTGAAAATTAACTACTTTCCTGTAAATACATAACATTAAGTTCTTCCTGTACATATTCAAGGGCCTTTTCGATAGTATCGGGACGCATGAATCTTATGCGGGATCCTAATAGTTCCTTTAAATCTTTTACAAAAGCCTGCATAGTAACTTTTTTATACAGTGTACGTTTCGCTTCCACTGTGGTAGTAATTGACTCGTGTAATGTTACATACATCATCATTGTACCGAACAAAGTTTGGCATTCCTCGTAGAATTCCTGAGGCGTCTTATTTCCATGCATAGCTAAAGAAAGATCTCTATACAAAGCTGTTTCATCCTGTTGATCTGAAAAGTTATTAATGAAGGCTTTTGTAATCCCTAGCCAACTATCAGGTATGCCGTTGGAATTGATGGTACAAGCGGCAGAGCCTGTTACTTTGTTTAAGATGCCATTTAATATGCATAAATTGTTTAACTCGCTACCTGGGGTATTGCTAACATACTTAGCTACTATTTTATCGCATATTCTGACAAACCTAGTCACACGAAGGGTCTTGAAAATTGTATGCGGGTCATGGGCCATATTTATGCTATTTATACTACTAATTTCACAATCACTATTTAAATCTCTACTGTTATCTATAGCACTCCAGCGAGCCGTACGAGATTCGGGCTCCTGGGAATTGGAACTTCTCGGGTGAAAAATCTTGGAAGTTTGGTGGTATTAGGACTAAGAAGGAAGCAACACAGGAACAATTCAAGTGTACTCACAAATGTTTCATCTCTGGTTCTCTCGTGAATCGAAGTCTGGATTCTCCTTCAGGAACTGCAGCTGGACCGTAGATTCGGATATTCGGCACCGGGGCTCGATAGCCACCCAGGCGATTCGCGTACGCGGATTTCGATTTTAGAGATCCCTAAACCTTGCGAACCGGCCCGCGAATATCCTACCGACTGCGCTAATTACGTTAGCTGCAATCGGAGGATTAAAAAAAAAACAAAAATGAATTTACTTAATTTATTTTAAATTAAAAGAATTACATTAATTATCGCTAAAATTAGCCCAAGTGCCTATTCGAAGTATGAATATAGAATGGAATTTTACAGAGTTACAATAATTGCCTAAACTAGGTCCGTGTGTCACAAAGTGCTATCTCAGCTCGGCGTTTTCGTCGTTCGTTAAATTTGCAGCGTATGGTTCTATAATAAAAGTGTTGAGTGCTGAGTTGGCGATTCCCCTTATGCAGCTGCGTATAACAAAACCGAAACTACTGGACCGATTTAAAAAAATCTTTCACCTATGCAAAGCCACATTAGATCCTTATGAAAATTGATGTCAATTAATGTAACCCAATTTTGTCTATTCAATTCATTATTTGGCGTGAAATACAACTATTATTTATTTATGAAACGCACAGGAAATACAACGAGAAAAAAATTAAAAACCTGAATTAAATAAAAAGAAAACATTGCGAGACAAAAAAGCTCCTAATTGTTAGAATATTATTGTAAAACTTGGCGTTTATACAACAGTGTTGACATAGGATTTTATTTATATCCCCAGCGAGACAAAATTGCAAGCGGTTAAACGTGGGTCTGTCACTTTACAAAATTATCATTCGTCTTTACGAAATTATATCGCTCTTCCCGTATAATTTGTAAGCAAAGCTAAATGAAGTATTTTTTGTATTTTTTTCCCCTTTAAACAAATTTATGCCAACTGGTTGAGTTAAAATTAAATTGGGACAATTTTTTTTTTTTTTGTATAAAAAGGTTGTTGAAACAGAAAACTAATGGACCTCACAATGAAAAGGAAAAGCATTTAAAATGGTCAGCAAAAACATGAATGAAAAATTCAGAAACAAAAAAATTATCTCTCTTTAACTTTATCTCATAAAGAACAATGGCAGAATAATAGTTGACAAAAAATTATGCATCCAGAAAATCTTATAATATAGAAAGAGTTTAATGATGTTTCTATGATTTTATCAAATAAAATCTTATTGCCATAAAACCACAGAGAAATACATGCATTTATGGGAACATCAAATGATTAAAGTAATTTTCAGAACCATTTTACACTTTCGAGTGTTGCCATTTACTAAATTCATACTATTTTCGTATATATTTGTCCACATAAAGATTCAATATGTTTTTCATAGGAATTTATTATTACTATTAACTGTACTATCAGTAATACTCAAAAATAAAAATGTTATGGTTGAAAAAGGTTTTATAAGAAATACTTCATGCAATTATCCAATACCTCAAACATAATAAAAGTAACAATTTCATTTAATGTTATGGCAACTCGAACTAAAATGAAATATGTCACTGTCACGAAAAAAGCGGTATGTTCTGTCACATGCTCCCGTGCTTTTCGTATCGGTTGTGTTAGTTTTTTGATATTTTTCATATTTCTATTTGACTTGGCTTGCTTACGGATAGATATTCGTTTCGTTTTGTGTTACTTAACTTGTGCGTACCTAAAGGATTCTGATCTTGGCCTGCGTGACTGTGCTATCGCCCCTTTGGTCTCCGATTTTGTCCCACCGTTTGGCTTATTGAAGTGCGTTTTAATTGAACCATTATGGGAGATCGTAGCAGATTAACGCGAGTCCTATGTGTTAGCTGCAACATTTACGTTAACACGTTGCGCCACTATCCTGCCCTGACACTCGATCCAAGAGTCACTAGTTAACTCTGTAGCTGTGTATATCCATATTTTCCATAATATGATGACTCTGGTATTGAGGATGGGCAAGACATCAAGTTATTATCACAGTGCCAGCAGAATTTTAGATTCTATAATTATAAGAGAGGATGATAAGGAGGAATAAAAATGTACCAAATGTAGAATTGTTTCATTTTTTATTCATTACAAGTACCTGTAATAAATGCTGTATACATAATATCGGCAAGACACGCCTTTTCCCCGTAGATGTAGGCAAAAAAAGATGTAGCCACTAAAGGTTGACTGACAGTATGTAATAAAAAAAACTTATAAAGCACAATTATGTAGGTACATTAAGTTCAGAATGTACATAACTAACAACAAACAACCACAGCACGCAATACTTTCTCCAAGTAACATAAGACATAACCTAAAAATGTTCAAATCTAAATATCTTTTTTTCTAGGCCCTCTCAGGACAAAATTCTTTGACTAAGTTACTCAGGGACTGTCGCAACGTATTTTAAGATTTTTTTTACGTATAGACGCTACCATTTCTTTTCAACTAATTTTATGTAAGAAAGTCTGCCATTGTTCTTTAAATCATATTTTATAATTTTATCCGTAGAGAATAGACTAGTATCTTTCAACAGCTAGGTACCGAACTTATTACTAAGTAAACATTATTCTCCCAATTTTAGAATATATTTTATAGAAACTGCCTATTTGAAGCATGTTATTCAATCCTTGTCGAAGCATAGGATTAGGTGTAAACAGGGGTATAAACAACACTTTCTATGAATAGGCAGCAAATAAAATGGGCAGCTGATTAACTTTTCGAAAACTAAAGGAAACAAGCTACTAAGGCGCTTCTGTTTAGTGATAGACACGCAACCCGTTCGCCGCTTGCAGCTCGAAACAGCAATATTTTACTATCTAGATCCAACATCTTGAACAGGCGCCTTTAGTTATAGCGATTTGAAACTTGGTTAGTACCTTAAACCGTTATTCAACGGCGAGGGAAAACAAGGCACCTAAAATTGACTGAAATCTTCGGAATTATTGAGAGAAAAAGTGCATCAGACCCGGTGTTTACCTGTACTTTTATTCTTAATCTGTTTTAAGAATAAAATTTATTTGCTTAAATTGAATTAATACGCAAGGGTGCCTTTCTATTTAAGGAACGGCCTATAGTGCCTTGAGTTTCTCATCCATTGGAGGTTCACTTTTTCGTTCCATCATCATAATTTTTCAGATGCCCATAATGTTGGTCTCTCTGGACCGTCGCCACATCGACTAATCTTGTGCTTTTCACATCTAACGGCCCCAGGGTCATCACCGAATCACTATCCACGTTGTAGTTGGCCTGCCAACTGTCTGCGGTGTCTTATCTCCAATGACCATCCTTTCGCCGAGAAATTTGACTTGCCTACTTCCTCAGTTACTTACGCTTAGCAATCCTACAGGCAGTATTGGTAACCTTAGTTCTCCTGCAAATCTCTTCATTTCCGATTTACCTAGGAAAACTCCATGCATAACCATCTCTTTATTGAAATACTAGCGACCCGACCCGGTTTCAGGGGGGGGCAAATTATATACAAAAACCTTCCGTTTATAATTTACCTATTAGTAAAAACCATATCAAAATCGGTTGCGAGGTTTAAAAGAAGTTAGCGGAAAATACAGAAATGAGTTCGATAGACGCAAACAGCGACGTTGTTTTATACTATTTAGAAAATGGAACGATACGATACTCAAAGCCTTCCTTTTTACCTTCCCCTAAAATGACGAAACAGAACAATCATTTAAAAGACAAATCATATACACAACAAAATGACAACATAACTCACAACAACTTTTGCTTAAACTAAAAGCCAAATTTGTCGGTGCCAATTAGTGTGACAGTTCGACATAAGCGCTTATGACGAAACACTGATTAAGCTGTCTCCGGGGTCAGTTGGACCTTGGCATTACGAGAATACGGGCTAATTTGTTTTGGTACTGGACAGTTTAACAAGGCTTTGGGGCTTATTATCTCAAATGTTCTTTTACATCGTATTTCGACTGAATTGTGTTGGCATAAACTAGTATAGGAATAGTTACTCGCAGAAGTTACCGCTTCATCATAACAACAAGTTTTTTTTTTTTTGATTTGGATGTCATCCAATGACTTCTCCCACTCTGGGTGAAGCTAAAGGGCGTGTCAGACTTTTAGTGACTAAAACCCACCTGTATTCCTTCAGTTGCTTGTGCCAGGCCCGCGGTAACTCTCTTTAAAATTTATCCGCGACCCAGACAGGCATCGGCCCTGGCGGAACCCGTCAGTTTTTGCTGACATCTCTTTGTGGCACGCGTGGAACATTACTCACCGTTGACTCGGGCCTGGTCCTTATCGGACGGCGAGCTACTCATTACTCGCCGTCCGCAAGCCCGGGCCTACGCCCCACCGCGCCCGTGCCCGCGTGGCTGGGAATCGGCTTGCGACTCCCGACGCCCAGGGCGTCTCCTGCTGTGGCTAGGGGCGTGCGGGCGTCTCCCTCACGCGTTCCGCCTCCACCTTCGCAGGCATTACTGCTTCGCAGAAGGAGGTCACAGCTTTACATGCCCTCTCGCTCCGTACCATGGCTGGAACCAGGGTCGGACGCGAGAGGTCGCTACCACTGATCGCCTCCACGAGGACATGGCGGTGCTCCACCCAAGCGGGGCAGACCTCCATTATATAATCCACCCTGTCCACCGAGCGATCCACACAATGGTGACACCCGGGCGTTTCCTCCCGCCTTAACCTGAACAGGAACCTCCCGAAACATCCGTGTCCGGTAAGGGCCTGCGTCAGGCGGAAGGTGAGGACACCGTGGCGCCTCTCAAGCCACTCCTCAAAGAGGGGCCTTATCGCCGCAATCGTGGCGTGCGTAAGCCGGGATTTGTCGTGGCAGCGGAGTTATGCCACGGCGCTTCGCTTCCTCGCGCCACTCCCAAATGTATAACAGTAAGCCTGTTTTTTTTTATTGCAGCATGCCTGTAATTTAAAAAAATGGATAGCGGTGCATTAGTAGGTAATAAATATTCTCTTTCCACAGTTGTTTAAATCCCATGGGTCAGTGCGTCGTCTCAAGGGGGTGTGTAACATTTGAAATAATAAAAAAGTGTTAATGAAAAAAAAAAATATTGAATGAAATTGGCTCATATGATTGAGCCAATTTCATTCAATATTTTTTTTTTTGATATAACGATCAAATATTATAATGAATTATTGATATAATATCATTTTATATAATTTGATAGGGTATAATGAACATTTTCTATAATGAACGCTGGAATTAATATTCAATTAGTACAATATTCATTTACTACAATATCAAAATCTATAAGTAACGTTTAATATAATTTAAAAATAGTTCAAATCTGTTCCAAAACAGAAATCGGAGCATCCCGACTTCACGTAGTCTTTTGGCTGGCACCCCTAGAGTGCAACAAATTATCATTTGTTATATTAAAACGAATAACCATAAACACATAACCTATATCCTGGATTAGGATATAGGTTATTTTTAATCGCGCGATTACGTTCCTTTGGAATACTTTCCTACGTTTACGTGGACGATTCCGCTGGCTGGCAGGAGCTAGCGATCAATATTCGAGACACAAACATAATTTCAAACTTGATAAAAAGGGTACGACAACAATTTCTTATGCCTATCCTTTGTTACGAAAGGACAATGGGGGTGCACTTCCCGTAGCACCGGAGACGATTCAGAATCAACTTAAGTGTTTTGAAGTTAGTTTACAATAATATTTTTCACTCAAGAATAGTGCATCACCTTAGAAAATTTGTAAATGTACATATTAGAAAATTGGGTCAAATGAAAGTTATATAAAAAGAGCACTATACAAATTGAAAATTACATGAAAATAACGTTATGCTAAATGTTATTAGACCAAATGAAGGTTAAATGTAATATAACATTAGATCATAATTATGCAATTAGGTTATTTGTTTTTATAGCATATGAAAATTATAATATGTGAACCCTGTCTCAGGGGGGTACAAAGGCTCAAATAATCTCGCTTTCTTTCTTCTTTGTAATAAGAGGGTTAACCGTATGCTTTCACCACTGAAAACATCCAGTCTCTAGGCTGGTTCTGACAAATTCGTGATAAAAGAAAACAATATCATTTTGTCCAACCTCATAAATGATTCCAGGGCCTCATGTTCAATGGTAGCGTTTACAACCAATACACCAGCAAAGCAGGGGTGCTATAAAAGGCCAGTCATCAAGATATTCCAGAACAAATTTTATTTGGTCTGAGCAAGATATACTCCATGACAGAATAAAATTACACTCAACTTGGAAAGCTTTTTCATTGAACAACTAAAACTCTTACACACTACCAGTTACGGCGAGTTAAAACAATCCAAATAATTTTATTGTGCACTAAAAGTATTTTAACAACTAACTTATTACGAGAACTCGGTTTTAATGCAAATTATATTGCACTAAAACTCAACTGGGGGTAGTACTTAACTAGTTCGAGCTGCTCTCGGTGGGATGAAGTGAAGAGTTGTTATTTATTTATTGAGGTATAGTAGGTAATAGTCGACCTTGTAATAATTTAACCCTAAGGTTCAATGTCACTTGTAACTCATAGAATGACTATAGGATTTAAGACGAAGTGAAATCAACGATAGTGAATAACGAAATGCCAAAATGTAAGATGGACTATGTGAAATTTCAATAGCGCATGTGGATTCCGTACGTTATTATAAATGATTTTATTTCTGAAAGTTGCTTTGTACAAACACTTTTACATGTCAATCATATTTTAAAACTAGATGAGGTCGGCGTTTCCTATCTGACTACTCTGTGAAAAAGTCCGAAACAAACTCAGAGGTCACAGTCTCTTTTAAAGTCCAGAAAAAATCTTGGTTAGTTCATGTGAAGACCATGTAGATTGATGTCTAAAATTGTATTTTGAAGATAGAATCAGCCAGATTGACTGGACCTGTCAAGTACTGACTTGACTGGACCACAAAATGTGAGCTGCACGGTTATTGGCAAACATGCAAACTGTGCAGCTCAATTCAGAATTTAAGGAGCTCAACGGTTCGACGAACAATACCAAAGAAAGGACATTCGGGTAGGCCGCATAAATTACTTAACTGCCAGGCTATGATTAAAACTAACTAAGAAAATAAAAATTAAAATCATAAAATGACAAAAAATATCCACATAATATGATACTTTAAAAAGTCAATATTCTAGTCATTGCAAAAATAGCAAATAAAACTAAAGTTATGAAATGAACTTATGGGAATCGTTATCGCTTTTATAATCAAAGAAAAGAAAAGCCGCCTTCTTTCTCTGTTCTGTGGTTATAATGGTACCATACAAAAAACACCAAGGGATTCGTGTAAACCTGTAACTGGCCTATTTGCATTTGTCGGTCAGATGTCAGTAGTCTCGGCAAAAACTGATATCCAGCTATATCTGCTTTGACTGAAAACCGAGCCTAATAATTATAATAGGCAGATATGCTAGTTAGATTATGTTCATTGATGGCTTCCACCCAACACTAAACTACAGCTCAAGTAACACTATAACATATTTTCCTGTAACCAGTCTTATTAACTCTCTATAACACGATTATTGGCTCACATACCTACGACCTTTATGACACTTGTTGAACATCCCTCGAGGGTGACCCGCTAAATTACTTCCTGCATTCCGACATAAATTCCTCTTGTTACTACCCAATACTTAGAATGAAAGGCTTGTTATTAAAGGCTTGTGAAAATATGGAAAATTGTTTTAAATGTTTTAAGTACTTTGGTAGCGTTTTTCAGCCTTACACAAAAGCCATAGTAAATCTTAACTCAGCAATGATTTAAATCAAATAGAACTAAATCTTCAATTTGGGAGATTTTAGGAGTTTGTAAAATGCTTTTACAATCCTCCGTCCTTCCTGCGAATATTTTAAATGCGAATGTTTGTTTGTTAATCAGTCATGCCTCAACGATTGAACGGATTTGGATAGACTATATCCTGGATTTGGTATATAGGTTATTTTTAATCCTGCGAGTACGTTCCTTTGGAATAATTTCCTACGTTCACGCGAACGAAGCCGCTGGCATGAGCTAGCGATCAATATTCGAGACACAAACATAATTTCAAACATGAGAAAAAGGGTACGACAACAATTTATACGCCAGATTAATACAATATGTTACATCCACAGGACCCAACTCCGAAACGTCACAAGTATAAATAAAAGTATTGACTTAAACTTCCATCCTACGTGGTTTTCGCACAAGAAACCACGCTGTAGGTGGAAAGGGCAAGCGTTCAAACAAAAACAGCGATGTAGATAATAAATGATGTAAATAGATTATCCCAATCATGGTCTTTACCACAGAGGTTATAAGACTGGAGATTGGATCAATCTGAAGGTAATTTCAGTTTTCCTTTTTTATAGGTGGGTTAGGTTGGAAAGGGATGCAGGCTCATGGCAAAGGGTCCTGATGGAAATCTCCAGAAACTATTTGTCGAGAACCTTTAATTTAAATCCTTTCTTATATTATAAACAGTAATATATCTTTTGTTTTTGGGTGTAAACCTGTGAAAGATACGAATGCGACTACGCAAATGCTTTCATTGGCTACTTTTTGAACCTAAATATACGCAGGTCCTGTGAGACAGGCAACCGAAGCGAAGCCGCGGCAAAAGCTAGAACCTAAATAAATATAAAACTACTTTATGATTTATCGATTCACAGTCATTTTTCAGCCTGGTTGTGCCATGAGATAGTATGATGGATGAATTTAAATTATGCGTCAAAAAGCTTCTATATTTAGAATACTTGCCCGCGACTTCGTTTACGTGTACATCAAAAATATGTTTAGAGAGTACTAAAAATATGTGAGTAAATAAGACAAATATGGGTAAATAAACATTAGGTACATTAACCGTTGCTAATCATTACCATGTCATTTACTAGGATAAAATTAATTCTTTGTATTAGTCCAGAACGACCTATGTGCCAAATTTTGCTGGGTTTGCGTGATTGGGTAACAAACATACAAACATTCACACATTATGATATGAATAGAATTTATCTCAAAGAACACAAAAGAATACTGATGGAGTCGTTGCTTCGTAAACGAGCGAATTATTTCTCAAGAATCAGTGACTATGACAAATGATCCAGTCATTGATGACAAATGATATTTCATTAGTATGCAGTAAGGCGCCGCCGCCGCCTGGTGACAAATAAAATTGTTAGTATCATTTATTTGTAACTTATCAGAAACCTATTATTATAAATATTCAACTCCCTTTGTTTTGTTTTCTTTTATACGTTTTACAGCATTTTTATTGGAAACATTATTCCCCTAATTTTCGAAAATATATTATAGAAACTGCCTATTTGAAGCCCGTTAATCAATGCTTGTCGAAGCATAGGACTAGGTGTAAACAGAAATAAATAACACGGTCTATGAATAAAAGAAGGCAGCAAATAAAATGGCCAGCTAATTAACTTTTCGGAAACTAAAGGAAACAAGCAACTAAGGCGCTTCTGTTTAGCGATAAACACGCAACCCGTTCGCCGCTTGCAGCTTGAAACAGCAATAGTTTACTATCTAGATCCAACATCTTGAACAGGTGCCTTTAGTTAAAGCGATTTGAAACGTAATTAGTACCTTAAAGCGTTTCAACGGCGAGGGAAAACAAGGCACATAAAATAAAAAAAATATAATAATAAATAATAACCCCACCGCCGTATCTCTACGTTGACGTCGTGGTGGGGCTTGTGTGCTCCAGTGAACCCTAGGTCTGTGTCGGTAGAGGTAACTTTGTCGAGATAGATCTAGGGTGAGGGGCCAGACTGCGAGAGATACAAATCCAAGCCAAAGTCGCGCATGCCGAGGGCTGCATGGCTAGGGGAGAGCTTCAGTCGTTACTGCGCCAACTCTGGATAATAGGGGACCTCCAGTTTTATCTACCCTTGCTACAGTGAACGCAGGGCTTTGCTGTGTGTCGACTTCTTAAGTCCCTAGCTACTCGTGGGAACAATGATAACTAGATCTAAAACAAAAAAACAACTTCAAGCAAATATGCCTCAAATAGATGACGAATCTTCACAATTTCCTTCGTCATCTTCCTCTTCACTTTTTCCATCAATTGCATCATCTTCACAATCTTTTCGCGTCTCTCTGACGCCATCATCATCATCAATCAGTATACAGTCAGTGACAGTTGTACAGGAGACAAATATTGTCGACGATACTGTACCCACCACTAAAACTGCAATAGCTCGTAGGAAAAGGAGTAATGAAATAAACAAATTTATCCTAGGCACTTACCTTCACCTTACTAATATAGATATCATACAAACACACCAAGGGTTTCGTTTAAACCAGTAACTAGGCTGTGTGCATTCTAAAATAAAAATAAACATAATCATGTTTATTTTTCTTCCACAAATAAGACTTATTAACTAAAATCTCAAAAGCGGAAAAATAATAATAACGATATTCAATTCAATTCAATTTATTTATTCAGTAACAATTTACATTGCGTTCGAATGTAATCCAACATGAAACATTAACATAATCAGCATTATCAGATGTAGGTACAAATATATAAGAGAGTACATGTAATTCTATTTCAATTAGAAAATATTATTTTAATTTATTTTATATAAAAAAATGTAAATATGCAAACAAAAAAAATGATAAAAAAGTTAAATGCATATGTCAATAAATTAATTAATAACAATTTAAATGTAAATAATAATCAAAAAGTAAATGTCATAAGAACACAACAAATTAAAAAGAAAATCCATATGTCAATAAATTAAGATTGCCTGGGGTGTACTATGCCAAATCGAATGACAAATAATCGAATATCAATTGATCGAACACTTTAAATCGAATGCCTAAATACACGAACGTTCATAATATCGAATGGTTAATATATCGAACATACAATATATCGTACACTCAATACATCGAGTGTTCAAAATATCGAATGTTTGTTTGATCGAGCGTTCAACGCATCGCACATACATTCTATCGAAATATCAATATTCTGAATACTTTTTTATATAGATTGTATTCTATAAAAAAAGTATTCAGAATATTGTATTTTGTGTTTTTCTTGTGAAATACACAAAATTTACTAATAAATCACATTTTAATCTTTCAACGCATCACATATTCATTCTATCGAAATATCAATATACAGAATACATTTTTTTTTGCCTAATAAGCACTAAAATAAGTAATTTGACAATTGCATGTGTCAATTTTGTCTCAGATATAAAAAACAGTATTTCAGGACAATAGAGACCCCCCTATAGGAAAAAAATATATAATTATACATATCATTTGGCGGTCAGATGTCAGTAGTCCCCGCAAAAAACTGATATCCAGCTGCATCTGGTTTGGCTGAAAACCGATCCTTATAATTATAAGCAGATATTCTTGGTAGATTATGTTCAATGCTGGTTACCACCCAGCACTAAACTATAGCTCAAATAAAACAATAACATATTCTTCTAATTACATGTGCTACTTTCCTGTAACCAGTCTTATTAACTCTCTATAACACGATTATTGGCTCACATACCTACGACCTTTATAACACTTGTTGAACATCCCTCGAGGTTGACCCGCTAAATTACTTCCTGCATTCCGACATAAATTCTTCTTGTTACTACCCAATACTTAGAAGGAAAGGCTTGCTAGTAAAGGCTTGTGGAAATATGGAAAATTGCAATTATTTTAAATGTTTTAAGTACTGTGGTAGCGTTTTTCAGTCTTACACAAAAGCCAATAGTAAATCTTGTAAAGACATCTTTTTCTCCTTACTCACCAGCCAGCTCAGGGGTAGGTATTCTGGATGAGACAATTGCAGGGATGATTTCGCATGAGGGTCGACAGAAGTAAAAGTCTTTATATTTGGTCAACTATTTTATTAATTCCCTGGCATCACTACTGCATCACAATTTTATATGTATCACACTTACTTGTGGATGGTATATAAACTACCCTTTTAAACTTAGCTTCAGATATGTGATATCACAACCAGCATCATTCCCTATGTGCCGATTGCATCACGTATTTCACCAGCCGAAGTATCATGGGTGTCCGGAGCCTGTTGTTAAATGCTGTGTTGCTTTTCTCAATGCATGTAGTTGACCATGTTTATTTTATTAATAAGTATTTTAATTAATCCTAAGAAGCCCTGTCGATGGGAGAAAATGCGGTATTAGCATCATACGAGCACATGTCTCACAAGCATGAAAATATAGTTCAATTCCACAAATACTCACAGCGCTTGCTGGCACATTATTACTTTAAATTTAGGGCTAATTCCCTGTCTCGTCCGAGTCATTTTAATTTATCTCAGTTTCCTTTTCACCAAGATCAGATTTTTTTATTGCCTGTTCGGTATCCATTCGTAATGAAAAAGAAATGTCATTCTCGTCGGCCATAGACATTGAGAATTTTATTGACCCATAGAGATGTCATGTCTATATCTTCTTTAAATAATTATGTATACCAGAAATTAATAGGCTAGACATGTAGGAGATTGTGTGCTTGTTGAATTATATTAATGCACACAATATTTAACGGGTTTCGTAAAGAATTTACAATAATTCCGTCCCGATCTCAGCGCCATCTAGTCCCAAAGTGCCTCCACCACCTAGTGACACACCTAGGTGAAAAGGTACACTTGAGACACCAGATGTCGCCGGGAGTCGTCGCGGAAATATACTTGTTACAAACTCAGCAATGATTTAAATCAAATAGAACTAAATCTTCAATTTGGGAGATTTTAGGAGTCTGTAAAATACTTTGCAATCCTCCTTCCTTCCTGCTAATATTTTAAATGCGAATGTTTGTTTGTTAATCAGTCACGCCTCAACGATTGAATTGATTTGGATAGACTATATCCTGGATTTGGTGTATAGGTTATTTTTAATCGCGCGAGTACGTTCCTTTGGAATAATTTCCTACGTTCACGCGAACGAAGCCGCTGGCAGGAGCTAGCGATCAATATTCGAGACACAAACATAATTTTAAACATGAGAAAAAGGTACGACAACAATTTATACTCCAGATTAATACAATATGTTACATCTACAGGACCCAACTCCGAAACGTCACAAGTATAAATAACAGTATTGACTTACACTTCCTTCCTACGTGGTTTTCGCACAGGAAACCACGCTGTAGGTGGAATGGGCAAGCGTTCAAACAAAAACAGCGATGTAGATAAAGAAAACCGTTTTTCCTGTATAAGGTGTTGAGCCCAAATAGATTATCCCAATCATGGTCTTAACCACAGAGGTTATAAGACTGGAGATTGGATCAATCTGGAAGTAATTTAAATTTTTCCTTTTTTATAGGTGGGTTAGGTTGGAAAGGGATGCAGGCTCATGGCAAAGGGTCTTGTTTGAAATCTCCAGAAACTATTTTTCAAGAACCTTTAATTTGAATCCTTTCTTATATTATAAACAGTAAAATGTCTTAAGCCTCTGTAAACCTCTGAAAGATACGGATGAGATTACGCAAATGCTTTCATTAGCTACTTTTTGACCCTAAATATACGCAGGTCCTGTGAGATAGGCGACCGGAGCGAAGCCGCGGCAAAAGCTAGAATCTAGAACCCGACAACTAAATATATAACTACATTATGATTTATCGATTCACTGTCATTTTTCAGCCTGGTTGTGACATGAAATAGTATGATGGATGAATTTAAATTATGTACCAAAAAGCTTCTATATTTAGAATACTTGCTTCAGCCCGCGACTTCGTTCACGTGGACATAAAAAATATGTTTAGAGAAAACTGAACATTATGTAAGTAAATAAAACAATTATAAGGGTAACAGTTGCTAATCATTACCATGTCATTTAATGGGATAAAATTTATTTTTGTATTGTTCCAGATTATAAACTACCTGTGTGCCAAATTTTGCCGGGTTTGCGTGATTGGGCAACAAACATACAAACACTCACACATATGGTATGAGTAGAATTTATCTCAAAGAACGCAAAAGAATATTGATGGTGTTGTTAATTTGTAAACGAACGAATTATTTCTCAAGGATCAGTGACTATGACAAATGATCCAGTCATTGATGACAAATGATATTTCATTAGTATGCAGTAAGGCGCCGCCTGGTGACAAATAAAATTGTTTGTATCATTCATTTGTAACTTATCAGAAACCTATTATCATAAATACTCAACTCCCTTTGTTTTGTTTTCTTTTATCCGTTTTATAGCAGTTTTGTTGGAGGCTTTGGAATTCAAAACTGAAAGAATATTTTTTTATATTCATAATTGTACACAAAACAAACAGTACATACTTATGTGCAGCTCATGTACAAAGACCGAAGTTTAACCCATAATTGGGTTTATATTTGGCAAATTCCGATAGATTTAAAAATAAAGAAAGCAAATAAATTGTTGCCTTCCAGCAGGATATTGATAAGCTGGTATTATTATATCAAAAATTTGTGCTTGGTCAGCAAAATTATCAGTTTGTCGTCTCTTGGTTAATCAATATCAATTTTGAAGGTAGATTATTTTACGCAATTTCATAAAAAAGTAAGCGTGACGTCATCTTTCGGTGTAGAAGTGATTACTTTGCTCTTCCACATCTACAGATTGATAACACGGGACCAAAGACCTTATACTTCTTACTACTAGACTGTGCACTATGGCGCAAAAACCGGTCCGAGCGAGAGGGCTCCCGTTGGTAGTGTGTCTCTTTCTAATGAGGTGACCATGACCAAACAGAACACGGGACAAATTGATTGTAAAAATGATAGTTTAAGTATTCCGATATGTTGATGCTACCTACCTGCGCTACCTAAACCTATCTAATTTATAGTTAAGTAATAAAAAAAAAGTATTTATATTTATTTACCGACAACATACGGTTAGTGATGTAGATATACATCACTAACCGTATGTTGTCGGGCGTAAAGAATTTCACATCCCATGTTTGCCCATGGGTGTCGTAAGAGGCGACTAAGGGAAAAGCCAGAGAATTGGCAACAGCGTTCTCTGTGCATTTGTAAGTGTGCGCAGTATGGTACTGCGATCGCCAACCCGCCTGCAAAGCACTCCCTATGAATAGCCTAAATAAAACATAGTTATATATATACATACCCTAGTGTCCGGCAGCCTGTACCCTCGACTACGGTAGCGGTCGAGGTTACGGTATGGCAAGGGCTGCTAAGAATCTTGGATGACATCCGGCTACCCCAACAAATACCGACGACTGGACATGGCAACGTACAACACGCGCACACTCCGTACCGACGAAAATATCACCGAACTCGAAGAGGAATTGAGCAGTTTACGATGGAGTATTAAAGGGTTATCTGAAGTTCGAAGAGCGGGGGAAGAAAACACAATAATCCTCAAATCCCAAGTCTCTTCAAATATATTGGAACAAAAAGCTCTCTGATCCTACTCTCAAGCTCATGAAGGAGAGGCGTTAGATGACCCTGCAGTCTTCTGACGGTGCTTTGAAATACCGGCAGCTAAATATACCTCACAGGATCTCTATGATTTAACATATTGTCCAGTTGCGTAGACAGTTGAGAAATACAACTACACCAATTGTTGAATATTCCACTAGGAATCAATTTGCAAATAATATTATCAGCCGCTGAGTTTCACTCGAACAAAGTCCGCCAAAAAATTCGCAAACCTCCATCCTACATTTAGTATTACCAGGCCCAAACATTTAAAAGTACTACTCTTACTCAGTATTAATGAATATTTTTAAATACAACGAATTGATTAAATATAGGAACTGTAGAAATATTTATATACTTTTCTAGAAATATTTAAATACGTGTCAAAGTCTATGAATTGTTCGTTTTGGTATAACATAAAAAGAAAATATAAAATTTTCTACCATTTCTACCAAACCCAATGATTAGTTGAGCTAGCAAGAGATCAGACAAGGACACACTACCAGCGGAAACCCTCTCGTCAGGACCGCTTTTGGTTAGCTACCGCTTATAAGGAAATAGCTAATCTAGGTGTATGATGATAGATTTCTTTTTAGCTAAAAAAAAATTTAGGTACACAGTCTAGTAGTAAGAAATACGTATAAGGTCTTTGCACGGGACACTGACATTGATTGATTCGAGACCAAAATTATGTTTACGATACATAATCCTTTTGTAGTACATAGACAATTATGTAGGTTTAATGGTGTTATAGATGATATTCGAGTAACTAACCTAAGCAAATATTTTCCTTTAAAAATTAAATGTCACCACTTAATTAGAATGTGTGTTTGTCTGTCTAATCACATCAGCAACTCAATTGCATAACAGTCTTTCTTGCCCAGTATTTAAATTTGAAGGAACACACACACTACACACACCCACTTCATAATGTAAATAAAGCAATAAATGACGTTGAATCGCCACAATGAAATGCAGTGCCATTGAATGTGTATTACGCAATTACTAGATTGCAAAAGATAAGTAAAGTGGTTCTACAAAATTACATTTTGTTATTTAGATAAGGCAGTGCAAGTGCAGTGGCTATCGCTTTGATAACCACACGGCATTAAATAGTATATGTAGTAAAAAGGGTACTTAAAGATAGACGGCAACCCTGAGGCCGTCCCAGAAAAAGGTGACGATGACGAGGCGACCTGGACACGTCATGGCTTGCTCAGCAGAGGGACAGTATAGACTAAACAAAAATGAGTAATTGAGAGATTCTGTTCTTGTAACCCACGGTCAAAAAACAAATATTGTGTGTGAAAAATATACGAGTACCTTCCAAGAAAAAAATGTCCCCCAGCTCATTACTCCGTCACACCTAAACAAACATCGGAACCGATTCTGATTAGATTTTGCGGAGTGGTAACTTGAAATCAGGAAAAAAGGTTATACGTTTCTTTTCATCCGGAAATAAAAATGAACACGTGACGCAGGGATTTATCTTTCTTGTTTATTTTAGTCTCTATCATTAGCTGAGCTCTCTGAAATATAATAACTATTTTTAAAATACCTAGAGAATTTTTGCTTTTTGACAAACTTTGGTTTGAGTAGTGATAAAAGTTTTGACATTTGTAAATTGTCAGTTGCTTCTTAGAATTTGCAAATGTCAGAATATGGATTCTTGATTAGTAGTATTAAGACTTAGAGTACCTATAGTGGAATGAAAGATATCAAAACAGCACTACTAATAGCGTGGTGATAAACGTCGTGGTGATAAACGTCGTGGTGGCCCAGTGGCTAAGACCTCGGCTCTGTACTTTATGTCAAATCTATGCAAGTACCAATGAGACTTTTTCAAATTCATATGTACTTTCCTAAGTTTATCTTGGACATCAAAGCCAACGTTGAAGGAAAACATCGTGAGGAAACCTGGACCATAGTTAATGTAAGTCTGAAATCGCCAACCCGCATTGAGCAAGCGTGGTGACCAATGTTCGTGCCTTCTCTGTATGAGAGAGGCTTTTGCCCTGCAGTGAGACAGTTTCGCGCTGGTGTTATTATACTAATAGCGTAATGGGTGACAGGACAGAATGAAAGATGGAAATGTGTTCCGCCAACCTAACATGTATCATGTTCAGGTGGGTGATGAGAATTGTCGGATATGTATGAGCCACTGAATGTTTATGTTATTTTAGATCATTGTGTAATAAAACAGCTAATTCCATACGAACAGTATACAACCCTAATATTTATTTCTCTACTGCAATTACAATCTATAATATATATAAGCTCCAAAAAAATTGGTGTGAGCTAATATTATCACCATAGACAAACTGTGTCCACCCTCGACCAGCGCCAACGGTAAAAGGGTTATTTTTTTAATTATTTTCATGGCAATTTGCCGAAGACAATTCCTACCGAAAGAGTGGGTCTTAAAATGAACATGGACAAAACCAAGATCATGGTGAATGCCCATGTAACACCCACTCCTATCAAGGTCGGAGACTCTACTCTCGAAGTTGTAGACGATTATGTCTACCTGGGACAAACGGTCCAGTTGGGTAGGTCCAATTTCGAGAAAGAGGTCAACCGTCGAATCCGACTCGGCTGGGCGGCGTTCGGGAAGTTGCGTGGTATCTTCTCGTCCAATTTACCGCAGTGTCTCAAGACAAAAGTCTATGATTAGTGTGTGTTGCCAGCGATCACCTATGGGACCGAGATGTGGTCGCTCACAATGGGCCTTATCGGAAAGCTCAAAGCTACCCAAAGGGCAATGGAGAGGGCTATGCTCGGCATTTCCTTGCGTGATCACGTCAGAAATGATGATATCCGCAGGAGAACCAAAGTTATCGACCTAGCCCGAAGAATTGCCAAACTTAAGTGGCAGTGGGCAGGGCACATTGCTCACAGAACGGATGGCCGATGGGGCCGAAAAGTTCTGGAATGGCGACCGCGAACCGGAAGACGATACGTTGGAAGGCCTCCCACTAGGTGGACTGATGACCTGGTTAAGGTTGCGGGAAGGCGCTGGATGCGAGACGCACGGGATCGGTCAATGTGGCGACGCCTGGGGGAGGCCTATGTCCAGCAGTGGACGTCTTTCGGCTGAAATGATGATGATGAGGATGAATTCCTACCAATGTCGTGTAGTGAACTGTAGTGGACTCATGGTTATTATTGAATTTTCAAATTAACTGTTAATGAATATCTTGAGCTGTTTGTGGCGATCCTTTAAGGATTTTTTTTTTTTTTTCAGTTGTCACTGTCAGTACTTGTTCGTTTAGTTTCTCTGTGACTTACATAACCTAAAACTCCTACATACGTAGTATCTCTAAGTAGTTTATGCCGCCTAGTCTTCAGTGCATAATACCCTTCTTGAATTCTTTAGTATGCATTAGAATGCGGATGTAACAGATTCTACTGTTTTTTGCAGTATTTGGCAGCAAATTGTATTGAGTCAGGCTTCCGAGTAAGTTTTGCGGAGGTAGTCAATACTACAATAAAATTCGCCGCTCTACTATCCCGAGATCACTTCCGTCAATGATTTCCTTATATTATCCATTTGCGTAGACAGTTGAGACACAAAACTACATCAAATTTATATCACAATAATCACTAGGAATCAATCTGGAAATAATATTAACAGCCGCTGAACTTCACCCGAAAAAATCCCGCCAAAACAAACAAGAATTACTTAATATTATTATTTATTTATTTTCAGGCAACTAGGGCCCATAGATAAAATACACAAATTACACATACAAAAATAAACGAATACATACATTCTTAACAAAGTTAACATAAATCTATTTAGTACGTTGGATCGGCGACGTATTACGCTGAGTCGTGGTGTCATGTAGCCTTCCGCGGAAACGCCGATAAACGACACCCGTCGGCCAAAATTCTTCCTTCATGAAGGTCTCCAAATGATGAGTCGGAACCCACACCACTACATATGGCTGACCGAATAGGTCAGCCATATGTAGCGACTCATACCGCAGTGTTTTTGCCCTGCGTATCTCCTCTTTATTGAAGTTAGACGTGCAAATCTGTATCACACTGACCTCGTCCATGAAATCCAGCTGATACTGCAGGAATGCCAGGACCTCGTTCGCCACAAGTTCTTCCGAACGCATGGTGGCAGCGGCACTTGCCGCGCTCGGCACAAATTAAATAATTTTTGCGTTGTGTAGTCGCGTCCGATTGCAATCGCTGATCGCACTGCACATTATGTCATCCGCTATCATGCTAAGACGCTACTGACAGTTTAACCAAAGACCTAACAAATTCAATCGTTTTGGAGTTACCAGCACAATTAGTCGAAGGCTATAGTCGAATAATAGATAAAATAATATTATTGATCACAAAAACAGTCTTAATAATCATATAACATAATAGCCAAAACATAACAATTTTTATCGGAATAATATGGTTTAAGAACTTTATATCTTAAAAAAAAAACAAACATAATGTCGAACATAGAACCTCCTCCTTTTTGGGAAGTCGGTTAAAAATAATTATATTCACTTATTTGAGAAAACTCATTTATAAATAGAATACATTGGGCGACGCGACGCGACGGTTACACAATAGAAAAATAGGTTAGATTATTGCAGTACCCGAAGATTGCTTAAAATTTTAAATCCGCTAAAATTTGTCACTTTAGAGGTTTTTTGAAAAAGTACAAGGTTTTTCGATCTTTTAGACTCCGAGGCAATTTGTTGTAAAGCTGTGCTCCTTCATACAGAATCGTGCTCCTGCCGTAGTTTGTTCTAGTCGCCGGCGCTTTGTCATAAGCCTGTTTCACTATCTCCTTTTACTCTAGCAAATAATTTGACTTTACCTGGTAGATAGAGGAGCTCGTGGCTAAATAATTACAGCCGCTCGGGTCGATCTTCAAGTTTAAGTAACGCTTGACGAGGTTGGTCCGTAGATGGGTGACCATTTCAACATACCGAGTTGCCTCCGTGCCTCGTAGAGCACGCTAAGCCGTTGGTCCCGGCTGTCATTTGAAGATCTTTGACAGTCGTTACGAGTAGTCAGAAGCTTGAGATCTGACACCAGTCTAGCCAAGAGGTACCGTGTTACCCAGGTACTGGGTTGTGGATTTTAGATAGGCAGTCGCTCCATGTAAAACACTGGTACTCAGCTGAATCCGGTTAGACTGGAAGCCGACCCCAACATAGTTGGGAAAAGCCTAGCCAGATTGATTTTGACCAGGTAGATAGAGAGTAAACTGGACTGTACTGCCTCTATTGGTCTAGCGATCGCAAACGCTGCTTTTGAGGTTGAGGTTCCTGAATCCTGGATACGATTCCCGAGTCGAAAAAGTATTTTTGGGTTTTTTCATCTGAAATTTCTCATTAGCAACATACATTTCACGCAGAACGGATGGCCGTTTGTGGCGATAAGTTCTGGAGTGGCGACACGTACCGGAAGACGCAGCGTTGGAAGGCCTCCCACTAGGTGGAGCGACGACCTGGTCAAGGCTGCGGGAGTCTGGTGAATGCGAAATGCATAGGACCAATCAGTGTGGCGACGCTTGGGGAGGCCTATATCCTGCAGTGGACGTCTTTCGGCTGAAATGATAATGATGATGATGGTTTACTCAGATTCTGGACTATGTTATAGATATACTAGGTTTTATTATAGCGACTTTTGAAACAGACATTGAATAAAACACAAATCGTTCCACGGGCATATTTAACACTCAAACGCAAATACTTTTGTTCGTCACAAAGCCCGCATGTGGATGTGATGCGCGAACTTCCGTTGAAGATAACTTGTGATACATCGCTGTATCAGAACGACATCATTTAGAAGTGACGTCTTTGTACAGACGCGAGTATAAATATGTATGTATAATTATATACCAACATCATGAAATTCATAACCGATTTTTTTCGTAAAGTCTTCATTAAAATCATAAGATGAGTGAGTCAATCAACTCTTAAGTAGTAAATATTCTTACTGCTGGGTGAAGTCCTAATCCATTATGCGGGCCCTGTGCGGTTTGAGGATTTCACACCACACAGTTTTAAATGTTTGTGCAAGTGTAGGTTGTAGTCGTAAGGTTTTGTAAATATTTCAATAAAATATTTAATAAAAAAAAAACTCAAACACGCTTGGTTTTTTTTTTTTTTTTTTTTTTATAATCTATAGGCTAGCGTTTGACCACCATCTCGCCTGATGTTAAGCGATGATGTGGTCTACGGTGAAGCCCGCTTGCCTAGAAGAAACCTATTCACTCTTGACTTAAAGACCCCTAGGTTGTAGCTGTCAGGGAACAAATACTCCGGAAGGGAATTCCACTCCTTAGCTGTGCGCACAATGAAAGTATTAGCAAAACGCTTTGTGCGTATGGGAGGGATGTCTACCATGTACCGATGGCGCATGGCCGTACGCCTTGTAGTCCGATGATGGAAAGGGCTAGGCGGAATCAAATTGTGCAGTTCCGTCGCACACTCCCCGAAATGTAACCGATAAAAGACCGACAGACTGGCGACTCGGCGTCGATGTTCGAGGCTCTGGAGCTTTGATGCGACCAGTGCAACGTTGCCAATAAGCCTTTTGGCCCGTCTGTCAATCGACTCAAGTGCATCAAGCTGGTATTTGGCAGATCCATCCCAGAGGTGAGAGCAGTACTCCATGCATGACCGAACTTGTGCTTTATACAAGTTGAGCAGCTGTTCAGGCGTGAAGTACCGTCTCACCTTTGCAAGAATCCCCAACTTTTTTGCAGCTAACTGAGCTTTTGCCTCAATGTATGGACCGAAGTTGAGGGTAGATGTCACCGTAACACCAAGAAGTTCGAGGTGGTCCGATAACGGCACGGTTACACCACGGAAAGAAGGAGCCGGATGGAATTGGCTCTTTTTAGCGGAAAAAAGACACGCCTGGGTCTTAGCAGCATTGAAACTGACCAGATTGGCATCACCCCATTCGGAGACCGCCTTCAAGGACAGGTTCAAGCGTTCAACCATGGCCTCCCGGAGAGACCGAATCTGAGGCCCAGTAGCCCGTGCGCCGGACACGTATCTCTCAGCAGCAGTGCTGCATGCAAATTTGAGCATTATTTTAACAACCTTCTTCTAGATAAATCGAAATTGCTGTACTGGCCAAATACATGCGAGCAGCGGCCGGAAAAAAAATTGTATGGAATTCCATATCTGTCGTCGTTTAGCGGCTAAATAAATTACATATTAAACTCATATCTGTCGTCTAATTTAAAATGGAACGATCTTTTACTCCGAAACATGAGAAACAAGGATACCTCCAAACACTTTGTTAACATCATTCACAAACAAACTCACAAAGGTTTTATATAAATTTCGAACTGGCTTGCAAATAGAAAGCTGTTTATTGAAAAAAACAAATGAACACTTAAACGCGGCAAAAATTCTTCATTGATTTTGAAAGTAATTGTATTTGACAAAATGAGTTGTAGGTACTACTTAGTTATAATTACCGCGCATTATTTGAGAAAAGTACTACACAAGCCTTGGCCGCAACTAGGCATTGATGAACTTACGTATGTGCGTTCGTCCGTCAATGCCTCTTTTGATGGCCGCTGCAGTAATGTACTATAATTGAAAGTCAATAAAAATTCGCTAAGTCTCACGTTTGTAATTTTAGACGTGGCTGTCTCTGATCGCATAACCAAAACCAGTAACAAAACTCACTTACCTTAAGCTATGTATTACTCTCGACTCATTCTAAACTCAACTCGCACAAGCTGAGAAATTATAATCATGGTTTTATCTCACCGATGCAACTCCTTACTTATGTCGCACGACACAGTGCTATTACTGCCAGCTGGTAGTCGTCTGTGTACCTCATGAATATACTTACTGTTCTCGTAAACAACAAACATGGCCGATTTATAGCGGGAATTGTCAGTTGCTGTACAACTTTGCATTCGGAATACGAAAAAGAGATTTTGTGTTGTCGTTTTGGTTTTACGTGAAAAGTGATCAAGAGCCGGCTATTTCATCAAAAACGGTGTTTGGTTCTAACATTGTAAGGCTCACTGTTAGGTGGAGTACAAGGAGTTGCTCACCAACTTACCCAGTGGTAGTAAGTGCATGAGATTAATAGGGATGGTTTTGCATGAGGTATTGATTAAAGTAAAGGTTTTTCGCTTGGCCTTTTTAACTAATTTATTCTTATCACAAATACAGTCCCACAAGTTTTTATCACTAGAGGACGCTACTGTCCTTATTATGTTGTAAGATGTTATTTTTAATCGTTACAACATAACTAACTTACAAACATTTCAATGGTCTCCCACTTGTGTTTAAAAAAAATCTAAAGACTACTGAAACGGTTGCAAATTACTGAAGTTGGGGCCTTTGTGTTTTTATTGAAGTTCCTAACAAATGTTTTCATTAGAATAAACAATAACTGCTGTTAATATAAACTACCTTTCTGTATCACACACGGACTAAAAAGTACTATCAATTAAAAATGACAAGTCCCGAAACAGTTTTTCATATTTTTATTGAATGAGAAGACCTCATTCGATACAAATTAAACCAAAGCTATCGACAGAAAAAGTACTTTATATTTTTATACACAACCATCAATTTATTAATTAAATAATTTGTCCTAGATCTACATAGCAAAGATAATAAGCCATACAAAGGTACACAAACAATAGCATGCCCGATATCAAGTTCACAATTTCCGTTGAAAAATCCAGATAAAAATAATTATATACCACTCCATTGTTTCCGACTAATTCCACTTTATCTTTGAGGAAGTTAAAAAACTCCCAGTATGGTTTACGGCTATTTTTTTAATTCCATTCATTCACACGCAATAGACTTTTATATTCCTTTGGGTTTTATCGTTCATTCGTTATTTCATTCAATCTCACTTCTCATTGGTTTGGTATTTAATGTTACCTTTATATTTTTTATTTCGTTTTCGTCTTTTTTCATCCCGCTGAGATTTTTGATTCGGATGGGATTTCAAAGGTTGAATTAAATGAAGATACGAGTACTTGTCTTTATCTTTTATTGAGTGTTTCTGATGGATTTTTGTTACGAATGCCACAGATTGGAGTTTCTTGCCTTTCTTTTCCTTATCAAACTACCTTTGGGAATAGACAGTAGAATCAAATATTATTATTTTTTAACTTGTTTTTTTTTTGTCATGAAGAAATGGTTTTGTTTTTTACTTTGAGATTGATTTTTAACATATAAATCATCACCATCTTTCTTTCTTTATGTATAGGTATCAAAATATTCTAATTATTGCACAGCCATATTTTCATCCATTTCGTCATTTCAACCGTTACGTTATCACTGACCGCCGAAACTTAAATAAACAATAAAGAAAACTCACTCACTATTCCTATAAAATCAATCCTTTACATACAACAAGTGACTATTACTTATTCACTCTCGTTCACTTCATTCAACTCAATGAGCATTCATTCAATCGATTTAGTTTACGCTCGAACATCTATTTCTGTGTCACCAGTGCGATAAAAGGCTTTCGCATATAGTATACGTAATGTTGGGGTGTGCTTAGTAGCAATAGTAACTTAATTTTTAACCCCCGACGGAAAAAGAGGGGTGTTATAAGTTTGACATGTGTTGCTGTGTATCTCTGTGTCTCTTTTTGGCATCATAGCTCCTAATTGGATTAACCGATATTGATTATGTTTTTTTTTGTTAGAAAAATGGCTTTGTCGAGAGTGACCTTGTTGTTGTATTAAAATCGGTTTCGCCGTTAAAAAGTTATTCGCATTTTGTTCTGTGAGTCTGGGTATTTTCGCAAGATATCGAGTCATAATTACGTGTTTCGATAGATTCTTGATTGAAGCATGTTTATTACTAGGTATATTTAATGTAGTTTAAAAAACATGAAATGAAAATTAAATTAATAATTTAAAAAAGCCCCATCACGTAAAAATAAAATAAACTGCTGTAAGCGTTGGCAGTTTCCCGACACGAGTACGAGGTTTATTTTTGATTTTTAGAGGTTTTTGTATCGGGGGTTTTTTATGTTTTGCGTTGTAGCTTTTGCTCACGTTACAAGCTTTGTAAAGATAGATTTTATTTAAACCATTAGCGTTAATCTAGGCCATGGTCAAGTCTAGATTAGAACACGTGGAACACCTGTTATAATGGTAAAAGTTCCCGTAGGATAGATTTTGCCCTTCACAAGGGCAAAGCCATTGACAGAACTTTGTTTTTATACAAGTATCTAGTATAAAAAGTATTATACAATATGCCTACCAATACACAACATTTTGTTTTAGGAACAAACGGCGGTCGATCCCAGTTCCTCTCAATATATTTATTTTCTACAAAGCAGAAATGATTTAAACATTGTTTTGATCAACTTTACAAACAAATAGCGTATAAAAATCATGAGTGCCTTTCAGGGTACAACTGAAATAAGAATTTCTACAGCAGCAAAAATTCTCCATGTATAATATTGAAGAAGCAATTAGGAATGCATATTTACAGTGCAAATGTAGAAATTCATATCCAATATTTACAGCCCACGTTTGTTTCTATATAAACCAAGCTCGTCAGAAAAGTAGCAAAGAGGTCTCATTTCATAATGGCCTCAATCCTACGAATACGTGAACAAAAAGAGCAACGATATTCTTCTCTATTTACAATCCATTGCTCCTTTTTTAAATCTTTACCGTTTTTGACAAGCGTTACAGCAGCAATGGTTGCTGAACATAATTCTTTGAATCTCTTATTTTCATCTGAAACATCATCCAATGTATCTTTTCATTCGGAATTAAGCATTTTGCTGTTTATTACAAACGTTATTCTCTCCGTATAATAATTACGTTTCAAAATTGTCATTGTGAAAATTGATATCATAATACCGATGTTTTTGCGGGTTCTCGCATTAAATCCTTTCATAAATTTATTGCGTTAATTTCGCAGAACCTTTTTTCTTAATCGACTTCTGCTACAGTGTTTTTCGTTTTGAATTTATTTTGCGATTCGTAATGAGTTAAGGAAGATAAGCGTTAATCCCGTTCCGTTCCGTTTAAGTTAAGCCGTTGGTCCCGGCTGTCATTTGAAGATCTTTGACAGTCGTTACGAGTAGTCAGAAGCTTGAGATCTGACACCAGTCTATCCAAGGGGTACCGCTGTGACCCAGTTACTGGGTTGTGGAGGTCAGATAAGCAGTCGCTCCATGTAAAACACTGGTACTCAGCTGAATCCGGTTAGACTGGAAGCCGACCCCAATATAGTTGGGAAAAGGCTAGGCAGATGAATGAGTTAAGGAAGATAGTCATGTTTCGTAAAAGTTTATAATAATAGCTTGTGACCCACTAGCTTCTGCCAGCGGCATTGGAGTTGTGTGTTGTGTTTTTTTTTTCCTATAGGCTGGCGTTTGTGGTCGATGGTGAAATTCGCTTACCTAGAAGTAACCTATTTACTCTTGACTTAAAGACCCCAAGGTTATAGTTATCAGGAAACAACGACTCCGGTAGAGAATTCCTCTCCTTAGTAGTGCGCAAAATGAAAGTATTCGCAAAATACTTTGTGCGTATGGATGGGGCGCCCACTATGTACCGATGGCGCATTGGAAAGGCGGAATCAAATTTTGCAGTTCCATCGCACACTTCCCGAAATATAATCGATAAAAACCGACAGGCTGGCAACTCGGCGTCGATGTTCGAGACTCTGGAGCTTTGACTTGAGTTAATCGACAGACGGGCCAAGAGGCTTATTGGTAACTAGCGGACGCCTCGCGGTTTCACCCGCGTAGTTCCCTTTCCCATGGGAATACAGGGATTAAAAGTAGCCTATGTTCACCGGGGATAGTGTGGCTTTACAACGGTGAAATGAAATCGGTCTTTGAGAATTTTTGAAATCGGTCCAGTAGTTTCGGAGCCTATTCGGTACAAACAAACACACAAACAAACAAACAAAATAATCTTTCCTCTTTATAATATTGGTATAGACGATGCACTGTGGGGCGACCATGGCCTCTGTGATAGGCTTGAGTCACGCATTTTATCACGGTTTTTGCTCTCAAACTGTGCTTAAAATGTGTGACTCAAGCCGATCACAGTAGGACGTGCTCGCCCGATAGTGCATCGTTGCCAATAAGCCTCTTGGCCCGTCTGTCAATCGACTCAAGTGCATCAAGCTGGTATTCGGCAGATCCGTCCCAGAGGTGAGAGCAGTACTCCATGCATGACTGACCTTGCGCTTTATACAAGTTTAGCAGCTCTTCAGGCTTGAAGTACCGTCTCATCTTTGCAAGGATCCCCAACTGTTTTGCAGCCAACTGAGCCTTCACCTCAATGAATGGACCGAAATCTAGGATCGATGTCACCAAAAATATCGTTATGGTAAGTTAACGGCACGGTTATAACATGGAAAGATGGAGCCGAGTCAAATGGGCTCTTTTTAGTGGAAAAAAATGCACGCCTGGTTAGTAGCAGCATTAAAATTGACCTGACCGGATTAGCATATTGGTATTAATCTGGGTTATAAATTGATACCATGCTCTTTTATTCAAGTTGAAACATAACTTTGAGTTCCAAATATTGTTCGCTAGCTCCCCCAGCGACTTCGCTCGCATAAAAGTCTGAAATGATCCCAAGGGGACTTATACTCCAGGAATAAAAAGTATCCTATTCAGGACATGTTCCACCCATATGCCAAGTTTAATCGAAATCCCTTCAGCAGTTTTATTTATTTATTTAGATTTCATGCACAAAGGTACAAAGGCGGACTTAATGCCTTAGGCATTCTCTACCAGTCAACCTAGGGTGGTGAAGAGACAACATGGCGGTGCATAGTTTAATAATAAAAAACTAGTAGTTATTATGCTAAAATATGTGAAATACACGTACATATATATAGAATATAATATATACACCTTTATAAATATACATATTATATATATTTATAGAATAACAGAAAAGAAGAACATGAGATGACTGATTATTTGTGTAGAAAATAAAGCCGCAATTTCCGCTTAAATGCGTACCGACTGGTGGCCGTCCTGATCTCGAAAGGAAGCGCATTCCAAAAAAGAATGGACTGGATATGAAACGAAGAGTGAACGAAATCAGTAGTATGAGAAGGACAGAGTAAGAGGAGATTATTGGAAGAACGCAGATCCCGAGCATGTGAAGAACACAGATATTGAAAGCCAGAGATAAGATAGGAAGGAGGCGTAGGCGAATTAAGTAGAGAGAATAGCGTGGTCAAAGCGCTTAAGCTTCTTCTCTGGCGAATTGGCAACCATTTTAACTCGGACCTGAAGCTCGATACATGGTCATATTTCCGAAGATTAAATATGAATCTAATACAGTTGTTGAAGACCCTATCTAGTTTGTCAAGCAAGACCGCGTTCAAGTCAAAGTAGCACACTTCCCCATACTCTATTACTGGGAAAATTAAAGCCTGCACAAGCATTGTCTTCGTCTTTATAGGCAAAAACCGTCTAAAACTATACAAGGATCGCAAAGTACCGTTGGCTCTCTGACTGACACTAGATACCTGACTTTGCCAGCAAAGTGTCGAGTCAATATGCAAACCGAGATCTTTCACGCTAAGACTAATGAGAATGACGGAACCATTGAATAAGATCGGTGGAAGAGAGCCTACTGCCACTCTACCCTTCATGCGTGAGCTTTCAATTACAATAGCCTGCCATTTTGAGGGGTTTACGGACACCCCAAATCTGTCAACTAGTCCTTAATAGAATTCAAGTCCCGGTTTACATCCTCTATGGCGTCCGAAAATTTTTCTATCCGCGCTTGAAGATCATCGGCATAAAGATGATACGAACACCGAAGACAGTGCGTTATAAAATTAATGATGATTGAGAATAATAACGGAGATAGAATACCGCCTTGTGGAACACCAGCATCCAGTTCACACCAATTCGACGAACTCTCATCGACGCGAATAGACTGCTGACGCCCCCGAAGATAAGAGGAGAACCATTCCAATGCCTCGGTAGAAACCATCAGAGGGGAGAGTATAGAAAGGAGTATAGCGTGACTGACGGTATCAAAGGCATTGGAGAAATCACTTAATACTAACACAGTTACCTTAGTATTCTCCACAGCTTCTCTCATGTCACCAGTAACCTTAAGGAGAGCAGAGGCTGTACTGTGTCCAGGTCTGAATCCAAACTGGAATGAGCTTATGAGTTTGTTTCGGTGAATAGACGCCGAAAACTGCTTGTGTACGCTGGCCTCGAGCACTTTGGTTAAGAAAGGGAGAATGGAAATTGGACGAAAATGATTGGACAGGGAGGGATTTGAAATTTTAGGAAGTGGGCGTACGTATGCCATACGCCACAGGGATGGGAACTGTCCGGAATCAAGAGAAAAGTTGATGATGTGGGTAATCGGTGGGAGAAGAAAGTAGAGGAACAACGTGACCATGTAACGACTGACGTCGTCATGGCCCACAGTCTTGGATTTTATAGATAGGATCATCTTTTATACTTCATCCTCGGTGGCTCGAGAAAAGCGAAATGGTTCTATGATAGGACCGGGTAGGCTAGTAATGAAATCAACCGTCTAAGACAAGATTTGGGAATCCATAGGAAAAGTGGTTGTGAAATGACGGTTGATTTCGTCTAGGCCAATCGTCTTGGGAAAATCCACATGACGATTCCTACCGATGCCGAGAGTTCCGAAGAATTTCCAGATATCAGCAGGAGAAGAGGATGAAATGTTTTCGAGAATATGGCTGCGTTTGGCGTTGCGTACCATCTGATTACACCGATTTCTTGCAGCTCTGAAGAGGTGCTTATTTCCTTCCCTGCGATCCTTTTTAAACTTCGGAAAGGCTCGATCCCTATGTCTCATCGCCATACGTACCCCCGCGGTCAACCAAGGAGCAGGTGGACGCCTGAGTTTAACTTTCTTTACAGGGGCATGCCTGTCGTAGAGAGCAAGGTTTTAACAGGTCACTTTAACGTGAAAATGGTAAAAGCAGAAAGAGTCGATTTCACATTTATAATATTAGTATGGATGGAGAAAAGTCGCCGATTTACAACAATAAGTAGGTACGAATAGGACTTTGTTTCTATAACACCTAAAGCTGCAAAATAAGCTAAGAAGGTAAGCCAATGTGGGCGCACCCTAGTAGGTGTTGTAGAGGTCACATTAAACCACTCGGAAGTGCAAAGGATTTGCGTAGGTAGACTGGTACTGTCAGGTGAAATGTGTAACACCGAACAGTTGAATGCCACTTTTACGTTAAAATACGAGGAGGTTTACATCTATATGAGAGCACTCCTATTTTGAACTTACATCGTAGATATAAGATAATAAAGCTTGTAATAGTACATTACTGCAGAATCCAGTAAGTAAGACTTCCTGGCCAAGTATGAGTTAACCGGACCGAACCGCAGGTGAGGTCCGGTTATATACGAAGCCAGGATGTCTTTCTTACTGGTTGAGGCTTGTATAATGCTTTTCTCAAAAATGAAAGAAAGTTTAACAACAAATTCGCTTAGTTAATATTTTAGGTTACATTCATATTAGGGCAATCACTGATAGATATTGTGATCGATTTACCGGGGGCATTTATTTATATTTTCTCAAACATGGAAATTTGAGCATTATTTTGACAACCTTCTTCGAGAAAAATCGAAATTGCAGTACAGACCAAATACATGAGAGCAGTGGCCGGCAAAAGTTGTATGAAAATCCATATCTGCCGTGTGTAGCGGCCAAATAAATAACATAGTAAACTCATATCTGTCGTGTAATTTAAAAATGGAACGATCTTTTTCACCGAAACATGGCAACCAAGGAGGTAACTTATCAAAGGTTTTATTTAAATTTCGATCTGGCTTGCTAATAGAAAGCTGTTTATTAAAAAAAAAAACAAATGAACACTTTAAGGCTTAGCACGAACTGCGATTTTATTTGCGCGGATTTATGTAGTTTTTTACCGCAATGCGTGCAGCTTCATACAATTCCATAGACCGCAGAATGGGTGAAAAATCGCGCGAATAAAAAGGCCTAACGCGCGGGCATAATTATTTTTGTTCGTTGTTCGTCATTGATTTTGAAAAGTAAATGGTTTGGTTCGATTTTCAGATATCGGTATTAGTAGTAAAGTTATATTAGATATAGTTTTTGTAATATCGGTTATTTTGTTACAGATATCGATATGATATGATATCTAACACATATCCGATATAAGTTACGTTTTGATATATCGTACCTATCCCTACTACTGTCCAGTAAGTAAATTGCATACTTACTTACTGGACAGTTGTGAATAAGTCTCCGGTAGAATTCACTTTCTGGAGACTTTTTAGAGATGTTATGGTAATATTACATACCATTTTTGAGAAAACAATTATTACAGTATGCGCTTTTAAAGTAGATACAGTAAGTTCTTGTAGAAACACATAAAAATGAGTAGGTACATAAAGTCGGTATATTCGACAGTTTCTGACTCTTTATCCAAAACTACTCCCTTAAATTACGTGCTTTAACTGTAGCGAGCTTTCGGAGAAATATAATTGGGTTGGTCATTGGTGATTAAGGCTTTGTTGTGATATTAAACAGCTCAGGTTCTTGCTCGAATTCAAGCAGGGTATTACCAAACCGATTTTTTTTTATGTCTAGGCTCGCGTTTGACCGTTATCTCGCTTGATGAAGTTGCTTGACAGCTCAATTTAAGCAGATATTATGTTCAGTGAGTATACCCATTAGTACATATATAGTACAGGGAGACTGCAGGCTACACCAGACGTCCGATTGACCGATTTCTCTAGTTCAGTCCATCTAAAAAGCAAGAGGACATTTAGCGACCCAAATTTAGTAATACACTCGCGAGCAACGAAAATGTTCCAGTGACATAGCACCAAATTAATCCTAAACGGGAAAGGCTAGCTTAATGACGCCGTCTGCAATATTGAAGTACATTTAACAGCGCATCAGAATATTACCAACTAAAAACGTAAATATATATTTATCATAGATGGCGGTAGCTGTCGCGTTAACATCGGGTCCGTGTTATTTATTCTAAAAAAATTGTTAAAGTGATGATAAAACTGTTTCTGCTATTTAAAACTGTGAAATAACATCTAAAACCTATGTGACATTGTTATCTAGTGAATTGTGTGACGGACTTAATAAAAAAAAAAGGATTATAAAATAATAATGTAACACCATACTCCAAATAAGTGTAGCGTAAAATAAGTGTATCTTTCGTCAAAAACCAATCAAATAAACATAACTAAGTAATCAAGTGCAGTGAACAACTAGAATATTAGCAAAAAAGTGTAAAAATCTAAAATAAATGACTTATGTTTTTGTGATTGAGGGTAAAAAATGTTTTCTGCGTGAATCATAGTAACAACTTTAATGATTTAAAAAAATAAAATACGGAACAACCAGTGTACCAATTCGCAACGTTTATTAATGTTCGCATGGCGTGAAACTTAACAACTGTACCTGTGGATCTACTGGTCGTGGGATCAAATCCCCTTCACAAAACGTACTTTTTGTGTCATGTTTTTTGTAATTTAACAAAACTACGATTTCAAATAATAATATTTAAAACAAAAATTGTATAATTTCGTTACAACAATTTTTATAGGAAAAAGTTACGAAAAATACAAAATAAGATGGAAAATATTACTTATAGAAACAAACTAGCCAGGTCACAATCACAAACTAACTTATCGCATTCAAGACAAGACATATTAAACTCAACTATGCTAGATTCTAGTATGATGAGCATACAGAGTGCTACACAAATTAGCAATCAATCATTTGTGGAGGATTTCAGACAGGAAATTAAGGAAATTAAAGAAAAACTAAAAATTGCTGACAAAGAAATCGATAATCTTAGTTATGAGAATACCAAATTGAAACAGGAGATACAGGATCAGCAACGACAAATAGAATTGCTGAAAGAAATCACCAACCCTACTCCACAACTCAAAAAAAGCAACTTAACACCTATCTCAAGAAGAGTTTTGAATATGAGAGTAAACACTTCACGCCATTCTCCTCTACGTCTAGCCAGAAGTAATCTGCCAAAAAGTGCATCGGAGCAACCCAGAAAACTCATAACACAGCAGTATCAATCGGAGAGCGATGCTCAGATCCAAACGGACACCCCACGTCATTGCAGTAAAAAAGGAACTGGTAAGGGGATTCAGCACCTGTCATCAGAAGGTGAACCGGTTGAGCACCGGAGCAGCTGTCACAGAGTGGTTATACTGGGAGATGGTCAGGCTCGTGGCTTGCGCGACGCACTGTAGTACTGAGTATTCTGTAGTTTCCTATTTGAAACCAGGTGCGGCATTGAGTGAGGTTCTGCAGTGCCCCAAGAACATAATCAGCAACCTGACAAAAAACGACTACGTCATTGTATTAGGCGGATGCAGTGACAAAAATCCCTATGATATTGATATACATCTACACCGTTGGCTAGCATTAACTGCGAATACAAATGTGATCATCTCGGAAGTACCCAAAAACAGGTTTTTACAAGAATCGAAACTAAACTATTTACTCAGGTTTATTTGTAATAAATATAAAAATGTTCTGTACATGGATATGAACTACACTAGATTATCACCAAGTGGACGAAATTATGTAGTTAACCTTGCAAGATCTTTATTAAAAGAAATATTATGTTTAAATTATCATTTCCAACTCTTTCAATATGAACAAATTATTCAAAATAAATGTAAAAAGTCCTTTGAAAACAAATCTGTCCAGGTTAACATAGATTCTGACAAACATGTACTAGTCAATAAACTAGACGATAAGAATCAAACAGCTGAAGTAAAAACACCTACGAATACTTTTTTTCGTGAATAAAAATGTATACATTATGCACCAAAATATTGCAGGACTCCTTACAAAATCTGACATGCTCACAGTGTGTCTATATGAGTTACTAGAAAAAAGTATACAAGTGGACCTATTATGTATTACGGAGCATTTCATGATGGATGGCTATGAAGTCCATCTCAATATACCTAACTACTGTTTAGCTGCATGCTTTAGTCGCAGGGAAAATAAAAGAGGTGGTGCTTGTATACTCATAAAAAATGGTCATCAGTGGAGAGAATTGCCGAAAATCGCTAATTTGTCTATAACGGGTATTTTTGAATGTTGTGCCATAGAACTTATAAATTATAGAATTGTAATTGTATGTATATATAGAGTACCAAATCCAAGTAATTTTGTTGAATTTATGAGTAGATTAGAGATACTATTACGTGTTCTGATGAAAAAACAATTTAAAAATGTTGTACTCGCGGGTGATTTTAATGTAGATATATTGAAGAAAAACAAACAGACTCTAGAATTTGAAAATTTATTATTAAACTTTAATTTAAAATTATCTATACGTCAACCTACTCGTTTAAAGAGCAAGACATGCATCGACAATTTTGCGCATAATTTTGATAGGTGTCGTAAAGCTATGGTTTTGGAACTAGCTTTGTCTGACCATACGGCACAACTACTCAATTGCCCGATTAGCACCGCAAGCACTAGAAATCATTGGCGGACCATTAGACGGGACTATAGTAAAGAGAACATAGACAAATTTAAATCCTACCTCAATAGCCTATCGTTTGCTGAAGTATACGAAGCTAAGGATCCAAATATTGCTTACAATGCCTTCACAGAAATGTTTTCTTTCTTATATACACAGTGCTTTCCTGAAACTCTTATTTCTGTAAATGTGAAAAGAAGGCCTAGTTGGGTCTCTCATGGTGTTAAAATATGTAGCAAAAGAAAACGTCAATTATTATGGCAATATAGACAAAAACCTACCGAAATGAATAAATATAAATTTAAGAGTTATTCTAAATTGCTTAAAAAGATTATCTATTTAACTCAACGCGCACAAAATATACATAAAATTACAATGTCAAGTAATAGATCTAAGACCACTTGGGAAATAATAAACCAAACAAAACTGAACATACCAAAAAACACTATAGACAAAATTCGATATAATAATGAAACTGTAACTGACCCCAAAATTATTGCAAATATATTTAATGATTACTTTATAGATAAAATTAAACCTATGACTAGCTCGGGAACCACAGTCACTAAACATATTTTAGCCAAAAAAGACTCAATGTTCATGGCCCCAAGTCTAGCACTTGATATATTAAAAATTATCGCGGCCTTAAAAAACACAAACAGTGTAGGATACGATGGCATATGTACAAAAATTATTAAGACTGTAGCATATGAAATCTGTAGCCCCCTAAGCTACATTATTAATTTAAGCATCAGTGAAGGTATATTTCCCAGTGCGCTAAAAAAATCGATTGTTAAACCACTATTTAAGAAACAGGATAGGGAGCTAATGGAATTTTATAGGCCAATATCATTAATACCAATAATTTCAAAAATTATCGAAAAATATATTTACAGGGAACTTAATATCTATTTTGAAAAAAATCATATTCTTTGTGATGAACAGAAAGGATTTAGGGAGAAAAAACTATTAACTTGGCCATATACGACTTCTTGCATACTGTTATGACAAACATGGATAAAAATACACCAGTCTGTGCCATTTTCTGCGACATGACACAGGCATTTGATTATGTCCAACATAATATATTACTCAATAAACTTGATGCATATGGTATAAGAGGAAACATATTTAATCTTATAAAATCATACCTACATGACAGAAAACAAGTAACCCAAATTAATAGAATAAATATGAGCTCCAAACGTGAAGAAATTTTCACGTCATGCGAGCGTACCGTCCCTCATGGAGTTCCGCAAGGCAGTGTACTCGGACCGCCCCTGTTTACACTCTATATTAATGACTTCCCTAAATCCATTAAACATCCCATGACACTGTTTGCGGATGACAGTACTATAACTATACCATGCCATACTAAGAATACATATGAAACGGACATAAAAAATACATTAATTGAAGCAGTAACGTGGCTGAATAATAATAATTTGAAAATTAATATAAGTAAAACTTTGATTATGCACTTTAGCCAACGATCATCATTATTCTCTAGTCTTGACATCGAATATAATAATAATAATATACAGACAGCTAATAGTACAAAATTTTTAGGACTAACAATCGACAGAAGCTTAAATTGGAAAGCGCATATTGAGGCTCTAGCCAAAAGAATAAGCAGTGGTGCATATGCGTTATATAAATTATCACGTACTCTAAATATAGAGGCGCTATTAACAGCCTACTATGGTTTAGTTGAATCCGTCATTAGATATGGTGTTATCTTCTGGGGTAACTCAACCGACAGGGATATCATCTTTAGAAGACAAAAGTACTGCTTGAGATCTATGTTTAATCTCAAAACTACCGATAGCTGTAAAAATTATTTCATTAAATATAAAATATTAACATTACCTTCACTTTATATATTAGAAATGGCAATGTTCGTAAAAACAAATCCACATTTGTTTCCTCGTATGGCAGACAAATTTCCAAGAAATAGGCGTGATGATAGTAAGCTATGTTTACATACATCAAAAACTGCACTTATGCGCAAGAGTGTTTTTTGCATGGCACCAATTGTCTACAATAAATTGCCCAAAAGTTGGAAAGAACAAACTATACCAAAATTTAAACAAACAATAAAATTGATTTTGGCACAAAAAGCATATTATAGTATAACAGAATTTTTAAACGACTCATGGTGATTATTATAAATAATTTGACCATAATAACTAATATTGTAGTAATTATGGTCATGTAGTAGTGGTGAACTTAGAAATGCCTATAATTTTATAAATTTCATTATAATTGAATGTCTATTAAAGTGATGTAAATCTTCATTGTGATAATTGTTATTTTTAATATTGGACTAGGAAAAAAATTTATAAATCATTGGATAATGTAAATAATATATAATATAAGAAATCTGTTTTGTGTGAGTGATGTTTAATGTATAGTTGTAAAATTTTAAAATAATTAATTCAATAATAATAATAGTACCTAAAATATTTGCACGCCATGAGAAGTGGCAGACATGTCGTGAGCCACTTTATTTAAGATCTTGCATGCATGTATTATTTTAATTATGTATGTATACACGTGTTTGAGCAAATAAAATTTCTTATTCTTATTCTTATCTTAATAAATTATATTATTAAATTATTATTAATTTGTATTTTTTGGGTGAAACTTTTTCATTGCTCGGCAGTTTAGTTTGTACAGGTAAATTTTGTATAATATGCATTAATAAAAAACAAAATTATTTTAGTCCCACTTTATACAGTATCGAAGTACAAATCAAATCAACTCGAAACTGCAACCCTAAATCAAACGGTCAAATCAAATTATACACGCACGTAGCAACAACAAAAGTAAAGAAAAAGAAATAACATTAACAATCCAGTTGTTCCGAATCGGTTACTGATTCCTCGCGCCGTTTCAGACAGATTAAAAATGAATAAAAAATTGCTTTCTAAAGATAAAACGTTAGTACGAATGTTTCCACTACATTAGGGATTAGGCTCGTTTAATGGTTGTCTGAAATCTTCACAACAGATTAGATGGATATTTTCTTAAATACAAGGAAAATACAGCCAGTTTTGGCAACTGTATAAAGCATGATTGAAGAAATAAATGCGAATATTTTTGGTGTGAATTTGACGGATGGTGTGTGTCAATTGTGATTGAGAATCTGAATGATAAATGGAATTCTAAATAGATTGGAAATAGATAGTATATTACGTAGTGTGTTTTCTACACAAAAGGAACCGATGACCCGGTGATGGCCGCGGCAATCTGATGGATGGATGCAGGAAGCACAAAACTAGTTGTTGTGGAGGCCTATCTCTAGCAGTGGAAGTTTCGGCTGATATTATGAATATCTTAGATTCAGATTTATATTTTGTCAAGAGATTGTTGTGAAATTAACTTGTCTTTATGAGAAGATTTTTAAGTTTTGCAGACTTTATCTTTAGCAAACTTGATAATCAATGTTCTTTCCTTATCTGTATGAAGTAAATAGAAAGTGAAAAAAAATATAAGCCAACATTATTACACAAACACGATGTTACATTAAAGCATAACAAACACATTTTAAGTATTCATAACAATACAAGTCCTTCACAACAAACGAGTCACGATCTCTTTCTCACTCAAATGTAATATATTTTCATGTTCCTCAAACGTATGCGTAGGTATTATTAAAGTCTTATTTGTCACACATTTTTATTATGATATGTTTTTTTTTAAAGTCGTAATATAAAGATTTTGATTAAAGCGATGGCTAATTATATTGCAAGGTATATTCCAAAAATCTGTTGATCATCTACCTATTCTTCAGGTAATCCATGCAATGGACCGACCAGATCAAGTTTGCATTAGGCGGTCCACTGCATGACTGCACACGAGTCACAGCCGACAGAAAGGGATGGCGGCGCATCGTGAGGTGGATCATGATGGCACGGTATCTCACTGTGAGATCTCTCATGCTGAGCACGACCACTCTACCAAGAGAGTACCGACGAAGAAGAAATCTATCCTTTTGCGAGAGAAGCTCAAGCCTCCTGACTATTTCATCGAGCTGTCGAAGCCTTCCACTTGCACGTGTCCCGCTGGCTAACCTGGTAAAAAAATTAACTTCGCACTCAGGCACAGCAAAGACAACTTTCACAGTTGAGATTCTCAGATGACTCCTAATTTCAGTGTTTGTGCGGCAGCTCTCCGCAGACCATGGCCTACCTGTACATGTGAAGACCTTATGACTGCGTCAGCGAATTATATCACCGAAGCTGAATGGACCAAACATAATATTTAAAAACTATATTTGCGACATGTTAAGAAGAAGTTCTATAGACCATTTTAACATCACCAAACCTCAAATAGCGTACCCGTTAGAATTTTTGCCAACATTATAACTAACCATTATCAACTCAAATGGGACCCCATTTATGAAATGATCACGTGAAGAGATCGAGAGTTAAGCTCCTCTTAATTACACCATAAGCATGATATCGTGCTCTTACCACCGCCGAGTTGCCAGCTGTCTTAAACCCCAATGTCGTGGCACGCGTCGATGGGAAGAGACCACTAGATATGGCCATAATGCCATGGAAGCTGGGTAGGTGTTTGGAGTGGGATGCAACTTGCGTCAACACCCTTGCACCATTCCGTCTTCCTAGCACGGTGGGCTGCGCTGGGGCGGCTGCTGCAGGTGCTGAAAACCTCAAACGGCGCAAATACAACAACTTAATTGGTAATTATGTGTTTGAGCCGTTTGGAGTTGAAACACTAGGGCCATGGGGTCCGAGTGCACACCTTTTATTTCGGGATTTTTATTTTAGTTCTAATATTAGTTTGTAAATAATGTACATATGTAAGTAAATAAATAACGGTTTTTATCGCGATTAACTTTAATTTTGGTTCATTGGCAATGTTGATTTGAGTGTGCTATTATGTAGGTTTTATTTTGAACATCATTCAAATGGCCCATCACAATTCAAAATCACATTCATAATCATATTTAGTAAAATATTGTATATGGCTCCCGAGAAATTTTCATTCTATTAGTGGTGGCACTTTGTATAGTCTTTGGAATCATTTTTCAAATTGTACTTCGACTGTATTTTGTTTATCAAAGAAGATGTAAGTCAAATAAATATATTTACGTCAAGATCCAAGAATAATATGTAAGTAAGAAGTTGATACTATACCAGTAAGACGGAACAAAATACTGTCACCTCCTGGTCACCGAAAACGTAATAGTCAATTTATTTATACAGAACACACCACGATCAATATCGAAAGCAAGTGTTCTACAAATACAAGGCAGTCTCGACTTTACCGTAATAGATTCGTTTACAACTGAGATGGAACCATTTCGTGATTAAATGCAAATTCCTAGTTAAAGGTTTGTACAGAGAACGTCTCGAACATGTTTCAGCAGTTTAACAAATTGGGTTGTGAGATAAAGTGTTTTGGGTTCCCATTTTGGTGAAGTTAGGACTAGATGTATGTTTTAGATGTTGCTGTAACTATATCAAAGCAGAACTGGTGAATAATAAACAGCTATCTACGTTTCAACATAGGCACCACAGTGGGCCCACTTTTTGCACTTTTCATAAGGTTTGCTGTTTCAAACATCGCCTATTTCCTATGGTCGAACTTTATGAATACTGCCAAGTGTTGACTGAACGGCAGTTGTTTGTTCTGGCGATCATGATCAAGCAAAACTCCTTGACACAGTACACCCCAGCGCTCACACGTCATAACTAACTTTAGCCGTAGTTTTTATTTTTGTTTTCTTTGGTCCGTACCTATACAATAAAAAACCCAAAACGTTAAACGTGCACCAACTTAATCTACACAATCTTAAAATTCATGTTCTGGATTGGCTCCTCAAGCAATCATATACCGCAACAGAAGACCTTTTACAGGTTCTGGCTTAGCCAATTTAAACTCATAGGCACACATTTCATACATCACACTCATACACTCTCACTGGCACACTTACACACTTTACACCATGTCACATCTACTATTTTTGTTCCGTAATTTTAATTTGGTTACTATTTTCTGTTCGGATTAATTTAATTTGATTAGTGTATAATTTACTTTGGTTTTTATTTTATGTTTTAATTTAATTTTTGATATAATTTTGGTTTTGATTTAATTTAATTTTGACATAATTTAATTTAATTGTTATTATATTTTTTATGCTTGCCTACCTTGATTTTATTGGTATCACAAATTGATAATGTGTTTCAATTGCTGGGGGATGGATCTGGTGACCCTTTAATGCAGGTGCACCTGCCACAGGCACCAGAGTTTCATGACCATTTGTTTTGTGTAATTTGTATTTATGTCAAATAAATTATTATATAATTTTGCAGACGCTGCTTTAACGCCGAGGATTCAGCCACCCAAGTCATTATGAGATGCCAGGCCATAGCTTCTCAACGTGCAGAAATCCTTTGAACAGTGAGGTCACTCCGCGAAGACTGTGAAACAGCAAGCTTCTGCGCTATTGGGCGGAGCATGGCTGGCTATGTTAGCCATAAGCCCCACGCAATCGGACGAAATGGGAGTTTAAGGTTAAACTAGTCGACGGCACGAACTATTTGGTGCGCGAGGTTAAAATGCATGCCATCTCATCTGACAACACGTGCGAATGAGATAGATGCTGTGATGAGTAGTAAGAAGCTAGTTCGCGTACGAATTAGCACTTGTATCGAAATTGATGATGATTTAGGACGAAAACGAGCGCGCGAAATTTAAAAAAAAGGCCGAGTCTAAATATCATGAAAAACCTACTTAATGTATATTTTCAAAATAAAATTATTTGCATTGTTGAATTACTAATCTATCCCTGAATGGAGGCCGTTTTGCAATTTTCCTTCTTCTTATTTCCTTGTATTTATTTCCGCCCAAAGATGCGTTAAAATTAGTGTTGAAATATGGAACTTTCGACGCTCATAACTTTCAAATATTTTATTTTTTACTTTTTTGTTTCCATACAGGGCTAGATAATGATGAGACAAATTGTTTTTTTATTTTTATGTTGAACGTACATCGTGAAATAGTGAGGTAATCGCTAGACTACGTTTGTATGGAAGAATGGTCGACTAGTGTAACCTTAAGTGAGAAAAAGGGAGTCCCACTACTACTGCGACTAGCTATCTACATCAGCAATGATTCGAAAGTATAAGTAGCGATTGCTACGAAAGGGCGTCCAAATTAGGAACTATTGAGACAGACTCCCAATTATCATTTTCCAGTTCTTATTCTACGTTACTTAGGGTCAGCGCAACACGTTTTTGTCTTCCATTCACTCCTAACACCCATTACAGACTCTCAATATGGCGTGTTATTTTCCAAATTTATCTGCTTATGCAAAGATCAGTTAAAGGAGAGAGAACTTATCTGCTTATGCAAAGGTCAGTAATAGCGTAACAGGGGACAGATCGGTATGGATTAAGAAAACGTGTTGCGCCGACCCTAAGTAACATGGGACAAGGGCAGGAAGATGATGATGATGATCTGCTTATGCAAAGATATTTTATAGAAACCTCACGAGTAAAAATTTCGAACACATACATACACCTCGCCTAAGTACATAAACTATCCTCTTTTTTACTTACGATGGGCAACGTTCAATAGGCGTCTGGACTTTTGGAATGCCTCATAGGCAGGCGGGCTTTCGGCATTCCAGGCATCAAGGTGGTTGCCTCCCCGACGCCTTCCTCGCCGAATCATAAACTGTCCTATTGTATTTGTGTCTTGATGTTTTTGTGTACAAGTAAGAATATGAAAAAGAATATGCATGTATAAGCTCACACCTTTTTCCCGTTTATGTAGACAGAAACTAAATATCGCAATCTGCTATGATCCTTACATATTCCTTTTGCTTCATTTACGTTCGTACATCTAGTCATACACGCACGCCGGTTATGAGTACTGTGCACCTGGCCTTTCTGAAGAACAACAAGGTCCGTTATTTCGACCAAATTTTATCGAAATTTAAATCCATAAAAAATCTTCGGTAAAATTAATGATCTACAAAAAGGAAATAATGGGCAGCATTTTTGTCGAAAAGGCCCCCATTCCAAACGTGGCCTTAGAAAAATGTAAAAAAGAAACAGATATCGTTGAAGAAAGAAACAGATACCTTAAGGATTCCGTACCTATTCTGTAAGTGGTTCTAAAATCTTTTATAATTGCTCTGCGTCGTCTCCGAGGAGCTTAAGGAATTCTTTTTAAATTTATTTTATTTCTGTTATTTCGTTCGAATTGTAGACTTTTTTTGGTAGAATAAGGAGATTTATTTACTATGGAATTTAGTTCTGAGCTACGGGTTTACGCCTACGAGAAGATATGCCTTAGATTCGTTTGTACGACAATATTTGGGGCTCAGACAGTTTCATCATTTGCTTATATTATTTTTATAAATGCATTTAAGTTGAATATTTTATTTATGTTCTTAGGCCCTAGACAAGTGACATTCTATAATCGAAAGCGCGGTGATAGCGATAGGAAAGATAACAAAAATGTATGGAAATGTCAAACGCTATCGAAATGTCACGTTATCAATCCCTTACATTTTGGCCTTTGGACCATCGCCATCGCTGATATCGAATGACACTTGTTTACACGGGTACACCAAGATCGATTTCCACTTGAAGAGTATTAATTTATAAAATTAAATCTAGCCAACTTGAGATTATACCTACACCTCTGGAAGACGAAAATCTTTTCGCTTACAAAAAGCAATTTTTCATTTACACTACATACTGATACTAATATACGGTAATCCTTTTTACCCCGGAAAGTTGCTCCACTCCTGTCGAATGCGCGAAAGCGAAGCCGCGAGGATAAGCTATAATATGAGACTTTTCAACTACGAGTATGTCTTGGTTGCATTGCATAGACGTGGGTGTAGCACGTGCCTTATGAAGAAGAAACTGCTAACATTTCAAGTGGGTTGAACTCCCACCTGAAATGTTAGCAGTTTCAACTTGTATGCTAACCTTTTACCTTTAACAGTGTCAAAAGTATTAATTGGATGTTATCTAGAGCTAATTACGATATCCTGCTATCGCAAAGAACGTAAAGGCTCGCAGTATCTTTTTCATTCTTAGATTTTCTATGACAGAACAGTTTCTATGAAAACGCGCTGTCACATCGGTCAAGCATTGTTGCGTCGAACCATCATACTGGATAGGATAGGATAGAAGTACCCCCTTCTCCGCAATTAGAGTCTCATTTGATCTTTTGTGCGTGCAAGCCTCCTCTCAGTGAGAGGGAATGGGCCGTAATTCAACACGCGGGACCAGTGCGGGTTGGTGGATGCCAAAGTCTTCGAATTTTTGATTCTAAGACATTCCAGTTTCCTCACGATGTTTTCCTTCACCCTTTTGAGAGCAGTGGTGATGAAATAATTTACATAAAGTAAAGCGCCTTCCTGGGTTTGAAGAACGAGATCCCACGACCTACAACTTGTAAGTCGCGGCCGTTACCACTGGGCCACCACTCCTTCCGTTTCTAATGATGTTTGAGAGAGGTATATATCCGGCAGAGAACTGCGATAGTCTTCAGCGGGACTTAAGCCTCTCTCAAACAAAGGCAGTCGAAAAAATATTTTATTGTCGAAAAATCACAAATATACATTTAATGCAATATGCCAATAGTGTACTGAGTGAGATGCACTGTATGTAAATAACCGGATCTTATGATGATATAATATTTCACAAATGCATAAATGCATTATTTATACGCGAGCAACGACATGGCTAGACCGAGGTACCCTTACTCTTACTATCCAATAGGATTGGTAACCAGTATCGGCTCTGAAGGAATAATGTATGATGTGGTAAACATCCTGAACAACTGTTATAGTGATAGTAGTTGCTCTAAGGGCTAATAAACGCATTGTTAAGTTTTAGAATATAATAACATAACCTTTTAAAATGCAATTGATTATTAACTATAAAGTCGGTAAAAAGAGTTCAGACTGGTGGCATCTGCAACGTCGCCCAGTTCGTCCGGTTAATTTGCATCTTATAATTTACTGAATATATGAAACCTTTTAATAGTAGATTATGCACCAAGCGAATAAAGCAGTCTATTACGTCACGGGTGGCTTATTGAACCCTGAGCGTAACGAGGGACTGAGTTAACTCCCGAGCGAAGCAATGGAGTTTTGTAGTCCTGAGTAAAGCAAACGGGTTGAAGGACAGCTTCAGCAGATGAAGACAGGCTTTATCCCAGAGGATCCCTTATGCGAGACTTTTAAAAGCTGATGTATGTATTGATTTGAATATTGTGTTGAAAAAATGCACCATAGCCTGCTTGAATTTCAAATGCCTGCTAAATGTTGGAAATAAATTATAAGGAAGGATGCCGACAAAGTCTTCTTTTCGACTTCTACTTTTGTTGTTTTCCCTTGAAAAAAATCATCATAGTTTTTTTCATATCTGTGTTTTGATTTTTCCGGTTGAAGTATTATTAATAATCTCTAAAGCGCCCGTTTTGATAAACTCTGGTGTAGAATCAGTATCGCTCGATATTTTTGTCAACCCGTATATTGCAATAACACCGTCTTTTGTTTCACGTTCTTTGAAGCCACGCCTTTTCACTTTTTCTCAGGAAGAAATAGAAACAGTGTAAATGCACCTTAGGACTCAGTATATTTGTTTTGAAAATTCTATTAACGTACAAAGACCTCTTTGTGGTGACTCTTTCATCAGCAAGTAGACAATACGAAACCACAGTTTTCCTATAGCCGATTACATTTTCTGGTCACTGAAGTGACATTGTTATTTCAAGGTATAATTATATCTGGAAATCAGATCAGAATACCATAGAGTCACTTTAAATACATTGGTAACCATTTACTGTACCCATATGTCGTTTTTGACTTGTGTGTCCCGGCAGTTGATAGTGTGTCATATTCTCTCTAATGTCTCTCTGATGGTGGCAGGATCATTCGGTTCCCTTCATGATGGTTGAGCTGAGTGGTGCCGATCACTGTGTCATGTTCGTGAACGGGCGCCATCAGTTGGCATTGGTCATAACTTAGCTGCCTTGGTCTGCTTTTAATTACCTATTTATTGTATTTTTAATTGTTTGTTTTACTCTAGACGCTTTTACGTGCACTTCTTTTTACATCGTTCTCACATATATGTATTTTGTCAACAAAAATTATGTACGAGTAACCAAATACTTGTAAAACACTTTTTTTTAAAGAATAAGTGTGAAGTTTCTTGTCCGTTCTTCTCTATGACAAGCTAATTTTCCGAATGGATGGTACAATCAAATATTATTACTTTTAATTTTTTTAAATTCAAATTTGCCGCTTAATGGCCTAACTGAATAAAGAAATTTTGTTTTTGATTATTTAGATTTTTCAGAGGATGTAAATAAGTACTCGTGAAATCAAGCTTTTACTATAATACCAATTATACTGTACCTAATAACAAAAATAGGGCAGGCCTCAACAAAGTGGACTGGTGAGGGCCGTGGGAGTCCGATGGATAAGAGAGCACAGGACCAGTCAAAGTGGCGACACTTAGGAATCTTTCGGTTTAAATGATGAATGAAAGTAATATAATATTTTCATACAAAATCGTACTACACTTAGGCACCGAACATTTCTGAAATGGATCCATAGCTTGCTTCGAGTTTGTGTAGGCAGGTCTTCATATTAAGTCCACTATCATGTGTGCACCCATAAAAGATACAAAGACAAAACGTTATCACGGTAATGATAAGATAACATTTCCGTGGCATTAGCCTTTAGATTGCCCACAAACAATTACGGTGACCGTTCAAGTTCAGGATCTAATTACAAAACACGCTGTTGAAACAATAACAAGAAGAAGTCATATAAGTTTTCCTGTGTGTGTAGCATATATAAACATTGATTGAGTGAACTACGGATCAAAAAACTGGGCCTAAGTCGACTTTCAGAATCTCAAGAAAACTGAAAAACGTGACGACATAAAAAGTCTCTAAAAAGGGATTAAACAGTATCAATAGATAATGTATAGACCACTCTACTTGATACCTGATGCTGTATAAATTCTTCAGGCTCATAAACTGTTTACGATGATAGATTATTTTAATTTACTGCAAAAAAAAGATTTTATGTTCTTTTTTATTCGCTGCTGTTCTATTTCACACCTTATTTCAAAGTGATAAGGTTGGAATTAACATTGTGGTTGGAGTAAATTAAATGCTTCGGTTAAGATTTTTATGGTGGACCGTCAGCGTTTTGATCGCAGGCTGATTTTAGGCTATCTGTTATGTGTTTATAGACCTAGATAAAGGTGTTAATAATAAAGTAAAGTTGTAAAAAAAATCATTAGCGAAAAAAATGTGTAAAAGAAATTTAGGTACCTATTAATCGCACAATAATAAAATCGGCAGAAAAAAAATATTTTTCCTCTTTTTGGGGAACGGATCGGAAGATATCTTACTACTAACTTCTGCCCGCGGCTTTGCCTGCGTGAAAGTCGAATATACTTCTGAGATGAAATGCATTATTTGTCCTAGTCCTGGACATGTTTAAACGTTACAAAGTGAACAGGTAACGAACGGACAGATAGACAAAGTCATTTTCGTATTCATTATATTAATTCAGATAAAAATTCTGTTAATCCGCTGCAGATTTTACGAAAAAAAAATTATTTCAAATAACCAAACTTCTAAATAATTATTCTAGAATTGCTATCCTGTATTTAGAACAGCAAGCTAGCTTCCACTACCCTTCAAACTGTACATCACTTCACCAATAATATAGAACTAGCAAGCAATAACCAGTTTCATTTACAGACATCGTATTTTGTTGAATAAAACTTCCGCGCCATCGGATCAGCAAGGGAATAATATAGGACCTAACCTTAACGTTTAGCTTACAATAAAGTAGACCTTATTAAGGTGCGGCCACAACGCTAACACTCGATAACAAGCATCATTTTCTGACTGAGTGCAAAAAAATCTGCAGCATTTAAATAGAATAAGTTAATTCAAAAAATTGTTGTTCTAAAAACTAAAAACCACGCTACACTTAATGTTAAATTGAACTAAAAAGTCGCTAATCCTAAAGATCCTGGTAAGGATAATGGTACAAACTATTTAAATTATAGCATTGTCCCAGATAAGTGTGTAAAGTTTCAAATCAATCCGACGTTTTGAAGGCAGTGAAAACCACGTTCAAAAATTCCGTTACATAGATAAATAGATTCATAGATACATATATAACAAGCTGATAAGAGCGTGTTAAAATAGACGAAAATAGTAATTTAAATTTGTAATAGCGTTTAATGGATCCCATTAAACGCTAGACGACATCGCGACAGAAGAGGCGTAAAATGTGAAATGAGCTCCTCACGAAGCACTAGACGCACAAGTACAAGATAGAAGTTTTGTGGTAAATGGAGAACCACCCTTGTTCTTTATTGGTGCAATACACTCTAGTCAGATAAATCAAGCTATGACTTCCAAAAAGAGGAGGCGGTCATTGCTATCAGGTACCTATTCGAAAGCCAACATTTTCATGAACGTGAAATTTTTGTAATTATCCAGCCATTTTGTTGTGAGAAGTCACTCAAAAGCGGAAACCTTCACAAAAGGAACTTCTTTTTCACGTGCTTCGTATTAAAGAAAGAAGAAAGAAAGAAAATACATTTATTTAGCACAGACTAAAAGACACACAACATAACATTATACATCAGATAAAATAAAAAGTAAAACTGTAAAGATATTATTACTACTTGGTTAACTACTACTAACGTTTCTAAAATTTACGGAACTTAATATAAAAGGAACATTAGCGGATTTAGTTAAATCAAAGTTGAAATTAAATTCTTTATTGCTCAACACAGCGCATAATTGTACATTACCAGATATTAGGTGAATGTGCAGTTTACTGTGTTCTTTTTTCGAATGCTCATAACCCGCAAAAACACAGTGTGGACGCCCCTTCACATAAATTGAACCATCGGGTCGACCATATTACCAAATAATTTAGCATAAACCGTCCGGCTACTTTCATATTTCTATGTAAATTGGAAATGAAAAAAATAAATCTGACCCCGGTACTAATAGTGGTAAATGGCTGTTCGGGAAATTGGCCTAAGGGTGGACCCGGTAACTAGGTTTATTACACCGACATTTTTAACCACAGAATTTGCGAATTACATAGGATGGCGAAACACGGTGCTACGAATCCGGCAGGTGTACAAAAAAAGATCGTTTTTAAAACCGATCATCTCGTTTCCACAAGGAATTTCTTATATCGTGAGTGTTATTGCATGCATAAAAACACAGACCTGGGGGGTGACCATAAGCTCTTAGAGCAAGGTTATTTTGAGTGTGCGTACCAAAAGACGTATTGTATACACCTATCCCTCTTTTCACATTCGAACCATGACAGTTTTGACATATCAGGGTACAGGAGCTGAATCGCTATCGCCACGCTTTCAATGACAGAATGTCACTTTTCTGGCTTCTGGAGCATCTATCTACGGCCATGTATTCTAAAATTCCTACATGGGTACCAAAATGTAAAAGAGGAATCCTCTAAACTCTATTGGCTTCGAAATTCAAAACCGACCAAAAAGCACCCCAGCCCGAAAAACAAAAGACGGTCTACACAATATGTATTCCAAAATCGAAAACAAAGGGATGACAGCTACAATATCTTCCTATTTATATTCATCAGATATCCTCTACCAGTGGGGTCTTAAAAAGCCCGGAGCGCAAATAAAACTGAGTTCTTTTTACCGGCGGAACGTGGGCCCGACTTCGGATTGATTCGGCCTAATTCGGCTTTACGGGTCTGAGTAACAAAATTTACAGACGCTCACAACGATTTGCAACGTGATCTAGTTTCCTCTGGTTATAGAATTGCCGCCATATTGAAATGTTTTTGGGTATTTTACGATGTTGCTGTGCGGTTCTCAAATCAAATGTTGGGCGGTTTCTTTTTAGAGTTCCAGCCTAAACAAGGAACTCTATTTTTGAGGCTATGTTATCTGTCAATATTTTTGTCTCTCACTCACAGGATTTTTTAATCGCAATGGCTCTAAAGAAATCAAATTAAAGGTATTACAAAATACGTGGCTTCAGATGCAGGACCGATCAGTGTGGCGACGCTTGGGGTAGGCCTATGTCCAGCAGTGGTAAATTTGACACACAGGCGTACAGGAGTTGATTTGAGGCACCCAGTGATTATTCTGCACTTGTCATTTAGGGCTACATCTACTTTTTGGGCATGAGCGGATCGATGCTACACTGGGCAGGCAAATTCGCAAGCCGAGAAGCAGAGAGCCAAACCAGATGGACGAAGGACGTGAGAGGAGGCGCCCCAGGAAGTGGATGTGAGTCAACGAAGCAAGTTGTTACGTGTGTTAACCTTGAGTTTAGTTCTATCGCAGTGGTTTTTGTAGGTCAGTGAGCGGTCCAAGGTGGCACCTAGATAGATAAGATTGTCATTGTGTTTAATGTCAGCACCTTGCCATTGGATGTTTAATTTTCTGGCAGCCTGACGATTTCTCAAGTGGAATGAGCGCGACTGCGATTTAGACGGATTAGGTCTTAATGCATTATCTTCGTAGTATCCACTGAGATTCACTAGGGCCAGTTCAAGGTTTGCTTCGGTATCTTCAAAATGTGTTGTGATTGTGGCCAGCGCCAAGTCATCCGCGTAGAGGAACCTTTCCGTGTTTGTCGTACTAGGCTGATCATTAGTGTAAATGTTAAATATAATGGGAGCCAGGACACTAGCCTGAAGTAGACCATTCTTCAAGATCCGCCACCTGCTCCTTTCCGAGTTTAAGCTGAACACAAAGCGTCGATTGCGTAGCATTTCACCCACAAGTCGTATGAATGCATGGTCATCTGTTAAGGCTGTTATCTTGAATAACAGTTACAAATAAATTGTTCGCACCCTATCCTATATTATATCATGACAGTTACTTATTTCAATATCAAATGTTGCACACTTGATAAACATGTTAAAATTTGTGTTTGTTTAAGCACAGTGGTTTGTTCTATTATTGTGACACTGTAGCACTTTACACTATATATATATTGCTGTGCCCTAGCAGGGTTCATGTATGAAACCTATATACTTGTAACAACTTTGTAAACTACATGAATGCAATAAATGATGATTATGATTATGAGGATTTGCTCAGTGATTTTCCAGGATGGAAACCAGCTTGTTCTGGTATCAGCTCAGTTTCAATTAGGGGCTGTAGGCGATTTAGAATAAGCCGTTCAAATAACTTAACTGTGTGACAAAGTAACGAGATCGGGCGATAGATTTTGGAATCCGATGGACATTTTCTCGGCTTGAGAAGCGCTGTCGCGCTGTCTTCGCTTTCCTCCATTGCTTGGGAAATTTTGCGTCTAGCAAGCATGCTTTGAAAAGGGCGAGAAGCCATGCAATTGCCATCGGAACCAGGTTTTTTAATTGTTCCACACATATGTCATGCACACGTAGCACACTAGCACACGTAGTAGGCATTTGAAACGCTAAATAATAAAATGTTATTTCGTAATAATTCCATAAACAAACCTAGTTGAGAAACAAACACTTCTATTCAACTATAATACACCATCGCTTACCATCAGGCGAGATAGTAAGGCGAGGCTATACTTAAATAATAAAAAAACCGGTCAAGTGCTAGTCGGACTCGCGCACGAAGGGTTTCGTACCATTATCGCCAAAAACGGCAAAGATAAACACGTTTGTTGTACGGGAGCCCCACTTAAATATTTTTTTTAATCTGTTTTTAGTATTTGTTGTTATAGCGGCAACAGAAATATATAATCTGTGGAAATTTCAACTGTCTAGCTATCACGGTTCATGAGATACAGCCTGGTGACAGACAGACAGACGGACCGTGGAGTCTTAGTAATAGGGTCCCGTTTTTACCCTTTGGGTACGGAACGCTAATAAATAATAAAATTGATGTCATTCAGCTTTTGCCACCGGCTTCGCCTGCGTGGTAGTGGAAAATCAATCCACGGGAACTTAATACAAACATCGAAACATTATTAATTATTTAATTTAACATCCTTCATAATGCGCACAGCGAAACAGTGGCACTCACTACCAGCATCTGTGTTTCCAAACACATTCAACCCGAATCTCTTCAAAGTTACAGTGAACAGGCTTCTTCTGGGTAAGCTCACTCTATCGTCGTCTGTCTCTGTCATCTAGACTAGAGTCAAGTGCAAACCCATCTCAAATAAAAATATATATTTTAACTGGTTTCGGCCGTGGTGTGACCATTAATCTGTGTACAAAATTACATCCAAATCCGTTTAAACGTATTTGCGTGTTTGAAACAAAAGCATTTACATCTATCATCTGCCTAGCCTTTTCCCAACTATTTTGGGGTCGGCTTCCAGTCTAACCGGATTCAGCTGAGTACCAGTGTTTTACATGGAGCGACTGCCTATCTGACCTCCACAACCCAGTAACTGGGTAATACGGTAGGTACCCCTTGGCTAGACTGGTGTCAGATTTCAAGCGTCTGACTACTCGTAACGACTGTCAAAGATCTTCAAATAACAGCCGTAAAAGCATTTACATCTATATCTTTACTATATATACTATAATATTATAAAGAGGAATTGTATTTTTGTGTGTTTGTATGTAACGAATAAACTCAAATTCTTTCACCGTTTGGAAGCTACACTAACCCCGGTTGACATATGCTGCTTTTTATTCCTGTATTCCCATGGGAACGGAAACTACGCGGGTGAAACCGCGAGGCGTCCGCTAGTTTATAATATTAGTAGAATAACAAATTCCAAAATAAGCGACACTATTTTCTACAAATTATATAAACAACCAGTATTAATTTCCATTTTCTCTTAGTTTATAACAAATTAACTTACCACAAGACAAGACCATTAAGACGGTTACAAGCCAACATAGTTTTCCCGTGAAAACTAACATTTATTCACGAAACCAACTGTACCAGCTCAAAGGCAATTAAATAATTATTTTAAAACAAGAAGCCTATTGTAAATATCTTTGAAAAGGCCCACTGAATTAATTAATTATATTTGGCCTGAAATAAAACAAAGCAAAGGAGGGTAGTATTGATTTTTTAAAGTCATTAATCATTATTGAAGATGGTTCTTGCTGTGCGAAATGAGTCTTTCGTTTGTTTATTGAAGGTTGAATAGACAATGGATTAACTTCTAAACTTAGTTTTAGACATATAGACACGTCCACTGACCTCTATTATACAAGTACGCTGGACTAAACATACTATATGAAATGACAGTTGATTTTTGTGCTGATTCAAAGCGCCCCGCCCGAGCGTATCAGGAACTAAAATTGACACATTTAGAGATAGGATACTACCGATATTTCTAAAAATTAGGTAATACTAATATATTTGACTGGAAATATTATAATATTGTAACTAATATATCAGTATTAGTGATATTTTTAAATTACACTAATATCAAAATAGTAGTCTTGGCAAGGCGTATCACATCATTTTTCATTTACTGTATTGACTTCTCGTAGTATGTTGGAACTAAATATCTCATATTGGTATTGGTGATGAATGTTAGGTATATGAATGCCTAATAATCAGTAATAATATGTTCAAAAGCGATGTGTAATACTAAATTCTGGAATCATCATCATGATCATCCACATCCCGACTTCGCTCACTGCTGAGCACAGGCCTCTCTCTTGTACCAATCACCACGTTCCTGAGACTGGAATTAATTCTGGAATAATATCATGATAGTTATAATTATATTAACAAATGTTTTGAAGTCAAATAATTTATTATCTGCATCTGAAACAGAGTTAAAGTCTTCACCTTGCTGGAATGCGATACCACTCTTATTTGCACCTTAACACTACAGAGACAGGATCTCAGCGATGATAGCGAGAAATACGTCCGTTGTAAATGATTATCCATCTCATTTATTATTATTATTGTATAAATGGTGTTCCCTTCACGAACCCGATGGGCGTCAACCGAGTGAATCCGAACGATTGTAAGTATTAACTAACTAGTGTGCGAGAAGATACTTGCTCAAATATACTGGTTTTAAGGATAAGTTGTTAGCCTATCCCCGGTATTTAAATCTCACTGATCTGACAGTAACGTGCTATAACTTTACTAGCACGCTATCCACTAGTTTATAACTTGCAATCTGACTGAAAATATTTTTCAGTTAACCTTTACAGCAATTATTCTATTACTTAAAAATTAATCATAATAAAAATAACTCGTTTTTTTTTCTTTTACGTATTAAATTATTCTCACGATCGATAAAACCCATAAAAGTATTTTACCGAAAGCTGTGTCCCATCTCTAATATTAGTTCCATGCGACTCTCACGTTAATTCACGTTACTATCAGCGCCAAAATGGCGATAATCAAATGTCTTCATTTTGTCATCGATAGTATGTAGTCCAGTGTACAATGTATGATAGAGGTCAGTGGACACGTCTGATACGCAGTGTGAGTGCATTGCCCCACTGCGGTGCACACCTGCACCTTGGATACCTTAGGCTCGCCACTGACGCCGCAACCGGGGTGTTCACCTACTGGGCCCAAAATTTATAAAAAGTTTTTAAGTTTTTTATTTTATAAAAAGTTTCCCATCGACTCGAAAAGAAGAAGAAGAACTTCTAAACAAATATTATACATACATGGGAATAAATATTTGTTTGTCTGTTGACATGAAGAAGTGCAGCGTTGCACCGAGTAGAATATTAGGTGTTAAATACAGGTCTGCGGATCCCAAGCCAGGAGCTCATCACTGGGGCCCATTAGCAGCGTGCCACTCCTGGATCCAATCAGAACCGTATCCCACGAAACTGCCGTAACGCAGCAGTGGAAAGCTAGGGATTTGCTCCCTATTGGGAGAGATACTGGTACCTATCTCACAGGTGGCACAAGGGTTGGCCGGTGATATTATTCGTACTTACCTTAGATTCCTGCGGTAGACTCCTGGGCATCGATCAATCTCGTGCCGTAAGGTTAGGGATAGGAGAATATATACTCGTATAATAAAGGACAATAAGGGATAGACTGACGGCTGTCTGGACCGAAGAATCCGGCCGGCGTCCACCAGGCAGCACGTTTCCCGCAAAAGCACTTCGATGCGCGTGAAATATATACGAAATCCACTTTAGGGGCGCCCCATAACGCCGATTGCGAACGGCGGGCGCGATTAACAAATACAATGGGTGAAACATGTCTCGATTAGATATGTTTCAACAAAACCCCGACTTCCGCGTGTTCACGTTTTAAACTTTCTCTCTCGACTGTTTAGTGTCATCTGTCAAAATCGTTGACAGCCCACCGAAACGGTGTTGCAAGTAAAAATCGGGACGAAACATTAGGAATTCCAACACCGACTAACGGGAAGTGGTGAGGAAAGCGAACGTGTGTTTATATGTTTATACAAAGTAATCTATAGAAGTACTGATTAATTACAAACATTCTTTCACTAGTAGAAAGTTATAGGGCACTTTTTATTTAGAGGACAAAAAGGAGCACAGGAGCAAAACCGCTGGCAAAAATAGTATTTAATATATAAAATTTTGTCTCATTGCAGGTTTTTAAAGTAAATTTAATCGTTTTAACCGTCACATCACCTGCGCGCTCGCTACCGGCCGCCACGTCTGTGTTAGATTTACTTATCGACCAACATTTGTAGAAACTTAAGTAAACGAGTTATCCAGTACCAATCTACAGTTTTATTTGTTGATATTCTCTACACCTGCACTACAGGTGCAGACCAAGTTGATGGCCAAGTTGACAATCTACAATCGATAACGCTAGTAGAAAACGAATCAATGAATGGGAATGACACGATCTCGATCTGAACGATTCGATACGAAACTTTTGAAACTGGGCCCCCCGCCAGTTACAAAAGCCGGTTGAGGAGCTACAGTATCGGAGCAGCCCCGTCACCGCCATAAACGAGTTATTATACTGCACCCGTATGGCATTAGGCCTTCTTTTATAATAACAGGCCCTGGTTGTCCCAGTGCACGAAAGGGCCTCTTCTTATACAGAGAAACAGCTAAATATAAAGAAATAGAAACAGTGTAAATGCACCTGAGGACGCAGTATATTTGTTTTGAAAGTTCTATTAACGTACAAAGACCTGTTTGTGGTGGCTCTTTCATAAGCAAGTAGGTAATACGAAACCACAGTTTTCCTATAGCTTATTACATTTTGTGGTGACTGAAGTGACATTGTTATTACTAGGTATAATTATATCTGGATATCATATCAGAATACCATAGAGTATCTTTATATTAACTAGTAAAATTTCAGAGGATGAAAACATACCTGCGACAGGAAAGTTGGTTGATAGACGAAGACAGTGTGTAGAAAGAAATAAAGAAACTTAAAATAGACTATTATTATTTGTTTAAGCCTCTTTAATTCCTTAGTAATTAATAATACAGAGTTTTTATTTTTTATTTTACATAATTTTAAATAAGGACTTCTCTACAAGTATAGGCCTCTTCCATCTCACTTCACTATTTCCTTTCTTGGGCTGTTCTCATCCAGTCGTTGTTTGAGAATTTCATAAGTTCTCTCTTTTCCTTTTTCCGGAGGGGCCAGCCCAAGACTATTATAACTTAACTACACTCGCGATCAATGAAAAAGTTCCAGTGACATAGCACCAAATTACTCCTAAACGGGCAAGGCTAGCTTAATGACGCCGTCTGCAATATTGAAGTACAATTATCAGCGCATCAAAATATTACCAACTAAAAAAGTAAATGTTGTGTTCAAATTTTAAATTAAATGTTTTAAAAAATTAGGGCCATTTGGCAAATAAAACCAAATCTCTAAGTAGGGGTTTTATTAGTTGTAAACGTAGGTTTTGATAACTCAGTACTTGCTGTTTCCTCCATGTGCTCTCAATAGATTCTACGCGATTGGGCATGCTGAATACCAGATTCCTCAGCATATGCTGCGGAATGTTCTCCCATTCTTCGATGAGCGCGTAATTCAAGTCACGAAGAGTAATTGGATGTGGAACTGGTTTTCTCACACGTCTGTCAAGCTCGTCCCAAGCATGCTCAATAGGATTCAAAGCGGGGCTCCTTGCTGGCCACTCCATTTTGTGGATTCCTACGTCCTGAAGATACTTATTTACAACTTGAGCAGTGTGGGGTGCATTATCGTGCATGAACACTGCATTGTCGTTCATATTGGCAAACGGACCAGCATGTTCATTAAGAAACTCATTGATGTATCTCACAGCAGTTAGGTTCCCGTTCTCGATTGGAACTAACGCTGTTCGACCCTCTGCAGAGATACCAGCCCACACATGAACGGTACCTCCGCCGTGTGACACTTTTTCTTCAAAACATGCTTGTGCAAAACTTTCTTCTGGTCGTCGGTATACTCTTTTCCTCCCATCATGATGGTACAGCATAAATCTTGACTCATCAGAGAACATCACTCTGCCCCATTCGTCCTCACCCCATTCTGTAAGCTCGCGGGCGTATCGCAATCGAGCAACTTTATGATGCCGTTCCAGTTTTGGGCCATTTGCTGGCTTGTAAGGCTTCAATCCTCTTTCGGCAAGCCGTCTCCTGACTGTCCACTCGCTTATTGGCTCCCTTCGAACTTGCAGAAGTTGTTGTTGAACCGCAACTCCCGTCTGATGTCAATTTCTTAACATGGCTGCCGCAACGAAACGATCTTCTCGGACTGTTGTGCAGCTTGCCAGTACCTGCTCTTCTCAGGTTTAATTCAGTCTCCCTAAACCTTTGGATCACTCGTCGGACAGTAGTATGTGTGACGCCCATTGTTCTGGCCGTATTTATTTGGCTGGTCCCTACCGCCACCATAGTGATGATTCTCGTACAATCCTCGGGTGATACGGGCATGATTTATGGGTAAGAGAGCCGTAAGACTTTACGATTTAAGAATTCTTTCACAACGGCAAAAACAAGGATGAAATCAAAAGCAAAACAAAAAACGAAACAAATGTATTCCGAAATTTTCAAACCCCAAAATTTTGTTTTTCTACTTTTTTTATCCATAGCTTCAAAAATACCATTTTTCAAGTTTAAGTTGCATAATAAAATAGATTTCATTATACTTTTTAATTTATGAAGCTAGGTTCTATGTCTTAGGAGATATTAAGGTGTTTGTCGGCATTTTGTGGGTGGAACTTTTTCATTGCTCGGCAGTTTAATTTTATATAAATTACACATATACCTCAACTACATATATAAAAGATAAAATACATACAACATATAATATATAAAATTACAAGATGGTGGAGAGGTAATGTTCTTTGACCTGTTTCTTGAAAAAAGACACATTTTTAATGTTTTCCATTAACCCTATTTGGGGGGTAGTTTTAAAAATTATGTAAATTTTGATTACTTATTTTATCCCTAAGGAATTAGATTTTTCATACAAAGAAATTGACCCCTTTTCACCCACTTAAAGGTTGAATTTCCAAAAGGTTCTTCTTAGTACTCCTCTAGATCCCTAAATCAAAAACGAAACACTATGCAATAAGATTCTTAGTAAACTTTAACGCCCGCTAAATCTTCCTTTCGAGGTAGTTTCGAGAAACTAAGAATGTCAACCTTTATCATATACTTAGATTACTATTTCCCTTTTTACACCCGTGGAGGTGAAATTTCCAAAAATCATTTCTTAGTGCTCATTTACTTCACTTGAGGAACCTCCTTGCCAAATTTCATGCTTCTAGGCTTAGTTAGCGGTTTTGGCTGTGCGTTGATCGATCAGTCAATCAATCAGTTTCTTCTTTTATATATACGTATAAATAAATGTACCCATAACCCCCCCTCCGTAATACCCATTTCGTTTGAATCGCACGTAACGTAAACCAAACTCGCGAAATGTGGGTACTGCATAGGTGGGCACATCCCTGACTAAGCCTTCGTGGAATTCCGTTGCTAACCTAAGACCCAGTAGTCTTACAAATGGTCAAACAATTAACTCTCCAACTTATTTGACCATTTGTGAGGCTAAAAACTGAAAGAAGGTGTTTTACCGAAATTTGCAACTATTAAAGTCGTCACAATCTATGAAGTCCGTTGACGTTTATTTTACATGCCGCGATAACTTCCCACGTAAGAAATTGAAAAATCAAATTGATAATCCTAATTAATTACTATGTTACCCATACACTATGACAACGAGTATCATTCGCAAGCATCAAGTTTAATTATTATTAAGTATGTTTATAGCTGTCTGTATAGATTGTGACGACTTTAGTTAGCATACTTAACCATTGGTTGAGTTAACTACGGATAAAAAAACTGCGTCTAAGTCGACTTTCAGAATCTCAAGATAACTGAAAAACGTGACGACATAAAAAGGCTCTAAATAGGGATTAAACAGTATCAATAGATAATTTATAGACCACTCTACTTGATACCTGATGCTGTATAAATTCTTCAGGCTCATAAACTGGTCACGGTGAAAGATTATTTTAATTTACAGCTAACAAAAAGTTTTTTATGTTCTTTTTATTCGCTGCTGTTCTATTTCAAGCCTTATTTAAAAGTGATAAGGTTGGGATTAACATTGTAGTTAGATTAAATGAAATGCTTCGGTTAAGATTTTTATGGTGGGCCGTCAGCGTTTTAATCGCAGGCTGATTTTAGGCTATCTGTCATGTGTTTATAGACCTAGATAAAGATGTTAATAATAAAGCAAGTTGTTAAAACAATCATTAGCGAAAAAAATGTGCAAAAGAAATTTAGGTACCTATTAATCGCAAAATAATAAAATCGGCAGAAAAAAAATATTTTTCCTCTTTTTGGGGAACGGATAAATGATAAATGATTTTATTTCTGTAAGTTGGTTTATACAAACACTTTTACATGTCGAACATATTTTTTAAAACTAGATGAGGTCGGCGTTTCCTATCTGACTACTCTGAGAAGAAAGATATAAAGATAGGAAGATATCTTACTACTGTCTTACTACAACTTCTGCCCGCGGCTTTGCCTGTGTGGAAGTCGAATATACTTCTGAGATGAAATGCATTCTTTGTCCTAGTCCAAGACGTTTAAACGTTACAAAGTAAAAGGGTAATAAATGGACAGATAGACAAAGTTATTTTCGCATTTATAATATTAATTAAGATAAAAAAATCTAATAATCCGTCGCAGATTTTACATTAAAAAAAACATTTCAAATAACAAAACTTCTAAATAATTATTCTAGAATAGCTATCCTGTATTTAGAAAAGCAAGCTAGCACCCTTCAAACTATACATGTCTTCACCAATAATATTGACCTAGCAAGTAATAACCAGTTTCATTTACAGACATCGTATTTTATTGAATAAAACCTCCGCGCCATCGGACCAGCAAGGGAATAATATAGGACCTAACCTTAACGTTTAGCTTACAATAAAGTAGACCTTATTAAGGTGCGGCCACAACACAACCATTTTATACAAGCATAATTTTTCGACCGAGTTCAAAAATATCTGCCGCATTTCAGCTGAAAAATAAACGAAAATAATCACTGAATGAATCCCATTAAACGCTAGACGACATCGCAGCAGAAGGGGCGTAAAATGTAAAATGAGCTCCTCACGAGGGAATAGTCGCTCAAGTAAAAGTCAAAAGTTTTGTCGAAAATGAAGATCCGCCCTTGTCCTGTAGTGGTACAATATAATCTAGATCTAGATGAACCAAGCTAAGATTTCTAAAAGAGGAGGAGGTCATTGCTATCAGGAACCTATTTGAAAACCAACATTTTCATGAACGTGGAATTTTTGTAATTATCCAGCCAATTTGTTGTGAGTAGTCATTCAAAAGCGGGAACCTTCACAAAAGGAACTTCTTGTTCACTTGCTTCGTATTACTACTTGGTAAACGTTTATAAAATTTAGAGAACTTAGTATAAAAGGAACATAAGTGGATTTAGTTAAATCAATGTTGAAATTAAATTCATTATTGATCAACACAGCACATCATTGTACATTTCCAGACATTAGATAAATATGCTGTTTATTGTGTTCTTTTTCAAATGCTCATAACTCGAAAAAACACAGTGTGGAAGCCTCTTCACACAAATTGAACCATCGGGTCGACCATATTACCAAATAATTTAGCATAAACCGTCCAGCTACTTTCATATTTCTATGTAAATTGGAAATGAAAAAAAAATCTGACCCCGGTACTAACAGGGGTAAATGGCTGTTCGGGAAATTGGCCTGAAGGTGGACCCGGTAACTAGGTTTATTACACCGACATTTTTAACCACAGAATTTGCGAATTACTTAGTATGGCGATACACGGTGGTACGAATCCGGTAGGTGTAAAAAAACTTTGTTCGTTTTTAAAATCAGTCATCTGGTTTCCACACTAGGAATTTCTGATATCGTTAGTGTTTTGGCATGCATTAAAACACAGACCTGGGAGTTGACTATAAGCTCTAAGAGCAAGGTTATTTTGAGTGTGTGTACGGAACAGATGTATAATAATATGACTTGTATACATCTATCCCTTTTTTCACAGTCGAACCATGATATTTTTGACAAGTACGGGAGCTTAATCGCTATCGCTACGCTTTCGATGATAGTATGTCACTTGTCTATGGCCTCTAGAGCAATCACCTGCAGGCCATTAATACTAAAATTCCTACAAGGGTACCAGAATGTAAGAGAGGAATCCACTAAACGTTTTTGGCTTCGAAATTCAAAACCGACCAAAAAGCGTTCCAGCCCGACACAAAAAGACAAAACCATAAAACCAACACAAAACAAAAGACAGTCTACACAATACGTACATACCTATTCCAAAATCGAAAACAAACAGATGACAGCTACAATATCTTCCTATTTATATTCATCAGATATCCTCTACCGGTGGGGTCTTAAAAAGCCCGGGGCTCAAATAAAACTGAGTTCTTTTTACCGGCGGAACGTGGGCCCAACTTCGGATTGATTCGGCCTAATTCGGCTTTACGGGTCTGAGTAACAAAATTTACAGGCACTCACAACGATTTGCAACGTGATCTAGTTTCCTCTGGTTATAGAATTTCCGCCATATTGAAATGTTTTTGGGCGTTTTACGATGTTGCTGTGCGGTTCCCAAATCGAATGTTGGGCGGTTTCTTTTTGGACTGCCCGTCTAAACAAGGAATTCTATTTTTGAGGGTATGTTATCTGTTTATCTTTTTGTCTCTCACTCACAGGATTTTTTAATTGCAATGACTTTAAACAAATCAAATTAAAGTTTTTACAAAATACGTGATTCTATGTGAGGCTTTATGTGCAGGATATATATACTGAGGTAGATACGTTTTACTGACGTTTGCACGGCAATACAAACACAAGCTGAGAAACTTAAGTGAACTCGGTCCTTACTGCTTCTGGCCGCGACACGAACGTACGTTTGAACAATATGTTTATCTCCTTCTAACAACGTGGTCATATTTATGTCTCTTTCAAAATCAAAATCAAAAATTTTTTTTTTTATTTCACATAGGCCTACATGGGCACTTATAAAACGTCGACATAAGGTGCACGGTTCGGGTTGGTCGTTTCCTATGGAGAAGAACCGGCAAGAAACACCATGGTTACTCTTTTAAAAATGGTTTGGTTTTACAATATTTCCATGTTACAGCATTAGTACTTAGATATGGGGGGACAACGTAGGCCCGACTTATGACAATAAGTCGTAAGAAACTAAAAAAATAAAGTGAAAAGATTATATATTATATAAAAAAGTTAACAAATGTTAACTAGCATCTAGAAGGCCTACAATGTTCACACATTCACAAAACAATCGGTAAAAGAATCTATACAAAGATAAAAAAAAAATAAGTACAACAAGACTAAATTTAACATGTGGCACAAATGTTGTTATCAGTGCTGTTACTATTCTTAGCAAAGGGCTATAAAGATGATTAAAAACCATTGTAAAAAGTCTAATTAAAAGAAGGAAAGAAAAAATGATATTGAGAATAGTTAAAGACATCCACATATTTGTGCCGCTTTTTATCTTCAACATAGTCCTTGATTTTATAATATGCTTTTTTAACAAGGATACGTCTGTGATCGTTTAACCTACTCAGTGATAGAAATAAAGTTCCAAGTTCCATAGGTCCTATGTCGGTAAATAAATGTTTTTATTTCTTTATAATGAGTATGACGTCTCCACTGGTAAAATGCCATTGGGTACAACGATATCCCTTTGCAAGACTAGTTGCCAGACGTTCTTGCATCTGACTTCAATCATAGCCAATAATAAAATAAAGATGTTAGAACTCTTAGTGCGTGAGTCCTACTCGCATTTTGCCAGATTTGAGAGATTCTTCTAGTCCGATTTATTTGTGGCGTTATGTAGGCTCAACTTTAGAGAGGTTTCCAAAAATAAACCTCAGGAATTCCATCTCCGAATTGATTGGAATATTTTCGTTTGCAAAGACTTTGTATCTTAATGGGAAACTGTATTTTCTTAAATAAATTTAAACTTTAAATCACCTACTAGTTCCAGTAAAGTAAGATTTCCTGATGGCTTTAACGTTCTGATGATTTGATTTATATCGTACCAATAGGTAAATTCAATTGAAAGTTTTTTTTTTTTTTTTTCATTTTCATTCAAATGTCACGTGTTAAATTGCATTATGATGCAACCGATTGCACTTTGCATTTTCTTAGAAAATACTTGTACGCGATATCAGTGCGATATCGCCAACATCATCAGAAAGAACCTAATATGCAATAAAGCTAATTCTGAAATTGAACCCATGGGCAAGCAACAAATTTGGCAGTTGAACGTTTGAAATTTTACGCTTATAATACACTTATAAATTAGTTACGTCAGACGTCAGTGCTTTTTTAGGGTTCCGTACCCAAAGGGTAAAAACGGGACCCTATTGCAAAGACTCCACTATCCGTCTGTCTGTCTGCCACCAGGATGTATCTCATGAACCATGATAGCTAGACAGTTAAAATTTTCACATATGATGTATTCTGTTGCCGCTATAACAAAAAATACTTAAAACAGAATAAAATAAATATTTAAGTGGGGCTCCGATACAACAAAAGTGATTTTTGTGCCGTTGTTTGCAATAATGGTACGGAACCCTTTGTGCGCCAGTCCGACTCGCACTTGGCCGGTCTTTTGTCATTCGCTGCTCTCGGTTTTACTGGATAAAAAACCTTTGAACGAAAACCCGAATTAGCTCAAACGTAGAAAATGCATTTCGCTAGAGGCGGCCCGAAATAAAACCTAACTGAATTTCCTTTGTGGGTATGTATCTAGTCAGACTGACACGACTTTCTTAGCCTACCAAATTATATAAAGAGAAGCTACAGGCGTTTTTAACTTGAGACGTAGGTAAGCATGCATCCCCCCCGGTGGAGGGCTTAGTAACCGTGGCTTGGTCACCCACAGTGAAGCGAAGAGGAACCCGAGGAGGGGCCGCTCGTCAGGGCTTTTGGCAATAAGCCGACGACGTATCGGCCAACATGTAGGTTGCGGTGCTACCTGGGTGACATCGCAACTGAGGCGGGCCGCGACGTCATATGGGGCCTCCCAAACCCATACGGTGTCGCGGCTGAGGGTTGGAGGCCGCGGCGGGAGAGGAGTGCCGGTATTGCGGTGCGCCGCTCTCCCTACCTTCCGCGGCCTGGAAGGGGTCGCCACTGTCTGATGGCGGACGCGGTGGGGCCGCAGGGGAAGAGGAGTGTCGGTATAGCTATGGCCGCTCTCCCTACCCTCTGCGGCCGAAAAATGGTAGGTGGCGGGGCCATTGACCTCGATCCGTCACAAGGGGACCAAGGGTGCCATACATGGGGTCGTCTGGCACCCATGTACTGGTTTGGTCCCTGGGGTGGTCACGGCGTGTTCTGGTGCGCCGGGTGATGGGGGGTACTCCCCCGAGGAGGGTGCGGTGACGGACAGCCGCGGTGGGTTCGCGGTGAGTGCTAACGCGTGCCCGTGTTCCCGCCATAACTGCGCCATCTCTACAGGAGGACACCGTGGGGTTTTAGTGGGTTAGAGTCCCACTTAACTGCGCTATCTCCCCGTGCGCTACCATGAGCATTTCTCCACGCCAAAAAAAAAAAGATAAGCATGCATTTTGCATTGGCCAATGTTATCTTGTTGACCCTAAGCCATACAAATTGTATTTTTTTTAATGTTTTTAATGGGAGCCCATACAGAAAAATGGAGAAGTGAAAATAAAATTGACCTACTCCATCAAGTGGAGTATCGTTGAGTAAATTAATACAGTATTTTTGTTTTAAAATATATTGGAAAAAAAAGGAATGAGAAGCAACCAAAGTCTGCATTTTTACAAAATTATGTCCCGAAGATTTTTTTAACTTTCATTGACCTATGAACTTAAAAGTTGGTCATAATGGTTATTATTACGTATATTTTACCAATAAATACCAATATGTTCCTGTGTAATACGATTTTTATTTGAAATTCCCTCATTTTTCACACAACCAACTTGATATTCCGGTTTGGTACGGAACCCTAAATGTGTGAAGTACGATACACACTTGGCCGGCTTTTTTAGGGGGTAAATGTGACGTAGGCAGTTCAAAACGCTAGACAATAAAACATTATTTGGTAATAATTCCATAAAACAAACCTAGTTGTGAAACCAACCCAAAAATTACAACAGACCATCGCTTACCATCAGGCAAGTTAGTGATCAAAGGCGAGACCATCATTAAATAAAAAAATAAAACTATAAAATTTAACATTAACCTTTTGCCACCGGCTTTGCCCGCGCGGTAGTGGAAAATAATCTTACGGGAACTTAATATAAACATTATTAATTATTTAATTTAACATCCTTTATAATACGCAGAGTGGCGCGAAAGAGTGGAACTCACTATCTGCATCTGTGTTGCCGAATGCATTAAACCCGAATCTCTTCAAACTTACAGAGAACAGGCTTCTTCTGGGTAAGCTCACTCTATCGTCGTCTTTGTCTCTGTCACCTAGACTAGAATCAAGAGCAAACCCATCTCAAGTAAAAAAACAAAATATTTTATAACTAGCTTCGCCCGTGGTGTTCACATTAATCTGTGTACAAAATTATAAAAAAACGGATTTGGTGGTACTCCAAATCCGTTTAAATGTCTTTGCGTGTTTGAAACACAAGCATTTACATCTATATCTATACTATATATACTATAATATTATAAAGAGGAATTGTATTTTTGTGTGTTTGTATGTAACGAATTGACTTAAATTCTTTCACCGTTGGGAAGCTACACTAACCCCGGGTGACATAGGCTACTTTTTATTCCTGTATTCCCACGGGAACGGGAACTACGCGGGTGAAACCGAGAGGCATTCCAAAATTCCAAAATTGGCGACTCTATTTTCTACAAATTATATAAACAACCAGTATTAATTTCCATTTTCTCTTCGTTTATTACAAACTCAACTTAATACCACAAGACAAGACCATTAAGACGGTTACAAGCCAACTAGAATTTCCCGTGAAAACTAACATTTATTCACGAAACCAACTCTACCAGCTCAAAGGCAATTAAATAATTATTTTAAAACAAGAAGCCGATTGTAAATATCTTTGAAAAGGCCCACTGAATTAATGAATTCTATTTGGCCTGAAATAAAACAAAGCAAAGGAGGGTAATATTGATTTTTTAAAGACATTAATCATTATTGAAGATAGTTCTTGCTGTGCGAAATGAGCCTTTTGTTTGTTTATTGAAGGTCGAATAGACAATGGATTAACTTCTAAACAGATATTAAACATAAATAGGAAAACATGTTTGTTTGTTTGTTGACATGAAGAAGTGCGGTCTATCTACTGATGATGCTTATCAGCGGAACAAGTAGCATCGAGTGGAATTAGAAATGCCAACACTGAGTAAAGGGAAGTGGTAAGGAAAGTGAACGTGTGTTTATATGTTTATACAAAGTATTCTATCAAAGTAATTCTTCTTCGTCGTATCCCTGATTCCAGATTTAAATATATTTTGACCAGAATTTAGCTACGCTCATTTGAGTTACAAAGGCCTTTTAAGGTAAAGGTCAACACCTTTACCTTAAAAGGCCTTTGTAACTCATTGCACAGACAGCATGACAAAAAGTGAGGCATTGTTTGCTCCGCAATCGCACTGTGGCTCATTGGAGTACACCCATCTAACTAGGTTGTGTCTGCAGCGACTCACCTGGCTTAAGATGATGTAAAAGATATAACATTCTTTCACTGGTAGAAAGCTATTCGGCACTTTTTAACCCTGAAAGTTATCGGCTCCTGTAAGGCAGAGGAAATAGCACAAGAGCAAAACCGCGGGCAAAGTATTTAATAAATAAAATATTGTCTCGTTGCTGGTTTTTAAAGTAACTTTAATCGCTTTAACTGTCAGTATCAAAAGGATATTTATTATTGCTGGAGCTCAAATCAGATTAAGAGATGAATGATGAAACTTCACAAGCTTGAAAAAAATATTTTTAGAAGTTTATATATTTTTGTTTTATTAACAAAAACCGAACATTACACCTTTATTACATGAAAGAGATGGTAATAATAGGTACACATACATTTGGTTGAAAAGGGTCATAATCAAACATGCGGGCCCAGTGCGGGAAAAAAGTGCCATAAATGTAATTTTAGGTTCAAAGTGACTACCCAAAATAATAATAAGAATTTGTAAATGAAAAACTTTCAGAAAATCGGACACCAGGCATGCCAAGGGGAGCGTGTTACCCAGTTAGTGGGTTGTGGAGGTCAGATAGACAGTCGTTCCATGAAAAATACTGGTAGTCAATTGCATATGGTTAGACTGGAAGCCGAGCCCAACATAGTTGGGAAAAGGCTAGGCAGATTAATTAATTTTAAAAGAAAATCAAAATCAAAAGGAGAATGCCCATGGACAGTACTTAAAAAAAGTTTATTGTGTCACAATCATTTCTGGACAAAAATATTTTAACTTATTTTTTTAAATATTCCTAGTGGGGTTCATTTTCTTGAATTAATAAGTATTTTACTTCCGTTTCACAGCTCAAACAAATTCCGCCATTTATGTTAGGGTTGAGGCATGTTGACATGATCTGACATCGATTAAAGAAGAAGATCGAAGAATCGTTTTTTTTTTATAATCTACCTGAAACACTGAACCAATCCATCCGGATTCACCTCTTTAATGTAAAGAACAAAGTTATTTTGAAATTGGTGTGGTTTACTACTTTAATGCAAACCGAGATAAAAAATGAATCATGTTTTTTGAAATCGATTATTACCGATTTGGTAACATGCCTATAATTGTCAGTCATTTCATTTGAAAGTGACAGTAGTCGTCTTTTCATTTGTTTTGTTTGTGTTTTGTTGCGTCAAGTTGAGTTTTACGTTCCGCCGTTACTTATCACTACAACACCGCCGTGTGTTTGTGAAAATAGTGCTTAATAAGACAGGACTTTATATTTGTGATTTCCGACATGGCTACTGTTCGAAGTTGGTGTCTCAATTGTTCTTTGATGTTGGCGCCATATAGCGCAGACATAATATTTTGTCGAAGATTCTTGATAATATATTGGACCATTTTACGGGCTTGGATCTACACCAGTAAGTAAGAATAACATTATATATCTTAACAGCACTTGAACAAATTTCTTACGAATACAAATCTTAAATATGTTGGAATAGAGTCCATATTGCTGTGCATCTACTGTAACCTAAAAAGGAATATATTTCGTTCAATATCTCTTAACTACCGCAATGAAAATTGACCTAAGTTGGTACGTTTGATTAATTAAGGTAACATAATCAAATAAAGGTGTTTTCATCAGGACACTAAAATGTTTCGGTCAGTACATTTCTCCATACAAAATGGGCATTATCCTTTCTTTATTCAATTAGACCATTAAGCGGCACTTATGAACATCGAAAAAATAAATAAATTTAAATAGTAATATTTGATTCTACCGTCCATTCGGAAATGTAGCTTGTTATGGTGAAGAATGGACAAGAAACTCCACACATCCTCTTTTAAAAAAAAAGTGTTTTACAAGTATTTGGTTACATTATTCTTGTTGGAAAAATACATATACGTGAGAAAGATGTAAAAAAAAAACTTGAACGTAAAAACGTCTAAAGTAAAACAAACAATTAATAAAAAAAGTTAATTAAAAATATAAAAAACCCGACTGCTTGTAAAGCGAACTAAAAAGACGTAAACAAGAAGAAAATCATGCTGTGCAGTCGGAGGATACATATTCGCGAGCTGGCTGACCAAAACCAGAATGTATCCTCCGACTACACAGCATGATTTTCTTCTTGTTTGCAGCGACTCACCTGGCTTAAGATGAAGAAAAAGATATAACATTCTTTCACTGGTAGAAAGCTATTCGGCACTTTTTATCCCTGAAAGTTATCGGCTCCTGTAAGGCAGAGGAAATAGCACAAGAGCAAAACCGCGGGCAAAGTATTTAATAAATAAAATATTGTCTCGTTGCTGGTTTTTAAAGTAAATTTTAATCGCTTTAACTGTCAGTATCAAAAGGATATTTATAATTGCTGGAGCTCAAATCAGATTAAGAGATGAATGATGAAACTTCACAAGCTTGAAAAAAATATTGTTAGAAGTTTATATATTTTTGTTTTATTAAGAAAAACCGAACAATACACCTTTATTACATGAAAGAGATGGTAATAATAGGTACACATACATTTGGTTGAAAAGGGTCATAATCAAACATGCGGGCCCAGTGCGGGAAAAAAGTGCCATAAATGTAATTTTAGGTTCAAAGTGACTACCCAAAATAGTAATAAGAATTTGTAAATGAAAAACTTTCAGAAAATCGGACACCAGGCATGCCAAGGGGAGCGTGTTACCCAGTTAGTGGGTTGTGGAGGTCAGATAGACAGTCGTTCCATGAAAAATACTGGTAGTCAATTGCATATGGTTAGACTGGAAGCCGAGCCCAACATAGTTGGGAAAAGGCTAGGCAGATTAATTAATTTTAAAAGAAAATCAAAATCAAAAGGGGAATGCCCATGGACAGTACTTAAAAAAAGTTTATTGTGTCACAATCATTTCTGGACAAAAATAAAACAAAAATATTTTAACTTATTTTTTTAAATATTCCTAGTGGGGTTCATTTTCTTGAATTAATAAGTATTTTACTTCCGTTTCACAGCTCAAACAAATTCCGCCATTTATGTTAGGGTTGAAGCATGTTAACATGATCTGACATCGATTAAAGAAGAAGATCAAAGAATCGTTTTTTTTTTTATAATCTACCTGAAACACTGAATCAATCCATCCGGATTCACCTCTTTAATGTAAAGAACAAACTTATTTTGAAATTGGTGTGGTTTACTAGTTTAATGCAAACCTATAATTGTCAGTCATTTCATTTGAAAGTGACAGTAGTCGTCTTTTCATTTGTTTTGTTTGTGTTTTGTTGCGTCAAGTTGAGTTTTACGTTCCGCCGTTACTAAATACTTATCACTACAACACCGCCGTGTGTTTGTGAAAATAGTGCTTAATAAGACAGGACTTTATATTTGTGATTTCCGACATGGCTACTGTTCGAAGTTGGTGTCTCAATTGTTCTTTGATGTTGGCGCCATATAGCGCAGACATAATATTTTGTCGAAGATTCTTGATAATATATTGAACCATTTTACGGGCTTGGATCTACACCAGTAAGTAAGAATAACATTATATATCTTAACAGCACTTGAACAAATTTCTAACGAATACAAATCTTAAATATGTTGGCATAGAGTCCATATTGCTGTGCATCTACTGTAACCTAAAAAGGAATATATTTCGTTCAATATCTCTTAACTACCGCAATGAAAATTGACCTGAGTTGGTACGTTTAATTAATTAAGGTAACATAATCAAATAAAGGTGTTTTCATCAGGACACTAAAATGTTTCGGTCAGTACATTTCTCCATACAAAATGGGAATTCTCCTTTCTTTATTCAATTAGACCATTAAGCGGCACTTATGAACGTCGAAAAAAAAATTAAATTTAAATAGTAATATTTGATTCTACCGTCCATTCGGAAATGTAGCTTGTTATGGTGAAGAATGGACAAGAAACTCCACACATCCTCTTTTAAAAAAAAAAGTGTTTTACAAGTATTTGAATACATTATTCTTGTTGGAAAAATACATATATGTGAGAAAGATGTAAAAAAAAAACTTGAACGTAAAAACGTCTAAAGTAAAACAAACAATTAATAAAAAAAGTTAATTAAAAATATAAAAAAACCCGACTGCTTATGCTATTTTTAATTAAATTTTTTTAGTTATTTTTTTTTAAATTATGTACATTTAAACATATGAGTGTTATATATTTTTGAAATTGCCTCTTAAAACTCTTTATTTTAATACCCCACACGAAGGGTTTGGAAGAAAAAAATCACAAAATGGCGCCCAAAACCCGACATTTTTTTCTTTTCCAACTTTTATGTAGGCAGAGACACTCGCAGGGTTAAGACAAATCGATTGACGTAAGAATCATCAAAATCGGGTTACGCGTTTAGTCTCTGGAACGCCACATAGGAACAAACATACATACATACTTACATACATACATAGACAGATAAACACATTACCCTCCTTCGGAGGTCGGGTAAAAATACAATAAAAAGGTAATTAAAAACAGGCCGAGGCAGCTAAGTTATGACCAATCCCAACTGATGGCGCCTGTTCACGAACATGACACTTGGATCGGCACCACTCAGCTCAACCATCATGTAGGGAACCGGATGATCTAACACATGTGCCACCATCAGTGAGACATTAGAGAGAGCATGACACACTATTAACTGCCAGGGAACACTGAAGTCAACGAAACGACACGTAGGTACAGTAAAAGATAGATTTACAGTTGGTACATAGTACTTACATATGTGCTGTGCAGTTATACAATACTAAAATAGACTCATTTTATACAACAAAAATATATTCATACAGTCTTCAACAGGTCCAACAATAGTTCAGAACTTTTCTGCTTATTACTTGTTTTTGTGCCCTAGTGGCTGTGGAGCAGGACTATCGTTGAGCCAAGAATTTTTATCAGCGATGTAATCCCCCAACTTATAATATGCCTGTCTGCAAAGTGTGCGTTTTATACAAGTTTTGAATTTTGCCTCATTCAGTTCTAGAATAACCCATGAAAGATGACGCTACATTAGCCAGCCTGAAACCTGGTTGAATTAATTGGTCCCTATTACGTATTTCCTAAGTAACATAATTATGCCTATCGCTATTTTTACTAAAAAGATGTAAATTCTTTCTAACGTACATGATGTTTTTGTAAATATATTGACAATGTACCGTCATGATGTTAATGTCCTTAAACATTTCCCTTAGAGAATCGCGCGGGCGAAGATTGTATATCGCTCTGATGGCTCGTTTCTGCAGAATAAAAATTGACTGAATGTCTGCAGCCCTTCCCCGTAGTAATATACCGTAAGACATTATACTATGAAAGTAACTAAAATAGACCAGCCTCGCGGTATCTACATAAGTAAATTGACGAATTTTCCTAACAGTATAAGCTGCCGAACTTAACCGCCCCGCAAGTGATATTAAATGAGGAACCCATTGTAAACTTGAGTCTAGCGAGATCCCCAGGAAAACCGTTTTGTAGACGAATTCTAGCTTCTCGTTATTTAATATAGTGTCACAGTCATAACTTTTGACATTCGGCAAGGCAAATTTTACACACTTAGTTTTTTTAGCATTTAAAACTAAATTATTAGCAGTGAACCAATTTATAACTTGCCGCAATGCATTATTTACGTCGGCAACGTTACTCGTACCTCTATTTATCTTAAAAATCAAAGAAGTGTCATCAGCAGATAACACCATGTTTAGTTTGTTTTTTCAATAGATTGGGTAAATTGTTAATGTATACTAAAAATAAGAAAGAACCTAAAATTGAGCCCTTGAGTACCCCCATTTTCACGTTCAACCCCGACGAATTCACACCGTTTATTAAAACTAATTGCTGTTTAACATTGAAATAGGATTTTACTAAACTTAATGCTGATTGGCCTAGCCCGTAATGGTCAAGTTTCAAAAGCAATGTTTCATGATCAACGCAATCAAACGCCTTCGACAGGTCGCAGAAGATACCTGTGGCATCTAGTCCATCCTCCCAAGCATCAAAGATGTGTTTTAATAAAGTGACACCAGCGTCGGTTGTACAAAGCCCTTTGGTGAAGCCATACTGTTTTTCGTGTAGGATGTTATTCGTATTAAAATGAATGGGCATTTGATTTAGCATTATCTTTTCAAATACCTTGTTGAAAACCGGCAACACGGATATTGGTCTATAATTATTTGTCTCTTTACTGTCTCCGGAATAAAATTTAAAAAGTGGTAAAACCTTACAATGTTTCATTAGATCCGGAAAGACTCCTTGATCTACACACAAAATAAAAACCAAAGCTATGTACGGCGCTATAGTCTGAATAATGGAGGTCAAAACTTTGATGGAAATTCCCCATAGATCTTCGGTTAGTTTTATCTTTATTTGCTTAAAAGCTTTTATTACTGTTATTGGGTTTATATGTGAAAAGTTAAATTCAGTTGGACAGGCTGAAAAGTAAGCGTGTAATAAACCAGAAAAGAGCGATGGCGAAGAATTTAAGGTTTTAGTAGTTTTAATTGGGATGCTGGTAAAGAATTTTACAAATTCTTGAGCTACTTCTTTGTTATCTCTAATAAGGCCATGTGTAGTCTCAAGCGTGTAATCAGTATTTTTTTTTTCCTGTTCGTTTAATTGCTTATAATTTCCAAACCATCTTAATTTTATTTTCTGCGAATTTAACCTTATTGCTTATGCCTATAAAGCCTTAGCTAGTTTACACGTATGTTTAAAAAATCTTGAGCAAGTAGTAACAAAAACTTATTTAAACAGTTAATACAACGAAGGGAATCGAACTCAAGACTAAAAACCCGGCTAAATTCTAGTCAGACTCGCGCACAGAGGGTTTCAATGTTATTTTGGTAAAATTTAGGGTATATTTTTAATAGTCGCTCGAATGGAGATAGGTACGGAAATGTACCTAGGGCCTTAGTACCGTAAGAAGTCGGTCAGTCAGTCGAGCATGGCATTTGCTATTATAGTTTATGTGACGATACCATATAAAAAAAAACCGGCCAAGTCCGAGTCTAACTCGCACACAGAGGGTTTCAGTGTTATTTTGGTAAGATTTTAGGTGTATTTAAATAGTCCCTGTGAATGGAGTTAGGTACGGAAATGTACTTATGGCCTTAGTAAAAAAAAAGCCAAGTGCGAGTCGGACTCGCACACCGAGTGTTCTGTACAAACCTCAGCTTAAATTATAGACCTTAGTATTTGATATGAATTAACGCGTTCATGAGGAAAGGGGTAGTAAGTTTAAAATTATTAAAAATATTTTTATTATATGATGCAACTAAAAATTTACGGTCTTCGCATTTATTCTCTCATTATTCCTTTATCCAGCTTTAAGGGACATTAGACTTGAGTATTTGATATAAATTTCAGCTTGATACCTCCACGCATTCCTGAGAAAAAGGTTCTTGACAGACAGATAGACGGACCGACGGACGGACTACAAAGTGATCCTATAAGGGTTCCGTTTTTTTCCTTTCGAGGTATGGAACCCTAAAAAACCAGCCAAGTGTGACTCGGGCATAGAGGGTTCCGTATAAAAAGCTACATCCACCAAAATAAATAGGTAACATTACTAACGTTCATAAACAATGAAAGAATCGAACATTGCTCTAATGAAGAGACCAAGTTAACTTTGCTGTTCGAAAACTGTTGTCCCCATACATCAATATACAAAATTGTTACTTTTCCAAGTACATTTTATAAGTTGGTCGACTGTTACTCGTAAACTTGGCAAGCCTACTTAGCTGTGATAGTTTTTCTTTTAATTTCGTTATATACTACTGCCGTGAATATTTTCACATATCCAAAAGCAACCATTTAGCACTGGCGGGCAGGGAGGACACTTAACTGTTACAAAACTTTGCCATATAAAGCTTAATTTTACGCAAATAAATTTTGATGCGAAAAATGGTTTACACAGACGCGTAAAATTTTGTAATGGCCAATTCAATTCACTCCATGGGAGAGACGAGGAAAAAAAAAACATCCCCACTGTACGTTTACAGGAGGAACACTAAAATACCACTTTTCGGCGTTATTATTATGTATGCCAAATTATGGCTTTCTAATACTAAGAATCTCTGAGTTGAGCTGCGGTAGGACATCCGTCCTAACAGACAGATATGGCGAAACTCTAAAGGTTTCTTGTTGACTACGAAACCCTAACAATTATGCAGTCAAACATTTTGAGGTAGATAGTCTTAGTATCATCAATTTATTATTGTTCCAGATGATTTTCTTTTCCAAGAGGCTGTAAATGACGGTTCCAGTAAGTAAATGCAAGTGAGAGAGTTTCAATAATAAGACACGCCAAAGATAAACACTGTCCCGGCTTCACAAAGGGACTACTATGAACTAACAATTAAATCAACTTAGTTTTCAAAACGTCTCTGTTACCTCTCATAGCACAGCCTAAATTTCTTAGTATTTGATCGTATTAAAAAGTACTTAAGGCAATTTTTCCATTAAAACGGAGAAACGTGGAACCAAAAGAGCGTTAGTGAAAAGAATTCTAATAAATTCGAGCTTCCGCTACGCTCTCCTTGCTTTGCGCTTAAAATTACCCTTTCGCCTATGTAGAGCTCCTTCTCAATCATGTATAACAGTGTATCTCTAAAACTAGACGGATTATATTAATGACAGTTGGGTACTGCAGCTTAGAATTTAAACAGGGTTATGTATGCAAAACTGTGTTACTGAATAGTGACACAGTTTTGTTCTTTACTTCTTTCGCTTCAAAATCAAACAGGGTCACAACTTTAATCTGTCTCGAACCCTCACAATTGGCTCCAATAGACAGGCAGCTGTATTCTTTGAACCGTTTGTTGGAACTCATAAAAAAGGGTATATTTTTCTTCTTCTCAGGAATATGGGCTTATTTAACTTCCAGAATTAGCATGGAAAATTAATGTTTTAAACGGCTTATTTAAATTATTTGAAAGTGCAAAATACGTTTTGAAAATTGAAGAGCGTTTCCCCGCTAAATTATTTCGCGCGTTCAACTTCATTCTATAATTTCTTGGCAAATAATAATTTGAGTATTTACAATTTCTGCCTGTACAAAATGATCATATGGGAGCAAAGTCTAGTGATCTAGGCAAACACAATCATTGGTGTGGCGGATATTCGCCCCATATTAGCCTATAGCATAATATTTATTATTAATTACCTAGGTGATGGCTTGGGAGACCTTTGACATCTGCCTAGCGAAATTTTGTTATCGTAAAACTGAAAAGTCACAGAGGGCGCCACACTAGCAAAATCGTATATGTGTTTGCGACGACATATTCCCACCACTAGTTAGTCTAAAAAACTCAACCGCGTAGCGCGCACGTTAATTTGAGCGTCGAATTTGGTTTTCTTCCTAGTTTGAAAATCATCTCCAGTACTGGAGCACGTTATAATCACAACAGCCTAGATATCAACAGTGTATGTTTGACTGGATATTTGGAACACTAGTGGCCACCAGAAAAGAGAAGAATAACGATAATCGTCAAGCATCTGGAGCGACTGACCCTCAGGCAGCCTCGAAAAGCGATTTGCAATTTTCTCGTTGATTTTCATGTCGAATGGTCCCCAGTGTCTTTCCTATAGGCTACATATAGACGAAGTTGGACTTGCACGCCTCCACGTGACAAGTCGTAATAAGTTCTCATCCCGCACCAAGGGCACGGCTATTTACACGCCTGCTCCTCCATCTGTTGGTCCTTACGAGCCTAGGATAGGTTTCAGCTACATAATTTAATAAAATACTCATCCCGCTTTAATATTTTCGCGTTTTAAAAAACTTACGCATTCGTAAGAAAACCGCCATCTTGTTTTCCTATAATAATTATCTTACATCGTATTCTTCAAATCTTCACAATGGCTGCTAATAAGCTTGAATTGAAACTAACTCAGCTTACAGCCAAAAAAGAAGCTATTTTCGAAAGAATTAATAGCTTATATAATTCATCCAAATATATTTCAAATTATGATTTATGCTCAAATGAGTTATTTTTGGCACAATCTGAATCCATTACTGAATTGTATAATAAGTTTGAAACAATAATTGAACAAGTTAATGAGTTACGGTTTGAAATTGATAGTACTTCGCCAGACTACTCGTCCTTGAATTCCATTGAGGATTTATATTCATGCATTAAATACAAACGTAACCTCATACTTGGTAACAACAAAACATTCACGTCAGATCAGAAAAAAGGAATCGTAAAATTGCCACCTATACAGCTACCCTTTTTCGATGGAAAAACTGAGAACTGGCCAATATTTTACGAAATATTTCGTAGTAACGTTAATTCGAATACCGACCAGAGATGTCCCCGCAACGTGTGCAGTATTAAATCAGTAATTCAATCAAAATTAAAAATTCTTTATTCAATTAGGCCATTAAGCGGCACTTTCGAAGGTCAAAAATGATAAATAAAAAAATAATTAAATGTAATAATATCGTCCATTCGGTAATGTAGCTTGTTATGGAGAAGAACGGACAAGAAACTCCACACTTACTCTTTAAAAAAAAATGTGTTTTACAAGTATTTGGTTACAATAATCATGTAGGAAAAATACATATATGTGCGAAACACGTAAAAAAAACGCACTTAAAAGCGTCTAGAGTAAAACAAACAATTAAAAATTCAATAAATAGGTAATTAAAAACAGGCGGAGGCAGCTAAGATATGACCAATCCCAACTGATGGCGCCCGTTCACGAACATGACACATGGATCGGCACCACTCAGCTCAACCATCATGAAGGGAACCGAATGATCCAACACATGTGCCACCATCAGAGAGACATTAGAGAGAGCATGGCACACTCAACTGCCAGGGCACACTGAAGTCAACGAACGACACATAGGTACAGTAAATGGTAGATTTACTGTTGTTACATAGTACTCACATATGTGCTGTGCAGTTATATAATCCAAAAATAAATTGAGTTTTTACAACACAAATATATTCATACAGTCTTCAGCAGGTCCAACAATACTTCAGAACTTTTCTGCTTATCACTTGTTTTTGTGCCCTAGTGGCTGTGGAGCTGGAATAGCGTTGGGCCAAGCATTTTTATCAGCGATGTAATCCCCCAACCTATAATATGCCTGCCTGCTTAGTGTGCGTTTTATACAAGTTTTAAATTTCGTCTCATTCAATTCTAGAATGTGTGGCGGTATTTTATTGTAACATTTTATACAGTACCCCATAAAAGATGACGCTACTTTAGCCAACCTGAAATCTGGTTGAATTAATTGGTCCCTATTTCTAGTAACATAACTACGTCTATCGCTGTTTTTACTAAAAAGATGTAAATTCTTTCTAACGTACATGATGTTTTCGTAAATATATTGACAAGGTACCGTCATGATGTTAATGTCCTTAAACAGTTCCCTTAGAGAATCTAGCCGGCGAAGATTGTATATCGCTCCGATGGCTCGTTTTTGCAGAACAAAATTTTACTGAATGTCTGCAGCCCTTCCCCATAGTAATATGCCGTAAGACATTATACTATGAAAGTAACTAAAATAGACCAGCCTCGCGGTATCTACATCAGTAAATTGACGATTTTTCTAACAGCATAAGTTGCCGAACTTAACCGCCCCACAAGTGATATTAAATGAGAATGAATGAATGAATTATTTACATCCGCAACGTTACTCGTACGTCTATTTATCTTAAAATCAAACAAGTGTCATTAGCAAATAACACCATGTTTAGTTTGTTTTTCAATAGATGGGGTAAATCATTAATGTATACTAAAAATAAGAAAGGACCCAACATTGAGCTCTGGGGTACCCCCATTTTCACGTTCAACCCCCACGGATTGACACCATTTATTTGAACTAATTGCTGTCTATCATTCAAATAGGACTTTACTAAACTTAATGCTGATTGGCCTAGCCCGTAATGGTCAAGTTTCAAAAGCAATGTTTCATGATCAACGCAATCAAACGCCTTCGACAGGTCGCAGAAGATACCTATGGCATCTTGTCTCTCCTCCCACGCATCAAAGATGTGTTTTATTAAGGTGACACCAGCTTCGGTTGTACAACGTCCTTTGGTGAAACCATACTGTTTCTCGTGTAGGATGTTTTTCGTATTAAAATAAATGAGCATTTGATTTAGTATTATCTTTTCAAATACCTTGCTGAAAACCGGCAACACGGATACTGGTCTATAATTATTTGTGTCTTTACTGTCTCCGGATTTAAAAAGTGGTATAACCTTACTATGTTTCATTAGATCCGGAAAGACTCCTTGATCTTTATACAAATTAAAAATTAAAGCTAAGTACGGCGCTATAGTCTGAATAATGTAGGTACAAACTTTGATGGACATTCCCCATAGATCTTCGGTCAGCTTTATCTTTATTTGCTTAAAAGCTTTTATCACTGTTATTGGGTTTATATGTAAAAAGTTATATTCAGTCGGGCAGGCTGAAACGTTAGCGTGTTATAAACCATAAGCTAGCGACGGCGCAGAATGTTAGATTTCAGTAGTTTTAATTGGAATGCTGGTAAAGAAATTTACAAATTCTTGAGCAACTTCTTTGTTATCTCTAATAAGTCCGTGTGTGCGTCTCAAGCGTGTAATCAGTATGATTTCTTTTGCTCCTGTTTGTTTCATTTTTAATAATTTTCCAAACCGTCTTAATTTTATTTTCTGCGAATTTAACCTTATTGCTAATGTATAAAGACTTAGCTAGTATACATGATTTTTTTAAATTCTTGAGTAAGTAGCAACATACTTATTAAAAGTTTCAGTGTCAATATAAGGCTTAAGGCCATACAGCTCGTGAAGTCTTTCCCTACTTTTCCTGATTCCTTTAGTCGCCCAGTCACTGAATAAAAACTTAGGGCATATAGTTTTAGTTTTCTTCTTAAAAGTGTTATTGAATTCTTTTTGAACAACTGAGAAAACTTTTTTGTATAAAATATTACCATCGTTCACTGTGAGGTCCTGATAACTTAACTTACTGATTAAAGTGCTGTAAAATTTATTTAATTTACCGGATGTTATTGGTCTGGATTGAATCTGCACTTATTGTACTGGTATGCTGGATTCAAATGTTACCAGTAGCCCACTATGATCTGAAGGCAGACAATTCATAATGGCAGTTCGTAGTCGCAGCAACGAAAAACATTATCAATACATGTAGCAGTAGTCACAGTTGGTCGGGTTGGTTCCTCAAACACATGCGACAAATTAAATGATTTAATAGTCTACTGCTATCTGAATTATTTTCTAAAATATTTATATTAAAGTAACCACAGATTATGACTAGTTTATTACCAATTGTACGTTTTGGCAAAACATCTTCCATCACTGACTCAAATATACAGTAGTTTTTATAATTGGGGGGTCTGTAAACGCACACTATAATATGCTTATCCAGCTCAACACAGGACAGTTCAACACTATGTTCAACTGATAGATCAACAATATCTTTACGAGGTTTTGATTTAATATCATTTTTGATTAAAATAAGTGAACCGCCAAGTAACATAAAATTTCTGTTAAAACAGCTGCCCACAGTATAATTTTCATAATTAATAAGCGTTGAATAATCTATCAGCCAATGCTCAGTAAAACAAATAATTTCAAACATTGTCTTTTCTAAAAAAAGTTCTATTTCCAATTGCTTTGCAGAAAAACCTTGAATGTTTTGATGGAATAATTTTAAAGAATTCTGCTTAGCCCCTTTTTTTAAATTAACTATGTTAGAGCAAGAAGGTACCTTCTTGTTGGTAGATGTACTCCTAACTATTTGATTATTGGTACCCTCCCTTGTCCTACAAACTAGTTTAAATTATAAATATTAATAGCAGAATTGCTAACGTTATTAATGTTATTGGAAACCTGTAAATTAGTATTACTACTAATATCAACTACAGTACATGACTTCGACATACTATTTATGTCTGAGTTTAAAGTAAAAGATAATAGCCTCGCTATTTGACGTCTTACCCTAATAGGCAGATACACTGTATTGCCTGTCAACTTTAATTTATCAACAAAAATGATGATGTCAAAAAAAACTAATTTGTCACTGTAATGGCTGACAAGGAAATGAACATGTTTATTCAGCATGTGAATATAATTACTTTGTCTACTAGACAATTTTTCCAACTATGAGGTACAAGTGACATTAAAACCTTAGGGTTAAATTATTACAAGGTCGACTATTACCTATTATGCCTCAATAAATAAATAACAACTTTTCACTCCATCCCACCGAGAGCAGGTCTAACTAGTTAAGTACTACCCTCAGTTGAGTTGTAGTGCAATTTAATTTGCATTAAAACTCTGTGAGTTCTATTAATTAGTTAGTTGTTAAAATACTTTTAGTGCACAATTAAATTATTTGGATTGTTTCAACTCGTTGTAACTGGTCGTGTGTAGAAGTTTTAGTTGTCCAATGAAACAGCTTTCCAAGTTGAGTGTAATTTTATTCTGTCATAAATGATTTTTATTTCTGTAAGTTGGTTTGTTCAAACACTTTTACATGCCGAACATATTTTTAAAACTAGATGAGGTCGGCGTTTCCTATCTGACTACTCTGAGAAGAAAGGCCGAAACAAACTCAGAGGTCACAGTCTCTTTTAAAGTCCAAAATCTTGGTTAGATCATGTGAAGACCATGTAGCAGTCTACATGGTCAGACATCAGTATGTCTGAAATGGTCTTTTGAGGAAAGAACCAGCCAGATTGAGTGGACCTGTCCAGTCAGTGCACGCATTTGTCAATAACCGAGCAGCTCAACTCAGAATTTAAGGAGCTCAACGATTCGACGAACAATACCAAAGAAAGGACATTCGGGTAGGCCGCATAAACTACTCAAACTGCCAGACCATGATTAAAAACTAAGATAAATTTAAATTAAAACAAAGAAAAGAATGATCCACATAGTCTTCACATTCACAATAATTAAAATAAAATAATATAATACTTTAAAAAGTAAATATTCTTGTCATTGAAAGAAAAACAAAAAAAAAAAAAATACAAAATTCACGGTGCAAAATATAATAAAAAAACAAAATTAATTGGAGCAGCTCAATCCCAAACCTTTTTGACCTCAAGGTAATCTTTAGTTATATAAACGCTTTCTGGCACAACTTACGTTTAATGAAAGATTTGAATTTATTAAGACTTAAATCTTGTACGTAGCGTGGAAGCTTATTATAAAAGCGTACACATTGACATCTAAACGTGTCACCTATTTTCTTGAGCCTTATTGTAGGTACTACAAATTTGTGTTTGTTCCTAGTATTAATGTTATGGATATCACTGTGTTTTTTAAACAATTTTATATTTTTATGGGCATGTAAAAGATTTTCATAAATATACAGAGAAGGCACAGTCATTACATTAATCTTCTTAAATTTCTCTATGAGAGAGTGTCTCGGGCTTAATTTTTAAATTGATCGAAAAGCTCTTTTCTGCAAAACAAATATGGTCTGGATGTCATTTCCCCACAACAGAATACCGTACGACATTATACTATGAAAATAGCTAAAGTATACTAAACGGGCTGTCTCTATGTCAGTTAAATTACGAATTTTTCTAACAGCATATGCTGCGGAGCTTAGCTTCTTTGACAATTTATCTATATGTGGGCCCCACTGAAGCTTAGCATCCAAAGTTAAGCCTAAGAATACTGTGCTATTTTCAGGATTCCATTCTTCGCCCTTTATCAACACATCGGTTTTCACCTGCCTAACGTGAGGTAGGGTAAACTCAATACATTTGGTTTTTTTTTCCATTAAGAAGTAAATTATTAATATTGAACCAGTGAACTAATTTTGAGATCGCGCTATCGTCAGTAACCAGCTGCTGATGTTTAAGTTTAAACAAAAGTGAAGTATCATCCGCAAACAACACTATATCATGGTTATCCTTAATGAGGTAAGGCAAGTCATTAATATTATTAAGAAACAAGAAAGGACCAAGAATCGAGCCCTGTGGGACTCCCATTGTCACCATAGATCCAGAAGATCTTTTTCCATTAACGTCAACGGTCTGAATCCTATTACTCAAATATGAAGTAAGAATGTCCAGAGCGCTGTTCCGGATCCCGTAGTGGGGGAATTCCCGGTTAGCGTTTCATGAAAAACACAATCAAATGCTTTGGACAAATCACAAAAGATTCCCAAGGCATTGCACTTATCTTCCCATGCATTATAAATATGTCCTTAAACTAACCTACCCGACCCCTTGTAAAACCGAACTGTTTGCTATGTAATAATTTAGGTTACTAAAAAAATCTTTGTAATTGCTCTAAAATTTATTTCTCAAATATTTTGCTAAACGTAGGTAGTACTGAATTAGGTCTATAATTTGTATGGTCTGATGTACTACCTGATTTAAACAAAGGTATTATTTTACTATTTTTCATAGGGTCAGGAAACTCCCCACAGTCGACACAATTAATAAAGATAATAGCTAAACTAGGTGCGACAATGTCAATAATAGACTCAGCAACTTCTACAGATTGACCCCACAGATCTGCAGTCTTTTTAACATTTAAAGTGTGAAAGGTTTTAATTATGTCTTTACAAGTAATACGTTCAAAAAGAAATTCCGAATCGCAAACATTAACATTTTCTTTTAGCAAAGGCTCAGCAACAGAAGGTGATGAGTTTAAGGATTTAGTAGTTGAAATGCGAATATCTGAAAATAAATTTTCAAAGGCCACTGCGACTTGTGAGTCTGATTTTATGATGTTGCCATTAATAGACAGGCCGTAGTCAATATATGGAGTATATCTTGATGACTGGCCTTTTATAGTACCACTGCTTTGTTGGTGTATTGGTTGTAAACGCTACCATTGAACGTGAGGCCCTGGAATCAATTATGAGGTTAGACAAAGTGATATTGTTTTCTTTTATCACGAATTTGTCAGAACTAACCCGGAGACTGGATTTTTTCAGTGGTGAAAGCATACGGCTCGCCCTTTTATTACAAAGAAGAAAGAAAGCGAGATTATTTGAGCCTTTGTACCCCTCTAAGACGGGGTTCAGATATTATTATTTTCATATGCAAATATATAGGCTAAAAACAAATAACCTAATTTCATATTCATGATCTAATGTTATATTACATATAACCTTCATTTGGTCTAATAACATTTAGCATACGTTCATTTCATATATTTTTCAATTTGTATAGTGCTTTTTTATATAACTTTCATTTGATCCAATTTTCTAATATTAACATTTACAAGTTTTCTAAGGTGACGCACTGTTTTTTGAGTAAAACATATTATTGTAAACTAACTTCAAAACACTAAAGTTGCTTCTGAATCGTCTCCAGCGCTGCGGGAAGTGCAACCCCTTTGTTCTTTCGTAATAGTGCTTACACGTTCGGATTTGGTCCGGCCGGACCGCGGATTTGTGGGCGGAGTTAGTCCGGCCGGACCATATCCGAGCGTGTGTAGAGCGGTCCGCCGGACATTATTATTATTAATTGAGTCCGTCTCGGTCCGCTTGTTTTCGGATTTGGTCTGCCCCGGACCAAATCCGGACGTGTGTAGGGTTGTCGGCTGGTTTGGCCGTACCAACTACGACAAGTCGTCAGTGTTGCCGATGTCCGTGGTCTGGATTACCCAAAAACCTGACTGAAAAGATTATATATAATTAAAAAATTGTATCTCGTTTTACTAGGGTAAATAAAATATAACTTAGATTTAATTATTTTTTATTAGAACTTTAAATATTTATATAGTTAATAATTGTTATTAAATCGTTTTAGTTCCGACTTGGCATTTTGTCTGAGCTTTCGGAATTCTTGAGGTTATACATGTTTATAATAAACATCTTTCTGAAATGGGGTAAATGTTCAAATGATCCACCATCTCGTTTAAGAATGAATCGTGTCTTCAAAAAACAGCAAAATTTTCAGCATTACAAGGGACAATCGGACCCAATGCATGAGTGTAGATAAAGTAATGTATGAAACTGCACATAACTAGTTATTAAAACACACACTCGTGTTTTAATACCCCTTATTATGCAACAGTTACATAGACACATCTTGATGTTTGTAAACTGCGTTGCGAACATTCGATAAGACTTGGGCAATCACGTATTGTACCACAAAAAAAAAAAACAAAAAAAAAACATTAGGATTCCTATTGTAAACTGTTAGATTATGTCACAAAGTTTATAAAATTATTAGAGAGAAATAAAAACTGAAGAGCTGAGACATATTTCAAACCAACGCAATTTTACTGTCTCTGTAGAATGACCCACCCAAGTACTAATATAAATAATTTATATTCAGTGGTATAGACAAATAGCTCAGTGTCAGTTTTATCATCGTAGCGTGGGTAGTTCTTGGTAGGTAATTGGGTCGCGAATTCGATCCCCAGACAAATTCAGATTGGAATATGCTATCAAAGTGGAGTTCGATACATTCAGGTTGACGCAGTGGTTGAGCGATTGACTGCTTCGCTGCGTGTCGCGGGTTCGATTCCCGCACGAAACAAATATTTGTATGACCTACAGATAGATGTTCCAGCTCTGGGTGTTGTGTATGTAAGTTTATATGTTTGTTAAAGCACCCACGATACAGGAAGAAATTCCTAGTGAGGGGCAAAGTCCATTAAAAAAAAACAGAGATACAAACAGTTTTTCGAATCAGGGTGTTCGCGACAATGTCATTCGATTTTCGAATCTTCATATCACTCTCCCAAGAAGGACGGCTACGCGTGCGCCTACATAATGGAGGACACCGTTTCCGAACGCGATGTATTTATTGAAGTTTTTCAATTATATAAGGATTTTCCTTGTTTGTGGGATACATCTCACAAGCTTTATTGTAACCGAGATGCTCGAAAGCAAGCATTTACAATCCTTACAGAGTACTACTCAAAATTTGAAAAGGACGCCACCGTAGAAGATGTAAAGAAGAAAATAGAAAACATGAGAGCGGCGTATAGACGAGAAAGAAGAAAGGTTAGTAAAAAACTTTTAACAATGGTTTCATTGTTTGTTTTTTTTCTTGATCTTTAAGCGCTCAGTAGGTAAGTTTTCAAATGAGAATCATGCCTATAAACGGCTAGTGGCAATTTTTTGAAAAGTGTCACATTAGACCATATTCTTAATAATTTGATTTATGAACTTTTTGAGTTTTATTCGTATCATCAACATATCAGCCGAAAGACGTCCACTGTTGGACATGAGCCTCCCCCAAGCGTCGTCACTTTGACCGGTCCCGTGCGTCTCGCAACTAGCGGATCCCCGCAACCTTATTTATTTATTTATTGATAAGGCACACCAACGACTTATTTACACATTAATATTACAATGAAACATTCAGAAAAGATCCTGTGTAAGCAAGTCACTTACAGGCATGCACATCACTTACAGATTGGTTTACACAAATTGAAATAAAAACCTAAAAAAAAAAATGATATAAATTAAATTTTGATCAAATTAAAATCGAACAATGAATCACCCTAAAACCTAAATTATTAATAGAAATTGAGTAAAAAGTCAAATTAAATTATTATTAAACAATACCATTAATATCCAATACGATTGAAAATACAATACCATCGAATTACATTATTTAAATAAATATTAAGACACACACATTACACATACATTAATTTATTATAATTAGATTATTAAAATTAAAACATTAAAAACCAATGGAAAAATATAACAGTATAAATTAGTGGTGATGGAACGGTTAATGATGGCCGTTATAGCTGCAAGGGTCCGAGGAATGGTCATCATCAGCATCTCCAGAGAGATATGGTCACAGCCCTGTGCATTGGACTTGAGACTATACAACAGCTTCAGCACCATATCCTCATTAACGGGCTCAAGCTGGAAGTGACTATTACTGAATCTGTGGTGCTCAAAGTACTTCAAGTCAGCAGAAGAAACCCTACCGGTGCCAGTCACATCCAAAAAATGTTCATTAATTTTTTCTGGGTTGTTACAAAAATGTGGTAATCCGTGGTCAGGTTTATTAGAGATACTAGTGGCTATGGTAGATTTGATGTGCTTCCATAATTTTTTAGGTTGTTTAATGTTATTATTTATGTATGATTTAAAATATGCACGTTTCTCACTCTCAATAGCAGCCCTAACAATATATTTGAGCTCTTTATATGAGTTTACATGACGCAAGGATTTAGTGGCTTTTGACTTTATGTGGCTCTTGTCCCGCAATTTCATCATTTGTTTGATAGTTGAAGTTATCCACGAGCAAGACTTATCTTTTATTAAGACAAGTTAATTAAGTTAATAATCAAACAAGTTCAAAATAAAATTATTAAATGTTTCAACCATGCTGTTCACATCCTCTAATCTTTCAATATATTCCCAGTCCATCTTGTTCAGGTCCTCGTTAAACTGGTCAATTAATATATCCCTGAGAGGTCTGTAGGTGACCCAGTGTGGGGAAGGCTTCTCCACCCTGAAGTTTAGCTCAACCGACACAACTGCGTGTTGACCGAGCTCAGGCACGTGAGATACGGAGACCTCACGTATACGGGCGTCGGTGCACACGACGTCAATAAGTGATTCACTATGATCAGTGAAATGTGTCGGTTCAGTAACTATTTGTTGCAATTTACAGCATGTTAAGAAGTTGTTCAGTAACTTAGCTTTGTTGTCCGAAGGGTTTAATATGTTTATATTGAAGTCACCCAACAAAACAATCTGGTCAGCGCCAGCAAAGGAGAAAAGAGAGTCGGTAATCGCATCAAGGAAGATGTTAACATCAAGCCATGGCGGCCTATATGCAGTACCGATGACCGAGTGCAAGTTGACGTTCAGCCGGAGCCACATCTACTCGACGTGCGGCGCGGTCGGGTGCGGCACGAGGCACGCGCGCACTCCGCGCCGCACATAGAAACCCACGCCACCCCCGCGCCCGCCGCGTACCGCAGACGGGCGCGGCACGTGTCTCAGCCGGTAGCCCGGTACAGTCGGCGCTCGACCCTTTTCCCCCTGCCTAAGCCAAGTCTCATTTATCGCCATGATGTCCACCGCACAGTTTGCCATAGCCACAATAAACTCATCATGGTGCGTACCTAGCGAACCCGCGTTAAACAATCCAACTTTTAAATACTTGGACTTAATCATGATGACAATTCATGATCTTGGATGTGCATGGTTAGTGAATAAGTGTATGTGTTTGAAATGTAATAATGCAAATTAGTGTAATAAATAACAAATTTAAAAGAACTATGTAGATAAGTATTATGTATTGTGACAAGCCGACGTTTTAATATGTAATGTGTATGATATCCATTTAGTGCTCGGGCAGCAGGGCCACAGAAAGAAACGACCATAATATGCTGAGAGAGAAACAGTGCTGGCCGCGCACAGGGTAAACTCAAAAACATAAGTACACCTAACATAGTACACCTAACATATTTCATGGTCCACTTTATCAAAAGCATTGCTGAAGTCAGTATACAGAGCATCGACCTGTTGGCCAGAATCAAGGCTCATACAGATCTCATCCACATACGAAACCAAATTGGTGACAGTAGATTTTTTGCTGCAGAAACCATGCTGTTGAGGGGAAAGTTATGTTTTAACATGGGATGTTAATATAGGGCAAATCATCGACTCAAATAGTTTTGAGAAAATGGACAAGATTGATATTGGTCTGTAGTTCTTTACATCAGCGCAATCACCCTTTTTGAAAATTGGCACTACGTTCGCTTTTTTTCATTCTGCTGGAAATGTTGACGTTTCGAGGGATTTATTAAAAATTAATTTGAGAGGATAAGCTAAATTACGGGCACATTTTTTAATAAAAAGCGGAGGCAACCCATCCGGACCAGAACCTTTGGTAACATCAATCCGGTTTAGTGCTTTAAAAACTTCCCTCTCAGTAAAAGCAAGTTTACTGAGTATAAATTGAGGAAATATTTGGGTACTTATTGGTTCTCCATTGTTATTGCTTGCAGGTTCTTGCTTGCTTTAGGATTCGACCGGATGTTATTTTCAACAGAGTAGACGTACTTCTTATAACAACTCTTAATAGCAGACCGTGCTCTTCCGTCGAGCATTCTGTACTCAAGATCATCACGTGGATTATCGTATTTTTTAAAACTTTTTCTGAGCTTTTCTTTCTCATTGAGAATTTTTACTAAAGTTTTTGAGTACCCTAAGGGAAAGTTTTTACTTTTATTCTTGATTTTAGGAATATGGTCATTTATAATTGTTTGAATGGTTTCATATAGGACCTCTACCATCAGGTCAACATTTACGCACGGTTCCAGTTGTTCTTTCCAGTGTATTTCGCTTAACTTTTTATTGATAAGTTCGTAGTCAGCTGCCTTAAAATTGAATTTAGTCAATTTCACATATTTTAGTGGCACATACATACGTCTTTAAAATAAAATCAATTTCTAAAGGGGGTGGTGACAATCCTCCCTACAGATAGGTGAGGCAGATTTCCTGGCCACTACACTTAGCATATTTGAAAACACTAAGTCTAATGATCTATTATTAGTGTTTTTAACAACATTATACTGTGACATATTGTTTAAAGACATAAAATCAATAAGCGAGTACCCTAGGTTATTATTATAGTTAGACGGGATAGCAGAAGTCGCATGGGATTGTCTCGGGTCCTGGTTCCAGTCGATGAAGCCGAGATTAAAATCTCCAACCACTATAATTTCTTCGCCAGTAGCTTCACTAACACTCGTTACCGAACCGAGAAACATATCCAGATGCTCTTGAGTCACAGGGGGTGGTAAGTAGATAGCGCAAATATTTATCTTCTTCCCCTCATTCACCTTCACGCGTACCCAAAGGTCTTCTGCTGAGGTTTCCCACTGACAAACCCGCGCGGCATCATATGTCTTGGAAACAGCAATAAGAACGCCTCCTCCTTCCTTTCCTGCAAGTGCGCTGGATGCCCTATCCCTTCTATAAATATTGTAGCGGGCGTCGAATAGCTCTCCATCCTCGATGTTATCATTGAGCCATGTCCCCGACAGTACAATTATGTCATAATTATTGACATTGACAGCAATGTTAATTTCACCCAATTTTGTTCGCATTCCTCTGAGATCCGGGTAGTACACAGTGAATTTTGATGATTTACTCACGGGTTCGCGCTCCTGGGTTTTTGGTGTTTGGTTACATTAGAGAGACTGCGTGGAGGGACTTCATCTGGATAGGTCGTGCTCCATCATCCTTACGGACCAATATTCGGCCATCGCGGACCCAAACGTATTTGTAGCCTTTCTCGCGCGCCATTTTTCTAGTCTGTGCATGTATGGCTTTATTCAGAGGCGACAGATGTTCGGAAACGAAGACGGGCTGCTTGGTGCCACCGTAACCTAAGTGTGCCGAATTAAGCTTAGCGACATAAAGAAGTGGGTGCTCCTGCGTTCTGAGAGGCAGAAGGCGGGCTGGTTCGTGGTGCCGGGGGTTCCCGAGGACCACATCCCGGCCTTGATGGGCGCCGAGCGCAGACTGTCATTCGGTCTGGGCTCGGTGTACATCAAATTCCAAGGAACGAACGGCCGTTTCGGGTGTGTTCCTCGGGGATGGGACCCGGTAGCGAGGCAGCTCGTCGATGCAGGGGAGAATAATCCCCCTTTCAACAACCCGGAAGCGATAACGGCCTCAGTCATAGCTGCAGAGCCGGTCGACCCCACTATCACCGCCATCACGGTCACCGTCCCTCCGTCGGGCGAGGAGCTGGACGACAGCATACTGTCGCCGGCTTCTGGAACGATGGAGGATGACGAGGTGGGCGACGCTTTCGCCGGTTTGCAGCTAGAAGAAGTCGAGGAGGGCCCCATCTGCGATGGCAAACCCTTCGTTGGCCTGTAAAGCTGTACAGGCGAACCTCCACCACAGTCAGACAGCGACGGCTCAGTTACGCAAGTGGTTGGAGGTTCAACACACGGCCATTGCCCTGATCCAGGAGCCGTGGATTAGGGGCGGCCAAATACGAGGAATGTCCGGTTTAGGCGGTAAGATCCTTGTTACCTCAACCCATGATCACCCTAGATCTTGTATATATGTCACAGGTAACATTAGAGCACAGCTTTTAACTGATTTCTGTTGCAGAGATATCTCTGCAGCTAGGCTGACCATACAGCGTGGTGCCACGATGATGTCGTGTGTTTTCGCCTCGGTTTATATGCCTGAGGCGGAGGCTCCTCCCCCGCATGACCTGGTCCGCCTCGTAACGCACTGCGAAGCCAGAGGTCAAATCAAATCAAATCAAATCAAATGTTTATTTGTAGAGCATAGGTAACATACAAGGTGTACATAATAAAATATAAGTTCGCCATGTCTAGCCGATAGCGGCATACAAATATTAATTATATATAATGTCCTTACAACTAAATTAAAGAATAAGTATCACAATATTAAATGATTTACATGCACATAATTACATTATTACTAAGTCGAAAATGTTAAAATATTACTAATATTATTAATATTGCTAAATATTGTTAAAGCACATATTTATCTACAATTTATTTGAATATTTATTCAAATTATCATCGGTTAGGTATTCTTGTACTGAGTAATATGCCTTCTGTGTCAGGAATTTCAGCAGCGTTTTTTTAAATTCATTTAACTCATTATTTTCTCTGATGCACCTGGGTATTTTATTGTATATCTTGGGTGCCATACCTACAATGCTTTTTTGATAAAGGGCAGTCTTGTGTGAGTAGGAGCAAATGTCCATATTACGGCGTTTAGATTTTACAGCTTTGAATGTTTCCGAATTAGTTTTTACGAACAAAGCTATCTCATAAATATATAAGCAAGGCATGGTAAGTAAATTAAATTTTCTAAAATATGGTAGGCAGCTGTCAGTTGATTTTAATTTAAAAATTGATCTAAGGCATTTTTTTTGCGCTTTGAAAGCGACGAGTCTATCAGTGGAATTTCCCCAGTACATAATGCCGAACCGTAGTGTAGAAACTACATATGCATTGTACGCTACTAGAACGGCAGACTCATTTACCATTTTTGATAAATTGTATAGGGCATATGCATATTGATTTAACTTTTTGGCAACGGTTTCAATATGGGATTTCCATGATAGGTGATTGTCTAAATGTAATCCTAGAAAAGTAGCAGTATTAGTTTCAGCGATCCTTTTATTATCGTAAGTAATATTAAGTTGCACTTGATTTTTTCGCTGATAAAATAACATTATTTTGGTTTTTTCTAAGTTTACTTTCAATTTATTTATTTCTAACCAGTTTATTATGGATTGAAGGGAACTATTAATATCATTTTCGAAAGTATGTATGTTTTCACATGGGACTATGACAGTGCTATCATCTGCAAAAAGAACGGTTTGATGTTTAATACATTTTGGTAAATCATTTATGTATACAATGAATAGCAAGGGCCCGAGGACACTTCCTTGGGGAACTCCGCATGTAACATATCTAGTCGACGACGTATAGGTATATTCTACTTTTGTTTTGGGGCAAACCTTTTTTAAGACAGTGACTTGCTTCCTGTCAGATAAGTAGGATTTAATTAATTTTAATACATTGCCCCTTACGCCATAACCTTCTAACTTACGTAGTAATAATTCATGATCTACATGATCAAATGCCTTTGACATATCCATTAGTATGGCTGCGATCGGTGTTTTTTTGTCAACATTGACTATGATTTTTGAGAGTAATTCAAAGACTGCCATATTTATTGTTTTATTTTTACGAAAACCATATTGCTCTTTAGTTAGTATATTTTGTGATTCAAAGAAAGAATATAAAGACTTGTTTATGACTTTTTCGAATACTTTAGACAGTACTGGGATTAGAGCTATGGGACGGTAATTTTGAATAGCTGTTTTATCACCTTTTTTATGCAACGGTTTTATTATTGTCAATTTTAACTTACTTGGAAAGTGGCCGTTTTCTATACACAAGTTAATTATATGATTCAGTACGGGTGCTATAATATTTGATACTAGTTTTAATATTTTTGTACAAATACCGTCGTAACCCGTACTATTCGTGTTTTTTAATGAATTTATAATTTCATATAATTCTCGAGGATCCGTAGGTGCCATAAACAACGATTTAGGGTAATAGGTTTGGCTTGGGAAGCTATTGCTATTTTTATTACAAGACGTTTGCTTTACTGAATCTATATAGTAGTCATTAAAAGCCGTAGTGATTTCTGAGGGATCATGAGCTATTTTACCATTAATATTTATTTTATTCAAAGGTTCTGAAGGAAAGTTTGTTTTGCAATTATTGATAACGTTCCACGTAGCTTTACTTTTATTTTCAGCATTATTTATTTGATAATTATTTTGTGCTTTTTGAGTTAAGTATATAATTTTTTTTAGTCGTTTTGTATATTGTTTTAGTAATAACTTATTATCATGTGTCGGAGATCGATAACTATATATCATTATAAACTAATTATAAACTATATAACTTATTATCATTTCTAATTCTGTGGTGAGCCGTTTGATAGTTTCTTTATAGCTCTCAGTTTCGTCGCTGTCATTAAGTGAGGTGTTAGGCATGCTCATCATAGTAGTATCAAGTAGTGTGGAATTGTTTTTCAGATTAATATTAAATATATCGTCCGCTGAGTTAGCCCTTACTGGTTTTCTGACAGTAATGTTATTTATTTCGAGGTTTTGCATTTTAATTTCCTTGTTATTTGTAACAACAAAAAAAGTTTAATTCCAAATTTTCTAAGTTATATTGTAGTAATAGCTCAGAACTTATTGAATTTATGATTAACTTTACTTCTAAATTCCAAAAAGTGATTTACCGTCGCCGGGCTCGAACGCGAGGACTACACGAGGATAGCCGGGCGGCTTACGCCGTTCGACCACCAGAGCTTCGGAAGATTGATGCGAAATAGTCGATCAGTAGCTGCTACTTTGACGTATTTATACGTTTGCCACTTGAGGTGTTCAAGGTCAGAGCACTTCGTCACAAAGACAAAGAGATTAAAACGATCACTTTTTAAAAACTTTTAAATGTTTATGTTTATATCTTCGGAAACACTTGGCACACTGGTTTCGTTTTTTCACAGTTTGTTTTATGCATAATTACGCGTGTTTTAGTGTAACTTTTGGAGTGTTTATTAAACTTTAGACCACCTTTCGAAAATCAAATGTATAGGAGCACAGAAAACACGTCCACTCAACACGGAGTCAGGGGGGGGGTCCCAGAGGTGAGGAGATCATCATCGGGACCGACGCGAATGCACATCACCCGCTGTGGGGAATGGACACACAGAATGAAAGGGGTAAGGCTTTAGTAGAATACTTGTTCACAACTAACCTTTCCCTACTAAACACAGGCACGGAACCGACGTTTGTAACAAGACGTAGTCGGACGATTATAGACCTAACTTTGGCGACAGAAGGCGCAGCGGAAAGCATCTCTGGGTGGCAGGTCTCCAGGGAGGCCTCCTGCTCGGACCACAGATGGATCCGCTACGACATACAGGTCTGCGTTGCGCCAACACCACCTAGGCGTAACCCGCGCAACACAGACAAAGCTGTCTACACACGCACCCTCGCCTCCAAGCTTCCGCCCATATGCGAGGAGCTGGCTTATGTGAACACGACGCAGATAGATACGCAGGTAAACCAACTTACAGAATCTATAATTTGCAGCTACCACACCGCCTGCCCAGAAACTACCCCACGCAAAACACCGGGCAAACAACCCTGGTGGGGTAAAGATCTGGAACGCATGCGCGGTAAGGTAAGAAAGGCCCTGAATAGAGCCATGAAAACATGCGCGGATGAGGACTGGGACGCCTATTACGCAGCCAAATCCAGCTACAAAAAATGCATTAGATTCAGGCGTACCACGGGATGGCGTAAGTACTGTGGGAACATTGAATCTTGCCAACAAGCAAACAGGGTAAGGAAAATACTGGCACAACAGAGTACACCTGAGTCAGCAACACTCCGTAAACCTGATAACACACCACGTCGCTTGAAGAAACAAGACGCGTCCTAGTAGAAACACACTTCCCAGGGAGCGTCTTCGTACAGGTAACCGACTGGCAAGGTACTTTCCAACCACCAACAAGCGAGAATTGGCACTATGCAAGAGGGATGATCACATTGGAGAAAATCCAATGGGTCGTCCAAAGCTTCCATCCTTACAAGGCGCCCGGTCCAGACGGGGTGTTCCCTGCGCTACTACAATGGGGAGGTATGCCTGTAGCAGAAAGACTGGTGCCACTACTGAGAGCGTGCCTGGCCTTTAGACACGTCCCCATAGGATGGAGGGAAGTGAAAGCAATATTTATCCCAAAGCCAGGTAAGAGTGATTATACAAACGCCAAGTCCTACAGACCCATCAGCCTGACCTCGTTCTTGCTAAAGACCATGGAAAGACTGTGTGAAAGGGAGCTCAGGGACGGCGCTCTAACAAGACTACCTTTACATGGTAACCAACACGCCTATAGCTCGGGTAAGTCTACTGAATCCGCTCTTCACTTGGTGGTCAGCCAAATAGAGGAAGCAATTCATCAGAAAGGTACCTGCCTGGGCACATTCATAGACATCGAAGGGGCCTTCGACAAGACAAATTTCTCCAGCATCGGTGCTGCCCTTTACAAACATGGCGTAGAGCAGGTGCTGATTGACTGGATTTCTAATATGCTCAGCAAACGAGCGGTTCGTCTAGAAGGAGAGCAGCGGCAGGCCTTGATAGCCAGGGGCTGCCCACAAGGAGGGGTGCTCTCTCCCCTTCTTTGGAATCTGGAAATAAACGATCTCATCACCAGACTAAACGAACACCGTAACTACACAATAGGTTATGCAGACGACCTCGCAATCCTAGTACCTGGGAAGGTGACTGGTACAATTTGCAACCTTACTCAGCAAGCACTACGTATAGTGGAGCGATGGTGCAGGGAGTATGAACTATCAGTAAACCCCACTAAAACTGAATTGGTCATGTTCACCCAGAAAAGGGCACTAGGCCCCTTCCGCCTGCCTAAGCTGTTCGATACAGAGCTCCAGCTTTCCAACGAGGTCAAGTATTTGGGAGTCATTCTTGACAGTAAGTTGAACTGGAGCAGCCATTTAGACAATAAGTTAGACAGGGCCTGCATCACCTTCTGGCAAAGCAGGAATATGATAGGTAAGAAGTGGGGCCTATCCCCTAAGATAATACTCTGGCTGTACAGTGCGGTGATTCGGCCCATGATCACCTATGGGGCCGTGGTTTGGTGGCCTCGCACTAAACTAACTACAGCCGTGAACAAGCTACAGCGTATGCAGAGACTGACCTGCATGGCGACAACGGGCTGCATGAGGACTACGCCGACCGCAGCGCTCGAGGCTATGCTTGGGCTCTCCCCTCTGCATCTGTTTATACAGCAGGAAGCGACGATGGCAGCAGTGCTTCTAAAGGCACTGGGTCTCTGGGGTAAGCGAGAGACTCAACACACCGCTCTACTAGAGGGTCTCCACCGCGAAATCCCACTGACTAGAGCCATTAATGACCGCATACCCAAGAAAGTCATTTTTGATAAAAAATACAGAATCCAGTTAAACGAGGATAACCGCTGCGAGGGGTTACGCCCCGATGAACTGCGGATCTTCACAGACGGATCCAAAACAGGTACAGGCACGGGTGCAGGAGTCTTCTCGGAGGACCTAAATATCCGTTTAGCCACACCACTGGGGATCCACAACACGGTGTTCCAGGCCGAATGCTTGGGCATCTCCATGGCGGCCTCTGCGGTCCTGACGAGGGAGGTAATGGACTTCCCTATACGTATACTTTCGGACAGCATGGCCGTCCTGCAAGCACTACACAGCCACACAGTCAACTCAGGGCTGATTTACGAGTGTCATCGGCGCCTGAACCAGGTCGGTATGCACAATAAAGTAACCATTCAATGGATCAAGGGACACAGCGACTCCCGAGGGAACGACGCTGCGGATGAGCTCGCCCGTAGAGGCTCAAATATGGCACCGGTGAGCCCGGAGCCCATAGTGCCTTTACCTTTCGAGTACCTACGCGGTCTGGTAAGAAAACGCACCAGGGATCAACACAGCAAGCTATGGATGGATCATAGCGAATGTAGGCAGGCCAAGGAGGCACTACCCCTCATTGATGGCCGTTTCACGAAAAAGGTCCTACGACTAACTAAGCCACAGTTGCGAGCTGTTACAGCCGTAACCACTGGACATGGGACCTTTAATAAGCACCTCTTTGTCTTAGGTATCACGGACAACCCACTCTGCAGAGCTTGCATGGTGGAGGAAGAGACGGCAGCACACCTACTCCTAAGCTGCCCTGTAATTGCTGGCTACAGGGCCAAATACTTCGGCAACCCAGGTACCCTGCAGCACCAGGGCGCTGCTGGCCTTCCTCGAGGAGCTGGGGTGGATCGAATGATGTGACTGAATCCCACCCGTGCGCAAAATACGCGCTTGGTCGTGGAGTTGCGGAAACAGCCCGTCGAAACTAAACTAACTAAACTAAACTTCATCCCGTTTCCGCGTGCTTTTTAGTTTGACGATAATGGAGCGTGGACGGCTACTCTGTAAGTCGAGTTTTTTTACGTGAGTTGCTGATGACACGTCGTCGTCCGCCTCGATACTGCATGAGATAGTTTTGCCCAGTTGAATCATCGCACTCAATAGGTTTTCGGCTTGATTTTCAGGGATTCCATTTATTTCAAGGTTGTCCTGGCAAGAATGTTGTTCCTTTGTATTGACTCTTGCAGACAAGTCAGAAACACAGGTTTTCAGCTCATCATTCTCTTTCTTTAATTGATTCATGACATACTCATGAAATCGACGGATGCCTCTAACCCTTGCAGAGTTTTTTTCAATTCGCAAAATTCACTCCCGAAGTAGGATCTCAGTGAGGCCTGTAGATGCACAGTCAACACCGATTCCATTTCCTTGCGAAGTTCAGAAATGGTCACTTTATCCAGCTTATGGAGTTGAGGAACCAAATCTCGGCTGGTTGAGCTATCTTCTGAGGATTCCTCGCACGGATGGTCGTTGTTGGGCGAATCGTTCGGTCGTGGTCGCTTAGACCTTACAGAGACATTAGTTATTGCGTCTGTGGTACTACCAGTACAAGGGGTGGTCGGGGTTAACACTGTTCTGAGACAGTGTTAACCCCGACCACGCCTTGCTTGACCACCCTGCAAAACCGTCTGCTTAGCAACTGCTGCAGGAGGAGGAGAACGCTGCTTGCGCTGCATTCTACTGTTAATTTTATTTTCTTGCTGCGCACCGAGCGCCAAACAATACTAGCGCAATGATCGACGGCTGCGAGTTCAAACTCCAAGCGAACTAAGTGCGCGGTAGTACTTTGTCTCACAAAAGTTGAGTCACTGGATCACCAAGTAGCGCAGGCGCCGGCGGGGCGGTGGCGGAGCGCGCGAGGAATATCGAGCGCTCGGCGGGTTGAGGTAGGTCCGGGTTCTATGTTCTATGTTATTAGGTCTGGTTTCCGCACTTAGTCCTTCAAGTGGACCATTGTGCGTGGGCCATGGCGGCCGTTGGGTGGATTATTCCATCCAGCCCACCTCCCTCCAGAAGCCAATTAGGGCTCCTGGTTTTCTTAGAACTTCTGTGTAAGATCTGGGCGACCCGAGGGTTAGTGTTCTAATCTGGGTGACCCCTGTGCATTCAAAGAGAACATGCGTAACGGTTTCCTCAGTCTCCATGCATACCCTGCATAGAGGACTGTCCGTTATGCCTATTGTGTGGAAGTGTTTGTTAAGTGAGCAGTGTCCCGTGATGGTCCCCGTCACCAGGCGCAGGCCATTCCTGTCCAGGCGTAGCAAACGTCTGGTAAGCCTACTGTCCAAAGATGGCAGAGCTTCTTTGGACTGCCTACAGCCTGGTGCCGAGGTCCACCAGTTTTCCGCCTGTGCCTGGGTGAATTCCTGTAGCCACCTGCGTATTTGGTTGAAGGGGATGGGTACAACAGGTTCGGGTCCATGGACCGCCATGCTGGAGCCGCGTCTCGCGAGCTCGTCAGCCGCGTCGTTGCCCAACGATCCGCTGTGGCCCTTTATCCATTGCAGTGTCACCGCGTTGCGACTAGATACGGTTAATTGTTCCAGTGCGTTGTGACATTCTAGTACTAATTTCGATGTAATATATTTCCTCCGTAAAGATTGGAGGACTGAGGCACTGTCGGAGAGTATACGTATGTGAGTGTCCGTAACCCTCCTGGCTTCTAGGGCGTGGACCGCCAATATGATGCCCACACATTCCGCCTGGTAGACGGTGTTGAACCCTCCTAGCGGTCTGGATATATTTATATTTAGGTCGTGTGAGAAGACTCCGACTCCGGTACCGGAGTCCGTCTTCGATCCGTCAGTGTATACTCTCATCTCTTTCGGACCTGAGTAGTCACATCGTTCTTCAGTAAGTATTATGTTGTAGTGCCTATTAAAGTGGTGTATTTTTGGGGCTTTGTCGCATGGTGACGCTAACATAGGTTTTCGCTTGATCGCTTCCTCTTTTATGCGTGTGTGCTTAATTCTTGAGTCTTTATTTAGGGTACCTGATAGATGGAGTCTAAAAGCGGCCAGGGCTGCCTCCTCCCGCACAATAAGATGCAGAGGTGGCAGCCCCAGCATTGCCTGTAGGGCGGCCGTGGGTGTAGTTCTCATGCTGCTAGTTATTGCAATACAAGCAAACCGCTGCAGTTTTTCGAGATCTCTTTGGGCTGTACTGAGGTCTGTCCTGGGCCACCAGACCAGCGAGCCGTATGTAATGATTGGTCGGATGACTGTGGTGTATAGCCAGTGGGTGACCATGGGGCTGATCCCCCAGTTCCTGCCCAGCAGTCTCTTGCACTGCCACAGGGATATACTGGCTTTTGTCGTGATATAGTTCATGTGTTTCGCCCAATTCAATTGTTTGTCCAAATAAATTCCCAGGTACTTGGTTTCGGTTGAAAGGCTTAGGGTTGTTCCGAAGAATTTTGGTAGTTGCATTGTCATCGGTTTCCTCTTTTTCGTGAAGAGGATTAGTTCCGTTTTTGTGGGGTTCACTGAGAGTTGGTGTTCGTTGCACCATTCTTCTACTAGTTTTAGGGATGACGCATGAGATTGCATAGAGTGTTTTCGTGGGTCCCGTTTATTATTATTGTTATATCATCTGCGTATCCAACAGTGAAATAACCTTTGTCGTTAAGTGTTTTGATGAGGCTGTCTGCTACTAGGTTCCACAGGAGTGGCGAAAGGACGCCCCCCTGTGGACAGCCCTTCGCGACGATGGCTCTTGTGGTGTTGTTAACCGTGACTTGAACCGCTCGCAGTTTGAGCATGTTGGTGATCCAGCCTCCTAGGGTCGGGTCTATGCTATGTCTGTCGAGGTCCGTGTTTATGCTGTTGAACGTGGTCTTATCAAAAGCGCCCTCGATATCAATGAAGGCAGCCAGTGCTGAGCATTTATGGTCCACTGCGCATTCAATTTTAGAAACCACGTTGTGCAACGCGGATTCTGTTGATTTGCCTGTGGAGTACGCATGCTGTTGTTTGTGAAGTGGTTTTACCCGGAGAGGCCCATCACGGATGTGCCTATCGCAGAGTCTTTCGAGGGTTTTCAGTAAGAAGGATGTAAGGCTTATAGGTCTATACGCCTTGGGTTGTGTGTAATCAGTTTTGCCAGGTTTGGGTATGAAGATGACTTTCACCTCACGCCATGCAAGAGGTATGTATCTAAGTGCTATGCTGGCCCAATAGATCTCCAACAGCCATGGTGTTAGATAATCAACCCCCCACTGCAGCAGGGCCGGGAAGATGCCATCCAGCCCCGCCGACTTGAAAGGTTGAAAGGTGTTGATAGCCCATTTTATCCGGTCTACTGTTACTATATTGTGGGCTCTTGACCAGTCTTGTTCCGTTGGAGTCCATTCGGTATCAGTTTCCCACGTCCTGTCCTCCAGGATTTGACAGTCTGGGAAGTGAGTTTCGAGGAGGACCTTGCCGGTCTCGTGATCAGTTTGTGTGTATGAATGGTCGGGTTTTTTCAGCGTGCCGAGGGTTCGGTCCTGATCGGTTGATAGTATCTTCCGTACCCTGGCGGCTTCATTATTTGTCTCAATGGATTCACAGAATTTCTGCCACGCCGATCACCTGGCGGTTCTAATCTGTTTTTTGTATACATATTGGGTCTCTTTATATATCTCCCAGTCATCCGGGAGTCTTGTGTTTTTTGCTCTGTTAAATTGCTTACGCAGCGTTTCTCTGAGTTTACCAAGTTCCGCGTTCCACCAGGGGTTCCTCTCATTCCTGCTTTGTGGCGCTCTTGATTTACAGCATGCATGGTAAGCTTCGGTTAGATATTCGGATAATTTTGTTACGGTGTATTCTAATTGTGCTTGGTCCCTTATGGTTACCAGTGCTTGATGCCTAGCTAGAAGTGAGGCCAGAAGGTTTTTATACCAGGGCACATTGGTACGCCTTGGGTTTCGCCTCGGTGCGGGTTTTTTAGTGTTTGTAGTTAGTGTAAAACGGATTCTTCTGTGGTCTGAGCAAGAAGGCTCGTCCGATACGTGCCAGTTTGTGATAAGGTTTGTCGCGTTTTCTGTAGCGAGTGTTAGGTCTATAATCGTTTGCCCGCGGACCGTGACCCAAGTGGGTTCTGAGCCGCGGTTAACAATGTTAAGATTAGTGGAGAATAAAAAGGTGGATAGTACCTCTCCTCTGGAGATCGGTGTGTCGCTGCCCCAGAGTGGATGGTGGGCGTTTGAGTCGGTGCAGATGATCAGGTCCAAACCGGCGCGCTCGCAGTGCTGCACCAGGTCAGCCAACTCCTTTGGTGGGCAGTCTGTGTCCTCACCTGGCATGTATGCCGAGGCCAGTACAACATCCGGGACGCTACCTTCGGTCTGGAGCCTGACAGCTGTCAGGTCTCTGGAACAAAATTGGGTCAGTGACGTGAAGGGAATTTCGTTGGGTATGTAGATGCAGGTTCTTGGCTTATCTGAGCCATGTGTGTCGAGAATTATCTTACCTCCGATATTACCGAGGCCACATATTCTGTTGTTCCTGATCCACGGCTCTTGGATCAGTGCGATGGTTCGGTGCTTTACCTCCAGTGCCCTGCGTAAGCTAGCCGTGGCAGTCTGGCTATGTTGGAGGTTAGTTTGGATGATATTGAGGGGTGGGGATGGAGGTGTGGTAGGGTTAGTCGGAGTTGGAGCCATCAGATAGTCCCTCCGTCTCTACCTCTCTGTAGTTGTCGTCGTGTCGGTCGCCTGGGGACGAGGCAAGGAGCTGCTCGTTCCAGCCAGGTGATGCGGGCGGTAAGATGTCGACGTCATCGGCCATTGCCGCTCGGGCCATCTCCTCCTCGAGCTGGACAATGTCCGTGTCGCTTGTCACAGTCGTTGTCGGTTCCGTCGTCTGTTCTGATGGTTTTCCATCTGTGCTGTCAGTCTGGGTGTCAGAGGGTCGGGTCGTGGGCCAGAAGCGCACGTATATCGACCCTAAAAGGTACGATATCCGTCGCTCCCGCCCCAGGACCTTTTCGGCTTCCTCCGGTGGCAACCCCAGGGTCAGGTAAGTACCGTGGCGGTCGCCACCGACGGTTGTCGCCCTGTACAGTGACCACCTGCTGATGTCATACCAGGTATTCTGACGGATCAGAATACCATGGAGCCTGCCCACGTCACCTCTGTAGCGAGGGACGAAGAGCGAGGCTCGGACACGGGTGGGCACGTCGGTCTGTTTCATTACCGTCAGTGTAAGGTCGTTGTCGGGAAGTTTGATGTGGGGAACATTCTGGGTCAGCCAAGTCAGAGCATTTTCGTCTTCGCACCACAACTGCACCGTGCCTTCCGCTACCCGTGGGTATCCTCGGAAGGCCGGGAGTGGTGTCGTCGAGTCCGTGTCCAACAGTCTGTCCTCCAGTGCGGTTTTAATGTGCTCAGCCTCTTGTCTGGTCAGTTCTCTGCCGGGGTGGGGAAGGCAGATTGCTACCGCCAGCCGTGCAGGAATATCCTTCGTGGCCCGCGCGTAGGTTCTCTGCCCCCCCTGAGCGGAGTGAGTTTTCACCCGTTTGGCGTCCCCCTGAAGTGTACCTGGCGAGGCAGTGTCGTCGGGGCGCACCCTCTTCAATGGCGCTGTCCCGCTTGGTCCAGGCTGTGGGATTGGGGAGCTTGGCACAGTCTTGTTCACTTTTCGTGAAGCTCCAGCGCGCTTGCTCCTGGTGTGTCTGGGTTTAGGTCCGTCGTTAGTTCTTTTAGTGTCTTGAGGTTGGTTTGCGGTTCTGGCAGATATAGTCGCGTGCGAAGGCATTTCGCTCTGGGTTGCCCCTTCGCGTACCTGCCTCCGCTCGCTTATGTCCGCGTCCGGTCGCTTTTCGCGCTGGGTTTCCCCTACGCGTACTTGCGGCTGGTCGCGTGGCCCCGCGTCCGGCCGCTTTTCGCGCTGGGTTTCCCCTACGCGTACTTGCGGTTGGTCGCGTGGCGCCGCGTCCGGCTGCTTTTCGCGCTGGGTTGCCCCTACGCGTACTTGCAGCTGGTCGCGTGCCACCCCTTCAGCGTCCGATCGCGCTTCGCTCTGGCTTGCGCCGTCGCGGGTATTGCGCTTTCGGTCGCCTACTTTTCTCTCGCGGGCCTGGATTTTTTCGCGCTTACTCAGCGGGCGTACTCCATCCACTACAGCCACGAGAGTTGTGGAACTGCCAGTTCCAGCATCCTTCCCCTTGTCTGTCTGTCCGTGCTGGTCTGGGTCATCGTCTGGGTAATTTGTGCTGCTCCGCACGACGCTCTGTTGCCAGGGGTTCGTGGGAGGCATACACCATGTAGCGGGTATCAAAGTCGGGGTCGAGTCTGTGGGCGCGTTGGACGCAGCCGAGGTCGGGTTTATGGGCGCGTTTGTCGCAGCCTGTGTTGTGGGCGCTAAGTCAGCAGCCGGCTGCGCCGTAAAGCGCGGCATAAGTTGGTCAACTATGCAGTTTGATGCTCCCCCCATAATACGATGGGAGCTAACCACCGAAGTGGTGTGGGATTCCCCGGCTTGGCCGGGACCCACCTGGGTACTTAATTCGTCATTCTGCATGTTCATGTCGTAGGGGGGTGGGCTTTTTTGGGACCAAGGTTACCCTTCCTTGGGGACCGACGGGATGAAGGGGATAGGAGGGAAGGAATTTGGTGGATAGAGGTGTGGGTCTCTAGGGGGGGTCACCCTAGGCCTGGGAGTTGACCTAGGGATTTAAGGAACGATGGGATGTGTGTGGATAGGAAGGGATGGCTTGTTTGGGTAGTGGGCACATAGGAAAGTGGTGTAAGGGTTACCCTAGGCCTGGGGTTTGGCTTTCGGGAACTTCTCTTGTCCGGGATCTTTTTATCAGATGCCCCGACCACAGGAATCACCAACTGCAGCTGTAGCCGCCATCAGTAGATCCCGCAGCCGGGGTTGGGCTATCCGCAACCTGCCCACCCGCTCGGTTGCATGAGAAGAAGTGCCTGGCAGTCCGGGTCGCCCCACCACGGATGTACGTGTACATTCGCGTTGGGTCGATCCAGCCTCCCCCGAGTAGGTAGGTCCGGGTTCGGAGCCGTTAAATAAAAGTTTTGAAATGTTTTTACCTATAACTTTGTGCTCCGTGGTTGTATTGAGTCCAGTTTTTAACATTCAAAAGTTCACTTCACCAGAATTGCAACAGTATATAATATGTCTGTAAAATATCACTTTTACTTATATTAGAAAAAAATACAGGAGCGAAAATAAAAACGGTCTTTCTTGGGCGACGCACGGCAGACGTTTTTTATGTAGACCTTCATCAGGTCATCGTATATTCGTATAACATAGTATAATTAATTTGTAAAGTTATGTCTAACACGGACAAAATCTGACAGTTGTACCAAAACCGCCGGGCGTATTTTAATGAAATTGTCACTATCTCAACGACAATTTAATTATCTACATTTTGATCTCAGGCTTTTTTTTAAGTCAAAGATTAATATGGAAAGTACAAAAACCTACTGAATTTTGCGCCGCGCTAGTGTGAATCAAGCGCGCGTTTTGTTCCCTCAAGGTCGTTGGCGACTGTCGTCGTCTTAAGATATTTGGTTACTTCAGATTTCTTATAATATTTAAAATTAAACATTTCATCCATCCATCCATCTACATTCGTCTAGTCATCCACTGCTGGAGGATTTTTGTAAACAAACAACGCTGCACCTGATTGAAATGTTCCTACATTTATTAATTCACATTAATTAACAAATCCAGATGTAATAAAATAGAGGTCAATTTTACATTTTTGTCGGTATTTTTAACTATGTACTTCCATATTTATTTGATAAATAGTACCTAGGTTTTTAATAAAGTTTGTATTAGGTATGTTTATTCAAATTCTTTATTTTCAAATAATTTATTTTCATTGCAGATCGACAACAGTAAATCTAGTGGTGCAGGAACCGATGACGTTTATACACCGTCGCTGTGGTACTACCCGTATTTCACGTTTTTAAACGAGAAACAAAAGCCAGGAACAATCGGGATCGATAATAACGACGATGAAGACAGCGATAGCGACAAAAAGGTAATTTTTTCAAATATTTAGCACATTTATCATTCTTTCTTGAAAATCAACACGGCCTTCGCCATTGAAATATTCCGAAAATATTTTTCTAACTTGTCTTCCATCTTGTGTACTGTAGAAGGCGTAGAAAGAGGTTAATAAATTAGTAGATAAGTTACTTTTATAGTTCATATATTTTGTAAGAATTTAACAATATGCCTGCCTTCTGGGCGGCTACACTAGAATTGACAATCAAAAACATATTCACTTATTTTCTATTCGAAATTCATTTACCTTTCAAGTAATACCAATTGCCAGTGTTTTTTATAGGCAAGTAGGTTGCCTTCTAGTTAAGCAGAGTCCTCACATGAGCTACGCCCCTACGAATAGACGCGCAGAATCATATGAAGTGCTTCTATTCTATATCTTGAAAGGTTACATGAATCCTACCTTACCCTAACCCGAGCATTTACCTAATAGGGAAATCACATTTACAATTGAGGTACGACCCTTAAAAGGGGAAGACTTAATCATGACAAACGAGTTATCGGACGCTCCGATATGTGCTTCTAACTTCAGCTGACGTGCAAATACGCACTAACAAAACAACGCAGTCATGCTTGAACCTCCTTGGCCAAAACCCTAAAAAAGGAACAAGGCGTCCTCCCAACACAAACAAGAATGATGCGTCAACTCACATCGACCCGGATGGGGTTTAATCTCAAAAATTCAAATATGATAAAAATTTTCGATCTCGTGCGTTTATCAGGCCAGAGAAGGAAAGGCTGGATCGCATCGAATTTCTAATCCTATTCATAGTGCTTGCACCAGGGTTTATTATTATAAATGCATTTATTATTTTAAACATCAGACATAAACTGGACCAATGATGTCAACTCGACATCCTTTGCAAAGGCTATGCAAAGTCGGTTTCAGTTATGACTATTACTTTAAGAAACCCACTGGGTTATACTAATACCCTGGCTTGTGCCTATGCCTTAATCGCATAACCAATAAACATTTCTTCGATGCGTGGCCAACGTTGCCAGCCTCTTCTTCCCCCTGCGGCTCACAACTCATCAGCACATGCAATGGAAAGAACTTATTTAATTATATATATCGGTACTATTTGAGAATATCGATAGGAAAACTATCGATACATTTTTTCCTACTTTCCCATCCCTATTAATTTCTATATGTCAAATTTGATAGTTGTCATTCATATACATTTTTTTTCTTTTAATTGACAACAGGCCTCTTCCTATATGGAAACCTTACTAACCTTAACCTATTCTTATCTATTTAAACCTATCTATTATCCTACTCTAACATTAAAAAGTTTTTCTATCTATCTATTTACATGCATCTATCCTAGGCCACTCTCCTTTTCGCCAATTTCTATCTATGTGGAATGGACCTTATATCTCTGCATAACTAGTCCTAACTATGGTTCGGCCAAACTAATCTGTGGCTAATACGGCGCATAGAGTAAAATTAAATTTAATTATGGTGTGAACACTGTGCTTTATTGTTTATGGCATTATATGTCAAACCAATTCTTATAATGAAAACTATGCTTTATTTTTGACAAGGTTTTGACACTGTCCTTTTTTGTATTATCTGTGGGACTACGTGTCAAACCATTTCTTACCATGACATCTATGCTTTCAAAGCATTTATTCGCCTTAGGGGTTTATAAGACTTTTCTATACATTTTTGACTGTTTCTGACTTAGTCCTTATGGATTTGTATTTGGACTTCGTCAGTAATTTCAAAAGCTAATCCTATTTTGTAAATAAAGACAAGGCAGAGGAATATTTAATTTCATAAAAACATATACAGATAAATAATTCAAACAATCATTCGCATTTAATTTCATTCGATGCCCAGCGCGCATCGCAAATTCCTTACCGTATTCATTTGCACGACATGAAAAGAAAACATTGGTTAATAAAGCACAAAATATAAGACACAACATTAAATAAATCAGTTTGCATAATACAATATTTACAACATTTTATACCTAATCTTCTTTCTATAAAATTTCCAAAATTTGCATTTTACGAGTTCGAATTGCTTTATGTATTCGCAATGCGAAAATCTTTGTACAATGTTACATCGAAGGAAAATATGAAGTGAATTTTTCCTTGCAAAAATCATAGTAATTTTACTTGAACCAAACCTTGCTCCCCAAGAAGTTTTATTAAAAATTCTTTTGAATTTAATTCGAATCATTTTTTTATTGATCGCCTTCTAAATTTATGTTGGCGCAATAAGAAATCTTACAAAAGACTCTTTTGAATTTCCTATGGATCTCTTTCGGTTTATTTCGAGCATTTTTTTTCTTAATGGCTGTCAACTTCTTTCTTTTCAAAATGACTTTTATAAAATTTTGTTTTAAGTCAGATTGAGAAATTTCAATATTATTTTCAATTTTATGGTTAAAATCAATTGGATTAATGTGCATGTTAACATCCGATACATATTGGTGTCCCGATGGAACCACAACTAGTTGTTCCGACAAAATCTCATCACTGTTCTCTGCAAGACAAATGGAATTAGTGGAGTCAATTGGACTGGACCGATACATCACAATACCCGCGTCCGCGCACTCGCTGTTGGATAGGGCGTCCAACTCGTCGTCAGCCGGGCCGTCCGCACGCTCGTCCTGGAACACAGACTCCACCTCCAACTGGACATCGACGGGGCCGTCATCTCCGCTGGTCTGGTCACCATCGTCCTCGAACATGCAGCTCCCTCCGTCGGTGTGATCGCCATCGCCATCAACTGCGTCGCCTTCTCCATCAACGTGGTCAACGTTTTTTTCACTGCACTGTATATTGTTTTGTGTTTGTTCGTCCTTAATCACGATACTAGAAAATAAATGTGCATTAACATCCTCACATAATACATCAGGTTGTTTTTTATCTTCTTTTATTTTAGCAATTATTATGCGCTGTTCGCAATAGCGGCATCTGCGGTGAAATATAGAGAATTCACTCCTCAAGCGATCGCATAACTCTTCAAAATCCATGTCATATTTAATAATCATACGATAAAAATAATATGCAGCCCCCTGCAGGAATCCTCCCAAGATCAGGCTGTAGTCGCTCTCTCTCCATTCATTTATTTCGGCCACCGACTTGAATTCGGTTAAAAATTCCTCTAGACAATACCCGTTCGTTCCCGTGTAATAATAATTCATCATGCTAGCCTTATGCTCAATTACACTAAATAATAAAACCACTTAGCTTTATTCCGACTCTTCCTTATATTTCCATCCGCTTAAGAGAGGGAATGAGAGGTAACAACCCTCTCTGTTAAAACTTATCTCGCTTTATGTACGCCGATAGGGCTTCGTGCACTGTATATCGCCATGCACACGCGAACTTCTGTCTTTAAACACTTTCAACATTTTTCACTCACTTATACGTATACTGTACGCCGTATACACGCGTATTAATTTTTTATATTTTCTGGATTCTGTACCCGGAGCATCCACCAAATGTAGAAGGCGTAGACAGAGGTTAATAAATTAGTAGATAAGTTACTTTTATAGTTCATATATTTTGTAAGAATTTAACAATATGCCTGCCTTCTGGGCGGTTACACTAGAATTGACAATCAAAAACATATTCACTTATTTTCTATTCGAAATTCATTTACCTTTCAAGTAATACCAATTGCCAGTGTTTTTTATAGGCAAGTAGGTTGCCTTCTAGTTATGCAGAGTCCTCACAGTACGCTGTCTTTCACTTCGAGATAAACAAGTACTGTTATCGTTTTGTCGCCAGTCACCTGGCCGAATGGTGTGTTGTTTGATATCTTCAAAATCGACACAATGCATTGTTATATAGTGGGGACTTTTTTTTCTTAGATAATTGTGTAGAGCGCATGAAGCCATCACTATTTTCGGCACATTCATCACGTTTATTGTAATTGGCTTCTTGAAAACTCTAAAGCGTTCAGCTAGAATACCAAAACCATTTTCGACAATGCGCCTGGCCCGAGAAAGTCTATAATTGAAAATTCTCTTGTCATGCGTCAAGTTTCTCTGCGGATAAGGCTTTAGAAAATGTTCACTCATCGCAAACGCACTGTCTCCTACAAAACAATATGGGGCAATGATGTCCGATCTTCAAAAAGCTGATGGTGGTGGTAAATTTAATTCATCGGATATTAACTTGTTGTAAAATCTTGTATGTTTGAATACTCCACCGTCAGAAATAGAATAGAATAGAATAGAATACTCTTTATTATGTACACCAAATATGTTACAGAAAGCATAGATAAAGAAAAAAAAAATACACTGGGTGACACAATGGGCGGCCTTATCGCTAAAAGCGATCTTTTCAAGACAACCTTTGCCATTTGTGCCAGCATTGACGTAAATAAATTCATAATTGGCATTGACAATTCCAAGTAAAACTATGCTGAACGTCCCCTTATAGTTATAATACAAAGATCCAGAATGTGGAGGTTTTTCAATCATAATGTGTTTACCATCAATAGCACCCAAGCAATGGTCAAATTGCCATTTTCTTTCAAATTGTTTCGCTATTTGTAACCATTCTTGATCTGTTGCAGGCACCTGAAAAGAAGAAGGCAAGACATTCATACACACGTAAAGAAAGTGAACTGTTTCAAAAACAGATGAATTTAGTTGATGCCACAAAAAGTCTAATTACTAACAGCAAGGAACAAAATTCGGCCGATGCTTTTGGGCAGTCTGTTGGCAGTCAACTTAAAGAACTTCCAAATTCTCAACGTTGGTTAGCAGAGAAATATATTGGAGATATATTGTACTACGCAAAAACAGGCGAATTAAATAGGAACACAGTAATTAATTTGAACTCACAACAACTATATCAGCATCAACCACAATCCCATTCACAAAGGCGACTTTCATCATCACATTATCGAACCCATTGGTCAAATTCACCATCACCAAGTTCATTCTCATATTCACCTCAGAATTCAATCACCACATTCATTATCACCTCAGCATCAGGTTCAATCATCACATTCACCATCACCTCAGTATAAGATTCAATTATCACATCCACCATCACATGGGCATAAGACTAAATCATCACATTCACCATCACCTCAATATCAAATTCAATTATCTCATCCACCATCACGTCGGCATAAGATTAAATCATCACATTCACCTGCACCTCAGAATCAGGTTCAATCATTACATTCACCATCACCTCAGTATAAGATTCAATTATCACATCCACCATCACATGGGCATAAGACTAAATCATCACATTCACCATCACCTCAATATCAAATTCAATTATCTCATCCACCATCATGTTGGAAAAAGATTAAATCATCACATTCACCTGCACCTCAGAATCAGGTTCAATCATCACATTCACCATCACCTCAGTATCATAATCATTTATCACATCCACCATCACTTGGGCATAAGATTAAATCATCACATTCACCATTACCGCAGAATCAGGTTCAATCATCACATTCACCATCACATCAGTATCAGATTCAATCATCACATTCACCATCATCTCAGCATCATAGTCAATCGTCACATTCACCCTTACCTCAGATTCAATTGTCACATTCACCGTCACATCAGTATCAGATTCAATCATCACATTCACCATCATCTCAGCACCATAGTCAATCGTCACATTCACCCTTACCTCAGATTAAATTGTCACATTCACCGTCACCTCAGATTCAATCGTCACATTCACCGTCACCTGAGATTAAATCATCACAGTTACTTTTTTCACAATCATTACACATTTCACATTTTATTACTAACGAAATGCAATCAACACAACAAATACACAACCCATCCTTGCCACAAGATCAGTCACTGCTTTTAGGGAATGAATCGGATTTCTCAAAGGAGACTCTAGACGGATCTGGCGAAAACCGTATAATACGAGGGAAAATCAAAGGTTTAAGTAAAATTTAGATTTTTAAGAAACCAAAATAATTTTACATAACATTTAGGTATCACATAAATCAATAATTATCAAAACATTGTTATTTCTTTAAAAATTATAAGTGATAGAATAAATTGATTATATCAATCTGTACACCATTGTTTTATTATATGTTCTAGTCCAAATAAACACATCAACACGGTCTAGGGATATTTTAAAAAAAGCGAATTACTATCAATGTGTTAATTCTTTATATGACAAGTATATATTTAAAAGATACGTTATTTAATATTCTACCATTTTTTAATAATGGTTAAGGTACTTCGATTAAAATTTCAGGATTTTATGGAAAAAAAAATGAAGCATAGACGGAAACCGTATATGAATTAACTTTTAATTTATGAGTACAAACTGAAAAAAATAGAAAAATCATTTAATTTGTGTTTATAAACTTGAAGTTAGTAGTCTGAGAAAGCGCCCATGATGTTCATAACACATCGGCAACGATTCGGCATGCTCAGAACAAGGTTATCAATGTCTTGCTGCGGAATATTGTCCCATGTCCTTCTGAGGTGCGCAAAAAGTTGATCTTCTGTAGCTAGATTTTCAGGAACTTCCTTCAGAGCTCTTCTTTGCAGCATATCCCACGCATGCTCAATGGGATTTAGATCTGGCGATTGAGCAGGCCAGTCTAAGGTCCTAACATTGTGTGTATGTAACCAAGCTGCTACCGTTCTCGCCGTGTGTGCCCGGGCATTGTCGTGCATGAGCAGGAAATCTTGCCCCATTTGTGTTCTGTGGGGCAAGATTACGGGCCCCAGCACCTGTTGGACGTATCGTTCTGCCGTCATATTGCCCCGCACCCAAACGAGATCCGTCCGTCCTCCAAGACGAATTCCTGCCCAAACCATAATTGTTCCTCCTTGGTATGGGTGAACTTCCTGAGGGTTCTGAAGACGGCTCCATCGTCCAGGAACTCGCCAAACACGCATCCTTCGTGAATCTGGATGGAAGTCGAACCTGGATTCATCCGTGAACAGCACAATGGACCATTGCTCACGGCCCCAGTCCACGTGGTTCCGAACCCATTCTAATCGTCGTCCACGATTGCCTCTCCGTAAAGGTGGGACCCGGAGTGGTCTACGAGAGCGTAGATTGCTTTCATGCAGTCGCCTTCTTACAGTTTGGTCACTCACAAGCACTTGGTGTTGTACACTCACAGCTTTTGGACCAATTGAGTCGCCGTTGCATTTGATTGAGCTCGCGCAGTAATTTGCAAAAATCGGTCTTGTCTGGGGGTAGTGATGCGACTTGGCCCCCGGTGCCTCTCCGCTACTTCACCTGTGGCACGATAGCGTGTCCACAATCTTGAAATTACATTTTGGTGGGTCCCTATGGCCTCAGCAACATTACGTTGAACAGACCCAGCTTCCAGCATTCCCACAGCTCGTAACATCTCCGCCCTCGTCAAATGTTGGCGTTGCATGGCTACAATACCTCAATTTTAACTTTCGTTTAAAAATGAAAAAAAACTGTAACTAAACGTAATTCGTATTGTTTTCTAAATTTCGCACAAATGAAAATTCCCTCTCCTACACATCAAGACATTTTTATGCCACCGAAACAAAAGAATTTTCAAAAATTTGAATTTGGAATTAGTCTGAGATAAATTACAAACAAATCGGTGTATAAAAGATTCCAATGCGGCCAGTACTTTTCGAGTTATTTAATTGAGTATGAAATATCCCTAGACCGTGTTGATGTGTGTACTATACTGTTGAGTATTCCTTGTTAAAAAGGAGAATGTACCCTTCAGTATGGGTAACGTCCTATGGACGAAATTATCCTGTAAGGTTCCCTTCGAAAAATAAAAGAAATATACATACCTTAATATAATCCCTGAGCGCTTCGTAGATAGCATCACAAGTTTCAGGTTGCGGAGAGTAATTGTGACGATATACTTGTACTAAACTTCAATTCTCTAAATTCTCTTCCTGATGCAAGATACTGTAACGTGAAATTTGGACCCAATAGCCCTAAGTTGGCAGCCCTGTGCCGTCCGGTCGGTCCGCCGAACCAGATTCAAGCGTGTGTAAGCGAGGACGGATTTGTGGGCGGAGTCAGTCCGGCCGGACCAAATCCGGACGTGTGTTAGCACTATAACGAAGGATAGGCATAAGAAATTGTTGTCGTACCCTTATTATCAAGTTTGAAATTTTCAAGTTTTTGTCTCGAATATTGATCGCTAGCTCCTGCCAGTCAGCGGCTTCGTCCGCGTAAACGTAGGAAAGTATTCCAAAGGAACGTAATCGCGCGATTAAAAATAACCTATATCCTAATCCAGGATATACATAGTTTATCCGTGTGTTTTAATATAACAAATGATAATTTGTTACAGCGGGCGAGGGGAAAAGACTACGTGAAGTCGGGATGCCCTTATTTCTGTTTTGGAACATTATTCTTAAACGGTTTTAAGAATAAAATAAAGGTAAAAGTACAGGTAAGCACCGGGTCTGATGCACTTTTCTCTCACTTATTCTGATGATTTCAGACATTATTATGTGCGTTGTTTTCCTTCGCCGTGGAATAACGGTTGAAGGTACTTACCAAGTTCCAAATCGCTTTAACTAAAGGCGCCTGTTCAAGATGTTGGGTCTAGATAGTAAAATATTGCTGTTTCGAGCTGCAAGCGGTGAAAGGGTTGCGTGTCTATCGCTAAAGAGAAGCACCTTAGTACCTTGTTTCCTTTAGTTTCCGAAAAGTTAATCAGCTGGCCATTTTATTTTCTGCCTCCTTTTATTCATATACTGTGTTATTTATGCCCCTGTTTACACCTAGTCCTATGCTTCGACAAGGATTGATTAACAGGCTTCAAATTAACAGTTTCTATGAGATATATTCCGAAATTGCGAGAATTTTTTTTACTTAGAGGTAAGTTAGGTATAGGTACCTAGCTGTTGAAAGGTACTAGTCTATTCTCTAAGGATGAAATTATAAAATATGATATAAATTTATGAGAAAAATTAAGAGCGATAAATTTTTTGTTTCTGAATTCTTCATTCATGTTTTTGCTGACCATTTTATTACCTTTACTTTTCTTTGTGTACGTTCATTATTTTTCTGTTTCAACAACCTTTTTATATAAAAATAGAAAATTGTCACAAGTTAATTTTAACTCAACCAGTTGGCATAATTTTGTTTAAAGGGGAAAAAATTATAAAAAAAGGACCTCATTTAGCTTTGCTTACAAATTATACGGGAAGAGCTAAAACAAATGATAATGTCGTAAAGTGACAGACCCACGTTTAACCGCTTGTCATTTCGTCTCGCTGGGGATATAAATAAAAACCCCATGTCAACACTGTTGTATAAACGTCAAGTTTTACAATAATATTCTAACAATTAGGAGCTTTTTTTGTCTCACAACGTTTTCTTTCTATTTTTTTTTCTCTTTGTATGTCCTGTGCTAGTCAGAAATAAATAAAAGTTATCTTTCTTTCTTTAAATTTTTTTTTTTGTATCTTATCATCATCATTAATAGACGTCCACTGCTGTACGAAAGGATAGGCCAAGCGTCGGTTTCGTCACCACATTAACTGGTCTATGGTTCTCACCGCATTCACTTCTAGTGGATTACAACGACTACAATCGAATCTCATAAAAATGATAAAGAAAATACACACAAAATACATACTTTTTATACATTCCAAGAAATGTTAAAAAAGTCGGCGATTAATGCTTGCAAATAACTTGAAAAAAAAAAAACTCATGCACACTTAAAAAACAGATTGAGTCAAAGTACTAGTGAACCAGTATTTTTTCCTCCCACACAAGAAAGTAGTTACAGCTCTTATTAACTTTCCCCATCATTTCTTTCTACTGAAGCTATAAATAGTATTTTCATGGGTTGTAATAACACGGACGTGCATCATAAATCTGGAGAGGATGACGGTAGGACCATGTTAAATGTCCCGGAAGAATTAGGCACGGGGCCACTTCTGTCATACTGACCATAGAGCAAGAAATCTGGGTAGAAGTTACACTGACTATCGATATGACGTGGCCAGATCTTAGAATTGATCACTTCATGATGTGGCCGGCCATTTCATGAAACGGTTGTGTTTTATGATGTGATCAGCTAAAACTGATCATATCATTCAAACGTCAATATTTGATGATATATGTCACTCCACGTTTTGCCATATAATGATATCCTTGGATTTTTTACGTTGCGCTCGTTTGAGTGACTGTCACAAAACTCAACTACTTTTGTGTCATAACGACATTTAACTTCTTTTTTATGTTCAATTGGCGCATTATTACTATCTTTCTAGCCTGAAACCAGCCTCTCTTGCAATTGACGGTCATGAAGTAAAAAAATTAAGACATCAATAGAGAGGTAAGCTTACTTAATACCGCAAGGGCCGCTAACGATTATCTGTTCTGAATGTCCCGAAATTGTCTATCGACTCAGATTATCGTAGTATGTCTAGGTGGCCCAGTAGCTAAGACCTCGCCTGTCGTGCTTGAGGTCTTGGGTTCAAATCCGGGCAAGTACCAATGTGACTTTTTCAAATTCATATGTACTTTATAAATTTATCTTGGACATCACAGTCAATGGTGAAGGAAAACATCGTGAGGAAATCTGGACTTATATTATAGTTAATATAAGTCTGAAATAGCCAAGTCAGAGGCCTGTGGGGTTTCCCAGAGGTGGCTTAATTAACTCTGACACCAGACGTGGCTACACCTCACACGAAAAGAAGAAGAATCGTAGTACACAACTGGGCTGAAATTTCTCCTAAATTGCGGTTCAATAACTAGTCATCCACCTTACGAATCTAGTCTATCCACGGTTAGCCAACTTTCAAAGGTCAATCAGAATGGATGGGAATCAGTTTCTTTTCTTATAAAATTATTATTTTATGCTCTAGGTAAGTTCCAACGTCAACTGACGTAGAAGGACAGATAGATTGGTAGATTTTTTTATCTACAAGTTAATATCGAAACGAGGAAAAAATGAGTTCGATGATTGATGTCTCGATTTCTCTTGATAGTTTATTTTCGTCGGGACGGTTTAATTTGAAAACTTTGACCTCCGTCCTGAGTTTCGTGGAAATTGAAGTTCTGATATTAAAGTACTTACTTCAGGACTTTGATGGTTAAAAAAGATATCAACATATATTTTATACACTTTGATATCTTTTTCCGCAGCTTCGCTCGTAACCAAAGATTGAAATCATTTAGCGACATAGCTTTCTATAACAGAATGAATTTCGTAACCGAATCTGTTCTTTCAGATATTACTAACCTACTTCCTAAAATCAAATAAATAATTTTTAACTACCTCTTTAGAAGATTATCAGTTTTAGTAAAAATGTGCTGGAATGAGTAGAAAATCAGTGTCATTATAGAAACTCCGACTTTCCAAGTAAAGTTGCTGAAAAAAACGTCCTTAAATAGAACTTCGCTCGTCAGCACTCCCTTGAACAAAAAGGGTTTCTGCAACAACTATCACACTTAACGTCTTTGAATACCTACGTCACCGATTTCCGAAGGCTGTTTCGACCTTGTCGGTTCAATGCTTACGTAACGAATTATGTAGGTGTTCGAAAAAGTATTATTCTTGAGGAGTAGACACCCAAGCCTTTCGAAGTTTGGTAATAGATATCCTCCCCCCACCCGATCGTCGCGACGTCCAGTCGTGCCTTGTGTGCTCTCGAAATTTTGAATTAGAAAAAAGTTTCAAATCAAATTCCAACCACGAAATATTTTAAATCCTATGGAAAAATGTGTGAACAATAAACCAGTAAAAATTCAAAACTCTCCATAAATATTTCTCGTGCAAAAAATTTAAACAAGTTTAATAAGCAAAAGTGTAGTGTTGTGCCGAATGACTGTTGACTCGAAATAGTGAGGGTACTTACTGCGAACAATAGCTTAAAGTTGCGCAACCTGCACATCGATATCGACCAACCATTTGTCTATTTCGCCTAAGCTGTCACTAGCGCGTTTGGCTAAGTGGCGTTTACCACCGCACTCACGATCACACACGCACCAGCGATCCGAGTTCAATCTTGATAACCTCTAATGTGTGCAATCTCGCCATTAGATCAGGTATTTTTCCAACAGTTTAAAAAAATGCTAAAATAATAATAAATATTAATTATAAAATTTATTTAAAATTTAATTTTTATTTTATTTCTTATAATTATGTGATTGAGAAGTTATTAACAAAATAAAATATAAAATATATGAAATTAATTTAAATGACCAATTGTTATATTATTGAGATAAGTTTGTTACTTAAGCAAATTTATATCTGAACGTATTTAGACTCAAGCAAAATCTTACTCGAATTGTGTCGTGCATAACAGTAGTTTGTAGTTTTTCCCAACCCTTATGGGTAAAAAGTTTGAGTTGGATTGTCATGCAGTTAAAATATATACTCTTTTGTCACAAATGATAAAGTTCTACACTATTAATCATCATAATAATTTCAGTCGAAAGACGTCAACATTTACTGCTGGACATACCCCCAAGCTTCCTTGTATTTGTCTTTGCCCATTTCACAACTTCTAAAACCATCTACCAAATTTTCAGAACCAATCAAAATCTATAAAATCAAACCAAATAATCCCCCAATCTATGCCAAGCCATCTGTTAGAGACAGCTATCCTGTTCACTTCACGCTTTGGTAGGCAGAGCTCCTTTTGTTTGTGTTGCACTGTCCCCTGCACGACTTCGCCGCCTCCTGTCTATCTCCTGAAAGGTTACATGAAGGTCGATTGTGAAATGTTTTGATGTACATTTTTTCGTTTTTTGCCGGCAAATCAGAATAAAATATCTCTTGTGTTTCTAAAGGGATGGTAATCGGATTAGTACTTCTTTAAGTGCTAATCCGATTACAATTGTTTTAAAAAGTTTAACATCGCAGATTGAGTGTTTGTTCAGGGAATGACTTACTTGACTTAATGTCTTATGTCGCCTGGATGGGGCAAAGGGCGTCCACAGTAGTACTCCATCGCGATTTTAATTGAGCTTCACGTTTCATCTCGCTCCATCTCATACCAATGCTCGTCGTTTCCGCAAACACGGTGCAAAGCCAGGTTTGACGGGGACAGCCACGCTTTCTTTTGCCTTGGGTATTCCAATCCAGCGCTTAATGCTTCGGTATATGATTAGAATCCCTTCGTAGTGTGTGACCAATCCAACACCATTTGCGACGCTTGATCTGGCGGTCGATCGGGCTCTCGTGGCATTTCTCCAACAGCTCTACGTTGGTGATGGTCTCGGGCCAGTAAATGCCGAGTATGCGACAAAGAGAGCGCTTGACGACGACTTAGATCTGGCGTGAGATGTCTTTTGTTCCACCTTTCGCACCCGTAAAGCAGCACGGATTCAAATCCGTGACTGAAGATTTTGAGTTTAATCCTTCGGGTCAGTTTCCGCGATTGCCAAACAGGTCTCAGCTGCGCGAAGGTAGCTCGTGCTTTGGCGATCCTTGAAGCGATGCGATGTTCTCTTCACTACCTCCAGTTTCCGACACGACGCTCCCGAGGTAAGTCAAATTGTGGACGCGTTCCACTACCTTTGTGCCAATCATCAACGGTGAAGTATTCTTCACACCACATCTCATCTCTTGGGTCTTCCGGGTGTTTATTTTTAGTCCCGTTTCTGCCGCTTCCTGACTTAAATCTTTCTTTAGCTTGCATGTCAGCTTGGGTATGGCTCAGCAAGCATAGGTCATCGGCATAATCCAAATCCTCTAAGACGTTGGATGATCCCCACTCTATCCCACGGCACTTGTTGTCGAAAATGCGAAGCAAAATCCCGCCAAGAACGACCAGAAAGAGGAGCGGTGAAAGAAGACAGCCTTAGTGGACACCTGCGTGTACTGCTATATCATCCGAGATGAGGACGTCGTGATATACCTTACAGGAATAATTCTTGTATATCATATACAAGAATTTTCAAATCCGGCTGGTAGTTCCAGAGATTAACGCGTTCAAACAAACAATCAAGCTCTTCAGCTTTATTATATTAGTATAGATTACATTCGTTTAGATGTCAAAACTTCGCAAAAAAGAAACCCAAAGGGAAACTGAATTTTACTCAGAGAAGAAAATAGCTTTTCTAAACGTTAATATTTATTAATGGTTATTTAAGTGAATGATTATTTTTTATTTGAATGGAAGAAATTTATTTTGAAATCGGTTGAATTTTTAATTTTATTTTACATGTAATTCGACTCCGTGTCAAAATCTTCTATTCGCAAAATGACATATGAGCCAGATCGTCCTATTCTCAAACGACCTAGTAGCAAAACATCCTACGAACAAAATAATCAGAATGGTACAGTCATACCACACAATTATTATGAAATTTTAAAGGAATAATTTTATGCAAAATTTTGTTGAGACTGTGACATTCAAATAAAAAAAAGAAAAGTCCAAATGATATAATTGTGTAATGTGTTGTTTTTTTTTGTGACTCATGCTTTTGACTTGAGCGCTGGAGTGCTTGTGTAATTTATCACACTTCCCCTTCCCCGGCCAGCCTGCATGACCTGATGCGGACCCCGTCACCCACTGTGGCCGTAAACGTTCGAAGTTCTTCTCTGGAGGTAATCGCGAAACACACCACGATAAGATGTGAAACCAAACTCCCTAAGTTTCTCACCCGCGGGTCACACCTTGTGGCAGCCAGCCATCATGTCGCGATTTTCGGTGCCCAGTGCGTCTGCTACGGATAGGGTGGAGGTTTTATCCTCTCGCTCGCTTTTGCCGCCTCCTTTGCGACCATAACTTCCTCGCAGAAGGAGGTGACTGCATACCACGCACTGTCACTTCCACGACATTCTGCTAATAGAGCAAATAGCTATTTTTCATTAGATTTTCAGCAGCACAAGCCCGCTATAACATACGTTCGGTAATAATACAGAGTAACGCATGTTGACTAAAAAGGTAACCGAGTTGACTCCCCTATATCCCTTGGGGCAATACCCCGTGATCGTACCATAGTTCCTTATTCCTTAGTAAGTTATGGAATTGTTATTCTAAGAGAAACATTCCCTCCCTCAAGAGATTCCAAACACGCTTACCATGCATCATTGATCACATTCCCCTACAACGTGAAATTTCTTACCTTGTCAGTATTCGCGATTACTCTACAAACACAGCAAAAGTCGGCAAACCCCTTTTTTTTCAGCGCCAATATCGGAGGCGAACACACTGAAATTCAAATGAAAGCACGTTTCACGTTATTTTAGACTATTTGACGTGATCTCTGACGATTCAGTCAACACGCAATATCCAACTTTACACTCCAGTCATAGAGTTCTTTTTTATTTGTTTCGAAATATTTATTTTAGGAGCTAAATTATCTTAGGGTTGTAATTCACAATCTTTCTCAGTTTTGTACTGGGATAAGTTTTGAATTTTGCGAATAAAAAAGTTAAGGTTTAAGGCTGGGGGCGTATTTCTTTTGGTCGGACCTAGTGTTGAATATTTCTGTAGAGCAATTTTTATTTTGGCCTGGCTCGCGTTTTTCTTTTTCCGTGGATTATGTTACTTTATTACTACCGCCCAACAATTTATGTACGCTGTGATTTTAGAATGAGTACAATATTTTTGAGTTGGTCATTATTTTACAAGAATAAGAATTTGAGTAAAGCGAAATAAGAATTTACTTTCTAAGATTATTTTAGACATCGCTGATATTGGTGAAGGAAAAAAAAATTATATTACAAGGTTACCTCACCTAGATTTACAATTAATTTTAGTTTGCAATCGTCAAACCGCCTTGAGTAAGCTTAGAGATTTAAGTTTGTGCCTTCTCTGTTTGAAAAGATTCCTTTGCCCTGAAGTGGGACGGTAACAGGCTGGTATGATATTATGAATTTGAGTTATTTATGAAATAGGGGTGTTTCTTGGGTAGAAAAATGATAATTATATTTATTCCATCAGTGAAATTATTAAATAATATTGGACCCGTATTTTTTGCGTTATGTAATAAATTAAAATTGACAGAGATAAAGCGCATCAAAGTTTAGGAGTGGGGGCTTGTGACGTCACTTTGTCACAGTATAAAGTGTAGCACACCGTGACGTTACACAATATTTCATCGCACTGTATCGTGGTAATTTTTTGTTTACATGGCAAAAAAAAAAATACGGTAATATTTAGGATAACTAACTGACGGACTAAATAGATATTTTTTGTCAACTTCCATATTTTAATGCATGAGATTTATTTTTTGCAATCCATTCGTCACCTATATTATAAATAGTTGGAATTATTCACATAATATGTTACTGTATGTGGGCTTCTAAACACGTGTGCCAAATTTCATAAGTGTATATAGTTGCCGGCACGTTTGTTGGCAAGAGTCGTTAGATGCGCACACGTCTCTTTGGTTACCAAGCGGGACATGGGGAACGTTTAGCACCGTTCCGAGCGCGCGATTGGTTAGTCAGTTGCTACAAGGATCGACTGACCAATCGCGTCGCGACCACGTTCCGTTCACTCTATATGGTGGTTGGTCAGTTCGCGCATTATGCGCGAACTTACCTCCACTACGTCAAAACCTTGCCAAGTTAGATGCCGGGACTCTACATGTTCGTTTGTATGTATGTTTGTCCATGCATATCGCCGAAACTAGTAATCGGATCGTGATCGATATTTTTTAATTGGATTAGGTATCTCTCAACTTAGGGAATAGTAATAGGTTTAATCTAAATCGATTCTGCAGTTGTCAAAAGATATGGAACATGACCGATCTCTTAACGACAAACGTGTAAATTGAGTTTCTATGGGTATTTTGTCAATCCTTTCGGTACCTATCTTATTGTAGAACTTGGTTACTTCTTGGTAATGGTGTACCAAAACTAAAAAATTTAAACTATTTTCACAAAAATTAAACGACTTGAAAATGAGCAAAAATAAGTTTCGTTTAGTCGGTATCAAAAACGACAAAATAAGTGGTACCAAAGACACCGACTTCCAAAACGAACTACTACGGCGAAGCAAGAGGAAGGGTTATGTTTTTTACCAGTATTTGTGTATATATGTATGTATGTTCATCTGTTCCCTTATAACTTATAAACTACTTATCATAATTTAACAAATGAGGTGTCGTAGGAAGCGTCTTCTTTTTTTTCTCCCCACCCCATCATGTGTAGTATCATTGAATAGGAATTTTAAAATGAAGGTAGGGTTCGGTACATCATATTTTTTCAAGCGTACCGTTTGTGAGATATATCCATACAAAGTCATGAAAACTATTTTTTTACCCGACTACGACGTCGTAAAGTGTTTGTTGATCGGTATGTATGTATGCATTTATGTTATTCAGGCTGTGCAAAAACCCGAAAATACTTTAAATAATAAATAAGTTCAAAATGTATAACCCGACTTCTGAAAAATCACGCTCTAAAAAGTATGATACAAGCAAATATTCTCATAAAAAATTGTTAAGTACAAACTATTCGATTTGTACCGGGTATTAAATAAACAACTTACAGGTAATAAATATTTTATTGTATTTCATATATATTCGTAGTGGTGTTCAGAGGATAACCGTGGTCGTAAGCTACTTTGCAGAATGTAATGTTTTGTTACGGTAGGTAAATTTCTCTTCCTTTTTTGTATTCTTATATTTCGGTTGGAATGCCCTAATCCAAATTAAGGCCGGTTTCCAAATTGAGTATTTGTAATTAAAACTTGTCATGCAAATTTTGTCAGTTTCTTCAGTCTACAGTATACTTTGACAAAAACCAAACTTAAATTTAAATCGGGAGTTAATATTTCTGTCCATTTTCATTTCTAACCATTTTTCACAGATTTGCCAAAACTATTACATGAAAGATTGTCAACATTCCAACAGACTCTTATATTTTATTGATAGTTACCTACCCAAGCGTAAGAGCAATACAAAAGGCCGATATAAAAAGTTTAGGGTCTTCCGATCGCTCCGTAAGTTTAACTGGTCATCGTTAACTGGTATTGATAGTGGAGTTTCAAGGGTATCTTAAAAGAGCAAGCCATTATGGTAAATAATGGGCTTTGTGCTTCTCAATTTATAAGTCAAAATGAGCAGTATTGGTTTTTCTAGAGGTAAGATTAAGTGACGGGGCTGTAATAGGTTTTTGGTCGATTGATTTTCAGTCACAGCATATATGTTTTATCATTACATTAGAATTATGTTCACCAAAGTGCCTATAGTTCATATGTTAGTAGATAGATAATTCGATTAAATAAAAAAAAAGTTAATTAAAAAAATCAAAAAAGCCGACTGCTTAAGAAGCGAACTAAAAATACGTAAAGAAGAAGAAAATCATGCTGTGCAGTCGGAAAATACATATTCGCGAGCTGGCCGACCAAAACCAGATGTATCCTCCGACTGCACAGCAAGGTTTTCTTCTTGTTGCCACCCAAAATTCGTCATTTTATATTTTCTAATTTTATTATAGCCAGAGACACTCGCAAGGTTAAGACAAATCGATTGAAGTAAGAATCATCAAAATCAGCAACCGCGTTTGGTCTCTAGGACGCCACTTAGGAACAAACACACATACATACATAGACTGATAATCACAATACCTTTCTTCGGCAGTCGGGTAAATAGCGTGGATTTTTCTCTGCAGTGAAGTTGTGGTTGTTTTACAGAGTGAGTGATAGGAGGGTATGAAGCGAAGGTGGGTTTCTAAATTATTTTGCATTTTGCACAAATTTTGAAAAAACAATGGAAAACAGACTATTTTTAAATTAATTTTAAATAAGGAAGGTAAACCGAACTTTTACTTGATACGCCTACCCATGTAGGCAAAAATAAGTTTGTATGTAATATTCAGTTTAGCAATAACCATTAGTAACTGGCAAAAGCCTGGTTCAGGCTTTTAGATGCGGGACGCACAGGAATGATCTATGTGGTGACACTTAGGTAAGGTCTATGTCCAACAGTGGACGTCTTTCGGTCGAAATAATAATGATGAATATCCTTTAATTGCCCAGAAGGTAGAAGGCATTAAAGAAAATCTTCCTACCGAAACGATTTGTTTAGATTTGAAAATTCTTGAAATCGAACAATATATTAGTATTGATATCACATACTATAACAAACTGCAATTACACCTTTAAATCCATTGCTTTAGAACTTAAATCCACTTGTTAGAAGATAGTTGTTTCGAGCTTATTTAAAAACATAGCGTGTGGCAGCTGGTCCGCTTTGAAGAACTTAAGGCAAAGAAGTGGGTCAGTATGGCGGGTAGACTTGCTATGCTGTCTTTAGTATAGATAGTGAAACTTTTTACAATGGAGGAAACAATTTTTAACCGACTTCCCAAAAAGGAGGAAGTTCTCAATTTGGATATTTATATAGGTATTTTTTCGGGCATAACTCCTTCATATATAAACAGATTTGCAAAATTCTTTATTTAATCGAAATAAGTTTTATTCCGAAATGGTCCCATTTAAATTTGGTAAAGATCTGAAGAAAAACTTTGGAGGTATACAACAAACCTCTTCAATAAATGACGGCAAATCTCTTGGAATTGTTGCAGTCACATGTCTGTTTATTGTTTCACCATTTCATAACATACCATCACGCAAGTATACTCTAAACGGGTACGCAGATGTGTACAATTTACCCTGGTACACTCTCATTGTACCGGTTATGTTCAAGTTACATGTTATTCGGATAATCTATTCTGGTGTCACTGTGGGCATTATAGTTACCTTACTATAGAACTACTACATTATGTACCACTAAAACGACCATAAAAACTTTTTACACAACAACCAACTTCCAAATAAAAACACTACGAAGTGAAAAATAACGTCTATTTGGAAGTAGGTTGTATTTTCTGTAAAAAAGTATTTTTGAAAGATAATATCATGATAACATCCTATAAACTGAATAATTATCAAGTATTTAGGTTCTGCATTTTTTTGCGATTCTTCTTAGTCTGTCTTTCAGGAAATCATCATCATCATTTTAGCAGAAAGACGTCCACTGCTGGACATGAGCCTCTCCCAAGTGTCACCACATTGACCAACCGTGTGCTTCTCGCATTCAGTGGATTCCCGCAACCTGAACTAGGTTATCTTCTACCTAATGGGAGGCTTTCCAACGTCGGGTCTTTCAGAAAAGGTATAATATTAAATGCTTATTGTATTTAAGATAGCTGTAATTTTTAAAGCGTTATGTTACAGAGAACACCTGAATACGGACAACATTCCTACATAATATTGTTATGTGCTTAAGTTCTCATCGTAAAGTCATTCATCTCAGTCAGTGTTATATTCGCTATGTGTGTGTGTGGGATCGATTTCTAATGGAATTAAGCAGCAGCATTTAACCAGCAATATTTTTCTAAGACCTATTCAATTTATCCTCCCCACCGCAACTCCTGGGGATAATGATACCCTAACATTAGTTCCTATGACTATAGTAACGTCTATACAGGGTGTAAAGTAAAGGTGCGATAGTATTTTAAACCCTGCTTCTACGAACAACTTTCTCCAAAGAATTCTAAATAATATGTCCTTTCCATTCAAAGTTGCCATCAGCTGACTAAAATTTGTATGGAATATCATTCGATCAATAAAACCCTAGATGCCCAGTAAGCGCTTCAAAAATGGGCCGAAAAATAAGAGCACAAATACGGTGGTGGTCTTATTTCACATTAGTATGGTTCAATCATAGCCAACATTAAGCACTCAAAGTGTCGCAGTGTGCGTTCAAAAATTGTGCATAATAATTCTTAACATCGAGATTAAGAAAGGAATATTTTTTTCCATAAGTTTATATCATTAAGGAAATATGAATCAATTAACAAATATTATGATTGTTTGACCAACATTTGCGTCGACAACGCTAACGCGCCAACTACGAGTATGTATGTTGAGCAGCGAAGAAAGGTCGTAAAATGTATTGTTTTTTGTACACAGTTTTGTCAAAGCAACTGTAAGTATTGAATTTAAGGTTGAATTTGCAAATTAATGAATATTTATATTAACTAGAATTTTAGAATTACGTAAACACAATTGGCGACAGTTTTAAACAAGTTTTTTTTGGGATTGTGTCATTGGTGTATTATTGATCGAAGGGAAAATATTTTTTTTGGGTATTGCCTATGACAACCTTGGCGAAATTTGTGCATATACATGTGCAGAAGCAGTTTTTAAAATATGATCGTACCTTCCCGTTACACACTATATGTTTCTAAATATTGCATACCCTAAACAAACTTGCGTGGAAATAGAATGTGATGAAAGAAAAATATTAAGCAGAATATTTCCCTGAGGTGTACAATAAAACGTGTAACATTATCGTTAGGGGCTCCTGCCTTGTTTACTACGGGCGAGTAGGGAACTGTACTCACCCGTTCTACTTCGAAAAATAATTTTGAGGGTCCGTTGGTTGCTACACTTTGTATTTCTGGTACTCAAGGGTCAGTCAGTTTTCATAAAGTATCGATACAATATTTATTGGTTTGATTCATAAAAGTGGATGGGTCTTGACCATCTACAATCTTCTACCTACTTCTTTCACTGTTGACTTCATTTTACGTATTTTATTCATCGTTGAATCAAACATGGTGTGATCAAAAAATACTATGAATAATTTTGTTTCAACTAAAGTAAGTGGAAGAATACATCATATTTGAGTAAATTTCATTCAAAGTCCTCTTATTGGCTAGCGATGCACTAACACTGGGTTTGATTCTAACATTGGAACCATAACTAGAAACGTTTTTTAGTATAATATGTAAAGGAGGTTGACGAGCTCGTGGCTAAATAATAACAGCAGCGGTTTCAAGGTTAAGCAACGCTTGCCGAGGTTGGTCCGTGGATTGGTGACCATTTCAACATACCGAGTTTCCTCCGTGCCTCGGCAAGCACGTTAAGCCGTTGGTCCCGGCTGTCATTTGAAGATCTTTGACAGTCGTTACGAGTAGTCAGAAGCTTGAAATCAGACTTCAGTCTTGCCAAGGAGTACTGTGTTACCCAGTTACTGGGTTTTGGAGGTCATATAGGCAGTCCCTCCATGTAAAACACAGGTACTCAGCTGAATCCGGTTGGACTGGAAGCCGACCCCAACATAGTTGGGGAAAAGGCTATGCAGATTGATTGAGTATAAAATGTTTTTAATTTGTTTATTTTTTCCATAGATGCTAAGTTTGGTCGTGCGGAAAAATAAATATAAGTGCATTTATATTTGCTATGCACTTTACACTATCGTTGGAAAGTGGACACACTCGACACGACGCCAAAGCTTATAAAAATATGCACCTACTTGAAAACAAACTCACCAATCCAAACGCAGCACCGCAGATGGGTACAGAAACAGAAAACAGAATAACAAAGTACCATAAAAGCCTGAACCGTCCGACTTCAAAACTAGTAACGAGGCCAGTTCAAATAATATTTTTTATTTGGACAAAATATCGCTCTAATGGCTGGACTTTCTGAATCATTATCGTTACGGATAGGGATCTTTTTCGAGAGAACTGCGGAAGTTTTCGCGACGGACGAAAATGCTTTCGGAACCATTGGAATTTTTTTTCTGTGGACAACACCTTCATAGTTTTTTTTAAATTGCGTTGAAATTCGTGATTGTGTTTTTAATTAGGTGGTCTAATTTTTCTAGAAATAAATATGGAATATTAGAAAAATAATAATTAAAACTCTTTTTTTTCTAAAACAGCGTTATCCAAAGGTCACTTGGGACGATGAAATCGTAGGGTATACTATACTGTGTTTTTTTAATATCGTAGACTAAACTGACAGCTGCCAATGACGTTATTTTTTTTAAATGTTGCAAGCGAGGAGCATAGTGTTGTAGGTAAGGCTCAATCTTAAGTGATTCATCGAATCGATGTGACATGATTCCTCAATTTAATTTTACTAATTTGTTTAAATAAATGTTTTAAGAATATAAACGTAATATATTTAAATATAAGAGTATACATACACATAGTGCATTAACTTTAATTGTGTTAAATATGAAATATATTTAAATATAACAGTATTCATACACATAGCTAGTACATAAACTTTAATTGTGTGAAATATGAAATCAACAATAAAATAAATGCGATACTTTGATTTATGATCAACTTTCGATCACTCAGGATAGTCAAGATACGATACTATTTTTATGTAACGATAAAGTAACAACCCCCCAAATGTCGATTTAGTCTACGAAATTAAAAATCACAGTATACATATATTAATAATAAAATAAGCGTATTGAATTGTTAGTAGAAATAATTAGGACTCAAACGTCAGTGGCTAAAACAAAATGGAGTGAGCTACGAGGACGTACTCGTATTTACCACTGGACCAACAGACAACAGCGAACTTTTATTTCCTTATAAAACCACACAAACAACTCTATAAAGTCTGGCATAAATGCTCAAAAAATACCCCATTAAATGTATATTCCATTTAATATTCAGCAGGTAACACTAAACAAGCAACATGCACAAACACAAACACGACACATAAAATCTATTTTCGCAAACAAATCCCACCTGAATGACTGTATGTATGTATGCATATAATTGTTTCTATTTCAGTTTGAACACTCTGTAAACAGTAGTACTGAATTGGCAATCATATCAAACAATATTGACTCAGAACTTAGGTACAGGCCATTGACAACTCTCAATTCTAGTATTGAATTTAATTTGGATATTTTCGACATCAGCATTTGGTTGAGCAGGGCTGTTCTGTAAACACCACACGTTTCAATTGAGGTCATTTGTGCTAACAAACCATAGCTTCTAGTGCAATGACAGTTTACTTCATCTACAATTGAATAAAACGAACTGGCTGGTCAATTAAATAGACCTAGTTAAATTTAAAGTCAGCACAGTGGTGGCCCAGTAGTAACGATTCCGACTTACGTATCGTAGGTCGTGGGTCCGAACCCAGGCAGGTGCTTTACTTTGTGTAAATTATTTCATCACCACTGCTCTCAAAACGGTGAAGGAAAATATCGTGAGAAAACCAGAACCATACAATTCGAAGACATGTGACATCCACTAATCCGCCGTCGGCCCGCGTGGTGGATGGCCCATTCTCTGGCCCGCCCATGGCCTGTGCCTCAGCAGTGGGTACATTAAAAGGATGATAATTTTAAAGTTATCTAAACAAGTCGATTGCCACACCTAGTTACGTGAAAATTGTTAGCCTTAAAAAGGGATCAGGTGATCTTCTCCCAAATAAAAAGTCATGTTGAAGTCGTAATGCCTTAGGTTTTAAGCACCGTTGCAAGTTCACTGAAAAACATAATTGGGACTTGTGATTTTGTTTCTTACTTGCAACAAAACAGAGTTTTACTTTATACAAAAAAAACCTTGCTCCTTTGTCGTTTGTTACTATAAAAGCCCGAACTACTACGAAATCCTAGGCTTTACCAAACCATACTAGTAAGAGCCCGAAATGATCTATGATGATAATTGCTAATTGCATTGCTTTTACCAGAAATCACACGGTAAATCTTAGGATTTATGTCAGAGACTGTTTAATGTTTTACCATTTATAATGTCTATGACACACTGTGGTACGAAATGATGAGAATAATTTATGGCCTAACTGATTAGCTTCACCAAAGTTGGTGTTATGTTTGTAGAGCCTTTTTGGTCTCACACGGGGTTATTTATTTTGAGTATTGTTTTTGTTTGTATTTTGCTTATATCGTGTCTCCTGTGGGTCACAAATAAATATTTTTCTTTCTTTAATCTTAGTCTTATTTCTCTTTCGTCTTTCGACGAATTCGTCTTTTAAATCAATAAATTTTTCAACATTTATAAGTCTCTGAGGTAAATCCTAAGATTTACCATACAATTGCAGATAAAAGGCCGAAATCAGCGATTATCATAGATTATTTCGGGCTTTTACCAGTATGACTTGGTAAATCCTTGGTTTTACCGATAAAGCCTAGGATTTACCGTACTTCGGGCTTTTACAGTAATGATACACTCTTGACAGAGCGGTTGTGGTCATCATGTTGCAGACTTGCAGTGAGACTTCGAGCTGACATGACGCCTCACGATGCGACGCCATCCCTCTCTGTCGGCTGTTACGCAGGTGCACTCATGCAATGGACCATCCACTGCACGGGTCTAGACGGGTAAAAAAATATACTAGTTAGAAAAAGTTTGCAAGCCCAATTATTTTTTTCATTGTTGACAAATAAATTATGAAAGGCTATTGTAAGACTTCAAAGATCGACCGACCGATTGACAATGTTGATCTGAAGCGGTGCGTCGCTACCGTTTACTTACCTACTTTGTGTCTGAAGGCTAAGCGCTCATGCCCACGAGACGGATTTTCAAACCGCGTCTACGTCCGGTCGTCAGTAACGTATGGGACACTATGGAGCCATACACACGACGCCGGGGCTAGCGCCGGCTCACTTTGATGGCTTTGGAGTGGCAAAAAACCGGGCCGGATTAAAACCGTCTCGTGTGCATGAGCGCTAATTCTCGTACTAAAAGAACTTTTAAACCCAAGTCGTGTTATATCATCTTAGCGACCATCAATATCAAAAACTTGTTTTTATTTTATTTTAAATAGGCTCGCACTTGACTACTACCACCACATTTATTATGCCTATGTTGCATACAAATTTGGAAATGTCCCCTCTGTTATCCAAATAACATCAAAAATGTGTCTGAAAGCAAATCTGTAAACATTCTCCACAAAGTTAATTCATTACAAAATTATAAATTAGAAGGTAATAAAAATAGCTACTGAAAGTAGCTACCGTAAATTTGCCAATTGACAGCTCATCCACCCACAAATCTTCACCACTAACTTAATCAACGTGAAAAGATAAAGAATAAAAGACAAAAGTTTATCCAGCCCAGCTTTTAAACGTGAAATCCCTTCACTGGCACCACATGAATTATTAATAGGTGTCCTCAATACACTTAGACCGACAATTGAATTAAATGGGTACTTTTAAAATGGAAACGCTAAATGTGGATCGTATTTTATGCTAAAAGATCAGGGGGTGAAAATTCTTGTGGCATTTTAGGGGACAGGAAATGAGTTTAGCTAGGGGCCTTTGGGGCCTGTTTTAAATGTGGTAAATTCACCATGAAAGATTGTTCAAAAGTCTTTTGGTGAACTTATTGTTAATGACCTTTCAGAAGGCCGTGTTGCATGAAAAGATTGTCTGACTTTGTAATACGAACGAAAGTAATGTTTAAGGAACTACAGGGTATGTTTTACCTTACAAGAATAGTCATCATCATCATCATCAACCTTTTAATGATCCCACTGCTGGGACATGGGCCTCCTCTCTGTGAGAGGGAATGGGCCGTAATATACTACGTGGGCCCAGTGCGGTTTGTTGATGTCACATGTCTTCTAATTTTAGTTCTGGGACCACGCGATATTTTTCTTCAGCGTTTTAAGACCAAGGATACATTCAGGAATCATCATCATCATATCAGCCGAAAGACGTCCACTGCTGGACATAGGCCTCCCCCAAGCGTCGCCACTTTAAACAGTCCCGTGCGTCTCGCAACCAGCGTATCCCTGCAACCTTCACCAGGTCGTCGGTCCACCTGTTGGGAGGCCTTCTAACACAACGTCTTCCGGTTCGCGGTCGCCACTCCAGAACCTTTCTGCCCCATCGGCCATCCGTTCTGCAAGCAATGTGCCCTGCCCACTGCCACTTAAGTTTGCAATTCTTCGGGCTATGTCGGTAACCCTGGTTCTCTTGCGGATATCTACATTTCTGATTCGATCACGCAAGGAAACTCCGAGCATAGCCCTCTCCATTGCCCTTTGGGTGACTGTAAGCTTTCTGATGAGGCCCATTGTAAGCGACCACGTCTCAGAGCCATAGACTTTCGTCTTGAGACACTGTGGTAAGTTAGACGAGAAGATACCGCGCAACGTCCCGAACGCTGCCCAGTCGAGTCGGATTCGACGGTTGACCTCTTTCTCGAAGTTGGCCCTACCCAACTGGATCGTTTGTCCCAGGTAGACATAATCGCCCACAACTTCGAGTGTATAGTCTCCGACCGTAATAGGAGTGGGTGTAACATGGGCATTCAGCATCACCTTGGTTTTGTCCATGTTCATCCTAAGACCCACTCTTTCGGAAGCTCTACCGAGGTCATCGAGCATTATACTGAGGTCGTCCATGGTCTCAGCCATAACCACTATATCGTTGGCAAACCGAAGGTGAGTGATGTACTCGCCATTGACGTTGATGCCTAGCCCTCTCCAGTCCAGAACCTTGAAGACATCCTCCAGTGCAGCGGTGAACAGCTTCGGAGATATGACGTCTCCTTGTCTCACACCTCGCTGCAAATGTACGGGTTCCGAGGTCTGATCCTGAAGTCAAACTGACATGGTGGCGTTTTTGTATAAGCACTTCAACACCTCTTCTTTAGTCAATTTGGCACCGTTGCAGAGACTGCAGTACAGCCCAAGTCTCGATCGAATCGAATGCTTTTTCGTAGTCCACAAACGCTAAACAGAGAGGCAGGTTGTACTCTTCGGTCTTCTATATAACCTGCCGCAGCGTATGTATGTGGTCTACGGTGCTGAAGCCTTTACGGAATCCGGCTTGTTCGGGAGGCTGGAAATCGTCAAACCTGCGCGCGAGACGATTCGTGATGACTCTTGAAAACAGCTTGTTGACATGGCTAAGAAGTGAGATGGGCCTATAGTTCTTCAGTAAGGCATTGTCACCCTTCTTGAAGAAAAGTACCACCACACCCCTGCACCATGCCTGTGGCTTCCTCCCCTCGAGTATGACGGAATCAAATAGCTTCTGAAGGGTCTTAAGGACCGGTTTCCCATCCGCCTTCAGGAGTTCGGCCGTGATTCCGTCATCACCCGGCGCCTTGTTGTTCTTAAGCTGTTTCAGAGCCATCCTAATCTCATACAGGCTGACGTCCGGAATGTCTTCGGTATAGTGTCGGGTCAATCTAGCTCTAGGGTCATTGGCTAGATTCGCGACGGGTTTACTGGTTGACGTGTACAACTGCCCATAGAATCTCTCGATCTCCCTCAGACACTCCGGTTTGGCGGATACGATCCTGCCATCATCGGTCTTCAGTTTCGTGAGCTGGCTCTGCTCAATAGACAGATCTCGTGCAAAGACCCTGGAGCCCTTATTCCGCTCAATCGCGTCTTTAATACTTTCGGTATTAAAGCAGCGGAGATCGCTTTTCAACGACTTTGAGATCCGTCTATTTAGCTTATTTCAACGCATCGTCTGAAGACTGCAGAATCATATCACGCCTCTCCTTCATGAGCTTGAGAGTAGGACCAGAGAGCTTTCTGTTCCTATATGTACGGTGGGTATTGAAAAACTTAGACCCGACCGTACGGACAGCTTCCACGAACCAACCCATCGCTGTATTCGTCCACGGAGCTCCTTAGGCACTCGAAACGATTCTGGAGTTAGAGTTGAAAGGTCTCGGGGTTTTGGACCTGGCTTTGTGCTGGATGGAGCGTGGACTTCATCAGTCGAGACCTTTCAAGCTTGACATTAATGTTCAATGTGCCTCTTACCAAGCGGTGATCGCTGCCGGTTTTCACCGAGTTGATCACAGAGACATCATTGAACATTTGCTTCTTGGTTGACATGATGAAGTCGATCTCGTTTTTAGTTGCACCATCGGGGCTTTGCCAGATCCACTTCCTGTGCTCACGCTTTCTGAAGAAGGAGTTCATCATGTAGAGGCCCTCCTTCTCCATGAAACTGGCCAGTAGGTGACCCCGGTGGTTCCGACGTCCAACTCCAAATTGCCCCACTTGCAGCTCATCCTCGTCTCGTTTGCCCATTCAGGAATGGTATCGTAATAAAAATAAGATGTATAAACATTATATGGATTCATAGTAATACACAGTAGGTACCTACCAAGTAGCAAAGCCTTTCACAGAGGAGCCTTAGGGCGTTTGCGTACTCACTCGTATTCGATTCGTGTTGGTGATTATTTATATGGAGAATATTCTGATCTGTTTTTATTATGTTCATTAAAAATCACGAATAAGTATCAAATACGAATGAGGAAACAACATCTCTACATCAAAATACAGTGACTATCTTAATACGTAACCTGGTATGGAGAAGGATGTCTGAGATAGGTAAGGCCCTGTGTTACAGATCACCCATTTTTGACATAAAGGAATAATTACCCATGAAATAATTTGTGTGGAGTCTTTACAAAATCGAAATTTAAGTTTAAGTAGAATACAATTAAATTAAATTAAAATTCAATGAAAATTAAATTTAAAGAGAATTAAAATCAAAGAAAAATTAAATATAAAAATTCAGCGAAAATTTTACAAAAGAAGTAGGTAACTGTATCACTGAAAAGTATGAACAAACAAAAAGTACCTATGTACTTAACTATAAAAATTAAAAAATAATTTTGAAACACAAATGAGAATGGAGAAATGAGAAGGACGTGGTTTAAATGATTGTATAAGTGTAATGTTTCTTCTTATCTCAACATAATAAAAATAATCCGTCACACTGTCGAAAACTCTGTGCGTAGGTATATATGATATCCTATCAAATTTTGGTCGAAGTTTAAACAGGATTTCCCAATAATCGGATAAGCCGGCTTAGTGTCAACCCGTAATACGTTAACAAACAAAACTTTCCTTTTACACTAACGAAGTGTACTGATCCCGAATATAACATATTCATTTGAAAGGACATACGTGGATGTATACTTTGCTAAAGATATTTAATTGATGATCGTCTGTCTACATATATGAGATTGCTAGCATTGCAAGAACTAACAAACATATTTTTGATAGGTACAGAAGTAGGCGGCATAGTGATAAAATTTGTTGCAAATCTTACAAGACAGCCTTATATGCCAAAAGCATTTTCAGTATGGCACCGCGTGTATACAATCACTTGCCAAAGTCCATACTAGAAACTCCATCTATCGGTGAATTCAAAAAGAAATTAAAAAGATTCTTGCTATGTAAATGTTATTATAGTATTCAGGATTACTTAAGAGAGGATGTAAGGACATATTGTTGATGTGACTAGTGCACTAATTTTATTATTAATATTATTACATTGATTTTATTTTGACATTTATTTAAAAATATATCTTGACATTCTCATCTAATAGGGACATTTAAATTTTAATTAATCTGACATTACTATTTGGATCATGATTTTTGTGTTTCATTATTATTTGCCGTGGTGAAATTACCAAATACCGAATTTAATTATTATATATTATTAACTTGACATTGTCATTTAATACATGACATTTTAAATTTAAATATTTTAGTGACATTATTGATAGATTAAATTTTAATTTTTTCATTGTTATTTGCCACGCAATGAAATAGATGTGTTGTAAATTATAAATTATCTTTGCAAATAAATGTGTGTTATCAAGCTTGTGATTTGCATGCCTTAAGGTGTAATATGGTTGGACTGTGCTATATTTTTAACAACTTTATGTAATTACCCATATTAGCAAATAAATGATTATGAATTTTGAGTATGACCTATTGATTGCAAAAACTGGAGGATTGCTGCTAGCCTTCCTACCTGGCTGCTATCATCAAAATTTATTTCTTCTTAGAAAAGTAAATGATAGCGTGTGCAGCGTGATGGTTGACAGGGAGAAATACCCAAATAAACTGGGACAGAGGTAGAAAGATCATTACGAGATTTTTCCAATAACCTGATAAATTAAAGATATAATGATAGCCAGAAAGTGCCGTCACTCTCAGGGTAAACTTTATCACTTTTGTGTCAAGCAGTGGAGTCTACAGATATCTGTGGCAGTACCATCTAGCCAAAACATGACAAATAACTAAATGCTTTTAACTTTGTTTGCAAACCAAGATCTAAACTTAAATGGTTGACCTTAGTTCGTATAGCTGAGCTTTTTTAGTAAATTAAAATTTTCAGGAGTATACGAGTTAAGAGACTTGAGACAATAGGTACAGCTTTATAGCCAGAGTAGGTCGCATAAATAATCGTATAAATAATTTATTTTATTTGGGAAACAAACAGATGCAATAACAAACATAAGCATACATTTAGTTCAACACAATCCAGAAACAGTTTCCACAGATTAATATACAAGTAAATTAACCTAAGTGTAACAACAATCAGAAGTTCACATAGTTTAAAGAAGTCACAATTTAATATTATATTATTGTATAACATATTATTTAAATTTGTATGCCAGAATATTTCTTATGCAAAACCTAAATATGGGAAGAGAAAGGTAAAAAATATGTAAATCTGGATTTTCTTTTAATGAGATTATGTCGTTGTACAGACGACATGCTCTTTTAATAAAAGTATTCTTGCCGTAATTGGTTCGGGAGAAACCAATTTGGAAGAGAGTTCTCCTGCGTGCATTTAAGCGTGGACATCCAAAACTTGATTTGCTTAGAAGATAAGGGGAGTCCAATTGGCCTCTAATAATTTTATATAAATATACTAGATCTCGCTCTGCACGACGTTCCTCCAATTTCTGAAGGCTAGGTGTATGATCAGTTCCAGAGTTAAATCGCCAACTCAAGTGCTTAGTAAATTTATTATACAATTTTTGAATTTGTTCAATATAAACTGCATACTGGGGATTCCAAACCGCTGATGCACATTCAAGAACTGACCTTACAAGTATCTTATAAAGAAGGGACAATGTTGACTTATGTTTGAAATCCCTACCAACTCTTATTACGAATCCCAACATGCGAAATGCCTTGTTGGTCATAGAGATAATTTGAGAATCAAAGACAAGTTTACTGTCAAGTTGGACCCCAAGGTCCCGCACCTCTCTAAAATGGGTTAATACGCCAACTGCCCTATTAATGCAAACTGACATAGATTTTGTTACTCGAGTGGCCCACAAAAGCAAGGCTTAAAATTATCTCAAGATTTTTTTTTTGATCCAAGGCCAGGGAGCAGACGATGCGTTGCGACGCCGCACCGCAAAGATTTCGCGTTTCGCATGGTGCGGCGCCGCAGCGCATCGTGTGGCCTGCCACAGATATTTCTATGTGATACGTCACAGCGGCATCGCGCCGGCCGGCGCTGCGCCGCTGCCGCAACGCATCGTGTGCCCCAGCCCTCAAGACCAAAGATTTACTAGGAATCTGAACTTGTTCAAATAAATCGAAGGCAAATGTTCTACTAAGACAAAGTTTTTACTACATAAATAAATAGATACGAAGTCATCGTCAGGTGTAAGTAATCGTGTAGCAACGGCGCCAATTTGTCAGCCTCGGTTAAACCCATTTAAAAAAGTCACACGATTAGGCAGGACGGTTAAAGCGAATACTTTTCAATAAAGGGTGAATTTTGTACAATCGAGACAGCCAATGGATTTTTGTCTGGAACTGCAATCATAAATAACATATGTTGCAAGTTAAATATGCAAAATGGATAAACAGTCTATAAAGTTTCCAATGCTTGGACAAAGGACTCTTTGGGAGTGAGTGGGTGTGTGTGGGTAACCCACGACTCGTAGCGCAGACAGTAAGCTGCAAGCAGGCATACAACAAGCATACAGTGCGTGCCACGAAAGATGAGACTTGACACACCCCGCGGTTTGACTTGCACAGTATATTATTTATAGCTCTCTTTAGCGGTACGAGGTCTGAGTACTCTTAGTGCGGGAAAAACTGGGCGTCATCGGGCGGTGGACAGAACACGGGAGGGGCGGTCAAGTCTTATGTTTCGTGGCACGCACTGTGCAATGACGAAAATGCGTCTATGAAGATAAGCGTACGTGGACAGTCGGCATTAGTCTTACCGATTCATACATGTGTGCTACGAGATCGTAGCACTACGCCGTAGCAGGCCTCGTAGAGGAACTAGTGAGAGTTACTAAAATTAAATAATGCGCCTGCCATGTTATCTCTTCACAACCCTTGGTTGACTGGTAGAGAATAACTATGTCATGAAGTCCGCCTTTGTACCTTTGAGCATAAAGTCTAAAAAAAATGTGTACTAGAACATAGCTTGCTTTGCTTAAAGCCTATAGGAATTTGACAGGGAATTTAAACTAGATATATTACTATTTCATTTAATATTCCTTAAATCTAAATGAGTTTTATGATGAATAAAATTAAAGGAATCTAGTATGTCGGCAACAGCAATCTCCGAAAACATTGTCAACAGAAAATAAACGTTCTGTACTAATAAGCTTTAGGAGCTCGACACTAAACATAAAACTAATAACATTACTCCCCTCGAACAAAATCAACAAGCCTCCCCTTAATACGGCATCGCGAACTTAATTACTTAGAAGAAACCTCCAGCACTTGAGGGCACAATATATGTATACTAGGGGTGTTACGGAAGTTCGACTTTCAGATTGATATTACATCCGACTCCAACTTCGTTTCTGACTGTATTAAATTGGAGGTTTAATATTACTATTTAAGATATGATTCTTATTATTTGCAGCACCTAGCTACGTGTAATGTGTTTTAACTGCAATTTGATTTATATTTATTTATTTTTATAATTTACTAGCTTTCCGCCCGCGGCTTCGCCTGCGTCGACTACCCGATTTTTACCGTTACGTTTTACCAGTTCTGGCGGGATATTGCAAATTATTATCCAAACATAGCTTTCCACCCGCAAAATTGTTATTATATCGAAATATAAAAATTACATATAAATTTACATAAAATGTGCATAAACTGAACTGACTTCGTGATCTAATAGCTAGAGCGTTGGGCTTTCATTGCAGAAGTCTCGTGGTATCGATTTCGACGGGGAGGTACAAATAGTGGAAGACCATTTTGCTTTCAATTTATTTATCCTACAACCAACACGATATAAACTTATTAAAAGGGTGATGTAATCGTTATCACTCGATATTCTTTGGCTGTAATTTTTGTAAGAATGAAAAACTTTAGATTTGCTTTTGGATAATGTTTATTTGGTGTCTTATATATATATTTTTCCATTTAGTCGAGAAAATGATACTGGTCTTCGCCACATTCGGGCCCGCTTTATTGCATTTTCCATCACTCTCGCAAGAACTTATCGGCGGATATTATCTTTGAGGGCTTGAAGAGTCTGAGGCTTGTTGACGTCATGCTGTCCAGTTCCAATTTATTCCTTTTAAGGACAGAGAAATACGTTGACTACTTCTCTTCGGCTTACGGCGGCCCGATGACGCCTCCAGCGTAAACAACACACCATGCAGTAACTTTGAGCAGGTGTGATGACTCTTCCTGGCTTATACATGGCTCATGATGAATTTCTGAAAAAAGTTTTCAGAAATTCAAAAGTTTCAAAAGTTGTCTTTATTTTGGTTGGATTTAGAATGGCTTGACGTAGGTTACACGCGCTTGGAGGTTAACAGCTATATTGTGTATCTGTTTACTATGTCGAAGCAGAATTTCTATTTCTATACATGATATGATAATTTAACTAAGCACTTCTTTATATACCACATTGGTAGTTTTTCTGTCTGGTGCCAAAATGACCAGGCTGCTGTTAGTACTGACTCTGGAACACGCAACGTAGAATTGCCCGTGTGAGAAGCAATATTCCCTTAAATCTATGCCTGCCACCCTTAATGATTTACCCTGCGATTTATTTATGGCCATTGCAAAGCCCTTAAGGGGAAATTGTAATCTTTTAAACTCAAATACATAGTCAGATGGTATCAATGGTATTCGAGGTATGAAACTAATGTTTGTTTAACACCGGGCAAATTGCTACTTCTCAAACGTATTTCTCTTTCGTCCTCACCCACAAAATATATTTGTAGAAACTGTGCTTATTGTTGGGGTGTTGGTAATAGACTTCCTACCAAATGACATAATTGTCCTTGAACCTTAAAAGTTGGCATAAAACCACCTTCTTTAATTTGCTCAGCTCCAAACGACGTCATTTGAAAGCAGCCATTGTACTTTCGAATACGATCCATAAAATGGGCATGCTCCGGGTGCACGTCCATAAGCAGACTGTAAAGAGGTTCAGGTAAAGGTTCAAAGGATGGAAGCTGAACTTTACCAGCACTGCAGCACATTCCAGGACTCTCTTCCTTCCACTTTAAGGCATGACAGTACTTGCATTCCTAGGTCATAGTACCTAAAGCCACACTACTATCGACCTCATAATCTATTTCTGGTATATATTTCATACCCGAATAAGCTTTCACTTGCCATGGATGGGCACGTTGTTAAGTCTTTCTTGCAGGATTATTTAGGTCGTATCTTATATCCGCCGCTCTATGAACTTCTGGGTTGTTTTTCTGGTACTTGTTTGCCGCATTTCTTTCCGCTTATAGTTTATTTTGTGTATATTTTTTATACGCATTCTTAAGCTGTTTCGTTCTTTTAATATCAGTACATGTAGAACGACGTTTTTTAGCATTCGAAGCAGGAAAATTAACGTGAGATATTTTAAATTAGACGATGCGATTCCATATTGATTAATAGGCGCTGGTGGTGAAACAGATACGTCTTCAGATTGGGGTAAAACATACACGTCAAAATGATCGCTAGAAAGGTTATGCGTAAAACGCAGCCTCTCTATAAAGTAACCGTCAGTGCTGAATTTCGCGTATAGTTCTCCATTGCGATAAACTTCAAAAACAAATTGATAGAGTTGCCCAGCCGCCATCAGCTCGCAATAACCTCCGTAAGTGTGAAGTTGGGAAATATCGGCAAAGTAAACTTCGGCGCTGCTGTAGTTGTGGCCATCACGGTCATGAGACATTATGGAAAATACTTCCCAATTTTCTACGACGTTATCGACGATTTCTTCACGGAGTTCTCTGAATAATAACTGATTGCCATACATGACATAGGAAAGAGCTCGGAAAAGACATGCTCCATCTTCTACAATACTCTCTACGTCGTGAGGCACTCTCTCACCGTTTATATTTATAACCTCCATTTTTTTCTAATTAAAACAGATTTACAGATCTGTATTAATTAATAATTATAACACGTAATATTAATAATTATAACAATAATGACATCTAAAGAGTGAGAAAGAAAGAAAAAATATTTATTTGCCACATCGATAATAAAACCTAAGTGTTTTTGATAGATTTTTTGATAATAAACAATTTAATTTTAATACATACTTTAACACCCATTTTTAGCCCTTTAAGGGATGAAATTCCAATAAGCCTAAAATATGAGTTTCTTTAATTAAATAGAAGAGCAGAATTACTAAATTTCAAGTGATTTAGATAATAAACAATTTAGTTTTATACAAATGTTAACATCCCTTTTTACCCCTTTATGGGATGAAATTCCAAAAAGCCTTAAATACGTGTTTCTTTAATTGTATTGAAGAGTCTATCTACTAAATTCCAATTAATTTTGCATTTAAACAATTTAGGTTTCATTCAAATTTTAATATACATTTTTACCCCTTTAAGGAATGATATTCAAAAAATCCTTAAATACGTGTTTCTTCAATTGTATTGAAGAGTCTATGTAATAATTTCCAAGTAAGTTTGCCTTTAAACAACATATTTTTCATACAAACTTTAACACCCCTTTTAACCCTTTTAAGGGATGTAATTAAAAAAAAGCTTAAATACATGTTTCTTCAATTGTATTGAAGAGTCTATGTACTAAATTCCAAGTAATTTTGCATTTAAACAATTTAGGTTTCATTAAAATTTTAACATGCCTTTTTACCCCTTTAAGAGATGATATTCAAAAAGTCCTTAAATACATGTTTCTTCAATTGTATTGAAGAGTCTATGTACTAATTTCCAAGTAAGTTTGCCTTTAAACAACATATTTTTCATACAAACTTTAACACCCCTTTAAACCCTTTTAAGGGATGTAATTCAAAAAAAACTTAAACACTTATTTCATTATTTTATGTTTAGAGGCTAAATACCATATTTCATTAATTTCAAATAAAAAATGACAGAGCTTCATACAAACTTTCATCCCCTATTTCACCCCTTTAGAGGATGAATTTCCAAAAATCCTTTCTTAAATAACTCCTACAGTATAAAATCAACATTCCCTAAAAATTTCAAACTTCTATCATTAGTGGTTTAGGCTGGGCGTTGATATGTCAGTCGGGACATTGCCTTTTATATATATAGATTATACACCACAGTAAAAGAAATGAAAAGGAAAATTAAAACTATACTACATAAAACTAAGCGGCCTTATCGCATAGCGTGATCTTTTCCAGGCAACCTGGGATGGACAGTGATTGGACAACCTGGACATGAAGTGTGGTTTTCATTGGTGTAACAAATAACAAGGTGTTCGGTACCTACAGCGCCATCTATTATGAATATGCGGCAGCTCGCGAGCTAGTCGATTCCAAGCAACGCGACAAGACAACGGTGAAGACGGCGGCGACACCTATACGCGGCGAAAGGAAGAAATTTAACCTGCGCGCGCAACCCGGTCGCGAGTGAATATTTTCTATCATGATCATTCTGTTCAATCGTTCTTCTTCTTGTTTCAATTTTAATTTTTAATGTTTATAATTCGATTAAAAACCTTTGTAATGACTAGTCCTTGGAGAGTAAACGCATTAGAAATTATTTCCAGTATTTCATTTTGAAATCCAAGTAGACGCCCAAACATATGGTCCTTCGTAGCCAAATTGAGAACTACTAGAGGAGTTCGTGGTGAAAACTCAAGAATTCGTCGCATTATTACGAATACGAAGAAGTTCACCCGCCCGCCATTACGAGAACGCGAACACGTGCACGAGTACCTACCTACATACCCAGGACTTCGAGTGGACTAGAGGAGTGGCAGGTCTGGTTTTCCTTTCATTACCCATCCCATCCTCGATCTGTGTTTAATATTCGTGTTGCTTCCTAGTTGTTGAGCGGCGGTGCCCAGCCGGCTTGATAACCCGACGCCGTGAGTTGTAATCTCGCGGGCCTGAGCGGGCGGCACGGGGCGCAAGTCTAAATCACACAGGAAGGATTACAGTGAGTACTCTTGCGTTCTTATTTTCCCTTAAAATGAGTGAAGCTAAGATGTCGGAACTTGTTAAGAAAAGAGCAGTAGTCAAAGGTCGGTTAACGTTATTTGAAAATTATGTTAAAAGATGTAAATGCCCATTAGATGATCAACAAATATTAGAGTTACAGTTACGCGTAGATAACAGTTCGAGTTTACTAAGTAATTACACCGAGTTGCAAAGTTTAATTGAAGAAAACGCAGACGAGCTCGACCTTCCAAAACAGTTGGAAGACCGAGACCGTTTCGAAGATCAGTACTTTAGAACAGTAGCTTCAGCCAAACTCTTGCTGCAGAACGACGTACCTGTAAATAATAATAATGTTGTCGTTAAAAATAAAGTTTGTGTAAAGTTGCCGGACATTAAAATACCTACCTTTGATGGGTCATACGATAGCTGGCTAGAATTTAAAAGTTCCTATTGCAGTATGATACACGAACGGGAGGACTTAGATACCATTCAAAAATTCCATTATTTAAAATCGTCACTCACGAGTAGTGCATCGCATGTAATTAGTGCGTTAGAGTTTACGGCCGAAAATTATACTCACGCATGGGAGCTTCTAGAAAATCGTTATAATAACATACGGCTTTTGCAACACAACCATGTAAAGTCGCTCTTTACAATTCCTTCGTTACATAAAGAATCAGCTTCACAAATTAGAAAACTAATAGACACTGTTTTACGTAACCTACGTGCGCTGTCTTCACTGGGGGAACAGACGCATGCATGGGACACTTTAATTATTTATTTGGTCGCGTCAAAATTAGACCCCAGTACCGAACGCGAGTGGGAAGTGTACCAAGGTACACTTCATAATTCTAACAATAAACCCTTCGTTCAGTTAGGCGATTTACTTAAATTCCTCAAGGACAGAGCAGACATGCTAGATATAATTAAAGTAAACCAAAATACACATAAAAGTAGTGAACAAAATACCAAAAAATCATCAGCTACTCATAGTTACGTCGCCACGAACGCAAGCGATAATAACAATAACAAAAATTCGAAATCGAGCAAGCGCGGTCCGCGTGTGTGTGCGATGTGCAAAGGCAACCATTCTCTGTACGCGTGTACTAAGTTCATAAACTTACCTATTCAAGACAGGATTAACTTCATCAATACTACGAATATTTGCAAAAACTGTCTGCGTTCAGGTCATGGTGTGCAGGAATGTACGTTCGGCCCGTGCAGGTTGTGCCACCAGAAGCACAACAGCTTGCTTCATATTGATGGAGACAACGTTACGTTAGGTAATAATAACACGCAGTCGCAACCGACAACCACTAACGTGTCAACTTCGTTGCATTCAGCAGCTGATGGTACCGATTCGCTTTGTAAACAAACGTATTCCATGTTACCTACGGTTCTGCTGTCCACAGCGCTAGTAGATATCGCAGATAATAACAACGAGTATCACACCGCGCGCGTGCTGCTTGACAATGGTAGCCAACAGTGTTTTATTAGAAAATCGTTATGCGATAAACTAAATGCAAGTTTAATACAATCCAATTGTCAAGTTACAGGTGTAGGCCATTCGATCGCGAAGTGTACACACACTTGTAAAATATTATTACGCTCGAAAGATAAGCGATATCACACTAATATTGAATGTTTAGTGTTGCCGTGTATTACTAATAAGTTACCCGCATTTTATTTGAATATAAATAATATTAGTATTCCGGACAATATTCAACTGGCTGACCCCACGTTTCATTCGCCGTCGGATATTGATATCTTGATAGGTGCGGATAAGTTTTGGGATTTATTGATTGATGGTAAAATTAGGTTGAAAAATGGACCTTATTTGCAAAATACGAAGCTAGGATGGATCATGTCTGGACCTTTGTATAATACTAATAATGGCCTGCGCATTAATCAGGTTCAGTGTAACTATTCGCAAACATTAGATGCACAATTAAAACAATTTTGGGAACTCGAAGAGATTCCCAACGCTGGGAATATTCTTAGTCCTGACGAGCAAAAGTGTGAGAATATTTTTGTTGAAACGACAACACGTACTCAGGAAGGTAAATTCTCAGTGCGTATTCCCCTTAAGGAATCGCCCACGGTTCTCGGAGAAAGTTACAGTGCAGCTGAAAAACGTTTGTTGTCGCTTGAACGTAAGTTCACTCGTTTCCCCGAATTTAGGGAAAAATATATTAATTTCATGAATAAATACGAAAGTCTCGGTCACATGAGTCGTGTAGATACATACGGGTCACCTCACTATTTCTTACCTCACCACGGGGTAATAAATGAGAATAGTAGTACCACCAAATTGCGCACGGTGTTCGATGCTAGCGCAGTGACATCTACAGGCAAGTCGTTGAACAGTATACAGTTTATTGGGCCGCCGCTTCAAAACGACATTTTTTCCATATTATTGCGTTTTAGGCAGTTTAAATACGTAGCGTGTGCCGACGTGGAAAAAATGTACCGTCAAATTTTAGTACAGCCAGATCAACGTGACTTACAGTTGATTTTGTGGCGTAAAAATCCGTCGGACCCAATAGGTATATATCGCCTTAACACTGTGACTTACGGCACTGCATCGGCGCCTTATCTGAGCATGAGGTGTCTGAACCAATTGGCGAGTGAGTGTGAGGATGAACCAGTAGCTAGCGTGATTAGGGATGATTTTTACGTGGATGACGTGTTGATAGGTAATGATGACTTAAATAGTTTATTTGATATGTGTGATAAGGTCACGAATACATTAAAATCCGCATGTCTTCCATTACGTAAATGGATATTTAATTTAGACATCACTGCCCATGATATATCAAAAAGATTGGCATTGGGAGATCAGTGTCAAAATAAAACCTTAGGTATGGGATGGTTTAATAAACATGATGAATTGCATTTCACATCACGCGTAAATAATAATACGAACCCATTAACTAAGCGTAGTATGTTGTCAGTGATAGCGCAGGTGTACGACCCGCTAGGATTGTTGGCACCGGCAATAATAACAGCAAAAATTGTTATGCAAAAGTTATGGTTGTGTAAAATAAATTGGGACGATCCAGTTCCTAATGATGTCATGTTATCTTGGGATAAATTCATTAGTGCTTTAAAATGTTTACATACATTACGCATTCCGCGTTGTGTAATGAGTTCGCATTCACAATACACAGAATTACATATTTTTAGTGACGCTTCTCAGAGTGCATACGGTGCTTGCGCGTATGTGCGTACATATTCAGATAACTCAGCTGTTACTTGTAAGTTACTGTGTGCCAAAAGCAAAGTTGCGCCTTTAAAACCGACTAGTATTCCTCGTTTAGAATTGTGCGGAGCGCTGACCGCCGCACGTTTATACAGAAAAATAATTAACTCGTTACGTTTAACCTTTCATAAAATCTTCTTTTGGACAGATTCTACCATTGTCCTTGGGTGGCTTCGAATGTCACCTCACTCGTTGAAAACCTTCGTTCAAAATAGAGTAGTAGAGATAAATGAACTGACGAGTAATGCTATATGGTTGCATGTAGGTACTAAAAATAATCCAGCGGACTTAGTCTCACGTGGAGTTAGCTTAGACACACTCAGTGAATGCAGTTTGTGGTGGAACGGTCCACCATTCTTGCAGTGTCATGAACTGATGGAGTCGCAGCAGGGCACAGTCTCCCACTCTGACTACGCCACTGACCTACCTGAGTTAAAACCACAGGCTACAGCAATGGTTTGTGACGTCACGCAAAATACAGTTATTAATTTTGAACGGTTTTCTTCGTTTAATCGTATAAGGCGTACAGGTGCATATGTACTGCGGTTCTTTCACAATGCACGCACACAACGACACGATCGCATCGTAGGCCCATTATCGGTGAATGAGTTACGTGCGTCAACGCAAATGTTAACGAGACTCGCCCAACGGGAATCTTTTCCTAAAGAATTTAGTAAATTAAAAGGTAACTTACCATTACAAACTACTAGTGCAATTTCTAGCCTTAACGTGTTTTTAGATAACCATGATATAATAAGAGTAGGCGGACGCTTAAGTAACTCGCCTAACTTTGATTATGACAAGAAACACCCTAGCCTATTATGCTGTAAACACCGTTTCACATTATTATTGGTTCAGCATTTTCATGATAAGCTTCTCCATGCTGGTCCCCAACTGCTACTAGCTACCATGCGGGAGAGTTGGTGGCCATTAGGGGGAAGAAATTTAGTCAGAAAAGTAACTCATCAGTGTGTCCGCTGCACGCGACTGAGGGGAAAGACCGTTTCTCCAATCATGGGCAACTTGCCTGCGGAGCGGTTAGAAGCGGGGTTTCCTTTCATTCGCTGTGGGGTTGACTATGCTGGACCCGTATCTGTATTGAACCGCAAAGGTAGGGGGTCTAAACTTGAAAAGGGGTATATATGCCTATTTGTTTGTTTTATAACACGAGCTATACACCTTGAGTTAGTTAGTACACTTTCTGCACAAGATTACATATTAGCATTAAAAAGATTTATATCCCGTCGGGGTAAGCCGGCTCAAATTTTCTCAGACAATGGGACAAATTTTATTGGAGCCATGAAAGAAGTTAAGTCAATGTTCAACGAGCATTCACATCAAATTATTGACAACTTAAGTAATGATGATATAGAATTTAAATTTATACCGCCTTACGCTCCTCATTTTGGGGGATTATGGGAGGCAGGAGTTAAATCCTGTAAACACCACCTGAGGCGGGTCATGGGCACCGCTAATCTAACGTACGAGGAATTCAGCACGGTGTTGGTACAGATCGAAGCCGTCCTGAATTCCCGTCCAATGTTTCCTATGTCCTCAGACCCACAAGACCTTCTTCCACTTAGCCCAGCACACTTCCTGATCGGCCGGCCACTCCTCTCACCAGCCTGCAAGGACCTGACGCAGCAGCCAATTAATCGCCTGACGCGATTCCAGCGGGTTGAACAAATGAGGCAGCAGTTCTGGAAGCGTTGGTCGACCGACTACATAGCAGAGCTTCAGACCAGGACCAAGTGGAAGACACATAATCAAGACTTAGCATTGAATACCCTTGCCGTCATTAAGGAGGACCACTTACCACCTCTAAAATGGCGCATGGGCAGAATTGTAAAGGTGTTCACAGGAACTGATGGTGTGAGCCGTGTAGCTGAACTCCAAACAGCGACGGGCTTGGTCCAGCGAGCTTTCTCCAAAATCTGTCCGCTTCCGGTACCGTCGGCGAGTGAAGCACAGGATATCCGCGAAGTCGTCGACACCAGCGCGCACACCCACCGCACGGCGACGGCGACGTAGCTAATTAGTTTTGAAACCAGAGGATTCCAAGGCGGCCGGCATGTTCGGTACCTACAGCGCCATCTATTATGAATATGCGGCAGCTCGCGAGCTAGTCGATTCCAAGCAACGCGACAAGACAACGGTGAAGACGGCGGCGACACCTATACGCGGCGAAAGGAAGAAATTTAACCTGCGCGCGCAACCCGGTCGCGAGTGAATATTTTCTATCATGATCATTCTGTTCAATCGTTCTTCTTCTTGTTTCAATTTTAATTTTTAATGTTTATAATTCGATTAAAAACCTTTGTAATGACTAGTCCTTGGAGAGTAAACGCATTAGAAATTATTTCCAGTATTTCATTTTGAAATCCAAGTAGACGCCCAAACACAAGGTAAAGAAAAAACCTCACTTTTCCTCTTTTCAAAGCCTTAGGAAAAACAATAAAATTTAATTAATTTTTCCTACTGAATTAGTTCCTTTTAAAGTAAGTTTTTTCTAAGTTTAAAGTGTCTTATTGGTAATTATAATAATGAGTAAGTTTGCTATTTTGTTTAAAAGAAAAATGGAAGAGTTATATATTGTTGTGACCTTTTGGAAAAGCTAGGTTTTGATATATATGAATTTTTGAAATCGGACCTCAATTTCAAAAAATCTTTTTTAATTGAAAAGATATTTAAATACCTCAAAGTTAAGAAAGAAACAGGTAGAAAAAAGGATTTATTGATAATTTGACCACTGAATTTTCAATTGTGGACCGATTCTGTTGATATTAAATAAATGAGGATCGAAAAAAATAAACATTTTTAACAAAACCAACTAAATGAAAAGCAAAAAAAAAAAAATATAAGTCTAGCATTTTGAGGCGGCGTCAAACAAACAATTGATCTATATACCTCAAAGTTAAGAAAGAAACAGGTAGAAAACTCCCTGTTTCTTTCTTAACTTTGACAGGTAGAAAACTACCTGTTTCTTTCTTAACTTTGAGGTATTTACTGATAATTTTCCCATTGAATTTTCAATTTTGGACCGATTCTGTTGAAATTAAATAAACGGAAAATAAAATAAAAAATCATTTTTTAACAAAACCAACGAACTGAAAGGCAAACGAAATAGAAAAAAATAAGTTTAGCATTTTGAGGCGGCGTCAAACAAACAATCGATCAAAATAATTCTACGCTTTGTTTATTATAATTTGCTTGTTTGTTTGATTGGCGCCAACTCAAAATCCAGCATTTTGAGTTGGCGCCAATCAAACAAACATTAAGCTTTTCAATATAAGCTTTTTGTATTTTTTTTTGCTTTATAGTTCGTTTTAAACGGCTAGGAATTTGAGCTTCACAAAAATAAAAAATTGTCTTAACAAAAGTGATTTTTTGCAATTTTGGTATGATCTCGTGACAGTTTAAATTTTTTTAGAGGAAAATTGCGGTTTTGTTTTATATTAGTGGAATTGTGTGATTTTGAACGACACTAATAAATTAACGTTTTTTTCTATTGAAACTAAGTGGTTTTGGTGTTTGCTTTTCAGTTTGTTATTTCGACGGTTCGATTTTATGTTCTAGGAGATTAAACGGGACAAGACGCTTGGAATTATAGCCTTTTAAAAATGTTTTTTTTTTGTCAATCATCCATATATTTTTTTACTGAAATTAAGGAGGTTGATTCATTTTCCGGTTCCAACTTTGGTTCCGATAAAACCACCTGTGTAACATCTCTAATACATACACACAGCAGTATCTCTTGGTATTTAATGTATGGCCCTGTGGCTGCGGCAGGGTTGGCACTTCCAAACAGTATAAATTAAACGTCGGTCCCCGGATGGTTAATGGGCTGGTTATCGCAACCTCGGCTTAATTCCCCGTATCACACGTGGATATGAAGGAAGTTTCCGAGAAACTTTTGTTCTTGAAGAATTTGGATTGTTGATATTAAGGGTGCCCTAGTCGGTCATTCTTCCTCACAAACGTAGTATGGCGATTACTCCACTGTTTGATGATGTACATTTAAAATAAAAATATATATCAATTTGTCTCAATATTATTTAGCCTTGCATGGAAACAAAAAGGTAAAAATATATGTATTTGAAAATTCCATATTTCAACACTAACTTGAACGCATCTTTGGGCGGAAATAAATACCACAAGAACAAATAAAATTGCAAAACAATCACAATACAGGAATAGATTCGTAGTTCAAAAATGAAAATAATTTTATTTAGGACATATACATTCAGTAGTTTCTTCATGATGTCCATATTCCCAAAGACCGGTTTATAAAATTTCACGCGCTAGTTTTCGTTCTAAATCATCATCCATTTCGCTACGAATTCGCAAAAGTGTGTAACGCGCACTAGCTTCTTACTGCTCAGCATAGCGACTATCCCTTCTACATGTGTTGTCGAATGTGATAGCATGCATTTTAACCTTGCCCACAAAATAGTTCGCGCCGCCGACTAGGGCAGCCTTAAAATTAAATTGGGTGTACTAATAGTAAATGAAATGTGGGTGTACTAATAGAAAATTTAATGTGGGTGTACTAATAGAAAATGAAATGTGGGTGTACTAATAGAAAATGAAATGTGAGTGTACTTATAGGTACACCTCTGTCTAACAAAAGCTCTTATGGCACACAAACTAAGCAGCGATTCTTTTCCTTTATAACAAAACCATTTAAGAAATAACATTTCACTTCGTACGCAAATAATATTAACGAACACAAAACAAAACTTTTCAATCCACCAGCAAAAGAAATATAATTACCGTTGTCACAAATATTCATTATAGATAAGGAATGCGAACGCGGTGCTTAATCTTACTATCTTATTATATATTTATTATATTAACTTATTTATAAACATTTTATTGAACACCAGAATATACAGGAACAAAATAAACTTATAACAAAAAAAAAAAGTTAATCAAAAAAATCTAAAAACCCGACTGCTTAAAGAGCGAACTAAAAAAACGTAAACAAGAAGAAAATCATGCTGTGCAGTCAGAGGATACATATTCGCGAGGAGGCTGATCAAAACCAGATGTATCCTTCGACTGCACAGCATGATATTTTTCTTGAATTTTTGAAAAAAAAAAAGCCTACAAAATGGCGCCCAAAATCCGCCATTTTTTTCTTTGCCAATTTTAATGTAACCAGTGACACTTGCAGGGCCTGCAGTCTCGACATAGATAGCGATCGTTATCTCGTAACGATCGGTCGCTAAGTCCTAACGATCGGTAGATATCGATTTTTGGTAGTCTCGACAGTCAAAGCTATCGATTTTTGACGTTTTTCATCGCAAACTTAACGTATATTGTCGCTAAGTTAACGATTTATCGGTATGATATCGAATTTCCTAGCGAGCATTTTTGACAGCCCGATAAGTGTCGTAACGATCGTTATCATTGGTTTTAGAGGTTACAAAAACAATAAATAAATAATAATTAGAGTAATATGGCTGTATAGTATTAAGCGTGGGCTTTGGTCGTGCTAGAAAACAGACTCGATATAATAATGAGGCGGAAAAATGCACGAAACCGGCGTGAAGGTGAAAATCCTTTGGATTTAGAGGATGGCCAATTTATCTATCTTTACCGAATAAACAAGGACGTTTCATGAGCTCATTGGTGAACTTCGCCCAACTATTCAAAGATGAGGGCCTTACGGACTTTCTGTAGAGTTTCAAGTGAGTGTCTATGCGTTGGGTACTTAATGTGCCTAAAAATATTTATATAATTTTTTTCTAATATCCAATATGTAATGTAATTTTCTTCATAATAGTCAAGTGGGTGCTAACAACTACATATTGGCTTGCAGTGGGGCTGCAGCATAAGCTAAAAGTCAGTTAGCCGATTAGTACATGCTGTAACTTTGGCTATCAATGAAAACCTTTTAAGATGATACGTTAAATTTCCCATGATCCAAGAAGAACGGGGTGCAGTTAAAGGGAAGTTTAGAAATGCTCCACAGCCATAGACTGCACACTACCCACTGCCCACCACTCAGAGACTGCACACATAAAAAAAATATCAATGGGGACCACCGTACATGGCTGCTTGGTAACTAATAATAAATGTTCATTATAATCTGCTGTAAGTACATTCTATGTTTTATCTTTTAGGTGATGATATATATCCTCTGAAACCATGGTTGATGACTCCTTTAAAAAATCAATACCCAGGGCAACCGGAGTATCAATAGACAAATACTCATTGTTCAGTCAGAAATGTCGTTGAAAGATGCTTTGGTGTGCTGAAGTCTATTTTTAGGTGTCTGTCTCACCAACGCATAAATACACATGTATAAAACATAAATTACATGAACCAGAAGCCACCACACACACTCTCATGAAGATGGCCTAGAAGTGACAAGTACCTAATCAAATGATTTATTTTAAGGTTTTATTATATTATATTTATTAAATAGGTATACCTATATTTGCATAACATATAATTTTCCCTAGATCTTTATACCTATTTCATTACCATCTCCATTTATTTGACCCAAAGGTGATATATAATGGCTTATAGCATCAAGTCCGACTTATGCTGTTGTGTATCATTGTATGAATACTCCTAAAATCTTGTTTTTGTTATACAGGACTTGTGTGGTGCACTGGGTGAGCTGTTGCAGAATGCATAAGAAGACTCAATAATACTAGTTTTACATAATTTTATTTTATTGACCCTCTGTGATTTAAATAAAAAACATATAAAACCATTTATTATTTTTATTTACAAAAGTTGTAAAACTGTCCGCTATTGAATTTGCAGCCTATACAAATAGCATCCACGCCTCGGCATGTACCTTGCCTGCCTCTGGCAGCGTCTGATTGCACTTGAGTTGCAGCTGCCACCATCTGTAAAAAAATTTGATGTACTAAAAATGTATCTTAATGCTCTAGTATGCTAGTGATTCTCATAATAAAAAAGGAAATGGCATAGTATCCGGGCAGTCTGTGCCAAATGTGTACTCTACACTAATTAAGGATGTTATGCGTCTCTCCACTCCAGAAATGCTCCTTCCAAATGAACCTTCAGAAATAGGTATCCTAATTACAGGTTTGGATAGACTTAAAAAGCTGCGCCTACACTAAGGCAGCATAATTATTAATTGATCAGTCAAAGAAGCAGTGATGACGCCTCGGTTGCCAGTTTGAATGATTTGTTTTTATAATTATGCTGCCTTAGTGCAGGCGCAGCTTTTTAAGTCTATCCAAACCTGTAATTAGGATACCTATTGTATTCTATTAAATATAAATAAAACAGACGTGGCTTGTACTTACATTTAAAAACCAACTTGATATTTAACGTCATGCCCTGCTCGGGGGACTTATTGGATTCGTTTGGGAGTTTGTTAAGTTCCTCGGGAACCTCCTTCCAGCAAGTTTCAAAATTTGCACGTGTGAAGATGTGGACGGGCTTCTAAAGTTGCCAAATGCGCATCAATATGTCCCGAAGTACGCCTGAAACATTTAAGATATTCATTAAGTAAACACAAACTACTTCGAACATATGCAAAGTATTCAATTTAGTACCAAAAATAGGAATCGAAAATTGTTGTAGGTTGTTATTACCTGACGCTCACGCTGCTTGCTAGCACTCGGGCTAGGGCCTGCGCCTGTGTCACTGTCCTCCACTATAGAAATACGGTTCTTTTCCAATTTTTAATCAATTCTGTCTCATTGTCGTATTTTGTGTACAAACAAACTTGACAATTGACATTGACAGTTTGTTTCCCATGTTCAACGTCTGTGTTGCAAGGAAGCGAACTATTTTCTTCTTTGTTATGCGTATTTTTAAAAACGGCATAAGCTACTTACAAGTTTCGATGCAAACAATTGTTAACATGATAAGGTTTACCTATCTTCTGCACAATTTTCAAAGAAAAATAGTTTTTTTTTGAATATCTTGTCTACCAATTTTCCCTATGATACAAGGATTTTTTTCAACTGCCATAAATTTTCAAAAAAATCACCGCCCTATGAATACGAACATCGCTAGCCTACCGACAACGTTAAGTCAATATAGTGACAGATTTTGCACGCTAACTCGGCTGTCGAGACTTGCGTTTATCGTTAGCGTCGTTACGGCAAGCGTATTTTGTCGGTAAGAGATAACGATCGTTACTTAACGTAACGATCGCAAACTATGTCGAGACTGCAGGCCCAGGTTAAGACGAATTGATTGAAATCATCAAAATCGGCCAACGTGTTTGGTTTGTAGAACGCCACATAGGAATAAACATTCATACATACATAGACTGATAAACAGATTACCCTCCTTCGGCAGTCGGGTAAAATACTACAACGGGTGACCTTATCGCATTCCGTGATCTCTGCCAGGCAACCTGGAATGGACAGTGATTGCCTGGACATGGCATGGGATTGTCAACAATACCAACAATGTATATACATATACAATAATACTTAATAATAACATAAATAGATATATTTGTTATATAATAGATACATAAATACATACATATAATATAGTAAAAAGTGAAAATAAGTGACGTATGACAATTAGACAAAATGTACTTAAAAAAACTAGGAGCACGATTACAGCGATAAGTGATGTTCCTTGATGTGTCTTTTAAATACAGGCAACGACTGAGCACGTTTATTTTTTTCAGACAATGCACTCCACAGACGAGCAGGCTGGACAGTAAAAGTTTTATCCATGAAAGTTGTGGAGTGGTTGGCATTTTAAGTCGCAAGTTAGAGATTTCGTGTGGGAATCGCAGATAAACTGAAAACGATCCTTGAGGTAAAAAGGGTGGAAGGAGTAAAGAGCAAAAATTATTAAACAAAAGAGAAAGAATATGAGTATTCCGGCGAAGACACATTGGCTACCACTTGTGCTTTACATGGAATTCGGAAACATGGTCATATTAGCGCAAACTGCAAAATGCTGCAAAAAAATGGAAGCAGCTCAAATTTATCGAGTTGTTCTTGACTAAAGTCAATATAGCTGGTATCAGCATAATCTAAATGGTTAAATAAATAAATAATCAAGGACGGGAAGAAGAAGAGATTGTGTAAGCGCAATCTTGGTGGCAGTCGGAAGAAAAAGACGCAGTTTCCTTGAAGTTGCAGCAGATGCAAACTAGTTGCGGCTAACTGCCTGCATTTGGGCAGTCCAAGAGAAGTTCCTGTCGATGAATATCTCCAAGTTTTTACTTTATCACTGAAGGGAATTACTGCATTGTCAAAAATAACTTGGGGAAGAGACGTCCAGTCGATCCTAGAAACCATTCTAGAACTGCCCACTACTATTACCTGGGTCTTTATAGGATGTGCCATAAGCCCATATCTCTTGCTCCAATCGCAAATGCGAGCCAAATCAAGCCGCATTCCGAGAGGAGCTCACGAGTATAATTTCAGATCATCTGCATAAAGATGGTAATAAGAAATTAGTTCATTGGAAAATAGGTGCCGGAGTCTGTGTTTCCCGATAGCTACAACCTCGGGGTTTTTAAGTCAAGAGTGAATAGGTTTCTTCTAGGCAAGCATGCTACACCGTCGACCACATCGTCGCTTACCATCAGGTGAGATGGTGGTCAAGCGCAAGCCTATAAATAGTAAAAAAAAAGTAAAGGAGATAAAACGCCACCCTGTGGTCCCCGGCAAAAGTACTATTAATATTAAAATTTAAAACATTAATTTTATGACAGTTTCTTGCCAATTCATTTGTGAAAATATTATGTATGTAAGGAAAAAATATACTTATCTTTAGTAAAGTTAGTGATTAAATAACACAATTGTAATACTAGAAAAAAAAGATAAGTTAGATCAACCATCTTAAATCATGAGGTAAAATTTTATAACAAAATACCCTGTGATTTATAAAAACAAAACTTTTGTTGAAAGCACACTTTGTAAACAAGCATATTACAAATTAGATGATTATATGCAAGCTAAGAATGCTTTTATTTATATATTCATAATTATAGTATTGTTTTTGTTCTCTTCTCTTTTTGTTTAAGAAATTTACTCACACACTGTTCCGTTGTTTTTGTATTAGTTAATTTATCTATGTTTGTAAAATTTGTAAGTATGTGAGAACCATTTTTCTATTTATCAAATGAATGAATGAAAACAGCGTTATACTGAATTTAATTTAGCGACTGCACATGGCCCCACATACTCAGATATAGAGGTAGCTCAGGAATTTGAAAATGTTTTTGTTAATATTCCTCTTAAAAGTACAGCAGCCTTAATCTCCTCACCCGCACTCTCTGCTGCCTTACTTAGAAATAACGTAAATGCATGCCCTTCGGAGTTCAAGTTTCAACATCCAAATCCCAAGGCTATTTTAAAAGCTTTTAAAGATCTTACAATTAAATCAACAAAAGATCCTTGGGGACTATCTGTAAAAGTGTGAAAATTAATCATTGAAACTATTGCACCCTATTTATTTCATATTCCTATTGTCGATCAAGGAGTTTTTCCGGACCCCATGAAACACAGTAAAGTAGTTCCATTGTTTAAATCCGGGGATAGCAAAGAAGCCAATAATTATAGGCCAGTGTCAATTCTGCCGGTTCTCAGTAAGACCTTACTTCGAAAAGTTAATGCTCAATCAATTGTTGCGACATTTTAACAAACATTTCATCTTTAATGATCAACAGTACGGTTTTACCAAAGGGCGTTGCACAACTGACGCCGGTGTCACCCTAATAAAGAACATCTTTAACGCCTGGAAGGAAGCACAAGACGCAATTGGAATCTTTTGCGACCTCTCGAAGGCGTTCGATTGCATTAACTAAACAAAACAACAACAATAACAACAACAATAGTGTTTGCAACGCAAACACTATTTTTGAAGCTCGAGCACTATGGAATTAGACATAAAGCCGTTAAATTACTTAGATCATATTTAAAAGCCAGACAAGTTAAAATTCAGGTAAACGGCTTAAGCTCACTAGGGTCTGAAATGGCAATGGGTGTTCCTTAAGGCACGATATTGGGTCCATTCCTCTTTTTAGTCAGTTACTACTAAATCAACCGAAGATGTTGTTGTTTACTGATGACACTTCTTTGATATTTAAAATAGATTGGCAGTCACAAAATCTTGATGATGTGATTAACTCCATTCATCAGGTCCAATATTGGTTCACGGCAAACAATGTGGTACTAAATGAAAAAAATACCATTCGGCAATGTGATTCATATTGCCGAATGTTAAAAGTACCGATTGCGACATCATATTGAATGGCTAAAAGCTGGACTTTGAAAATCAAACAGTTTTTTTGGGAATCACTCTAGACGACAAATTGCAATGGGGTCCTCAAATAATATCTCTTGCGGGTTGGCTAAGCTCAGCTGCTTATGCTATTAGAAAGATAAGACAGTTAACGGATGTAGAAACCGCGCGTTTGGTCTATTTTAGTTACTTAACTTTACTTACTTTGTGCATCTTTTACCATGTCTATACCATCCATGTTATACATATGGAATGCAATAAAGAAAAAGACAAAGATATTTTATTTCAACTAGGCCACCAAGCGGCACTTTTGAACGTTAATACATAAAAAATACAGTTTTTACGGTATTTTACAGTAAGGTCGAGCGGCTGACATTGAATCTATATTTATATTGCAAAAGAGAGCTGTCAGAGCCATATATAAGTTAATTCACCGAGAATCTCTAAGGAAACTATTTAAAAAAAAAATATTATGACAGTTTCTTGCCAACTCATTTATGAAAATATTAGGTTGGGGAAAAAGCCTTTTCGCATTATAGTGTGTATGAAATCTCTTTGGCTATACTATTTTTATCTGGCTGGTTTTGGTATCATTGAAAGTTTAAATTTTAAAGAAAGTTTAAGTTTTTCGTACCGTCAAGACGAGTGAATCTAATGAAGAAATTCGATACATTTTAAAATTTTACTACAAAAAAAGTAAAAATGAAACGCAAGCCGCGAAAAAAATTTGCGATGTTTATGGACCTAGTGCAGTGTCTGTGAGAGTAGCACAAATTTAGTTTAAGCGTTTTCAATCCGGAAATTTTGATGTCAAAGATGCACGTCGCTCTGGTCGCCCTATTACGAATAAAATGGATGCCATTTTTGAAAAAGTGGAGCAAGATCTGCATATCAGTAGTTACAACGTAGCTGAAAAACTGGGAATTGACCACAAAACAGTTTAGGCGCATTTGAAAAAAACTGGGTACACAAAATAGCTCGATATTTGGGTACCTCACGAGCTCACTGTAAGAAACCTAATGAACCGTGTACTCATTTGTGATTATTACGACGTAATGAAACCGAACCATTTTTGAAGAAGCTGATAACTGGTGATGAAAAGTGGATCACGTACGACAAGAACGTGCGAAAAAAGTCGTGGTCAAAGGCCGGTCAGGCTTCACAGACTGTGGCGAAACCCGGGTTAACTCGCAACAAGGTGATGCTGTGTGTGTGGTGGGATTGGAAGGGCATTATTCATTATGAGCTGTTACCACCAGGCAGGGTCATCGATTCTGAACTCTACTGCGAATAACTGATGAGATTAAAGCAAGAAGTTGAGAGAAAGCGGCCGAAATTAATCAACAGAAGGGGTGTGGTTTTTCATCATGATAACGCTAGACCTCACACATCTTTAGCCACTCAGCAAAAATTAAGATAGTTTGGCTGGGAGATGTTAATGTATCCGCCGTATAGTCCTGACCTTGCACCTTCAGATTTCCACTTGTTTCAGTCTCTTCAGAATTCTTTAGGCAGTGTCAGGTTAACATCACGAGAGGACTGCCAAAACCACTTGTCGCGGTATTTTGATCAGAAGTCCCAAAATTTCTATAGCAATGGGATCATGTCATCACCCTACCTATAAGATGACATAAAGTTATCGAAAAAAATGGTACCTACATACTTTAGGTAAATGTAAATAAACTATTTTAAAAAATGATTTGAATTTTCTTAAAAAATGCGAAGAAACTTTTTCCCCAACCTATTATTGTGTTTGTAAGGAAAAATATAAATCTCTTTAGTAAAGTCAGTGATAGACACAATTGTAATACGAGAAATAAAGATAAGTGAGACCAACCATCTTATAGACTAAAGTACATTCATCTTTCATGGGGTACTGTGATAAATTCTATAACAAAATACCTTGTGATATATTAAAACGAAATGAAAGAAAATTTAAAACTTTAGTTAAAAGCACACTTTGTAAACAAGCATATTACAAATTAGATGATTATATTTAAGATAAGAATGCTTGGAAAAATGCTGGTACTGTTCCATAGGGCAATCTTCAGTGTAGACAAAAAAAAATTGTTAATTTATATTCATAGTTATTATATTTTTTTTTTAGGAAATTGACTCACACACTGTTCCGTTGCTGTTGAATTAGGTATTTTACCTATGTTTTCAATATTTGTAAGTATATGAGAACCATGTTCATATTTATAAAATTAATGAATTTACCTGTTAATGCTTTTAATACTTTATACCTGTACGTAGTATAGTGTGTAGTGCTTTTCTGGGTGCATGATCCTCACATATATGAATGTGAATTAAGGGGCTGAATTACCAAAATAGGCATTCTTTTAAACATTTTTTTTCCAAATTTATTGAAGATGTGGCAGCGGAAAAAAGATATGTTAATCTTGATCATATTACCGAAAATTTTGTTGTGGCCGAAACACGTTTACGCACAAAAACCTCGATACAATTGAATGGCAAAGTAACCTATTACCGTGATCTCCAAAAATTTTTGCCGGTTATACTGACCAGCGTACATTTGTACAATTAACAACAATAACTTATCATAACAGGACGCAAAACTTCATTGTCTTATATTTTAAAGTTTCATTCATTATTTTTAAGTAATTCATATTATTATATTTTATAAAAAAAAACCATACAAATTCCATCGTGCTTCTCTTTCCATCCAGTGCAATTCGACAGTGATCGCTTTATGGCGTTGCTAGGAGGACGTATGTCGTTTTTTTCGCAAAATGCAAAAACATATTCGATTTATTTCTCGTCAATTCAATCTGTCAAAAAAAAACAGGTATAATGCAGCCAGATCTTGTAGCCTGGTGGCTTTAATTGGAACTAACGAAATCACAAGGAATATTGTCAAACTCTGTATTATTTTTATACTCTGGCACTAACGCTGTCACTAGCATTTACATTTTGGTTGTATTATAAACGACTCATGTCGTCTAGTTTACTTACTAAGTCCATAACTAAAAAGTAATTAATCCTCTTTAAAAATACAACAAATGTTATCTCAAAAACGGCACCACGTGACCTCCTCACCCCAGAGTGCTGGTGTATATCAATTCCCAGTAGTTGCTTTGAAACTATTATACTCCAGGATAGCGCAAATAGCTATTTATGCAACTGTTACGTTATGGACGGTCTTTTAATACGAGTGCCATTTTTCGGTACAAGCGTAGCGCGTACCGAAATAGGTGGGCACGAGTTATTAAAAGACCAATAACGTACAGTTGCACACAAGATTTTATCTACGAAGGAAGGAATAAAACACAGATATAGATAATACTTTGAAAGGTCAATTTGATGTTTAATGTTGAGCATGTTACTTAACATAGAGTTGCGCGTCCAAAGCGAGGATGGTTTATTTGTTTTTGAGATTTCCTCAAAATACAAGACGTTTTCAGAAAATGATGTGCTTGGAATATTGTTACGTTCCCGCCATATCACGAAATCTTCATAACATTTCTCATATACATGTCTTGATTTTTCTGGTAGTAAATTATTTGTAGCCGCAACTGCTCTATTTGTTATATCTGGTGGAGTATTTTCAATATCACTTGATGTTGAAGACATTTTTATTTTTTTTCCCGCATCCACTTTTATTTTATTTAGTCTTTATTAGGTATAAGTCAAAGATCTTGTAGCCGCAACAGCCAAATAGTATACTATAGTTTTGTTCTAAACTTGTTCCATTTAAAAAAATATTATTTACCTTGTCTCAATTTCGAAGTAATATTATAGGTACCTGGCTGTATGTTCAGAATGTCTTTGCTTGTGTTTTAGAATTTATGACGATTCGCATAATGCAACCCGATGTCGTTATGAGTATCATAATGAAACCGCTGTCAATTTTATAATTCGAATATAACGAAACCGAAGTAGATAAAATATATTATGATTTAAAGTAGGCTATGGAAAGTCATGTTGTACTAGTAACTAAATGACATCTTAATATTTTAAGATAATACTAAACAAGGAATATGAACCTATGAATTGTACAAATGATATTAGTAGTGTCCTAAATTCTATTAGATATTTTAAATATGCCTAAAAAAGACAATGCCGAACCTAGTAAGTTCTGGATATTTGTAAATTTAAGGTGTTTTACAATTTGATCGGACTTTCCTATTGTAAATAATGAATAAATTGATTAATGAAAGCACGAAATTTCAATTCTAATTTAAAGTTTCCATTACACAGTCAACATTACCCAGTCCATTTCAGTATAGTAGAACTCATTAAAATAATATTAATAAAATTATCTGGCTATAAAACCATTACAAAAAAAATGTCACGTACTGTGTTCTTTTATGTGACAGTTACATAGAAGCAAACATAATTATAATATGTATTCAATTTGCACGGCAAATACTCGTATGACACTAGCCAGATTACCTATTTTAGTGTTCTTTATTTTCGTAGCAATACGTTTGCATTCATAGGCAAAATAACAATGAACGATCTGATGTCAGATGCTAGCCGCCAGTTTGAAATAAGAACTTGCGCGGTTATATTTTTGTAAAAACCATCGGAAGAGTCCGTTTATGATGCATGAAATTAAATACACAAGGCCGACCACAGAGGCCCCTCTGTGGTCGGCCTTGTGTATTTAATTTTCAAATACTTTTCGTTCCAATTTAAGTTTGCCCCTAAACTATCGATGACAGTGGGCTTAGAACCACAGATGTCGATTGTCAACTGTTCGTCCTCAGCCCCTTAATGTATATTTATGTAAATATTGTAAGACACATTATTTTTTAAAGACTAAGTTTGGAGTTTCTTGTGTATTCTTCTCCATAACAAGCTACTTTTCCGAATGCACGGTAGAATCAGCTTTTATTACTTGTAAATATTAATTTGTGTATGACGTTCAAAAGTACCGCTTTTGGGTCTAGTTGAAATAAATATATTTGACTACTCGCATGACTGAATGAATTTGCCTGTTAGTGCTTGTAGTACCTTATATCAATACGTGGTATAGTAGGGTTAGTTTTGGTGCATCGTCCTCTTGTGAATTAATTTATGTATGAAAATGTTTGCTAAACACTTTTTTTTAAGACTATGTGTGGAGTTTCTAGTCATTCTTCTCCAAAACAAGCCACCTTCCCGAATGGACGGTAGAAGCAATTATTATGTTCAAAAATGCCGCTTAATGGCCTAATAGGACTAAAGAATTTTGACTTTGACTGATCGACTGATCTTATGCTTGTCGCATACAGTGGATTCCCTTAGCCCTCACCAGGTCTTAGATGCACTTAGTAGTAGTAGTAGTACGGACTCCCTTTTCCGCACTTAGACTCCCATTTGGTCCGTTGTACGTGGGGGTACTGGCTAACATAGCCAGCCCAACTCCGCCCAAAAGCACAGAAGCTTCCTGGGAGCTTCACAGGCTTCACGGAGCGACCTCACTGTTCCGAGGGTTTCTTCGCGTTGAGAAGCCACGGCCTCGCATTCCAGGATTACGTGGGCGGCTGATTCTTCGGCGTTAAAACAGCCCCTGCAAAGTGGGCTGTCCGTGGCGCCTATGTTGAATAAATGTTTGTTAAGAAGGGTGTGGCCCGTTAATGTCCCTATAATTATTTTGAGGTTATTTCTACTCAGGCTGAGGAGTTTCTTGGTGAGACGCGGGTTTACTATCGGCACAGCCATTTTTGACTGTCTACAGTCTGTAGCCCGTGACCATCTGTTATTGTATAATTCTGTTGATCTTTGACGAATTCACGCACGAAATTGCGAGAAAGGCAAGGGGATAAGTGGGTACGGGCCTAGCACCAACATCTCGGAGCCCCTTTTCGCAAGTTCACCTGCGGCATCATTGCCTAGGGATCCACTGTGCCCCTTGATCCACTGGAGGGTGATTCGATTGGAATTTGATATACTCTCCAGGGCGAGGTGGCATTTAAAGATTAGTTTGATGTTGGTTAGTTTGTTTTCTAAAGCTTTGAGCACAGCCAGACTATCAGATAGGAATCTGATTCCGTAGTTCTGGATACCTAAACGCTTTACGGTTTTTGCGGCTTGTGTTAAGGCGACACATTCACATTGGAAAATTGAACTATGTGTGCCTAACGGTTTGTGAAAGTTAATGTTGAGGTCAAGGGAGTGTACGCCAGCAGCTGAACCGTTATAAGTTTTTGAGCCATCTGTGTAGATTCGCACTTCATTTGCTCCTGACTGATCCCTTTCTTCCTCTATTGTTTGTATGTTATAGTTTTTGTTGAACATAGGTTGTTTTTGTATTCTATCACACGGAGCGGCGATGAGAAGTTGATACTCAATCGCCCGGTCCAGGATTTTAGCGTGTGGGCTTGTGTGGTTTTTACCCCATATGCCTAGATGCATTAGCCTGATAGCAGCTAGCGCCGCTTCTTGCTGTATGTACAGGTCCAGGGGAGTTATATGTAGGGCTATCTCCATGGCTGCTGTTGGGGTGGTTCTCATGCAGCCGGTGATAGCTGAGCAGGCCTGTCGCTGGAACCGTCGGGTGATGGTGGTCGAGAGTTCTGTCCTAGTCCACCAAACCAGAGCACTATAAGCCAACATTGGCCTGATTACCGCTGTGTATAGCCAGAGAGTAATCCTTGGAGACAGCCCCCATGTATTTCCTAACATTTTTTTACACTGATAGAGTGCGATTGTGCATTTGTTGAGTTTGTAGTCAAGATGCTTGTTCCAGAGCAATTTGCTGTCAAGAATTACCCCCAAGTACTTGACCTCCTCTTTAAGTGTTAATTCTGTGTTTAAAAGTTTTGGAAGCCTATGCGGTCCAAGATTTCGTTTGTTAGTGAACATTATTAGTTCCGTCTTAACGGGGTTAACCGACAGTTCGTGTTTAGTACACCAGCTCTCGATTATTTTGAAGGCCTTTCTCATGAGATCACATAAGATGCCCTCAAATTGCCCCGAGATTAGAATTGCTATGTCATCTGCGTATCCTACCGAGTACAGACTGCTGGCGTTGAGCTCTGCAATGAGCTCATTTACGACTAAATTCCACAGAAGTGGTGACAGCACCCCACCTTGTGGGCAGCCCCTGCTCACGATTCCTCGTGTGGTAGTGTTCACAGTAAATTGAATAGCACGGTTTTTTAGCATGTTGTTAATCCATTCTACGAGCAACACCGTGCGTGTTGAGTGCCCGACCGATGCTGGTGAAGTTAGTTTTGTCGATTGCACCTTCGATATCAATGAAGGCACCTAGGGTTGGATTTTTGTTTTTGAGAGCATTGCCTACGCGTGAGACTACGCTGTGGAGCGCTGATTCAGTTGATTTGCCTGCACAGTAGGCATGTTGGTTCGGGTGCAGAGGTTTTTGTATCGAAATCTGGTTTCTTATCTTCCTGTCCCCCAGCCTCTCCAGTGTCTTTAGAAAGAAAGAGGAGAGGCTTATGGGTCTAAAAGATTTGGGCTGGGTGTAGTCGCCCCTACCTGGTTTCGGAATAAATAATATTTTTACTTCGCGCCATTTCAAGGGGATATATCGGTGAGCCAGACAAGCCCGAAAGACCTTAACAAGGTAATCAGCTAGCAGAGCACCGCTCCATCTGAGCAGAGCTGCAAAGATACCGTCCATCCCCGTTGCCTTGAAAGGCAGGAAGGTGTTGATTGCCCACGTTATTTTATCTTTGTCGATAACTTCTAAAGCCACCTCCCAGTCTAAGCTGCTCGTAGCCCTTTCCCTGTACGGTTCCCAGCTTTGCTGGGTGGCAATCTGGCAGCCCGGGAAGTGGGTAGTTAGGAGTAGTTCGCTAGTTTCTGCGTCGTTTGTTGTGTACTTAGATGCACTTTGTAGGAGGATTATTATTATTCATTTACAGGACTTATATTTTGTGAATGTGATTCAATGTGCCAAATGCCAAAAGCGGCAAAACGATAAAAAATCTTAATTGAAAATCTCTCAAAGATTTTTAATAAAACTTCCGAAACTAAAAGTTTTACAGTTATACTATTACCACAAAATACAAATCTGAGAAATATTGTGCATCTGAAAAATGAGTTCCAATACAGCTAAAAATCGTGAAAACTTTCGCCACAAACTCTTACATGTTGGTATTTGCGCGCGACTATACGTGGCGCATATTCTGGCGGAGCGTGTAGACGAACGCTTTGTGCGACGGAACAACCTCAGTGGCGGACTGTATAGGCGGGTAGAGAAGTTTTAAGGGGTAATACTCAATCATTAAAATAAAATAATTATCACATGAATATGCTGGTAGTGTTTGGGCATTTTTTCTCGTTGATATCGATGCAAACAATTTTGATGCTCAATAAATTAATTCTTCTACGCCCCCTTTTTACACCCGCTTGTAAATAATAATAATTATTAACTAATGTTGTTAGTAAATATTTTTTTAGTTATACAATAAAGTGATACGCTTTTAAAACAATTACGGAAAACTAAATTACACTTTAACGTGGCAGATTTCCTCTAAATTAGGCACCTAAATCCTAAAAAGCTAATGAAGTTATTTCTACACGAAGCCACAAAGTTGACTAAACAGCAAATAAACAAACATAGAAAAGGTAAAAGAATAATTCATTAAAGTAAACAAATCATTCGTTCATTGTTATTAACCCGTATTTCCTCCATTGTTGTTTACTCTTCCCTGAACAATTACGTCTGTCCGCCATTTTACCAAAACTCCAAATATTTACCTTTCCTTTTATGTATTACTCGACTGAACGCGGAAGAAAATCGGTTTTCTGTTTCACGGCTAATTTATCTTATGATTCGATTGTAAATTTTCAAAGACAGCTGAGAAATATTGGATGAAAGGTTGATTTGACATTTCATTTGACGTTTGAGGGTGTTTAATTTATATATTTTTCCCTTTTTGGTTGTGTTGAAAATTATGTTTTAACAGCGAGAGTTCTGTGACCTTTGATGGCCAATGTGTTTGTGAAAGTAGGAAGAGTCTGTAAATTGATGTGATATGTAAATATTATAGAGTAAATTATCACTTATGTCAATAAATATTGAACTATTAAAATTCATTTGATACATAGCATAGCATAAGCTAAGCATAGGCTAAGTGACAAAACGGGTGACTCCCGCTCCAGCTCATTCTTGGTGCAAAGGTTAGCCATTGCCATCCAACGTGGCAATGCAGCAAGCATTATGGGCACTTTTGCGCCGGGAACAGTTAGGGGCGGGTTATTTGACTAGTTATAATACAACGCTTTTTGACGTGTCGTTGTGACTTTGACCTCAAATTTTTTAATGTATGTATTCTAATTATACCATTGGTGTTTGATAAAATCTAAAGTTCATTTAAAGTTTATCCAAATGTTCAACCAAATTAAAATAAAACAAAATTATAAGCACATCTGCACACGACGATACATTTAAAAAGTTGACAAAAGTAAACACTTGTGTCGTCACATGCCCAAGAGTTTGTATGTGAATGGTTATTCGCGTCGCATTGTGAGCCCAAGACTATTTCTATCGTCTCCACTCCACAAAAGAATACCGAGGCACACACAAACACTGTGCGAGCTTTCGCTATGAGAGTTCTAAAGTTTGTAGAACACTTTACGTTTTAGTTGGAATACGTTGACAGTCAAACAATTCAGATGCGAAAATGTTGTTTTCAAAAACTGCATTTACTCTATTGATGCTTGTGTGTGGTCTTGTTTAGTGCTAAGTTTTTTGGCTTATTAGCCTAGTAAGCTAGAAAAATATTTTCATATAAGATTATTCGTAAACTTTAAGTAAATTTCAACAAGCTCGCCCTCTACTAACGCTCTCTCTGAATCTCTTTTTTTTCTATATCTAATGGATCTCTACTCAGGTTTAAGCAAAAAACAAAAAGGTTTTTCTCGTATCAATTGCAGGAAAGAACTCGGTGCAGTGGAAAGTCAAACTTATCACTAAATGTTTAAACCAGTCTGGTCTGTGGACGCAATCTGTTGCACTCGACGTGTTGCTAGAAATGATAAACATCTTACAGTACATAAAAGGAATGGATGGACTATATGAAAGAAAAAGATCTGGATTGTGGGGAATGATGATGATTATGAAAAAAAATAGATAATACAGTCAAATGGGGTGAATAGAACCGCAGGGGTGAATAGAACGCGGATAAATTTGAAAGAGAGTTACCGCGGCCCTGGCACAAGCAACTGAAGAAACACGGGTGGGTTTTAGTCAGTCAAGTCATTGGATGATTTCCAAAAGCGGTTTAAAGAAACAAAACTTTGAAGAGAAATTTCACGTTTTTTTAAAAATTGCTCACAGAATTTTAGTAGATACTCCAATATATTCAATAATTACTTAAAAAACGATGCTTAGTTTGAAACCAATAAAGTGGTATCCCAGTTAAAATCCTAATCTAAGTTTTGTTTCCATTCACCCCTGCGGTCCTATTCACGGTATTTATTTCTGCACTCATCTGTCATAATTAGCGAAACTATAGAAAGAACAATAGACAGACTTCGTGACAGTAGAGGGGATTCAGAAAAAATTCAAGAAAGTACAGGGACCTCTTTTAATACAAATCGCAAAAAAACTGTCATAATGAAGATCCGTACGTAAAAATAATATTATTGTATGGGTAGTTTGTTTTAAAAACAATGCAATTAAAAGTATATTAATAGAGCTATGATTACTTTCAGAACGCCCATGAAACACAAATTAATTGCAGCATGACAACTATCTCTTTTTTTTTACAAGCTTTTATTTAACTTGCAATGTATGCATGTATGTATGTAAGTGTGTTCGGGTCAAATCTTGCAACTGAATTTTGAAGCAGTTGTCCTCCACCGATTAAGTTTAAATTTTGCTTACACTTTTAGTTTAAATGACAATGCATGGTTAGCTAAGTGACGTCATTCTAAATCCAATACGGCGGACGTCCCAAGATGGCGGATTAGTTATTTTTTTGTGCTGTCATGATATGGGTATCAAATGAATAGATTTTCTGAGAAGAATACGAAAAAATACCGATGACCTGGTGAAGGTTGCAGGGATCCGCTGGTTGCGAGACGCACGGGACCGGTCAAAGTGGCGACGCTATCGGCTGATATGATGATGATGATGATGAGGTAAAATATAAAACGTAGATAAATAAGCAGGCACAGCTACTACACAACAACAACTTAAACGTCTACACCAGGTAGCTACAATATAAGAAATTGTCTGAATTATATTTAACCTCATAAGAATTTATTTTTACTCGGTATAAACCTCAGGCTTTCCGTCGACTTAATAAATTTAGCTTGAGCAATGAAACGGGAAATTAGGTACACGTAACATACACGTTTTTGTACCAAATCATCCGAAACGTTACGTGATACAAAATAAACAGGTATGTTAAGATTACCTGAGCATAATTTTTACTGATTCATTTATTTTTAACTGGCTTGTTGTGTTCGGGTCAAATCTTGCAACTGAATTTTAAAGCAGTTATCCTCAACCGATTACGATGAAATTTTGCATGCACGTTTAGTTTGGATGACAATGCATGGTAAGCTAAAAAGCTTGTTTAATAATGCAGAAGACTACAAAGCAAAAAACTGAAAGAGGTCGTAGTAAAGGGATATGATATGCCAGTATACAGCCAAGCGTTCCTAAAAATACGTGGTTAGACAGTGCCAACATGGGAGGGCAAACGATCATAACAGCCCTCCGCCTTCGCTCCGGAAAACACACATTCACTTAAATAAATTTGCTTTTTTAATGCGTAAAGTGGCATCTCCAAACTGTGTAGAATGCAGCCTTGTTGAAGATGTTTACCATATAATGATGGAGTGTATCCGGAACGAGCCGGAGAGACAAGATTTGTGGATGGTATTTAATAATATGAACGAGACTGGGGTATGTAACACCGTCCTGCTCCTATATCGAAGCAGCCAGGATGCTGTACAGACATGAAAAATAATTTATTTTAGTTCTTTTAGTTTATAAGTTGATTTTAAACGATGAGGTTGGCATAATTTGTTTAGATTAAACCCTCTTTAAATAAATAAAGATTTTAAAAAAAACCTTTCTTTTTCGTAGCCGGTGTCTTTATTACCTATTTTTTTTTAATTTTTCATTACCGAATTCGGAAAAGAAAGTTATATTTTTTTGCTTTCTGGTGTTTTGCTTTGGAAGTCGGTTTATTTTTAACCGACTTCAAAAAAAGGAGGAGGTTCTCAATTCGTCGGAATCTTTTTTTTTTTTTTTTTTTATGTATGTTCCCTGATTACTCAAAGACCCCTGGACCGATTTCAAAAATTCTTCTTTTGTTTGAAAGGGTATACTTTCTAGTTGGTCCCATAATGATCATACATCTGATGATGGAACTCCTAAATGCTAAATATGTCACGGGCATAAGATATCTCGAATAGTAAACCGACTATAATGATGCAAATACTTATAAATAAATGGTACTGATGAAAATGGCACCATCGAACTGATCTGATGATGAAGCCGGAAGGTAGGCACTGGAACTCTAATATAAAACAATGTATCCTAGTCGTGTTTGGGCTTATTGGAATCGCAATGAGATGTACTTTGGCTGTAAATGATAATCATGTTAATTGGAGGTACCTACCAAAACTAAAAAGAGAAAAATAAAAAACTTTTTAACAAAAAATCAAACCGACTTCCAGAACAAAAAACTACAAAGCAAAAAATAACTTTCTTTTCCGAAGTCGGTGTCGAAAAACTGAAAAAAAAATAGGTACAAAAGACACCGACTTCGGAAAAGAAAGTTATTTTTTGCTTTGTAGTTTTTTGTTCTGGAAGTCGGTTTGATTTTTTGTTAAAAAGTTTTTTTTATTGTTAAAAAGTTTATTGTTTTTCACTTTTTAGTTTTGGTAGGTACCTCAAATTACCATGAAAATCATTTATTGACAAAGTACATCTCTCCACGATTCCAATAAACCCAAACAGGATTAGGGTTAAAGGGTAAACAATGTTGTTTTATTTCGGAGTTCCAGTGCCTACCTTCCAGCTTCATCATCAGATCAGTTCGATGGTACCGTTTTCATCATTACCATTTATTTGTAAGTATTTGCGTCATCATAATCGGTTAACTGTTGGAGATATCTTATACACGTAACTCCTTAGTGATAAGTATTTATCACTAAGGAGTTTCAGTGACCCTCTGTGGTCTTCTTCATCAGTTCCATTTCACCAAATAATAATTTCTGTTGGTTAAGATACCAAAATCGCTCTACGTATGTCTATAATATTTGAGGCATTCCTTCAATTTGTCCAGGGTTCCATCATCAGATCCTAACTTGACGACCACGAAACCACCTGGGAAAAGTGTGAATTACACTGTTTAAAAAAAAAGAAGAATTTTTGAAATCGGTGCAGGCGTCTTTGAGTATCCGGGAAAAAAATGCTCATCGATTTGATTATTTGACATTTTAGTTGCTATTAGATTATATTTTATTTGCTTTCGAATAAAAATGGTGCGGTTTTTGTGCCTGTGTCTGTTTATTATTAAATCCAAACAATACAGAGCCGTTTATAGGTCGCATATTTTCGTACATTCTACAATACCGATAGGAAATTTATGTCATCAGATAAAAGTTCCATGTCGGCACACAACGAATAATGTATTTAGGTAAAACAAACTTTGAATATTTATTTGTTTTTTTTTTTAATTTTCGATGTTCCAAACGCACGATATAACTCCATTGGCTTCTTTTCAAAAATATAGGAACAATTACGTTTTAGGCAGCTGTCAAAAAGTAATTAACTTAGTGCACAGAATACAAGGAACCTCTTACAAATCTTTTGAATCTTACGGCGCTCTTAGCTACTTGTAACAAGAAGGCTCGACTTGTAAATTGAAAGGCACGGCGCGAACGTGTAAGTTAAATTACAAAGTCTTTAAAGATTTTCAAAGTGTGTTTCAAAATTCTGCTGATTTATGCAAGTTAACGTCTCTGGTTTGTCTGTCGGTTATCGTTAAGGCTTACTGATTTTGTCCAAAAACAAGCTGACAGCTTAATTTAAATATTTTCGGACTCGAGGGCTGTTTTGATTCTTAGACGATTGACGTCAAACTTGTTATTGTTCATGTAATCATGGTGAGCATAACAATTAATATAGTCACAAAAACCTTTATACGTAGGTGTTCTGAACCAAACGTTTCGTTCACTATTTGATATTTTATGATTGCAACACCATGTCAGTGGGCTGTCAACGATTTGACAGCTTTGGATTGATAGCTGACACTTGGAAGAGTCGAAAGAGAAAATTTGGAATGGACACACGGTGAATTCGGGTTCTCGTGGAGTTATACGCGAATCGAGCTATAATTCGCCCATTGTAATTAGCAATTAGCTAATTGCGCCCGCCGTTCGCAATCGGTTTGTGGGGCGCCAGCGAAGTCGGTCTTGAATATATTTCACGCAAAACGAAGTGCTTTTGCGGGAAACGTGTTCTGTCTGGTGAACGCCGGAGCCTTCAGTCCAGACAGCCGTCAGTCTATCCCTTATTGTCCTAATATTATATTTATTCTCCTACCCCCAATCTCCCGGCACGGCACGATATTGACCGACCCCCAGGAGCCTACCGCAGGAATCCCAGGTAAGTGCCAATAACACCTTACTTACACCCGTAGTAGGAACCAGTATATCTCCCAATAAGGAGCAAATCCCCTAGCTTTCCACAGCTGCGTTATGGCAGTTTCGTGGGATACAGGTTCAGAAAGGGTCCGGGAGTCCCAACGCCGCTATGGGCCCCGGTGTTTATCTCCTGGCTTGGGACCCGAAGACCTGTATTTAACAGTAGGTATAATAACATACGAGTGATTTCAATCTAAACTAATATTACAAAGAGGTGAAAATGTTTGTTAGGAAGTAATCTCTCAGAAAATATTGATCCTGTTACGAAAATTCACTTACAGAAATCTACACAACGCTGCTTTAGGCTACATTTTTATCCAAAATTCACGAATCCTGTGGGCCTCAGACATAGCTGCGAAGAAAAGCAAGTTCAATATTAATGTCATCAATGCCTATTTAGCAGGTAATATGGGCCAGAGACAGCAATATCAATTTATGGAGCTATAGGCTCCATCTCTTTCAGAACCAGACAAAGGTTTTATTCCATTCAGTTCTAATCCGTCTATCAAGGTTGGAGCACTGTTCTAGTATAATATTATTATGTCGTCATACGCTGCTTGTGACAGATAGATTTACTTTACTATTGTTGGCAGTTTCAATGAATACATTCTATACTAGTTCAGGAGCTATTCGGGATGTGGCTAACAACGTCAATTTGCCTAGGCTTTTCCCATCTATGTTGGGATCGGCTTCCAGTCTAACCGCATGAGCTGAGCTGAGTACTAGTATTTTACATGGAGCGACTGCCTATCTGACCACTACAACCCAGTAACTGGGTAACACGATACCCCTTTGGAAGGTTGTTGTCAGATTTTATGGCTTTTGATTATCCGTAATAACTGCAAAAGATCTACAAATTACAGGCGGGATCGACAGATTAGGCACGGATGAATCTCGCTATATAAAGATGGTCATCTATCGACGGACCGACCTCAGCAAGCGTTGCTTAACCTTGAAGATCTACCCGTATAGCTGTAATATTATTTAGCCACGAGCTACTCATGTTGCTAACAAAGTGTTGATGAATTATTTGATGTCGCACTTACCTACTGAAAAAATTGCTCAGTCAATACTTTTCTCGTTAAAGTTATACGATACTCATAAATTTTTGCCAAAGTTTTGATTGAACGCTATTAGAAGTATGTTTTTAGATGATTACGTATCATCAACTACGCAACTTTATATTCTTTATTTAAAAAAACCGGCCAAGTGCGAGTCGGACTCGCGCACGCAGGGTTCCGTACTTGGTAAATTGCGGTTTACGATTTATGATGTATTAAAAAAAAAACTGCTTACTAGATCTTATTCAAACCAATTTTTGGCGGAAGTGGTAATGAACAATAAATATGTTTTTAGTTTTATCATTCTCTTAATTTAGATGTTACAGGAGGGGGGACACACACATTTTATCATTTTGGAAGTGTCTCTCGCGCAAAATATTAGAAACCACAATATAATTTTTGAAGACGTAGATACTCCACACGTATGGGTTTGATGAATATTTTTTTTTGAGTTTTAGTTCCAAGTAAGGGGTGCCTGTTTTTACACAAGATAAAACTGGCATAGTTATCTTAGAATTCCACAATGTTCCTGTACGGTGTCTAATAAAAACGAAACAAAAAAAAAACACAGGCTTACCAACCTACTAAACAACTCATACGAATTTAAATAATTCAAATGTGTACTTATCGCGGTTCTAATTTATGTTGGTAACACGAGTACCTGTCACCGCTTTCAGGACGGAACATACTTCACATTTTTTATTTTATGAATATGTAAACTTCTTCGGGATATTCTCATTTGCCGTTAGTAGTAGAACATATTTTTAGTCATAAGTTAATTTTGTTTATGCAAAACTTTGGTAATCATTTTAGCAAGTTTAGTAAGATGTTATATGTATGAAATTATGTTTAAAAGGCTTGTCATTAAGGGGCTGAATACTCAAAATAGGCTTTCTTTTAAACATTTTTTAGCCAAATATATTGAAGATGTGGCAGCGGAAAAAAGATATGTTAATCTTGATCATATTTCCGAAAACTTTGTTGTGGCCGAAACACGTTTACGCACAAAAACATCGATACAATTGAATGGCAAAGTAACCTCTTACCGTGATCTTCAAAATATTTTTCCGGTAATACTGACCAGCGTACATTTGTACAATTAACAACAATAACGTATCATAAAAGGACGCAAAACTTGATTGTCTTATATATTGAAGTTTCATTCATTATTTTTAAGTAATTCATATTATTATGTTTTGTAAAAAAGTCTATACAAATTCCATCGTGCTTCTCTATCCATCCAGTGCAATTCGACAGTGACCGCTTTGCGTCGTTGCTAGGTGGACGTATGTCGCTTTTTTCCGCAAAAAGCAAAAATAATATTCAATTTATTTCTCGTCAATTCAATCTGTCAAAAAAATATCAGGTATAATGCATCCAGATCATGTAGCCTGGTGGCTTTAATTGGAACTAACGAAATCACAAGTAATATTGCCAAATTGTCTGTGTTGCTGTATTATTTTTATTTTTTGGCACTACCGCTGTCACTGGCATCTATATTTTTGTTGTATTATAAACGACTCACGTCGTTTAGTTTACTTACTAAGTCCATAACTAAAAAGTATTTGAACCTCTTTGAAAATACAATAAATGTCATCTCAATTTGAATTAAACAATATTTAAAATATAGGTAAGGTCGAATACTATTTTAACCTTCTTCGTTCATGTGAAAACAATAGAAGCAAAAAACACAGAACATGGAATGGTCGTACCAACCACGCTGGCAGTGTCTCGAAATGACAGAACTAATAAAATTCTTCGTATCCATTTGTTTCAATCTTTGTTCGGCACCTAGAACTGACTAAAAAATGTCAAATTCGTGAGATATCATTTCTCACGAATTTGTCATTTTTCGTCGTTTCAACCAAAAATCGTCCTCATGTGGACATAAAGCTCACCAAGAATCACCACATTGATCAGTCCGGTATTTCTCGCAATTAACTATCCCAATTGCAATAACGGGCTACAATAATAGTTTGTTAGTCTATTAATATTGTGAAGCTAATTATTAATTGATCTTATCATTTTGCCAAATCGGCACTGACAATTCTTATTTATTAACAAAAAAGCCGCCGATCGCCCTGGAGAGTAAACTCAAAAACTTACACTTGGGGATTGCCAGAGATTTACGCAGCATTCTGGATGTAAAAAGAACAGACCGAATATGGAACACGCTGTGTTCTCAAACGGGCATAATAGACGTTGGTAAAAAGGCTGTTCGGTTCAAATGGGCCAATGCCATTACGGCTCACGTTAGTAGCATGCAAATTGAGCGCTGGGCAAGCCTCCACAATCTTGAAGATGGAACGCACCGTTGAGGCCGGTCCAGAAATAGGTGCCGAGATGATTTGGACGCGTACCGTGAGGGCTGGTTCTAGACGATGCGGGAAAAGAATGTCTGGAATGACTTAGGTGTACTCTTATGAATTTAATTGGGGATGGATGAAGAGGGAGGGGCGGCCAAAGAAAAGATAGATGGACTGTGTGAGGAGTGATATTAAAGAAAAGGGAGTCAATTATAGCGTGGTGCGGGACAGAACGATATGGAAGAAGAAAACGTGTTGCGCCGACCTCAAGTAACATGGGACAAGGGCAGGTAGATGATGATGATGATGATTTCAGACTTTTACCGGTAAGACTTAGTAAATCTGTTTTACCGATAAATAATAAGTTTAATCATAGTTTTTTTTTTAAACTGAAACAACAGTTCGGATTTTACAGTAACATATACGTGGTTGTAAGGCATACACTGTTTTTAGTATTTATGTTTTCCTTTTTAGGGTTCCCTAGCCAAAAGACAAAAAACGGAACCCTTATGGATTCGTCATGTCTGTCTGTCTGTCCGTCCGTATGTCACAGCCACTTTTTTCCGAAACTATAAGAACTATGCTGTTGAAACTTGGTAAGTAGGTGTATTCTGTGAACCGCATTGAGATTTTCAAACAAAAATAGAAAAAAACTGAAACTCAATTTTTTTTTTCATCCTACCTGTACGTGTGGGGTATCTATGGATCGGTCTTCAAAAATGATATTGAGTTTTCTAATATATTTTTTTCTAAACTGAATAGTTTGCGTGAGAGAAACTTCCAAAGTGGTAAAATGTGTCCGCCCCCCTGAAACTTCTAAAATAAGAGAATGATAAAACTAAAAAAAATATATAATGTACATTACCATGTAAACTTCCACCGTTCCACCAAATTGGGTTGAACGAGATCAAGTAAGTAGTTTTTTTTAAATACGTCATAAATCGTAAACCACAATTTAACAAGTACGGAACCCTTCGTGCGCGAGTCCGACTCGCACTTAGCCGGTTTTTTTATGGCATGCGTTGTGCCTGGCGCATATAAACATTTTCTTTCTTTCTATATTATCTTTAAACACCTACACTGTACCAATACTTATAGCAAATAAATGATTGATTGATATATAACAAACAATAGCAACAAATAGTTTCAGCCGTTCTCTAGTGAGACGCTTACAATCACATACAGCCTTTTTTAGGGTTCCGTCTATCTCCCTGTCTGTCTATCACGAGGCTGTATCTCATGAACCGTGATAGCAAGGCAATTAATTTGTTTACAGATGCTGTATTTCTGTTGCCGCTATAACAACAAATATTAAGTTAAATTAAGTGGGGCTCCCATACAACATACGTGTTCTTTTCCGTTTTTTGCGATAATGGTACGGAGTCTTTGTGCGCGAGTGCAACCCGCACTTGGACGGTTTTTTATATTTATATAGATAGATAAAGTTTACATGACCGTGTTTTTTGCGCCCTGTCTATTTGTTTTTTAACTCTAATATACAGAAAAGCGGCACCACGTGACCTCACCACAGAGGGCTGATGTATATCAAAACCCAGTAAGTGCTTTGTAATTATTATATTCCAGGAGAGCGGAAAGTCATCTTGTATTAGTAACTAAATGATATATTAAGATTTCAAGAGAATACTAAACAAGGAATATGAACCTACTAATTGTACAAATGATATTAATAGCGTCATACATTCTATTGCATATTTTAAACATGCCTAAAAAGACAATTCCAAACCTAGTAAGTTTTGGATATTTGCTAATTTAAGGTGTCTTTACAATTTGATGTGACTTTCCTATTGTAAATAATGATAAAATTGATTACTGAAAGCACCAAATCTCAATTCAAATTTAAAGTTTCCAGTTTAATATTGAACAGTCCATTTCAGTATAGTAAAACTAATTAAAATAATATAAATAAAATTATCTATCTATTAAACCAATATAAAAAAATGTAACGTACTGTGTTCTTATATGTGGCAGTCGCATAGAACCAGACATAATTATAATATTTATTCAATTTGCACGGCAAAGACTCGTATGACACTAGCCAGATTACCTATTTTAGTGATCTTTATTTTCGTAGCAATAAGGTTGCATTCATAGGCAAAATAACAGTGAACGATATGATGTCAGATGCCAGCCGCCAGTTTGAAATAAGAACTTGCGCAGTAATGTTTTTGTAAAAACTATCGGAAGAGTCCGTTTATGATGCGGGCCTCTGTGGTCGGCCTTGTGAATTTAATTTTCAAATACTTTTCGCTCCAATTTAAAGTTTTACCCTAAGCTATCAATGACAGTGGGCGTGGCTTAGAACCTCAGATGTCGATTGTCAACTGTTCGAATACAGCCCCTTAAATCTTGAAAACATTAGTTTTGTATGACTGAAATAATTCATAATTACAATAGCAGAGTCAATTACTCAAATAAATGTGCAAAGGCAATTTATTTATAAATACACATATTGTAAGCTTAAGTCAGAAAAAAGCCCAGGACCCGACGGATTTACGAACGAATGTATCAAAATGCCAAGGATTCTACTACTGGCACCTATAACGTTACTATGGAACAAGATACTACACGAAGAAGTCGTACCACATTCGTGGACAGAATCCTAAATAATCTTGCTCTATAAAAAAGGTTGATCCAGCTGATATAGAGAACTATCGCCCCATAAGCCTGATGTCCTGTCTCTATAAACTATTCGCCTCCTGTATGCTCGAAAGAATATCCTCAGACATCGACTTACACCAACCGATTGAACAGGCAGGATTCAGAAGCTGATTCAACACAGTGGATCATATTCAGGTAGTTGACCAAGTAATAGAGAAATACTTAGAGTATAATAGACCATTATATGTGGCCTTTATTGACTACAAAAAAGCTTTCGACTCTATATCACACGACAGTATCTGGGAATCATTACAAGATCAGAATATAAACCATAAATACATTAAATATTATAAGATATAATCTATGTTGGCATAGATGTTTCTTATAATATTAATGTATTTTTCGTCGTTAGTTCGAGTAGAGTCAAGCTAGACAGAACAGGCACTAAAATTAACACAAAGAGAGGCGTGGACAAGGTGACCCACTCTCAACGAAATTGTTCATTGCAGTTGCTTACAACACATAATGAAAGGATTACCATGGTCTAAGCGGGGAATCAATATAAACGGGAAGTTTCAGAGTCACCTGAGGTTCGCGGATGACATTATCCTGTTAAAAGATAAATGATTTTATTTCTGTAAGTTGGTTTGTACAAACACTTTTACATGTCGAACATATTTTTTTAAACTAGATGAGGTCGGCGTTTCCTATCTGACTACTCTGAGAAGAAAGGCCGAAACAAACTCAGAGGTCACAGTCTCTTTTAAAGTCCAGACAAAATATTGGTTAGATCATGTGAAGACCATGTAGACTGATGTCTGAAATGGTCTTTTGAGGAAAGAACCAGCCAGATTGAGTGGACCTGTCCAGTCAGTGCACGCATTTGTCAATAACCGAGCAGCTCAACTCAGAATTTAAGGAGCTCAACGATTCGACGAACAATACCAAAGAAAGGACATTCGGGTAGGCCGCATAAACAACTCAAACTGCCAGACCATGATTAAAAACTAAGATAAATTTAAATTAAAACAAAAAAGAATGATCCACATAGTCTTCACATTCACAATAATTAATATAAAATAATATAATACTTTAACAAGTAAATATTCTTGTCATTGCAAGAAAACCAAAAAAAAATAAAAATATAATAACAAAATGCATGGTGCAAAATATAATTAAAAAAAACAAAATTAATTGGAGCAGCTCAATCCCAAGCCTTTTTGTCTTCAAGGTAATCTTTAGTTGCATAAAACGCTTTCTGGCACAACTTACGTTTAATAAAAGCTTTGAATTTATTAAGACTTAGATGTTGTACGTGGCTTGGAAGCTTATTATAAAAGCGTACACATTGACATCTAAACGAGCCACCTATTTTCTTGAGCCTTGTTGTAGGTACTACAAATTTGTGTTTATTCCTAGTATTTATGTTATGGATATAGTGATATCCATAACATAAATGGAGTGTCTTGGGCTTAATTTATAAATTGACCGAACATCTCTTTTCTGCAAGACAAAGATAGTCTGGATGTCGGCGGCACAACAGAATACCGTACGACATTACACTATGAAAATAGCTAAAGTATACTAAACGGGCTGTCTCTATGTCAGTTAAATTACGAATTTTTCTAACAGCATATGCTGCGGAGCTTAACTTCTTTGACAATTTATCTATATGTGGGCCTCACTGAAGCTTAGTATCCAAAGTTACGCCTAAGAATACTGTGCTATTTTCAGGATTCAATTCTTCGCCCTTTATCAACACATCGGTTTTCACCTGCCTAACGTGAGGTAGGGTAAACATTAAGTTTTGGTTTTTTTTCCATTAAGAAGTAAATTATTAACATTGAACCAGTGAACTACTTTTGAGATCGCGCTATCGTCAGTAACCAGCTGCTGATGTTTAAGTTTAAACAAAAGTGAAGTATCATCCGCAAACAACACTATATCATGGTTATCCTTTATGAGGTAAGGCAAGTCATTAATATAAATAAGAAACAAGAAAGGACCAAGAATCGAGCCCTGCGGGACTCCCATTGTTACCATAGATCCAGGAGATCTTTTTCCATTAACGTCAACGGTTTGAATCCTATTACTCAAATATGAAGTAAGAAGATCCAGAGTGCTGTTGTTGTCCCGTAGTGGCGGAGTTTCCTGATTAGCGTTTCATGAAAAACACAATCAAATGCTTTGGACAAATCACAAAAGATTCCCAAGGCATCGCACTTATCTTCGCATGCATTATAAATATGTCCTAAAAGCTCAACACAGGCATCAGTAGTTGAACGACCCCTTGTAAAACCGAACTGTTTGCTATGTAATAATTTATGTTTATTAAAAAATCTTTGCAATTGCTCTAAAATTAATTTCTCAAATATTTTGCTAAACGTAGGTAGTACTGAAATAGGTCTATAATTTGTAGGGTCTGATGTACTACCTGATTTAAACAAAGGTATTATTTTACTATTTTTCACAAGGTCAGGCAACTCCCCACAGTCGATACAATTATTAAAGACAATAGCTAAACTAGGTGCGACAATGTCAATAATAGTCTTAGCAACTTTTACAGAATGACCCCACAGATCTGCATTCTTTTTAACATTTAAAGTGTGAAAGGTTTTAATTATGTCTTTACAAGTAAAATGTTCAAAAAGAAATTCCGAATCGCAAACATTAACATTTTCTTTTAGCAAAGACTCCGCAACAGAAGGTGATGAGTTTAAGGATTTAGTCGTTGAAGTGGGAATATCTGAAAATAAATTTTCAAAGGCCACTGCGACTTGTGAGTCTGATTTTATGATGTTGCCATTAATTGACAGGCCGTAGTCAATATTTTGGTTATCAGATCTTCCCGTTTCACTATTAATAATATGCCAAGTCGTTTTAATAACATTACTACTGTTTTTAATCTTCGAGCTCAAATAACGCGACTTGGCCAAACAACAAACTTTTTTAAATAATTTCTAACATATAAATTAAATTCAGCAGTGTTTACATAAGTCCTTTCACTGTACAGCTCATAAAGCCGTGTTCTACTTTTATGAATACCAATGGTAGCCCAATCACTGAATGATACGTTACTATTAACGGAGATAGTCTTTGGAACAAAGGTCGAATTAAATTGTTTACAGTATATACTAAAAAAAACATCATATAGATGATTAGGATCAGCATCAATTGACAAAATTGGTAATTTATTAATGAGTTTAACTTTAAAAGCTGCCAAGCGACTTGCAGTTTTGGGGTTAACAGTGATATCCTTTTTAGCCACTTTGTTGTTTTGGTTTGGTATAGTAATCCTCTGCCCGCAATGATCAGAATCTAGTAAATTTATAATTTCTTTGTGGACTGGTATAACATTAGTATAAATATTATCTAAGCATGTAGCACTAGTTAGGGTTATTCTTGTGGGCTCCAAAAATAGGTTTACAAGATTGTAGGACTGAAACAGACTTATTATTTTACTACAAGAACCTGAGTTTTCAAATAAATTAACATTAAAATCACCACAAGTGATAATGGATTTTTTCGAGTTACAAATCTTGTGTAACACTTCATCCATTACCTTTTCAAAGCAGTCATACAATCCTGAAGGGGGTCTGTATACGCTTCATACAATAAACTGCTCCAATTCTATACAAGCTATTTCAACTGTCCGCTCAACAGATAGGCTCACAATATCCTTACGGTCTTTAAATTTAAGCTGGTTACTTACTAAAATCAATGAGCCACCATGTATAGCATTAACTCTGCTGAATAAACCACCAACTTGGTGATTATTAAAATTGAACAATAACTGGTGGCTTTTAAGCCAATGTTCTGTTATACTAAGAATATCAATACTGTTAAAGTTAATAAATAATTCTACTTCTAAATCTTTGTTCATAAATCCTTGAATATTTTGATGCACCAGGTTAATACTATTTACCGAATTTAAACTTTTATTTGATTTTTGTTCTCGGAAAACCCACAACAATTAAATATGATGATAAACGACCTACACCGAGCTTAAAAGTTGGATTGGAAATGAATCTCGACAAAACAAAAATTATTACTAATCACCTAATGACGCCCATCTTGGTAGACAACACACCTCTCGAGTATGTCCAAAAGTATGTTACCCTAGGCAAACAAATATCTTTCAGCAAAGAACGAAATTTAAAAGAATTGCGATTACCTGGAACAAGAACTGGTGCCACAAGGAAGTTTTAAAATCGCAGCTTCCGCTACCTACTAAAAAAAATGTAATGGATTCGGTAATATTACCATGTCTAACCTACGGGTGCCAGACTTGGTCATTCGATTGTAAGACCAGAAACAAAATCCAGACAACACAAAGAAGAATGGAAAGAAGTTGCCTAGACATAAAGCTGAAAGACAAGGTGAGAAATGTTGAAATTCGCAAGAGAACCAATGTTGATACTCTAAACTTCTCGCGCCAAAGAAAATGGAAGTGGGCAGGTCACTTGGCCAGGCTCAAAGATGATAGATGGACGGCGAGAGCAGTAAAATGGACTGGTCCACGAGGAACTAGAAGCAGAGGCAGCCTAACGCTAGATGGGCGGATGAGATAGTGGAGATAGCAGGTCAAAGCTGGCTGCACGCTGCCAGCAACAAAACTCAATGGCACTCCTTGGAGGAGGCTTTTACCCGAAGGGGGTCCATACAAATTACATAGATGACGTGTTTCTTACTAAAATTTGTATATATTCTTGATTGTAATTTGCATGGAATAATGATGGCATTTGTATGAGCTTTATTATTATAATATTATTTTAAGTACTATAATTGAAATCATAGGGTTTGATTTTAAGTTGCTTAAAATTACAAAATATTTATAAGTAAACCCATTATTGTTTTCTTTTAAAGAGTAAAGACTAACCATAATATTTTACAGGACACATGCCGTAAAAATCTGTTGCCACAAAAAAATTAAATCCCTTAGTTATACTTATCGAAATATAAGCTTTTCCTAGGTATTTTCTTATTGATCCTTTCACCCTTTGAAGGGATCCTAAAGGATTTAGTCATAATAACTACATTTACATTCAGTTTTCTCTGAATGTAAATGTAGTTATTATGCTCTGTGTCCAAGTCTCATTACTCATAGCGTTAGATCTAAATGAAGAAAGTTGCATCATTAGGTCATCCGTCTCTGTGGATAAGAGCCAGCGTCCTACCCTACTCAACGCTCCTAGTTCTACCCGCGAACGGACGTATCTCGGATCCTGTGTGTAAAATATTATATTTTAATATCCTAAGTTTTTAAATGGGTACGAAATGTAGCGGCTGTGATGTTGTTATGGACAAAGACCTTATACGTATTTCTTACTACTAGACTGTACCAAAATATTTTGTTAAGCTAAAATGAAATCTATCATCATACACCTAGGTTAGCTATTTCCTTATAAGCGGTAGCTAACCAAAAGCGGTCCTGGCGAGAGGGTTTCCGCTGGTAGTGTGTCCTTGTCTGACCTATTGCTAGCACGACTAATCATTGGGTTTGGTAGAAATGGTAGAAATTTTTATATGTTTCTTTTTATGTTATACCAAAACGAACAATTCATAGACTTTGTCACTTATTTAAATATTTCTAGAAAAGTATATAAATATTTCTAGTTCCTATATTTAATCAATTCGTTGTATTTAAAAAAAATATCATTAATACTGAGTAAGAGTAGTACTTTTAAATGTTTGGGCCTGGTAATACTAAATGTAGGATGGTGGTTTGCGGATTTTTTGTCGGACTTTATTCGAGTGAAATTCAGCGGCTGTTAATATTATTTGCAAATTAATTCCTAGTGGAATACAATTGGTGCAGTTTTATTTCTCAACTGTCTACGCAACTGGAATATATGTGAAATCATAGAGATCCTTTGAGGTATATTTAGCTGCCGGTATTTCAAAGCACCGTCTCGTGCTCGAAGACTGCAGGGTCATCTAACGCCTCTCCTTCATGAGCTTGAGAGTAGGATCAGAGAGCTTTTTGTTCCAATCTATATGATGGCCTTGAAGAATGAAACTTGAAGAGACTTGGGATTTGAGGATTATTCCGACTCAATAGAGGAGGACTCTCTTCGAACTTCAGATAACTCTATAATACTCCATAGTAAACTGCTCAATTCCTCTTCGAGTTCGGTGATAATTTCGTCGGTCCGGAGTGTGCGCGTGTTGTACGTTGCCAGGTCCAGTCGTCGGTATTTGTTGGGGTAGCCGGATCTCGTCCGAGATTCTTAGCACCCCTTGCCATACCGTAACCTCGACCCTACCGTAATCGAAGGTACAGGCTGCCGGGCAATAGGGGCTATGTTTTATTTTGCTATTCATGGGGAGTTCTTTGCAGGCGGGTTGGCGATCGCAGTATGGTTGTTACAAATGCACAGAGAACGCTGCTGCCCATTCTCTGGTTTTTAGTCCCTTAGTCGCCTCTTACGACACCCACGGGAAAACATGGGATGGTGAAATTCTTTACGCCCGACATATGGTGTCGGGCGTAAAGAATTTCATTTTTGATTTCGGTTAGTGATGTAGATACCAAAAAATATAAACACTTTTTTTTCTTATTAACTATAAATTAGGTAGGTTTAGGCTGTTAGGTAGCATCAACATATCGGAATACTTAAAATGTCGTTTGTACAATCAATTTGTCCCGTGTTCTGTTCGGTCATGGTCACCTCATTAGAAAGAGACACACTACCAAAGGGAGCCCTCTCGCTCGGACCGGTTTTTGCGCCATAGTGCACAGTCTAGTAGTAAGAAGTATAAGGTCTTTGGTTATGGATGACTGTGATGTTGTTTTATTCATGCAGTGTTCACAAGAGAGATTCAAGAAGAATTTTTTCGGAAGTGTCCGGCCTTAATGAAGGAAAAAGTTGAAGCTGGCATGCAGGAATTCACGGATCAGGAGATTTGTCCCCAATGTGTATGTACAATGGCGAAAAGGGGCGATTCCAATGTCCGAGGAACTGTAATCATCAAAAAGACGTCTTCATCGAGTAGTTTCGTAAACACCGCTGAGCGAGGCAATCGCAGAAATAAAAGTGAAACAGCGGTGAGTAATGAGACTCAACTTCTAAAAGAGATACGGGAGTTTAGGAGAGAATTAAAGACCCAGTTGGAAGAGCAGCGCAAGGAATATATTTTACTAAAAATGGTTTTATTAACACGGAAACTGAGTTGAAAGAAGTAAAACAAATATTGAAGGTAGTACAAGAAACAGCAAACAAAGTTGAGATCCTAGAAACAAGGATTAAGGCCCTAATGGAAAAAATGAAAACCTAGAAGTCAATCTTCATAGAAGTCAGGTATCAAATCAGAGAGAGCAAGGCCTTAAAGGACCTGCACTATCTTTTGCAAACGCGGTCAAAGATAAGCAGGTCTTATCTTATCTTGTGGAGGGGCCGAGAAACAACTCGGACACTTCGACCCATTGGGATCTATTGTGGTCCCCTAGATACCTTACTCCTCCCCAATCTCGTTGAAAACTCTTTTCATGAATTTTACAACGAGACTGGGAGATATGAGCCTATAGTCTTCTGGTCTTGGATATCCAGCCCCTAGGAGACTCATTCGCTTACCAGCCAGTGCATCGCATGTGCAAAGAAGGTGCTCCATGCGCTCCGTATGTTCCCCACACAACCTGCAGATGGGTGTCGCGGTTATACCCATCTTCATGAGCATGTCGTTGGTTCCAAAGTGCCCAGTAAAGGCCCCAAGCAGGTAGCGGATTTGCCCCCTGCTTATATTCCAAATGCATTCCCGGGCTTTGAACGTAGAGCCTAGGAATTTCTTGGAGTGTTGTAGACCGGTGCTAGATAGCCAATGAGTTCGCTGTCTGTGATCTGCAAATTCCCTAAATGCGGCTTTTACGAGGCACGTCGAGATGCCTACACATGGTTCTGGACCCACAAAGTCATTTGCTGAGCCCTCTCTTGCCAGTTCATCTGCCATTTCGTTGCCATGGATTCCTTTGTGCCCAGGGACCCACATCAGTCTTACCTGTTGTGCTTCCCAAGCCTGTTTAGGGTTTGGACAGCATCCAGAATAAGTCCGGAGTCCACTTTGTAGGATGCCATGGCTTTGATTGCAGCCTGACTGTCACTAAGAATATATATGGATTTACCTCTGGTTCCTCTATCTATATTCTCTTGAGCACAGGTTATTATGGCATAAGTTTCCGCTTGGAATACAGTTGCCATTTTCCCTAGGCTTTTGCTACATTTGTAACCTTTTGCGTATATTCCCGCCCCTGTACCTGATTCCATTTTGGATCCATCAGTGTACCACACCAGACTGTCTTGTTCTGGTGGATCGATTCCCTTCGTCCAGTCCTCTATTGTAGGGATTTGGACCTTGAAAGACCTTTCAAACACAAAAATAGTTTGCATTTTATCGGATAACATGCTTGTTACCCGATCCAGGCCTTCATTCCCGTCAAACTTTGTATGGTTGGTCCTTGGCTTAGAGGCATCCCATAGTCCAGCCACAGCAAGTCGATGTAATGTCTTCCTTGCCTCTAATTCAACCATCATATGCAGAGGAGGGATATTGAGGTATCTCTCAATCGCTGCCGTAGGTGTTGTCCTGAAAGCGCCCGTGATGCCTAGACACACTGTTCTTTGTAATCTGGTGAGTGGCGCTTTGCACGAGGCAAGCTTTGTTCTGGGCCACCACACTATGCTGCCGTATGTGATAATAGGTATTATCATTGTCCGGTACAGCCATCGTATCACTTTGGGCTTTAACCCCCAAGTTTTACCGTAGGTGGAACGACACATGCCGAACACTCGTAGGGCTTTCGTCGTAATATTTTCCACATGAGTTTTCCACCTGAGTTCTTTATCAAGCGTTACACCCAGATATTTAACTTCGGTAGACCAGGGCAGCTTTATTCCAATGAGGGAGAGCTCTCCTAGGTTTCCTAGTTGTCTCTTCCTCGTGAATGGAACAATGACTGCTTTGCTTGGGTTGATAGAGAGGTGGTTCTTTGTACACCATTCCTCTGTCATCCTCAATGCCTGTTGTAATAATCCAGAGACTATGTTCGGGAATTTACCATTAACCATTATGGCTATGTCATCTGCATAGCCTACTGTGTAGAATGGTCCAGTATTGAGCTTGGTAAGTAGCGAGTCTACTACCAAGCACCATAATAATGGTGACAGCACTCCACCCTGCGGACAACCTCTTGTTGTTTTTGCACTAAGTCTGTCTCCCATCAGTTCCGATCTGACTATTCTGCTTCTCAGCATATAGTCAATCCAGTTGCACGTGGTATCATTGATGCCATGTTCCTTTGCAGCGATGCGTATGGACTCAAATGTTGTCTTGTCGAAGGCTCCCTCTATGTCTAGGAAAGCCCCGACACAGATCTCTTGTCCCTCTAGCGCAGCCTCGGCTCGACTCGCAACATAATGCAATGCCGTTTCCGTAGATTTGCCAGGGCTGTAGGCGCACTGTAGTTTATGTAGAGGGAAGATTTTAAGTGGTCCCTCTCTTAGGTACCTGTCTACCAGTTTCTCCAGAGCTTTTAAGAGAAAGGATGATAGACTAATTGACCTGTAAGCTTTAGCTTCTTCGTAAGTCGGTCTACCTACCTTCGGTATAAAAGTGACTTTGACTTCCCTCCATGCCTTGGGTACGTACCCAAAGGCTACGCAGGCTCTGTAGAGCTTACTCAAATGAGGTATCAAAACAGATGCCCCTTCTTGCAATAGTATTGGGTAGATGCCATCCGGACCAGGGGATTTGAGAGGCTGGAAGCCCGCTATGGCAAGCTTCAGTTTATTCTCATCTACCACTTTCTTTGCCGTGAGCCAGTTATTTTTGGACGTTTGCCTTGTGAGCTCGTCCCTTGTGACTGGTTCCTCTTCATCGCTATCGCGCAGTATACATTCCGGGAAGTGAGTTCTAAACATCACGCCCAGAGTGTCCTGTCCAGTTTCCGTTAGATACCCATTCTCATCCTTTACAGATGATAGTGGGTTTGTCTTAGTCATGGACATTGCTTTGCACAACCTCATTCCATTTGGCAGAGCTTCGATGGAGGTACAATGCTGCCGCCAACTAGTTCTTTTGGCCTTGCGTACCGCCGTCTTATACCTCGTCAGCATGCTATGATAGTCAGAGAAATCTTTCCTGGCTTTTGCATCATTAAAGGCCTGTCGTGTTTTCTGACGTATTTTAGCTAGTTCAGGTGTCCACCATGGTACCTTTTTGCAAAAGGCCTTTTTCTCTGGGCAGTTATCTACCCATGCACCGATGGTGCCCACCTTGATTCTATCAGCTTCAAATTCTATATCTAGTATGGAATTAAGCTTACCTTTAGGGCTCCCTAGATTTACTTTTAGGTCCCTCCTGTACGAGTCCCAATTTGTATGTCTTGGGTTTCTCCTTCGTCTAGTTTCGGCTTCTCCCGCCGTCCTAAACCTAAAGCATATATAATTATGGTCAGACAGAGAGATTTCGTCCGATACATGCCAATTTTCGATGTAAGCGCTGGCCTTGTTTGAAGCCAGTGTCAGGTCAATAACTTCAGTTCTCGCCGAGGTCCTGAAAGTAGGTTTATTGCCTGCGTTAAGGATTTGTAAAGAAGAGCTTACCACAAAGTCCAACAAATCCTCCCCTCGTTTGTTGACATCCGAGCTGCCCCAAACGACATGGTGTGCATTCGCATCGCAGCCAAGTATCAGGTCGAGGTTTTCTTGGTTGCCGTAGTCAACCAGTCTTCTGATTAGTGGTGTTACTGGTTCCTTTTGTTCATATGGGAGGTAGGCAGAGGCAAGGATAATTTTCCTTTTCTCTGTGCCCATCCCCACTTGGATCAAAGTTGTTGTGAGATCCCTGTAACAGAAAGTACGTAAGGGCATTGCCTCTATACCGCCCCTGATATAGATGCAAGTCCTCGCGTCATTAGTTGGACAGTCATAGAGCACCGTGCCTCCTGTCCCACCTAAGCCTTTTATAGTCCCCTTATATAGATAAGGTTCCTGTATCAAGGCAATGTCATATGTGTTAAGCTTCAGTTGCCGAGCCAGAAGGGCTGTAGCGGCTCTGCAATGATGCAAATTAATTTGTACACACCTTAGTCCCTCCATCTTGGATGATTTTGATGGGCCTGTGTTAATATAGGAGGGCCTTAGTTTTGAGGCTCCTCCTCCATCGCCTGGGTCTCCTCGAGAGCAATCGGCGACTCAATCCCCAGGGTGTCGAACTCCCCGAGGATGTCATCCTCGTGGTCTGCCTCTGACGCCCTGGTCCCAATCTCTGCCTCCTGCGCTGCGCCGTAAGCAGAGATTTCCTCGATGGCCTCCTCACGTCGGTGTAGTCCATCCTCGGAGGGTTCCGCCTCTGCTTTCGCAGTGGGTGCCTCTCCCTTATCTTCTTCCAGGAGTTTGAACGAATACCGTTCAATTCCTCCTGGAAGAGAGTAGCCCGCGGCCTTGATGACCCCAGCGGACACCCCGTCCATGAGGACGATACGACGGATGCCGGTCTGCTCAGTGAGAGTATTCACGACCTTCCAGTCGCTCGTCCTCAAGGCAGGGTTAAGCCGCTGGAGCAATCGAATGGCCCGGGCAGAGTCCTGCAACGCCAAGTTGCGACTCTTCCATGCCATTTTGACTGGCTTTGGAAGGTCCTTGGCGTCAACAACCTTGAGTTTCAAGGGGCCAAGTTCCACATTGTGGATGGCCCCCCGAAACCAGCTAGCTGCGTCAGAGTTGTCGCAGGATACATGAACTGCACCCGCGACAACTCCGGGAGCAACCGTTAAAACAGGCAGAGGATCCGGCGCCACTTCCAGTTTCTCAATTATGAGCTCCTGGATTGGCACCAAGTCCTCCGCCCTCAAGTACTCTTCCGGGTACCTGACTGTGACGACAGCGAGTTTCACAGCCGCCACCGCATCCCTAAAGGATCCGGTTGAGGATGATTGCCCTTGGGTCTTCATCCTCTTGGCCGCCATGTCCCCGCTGTCGCCGCTGAGAGCAGCACGCGGTCTCTTTGATGGGCCCTCCGTAGGAGTCCCCTCTAGAGCCGCCTGCTGTCTCAGCTTTTGGCGCTTTTTCCTGCGCGCCCCAGATCGTCCAACCGGAAGCCAGCCTGGTTCATGCCGGCCGCCGGGAGACGACGAGGTGCTGTTTTTGCCGGTCGCGTCCGGGGCCCCAAGGTCCGAGGTCATTCGACCTCCGACACAAGGGTCACGTGTCGCGCCAGTTTTGGCAGCACCTTTGTGCCCGGTGGGCTGGTTTGCAGTTCCGCCCTTAGGTGGTCCCGCAGCAGTGCCGGCCCTCGGCAGTGCCGCAACAGTACCGTCATTTGACAGTCCCGCCGCAGCCCCACCTCGAGACGACCCCACTGCAGTCTCGCCGCCGGGCGTTCCTGCTACGGAAAAAGCAGTCCCGGCTTGCGCCAGTCCCGCCGTCTGGTGTGCAGTTCCGTCCTTCAACGGTCCCACAGCAGTGCCGACCCTCGGCAGTGCCGCAGCAGTACCGTCATTTGACAGTCCCGCCGCAGCCCCACCTCGAGACGATCCCACTGCAGTCTCGCCTCTGGACGTTCCTGCTAAGGAAAATGCAGTCCCGGCTTGCACCGGTCCCGCCGTCTGGTGTGCAGTCCCAGCTTTCGCCGGTCCCGCCTTTTGGAGCGCAGTCCCAACTTTCGCCGGTCCTTTCGCCTTGTGGTTTTTTTTTTAATTTAAATCCATTTAAAATCCCGATATAAATTTCATCCCTCGACTATCCCCACCCTCCATGGAGTGCTCAAGTGGCGATGCTACGGTAGCACCAGGGATTAGCCGAGGGATATAGCCCCCCCCATTAGTTGCTTACGAGACTGCACGACACCAACTCACACCACTACCACTAGCGATGCGAGCGAGCGCCGCCGTCTGCAAGCCCCCAATGGGAGTGAACTCGCCTGGGGGCCGTCTGACCGGACCCCGCAGCCGATTGGCCGTAGCTGGCTAGGCTACGGCCTCCCGTGTCGGAAGAAATCCGGGCCAAAGTGATGTGTTGTGTGCAACCTGCTCCACTCAATCACCAGGATCCCTTCATCCCTCCATACGGGTCCCCGCGCACGGCACAAACACGCGGGAGGTCATTGCTATCCAACATTTTACTTGTTCAATGGTGGTCACCCAGGGGCATGACCTCGCCACCCCTGTGATACGTCGCCCGGTGATTTCAGTTACGTCTATTTCAGAGGGAATTAGACCAATAACAGGGCGGCAACCACGAGAAGGAAAATCACCGCACTTGCCTTGAGGATCTACACGACCGTAGCGCTCTCCCTCAAGACCACGTCACCTTGCCGGCTCTGAAGGAGCCAGGCAAGGTAGGACTGCATCGACAAAGCCAAGCCGTACAGAGCTTGTCGCTGACAGCTCAAAGCGTAAGTTTGCTAACACAGACCAGCCCCAAGATAAGCAGGTAGTCAGAAATAAAGTAGCAAAGGAATGTGTGGCCACAAAATCCGCGAAAATAGTATTGGATGACGAGCTGGGCAATGTAGTATATAATGAGAAAAGTCTAAGGACGGTAAAAGCGGAAAAAAGAAGAACCTGAAAAGGTAGGAAACTGGACTACAGTTACCAAGAAAAAAAACAGATATTCGACCAACGAAGTAAAGAAAGGCGGAAATACAAGTGCTATTGATATACAGGGAATGGAAAAGAAAAAAATATTTACATGTATGGCGTTTGCATTAGGAAACAACAGCGGAAAATATAGAAAAATATGTAACAAAATTATACCAAGATGAAGTACCCGTGAAAATGAAACAAATAAAACATAAGACTGAAAGGGATTACGCATCCTTTATAATAGAGGTTCCCGATAGCAAGTACGAAAAGTTGTGTCAACCGGAAAGCTGGGCAGTTAATATTGAGTTCGCGGAATGGGTGTGGTTTCGTAGAACAAGCAAACCCAGAACCCCCATATAGCACCGTAGAGATACTGTACCAAAACGTGCGAGGTTTGCGAACAAAGTTGGAGAAATATTACACAAATATTTCAACCGGAAGTGCGGACTTATTTGCCATAACCGAAACAGGCCGCAACGACTCTATTCTATACATGATGCAGAAATAATTCCACCAGGATACACGATTATACGATGTGACCGAGCAGACGGGCGTAAACAAGGTGACGCGATTCTCGTGGCCACACCGCGTTTTGAGTTGCACCGAATATCACTGCCTGATGTAAACATTGACATGCAGGTATTTGAACTGGTGTGTGCTACCGTGTACCTACATAACCGATTTATGTTTTTATTTTGTGTTGTTTACATTCCGCCTACTAGTAGTGATAATGAATACATGGTATTATTTCACATTATTGAACAATTGTGTAGTAAGTACAGGGATATAGTGGTTGTAGGTGACTTTAACTTGTATTCTTGTTCTGTAGCCATAAGTAATTATTATGAATATTTTTATACATTTTGTGAATTCACTCAGAGTAACACGGTGGGAAATTGTAATGGTCGTCATTTGGATTTGGTGTTGAGTACATTGACGGAGGGAGGGCGTGTGAGCGTGCGCGCTTCGGAGACGCCGCTCGTGCCTGTGGATGCGTATCATCCACCGCTCAAGATCTCGGTCAGCACAAGCTCGCGTCGGCGTCGGCCAGGCTCGGCGGGCTCGGCTACACCCGGCTCGGCGGGCTTGGCTGCACCCTTCGAAAACCCAGCTGTGCCTAGAGGTTGGAACTTTAACAAAGCCGAGTTGTTGACAATGTATTCGTTAATTGCAGCTATAGATTGGACTCCTTTGTATGAGTTGGACTCGGAGACAGGTATGGATTATTTTTATGGTGTTGCTAATTCTGTTATAGATGACTGCGTCCCCAAAAAAAAGCAAAGTAGTGTAAACTCGGGGTACATTTACCCTGAGTGTTACACTAGTGAAATAATTCGCGACATAAAGAGATAGGCGACAGTACGTAGAATATGCGAGACACGTGTCAGATCCGTATTACACGAGGTCGGAAGTGAGTCAGGGAAGTAACCTTGGACCTTTGGGGTTCCTCCTGGTGGTTAACGACCTACCAGAAGTAGTCCAAGACGCTCACTGTTTGTTGTTTGCCGACGACCTCAAATTGTCCCTCACAGTGGAAAGGAGCGAATACTGTGACAAGTTACAAAGGGATATTGACAGAGTAGTGAGCTGGAGCAGAGAAAATCTGTTGCAGTTCAATATCTCGAAAAGTGTGACAATAACTTTTTCTCGTGCACACAATCCCATCGTGCATGGCTATCATATTGATTGCTTGCCTATGACAAGGGTCACGGAAGTCAAGGACTTGGGTGTAAGTTTTAACACCAGCTTGACATTTCGTGATCACGTTATGCGTTGCTGCAAGAGAGCATATAGAAATTTAGGCTTTATGCTTCGTACGGTCCGAGGGTTCACGAATTTGAAAGCCATTATAGCTTTATATAATGCATTGGTTAGGAGTCAGCTAGAATGTAACGCAGTCATCTGGTCTCCACATGAAGCTAAATATAGTCTCATGCTGGAGAAGGTACAAAATAAATTTATTAGAAATTTGTATATGAGGTATTACGGTGTTTACCCATTTTACTCGTATCCCTTAATGTATCCTACTTTATTTATTTTAGGTATGGCAGGATACAATGAGTTGAGGGTTAGGAGGGAACTGGCACTCACCTCATATATTTTCAAAATATTGAAAGGGATGGTGCAATAATGCAACGGTTTTAGGACAGGTGTGTCTGTGTGTTCCGGACAGGTACGTCTGGCGACGCCGGCGGCCGAGCTTGCTAGTTGAGCCGCGCAGTCGAACCAACCTTTTAAGAGAGGCACCGCCGACGCGTGCACTCCGCACGCTCAACCTTGTGGCTATTGAGACGGACCTATTCTGCTGTACTCTGGGTGAATTCACAAGGAGTGCATTGTTTAAAATTAGTTATAGATAAAATTTGTTATGTAAACAAATTAACATAAAATTAGTTTAGATATCTACTGTTATGTAATAGATTAGATTTACTGTAGTTAAGCGCATTTATCGTATTGGGTGTAATCCTGTAAAGATGTATGTGATAAGGTTGAAATAAATAAAAATTATCATGTAAGATAGATGGGTACAAGTTCGGTATTTTTGATGGTTGGTTGGTACCCGTCTGCCAAAGGTGGGTAATGTGTTTATCAGTCTATGTATATATATGTTCCTTTGTGGCGTTCTAGAGACCAAACGCGTAAGCCGATTTTGATGATTCTTATATCAATCGATTAGTATTAACCTTGCAAGTGTCACTGGCTACATAAAAAATGGAAAATAGAAAAATGGCAGCTTTTGGGCGCCATGTTGTGGGGGCCCAATTTTTTTTTCTTCGAATCCTTCGCGTGGTGTATCAACATTTTAATTCAAGAGGTGATTTAAAATATATATAAGACTTACATGTTTAAATATAACCAATTTGAAAAAAAAATGTTAACTAAAAGTTATAAATAAAAAAAGGTAATTAAAAAAATCTGACTGCATAAGAAGCGAACTAAAAAGACGTGAACAAGAAGAAAATCATGTTGTGCCGTCGGAGGATACATCTGGTTTTGGTCAGCCAGCTCGCGAATACGTATTCGCTGACTACACAGCATCATTTTCTTCTTGTTCACGTCTTTTTAGTTCGCTTCTTAAGCAGTCGAGTTTTTTGAATAAACTTTTTTTGTTAAGTTTTGCCGGAGTTTGGATTTGATTTGGAGTCAGTGTGATGTCAAGACTTTTAGATTGTCACGATTTTAATACCCAAATAAATCATTCAGAGTGTTTATTATTTCCAAAAGATGCAGGAATCGCATGCATTTTTTTAGTTAAGTTACTCTATTTTAGCTCCTAAATCAACAATTTTTCTCAGACACATTTCACCTTCTTTCCAATCCGACACCTTTATCCTTGGGCCACATCGCTACGCAAAATCGAGTCAGTTCTATATAATTTGATTGTGCCCGGTTCGGACGTGAGTTGATTTCTCAAGGTGGCAAACGTCCTGCCTAAAGGTCCGCAAAGCCTCTGTGCCGCGAGCCTTACAAATTGGAAGCGCACTTGCCAACCAAGATAGCTAGTGAGGCTCTTTAGATTTTTCATGTGTTCAGATAATTAGAGTGTCCTGTAATGTCTTTGGTTAAAATTTGATCAGTTTGCAGGGGACAAGTGAGTGGATTTCAGTCGATTTTATATGTAGAGGATTATCCTAGTTACACAGTCATGGCATATTGCAGCTCACTAACCTAACACTGTTATACAATGGTAAAATTTTCTTTGACGGTGTAAAAACAACCGGTTGACACGAACATTATTGATGTGTAAAAATCAAACTGAAAATGATTGAATCGACCAATCAAAGCAGATAGTATTATGATTGACAATTCATTAGCTTGTATTTTGTTTTTTTTTTCTAGGTTGTTATGCTATTACCTATTTTTCCTGCTATATTAATAATAAAAATACCAGGTTGTAACAGATTCGCTGCAGGGTGAAGACCTCGTCTTCTTCTTTAAACCTACATAAATTTCCGCCAATAAAACAAAAATTTAATTGAATAAGTTACAGCCTACTTGGCACACTCATAAAAGAGGATAAAACAAAACGTTTTTATTTCATACTCCACATAAAAAGTTGAGCAAATACAAATCCAAGATGGCGGGAATTCGGCAGTCACGTACATGTCTTATTTTACGTCAGTCCGCTTTATCTTCTCACGTTGGATTGCTTGAATAAGGCCCAAATGATCGAAATACATGTTTCGCAAGGTGCTGAATATAATATAGCTGTATTATACTTTTATTCTTTATGGTACGGGACATCGAATATTCTGACGTCGTTTTAGCTACGTGTATTAAGGATTTAATGTATTCGTATAACAGAATAAACAACTTACTTAAGATTACGTCTCTTTACCGTGGGGGTAGGCAGAAATTATATAACATGATCCCTAAAGACTTCTTTAGCTCTGTTTTTGAAGACCAATACTAATAAGGTCCTTACCTTACTTTCGGCGTTACCTTGCTTGCTTGGTTTTGCTGCCTAATTTAATACTTATGGCAATTAATCTCACAACTGCTTATTGCAGCTATAAAGGAGAAGGCGATAACTTTTGACCCATCACTAGGCGCTTTTATTGCTACTTCCACTTACGATACAATATAAGGGCACGTGATGTGGTTGAATGAAACTTTCGTGAGGAAAGATTCGAGTATTATAATTATAAATGTGGGTGGCTATAAGAAAGGAGAAATATGGAAAAAGAAAATATGCTGCGACAACCCCAAGTCCATGGGGGCTACCGTGTATGAATTCGCCGTTAGAAGCGCTAGTGTGGCGTGCGGTCTCCGGTATTATATATGATCAAACGAACTTCTTAAGTGAAGTTCGATCGATATAATATGAGTGGTTTCATTTGAAGATATAAATAAACAGGTAGTCCTTTCACCTACAAGGCAACACTCGCACGCTATTAAAAGCTATTTATAATCAGATTTAGGAATTGATTTCTTTATAGTACATTATGGTACAAGTGTGTAATGTTGGTGATTACCGCTGAGGCGTCATTGAGACCCGAGCCGTTAGGTGAGGGTCTTAAGAGAGCCGAGGACGGTAATCATCAATACTCACGTGTATCATACGACGTTTTTCAACACACTTGTGAAGAAAATAATACAAAAAAATCATTTCCAACAGTAAAAACGAGCTGTGATTTTTTTTTCGCAATGGCGGGTAAAATTAATCAGTTTGCCTATGCGCGCGCATCTAACAATGGCGATCGGCCATAGACTAAAAATAATGAGTTTTCTTTTTTTTTCGTTTTCGCGGATAGCGTTATAGCCACGTACAAAATGGGGAATTTAAAGTTTTCTTTATTACAGACAAAAACAAAAGTTATATTTAAGTGAAAGTTTTATTTATTAAACACGTACAAGTTGAAATTATCTATTTAAATACGAAGTTGCATGAAATGTGTTGCATTTGTACTATTGAGCACGATCTTTTTTGTATCGAAACTTTTTTAAGAACAAAGCAACTCAACCAATAAATAAAAAAAAGAAACTCTTTATCTCACTTGTGAATAATAGCAATGAAAAAGTCACAGTTTGATAACAGGTGTCATTATTTGCCTAATTGCGGTGAAATTAGAGCCACTTTATGAGCAAGTGTGTTGAAAAATAATAATCGATTCGGTAATCGACTCGTCTGCTACACTATACTTGACAGTTCACAGTGACCTCATTCTTTTTAGAGTTGCGACTTGAGTTCAAGTCCTCTCGTGATAAAGTAAAAATAAACTGGGATTTGGGTGGGTAGGGTATTTATATGTTCAAATGAAACCACTCATATTATATCGATCGAACTTCACTAAAGAAGTTCGTTTGATCATATATAATATGTCGTGGTTTCATTTTCGATATAAATAAACAGGTAGATGTTCAGAGACTGTTATTTTTACGTTTGTTTTATGTCTCTTGTATAGGTGTATAACAATTTAAAAAAAAAACAGGAGATAACATAAAGCACAAACTTCTTATAATAAATGATTTAACAAACAAACATATTACAATCACTTGATTCATTACTATTCCAACATCATTCATGGTCATGTGTATCGTTATGCAAACAAACAGATTTTGCAAAAGTATGTTTTTCTACAATAGGCCGATTATAAAACTTAGCAAAGGCTTGGGAGGACGCGGTCCAGCCGGCGGTTTTTCGGATGAGATAGAGACTTAGCCCAGCCGCGCGCGCCGTTGACGTGGCAGCATGGCGGGCGCTGTGTGCGCCGTAAACTGACACGTCAGTGCCGCTCGCACACAACGTCTGTTTGATCCACCTGCTTATAGTCGGTGCTGTCGCGTTCTTGTGAGGACGCTTCACAGTAATTAAGAGGTGGTCTGTGTCGGCCTTAAGGCCTTCGTTGCTGACATATAGTCGACTAGCGTTGTGGCTGGACAAATAGAAAGATTTGCACGAAAATATGGTAAATACAAAACCGGCTGGTCCCTTCCTATCCCTGAGGTTTTAATAATATCCGTTATAACAATCTCGATACCGTTTGAATTGAATTTAATATTACTTATTTTAATTAATGAAAAAGTTTGTACTCTGTGTGCAGTGAACAAACCTAGTAAAACAATAAGTTTTTTAGTTATTTTTTCTAAATTAAGCTGAATATGTGGAACCCATTACGAAATATGGTCCAACATTATTTGAGGATCCCAAGTAGTTGAGTATTTAGGTAAAGATGGTCTTAGTTTAAATACTCCTTTAAGGAGGCGTTTGACGCACTCGTCGGACGCTAAGTTGTTTTCTATGAGCAAGGATAAAGCTGAACGGTGGCTGTTAATCGTGCCGTAAGACGCACCTTTATGGTATTGTTCAGTTAAAAAAATTACTATGTGAGGAATGGAACACTCGAACAAATTACAATGATTATCCTTGCAGTACTGCCACCACAACTTATAACAAACGCTATATTGCTTCAGTGTACATTCTGATAGTGAGGCGAGCATCAAACGCAGGGCCGCTGGTGGCGTGCCGCGGCGGGAGAACGCGAGCCTGAGAGCAGCGCTGCTCCCAGGGAAAGCGTCTGGTGGAGCGGGTGTTGTTGTCTGAAATGCGACAATAGTAATTTTGGGTGCGGTTCTAAGACAACAATATCTCCAATTAATAGTTCACTTAACATGTTATGTGGGTACCTACATATCGTTAACTAGTAAATAAGTAGGTAGGCATCTATATATATATATACGTGTGCAAATGACTGCTGCGCCAGTCGAATATACGAGCTTGTGAAATACCGGTTGTATTATTCTGCTACCCCCCCTTCCGAATATAACAGTTGGCGACGAGGAAAAAGTACGAGACACGCGTACCTTATTTTGAAAATGGCAAGAGTATTCACTTCAGTCGGCACCTTGACAGTGTTCAACCACGAAAATCAAGAGTGGCAGTTATACAAGGAAAGACTCGAGCAGTGGTTTCTGGCAAACGGAATTGGGGTAGATGCAGATAAAGCCGGTTGCAAACGACGAGCTATTCTACTAAGTAACTGCTCGGAATCAAGCTACAAGTTGATACGCGACTTAGCTTTACCGCGGCAAGCTGGTACATTAAACTATGACGAAGTGGTGGAGTTGTTGGATGGACACTCCACACTAAAGAAATGCACATTCGCGGAAAGGTACAAATTCCACAGTGCCATGCAACAAATCGGCGAAGAGCTACCAGAGTGGGCAGCACGAGTACGTGGTTTGGCAATGCACTGCAGATTCATGGCGAAAAACCTAGATGAACAGCTTCGCGATCGATTCGTGCTGGGCATGGCACCAGGACCGGAAAGAGAAAAACTATTCACCAAGGCGGTGTCGGAGTTGACTCTGAGCAAGGCCTTGGAAGCAGCTGAAGGCATACGTAGTGCTCGCATGGGGGCACGAGAAACGTCACGGCAAGCAGAGGCGGGTACACCAATTCAGGTGATGAAGATGGAGACGGCAGCACAGCCAGGTGCAGCGCGCGGGAGCACCGCGCCGTGGCGCAGGCATGGAGCGGCGTCACCCGTGGCTAGCGCTGAGCGCACTCACGACGGCAGCCTGGGCGGTGGGTGCACCGCCTGCGGCTACACAGGCCATCAGGCATCGTCATGTCGGTTCGTGCGGTATAAGTGCAAAAAAATGCGGCGTTCAAGGCCATCTTAAACGAATGTGTAAACAAAATGTGAATAAGCAACACTATGTCGAGTGCTGTGAGGATTCTAGCGATGATGGTAAACACGTTTGCTGTAATATTCGATCCATTCGCGGTGAACCAATGCGGGAATCTGTTTGTGTCAATGGAATTGAATTAACTTTTGAAATAGATACGGGTCATCAGTGACCGTTATTTCTGAGCAAACGTATCTTAAATACTTTAAAACCATAACGTTAGAAGCCAGTGATGTTATTTTGCATAGTTACAACGGCGATAAATTACATATTGTGGGTAAAATAAAACTATTGTTTACGTATAATAATAACTCGTTCACAATAAGTGTCTACGTCGTACGGAATGGAGGGCCTCCCTTGTTAGGCAGGGATTTTTTTTCACGATTTAACTTGCAAATATGTTCCGTTAATAACTGTAACGACTATTTATCGGGTAGTTCTGCCAAATACCCACTATTATTTGGAAATAAATTAGATTGTTTTAAAGGCGTGAAGGTAGATTTAGCTTTAAAACCAGACGCTAACCCGATCTTTTTCAAAGCGAGACCTTTACCTTTTGCACTACGGGAAAATGTGGAGAAGGAACTTAATCGTCTTGTAGGTTTAGGTGTATTAGTACCCGTAAAGTACGCGGAGTATGCCAGTCCAGTAGTACCAGTTCTAAAACGAGACGGCTCTATACGTCTCTGTGCCGACTACTCCGTGACTATCAATAAACAGTTACTGGTCGATAAATACCCACTACCTAGGTATGACGAGCTGTTTTCAAAACTACATGGCGGCAAGTACTTTAGTAAATTAGACTTTTCGCATGCGTACAATCAATTGTGTCTAAATGAAAAATCACAGATGCTCACTTGTATAAACACGCATAAAGGCTTGTATAAGTATACTCGCCTAGTGTTTGGTCTAGCTAGTGCGCCGGCCATTTTTCAGCGAAACATGGAAGCGCTGCTATCAGGGTTAAATGGTACTCTTTTATTTCTCGACGATATTTTAGTATGTGGAGAGGACAAAGATCAGATGATGACTAGGTTGAATGAAGTCTTCCGTAGGTTACAGGAAGCTGGCTTAGTTTTAAATAAAGATAAATGTACCTTCTTTCAGGAATCCGTAACCTATTTGGGTTTTATTATCGACCGTAATGGATTACATAAATCACCGGAAAAAATTAAAGCTATTTTGCAAAGTCGGGTACCTACCAATACAATAGAATTAAAATCATTTCTAGGCATGGTAAACTATTACCGAAATTTTATTAAGAACGCATCATCGATTTTAAGTCCACTGCATGAATTACTAAAAAAAAATGGGCCTTGGTCATGGACTGAGAGACATGACGAATCAGTCTCAAATATAAAACGTGCATTAGTTTCTGATACCACTTTAGCACATTTCAATCCAGAAGCTTTGCTAATAGTTACGGTTGATGCGTCACCGAGCGGGTTAGGCGCCGTGTTATCACAGGTAGAAGGTGGTGTAGAAAAACCTATCTCCTACATTTCTCGGTCTCTAAATGCAGCAGAAAAACGCTATAGCCAAATCCAAAAAGAAGCAACTGCAATAATTTTCGGGATAAGGAAATTTCACCAATATTTATATGGAAGAACCAAACCCTTCATTTTAAGAACAGATCATAAACCATTGGTTTCAATTTTTAATCCAGAAAAGGGCATTCCTGAGATATCAGCTAATCGGTTACAGCGTTATGCTATTTTTCTATCTGCATATAATTATAAAATAGAATATGTAAGCAGTACTCATAATTGTGCAGATTTCTTAAGTCGATCAGTACCCGACTATTTAAAAACGAACGTCACACGCTCTGAGCGCGAGCGTGATGAGTCACCAATAGATAAATCTAGTTATGTACGTTTTGTTTACGAAGGTGAGAGATTTTTGTCATTGACAGATATCCAAGATGCGGTAAAAAATGATAATGTTATCAAAACCGTTATCGATTATTTGTCAAATGGTTGGCCGAGTAAGATTAGTGAACCATTAATGAAGCATTATTATAGCCATCGGTTAGAACTATCAGTTGAAAATTGTTGTCTGATGAGAGGTCACAGGTTAGTGATTCCTAAAAGTCTGCGACATAAAGTGTTAAACGAGCTACACTCAGGGCACTTAGGAATCACAAAAGTGAAAGAAGAGGCACGCAATAGGTTTTGGTGGCCGGGTATGTCTGTGGCTATCGAACATCACATCGGTGCTTGCGCCGTGTGTGCGTCACAGCGCGCCGCGCCCCCACGCTCCCCTCTCACTCCGTGGCCGTTCCCGGCCCAGCCGTGGCACCGTGTACACAAAGACTTTTTAGGACCGATTAGCGGCAAAACATTTTTAATAATCGTAGATGCATATTCGAAATGGGTAGAGTGTTTCGATGTTTCATCGGGGTTCACATCGCGAGTGGTTATTGAAAAACTATGCGAAGTAATGTCACGATTTGGTTTATTTCATACGATTTGCTCGGATAACGGCTCTTCTTTTGTCTCGCACGAATTTAAACAATTCTGTACTCGAAACAACATCACTCATATAACTTCACCAACATATAATCCGGCTAGCAATGGACAAGCGGAGAGTTATGTTAAAATCATTAAAAAGGCAATTAAATCTTACTTAATATCAGGTACAAGTTTAAGAGATTTGAATGTTAAAGTATCAGAATTCCTACTGAGGTACAGGAATTCCAAACATTCGACCACAAACAGATCTCCGGCTGAAGTTTTGTTCGGTCATAATTTGAGATGTAGATTAGATCTCCTGACACCAACCACCACAACGCCATCCGACGCTGCACTCGACACAGTGGTAAAAGGAAAACAATGTTCGCAGGTTGATAATTATCGGGGCAACCGTAAACTTTTATTCAATGTGGGTGACCAAGTCTTGGTAAAAATGTATAGTCAGCACAAACAATATTGGTCACGGGGCATAATTATTAAAGAAATTGGAAAAGCTGTGTACATGGTGAAACTGAGTGCATCAGAAGATACATTAAAGAGGCACATTAATCAGTTGCTTAAATATAGAGGGAGGGAAGATGGGGCAGGCGAGGAGATCGTCCCCGCATTCATAATACCCTCAAGCTCGACGAGTACAGGGCAGCAGCTATCCGAAGTCTCTGTGGAGGGTGCTCCTGTAGAGGAAGCTGCTGTGGAGTCAGAAAGTCGCCTGCATCAGTGCTTGTACACGGCGCAGATTCCGTTGAAGAGGAAGTGATTTCGGCAGTTTCTTCTATCGACCCGGAGTCAGACACCCGGTCGAAACGAACCAGAACTGCTATAGATTATAGGAAGTTCTTCTGATTAAAGGTGGAGGAATGTTATGTGGGTACCTACATATCGTTAACTAGTAAATAAGTAGGTAGGCATCTATATATATATACGTGTGCAAATGACTGCTGCGCCAGTCGAATATACGAGCTTGTGAAATACCGGTTGTATTATTCTGCTACCCCCCTTCCGAATATAACAGATACCAAGCCTGTGCAGGCCACATTGGGAAAACCAAGATACCGGTAGCTTTTCCTGTATAATTTTTTGGATGCAATTTAGCAACAGAGAAAATGGTGGGAAGGCATAAAATAGTTTTGGGTACCAACTTATCGTAAAAGCGTCGACAGCTATGGCACTTGGCATTGATGCGAGAAGCGAATAAGTCTATCTCTGGTTGACCTAATCGTTTTACAATATATTTAAATGTAGATTGTGATAACTCCCATTCGACGTCTGGGTTCACCCTGCGAGACTCTTCGTCAGCCTCGACATTGTCTTTTGTGTTTATATACGAAGCGAATAACCACAGCTTTCGCATCTCGCACCATTGCCAAATGTCACGAGAAAGTGCGCTTAAATGCGTAAATTGAATACCGCCCATGCGGTTTATATAGCTTATCGCAGTAGTGTTATCCACCCGAAGCAGGATAGCACGGTCAGTTTGGTCCCGAGCAAAACATTTAAGGCCGAAAAATACGGCTAATAGTTCCAAATAGTTAATATGAAAACCAATTTCACTTTTACGTCAAATGTACCGTGTTGTTTTAGGAACAAATATTTATTTCTTTCTAATACCTTTGTATACAACCAACCGTAACACGCCGCTGGGCACGCTGCTACTAGTACTCCTATCAGTTAGGCGAAATTTCTAATCGAAACTGTGGGTAGTTTGGAATATTTTTGTACTAAACAGGCTATCCTGTTGCGTTTATCTAGAGGTAACGATAAAGTCATATCAGTGGTGTCATAAATGAATCCTAAGAATTTGCATGATGTTTGAGGCTGCAAATTGCTTTTTTCGTAATTTATTACGAACCCCAAACATTCTAGTAATGCTACAGTTTCCTTTACATTATGAATACATTCTTCATAACTGCTCCCTAAACAAAGCAGATCGTTTAAATATAATACAGATAAAAACCCGCGATTACATAATAAACCTACAACCTCTCTAACAATCTTAGTAAAACACCTAGGGGCTATGGCAAGTCCATAGGGTAATGCGTTAAACTCGTAAGCAATTTTTTCGTTCGAGTTTTGCGCGATATAGTGGAAACGAAGGTATTTACGAAATTGCTTAGCAACAGGGATAAGTAGATATGCTTCCTTCATATCTACGGTCACCATATACCAGTTTGATTGTACTAACTTACAGGCAGTCCTATTATCCTCCATTTTAAAATGTGTTTTAGGTATAAATTGATTCAGAGATTTTAAATTTAGAATGAACATTTTACCACCGTTGGACTTTGGGGCTAAAAAGACGACCTGAACTGGGCTCAACCTGTGAAATAGCACCAAGTTCAGTCAAATTCTCAATAGCCAATGACATGTCGCGCTGTTCACTCAATGACCACGTTATTCGAGGGATACTCGTACACGTTTGAAACGGCTCGCATCGAAACGGAATAGGTATTCCCTTCATGATCCAATTAAGAATATTGTTATTATTAGTAATGTGGGTCCAACAATTATAAAAATGTTGTACCCTACCTGCATGTACCTGTGTTACTGGCGTGCAGGGGCACGTGACCGGTTCTGGTTCGCTTTGATTAGCGACGTCGCTGTCGCCTTCGCCGCTGCTGATCGACGCGATAACGTGGGGTATCTCCTCTGACCCCCTCGCCCCCCCCTGTTCGTTGGGTAACGAGAGGGTCCGGCCCGGTTTCCCTGGACTTGATGGCGTGCAGAAATTATGTTCTGGGCATTTGTATTTGATTTTACTGGTAGTGGCACAGTCTTCTTTATCTGTAGTCCCTGTTTTTCAATGGTTTTAGACGCTTTAATTTTATCCGGTAAAGTGGTACCGAATAATGTGTCATCTCGATCGCTGTCCTGTATGACATTGAGGAAGGGCTTCGCTAGCCCGGGTGTAATCATTTTTTTTTTGAGCCTGGGTTTCGGAGTGATGTAAGTCACATAAAATGCGACATCCATCACTGAGAGTTTTGATCGCTTCGATCTTGTTATCACTAGTTAGTAATGACGTCATTGCCTTGCTAATCGCGGTAATACCGGCACGCAAATGCTGTTGAGATGTCTCAACTTTTTTTTCGCGTAACCTTACCATTTCTGCAACAGCGGCTGCGATCTCAATATTTAATTTTAGCGCTTGAAGCAGCGTACAGTTACTGGGTATGAGATACTGTTTTAAAGTTTTGTCTCTTATTTCCTTAACCATGCCCTTTTTGAGCAATGGTAACCATAATTGGGTTAGGTTATTATGTATTTCCTGTCCCCATATAGGTCCTACATCAGTTGCCTCACCAAGGGCCGACAGGATTTCTGGATCCAACTGAGGTTCAGGAAGTTCCAGCGGCTGTGGCGGTGGTAATAACTTCAAACCATCCTGGTGAGTCAAAATAGGCTCTAGCGAAATATCAGGCCGCGGTCCGACGGGATCAGGTAAAACGACTGCGTCTTCAGCCCCAGGACCAGGTTGCGGCTCAGTTTCTATCGGTGGTTCTGATACATCCCACATCACCGTTTCGTCTCATTAAAAAGAAAAATAATAAACGTAACGCAAGTAATATGGATAGGAGGTACGTTAAAAAGTAACAGTTCTAAATTCGAATCTATTACTAGTGACGCCTCGTTCGCTATGGAATCTATGGCGGGTAGAATATTTGCCGCGTTCAAATTTGAATCTATGGCAAATTACCAATACCAAGACTGTCACTTAGACCAGTACTTGTACGGTAATGATAAATCTTAACTAACCTTGTTGATTTTCGTCATCCGAACATGAGGAAGAATCTTCTCGACGGCGTCGTTTGTGACGGTGTTTTTCTTGTAATCTCTCCATCTTCTACATGTAATAATTGATACGTTCTTCATACGTCCTTTTAGGCATTGCGAATACGAAGAATCACCGATTTTGAAATTCGAAAAAAGAACAAAGCAATCGAAGGTAGGAGCGCGTGCACTCGTTGCCTCGCACGGAAAAATAATGAGGTCACTGTGAACTGTCAAGTATAGTGTAGCAGACGAGTCGATTATCGAATCGATTATTATTTAAAGAAATCAATTCCTAAATCTGATTATAAATAACTTTTAATAGCGAGCGAGTGTTGCCTTGTAGGTGAAAGGACTACCTGTTTATTTATATCGAAAATGAAACCACGACATATTATGTAAAATTTCATAGAATTTTGGCTTCTTGCGCGAGTTTTTTTTTATTGTTGTGAATATTTTCCAAATATGGTAGATTAAGATAGATACGTGATTTGCCGACCAATGCTGAGTTTTATGTTTCGGAAAATATTATTCTACTTTTTTTAAAAAAAAAGGTTCGGCTCATAACGGATTTTATATTTTATCACACTTTTACGGCATTGGAAATGATTTTCAAACTTTGCTTCCGTGCCCGTTATAACTACGTTTAACAGCTATATTTATGGACCTTATTCAACGTTCCAAGTAAATTGACGTTAATTACTTCATCCTCATTGGCAAGAAAATGGCGATGACTACTAACATGATAATCGCCCAGTCCTTCAGAAATCAATTGATATTTGGATTTTATTTATTATACCAGGATTCACATCTCATGTCTATTAACATTTGGAGGGTACTGTGACCATAATATCGCATCTATTTACAAAACCTCGAATACGAAATCTCCGCAGAAGTCTGCGATCGTTTCCTATATTTTTCAAGTATATGCACAGTTGCAAATCACAAACGGAGCGTGGGGAATTGATATGAAGGATATGGAAATGTGCAAACAGCATATTGCGACGGTGAAACGTTACAGAGCACGTTGGCGGGGATTCTGTTTCGTATAGAATCTACACGAAACAGAATATCCATAGAGAATAACCATCAATATATCAAATATAGAATATCCATCTATAGAGTATATTATAATATTATAGGTTAGTTTAACTTCCTTTTTTATACATGCAGCGAGGGAAAGAGGTGGTAATCAACCATTTAAAATTGAAAACTAAAATTCTAAAATACTTTGACTACATGTATCCCTAATTAGTTATCAAGTCTTTCAAATATTCCAAGGTGTCACATTACTACTGAGCCATTAACTCAGTGATTGATTGGATGACATTCTGACTCAAATCTGTCCCAAACACTTTGTCCCAAACACTTTGTCTGAATCTTGATCTGTTTTAAGCCTTACTCTGCTAAGATCAAAATCATATAATTATTCCGAATAAACCTTAGAGGACTCTAGTTGCAAATTCGCAAGAGTCAGTAGGTCTCAATGGAGAAGAATTTGCAAGAAACTCCACGGACACTCTTTTCCATCAGTTTTAATTACAATGTTTTGGTTACATCATTCTTGTTGAAAAGATACATATATGTGAGAACAATGTAAAAAGACGTGTACGTAAAAGTTTCTAGAGTAACAAAAAATTATAAATAAAATACAATAACAGGCTAAGGCAGCAAAGTTATGACCAATCCCAACTGACGGCGCCCGTTCACGGACATGACGCATGGATCGGCACCATTCAGCTCAACCATCATGAAGGGAACCGTATGTTCCAACACATGTGCTGTAGATTTTCTAACGCATGCCCGTTGTAAATCTAGTCACGGACAGTTAAATAAATAGCCCTCATCAAAAGCACATAAAAATATAATCTATAGACAATACACAACACTTGTAACCACTCCTTAATACACAAATTTCAACAAATAAGTCCTCATCACATTCCCTCGTGGATTCTTATTTTTTTCAACTTTCTTCCAAGGCGATGCAGGTGCTCTGCCAAGTTTAGCCTTTTAGTTTAATCTTGTCTTGGCTATCGTCAGATGGTGTCTCTTTGCGACGAGGTTAAATACCTCGTACCTTTGAGATTTAGTGACGACCCCTAATTGGACAGTGGGGATTATTATTGGTCTTGATTTAGTTTTGGAGTGATTTATAGTTTTTGAAGTTAGTTATGGTTAGTCAGATATGGGAGTGGGAAAGGTACAGGATGGTGTATTTCTAAGAACATGGCAAAAATTGTTATTTAACTACTAATATGTCAATTATGTCATACTATCTAATTATTATATAATATCTAATAATTGTACTACCTACTTCGTTTGTTATAACATTATTAGATTTTTTGGCCTTACAGTTCACAAAGTGACGTGACGGCCCGGAATGTACATAGTTTTGTGTTAGCCATAACCACAAACACAGCGACACAGCTACACGGTCATCACAAAACCCTATGAAGGAATGGCCATCCCTAGCTGGAAGATTGGAAATTGTCAAAGAAGCGCAAAATTTAATTGAAAATGATCTGACCATTTAAATAATGATTAATGTATTGGAATGTTTTGTAACTATTGATGTATTGTATTGTAAAATTTGATATGTAAGTTATTATTATTCACTTACCAACAGTTGAGAGAGTGGTGAAGCGCGAGCCTATAAAATATAAATAAAAAGTTATAACATCGCCTTGGAGGTCTATGTAAAGGTGTTATAATAATTAATGAGTAAATAAATAAAATAATTTTGAGATTATTATATTAAAGCTGATCTTTCAAAACACTTAGAAATTTGACAGCCGCCACCTTCGTTGGGGGCTGTATTATATTTATCTATTTACTTATTTGATAAAGCAAGATAAGATATTTTTTCTAATCTAAGCAGATAACAGTGTTTTGGGAAATATACGTCCCTACGTAACAAGAAATGATAATAGACAAGATATAATCATCACTTGTTTTGACAATATCTGTTTTGCTAAAATCAAACTGTCACTATCATCATTGATAATGCGTTATATTTGAAGTTCATGTCGCAGTAAATATCGTAACTTTATTATTTACAAATAATATATACTATTGAATATTCCTAATCGTATGACTAATAACAAAACAAACTTATATACAAAGGCAAGAGGGAAAAGGCCTCATTTCGCACCAAAAAATGTCCACATCGATGTCAATGGGAAACGTGCCCAGAACGCTGGCAGCATTGCCACATTGGATGGCAATGCTGATTATCTGATTGGAGAAAAGGCCAGCCCTCTTGTCACGCGAACAGTTGACTTACCGTTTACTTATGTCTCGAAACTCTTGATGAGCACTCGGACGCCATGGACCTAATGTATCAACCCCAAACGGCTAAAATATATATTAATATCGTAACTATATGTACTTTTGTTTAATTTCCTTGACTTGGTTTCCTGAGACTATTACTGACACAACTACTTAAATTTTGTCGAATTCGATCTGTCTTGGGAATTCGTTGGAAGCAAGAAGAATGTGGAGACAAGTGAAGCTTCGGATTTTTGTATATAGTCCAAGGACAGAAACATTTATTATGTGTTCCGCAATATACGCATTTATTACGTAACAAATACAGTGTAAATCTATCCAAAGCTACGCACTTTTTACTAAAAATGATGGCAGCTCATGTATCAGACAACCAAAATAGAGTAATTACAAATGAACGCTTCCTCGATGGAAGTTGAGAAACATGCTATTATTAAAAAATAATAACAAAATAATCGTTGATCATCGTAAGTATTCTTAGTCATTATTTAAATTGCTCGGTTTAGAGCGGCAATTTTTAGCATAAACTACGTCGACCTACTTAAATTATGTAGGCTTGTTTATCTGTTCATTCTATTCGACCTTTAACGGCAACATGTTCTATTATTCTGGTAGAAAATATTTCGGATAAACCAATATTAACAGTGATAAAACGCTATCGTTCGTGTTCAACTGGTTTCACAATCTAGAAATTGGTATATGTTTAGAAAAGGGTATATATAATAAGTAACAGTTGCCTTCAATAGTTTTAGAGAGACAGACGCAATGAGGTGAGTTGTAAATGCAATGTATATTGGAAGTACACTTTTCTGCTAATAAATATAATTGTTTGGATAATAAAACAATAGAGCAATTTATGTAACTTATCTAATCAACTACTATCTGCACCTAATCACTATTTAAATTTTAAACAAACGTTCCTTAGATAAAATTAATTCGCGACGTTGCTACTTTACCTACCAATTGAATGTTAACACTCTTCTTTAACGCAGTGTTTCGGTGTTCAACAGATTTTGCCAGATAATAACTGCCCTGGCTGCAGTGTCACTGGTTAGTGGTGCATCTGCTAAAGAAGACAGTACAAAAGTAGAAATGAGGAAGTTACCGGAGGGACTGAAGTTGGGCGTCGCAACCGCTGCATTTCAAATTGAAGGCGGTTGGAATGCTTCAGGTACGTGGTAAAGTTTTCAATCATAAGTCTGGAAATTAATTTTCTTGCATGTAAAAGGAGTTGTGGACGCGAGTTTTGGGCTTCTTTTGTTTTATGATTTCCTATACGTTTATTCTGCCGTTCGCAAAGTATGTGCTTGGTAGAGTTGCAGATACCAGCCCATTATACTTACGTATACGTTTTTACTTTCAGATAAATCTCCAAGCATCTGGGACACATACAGTCATATCCAAGGACTAATCAAAGACGGCACAGATGGTAATGACACTTGCAAATCCTACGAGTATTACCAACGAGACATAAAGATGCTCAAGTTCCTAGGAGTGGACTTCTACAGATTCTCCATTTCATGGCCAAGAGTTCTGCCAAGTGGATTCGCAAATAAAATCAGCAAAGATGGTATTGGATATTACAGTACGTTGGTTGATGAATTGTTGGCCAACGGTATCGAGCCAGTCGTCACCATATACCATTGGGACTTGCCACAAAGTTTACAAGATTTGGGAGGTTGGGCCAACCCTCTTATTGTTGACTGGTTTGAGGACTACGCTCGGGTGTTGTACGACGCGTTGGGCGATCGAGTCAAAACATGGATAACACTGAATGAACCGAAGCAGTTTCTGATATTTGGTTACGGACAGGACAGATTTGCTCCTAATCTTGTTTCCGCTGGAATTGGGGACTATATTGGTGCGAAGAATGCATTGTTGGCACATGCGAGGGCCTGGCATCTTTACGACAAAGAATACAGAGAAAAGCAGAAAGGTATGCTTCTTTCATTTTATTTTTTAATTTTTATATTTAGGGCAAGTCAATCAGAGACAAATAATATGTTGAAGAAAGAATAACTAATAAAATGTGACCTAATGTGTAATGTGTATCCAACAACATTTACCACGGAATAAACATACAAAATCTTTGAATGCGATTTAAACTAAAACCTGCCCTCATCTCTCTAATTAGCAGACACAATAGTAAAACAATTGGACATAAGCTTTATAGGTATAAGTCGTGACAGTTGAGGGAACCAACATTACTTGTGAAAAAAAAAACCTTTATAAATTTATGTGTACGTTGTCGATAAAAAGAGATCTGTACTTCAGTTTAACCATATACATCGATCGGTAATTTTGGTTTATTTTCTGTTTTTAGGCTGCATTGGTATAACAATCGCGACAGATTTCCGTGAAGGATCTTCGGATTCCCCCGCAGACGTTGAAGCGGGCAAGGTGGCACTGGACTTTGAAGTTGGCTTCTACAGTCACCCGATATTTTCATCCACTGGAGGATTTCCTGAGAGAATGGTGAAACGTGTCGCTAAAAGGAGTGCTGAACAGGGTTTCCCCAGAAGTAGGCTGCCAGGATTATCGCAGGAAGAGATCGCTTTCATAAAAGGTAGATTACATTCGACTTTAGTAAAAGAGCCCGGGAGTATTCTAATAGCAACTTGAATGCAGTTGACTATTACAAAGAGACATAGTATTTCTCGATCAATATCAACTATCAATCTCAGTCTATTTACACTTTCTTATAATTAGAATCTTAGAAGAACTTTTCGGACAGCGATAAAGTGCATTGGAAATATGGCTATATTTTGCACCTGTTCGTAAATCGCATTCAACGTTTCTACTTAATCCCATTTGGCTATTTCTTATGCGCAGCCATTCACGTTATGTTTTTACTAAGCGAATTATAATCTATAAGATACAAAAAGAAATACCTTTTTCCCAAAAAGTAGGAGGTTCTTTATGTTTTTTTTTTATATCACATGGTACTCCTATTATAGTAAGTCATCTTTAATAAGGGAAGAGGTTCTCAAGTCAATTGTAAATTGCCCTTACTCTGAATATTTCAGGTACAAGTGACTTCTATGGGTTCAACCACTACTCAACCAAGTTCTACAATCCGGAAAAATACACTAAGGGAGTATTCGCAGTGCCTTCGTATGAAGATGATATCGGGGCCGTGGCTGACTACGGCGATTATGATCCGGCTCCTATGATACATACTACTGTAAGTTACAGATCAATATAAGCTTAGCTTTTTTAACTTGATAATTCACTCAACATTTTAAATATTTTATTTCACAAAAGCCTACATGGGCACTTTTGAAACGACAAGAGTTAGGTGCACGGTTCCATACTGGTCAATTCCTTTGAAGTAGAGCCAGCAAGAAGTACTGTTTTTGTGTATAAATAAGTGGAGATATTCTTAAAAACGTTCCCCGATACTAAGATTGCCCCTGTATTATAAACACACATACATAAGATATAAACTCACATACACAAAAAGCCAGATCCGGAATTACTATCTGTAGCCCATACTAAATATTTATTCCATGCGGGAATCTAACCAGGCAGCGATGCGCTGCACAGCAGCCAATCGCTCAGCCATTGCGCCAACAGTGTGGCTAGTGGCGGCTCCTTGGAAAATTCTATTACACCAATAAAAAATAAGCAATCTTTTTATGTCTTTTAGAAAATTCCCAACGGTATCAGAAAAGCTCTAAACTGGGTGAAAGATACATACAACAACCCTCGAGTCATGATCACTGAGAATGGATACGGTAATTATGGTGGAGACAATGACATTGACAGGATCGATTACTATAAAGCTTATATCGACGCCGTCTTGGACGCCATTGAAGTGGACGGCTGTAATGTCGAAACGTATACTGCGTGGAATCTAATGGATAATTTTGAATGGGATTCTGGACTGAAGTAAGTAAATGTGTATAAGTATATTTTAAACTAAATATAAACGAAACTAAATTAGCAGAGACACCTTGGCAAAGCCAAGAGCACCTTGAGATAAAAAGATCTGAGTGACTACATAATGTGTCATTTTGTTAGCAATTACGGTTGTTGCTGACCTGGTCAAAGCTGCGGGAGTCCAGTGGATGCAAACGCACAGGACCGATCAGTGTGGCAACGTAAGAGAGGCCTATGTCCAGCAGTGGACGTCTTTCGGCTGAAATAATGATGATGATGAACGATTGTAGAAAAGTCTTAAATGTATAGCATTGACATGTGTTACATACATTTCACGTATTTTTTCGAGCGATAAGCCATTTTCAGTCGTTATCGCTGATATCATCAAAACTATCTGGTGTACAGACCACGTGCTGGAAGGTCCGATGTGTCTTGGACTCCCACAAGGTAGCCCTGCTGGGCTAGTGAACGTCTTGAGAGTCCACTTGATTCGACAAGCACAGAATCAGTTGTAGGGTATGGTTAAGGAAGACTTGTGTACAACAGTGTGCAATTATTTAGTGATTGTGTACTAGTCAATAAGACATTCTCCTCATACACTTTCTAACTGGGTCTATTCCGAACTCCAACTACTGTATAATTTAATATTAATTAATTTATTTATTTTCAGGGCAAAGTTCGGTCTTTTTGAAGTTGACTTCGAAGATGACAAGAGGACTCGCAAAGCAAGACTGTCTGCTCTATGGTACAAAAATTTGATAGCAAGCAGAACGTTAGACCCTGCCGATGAACCAACGTTTGTAGAAATAGAGTTTTAGTGTAATTATGAAATGAAAGAACTGACTTTTATACTCTGCTAAATTTTGGTCGTTACAATCCCGTGGACGGTTGATCCGTTACATGAAACAGTATCGATTAGTAAAGACAAAAACAAAAAAAGAATTAAAATAATAATCCAACTACCAAAGCAAAACAAAACTGCAAAAATAACTTTCGTTTCGGCAGTCGGTGTTGCAAAATGATAAAACAAGAGGTATCTGCCAAAGACACCGACTGCCGAAACTAAACTTATTTTTGCACTGTTTTGCTTACTATTGTTTCATGTACCGGATCAATCATACACGGGATTGTAACGACCAACAATTTTCGGTGAAAACTATTGAAAATAATGTTTAAATTATAAGGAATATTAATAACCCGGTGTTTGTTTGATTAAAATGGTAAATTAGCCATATTTTTTTATCGTCACCTTTACATAGGTAATTTTTATATATAAACGCTACTCTCAGGACTGGAATAGTCTTATTAATAAACAGACAGGGACAATCAAATGCATAACTCGTTTCGTTGTGAAACATTTAGTACGTAGAGGCTGAACATTCGGCATTCTAAAATGTACAAAACCCGACTTTTCCTAGAATGTGTGTGCACGGAAGTGTATTGTGCCTACTTGAAAGGTATCTTTTACTTAAGCATACCTACTCTTACATTTTCATAATATCCTCTATTCCCTTTTATTTTTCAACGTCAATGTACATCATTCCTTCGGTGCCTTCCCCGCGTCAGATATGGTAAATTTTCAGCGACTGTACCTCTCATTGCAATGAGCTTCGTTCCTTACAAAGCACATTTTTGCGGCTCAATTGTCACAAATAAAAAGATCTTTTTGAATATTCCAGCATATCGTTTAAGTACTTTTAGCTTCCAGAATTCTAAGGATTGGGTTTGAATAGAACTATTGTTGTCTGATATTTTTGTATTAAAGTATAATGATAAAATTCAGATACCTTTTGTTGAGTCTTTTAATGTGGAATTTGTTATTAATCTATTAAGATTATTCTCTTTTATTGAGTGAAGATAATAACCAGTTTTGTGTAATCTGTGTTATGTAGGTTTATGAAGACATGCTTAATGTTTCAGGATAACCAGGTCTCTTTCGCATTGGGATGGCAAGAAATTGCAGAATGCCACTTGCTACTATCCTTATATATTCCCTTTGATTAATTTACGTTCATACATCTGGTCATACACGCACGCTGGTTCCCCGAAAAACTAAAGTCCAACTGGACCAAATACCCACCACCGAAACAAAGAATCTAAGTCTCCAGACAAGTGGCATTCCCCGAAAGCGTCGTGATAGGGATTGGTGAAATGTCACAAATGTATGGAATTGACAAACACTATCAAAATTTAACATGACTAATCCCTTATATTCGTATCATCGCGTACATTGAATGACAGTTATATATTTATTAATTTAAACTTCATGCAACATACAGGTACATAGGCGGACTTAATGCCTAGATGCCTCCTAGATGCGTGATGCCTTTATGCTAGCCTGCTTAATGGTTAACTAGAGCCTCAAATCAAAGTCACACTATTGCTTCCAACCAACCAACCAACCACCAACTTTGCAACAAAATGGATCAGTATTTTAATACTGTTGTGTGTAGCTCGCTCATACATCTACCTACGCCATTGCCGAATAAAAACGACCTCGGCGACCGAGCTCTGCTCACGGGTGAAAATAGAGAAAATGGCGTTTTTTAAAAATGAAGCCTAGCTAGATCGATTTATCGCCCCTGAATCCCACTTTATAGGTACAAAATTTCATGATAATCGTTGGAGCCGTTTTCGAGATTCAGATAATATATATATATACATATATACAAGAATGAATCGTTTAAAGGTATTAGATTAGATTAGATATTATGATAAAATGGACCTGTGAAACGAACTGCTGAATATTTTGTCGGATCGGTATTTTTTCTGGATCTGGAATACTGTTATGTGTGTAAAATCGCTCATACGTCAGCGCCGAATAAAAACGTATACGATAAAGCGAACCCGTAAAACGGACATCTGTGTGAACGAGCACTAGTCGAAGTCACCCGTAATAAATACGAACGTCAAACCAAAAACCGTATATTAAACCAAATGTGAGCGTAATATAAGCCTAATTACGACAGCTATCTGTGTGAGCATATGAGATAGTAAATAATATACCATGATAATATTAAACATGATTTCTATGATCCGCAAGTTGAACGAACTCGTAAGAGTACAGCTACGTGTTATAACGTACAACACGACGTGTTTACGACCTCACATCCGTCACTCAAATGTGGACGAGATTGTTTAAATATTGTAATTAGGGTTGCCAAGATATCTTGTTGTAGAAATACCTGGAAGGTAATGAAGAAATTCACTTTGATACTAATGATACATGCGAGATGAGAGACGCGATGCAGATTTTCGTCTAGGTGATAGATCGATTATTCATAATCTTTGCCATTTGACTTGCTGCTGGTTCCTTTACGATATTGTCGGTTTTGTCCAAGATAAACTTAGAAAGTAAAAATGAATCGAAAACGTCACATTGGTCTTAGACACAAGGACACCAATTTGATTTGTTCTACTTTAATAGAATAGTTATTTTGTTAAAAGGGTAAAAAATATGAATTGCAGCATTTCGCTGGCTTAAATACTGGTGCACTTTTTTGTCTGAGATCATTGAGATAAATGTACAAATATGTTTTTATAGATTAGATAATAAAGGAAATCTTATAGCTGACAACAATTTTGATGGCTTAGTAACCATGAAATAGAAAATACACGTCATTAAAAAGACAAGATATAGAATTATCTATTACCACCGACATCTGTATTGCAAGTTAGATATTAACGTATTTTACACATAAACATCCCGGAACATAGTTCATAAATTAATGATGGTGAAATCGCATCAAAGATACACAGTTTAGAACACTAACGCAACTACAACGATATTCTGCTTTGTTTTGTAATTGTGTGCCTATAATAGAAATACCTATGCGGTAAATCTGATAACAGTAACCCATTCAAAGCCAACCCGTATAACGTAAAGTACGTAGAACCTAAATAAGAGCAAAAAAATAAATCCAACTATCGATATATACCTAAACTGTGCATCTGTAAGTACCCCTATGTTTTATCCCATATTCATTGACATCAAAACAATTACTATTTTCACTTGCTCTGGTTCCGTATATACCAACAGCAATAATATAATAAAAACAGGAATACTGAGAATTGCAACCCTTTTATTTTTATGTCCACACGTTCACTACACTACAAAAATAATTTTGAGCACTATAATCTGTTTTGATGTTCTTTTGTGAAAATACTGAAAATAGGAGGCATTTTTCAGTTTATGCATCAATATTATTAGAATGAATCTTTATTATTATTATTGTTTCAACATTAGAGCATCCTCTGTTAAAAGGTCGGGTCATTCACGATCTTCATTATTGACTTCTGTCTCTCCAAACCTTATTGCTTCAACTTCTTCTTCTTATATTTGTCCTACAATTGAAAAACGTACGGCGTTATTCAAGCCTAGCCCATTCGTTTCCTTTGAAAATAACTGACCACTTACCTGTATTTGTTACCAACTAAGGCAAAATACTACTGCAATAAAGAGAAAGAATAAAGTGAACAACTTTTATGACATTATCATATCAGCCCCCAAAGAAAATTTATCCGCAGAACAAACATTTCCTTCAGCGAAAATCTTATAAAAAGTAAAAACATCCATAACGAATTCCATCCGACTATAATCCCTTTGCCATTCCAAACGACGCCCGTGGGAAGCTATTTCAGCGCAGCCCTATTCAGTCGGAACAATGCTCCACAAAATAAATCCAGAAAAAAAAAACTTCGGAACACAGCTCACCTATTCGGTTATAAAGTTTAGGGGATTCGTCAACCCTAGTTGCGATTCAGAGCAGGGGTGGCCACAATGCGGCGTGTTAGCAATAAAAGAGCAATACGGTGCGCAGCGGTCGACACCGACGCGATATTTGGCACCGTTCGAGCTATAGAGCTGTTGCTGTAGTAGAAGTGACGACGGAACTATTTTATTTTGGTGGCAGAAATACTGATCCAACTTTGTAAACCCTGGTCTAAGGCAAAATGTATTGATTTAACTTGCTATAGTGTTAGGTAGATATACAAAACCGCCAACACCGATGCGATATTTGTCACCAACCAGCAATAGAGCTGTGTCGCAGTAGAAGTGACGAAACTATTTTGGTAGACGGAAAACTGATCCAATTTTGTAAACCCTTTTTTTTCTTTTTTCTAATGCTCATGCATACTGCGCTACCATGGGGATATAGCGCAGTTATGTGGGTCTCCAACCCACTAAAACTACACGATGTCTGCCTGTGCCGCTTATGGTGGGAACACAGGCACGCGTCAGTATACATCCGCGAACCCTCCTCCGGGGATCACCCCCCATCACCAGCACACCAGAACACTTTGCACGCCGTGACCACCCCAGGGACCAAACCAACACATGGTCCCCCTGTGACGGGGCAGGATAGTGGCCCCGCCAACTACCACTTTTCGGCCGCAGGGGATAGGGAACCCGCCAAAGATATACGGCCCCTCCGCGTCCGCCATCAGATGGTGGCGACCCCGTGAAGGCCGCGGCGGGTAGAAAGAGCGGCGCAACATAATACCGGCACTCCCCTCCCGTCGCCGTCTAATCTTTAAGATGGTTGATCTAATTTATCTTTATTTCTAGTATTACAATTGTTACTATCACTGACTTTTTACTTAAGAGATGTATATTTTTCCTTGCATACTAAACATTTCCATAAATGAATTGACAAGAAACTGTCATTTTTTTTTTAAATCTTTTTAAATAACTCCCTAAGAGATTCTCGGTGACTTAACTTAAATATGACTCTGACAGCTCTCTTTTGCAATATAATATTGATTCAATGTTAGCCGCCCAACCCCACAGCAAAATACCGTATGACATAATGCTGTGAAAGTAACTAAAATAGAACAAACGCGCGGCCGACCCGCAAGTGATGTTATGTGAGGCCTCCATTGTAATTTGTTCTCTGTAGTGATTCCCAGGAAAACTGTTTGATTTATAAAGTCCAGCTTTTCTCCATTCAATATGATGTCGGATTCGCTACTTCTAACATTCGGCAATGTGAATCTAATACGTTTGTAATTTTTTTCATATGGTACCAAATTATTTGCCGTGAACCAATCACATACCAAAACCAGAAAGTAGTCGTAGTTAATAAAAGTAGTAGCAATAATAGAAAGAAAAAGATCAGATAAGTCTCATTTGCAATACAGCTATCCTATCAAAGAGCAAAATATCATCGAGCCAGCTTATTCGATTCCCCTCCACGAAGAACGATGTTTGGAATTCATTAGCCGCATATTTTTGTGTCAACCCTAGTTATGATTCAGGGAGTGCGGTGTCGCAAGCCCGCCGGGAATTCTGCGACGGTTTTCTTAGGGCTGCAAGAATTTGATAAAATTATTATTAGCCTGGCTTCCCTCAAATCTATATTTATATCGTTTTGGTGAGGTTGTTTTAAGAAGGCAAGGTTGTTGATTAAAATAATATTTTCTGGTATAAATTAGCCGCTGAAAATGGCTGGTAGCATTTTCCTAGCTTCGGTAATAGGAACATAACGCTATCAATATATTAATGCATTTGACATGGTTTGTTTGTAATTTTATGTTATAATGGTAATATTATCACTATAAATATAGGAGATCGAGATACGGTTCAAGCCAATAAGGACAGGACCCTTTGATATGGCGATGCGTCGAAAAGACCCGTGTCCAGAAGTCGCCATCATCGATGATTATGATGTTGCATATTGGCATAAGTCTGCTCGTTTTAGTATTTTTAACCGACTTCCCAAAAAGGAGGAGGTTCTATGTTCGACTTCATGTTTGTTTTTTTTTTTTTTTGTTTATGTTCACCGATATCTCCGTCAGTTGTGGACCGATTTTGAAAATTCTTTTTTTGTTTAAAAACGTATGTTCCGAAATTGGCCCCATTTTTTTTTGGTGAAGATCTGATGAAGAACTTTTGAGATTTACAACAGAACTCTTCAATAAACAACGGCAAATCTCTCGGGATTGCTGCAATTGCATGTCTGTTTATTGTTTAGACCATTTCATAACATAACATCACGCCAGTACGCTCTTAAGGGGTACGCAGATCTCTCATTTCACCGGTTAAGTTCAAGTTTCATGAAATCAATTTTGGCGTTATAGTTACCTTACTAACTTTACTATTAGGTAGGTACAACTAAAAAGTGAAAAATAAAAAAACTTTTTTGCAAAAAAATACTACCGACTTCCAAATACAAAACTACAAAGTGAAAAATAACTTTATTTTTTGAAGTCGGTGTCCATAACGCAAAAAACCTTTCTTAGGTACCAATTTTTTGCGTTATGGACACCGACTTCAAAAAATAAAGTTATTTTTCACTTTGTAGTTTTGTATTTGGAAGTCGGTAGTATTTTTTTGCAAAAAAGTTTTTTTTTCTTACTTAAAAAAATCTGTTCAGCACCTGTTAAGCTACTGACTCTCTATACCGAAATTTTATTAAAATCTGCTTAACAGGTGTTAAACATTTCAGAGATCTTATGAATAAGATGCTAAAATCCTTGTTTTTAAATAATTTCATACTTTACGTAATTACTTTAACCGCAATAAATACAATAATATGAAACGGAGACTATTTGTATAGACACAACCTTGTAGCCAGAATTATCCATCAGAAACTTGCTCTTAAATACAATCTTTTGGAATCGGAAGTGCCTTACTATAAGTATGAGCCCGACCCAGTTCTCGAAAATGGCAATGTCACGTTGTATTAAGATCGGTCTATCATCACAGACAGGACTATTTTTGGCAATAAGCCTGACATGGTGGTGATAGACCGACTAGAGTGTCAAGCAATGATTGTTGATAATGCGGTCCCCCATGACGAGAACCTCGTGAAGTCTGGCAGAGATAAGAAAAGTAAGTATCTTGATCTAGCTCGCGAGGTTGTCAACTTGTGAGATGTGAATACAGCAAACATTGTGCCGATAGTCGTGACGGCTAATGGCATAATAGCCAAGAGCCTCGACAAACATCTGAGGAGCAGGATCAAGGATCATTGGGCAGCTGGATCAAGGGCTTGATCCAGAAAGCGGTACTTCTGGACACGGCGCGTATCGTTAGGAGGTTCCTCTTTCAGGAGCCCTGACCATCCGTAGCTTAGACCCTGTTCCCGATACCGGTGGGCTACTATTTTTTTTTATTTTTATATGTTTTCTTTATTTTATTGAATTTTAATAAGCTAATATTTAAGAATGTAACAAATATGTATAAAAATGAATAAATGAAACAATAATAATATTATGATATTTCTCAATGTCGAGTCTAAACCATATCTGATCTGCTTACGTCGGCATTGAGAAGAGAGATTGTTGCAATATTGAAAACTTTGCATTGGAACGGTAGCTTGGGCCGTGTTGCGAGTTCGTTCATTTTCGTACTCATATTGCTAAAAATGGCAGCTACTGGCCCATTTTCGTTTAATATTTAAAGCTCACGTTTTGAACCCGGCCTTTTGGGATAACATGGGTTCTGGCTAATTGATGGCACGTTTTTGAGTTCCTATATTTAAATACGAATCGTTTTGTTTACCAATAGTGAGGTTAGATAGAACAAGATAGGCACAATGAAATCAGTATCTTTACATAACTACATATTATAAAACATAGTCCCCCGCCGCGTCTGTCTGTCTGTTCGCGATAAATTCAAAAACTACTGAACAGATTTTGATGCAGTTTTCACCAATAGACATAGTGATTCATGAGGAAGATTTAAGCTTAATAATGTGTTAATGTTTGGTGTAAATTGGTGTAAGTTTAGTGTAAATATGACAATCATTGTTAAAAAAGTCCCTGGAAGATTTTATCGAAAACTCTGCATAATACCTTTGAGATATAACAAAACAATGTATGTTGGGCTATTCTTATTTTATAGGTTAATAAAATAATCCACATATTCGACGCAACAAGCTGATACGAACCTACGGCAGAAAAAACATGTAGGCATAATACGCTCAGACTACTCGTGCGAAGCCGGGGTGGATCTCTAGAAATTAATATAACGATTGTTAAAATTTTCAGAGGCTCCAGACAAAATCTAATTCTATATGGGAAGGCGATGGTCTAAATGCCAAAATTACATTGGTTTTTCGTAGTAAGGATTGCTTACGTGGCATGTCGTTAGCGCTTGACATTCGCATTTTGTATTTTTTTTAATCGCTATCACGACGCTTTCGTTGACATCATCTAGAGCTTCAGGAAATATAGGATTAGGATATTTTGGACTTCTGACAATCATTATCTACAAAATGTCACTTTGTCTAGAAACGAAGCTGCGATGACACGATGCTACTGGTAAGATGCGAGAATAAGAGACGGCGCTGTCCTAATACAACGCGAACATCGCGCGAGAAAAACGGGCCAAGATGCTCATCGGCAATGAGATAATGGTCGAGTCTAGGCTCCAAAGCCTTGAAAATCGGCGCCAAGTTGCCAGCCTGTAGGTTTTTTATCAGTTACATTTCGGGGAGTATGCGATGGTATTGCATGAACCAATTCCTCCTAGCCCGTTTCTTCATCGGACTACAAGACGTACGGTGATGCGTCATCGGTATATGGTGGACATCCCACCCATACGTACCAAACGTTTTGGGCATACTTTTATTATGCGTACAGCTAAGGAGTGGAATTCCCTGCCAGAGTCTAATTTTCCTGATAGATACAACCTGGGAGTCTTTAAGTCAAGAGTCATAGGTTTCTTCTAGGTAAGCGTGCTACATCGTCGACCACATCATCGCTAACCATCAGGATGAGATAGTGGTCAAGCGCGAACCTATCAATAATAAAAAAATACAACGCGATCATCGTGAGAACACGCGACCGTCACGTTCATTTGTATGGCGAAATCGAAAAGCGCTCTATGTCGGCGCGACGAAGCGTTCTTGTCGTAGCCGACTGGCGCTTTATCGCTTTCACACTGCGTTTACATTCATCTTGTAAACGAGACCTTAACTCCTCAAGGAAACAGCGTTCGTTATAATTTAGAGAGCATTTTAGTACCTACATAACCTACATACAAGTACAACGCACCTTGAACTGTCACATCCACATTTCCATACAAATTGTTTCGTTTCTTCGTCAAACATCTGTTACAATGTCAACATCCTGCTAAGCGGTGTTAGACTAAGGAACATTATTCAGACTGAGTATTATTTGTACTCGCGTTTTCAAGTGTGTCAGTATGTGTTCGTTTTCTTTAAATAATTGCGAGTTGACAGATTGAAGAGTTGAACGAAAATGTTGCCAAGGAATTTGGTGCTTGTCGCTTTATTTATTTCCGTTCCCACTTAAATCTTCAAGAAGACTACATCTATAAGTGGCTTTGAAAATTTGGAGAGTTAATAAATTTTCGGGTAAGTTTAATTTAATACAATATTGTCTGTATACTTCATAAAACTATCGAAATCTTTGTATTGACTTCCTTTTTTGCCAAATCACGTCATAAATGATCTATCCAACTATTCTCTGACCTACCTCTTATTCATAGCAATCGACATTAACACAGATCACTCTCTTATCATAATTTTAATTCTTCTATATTCATACTGCCGCAATCGATTAGCGTTTTTATTGTTGCCGTAGTATCATCAATTTTGCAATATCAGATTTTTACAAAGTACATATTTGCGCCACACAGTACAAAAATCGTTACAAACTGCTTAATCATTCTGCTTTTATCTAAAGTTACGTACGTCGGAAACAATATCGCGCCGCCGTTTGGCGTCCTATTAAAAACCGTTCAGGCCACGAGCACGAAAAAGAAAGGTACAGAAGATAAAGTCTTTATAGCAAGCAAAAACGGGAACACACACACATAGACCCGTACGTACGGGGCGGTCTGAAATAAATGACATTCGGGAGTGCGTTTGCACTAGTACGTGAAGCGTGCCTATGAGTGCGTGCGTTTTCGCTTGAAGTATGGACTTGACCGTCTGTATCTATCTGTTATGTGGCTCAATGTTCCAGTCTCATTAGCATAGGCCCCCTACTCACCGAATTTAATACCTTGCGGGAGTACCGAAAGAATAGCTGTTCTTCAATCTAAAGAATTTAAATAAAGTTTGTTTTGATACTTTAAAGTAACAGGTTGATTATTTTCAGGGAAAATGGATATTGCTAGCTTTTACAGATGAAAACAAAAAAACTGTTTTCCTTATTGGTGTCCGAAATGGTTTTTCGTTAAAGTATTTAAGATCACCTTTTGTATGGAAGAAGCCCTTTCACTTTTCGCACTTTATGAGATTAGAGAAGATCTTCCCACTTGGGTTTGGAGACGGTTCAAGGACTCTGAAGCTCCGGGATCAAAATGAAATGCACCAGTTGCGGCCCTCCTCATTCCCATTTTAGTTCCTTCGAGGAAGCTTTGATTTTCCTCGTGGGAAGCAGAGCCCTTTACCTAAAATTGAACTGCTTATCGGGCCCCTCCCTCAAAATAATCAGATTACCTTTGTTATGAATAATTATTTTACACACAACACCTATCCTAAAACTTTGCACTCGGCGAAGTGTTAATAATTAATACTTAACACTTTCCACGAGCGGATCCATAACACCACTTCTTAAACAAACGCGACAACTTTGTAAACAAATAAAATCATTAATTACTAAGCAAAATTAGCATTAACATGCGCCGGTAACTTTCCGATGTAATAAAATATTCTGAAAGGGAATCGGTGAAAGCTTTTAAGACATCGATACCGTTTTAATAGGTTCTTATTGAGTTGAAAATTTTGATTGCAGATGTTGCTAAATATATCATTGCTGTACTTAGAGATGTACAGTTTATTTTCAATGTTTAGTGTAATGATCAAGTAGGAAAGTGTAACTTCTGCTTAGCTCTAGACTAGTTTAAGTCCTATCTAGGAGAGCGAAAACAGCGTGTCCGGATTGGTGAATATGTCAGTGATTTTGCAGAAGTTGGTTACGGCGTACCGCAAGGCAGTTTCCTAGGCCCCACGTTGATTTTTATCTACATAAATGACCTATGCTCTCTAGAACTCCGTAAAGCCAGTGTCTTTCCATTTGCAGATGATACCGCAATAATTTTTCATGCGAAATCCTGGAGCGAAGTCGTTTGTGTGGCCCAGGAGGGACTTGGGAGGGTTGCTGCCTGGCTCCAAAATAACCTACTGACCCTGAACGTCGCTAAAACTAAGTCAATGTGTTTTAGTGTGACTGATCGGTCAGCGCCAGACTGGGATCTGCAAATAAAACTGCACGTGTGTGGTAGTTTCGATGACGAAAGCTGTCTGTGCTCGCAAATCGAACAAGTTACGAGTATAAAATACCTAGGCATACAAATCGATAAGCACCTAACATGAGCAGCTCAAATTGACGCACTTGTGAAGCGTACTAGAAAACTTTCACACATATTTAAAAAAGTCAGATCAATCGCAACACCAAAGCTGTTTAATATCTTTTATTTTACCTTGTGCCAATCATTATTAAGTTACTGTGTGTCAACCTGGTGAACAGCAAACAAAACAAATTTGCTTAGGCTGGAGAGAGCTCAACGAGCTATTCTAAAGATAGCGTACAAGAAGCCCTGGCGATATTCAACTGATGCTCTATATTCGGATTGTAGCGTCCTCAGAGTGAGGCAATTGTTTATCGCTTCGGCTCTGATGCGCTTTCACAGGGATGCCAATGAACTAGCCCGCCATTCATCCAGAACGTTGAAATGGGATCGACCTAGAATTCACTCTTCCTTTACACTTAGATCTTTCGCATTTCTTGGGCCCTACCTCTATTCAAAATTCTACTATCACGATAAAACTATTATCACCTTAACTTACAGACGTCTAAAAATTGTTATATTTGAATGGCTGCATCCCCTAAATTATAACGAAACAGAACTTTTACAAATACAGTCGTAGAATTGGGATATAAATAGCAAAAATACCTACCTACCTATATACTTAACACTCACCCCTACATACTCCACACTCCACATAATTATACTCATACACATTCACTCACCAAAAAGCAACATAAACTAAATTCAAAGAATAAAATAATAACATCTATTTATCTACACTACAATTTAATTTAATTTTATCTCCATGTAACCATGTAAAATTTTTTGCCTTACCTACTTGGGAAGAGACTGGACCCCACAACACAGGGTATCCTAGTGTGGGATCCAGGGAATTTGTCAATAACTAGCACTTAAGGGCCTACATACGCTTTAGTGCTGTAAAAGGGTAACTAGTAGTTGTAATTTAGTTTTGCTTTAAAAAAATAATTAACAACACGATATTTTTTCGCAACTTTTGGAAACTCCTCCGAAACGACTTGGATGTTTAAAAATAATTTTATACAGAAAAATTGATGGCTGGAATTTCTTTTTACCTAACATAGCATAGGTAAATCAAATAATATTTTGCAAACAAAACTGTTCAAAAGGAGATTCAATTTTGATATTTTGGCATCGAGCGGGCGCACGGCCAGTACTGCGTTACATTGGGGCGTATATATCACCTTAAGGGTTTCTATGTTATGTATTATTGTTTTAATATTGTACTGTGCAAAAATGAACGGAATAAAATAATGTATTATTATTATTACCTCACAAAGTGAGGCTACCTTGATCGAACAAAAGAAGGTTGTGAATGCAAAAACTACGCTCCACCTCTTATCCTGTCCGGTGTACCCCAATACATGCAGCTCCGCTGCGCTACCACCAACAATGTCATGGAAGTGGCACAGATTTGAGCTGGGAAAATCTAAATGACTGTCTTTCCAGCGACTTAAAGAAGAAGAATGATCAAGTTTTGTTTGTCATAAAGTATATATATATATACATATTCAGAATTGTCACGAGGAGCCGTCAATTTCTATGAGATTACGGTGATAATTACTGTCACGCCTGACTAACATATTAAGTTTTGATCATACTGTCTGTAGCACAATTAGCATGGGCATCTGAGGAGTTTCGGTACTCCGTGATAATTGCGATAAATCCAATCTTCCATGCCTACAGATCAATCAGGATTGATTGAGACACACATTACAATAATGAAACATTTCATTACGTGCCGTGTCCAAAACATGTCCCGACCGTGTCCTGTCTCGTCCGTGTCACACGGTACGATGAGCAAAAGTCCACATTCAACAACTATTGACTGCTGACAAGCTATATAAGAATAGTTGAACGTAACTTTCAAATTTGGTCAAGTTAAGTAAAAGTCTTCTGACATCGTGTAATTAGAAATGGAGGGAAAATTACAGACGCGTTTTGTGTAATTAGGGATTATAATGTAATTTAATTATGGATCAAAATTACTGAGTTATTGGAATCTTAATTTTTTTTCATTCGTTGGTGTAGTGGTCGCAAGCGCCACTGCTGAATATGAAGTCCTAGATATGATGCCCGGGTTGTGAAAAGTGTCATTGGATCTTTCGATTAGGTCAGTACGAGTAGCAGTGTGGTGTTTGGATTTGTGCCCAGTTGATGACTTTAGGCTTGCCTCCTTTTACATGGGACTTAAAAACATAATTGTTGAAATGTAATGTATTTACGATAGGTGACGCTCTGTCTAACTCTTTGGGAAATGCAGGCATGATTTTTGTTGTTTTTTTTTAATTATTTGCTGTGCGTACAATTAAATTATTTCCGAAAAATTATGTGAGTATGGCTGGGATATTTACGCATATGTGTCCACCATATCGCCGAGTGTCTTGATGTCCGATGTTGGGACGAGCCTGGCTGGATTAAATTATGCAAATCCATTGGCCATTCCCCGAAATGTAATCCGTAGTATTGTCCCTCATTCTCCCTTTGAATTCCTATAATTGGTCATTAAAAGACCGTTTTTATCGATAATACAACACCCAAATTGGGTATTTAAATGAAATAGTTGGGGCGCACGGTTGGCGCAGTGGTTAAGCTATTGACTGCTGCGCTGCGTGTCGCGGGTTCGTATCTCGCACGGTACAAATATTTTGTATGACCTACAGATAGTTGTTCCGGCTCTGGGTGTTTGTGTATGTGAGTTTATATGTTTGTAAACGCACCCACGATACAGGAAGAAATTCCTGGTGTGGGGTAACGTTTTTTCTAAAAAAGAAAAATAAAATAAAAAAAAGTTTTATCAAAAATATTCAGTAACTTATTTATATGGTGTAAATAAGTAACCTTATCTCAAAAAACGCAGGACTCATTCTCGAAAGACGCAAAGCATTCGTGGTCAAATACTATATTTACATGATGCCTCGGTACCAGCGTGTAAATAGACTCATTGCTGTAAGTATACTCAGAGACAAGAGGCCACTAAATACGATACCAGCCTGAATATCGTATTTTATATTTAGAATACTGTGTTACTTTTTCATTTAATATTTAGATACAGATTTTAATGTTGAGGAGCTTGTAGCTAAATAAAACTGATGCAAGGTCTTACATGTTAAGGCACAGATACCCTTCAGTAGCTGATTTTAAAATGAGAATCACGTCTAAACGGCTAGTCGTATATTCTTGTTTTTTATTTTATTTTAGTTGAAGTAGGCTCTCGCTTGATCTTACCTGATGGTAAGCAATGATGTGGTCAGCGATGTAGCACGCTTGTCTAGAATATAATAATAATATATGTTACAGTAGACCATTTTCTTTTCTTATCTATGAAAATTTTGAATTTTATTCATTAAACATACCTAGTGTAATTAATTTGTAAAATAATGTCTAAAACCGACAAAAAAACGACAATTGCACCAAACCCACCGGGCGTATCTTTTTAATGAAATTTTCACCATCTCAAAGACAATTCAATTATCTACATTTTGCGACTGCTGAAGGAGGGTAATGTGTTTATCAGTGTATGTATATATGTTTGTGCCTATGTGGTACCCTTAAGGGCAGGTAGCCCGACTTTTACATCTCTTTGATTCATTATCAATCAAACACATAGTGATTTTAAATGCAAAAAAAATATATATTTTAGTTCACTATATATCCTTTTCATTTCTGAGACTGAAAACATGATCTCAAAAACTTCACTCGATCAAAAAAAAACGGAAGAGGAGGCTGAAAGGATGTTTTTTTGATGACTTATATTATTTTTTATGGAGATTATGAAATATTTACTCCCAAAAAACATATTTAAAACAGTTAACAACACATAGAACTTTATTGTCAGAGTAGAATTTATAAAATAGTTTAATTGTTTTAATAATAAATTTATATATAACACAGCGGCCGCCGTACGGCTCTTCACCTTCAGTGATCAGTCGCCCGCGAGGCCTTGACGAGGCAGGACCTATGCCAGTTTTATTCGTGCTGGACTTCTCGCTAATCTATCGACCGATTTATTATGAGACCACAGTGTAACAGATTCAGTAGGTTTGGAAAGTTTTTTAACAGACTTCAAAGAAGACCGAAATATACGTCATGGGTGTATTTTTATTTTGTTTTTTTGGGTTATTAGACAAATAAATTGCGAATATTAAATAAAAATTCAAAATGGCGCCAACCGAATTTTTTTATATGATTGTTATGGGTGTAATTTTCATGGTTTTTGGGGTCGATAAATGCTAATATAGTGTCAAAATGAAAATACAAGATGGCGCCGACAAAAATTTCTGAAACTTTTATCCTGGGTGTCATTTTCATGGTTTTTGGGGTGGATAAATGCTAATATAGTGTCAAAATGAAAATACAAGATGGCGCCGACCAAAGTTTCTGAAACTTTCGTCATGGGTGTCACTTTCATGGTTTTTGGGGTCGATAAATGCTAATATAGTTTCAAAATGAAAATACAAGATGGCGCCGACCAAAATTTCTGAAACTTTCGTCATGGGTGTCATTTTCATGGTTTTTGGGGTCGCTTAATGCTAATATGGGGTCAAAATGAAAATACAAGATGGCGCCGACCAAAATTTCTGAAACTTTCGTCATGAGTGTCATTTTCATGGTTCTAATTAAAATATAAGATGGAGCTGACTTTAAAACTGACACACATGACCAAAGTTTCATTAATTTTGGTCGGCGCCATTTTGGAATTTTATTTTGACCACAAATTCGCAATTAGTGACTCCGAAAACCCCGAAAATGACACCCATGACGAAAGTTTCAAAAATTTCGGTCGGCGCCATCTTGTATTTTCATTTTGACACTATAGTAGCATTTATCGACCCCAAAAACCATAAAAGTGACACCCATGACGTAAGTTTCAGAAATTTTGGTCGGCGCCATCTTGTATTTTCATTTTGACACTATATTAGCATTTATTGACCCCAAAAACCATGAAAATGACACCCATGATAAAAGTTTCAGAAATTTTGGTCGGCGCCATCTTGTATTTTCATTTTGACCACAAATTTGCATTTAGCGACCCCAAAAAACCCTGAAAATTACACCCATGACGAAACTTTCAGAAATTTCGGTTGGCGTCATCTTATATTTTCATTTTACCACGTATTCACAATTAACCACCACGAAAACTATGAAAATGACACCCATGACGAACGTTTCAAAAATTAGGGTCGGCATCATTTTGGAATTTTATTTTGACCACAAATTCGCATTCAGCGACCCCAAAAACCATAAAAATGACACCCATGACTAAAATATTGGCAATTTCGATCGGTGCCATCTTGGATTTTGATTCAACAACAGTTTAATATATTTTTTTTCTATTTGTTTCTTTTTAGTCCGTCCGTTTATGTTTTCAAAAACATAAATAGTTAGGTAGTCAAATAATAGAATAAATAAAATACGATTTATGCCATTTTTTTAAAACTGAAGTACACACTATAAGTTATTATTTATTTACCACGCATTGTAACTCTCGCATTTTAGTACTTTTAAAAGCAATAGTAAAATAAACCTTCTCTACACACCTTTACTGTGGCTTTTTTTCGAATTTACGCACACGCGAGCGCGCCGCTCGCTTCGCGATAACAGTGGCGCGATAAATACCTACTTCGTAGGGAAAAGCTAGCCTTAACCAACGCTTGCAAAGGTCAGTCTGCGGACATACCGAGATTTCTCCGTGCCTCGAAAAGCACGTTAAAGGACTATCCACACATATCAGGGCCGCGCCCGGGACGTGGACGGACCGTGCCCCGCCAGGGGCTCAAAAAAATATCGTTGTATACATTTTATATGAACTCGTTCCCACACGTCCGTGCACGGCCAGTGACGAAGCTTCAATGATTGGGCCCGGCCCTGTCAGGTCCCGGGCACGGCCCTGATATGTGTGGATAGACCTTAAGCCGTTGCACCCGACTGTCATGTGTCTTTCTTTGACAGTCGTTACGACGTTAGTCAGAAGCTTGAAATCTGACATCAGTCTTGCCAAGGGGTATCTAGTTAATGGGTCGCGAAAGTCATTATAGGCAATCGCTCTATGTAAATGCATACGGTTCGATTACAAGTTGACTCAATATAAGTTATAAATGGCTAGACCGGTTGATTGATTTTTAGGGTTCCGTACCCGAAAGGTCCAAACGGAGCCCTATCGTTGTCACTTACGTGTCCGTCTGGCTGTCCGTCTGTCCGTCGTCTTTCACACATTTTGTACCGAAGATTTTTTTTATCTGCCATTGACATATGAACTTGAAATTTAATGATAAAGTGTATTATTAGATACAGATATTTTACTACTTATTGATAAATTGGTACGGATCCCTATAGGTGCAAAGTCCAAAACGCAAAGGGTAAAAACGGGACCCTATTACTAAAACTCCACTGTCCGTCTGTCTGTCTGTCACCAGGCTGTATCTCATGAACCGTAATAGCTAGACAGTTGAAATGTTCACAGATGTATTTCTGTCGCCACTATAACAACAAATACAATAATATAAAATAGAATAAAATAAATATATAAGTGGGGCTCCCATACAACAAACGTGATTTGATTTGCCGTTTTTAGCGATGATGGTACGGAACCCTTCGTGGGCGAGTCCGACACGCACTTGGCTCGTTTTATTATTTACTTGCAGATTCATTCTCCAAAGTGTAACTGTCAGTCATACTTAAAACTGCATTTTATTGAGGCCTATTTTACTTCTAATAGATAGTCGACTAATGAAGCCTGAATTGATTGATCGACTTTATCGTTTAAAACAAGGACACGAAATAGTCCTTTAAATGGTGAAGCGTAAAAGCTGATCTGTCAATACCATTCACTATCAATTTGGCTTTACTAAAAATGGACACGGTTTTGTAAAGCTTTCAAATAAATTAAATACTATCGCTGTTGTTTTGTATTGTTTTTAACATGAATTACTGAAAATAAATAATTATCCTATTACGGGTAAATCGTACCTACTTATATCTTGACATTCCGATCTTCTTCTATGAAAGTCAACATCATTCCTCCATTGAGAAAAATTAAGGCAATTGCACAAAAAGAGCTTTTTTACGACTAGTTTTATATGTAGCTCTTATAGAAAATAGTCTGTAACAGTTCAGAGGATGCTTTGATTATAGGTTTTGTGTTCCAAACGAGAGGACTGAAAGTGCAACCTGTAGCCATGGGGACGTGAGGCAGCGGGGTTGGTATAGTGTTCGGTTCGTAAGTTGGCAAGGTTTTGGCGTACTGGGGGTAGTTCGCGCATATTCCGCGAACTGACCAACCACCTTATAGAGCGAACGGACCGTGTACGCGACACGATTGGTCAGTCGATCCTTGTGTCAACTGACCAACCAATCGCGAGCTCGGAACGCTCCTAAACGTTCCCAGCGCCCCGCTTTGCTACCAAAGATACCTAAAAAACGACATCTGCACAACTAACGACTCTTGCCAACTTACGTGCCAGGGATTATAAAACGTGCGCGTGGGACGGGGGTCACCTGACGGGAACGCGTCGTCGCATCACCGCATCGTCACTTCATTGGGTAGTAACGTCCCCCGCTATCCGCGCGGACCATGGAAGTGCCAAGTACGAATTTGCAAAGCTATAAGCCTATCTTCATAACATCCCATGACAGTCAGACATGCAAAGGTTGTCTGCTAGATATCGCTGTCAGTGAAAAGATCGCAATTGTCTACAAATCTACCCAAAGTGGATTGTGAATTTTGTAAAATTGCCTTACTGATCTGGTCGCAACCGCTACAACTGCAGAGAATGAGGGCCCAGGTTCAATGCCCAGGTAGGGCGAAGTTTTATCGGATTCTTCCATCTCAAATTTCTCAGTAGCCAGCGGAGTCTTTCTTGTTGTCGGTAGATGGCAATAAGAGCACCTCTTAATACATGTGACTCAAACATTGTGATATATGGGTTTACTATAAGTGCTGCTCTGCTTAACCTTTCAGGGCATACAGCCGTGATATTATGTAAAAGACATAGGGTGTACATTATAATAGTACATTATGGTACAAGTGTGTAATGTTGGTGATTACCGCTGAGGCGCCATTGGGACCCGAGCCGTTAGGTGAGGGTCTTAAGAGAGCCGAGGACGGTAATCATCAATACACTCGTGTATCATACGACGTTTTTCAACACACTTGTAAATGAAATAATACAAAAAAAAAACATTTTCGCAATGGCGGGCAATATTAATCAGTTTTCCTATGTGCGCGCATCTAACAATGGCGATCGGCATAGACTAAAAGAATGACGTTTCTTTTTTTTGGCTTTTCGCGGATAGTGTTTTAGCCACGTACAAAATGGGGAATTTCGAGTTTTTTTTTATTACGGAGAAAAACAAAAGTTATATTTGAGTGAAAGTTTTATTTATTAAACACGTGCAAGTAGAAATTATCTATTTAAATACGAAGTTGCATAAAATGAGCAAGCATTACATAGCGGTACATAAATTTATTTGCACTAATTGAGCACGATCTTTTTTGTATCGAAACTATTTTAAGAGCAAAGCAACTCAACCAATATATAAAAAAAAACTCTATAACTCACTTGTGAATAATAGCAATGAAAAAGTCACAGTTTGATTACAGGTTTCATTATGTGCCTAATTGCGGTGAAATTAGAGCCACTTTATGAGCAAGTGTGTTGAAAAGTATATTCTATCTTTCTATCAATCAAGACAGGAGAAGGAGGAGAGGAGCTCGTGGCTACATAATAACAGCAGCACGGCTCGATCTTCAAGGTTAAGCAACGCTTGCCGAGGTCGGTCGGTGGATGGGTGAACATCTTACATAGCGAGATTCCTCCGTGCCTTGGAAAGCACGTTAAGCCGTTGGTCCCGACTGTCATTTGAAGATCTTTGACAGTCGTTACGGGTTGTCAGAAGCCTGAATCTGACACCTGTCTTACCAAGGGGTGTCGTGTTACCCAATTACTGGGTTGCGGAGGTCAGATAGGCAGTCGCTCCATGTAAAATAATAGTACCCAGCTGAATCCAGTTAGACTGGAAGCTGACCCCGACATAATTGGGAAAAGGTTAGGCATATAAATATATCTATACCAATATCATAAAGAGGAAAGATTTTATTGTTTGTTTGTTTGTACCGAATAGGCTCCGAAACTACTGGAACTATTTAAAAAAAATCACCACTAGAAAGCTACATTATTCCTGAGTGACATAGGCTATTTTTTAATCCCGAAAAGTCCTGTGGGGTCCTGAGGGACACGGGTCCTGTGGGGTGGCCCACAGGACCCGTTTCCATAGGAGCGAAGCCGCGGGGAACAGCTAGTATTTATATAAATTAATCAAGACAAACAATTGCAGAGCACTAATCGAATTACAGAACCACTTTGGACTTCCGCTGTCTCCGTGGCCTCTCCTCTCGTTGTGTTTGTTTGCAGTGCTAACTCAATATAAGTTAGCTATGCACCGCACCTGCATACATTGAGTAGTTGAGTACCTAACCTAACTGTGTTGCGTTGCACCTAGTGTCAATAATGGTGGTGTATTTACAACTCTGTGACAGCATCTATTGTAGATTGCATTATTGGAGAAGTGATTATATAATTTATTATGAAGTTAAACCCAAAACGGCAACGGAAAGCACCGTGAGGAAACCAGCATGTGCCAGGACCGAAGAAGCGAAAATAGCCACATCAATAATGGTGGTGTATTTACAACTCTGTGGCAGCATCTATTGTAGATTGCATTATTGGAGAAGTGGTTATATAATTTAATATGAAGTTAACCCCAAAACGGCAATGGAAAGCACCGTGAGAAAACCAGCATGTGCCAGGACCGAAGAAGCAAAAAAATGGTGCACCACAAACAGCCTAACTTCCTCTTTTTTTTTTGTCTATTTATGCTAATCGCTGAGTAGGATGAGTCTGAATACTGAAATGACAGTTGATTACCAGTATCCCTTATATTAAGGAAGAAGAAGCCAGATACGCAAGACTCAATATATACTTTGACCGAGACCGCTGTACCACGCCTGAGGTATGTGCGCGGCGAGACGGGGCCCCTCCCGTCGTCTACAACGCAGGCCGCACCTCTGTCAGTCCGCCCTCAACGCTCACGGCGGCAAAGGCTAGTGTCATTTGTACCGGACTGTCTACGTGATGCACATGAGATTAATATCCAAAGATGGTTCGTGCGTCATATCGTGACATCCAGACCATCAGTTTTAAAGTAGCCACATATTTCAAGAAAAGCATAGCTTACTGTGATCGCTAGCTTAATCTTATCGAACCTTTAATATTAAATTTGCAGATTGACTCTGATTTAAGTACCGATGGCGAAATGGAAGATGAAGTTAAAGCATAATCTATGTCAAAATAACTGTAGTTAATTTAATAATTATATGTTTTAATTTATTTAAATGGTATCTAATATCTGTGTATTTCACCTATTTAAGCATAATAACTACTAGTTTTTACCCGGCTGCAAGGAAAGGATTATGTTTTTCGCGCGTATCTTGTATGTATGTATGTTTGTATGTATGTAATATTCTTTATTACCTCATATCTTGCAAACCGCTAGATGGATTTTTATAATTAATACATCATTAGATAGAGCTTGGCCGCCCGAGTGTTCTTAGATAAGTGACGTTAAAAATAAACAAAAATGGCGGCTTTTGTGCGCCATATTGGGGGCGACTCAATTTTTTTTTTCTTCGAAACCCATCGTGTGGGGTATCAAAATGAAGATTGCAAAAATATATACCACTTATATGTTTAAATGCGATTCGAAAAAAAAATTGATAACTAAAAAGTTGTAAATAAAAAAAGTTAATTTAAAAATCAAAACCCGACTGCGAACTAAAAAGATGTAAACAAGTAGAAAATCATGCTGTGCAGTCAGAGGATACGTATTCGCGAGCTGGCTGACCACCTGATCCTCCGACTGCACAGCATGATTTTCTACTTGTTTACATCTTTTTAGTTCGCAGTCGGGTTTTTGATTTTTAAATTAACTTTTTTTATTATTAAACTATGCATCAACATGTTGTCTCTTCACCACCCTTGGTTGACTGGTAGAGAATGCCTGAGGCATTAAGTCCGCCTTTGTACCTTTGTGCATGAAGTCTAAATAAATAAATAATAATACGATACAAAAACAATTGAAATAATAATTAAAATTTTAATAAAACGTACCTAGTTACTATTTCACTTACAATTATAGTAGTATAATATTTCTTAATATGTATACGAAGCTTAATAATATCGTAAGATCTGTCCTACAACATCAATCTCATGTAAACGCATGCTCTAACCTTCCCATCCACCGCCAAACCGGTCAAACTATAATTAAATTGGGATTAGCACTGGAGGATGAAGACATAAATCATTGGGGATATTGTTACTCTGCCACCAATATGCTTAATGACGGCTAGTGCTCAAAGTATACGCCTGATCATGATAAAAAGTCAACAATAATAATAAAAGGCATAGTTTACCTGTAAATAATCTAAAGAAAACTAAAATCAAATCACTCTAGTAATTTGTATAGCAATTCAGACATTTCTCACTTATATTTACAGTCTATTTTCAGCACAAAACCACACGTTAGCAGTGCTTTCATGTTTCAGCTTTGAACCTAATTTAGAGACTACCTGTGGCCCGTGGCTACAATGGGATCCTCGAGGGAGTTTAAAACTAACGCCACCAGGTGGAACTGCGGACTTAAATAAATTGTAACGTAATTCACGAGCTTGTTAACTTGGAAACGTACGTTATTTAGTTGTTAAGTTATTTAATTATCAGAATTTGAAGACATTATCTTATTATAAATAGAAAAGTACCTACTAACGTATCTTCCAAAATTAAACATGATTTCAGATCTATTTTTTATGATTAGACAAATCTTGTGAGAAAAGAATAAATAAAATGGCGGATTTTGGGTGCCATATTGTGAGAGCACCCAATATTTTTTTCTACCAAATCCATCAATTGGTAATTACATAAATAAAAAACTGGCCAAGTGCGAGTCGGACTCGCGCACCGAGGGTTCCGTACAAACCTCAGCTTAAAGGTATTATAAACCTGAGTATATGATATGAATTTCAATTTAATACCTCTACGCTTTCATGAGAAAAAAAATGTTTAAAAATATTTTTATTATATGATGTAACTGAAAATTTACGGATTTCGCAATTTTTCCTTCATCTGTACTATAAGACGTTGCTTCGTACCAAACTTCAAGATTCTGAGCCCTGTAGGTTTTGATTCCCTTGCGAGTGTCGAAAATTTGCGGAAATTTGCGGCATAAACGTCTGTATCCTTTGATTGCGTTGGCTTCGAATTGATTTTTTCACAGCTTTAAGGGACAGTAGACCTGAGTGTTTGATATAAATTTCAGCTTGACAGACGGACGGACAATAAAGTGATCCCATAAGAGTTCCGTTTTATCCTTTCGAGGTACGGAACCCTAAAAAATACTCATATATAATAGAAAAGAAATATGAAAAAAAAATATTACTTAAAACTTTTAAGATATTTATAAAAAAACTTTTAATTAAATGTTATGTTTTCAACTACGGCAACACCATTCGCTGACGCAGCCATAAGTGTACAGGTTAAAGGGTACGTGGTACAGCACGAAAAGCAGCTAGTCGCCGTCAATGGCCTGTGGAGAGCCGCCGCACGAGCACTGGGTATCAAAACCATCCGAAAACTCCTACCTGTAGAGGTTGTTTTTACTGCGGGCTATCTTCAGTGTGGAGTCTATTTAGAGGTTTTCATGTCAGCCACCAACGCGCACTGGGCCCGCGTGGTAAATTACGGCCTATTCCCTGTCACAGAGAGAAGGGCAGTCCCAGCAGTGGGAACATCAAAAGGCAGATGATGATGATAAAGTTGTCAGCCACAGCAACACGTGCCCAGGCGGGAGGCTCTCTGATGGCTTGATGAAATGGTCAGGAGGAATTGCAGATAAAAAACCCAATAGGAATTGGCCCAACCCGGCCTTCAAACTTAATAAATTTGTTTCGTGCATAAAATACTCGATAGAAGAAAATTACCAATTAAGAAACAGATATAATTACCTCCCTACCTAGAGACACAAATTCCGAAATCCGCACGATATGCTAAAACCACTAATTGAAAGCTGTACATACCTAGGCTGTACATTCAGATACGTAAACGTGAATTCCCTGAAGCACATTCATTGAAATTCTATTAGCAATATACACGTTCATTTGTCGTGCCTGCCTGTTTGATAGTGGGTGTGTAAACGAATCTATTTTAGAGTCGAGAACGTAGTCAATCTCTAATGAATGAGTGAACAACGTGATCTGGTTAAGGTGTTAGGCAGTTTGGAAGGTATGCGCTTGAATTATTTAGAAGGTGGCAGTTCATTTAAATTTTGTTTTCTTACGCCTCTGCTGTTCTATCTGATTAATTTTGGTACGGAATTCAAGACAGTTGAACCGTTTATCCAGGATTAGTTGAGCTTCATAGTCTTAGCGTGGTGGCCGCCACTGTTGATTTTGGCTTTCAGGAGTGGCAGTGGTTGGGATTAGTGTGGTGGGCTTGCCTTTCAAAATCAAAATCATTTTTTTATTTTTTTTTATTTCACATAGGCCTACATGGGCACTTATAAAACGTCGACAAAAGGTGCACGGTTCGGGTTGGTCGTTTCCTATGGAGAAGAACCGGCAAGAAACTCCATGGTTACTCTTTTAAAAATGGTTTGGTTTTGCTGAAAAAACGCATCAACGACTATCAGTCTTTCTACATACATAGTCGGCTCACTGCTACTTCAGCCTGTTAGCATACATAAATAGCTCACTAGAGTTATCACGGCTACTGTTCTCTCGAATAATTCAAATTTATCGAGTACAAATTTTAAATAGAACTCAGTCAGCAAAGTGAGAATCAAGGAAGACGGGTCACCATCCTTTTTCCCATTTTTGTCTGCTGTGTTAGGTACCTATGTAGATATTTCGGCCTATCTTTAGTATCACTGAAATAGGCCTTAAGGCTATAAAGTAAGGATACCATATAGCCTCAGTTAAATCGTCTGGGGAGTTATTTTGGGTTTTCTAACTTTGCAATTCCCTGTATTTTCGGTTTTCACTGTTTTGTTTAGTTTTGCTGTTTTATTGAGCGATTGTTTAAATCTAGTTGCGTATAAGTAAATAGCATTTTTCTTTATCAGTTGTTTGCAATGGTTATGTTTTCTATTGCTAGGCAAAATGTTTCCCTTTTTTTTAATCATCAATATTCTCTTTTCCCGTAATAATCAATCGAGATATTCTAATTTCGTATATATTAAATATTCAGTAATATTACCGACAGTTTCAGTGATAGACAGCCGGCGGCGCTAACGTCTTGTGATTTGTGCTAATTGTTCTTGACTCGATTATATCTATCATTTTTTGTGCTATTTCTAAACCGTTTCTGCAAAGTGCTTTAAAAAGGCCGAATCCCCCATTCGACCTTTTTAAGTCGGGTTATTTTTATTCAGTGGGTAGGGTGACCTATAAGAACGTTTGTTTTGCTTAGTTAATGCTCTTGCAGATAGACATATCGCGACAATAGGATAATGATGCGACGACCATTTTTGTAGTTTATCAATGTTGTTTTGTGACAAATAAACACTTTTTCTTTCTTTTTTCTTCAATACATTAATTACAATAAAATATTGTCGTTATATTGTTATATTATGTCTACGTCATTACCTACTTGGACATATGTTTGTGATATGATAAAGCTCTTATTGAAAAGCTTCACTTTGCGAATTCCCATAACCTGAAAAAGCGGTTCCCTATAAAGTGGAGTTCAAAAGCAACCACGAAATCAATACTTTAGTACCTAAGTTAGGCTAGTTGCCGAAAACCGTTAAGCCATTCGCCACCCAATAATCTAAAATTTATTATGAACGGTTTCAAAATAATTGAAATACCGATCTCACCAATTTTCAATAAAAGCCATGAAAAACCAATGTTTTAAAATGCTAATGAAGTGTATCGTATTTTCACACGAGGGTATATTTTTCTGACGTTTCGTTCACTGAATACTTTGCGAGAATTTGTAGCCACTAAACGACAAGCGAGCTAGGGACGATATACGAGTATGTACTATGTATGTATGAGGTTGGTGTTAACGATATTTTTATTTATTTTAACACCGCGGTGTGAAAATTGTTTAGATAATAAATTGCGAGTGTACCTGTATTTAATTTTATGTGGCCTTAAAATTAAAAGACTCTGTTGTCTTTTAAATTCGAAGCCACACAAAATCAGTTCAGATTTAAATATATGTCGGGTTTAGTCAATAGTACGGACGTCAAAACAAATCGCAAGCATGCCGTCTGGCGGCAAAGTAAGAACAACTACACATTGGCGCGCTTTTACTAAGCTCTTGCGCGGTGGGGACAGTGGAATAGGGCAGTTAAGTCTTGACAGCCTTAGAGCTAAGACGTCGTAGAATCAGTGTCGATCCGTAATATTATTAAGTAAGATTGTAACTCTGAATATTTGAATAAATCCAGTGTATCGAATAATTTCTGTGATTTCCTTTGCACGATTGTACCCAACGACCTGCCCACACACGATGTCTTAACGTAAGGGAATACATCCTGACTTCCCGATGGTTTGCATCTATAGGCCAGCCTTGATGCGACATCAGAATTGGGATTCAGTCGTGCTAATGAGATCACACGTAAAAACAATGCTAGAAAATGGCGGTTGCATTCTTGCAAAAAATATTGCGGTGTCAGTTGAAGTGAAATCTGTTGTGGTTCGTTTCTGCGACTACCCCCAGTCTTGAATAATGAAAAACTAGTCTGGAACGGAGCAGTAAGGTGGTTAGCAACAACCAAGGAGCTGGACAGGTCAAGGAGGAGACTGTGTACGTGTGGAAAGATCCATACACACTGATCTTTATATCAATCTGGTGAGTTTTGGTGTTGTTGAAGTGTTATTATTATACTAACACTAGCAATAGCCTTGACTGGCCTTGGCCGACTATTATTGGAAGTTAAAACGATATGGTAACAGTGACGTACTTCAGTCTGGAAATTATGATATTCAAAAATAATATTTTATTTAATTTTGTAGTGTGATAGTTTTATAATAGAATAAGGATAGAATAGAATTACATTTATTTGCATAAAAACATGGTATAGTAGATGGTACAAAATTAAATACAGAGAATACATGTTTTTGCTTTACATTATAAGCGTGCAAATTTTTCGTGCATACAATATAGTAATTTTTTTTTTTTCAAAATACTCTTTTACACTATAAAAACTATTAGTGGACAGCCAGTTATACAATTTACTTTTAAATAATCTGGTATTTAGAATTTTTAGGTCGCTTGGTATCTTATTAAATATTTCTACACACATATACAAACAGCTTTTATTATATTTAGTAAGCCTTGGCATGACATCCAGTACGAGCCTGTGAGGATCGCGCCGGTTTCGAGGATGTACATCGTCTGCTTTTGTAAATAATGCCTTATGCTTCCACACAAACATACATTTATCATATATATAAAGAGACGGTAGCGGTAACAAACCAAGTTTCTGAAATACCGGCCGACAAGAATCGTCGGATTGAAGCCCATATATTGCTCGAATGCATTTTTTTTGTGCAACAAATGCTCTATTTTGATCGGTGCTATTGCCCCACATAATTAATTCATAGCGTAACACCGATTCAACATATGCATGATATGATGTTATTGCCGTTTGGACGTTTGTTACATTCCTATTTTTTTTTTGCTCATATACAAACTTATTTATTCGTTTCGAGACAGTATCGACATGGGTTTTCCAGTTTATGTCTTGATCCAGAGTAACGCCTAGGAACTTAGTTTGCGTTACTTCACAAATTTTATTTATATTCATTTTCATTTTGTTATTAAATTTAGAATTATTTGATCGTTTAAATTGTATATAAAGAGACTTTGCAAGATTTAATGATAGATTATTTTTATTTAGCCATTCAATCAGTATGTCAATTGTGTTATTAATGTCAGTTTCATGATGGTCAATTGTATTATTATTTTTATTAGATGTCACAATAATGGAAATGTCATCAGCAAATAATATACATCTATGATTAGTTATATTAGTAATAGAATTAATATACAGTATGAATAAAACTGAGCCTAACATACTGCCTTGTGGGACGCCATAATTGTTGCATTTAAGTTCAGAAGAATGTGGTGTCATGTCATTATGTCAATTTACTTTTGTAATTATAACACGCTGTTGTCTGTTACTAAGATATGTCGATATCCATTGAAGTGCAATGCCTCTAATGCCAATTGCCTCCAATTTCTGTAGTAACAGGTAGTGAGATACTAGGTCAAAGGCCTTAGATAAGTCAAAAAACAACCCTGTAGTAAAATGGTTTCGGTTAATATTAGTCAATACGGTTTTTATAAGAGTGAAGATAGCTAGTGTTGTGGATTTGTTTTTTTGGAAGCCAAATTGCTCTTTTTTAATAATGTTAAATTTATCACAGTAGTCAATTAATCTGTTAGACATACACTTTTCGAAAATTTTCAGAATTATAGGTATTAATGTTATTGGCCGATAATTATTAATATCAGATTTATCGTCTTTTTTTAAAAGTGGCTTAACAATTCACACTTTCAATGAATCCGGAAAAGTGCCAAGTGCAAATGATTGATTTATTAAATATGTCATAATACTAATAAGTTCATTAGTGCATGTTTTTATAATCTTCGTATTGATTTCGTCATAACCTGCCGAATTTGTGTTTCTTAATGATGTCATCTCCGCTCTGACTTCATTCTCGGATACAGGTTTCAGAAACGTCGAATGAACTAGTGAACTTTCGTCACAGTTCCGCTTTGTACTTGTGCTAGAAGAGTGTGCTGTATTGATATAGTGAATATTAAACGCAGTTGCTATTTCCACGGGGTCTGTAAGTACTGTATTGTCAATAAGGATATTTTCTATATCGTTCTTGAAGTTATTGCCCATAATTTCATCCTTAATTTTTATGTAGTGAGAGTTAAGCAAGTTTGAGTAGAAGCATAGTATTCTTCTTTTGTGGTCGGTGGGTCAAACTATCTAAAGGGTGGTAAACCCTACCAGGCCTCGTTAATGGCGACTTAAAATGCTATGGCATTCATTTGATTCTCTAAAGCTCATATACGTACCTGGGCACTTGGGACACTGTAATGTGTGGTTCATGTTTTGGACAGGGACTCTGCACTCACATTCGGTGTCCATAATAACACATTTTGCAGGTTTAGGTTACTTCTACTACTACTCGTAGAAGCTCTAAATAATAACAGCCGCACTGGTCGATCATCAAGGTTAAGCAACGCTTGAAGAGGTCGGTCCGTGGATGGGTGAACATTTCAACATATCGGAAAGCACGTTAAGCCGTTGGTTCCGGCTGCCATTTGAAGATCTTTGACAGTCGTTACGGGTAGTCAGAAGCCTGAGATCTGACACCAGTCTTGCCAAGGGTTACCGTATTACCCAGTTACTGGGTTGTGGAGGTCGGATAGGCAGTCCCTCCATGTGAAACACTGGTTCTCAGCTGAATCCGGTAGGACTGGAAGCCGAACCCAATGCACTTGGGATAAGGCTAGGCAGATTGACTGGTTTAGGTTGCTACACCGCTGCATCGGTTCATTTTTATCAAAGCAGAGTGTTCATGTTTGATCACTGAATTTTTAGTGGTTATACCTAGCACTATCACTAGGTATTAAAGACATACTTAATAAAAAGCAAGTAGTTAAAAGTTTCCTATTCGCGGTAATAGTTTCAATATTTGGTTCAGTACAAACTTTAGGATGAGATATTCCATAATAAGGAGATGATATATCCAAAATGACTGAATAACTAGTGGCAAAGCGAGTCAGTAATGTCGTTGGGCTATCGAAATTGTATCTAGTTAGTAACGGTACTTGTCATTTACGTGTATTCAGAACAGATGTACAACCACCGTCTTCAGATCTGAATTCATTGTTTACTTTTAAAGTAATATTATGATAGCGGTATATCTCACAATCGTTTTCCTTACGTGAAAACTGAGTTAGTGAGCGATAGCAAAGGGTTGCTGTTGATAATCTGATTTTAACGATATTGCTCGGAGTTAATTCTTGAACCTACTTAATATTATCAGGGTTAGTGGTTTCCCTTTTATTAGCAGTCAGTATATTCCAAGATATTTGAGTAAAAAGCGCGAATCTTGTGAGAAGGATCCCCGATCACCAAGTTCCTTGAGAATTGGACATCATAGTTGATGAAAGTGGTAGTGAAACCAAAACTGATTAACATGTCTACTCATAAGACAGATTCTGGACCGCACCTCATGCGTAACATGTGGCGATGGGTCTTCAAAGAGGTTTCATGAGTTGTGTATGCATTGCCTTTGAATTATGGTAAAGAGTAACAGAATTGTTGAATTACTTTGTTTAGTTGAACTTGTTGATCTTCGGACCTTTTTCTAATGAATAGTGTTGTTTGGGAAACTCTAGTACGAAAACTAAATAGGCACTGTATTAAGTCCGCGATAGGTGATTATGACAGAACGGTGATCGTTATACACCGAAAGCTTTAAATAGGTACTCTTAGAACCTACAAATATGCACACGGTAGGTTAAGCAAGATACCAGCGGGTCATGTACCAGTCGAAGTTGATGTTAAAAGGATTTTAATGATGATGAGCAAGCTTAAGATGTCGAGTAATTGAGTTTATCAGCCGTATTATGTTTGACCGTACTAGTGAATACTGGCGGAGTCGGGGTCCATTGAGACCGTTGTGTGAGAGCAATAATTACTGGTCGGCTACAGAGCCGTGGCGTTAGAGGTTTTACTCGAGAGGTTCTATAAGCTTGGCAGTTTTTGGCAGAATACATTTTAAAGTTTGTTTGGAGCGACTAGTGGTACATGGCCCAGGGTAATGATTTAGTTAAAGAGTAGAGTTCTAAAATTTCCCTATTTTCACGAACCCAATAAACTAGTTTGGTCAGGACTAGTCGAGCGTTGTGTGTTGGCGTGTGTGGCTACTGTTGGTCTTTATGGCAACTGTAGGCCTGTGTGGCAACTGGAGGTCTTTGTAACAACTGTGGGCCTGTAGGGCACCTGTAAGTCGGTGTAAAAAACATGTTTGTGTAAGGAACCTTACAGAAAATTCCTATTGAGTTATGAGGTAAAAGAAAGTAAACTCACATAGTCACGTGAGAGGTGAGGTCACCATGTTAATGTTGATGACGTTCGAATCGTCAAGCCTTCATTACGAAAGTTGAAATAGTTTTGGTTTTCAAATTTTTATTACTATGCGTAGATCGTGTTAGTAAGACACAAAAAGCTCAAGTACCAATTAAGAAAGTAGATGACGAATTGACGTAGCATACGACAGGCTAAATGTATCTGTGGAACAAGTTCTAAGTTCAGAGATTTGAGTTGACTCGACATCATGGGGATGTGTGAGTAGAGCAATTGTGATTGCAAAGATAGCTAGGAGATAGCTAAGAGAGCTGTGAGATAGCTAGGAGAGCTATGTGATGGCTAAGGATCGTAAATAAGATACCTGGTGTCTTATTTATAATTCTTTAATGTGACATTAACGACTTTCAGTGGTACTTGGTCTTTGTAATCACGAATATTAGGTGCTTTTAGGTACCAAATCGATGATTAAGTTGCTATTTTCTTCAAATTGGAAATAGAATAACTCGTTCCTTGCAATAGTGAACAGAGTGATTTAAATGGTCATGTTTGATTGTTTAAAATGTTTCCTCACTCACCTAGAGTATGAGTCAGGATTGGAGGAGCGAATACTGTTTGGAAATTTTGTGTTTCAGAAAAACATCCCTTGTGTGATGGGAGATTGCCAGGATGGAGTGGACTAAGACGACGTGTGGTGCAACACGAGGTGACCATGTGATGGCATGGAGCAAGGACAAGAAGATGATGCCTGCGGGTGATAGATTTGGGGATCTGTCACCTGAGAAAGGCCTGAGAAGGCGACGTGCTGTATTCCACGCTCGCCTCTCAAGATAAATTATGGCCAACAGAACACCCTGTGGTTTTTGGTTTTAGTCAGTAGGACTCTGACAGACCCCTCAGCTTTCCCCAAGGGCTGAGGACATCCATGAGGATTTCCACATGATTCGATACACTGTTAAAACCTGACAATGAGGAACAGACGAGGACGCCTGTCTCGCAGGATGGCCGTGTCGGGTTTAGTCAATAGTACGGACGTCAAAACAAATCGCAAGCACGCCATCTGGCGGCAAAGCAAGAACATTTACACATTGGCGCGCTTTTACTAAGCTCTTGCGCGGTGGGGACAGTGGAATAGGGCAGTTAAGTCTTGACAGCCTTAGAACTAAGACGTCGTAGAATCAGTGTCGATCCGTAATATTAGTAAGCAAGATTGTAACTCTGAATATTTGAATAAATCCAGTGTATCGAATAATTTCTGTGATTTCCTTTGCACGATTGTACCCAACGACCTGCCCACACACGATGTCTTAACGTAAGACTGACTTCCCGATGGTTTGCATCTATCGGCCAGCCTTGATGCGACACATACATTTTTAACCTGTATGATGAAATAAATTATGCTTAAATGGCACCAGAAGTGTAAAATATTTTCTATCGTATCAACCATACAGATCAGAAAATTCACGTCTCAGTTAAATATATTACCCAGGTAGAAAGATAGTAAGTAACAAGACCCTAAGTAAAAAATATAATGTTACAAAGATAAAGGCCAGAGAAAAATAAAAAAAAACGCTTAGGTAATTTTTATCTTATATCAAAATAAACATATTGTATCTACTAAAAAAACTTTTATACCGCGCTCATCCCTATCTAATAAAGCGTAGGGGTGAGAATCGGCGGGGCGGGAGGGAGGGCAGGAACGCGACCAACGGCAGCTTACGGTGCGTTCGCGCCACGAGCAGCCAGTCCGGTCGACAATCGATCAACGGAAAGGCTCGGGAATAGACACATTTTAATATTGTGGCAGTCGTGTCTTCGCGACCAGAGGGCTAAATATCTAAGTAATACCTAGTTGTATTGTACGCGCCTACCATTTGTGTTTTTACATAATAAACATAAATATGAAAGATGCAGTGTGTTTTCGTAATACATAACGACTCCGAACAATGAAGGTTATAATTTTAATTACAATAGTCGCTCACCTCATTATTAATTTACCTCGAAACTTTTGCCAACGAATAAAATAAAAATTTAGGTTGAATCAATGAAAATGGCACATGCATTTAAAATTCATGCTTTGATATCAAGGAGTGTTTAACGTAATTAATTACAAGTACAGTACTGTTTCTGACACCAGATAAACTTACGAAAACGTGGGATATTTTATTCATAGTTTATTTCTCTTTGCTTTTGTTACTTTTCTGGCCTCGTTAGTCGGGGCTGCTGAGTATTAGGTTGATTGTACACACATACGCTTTTTGCGTAGTCTGTAAGTGATTCAAAAAGGAATGTCACGTCTAAACTGCTGACTGTTTTTAATATATGATGAGACCATTTTTTTAATAAGTTCATCTGATACAAATTTTAATTTTATTTGTATAACATAGTGTAATTGATTAGTAAAGTTATATCTTACACAGACCAAAAAAAACGTTTCAACAAAAAAAAACAATCCGACTTCCAAAACAAAAAACTCCAAAGTTAAAATTAACATTCTTTTCCGTAGTCGGTGTCGAAAAACGGAAAACAATGGGTACCAAAGACACCGACTTCGGAAAAAAAAGTTAGTTTTCGCTTTGTAGCGTTTTTTTTTTAAAAGTCGGTTTGATTTTAATGTTGAAAAGTTTAGAATTTACCTCTTTTTAGTTTTCGTAGGTTTAAACATGTATGCCTATATAGGTTGAAATAAATAAATATTTGCAACATCATCTGATCCTGAGCTGATTACCATAGTACCACCTGGGAAGCATTTCAAACCAAAGAAGAAATTTCCAAATCGGTCCATGTGTTTTTGAGTAATCGTGGAACATACCTTACCAAAATAAAACGCTAATTGAGAACCTCCTCCTTTTTTAGAATTCTGTTAAAAACGACAATTCGTACGTACGAAACGACGGGCGTATTTTCATGATTTTTAACCGTCTCAAAGACAAAATTAGCTATCTAAATTTAATCTTCGGATTTTTTAAAGTCAAAGAATAATAAAGAAAGTTCCAAAAACTATTATATATCATGAGACGCACGGGTGTGACCTAGTGCCGCGAGGGTGCGTTTTATTCACTCAAAGTAACCGCATCCTTGGTGGCCTTTGTCGTCGTCTTAAACCACGGTTGACAAGCAATGTGCAGGCATGGTCGTCAGTGTTGTGTGGATGACTATGGAAGCTTTTTGATAAAAAAGGTGCATTCGATTTGGTAGAACTACTGTACCGGAGGTGAAACATGTGTGACCATCTACACATGACTAATCAAATCATGGCTTTTCACTGCAAAAAACGTATGTGTACAAGCGGACAGCGGACCTAGACAAGAGACACTCTATCATCGAAAGCGTGGCGATAGCGAATGTCAAAAAGGTAAAATTGTAAGGGATAACCGATATTAACAAGCGATATCAAAAAAGCATGTGATCAATCCCTTACATTTTAACACTTCAAATAATACCTTCACTGACATCGAATATCACTTGTCTAGAGCCTCAGGACTTGCTAATGTTAAAGCTATTCAGACGCTTTAGCAATGAAACCGTTGCGACGACAAAAATACATAAATGTACGGGATTGCCTACTACCGACATAGCCCGAAGAATTGCGAAACTTAAATGGCAGTGGGCAGGTGGGGCCGAAAAGTTTTGGAATGGTGACTGTGAACCGGAAAACGATGCGTTGGAAAGCCTCCCGCTAGGTGGACCGATGACCTGGTTAAGGTTGCGGGAAGGCGCTAGATGCGAGACGCACGGAATCGGTCAATGTGTCGACGCCTGGGGGAGGCCTATGTCCAGCAGTGCCATCGTTTTTCTTGTGTTTTTCAATCCAAAGGCAAAGACTTAAAATACAACTAATTTCGTAAAAAGTCTACAAATGAACGTCATTGGTTTTTCAAACGTCGACGGACCCATTTATTTGTTTCCCAGTGCTATAAAACCATTCCGTTTGGTTTACGAATAATATTTTTGTAAGTTCATTAAAAACGAATTTTAAGTTGCGTCCCGTCAACGTCGCTCGTAAAAAATACGGCCCGTTTTACTGTTAGCCCTTTTAAGGGCGTGTAGTGGCTTTAAATCATTTTGTTAAGTGAAAAATATTTTTTGATATTCGTGAGTGACGGTGAAATTAATTTAGACTTTCAGTTTGTTTAAAATACTAATGTATCTGTGAAAGGGTTACAGTAAACGTAAAATCACGCTTTCGAGATGGAAGTTCGCCGTACTTAAGTACAATATGCATATTGCATAATCTGCCTCAGCTTATAATATTCCCACTGCTGGGACACAGGCCTCCTTTCTGTGAAAGATATTGGACTGTAATTCATCACGTCGTCGGCTCAGTGCAGGATGTCACATATCTTCGAAATTCTTCGTTCTAGGATATTATGCTGGTTTCCTAACGATGTTTTCCTTCGCCATTTGAGAGCAGTGGTTATGAAATAATGTACACTAAGTAATATACCTGGGTTCGACCACACGATCTACAACAAGTAAGTCGCGGTTGTAACTACAGAAACACCACTGCTTAACATAGAATGCTGTTTATTAATTGACTACAAACCGAAGGGATAAGACAGGCCAAAATTACGTCGCGTCATAATTTGCATTGTAAATGAAACACGCGCGTAATTTTCGGTAGGCGTGTCGTTACCCTTAGATGAAATGGAAAGACAGATAAACTTTACAAATATTAAGATATATACAGAAGGATGATGATAATGATTAATTAAATTCGGTGCAAAAGTTAACTTCCAGCTGTTTTAAATAAAGCATTGTAGGAACTACAGGTAACAGAAATGCTAACAAGGCAAAACAGAATGTTCCCCGCGCATATAGTTTAGCGGCCAGTCAGTCGTCCTCCCCACGCCGTGGCATTAACTCGCGTCTGTATAACTTAGTATAAGGAGTGCACTGTATACAATATTTCCTGGTAATCAATAATAGACAGTCACCTTGAACGTCAGACTTTCATTTACCTAAACTCCTCTCCACCACGATCAAAAGGTTCCAACATTGGTGACCCCGACGTGATTTAAGAGACGTGGTTGTGAGAAAATAAAAACGGACAGGGTGTAAAAGTGAACGAACGGTAAGCAGTAAAGTGATAAAGTGCGCACGCGCGGAAGACGACTCCCCGTCGACTCGGGACCTATCGGCGGGCATTTTAAGGGTTCCACAAGATGAGCCAGCCAGCACCATCACCGTCAGGCCGACTGGATAGCATCAATGTCGCGGACAGGATGCCGACGTTTTGGACCGACATGCCACGGATGTGGTTCGCACAGTTCGAGTCCGCCATGGAACCACAGAAGCAAGGGGATGCAGCAAAATTTCATTTGGTGATATCAAAACTGACTGGCCGCTAAACTATATGCGCGGGGAACATTCTGTTTTGCCTTGTTAGCATTTCTGTTACCTGTAGTTCCTACAAGCATAATAAGCGTACAATGTTCTCATAGATGGGTAGAAGGCCTTCTTTCTAGGAGTGTTTTGGCCGTAATCCACGTCACGGGCTCAATGCAGGTTCTTGGATGACACATTTTTTTGGGTCTCGCCATTTTCCTTAAGATGTTTTTTTTTTCACCGTGTTCAGAGCAGTGTTGTTTGAATAAATTACACAAAGTAAAACGCCTGTTGGCAAGGCCGATGTTAGATACAGTAAGTGCGTTTGTCCACCGCCTCCGTCACTGGGACGTCAACGAGAACGTGCTGACGGCCCGATGTAACAGTTACATTTGCTATAGCCGCTTGTCCACCACAAGTCCATCGCGCCCGAACGCCGTCATCCCAGTCGCAGTCAATTCGAAGAAATTGGCGTAACCGCCAGAACTCGGCCCGGGTTTGTGACGGGCCGATGCACCGGCAATATAAAACGCGAATAAACTTGTCCACCACACCGGTTTTTGTTTTCAAGATAAAGTGCTTTGTGTACCACCCAAATCGTTGCGGACGATCGCCGTCACGTCACCTCGATCTCAGCCAGAAAAAAAATGTTCATGTTGACGTTACGGTGACGACGGCGGTGGGCAAACGCTCAGGTGGTTTGTCCTTCCGGCAGCAAGATGAATAGACAACATTTAAGCCATCGCGGGTGCAGCCAACCTGGATGGGGCTGGCACAGGAACGTAAGGAGGAGGCATTTGAAGTCTGGCTGTGGATGTTGATATTAATGAAAGTGAATAATGAAGCTTGGCTAGCTTGATCCGATTATACGCTGGCTTATTATAATACCCCGGTAACATTAAATGCCATCTATAAAATATCCTCATTTCAATATCTTTCTATCACTTACTGAAATAGTAGGTATAGGTAGAAGACACGGTGCCTCGTAAATCCAAGTCGTCATAAAGATCCTGCTCATACGCTTCCAAAATTTATCGAGAGCCCAATTTACTGTTCGACGTCGTAAAATATTTGGATTGGAGATACTGCCTTATCTACATCGACAGTTTTATGTTGCTGATGTTTGATTGGCTGCGTTTAAAGAATATTTTTTAAAGAAATATGTTTTAGTAGATAGTTTGTTTAGGTTCAAACCATTTAGCATAATTCTAATATAATGTTTCATTGTAATTGCCAATTCCACCATAATTGGGAAAAGCCTAAGCAGACTTGGAAACCGACCCCAACATAATTGGAAAAAGACTGGGAAGATTGATTGATCCTTTTCATACCAGTGAAAGCAACGTCTCTTTTCTTTATTAGTAATCCATACAAGATATTTTCCTTGTTGAAAAACCCTGCACCGAGACCATGTGTTTTCACGGTCTTCGGAACGCGCCACCGCCGGGTTCCCAAATAACGGTAGGAGGAGTTCACATTGTCCCAATCTTGGGAGTCCAAACGCCTCTTGCCGGAGGCTCTACGCAGGGGTCGTGCGGTCCATGGCCTTTACGGGGCACCGGTATGGGCGCGTTCCCTGAGGCGACGACCAGTCCGCCGGTGGAATCCGTCCCAAAGGGTTATGGTTATCCGGCTGGTCCGGGCATACCGCATGGTCTCCGGTGAGGTGGCGAGCCTCCTTGCCGGATTGCCACCATGGGTTCAGGAGGCAAAAGTATTCGCGCAAATATGGAACTGGCGTGAGGAGGCGAAATGCCGGGGTGTAACTCCGTTGCCGCGACAAATCGCGGCTCGGCGGACAGAGCTCCGGCAGGATCTTATGGTGACATGGTTAGGGCGACTATCTCAAACCAGCGCTGGGCACGCCCATCAATTGCGGCGGTAATGCCCCACTTTGAGGAGTGGCTTGAGAGACGACACGGCGTCCTCACCGTCCGCCTGACGCAGGTCCTCACCGGACAAGCTGGCTGTTTCGGGAGGTTCCTGTTCAGGATAAGGCGGGAGGAAACGCCCGGGGGACACGGTAGAGAATATGGTGGAGGTCTGCTTGGGTGGAGCACCGAGGCGATTGGCAACCTCTCGCGTACGACCCTGGTTCAGGCCATGGTACGGAGCGAAAGGGCATCGGAAGCTGTCTCCTCCTTCTGCGAACCAGTAATGCTCGCAAAGTAGGAGGCGGAACGCGTGAGGACGACGCAAAGGAGATGCCCGCGTGTCCCTAGCCACCGCAGGAGACCGGCCACCGTAGGCGCGGGCTTGCGGACGGCGAGTAATGGGTAGCTCGCCGTCAGATAAGGACCAGGCCCGAGTTTACGGCGCGTAGTGCTCCACGCACGCCTCAAAGTGATGTCAGCAAAAGTGACGAGGCCCGATAGAGCCGATACCTGTCTGGCTCGCGGATAAATTTGAAAGAGAGTTACCGCGGCCATGGCACAAGCAACTGATGGAAGACGGGTGGGTTTTAGTCAGTAAAAATCTGACACGCCATCCCGATTCACCCAGAGCGGGAAAAGTCATTGGTTGATTTCCCACACAAAAAAAGGGCTTGTTGAAAAAAACGAATTATTATAAATCACAAAAAGCCCGAACCCAGTAGGGTTTTTCATTTTTATAATAATTTGTTTTATTTAAAAAAAATAGTTTTATTAATGAACGAAATCAGCAAATAAGTTATGTGATAAAAGATTATTTATTTTGCTATCAAAGTTATGCTTATCTTGAGTTTGTGGAAAAATAGTAGCATAAAAGTGATACGATATATATATTTATTTAGAATGGTCTATTTATTTAGTAGCTTTCATGTTTAACCCCCGACGGAAAAATAGGGGTGTTATAAGTTTGACGTGTGTTGCTGTGTATCTGTGTGTCTGTGTGTCTGTCTTGTGGTATTCTGCTAAACAGAACCACATATTTTTTAAGTCTATTTACAATTCATAACACTACACAAACCATACCTTCATATCTGTTGATATTGTATCAACTTTTGTAATTCATTTTTATATTTTCTTTCTGTTGTTATCATCTGAAAAGCATACTTTTAGTTATCTCTGATTGTTTTAATATCTACAACTTAAATTATATTGCTAATTTGTGAAATTTTGGAATATTTTCTGCTGTGACATTTTCGTCTGACATGACATCTGTCTGTCTATTTTATTTTTCTTAAACCATAGACCCTAATATAGGTACCATGGACTAGACCTGCTTTAAGCTAGGTGTACACTATTATAAGGGTAGCGTAGACTGACCTCTTTGTGAACCGTTTTTATTCGTTCTGGTCTTTATTTCTTAATTGAAATTTGAATTTAAAATGTAGATATATGACACAGAACGATGAAAAACGGGCGTCAATTTTGAGTTTTGAATCTGGACTGAACGACGAAAGTCGTTTTACTACTGAGTATTACAAAGTGTATCTTCTGATCTGAAAACTCCTGGAAAACTCTAAAACTGTAAAACCCAGCTTGTGAAAGAGTGATATTAATCTCTATAAACTATAAATTAATCGCATTCGGTCTCTTAAAAGTACTATTACTGCCTACCTGCCCGATTGCCTGCCTACCGAACGCCTACGTAACTGCATACCAACCAGTGTCCTAGCTGCCTGCGTATCTACCTGTATTACTGCCTATCTGCACGATTGCCTGCCTACCGTATGCCTAATACTGAATACCAACCTGTGTGTCTGCTTGTCCGTCGAGGCTATTGCCTGCCTACTGTATGACTACTAATGCACACCAACCTGTGTGACTGCTTGTCCGTCCAGGTACCGGATCACCACCTGCATACCTCGAGCATAGAAGTGTACCCGTCCGTCCTGCTGCCTGCCTAGCTATCGATCGCAAGCAACCAACGACGTCTGAAGCCGGTCCTTTAGTTTGTATCGTTTTCCTTAATTTTAATTGTTAATTACTTTTATTTTATTAACGTATTTAACGTTAGCTCTCCGGAGCTTACGTTACGCTACAGTCTGTGGCATCATAGCGCCTCAACGGGTGAACCGATTTTGATTTAGTTTTTTTTTTGTTTGAAAGGTGATTGTGTCAAGTGTGTTCTTAGCAATTTTTGAATAACATCAGTTGAGCCGTTCAAATGTAATGGGCGTTTTACTGTTTGAATCGGTATGTTTTCGCAAGATAAATGTGTCGGGGGGTGTTTTAAATTTTGAAATTTTACTTGTAGTCCCAAATAGTTATGATAACGGAAAGAAAATGACTCACCCCCTTTTTAATAGTGAGGGGCGCTATATCTAAAATAATATTATAGCATATGTCACTCCCACAATTGAGACGAATCCGAAGACACTTGATTTGCCATAATCCGTCAAGCCGTATGGGTTGTAGAGCGAGTTATAGAAATGGACATACATACGCTCGAAAAACATTACCCTCCCGCAGTAGGGTACAAAAAGCATAATTTTAGGTAGATAATAAGTGCCTACTGAAACTTGCATTTCCTTTATCCTTAAGGCTTGCAGTCTAAATTGACGTAATAAGTTCCGTTTGAATTTGTTTTTTTTATTTCAAGCTAGTCCCATTGCTGGACAATGGCCGCCCCAAATCCTTCCAACAATTCATTTCCTAAGCCATCTCGTACCCAGAATAAGACTTTATTTTTTCAGACATTTCAGCCGCAGTATTTATTTCTGCAAAAAATAAGTACCTAGCAACATTTCAATTATTCTGGTAATACAATATCCGCGGGTATTATTAAAACGCCCAAAAATCTAATAATCCCGGCATCCAAACACAAGTATTATATAAACGGAAAGAACAGAGAATAATGTTTTATTAAGGGTCTTAATTATGTCTTCTTCGTTGGTAACAGCTACTAAGAAACTCGGTTTATTAATCTTTAAGTATTTAAGAAAAAAACGTTTTTTCAAACGGTGAAGGAAAACATCGTGAGGAAACCGGCATATCCTATAACCAAAAATTCGAAGACATGTGACATGCACCAAAAACCCGCACTGGGCCCGCGTGGCGGATTAAGGCCCATTCCCATTCCCTATTTACAGAGAGGAGGCCTTAGTCCCAGCAGTGGGAATGTTAAAAGGCTAATGATGATGATGATTTAAGAAACTCGTGCCTTCTTTATGTAAGAAAAACTTTTTACAAAAAAATACTACCGACTTCCATATAAAAAACTACATATTGAAAAATTTATTTAGTTTTGGAAGTCGGTGTCTTTGGTAGGTACGATTTTTTTGCGTTATGGACACCGACTTCCAAAACTAAAGTTATTTTTCACTTTGTAGTTTTTTATTTGGAAGTCGGTAATATTATTTTGTAAAAAGGTTTTGTTATTTATCACTTTTTAGTTGTACCTACCTAATAGGCAAGTAAGGTATAATGCCAGAATAGATTATCGGAATATCATTAAACTTGAATATAACCGGTGAAATGAGGGTGTACCAAGGACAACTGTACACATCTGCGTACTGGCGTGATTTTATGTTATGAAATAGTATAAACAATAAACAGACATGCGATTTGCCCTTATTTATTGAAGAGTTCTGTTGTATATCTCCGAAGTTCTTTATCAGATCTTTAACAAATTAATATTGGACCAATTTCGGCACATAGTCTTTCAAAAAAAAAACAATTTTTAAAATCGGTCCGCTATTAACGGAGACATCGGTGAAAAAAGAAAAAAAGACATAAAGTCGAACATAGAACCTCCACCTTTTTGGTAAGTCGGTTAAAAAGATGGAGGGTGGAGATGGATAAGCTATGGAGAAGAACAGTTATAAGTTGGTATTATTAATGCATCCGGTAAGGAGAGAAACCAGTCGGACTATAGTTAGCAAAGTGTTGTTATTAATTGAATGCCAAAAGAGTCAAAAATGACATTTTTTAATGGTCTTTTATTACAATGACATTTCTTTACAAAAGTTATTTCTTAAAAAAAATACCTGATTACGAAACTGGAATTTCGTAAGATTATTAGGTTTCTTTTCGTTCCTTACTTCTAGGTCTAAAGTACTTCAAAACACTATTCAAATAACAAAATAAATCGCCCGAAATAATAATATTTTGCTAATTTTGTTACGGTCACGGTTATTACCGTGTTTTCAAACATGTGTTTGAAATCACGGTAATAACCGTGAATCAATAAACCGTGAAGTATCTCTAGTATTTTTTTATTTAACCTGCAACATGAAGAATTTAAGCTAGCTACCACAATATACTCCTCTAGTGAATCCAAGTGTAACAGAACCTATAAATATAATTTCTGCCAAAAAAATGACCCATGAATCCACTAGACCGGAACATCTACGAATGATATAGGACACGCGTTTCCCCCCGCTATCTAAAATTTTTCACCGCCTCAATAAACAATGGAATGCTATAAATCTGAACAGGGTGCGTCAAACTTACACACAAGTTTGATTAATCTTTAACCCGCGCTGCGTGTGGTGTTGTACTTCATAAGGATCTGTGTACACTGGAGGGTAACATGAATGGGACATTTTCCTGTGTCAGAAATCTATTTAGTCCGTCGATTAAATTATCAAAAAATATTGGAAACGTATTTTATTGCTTATTCAAATCAACAAAAATTCACCAAGATAAAGCGCATCAAAGTTCGGGAGTTTGTGACGTAGCTTCTATGTAAAAAGTGTAGCAAGGCATGATGTCAAGCGATATTTTAACGCACTGTATCGTCATGATTTTTTGTTAAAGTTTCGAAAGAAAAAATACGTGTTCAATATTTTCTGGAAATATAACTGGCGGACTAAATATATTTTTTTAGTCATCATCCCTATTTCATTATGTTGAACTGTAATTTTCCTAACTCGGTAAAAAAATATACCAGCGTTGGTTGGCCAGTAATAGCTTACTTCGTGCTCTGGCCCGTTTAAAATGGTCTCAATATCTAGACGAGAGTCAAAATTTAATTTTAATTTTTCAACTAGATTAATTCTTAGGTTGTCCGAGATTAGGCTGTGAGTAATGAGTGTAGCAAGGAAGTAGGTATTTTTAAAGTTTAGCTACAAAGAATATGTCTATATTTCCCTCCTCGGTTTGTTTGTTAATTCCTACTAACAAGAGTGCTATCATTAGCCACTCATACTGTGCGTGAATTACATACAAATTCCACCGCCCGTTCCATTTTAAGAAGGAATAAAAAATAATACAGGCAGGTAAGAAAAATCCCAATCTTATTTTTGTTTCATATATAAATACCAACACAACAAATATTTTGTTATTTATTGACTGCAACAGAAGCTTTTACTTAAACATAGAGTTACATACTCTTTGCTTCTACTCACTTTGATAGATGACGTCATGTATACAATGTTTTACTCGTACATATAATTTATTTTATATTACTCATAAATAACTGAAGTGCATCTGTTCAAAAATTTGTAAACAGCATAAAATCTGATTTTCTTTTACATGTACAAACGTAAACAGCGTGAATGATTCATTCAATGTGCATATTTATATTTTATTTGTCGGAAATAAATCCTACGAAATGAAGGTATCCTCGCAGTAAAAAGATGTTAAACCTTTTACATCTGTTGAACGTAAAATCAGAATGTTTGTGAAACGCCAGTAAAATATTTCCAAGCTGGTATTGCAGTGAAGGAAGTATTTTGCTATTGGAAACATAATCAGATAGCTTTGCATAGAAGTAGGTCTATGTCTATTCGAAATTGTGGTACATCAATGCTATGCAATTTCGTCATTTCGGATGTTTGATCTGATGACTTCGGGGAATTAGCCATCGGGCATATGAAATTCGAAATGAAGCAGTAAACCTTTGTGAGACTCATGTTACGGAAAGTAAATTGTTGACAAAAGTAGGTAGTTAAGAAAATTGATAATAGGTTGTAAAGTAACAGGGTACAATTCACCTAAGGGCAGAAGAAAATATAACCAATTAATAACCATGTGAAAAGTCCTTCATGAAGAAACTGATGCTCGTGAACTGCTTGAAAAGCTGTCTCAGCTTGACCCGAGATATAGCCTATTTGCTGTGCCTGCGAGTCACACCGCTGCGCGAACCCAATCCATAGTTCCTCGCACTCTGACTGCACTCAACGCTCTCTTGGACTAGAATCATGACTGTGATGTGCTCGCGGATGAATGGAAGAGAAGTGTGTGACACACATTTTTGTGTATCTTTAACTAATGTAATTGGCTTTAAGCCGTTTCTGTTCAAGTTCGTTTCGTCAGTTACAAAACAAATAGAATTTTATACCACTTGATAAATATGCGCCTAAACGAAACTTGTGTGTTTTCAAATTTTTGTTATGATAATCCTCATGTACGAAGTAAAGCACAACACAGATTCAGACTTTACGTATCACACTAAAATCTGTAGGTTTTACTAACACTGGCCAGTCAGCTAATTTCTGTCCACTTCACTCAGTCCTATGCAAATTCCAAGCCAACTCTTTCGACATTTTTTAATGAAAGTTATTTAATCAACTCAATTATTATTCTCCTGTGTAGGCTGTGTATAAACAGCTTAATTTTATTTGTCTGAGAACTTGTGTCAGTTAACCCATGTGACCGTACGTAGCAAATTTTCATGACGCATTACAATAAAGTTTGTAGCCGAAGTTCACATGGGTTTTAATAGAAACTTTAAGAGTTTGGTACTTGTCTGTATAATGCTCAATAGTGTTGAGTCTTTGAACATAGTTATCGCTTAGTGGTCGAATACTGTGTTCAAAAATGTTGAGTAAATTGATTCTGTAAAGTTGTTTTGGGTACTTAGGTACCTTAGTCAAGAACTGAAAACTAATAAATTGTTTAAGGGTAAATATTTTTTGGCATGAACATATTTGATAAATGAAAAGCATTGATGATGTTTATTTTACTTATTTAATTTTAACTATTTACATAGCCTAAAACAATCAATCTTTCCATTGATGGACATATTAATTACGCCTCAACACCTGAACTCAATTTTATAAATTCACCAAACGAAATACATAAATCATTTCCAAACACGAACTTAGCTGCAAAACTTGAAATTAGACCCGAACAAATTTCAGAAAATACTCATTAGGAACAAAAGTTTCCATTTTAATATAATTTCACCCACACATAGCTTTGGGAGTTGGATGAAAACACGGAATAATGAATCAACAGAGCGATGGAGATAGGTGGAGATCAACTGCCTAGCTTTTCTCAGGTCAGTTTTTAGTCTTATCATCGCATTCCGACTATTCCCACTCTAGTATTGAGATGGTCATGCGTTGATTGGATAACTAGGACGTCTATTGTCGGATTGACTAAATGTAGTAAATGTGTATAAGTAGTTTATAGCAATATGCCACTAACGAACCAAGTTATCGCTATCGTTGTCAGCATCAGCATGGATGCTATCTGCAAAAACATGTCAAAGTCTTTCGGAAAAGTACATAGGTATATTAATTATTCATTTGTGAGGACGTTGCACTCAGAATAATGCAACTATCAGGTAAATTCATTCATTTGGTAATTTATAGGAACATGGTTCTCACATACTTACAAACATTGCAAACATAGGTAAATTAACTAATTCAATAACAAACGAACAGTGTGTGAGTCAATTTCTTAAAACAATAATATGCAATACAATAATTATGAATATATAAATTAACCAGTTTGATTTTGTCTACACTAAAGATTTCCCTATGGAGCAGGACCAGTATGTTTCCAAGCATTCTTATCTTAATATAATCATCTTATTTATAATATGCTTGTTTACGAAGCGTGCTTTTAATGCATGCAGCATGTGAAGAAAAGGCCTTCAAAATAAACTTAACCAGTTTTAGGAGGCTTTGTTTTATACTATTTTCCAAATAATTTCATCTGTTTGCTTTTTTCTAGCCAATTGGCTTTGAAGTCAGTATTCAATATTGAAATACTGAAAAATTAACATCATTTATCGAAATTCAGGAGCAGTTCTAAAATCAACATGACCTAGAACCAAAATTTCTAAGAATAGTGTTAATTTTACAAATATGGACTATACCTCATGGTGGATTACAACCCACTCCCATTCATACCACAGTGAGGAGGCAGTATCCAAGCAGTGGGAACTATTTAAATACTGATAACGTTACGTATGTTCACATAGAAGTATACGTGCATGAGTTCTCCATTTACTCCCCTCTCCGTGGTCAAAAGTGAAACAAAAGTTAAGGCTTCTGCCGCATCGTGATCGTCCGTGCTCCTGCTACAATTGTGCCCTACCCTAACATATTTCCTTTAGATATTTTGTCGAGGGTCGGTAGAAAAATGATCTACTGAATTTGTAAAAAAATGATGAGCTGAGATGTCCTGATCTGTACTGTGGCCTTAGTGCTAGTTTTTATACTTAGACGATCGCGTTAACGTAAACTTTGTCATGTCAATTTGTATAAAAAAATCTTTGCGCCATACGTAAAACTAAAGAGTATACAGGTACCTATAAAAACGTATTTAATGAAAGTAACACATTAAATGCATGCAAAGGCTAAAAAGCAAGCACAGCAGGCAAGATACAATACACCAAAATAACTATCCAAAATATTTTAACAATTCTCAGAAAACAATTGAATAGAAAACCCGTATTTCAGACCACCTATCCCATAACTCACTACACAGAACATTACTCGGCCAAAAACAACACATTAATAATTTCAGCCACGAACAAAAACAGAGAGACTTTGAAAAGGGCAGGGACCAATAGAAAATAAGGGTAAGAAAAACTACTTAAGAAAGGAGAAGTAAAAATATGAATGGTTCATAGCACTTACGTGAAGTACTCGGGACGAGAAGAGGGGCAAACAAAACTTGTATAACTTATTGTTATGTTGCTTGAGAATTTCGTAAGAAATATCTTTATTACTTCTGTATCGGGATTTCGTGTAAGGAAGAGTAGACACTACCTCGTGTAATATCTACACTTCCTGTGTGTTCATTTGTGTATCTGGATGTATGGTATGGTATGTATCGAGATACGCTAGGCAAAATATCTATAAATTACAAGGTGAATCCCGGTCTTGTGGTCTATGCTACACGAAACATTGTAATTTTCCAGGAAGTAAAGTCCAATCATCTGACACTTAGTTGTTCTTTGGAAATAGTGTAGTTCTTTCTAAAAGTTATTTTTTATTAGATCAAACTGATTCGATTGGGTCAGTATTACTAGAGATGACCCTTTACAAACCTATAAACATACAATATTACCAGTTAAATATCACATCTCTGTTAAGATTAAAATAAACTTTTTACTGTTGCTTCACTTCCGTGACCTTTACCACAAGAATTATGTATTATTCAGACCCAAAGAAAACCGATGACATTTATCGATAGAGTAGCTTTTGATCAGAGTTTATTTTGCCAGTTAGAATAAACCAACTTAGTTCAGCTATTCGTCTGGCACCAGGTCTATACTAACTATTATGTCCAGTATTATTTTTAGTCCCATTTATGAAACGATATTAGCTTTGTCTGAAACATTTTTTTGCCATATCGGTCCTGGCAAAACAAAACATTAATATCCACAAAAAACCTACTAGACTAAAAGCTGACTTAACGAAAAACATTCCTTTGGCTCGTTCACAAATATCTCATTCAAGGATTTCTATATCAGATCTAATAAGTTATTATTATATGGAACCAAGTTCAGTATAACGGTGTTGATAATTTATATGTCTGCGTCTAAGGTCGGCGCCGTGGAGTCTGATGGGGAGACGCGGCTGCCAAATCTTATGGCATTGACGACCTCTAAGACTGGGGCAAAGCCCTTTGGCAAAAATCGGAAGAAAAGACAAGGTCATGTTACGGATCAAAAAAATAAGAAATAGCAAATATTTGCTCGACACAGACACAATACAACTGAAACAAAACACAAAATTAAAAAGAAGAATTTAAAAAATAAAACAGTAGAATTGTGCTCAGCATGCTCATAGCGGCAGGTTACCAACACAGCATTTTCTGGATGTTGTGTGATCAGGAATGCCAGAAGTGTGGCAGTTAAAAATAAACGAACGCAAAACAAAGATGAGAAAGTTGAAAGTATTTTAATAAAAAAATATTTAATAACATAAAAAAAGGTTTTCAGGATAAGTGTTAATTTAAAAAAGCTGTGGTACTATTATTTGATGTAAGGATTTGAACAGTTACCTACTTATTTAGGTAGGAATATAAATCATATCATCAGCGAAAACCGTAATATCATTAAAACAAACTGATAAAGAGATGACATTGGAAAGTTCAAAGAAGATAACATTGCCTTGGTAATATTTTAGTAAATTTTACGAAACCCAGGTACTTTACATCAATCACCTGTTGTGTTAGGCTTTGAGTCTTTTTTGATATAAAATTTGGTGATACTTAATTTTTATTTAAATAAAAACGTAGAAAATATTAAAGCAGGACTTTTTGACAGTTCACTGTTAATATCCAAGAATTTGTGAAATTAAAAATATTTTAAATCACATTAGGTATATATCTAAATAGTTATTGTGAGTTTTGTTTTATATCATCACTATGCTAAAACATCGATATTTTCCCCAAACTAAATTGTATTGAAAGCAACCAGTCCATTTTGAGAACGTTGACAAACATACCTACTCGTTTCCTTTTCAATCCCAAGTAACGTCAGCCGAATAAGCAAAATAGCTCGAAAAACTTAGGTCCACAGTTTCAGCAGTTCCCCCTGACCTTGCAGGCATGGCCCTCATTGGAACTTTGCCCGCAGCTCGAATGCCCAAAATCTCCGTACACCGAATGTCAAAGTAATAAATCATAGTTTATAGAGATGTGCCGTGACCTTAAGATACTGTTTTTGTCTGTATTCGATGCCCTTATTAATATGTTAATGGCTCCCCGTCTGCCGAACGGGGGAATAACTCAGCGAAATTGGTTCGGAGTTTAGCATGTTATTCAAGACTGATTCGAATGGTATCATGGTAGATATATAATGGATAATTCTTGGTGTGAATTGTGTACAGCAGTTTATTCTAGGTATGGTATTCAAAAGGAGAATTTGGCACTGGAGTAGTAGGTGCCTAGTCTGTTCCAAAAATGTAGTTTCTAGTTCGTAATATAAAATGTGCGTTCAAGGGTGACATTGGATGTAGATTTTTCACGGCCACGTTTTTATAAAACAAACGGTATGAAAATCGCTCCGTCTTTTTTCTGACGCGTACCTTTTCTTTCTTCAGGCTTGTTTTTTAGTTTATCCGCTAAAGCACACCTGTGTAATAAAGCTAAAATACTTTGTTATACGTCACTGGTTTCGAAGGTGAAATATTTTATTAAAAACCGGCCAAATGCGAGTCTGACTCGCGAACAGAGGGTTCCGTATAAAAAGCTACATTTACCAAAATAAATACGTAACATTACTAACGTTCATAAACAATGAAAACACCGAACATTGCTCTAACGATGGGACAAAACTAAAGTTGTGGTTCGAAAACGGTTGTCCCCATACATCAATATATTTTTTTTTTACTTTTCCAAGTATATCTTATAAGTTGCTTGACTGTTACTCGTAAACTTGTAAAGCCTACTTAGCTGTGATAGTTTTACTTTTAATTTCGTTATATATACTATAGCCGTGAATTTTTCACACATCCAAAAGCAAACATTTAGCTGGCAGGGGAAGGGGAACCTTGACTCTAACAAAAATTGGCAGTTTAAAGCAAAAAGGGTCGGCAGTTTAAACGGATCCGTGAATCGAAAAATGGGTTTTACAGACCCATAATATTTTTAAATGGCCTATCCAACGATACCCCAAACCATGTAAAACACAAAATATTAGTATTTTTTCATGTTTTTATTTTGCCACTTTGTTGGCTTGATTAATAAGTATATCCATGCCAAATTATAGCATTCTGGTACTAAGAGTTTCTGAGCTAAGCTGCGGACGGACGGATGGACGGACGGACGGACATGGCGAAACTATAAGGGTTTTAGGGTTTCTTGTAGCTTACGGAACCCTAAACAACTGTCTTAGGCCATGATATTCACGATTTTACCAAAATATTTATAAACGAATGAAAGACTAGTAATCAAATAGGTACCTACAGAACCTGATTATTAACATATTCATTATAACTACTTTCATGTCTATTACGGATTAGACACAGCGAATTAGGGGTACAAACTGGAAATTATGAATAAAATTTTGTTTTCAGTCTTCATCATCCTAATATGATCAAACAGGGCGATCGATGGTCCTTTACGGGGCGCCTGTTTGGTCAAGCAGACTAACAGGCGTCCGACGCTGCAGGACAAAAATTTATAGCCTGCAGCGGAGAATGGCCATTCGTATCGCACGAGGTTACCGGACGGTATCATTTGAGGCGGCAACAATCCTGGCACGCTTTCCTCCGCTAGACATTCTGGCGGACATGGACGCGAGGGCTTATAACCGAATCCGTGCCATCCGCCAGAGTGGTGATAGCGTGCCAGGAATTGCCTTAGTAAGACTGAGGCGGCAGGAGCGGCGACACGCGCTCGAGTGGTGGCGCGAGCGGCTACAGCAGCCGCAATTTTTGCGCAAGCGTGTTGTCGAATTCGTCTTGCCGCACTTCGAAGCCTGGCTGAAGAGAGAGGAGCGCATCTCCTACAGGCTCACTCAGGTACTGACCGGGCACGGTTGCTTCGGTGAGTACCTGAATAGGATTGGGCGATAGGCCACGGCTAATTGCCACCACTGCGGAGGCGACCTTGACTCTGCCCAGCACACGCTCGAGGAGTGCCCTGCGTGGGCCTCTGAGCGGCAGGTCTTGGTCGCTAGGATCGGGCGAGACCTGTCTTTGCCAGCATGACCCAATCAAACTACTGAGATTTTCTATAGTGGCCACCTTCACCCACCTTTCGGTATAAAAAGGCGGCACACTATACCAGGCAACCCCTTACGAGGTGTCTGGGACCATCTTCGGTAGGTCACGCCTCCGAGAGCACTCGCCCCTGGTACTCAAGAGAAAATGTGAGTCGCATCGTGATTACTCACTACCATTTGTCCAGAATGGTACCGGAGCAATAAAGCCGCTCACCACGCGCACCCCAGCACGCCAGCACAAGTGCAAGCACCGGTACCAGCGCAGTTGGTGCTAGCGGATTCAATCCCCGTTAAGGACGCCAGAGAAGCTGGCTCCCATTTCTCCAGAATGGTCCCGGAGCTGTAAGCACGCTCACCTCTCGAATACAAATCATCGCATCTACCCAATGCCTACAGCTGGGTTGCCGGAAAACTAATCCAACGGGTCTGGTCTCCAAGGTGTCTTTGCCAGCAGTGGTGAGGGCCATGCTGGCAGAGACAGGAATCTGGAGGGAAATGGCTTTCTTCTGTGAGACTGTGATGGCCCAGAAGGAGGCCGCCGAGCGGGAGCGTGAGACGGCCGATCCTGCTCGAAGAAGAAGGCGTCGGGGAGGCAACCGCCCCGATGCCTAAAACGGTGAAACCCCGCCTGCATTAAGCTAGTGGGACTCAAGGGTCACGGGCGCTCAGATTGGGGACTCTGTCCGTCCACCAAGTGACACCAGGCAAGACGGTGGCACAGTGATCACATGCTGCCGTGCACAGCTAGGTTCAGGGGAGGCGCTCTCAGTCTCCCCAGGGATGTGCCCTAACAGGCGATGCACACAGGGGGTCCCTGTTTGGTCTTTTAAGAGGTTACGGGGCCCCTTCTACGTGCTGATGGTGATCACCGGGGTGGTTTTAGTGAGGTAAAACTCCCACACTCCCTGGTCTTTTCCCCAAAAGTCCAGGCGCCTTTTTAAAGGTTTCCACCCGTAAACAAAAAAAATAATGTCATTATTTTTCGGCGGCAAACATTTGGAGCGGATGTTATGAAAGCCGCTCTGCGTTACAAAGAATTATTCCTCCAAATCTCTTAGACGGGTAATACTTATAAGATTTACAATGAAAAAGCATAAAGTCGCGTTATTAACATCTCTAACGTTACGTGTATTTGAGGAAAAATGTGACTGAACATACCAAAAAAGACAGGATATTAAAGAAAAATTCTCATATTCGTCTGTTTATTCGTTTGTGTTATTACCAAATTATTTGCCGTCTGACAATGTTTGTCTCTCTATTTTTAGAAAATTAGTTGACTTGACTTAATACCTTATTCACTGAAAACAGTGAAAGAAAAATCACTTTTAATCACTGTTTTGGTGTTTGAATTTAGAACACACCAATATATTCAAACTCCATCTCAGTGCTAAACAACCTCCTTGTGCAAAGAATACTCGACATAAAAACTCCTTGTTCTTTTCCCTTAAATATTTCTTTTTCTCGTAGTCATGGTATAAAGTATAGTAGAAACTCTTGAATAAAACGGATTTATATCTAAAATAACTCGCTATGCTCGTGATTCATCTATGGCTCTCGCTTTAAATCCATCCTTTATTCACTAGTTGCTTAATATATTTTTTTTTCTATTACGATACAGGACAAATCCAAGAAGTTAATCACTAAGGCGTTTCCATCAATATTTTTTTTGTAATGCCATTTTATAGAACCTATTATAAAAAGATTTGATTCCAATTTTAAATTGTCTATGACAATGCCCGCTTTAGACTTAGCACGCACTGCGATTTTTATTCGCGTGAATTTTGTTTCCTTCTACCTGTTCATAGAGCTCAAAATATTCAGGCGAATAAAATTCGCGCCGTGGTGCGGTTGATTCTGTGGCAAAACACGGATTTCTTGCGGCGTTATTTCAAGACGATTTCTTTACCGCAATGCGAACAACTTCATACATTTCCATAGGTCGCAGAATGGGCGGAAAAAATCGCGCGAATAAAGATCGCAGTGCGTGCTAAGCCTTAGCGCATGCGCGGTTAATGCGGTGATGTGCTGGGTTTTGGCGCCATTCATACGTTTTGCAAGTTTTGCTGTACTGAATTTTTGAATTATTTAAATTATTGTTTAAAAATGTCTGATATAAGTGAATGTGAAGAAAATTTGGCTCCAACCGATATTTTAGATGCGGCGAATTTATTACCAGCAAAGTCGAGAAAAGTATTTGACAAATGCTATCACGATTTTATGGCATGGAAAATGCAAAAAGAGGTATTTAGTAGGTTCAATCCCAATTTATGAGTGTAGATAAAGTAGTGTATGAAACTGCACATAACTAGGTATTAAAACATTCGTGTGAAAACTATTAAAAACCTCACCTACGGCTCGGTTTTTAAACACACACTCATGTTTTAATACCCCTCATTATGCAACAGTTTCATAAACTACTATTTCAAAACACTTGCTCATAAAGTGGCTCTAACTTCACCGCAATTAGGCACATAATGACACCTGTAATCGAACTGTGACTTTTTCATTGCTATTATTCCCAAGTGAGTTATAGAGTTTTTGTTTTAATTTATTGGTTGAGATCTTTTTCAATAGTACAAATAAATTAATGTACCTATTGCTTGCTCATGTCATGAAACTTCGTATTTAGATAGATAATTCAACTTGTACGTGTTTAATAAATACAACTTTTACTCAAATATAACTTTTGTTTTTCTCTGTAATAAAGAAAACTTGAATTTTGTACGTGGCTAACACGTACAAAATTCAAGTTTCGCTATCCGCGAAAAGCAAAAAAATAAGAAACCACATTATTTTAGTCTATGGCCGATCGCCATTGTTAGATGCGCGCGCATAGGAAAACTGAGTAATTTTTCCCGCCATTGTGAATTTTTTTTCACAACTCGTTTTCATTGTTGAAAATGTTTTTTTTGTATTATTATTTTCGCAAGTGTGTTGAAAAACGTCGTATGATACACGTGTGTATTGATGATTACCGTCCTCGGCTCTCTTAAGACCCTCACCGAACGGCTCGGTTCTCAATGGTGCCTCAGCGGTAATCATTAACATTACACACTTGTACCATAATGTACTAATTTCGTATGGAGAAGAACATGGAATTCCAATTACTTTATTGTAATAAATGTTACATAAATACTTATACACGTTTTATTGAAAATCACTTTAAAGTAGAATTTAGATTAAAACGTACCCAGACATAGGTAATATTTATTCAAGAAGATAATTAGCTATGAAAATTGTATAAAATATTTAATAACTACATAATATATTATATACACTTAAATCAAAAAACATAAACTAAGTTAAAAATAAACATGAACAAAAACACCTCTTGCTGTCGACTGGTAAATGTGCCCAAAAGACGATTAAAAGTAGTTTTCCTATAAAATCAATATCGAAAAGAATATGTTTTTTTTAAACATTTTAAGTAATACAAAAATAATGTTATTTAAAATCAAATCAAGCATTCTAAATCAAAATAAAAAAACATCAACAAACCATTAACCATGCAGAACAAAACTAATTGAAACCCAAACAACATGTAAAAACTTCCCCATTAAACTCATCAAAGGCAAAGGTATCATTATGGTAGTTTCCACCCTTTCAAATAGAATCCAATATAATAACACTCATCGTACTAATGACAACCCAGTAAACATCTGACCCAAATACCTGAAAGACATTTATGAAAGCTACACTGACTTTTCAAATCGTTCAGCCGATACGACACGTTCCATAGTTTTTTTTTAATACAGATCTGTTTTCTAACCACCCTTCCTAAACACTCCAATATTAATCCATAACACTAGCAACACAAAGTTCTATTTCCGTCACTCCCTTCATCTAGCACTTCTATATCTAACCTGATATTTAAATCATTCGAAACTTCAGCTTTATCATACAAAAATAAAGTCTGTTTTCAAATGTCTGGATAGTTAGCATTTCTGAAACTGGCCCCATGTTTGCTTTGCAACTAGACTTGGAACGATCGATGGAGCGTTCTGAGCTTAGATTTACTATTTGGACTATGGCTTCAAATTGCTGATTGATGCCATATTTAACCATAGTTTCACACCAGCATCATCATAGGGGCCCTAGAATCACCCACTGCTGGAACACCTGCTTGAACAGCTGGACAAGTAAATACATATATTTTAGTATACTACACTTAGCTCAGCTAGGTCGCGGGTAAGTAAAGTCACTATTGTTCTGCTCCGATAACTATCAAACAGTTAATACATAAGAAGGTTACAGTCCCTTGGCATCACGTGGTAGTCGCGTGGACCTTCTAGCGCAGGCTCGGCGGTAGGCCGCAGGTATGCAGGCCAAGACAGGTAGGTAGCGTGCAGGCACAGCAGCAAGCGAGTTTAAAGGATCAGCCCTCAGCCGTACGGTAAAGTGCGTCCCTGGCACGTAGCAGACGTGGGGACGCGCGATGGTATGACGCAGGGACTGTAGCGGCTAGGGCTGCGCAGGGTAGGCTGCGTAGGCCGCTACGTCCCAGCGTAGCGCACGGCGGTAAGCCGCAGGTAGGCAGTGTAGACCCGGGTCGCATGCGTAGGCAGCGCACCGGCACAGCAGTAGTCAGTTAGGACAAAGGTCAGTCCTCTGCAGAGCACGTGGTAGACGTGGGGACGCGCGACGGTAGGCCGCAGGGACTGTAGCGGATAGGGCTGCGCAGGCCGCTACGTCCCGCACGGTGAACGGTGGAGCGCGTCCCTGGCGGCAGGAGTAGGCTGCAGAGACTGTGGCGGCTAGGGCTGCGCAGGGTAGGCTGTGCAGGCCGCTATATCCTACACGGTGAGCCCTGGAAGCACCATAGGGTGCGCATGTTAGATGCGGTGCAATTAGCAGCAAGCCGCATGCGATGCACTAGCCTCTTTCCCTCTTTCAGCCAAGGAACGGTGTGGGAAACTTTTTTTTTTTTTTTTAATCTTTATTTATTTACGGGGTTTTTTCTTAAAAGAATATGTCACCCCGATGATTTCATACAAAATAATTATTTATGGTATGATAAACTAGCCTACCCGCAACCTTGTACACATTATAGTAATATGATAAAGATTTCTGGCCTCATCTGATAAAGGTGAGGCCAGAACGCTATTATAAAAGCCTACTTTAAAACTATTGCCAAAAGTCTGACGCCTTTGGACCCCAACACGAACACATTACGACAGGACATGATGTACGTCTTCTACAACTCCACAGACAACACAATTGGGAGAATCAACTTTGCGCATCATGAATCCGAAACTGTTGAACGGTATGTGGCCGGATCGAAGTCTCAAAGCCGTTACCACTTCCTGTCTTGTCATCCCACCCTCGCTGAACCAAAGCATGCGTGGAAGAGACGGCTGAATCGTTTTGTACCAAATGCCCTTAGTTAAGGACCTTTTATCAAAATACTCTGACCAAGAATGAGAACATCTGTCTCTAACCAAGGGTAAGAGCTCAGTATGCCAAGGTGAACACGCATAAACTTCTCCATCCGACCCGGCTTCATTTGCCAAACGATCAACCGTCTCATTACCCTCTAATCCAACGTGGGAAGGGATCCATTGTAATACAACTGTTTTATGTAGGGCAACAAAATCATTAATGGTTCTCAATATAGTATACGCCAGTGGAAGCCCCCTAACAGATGAAGTACTCGTACATCTCACCAGATGGAGAAGAGCACTCTTAGAATCAGTGAATACGACAAAACGATCACCATCCAATGATTCGATATAAGCCAAAGCTTCAGCAATAGCGATTAGTTCCAAATGCATTATTGAAACATTTGATGAAATTTTGAATTTGAAAAAAGCATCTATTTGTGAATCAAAAAAGGCCGCGCCACAGAAATTCTCACGTTTAGAACCGTCCGTGTATACACAGTAAAAGCCCGAATACAGTGCATTTAAAGACTTACAACATATTGATCTTAAATTATGTTCATTATAGCAATGCTTAGGTTTATCCACAGAATCTAAATTAGACTTTACAATACTTGATAAGTCCATATTGCTGACCCAAGTAGTCATGGCGAACATGTCTACTTTATTACTGCAGTGCATATGTTCTTGCTTAAGAGAATCATGAGTCAGAACTAACAAAGGTTTTTTCTTTTTTCTCCAATAATTTGTATTGTAACAAAGACCATGTAGCTTATCTAGTATGCCAATAACAGGAAAATCGAAACATTTAGATTTTAAGTAAAACTTACCAGCCAAGTATCGGCGGCGAATAAAAAGAGGAGGCAGCATTAATTCGGATTGCATCACGTGAATCGGAGTGCTTTTGATAAACCCACCTACTAACCGCAGGCAAATGTTTTGTAATCTATCCAGCTTAATTAAATGTGTATCGGCGCTATTGTCCAGTAAAAAGCTACCAAAGTCTATACGGCTACGAATAAGCGAAATATATAGTCGTCTTAAGTGGTTGGGATGAACACCCCACCAAAACTTTAAAAATATTAATTAATTTAAGAACTCGTTCACGAACTTCTTTAATATGTTTGTTCCATCGAAGTCCCTTATCCAGCCACAGTCCTAAATACTTGACATGATCTACTAACTCTAACAATGTCCCGTCTAAATGTACTTCTATAACTGGCCTACGATAACCTCTAATAAACCAACAAATTTTACTTTTATCGGGAGATATGTCTAAACCTACATGCGTTATCATGCTGTTGATTAAATCAAGAGTAGACTGGATCTTGCATTGCCCATCACTAACGGAAGAACACTGAGCATATATAGCGAAATCGTCCGCGTACTGGCTTATACAGATGTTGTTCTGCACGCGTTTACAAATATCCGACGTTATTATATTAAATAAAAGTGGAGATAACGGGTCACCCTGGGTCAAACCACAACCTGAATGTCTAGTAATAAAGCCATTACCTGATCTTATTTTGAGTACTCTTTTATGAAGAAAATTCCATAAATATCTACAGATGCGTGACCCTACTTTAAGCTTATCCAAAACATTGATTAAAACAGTTAAATTTACATTGTTATACGCATTACTTATATCTAAAAAACAACCTATTGTAGAACAATTCTCGGAAAAACCAGTTTGTATCGTGGCAATTAAACAACTCAGGCCATCTAAACACGATCTACCCCTACGGAAACCAACTGTGTTCGCAGAGAATGTGTTACTTTTTTCCAGAAACCATTCCAATCTTCGAAATAAAACATAATGGAAAATTTTACATATGCACGACAACAAGGATATGGGTCGGAGTGAAGAAACGTTACTTGGGTCGCGACCAGGTTTTGGAATAGGTATGATACAAATGTCGCGCCACTGGGAGGGAACAAAACTGTGTTCAAAAAATGTATTAAATAGTTTTAATAAAATTGATTTACCTACATCAGGTAAATTCTTAATCATAGAATAAGATATATCATCGCATCCAGGAGATGTATCTTTAGACTTGATACATTTATCTAGCTCCTGCATGGAGATCTCACACTCTAATTTGGGGTTATTATGGTGGATCATAGGGTTTGATGGGGATACATAGTCTGGTGTTAGATTTTTTAAAAGATTTGTAGCTCTGTGAACGTCTACAAATTGCCTAGGCGAACGGTAACCTTTAAGCCATCTCATTTTGCGCCACATGTCACTAGACGTTGTAGTGTGGTCAACCGAGGAACAAAAATGCTGCCAGGTCACGCCCTTAGCCTGACGGATTAGCCTTTGCGATACACTTATCCGACTGTTAAGAGTATCAAGGTTTTGGGGAGAGGGATTGCGTCTAAATTTTGATAATGCAAGCCTACGTTGAGCCACAGCGTGCGACAGTTCTGCAGTCCAGTACGGCTTTGGAGTGAAATCTGAAGTAGGGTTTTGGCTTAATTTTAACATCGGGATGAATTTATTTGCAGCTTCATTTAGAATATCTAAAAATAAGTCGTAAGCTTTTTGAAGGTCATTAGGCAGACATAAATTACAAAACTTTTGTTCTAGAAGATTTTTAAATGACGACCTGTCCGCTTTGGCAAGATTTCTTTTGATTATTGAAGGAAAATGTGACGTACATAGTGTTGAAATTTTAATTATTAAGTGGTCGCTGCCTAGATTTTCATTTAAAACGGTCCAATCGAAGTTAAGCGCAATATCTGTAGAAACCAAAGAAATATCTGGCGAAGACTTTTGCAACTGATTATCAACCAAACGAATTCGTGTATGTGACCCATTGTTCAAAGAAAGAAAGTTGCAGTCTATGAGCGAGTCGTGAATAAGACTGCCTCTGTGGTCAGTTTTATAAGACCAACTGACGTGATGGGCATTGAAATCCCCAAGAATTAAGGTTTTGGAAGGCCAAAATGATACTAAACTTTCCCAATCCTGTTGAGTTGTTTTGATTCTAGATGGACAATAGATAGATACAATATTTTTAAACGGATAACAGTTAAATAATTGCACACATACTACCTCAATACCGTTATTAGTCACGTGAACGCGCCGCATCTGCGCTCTAACAGACTTATGTACAAATATAGCTACACCGCCGTATGAGTCATCCCGGTCCGCGCGATAAACAACATAATCATTAACTTTAAAACTACTTTCAGGTTCGAGCCATGTCTCACTAAGTGCAGCAATATGTACTTTTTCCTGGCATAACAGTTGATGAAACGATGCCAACTTAGGCCTAATTTTGGGCATTCCACTGCAAGATATTTAATTTAATTGATTTGTTAGCCATCACGAGAAATAAAAAAATTAAACAATGTTTTTATCCACGAGCACTCTGAAACAAAACTCACTGACACTAGGGTTAACCATTCTAGGCACAATTGGAAGATACACTTTATCTTAAAAACTAAACTAGTCTTTTTGAGGTAAATGACTTCTTTAATTCTCGCCCACAACTCATTAAAAGATGGACATTCACTGTTACTACCTCCATCATCTGCTGCTTGATCCGATGCAGGCGTGTCTGCATTCCAAAATATCCAGTCGTCCTTAGATGGATTGTTTTTGTTTTTGGGAGACTGTACCTTTAATTTAGGGTTAGAATCCTTTCTAAACGTGGTAGGAGTCTGTTCTTTGTGGACAGTGGCCTTAGTTCGAATAACTTCGGCATAAGTGTAACGACGAGGGGCTTCCGGGTAAGTTTTCCTGGCTCGTGAGGGGTCGTCTGAAAGAGGTGTGGAGGGAAAAGGATTGTCTATGGCTACTGGAGTTTGAGGAAGAATGTCAGTTTCGGGTGGAACATAGCATTCTATGGCTTTCCTGTATGTTCATCCAAACTCAGACATAATCTCCCTTAGCCTTCTCTCTTTTTTATAGACTGGACATGTCTTGCTGAGAGATATGTGGTTACCCTTGCAGTTCACACAGGAAAACTGAAAAGTGTCGCAGTTTTCGTGACGTCCACCACACTTCGGACAAATCATGGTTTTTGAAGGGCACATTCTCTTATTATGTCCTAACCTCCAACATTGAGAACATTGTGACACCTGGTGTATGTAGGGCAAAACCTTTATATTAATGTCACATACACAGACCGAAGGTGGAAGGTGATCACCGTCAAAGCAAAGTCGAATGGTTTCGCTGGGGCACCAACCACCCTCATCCCTGTTGCGACGGTCTAGCCTCTTTATAGATAAAAGTTTTGCGGGGGCTGGACATGAAATGTTATTCAGTATGTCGTCGTCCGTCAACTCTAAATCTACATCTTTGATTAGGCCATAGCAGACAGACAGCTTCATCGCCCTCTGGAACCTCCAACCCTTCTCCAAAAGTTTATCGCATCTTATCAGGTTCTGAGCAGCCGATTCACTTTCGAATTCGATCCGTATTTTAAAAGGACTCAAATACTTAACCTGCCGAATATTTATAATGCTATTTTCTTTAAGGATACGTGCCATGGCAAACTGTTTTGGAAGCCGTTCCTTGGAAGAAGCATATACTTCATGTTTTTCTTCTTCCTTGAGCTGGTTTTTACTGCCATGACACACTTTTTTTTTATCCCTTTAACTGCTGTCCAACCCTCTTCGTCTTCAGTACTGTCCTCTCTTCCCTTTTTTTCTGCTCTTGACAGCTCCTCTTTATTTTTAACATCATCGTCTGTGGCATCCATATCCGAGGAATCATTTAACAAGCTTTGAATGTCATTGCTAAACATAGGTGTTTCACAGCGTGGTGAAACGTTCTCGTTATCTGCCATGGCTCGATCGCGTAAAGCACACTCTGGGTGGTCCGGCGCACACCTGCGCGTCACAAGAAGTAAACAACTTTGCGCAGTGATTATAGAAATAAACTCCGCGACCGTAAAATAAAATAAACACAACCAGCCCGCACGAGTGCCGGTACGGTTGTGTGGGAAACATTGTAGGTGAAAGCTCAGCACATCGCAGCGGTTTACAGGCAAGAACTTGCAAACATAGCAAGCACATTGTCAGATGCAAAATAAGGTTAAGTATGAACACGCTAGCATTTATTAACATAAGTAAACGTGATCACTTAAAATAAAACACGGAGGCACACCCCGATGCAGTAAAAACACATACTCATTGCAAATTCCTTTGTAACGGACGACGCGTCAAAACTAATATTAAATAGGTGATGGAGTCGATTTTGGTCGTCCGGCACAGAGAATCAGGTACAATCATTAAAATAGTGTGAAACTCACCCTAATTCGGGGCAACACAGTCGTGAGGATTGAAGGATGGTTATTTCAGCGTAGCCAGCGGAATACAAATGACAGCAGCGATGGCATTCCGGAATATTAGAGTTGTGCCGTGTTTTTAGGGATGTGGCTATCAACCGGCTATAACTTACTAATTTTGATATTTAGTATCATCCGACTATTTTCAGTTGTAATCCTCACAACGCCACACTTTATGCCATATTAACTTCTGCTAGTGGATTTACCCGCGTGAAATTACGAAATTATCCCAAAAAACATAACTACTCTCGAAATAAATAGTAGGTATCCTATAAAAACTTTAACAAAAGTGACTTTTTAGGTGCTTTTTAACCGACTTCAAAAAAAGGAGGAGGTTCTCAATTCGTCGGAATCTTTTTTTTTTTTTTTTTAGCACTTCATTATCACTTTATCAGCCAAAAGACGTCCACTACTGGACATAGGCCTCCGCCAAGCGTCGCCACATTGACCGGTCCCGTACGTCTCGTATCCAGCGAATCCCCGCAACCCTCACCAGGTAATCGGTCCACCATGTGGGAGGCCTTCCAACGCAAGGTCTTCTGGTTCGCGGTCGACACTCCAGAACTTTTCTGCCCGTGCCCCATGCACGATGTGGCCTGCCCACTGCCACTTAAGTTTGGCAATTCTTCGGGCTAGCACGGGCTAGCACTTTCGCACTTGGTTCCTGAAAATTGGATATCGGCCTATGCGTAAGTTTAAAATAAACACTAACACTAATCTATCCTACACATTTTGTTACTGAGTAAATAATTCTAGATCCCAGTTAACAGAACCCCCACTTCAGAATCTTGCTCTATGAGCTTAATTACTCATATCTTCAACTTTCCATACTTAGATCAATAAAAAACTGCCTTCATTTATTTTATTTTGCATTCCCTCATCCGTCCCCTTTGACACAAATCCAGCCCTATTAAAATGCTGTACCTGTATCAACCAAAACTGTAAGTAAAACTTCTAGTGGCATTAACTGATTTATATTCCCAGCGCGAATCCTTCCCTCGTCTCCTCACTCCATTAAGACACTTTCGTGATTGTTGCTGCTTATGTAATGGGTGATTTCCTTAGATAGCTTCTTTCTAGTGATGGAACGTGTCATTTCGTGACGGCGCCGCATACGTAACTAAGTGTTCCATATTCAGTTGGAGGCTCACGGTTTGCCATGGAATTGTTACTTTTGTACTTGCCTATTTCCCGGTTTCTGAATAAGCGTCGTGTTCTATTAAAGTGACGAAAAATGTGTGACTATACGAGCGAGCTTGTGAATAAGACTTCGAGTTGCAGAAAGTTCACACAAATCATTTTCATCCTTTCCATTATTGTTGAACCACATGGTGTAACTTGCTTACTCGGACCTGATGAAATTAAGACTTGAATTGATTATAGAGATTTACACTATTTATAAATTTCGCCATTAACATTAAGTTCCGTGTAATTTCGAAATAGGCCACAATACTTCCATTGTGAGAGAACCAATTTAAGAATACAAATATGTATTAAAATGAGAAACGGTTTTTTTTATAAAAGTTATAGAGAGAAAGATAGACTTTAGATTATAATAAATATTATAAAAGTTTATTTCCAGCTTTGATTATATACTTATCTAGATGCCACATTGACCCTACCTGAACGGCCCAAATAAAGTCTACTAAAATTGGTAGACTCGCTTCTTATTTATGTCAGTGTCATTTGAAACACCTGAGGGTAACGTGTTCACGAAAAATAATTAATTATGACGGTTTGTGCCGTCAGACTGTATAGCAATTATATGGGAAAAACGTATAATAATACCAAGAGCACTTTTCACCGGTACGTTTTGTTATTTAACCACTAATATTATAAGAACACACGATTTTTAATTCGTTACTTTGTAGGTTAGTCTGATTATGCCAGTGTTGTCAGTTTATTACTAGGGAGATTTAACGAAACTATGGGAGACAAAATACAAATAGCATTACATAATCTTTCGATCAGAAGAACATTATTATTTTAAAAATTACATTTGATCAGTAAATGACAACTTACCTTAACGTAGCCCAGGCAATAAAAGATATGGGTTTTAATCTATAAATTACTCTATATTTTTTCATTGTATTTTTTGTTGTTACTAAAATAAAAATGATACACTAATCTACAAAATTATTGTTTAATTTAACCTGTTTTGTTTAACTTTCATCATATTAAATAATTCAGAAAAGGTAGGTTAATAGTTGGATCAGGCATCCCTAAACACGCATACATTGACAGTTTGACGACAATAAGTACACGAGCGGTACTCACACATATCATGCAATTAGAGACAGTTTTAGCGTGTCGTTTGTTTGCATTGTTCTATCTAGACAAGTATATAATCAAAGATTTCCAGATTATGATCTTTCATCCAGTTTTCTATATTAAGCATTATATTGTTTAGATTCACATGTAGGTGTTGAGAGTCCGTACAAGAAGTTATAATAGAAATGTCATCGGCAAACAGTACGCACGACTCCGTTATAATTTTAGGGAGATCGTTGATGTAGATCAACAACAATAAGCACCCGACAACATCGCCTTGCGGAATAGAATGTCCTATGCAAATTCCCTTAGAGCGTACTAGACTAAATTCTCCGGTGTTGTGATCCCAGTGATCTGTTTCCACAAATTGTTCTCGGTTTTTTAAGTTTGATGCGAACCATTCAAGGGTTATTCCTCGTACACCGATACCATGTAATTTCTGTAATAAGATTTTATATAGCACTTTATCGTATGCCTTACTAGTAGGATCCCAATCGCATATTTTTTATTATTTAAAACGTTCAATATTTTCTGTGTATATATTTTATACGTTGCCAAAACCGTGAAGCGGTTTTTCCGAAAACCGTTCTGGCAATAATCATAAATGTTAAACTTTTCGCAAAAGTTGTAAACGCGTTTGCACATTGCTTTTTCAAATATCTTAGATGATGTTGGTAAGAGTGCAATTGGTCGGTAGTTGTTTGGATCTGACTTCGAGTTTTTCTTATGAATGAGTTTTATTAAGGATTTTTTTAACGCGTCTGGAAATATTCCTTCAGAAAATGATTGCTTAATTAATATACAGGGTGTTTGGAAGGGAGCTGTACATACGCCTAGGGTAGAAACTAGGGATAGTCTGCTACCTACCCCCGCCCATTATATTGACCTTGGCCTCAAGGTTTTTTTTTAATTTATTATTATTTTTTATTTGACTTTTTTATGATTTTTTGACTAAAACTACCTGTAGCTCAAAATCTATCCATGGGACCGGTCGGCTAATGGTCTTGTTTTAATCGTTAGAGTCTTAGGGTCCTGCAAAAAATTATTTTACACCAGAAAATTGTGGAGAAGAAAAGTTATGGGGCCTGAAGTACCGTAGTAAGGTAAAGAAATAATTTTAAGGGCAACTTTCTATGGGGTTTAAAAAAAAACTAACAGGGTTGGAGTTCTTCTGATTTTTTTAAAACATCCTCAGTCCATGCCCTTTCTAACGATATGCTAAAAGTGTAATTATCACTTTTAGTTTTAAAGTTATTAATTAATTTCCGCAACTAGGGCACTTCAAGCAAAAATTTCAACTAATGAAAATTAAATGTGTTCGATCGTAAAAGGATGGCAAAAGAAACAAAAAATTTGGTAATGACTAATGTCATTAAATTACAAATTTTAATTAATTACTAATTTTAATTAATTACAATCTTTGTTGAAATTGATGACCATTGACCTGTAAACATGCTCGGCACCTCTTCCTCATCTCCACGGTCACCGTTCTAAGCAGCAGTTCCTCGCGCATTGTATCGAATGCGGCGTGGATCCTGTTAATTAGAACCTCCCTTGTTGGTACTTCTTCTGCGTACACCAACTCTTTCGCCCTTCCCCAGACGTAGAAGTCGAGTGGGGTAAGGTCAGGCGACCTTGGGGGCCAGGGAATTGGCCCACCCCGACCAATCCAAGAATTAGGAAAGCAGTTGTCCAGAAGCTCCCTCACTGCTAGGCTCCAATGAGCAGGACAGCCGTCGTGCTGGAAGACTATGGGCCGATCTTCGTCAAACACTTCTTCCGCTAAATCAGGCAAATCGTTTTCGAGGAAATCTAAGTAGTTTTGCCCGTTTAGGTTGTCTGGCAAAAAGTGCGGCCCTATCAACCGATTACCGATGACGCCTGCCCATACGTTCACGGAGAACCTTCGTTGAAAACCTCTGTGCCTCTTGACTCTCGGGTTTTGATCTCTGGGTGCCCAGTGATGGAGATTGTGGTAATTTACAATTCCTTCCTTGTCAAACTTGGACTCGTCAGTCCAGAGAAGTTGCGGAAATTAATTAATAACTTACAACTAAAAGTGATAATTACACTTTTAGCATATCGTTAGAAAGGGCATGGACTGAGGATGTTTTAAAAAAATCAGAAGAACTCCAACCCTGTTAGTTTTTTTTTAAACCCCATAGAAAGTTGCCCTTAAAATTATTTCTTTACCTTACTACGGTACTTCAGGCCCCATAACTTTTCTTCTCCACAATTTTCTGGTGTAAAATATTTTTTTGCAGGACCCTAAGACTCTAACGATTAAAACAAGACCATTAGCCGACCGGTCCCATGGATAGATTTTGAGCTACAGGTAGTTTTAGTCAAAAAATCATAAAAAAGTCAAATAAAAAATAATAATAAATTAAAAAAAACCTTGAGGCCAAGGTCAATATAATGGGCGGGGGTAGGTAGCAGACTATCCCTAGTTTCTACCCTAGGCGTATGTACAGCTCCCTTCCAAACACCCTGTATAAAACGGTAGTGTAAGCTCTTCAGCACACGTTTTTATAAGTATAAGGAGGAAGCTCATATAATCCGTGACTGTATTTGGGTTTGAGATTTTTAATAATATTATTTACTTCTTGCGGTGTGGGTGGATGTAAAAACATAGTGTTATCAGTTGGTCGTAGCACAGGACGGCCGCACGGCTCTGTGTCCCCACTCTGCCTTGTTTGCCCCACTGATGCGAAGTAATCATTGAATGAGTTTGAAACTTGTTTTGTGTCCGACGTAAGTTTATCATATGTAATGTTTTGTTGTGTTTTTTGCAGGTTTTTATTTGTACGTTCTTTAATAATTTGCCACATAGACTTTTTTTTGTTAGTTGAATTTTTAATTGGCCGAATACACTCTAGTTTTTTTTAGTTTTCCAATCTTTACATGAAGTGTTTTTTTCGTGTGACTGTTTTAAGCGTACTATTGTTCCTTTATGATCAGAGAAACCGAAATCGTTCTCGTGAGTAGTATATAATTTTGAGTCAAAGTTTATAAAAACTAGATCAAGGCAGGTAGAAGTGGTCTTAGTCACTCGAGTAGGGCTTTTTATACATTGAATGAAGTTATATTCTAACATTAGATTAAGTAGTATATTTGTTTGCAAACTATTTTCCAAGATATTAATATTGAAATCACCTCCAAATATTATTTTATTCTTACTATATTTCTTAGATAATCGTTCTACTATCAATTTTAACTGTTTATAAAATATATTAGGCTGTCTATTATTCCAATATAAAGTTATAAGTACAGTGTTAAGTCTCGGTAATTCAATGGCACATACTTCTATGATGTATTCCACCGACATATCCATAATATCCTTTCTCTCAATGAATTATAGGTGTTCTTGTAACAATATGCATAAACCGCCGCCTCCATAGTTCTGTCGACAGTATGCCGTGCCGTGGCGAGGATGTATCCGTTGTAGGTAAGAATGTCTCTCTTTCCCTGTGATAACCACGTTTCCGATATACAAAGCGCATGGTATTTGTCTTTATTATCATCAAGAAAATCTTCTAACAAATGGTGTTTATTGTTGATACTTTGCATATTTTGGAACAGTACTGTAATGTTATGATGATCTTTAGTGGCGAAAGGAACTTATTTTATCTATGTTAGCTCGTAAATGTATATTAAAGGTGTTATTTATGTTATCGTTAATAGTGTCGTTCTTGTGAGAGTCGATAGTTAGATTGAAGTCAATATTTTTTCTAGCATAAGTTTGTTTTATATATTGTGGTGAATTCTTGTTGTCTCCCGTCTATTATTAATTTATTATGTCTAATAATAGCGTGGTGCCCCTGTTCTCTTGCTAAGCGTAGGTTTTCTTGTAAGGCTTTTTTTTTGTCGAAGTGTAGTCTCATTTAGGTATTCAGAAATAAAAAGTCATGTATGTTTAAAGTACGACGCGTTATCTAAGATATATTTCGTCATATGTTTGCTTATAAGCTCAATTATGATAGGTCTTCGAGAGTTGCTGAATCTTCCTATGCGTAAAAGTTCCTCAATATATCCAGTCAGGTCAACGTTTAAAATATCTTTGGAAGCTTCGCTTATCCGGTAATGTAATTGGTTCTCTGATTCTTGGTCGTACTCAGTAAGTCCAAATAGTACGATTTTTTTCAAGTTGCTGTCTTGTTCTTGCTTGTCGTTTTTTGATAGTTTGTTTTATTTCTGTAATTTGATGTTTAAGTTGATTGTTTTGTAATTGAAGTGTTTCTATTTTTTCGTTTAGTGTATTTATATTTTTTCTTACTATGTCTTGTTCGTGTGCTAATTTGTGGGTATCTTGTAAAATATCTTCTCTTAATTATGTTATTGTCTTTTGTATTTCGTTTTGGATTGTGTTCTTCAGTACAGAGAGTATGGAATGATATTTTTTTTCTAGTTTCGAATCTAGCAGTTTGCTGAAGGTTTCTAAGGTAATAGAGGAAACTTTAGTTGTGATTTCCTGTCTTTTGGTGATGAATTGAATACTTTGAGCTGGTGTTTTACACTCGGCATTTTTCGTAATGTTTATGATATGTCCATCTTGAGCATCGTCGATTGACATTGTAGTGTCGTTGTTGATGACTGTTTGTCTGGATTTTACTGTCGACTTATTGACGTGATAGGGTTCGCTGGCGGGAGTACATGAGCGGCGTTATAGGCACAAATAAAGCCTTGTTAGATTGAATACGTTGTTTATTTTCTTAGAATGTACTACACTTGTGACGCTGCTGATACGGAATGAATGAGCGCAGCCTCTATAAAAAACAGACGCATCCCCACGCTTACGCCGGGACGCGTGGTCTCTACTGACCTAACCAACCACAACACGCCGATCCGCGCGGGAATCTGAGCTTGCGAGCGTTGACCAATAAGGGCGCTCACAATGTTAGCGCGAATCTCTTGCAGCGTGGTATGGGTAACTTTCTTTGGTTCTTTTCTGCGGTAAAACATCCCTTACAATGTTGAACTTATGACTAATACATGTTGAAACACTTAATCTATCTAATTATAATACATTTCAACAATAAACCTTAACTTAAACACTAAAAACGCCTAATATACTAAAAATACCCTGGTGGCATCTTAAGTAACTAGAAGTCAAAAGCCGCGTATTTTTAGAGCCTCTCGTTCCGGCACGCGATTGGCCGGTGCCGGGTCAAAATCTTGCTACCTGAAAACGAGTACGTTGGAGGCGGGTCGCTTAGATAACGATCTTATGGTAAAACTATTATTATTTCTATGCTAATATAGCGCTGAATACAGCAAGTCATTATTCCTAGCCTACACTTAGATGTCAACTTGATAATTATACAATAACAATTTAAAGATAAGAACTACACTTAAATGACATATACGCTTAAAATTACTCTTTATTTTTTACAACTTAATCATATGATCGATCTTTTATGCTAATCGTGTCTCGTCGCTAACAGTCGTTAAGTGATGATACTTTTAATGTTTGGATAGGGGTGGTATCATTTTTCAATCGATATATATATTAGCACAGTCCGAGCAGCGCCAGCATTTTTGAAGGGCAAAATTATGTTCCAAATAATAGGCAGATGTCATATTATTTAAGGCAAGCATAGTGATATTTAGCTGAGCACCCTGTGCATTTCAGGGACTCTCTAGCGTATTTTATTTCCTTACAACAAGCCGGGCAGCCCATAGTTATAAGTTAAGTTCTTGTTGTGTTATGCGTGAGCGTGACGCGATAGTGTCAAAACAACTTTTCAACAAGCTGTGTTTTGATTGGTCAATTCTTTCTTGTGTCAAGAAAACAATAAGTCAGCTGTCATTCGTTTATATTTTGCAAATCTGTCCAGTTTAAATTCTCAACTGAATTTTGAAAATATATTTTAATTATTACAGATTACCTTATGTCGATTAGTGTCACTTTAATACCGTGTTTCTTATTACTGTTTGATGGGTTTTTCTTCGTTTATTTTGCGTAGTCACCAACACAGTCGCCAACAGTCACAACATCAGTTCTTAGAGTCACATTTAACGTAATTCGCAGTCGATCACCGAGATAACACTTCCACTTGTTTTTTATAGCAAACTAAGCGCACTGGTTAGTGTTTTAAATTCACTGGCGAAGAATAACTATATTTAATCAAATTAATACGGCGGAGCGATTTCGACCGTGGTCAGTGTTGCCCCTCGTATATTTTATTTTAGCTTTAGACTGTTTCAAATATCCGTATCAAATAATTGGTATTTGTTACCAACCCATCTTTTTTTTCATCCCAATTTCGAGAACCCGACTGCATTTATAGTATTAGAAATTTTAGACCTTGATAACAATTACCACAGTATTCGTGCTATTCTAGACAGTGGCAGTCAACATTAATTTAACACAGATATTTGAACTGTTTGCTTATGGTTACCTATGTGAAATCAACCAATTCAGTCTAATGGTGTTACATAAGCCTCTCTGTATGTACCATTGTACTTTCTTAATGACCTCTATAAATGATATTAAATATGTCAGTATAATCAATAAACCCAGTGATAATAGTTTCATTTTGTTTGTCTTAGTTGTATGACAAAATCTCGTTATAAATATAGATGGGACCTTGGTAAATGTCAGCCGAGAAACCACGAGACGCTTGCTTTCTATTGACCTTTTCAATCATGTACCTTTCCTAAACTCACCATATCAATATTTTTTTCAAAAACAAATAGTTTAACATATATACCGGCGATGAGTTATATCTTACGGAAAATTGTTTCTTCTGCACTTTCTCGTGGGAAATAACCGCAGTTTTTCATACTATGACATGTGCCAACAGGCTCCTACGATCATATATTTATCTACATACATGCCCGCGGGAAATGAGCGATTGCCAGGGTCTTGATACCTTTAGCCAAGTAGGTAAACTACGTGACGAATAGCTATTTTTATTAAAAGTATCCATTTTGAGCGAAAGGGAACAAAGGTATAAAATTATACGAAACAAAAAAACATTGGATGAATCGTGTAGGTGAATGTTGATCGAACCAAAGACAAAGAGAATGTGTTATTAAATTATTTTTATTACAATTAAAATAAATACATACAAAGTCTACAACTAATTATCTTTAACGAACACTAACATCTGAATAGCCCCTAGGTAATAAGAAAAATAATTTACATTTTCTCTTTAATTTATAACATTTCTGCCGAGAAAATACAAATTTGTTTGAGTTGTTGAGTACACTAATAATATTCTAACAAATGTTATAGATTATTGAGCATCTAAACTTACACATAAATCTATGGATTTTGATCAAAGGATGTATATATGAAGAAATGATCCAAATCCTAACAGTCTTTATCTAAGCTTCCGCTTCCACTTCTATGACATGAGTATGCTTTCGCTTCTTTTGTATTCCTTCGAACTCATTCTGTATCTCTTGTAACGAACGATCTTTTGTCTCTGGGGCAAAGAAGTAGACAAATGCTATACCTACAATGCAATATATTGAAAAAGCCCATAGTTTCCAACCATGTTTCACCATGTCTACCAAATTCAGGTAAAACTTTGTCACAGCAAACGCCAAAAACCAATGGAAACGTGCAGTTAAGGCTGTTGCTCTTCTTGTCATATGACGTGGGAATATTTCTCTTAGCATCAACCAAGGAATTGGCCCAACACCAGAAGCATAGAAACTCACAAATATACATAAAGTGAAAAGTGGTACCCACGTACTACTTGGTGATAAATTGGATGCTTTTAAATGGTAAAATATGCCTAAACAGGCTAAATTCACAGCCATAGCTGCAAAAAAAATCATTAAAAGTATTATTCGTCTAACAACTTTCAGAAGTATGGTTGAAAAGTATGTGGATGAGACGAAACAGAACCCTAAAATGATAGCTGCGCTAGGAGGATTGAGACCAATCGCAAAAGTCTCAAAAATGTTCTTAGTGTAGAAAAGGATAGGGTATATGCCGCTCATCTGCTGGAATGTCATAAGCCCGAAAGAGGCAATAATAGCTTTGACTGTGGATCTGGTTCCAAAGAGTTCCTTGAAGGTGACTCTGATCTTAGTTGAGCTTCTGAGGCGCTCCTTCAAATCTCTAAATTCTCCATCGATGTCGTTTTCGATACCCCTAAAGTAGCATAAGGCTGCTTTAGTTTCTTTGAATTTTCCTTGAGACATCAAGTAGGCCGGAGATTCCGGGAGGAAGATGAAGGCAATGAAGAAAGCTGTCTGTACACTGGCGCAGCGAACTGTTAACCAAGAACTGTTCTCTACCAGACCTGAAAAAGTAGAATAAGTAAGTTTTAGAACTACTACTAAAATTAATACAGCATAGTTAATAATTTTATAGACAGGTGGTAGCGGCATCTGTGTATTTATTTGTCTGCTATAACTTAAATCTCAAGTCAAGACAAAATTCATAGAAAAAAAAACACAACACAAATCTAAGATGGCTTACCAATAATATATCCAAATAGAACACCGCAGCTGAAGTGAACCTGATAGAAGTTGGCCAGAGTTGGAAGAATGTGGTTCTCTGCTATGTCTTCAATATATGGAGGGATGCCGACACTGAATGCTCCTAATACCATGCCACCGACAAAACGTCCCACGTATAAACCATACACGTTTGGACTGAAAAACAAAACAAAGGCATGTGAAATAGTCGCTAAATAATATTTCTAATATTGCCTATGTACTACCAACAATGTAATGTAAAGGTTATTAAAACACCCATATTTCAACAGTTTTAGTAGAAGTAGAAGGCCATCATTCGGATACCACAAAAAAAACAGTAACTTTGGCCAACTTGGGACTCGAATCCAAGAACTCATGTTCAGCAGTCATGCTTCGACCAACCAACGAGGTTGTCAAAGTCAAAATAAGACTTAAGAAGTATTCAAACATAATTATCATTTCGTGACTTGTATAACATTATTATTTCCTAAAGGATCATCTATAATTTTCTCAAATATTTATAACTTACCTTGAAGCAACAAGAATCCATGACACTACCAAAGAAAGCGCCAAATAAAGCAGAGTCTTCTTTCTGCCGAAGTACTCCGATATGAGACCGGCAGGCCCTGCGCCCCATAACGCTCCGAAGCACAGCAGAGAGGCTACCCATTATGCTTCAGATGGTGTTAGCTAAAAAAAAATATATTAATATTGTTATATCTTTGGTACCAAAATATGAACCAACCGGAGAGGAGAGAGAGAGATTTTTTGTCAACTGGCATTCTTAAGAACTCGGTTCCATAAGAAAACGAGTTTGGTCTAAATAATACTACAAAAATAAATATAATAATAATAGAATAATAAGATAAATCATATGTAATGACTACTACTCGAAGATTGAGGGAATTATACTGTAGAAAAATGACTGCAAAACGGCCTATCAACGTAAGGTATTCTAATATATCTTGAAAATATTAGAACTCACGATCGATATCTTAATTTAACAAGACATTCACAAAAATAAAGCAGAACTCATATAATATATTTTCTGCTTGTAACCCAAAAAGCTTACACTAAAACCAGATTCCAATTCCAGCCACACATAATAAATCCTACCCAAGAAAATATAAACCAGAGACTTTCCAAGAATAATATAATATGCCCAACTTACCGTAAGTTTAGTATGCTCAGTACTAAGTATGCTTGGTGTAGTGTTTTCTACGGCAATTACGTCTCAGGTGGGCGACGGTGGCTGAAACATACGTGTATTTATTGACTTCATTAATCTCGGACAGAAATTATAACCAAGATAATGTTACTAGTATTGCTGTTACATTATTAATTTATGGATTAGGGGGAAAGAATTTGTGTGGGAGTATAAGTAATGTTTTCGGGTAAGCTGTTTCCAATATTGTGGGTTTCATAAATGGCGACTGTCTAATTGTCAAGGTTGGCATCGGTGTATTTTTTTGTGCAGAATTATTCATCATCAATTAATTTTTTGTTGTGTAAATGATAAGTACACCAAAAAGCGCTTACAAAATGCAGAGGTCCATCACAAACACGTTAAGAACAATCTAGTTTTGGTGTAAGTAGCTCCGAATAAAAACAGTTAATTTTGGAGGTTAAAGCAGCAAAAAATACTAACTTGTAACATAATTTGGGAGTAGTAACGAAATCAGTAACATTCCATACCTAACATTTGAAATGAGAGTCGCAGTCAACCACGAGTATAACTTACAGTCCAGCTAAGATCCACTAATTATTGCAGCAATTATATGCACAAAACATACAAATTCCCGACCAAGAACAGCACTCCAATTTATATTCCTCCAAGTACGCAGTCGTTTCAAAGTAAGCGGCATTAAATTGTATCCCAAAAGAAACAACTCGAACAGAAAACTGCACTTCTCATTTCAAAATTATGGTGCAAGTAAAACCAGAGGCAAGTTCTGGGAATCCAGTATCATATATTGTAAAGTTAGTTTGTTCCAGAAGTTTTGGAGCATTCACGCCCCTTTCAACGATAGTAAAGTTTTCTTGTTGATATAGACCAGTGGCGGTGAACCTTTTCACATCTGTATGCTCTAATTTATTGTTAACTTAAAAAAAATAATGGCGTTCTACCTTTATGTTCAAAAACCAAGCAACCCAAAAACAATTATTACAGTAAAACGTTTTGTTTGTGATTGCTCTTAACACATGTAAGATAGTGGACCATAGAATTAAAAATGTTATGATCTACTCGAACGCAGATATGAATGGCTGAAAAGATAGGCTCTTAACTCTTCAGCTGTCACGTCAATTACATTTGCCTGACAATAGTAGAGGCCCTTCAATTTTTTTTTGCCTTTAATTGGTGTACAATAAAGTATATAATCAATAAATAAAGGAGACTGCCGAGTGGTTGCGGAGTCACTCACACGGCGACAGAGTGATATTATTATGCACGATGCGGTAACGGTAAGTTTTCAAAAAATCTCAATTATTAATACTATTTTAAGACATAAACAAACTTTCAAGTGCAGCGGATCCAGCGTCACAATTGCCGAGTCAGTTTCACAGGAATAGCGATCAAAAGGTTCGCCATCTCTGATATAGACTATCAAAGTTACTTGATTGCTCTGAAGTCGCTCGGATAGATGTTTCGTTTCTTGTCTAGACATGACTAATGAAAACTTTGAGTTTTGAAGATGTTTCAAATGCTTATTTTGAGCTGAAGAAATCTTCTAACTTGTCTGTTTACATTCATTAGTGTTATTATTAAAATTAACAGACTTGTTCTGAGACAGAATATTTCCCTGACTTGTCGGTATTTTGTGTTGGGCATTCTGCTAACATAGATTGAACATAAATAGGTATCATTACCTATATTGGGTTTACTGTATTACTGTCGGTATTTTGTGTTGTATGTTATAATAATTATTATATTTTATTGTATATTAGCATGAGTTTCTATACCTAACTACACAAACATACGTTACCATCAATTATTCAGAAAAGTGATAACTTTTCACAATAACATACAGTATTTCTATTTCAAAATTGTCTTAGCAAAAACAAGCAAAAGTTACTTTAAATTGTTGTCAAACTAGATACAAACAAACAATATAATCAATTGTACCAACAAATCCGCCAAGAAGCTATGTGAAGCCTGATACCATCAAAATTATTTGGCAATGCAGCACTATCTGCTAAACTAAGTGTTCCGTTCGCCAGCAAGATGGAAACGTTGCGGATAAAATCACAAATTGTAGAGTTCGGACAAAGCTAGACTTCTTTAAAGTCGACATGAATTATATTCTTTTAACAGAAAGCTGACGGTTTATGAAAGCACTCTCTAGGATTTTTGCAACTCTTACGTGCAATATAACGCAAAGATACGGTAGGGTGCAAAAATACAGCTATCTTTTGCAGAAAATTCGTCCGAACTTTTCCTAATGAGAATTTGTGTTGCATGTCTGACTATAATTTGATTCTGCAACTGACTTCCAAACATTCGAGTCAACCCAATAATACGTAAAAATAAAGAATAACAACTGCATACACCAAATTTTACCGACTCACCTGCATTGCGCATTTTGAGGGTTTTAACAACTTGCTAATATAAATATACTATCAGCACAAGCAAAAGTAAACTTTGTTGTTGTATTAATACAAGTTATTGACACGCAAATAAAGTATGTCTAATGTTGCAATATAATTACTTCATAAGTCATAGTTTCACCGCATGCGGCGCGCTGTCAGTATCTCGGAGGAGTTCGGCAAACTTCGCTAAAGTTCGTTTAGTTTAAAGTTTCCGCTGCGTTTGGGCAACTAACAAGAAACTTATGGGAATCATTAGAAATTGTTCAGAAATTCGATCACAGCATTCAGTTATAGCTCTCGTTATACTTTTATAGCCCGTCTGTCTAGCAATTAATCTATTAATAGGGTTAGTGGGTTTACTGAATTTTCGAATACAAGTCAATATTTTTAGATATTATTTATTATTATTTTGTTACTCTAGAACCTTTACGTGCACGTCTTTTTACATTGTTTTCACATATATGTATTTTTCAACATGAATGATGTAACCAAACTGATAGAAAAGAGTGTCCGTGGAGTTTCTTGCAAATTCTTCGCCATTGAGATCTACTGACGCTTGAGAATTTGCAACTAGAGTTATCTTTTTTTTTTGTTTGACAATTCAAAAGTACCTCTAAGGTTTATTTGAAATAAACTGATTTTGATTTTTAGCATATAAAATGTTGTCCTATTTCACCCAAAAGTTGTCTGGTAGAGGATTCCTTGTGGCATTAAGTCCGCCTGTGTAACGTTGAACATTTTTGCGCAAGTCTTTTCTTATAAACAGTATATACTTTTATACGTTAAATTTAGTCTTGTTATATTTTTTTTACCTTTGTTTAGATTTTTTTACCGATTGTTTTGTGAATGTGTGAACATTATAGGCCTTTTAGATGCTAGTTAACATAATATTTGTTAACTTTTTATATATTATATAATCTTTTTTTTTTATTTCTTACGACTTATTGTCGGGCCTACTTTGTCCAAGGTTGTCTGTTTTATATGTAAGTACTAATGCTGTAACATGGATATATTGTAAAATTAAACGTGTTTTTTAAAGAGTAACCATGGAGTTTCTTGCAGTTTCTTCTCCATAGGAAACGACCAACCCGAACCGTGTACCTTTTGTCGACGTTTTATAAGTGCCCATGTAGGCCTATGCGAAATAAAAATGTTTGACTTTTTGATTTAACAAAAGAGGAAATATTTGTATTTTTGTATTTAACGAATAAACTTAAAAACTACTGGATTGATTTCAAAAATTATTTCACTGTTGGGAAGATACACTATCCCCGGGTGAATAGGCTACATTTAATCCCTGTATTCCCATGGGAACGGGAACTACGCGGGTGAAACCGCAAGGCATCCGCTAGTAAATAATAATATTGTTACATGTTGACGTCTTACAGTGTCCAGGACTTTATTAAAGACAGAATAGCTGTTTTCCAACTCCATCAAAACGGCTAAATTTTTTAGGGTTCCGTACCCAAAGGGTAAAAACGGGACCCTATTACTAAGACTCCGAGGTCCGTCTGTCTGTCTGTCACCAGGCTGTATCTCATGAACCCTGATAGCTAGACAGTTATGTGCGCGCGTCTGACTCACACTTGGCTGGATTTTGTCTTTGCGCGACTACTAGCGTAGTCCAAATATATTTATCTTATCTATCCCATCCACACACACAAAGTCAGTTATTTTTGTCACACATCCAATGATACGGGTGTGATAATTAGAAATCAGAAATCATTTATTTGCAAAGAATGTAGGTAACAAAACATAGTTTTTATGGTGTAAAAAAGATAAAACAATTGGATCCAGTACATTCTACCGTATGACATGCAACATTTAGCATTATAATAATCATAAAATGCAAATCTATAATAATTAAAAATTGTCAGGTAATCAGTTTTTAATGTAACATTCTAAAAAGTCAAATTCAATTAATCAAAAATTGTCAGGTAATAAGTTTCTAATGTCATATTCTTAAAAGTCAAATACACTGGAAAATATATAAAAATGAAAAAATAATAATATAACAAACTTAATAAATTGAAACATTATTCAGCAAATTCATAGGTTATCATTTAAAAACTCACTGACAGTGTAATAGCATTTTTCAACTAGTAGTTTCGTTAATTTCTTTTAAAAAAAATTAGGTGTATCATTTTTTTAAATATTCTTTCTTAATAAGGCTGTTTTGAAACTACTTGTATATAATAGACCTTTGTATTGGGATCTCAGTAATGCCGGTCTTGAAGAATGATTTATCATTGTTTCAAAAAGATTAAGGTTCTTTTTAACAAATAATGCTACCTCCAGAATATAAAGTGATGGGAAAGTTAATAATTTTAGGGACTTAAACATAGGAATACAGCTGTCTGTTGAATTAATGCCGGTCATTGATCTCAAGCAATATTTTTGGGCTCTGAATACTCTTTCTCGTTCACTGCAATTCCCCCAAAATACTACTCCGTATCTTAAGATAGAGGCAACCAGACCATGGTAAGCTATAATGATCGTGTCAATATTAACTTTTTTCGATAAATTATAGAGAATATGAGCTCCTCTACTTAACTTTTTGCAGACTTCTTCTGCCTACTGTTTCCAAGATAATTAGCTGTCAATTACTATACCTAAGAATTTAGCAACATTTGTATTGTCAATATTTTGTCCATGATATTCAATTTTTAAAGGTGCTGGGTGCAAACGTTGAAAGAAATGCATAATCTTTGTCTTTTGTAAATTAATTATTAGATTATTAGTGTTTAGCCAATTAATTATTGATTTTAATGTGTCATTAATGTCTTTTTCATAATTTGCTTTTTCCACGCATTTTATTAAATTAAATTGTCACCTTATCACTCTACAACTGTCTATAGCTACCGACAAAGCATACAAACTCCCGTATAAGCCAAACATTTTTTGTTCAAAAAGCGTATACAATGCGAGGTCAGCTTATACTGGAATAGTTATAGCTAATGTATCAAATGTAACTTTCCCTACAGTTTAATTAATGACAACTCATTTGATATCAAGTATTGGCTTATAAATTGTCTCGTTGTTATCAATAGCAGACACGTCTCCTGTAATGGGGTCGATCAATGTACTACTTATTGGGTTAGGTGATTCATTTATGATACTAGGTTTTCTTATTAAATCTATCGTGTGATTTGTGGTAGATTCTTCTTATTTTTGCTATTAGCAAAATATATAGATATCAATATATCAGCAATATACATTTATTCGTTAAGCCGTTTCAACGTGATAGAGTAACAAACATACATTCATACATCCAAACTTTCGCATTTATAATATTAGTAAGATTAAATAAGATACGGAGACGGTCTTTATTCTCTTGGTCTTTCCAAGAGATAAAGACCGTCTCCGAATGCTATACGCCTATTTATTTGGGGTTGCCGTAACAAGTGTTTTTTCACTATCAGTCGCCATCTTAAATAGTTGTCACTCCTTTTCTAGCCATTTCATGTTTTACACAGTCTATTCCACTTTATAGTTCTCGTCAAACTTCTTGGCCGCCCTGAAGTTGGCTTGCGATGTGCAAGGCATGGATCGGTGCTATTATTGTATGAGATTTACTACTGTGCAGCCATTGTAACCAACTTTAGGGCGGCCAAGAAGTTTAGCGAGAACTATACTTCAGAATTTACCTACTCTATTTGTCATTTACTTTCATACTCAAAACTTGCCTCACGATTGCCCATACTATGACAAGTGGGGAGAAATATATATATATATAACATCTTAGTTGTTGGTCCCTCATATTCAAAATAAATTCTAAGATTGCTCAAGCTGATAGTTTAGCACACTGTATGTTTAGACTCTAATTAGTAAAAAATAAAAATAATAGCAATAAAACAAAACATTGTTAAAGTAATAAAGTGATAGTGCGCAAAAAATAATTGCTGTAGTTACAGCAGTCAATCAATTTATTTTCTCTCAGATAAAAGTTTTTGTTTCATAAATCTTATTTATTTCCAAGCAAAGATTAAAATAATATATTTCTCGTCTGCCATTAATAACTTCAAAGCATTTTGTATAGATCTGTTAATAACGACTCCTTTCCAGGCATATTTTAAAATTCATAAACTCGTTTAGCAGAAGAAAAACAATGTTGGGAGTAAAATTCAAAATGCGAACAAAAATCCATGAAATTTAATTTAACCCGGTGGGCAACTGGGCACTTAACACTGTGTTCTAAGATTCATAAAGCCGTAAGTTTGGTGAATAACAAACGAGCTAGTTTTGTGTGGGAGGTACACGGGAGGTTTTTGGGCGCAGTTTCAAATGTACGTGGTCGCACAAAAGAACTACTGATTGTAAATAAGTTATGCTCTGAAGATAAAACTTTTCACTGAATGTACAATATATGTTTTATGTGTGTGTTGTAGGTCCTCCTCATTACAAGAATTCAAATAACATTGACGGTTCATAGTGGCTAAAGAAAATTGCTACTATCGACTACACGACAGAATCCCTCAGTTGTGAACTATAATACTATAACTCAATACATTTCCATAAAATAATTGATTAGAAAAGAAATGAAACAAAAATTATCTTTGACTGGTTAATTGTTACTAAGAATCGCAATCAACGAAAACTCGAGGATATAAGCCATGAGCCAGTTTTTAGCTTTCTCTTTGTATTTCAGTTGGTTTCAAAGTTTTGTTCTTTGATTACAAGTTCCCTGAAATCTGCATAATTGAGTTGACGACGCCGCCGTCATCAAAATGAGGGAAAGATTTCGTTGCGTACAAAATGCCGTATTACTTTGATGTCCCAACATTTGCTTAACCAAGCCAATTACTCATTTGTATAAAGTAAGTCTGAGTTTGTATCTTTGTTTTTTTGCTGTTGCTATGGACATTTGTGACGGTAATATTTTTCTTCTACATCGTTCTTAGAGGATACAAAATATTATTGTTTCTAGTAGTCTTTATAGATGAACAAGCCGTGCGTCCGATGGCGTTTGCCATCGTCAAAAATCACCGAATTTCTATACAAACGTTCATTTCTTATTGTTAACCTATTATGAAGTTTTTTCAAAAATCTCTTGTAGTTTATACGCTAGAGCGCTAAGATTTCTAGTGCTAGCGTCATCTATCAGTGAAATAATTTAAGGGTTTTGTTTGTATGTGTGCAGATTTTTATAAACTATGTATTTTCTACAAGAAATACTCACAGTAATGGCTTATGTGCATCAAGTTGGTTAACATAATTCGATCAAAATTTAGTTCAGCTTTACGAAAAAGGAACATCCCATGTTTTGTCATTAGAGAAAATGAGAGTTAACCAAATTAGAATCTGAATGATATTCAAAGCAATCTTTAGTACCATTACGATTCAAATTATCTTTGACTATTTGGTCTACACTTAAGATTTGTAATTAAAATACGATTGGAAGTCGTGTTTAACTAATGTCTCAAAAGTAGTAGTAGCTGCTTCCTAATATAACATTATACTTTGTCGAGAAAAGTAAAGTGGAGAAATGAAGAATCTTGTATAGGTCTAACTAGTGTTAATAAGTTATTTGACTTATATTTCCTTTGATATACTTTCCTTCAATCAGATAGTTTCTCCACTCTACTTAAGGCCTTTTTACCGGCCGGAAATCATGAAAAACGGAGGATTCCGTTTTTACAATTTAAACTTTTTTTTTTTGGTCTCCTAATGGAGTACTGGAGTACACTACTACAAAAAAAATAATGCCTAGGTATCCACCGTTTTGACTCCTATTCAAAATAAATCTATTAACTATACCAATATTTACTCAGCGTTTAAAAAACGTCAACCCAGCGTTCAACCCGCCCGACGATCTCCACACACAGCGGTCGCGCCTAACCACGGCTTAATTTATGTCTGGCCGCTAATGAAAACATTATTTATGATCTCCATGCCTCCTCCCCTCTCCCTTTTCCACTACTCGTCACGTATAAATCTAGCAGGATAACCCTTTACACACGGTCCTAAGACTGGGGATATATGGGTTTCCCTTGGAAGTTATAACCATTCACTAGTTGAAAGGAAGATAGAACTTGGTGGCGGCATATAAAGATTTTGTTAAATAAATTTTATGGTTCGTGTATTTTATTATCACCAGCCCCAAAAGGAAGGTCTGAACTCTTTTAATAGTAGGACCACGCCGCAGGGTAACCAGCCCCAAAAGAATGGTCTGAATTCTTCTAATAGTAGGACCACGCCACAGTGTAACCAGCCCCAAAAGGAAGGTCTGAACTATTTTAATAGTAGGACCACACCGCAGGGTAACCAGCCCCATATGGAAGATCTGAACCAATAATCCAAATGTAAACCTGAAAAAGAACTTAAAATATATATTAAGGTTTTTTCCTACGTGGGTAGGCGTGTCAAGTGAACTGTGAATCTTTGGCTCCAATAATTAAAATTAATTTAAAATAGTTATTTTAAATTAATTTTAACAAAAAAATTAAAACGAAAAAACAAAATATACAAAATAATATTATAATATTATTTTGTATATTTTGTTTTTTCGTTTCTTTATTTATATTAATATTTATTTAAAGGTATTTTATTTAGTTTATTATACTTGCATACTATGATTGATGGTGATTTAGATGTTGATTTTTTCTCATGTTCTTCCTCTTCTAGCAGCTTCCTTAGTGCGGCGAGTGGTTCTTCCTCTCCTTTAACTCTTGGTGATCAGATATCTTCTTTGTTTGCCCACTATCCCAATAACCTCAACATAGCTCAAATCAATGCCCAGAGTGTCCCTAGCCATTATTCTGATCTTCTGGCTTCCATTAACTGTGCAAACATAGATGCTTTGCTGATCTCTGAGTCCTTCCTTAAACCTTTACTTTTAACTGTTCACTATGCCCTCCCTGGCTTTGTTCTTATTCGTAATGATAGAACGGGGAAGGGTGGTGGTGGTGTTGCCATTTACTTGCGTGCTGGTATTCCCTTTAAGATTATCAGTACATCACCATCTTCCTACTCGGGCTCAGCGGAGCATCTATTTTTAGAAATCTCCTTATTTATTTATTTATTATATACTTTATTGTACACCAAGATAAAAATTATTCATAAACACATCTTACAACAAAAAAACATACAACAGGTGGCCTTATCGCGAACCGCGATCTCTTCCAGGCAACCTAGAATGGAAAGAGACAGCCTGGACATAATATGGGGTTGCACTTGGTGCAAATTTTGCAACTAATAATTAATTTATTAAGAGTAGATACTAAATACAAACAAATAAAATAAAATAATAGATACATAAATACATACATACAACTAATATACAGACAAGAAAAACAATTCAGCTTATACAACATTATGATCACAATGACAAGTAGTGCTCCTTCACAAGTCGCTTAAAACAGGCAGTGATTTCGCGCGCTTTATAGTCACAGGCAATGCATTCCATAGATGAGTGGCCTGGACAGTAAAAGATTTGTCTAGGAAGGTAGTGGAATGCAATGGCATTTTAAGTTTCATATTATCCGATGACCTAAGAACTCTAAGGTGCGAGTCACACAGAAACTGAAACCGTTTTTTGAGATAAAGAGGGGTAGAAGGAAGAAAGAGAATATTATATAGGAGAGAAAGAATATGAGCATTCCGGCGATGGCGACTTGGCAACCACTTGAGTTTCACACGAAATTCAGAAACATGGTCATATTTGCGCAAACCAAATATGAACCTTATACAAACATTTTGAAGCCGCTCAAGTTTATCAAGTTGCACTTCAGTGAGGTCAAGATAGCTGGCATCAGCATAATCAAGGATGGGTAACAGAAGAGATTGTGCAAGCGCAATCTTGGTTGCAGTCGGCAGAAAATTACGCAGTCTTCTCGAAGAACCAGCAGATGGGAATAGCTTGCGGCTAACTTCCTGTAGCTGGGCAGTCCAAGAGAAGTTTTTGTCAAGGAATATACCCAAGTTCTTAACTTTCTCGCTAAAAGGGTTAAGAGCATTGTCAAAAGAAGAGAAGACTTAGGGCAGAGTCGTCCAGGCGATCCTTGAGACCGTTCTTGAACTGCCCACCACCAAAACTTGCGTCTTTATGGGGTTCACCATAAGTCCGAATCTCTTGCTCCAGTCGCATATACGGGCCAGATCACTATTAATGGTCGAGATAGCCTCAGTTAGATTTCCAAGAGGAGCTCGTGAGTAAATTTGCAGATCATCTGCATAAAGGTGGTAGGAAGAAATTAATTCGTTGGAGATTGAGTTAATACAAACAGTGAAAAGTAAAGGAGATAGAACGCCGCCCTGTGGTACCCCGGCGCAAGTTCTACACCAGGAAGACAAGGTCTCTCCGATGCAAATACGTTGTCGGCGTTGTCCTTACATCAAGTTAAAATGCTTCTTGGCGTGATGTATAGTCCTAACCTCAGTGTTGATTACTTTAATTCTTTCGATTCTCTTTTAAACGATTTTTGTTCTACTTACGACCACGTAGTCTTGATGGGTGATTTTAACACTTGCCTTCTCGAAAATGACTCTCGTACTCACAAACTTCAAACCATCTTGTCTTCTTTTAACCTCAGTATTCTGCCTCTCTCTGCCACTCATCATTTCCCTAATTGCACCCCTTCTCTATTGGATTTAATGATTGTTTCTAAAGCTAATAATGTATCTATTCACGGTCAGCTCTCTGCTTGTTTTTCCTACCACAACTTAATCTTCATGTCCTACAAGATTCGTCCTCCAAAGCGCAAACCTTCTTATATGTTCCTTCGGAACTACAAGGGCATGGATCTGGAGGCATTGCTGCAACATGCAGGTAGCATTGACTGGACGGATGTGCTTGAAAGCTCTTGTATAAATGATATGGTTCGTCTTTTTAATTCTAAGATACTCAGCCTTTACGATTGTCATGCTCCTATTCGTCGAGTCAGAGTAAAATATGTTCCAGCTCCCTGGCTCACTCCTGACATTAAGGATGCGATGGCAAGTAGAGATCGTGCCAAAAGAAAATTAAAGCGCCGTCCTTCGGAGCGCAACCTGAGTTCGTATCGTGAGATGCGTAATCGCTGTAGTCGTATGTGTAGAGATGCAAAGAGACGCTACTTCCATAATTCTCTTGACAACCGGAACTCCTCTGAAGTCTGGAAGTTTCTGAAAACTGTCGGCATTGGTAAGTCTTCTGTCGTTGCTAGTAATGAGACTGAGTGTGTGCTCTAAACAAACATTTCTCACTTCCACCAGTTACTTTGGATCCACAAGTCAAATCAACTACTATTAAATAAGCTTTCCGACTTGCCGGTGCCGCGGTGTTCGCCTTTCGGTTTCAGTCATGTGAGTGAAAATGATGTCAAAAAATCTATTTGTGCTATCTCCTCCTCTGCAGTTGGTAATGATGATCTTTGCTCAAGAATGATTACTCCTATCCTCTCCACAATACTTCCCGTTTTAACCCACATTTTTAACTACTCCTTGTTTTCTTGCACTGTTCCTGATGCTTGGAAACTAGCCCATATTATTCCGTTACCCAAAATACCTAACCCGGTCACACTGTCTGATTTCAGACCCATTTCCATCCTTCCTTATCTTTCCAAAGTTCTTGAGCACATTGTACATCAGCAACTGTCTCTGTTTCTATCTAGTAATGATCTTCTTAGTCCTTTTCAATCTGGTTTCCGACCTGGTCACAGTACTGTCACAGCTCTTTTAAAGGTAACTGATGACATCCGCTGGGCTATGGATCACAAATCGCTCATATTACTTGTGCTTCTTGATTTCAGCAGTGCCTTCAACTCTGTTGACTTCGATATCCTGCTAGGGATCCTTAAATCTTTCAATTTCTCCTCTTCCACTATTGATTGGTTCGACTCCTATCTCAGGGGCCGCTCGCAGCGGGTACGCCTTGATGAGTGTTCTTCGGATTGGTGCTCTCTTACTGCGGGTGTGCCCCAGGGTGGCGTTCTCTCTCCTCTTTTCTTTTCTATTTTTATTAACTCTGTTACTAGAATCATCTCTTGTAACTTCCATCTCTACGCCGACGACCTGCAGCTTTACCATCATTTTCTTAGTGCTGATGCGGAAGCTGCCGTGTCTGCCATAAACAGTGATCTGGAGTTGATTGGGGAGTGGTCGCGGTCCTTTGGCCTGCAAATCAACCCTAGGAAGTCTCAGGCCATGGTTATTGGCGGCAGGTATATGCGGAACAGGCTTGATATTGCGTTGCTGTCTCCACTCTGGTTGAATGGAGTACAGATTGGGTACACTAAGACGGCTAAAAACCTGGGGGTAATCAAGGACTCCTATTTGTCGTGGACTGCCCATATCGCTGAGGTCAGTCGCAAAGTGCACTACTCGTTCCACTCGCTGAAATGCCTCCAGAGCTTTTTGCCCTTAAAAACCCAAAATTTCCCTTGCCCAAACTCTCATTCAGCCCATCATCGACTACGCCGACGCCTGTTATTTGGATAGCACCGAGGAGCTTCTAAATAAACTTGAGCGTTTGCAAAATGTATGTATTTGTTTTGTTTTCAACCTTAAAAAGTATGATCACGTTTCAGATTTTCGCAGGTTACTCAAGTGGCTCCCTATTCGACTTCGCAGGAACTCTCGCATATTGTGTCTTTTATTTAACCTCTTGCATAATCCTAAAACGCCTTTCTACCTCCGCGAACGCTTTTCCTACTCCCATCCTCCCGATGCACTTTACAGATCGCATCTTAAAATTCTCCTTAATATCCCTTCACACTCTTCCGACTTCCACTCCTACTCTTTTACTGTGTACGCCGTGCGATTGTGGAACTCTCTTCCGCCTGATATTAGAGACTGCCAAACTCTTGCAGTTTTTAAAAGAAGAGTGAAAGAACACTACCTTTCCATTCCGTCATAGTTGCATTTTAATTATGTATCTACGTATATGTATAATATCTTTGATATATATATATATATAGGTATTAGTATGTATTGCTTTAATATTTATTTTACAATTATGTATGTATGTCTATATGACAGTATATTTAATTAGTAATCAGTATTGTTTATCAGCTATTTACTTAGTTATAAATGGTTTTGTGTTAATTATTTTTCAACTCTACACACTATGTCTACATCTCTTTTTTTCATCTTTCCTTTCGCAGGTGTGCTGGAAGAGATTTCTATAGAAATAAGCATCACCTATGTACCTATTTTTCTGTTTCTTCTTCTTGTCTGTATATTATGTGTGTGTGCATAAATGGTTAAATAAAAAAATAAATAAAATATATATATATATGAAATCCTTACCCGAGAAAGATACTTAACTTTCATTAAACTATAAACCCTAGTAAATAAAAATCCTCTTACCTTCTTGATAGATTCTGGAGCAACTCTTTGTGTCTTGAAAAAGAAAAGTATCACAAGCATTCTGCAATTAGCAGATAGTGTCATTCCAATTAAAGAGATATATACAAAAAATAAAACTTTGAAAAGTGTAAGAAGTTTTTAATTACAACTACAGTTCAATAAAAAAATAACTATAATCCATCCTTTTCAAATATTTGAAGATATAAACTTACCTTATGATGGTATAATAGGTAGTGACCTGTTCACAAAACATAAGTGTCGCATTAATTATCAGACCGACTCATTAGAAATAAATAATCATAATATTCAATTATCTTTCGATGAACCAACATATGTAATTGAACCTTGTACCGAAACAGTAAAAGAGTGTTCAGTGAAAAACCCTGTATAGAAAGAGGGAATGATAGAAGATCAACATATTTCCGATTCCCTTCTTATATCAAATTGCCTTGTTAAAGTTAAAGACAATAACAGAATTAATTTAACAATTGTCATCCGAAAAACCAGTTCACTTAAATGCTAACCTTATGCTTACTTTAAGTCCACTTACTCAATGTAATATAATACAACATAATAGATTAGTTAACAGCCTTGTAAGATCCCGGCAAGTATCCGGACCCTCTAAGAACGTCTCATTTAAATGAGGAAGAATAACATTATCTTAGTGAAATCTATCATCAGTACTATGATATATTTCATCTACCAGGAGACCAATTAACCTGTACAGATGTAATTCCACACGAAATAAAAACTAATTCCTCACAACCAATTAATGTAAAATCGTATCGATTTCCAGAAATACACAAAGAAGTTTGAATTTGCTGGTTTAACATTTTGGTTATTTGGGACTTCCAAATAACCAAAATGTTCAACCAGCAAATTATTAAACCATCAAAATACCCATGGTCATCCCCTATTTAGGTAGTGCCCAAAAAGGATGACTCCACCGGTCAAAAGAAGTGGAGAATGGAAATTGATTATAGGAAATTAAATGATATTACTATCGGTGAAAATTATCCAATTCCCCAAATTAATGAAATCCTAGACCAATTAGGTCAAATTAAATACTTTTACAAATCTGGACCTAGCTTACGTTTTTCACCAAATTCAAATGTCTCCAGAAGATGCATCAAAAACTGCATTCAGTGTACCCCAAGGACACTTCGAATTCCAGCGGATGCCGTTTGGTTTAAAAAATGTACCTGCAACTTTCCAGAGAACAATGAACACTGTATTGTCTGGATTACAGGGTGTACGTGTATCTAGATGATATCGTTATATATTCACAAGATTTATCTTCACATATAAAAAAACTTATCCTTGTCTTTGAAACTTTGAGAAAATTCCGCCTTAAACTTCAGCCGGATAAATTGAGTTCCTGCGGAAAGAAGTCGCCTACTTAGGCCATCCATATATCCATACCAATCATCAAATACCTAATCCTGATAATGTGTCCACTGACCCTGACCAAATACTTACCGATAACACCCCTCCTTCGCAGTCCTCGTCACAATTTAATCCTGGAATCTTAGACTTACCTGACGATTTTGTCCTCCCTGAAAACCTAGAACTCTCTGATGACTTTAATATAGCTACTCCACAATCCAATGAAGTCATTGATGATGATGATACGCATTCCAAATGCCTAAACACTATAAATAATAGATTAGTGACATTTTATAATAAAATTCTTGAACGAAACGAAAATGATTATTGGTCCAGTTAAATGGAATATCCTTTTTTAGAAGGGAGGTAAGGGACTTAGCATATTTTGAGAATTCTGGTATAAATCTTTTATAATATGAAGCTAAACCTAGAAACGATTTTATGTCTTTAGCGCATTTTGGTACAGGGAAATCCACAACAGCTTTTATTTTGTTAGAACTAGGTCTAACGCCTTCACTACTAATTACATGGCCTAAGTAGGCGATTAATTTTGTATGTAACTTCTTATCATGCAAATCCTTCTTATTATGAACCGATTAAGATAAAATTTGGTATGGAGATAGGTTGACACCATGAGAAGGACATAGGCTTCTTCTTTTTGCATAAAGTACCTAGGGGGAGAAATGGGGGGAGGGTTAATTTTGTATGTAACTTATTATTATGCAACTTCTTTTTATTATGATCCGATTTAGATGAAATTTTAAATCGGTTCATAATAAGAAGAGAGCCTACAACACGGCTGCCAAGTCCTGCAAAAAGGTGATGTGAAGAGCACGGTTTGCCCAAATAAGCAGAATCGGGAACAAACGTGCCTCATACCCAGCGGGTAGCAAAGCGTTTTGGTCCCTGGCTAAGTCGGTCGAATTAAATTTCTGTCGCCCCTCACTACCACCACTGCTGAAACCTGACGGGTCACTGGCCCACTCCGCTGAGGAGAAGGCAAACTAGTTTGCCTCCCTTTTTGCGGAATCTTCGCATCTAAATTCTGATGGCGCGCAGCCTCCTCCTTCTCTTGTTGGATGTGTGACGAGTATGTCGGACATTCGCATCCATCAAAAGGACGTCCGCCGAGTTCTGCGTAGCCTTAATTTGAACAAAGCGAGTGGCCCCGACGGGATACCAGTAATTTTACTTAAAACCAGTGCGCCTGAATTGTCTCCGATCCTGACACGCCTCTTTCGATAGGGACCGGAAAAGTGCCGAAGGCTTGGAAGCAAGTCAACGTACAGCCCGTGCCCAAGAAGGGCAGTCGAGCTGACCCAGCCAACTACAGACCCATATCTGTAACATCCATCCTCTGTAAGAGTATGGAACGTGTGCTCAACGGTCAATCATCAATTTACTTATGTAATAAAATTGTTATGTTTAATCACATTTCTCGGGTCTACAGGAGATAGCAAAAGTTTACACTTAAACAATTATTGTATGTATATAGCTTTCATTAATCAATTTAATCATTATTTACAATAGGAAAGTCCCATCAAATTGTAAAACACCTTAAATTTCGAAGCATAGGTCTTTTTTAGGCATATTTAAAATATCCAATAGAATTTAGGATATCATTTGTACAATTCGTAGGTTCATATTCCTTGAAATATTAAGATGTCATTTAGTTACTAATACAACATGACTTACCATAGCCTACTTCAAATCATAATATATTTTTGCGCTATCCTGGAATATAATAGTTTTAAGGCACTTACTGGGTTTTGATATACACCAGCCCTCTGGGGTGAGGAGATCACGTGGTGCCGATAACATTAGTTCTATTTTTAAAGAGGTTTAAATACTTTTTAGTTATGGACTTAGTCGGTAAACTAAAGGACATGATTCGTTTATAATACAACAAAAATGTAGATGCTAGTGACAGCGGCAATATTCCTAGTGATTTCGTTAGTTCCAATTAAAGCCACCAGGCTACATGATCTGGCTGCATTATACCTGATATTTATTTTTGACAGATTGAATTGACGAGAAATAAATCGAATATTTTTAGCATATTGCGGAAAAAAGCGACATACGTCCACCTAGCAACGCCATAAAGCGGTCACTGTCGAATTGCACTAGGTGGAAAGAGAAGCACGATGGAATATGTGTAGATTTTTTTATAAAATATAATAATACTAGCTTTTGCCCGCGACTTCGTTCGCGTGGAATAGTGACTTCCACTCTTGACCAATAGATGGCGCTGTATGTCCGGAATAAATTTTATTTTATTCTTTATTTTTTGTAATAAAAACTATCCTATGTCCATTCTCAAGTTCCAAACTATGTCTGTACCAAATTTCACACAAATCGGTTCAGTAGTTTAGGCGTGAAGCAAAGACAGACAGACAGACAGATAGACAGACAGACAGAAAGACAGACAGACAGAGTTACTTTCGCATTTATAATATTAGTTTGGATGAATTACTTCTTAAAAAACACATCACAAATATATATCTGCCTCGTAATTAAAGTTGAACTAACCAGGAAAGTTTAAATAAAAATGCATACGAAAATTTTCCAGTAATCGAACCCACGAGTCTTATTCCACCTGAGAAACTATAAAAAATCTTCATCTAAAATAATAATAAAACTTAACCAATTTTTTATCTTGTTATAGTGGACGAGCAAAGCACATCGACAATAGACGCGGAGGCAGCCGCAGCACAGAATGAGCCGACCGGAATACCAGAGACCAGGAATGGATTGAACACGAAGATGCTACGGCGGATGGACACAGTGCCCGACATCAAACGAGACACTTCTGGCATCACAACGCAGTAAATTGCTACTGGCATAGGTACGATTTCCTATCCTGTTATTTTTACCTTCCAATGTCTGACTGTAGAAGTCAGCACTATACACTACACGAATCTATTTAAGAATGTAGTAGAAGCTTTTGCGATTTTATATAAGTACTAAAGGTTCCTTATGAACTATTTTGTTATAGTTTGTACCGATATGAGGATCGAATTTTTTGATGTTATATATTTTTAGTCCTCTGATTTTTGAAGTGGATACCTCTCTGTTACTATGTTAAATGTATTTTCTTCGATAATTTGTTTAGTTTAAGCAACGTTGTTAAAGCTACTGTCAGCTAAAATGTAACGCTGCGCGAACCCAATCCATAGATCCTCGCACTCTGACTGCACTCAACGCTCTCTTGGACGAGAATCCTGACTGTGATGTGCTCGCGGATGAATGGAAGACAAGTGTGTGACACACATTTTTGTGTATCTTTACCTAGTGTAATTGGCTTTAAGCCGTTTCTGTTCAAGTTCGTTTCGTGAGTTACAAAACAAATATAATTTTGTACCACTTGATAAATATGCGCCTAAACGAAACTTGTGTGTTTTCAAATTTTTGTTATGATAATCCTCATGTACGAAGTAAAGCAACACAGATTCTGACTTTACGTATCACACTAAAATCTGTAGGTAATACTAACACTGGCCATTCAGCTAATTTCTGTCCACTTTACTCAGTCCTATGCAAATTCCAAGCCAACTCTTTCGACCTTTTTTAATGAAAATTATTTAATCAACTCAATTATTGTTCTCCTGTGTAGGCTGTGTATAAACAGCTTAATTTTATTTGTCTGAGTACTTGTGTCAGTTAACCCGTGTGACCGTACGTGGCAAGTTTTCATGACGCATTACAATAAATGTTGTAGCCGAAGTTCACATGGGTTTTAATAGAAACTTTAAGAGTTGGGTACTTGCCTGTATAATGCTCAATAGTGTTGAGTCTTTGAACATAGTTATCGCTTAGTGGTCGAATACTGTGTCCAAAATCGTTGAGCAAATTAAGTCTGTAAAATTGTTTTGGGTACTTAGGTACCTCAGTCAAGAACTGAAAATTAATAAATTGTTTAAGGGTAAATATTTTTTGACATGAACATATTTGATAAATGAAAAGCATTGATGATGTTTATTTTACTTACCTCAATTTCAACACAATTTTCATAGCCTATAACAATCAATCTTTCCATTGATGGACATATTAATTAAGCCTCAACACCTGAACTCAATTTTATAAATTCACCAAACGAAATACATAAATCATTTCCAAACACGAACTTAGCTGCAAAACTTGAAATTAGACCCGAACAAATTTCAGAAAATACTCATTAGGAACAAAAGTTTCCATTTTAATATAATTTCACCCACACATAGCTTTGGAAGTCGGATGAAACCACGGAGTAATGAATCAACAGAGCGATAGAGGTATAGATCACTTTTCTCAGGTCAGTTTTTAGTCTAACCATCGGATTCAGACTATTCCTACTCTAGCATTAAGATGGTTATGCGTTGATTGAATAACTAGGACGGCTATTGTCGGTAACAACGAGGATTGACCTAAATGTATAAGATAGGTAGTTTATAGCAATATGCCACTAACAAACCAAGTTATCGCTATTGTTCTCAGCATGGATGTTATCTGCAAAAACATGTCAAAGTCAAATTATTTTAGAAAAGTAGCTTGTTATGGAGAAGAACTGACAAGAAACTCCACATTAACTCTTTAAAAAAAGTCATCTACAATATTTACATACATAATATATTAATAATTCATACGTGAGGACGTTGCACCCAGAATAACACAACTATACAACGTATAGGTATAAAGTATTACAAGCACTAACAGGTAAATTCATTCATTCGGTAAAGAGAACAACTCACTCACTGACTTCAAAACATTTGTTAATAAAATTATAATTATATTATTTCAGAATTAATTCCAGGCTCAGGAACGTTGTGATTGGTACAAGAGAGAGGCCTGTGAACAGCAGTGGGCGAATTCGGTAAATAGGAACATGGTTCTCACATACTTACAAACAATATCAATTCAATAACATCCAAACAGTGTTTGGGTCAATTTCTTAAAACAATAATATGAAATACAATAATTATGAATATATAAATTAACCAGTTTGATTTTGTCTACACTAAAGATTTCCCTATGGAGCAGGATCAGTATATTTCCAAGCATTCTTATATTTAAAATAATCATTTATTTTATAATATGCTTGTTTACAAAGCGTGCTTTTAATGCATGCAGCATGTGAAGAAAAGGCCTTCAAAATAAACTTAAACAGTTTTAGAAGGCTTTGTTTTATACTATTTTCCAAATAATTACATCTGTTTGCTTTTTTCTAGCCACTTGGCTTTGAAGTCCGTATTCAATTAACATCATTCATCGAAATTCACGAGCAGTTCTAAAAATCAACATGACCTAGAACCAAAATTTCTAAGAATAGTGTCAACTTTACAAATCTGGACTATACCTTATGGTGGATTACAACCCACTCCCATTCATCCCACAGAGAGGAGGCAGTATCCAAGCAGTGGGAACTATTTAAGTACTGATAATGTTACGTATGTTCACATAGAAGTATACGTGCATGAGTTCTCCATTTACTCCCCTCTCCGTGGTCAAAAGTGAAACAACAGTTAAGGCTTCTGCCGCATCGTGATCGTCCGTGCTTCTGCTATAATTGTGCTTATTATCACCCTAACATATTTCCTTTAGATATTTTGTCGAGGGTCGGGAGAAAAATGATCTACTGAATTTGTAAAAAAATTATGAGCTGAGATGTCCTGTGATCTGTACTGTGGCCTTAGTGCGAGTTTTTATACTTAGACGACCGCGTTAAAGTAAACGTTGTCATGTCAATTTGAATAGAAAAATCTTTGCGCCATACGTAAAACTACAGAGTATACTGGTAGCTTTAAAAAAAACAGTCAAGTGCGAGTTAAACTCGTGCGCCGAGGTATCTTCCCATTATACCACCATAATAAAATTTGTTTCATTTTTTTTGGTGGGCTTAGTTTTAAGTGTGTGTGTGAATCAAGGTCCTGAGTCAACACGATAAAAAGATATGGGCAAATTTAGATTTTCGCGAAAACTTGTAAGTACCAAAATTATCCTTAATTCTCTTTTTTTTTTTTTTTGGCAATTTTCTTTATTTGTACTGTAAGACCTTACTTTTACGATTTGTATACACCTAATAGGTATTATAGACCTCAGTATCTGGTATAAATTTCAACTTGCTAGGTCCACCCGTTCCTGAGAAAATCGGTGGTGACACACGGAAAGACGGACCAGAGAGTGATCTTATAAGGGTTACTTTTTACATTTTGAGTTAAAAAAATGATGAGCTGAGATTTCCTGATCTATACTGTGGCCTTAGTGTGAGTTTTTATACTTAGACGATCGCGGTAACGTAAACGTTGTTGTAGGCGACGCATCACACATTCATACTTACCTGTAATGTGTACCTACTTAAGCTAATAAACTTATAACTAATCCTAAAACTATAACTTAAAGCTAAATAACCTAAATGTGTCTTAATACTAAATACTTACCTTGTATGTTGCCCATGCCTATTTCATGTATTTATGTGTGGAACTATTGATGTTATGAATAAATTGAAATGCCCGCGCGAGCGTCCCATTCGCGCCTGTGCTCATTCGGTCCGCGATTCGTTTCTACATTCAATCATTCGCGGAAAGGGTTGGCGCGCCATCGCGCCCCCTGGCCCCCGCAGTCAGACGTTAGATTCCAACACGCGCACACGCACCGCGACACAACGCGAAGGACGCTCGCCCGCCGTTTGTTTACCGATGAAAACCGTTGTTTCCGTTCATCCCCCGGCCTCCCAACACACCAGCGACCTACCTACGAACTCTACACTTTACAATCTGGTCCCTCGAGCCGGATCTAGGCCGGGGACGCGAAATCGCAAACGGGAGTGAAAAGACAAAATGGCTACCGAGCCCGTGAAAAGTGTAAAAAGTGCAGTGACTCTGGCATCGTCTGCCTCAATCTCATGTCGCCTGAAACGCCAGCAATTGGAGCTGGCCGCCGCTGAAGCGAAGGCAACAATTGATAAGGAGCTCATCGATAAAAAGCTAAAATGCGAGTTAGCTCTGATTGAAGACGAACGTGAACGCGTGTCTCGAACTCACTCGAGAAACTCTGAGCTTGTGACTATTGATGAATGGCTGGACCATACGTTAGAGCCGCCGGCGACACGTGCCGCGGCAGCAATGTTGGAGCCGCCGGCGACGCCCGCCGCGGCAGCAAAGATGACAGTGCCGACGGAGGCCGCGCCGGCACCAAATGAAAAACATGGCCGCGCACCCGCCCCCGCCGTTCCCGCTGATAGTATTCTCCAGCTAGCCTACGCACTCAGGGACTCCATGGACGCCTCGTCTGCCAGAAGAGAGGATAGGTTACTGACACGCCTGTCCACCCCACGTGAGCTACCTACTTTTTCCGGCGACTGCATAGAATGGTTGCACTTTAAAAGTGCATTCGAAGAGTCGTCCCATATTTGCAACTACACCGAGTCTGAAAACTTGTGGCGACTACGCCGAGCATTGAAAGGTGAAGCCAGGGAGGCGGTCACCGACCTACTCATCGGCAATACGTCACCAGCCGTCGTGATGGAAGCCTTAGAATTGAGGTTTGGACAAGCTGATATTATTATTCAACATCTCTTGTCACAGATAAGGAAATTACCTCATTTACCTACTAATTATCATCACGAATTAATTAACTTTGCAACCAAAGTTAATAACTGCATAGCTACGTTGGACTCACTAAACCAACGAGACTATCTACGAAGCCCCGAGATTGCCGCTACCATAATATCGAAATTACCTAGCGTGCTACTCAGCCGGTGGACGGACTACGCCCACGATAAAGTCGTACATAACAACATACCTAAACTTGAACTACTTGGATTGTTCCTGAAAAGAGAAGCAAAGATGTTGTCTGTTGTTGGTGTACCACAGACACGGGATTACAGAAAACCCGACCCCGGGCCCCCCAGCCGTAAACACGACGAAAGACAGCGCCACTTCACGAGCCGACCAGTGTTCGCAACAACAGCCACGCCCGAGAGTAGAAGTAATAATAATAATACTTCGTGCCCGCTTTGTAAGAAACCTCACGTTCTTACTGAGTGCCGTACCTTCAAACGCAAACTGAAGAGGGACAGATGGAGATTTGTAAGATCAGAAAATCTATGCTACTGCTGCCTGTTATCACGACACGGCCGTGACACGTGCCCGGCGCCCGTATGTGACATCGATAGCTGTGGGATGGCACACCATCCGCTTCTGCACTACAACGCCAGCAACCCAAGGAGTACGAGTACGATACCTGCGACTACGTCACCATCACGCGACGAGACCGTGGCGCACGTCGCGACTACGGCCGCGGCGACGCGCCCTCCCGCGCCCGCCGTTTCGGGCTCCGCTGCCGCGCTTGGCGCGCGCGCCCCGTCAGCCCCGACTTCAGCGGTTAGTGAAGTGATGCTAAAGGTAATAAAAGTGAATCTAAGTGGCCCCAAGGGCACCGTTAGTGCGTACGCGTTACTGGACGATGGCGCTTCTATTTCTATGATTGATAAGACTCTAGTTAACGAGCTAGGTTTAGAAACGTCACAATGTAGTCCGATTAAGTTCATAGATGCATTCGGCATCGAAATATTTCAGTCAGAAGTACCTAAAGTTTCTGTTAACATTTCTGGTTGTATGCAAAATGCTGAAAATCACAATGTAACTTTACGTCAAGTCGATAATTTGAATTTACCTAAACAAAACTTATCTTGCGTCAAACAATTGCAGTGTAATCATTTGTTAGGTATCAAAGATTATGTCTGTAGCGAATGTGTGGTGCCTCGTTTACTGATAGGGGAAGATAATTACTTTCTTTTAGCCCCCCTACAGATTCTGCATGGTAACAAGCAGGAACCGTATGCAACGAGATGCAGGTTAGGATGGTGCATTCATGGCTGCTATGGTCTCACTCACTCTCCCGTGAACGCGCATGCCTTCCATATCGCTCACTCGACGCATCCGCAAGCGCAGCCGGAGCCGGAAGCTAGCTGTGACGTAAGTAAATTAAACGAATTGGTAAAAATGTCGTTCGAGCTTGACTCCATTGGAATTTCGACCTTACGCCGTGAGAATACGGCACATTTGAGAGCGGTAAAGATTTTGGATGAAACATCGCGAAACATCGGTGGTCAATGGGAAGTTGGTTTACCGTTTACTAAAGACCAGCTTTCTCTCCCGGACACCTTTGATTATGCACATTCTAGATTAAGGGGTTTATTAAAGAAATTTCAGGCTGATGGTAAGTATGCTGAAAAATATTGTCAGGAAATGAAGCGGCTCTTTGACAACGGCTACGCGCGAGAACTAGAGGACAATGAACTTTCGCCGAGTCATACATGGTACCTGTCGCACTTTGGAGTCCAGAACCCGAACAAACCCGAAAAATTAAGGTTAGTGTTTGATTGTGCGGGAAAAGTTAAAGGTGTCTGTCTAAATGATTTTTTACTTACCGGCCCCGATTTGTATAATTCTTTACTAGGAATTATGTTACGTTTTCGTGAGCATAAAATTGCATTAATAGCCGACATTAAAGATTTCTTTGTTCAAATTAAAATTCGCCATGAAGATAAACATGTTTTTCGCTTTCTTTGGCAAGAGAGCCCGGATATGCCTTTGAAAAAATGTGTAATGGAAAGTTTACTTTTTGGCGCCACTTGTTCTCCTTTTGTCGCACAATACATTAAAAATAAAAATGCTCTTAAATACCAGGATATGTACCCCGAAGCCGTCGATGTTATCATCAAAGACCATTATATGGACGATTGTCTTCACTCATGTGAAGACGAAAGTCAGGCTATCCGATTAGTGCGCGAAGTAACCGACATACACAAATCAGGCGGATTTGAAATTACGCGCTGGTCGAGCAACAGCCGCTCGGTTCTCGACGCAATCCCGCCCGCCGCTCTAGCGCCTGCCGCCACTGAGCTCACACAAGGAGCTACGAATACGCATGAGCGCACGCTCGGTTTGATGTGGTATCCGAGCGATGACTGTTTTGGTTTTAAAATTGCGTTAGATAGAATACCTCCTACTATTTTAGATGGTTCCGAATCACCTACTAAAGCACAAATGTTAAGCATTTTAATGTCAGTGTATGATATTCACGGTTTCCTTTCTCCGTTTACAATAAAAGGTAAAATTATTTTCCAAAACGTTCATCGCAGCGGAGTCGATTGGAATTGCCGCATCCATTCCGAGGAACATACTCTTTGGGTAAGTTGGCTCGCCGACCTACGTCAGCTGTGTTGGCTTCGTATTCCGCGGCACTATGGCAGCGCACACGAGTGGATTGATTGTTACACTGGCGAGCAGTGGTCATCGAACATTTCGGATTCGAACCAAAATGATATTGTTAACGTACAAATGCATGTTTTTTGCGACGCTTCATCAAAAGCGTATGCAACGGTAGTATATTTTCGTTTTACACGTGCAGATGGCCGTGTACTAGTGTGTTTTGTAAGCAGTAAATGCAGGGTAAGCCCGTTACGACCCGTGTCTATTCCAAGGTTGGAGCTGCAGGCCGCGCTACTGGGAGCGCGGCTCGCCGCCGCGACGCAGCGCGAGCACAAAGATGTTCAGCCTGGGAAGAGGTATTACTGGACGGATTCTAGCACGGTCCTACAATGGATCCGCAGCGACCCACGTAATTATAAGCCTTATGTGGCTCACCGACTGGGTGAGATTGATGAGTTGACGAAGTCGTGTGAATGGCGACACGTCCCAACGGCACACAACGCGGCGGATATCGCCACGCGTGATGACGCGCCGCCGCTGGCGTACTCCAGTACCTGGTTCCAGGGTCCTACGTTTTTGAGGCTGCCAGAAGATCAGTGGCCTAAGGATCGTAAGTTTACCAATTTGCAGGAGGACGCCGAGTGTGAAGTACGTGCGGTAAATGTAGTTGTTGCAGACAGCTGTTCGTCACCGGTTTTGCCTGATGAAGGTAACATTTCTAATTGGATTACTCTTGTCCGTGCCACCGCTAGAGTTTTGTTGTTCATTAAAAAATGTCAGCGTAAGACCTGCGAGCTTGACATTGTTCTAATGAAGGAGGCAGAGGACCTACTGATTCGAAAATCACAATTAGACAGTTTTAATAAGGAAATTGCATGTTTGAAGCAGAACAAACAGCTGCCACCTAGCTGCCGCTTGCGTCAACTTACGCCGTACTTAGATGACGCAGGTATTTTACGTGTTCGTGGTCGTATCGAGTCCGTTGCAGGAGTCCCTGATGACGTACGGCGACCAGCTATTTTAGACGGACACCACAGGATTACCCGTTTGTTGGTGGAATACGCACACCGGCAAGCACTACATGGTGCGAACGGGTGCTGCGACTGCGGCCGACCGTCCGCAGCGTTGCGGCCCGTTGCTTGTTCTGCCGCCACAGACGCGCCGCGCCGCAGCCGCAGCGCATGGCGGACCTGCCGCCGGACCGGCTGCAGCACAATAGGCGTCCCTTTACGTACACAGGCGTTGACTTTTTTGGACCGCTGGAGGTAACCATCGGTCGCAGCAGACCTAAGAGGTATTGTATGCTCTTCACGTGTTTGACCATACGCGCGATACACATTGAGGTGACCGAGGACCTCACCACAGACTCCACCATTATGGCGCTTAGGCGAATGGCCGCTCGTCGTGGTATGCCCCAGGTAATAATATCGGACAATGGTACTAACCTGCGTGGCGCCGACACGGAGCTGAAGCGTAGCATGGCTGACCTAGACCAGGAGGCAGTGCGCGAGGCTGGAGCCATACGTGGAGTAGAGTGGAAATTTATCCCCCCTGGCGCACCTGAGATGGGTGGTGCTTGGGAGCGCATGATCCGCACCGTCAAGTCGTCCCTAAAGGTAATCTTGAAGGAGCGTGCTCCGCATCCTGACACGTTGTTGACATTGATGGCTGAGGTTGAAGCACTGGTTAACAGTCGCCCCATAACGCACGTTTCTGACGACCCGTCCTACCCAGAGGCGCTCACGCCCAATCATTTTTTGATCGGCTCGTCATCCGCTAGCCCACAGTTTGGTAAATATGATAATTCTGACTTATTACTTAGGAAGCGCTGGCGGGTGGCACAGCGACTGGCCGACATGTTTTGGTCACGTTGGGTAAAAGAATACCTACCTACTTTGATACCTCGTCAGAAATGGACGTCAGAGTCGGAGGGTTTACAGGTTGGCGATTACGTGGTGCTCGTCGAACCCAACTTGGAGCGCAGCTGCTGGCGACACGGAGTGGTAAGTGAGACCCATGCAGGTAGAGATGGCCGCGTCCGCGTAGTAGATGTGCGCACTCGCACCGGCTTGTTACGCAGGCCTGTAACTCGCGTCGCTCTACTTACACCTAGGGTTAGTGATAGCGCTAACTAGTTAGCACTAAGGAGGCAGATTGTAGGCGACGCATCACACATTCATACTTACCTGTAATGTGTACCTACTTAAGCTAATAAACTTATAACTAATCCTAAAACTATAACTTAAAGCTAAATAACCTAAATGTGTCTTAATACTAAATACTTACCTTGTATGTTGCCCATGCCTATTTCATGTATTTATGTGTGGAACTATTGATGTTATGAATAAATTGAAATGCCCGCGCGAGCGTCCCATTCGCGCCTGTGCTCATTCGGTCCGCGATTCGTTTCTACATTCAATCATTCGCGGAAAGGGTTGGCGCGCCATCGCGCCCCCTGGCCCCTAGCAGTCAGACGTTAGATTCCAACACGCGCACACGCACCGCGACACAACGCGAAGGACGCTCGCCCGCCGTTTGTTTACCGATGAAAACCGTTGTTTCCGTTCATCCCCCGGCCTCCCAACACACCAGCGACCTACCTACGAACTCTACACTTTACAGTTGTCATGTCAATTTGTTATAGAAAAATATTTGCGCCATACGTAAAACTACAGAGTATACAGGTACCTATAAAAACGTATTTAATAAGAGTAACACATTAAATGTGCATGCATTTTTTAAATGTGCAAGGCTAAAAAGCAAGCAAAGTTGGCAAGATAGATAGATATTTTAACCATTCTCAGAAAACAATTGAATAGAAAACCCGTATTTCAGACCACCTATCCCATAACTCACTACACAGAACATTACTTGGCCAAAAACAACACATTAATAATTTCAGCCACGAACAAACACAGAGAGACTTTGAAAAGGGCAGGGACCAATAGAAAATAAGGGTAAGAAAAACTACTTAAGAAAAGAGAAGTAAAAATATGAATGGTTCATAGCTCCTACGTGAAGTACTCGGGACGAGAAGAGTGGCAAACAAAATTTGTATAACTTATTGTTATGTTACTTGAGAATTTCGTGAGAAATATGTTTATTACTTCTGTATCGGAATTTCGTGTAAGGAAGGGTAGACACTGCCTCGTGTAATATCTACTCTTCCTGTGTGTTCACTTGTGTATCTAGATGTATGGTATAGTATGTATCGAGATACGCTAGGCAAAATGTCTATAAATAACTAGCTGAATCCCGCTCTCGTGGTCTATGCTACAGGAACCATTGTTATTTTGCAGGAAGTAAAGTCCAATCATCTAACACTAATGTAGTTATTTGGCGATAGTGTAGCTCTTTCTAACAGTTATTTATTTTTAGATCAAACTAATTCGATTGGTTCAGTACTACCAGAGATGACCCTTTACAAACTTATAAACATACAATATTACCAGTTAAATATCACATCTCTGTTAAAATTAAAATAAACTTTTAACTGTTGCTTCAGTTCCGTGACCTTTAACCACAAGAATTGTGTATTATTCACACCCGAAGAAAACCGATCACATTTATCGATAGAGTAGCTTTTGATCAGAGTTTTTTTTTGCCAGTTAGAATAAACCTAAACTTATTTCAGCTCTTCGTCTGGCACCGGCTTTCGACTAAATATTATGTCCAGTGTTATTTTTAATCCCATTTATGAAACGATATTAGCTTTGTCTGAAAACATTTTTTTTGCCATATCAGATCCTGGCAAAAGGCCACAAAACAAAACATTAAAATCATTAAAAAGCCTACTAGACTAAAAGCTGACTTAACGAAAAACATTCCTTTGGCTCGTTCACAAATATCTAATTCAAGGATTTCTTTATCAGATCTAAGTTATTATTATATGGAGCCAAGTTCAGTATAACGGTGTTGATAATTTATATGTCTGCGCCTAAGGTCGGCGCCGTGGAGTCTGATGGGGAGACGCGGCTGCCATGGTATTGACGACCTCTAAGACTGGGGCAAGGCCCTTTGGCAAAAATCGGAAGAAAAGACAAGGTCATGTTACGGATCAAAAAAATGAGGAATAGAAAATATTTGTTCGACACAGTCATAACACAACTGTAACTAGACACAAAATTAAAGCGAAGAATTTTAAAAATAAAACAAAAGAAATGCACTCAGCATGCTCATAGCGGCAGGTTACCAACACAGCATTTTCTGGATGTTGTGGGATCAGGAATGCCAGAAGTGTGGCAGTTAAAAAATAAATGAACGCAAAAAAAAGATGAGAAAGAATTTTAATAAAAAATATTTAATAACATGAAAAAAAGGTTTTCAGGATAAAGATTAATTTAAAAAAGCTGTGGTTCTATTATTTGATGGAAGGATTTGAAAAGTTACCTACTTATTTAGGTAGGAATATAAATCATATCATCAGCGAAAACCGTAATATCATTAAAAGAAACTGATAAAGAAACATTGGAAAGTTCAAAGAAAGGTTTACATGGCCTTGGTTATATTTTTAGTAAATTTTACGAAATTCAGGTACTTTACATCAATCACCTGTTGCATTAGGCATTTCTCTGATAATAATATCGAGTCTTTTTTAATATAAAAATTTGGTGATACCTAGGTACTTAAACTTTTCTTTAATAAAAACGTAGAAAATTTTAAAGCAGGACTTTTGGTGTCACACTTTTTCACCTTTTAGTGTTTCACAGTTCACTGATAATATCCAAGAATTTGTGAAATTAAAAATATTTTAATTCACATTAGGTATAGATTTAGTAGATAATGCAAATTTTGTTTTATATCATCATTATGCTAAAACATCGATATTTTCCCCAAACTAAATTGTATTGAAAGCAACCAGTCCATTTTGAGAACGTTGACAAGCATACCTACTCGATTACTTTTCAAATTTGCACGGTTGGCGCAGTGGTTGAGCGATTGACTGCTGCACTGCGTGTCGCGGGTTCGATTCCCGCACGGAACAAATATTTCTATGATCTACTGATAGTTGTTCCGGCTCTGGGTGTTGTGTATGTGAGTTTATATGTTTGGAACGCACCCACGATACAGGAAGAAATTCCTAGTGTGGGGCAATGTTTATAAAAAGGCAAAGGCAAAAGCAATCCCAAGTAACGTCAGCTGAATAACCGAAAAAACTCTTAAAATTTAGGTCCACAGTTTCAGCAGTTCCCCCTGACCTTGCACGCATGGCCCTCATTGGTACATTTCCCGCAGCTCGAATGCCCAAAATCTCCGTACACCGAATGTCTAAGTAATAAATCATACTTTATAGAGATGTGCCGTGACCTTAAGATATTGTTTTTGTCTGTATTCGCAGCCCTTATTAATATGTTAATGGCTCCATGGTGGGAACCAGCAAAATTGGTTCGGAGTTGGGCATATTATTCAAGACTCTGATTTGAATGGTATCATGGTATATAATGGATAATTCTTGGTGTGAATTGTGTACAGCAGTTTATTATGGGGCCAAGTTCAAAAGGAGAATTTGGCTCTGGACTAGCAGGTGCCTCGACTGTTCCAAAAAATTTGTTTCTCGTCGGTAATATAAAATGTGCGTTCAAGGGTGACATTGGATGTAGATTTTTCACGGCGATGTTTTTTTAAAAGATAGAACGGTATGAAAATCGCTCCGACTTTTTTCTGACGCGTACCTTTTCTTTCTTCAGGCTTGTTTTTTAGTGCATCCGCTAAAGCACACCTGTGCAATAAAGCTAAAATGCTTTGTTATGCGTCACTGGTTTCGAAGGTAAAATATGATATTAAAAACCGGCCAAATGCGAGTCTGACTCGCGAACAGAGAGTTCCTTATAAACAGCTTCATTTACAAGCATAAACAATGAAAACACCGAACATTCAACGACAAAATTAAAGTTGTGGTTTGAAAACTGTTGTACATACATCAATATAATTTTTTTTTACTTTTCCAAGTATATCTTATAAGTTGCTTGACAGTTACTCGTAAACTTGTAAAGCCTACTTAACTGTGATAGTTTTCCTTTTAATTTCGTTATATATACTATAGCCGTGAATTTTTCACATATCCAAAAGCAAACATGTAGCTAGCAGGGGAAGGGGAACCTTGACTCTAACAAAAATTGGCAGTTTAAAGCTAAAACGGTTCGGCAGTTTAAACGGATCCGTGAATCGAAAAATGGTTTTTACAGACCCATAATATTTTTAAATGGCCTATCCAACGATACTCCACACAATGTAAAACACAAAATATTAGTACTTTTTCATGTTTTTATTTTGCCACTTTGTTGGCTTGATTAATAAGTATATCCATGCCAAATTATAGCATTCTGGTACTAAGAGTTTCTGAGCTAAGCTGCGGACGGACGGATGGACGGACGGACGGACATGGCGAAACTATAAGGGTTTTAGGGTTTCTTGTAGCTTACGGAACCCTAAACAACTGTCTTAGGCCATGATATTCACGATTTTACTAAAATATTTATAGACGAATGAAAGACTAGTAATCAAATAGGTACCTACAGAACACGATTATTAATATATTCATTAAAACTACTTTCATGTCTATTACGGATTAGAAACCGCGAATTATGGGTACAAACTAGAAACCATGAATAAAATTTTGTTTTCAGTCATCATCATCCTAATATGATCAAACGAACTTCCAACTGAAGTTCGACCATTATTATGATGACTTGCTTCATTTGAAGGTATGATTATTATAACGCAGTTTCCTTATTTTCAAATTTTAAAACGATAACATATCTATGTTAGCCTCGTGTTGTCGCTTAGTTAATTCCTTTTTCGTGCGCGGTAACTATCACATGCTCTCTGCAAGTAGCATGCCAAAAGGAACGCAAAATTTGTAAAACCGATGAAAAAGAAAAACAAATAGGAAGAATAATACGCTTACAACTATCGTCGTCAGAGGACGAAGATAAGCAAGTGTGCACTAACTAGTGATCTAAAATTGAACAGTGAAGCAGCAGATCAGTTTTGTTAAAGCACGACTGCGAATCAATAATAGTTGACTTACTTACTTCGTAACCTTCGCACATAGTTTGTAGAATTTTTCAAAGGTGAGCAGCAGATTTTGTACAGCATACTTATTGTTGTTTAATTATAGAATTTGTACCACTTATTGAGGCAACTAAGCCATTTATTTTCATGTAAGTGTACTAATTTTAGAACTTTGGATTCATTAATAATATCAATAATAAGATCTAAATAAAATCGTAAACTAAACGCAGTAATGTTTTAGAAGTTGCTATGTCTAAAATAGCACAAATATCAAAATGATAATTAATTATATAGAAATAACATTAAATATAATCAAACTCATAATTACCAAACAGTTGCATTCCACTGCTGGGCATAGGTAGGTATCTTCTAATGCAACCCACTGAATAGGTACGATCCTCATCTCAATCTACCTACATAATGGTAAATAAAACACTACAAAGTTAGCGACAAGCAAACTAGAACATTTACTGTATCACCAAAACAATGTTTATATACCTATCTGTAACAATTTCTACATTGGCACACTAGTACATAACATAACCCTTAAAAAAATTAACTGGTTATAACGTCGTAAACGTTTTACCTAACCAGTTTTATTTTTTAAGGGTCTCAAGTTCTAAAAATCTAAGAATTTAAAAAGAGCTTGTCTGTCATATTAACTATCAATTAAAATAAAAAATATGTCTAAACACGAAATTTTATTAGCGTTACTAGATTCCAATACAAGCCTGCCGTTCGCTTTTAAAACAATAACTTCTCTATTTTTACCACGTGTTGTTCACTTTGATGCTTAGAACATTTTTTTTAAGAGTCAAGTTAACAATATGTTATAAAACTTTCTGTAATAACTGGGATCCTTCTAGTAACAAGGAGGGAGGAAGCTCATATCTTCAAATGAAGCAAGTCAACATAATAATGATCGAACTTCACTTAGAAGTGAAGAGTCAAAAAGTTTTAGAATGGAATAAAATAAACAATAAGGTTGTAAACATTATAGTTTTTACAACAAATATAGATTTTTATTACGTTTACGTAATGGCTAGGTATTTTTTACCTATATCTATTATTAATTACGTTAAATTTACATAAAATGCAAACTTCTCAACGTTGATTATAACAACCTTACAAAGTACTAAGAAACATTTCTGTTAATTATTATTCTAATGTGGAATGCATATTCAATAATCACACTTATTCTTCTGTTGGTAAACAAACAGATCTGGCTTATAACATACCGATTATAAAATCGGGCAAAAGAATTAGATGAGCTAGTCCACCCAGCGGTTTTGCAAATAGTTTCTGTATTAACCCCAGCCAAGCTCGTGCGCGCCGAATTCACTGATGTCAACGCCACTCTCTGACAGCATTGTTATGATCCATCTGCTGATGGTTGGCATAATTGCAGGTTTGAATTGCCAGAGATTAAGATTGAATTAGAATACAAACTAAAAACCATGAATATAATTTTGTTTTCAGTCATCATCATCATAATGAAAGGTTGTCTGTAAGAGATTGCCTAGTGCGATAAGACCGCCCATTGTACACTTGTATATTTGAACGTTTGTCCTGTATGTGTTTTGTGATGTACAATAAAGTATATAATAAATAAATAAATAATGAGGGTTTTTTGAAATGACTTGGACTAAATGGCAGCACTGAGACGTCAGGTCCCAAAGACCTTATACGTATTTCTTACTACTAGACGATGTACCAAAATTTTTTGTTTAGCTAAAATGAAATCTATCATCACACACTTAGGATAGCTATTTCCTTATAAGCGGTAGCTAATCAAAAGCGGTCCTGGCAGGAGGGTCTCCACTGGTAGTGTGTTCTTGTCTGACCTATTGCTAGCTCAACTAATCATTGGGTTTGGTAGAAATGGTAGAAAATTTTATATTTTTCTTTTTATGTTATACCAAAACGAACAATTCATAGACTTTGACACGTATTTAAATATTTCTAGAAAAGTATATAAATATTTCTACAGTTCCTATATTTAGAATAGAATAGAATATAATATACTTTATTGTACACCATAAAAGTTATACATCTATTTTATAAGAAAAACTTAATTATACGGGTACAAAGGCGGTCTTATCGGTGACAGCGATATCTACCAGACAACCTTTGGGTGGACTGAAAGAACTTATAATGAGAAAGGGGGTAGTCTGTGGTGTACTGTACATTAAAACATAAATATATACAAAACTATATTGTTACAATAAATACTATCCATAAACTTAAATACACAAATACTTACATACATATATACTTAAATATATACATACACAATATTACATGTTAACAAATTCAGAGAAAGGAGGGACAAAAAATAATAATTAAAAATATATTTTGAATAATGATGAAAGAAATTAGATCCAGATATAAAAGCGTTAGGGAGAAAGGAAATGGTTTTTAACTAGGTTCTTAAAAGAAGCCAGTGACTGGGCTTGTCTAATAGGCAACGGCAACTCATTCCACAATCACACAGCTTGGACCGTAAACGATTTGTCGTTAAACTTAGTGGAATGAGCAGGCATCAAAAGTTTCAAATTCTCCGATGATCTCAAGTGTCTAGAATGTGTGTCATGAAGGAACTTAAAGCGTTCTTTGAGATAAGAGGGGGTTGTAGGAACAAACAGAATACTGTAGAGTAAAGATAAAATATGGGTATTCCGGCGAAGGCGGATTGGCAGCCACTTGAGCTTAATTCGAAATTCAGAAACATGGTCATATTTGCGTAATCCAAATATGAATCTAATACAAACGTTTTGGAGTCGCTCAAGCTTATCTAGCTGCACTTCAGTCAGATCTAAATAACTGACATCGGCATAATCGAGGATTGGGAGAAGGAGGGACTGGGCGAGTGCAGTTTTGGTGGTAGTTGGAAGGAAATTGCGCAGTCTGCGCAAAGACCCCGCAGATGCAAACACCTTGCGACTAACCTCCTGCAGCTGGGGACCCCACGAAAAGTCTTTGTCAACTAATATACCCAGGTCTTTCACTGAGTCGCTGTATGGAATAACTAAGCCATCAAAGACAATCCGGGGAGCTGCGACCAGTTTAATTGCGAACGCTACCTAGGACTGCCGACAACAATGACTTGAGTCTTCATAGAATTTACCTTCAGACCGTGAGTCAAACTCCAATGAGAAATACGATCTAAATCTTTATTGACCATATCAACTGCCTCAGACAATTCTTCTACTGGAGCTTGCGAATAAATTTGCAGATCGTCAGCGTAAAGGTGGTAAGACGAGAGAAGTTCATTGGAAATAGAATTAATAAAAATAGCGAAGAGAAGAGGAGATAGAACGCCCCCCTGTGGTACGCCTGCAGAGGTATTGCACCATGATGAAGAAGAACCTTCAATGCAAATACGTTTTCGGCGGCCACAGAGGTAACTACAAAACCAATCAATTGCCGTTGGAGATATGTTAAGAGAGCCAAGTATGCCGAGTAAGATATCAAAATCGACGGTGTTAAAAGCATTGCTGAAGTCTAATAAGGAAAGAACCGTCAGATTTCCATTTTCCATACCAAGTCTAATATCGTCCATAATGCTAACAAGTGCTGTTGTTGTACTATGTCCTGGACGAAACCCGGATTGGAAAAAGTTAAGGAGGTGGTTCTTGCACAGGAATGTACTAAGTTGGTTATGGATAAGGCGTCCAAGGACTTTGGACAGAAACGGTAATATGGAGATAGGACGGAATTCAGAGAAGGAGACAGGGTTATGCTTTTTAGGAAGAGGAGTAATTTGGGCTTCTTTCCAAGAAGAGGGAAAAACACCGCTGGATAGGGAATGATTAAGGATATGGCAGATGATAGGAAGGATTTCGTCAAGGATAGGGAGTATCATCTTGCGACTGATGCAGTCACTACCAACAGCATTAGACGAAATAGTTTCTATGCTCTTCTTAACATCACAATCGGAGAACTGATTAAAGACGAATGGTGAATAATCAGGAGTGGGAAGAGACGAAAGATCATGTAACGTTTTTGCTTTAATATTACCATTGAAGTTAGAGGAAATTGAAAAATGTTGATTAAGTAATTCAAGATCTATATCTTTAGGAATAGAATCTTGGCGCGATTTCCCCACTCCCATTGATCTAAGAAATTGCCAGACTTTAGCTGGGTCACCGTTTTCAACGGACTTATGAATGTGGCGGCGTTGAGCATCCCTACACACCCGGTTGCTGCGATTGCGGATTGCAACATATTTCTCTCGCGTAAGAGAATTTGGTCTGCTTTTAAATTTTGTTCTAGCTGCTGCTTTCCTCTGCAGTAAGTCTTTTAGGCCATCTGTAAGCCACGGCGCCGGCAGATGCTTAATTTTTACTGGTCGAACAGGGGCATGGACGTCGTATAGCTGGAGAAGCTTGACACTGAGTATACTGATTTTGACATCAATCGACTCAGCGCCAATGACATCAGACCATTCAATGTTGACAGCATCCTCACGGAGGTTCTCAAGGTTCATACCACCAAAACTACGCTGGAGGAGTATCTTAGGTTTAGCCTTCGGAGGGCGAATTTTATAGGAAAGGAATAAAAGGTCATGGTAGGAAAAGGCATCAGCTGTACATTGGCCATGCTTAGCGACATGTTGAGTAGAAGAAACAAGTATAAGATCAAGAAGTGACGGAGTACAGTTAGGAAAATGATGAGTGGCACCTAAGGGAAGAAGGGACAAATTGCAAGAATGTGGTATAGAATGGAAAGAGGAAGATCTTGAATCCTGTTTGAGAAGACATGAAGTCAGTACATGAACAGTGTTGAAGTCCCCCATTATAATAGTGTGACTGTAAGAAGGAATTATGTTAATGAGGAGATTTTCAAAAGAGAAGAAATAATCGATACGTAACGAGGGACAATAATAGACACCAAGCAGAATATTCGAATGATGAAGATTGACTTCTAAAAGAGATGCTCGCCAGCGTTCTGCGGCGGTGGCTGTGATGACATATGAATAACAGAGAAAGGCATGTTAGCACGAAGATATATGGCAACACCGCCACCACCGCAGCCTGTGCGATCGTTTCTAATTAGTTGGTATCCGGGTAAAGAGTAGGAAGTGGATGGAAGGCATGGCTTTAGCCATGATTCAGAAACAAGGATTGCATGAATGTTCTTACAGTCCAAATTAGCCAGCATGTCATGGTGATGAGCCGGAATACTTTGGGCATTAATATGGACTACATTAAGATTCCTTGGAACATCGGAGAACTGATACTCAAGGGTGTCAGCAAGAGACGGGATACTACTAAAGCTGTCACTGTCACTATACGCTGATAATAAGCTGTCGTTATCACTATCTACCATTAATAACACGTAAATATAAATTAAATATAAAAGCGAAGATATATAAAAATATGTAACAATAAAAAATATGAAGGTATGTTGAAAATCGTCCACCTGCCATTTGTGTGTTAAAAAATATTAAATTAGAAAGTTTTAAGTGCATCGCTTGGGTATTTATTTACTTACATTGCTTACATAGCAATAACATAAACGAGAAAAAATAAAAGTAACTTTTGATTTAAAATATTACATCGTAATTCCACGACAAAAACAAAAATACGTTTTGAAAATGAATAGAGATAAAAATAAAATTTTTGCATGCAAAATCTATGTTACCATATAATATTTAATCAATTCGTTGTATTTAAAAAAATATTAATTAATACTGAGTAAGAGTAGTACTTTTAAATTGTTGGTCCTGGTAATACTAAATGTAGGATGGTGGTTTGCGGATTTTTTGACGGACTTTGTTCGAGTGAAATTCAGCGGCTGTTAATATTATTTGCAAATTGATTCCTAGTGGAATACAATTGGTGTAGTTTTATTTCTCAACTGTCTACGCAACTGGACAATATTTGAAATCATAGAGATCCTTTGAGGTATATTTAGGTGCCGGTATTTCAAAGCACCGTCAGAAAACTGCAGGGTCATCTAATGCCTCTCCTTCATGAGCTTGAGAGTAGGATCAGAGAGCTTTTTGTTCCAATCTATATGATAGTCTTGAAGAATGAAACTTGAAGAGACTTGAGATTTGAGGATTATTGAGTCCTCCCCCTCTCTTCGAACTTCAGATTCCCTTTAATACTCCATCGTAAACTGCTCAATTCCTCTTCGAGTTCGGTGATATTTTCGTCGGTCCGGAGTGTGCGCGTGTTGTACGTTGCCAGGTCCAGTCGTCGGTATTTGTTGGGGTAGCCGGATCTCGTCCGGGATTCTTAGCACCCCTTGCCATACCGTAACCTCGACCGCTACCGTAATCGAGGGTACAAGCTGCCGGACAATAGGGGCTATGTTTTATTTGTGCTATTCATGGGGAGTGCTTTGCAGGCTTGTTGGCGATCGCAGTATGGTTCTTACAAATGCACAGAGAACGCTGCTGGCCATTCTCTGGTTTTTCCCTTAGTCGCCTCTTACGACACCCATGGGCGAACATAGGATGGTGAAATTCTTTACGCCCGATACCATACGGTTAGTCATGTAGATACCAAAAAATATAAACACTTTTTTTTTATTAACTATAAATTTGGTACGTTTAGGTAGCGCAGTTAGGTAGCATCAACATATCGGAATACTTAAACTATCGTTTTCAAAATCAATTTTTCCCGTGTTCTGTTTGGTCATGATCACCTCATTAGAAAGAGACACACTACCAAAGGGAGCCCTCTGGCTCGGACCGGTTTTTGCGCCATAGTGCACAGTCTAGTAGTAAGAAGTATAAGGTCTTTGTCAGGTCCAGGTACCTGTCAAAAAGCTTATGATTTTTCTGACGTTGGCTAAATTGAAGTCAAGGTCATGTTGATGTCATAAATTGCATATTCAAAGAAAAGGACCTCTTGTCAAAGTGGCGCCAACTGGTGGCGGCTCCTTCGCAAGGACCTCACCAGACCAGAAAAAATCTTGTAAATATAAATAACGATATGTACAGAAACTGGTCGATCTTCTCATTGTTGAATCGGTGACAAAGGTGTATAGAATTGCAAGACACACTCCCCATGGGAAATAGTCACCTCGCTCTCGTCATTGCATGCTCAGTTTTTTTTTTTTTTTTTTTTAAAAACGTTGCCCCACACTAGGAATTTCTTCCTGTATCGTGGGTGCGTTTACAAACATATAAACTCACATACACAAACACCCAGAGCCGGAACAACTATCTGTAGGTCATACAAATATTTGTTCCGTGCGGGAATCGAACCCGCGACACGCAGCGCAGCAGTCAATCGCTCAACCACTGCGCCAACCTTGCGCCCAAAGTTTAGACTAAATTCACATTATGTTTGCCTTGGAGACTGTATGTAGGTAGGAGTATTTGATATGATTTACCAGCTGTACATTATGTTATCGTTCCATTACAGGTATTCTCTTGTCTTGTCAGTACGAAAAGCTAACATTGTGGGAATGGCTTATAACATATTTAGCTAGTCAACAACATAGTAATGAGGTACAGAGCACTACATATGTAGGTAGCCATGCCAGAAGTGACCAGACTGCTGAGAACCAGTTTTCGCTGGCATCGCTATCGACAGAAACATTACGACAGGCCTCTTAAGTCAGGTTTTCTAAGTTTGTTGATACCACGTACTTGCGAGAGGCCACTACGAACAAAGCGTCATTTTGTACACACGCACTGACATTTTGCGATTTTACAAGGATTCTTGGGCAAAATTGAACCGAGCTCAATCATGGCTGTCACGAGTGCTTTATGCGGGCGTTTGCCACGTCATTCTTTAAGTACTGTAACGAGGTTGCATTGGCTGGGTTACCTTTATTAATTGTTTTAGACCGTATATACTTTAAATTAATTAGATACAACATTTAAGGAAAAAAAATAGATAACTTAAAAGTTGTACTTAAACAAGAACTCGGAGGATATATAATAATATGGTTTAAGTCATCCAACTTACGAATATGTGTCCTCCACTGCACATTTTCTTCTTGTTTAAGTACTGTACATCTTTTTAGTTCGCTTCTTGAGCAGTCGGGTTTTTTGATTTTATTAACGTTTTTTACATTTATATTTTTTTCGAGATTGGTACTTTTCACATTTTTATGTTTTTAATGGGTTCATTATTACACTATTGTTATATCATGTTAACCTCCAATTTTCGTCGTATGTGGCGTCGTGATCTGTCTACTCTCTTAGGCATGTATGCTTGTTATGATGTATGTTTAGAATGTTTAGACGAATCGACGTAATTACTTCTTTTTTTCCTGGAAAACCTTCAAAGGGCGTCTGGACTTTTGGGGAAAAGACCAGGGACTGTGGACTTTTTAACTCACTAAAACCACCCCGGTGATCACCATCAGCCCGTAGAAGCGGCCCAGTGACCTCTCAAAAGACCATTCCGGAGTCCCCTCCGTGCAACGCCTGTTAGGGCACATCCCTGAAGGGACTGAAAAAGCCTGAGCCTCGCTGTGGTGCACGGCTGCACGTGATAATTGTGTCAACGCCTTTCCTGGGGTCACTTGGTGGGCGGACAGTGTCCCCAATATGTCCACCCGCAACCCCGGCGTTCCGCCTAATTTTGATGCAGGCGGGGTTTCAGCGTTTTAGTCATTTAGGGGGTTGCCTCCAACGCCTTCTCCTCCGAGTGGGATCAGCTCGCTCGGTGGCCTCCTTCTGGATCATTACGGACTCACAGAAGAAGGCCATTTCCCTCCAGTTTTCTGTCTCTGCCAGCATGGCCCTCACAACTGCTGGCAAAAACAGATCTTGCCCAATCCTGGCGACAAAGACCTGCCGCTCAGAGGCCCGCGCAGGGCACTCCTCGAACGTGATTTAAAATTTATACTACCTACTCCTTTTTTAAATTCAGAATGTACCTAGTGAGTCCGCCAAGTTATCTAGCAGTGGCCTCCGAAACGTCTAATCTTTGTTTTTTTATTTCGTAGACATTTGACATTTGGGGGTTACCACTTTACCGTTACATAAAAATAGTGTCGTATCCTGAGTGATTGATATTTGATCTAAAATCGAAGTAGATCGAAAATGGAACTATTGCACGCCAAAAAGTTACATTTGTTAAGAAACTAGCGGCCCTTATTCAATTTCTACTCATTTATGTCATACTTCATTCTTTCGATCGCATTTATTTATTTGTTGATTTTGTTTATTACAGTTAAAGTTTATGTACTGTGTGTATTAACACTGTTATATTTAAATATATTACGTTTATATCCATTAAAGATTTATTTACACCAATTACTAAAATTAAATTGAGGAGTCATGTCACGTCGATTCGATGAATCACTTACGATTATGCCTCCTACAACACTATGCTCCGCGCTTGCAACATTAAAAAAGAATAGGTTTTGAATTGGCAGCTGTCAGTTCAGTCTACGGAATAAAAAATCACAATATAATGAGTGCTCTGTGTGATGCGTAGGTAGATCTCTATGGAGAAGAACGTTCAAGAAACTCCATGAACAATTTTCAATCAGTAAATAATTATTACAAAATAGATATTGTGATGAAAAGTGGGAATTTTACGAGTTAGTACATTTTATTTCCACTTGGGTAGTAAAAAAAATTATTATGATTGGCCCGCGATGCAATTTGGTAGATAGGGCAAGGCACCTATGTATACTGTTTTGTTAACACTGATTATGACCAGCAGTGAAGAAATAATATGTTGAATTGCAGTGTGAAAAGTGAACTTCTAAATATATTCTAGGTATATCGGTATGCGAAGAGGCCTTTGCCATTAGGTAGTTTAAGGACAGAACTTAACTACACAGAGAAAAGGTATCTCCGTAGTTAAGAGAAAAGCAGTAAAAAATGCGGACACAGCTGTGGAAATGCTCCTAAAATCCTAACATTACCTGGCAGTGAAAACAGAGGTATCTCTATGTGTATTTCTAAGCAAAAACGTGACTACATTTGCGTGGTTATGTTAGCAGGCGCGACATACATCAACCAAATGGATTCGTGAGTGTGATGTACCTTTATAGTTGCGAGTATATTGTCTAACTGTGTTCCTCTATGCTTTTAGCAGACTGAATGAAGTTTACGATAAAGGCTTTTGTAATCATTTTGTTATCATTTCTACGCACACTATGCAGGCAGGCATATTATAGGTTGGGTGATTACATCGCTGATACAAATGCTTGGCCCAACGCTATTCCAGCTCCACAGCCACTAAGGCACAAACACAAGTGATAAGCAGAAAAGTTCTGAAGTATTGTTGAACCTGCTGAAGACTGTATGAATATATTTGTGTTGTATAAACTCAATTATATTCATTTTTGGATTATATAACTGCACAGCACATATGTGAGTACTATGTACCAACTGTAAATCTACCATTTACTGTACCTATGTGTCGTTCGTTGACTTCAGTGTGCCCTGGCAGTTGAGTGTATCATGCTCTCTCTGATGTCTCTCTGATGGTGGCACATGTGTTGGATCATTCGGTTCCCTTCCTGATGGTTGAGCTGAGTGGTGCCGATCCATGTGTCGTGTTCGTGAACGGGCGCCATCAGTTGGGATTGGTCATATCTTAGCTGCCTCCGCCTGTTTTTAATTACCTATTTATTTTTAATTGTTTGTTTTACTCTAGACGCTTTTAAGTGCGTTTTTTTTTACGTCGTTCTGACATATTTGTATTTCTCCTACAAGTTTATTGTAACCAAATACTTGTCAAACACATTTTTTTTTAAAGAGTAAGTGTGGAGTTTCTTGTCCGTTCTTCTCCATAACAAGCTACATTGCCGAATGGACGGTAGAATCAATTATTATTACATTTAATTTTTTTTCTTGACGTTCGAAAGTGCCGCTTAATGGCCTAATTGAATAAAGAAATTTTGATTTGATTTTTGATTTTGATTTTTCGATATTTATGTATCATGAATTATGATTATGGAGTGGTGGAATTTTGTTTAGAGATTCATTAAACATGAGCTTATTGCTCAGAGAACGAGTGATCGATGGCACCGATAGGTGAAAACTGAAGTAGCAACCGCATACCGTTGGGATGACTCCCACAAGGTGGACTGATGACCTGGTGAAGGCCGTGGGAATCCTCTGATATTGTGAATTACAGGACCGGTTGATGTGGTGACGATTGGGTGAGGCCTATGTTCGGGAGTGGACGTTCGGCTCTCACAAAGATCTCTGGCTTTGTTCAATGTAGTTGACATGAGGTATAGATTAAATGCAATGACGACTGAAGGGCAGTGGTGGCCCAGTGGTAACGGGCCTGACTTACGTTTTGAAGTCCATGGGTTCGAACCCAATAAGGCGCTTTACTTTGTGTAAATTATTTCATCACCACTGTTCTAAAAACGGTGAAGGAAAACATCGTGAGGAAACCGACATGTCCTAGAACCAAATATTCGAAGACATGTGACATCCACCAATCCTCACTGAGATCGCGTGGTGGATTAATGTCCATTCCCTCTCTCACAGAGAGGATGTCTGTGTCCCAGCAGTGGGCACATGAAAAGGCTGATTGTGATGATGATAGATTAAATTGATTTTGTGGTTAAACAAAGTTTAAAGTGTGACAGTTGTGCCAATAAATTAATAAACTTTAAAGTGATCGTAAATGTTTTATCTTTGCTGTTAACTCGTTCAATACGCCAACATTTTCTTTACATTTTACCGCCAATTAAATTGCATTGTGATATCACATTATGCATTTATGGTATGGTTAAGGTACCTAATCTATTGACGCATTGCTATAGATAGACATAATTACTAACTTTGTCAGAGGCGTTGCTGGTGTGAAAATGGCAAAATATGCCTCGCAAACATCTACTGTTCCCTATCTAGGCCGATATTACCAATTATTATTATTATCTATCTTCTATACCAATATTATAAAGAGGAAAGATTTTTTTGTTTGTTTGATTGTTTGTTTGTTTGTACCGAATAGGCTCCAAAACTACTGGACCGATTTCAAAAACTCTTTCACCGTTGAGAAGCTACTCTATCCCCGGGTGACATAGGCAACTTTTTATCCCTGTATTCCCACGGGAACGGGAACTACGCGGGTGAAACCGCGAGGCGTCCTCTAGTAATAAATAATTTTATTTACACCTCTCTACTTTGCCCGCCATATTTTAAATAGCTAAGTAAATTTTCTTACAAGAACAAAACATCGAAAATTATTCCGAAAATCTATACCAATATTATAAAGGGGAAAGATTTTTTTGTTTGATTGTTTGTTTGTACCGAATAGGCTCCAAAACTACTGGACCGATTTCAAAAACTCTTTCACCGTTGAGAAGCTACTCTATCCCCGGGTGACATAGGCAACTTTTTATCCCTGTATGCCCACTGGAACGGGAACTACGCGGGTGAAACCGCGAGGCGTCCTCTAGTAATAAATAATTTTATTTACACCTCTACTTTGTCCGTCATATTTTAAATAGCTAAGTAAATTTTATTACAAGAACAAAACATCGAAAATTATTCCGAAAATTTGCGTATCATTAAGTCAATATTAATTACTCTTGTTAACCATTTCCTTAATAATTATATTCTATCTTTGTAACTTTCGGGATGCCCACAAACTTTCACATTTTTTTGGCATCCTTCACCATGACCCAATTTCGGGATTCCAACTTAATTAACTGCGTAAAATGAGATTATCTATCTGTATTCTATGCATAGTAAACAGTTTTGAGACTGACTGATCGTAAAATGTTTGTTACGTGGAGTAAAAATGCAGTAGCGGTTTCACGATGTTCAACAGTTGTAGAGTAGGATAATGGTCCGACAGAAATCATCTAAAATGTTGAGACGAAGCATTAAGCATTAAATTTTACGCAACACTTCCTTTTAAAACAACTCTCAGTACCTGATGTGGCATTTTGGGTAATTCATCAAGAAGACGAAAGTTTGTTTGACAGTTCGTAGTTTTGCTGATAGGACATTCCATCTGCCATTCCATTTGTATTGAAATAAAACTTAACTTTGATTTTATCAAAAATTATTAATTATTCATACATTATTACACCTAACCTAAGCACAACAACAACAACAACAACAACAGAACAACTTTGTATCCGTTACCCAAAAAGCAATACACTAAGTTTCATACTAAAACCTCTTAAAAAGCGTCTTTTCATAATATGCCCCTGAAACTAAAAACTTTTCCTTTTTTTCGATAGCTACTTGACGACAATTACGTCATCTTTTGTTTCGGGAGTACGGACATTTAAAAGAGTTCTAAAACGGGCAACTTAAATTGCTAAATTCTTGGAAATATTGGTCAAGAGTGTAAATTGCCAGGCAATTTACTGTAATGCTAACATGAAGTAATAAACTATTACTTGAGATACCGCTACATTGTATCTATCGTAAGGCACTTCTTCTGTGCATGAGGTCCTGTGTATGGGTTTAATATAAAATGCTTAAAGAATAATGTTTAATCATTCTGTTCTATTTAATCTTGCCCTGGATAGTATATCGACTTCCAATCGTATTACCCTCCAGTTGATCAAAGGGCAATGTAGATCCTTAGGTAATGATGCAGCAGATGAACATGCGAAGAGACGCTACGATATGAGTGCTACAATAACAGATGGTCACAGACTGCAAACAGTCGGTTGTCCATTCGGTAAAGCTAAATGAATTATAGAAATAACCTTAGAATAATCGTTGGAACAATAATGGGCCAATTTGAAGGGGATTATCCACTTGAAATATCTTTTTAATATAGATGCCACAGACAGCCCGCTTTGTAGGTGCTGCCTTGACGCCGAGGAATCAGCCGCCCACTCCATCCTGAAATGCGAGGCCGTGACTTCTCAACGTGAAGAAATCCTCGACACAGTGAGGTCTCTCCGCGAAGCCTGTGAAGCTCCCAGGAACTCCTGTACTTTTGGGCGGAGCTAGGTTGGCAATGTTACCCAAAGCCCCCACGCACAACAGACCAAATGGGAATCTAAGTGCGGAAAAGGGAGTCCCCAATTCCCCATCATCATCAGCAACATATACTATTCGCAAAAACCATCAATATCTCAGACTACAATAAACCCCTTGTTAACTGTTGTAAGTCCAAACAAAACATACAGGGTTACTGGTTAAGTCGACTTAGATCCATTAAGAGGTTATAGTTCCCATCATTTCTGACTAATTTTACTATGAAACACCCCAACCTAAACCTAACCTTTTTTGAGATATTGGAATTAGAAGGGTTTTTTAAAAAAATATGCCAATTTCTTAAGAATTGGCATTTTTTTTGTCTTCTATGGCTAAATTTTGCTAAAAGAAAAAAAAGTTTTTCTTTTAGCAAAAGTTTTAAAAAAATGTATGGCAGTTTTGCTGCAGATATGCTTAATAATATCTTTGTTCTATTAGCTATCCAACAAGGTATAACAAGCTAGGGTTCTTATCACAATTCTTAAAAAAAACTTTAATAAAAAGCTCACAGGTAGAGACAAAAAATGAAAAAATGGGACTTAAGATCAAACTTATCACCTGGGTCAGAAAATGAAATAAAACAATCCAAATAGTTATAAAACAACATTTATTGTTATTTTTCCTGTTCCACATGACGGCCTCTGTTTCGCACACACACTCTCATTCTGTGTCTCAGTCTACTTTTTACTACAGCAGTAGTTAAATCTCTTCTTATTTCGTTTGCTGCCGCAGTTATTTTCCGTCTCAACTCCCCAAAAGATGCAATCGGATGATTGTCTTCGTAGACTAAAGTCTTCATGTGGCCCAACACATAAAAATCAGAAAATGGGGGTCAGATCAGGACTTCTCGCTGGCCACGGTATGGGTCCACCTCTTCCGATCCACCTATTTGGATACTGTTGGTCTAGCCATTCCCTGACCCCTCTCCTGTAGTGTGCAGGGCAACCGTCGAGTTGGAACCTCATGTGTCTAATAAGATTTAGGGGTAAATCGTCTAACAAATCAGGTAGTTCTTCTCTTAAAAAATGTTCATAGAATTCTTCATTTAAATTATCAGGCAGAAAGAAAGGCCCAATTAAATGATTTGAAATGATGCCCATCCAGACATTCAAACTAAATCTTCTTTGTGATCCTTTTGTCCTCTTTCGATTAGGATTTTGTTGCGCTTTCGGGGCCCAATAATGAGCATTGTGGTAATTTGTTATACCGTCTTTATCAAATTTTGACTCATTTGTCCACAAGATTTGTCTTAAAAATGCTGGGGCTTCCAAATCTGCATTAAACATAAATCTGCAGAAGTCTAACCTCCTCACTGGATCTCCTTCTTCGATAACTTGTACAGGCGTGTAGTGATAGGGGTAGAGGCCTGCAGTATTCACTATAAACCACACTTTCCACTGTGAGAGCCCAAGTTCTCGGGCAACAGCATTAGTAGAAGTAGTCGGATCCGCTCTAAACCGCTGAACTATTTCATTGTCTTGCTCTTCATCATCATCAATGACACGTGGTCGGCCTAAGTCTGCTCGTCGCCTTGAAATAGAGCCAGTCTCTCTAAGTCGCCGGTAAACTCCGTCAAAGACACTGACATCCGGTACTCGGCGGCCGGGATAACGTGCAATGTATTCGTCACGAGCTCGTGCGGATACGCCATTGCAGTACCCGTAACAAAGCAGAATATCTGCATATTCCTCGTTCGTGAAGGTTGCCATCTTCAATAGTTCCAATCACAAGCACAAATCAAAGTCCAGTTAACAAGCACAGTCACAAATCGTAGAAGAAATACAAGCCAAGTCAAGTAGTAGATGCGATATTTAGTGCTCTTGATTTCTTATCAAGAGCACTAAATATCGCATCTACTACAGACGAATCACGGAAGCAGACTAAAAATAAAACCCATAACAACAAAATGGCCGGGAATAATTTATCTCGCTCGCACTTGCACAATTTGTCCCGCTCGCACGCATCACAGCCCCATGGAAGGACAATAGGGCAAAAGAACCCTTATTTTTACTACTACCTGTGAGCTTTTTATTAAAGTTATTTCTAAGAATTGTGATAAGACCCCTAGCTTGTTATACCTTGTTGGATAGCTAATAGAACAAAGATATTATTTAGCATATCTGCAGCACAACTGCCATACATTTTTTTTTTTTAATTTTGCTAAAAGAAAAAAATGTTTTTATAAATTTATTTCTTTTTTACACTTCCAGTCCTCTACTATGACTCTTATGGTTCAGATATTTGGACTTTTTGCATTTTGAATAATAAACGAACTTCTCTAGTACTCAAAAATCGGAATTAGAAAAAAATAACGCCATAGAAGACAAAAAAATGCCAATTCTTAAGAAATTGGCATATTTTTTTAAAAAACCTTCTAAGTCCAATATCTCAAAAACGGTTAGGTTTAGGCTGGGGTGTTTCATAGTCAAATTAGAACTATAACCTCTTAATGGATCTAGGTCGACTTAACCAGTAAACCTGTATATTTGAAGTCGTTTCACAAGCAAAAGCGGGGGACATAAAATATCTCCATGTTTGTCGTGGACTCGAAAGAAAAACGCTTAAAAGTGGAATGGTGTCAGGATTTAGGAAGAAATATGAAGGCGGCAGTAAACTGTGCTTGATATAGGTTTTTGCTTTGAAATGAAACTGTTGCTACTGTGGGTTTGGTTGTGTCACTTCTTACTAGTGATGTTACGGAGATTCGATTTCATTTGATGTTTCGATTCCGAAAAGTCGGCCCTTCCGATTGTTTATAAAACTTTGATTTCGATTTTATTTCCGAAACTAAAATCGAAATCGGAAATAAAATTATCGGAGGTTATCGAAGGTCGATGCACAGCGGCGACGTCGCCGCGTGGCCATTACACATGGTCATTAAACATGAGCTTATTGCTCAGAGAACGAGTGATCGATGGCACCGATAGGTGAAAACTGAAGTAGCAACCGCATACCGTTGGGATGACTCCCACAAGGTGGACTGATGACCTGGTGAAGGCCGTGGGAATCCTCTGATAGTGTGAATTACAGGACCGGTTGATGTGGTGACGATTGGGTGAGGCCTATGTTCGGGAGTGGAAATTCGGCTCTCACAAAGATCTCTGGCTTTGTGCAATGTAGTTGACATGAGGTATAGATTAAATGCAATGACGACTGAAGGGCAGTGGTGGCCCAGTGGTAACGGCTCTGACTTACGTTTCAGCAATGGAGAATTAATTCAATTTATTTATTATAATTTACTTTTTTATATGTTACTTGCAAAATAGAGGATTCTTTATGCGGAGTACATTTCGCTGATCGATAGATATATATTGTGCGAATCTATACTACTATCTATACAATTCTACATACAAATAAATATATTGATGTATCTGTATGTATATTACATATTAAAATAACAACGTTTTAGTGAATGCATGTAAAAGTATATAAGGTAACTAATATTAAATACCTAATTTATGTTATTTTTGTATGTCTGTTCCGCGTAATCTCCAAAACGAATTTGACGTGGTCGAAGTCGCGGGCAACAGCTAGTAATATTAACTTTAAAACTTTCGCGTTTCATAATTAAAAAACAAGAATTTAACGCGATGTTTTCGGAAATAAAAAAAAATTGGAAAAAAAAAGGAATAGTAAATAGGTAAATAAACAATCAAAATCATCGCGGTAAATGCCCGTGATATATTGTTTTTCATCAGCTAGTAATATATAAATGTGTACATCTGTATGGATGTTAATCAATCATGCCTAGTCGGCCTAGATAGGGAACAGTAGACGTTTGCGAGGCATAATTTGCCATTTTCACACCAGCAACGCCTCTGGCAAAGTTAGTAATTATGTCTATCTATAGCAATGCGTCGACAGATTAGGTACCTTAACCATACCATAAAAGCATAATGTGATATCACAATGCAATTTAATTGGCGGTAAAATGTAAAGAAAATGTTGGCGTATTGAACGAGTTAACAGCAAAGATAAAACATTTACGATCACTTTAAAGTTTATTAATTTATTGGCACAACTGTCTCACTTTAAACTTTGTTTAACCACAAAATCAATTTAATCTATCATCATCACAATCAGCCTTTTCATGTTCCCACTGCTGGGACACAGACATCCTCTCTGTGAGAGAGGGAATGGACCTTAATCCACCACGCGATCTCAGTGAGGATTGGTGGATGTCACCTGTCTTCGAATATTTGGTTCTAGGACATGTCGGTTTCCTCACGATGTTTTCCTTCACCGTTTTTAGAACAGTGGTGATGAAATAATTTACACAAAGTAAAGTGCCTGACTGGGTTCGAACCCATGGACTTCAAAACGTAAGTCAGAGCCGTTACCACTGGGCCACCACTGCTCTTCAGTCGTCATTGCATTTAATCTATACCTCATGTCAACTACATTGCACAAAGCCAGAGATCTTTGTGAGAGCCGAATTTCCACTCCCGAACATAGGCCTCACCCAATCGTCACCACATCAACCGGTCCTGTAATTCACACTATCAGAGGATTCCCACGGCCTTCACCAGGTCATCAGTCCACCTTGTGGGAGTCATCCCAACGGTATGCGGTTGCTACTTCAGTTTCCACCTATCGGTGCCATCGATCACTCGTTCTCTGAGCAATAAGCTCATGTTTAATGACCATGTGTAATGGCCACGCGGCGACGTCGCCGCTGTGCATCGACCTTCGATAACCTCCGATCATTTTATTTCCGATTTCAATTTTAGTTTCAGAACTAAAAACGAAATCGGAGTTTTAAAAACAATCGGAAGGGCCGACTTTTCGGAATCGAAACATCAAATGAAATTGAATCTCCGTAACATCACTAGTAAGAAGTGACACAACCAACCCCACAGTAGCAGCAGTTTCATTTCAAAGCAAAAACCTATATCAAGCACACTGCCGCCTTCATATTTCTTCCTAAATCCTGACACCATTCCACTTTTAGGCGTTTTTCTTTCGAGTCGACGACAAACATGGAGATATTTTATGTCCCCCGCTTTTGTTTGTGAAACGACTTCAAATATATGTTTTGTTTGGACTTACAACAGTTAACAAGGGATTTATTGTAGTCTGAGATATTGATGGTTTTTGCGAATAGTAGATGTTGCTGATGATGATGGGGAATCGGGGACTCCCTTTTCCGCACTTAGATTCCCATTTGGTCTGTTGTGCGTGGGGGCTCTGGGTAACTTTGCCAACCTAGCTCCGCCCAAAAGTACAGGAGCTTCCTGGGAGCTTCACAGGCTTCGCGGAGAGACCTCACTGTGCCGAGGATTTCTTCACATTGAGAAGCCACGGCCTGGCATTTCAGGATGGAGTGGGCGGCTGATTCCTCGGCGTCAAGGCAGCACCTACAAAGCGGGCTGTCTGTGGCACCTATATTAAAAAGATATTTCATGTGCATAATCCCCTTCAAATTGGCCTATTATTGTTCCAACGATTATTCTCAGGTTTTTTCTATAATTCATTTGGCTTTACCGAATGGACAACCGACTGTTTGCAGTCTGTGACCATCTGTTATTGTAGCACTCATATCGTAGCGTCTCTTCGCATGTTCATCTGCGGCATCATTACCTAAGGATCTACATTGCCCTTTGAGCAACTGGAGGGTAATACGATTGGAAGTCGATATACTCCCAGGGCAAGATTAAAGAGAACAGAATGATTAAACATTATTCTTTAAGCATTTTATATTAAACCCATACACAGGACCTCATGTACAAAAGAAGTGCCTTACGGTAGATACAATGTAGCGGTATCTCAAGTAATCGTTTATTACTTCATGTTAGCATTACAGTAAATTGCCTGGCAATTTACACTCTTGACCAATATTTCCAAGAATTTAGCAATTTAAGTTGCCCGTTTAAGAACTATTTTAAATGTCCATATTCCCGAAACAAAAGATGACGTAATTGTCGTCAAGTAGCTACTGAAAAAAAGAAAAGTTTTTAGTTTCAGGGGCATATTAAGAAAAGACGCTTTTTAAGAGGTTTTAGTATGAAACTTAGTGTATTGCTTTTTGGGTAACGGATATAAAGTTGTTTTAAAATCTGTGGTGTAGCTTAGGTTAGGTGTAATAATTTATGAATAATTAATATTTTTTGATAAAATCAACGTTAAGTTTTATTTCAATACAAATGGAATGACAGATGGAATGTCCCATCAACAAAAATACGAACTGCCAAACAAACTTTCGTCTTCTTGATGTATTACCCAAAATGCAACATCAGGTACTGAGAGTTGTTTTAAAAGGAACTGTTGCGAAAAATTGAATGCTTCGAAATATCATCTCACCATTTTAGATGCTTTCTGTCAAACCATATTCCTACTCTACAACTGTTGAACATCGTGAAACCGCTACTGCATTTTTACTCCACGAAATAAACATTTTACCATCAGTCAGTATCAAAACTGTTTACTATGCATAGAAGACAGATAGATAATCTCATTTTACCCAGTTAATTAAGTTGGAATCCCGAAATTGGGTCATGGTGAAGGATGCCAATAAAATGTGAAAGTTTGTGGGCATCCCGAAAGTTACAAAGATAGAATATAATTATTAAGGAAATCGTTGACAAGAGTGATTATTATTGACTTAATGATACGCAAATTTTCGGAATAATTTTCGAAGTTTTATTCTTGTTATAAAATTTACTTAGCTACTAAAAATATGACGGGAAAAGCAGAGAGGTGTTAACTAAAATTATTTATTGATAGGAGGGTAATCCAGATTTCGCCAGATTTAAAGTAGCAAATAATCAGTAGGGGCGAGGATGTTGCCATAACTGGGCATGACTAAACAACGGGATGATATGGAGTTACTTCTGCAAAATGCGATAATTATAAAGTCTGAATTACATAATAATTATTCATCATCATCATATCAGCCGAAAGACGTCCGCTGCTGGGCATAGCCCTCCTCCAAGCGTCGCCACATCGACCGGTCCCGTCTCACAACCAGCGGATCCGTGCAACCTTCACCAGGTCATCAGTCCACCTGGTGGGAAGCCTTCCAACGCAACGCCTTCCGGTTCGCGGTTGCCACTCTAGAACTTTTCTGCGCCATCGGCCATCCGTTCTGCGAGCAATGTGCCCACTGCCACTTAAGTTTGGCTATGTCGGTAACCCTGGTTCTCTTGCGGATCTCTGCATTTCTGATTCGATCACGCAAGGAAACTCCGAGCATAGCCCTTTCCATTGCCCTTTGAGTGACTGTAAGCTTTCTGATGCGTTCCATTGCGAGCGACCACGTCTCAGAGCCATATGTTTCACTGTATTAATTTTTAGCACTGTGTATTCATAATATTTTTTTTTGGCTTTTATCGTCCAAAAATGCTGATGGTTATTTATTTACATAGATAAAACATATACAACTTATAAAATATTATAACTACATACAAATACACTTAAATCAAAAACTATTCTTATTCATAATTATACACAAAACATACAAATACAATAGGACAGTTTATGTACAAAGGCGAGCTTAACCCATAGTTGGGTTCTCTAACTGCAAACCAACTAACTTAGCCTAAAAATAATCTAATTTGAAATATGGCGTTGAAAAAACGTCTTAACATCGTTGTTCACAAAAGTTTAGTGAGGCCGTATTGTGCTAAAAGACTAGCAGCATTGCCACGTTCTATGGCAATAATTATTCTCTTACCAAATTTAACGCAAAGTGTCAACTAGGCGTGTGAAAAGTTCTTTAAATAAAACGTGAGCATTTGGACCCAACTGACCAAGAGTTTCAACAGCAAACGGCTCGAAAATATAACTCCATTGAGGTTATTATATACGTATTTCCGCCATTTGAGCTCTCTGCACCCGCAGCGGCAGCCCCAGCTCAGCACGACCAACTAGGAATATAGGATGGCGTATGAGTCCGACCCAAGTAGCGTAGGGATAAATAAATAAAAACCATGGCTTGACCTCCTAACCTATAAAGCCTTAGGATGCTCAACAGTCGCCCTTGGGCTCTACTAAAATGCACAATTCAATTGTGCATTACAATCTAATAGATTTAATCTTAACGACAATCTTTAAAACTGATAGACTTCCTCTTAGCCTAAAGACTCTTGCCACAACATAATAAAAGTAAACGGCCATACAATGAAAATAATTTGAAGATAATAATATAATATATCTATGTAAACACACCTCATCCATCCATTTTAAGTTCTTCAAATACCTTACAATGCAAGACTTTTTGGCTGATCCTCCAATGCTGACTACCTAGTAACATTCGTACAATTCACAGTCAAACGCATACATTCTCTATTCCGTACCTCGCTTCATATTTACAATTCATGAGAGCGCGACAATACTGATGGCAGTGATGGCTTGTTTCCACGTGAAAAACCAGCATCGATTCTCATGTTTCCAAAAGATTGTTTAGATATATTTGCATGGTGTTAATTTACATGTTTATTCGTTTGGAAATTGAGTAGAATGAGTTTTCCGTGAATGGGGTGATGGTACTCGTATCGCGAACATTGCAGAGTTTTTTGGTATGTTTGTGTTTTCAGGACAGTGAGTGTAATGATGAAAAATTGCGACTGTTGTTGTGGGCTACTATTTATTATTGTATTCTATATATAGAAGAATATTGTTAAGGTTCCGTACTCTAAGGGTCCAAACGAAGCCCTATATTGTTGTCACTCATGTGTCCGTCTGTCTGTCGTCTGTCACACAGGTTTTACAGCCAAACGGTTAAGGTATAAGCATCTTGTTGACTCAAAGCCATACAAATTGTCAAAAAAAAATGTAACGGTATTTAAGGGGGGCTCCCATACAGGTATAGAAAGGCGCGAAAAAAAATACTTACCCCATAGAGTATCATTGTTTAGAGCTGGTTGACTATATAAATTTTGCATTTTTTGTTTAAAAAGTACAGGAAAACAAAGAAATGAGAAGAAACCAAAGTCAGATTTTTTTACCCGGCTGCAAAGAAAGTTATTACAAAATATTGTTCCGAAGAATGTTTGAACTTTCCATTGACCTACAAACTTCAAATTTGGTGATAATGTTTAATATTACGTATTTTTTACTGACAAATACGAATCAACATCAAAATCAAAGAGTTTATTTCAAATAAACCTCAGAGGTAGTTTTGAATTGTTGTTTTGTCCTATTTTTTAGTATTTACTTGCAACACCGTGTCCGTGGGCTGTCAACGATTTTGACAGCTGACACTAACAGAGTAGTTAGAAAATTTGAATTGAACACGCGAGAAAATTGGTGTCTTGTGTTCTAATAATCTAATCGAGCGATATATCGGTGATTGTATTTGTTAATCGCGCCCGCCGTTCGCAATCGGCGTTGTGGGGCGCCCCTAAAGTGGGTTGAGGGTATATTTTCACGCGCATCGAAGTGCTTTGGCGGGAAACGTGCTGCCTGGTGGACGCCGGCCGGATTCTTCGGTCCAGACAGCCGTCAGTCTATCCCTTATTGTCCTTTATTATATATGTTCTCCTATCCCTAACCTCACGGCACGAGATCGATCGACGCCCAGGAGTCTACCGCAGGAATCTAAGGTAAGTGCCCAGAATATTACCGGCCAACGTTTGTGACACCTTACACCCGCAGTAGGAACCAATATATCTCTCAATAGGGAGCAAATCCCTAGCTTTCCACTGCCGCAAACCGCGGTTTCGTGGGATACGGTTCTGATTGGATCCAGGAGTGGCACGCTGCTAATGGGCCCCAGTGATGAGCTCCTGGCTTGGGATCCGCAGACCTGTATTTAACAATTGTCAAACGTCAAACAAAAAAAAAGATGACTCGTACATGAAAATTTACAAGTACTGCACGGACACTCTTTGCCATCAGTTTAAATTACAAGTATGTGGTTTCATCATACTTGTTGAAAAAAAATGGACGAACGATGTAAAAAGACGTGCACGTAAAAGCGTCTAGAGTAACAAACAATTTAAAAAATACAATAACAGGCCGATGCAGCTCAAGTTATGACCAATCCTAACTGATGGCGCTAAATTTCGTCTCATGCAGTTCTAGAATTTGGGGAGGTATTTTATTTTTACATTTTATACAGTACCCCATCAAAGATGATGCTACAATATATTGCTATATCAGATTTTGCCTATTGAAACCAACTTGTTTTTGCGTTTTGGCACGGAACCCAAAATGTGCGAAGTCCAAGACGCACTTGGCTGGTTTTATTAGATGATAAAGCACCGTTAAGTTATTCAAATAATTAATCTGCCTAGCCTTTTCTAATCTATGTTGGGGTCAGCTTCCAGTCCAATCGAATTCAGCTGGGTACCAATAATTTACATGGCGTGATTACCCATCTGACTTCCACAACTTAGTAACTGGGTAACATGACAAGACTGATGTCAAATTCAGGTTTGTGACTACACGTAACGACTGTCAAAGATCTCAAAATGGTGCCGGGAGTTATTCAAATAATTAAATTTATTTTATCACCATGTTTTTTAGGTCTCCGTACCTAAAGGGTAAAAATGGGTATTACTAAGTCTCCACTGTCCGTCTGTATGCCTGTCACCAAGCTGTATCTCATGAACCGTGATCACTAGTCAGTTTAAATTTTCACAGATGATACAAATAAATACTAAAAACAGAATAAAATAAATATTTAAGTGGGACTCCCATACAACAAACGTGATTTTAGTGCCGTTTTTGCGATAATAGTACGGAACCCTTCGTGCGCGAATCTGACTCGCACTTGGCCGGTTTTTTCATGACCATTTGTTATGTGTAATTTGTTTTTATGCCAAATAAATTATTATTATTATTATATCTGAATGGCCATCCTTGGGATTAGTATAGATGATATAAGGATAAATGGAACCCTAAAAATAAGGTAGGTTACTAAGCAAAATCTCTTTCTTTGATAAAATCACCCTTTCCGCAATAAATAATAAAACATTGTTGTTTACCCGACCAGTTCAGTTAATTACCTCATCAAACAATCTTTGTTTGATACATAATAACCAGCTGTTTAACGAACATCTACATTTTTATACGGAACCCTTCCGATCTGAGCACGGCTGATGAAAAATTGAGCCTCGTTCACGCAACTGGAAGCCTTTGCGATTGTTACACGGATTAGTGTGTTATTGGAGTGCTCATGTAGGTAATTTATTTGTGTTGTCCCTTTCACCCTTTGACATTTGACCCTTCTTCTTCTATCAAGTCGCCACTGCGCAAAGCTTTACGTGTTAACTTACTTAAGCTTTCTGACTGAAAAACTCGTCGTCAATACAAAAGTGCCCGCAAATGTGCTTTTTTAAATTGTTACATTTCACTGTTAAAAGATATACCATACATATTTAATGACATAATAAAAATACACTCACTAATTTAAATGGAATGAGCCATTAGGTCATAGATTTAAAAAAAAAAATCTCGCACAAAATCATCCTCATGGCTACATTTGCCAAACTAAAAGATACTAAGAAACCATAAGATAATCCAAAAGATACTGCCGAACATGATCCTGAAACAAACCCAAAACCACTAGCGGATAACTTAGCAGCGTTTTTGAGCTAGCGACAGTTACACATTTATGGCATTTTTCCTAACGACAGCTTTGTGGCGAATTACACAGTGGTAAAACCTCCATCCACTACCTACTCTGTTTATTGTAACAAAACAAAAAACAATTTACTCGTAATTATATGACCCAAATATCAGGCGAATAAGCCGAGATTGAGCCCTTTCAGGCCATCATTAAAAGCTCATTTTCATTCATTGAAGTGCTTCATAGCATGGAAACGTTTGTAACCAGTTCTCTAATTAACATTCATTTGAGGATGCAGGAGATGTATAGTACCAGTATTTGTGTTGCAGTCAAATTGGTGAGATCGAATAGCTTTTTTTCGACCAAAACGTCCGGTGAAATAGGTAAATAAATAATCGAAATCATCGCGTTAAATTCCCGTGATAGGTTTCAGATTTTTTTTGGGGATACATATTATTATTTCAGCTTACGTCGTTAATTTATGCAGAGGTATTTCTACAAGTGACTGGGTAGTTAGAATAAAATATATAAATCGTAATTGAACTTTGCTTTCCTAGGTGAAGTTAAAGTATGATCTATGAATTACCAGTGGGTGATCAGCTTTTTACAATATAGTCCTGAAAAATATAATACTATAAAACTTATAAGTATTATTTTATTTATTTGTAAAAACAAACGACTGCACACTGCAGCAATACATAAAATTTGAACACAGAAATAATATGTTACAAAATTAATGCGACGTGCATTTGTAAGCATTTAAATTAAACATAAATAATATTAAGTGACAAAGATAGATGTCAGCAGAATCAATTATTATTATGTTATAAACAAGGCGTTAACAAAACAAAATTAATGATTACTATACAAATTATTAAAATTATGAGGTAGTATAGTTAATAAAAATATCCGAAGTAAATTTACTGACAACAGGAATACGACAGACAAACATTTACGACAAATACTTAATAATAATAATAAAGAAATATTTAAAAATGTAAATATAAAGTGTGTACAAAGCTAAATAAACGGCATAATAATAAAATTTATTTGTACCAAAATTTACAGATTTACAGATTACAATTTTTATGGTCTATAAGTAATAATAATAATTAGATTTAATATCAATAACAATTCCAATAAAAATAAATTACAACTGGTTGGTAGAAGAGACTTAGACAGGTGCTGGATGAACAAGATCTGTACACAATTAGTGAACCCTGCCTCTTAAACTAGGGTTACCTGTATCTTAAGAGACAGTGGTCTGTTATTCGCTTTCTATAATTAAGCAAAACTTGTGAAGTGAGTCGATCTACCATGGATTGGGTAATATATTAATTAAAATAAATATAAATTCTACTTGTATACCACAGATTAGGACAAGTAAGCGAATGTGTAGTAGGGTGTGTGTATGTATGTAAGGTGTATGTGGTGAATTGAGTGAAAATATGAGTGTACAGAGTATGGAAGATAATATCAAATCAAGCAATGTATGTAAGCAAAGACTCGGTTTGCGAATAGTCTTGCTTGAGTAGCCATTCCAACACCTTAAACTTAACTGTACGAGTATGTTTGTTTAGGTCTCGAATGTCGAGGTTTTTGTGAGTTTTTTTGTAAATGTGTGCGCTAAGCGTGTCGAATTGATGTCTAGCGAACGTGGTTTTATGCTGTGTTCCTGGGGGAATATTAGTACGTTTTTTAGGATCAGAAGGAGGGACGCAGGAATGTCTCCTGAGTACTGAACGAAGTACATAGAGCTGACGGACTGAAAACACCTTACATTCCGAGTACAGTTGTGTAGTTGGAGAACGGAAAGGCTTACGCAGCATTACTTTCAATATGGCTGTCTGTGCTCTTTCAACTCTGATTAGACTGGTTTTAGCTGCGCCACCCCAAACCGTAATTATAGTTGACGGTTTAACTTGGAATGGTGTCAAGAATAGCGCAGAATCAGCACTTACCAAAGTTATAAAATGGCTCAATCTAAATCTTCTGACTCTCAACTTTGACAAGACTTCTAACATTCCATTCTCTATTCGCCATAACACCGTACCTGACCCAGCCTTTTCTATAATAGCCCACACTTGCGCGCACCCTTCATCTCCGTGTCAATGTCCAACACTCCTAAGAACCGAGAGTGTTAAATATCTTGGCGTACAAATAGATGCAGGGTTACGATGGGACTTACAGGTTAACGCTCTGACTTCCAGGACTATGAGACTAATACACATTTTTAAGTCACTTAGAGAGCCGGCTGATGTTAATACGCTGAAAATAGTCTTCTACGCCCTGTGTCAATCAGTTATTGCTTACTGTATACTTAGTTGGATATAGCAAACAAACTGCACCTAATGAAAAGCCCGGATTCCTCCTGTGTAGTTTTCACCCTGTCGCTTTATTATTCGTATTTTGTACTGCACAGACGCTATATTTTTGATTGAGAGATAGCATTTCAGGGATCCCTTCGTCAGTGTCTAGCTCGAGTTGAAATAGTCAGATCAGTATTACATTATATAAACATATTCCGATATCTAAGAGTGTCATGCTCTCTCAAAAGTCTCCCTGATCGTGGCACAAGTGTTAGATCATTCGGTACCCTTCATGATGGTTGAGCTGAGTGGTGCCAATCCATGCGTCATGTTGAACGGGTGCCAAAAGTTGGGATTGGTCACAACTTGGCTGCCTTGGCCTGTTTTTAATTAATTATTGTATTTTTGGGTTCTTGGTGTTACTGTTGCAGACGCTTTTACGTGTACGTCTTTCTACATCGTTCTCACATTATGTGTAATTTTCCAACAAGAATGATGTAACCAAATACTTGTTTTACAATTTATTGATGGAAAAGAGTGTCCGTGGAGTTTCTTGCACGTTCTTCTCCATAGAGACCTACTGAGACTAGCGAATGTGCAACTAGCTTCTTTTTAGTTTATTTTTGTTTTCAATTCAAAAGTACCTATAATGGTTTAGTCGAAATAAAAATATTTTGATTTTGATAGATCTTCTTTTATTGTAGTTTTTTTTTCGTTTTAAATTAGCACGAATCATCATCGTCCTCCTGCCTTTGTTCTAAGTTACTTAGGATCAACACAACACGTTTTCTTCTACCATGATGCCCGTCAACCATCAAGCTATCATTCTCTCCCTTTTCTTTCACTCCCTTTTCTTATATGACATTTCTCAACAACATTTTTGTCCTTAATTCACAGACAGTAATTTATTCTCAGCAAAGAAAAACGACTCAGACAAGAAAATAAACTTTGAGGAAAAAACAAAAATAACAAGCAAAAATAGTCCACACTAAAACCAAATGTCATGTCTATACGTAAAGGTCACTGAGATAAACCACATATAGAAAACTAACCTCGAATCATGACCTTGATTTAAAAGTAGACTCAACTTTTCTACCCCTTGTGTTTCCACACTTAGCACGAGGTACAAAAGGTTTGGTTCCACAGCAGCCCACGGCTAAGCTATGCGCATGTTTAGCTTCGCTTTGTATGAAAATGTATACAAGTAAAACTTCAAAATTTAAAAAAACCCCCCCGACACATTTATCTTGCGAAAACATCTCGATTCCAACAGTAAAACGCCCATTACTTTTGAACGGCTGAACCGATTTTATTCAAACATAGCTAAGAACACTCTCGACACAATCACCTTTCAAACAAAACTAAATCAAAATCGGTTCATCCGTTGAGGCGCTATGATGCCACAGAAAGACACACAGACACACAGCAACACACCTCAAACTTATAACACCCCTCTTTTTCCGTCGGGGGTTAAAAAAATGTATAAGCAAGCCTACGCATCACAGAGCACCGAGAAGCCTCAGCAGCCACTGTTAGACGGCATTGTCAAAACTTACAATACAATCCAAGCTTGTCAGTGAGTTGCCGTTTACTGATAATTCTGACGACCCGTGTCTATTCTGTCTCTCTATGTGTATGACAGTCAAAACTTATTTGCTCAGCACAATTCTATTGTCAGTGCCGGCTTTCCGAACTCTGTGAAATACAATCCACGGCCACGCTACCCACAAATACGTGGAAAATAAATAAATCGCACAGCTACGTGGCAAAATCTCGCCGGCCGTGGGCGGTGGACTCAAAACAAGTGAACAAACAGATTCCAAGGGCTCTCGATTTTTGTTTGCTCTATTAACTCTTTGCGCTCGGCACTCAGGCTCTCCCCTTTTATTTGATTGTACTACAATAGGTTTAGCTGCGTTAGGATTTTAGCTTCCGTATTGGAATGGGTTGTATTGATTTTGAAACGATCTGCGCCTAGTATTTTTTTACAAATAGCTTTTTGTTTTCTTCTTCTTAAATGGAATACCTGATTGTTGCATTGATTTGCTAGATTATGAGGATGATGCAGATTGCGTCTGTTATCTTTACAATGTTCAAGAATAGTAGGATCTTACTCATTTCAATCATCAAAAGACATTGTAGCGAGCTAAAAGCCTTAAATACGATAATATTAATAGATCTGTGGCTCGACTTGACAGACAGTTGCCAAAAATTTTCTCTTAGAAATTTCTTCCATAATAAATATTTTTAACTATCTAAATTATACAAAACAATATGAAATCAAAGAAAAAAAAACATACAACAGTAAAATCACCAAAAGTATGACCGAAAAACAAATTCAAGAATAAGAAATGTGAAAAATTAAGTCGACGGCGACGTCATGTTAACGAGAGATGCCGCCGCAAGAAATGCACGCCCACCACCTCCGGCCTCGTCACCCAGCTCCGCCTCACCGCCGCCGGAAACCAGCCCCGCCGTGAGTGCTGTGACACCGACCGTGGCAGTTGCGTCGAGCTCGAGCGACGAGTACTTCTCTCCGCCGACGACACCACCATCTGCGCGTCGACGGGGAGGACGCCGGCCGCCGGACCGCTTAGGACCTCGAGGCTTACGAGTCACTTACTTAGGCTTACTAGGTAACCGTGTCACTGCCCCATCGTCGCAGGCTGTGGTGCTACCACAGTCCAACCACGCTGACGAGGAGAGTAGTGACAGGGTTACAAACGTAAGTACCCAGTGCAATGAGGAATTGAGGAGAGCTTTGGAGTGTGCTATTCGGGAGTATCGCAATATGCCACCCGAACTTAGGCCACGATTACCTCGTTTGCCCATGCATAACAAGAATAAGGCGCTGGTGGCTGTTCTGGATTCGCAGTTGTCAAACTATTTTGATGACTGCGAAGACCTCACTGATACACATTCGATCATATACTGCGCGGCTGTAGCGGCATGTCGTGTAGCTCATTTCAAATTTGCAGATGACAGAGCTACACGACCGAAACCAGCCGTACCGGCTTGGCAGTGCAGGATCGAACGTCGTATTGGTGGGGCCAGAGCACTCATCGGCAAACTAATTTGTTTCAGGGATGGCAATAGCCGCCCAAGAGTGATGCTCTTTGTGAGACGGGCGTTTTAGGGGACTGATGTCAGCCCCCGAGACTATATATCCCATGTCACAGAGCGCATCGACTTCCTGAAACAAAAAGTGTATGCATGGGCAAACCGTATTCGTAGGCACAGGCGGAGAGTGGAGCGATACACCCAGAATCGCACATTCCAAAGTAATGAAAGGTGGGTTTATCGGGCTTGGGAGCGACCCAACCAAGATGTGACTGATACGCACCCGCCGGATGATGACGCTATGTGTTCATTCTGGCGCAGCATCTGGTCGGTGCCTGTCAGTCACACCGAAGGTGAATGGACTCGGGAGGTCGAACGAGCGTGTGATCCAATACAAGAAATGGGGGCTATCACGATCAGCCCCCAAAAGGAAGCCCGTGCAGTACGTCCGTTGCCGAACTGGACTGGAATCTCCAGGACCGGACGGACTGCACAACTTTTGGATCAAGTGGCTACAAAGGTCGCACGCTCGTTTGGCATCTCAGTACCAGGCAGCCTTAGAGTCTGGTTCGCTACCCAAGTTCCTTACAACAGGAATAACCCACCTGCTCCACAAGTCTGGTGGCACCGTGGCACCCAAAAATTATAGACCAATTACATGTTTACCAACGGTCTATGAGGTTCTTACATCCATTTTGAGAGGTAAAATTAATAAACACGTCGACGATAACTCCATCATGTCGGTCTCTCAGAATGGATGTAGGAACGGGTCCCGCGGTACTAAGGAGCTACTCCTTATTGATATGGCCATTAGCCAACAGGTTCGGCGTTCCCGAAAGGATCTGTCGACATGTTGGATAGATTATAAGAAGGCCTATGACTCGGTGCCTCATACATGGCTCATGAGGGTGCTAGAATTGTATAAAATAGATACAACTCTACGCACCTTCCTGATGTCGTGTATGCGGCAATGGTGCACAGTCCTTCGCTATCCAGGATGTCGAAATATCCAGAGGAATAGCGAACCTGTAAGGATCGAGCGAGGTATATTCCTGGGCGATAGTTTGAGTCCACTTTGGTTTTGTCTTTCCCTGAATCCTCTAAGCATGCTGCTGGAGAATTCAGGGCTAGGTTATCGGTTGAAGAGAGGTGGTCTGGTTATATCGCACCTCCTTTACATGGATGATCTGAAGCTCTTTGCCCCCAGCAATCTTCAGCTGATGGAGCTACTGAAGGTAACTGAAACTTTTAGTAGCGCCATTAGAATGGAGTTTGATGTGGACAAATGTGCGGTCATGCATGTAAAGCGAGGGGAGATTGTGGAATCCGTAGGTATTCAACTAGCGGATTCCATAAACCTGAGATTCCTCTCTCCAAACGAAACCTATAAGTATTTGGGTATGTCGGAAGCGTTAGGTATCAGCACTACTGACATAAAGCAATCGTTGAGGGACCGCTTCTTTGGCCGTCTGAAGAAGGTATTCAATAGCCTTCTTTCAGGCGGAAACAAGGTGCGCGCCTTCAACGGTTGGGTCATGCCAGTATTGATGTACTCTTTTGGCATACTCAAATGGACTCAAACGGAACTCGACGCCCTGGATACCGCCCCGTACACTGCTGACTGCATATCGAATGCATCACCCACGATCGTCGGTCATGAGATTGTATATCCCGCGGAAGTGTGGTGGCAGAGGCTTTTTAAATGCCAAAAACCTCCACAACCGCGAGATATGCAATCTCAGGGAATATTTTCTACACACCGTCGTGGGTATGCATCGCGATGTAGTAGCAATGGACAAGGGACTCACCCCGCTCTCCTTGGCGAATGAGAACTGGCGCAAGCCTGTAGTGCTTGATACTAACGACCGCAGGGAAGTATGGCAGAGTAAGGAGCTTTTTCCGGGCCCTTCATGGGTCCGATGTAGACCAAGCAGCGTCCGTAGCCTGGCTGCGTTTCAGTGACCTCTTTGGGGAAACCGAAGGTTTTGTCTGTGCAATTATGGACGAAGTTATCATGACGAATAACTACCGGAGATTTATTGTGAAGGATGGCACGGTTGACATCTGTCGGGCATGTCACCGCCCGGGTGAATCGATCCGACACATTATCTCTGGATGTTCTCGTCTAGCTAACGAGGAGTACTTGCATAGGCACAACCTTGTAGCCAGGATCATCCACCAGCAATTTGCTCTGAAATACACTCTTGTGGCTTCGGAGGTACCGTACTACAAGTATGTGCCCGACCCAGTTCTCGAAAATGGCAATATCACATTGTACTGGGATCGGTCCATCACCACTGACAGGACTATTGTAGCCAATAAATCTGATATAGTGGTGGTGGACCGAATCGAGAGGCGTGCAATGATTGTTGACATTACCGTCCCGTATGACGGAAACCTCGTGAAAGCCGAGAAAGATAAGCAAATCAAATATCTTGACTTGGCTCGCGAGGTTGTCGACATGTGGGATGTAGACACAGCGATCATTTTACCGATAGTCGTGTCAGCCAATGGCTTAATAGCCACGAGCCTCGACCAACATCTTAGGTGGCTCTCGTTAGGCGGCTGGGTCAAGGGCCTGATCCAGAAAGCAGTACTGCTGGACACGTCTCACATTGTTAGGAGGTTCCTCTCTCTGGAGCCCTGACCGCCGGTAGCTTGGACCCTGTTCCCGATACCGGTGGGCCTCTATTTTCTATATTTTTAAATGTATTTTTTTAATTTTGTGATTTATAAAAATATTTAAAAATTTAAATAATAAGAAAAGAAAATAAATAAAGGAGATAATAATAAAAATATTTAAAAATGTAATAAATAAGAAAAAATTTGAATAAAAGAAAAATAATAATGTTTATTTATCTCCACAAATTACAAACATAGCTTAGCTGTTATATTGACAGATATTTAGACAAAAATAAAATGGTAATTTGTGAGAGATCTGGAGTCTAAACTAAGCCTAGGCCTGTATTTCAGAACTCCAGGTCCCCCATTACATCGTTAAACATAAAGATTGTCAACACGGAACAAATGGGCAAATGGTCTGTGTGGATGGTGCGTATGTGTGTGTGTGTGTGTGTGTGTGAGTGCGTGAGTGTGTGGTGTGTTTGTGTATAATGCATAATAATTTTTGTTATTTATTATACGTTTAATATACGCTTCCTAATTTATAGTTCATATTTTATTACATCACCATAGGGCGATTGAGAGGCATTGGTTTAATAGTTCCAATTTATTAAATAAGTGTCACATATCGTTAGTTTGGCGATATCCCGCGCGGTGGCGCTGCGGTCATTACGCCGCCGCCACGTACCGCGGCCGCCGGCGATCGTAGAGTCTCTTGCCAATCACGGCTTGGGTGCGCGCACTTCCATCATCACGCATCATCTCGCACAAAACTCTTAATTGAACCTACATGGAAAGTGTTATCTGTATTACCTAGACCTACTGTGTTGTGTACCGCTGGCCAGCATAGTGTACCTAGTCTGTGAGCTGAACTTCCCGAACGTGACATCCATCTGCATCTGCATGGGAATCGCTGTTTCAAAGGTATGTGGCATAATAAGTAAATTGAACTTTATCCATTGCCTTTCGTCTCATCTGCGTACTTTTCTCCTTCAAATTAGCACTGCTGAATCAGCAATTATAGCCTAGATTACTCTAATAATTTAGGTTCAAGCGCGTGTGATTTTACTAGTAATCTTCTAGAGGTTATACGCACCATTTTGGTCCTTCGAAGTGGATAAATTAAATTTGGGCCTATTTACAGCCTAATTTTAAGTCCTAAAAGTCTAAATTTAAGCAAAAAGGTTGGGAAATTTCCATATTAATTGCAGATCATCACACAATTCTCGCCTCTATTGCGTTTGGAATAAGGCTGGCTGCCTTGCGTGTAGTACTTTCTACCGGAAAATTAATTGTTAGCGTAAATCTTTAATTTCTCTAATTGAAACTCCGAAAAATATATTTAATTGAATATCAACGTTGATTCATATCGCTATATAATTTTATTTAATAAATCAGTTAATTTTCGGCGTAATTACATATTTTTTTGTTCGTGTATGAAAATTGTGGGTAGTCTGATAAAACATACGTCAAGTTGGCCTACGTGACTGTGGAATATTCCAGTTATTGTTATCGTACGGTTAATTTTTATTTACGCATTGGAAACTTTATATATTTTTTCTAATCGAGAATTTGAATGAATGACATTGATTGTTATTTTACGATACACTTCTACTGTTGGTTCGTTAAGTAAATGCCTACTATACTCGTATTGCACGAGTAGGTATTTTTTATAATTACATGCGGTATTGAGCCGCGCGACTGTTTTTCATTTAGACAGCAGATATACCGGAGCATTTACCTGGTATACATACGGCAAGGGAACTATCTGAGCGTTTGACTTAATACAGATATCAACAAATAAAAAATAGAAAATTATTTGACTTGACTTAATACCTTACGAGTATTCACTGAAAACAGTGAATAAAAATCACTTTTAATCACTGTTTTGGTGTTTGAATTTAGAACACACCAATATATTCAAACTCCGTCTCAGTGCTATACAACCTCCTTGCGCAAAAAAACTCGACATACAAACTCCTTGTGCTAAGAATACTCGACATAAAAACTCCTTGTACTTTTCCCTTAAATATTTATTTTTCTCGTATATAGTATAGTATGCGACTATTTTATATCGACGGATTTATATCGAGGGCCATGAATAACTCGCTATGCTCGTGATTCATCTATGGCTTTCGCTTTAAATCCGTCCTTTATTCACTAGTTGCATAATATATTATTTCGTATGGAGAACACGGAATTCCAATTACTTTATTGTAATAAAGTAATATTTATTCAAGCAGATAAATAGCTATGTACATTGTATACAATACTTAATAACTACATATATACACACTTAATACAAAAAACAAAAATTTGTTATATAATACAAGAATAACAGTGGATTCACGTGCGGTTATAAATCTTTTGGGACTACAGTTTGTGGAAACGCATTTCACGTAGAATTGATATATTGGTAGTTTCGAATATCCGTATCAAATAATTGGTATTTGTTACCAATCCATCTTTTTTTCATCCCTATTTCGAGAACCCGACTGCATTCTTTCGACTGCATTTATAGTATTAGAAATTTTAGACCTTGATAACAATTACCACAGTATTCGTGCTATTCTAGACAGTGGCAGTCAACATTAACATTTTAACACAGATATTCGAACTGTTTGCTTATATTTACCTATGTGAAATCAATCAATTCAGTGTAATGGTGTTACAGTTGCCGTAGCTGAATATTGGGCCAAACATTATATTTAAAAACTTTATTTGCCATCGACATACGACTGCTAGACATATCCCTCTTCCAAACATAAGCCTCTCTGTATGTACCATTGTACTTTCTTAATGACCTCTAGAAATGATATTAAATATGTCAGTATAATCAATAAACCCAGTGATAATAGTTTCATTTTGTTTGTCTTAGTTGTATGACAAAATCTACTTATAAATATAGATGGGACCTTGGTAAATGTCAGCCGAGAAACCACGAGACGCTTGATTTCTATTGACCTCCTCAATCATGTACCTTTCCTAAACTCACCCTTTCAATATTTTTTTCCAGAACAAATAGTTTAACATTTACCTGCGATGAGTTATATCTTACGGAAAATTGTTTCTTCTGCACTTTCTCGTAGGAAATAACAGCATTTTTTCATACTATGACATGTGCCAACAGGCTCATACGATCATATATCTATCAACATACATGCCCGGGGGAAATGAACGATTGCCAGGGTCCTGATACCTTTCACCAGGTAGGTCAACTACGTGACGAATAGCCATTTTTATTAAAGTATACATGTAGAGCGAAAGGGAACAAAGGTATATAATTATTCGAAACAAAAAACATTGTATGAATCGTGTAGGTAAAGTTGATCGAACCAAACGCACAGATAATGTGTTATTAAATTATTTTTATTACAATTAAAATAAATACATACAAAGTCTACAACTAATTATCTTTAACGAACACTAACATCTGAATAGCCCCCAGGTAATAAGAAAAATAATTTACATTTTCTCTTTAATTTATAACATTTGTGCCGAGAAAATACAAATTTGTTTGAGTTGTTGAGTACACTAATAATATTCTGATTATGAGGTGGGAATATTTCCCTTAGCATCAACCAAGGAATTGGCCCAACACCAGAAGCATAGAAACTCACAAACATACATAAATTGAAAAGTGGTACCCACGTACTACTTGGTGATAAATTGGGCATCCAATTTATCACCAAGTAGTAAAATATGCCTAAACAAGCTAAATTCACAGCCATAGCTGCAAACTAAATCATTAAAAGTATTCTTCTTCTTACAACTTTCAGAAGCATGGTAGAAAAGTATGTGGATGAGACGAAACAGAACCCTAAAATGATAGCTGCGCTAGGAGGATTGAGACCAATCGCGAAAGTCTTAAAAATGTTCTTAGTGTAGAAAAGGACAGGGTATATGCCGCTCATCTGCTGGAATATCATAAGCCCGAAAGAGACAATAAGAGCTTTGAGTGTGGATCTGGTTCCAAAGAGTTCCTTGAAGGTGACTCTGATCTTAGCTGAGCTTCTGAGGCGCTCCTTCAAATCTCTATATTCTCCATCGATGTCGTTGTCGATACCCCTAAAGAAGCGTAAGGCTGCTTTAGCTTCTTGGAATTTTCCTTGAGACATCAAGTAGGCAGGAGATTCCGGGAGGAACATGAAGGCAATGAAGAAAGCTGTCGGTACACTGGCGCAGAGAACTGTTAACCAAGAACTGTTCTCTACCAGACCTGAAAAAGTAGAATAAGTAAATTTTAGAACTACTGCTGAAATTAATACAGCATAGTAGGCAACAAAAAATGCTATATAATTTTGTAGGCAGGTGTTGCGGCATCTGTGTATTTATTGGTCTGCTATAACTTAAATCTCAAGTCAAGCCAAAAATACCAAGAAAAAAAACACAACACAGATCTAAGATGGCTTACCAATAATATATCCAAATAGAACACCGCAGCTGAAGTGAACATGATAGAAGTTGGCCAGAGTTGGAAGAATGTGGTTCTCTGCTATGTCTTCAATATATGGAGGGATGCCGACACTGAAGGCTCCTAATGCCATGCCACCGACAAAACGTCCCACGTATAAACCATACACGTTTGGACTGAAAAACAAAACAAAGGCATGTCACATAGTTGCAAAGTAATATTTCTAACATTGCCTATGTACTACCCAAAATGTAATGTATAGGTAATTAATACACCCATATTTAACAGTTATAGTATACGTCTCATGCAATAAATAACGAGTCTAAGGCCATTATTCGGAATCCACCAAAAAAACAGTAACTTTGGCCAACTTGGGGCTCGAATCCTGTCAGTCATGCTTCGACCAACCAACGAGGTTGTCAAAGTCAAAATAAGACTTAAGAAGTATTCAAACATAATTATCATTTCATGACTTGTAGAACATTATTATTTCCTAAAGGATCATCAATCATCTATAATTTTCCAAATATTCATAACTTACCTTGAAGCAACAAGAATCCATGACACTACCAAAGGAAGTGCCAAAAAAGCAGAGTCTTCTTTCTGCTGAAGTACTCCGATATGAGACCGGCAGGCCCTGCGCTCCATAACGCTCCGAGACACAGCAGAGAAGCTACCCATGATGATTCAGATGGTGTTAGCTAAAAAAAAATTAAGATTGTTATATCTTTGCTACCAAAATATGAACCAACCGGAGATATAGGTATTTTTGTCAACTGGCATTCCTAAGAACTCGTTTCCATATGAAAATGAGTTTGGTCTAAATAGTATTGCAAAAATAATTTAGAATAATAAGATAAATCATATGTAATGACTACTATTCGAAGATTGAGGGCATTATACTGTACAAAACTGACTGCTAAAAGGCCTATCAACGTAAGGTATTCTAATATATCTTGAAAATAATGGAACTCACGATCGACACCTTAAATTAACTAGACATTCTCAAAAATAAAGCGGTAATCATATAATATATTTTCTACTTGTGACCCAAAAAGCTTACACTAAAACCAGATTCCGATTCCAGCCACACATAATAAATCCTACCCAAGAAAATATAAACCAGAGACTTTCCAAGAATAATATAATATGCCCAACTTACCGTAAGTTTAGTTTGCTCAGTACTAAGTATGCTTGGTGTAGTGTTTTCTACGGCAATTACGTCTCGGGTGGGCGACGGTGGCTGAAACATACGTGTATTTATTGACTTCATTAATCTTGGACAGAAATTATAACCAGGATTATGTTGCTAGTATTGTTGTTACAGAATTAATTTATAGATTAGGTGGAAAGAATTTGTGTGGGAGTATAAGTAATGTTTTCGGGTAAGCTGTTTCCAATATTGTGGGTTTCATAAATGGCGACTGTGTAAATGTCCAGGTTGGCATCGGTGTATTATTTCTGCAGAATTATAATCATCATCAATTATTTTTTTGTTGTGCAAATGATAGGTTTACCAAGAAGCGCTTACAAAATGCAGAGGTCCATCACAAACACGTTAAGAACAATCTAGTTTTGGTATAAGTAGCTCCGAAAACAAAGTTGGTTTTGGGGGCGAAAGCAGAAAAAATCACAAACTTGTAACATAATTTGGGAGTAGTAACGAAAGCAGTAACATCCCATACCTAACAGCTGAAATGAGAGTAGCAGTCAACCGCGAGTAAAACTAACAGTCCAGCTAAGATCCACTAATTATTGCAGCTATTATATGCATAAAACATACAAATGCCCGACCAAAAACAGCAAACCAAATTATATTCCTCTAATTACGCAGTCGTTTCAAAGTAAGCGGTATTAAATTGTATCCCAAAAGAAAGAACTCGAACAGAAAACTGCACTTCTCATTTCAAAATTATGGCGCAAGTAAAACCACAGGCAAGTTCTGGGAATCCACTATCATATATTGTAAAGTTAGTTTGTTCCAGAATTTTTGGAGCATTCACGCCCCTTTCAACGATAGTAAAGTTTTCTTGTTGATATCTAGACCAGTGGCGGTGAACCTTTTCACATCTGTGTGCTCTAATTTATTGTTAACTTAAAAAAAAAATGGCGTTCTACCTTTATATTCAAAAACCAAGCAACCTAAAAACAATTATTACAGTAAAACGTTTTGTTTGTGATTGCTCTTAACACATGTAAGATAGTGGACTATAGAATTAAAAATGTTATGATCTACTTGAACGCAGATATGAATGGCTGAAAAGATAGGCTCTTAACTCTTCAGCTGTCACGTAAAGTACATTTGCCTGACACTAGTAGAGGTCCTTCAATTTTTTTTTGCCTTTAATTGGTGTACAATAAAGTATATAATCAATAAATAAAGGAGACTGCCGAGTTGTTGCGGAGTCGCTGACACGGCGACAGAGTGATATTATTATGCACGATGCGGTAACGGTAGGTTATCAAAAAATCTCAATTATTAATACTATTTTAAGACACAAACAAACTCTTTCAAGTGCAGCGGATCCAGCGTCACAATTGCCGAGTCAGTTTCACAGGAATAGCAAAAGCTTCATCATCTCTGATATAGACTATCAAAGTTATTTGATTGCTCTGAAGTCGCTCGGATAGATGTTTCGTTTCTTGTCTAGACATGACTAATGAAAACTTTGAGTTTTGAAGATGTTTCAAATGCTTATTTTGAGCTGAAGGAAATCTTCTGACTTGTCTGTTTACATTCATTAGGTTATTATTAAAATGAACAGACTTGTTCTGAGAAAGAATATTTCCCTGACTTGTCGGTATTTTGTGTTGGGCATAACATAGATTGAACATAAATAGGTATCATTACCTATATTGAGTTTACTGTAATGAAAGGTGAGAGTTTTTTGTATTGGTGCGATGTGTTGTATGGTATAATAATTATTATATTTTATTGTATATTAGCATGAGTTTCTATACCTAACTACACAAACATACGTTTCCATCAATTATTCAGAAAAGTGATAACTTTTCACAATAATATACAGTATTTCTATTTTAAAATTGTCTTGGCAAAAACAAGCAAAAGTTACTTTAAATTGTTGTCAAACTAGATACAAACAAACAATTTAATCAATTGTACCCACAAATCCGCCAAGAAGCTATGTGAAGCCTGATACCATCAAAATTATTTGGCAATGCAGCACGATCTGCTAAGTGTTCCGTTCGCCAGCAAGATGGAAGCGTTGCGGATAAAATCACAAATTGTAGAGTTCGGACAAAACTAGACTTCTTTAAAGTCGACATGAGGTATTTTCTTTTAACAGAAAGCTGACGGTTTATGAAAGCACTCTATCTTTTGCAGAAAATTCGTCCTAACTTTTCCTAATGAGAATTTGTGTTGCATGTCTGACTATAATTTGATTCTGCAACTGACTTCCAAACATTCGAGTCAACCCAATAATACGTAAAAATAAAGAATAACAACTGCATACACCAAAATTTACCGACTCACCTGCATTGCGCATTTTGAGGGTTTTAACAACTTGCTAATATAAATCTACTATCAGTACAAGCAAAAGTAAACTTTGTTGTTGTATTAATACAAGTTATTGACACTCAAATAAAGTATGTCTAATGTTGCAATATAAAGCAAAATCAAAATCATTTTTTTTATTTCACATAGGCCTACATGGGCACTTATAAAACGTCGATAAAAGGTGCACGGTTCGGGTTCGTCGTTTCCTCTGGAGAAGAACCGGCAAGAAACTCCATGGTTACTCTTTTAAAAATGGTTTGGTTTTACAATATTTCCATGTTACAGCATTAGTACTTAGATATGGGGGGACAACGTAGGCCCGACTTATGACAATAAGTTGTAAGAAACTAAAAAAATAAAATAAAAAGAATATATATTATATAAAAAAGTTAACAAATGTTAACTAGCATCTAGAAGGCCTACAATATTCACACATTCACAAAACAATCGGTAAAAGAATCTATACAAAGGTAAAAAAATAAATAAGTATAACAAGACTAAATTTACAATCAGACATCGATAGATAGACATTCACCGCCCAAGTGTTCTTTAATAAGTGACGTTAAAAAAAAGAAACATTGCGGTAATGGGTAAATTATTTTGCAAAGGTTGGAATTTATTTTCTTCCAAACCCATCAAGTGGAGTATCAAAATGAAGGGTTTTAGAGGTGACTACAAAAATATATACCATTTATAATTATGTTTAAAAGTCATTAAAATTATAAATTAGAAGCTGTAAATACAAAATTTAATTAAACCAAAAAACCCGACCGCTAAAGCGTTTTGTTTACGGCTTGTTAGTTTGCTTCTTAAGCAGTCGGGTTTTCGTTTTTTTTTCTATTTCCTTTTAGATTAACTGGAAATAACAAAGCATATCCGTGAAAATGAACAATTTCAAATTGCACCCATAGAAAGTACCCAATTTGAAACACCGCAGGACTTTCATTCACTCTCATTCATTCACTAAACGCTCCTACTGTGGGGGCGTTACTGCGTTAGACAGTAAATTAACTCGATGTGTGCAGTGTGGTCGTATTAGCGGGGATCGTGACGTCATCGCGTTAAAATTCCATACGGATTTTACACCACTTTTGTCAATTCGCGGACATCACAGCAACACGTTAACTAAAACGGCCATCGATTGTACGGTGAATGTGGTCCCCTCATTGCATTATTCCCTTTTTGACCCGAATTTGCTCTTTGGTTAAATAGAAATAAAGGTTAAATCTGGACTTGTTTTACACTTATAATCGTTCCAAGTTATATAGATTACATCAACAAGTGTTATTAATATTGATAATTATCAAAAAGAGTGTAAACAGTACGGTTTGTGGTGTGAATTGCAAAAAAAAAATGATTTTCTGCTGGTCAACCGGTGAGTGCATGACAAGACTTTTTAAGCACAGTACAAGCTACTCTCGCGGTTACGCTGCGAACATAGGTAGCATATCGGAGTGCGCCCGCGTCGAGTGACTCATGAGAGCGCTCGCACCAAAGATTATTTATCGTAGACTGCGCAGTGTTTCCTGCCTACTTTACACTGCCTCAGGGAGGATAATCAATATATTTTTCTGAGTCTGTTTTTTTTTTCTATATTACCATTATGGCCAGTGAAGCGGAGCGGTCTAAAATATTTACTAACGACTCGACCCCTTCCCGTAATACGTCTAAAAATAGAGGAAATAAGAGGCAAGCTAGTGGATCTCCATCTCCACCATCACCTTTATATAATAAATAAGATATTCGTTCAATTATCCAAGACATAATTAAGGCAGAATTCAGTGATATGTTGACACAATTCAATGAAAATTTGGCCAGCACTATGAACAATAAATTGGAAACAGTTAAATCAGAAATGAAGGAAATGGTAAAATCTATGCAATTCATGAACAAACAATTTGAAGACTTTGAGAGTAAACAGAAGGCATCAAGCGAAACCATAAAGAGGCTAGAGATAGAAAACACGGAACTGAAGACAACTATGGCGAATCTTAATGTGCGAATTAATAACTTAGAGCAGCAGTCCCGATCGAGTAATCTTGAGGTACAATGCATGCCTGAAACAAAAAACGAGAATGTGTACACTATTGGCACCAAACTCGGGCAAGCTGTCAACTGTAATGTTCAAGAAAAAGGCATATTGAACTGTACGCGAGTTGCCAAAACCAATCCATCCAGTGCACGTCCGAAATCCATAGTAGTTCAATTGGCATCACCAAGGCTGCGCGATCAACTATTAGCATCCGTTATTAAATACAACCAAAATAACCCTCAGAACAAACTTAATTGTGGACATCTAGGATTTGCCGGTCAGAAAGCGCCTGTCTATGTTGTTGAACACCTTTCGCCCAGCAACAGAACTCTTCTCGTTACGGCCAGGATTAAGGTTAAGGAACTGAACTACAAGTACGTTTGGGTCAGAAATGGCAAAATATTTGTGAGAAAGGTAGACGGAGCAGAATACATACTTATCAAAAACATGGATAGTCTAATTAAAATCAAGTAATTGGTCTCATATTAATGTATTAATGTCATGTCTTAGTACCTACCTATACTATAAAATTCACAAATTTAACAATTTATTACCAGAATTGTAGAGGTCTGAGAACTAAAACTAACACCTTTTATATCAACCTTTCTTGTACTAATTATGATGTAATAATTTTAACCGAAACCTGGCTAAATAGTAGTGTAGTCAGTAGTGAACTATTTGATGATAGGTATATTGTTTACAGAAGAGATAGGGAGACAACAGGCTTCCATCCTAATAAAGATGGAGGTGGAGTTCTCATTGCTGTTTCAACCAAAATCAGTTCAAAGTGCATTGATAAATGGCACAGTAAATGTGAAGATCTTTGGATTACCATCGATATTTCGACTGCACATAAATCACGGCAGTTGGCTCTCTGTGCAGTCTACCTTCCTCCACCTGTATGTCTTCCAACAATTGACCACTTTATAGAACACTGTAATAACGTGTTTGAAACAGCAAAATATACCAATTTTTATACTTGGCGATTTTAACTTGGGCATAATAGATTGGGCTCCGAGTGCCGTTAACAGCTCACTACCTAGCACTAGTTTGAGATTGTTGAAATTTATGAACGTTAGTAGACTTTCTTAGTACAATTTCGTAAAGAACTTTGGATCTAGTTTTGTCTACCATATCTACGTGCACTGTTAGTGAAAGCAGTTGCTCTTTAACTTCTGTTGATAAACTACATCCTCCGCTTGAGCTTATTGTGTCAATATTGAAAGAGTCCAATCTCCCATACAATGGTCTCAACAAGAGAAAAAACTTTTATAGGGCAAATTATGAACATATAAAAGATTATATTAACGAACATGACTGGAATCAACAATTTTCTAACATTAATGATGCAGACAGTATTTTGAAGGAGTTCTATGAAGTATTAAATGGTGCAATAGATGCATTTGTCCCAAATTGTAAGTCAATGACTTCCCGTTACCCTCCATGGTTTAATAAAGCAATTATAAGAACACTCAAAGAGAAAAATAAATTAAGATTACGCTTTAGAAAGTATAAGAATCCGTTAGATGAATTAGAACTAAAACTAGTCTCAAAACGTTGTCAAAACCTGGCAAAATCTTTGTACAGTAAATATATGGAAAACTTAGAGTCAGAAATTAAATATGAACCTAAACTATTTTGGACTCATATAAAGGCTAAGCGCGGTGGATCTAATGCCTATCCACTAACGATGACAGACGGTCGAACTATAACATCAAATGGTTCGGATATTTGTGATCTCTTTGGTAATTATTTTGCATCTGTTTACACCCCTGAACAAGGCACGGCATTTAGTAATGACTCAAATTTTCTTGACACTTTGGAAACTAATAGCCAGTGCCTTACAATACCAGAACTGGATAGTGATACTCTGCTCAAAAAGCTGCAAAGTGTTAACATCAGGAAGGGTGCAGGTCCTGACGGAATCCCACCCTTGTTTATTTCTGCCTGTGCATCTGCCTTGGATAACCCGCTACTAAAAATATATAAGGTGTCGCTAGCCACTGGAACCTTCCCATCTGAGTGGAAAAAGGCTAACGTTGTTCCTGTTCACAAGTCGGACAAAAAAGACGCAATTTCCAACTATCGTCCTATCGCGATTCTCTCCACATTTGCCAAAATATTTGAGTCGATGATCTGTCCTTACATCCAACGTCATTTCAGACTTTATCTCAGTGATCACCAACATGGCTTTGTTGCCTCAAGGTCCACTGCCACAAACTTAGTGGCTTTCTCGGAATCCTTGATTGAATCTATTGACTCAAATAAACAATTTGATGTATTGTACACCGATTTCAGCAAGGCCTTTGATAAAATTCCTCATTCCATACTGATTCACAAACTAGCAACGTATGGTATTGCTGGCCCCTTGCTGAAATGGCTAACATCCAATATGTCAAAACGTGAATTTTATGTTGTTGTTAACGGTTTTCGATCTGCCAGCAATTATTCCATGACTTCCGGTGCCCCACAGGGGTCACACCTTGCTCCTATATTATTTATCATATATATTAACGACCTTCCCCACTGTTTTTACTTTTCCGATTGCTTTCTCTACGCCGATGACTTAAAGTTTGCTCGAAAAATTGAATCCTCGAGTGATATTGCGCTTCTTCAAGAAGATTTAAACAGAGTTGTTGAATGGTGTAAGACTAAAAAAATGGTACTTAATTTAAAAAAATGTTACCATTTGTCATTTTCAAGAAAGTCTCATCCAATACACTCGGAGTACTTCATAAATAATAAGAAAATACAAGAAGTGGATGCAATTAGGGATCTGGGAGTACTGTTTGATAAAAAACTAACCTTTGTCCCCCACATCGAGAACATTATTAAGAAAGCATCGAAAATGCTAGGATTTGTGGTAAGAAACACCAGGGGCTTTAGACAGGTTGGTACCAAAAAGATGCTGTACTATAGCCTTGTACGAAGCGTCCTGGAGTACTGCATTGTTGTTTGGAGACCCCACTACGCCACACATAAGTTGCTTTTGGAAAGAGTTCAAAAACGTTTTCTGTGGCACCTTGCATTTTCTAAAGGAAAAGGTAAACAGCTGCTCTCCTATAATACCCGTCTCAAGTACTTCAACATGCGCTCGTTATCAACTCGGAGGGAAGTTACTGATGCCTTGTTTCTCTACAAGTTGCTTAGAAATAGAATTGACTGCCCAAATCTATTGAGTCTCCTAAAATTCCGTGCCCCAGCCCGATATCCGCGTAATCCTATCACACCATTGTACCCTCCCTCGCGCAGAACAGTTCTGGGTGCCAACTCACCGATTTCACGCCTGTGTAAAAATCTAAACAGTTGAAGTGATCTTACTGATATTCATCATGATAGCATAGGACAATTTCATAAAGTAATTGTTGAATACTATTCTCACAACCAATAATTTCACGTTTTTTTGATATCTTATGTAGGTATTTTAAATTATTGATGAGTTTTTTTTTATGATTATTATTTGATTTATTGTATTGGATTTTTAATTTCTTTTAATATTGTTTTTTATTGTAATTTATTAATTTAAATTTTTATGTTTTTTAATTTATTAATTTTATAAATCTGTTTTTGACTAATTGTAATGTAATTTGTTTTTGTTGTTATTACTATTGAAAACTACCAAAAATAAAAAACTTGTATGTTTAACTATAAGGTGCAAGTTGTGTTAGCCTGTAAGTAATTGTTGCACTTACAAATGTATTACAATGCAAGTAAAATTGTAAATGTTTTGTGTAATCAATTGTTGGCTAGCCTAAATAAATAAATAAATTCCGATAATAATGACGACAGTGTTTCCCTTAATATTGAAATAAATAGTTACTTCCATTTTGTTCACTAAAGATTGGCAGAAACCTTTGATAAATAAACCCCATTTTAAACACTCCGCAGAGAACTTCGTTTCATAATACACAGTGATTAAAAATCCCAGCCCGCATGTCCTTTGTGCGAGCAACAATGTCACACATCAAGCATTCGTGCTGAATGTATTCGTCACTGTAGTACAATCTACTACAGTATGTATGTCGTATTCGAACTGTTGTAGTATATTTTATGTAACTGTAACTTGAGTATACAACTGTTATGTTTGTGTGTGTAAATGTTTGCTTCGCGAAAAGTTTCGATTGTACAGGATGAGAAATTGGTTTTTGATTTTTGGGGCTGTAAGAATCTTTCTGCTCTTCCAGATACTTCCAAGTTACTATCGATTTCCAGGAAAGGTAATATAAATAAATATTTCCATGAGCCTGGAGTTTGTGTTACTGCCCGTTTAATGGCCGTTTTTCCACCGTATTACATGGGACCATAGATATAATATTTCTATGCATGGGACTTCATAGAATCAGAACATCACAGAATCATCACAGAATCATCTTCATAAAACAGACATCATAGAATATAATAGAATATACTTTATTGTACACCAAAAAAGAAAATAAACACATATTATGTAGCGGCACCAACGCCGCCACTTAATACGAGTAACTAATGACATGACGTCACACAAATCCTGCATCGCGCAAGTAAAGTTTTCGGTGCGATTTGAACGTATACAACAGTCCGACATCAACCGTCGGGCAATTACCCGGGCCAGACACAACACCCATCTAGTCGGAGGATACTCCCTTTTCTATGGAGGTTTGTGGGACCTTACACCCTGTTCCACTTATCTCCAAACTGGTGACCCCGAGTATGAACGTCAGCGCAGCCTTCGTGCAGAGGTACTACACCGTGACGTCATCACTTCCTCAAGCTTTCGAGCAGCGAGTCATCAGCCAGCCAGAACCTAAGTTATCTACGAGGGTATCCTGACCACCAGCATGCTGCAGACGCGCATTTCTGGTCATCATCCTCAACCTGCATCATCACTCCGACCCACCGGAGCCTGCAGCCGCATCCAGACGCAATGGGACATCATCACCGCGACTCACTGGAGCATCATCCCTCTCATTGGAAAGTCATCACCCCGACTCACTGGTCATAGACTTTATCTTGAGACCCTGTGGTAAGTTGGACAAAAAGATTCCGCGCAAAGTAACAGTAGATTTGACAAAACACTTTTACACTTCTGCATAAACCTTCGAGGAATAGAGATGAGATAATTTTATTTAGTTAAGGTGCCAAAACAGAGTAAATAAATAAATGCGTCCTGCCATTTCTCACTGGGTCACCACTACACAAAATTCTGAGTTAGTTTTGTACAGAATGCAGAATGTCAAATTCTCAACAAACGTATTTCAGCCCTGCACATTTTCTTCAAGCATATCTCAAAGCCCTGGTATTAACCTAGTGCCCTGCCTGATCTATGGATACCCATAGATGACGGTGCATTACCGATGATCTAAGCGGTATAAAAGAAAGAGGTAACATCACTAAGCAGGGTCTTGCGGATGTAAACACAGGTGCCTCACCCGGCGATGGCGTGTGTTTTGATGACACCCTGTTTATGGGGTAAAACTTACTGTTCATGATGCGATTGCTTAAGAATATAAATGAGTTGTAATCATTCGAATGAGGTTTACAATTTGAACTCTCTTTATTAGGTAAAAACTTCAATTGCTTGTCAATTAATTGTTAGATCGAACTCTTTTCCTACTTTCATAAAAGTGATATGGATCGGTATGATAAATAAAAGATACCCACAGTATACCGGCCAAGTACTATAAAATATACAATAATATCCTGTTTGGAAAATTTTGAATTGGATTTTGTATTTAATATTTCGGTAACATAAAATACGCAAGTATTTTTGTTTCGTTTTGAAATCCCTGAGAGATTATATTATCGGAAATGATATTACTCAATTTATAATACAAACAAATAAACGTAAAAGGGAATTCCGGCAAATAATACAAACAAATAAACGTAAAAGGGAATTTTACGGCAGTTTTTAACCGACTTCCCAAAAAGGAGGAGGTTTCTCAATTCGACGGTTTATAATTTTTTTTTATGTGTGTTCGCAGACGTCATCGTTTATGAACCCATTTTGATGATTCTTTTTTGTTGGAAAGGAGCTATCCCAAGGGTGGTACCATCATAAGGAAACCAGCATCTGATGATGGGAGCCTAGAGAAATCGAGGGAACTCCTCTAATATTATAGGTATTCATTTCACGATTTTGGTAGTTTCATCAATAATGCAATCATTTGATAAATAAATGATAAATGATTTTATTTCTGTAAGTTGGTTTGTGCAAACACTTTTACATGTCGAACATATTTTTAAAACTAGATGAGGTCGGCGTTTCCTATCTGACTACTCTGAGAAGAAAGGCCGAAACAAACTCAGAGGTCACAGTCTCTTTTAAAGTCCTGACAAAATCTTGATTGGATCATGTGAAGACCATGTAGACTGATGTCTGAAATGGTCTTTTGAGGAAAGAACCAGCCAGATTGAGTGGACCTGTCCAGTCAGTGCACGCATTTGTCAATAACCGAGCAGCTCAACTCAGAATTTAAGGAGCTCAACGATTCGACGAACAATACCAAAGAAAGGACATTCGGGTAGGCCGCATAAACTACTCAAACTGCCAGACCATGATTAAAAACTAAGATAAATTTAAATTAAAAAAAAAATATATATCCACATAGTCTTCACATTCACAATAATTAAAATAAAATAATATAATACTTTAAAAAGTAAATATTCTTGTCATTGCAAAAAAATATATTTATAATAACAAAATGCAAAGTGCAAAATATAATAAAAAAACAAAATTAATTGGAGCAGCTCAATCCCAAGCCTTTTTGTCCTCAATGTAATCATTTGTTGTATAAAACGCTTTCTGGCACAACTTACGTTAAATGAAAGACTTGAATTTATTAAGACTTAGATCTTGTACGTGGCTTGGAAGCTTATTATAAAAGCGTACACATTGACATCTAAACGAGCCACCTATTTTCTTGATCCTTGTTGTAGGTACTACAAATTTGTGTTTGTTCCTAGTATTTATGTTATGGATATCACTGTGTTTTTTAAACAATTTTATATTTTTATGGGCATATAAAAGATTTTCATAAATATACTGAGAAGGCACAGTCATTACAGTAATCTCCTTAAATTTCTCTCTGAGAGAGTGTCTCGGGCTTAATTTATAAATTGATCGAACAGCTCTTTTCTGCAAAACAAAGATAGTCTGGATGTCGGCGGCATTTCCCCACAACATAATACCGTACGACATTACACTATGAAAATAGCTAAAGTATACTAAACGGGCTGTCTCTATGTCAGTTAAATTACGAATTTTTCTAACAGCATATACTGCGGAGCTTAGCTTCTTTGACAATTTATCTATATGTGGAAGCTTAGCATCTAAAGTTAAGCCTAAGAATACTGTGCTATTTTCAGGATTCAATTCTTCGCCCTTTATCAACACATCGGTTTTTACCTGCCTAACGTGAGGTAGGGTAAACTTAATGCATTTGGTTTTTTTTTCATTAAGAAGTAAATTATTAACATTGAACCAGTGAACTACCTTTGAGATCGCGCTATTTACATCGTCAGTAACCAGCCACTGACGTTTAAGTTTAAACAAAAGTGAAGTATCATCCGCAAACAACACTATATCATGGTTATCCTTTATGAGGTAAAGCAAGTTATTAATATAAATAAGAAACAAGAAAGGACCAAGAATCGAGCCCTGTGGGAGTCCCATTTTTACCATAGATCAAGAAGATCTTTTTCCATTAACGTCAACGGTCTGAATCCTATTACTCAAATATGAAGTAAGAAGGTCCAGAGAGCTGTTCCGGATCCCGTAGTGGGGAGTTCCCGGTTAGCGTTTCATGAAAAACACAATCAAATGCTTTGGACAAATCACAAAAGATTCCCAAGGCATCGCACTTATCTTCCCATGCATTATAAATATGTCCTAAAAGCTCAACACCTACCCGTCCCCTTGTAAAACGGAACTGTTTGCTATGTAATAATATAGGTTAATAAAAAAACCTTTGCAATTGCTCTAAAATTAATTTCTCATATATTTTGCTAAACGTAGGTAGTACTGAAATAGGTCTATAATTTGTAGGGTCTGATGTACTACCTGATTTAAAGAAAGGTATTATTTTACTATTTTTCATAAGGTCAGGAAACTCCCTACAGTCGACACAATTATTAAAGATTATTATCTTTAATAATTGTGTCTAAACTACTAGTGCTAAACTAGGTGCGACAATGTCAATAATAGACTCAGCCACTTCTACAGATTGACCCCACAGATCTGCAGTCTTTTTAACATTTTAAGTGTGAAAGGTTTTAATTATGTCTTTACAAGTAATATGTTCAAAAAGAAATTCCGATTCGCAAACATTAACATTTTCTTTTAGCAAAGGCTCAGCAACAGAAGGTGATGAGTTTAAGGATTTAGTAGATGAAATGCGAATATCTGAAAATAAATTTTCAAAGGCCACTGGGACTTGTGAGTCTGATTTTATGATGTTGCCATTAATAGACAGGCCGTCGTCAATATTTCGGTTACCAGATCTTCCCGTTTCACTATTAATAATATTCCAAGTCGTTTTAATAACATTACTACTGTTTTTAATCTTCGAGCTCAAATAACGCGACTTGGCCAAACAACAAACTTTTTTAAATAATTTTGAATAATTTTTAACATATAAATTAAATTCAGCAGTGTTTACATAAGTCCTTTTACTGTACAGCTCATAAAGCCGTGTTCTACTTTTATGAATACCAATGGTAGCCCAATCACTGAATGATGCGTTACTATTAACGGAGATAGTCTTTGGAACAAAGGTTGAATTAAATGGTTTACAGTATATACAAAAAAAATCATCATATAGATGATTAGGATCAGCATCAATTGACAAAATTGGTAATTTATTAATGAGTTTAACTTTAAAAGCTGCCAAGCGACTCGCAGTTTTGGGGTTAACAGTGATATCCTTTTTAGCCACTTTGTTGTTTCGGTTTGGTATTGTAATCCTCTGCCCGCAATGATCAGAATCTAGTAAATTTATAATTTCTTTGTGGACTGGTATAACATTAGTATAAATATTATCTAAGCATGTAGCACTAGTTGGGGTTATTCTTGTGGGCTCCAAAAATAGGTTTACAAGATTGTAGGACTGAAACAGACGTATTATTTTACTACAAGAACCTGAGTTTTCTAATAAATTAACATTAAAATCACCACAAGTGATAATGGATTTATTCGAGTTACAAATCTTGTGTAACACTTCATCCATTACCTTTACAAAGCAGTCATACAATCCTGAAGGCGGTCTGTATACGCTTAATACAATAAACTGCTCCAATTCTATACAAGCTATTTCAACTATCCGCTCAACAGATAGGCTCACAATATCCTTACGGTCTTTAAATTTAAGCTGGTTACTTACTAAAATCAATGAGCCACCATGTATAGCATTAACTCTGCTGAATGAACTACCAACCTGGTGATTATTAAAATTGAACAATAACTGGTGGCTTTTAAGCCAATGTTCTGTTATACAAAGAATATCAATACTGTTAAAGTTCATAAATAATTCTACTTCTAAATCTTTGTTCATAAATCCTTGAATATTTTGATGCACCAGGTTAATACTATTTACCGAATTTAAACTTTTATTTGATTTTATTTTGCAATTTTTATCCTGTATAATTTTGCAAGAGGTTGTCCCTATTGTCCTAATTTCTAATTTAAATTATTATCAATATCAATTTCTGATACCAAATCATTGGCTGAATTAAATAACATTCCTTGGCATTGCTCAATAGAAGCAAGTTGTTTAGCCAAATTCTTGGCTGTAATAGAAAAATAATATGATAGCGACACAGCTATCTGTCTTTTATAATACTTTGAAAGAAAGTACCTATCCATGAAAAAATTATCTTTTGTCAAGTAAAAGTGATTACCAACATAATTGTTAGTGTCAATTAAATGGAATAAATTACTACTATATGTTAAATTATGTAATGTCCTATTCAATTCATATCTAAGATTGTTTTCTTCCTGTGGCAAACTTTGGCTGTAAGGGAAAGTGAACATCACAATTTTGTTTAAACTAAGGTTGCACAAAGTTCTATAATGTTGGAGTAATTCTCCTTTGTTCACATTACCCCTATTACCAATAAATATTAATAATGTGGTATCCTGGTTAAAATTGCATTTTATAACTTTTTTCATTATGTCAAATAAAGAACAGCCAGGCATACAGTAGTTCATTATTGAGTGTCCTGGATATCTATTTGTCAACAAGTGGCCTAAATCCTTTCCAATTTTATCACAAAATAATACTATTTCTGTATTTACATTCTTTTTAGGCAAACAGTTAATAATTTCTAATGGCAAACTTGCACTAGACTGCGGTATGGTGGCATCACATATTGTCAATGAATGGTCCTGTGTGGGTTCAACAGATGGTGGTTGACAATGATCACATTTGTTAATTTGTGAACTTACCAGCTCATTCATTGCCAATACATATTCCCTCATTTGGTTTTCAGAGGCTGTATATTGATGGTCATAGAAGTAAGTTTCTCCTGTAGATGGTCAAGTTCATACCGCAAGTCTTCTGTGTCAGTTTGGTATTTTCTAGTACTTTTTTCTAAGTTAAATGAATACATATCTAATTGTTTAAGTAGATGCAACCTTTCTCTATTAAGTTTTACATTTTTGATGAAAACCCTTTTTTTATTATTTTCTTAGTTTTAACTATGTATTTGTTAATTTTAATGTATTTTTTTATTTTATTTTTACTAGTAACTACCCTCAATGATTTAATTGATTTTGAATCATCATGACCTGTTAAATCTAGTGTGTAAGAGGGGTTTATTGCAGTAACCATTGATGGGGCAACAGGCACCAATTCATTGAATAGACTTTGATTCAACGAGGCAGTGATGTTATGATTTGTTGTTTCAAGATGTTCAATCTGACTTTGAGCCTCATGTAGCTGCTGTTGTATTGAATAATTGTGACTAAGAGCTTGTTCATACTCATTGCTACACTGGCTGAACCCGTCCACAACAATTTGGAGCCTGTCCCGGGCTGCTATGGCATCAGTGTGTTGAATATATAACTGAGCCATTTCTGTTTTCAGTTTACTATTCCTGTCAAGGACCCTAAGGAACTATATTTCGTTTTCATCTTTTTCCCTTATCAGTTGGTCACAGAACTCCTGAGACGCCTTTAATTCGCTCAAAGCCTGACTGAGTTTGGTCTCTTCTAGGCGAGCCCGCGCGCTGCGAGTCATAATCATGACGAAAGAGAAGAAAGATGATGTTGGAAAAGAGTAGTGGAATGAGTAACAGATGATTAGTTGAACGGAAAAATGAAATTTAGATAGTTAAGAAAGAAGTTCTGTCACCAAACTAATTAAGGTTATGTTTACGTTTTATAGGTCATTGGCATCAACTTGTAACCTCAATAAAAGTGATCCAATTAATTGTAGGCAAAATATTAAAACGCAAACAATCCAATATCAAGTAAAATATATAGTATTGTACCTGATACCGAGGCGAAAAAGTAACATTCGCTTGAGCCGGTAACTGTCAACGAAACACAATTAAATTTCAACACTTATTTTGCACTTGTAGTGTCTGTATTTAGCACAAAACACTTAATTACGATTTAAAACTAGTTAAGAAATTGGAAATAGGCCTTATTATAAAGGAAATCTATTATTTAAAATTAAAATTATTAGGACAAATTCAAATCAGCTGTTAGCTGTAGTGTTGCCACAGGAGGAAAAAAAACTCACGGAATTTGCACTCAGAAAGTATCATTTGGTGAAGTGTAACTGATGAAGAAGACTACAATGGCCACTGAAATCCGAAATAAAACAATGTATCCTACTCGTGTTTGAGCTTATTGGAATCGTCATAAGATGTACTTTGGCTTTAAATGATTTTCATGTTAATTTGACGTACCTACCAAAACTAAAAAGAGGAAAATAAAAACCTTTTTAACTTTCTTTTCCGAAGTCGGTGTCTTTTGTACCCGTTGTTTTGCGTTATTCGCCACCGACTTCGGAAAAGAAAGTTATTTTTCGCTTTGAAGTGTTTTGTTTTGGAAGTTGATTTGATTTTTTGTTAATTTTTTTTTTCGTATTTATGTTCGATGTTATAGAGCATTAATTAAATCTTGTAATTATTTGAATTTTTATTTTTTCTATGTATATTTATAAAAGTACATACAATAATTTCAATGGTACCGTAATGAATATAAGAATATTATTCCCATAAAATCTCAACACGTAACACTTTTTGCATGAATAATATCATAACAAGTTATTACAGATTATGTAATCTTTAACTTTTTCGGTAAGCAACGATTACCATTTTATTCGCGTAAAAAATGCACATCTTGTTCCACGTAAAGTATCAACATCAGCCTTTTAATGTTCCCACTGCTTAGACACAGCAGGCCTCCTCTCTGTGACAGGGATAACGTAACGTATTATACAATTATATTCGTAAGCTATCCGTTCTGACTCGGATAGACCAAATATTAGTAACAAAACAAAGTTTGGTATAATCATAATCTAAAAATGTTTAGTGACAAATTGTGCGAAATATCTTGGTTTTCAAATATTCAATGTCTGACAGAGTATCTTACAAAAGATTTTCTATATTTTAATTTAAATACTTAACTATTTTATTGTCTTATAGTTTGTGCTAAATAAATGTTTTTCTTTCTTTTCTTTACAAAAACATGCGACTAAAAATCGCACGTCAAATGTGTTTCCTTACCTTCAATTTGTTACGTATCTAGATAATGGTGTTTATTTCGATGGCAGCCGCGCTCGTTCATGTAATGGTCTATGAAAATTACTGCAATCAACTCTGATCATAATATTCTCGACCCGTAAATCTTTCTAACTTGCGTGTGAGTAAGTGGGCAGTTTTGGGACCCTGAGTTTGTTGATCGTATGACCAACCTAATGATAAAAATAAATTAATGAAGTATTCCGTTGTAGTGTTCAGTTTTTTACTTATTTTCCGACAATCCATTTAAAAACGTTGCCATGTGAACATATACATATAGGGACTTGGAGTGAACTAATAATCTTTTTTCAAATATTGTTATGGGATCCCTTCTTTTTGCATAATGTTTTTTTCCTAATATAGTTTGGCATAAATATTTTGTAATTCTTTTGTTATAATAATAGTTTACCATAATTGTTTTTGCCATACAGTTTATATTGACATAATTATCTTTTAGGCTAATTCGTTTTGGCATAATTTTGATTCGCATAATATTACCAGGCATAACGGCTTTAGCCTAATAGTATTTAGACATAAAAATGAATTGGACTCACGAAAACAAATTTGAGTTATTTTTATATATTTGTTTTGAATTTTCATGCATAACATGTATTATACCTTAATTAATTAATTAATAGTCATGCATTTCACAAAAAAAAAATAAGGTTAATATGTAAACTATAGCACTCTCCGGACCTAAAAGTATTCCTATTTCATCAGTTAACTATGTATCTAGAAATCTAGAACTAAAATTATTTGTGTAATGTAGTGTATCATTAGTTAAAGGTGCGGTGGGGGTACCCTTAAGCAGCCAATATGTTTTACTTACACATAGCAAATTCACTAAACTTACCTTTTCTCTAAGTGCATTTGGTTCCTGATTGTATAAAAATGTGTATTAGTGTCTAACGTTTCAGTGGTTAATTATTAAACATAATTTTCATATACGTTTTAATATCATTATTGGTTAATAAATTTATGCAGTAGAATTTTATGATTAAACATTATTATGATTAGAGAAATTATGCTTAATAAAATTATGCGTAAGCTGCTATGCGTAAATACAGTTATGTGTAAATTTAATAAGGGTAAAAAAGATATGCCATGTTATATTGTATCTTAAAATATTATGCAATTTGGTAGGGTCGGCAATATGTGGAATAAGTAGACGAGTCTTCACGTGTGCAGACGGCAATGTGCTTTATTTTTTATTTATTTCCTAGATTCGCCACAGTTTTCTTTTGAATAAGTGACTAGAAAATATAGAAAGGAAGATAGAAAAAGTATTGAGTTTAATTATCATAAAACGACATACATACATTAGTGGATTTTGATTTTTCTTTTATTTTGTGTGTTTTTAGCGGATCTATAGTTTTCTTGAACGTTTATTGACTTACTAAACAACATAGAAATACCTTCTTACTTTTTATGTCAGGCGTGTAAGTAGCATTTACATGCGGTATTGAGCCGCGCGACTGTTTTTCATTTAGACAGCAGATATACCGGAGCATTTACCTGGTATACATACGGCAAGGGAACTATCTGAGCGTTTGACTTAATACAGATATCAACAAATAAAAAATGCAGCATATCATGCTTTTATTAGTTTGGTATGTATGTATCTATGTAACGGAATCTTTGAACGTGATTTTCACCCCCTTCAAAACGTCCATTAATTTGAAACTTGGTTAAGTGACCAAAGCAAAGACAATATTTGCAATAATTTGAATATAATTGCAATAATTTGAATAGTTTGTACCATTATCCTTACCAAGATCATCAGGATTAGCGATTAAACTAAAAAGTTAAAAAAAAAAAAATAGTTTGAAAAATCTAAAGAACACGCTTTAATAGAAAACCAAACTAAAAAGTAAAAATAATTTTGAATTAATTTAAATTAAGAATAGTGTGATTAACATAAAAATATATTTTATTGTAAACAAGCGTGGGGTACTTGATATCAATTGTAGTAATATTTTATTGATAGCTACAATTGGTACAAGTAGAATAATTTTGAAAATATCTTAAAAAGCACCGCAGGCTTTTCTCCAGTTCCAAGAAAACCGATGTTCACCGACAGATTATAATTGTTTTTATTATTGCAAAATTTATAAAGTGCACTTAGGCTGTTTTCTGTTAAAAGTCTAATTGTGGTTTCTCACTGGCTTTATTAGCCATTATTTTTCGCCGTATGTCACAAATCTATGGGCACACATTTGGAGCGGATGTTATGAAATCCGCTCTGCGTTCAAAAGCATTATTCCTCCAAATCTCTAATACGGGTAATACTTACAAGATTTACAATAAAAAAGCACAAAGTCGCGTTATTAACATCTCTTACGTTACGTGTATTTGAGGAAAAATGTGACTGAACCTACCAAAAAAGACAGGATATTAAAGAAATATTCTCATATTCGTCTGTTTATTCGTTTGTGTTATTCCCAAATTATTTGCCGTTTGACAATGTTTGTCTCTCTATTTTTAACCCCCGACACAAAAAGAAGGTATGTTATAAGTTTGACGTGTGTTGCTGTGTATCTGTGTGTTTGTGTATCTGTGTATATGTGTGTCTGTCTGTGGCACCATAGCGCCTAAGCGGAAGAACCGATTTAGATTTAGTTTTTTTTTGTTTGAAAGGTGATTTTGTCGAGAGTGTTCTTAGCTATGTTTGAATAAAATCGGTTTAGCCGTTCAAAAGTTATGGGCGTTTTACTGTTTGAATCGGGGTGTTTTCGCAAGATATCGTGTCATAATTACGTGTTCAATAGATTGCCGATCCAAGCGTATCTACTATGTACTAGATAAATTATGAAGCATGAAAAGGATCGTCCTCACTGGGAGCATTCTTGCGTGAGCATTTGTAAACAAGCAATCGTAGGCGAGCAACAAATACTTCCCATCGAGCCCAGCATTCACTTTCGAGCAAAACTATGAACGTTCGAGTGAACATTCCTTTGCGAGCTTGGAGCATTCGAATACGATATTAAATGTCAATCATTCGATAATACGATTGACTAAGAAGGTCACAAACACTTAAGATCAAGAAACTGTTCCTTGCTTACAAGTAGCCAGTAATATTCCTACATATATACTCATTCATTTCATTATCTGAGTACTCGCTTTCGAGCGTTTTATTTGCGTGAACCTTCGAATGCGAACCGTTGCCGTGAAAATCGTTGTCGACGTCCACACCGGCCGAAGTTCACGCTTGCTTGTAAGCTTTGTAACGCTTGGCTTAATGTCCACACCACTCAAATATTCGACGTCGAATGCTCTCAGTGAGGATGCTCCTAAATAAAAATGTGACGGGGGTTTTTTAAATTTTGAAATTTTACTTGTTAGAAAATTATTTGACTTGACTTAATACCTTACGAGTATTCACTGAAAACAGTGAATAAAAATCACTTTTAATCACTGTTTTGGTGTTTGAATTTAGAACACACCAATATATTCAAACTCCGTCTCAGTGCTATACAACCTCCTTGCGCAAAAAAACTCGACATACAAACTCCTTGTGCTTTTCCCTTAAATATTTATTTTTCTCGTATATAGTATAGTATGCGACTATTTTATATCGACGGATTTATATCGAGGGCCATGAATAACTCGCTATGCTCGTGATTCATCTATGGATTTCGCTTTAAATCCGTCCTTTATTCACTAGTTGCATAATATATTATTTCGTATGGAGAACACGGAATTCCAGTTACTTTATTGTAATAAAGTAATATTTATTCAAGCAGATAAATAGCTATGTACATTGTATACAATACTTAATAACTACATATATATACACTTAAATCAAAAAACATAAATTAACTAAATTAAAAATAAACATTAACAAAAACGCCTCCACATCGCTGTCGACTGGTAAATGTGCCCAAAAAACGATTAAAGTAGTTTTTCTATAAAACCTATATAAATAGAATAAGAAACGAATATGCTTTTTTTTATATTTTAAGTAAAACAAAAAATACTGTTATTTAAAATCAAATCAAGCATTCTAAATAAAAATCTAAAAACGTCAACAAACCATTAACCATGCAGAACAAAACTAATTGAAACCCAAACAACATGTAAAAACTTCCCCATTAAACTCATCAATGGCAAAGGTATTATTATGGTAGTTTTCCACTCTTTCAAATATAATCCAATATAATAACACTCATCGTACTAATGACAACCCAGTAAACATCTGACCCAAATACCTGAAAGACATTTATGAAAGCTACACTGACTTTTCAAATCGTTCAGCCGACACGTTCCATAGTTTTTTTTCTTTTAATATAGTTCTGTTTTCTAACCACCCTTCCTAAGCACTCTAATATTAATCCATAACACTAGCAACATAAAGTTCTATTTACCGCACTCCCGCAATTCTATATCTAGCCTGATATTTAAATCATTCGAAACTTCAGCTTTATCATACAAAAAATAAAGTCTGTTTTCAAATGTCTGGATAATTAGCATTTCTGAAACTGGCCCCATGTTTGCTTTGCAACTAGACTTGGAACGATCGATGGAGCGTTCTGAGCTTAGATATGCTATTTGGATTTGTGTTGCTTCAAATTGCTGATTGATTCCACGATTTAACCATAGTTCCACACCAGCATCATCATAGGGGCCCTAGAATCACCCACTGCTGGAACACCTGCTTCCCTTTATGTCATACTAACTTCTTCTAAGTGGATTTACCCGCGTGTAATTACGAAATTATCCCAAAGGTATGTTACCTACTCCCGAAATTAATAGTACATACATACATAAACTCACGCCTTTTTCCCATGAGGGTAGGCAGAAACTACAGAACGCCACCTGCTATGATCCTTACATACTTCTTTTGCTTCACTCACATTCATGCATCTAGTCATACACACAAGCCGGTTATGAGTACTGCGTACCTGGCCTTTTTGAAGAACATCACCTATAAGGTCTATGTATGTCTTTCTAGGGCGTTCCCTCCCGGCGTTTCCATTCACGTCTGCCTTGTAAATACATTTCCTTAGTCGCCTAAATTAATAGTAGGTATCATATAAAAACTTTAAGAAAAGTGACTAAAGTTTTTAAGTGCCTTTAGCACTTCATTATCACTATATCAGCCAAAAGACTTCCACTACTGGACAGAGGCCTCCGCCAAGCGTCGCCACATTGATCCCCGCAACCCTCACCAGGTAATCGGTCCACCATATGCTCGAACCGTCGAACCGTCGCTCGAGCCCAGTCTCCCATCCCTCGTACGCTCGCCGCGCTCAACGCTCTGTTGGATGCTAAGCCCCATTGTGATGTGTTCGCGGACGAATGGATGAAGATTTTGTCTGTATGTCTGGAATATTGTGAGATGAGCGAATGACTGCCGTGTAATTATGGATATTATCATTGTTGTTTGTTTTTATTATTAATGCTTTTTATAAATCATGTATTTAACTAATGTAATTGGCCTTTGGCAGTGTTATGTTAAAATAAATAAATAAATAAATATGGGAGGCCTTCCAACGCAAGGTCTTCTGGTTCACGGTCGACACTCCAGAACTTGTCTGCCCGATGGGGCACGATGTGCCCTGCCCACTGCCACTTAAGTTTGGCAATACTTCGGGTTAGCACGGGCTAGCACTTTAGCACTTGGTTCCTGAAAATTGGATATCGGCCTATGCGTATGTTTAAAATAAACACTAACACTAATCTATCCTACACATTTTGTTACTGAGTAAATAATTCTAGATCCCAGATATCAGAACCCTCACTTCAGAATCTTGGTCTATGAGCCTAATTACTCATAGATTCAACTTACAATACCTAGATCAATAAAAAACTGCCTTCATTTATTTTATTTTGCATTCCCTCATCCGTCCCCTTTGACACAAGTCCAGCCCTATTAAAATGCTGTACCTGTACCAACCAAAACTGTAAGTAAAACTTCTAGTGGAATTAACTGATTTATATTCCCAGCGCGAATCCTTCCCTCGTCTCCTCACTCCATTAAGACACGTTCGTGATTGTTGCTGCTTATGTAATGGGTGATTTCCTTGGATAGCTTCCTTCTAGTGATGGAACGTGTCATTTCGTGACGGCGCCGCATACGTAACTAAGTGTTCCATATTCAGTTGGAGGCTCACGGTTCGCCGTGAAATTGTTACTTTTGTACTTGCCTATCTCCAGGTTTCTGAATAAGCGTCGTGTTCTATTATAGTTACGAAGAGCCAGCTTGTGAATAAGACTTCGAGTTGCAGAAAGTTCATAGAAATCATTTTCATCCTTTCCATTATTGTTGAACCTTTACGAACCACATGCTGTAACTTGCTTACTCAGACCTGATGAAGTTAAGACTTGAATTGATTATTGATTATAGAGATTTACACTGCCTATAAATTTCGCCATTAACATTAAGTTCCGTGTAGTTTCGAAATAGGCCACGATACTTCCATTGTGAGAGAACCAATTTATGAATACAAATATTAAAATAGGAAACGGTTTTTTTTTATAAAAGTTATAGAGAGAAAGATAGACTTTATAATATAGAGATTATAATAAATATATATAAGAAATAATTAGAATATAGATACTTAGAAAAAAATTATAATATGTACATAGTTAGATACTGTAAATTCTACGGGCAATAAAAGGGGTTTTTTTTTTTATTCATCCATTGTATTATATATATTGGTCACCACGAACACGTTCCACGTTCTTCAAGAACACAGAAGTCTAGTTTTCCGGAACGGCAGCAAAGTGGGAGATATTTCCCGTGCGATTGTTCAATGCGAAAAGAAGATCGAATAGATACTATATACGATATCTTAACATTTATCAAATGAAAAAACACTTAAATTTGTTATATAATACAAGAATAATAGTGGATTCACGTGCGGTTATAAATCTTTTGGGACTACAGTTTGTGGAAACGCATTTCACGTAGAATTGATATATTGGTAGTTTCGAATATCCGTATCAAATAATTGGTATTTGTTACCAATCCATCTTTTTTTCATCCCAATTTCGAGAACCCGACTGCATTCTTTCGACTGCATTTATAGTATTAGAAATTTTAGACCTTAATAACAATTACCACAGTATTCGTGCTATTCTAGACAGTGGCAGTCAACATTAACATTTTAACACAGATATTCGAACTGTTTGCTTATAGTTACCTATGTGAAATCAATCAATTCAGTGTAATGGTGTTACAGTTGCCGTAGCTGAATTTTGAGCCAAACATTATATTTAAAAACTTTATTTGCCATCGACATACGACTGCTAAACATATCCCTCTTCCAAACATAAGCCTCTCTGTATGTACCATTGTACTTTATTAATGACCTCTAGAAATGATATTAAATATGTCAGTATAATCAATAAACCCAGTGATAATAGTTTCATTTTGTTTGTCTTAGTTGTATGACAAAATCTACTTATAAATATAGATGGGACCTTGGTAAATGTCAGCCGAGAAACCACGAGACGCTTGATTTCTATTGACCTCCTCAATCATGTACCTTTCCTAAACTCACCCTTTCAATATTTTTTTCCAGAACAAATAGTTTAACATTTACCTGCGATGAGTTATATCTTACGGAAAATTGTTTCTTCTGCACTTTCTCGTAGGAAATAACAGCATTTTTTCATACTATGACATGTGCCAACAGGCTCATACGATCATATATCTATCAACATACATGCCCGGGGGAAATGAACGATTGCCAGGGTCCTGATACCTTTCACCAGGTAGGTCAACTACGTGACGAATAGCCATTTTTATTAAAGTATACATGTAGAGCGAAAGGGAACAAAGGTATATAATTATTCGAAACAAAAAACATTGGATGAATCGTGTAGGTAAAGTTGATCGAACCAAACGCACAGATAATGTGTTATTAAATTATTTTTATTACAATTAAAATAAATACATACAAAGTCTACAACTAATTATCTTTAACGAACACTAACATCTGAATAGCCCCCAGGTAATAAGAAAAATAATTTACATTTTCTCTTTAATTTATAACATTTGTGCCGAGAAAATACAAATTTGTTTGAGTTGTTGAGTACACTAATAATATTCTGATTATGAGGTGGGAATATTTCCCTTAGCATCAACCAAGGAATTGGCCCAACACCAGAAGCATAGAAACTCACAAACATACATAAAGTGAAAAGTGGTACCCACGTACTACTTGGTGATAAATTGGATGCTTTTAAATGGTAAAATATGCCTAAACAAGCTAAATTCACAGCCATAGCTGCAAACTAAATCATTAAAAGTATTCTTCTTCTTACAACTTTCAGAAGCATGGTAGAAAAGTATGTGGATGAGACGAAACAGAACCCTAAAATGATAGCTGCGCTAGGAGGATTGAGACCAATTGCGAAAGTCTTAAAAATGTTCTTAGTGTAGAAAAGGACAGGGTATATGCCGCTCATCTGCTGGAATATCATAAGCCCGAAAGAGACAATAAGAGCTTTGAGTGTGGATCTGGTTCCAAAGAGTTCCTTGAAGGTGACTCTGATCTTAGCTGAGCTTCTGAGGCGCTCCTTCAAATCTCTATATTCTCCATCGATGTCGTTGTCGATACCCCTAAAGAAGCGTAAGGCTGCTTTAGCTTCTTGGAATTTTCCTTGAGACATCAAGTAGGCAGGAGATTCCGGGAGGAACATGAAGGCAATGAAGAAAGCTGTCGGTACACTGGCGCAGAGAACTGTTAACCAAGAACTGTTCTCTACCAGACCTGAAAAAGTAGGATAAGTAAATTTTAGAACTACTGCTGAAATTAATACAGCATAGTAGGCAACAAAAAATGCCATATAATTTTGTAGGCAGGTGTTGCGGCATCTGTGTATTTATTGGTCTGCTATAACTTAAATCTCAAGTCAAGACAAAAATACCAAGAAAAAAAACACAACACAGATCTAAGATGGCTTACCAATAATATATCCAAATAGAACACCGCAGCTGAAGTGAACATGATAGAAGTTGGCCAGAGTTGGAAGAATGTGGTTCTCTGCTATGTCTTCAATATATGGAGGGATGCCGACACTGAAGGCTCCTAATGCCATGCCACCGACAAAACGTCCCACGTATAAACCATACACGTTTGGACTGAAAAACAAAACAAAGGCATGTCACATAGTTGCAAAGTAATATTTCTAACATTGCCTATGTACTACCCAAAATGTAATGTATAGGTAATTAATACACCCATATTTAACAGTTATAGTATACGTCTCATGCAATAAATAACGAGTCTAAGGCCATTATTCGGAATCCACCAAAAAAACAGTAACTTTGGCCAACTTGGGGCTCGAATCCTGTCAGTCATGCTTCGACCAACCAACGAGGTTGTCAAAGTCAAAATAAGACTTGTAGTGTATCTATCTCACTCGCACGTTCACTTTGCCATCCCCACTTTCCCCCACACAGACATACACAATCTCGTGCGCACCGCGTGCGTCAGTATTACGAGAGCCGCTGGCCAGAGTAGACGTGTTGAAGTGTGGTCATTTAGTGCGTGAACGAGCCTGTGAATTGCCCCATAGAACCGGTCACTACAAATGGCGACGAGGATAAAGTAAGAAAAATATTGGTGTAAATAAAAAGAAGAAGGATTGGGGTAAGTAGATAATGCATGACATGACACACGGTTATTTGTTATCGTTAGGCGCCCACATTCCGTTATGAAAATAAGACATTTAAGCAGGTCCTAAGTGTAAAAATTAAAAAAAATTACATTGTAAATACCTATTTGTTGTGTTAACATCATACGACTGCTTAAACATAACTATGTAGCGGAAAATAAATTCTGCCTAAGTATTGAGTAAATAACCATACCAGATTTTAATAATAAAGGACATTTAGTATTACGAAGGTAAAGAAATTCGTGTTATTCTAATCAAAGAGCCAAGGGCCATGACTAAGTTGTGTCTAATAACAAAAAACTGTGTCGTTAAAGAAACATCAAACTAACTATTCTTAAACGATTGTAAATTATATTGGTGGGTAGGTAAATAACAAAATTTACTTTACGATTTCAAATCATAACATCTGATTAAAATAATAAAATCGATGCATTGTTATTTTGAACCTAACTACTGCGGCTGCAACGTGGATATCTTTGTAATATTTACACAGACAATCGAGAGTCCACCCTATTTAATGGAATCATTCTCTGATCACCGTTAATAATTCAAATAGGGGTTTCCATAGATCGGGAAATACGTTTTGCTTGACTACTTAAGTTTTATGGCGATATATTGTGATTTCGTTTCCATTCGGACACATTTGGACACTATTCGAAATTGTGGTACATCGATGCTATGGAATTTCGGTAATTCGGAAGTTTGATTTGATGACTTAGGAGAATTAGTCATGGGGCACATGACATTCGAAATCAAGCAGTAAACCCAAAGATGATATAGTCGCTCTAGTGAAGTTTGCAGTTACAACCACGCCTATGTAGAAATCCTAATGAAAGAACTTAAAACATAGGTATACACGCACTGACTGTTTATGTGAATATGTACATTGTAGGAACATATATACCTAAATGCCTACGTATTTATTCATTGTTTTTCGAGCCTAACCCTTAAAATAAACAGGTTAAAATTGAATCGTCTACCGATTAAAATGTTAATGACAATAAACAGTAACCTATAATATCACCAAAGGGGGCTTGGGCAAAAAAAAAAAAAAAAAAAAAAAAAAAAAAAAAAAAAAAAAAAAAAAAAAAAATTGTGTACATCTTAATAACCAATACAATATAAAATTAAATATCCACATTTGTAGCCGTAACTACTTAAAGGAAGGTCTCAAGTTTAAATTGAATCACGTCAAGCCACGCAGATTCTAAAAAGCTCGTAATGGGCACGTAAATATTTGCAACATCCTAAGGCCAAGCAGTCATGTTTTGGTTACAATAAGCCATGCATATGAGTCCAAATTCCTGATGTAAACAGCGGTGACTCATGAAAAGACAGTGCTATATAAAATACGGGTTTCAGTTACGTAGTTTTAGGGCTAATTAAACGTAAAAAGAAAAGGAATGATTGATTTATAAATGGATAAAGTTAGTTAAATTACACTATTAGTTAGTTAACAAATTCGTGTTAACTCTGAAATAATCTTTTCAAGACCTCGTTGTTTATTCATTGCCTACGAAGCATATACAGTACGTTTAGGAACAATATACTAAACTTATTACTTTCTGGGCACGAAAAAATATTTATGAGCTAGCTTCTTCCAGCGGCTTCACAGCCGCGCAGGTCGAAATTTATTCCTAGTGGACATTACACCAGGGTAAGTGGCCTATGGGCTGTTCCGGACTGTGATCTGTCTTTGTGCCGAGTTTCAGCCGGATCCGTTCGGCAGTTCTAGCATGGTTAGGTGCCGGACATGAAGCCGTCCGTCCATATTTTCGCATTTATAATATTAGTAAGGTTTCCGATCTGTCTGAAATGACAGTTGCCTACCATTCTACAAAAGGGTTTGAGCTGCAGACCCTATCAGGTATGTACATTTTTGAGAGTGTAGTGGTCGTGAAAACAGATTTACACCATTGCATTTGGAACATTCTTAATTATTTTTGTACACAGGACATACAAAATAAAATAAATATTTGTACAAAGACGAGTTTAGCTCTGGATTCGGTTTTCTACTACCAAACTTTTGAGTGGTGGAGAGTTTGTAAAAGAGGGTAGATGTAGTCAGGTGTAAAAAGTCAAACTAACACAGAAGGAATAAAATAAATCAAAAATATACTACGTACGTAACAATACCCAATATATACAGTTAGGCTGTTTGATTCTTGACCCATCCGTTTGTAAACTTCAAAACATTAGAGTTTTCTTACCATATACCAGTCATCTTATGGTGGATATAAGATGTTTCAAAATTATAAAAAACTGAGTTAGTACAGGCATCTGGTCGCGCAACTACTATGACCATTTTGTTCATTGCAGTAAGATTATTAAAAGAAAAAAAAGAATATTGTGTTATAGCAGATATTGGAATTAACTGTCGTCACGCATAGTTTCCTTATATAAAGAAGCGCAGAATAGAATTTGATAAAATAAATACAAAATACGAACTATTTAGAGTACTACTATTTATGAGTTTATTCTGAATTCAAAGAAAAATGCTAAATATCAAGATGTTGAGTAAATATTCAATCTGCTAATATCATTGAAATGACAGCGAGATTGGTAAACTAATAGTCACTGACTTTCACTCTATAATATATTAGTATATGACTGTCTTATTAAATCGATGGCAAGTTGTTGCTGAGAAAAAATATATTTAAGCAAGATTAGACCTAATTGGGTTAGAATACCCGTAGAATAATTAGTATATGGTGGGTCAGGTTTCAATCTTGTTGATTGTACACATAATTATATTGTGTCATTGTAAAATAAATTATTTTCAACTAAAAATTTAAATAGAGGTGTCGTGACGCTGAGATTCACGCCACTATACAATAATACAACACAGAATTTACACTTACAGTTTTCTGGGTATTTAAAGCGGGACGCCTGAATGTATTAGAGTAGATACGATGAGCAATGGCGATCTCTTTACTTTTCTTTACACATAAGTATGTATGTGTTACAAATATATAGTTTGAGTATGAGTTCTTCATTAACGTCAAACGGACAAAAAAGTTAGTTTATTGTCAAACTAAGATTTGCCTGACGGCTAAGCGTATTTGAAGCGAAAAAAAAGAACGTATTTATTTATTTGGACTTCATGCACAAGGATGCAAAGGCGGACTTAATGCCTGTATGGCATATGGTTGGCTACATCATGGGCGGGTGATGCCAGTTTAGGAGGCTGGATCCAAGGTGGCTGTTGCCATAAGGTATGACTAGATCCTAGGCGTGTTATGTCAATTTAGTTAGATTCAAGGCGGGTCATGTTCTGAAATCGTGCCTATTTCATGTGGAATGAGTATTATGAAGGCTAACCTCAATATACGTAGATAACGATATGATTTAAAGTGGTGTACAGCTTGGAGAGCGCGCTGGATCAGAATAGCCATATGGGCGCAAATCAATTAAAACTACCAAGTGTACTGCTGTTGTAAAAAAATACCTCGGGGAACAGACAACTATCGAAATGTCAGTTTTAACAAGTGCGACATCGATAGCCTTTAACTTATTTAGCTGTGAAGATATGCAATGTTAACGTTAACACTGAACTGTTTTTGTAAAACTATAAAGGTACCTACATAAACAGTTTCGTAGGTGACCACTTAGTCAGATTTCCAATTTCACGAAATAGTACTCAGTTATAAAAAAAAAAATACTAAAGGTGAGGAAACCGTATGTCCTGGAGCTGGTAATTCAGGGACGTGTGACGTCTGCCGGGCAACGCTTAGCTCATGTGATGGATTGAGGCCTTGTCCCTGTCGCAGAGGGGAGGTTCGCTTTCCGGCGAATGGAGCATTATAGGCTGATTATGCTTATAGGAATAGTTGGAGTAAAAAGACGCTGCCATTTAATTGGTTGGTTGTTCTGCCATTAGATTGGCGGGTTTTGCTACCATTAAATTGATGGGTTTTGCTATCATTAAATTGGTGGGTTTGCTACCATTAAATTGGTGGGTTTTGCTGCCATTAAATTGGTGGGTTTGCTACCATTAAATTGGTGGGTTTGCTACCATTAAATTGGTGGGTTTTGCTGCCATTAAATTGGTGGGTTTGCTACCATTAAATTGGTGGGTTTTGCTGCCATTAAATTGGTAGGTTTTGCTGCCATTAAATTGGTGTGTTTGCTACCATTAAATTGGTGGGTTTGCTACCATTAAATTGGTGGGTTTTGCTGCCATTAAATTGGTGGGTTTGCTACGATTAAATTGGTGGGTTTTGCTGCCATTAAATTGGTGGGTGGTTGCTGCCATTAAATTGGTGGGTTTTACTGCCATTAATTTGGTGGGTTTGCTGCCATTAAATTGGTGGGTGGTTGGTGCCATTAAATTGATGGGCCGCTGCCATTAAATTGGTCGGTTGCTGCCATTAAATTGGTGGGCTGCTGCCATTAAATTGGTGGGTTGCTGCCATTAAATTTGTGGGTTTTGCTGCCATTAAATTGGTGGGCTCCTGCCATTAAATTGCTTTGTGGCAGCTGCCATTAAATTTGAGGAATTGTGATTTCCATTAACATACATCAACTCACACTTTTTTTTATTTCCCAGTGACAATCTAGAAAATGTAACAAAATACGTAAAAAACTAAAATCACAAACAAGTACTCATGTCACACATACTAATGTCCACGTACTAACAAAATAATTATAAAAGTACACTGTAAAATTACAGTTTTCAGAGATTTTGGTGATAGCTTTATTTTCTCTCATTAAATTGAAGAAAAATAGGAGGGTGAAGGGATATTGAGAGCGTGAAAAAAAGACAAGAATCTGTCACGCGAAGAACAAACAATATAATTATGATTACATTAAGCATACCAAAAATACATTATACAAAATGAATTAATATTAAATATATTCTTAATAAAATCATTAATGAGGAAGGGATGTAGTGTATCTATCTCACTCGCACGTTCACTTTGCCATCCCCACTTTCCCCCACACAGACATACACAATCTCGTGCGCACCGCGTCAGTATTACGAGAGCCGCTGGCCAGAGTAGACGTGTTGAAGTGTGGTCATTTAGTGCGTGAACGAGCCTGTGAATTGCCCCATAGAACCGGTCACTACAAGACTTAAGAAGTATTCAAACATAATTATCATTTCATGACTTGTAGAACATTATTATTTCCTAAAGGATCATCAATCATCTATAATTTTCCAAATATTCATAACTTACCTTGAAGCAACAAGAATCCATGACACTACCAAAGGAAGTGCCAAAAAAGCAGAGTCTTCTTTCTGCTGAAGTACTCCGATATGAGACCGGCAGGCCCTGCGCCCCATAACGCTCCGAGACACAGCAGAGAAGCTACCCATGATGATTCAGATGGTGTTAGCTAAAAAAAAATTAAGATTGTTATATCTTTGCTACCAAAATATGAACCAACCGGAGATATAGGTATTTTTGTCAACTGGCATTCCTTAGAACTCGTTTCCATATGAAAATGAGTTTGGTCTAAATAATATTGCAAAAATAATTTAGAATAATAAGATAAATCATATGTAATGACTACTATTCGAAAATTGAGGGCATTATACTGTACAAAACTGACTGCTAAAAGGCCTATCAACGTAAGGTATTCTAATATATCTTGAAAATAATGGAACTCACGATCGACACCTTAAATTAACTAGACATTCTCAAAAATAAAGCGGTAATCATATAATATATTTTCTACTTGTAACCTAAAAAGCTTACACTAAAACCAGATTCCGATTCCAGCCACACATAATAAATCCTACCCAAGAAAATATAAACCAGAGACTTTCCAAGAATAATATAATATGCCCAACTTACCGTAAGTTTAGTTTGCTCAGTACTAAGTATGCTTGGTGTAGTGTTTTCTACGGCAATTACGTCTCGGGTGGGCGACGGTGGCTGAAACATACGTGTATTTATTGACTTCATTAATCTTGGACAGAAATTATAACCAGGATTATGTTGCTAGTATTGTTGTTACAGAATTAATTTATAGATTAGGTGGAAAGAATTTGTGTGGGAGTATAAGTAATGTTTTCGGGTAAGCTGTTTCCAATATTGTGGGTTTCATAAATGGCGACTGTGTAAATGTCCAGGTTGGCATCGGTGTATTATTTCTGCAGAATTATAATCATCATCAATTATTTTTTTGTTGTGCAAATGATAGGTTTACCAAGAAGCGCTTACAAAATGCAGAGGTCCATCACAAACACGTTAAGAACAATCTAGTTTTGGTATAAGTAGCTCCGAAAACAAAGTTGGTTTTGGGGGCGAAAGCAGAAAAAATCACAAACTTGTAACATAATTTGGGAGTAGTAACGAAAGCAGTAACATCCCATACCTAACAGCTGAAATGAGAGTAGCAGTCAACCGCGAGTAAAACTAACAGTCCAGCTAAGATCCACTAATTATTGCAGCTATTATATGCATAAAACATACAAATGCCCGACCAAAAACAGCAAACCAAATTATATTCCTCTAATTACGCAGTCGTTTCAAAGTAAGCGGTATTAAATTGTATCCCAAAAGAAAGAACTCGAACAGAAAACTGCACTTCTCATTTCAAAATTATGGCGCAAGTAAAACCACAGGCAAGTTCTGGGAATCCACTATCATATATTGTAAAGTTAGTTTGTTCCAGAATTTTTGGAGCATTCACGCCCCTTTCAACGATAGTAAAGTTTTCTTGTTGATATCTAGACCAGTGGCGGTGAACCTTTTCACATCTGTGTGCTCTAATTTATTGTTAACTTAAAAAAAAAAATGGCGTTCTACCTTTATATTCAAAAACCAAGCAACCTAAAAACAATTATTACAGTAAAACGTTTTGTTTGTGATTGCTCTTAACACATGTAAGATAGTGGACTATAGAATTAAAAATGTTATGATCTACTTGAACGCAGATATGAATGGCTGAAAAGATAGGCTCTTAACTCTTCAGCTGTCACGTAAAGTACATTTGCCTGACACTAGTAGAGGTCCTTCAATTTTTTTTTGCCTTTAATTGGTGTACAATAAAGTATATAATCAATAAATAAAGGAGACTGCCGAGTTGTTGCGGAGTCGCTGACACGGCGACAGAGTGATATTATTATGCACGATGCGGTAACGGTAGGTTATCAAAAAATCTCAATTATTAATACTATTTTAAGACACAAACAAACTCTTTCAAGTGCAGCGGATCCAGCGTCACAATTGCCGAGTCAGTTTCACAGGAATAGCAAAAGCTTCATCATCTCTGATATAGACTATCAAAGTTATTTGATTGCTCTGAAGTCGCTCGGATAGATGTTTCGTTTCTTGTCTAGACATGACTAATGAAAACTTTGAGTTTTGAAGATGTTTCAAATGCTTATTTTGAGCTGAAGGAAATCTTCTGACTTGTCTGTTTACATTCATTAGGTTATTATTAAAATGAACAGACTTGTTCTGAGAAAGAATATTTCCCTGACTTGTCGGTATTTTGTGTTGGGCATAACATAGATTGAACATAAATAGGTATCATTACCTATATTGAGTTTACTGTAATGAAAGGTGAGAGTTTTTTGTATTGGTGCGATGTGTTGTATGGTATAATAATTATTATATTTTATTGTATGTTAGCATGAGTTTCTATACCTAACTACACAAACATACGTTTCCATCAATTATTCAGAAAAGTGATAACTTTTCACAATAATATACAGTATTTCTATTTTAAAATTGTCTTGGCAAAAACAAGCAAAAGTTACTTTAAATTGTTGTCAAACTAGATACAAACAAACAATTTAATCAATTGTACCCACAAATCCGCCAAGAAGCTATGTGAAGCCTGATACCATCAAAATTATTTGGCAATGCAGCACGATCTGCTAAGTGTTCCGTTCGCCAGCAAGATGGAAGCGTTGCGGATAAAATCACAAATTGTAGAGTTCGGACAAAACTAGACTTCTTTAAAGTCGACATGAGGTATTTTCTTTTAACAGAAAGCTGACGGTTTATGAAAGCACTCTATCTTTTGCAGAAAATTCGTCCTAACTTTTCCTAATGAGAATTTGTGTTGCATGTCTGACTATAATTTGATTCTGCAACTGACTTCCAAACATTCGAGTCAACCCAATAATACGTAAAAATAAAGAATAACAACTGCATACACCAAAATTTACCGACTCACCCGCATTGCGCATTTTTAGGGTTTTAACAACTTGCTAATATAAATCTACTATCAGCACAAGCAAAAGTAAACTTTGTTGTTGTATTAATACAAGTTATTGACACTCAAATAAAGTATGTCTAATGTTGCAATATAAAGCAAAATCAAAATCATTTTTTTTATTTCACATAGGCCTACATGGGCACTTATAAAACGTCGATAAAAGGTGCACGGTTCGGGTTCGTCGTTTCCTCTGGAGAAGAACCGGCAAGAAACTCCATGGTTACTCTTTTAAAAATGGTTTGGTTTTACAATATTTCCATGTTACAGCATTAGTACTTAGATATGGGGGGACAACGTAGGCCCGACTTATGACAATAAGTCGTAAGAAACTAAAAAAATAAAATAAAAAGAATATATATTATATAAAAAAGTTAACAAATGTTAACTAGCATCTAGAAGGCCTACAATATTCACACATTCACAAAACAATCGGTAAAAGAATCTATACAAAGGTAAAAAAATAAATAAGTATAACAAGACTAAATTTAACGTATAAAAGTATATACTGTTTATATGAAAAGACTAGCGCAAAAATGTTAAACGTTACTTAGGCGGACTTAATGCCACAAGGAATTCTCTACTCTTTTCTTTTTTCTTTTCTTTTTTTTTCAATTCTCTTGCCGGGTTTTCTCCATAGGAAACGACCAACCCGAACCGTGCACCTTATGTCGACGTTTTATAAGTGCCCATGTAGGCCTATGCGAAATAAAAATGTTTGACTTTTTGATTTAACATGAAGTTTAAATAATATAATATTATAAAGAGGAAATGTTTGTATTTTTATATGTAACGAATAAACTTAAAAACTACTGGATTGATTTCAAAAATTATTTCACTGTTGGGAAGCTACACTATCCCCGGGTTAATAGGCTACATTTAATCCCTGTATTCCCGTGGGAACGGGAACTACGCGGGTGAAACCGCAAGGCATCCGCTAGAAAATAAAAATATTGTTACATGTTGACGTCTTACAGTGTCCAGGACAACGGCTATTCTGTCTTTATTAAAGACAGAATAGCTGTTTTCCAACTCCATCAAAACGGCTAAATTTTTTTGAGTTCCGTACCCAAAGGGTAAAAACCGAACCCTATTACTAAGACTCCGCGGTCCGACTGTCTGTCTGTCACCAGGCTGTATCTCATCAACCCTGACAGCTAGACAGTTATGTGCGCGCGTCTGACTCACACTTGGCTGGTTTTAGTCTTTGGTCAACTAGCGTAGTCCAAATATATTTATCTTATCTATCCCATCCACACACACAAAGTCAGTTATTTTTGTCACACATCCAATGAAACGGGTGTGATAATTGTCACCTTATCATTCTACAACTGTCTATAGCTACCGACAAAGCATACAAATTCCCGTATAAGCCAAACATTTTTTGTTCAAGAAGCGTATACAATGCGAGGTCAGCTTATACTGGAATAGTTATAGCTAATGTATCAAATGTAACTTTCCCTACAGTTTAATTAATGACAACTCATTTGATATCAAGTATTGGCTTATAAATTGTCTCGTTGTTATCAATAGCAGACACGTCTCCTGTAATGGGGTCGATCAATGTACTACTTATTGGGTTAGGTGATTCATTCATGATACTAGGTTTTCTTATTAAATCTATCGTGTGATTTGTGGTAGATTCTTCTTATTCTTCTTCTTAGCAAAATATATAGATATCAATATGTCAGCAATATACATTTATCCATTAAGCCGTTTCAACGTGATAGAGTAACAAACATACATCCACACATCCAAACTTTCGCATTTATAATATTAGTAAGATTAAATACGATACGGAGATATAGAGACGGTCTTTATTCTCTTGGTCTTACCAAGAGATAAAGACCGTCTCCGAATGCTATATGCCTATTTATTTGGGATTGCCGTAACAAGTGTTTTTTCACTATCAGTCGTCACCTTAAATAGTTGTCACTCCTTTTCTAGCCATTTCATGTTTTACACAGTCTATTCCACTTTATAGTTCTCGTCTAACTTCTTGGCCGCCCTGAAGTTGGCTTGCGATGTGCAAGGCATGGATCGGTGCTATTATTGTATGAGATATACTACTGTGCAGCCATTGTAACCAACTTTAGGGCGACCAAGAAGTTTGGCGAGAACTATACTTCGGAATTTACCTACTCTAATTGCCATTTACTTTCATACTCAAAACTTGCCTCACGATTGCCCATACTATGACAAGTGGGGAGAAAAATATATATATATATAACATTTTTGTGGCATCTTAGTTGTTGGTCCCTCATATTCAAAATAAATTCTAAGATTGATCAAGCTGCATTTTGAAATTGCTCAAGCTGATAGTTTAGCACACTGTATGTTTAGACTCTAATTAGTAAAAAGTAAAATAATAGCAATAAAACAAAACATTGTTTAAGTAATAAAGTGATTGTGTGCAAAAAATAATTGCTGTAGTTACAACAGTCAATAAATTTATTTTCGCTCAGACAAAAGTTTTTGTTTCATAAATCTTATTTATTTCCAAGCAAAGATTAAAATAATATATTTATCGTCTCTCATTAATAACATCAAAGCATTATGTATAATTCTGTTAATAACGACTTCTTTCCAGGCATATTTTAAAATTCATAAACTCGTTTAGCAGAAGAAAAACAATGTTGGGAGTAAAATTCAAACTGCAAACAAAAATCTATGAAATTTAATTTAACCCGGTGGGCAACTGGGCACTTTACACTGTGTGCTAAGATTCATAAAGTCGTAAGTTTGGTGAATAACAAACGAGCTAGTTTTGTGTGGGAGGTACACAGGCAGTTTTTGGGCGCAGTTCCAAATGTACGTGGTTGCACAAAAGCACTACTGATTGTAAATAAGTTATGCTCTGAACAGAAAACTTTTCACTGAAAGTACAATATTTATTTTATGTGTGTGTTGTAGGTCCTCCTCATTACAAGAAATCAAATAATATTGACGGTTCATACTAGCTAAAGAAAATGGCTACTATCGACTACACGACAGAATTCCGCAGTTAAGAAATAAAATACTATGACAATACATTTCCATAAACAAATTGATTAGAATAGCAATGAAACAAAAATTATCTTTGACTGGTTAATTGTTACTAAGAATCGCAATCAGAGAAAACTCGAGGATATAAGCCATGAGCCAGATTTTAGCTTTCTCTTTGTATTTCAGTTGGTTTCAAAGTTTTGTTCTTTGATTACAAGTGCCCAGAAATCTGCATAATTGAGTTGACGACGCCGCCGTCATTAAAATGAGGGAAAGATTTCGTTGCGTACAAAACTCCGTATTACTTTGATGTCCCAACATATGCTTAACCAAGCCAATTACTCATTTGTATAAAGTAAGCCTTGGTTTGTATCTTTGTTTTTTTGCTGTTGCTATGGACATTTGTGACGGTAATATTTTTCTTCTACATCGTTCTTAGAGGATACGAAATATTATTGGTTCTAGTAGTCTTTATAGATGAACAAGCCGTGCGTCCGATATGGGTTCGCCATCGGTAGAAATCACCGAATTTCTATACAAACGTTCATATCCTATTTAACCTATTTAGGAGAAGTTTTTCAAAAATCTCTTGTAGTTATATTATTATATTATACGCTAGAGCGCTAAGATTTCTTGAGCTAGCGTCATCTATCAGTGAATTAATTAAAGGATTTTGTTTGTGTGTGTGCAGATTTTTTTAAACTAAGTATTTCCTACAAGAAATACTAACAGTAATGACTTATGTGCATCAAGTTGGTTCACTTATTTCGTTCAAAATTTAGTTCTGTTTTATGAAAAAGGAACATCCCATGTTTTGTCATTAGAGAAAATGAGAGTTAACCAAATTAGAATCTGATTGATATTCAAAGCAATCTTTAGTACCATTACGATTCAAATTATCTTTAACTGTTTGGTCTACACTTAAGATTTGTAATTAAAATACGAATGGAAGTCGTGTTTAACTAATGTCTCAAAAGTAGCAGTAGCTGTTTCCTAATATAACATTATACTTTTTCAAGAAAAGTTGAGTGGAGAAACGACGAATCTTGTATAGGTCTAACTCTCGTTAATAAGTTATTTGACTTATATTTATATTGCTATACTTTCCTTCAATCAGATAGTTTCTCCACTCTACTTTAGGCCTAGATAAGATTGGAAAGTATGGTCTATAGGCCTTTTTCCGGGCGAAAATCATGAAAAACGAAGGATTTTGTTTTAACAATTTGATCTTTTTTGTTTGTTTTTTTTTTTGGTCTCTTAATGTAGTACCGACTAATACACTACAGTTCATACCACTATCACGAACTTTAACTAAAAGTTTTATGCATATGTATCTACCGTTTTGAAACCTAATCTGTTTTTTTCTTTTAACGATATCAAAGAACGTCTGAAATTTAAATGGTTTTCAAAATAAATCTATTAACTATACAAGTATTGACCCTGCGTTTAAAAAACGTCAACCCAGCGTACAACCCGCCCGACTACCTCCACACACAGAGCGGTCGCGCCTAGCCACGGCTTAATCTATGGCTGGCCGCTAATGAAAACATTATTTATGATTGCCATGGCCCCTCCCTTCTCCCCTCGCCAATACTCGTCGCGTATAAATCTAGCAGGATAACCCTTTACACACGGTCCCAAGACTGAGGATATATGGGTTACACTTGGAAGTAATAACATTCGCGAGTTGAAAGGAAGATTGATTTTTCTGTAAGGAACTTGGTGGCGGCATATAAAGATTTTGTTAAATAAATTGTATGGTTGGTGTATTGTATTATCAGGCAGAAGACGCCTTAACTATAGTTACATTTTTTTCCATGTTGCAAGTGTAGCCAGAAAATGATTAAAGCAATCTAGTCACTTAAAATGATTACATAGCTAGTAGGTATTTTATTGATATTAACTTCTGCTTACCTCAAAAGGCCCATATGTCAATAGAGGCAGAGCTGACCAAGCTACGCAAGCGCCAGCTGCAAACGCGCCAACATTCACTGCAAAATGGAAGGCAAAGCATTACATTTTAGAAGACAGTAGCTTTAGCAAAGTTAATCAAACGAAAAAAAAACTAGAAGCAAAAAAAATACATTTAACATAGTAAGAGAGAGGTATAGAATTCAAAAACCTGAAGAATAAAAATGTATAACATCAAAATATTCGACTCTCATCTCGGTACAAACTATAACAAAATAGTTCATCAGGAACCTTTAGTACTTATATCAAATCGCAAAAGCTTCTACTTCATTCTTAAATAGATTCAAACTAAACTAAATGAGGTTTTGAATGTGCTGACTTCTACAGTCAGACATTGGAAGGTAAAAATAACAGGAAAAGAAATCTTACCTATGCCAGTAGCAATGTACTGCGTTGAGATGCCAGAAATGTCTCGTTTGATGTCGGGCACTGTGTCCATCCACCGTAGCAACTTCGTGTTCAATCCATTCCTGTTCTCTAGTACTCGGTTGGCTCATTCTGTGCTGCGGCTGCCTCCGCGTCTACTGTCGATGTGCTTTGCTTGTCCACTGTAACAAGATAAAAAATTGGTTAAGCTTTATTATTATTTACGAATAAGCTGTTCTATTTTTTATAGTTTCTCAGGTGGAATAAGACTCGTGGGTTCGATTACTGGCAAATTTTTGTATGCATTTTTTTAAATTTTCCTTGTTAGTTCAACTTTAATAACGAGGCAGATATATATCGTATTTTAAATGTTGTATATATGTCACAGTGAAGTAGAGCTTTACAACCTTATCCCGTCAAAAGCCATAAGTTTGCTTCTTATATAAAAAATAGCCTACAAAAGTTCATTTATTGTGAGAAAATACGAACAACGAATAATATAATGTCGTGTCAAAACCAAATCGAATCAAGAAAATCATACATACCGATCACCTTCCTGATCTTGTTCCATGATACTTGGGGTCGGCGCAATCCGGTTTCTTCTTCCATTCTCTTCTGTCAACCGTCACGCTATCATTCACTCCCTGAACATACATATATATATACCTACATATATGCTATATATAAAAATATTCTTGAGTGGCACTTAAATAGTCAAAGATAGTGGTAATGGCGTTCAACTAAATGGACAGGTAAGGAGCTGAATTCCCAAAATAACCATTTTTAAACAGTTTTTTGCCAAATCTATTGAAGAGGTGGCAGCGGAAAAAAGATGTGTTGATCTTGATCATATTTCCGAAAACTTTGTTGTGGCCAAAACAAGTTTACGCACAAAAACCTCGATACAATTGAATGGCAAAGTAAGCTCTTACCGTGATCTTCAAAACATTTTTTACGGTAGCTTACATTTGTACAATTAACAACAATAACGTAACAGAACAGGACGCAAAACTTCATTGTCATATATTTTGAAGTTTCATTCATTATTTTTAAGTAATTCATGTTATTATTTTTTATAAAAAAATCTATATATCTATATCTACAAATTCCATCGTGCTTCTCTTTCCATCCAGTGCAATTCGACAGTGACCGCTTTATGGCGTTGCTAGAAGGACGTATGTCGCTTTTTTTCGCAATATGCAAAAAAATATTCGATTTATTTCTCGTCAATTCAATCTGTCAAAAAAGATATTAGGTATAATGCAGCCAGATCATGCAGCCTGGTCGCTTTAATTGGAACTAACGAAATCACTAGTAATATTTCCGCTGTCACTAGCATCTATATTTTTGTTGTATTATAAACGAATCATGTCGTTTAGTTTACCTACTTAGTCCATAACTAAAAAGTATTTAAACCTCTTTAAAATAGAACTATTGCTATCTCAAAAACGGCACCACGTGACCTTCTCACCCCAGAGGGCTGGTGTATATCAAAACCCATTAAGTGCCTTGAAACTATTATATTCCAGGATAGCGCTAAAATATATTATGATTTGAAGCAGGCTATGGAAATTCATGTTGTATTAGTAACTAAATGACATCTTAATATTTCAAGAGAATACTAAACAAGGAATATGAACCTACGAATTGTACAAATGATATTAATAGTGTCCTAAATTCTATTGGATATTTTAAATATGCCTAAAAAAGACCTGTGACTAGAAATTTATGGTGTTTTACAATTTGATGGGACTTTCCTATTGTAAATAATGATTAAATTGATTAATGAAAGCACCAAATCTCAATTCAAATTTAAAGTTTCCATTACACATTTAATATTACACAGTCCTTTACAGTATAGTAGAACTCATTAAAATAATATAAATAGAATTATCTGACTATAAAACCATTATAAAAAAAATGTCACCTACTGTGTTCTATATGTGGTAGTTGCATAAATCAAAATCAATATCAAAATCAATTTTTTTATTTCACATAGGCCTACATGGGCACTTATAAAACGTCGACAAAATGAGCACGGTTCGGGTTGGTCGTTTCCTATGGAGAAGAACCGGCAAGAAACTCCATGGTTACTCTTTTAAAAATGGTTTGGTTTTACAATATTTACATGTTACAGCATTAGTACTTAGATATGGGGGGACAACGTAGGCCCGAATTATGACAATAAGTCGTAAGAAACTAAAAAGAAAAGAAAAAGATTATATAAAAAAGTTAACAAATGTTAACTAGCATCTAGAAGGCCTACAATGTTCACACATTCACAAAACAATCGGTAAAAGAATCTATACAAAGGTAAAAAATAATAAAAATAAGTATAACAAGACTAAATTTAACATGTTGCACAAATTTTGTTATCAGTGCTGTAACTATTCTTAGCAAAGGGCTTTAAAGGTGATTGAAAACCATTTTAAAAAGTCTAATTAAAAGAAGGAAAGAAGCAGACGTAATTATAATATTTATTCAATTTGCACGGAAAAGACTCGGATGACACTACTCAGATTACCTATTTTAGTGATCTTTATTTTCGTAGCAATAAGGTTGCATTCATAGGCAAAATAACAGTGAACGATCTGATGTCAGATGCTAGCCGCCAGTTTGAAAGAACTAAGAGGAGATACGACCTGAGACCTTGCGCGGTAATATTTTTGTAAAAACCATCGGAAAAGTCCATTTTTGATATGGGACTCTGTGGGTCGGCCTTGTGTATTTAAATTTCTAATACTTTTCGCTCCAATTTAAGTTTGGCCCTAAGCTATCGATGACAGTGGGAGTGGCTTAGCACCTCTGATGTCGATTGTCAACTGTTCGACCTCAGCCCCTAAACCTAGTTGAAGACGTGTGGTGTGGCTGAACGGTGAATGTATGTGACCCTATGAGGATCGTTGTGAAAATCTGTAGAGAGGGTTTTCATAAATTCTGAGCTGTGTCGAGTTCTCTATAGCGTTCATCGAATGCAACTACCGAGTGCAGATTTCTGGGTTTAAGTCCTAGGATGGGCAAGTGTTATTAGGTTTTACCATGAAAAGTTTATCAGAATCCCCGTATATGGATATGTCTCATGACGATAGGCTTGCTATCCTTATGGGACCATCGCTCTAGGCAGAGCCATGATCTGTTCAAGGCTGCAGGAATCTGCTGGATGCAAAACGCACAGGACCGATCGATGTGGCGACGCTTAGGGGAGGCCTATGTCCAGCACAGGACGTCTTTCAGCTGCAATGATGATTATGATGGGACTAAAACTAAACTGACGAATTAATATTGTAGTGAAACTTCTATCCGTACTGTATTAAACTTTGGTAAAACAAACACCAACTCCGGATTTCGATTTTATGTATCCTTCAAAAATAAAAATAAAATATTTTCTTGTAAATACACTACGTGTCATAGAAACTACTGTCGAGAAGGTTTTGTGTAAAATATTTGCTGAAGCCACACAAGAAGTCACAAATTGCTACTAGCTAGAACCACTGAACGTGGCTACGCTGCAATTTACTTAGAGTCAAGAATTAATAGACGTGGCAACTTGGACGTATTGGTTTGATTCAAAGATGTGAGTGAGAGAGTATGAGAGTTGAAAACCCTGATATTTAAAGATAAACTTTAGGTTTCCGATTGAGAGCACTATTGAATGTGATATAGGTACAAAAAGCATTTCGTGTTTTTTTAATATAATTGTCATTATTTTTAATACTAAGTAAGTAAACAAATAGTACAAATAGTATTTATAATAAGGAAAGGGTAACTATTATCATCCCGGATAATAATTACTCTTTTGAAACCACAACTTTATTTGATCCCTCAAATAAAGTTGTGGTTTCAAATAAAGTGTCAATATCAAAGTGCCCATCAAATTAATAACAGTGCAATAAATAACTTTTCAATTTACTAATGTAATAAAATTGTTATGTTTAATCACATTTCTCGGGTCTACAGGATATAGCAAAAGTGCGAAGTGTAAACAATTATTGTATTTTTAAATATCACCTTATATTTGATAATGAAGTGTATCAAAACAATTGTACCGTCTTATTATGTAAGTCGTTTTGATTTTTGTTTTGCTTAACAAGGTACTTTCCTAAAATACCTACAGATTGTTAGAATAACGCAAGTTGAAAGCCTATTTTAACATAAGGCCATAGGTAATGCTCGAGTACTTAATCTACGTAATCAATGTTTTTATTAGTGGGAAAAACGTAGGAGATTAATTTGAAGAATGATGAACTGTCAATATTGATTTCAATACCCATTAATCAGTCGTAAATTCCCAGAAGTACAATGCATGATAGGTATAACTAAAGTCAAAAAAACATTGTAGCAGTTGAATGCTCTATTCACAATATATTCAAAAGTAATAAAATATGTCGTTTCATTTACACACATCGTACATTTTTTTTTAACCTTATCCTAATTCATTTTACATCTTATTGCACTGATGATGCACGAAAACTTATGCTGTAGGGGAAAGGGGACTCTTATGCCCAGCAGTGCGTGACTCCGGGTTGAATTGATGATGATGATAATGAACATGAACACCATAATAAGTACATATTTGTTAATATTATTAGCTTTGTCAGGTCTATCACCATCACAGGTCTATGAATCACGGTCCTAGCGTTTCCTGTACTCTACAAGATTATAGCGCATTGAAAAAGATTTTAGATTTATATTTATTTTTATAAGACTTACAGAGCAAAATCACTACTCTATTACTGAGTAACGTTTAACTCAATTTGCTAAGAATGGATTGATTTTGGTTTTGAAAAATACTAGCTGTGACCCAAGATTTCAGTAGAGTAAATTTATTTTTGAAAAAGTGTCCTATGTATTATAAGATAACTATACATCAGCATTGCTCATCAGGTCTAAAGAGCAGTGGTGACCCAGAGGTAGCGGCCACGACTAACAATTTGTAGGTCGTGAGTTAGAACCTAGGCAGACCTTTTACTTCGTGTAAATTATGCTTTATATATATTTTTATATATGTGAAATATATCAATTATATGCAAAACCAAAAATAACGGAAACCCTGGAAAACCACATACAGAGAACTGGAGGTGTCAAAAAGGCTCTAAAAGCGTTACGTGAAGCAGGAAAACAATGGATTCCAAAGTTAAAGCGAAACGATAAGCCAATCACGAAACGGAAGAAATTCAACGATTTGGCTACTCATTTCTATACCCAACTTCTATGCAAAACATGAAACAAATGCAGACAATCAAACTACCAATACACACATCCATATAATTCCAGAAGCCTAACTAGAACCTGTTCCAGAAATTATACCATGTGACGTTGAAAAAGCGATCATGAGCCAGAAGATGGAAAAATCACCAGGTCCAGACAAGATCACAAATGAGTTGATGAAAGGAACAATGAAACGAAATCGCATATCATCCTAATCCACAAAAAAGGTGACAAAGAGGACAACGAAAACTACAGACCAATAAGCCTTATGTCAAATGTCTATAAGTTATTTGCAAAGATTATACTGGACAGGATGAGCTCAACTTTAGACGAACAACAACCAGTGGAGCAAGCTGGGTTTAGGAAAGGATTTTCTACAATTGACCATATCCACACAGTCAAGCAAATATTAGAAAAATATAACGAGTACAACAAAAATATCTACCTGGCCTTCATAGACTATGCCAAGGCTTTTGACAGTTTGAACCATAGCTGCATATGGGATACTCTGCAACAACAAGGAATACCGGCAACTTACACAAACATAATCAAAAACATCTATGCTCACAGCCAGGCCAGAATTCAACTAGAAACGCTGGGTAAGGAACTAAACATAAAAAGAGGAGTCAGGCAAGGGAATCCATTATCACCAAAACTTTTCTCCGCAGTACTTGAGAAAATCTTTCGCTACCTAAACTGGTCTAAATATACATGGATTCAAATTGAATCACCTAATATTTGCTGATGACATAGTTCTATTTGAAGAAAAGCCTAAAAACCTGGAAAGAATGATACAAAGCCTTAATGATGAAAGTGTGAAAGTTGGACTGTCATTTATCAAGCGACAGATCCGTTTGGAATCGCTTGCTGAATGGAATCGGAGATACGTGTCGGGCGAGACTGCTTCCGTGACGAAAATTTTTCTTCCGGACGCAATAGTGGCTTTCCGCATTGTGAAACAGGTACGGCCCTCAGGTGTTCTCACGCAGGTTTTGACGGGGCACGGTGGGTTCTCTAAATACTTGAATCGCTTCAAGTGTAAGGAGAGCCAATCGTGCGTCTGCGATCCAGGCGTGGCAGAAAGTGTCCAGCACATAATCGTAGAATGAACGGGCATTCATTTACCAGGGAGCGCTACCAACTTAAATGTGAGCTGGACATGAAACTGACGAACGAAAGTATCTATGGGTTCATGACAAACCAAAAAAGGGAAAGGTTCCTAGCATACTGCCATAAAGTAGCCACTGTGGTTATACACAGAAATAAAACTGATGCGCACTGCGCTTCGTAAATATGTCACTATATTTAAACGTAAGTGCAGAATGCAGCTCAGAAATGTATAGCCAGTAGTATGTTAAGTTAGTACCTAGTTAGTTGTGTAAGAAAATCTGTGATACATTATTTTATTGTGATAACTGCACCTTTTTATGTTTTTATTGTCCCTAATGTTTATATTTTACTAATGTACCTATTTTATGTTGCTATGTTTTTACCCTAATGTAATAAAAATCTGTGATAATTAACACCGACTGTATAAACTCTGTGATAAATAGCACCTGTATATTGTAAGATAATCAGCTTTTTTGTATATTTATTTCGTAAACCTGTGATAAATAAATAAATAATGCCCGTAGACAAGACTAAATAAAGTGGGATACCCACCCACAGTATGAAAGATGAAGAATGCAAGCAAGATATAGGATGAGGAATGAAAGTACGAGAGGCATAAAAGATTGAACGGAAAGATAGAGGTTGAGCACAGAATAGGCGCCAAACTCTGTGGCGGGGATGAGGGTAAAAAAAAAAGAAAAGAAAGTTGGACTGAGAATGAACGCCAATAAGACCAAAGTAGTCATTACTTTCAACTCCACAAAGGTACACATAAGAGTTAATCAAAAATCTCTAGATTTTGTGGACGAATATAATTATATAATTACCTTGGTCAGTTTATTTCCCCAAAAGACCAAACTGAAAAGTCAATAAAGACAAGAATTGCAAATGGATGGAAGTGATACTGATTAATTATGAAATCAAAGGACCTGGGCATGGCAGCGAAAAGAAAACCTTCAACACGTGCATCCTTCCATGCTTAACCTACGGCTGCGAAACTTGGGCACTTACCAAATACCACAGAGATAAGCTTGCCACATGTCAAAGAGCAATAGAGCGCAGCATCACAGGATTCAAACGTCAGGACAGAATCAGAAATACCGACCTCAGGGCGAAAAGCAAACTTACTGACATCCTCACACGAATAGACCAGCAAAAGTGGAGGTGGACAGGCCACATTGATGGGCGACAACTGTGGAAAATGGAGCAAGGCAGTGACAGACTGGTATCCAAGAGATGGGAAAAGAAGGCGTCGGTAAACAGTGTCTGAGATGGGAGGAAGACATTATAAAGACCGCTGGTCCAAGGTGGAGACGAGTTGCTCAAGACAGACTCCAGTGGAAACTGTTAGAGGAGGCCGATGCCAAGAGGCACACTGAAATCAGAGACATTTTATAAATAACGTAGTTTTTGCTGTTTTTTAGCTGTATTTCTCTGGTTTTTTAATAAAAGTTTTTTAATAAATTATTTTATTTATTTATTTTAATGTTACGTATATTCACATAGAAGTGCATGAGTTCTCCATTTATTCCCCTCTCCATGGTCAAAAGTGAAACAATACTTTAGGCTTCTGCCGCATCGTGATCGTCCGTGCTTCTGCTACAATTGTGCTTATTATCACCCTAACATATTTCCTTTAGATATTTTGTCGAGGGTGGGGCGAAAAATGATCTACTGAATTTGTAAAAAAATTATGGGCTGAGATTTCCTGATCTGTACTGTGGCCTTAGTGTGAGTTTTTATACTTAGACGATCGCGTTAACGTAAACGTTGTCATGTCAATTTGTATAAAAAAATCTTTGCGCCATACGTAAAACTACAGAGTATACAGGTACCTATAAAAAACGTATTTAATGAAAGTAACACATTAAATGCATGCAAAGGCTAAAAAGAAAGCAAAGCGGGCTAGATACAATACACCAAAATAACTATCCAAAATATTTTAACCATTCTCAGAAAACAATTAAATAGAAAACCCGTATTTCAGACCACCTATCCCATAACTCACTACACCGAACACTACTCGGCCAAAACAACACATTAATAATTTCAGCCACGGACAAAAACAGAGAGACTTTGAAAAGGGCACTCCAATAGAAAATAAGGGTAAGAAAAACTACTTAAGAAAAGAGAAGTTAAAATATGAATGGTTCATAGCACTTACGTGAAGTACTCAGGACGGGAAGAGGAGCAAACAAAACTTGTACAACTTATTGTTATGTTACTTGAGAATTTCGTGAGAAATATCTTTATTACTTCTGTATCGGGATTTCGTGTAAGGAAGGGTAGACACTGCCTCGTGTAATATTTACTCTTCCTTTACTTGTGTGTCTGGATGTATGGTATGTATCATACGCTAGGCAAAATGTCTATAAATTACTAGCTGAATCCCACTCTCGTGGTCTATGCTACAGGAACCATTGTAATTTGCCAGGACGTAAAGTCCAATTAATTAATTAGCTCTATCTAAGAGTTATTTATTTTTAGTTCAAGCTGATTCGATTGGATCAGTACTACCAGAGATCACCCTTTGCAAACCTACAAACATACAATATTACCAATTAAATATCACATCTCTGTTTAAATTAAAATAAACTTTTTACTGTTGCTTCATTTCCGTGACCTTTAACCACAAGAATTGTATATGGTGTGGCGAGAGACGTCGGGCCGTGCGCACGCGTTTGTGCTTTTCGTATCGAGTGACACATTTTTTACGAATACCCACGTTACACATTTTGTTACAATGGATGAGGATTTAAATGGTGAAGATTTAGGTGATTCAGAGATTTTACAGAAATGTGAACAACAATTAAATGAGATGGGAAATATGGAAGAGGTAAATCGGGAGATTGGAAAAGGGATAAAGGAAGGTGAAATAAGACTAGCAGATAAAGAAAAGAACGAGAAGATGACCATAGCGATGATGATTTTATTACTGTAATCAGAAGAAAACCCAAACGTTTAATAATAAGTGATTCGGTGACCGTAAATAGTGACAAAGAGAAAGATAAGGAAGGTACTAGTACATCTGTAACAATAGCGAATCATGAAGTATGTGTTACCTCAGTGAAGAATTTACCTAAACCAATAGCCATGGCCAAATTATTGCGTTCGGAAAACATTAAGGATATTCTTAGGATAAAATATAAAAGCGTATACAAAGTCCTCATTCAATTCCAGAGAAAAGACGATGCTTTAAAATTGATCGAATGTAAAAGGTTCAAGGACATGGGCTTACGATGTCAATTAGTCCAAGATATGTCAACATCGTATGGAATAGTGAAAGATATTGACCTTGAATTAAGTGAAGAAGAGCTGATTAATATTTTAGAAACGAATGTCGAAGTGTTAACCGTAAAAAGGCTAAAACGTTTGCGGTCGGAAGGAAACTGGATCGATTGTGAATCAGTAAGAGTGAGCTTTAAAGGTAATGTGCTACCACAATATATGTATGCCTACGACTGCCGGTTTAAAGTTGAACCGTACGTGTTTCCAGTAACGCAGTGTTCGGGTTGTTGGCAATTTGGCCATATAATTAAATATTGCCCTACTAAAAAGGTTTTGTGCCTAAAATGTGGAGGTAATCACGATAACTGTACCATAAAATACTTCAAATGTTTAAACTGTAAGGGGAATCATTTTGTCTTAAATAAAACTTGTCCCGCTTTTGTAAAAGAAAGAGCTATTCGGATTATCATGAGTGAAAAACAAGTTACATACCGAAGAGCCCTACAATTGTTTATGGAAAAGAAGGAAGATTTAAACACAGATGATGAACTCACTACGAGTTGATAACAATCAACCTACGGCAACTGTCAAAAACGGTAAAGAAACTTATAGCGATGTATTGACGAGAGCTGTAGTGCACCAAAAACCAATATCGGATATGGAAGAGGATGAAGAAGAAGATGAAGAAAATCATGCAAATATGGGGACAAAAGAAAATTCTATAAGTCCAAAACTAAAGACAAAAAAGAAAATAAATCAAAAGGGTCAAAATAAAGGTGATGATTCGGAGGAGCAGAAAATGAACGAAGACAGAAGTAGTGCACAGAAAGGAAAAGAAGGATCTAAGCAAAGTGCGCAATTATTAAATAATTTTGAATGGACGAAGATAAGTAGAAGATAAGTCTGAACTTAAATTAGAAGAAAAATATTATCTACATTAAAAATTATCTGGGAGGAGCTTAAGAAATTCTTGGTTAGTATTATATTTGGAGAAAATATGTTGGGATATTTAAGTCGCCTCAGTAATGGATAGTAAACAAGAAGTAATAAAGGTAAACATATTCCAATGGAATTCACAGAGTCTTCGTCCTAAATTAATATATTTTTCGGATCTGCTAATACAAGAAAATATACATATTGCAAAAATAACAATAATACATATAGTTAAAAAACGCAATTTTAAAAATGCAAAATGGAGTGAATATCGTCAAACGATTTCTGAAAATATTAAAACGTTTAATGAAAGATCTTTTAATGGTAACGTGCAACAAATGTAAGACTCTTTTATAAACTATGTTGAATTTGCTGCTAGTAAACATATACCCTATTATAAATTCAGTTTAAAGCCAAATGAAAAGTTTAAACAAAAAAATTACTGGTCCCCTAAATTGTCTGAAATAGTTGCACAGCGAAGGTTGGCCTTATCAAATTTCCGTAAAAATCCCACCCCCGATAATTTAAATAAACTAGAATCCAAGACTTTAGAATCTCAAACATTAATTAAGAAAGCTAGATACCATGGTTGGCAAACGTTTTGTGATTCCATAGACGAAGCTACGTCGACACAAGAAATGTGGCGCCGCTTGAAGTGGATGAAAGGTTTTAAACAACAAACATGGTGCCCTCCCATTGACAAACAAGTTGACCTTTTACGTTCTCTGACTCCAGACTATGCTCCTAATTTGATTCTGAGCTTTAAATCCCAAAATGAAATTTTTGAATCAGAATTTACACGTCAAGAACTTGAAAATTGCCTTAAAAAAAAGGATTCAGCCCCGAGGCAGGATACTATCTCTTATTCAATGTTGTATAATTTACCGGACTCAGGTAAGTTTCTTCTACTGAAGATATACAATTATATATTTAAATTCGGTATTGTTCCTCACCAATGGCGAAATATTCAAATTATTCCCATACCCAAAACTGCAAACAACGTTAATAGTGAGATTAAATTAAGGCCTATTTCACTGATATCGTGTGTGTGTATGATCTTTCATCTTATGATTTGTAAGCGGTTAGAATGGTTTTCAGAAAGAAACAAACTTCTGTCTCCATGCACAGTAGGATTTCGAAAGGCACAATCATGTTTAGATGCACTATCCCTACTAGTCTCTTACATTCAGGTTGGATTCACGAAAATCATCCCTACAGTTGCTTGCTTTTTGGATATTGAAAATGCGTACAATAATGTTTCAATTGATTCTGTTACAAAAGTATTGGATGAAATTCAAGTTGGGTCTCGAGTTTGTGTTTATCTTTGGTCGTTTATGAACGAGAGGCAATTATCAATTAAATCGCTTAATAGTGAAGGTGTTGAAACAAGATTGACTAACAGAGGATTGGCACAAGGTGACCCGTTGTCGCCTTTATTATTTAATTTAGTTACGCATCAAATATGTCGTCAAATAAAAACCGTTATGGTATCGCAATACGCAGATGATTTTGTTATTTATTTTAGTGACAAGCAAATAAACCAATGTGAGCGATATTTACATGATGCCTTAAACTGTATAATCATATTACTGGGTGAGATTGGATTGACTTTGTCAACAACCAAATCTAATTATTGTATATTTAGTAGGGGACGAAGGCGAATATTGCCTTCATTAAAAGTGTATGGTCTGCCGTTAACAGTTGTGGAATGTGTTAGATATTTAGGAGTTTGGTTGGATAGAAGTTTACACTGGAGGAAACACATAAACGAAATTATTAGTAAATGTGGAAAATACCTTAATGTATTAAAAGTACTGGCAGGCTCTTCTTGGGGCGTACATACAAAACACATACGTAGAATATACATATCGCTAGTAAGAAGTCGTCTTGATTATGCCTGCTACTTGTATGATTCTAGTGCAAAAACACATACAAGCAAACTAGATAAATTACAAAACCAAGCACTTAGAATAGTAGGAGGTTTCATAAGAAGCTCACCTATCCATGTGATGGAGAGTGAACTGCACATACCACCATTATTTTTGAGGAGAAAATATCTCGTTTATAAGATAATTCTGAAATCATTGGCACAGTCTAATAATATAACCATGAACACAATTTCAGAATGAGACTCTTTAATTAATAATAGCTATTGGGCAAATAAAAGAAAACCCCTACTGGCTACCTCATTTAAAGAATTAGGACAGCTGCAAATTAATACCTCGGATAGTCTTAGACTGTTTTCTCTAGATATATGGGTATCAGCTTTACAAATTAAAGAGACTATTAAAAGTGATTTAGAATGTGTAACGCACCCAAAAAATAGTTATAATCACAATGCATTGGTACACGAAGTGGTATCTGAATTAGCTTCCAAATATGGTGATTGGTGTAAAATCTTCACAGATGGATCAAAGAGCATAGATGGCTGTGGAGCTGCTTTTTTCTTCCAAAGTACTGGTTATAAAGCTATGTATAAAATTTATGCAAATATATGTATAATGTCCCTGGAACTCATTGCAATATATCAAGCGTTGTCTTATTCACTTAGTCAAAATCTAAATAAAGTAGTTATATTTACCGATAGCAAGAGCGCTTTACAACATGTGGCTCGATGCGTCTCTGGTTGCAGAGGTGCATCGATAGCCTATGATATTCTTAAAATAATTCATTGCTACAACAAGGACGATATTAGGATTGTCTTGCAATGGGTTCCAGCGCACATAGGGTTACGAGGCAACGAGGAGGCAGACGGGCTGTCAAAATTGGCAGTTGGGACGGGAAATATTACTTCATATGTGTCCGATTACTGGGAATATTTCGCCAGGTTTAAGAGTGTATGTTTCGACAAATGGAAGGAATACTTCAATGAAAAATCCAAAGAAAAAGGCATTTGGTATAAAGTCATCCAGAACGAACCCCCTCGTGAGCCCTGGTTTGATGATAAATGTTTAACTAGGAGTTATGTTAAGTTAGCGCTAAGGCTTCGTTCTGGCCACTATCCATCAGCAAAGTTTGCGTACTTAATGCGAAAGTCTGCATCGCCTAATTGTGAGACATGTAATAAAATTGAAGATGTGCAACATTTACTGATGGAATGTGCTAAGAACAAAGATGAAAGGGATTCTTTGGCTAGGGAGTTTAAACTAAATATGTGGGATGTTGGACTTATCCAAAATATTTTGGCATACCCTAAATCAGAAAGGACCAAACGAATAATTTGTGGCCTAATTCAGAAGTCTAGGCAGTAATTCCCTTTCCTATTTCATAGTATAAGTATAGTAGTGGGTAATATAGTTTTATTATAGATGTATATTTCTGTGTAAATAGAGTATAAGGTACAATGGGGTTGACGTTTCCGTGTGGATAAAAACCCCTTAAAAACAAAGAATAAAAAATAAATAAAAAAATTGTATATTATTCAGACCCAAAGAAAACAAATGACATTTATCGATACAGTAGCTTTTGATCAGAGTTCATTTTGCCTGCTAGAACAAACCAACTTAGTTCAGCTATTCGTCTGGCACCAGCTTTAGACTAAATATTATGTCCAGTGTTATTTTAAGTCCCATTTATGAAACGATAATAGCTTTGTCTTAAAACATTTTTTGCCTATTTCAGATCCTGGCAAAAGGCCACAAAACAAAACATTAATATCAACATAAAAGCCTACTAGACTAAAAGCTGACTTAACGAAAAACATTCCTTTGGCTCGTTCACAAATATCTCATTCAAGGATTTTTATATCAGATCTAATAAGTTATTATTATATGGAGCCAAGTTCAGTATAACGGTGTTAGTAATTTATGTGTCTGCGCCTAAGGTCGGCGCCGTGGAGTCTGATGGGGAGACGCGGCTGCCAAATCTTATGGCATTGACGACCTCTAAGACTGGGGCAAAGCCCTTTGGCATAAATCGGAAGAAAAGACAAGGTCATGTAACGGATCAAAAAAATAAGAAATAGAATATATTTATTCGACACAGACACAACGCAACTGCAACTAGACACAAAATTAAAGCAAAGAATTTTAAAAATAAAACAGTAGAAATGCACTCAGCATGCTCATAGCGGCAGGTTACCAACACAGCATTTTCTGGATGTTGTGGGATCAGGAATGCCAGAAGTGTGGCAGTTAAAAATAAACAAATGCAAAACAAAGATGAGAAAGTAGAAAGTAGTTTAATAAAAAAATATTTAATAACATACAAAAAAGGTTTTCAGGATAAGGGTTAATTTAAAAAAGCTGTGGTACTATTATTTGATGTAAGGATTTGAAAAGTTACCTACTTATTTAGGTAGGAATATAAATCATATAATCAGCGAAAACCGTAATATCATTAAAATAAACTGATAAAGAGATGACATTGGAAACTTCAAAGAAGATAACATTGCCTTGGTAATATTTTAGTAAATTTTACGAAACCTAGGTACTTTACATCAATCACCTGTTGTGTTAGGCTTTTCTCTGATAATATTATTGAGTGTTTTTTGATTTAAAATTTGGTGATACTTAATTTTTTTTCAAATAAAAACGTAGAAAATATTAAAGCAGGACTTTTTGGTGTCACACTTTTTCACCTTATAGTGTTTCACAGTTCACTGTTAATATCCAAGAATTTGTGAAATTAAAAATATTTTAATTGACATTAGGTATATATCTAAATAGTTATTGTAAGTTTTGTTTTATATCATCACTATGCTAAAACATCTTGAAAGCAACCAGTCCATTTTGAGAACGTTGACAAACATACCTACTCGAATAATTTCAATCCCAAGTAACGTTAGCCGAATAAGCAAAATAGGAACTTTGCCCGCAGCTCGAATGCCCAAAATCTCCGTACACCGAATGTCAAAGTAATAAATCATAGTTTATAGAGATGTGCCGTGACCTTAAGATACTGTTTTTGTCTGTATTCGAAGCCCTTATTAATATGTTAATGGCTCCCCGTCTGCCGAACGGGGGAATAACTCAGCGAAATTGGTTCGGAGTTTAGCATGTTATTCAAGACTGATTCGAATGGTATCATGGTAGATATATAATGGATAATTCTTGGTGTGAATTGTGTACAGCAGTTTATTCTGGGGATGGTATTCAAAAGGAGAATTTGGCACTGGAGTAGTAGGTGCCTAGACTGTTCCAAAATGTAGTTTCTAGTTCGTAATATCAAATGTGCGTTCGTGAAAAATCTACATCCAATGTCACCCGACATTGGATGTAGATTTTTCACGGCCACGTTTTTATAAAACGAACGGTATGAAAATCGCTTCGTCTTTTTTCTGACGCGTACCTTTTCTTTCTTCAGGCTTGTTTTTTAGTTTATCCGCTAAAGCACACCTGTGCAATAAAGCTAAAATGCTTTGTTATGCGTCACTGGTTTCGAAGGTGAAATATTTTATTAAAAACCGGCCAAATGCGAGTCTGACTCGCGAACAGAGGGTTCCGTATAAAAAGCTATATTTACCAAAATAAATACGTAACATTACTAACGTTCATAATGAAAACACCGAACATTGCTCTAACGATGGGGCAAAATTAAAGTTGTGGTTCGAAAACTGTTGTCCCCATACATCAATATATTTTTTTTTTACTTTTCCAAGTATATCTTATAAGTGGCTTGACTGTTACTCGTAAACTTGTAAAGCCTACTTAGCTGTGATAGTTTTCCTTTTAATTTCGTTATATATACTATAGCCGTGAATTTTTCACATATCCAAAAGCAAACATTTAACTGGCAGGGGAAGGGGAACCTTGACTCTAACAAAAATTGGCAGTTTAAAGCAAAAAGGGTCGGCAGTTTAAACGGATCCGTGAATCGAAAAACGGTTTTTAAAGACCCATAATATTTTTAAATGGCCTATCCAACGATAACCCAAACCATGTAAAACACAAAATATTAGTATTTTTTCATGGTTTTATTTTGCCACTTTGTTGGCTAACTATAAGGGTTTTAGGGTTTCTTGTAGCTTACGGAACCCTAAACAACTGTCTTAGGCCATGATATTCACGATTTTACCAAAATATTCATAGACGAATGAAAGACTAGTAATCAAATAGGTACCTACAGAACCCGATTATTAATATATTTATTATAACTACTTTCATGTCTATTACAGATTAGGCACAGCGAATTATGGGTACAAACTAGAAACCATGAATAAAATTTTGTTTTCAGTCATCATCATCATAATGAGAGTTTTTTGACGTTGGCTAAATTGAATTCAAGGTCACGTTGATGTAATAAGTTGCCTTTTCAGAGAAAAGGACCTCTTGTCAAAGTGGCGCCAACTGGTGGCGGAAAATTGCCCGAAAACCCTGATTCTGCCGAAAGGCTCCTTTGCAAGGACCTCACCAGACCAGAAAAAATCTTGTAAATATAAAGAACGATATGTACAGAAACTGGTCGGTCTTCTCATTGTTGAATGGGTGACAAAGGTGTATAGAATTGCAAGACACACTCCCCATGGGAAATAGTCACCTCGCTCTCGTCGATGCATGCTCAGATTAAATTCACATTATGTTTGCCTTGGAGACTGTATGTAGGTAGGAGTATTTGATATGATTTACCGGCTGTACATTATGTTATCGTTCCATTACAGGTATTCTCTTGTCTTGTCAGTACGAAAAGCTAACATTGTGGGAATGGCTTATAACATATTTAGCTAGTCAACAACATAGTAGTGAGGTACAGAGCACTACATATGTAGGTAGCCATGCCAGAAGTGACTAGACTGCTGAGAACCAGTTTTCGCTGGCATCGCTATCGACAGAAACATTACCATAGGCCTCTTAAGTCAGGTCTTCTAAGTTTGGTGATACCACGTACGTACGAGAGGCCACTACGAACAAAGCGTCATTTTGTAAACACGCAATGACATTTTGCGATTTTACAGGGATTCTTGGGCAAAATTGAACCGAGCTCAGTCATGGCTGTCACGAGTGCTTTGTGCGGGCGTTTGCCACGTCATTCTTAAAGTACTGTAACGAGGTTGCATTGGCTAGGTTACCTTTATTAATTGTTACAGACCGTATATACTTTAAATTAATTAGATACAACATTAAAAAAAAATAGATAATTTAAAAGTTGTACTTAAACAAGAACTCGGAGGATATATAATAATATGGTTTAAGTCATCCAATTCACGAATATGTGTCCTCCACTGCACATTTTCTTCTTGTCTAAGTACTGTACATCTTTTTAGTTCGCTTCTTGACCAGTCGGGTATTTTGATTTTATTAACGTTTTTCACATTTATATTTTTTTCGAGATTGGTACTTTTCACATTTTTATGTTTTTAATGGGATCATTATTACACTATTGTTACGTCAGTTAACCTCCAATTTTCGTCGTATGTGGCGTCGTGATCTGTCTACTCTCTAAGGCATGTATGCTTGTTATGATGTATGTTTAGACGAATCGACGTAGTTATTTCTTTTTTTCCTGGAAAACCTTCAAAGGGCGTCTGGACTTTTGGGGAAAAGACCACGGACTGTGGAATTTTTACCTCACTAAAACCATCCCGGTGATCACCATCAGCACGTAGAAGAGGCCCCGTCACCTCTCAAAAGACCACCCCGGAGTCCCCTCTGTGCAACGCCTGGTAGGGGACAACCCTGGAGAGACTGAAAAAGCGCCTCCCCTGAGCCTCGCTGTGCACGGCTGCACGCGATAATTGTGCCAACGCCTTTCCTAGAGTCACTTGGTGGGCGGACAGTGTCCCCAATCTGACCACCCGCAACCCCGGAGTTCCGCTTAATTTTGATTCAAGCGGGGTTTCAGCGTTTTAGTCATCGAGGCGGTTGCCTCCTCAACGCCTTCTTCTCCGAGTGGGATCAGCTCACTCGGCGGCCTTCTTCTGGATCATTACGGTCTCACAGAAGGAGGCCATTTCTCTCCAGTTTTCTGTCTCTGCCAGCATGGCCCTCACAACTGCTGGCAAAAACAGATCTCACCCAATCCTGGCAACCAAGACCTGCCGCTCAGAGGCCCGCGCAGGGCACTCCTCGAACGTGATTTAAAATTTATACTACCTACTCCTTTTTTAAATTCAGAATATACCTAGTGAGTCCGGCAAGTTTAGCTGTCTAGCAGTGGCCTCCGAAACGCCTAATCTTCGTATTTTTTATTTCGTAGATATTTGACATTTGGTGGTTACCACTTTACCGTTACATAAAAATAGTGTCGTATCCTGAGTGATTGATATTTGATCTAAAATCGAAGTAGATCGAAAATGGAACTATTGCACGCCAAAAAGTTTCATTTGTTAACAAACTAGCGGCCCTTATTTAATTTCAACTTATTTATTTCATACTTCATTCTATCGATCGCATTTATTTATTTTTGTTGATTTTGTTTATTACAGTTAAAGTTTATGTACTGTGTGTATTAACACTGTTATGTTTAAATATATAATTATTACAAAATAGATATTGTGTTGAATAGTGGGATTTTTACGGGATAGTACATTTTATTACCACTTGGGTAGTAAAAAAAAATATTATGATTGGCCCGCGATGAATTTGGTGGGTAGGGCAAGGCACCTATGTATATCCACTGTTTTGTTAACACTGATTATGACCAGCAGTGAAGAAATAATATGTTGAATTGCAGTGTGAAAAGTGATCATCTAAATATATTCTAGGTATATCTGTATGCGAAGAGGCCTTTGCCATTAGGTAGTTTAAGGACAGAACTTAACTACACAGAGAAAAGGTCTCTCCGTAGTTAAGAGAAAAGCAGCAAAAAATGCGGACACAGCTGTGGAAATACTCCTAAAATCCTAACATTACCTGGCAGTGAAAACAGAGGTATCTCTATGTGTGTTTCTAAGCAAAAACGTGACTACATTTGCGTGGTAATGTTAGCAGGCATGACATACATCAACCAAATGGATTCGTGAATGTGATGTACCTTTATAGTTGCGAGTATATTGTCTAACTGTGTTCCTCTATGCTTTTAGCAGAATGAATGAAGTTTACGATAAAGGCTTTTGTAATCATTTTGTTATCATTTCTACGCTCACTATGCAGGCAGGCATATTATAGGTTGGGTGATTACATCGCTGATACAAATGCTTGGCCCAACGCTATTCCAGCTCCACAGCCACTACGGCACAAAAACAAGTGATAAGCAGAAAAGTTCTGAAGTATTGTTGAACCTGCTGAAGACTGTATGAATATATTTGTGTTGTATAAACTCGATTTATTTTTGGATTATATAACTGCACAGCACGTATGTGAGTACTATGTACCTACTGTAAATCTACCATTTACTGTACCTTTGTGTCGTTCGTTGACTTCTGTGTGCCCTGGCAGTTGAGTGTATCATGCTCTCTCTAATGTCTCTCTGATGGTGGCACATGTGTTGGATCATTCGGTTCCCTTCATGATGGCTGACCTGAGTGGTGCCGATCCATGTGTCATGTTCGTGAACGGGCGCCATCAGTTGGGATTGGTCATATCTTAGCTGCCTCCGCCTGTTTTTAATTACCTATTTATTGTATTTTAATTGTTTGTTTTACTCTAGACGCTTTTAAGTGCGTTTTTTTTTTACTTCGTTCTGACATATATGTATTTCTCCTACAAGATTATTGTAACCAAATACTTGTAAAACACATTTTTTTTTAAAGAGTAAGTGTGGAGTTTCTTGTCCGTTCTTCTCCATAACAAGCTACATTTCCGAATGGACGGTAGACTCAATTATTATTACTTTTTTTTTTCTTGACGTTCGAAAGTGCCGCTTAATGGCCTAATTGAATAAAGAAATTTTGATTTGATTTTTGATTTTGATTTGTCGATATTTATGTATCATGAATTATCATTATGGAGTGGTGGAATTTTGTTTAGAGATTCATTGAACATGAGCTTATTGCTCAGAGAACGAGTGATCGATGGCACCGATAGGTGAAAACTGAAGTTGCAACCGCATACCGTTGGGATGACTCCCACAAGGTGGACTGATGACCTGGTGAAGGCCGTGGGAATCCTCTGATAGTGTGAATTACAGGACCGGTTGATGTGGTGACGATTGGGTGAGGCCTATGTTCGGGAGTGGACGTATGGCTCTCACAAAGATCTCTGGCTTTGTTCAATGTAGTTGACATGAGGTATAGATTAAATGCAATGACGACTGAAGGGCAGTGGTGGACCAGTGGTAACGGCCCTGACTTACGTTTTGAAGTCCATGGGTTCGAACCCAGTAAGGCGCTTTACTTTGTGTTAATTATTTCGTCACCACTGTTCTAAAAACGGTGAAGGAAAACATCGTGAGGAAACCGACATGTCCTAGAACCAAATATTCGAAGACATGTGACATCCACCAATCCTCACTGAGATCGCGTGGTGGATTAATGTCCATTCCCTCTCTCACAGAGAGGATATCTGTGTCCCAGCAGTGGGAACATGAAAAGGCTGATTGTGATGATGATAGATTAAATTGATTTTGTGGTTAAACAAAGTTTAAAGTGTGACAGTTGTGCCAATAAATTAATAAACTTTGAAGTGATCGTAAATGTTTTATCTTTGCTTTTAACTCGTTCAATACGCCAACATTTTCTTTACATTTTGCCGCCAACTAAATTGCATTGTGATATCACATTATGCATTTATGGTATGGTTAAGGTACCTAATCTATTGACACATTGCTATAGATAGACATAATTACTAATTTTTCCAGAGGCGTTGCTGGTGTGAAAATGGCAAATTATGCCTCGCAAACGTCTACTGTTCACTATCTAGGCCGACTAGGCATGATTGATTAACATCCATACATATGTTCACATTTATATATTACTAGCTGTTGAAACACAATATATCACTGGCATTTAACGCGATGATTTTGATTGTTTATTTACCTATTTACTATTCCTTTGTTTTTCCAATTTTTTTTTTTTTTTCCGAAATCTTCGCGTTAAATTATTGTTTTTTAATTATGAAACGCGAAAGTTTTAAAGTTAATATAACTAGCTGTTACCCGCGACTTCGACCACGTCAAACTCGTAAAAAGTTTTTTTTTTGTAATTTTCCCACAGGAAATGTGAATTATTGGGATAAAAAGTAACCTATGTTACTCCTTATAACACAAGCTATCTACCAGAAAAAGTTACGTCAAAATCGGTGTGGCCGTTTTGGAGATTACTCGGAACAGACATACAAAAATCACATAAATTGGGTATTTAATATTAGTTACCGTATATAATTTTACATGCATTCACTAAAACGTTGTTATTTTAATATGTAATATACCTACAGATACGTCAATATATTTATTTGTATGTAGAATTGTATAGATAGTAGTATAGATTCGCACAATATATATCTATCAATCAGTGAAATGTACTCTGCATAAAGAATCCTCTATTTTGCAAGTAACATATAAAAAATGAAATTAAAATAAATAAACATTAATTAATTCTCCATTGCTGATGCAATATCCATTTAGAGCTACAAGAACTGAACAAATAGGAGCTGAGTAATGGCCGGTCGTTATCGCATTGTCTCGCTGTGCGATCTTCTTTGTGTATCAACTAATTGCGCAGAATAAAATGCATACATCCTGTTTCTGTTAGCGATGTTTTAATTACCGTACCTACTACCGTTGTCTTACTAAATTATTATAAATGCGGCAGTTTGGATGTGTGGGCGGATGTGTGTTTGTTACTCAATCACGCCAGAATTGCAGAACGGATCTAGAAGAAATTTGGCACAGAAATAGACAATAGTAGTCAGGAATAGCACATAAGGTACTTTTTATCCCGGAAATATGTTCCGTTGAGATAATTTTCGATTTTCACGCGGGCGAAGCCGCTGGCAGAAGCTAGTGTTAATATATTTTGAAGGACTTATTTCATCTGTGACCACTTAAACCGGTTCTATGCTGTTCGCATCCAGCGTACTTCCGCGGCCCTCACCCTCATCATCATCACTGCTTCCCACTGCTGGGACATATATATGGGCTATAATCCACCTCGTGGGCCTAGTGCGGATTAGTAGATGTCACATGTCTTTGAATTTTTGGTTCTAGGACATGCCGGTTTCCTCACGATGTTTTACTTCACCGTTTTTGAGAGCAGTGGTGATGAAATAATTTACACAAAGTAAAGCGCCTGCCTCGGTTCGAACCCACGACCTACAACTTGTAAGTCGCGGCCGATACCACTGGGCCACCACTGCTCACCCCTCACCCTGATCATCAGTTAACCTTGTGGGAGGCCTTCCAATGCTGCGTCTTCGCAACACTTGCGGTGGCCTATGTCCAGCGCCTAGACTTCTTTCAACTGGAATGATGATTCACACTCTTAAACCTAGTCATCAGCATCATTTAACCCAAAATACGTCTACTGCTTCGTGGCCCTCCGTGGATTTTGATTTCCTGACTGCAAAGCTATGTTCACATCACACTTAGCCGCCTCCGCTAGCCTGGCTGCTAATCCATGAACAAACTTCATGAGAACCGATCTAAAAAGGACACCACTAGATTGTCACTTCTCCCTAGTATTTTTCAAAAGCAATAAAAAACAAACTGGAATAGTCTAAAAAAGTAGACCATCCCAGCAGTACAAAACAATTTACAGAACAACATTCTAAATCACCCGGATCGTTGTTTACATCGGCTTTTAATCGGTCTGTCAACATAACAATCCTTCAGCCCCTAATATCGGGACTTTCATATATTATGCCGTTGAGTATGGAAACAATTCGAAGCTAGAGTGAAATATAATTCGCACTATGCTCTTTATGACCGACGAGTGTGACGGCCTTCAGCGCTGAGCCGAGTGACACGACGAGCTCGACGTCAAATATTGCATATGACAGTCGCCCAAAATGGCCCACCCTTCACTACTTACTAGTATTTTAGCTGGTAAGAAGTAGGGATGTTACGGAAGTGATGATTGGAACCGAAGTCAGAATCGGAAGTTTTAATTTTTTTTTATCGGAATTAGAAACGGAACTGAAATCGGAATCGGAACCGGAACTGAAATCGGAATCGGAGGCGAAACTGAAGAAAGATGTGATAAGAGAAATCAGGTTTAATAAAATATAATAATATATCCATTTGAATTTTAATCAGCCTTTTTAGTATAATCTCAAAAACAATACACCTAACTAGGCATTGAAAAAACATACAAGTTTTCTAAAATCTATAATTCTAAAGTTTCTACGCGTTGACAGCGGCCACGCGGCGATGTTGCCGCTGTGCATCGACCTTCGATAACCTCCGATTTAAAAGTTTCGTAACCAAAATCGAAATCGGAGGTTTAAAAACAATTGGAAGGGCCGACTTTTCGGAATCGAATCTAATCGGAACATCAAATGAAATCGAATCTCCGTTACATCACTATTAAGAAGTGACACAATCAACCCCACAGTAGCAATGGTTTCATTTCAAAGCAAAAACCTATATCAAGCACAGTTTACTGCCGCCTTCATATTTCTTCCTAAATCCTGACACCATTCCACTTTTAGACGTTTTTCTTTCGAGTCGACGACAAACATGGAGAAGTTTTATGTCCCCCGCTTTTGTTTGTGAAACGACTTCAAATATATATTTGTTTGGACTTACAACAGTTAACAAGGGATTTATTGTAGTTTGGATTCCCATTTGGTCTGTTGTGCGTGGGGGCTCTGGGTAACCTTGCCAACCTAGCTCCGCCCAAAAGCACAGGAGCTTCCTGGGAGCTTCACAGGCTTCACGGAGAGACCTCACCACAGAGTCCATTTTAATTTACATACATACAGTAAGGGGTCAAAACTGCAGTCCACACCTCAATGTTTATAGTCACCTGTACGGTTATGTGCATATAAGTGTGTGCGTGATGTTTCAACGCAACCAATCAGACATCATACAGTCTAACTACGAGGTGAAGGGGCGTGGTCAACGCCACACAAAAATAAAAATATATACTACTCGTTTTACTTAAATGTAACTACAAAAGTCCGTGTCGAGCCGGTTCAAAACTAACTCTAAATTTCGTCTTAGTAGTTATCGTAACTCGTGGCAGACTTGGGAGAGAGGGCCACTCTAAAGCGGGATCGTAGTAAACGCGAGTTCAAATCTCGGCTGCACTAAGTTTCTTTTTATATTTTTGGTAACCTATACTCATGGTAACAAATAATGACTAGAAAGTTACCCGAAAGGAATGTATTTTAGAATAGGTATAAAATAAACCTATTTTTTTTATGCATCCTTTGTTAATATTAAAAAAGAAAACAAGTTGAAAATAAAGTAATTTATTGATTTAATAAATATTATTAAAACTAATTTAAATAGAAAAAGATTGATAAAAAAAAAGATTGATAAGTTTTAATTATTGGATAATAATGTATGATAACTATTATTATTGAGGCTATAGCATAATTATTTCGTTTTCTCTAGGAAAAGACGATTGAAGCTTAACCTCAACAATACAATGCTAAACAATACAATGATACAATGATGTTTACATAGAATACCGTTAATAGTTAAAACAATAAATGTAATAGTAATAAATAATAATATTGTAATAAAATTAAAACTTTTTACATAATAAATTGGTTCTTAGATCGGTTTAAATATCTTTATTCACATTAAGACTAATTGTCATTACAACAATATGCAAACATTTTAGAAGTATTATCCCAGTGAGGGTAAAAGAAAAACAAATGGTTCGTTGTCGACTAGGAATTCAACACATTCCCGAGATAAGGCGGTGGTCAAAGTTAAAAGATTTCAAACACTGATTTAAAATACTAAATTAAGTCACTTATTTTCTTCGGCATGGAGTGCGCGGCGAATAGTGCACAATGACGTATCGAATTCATTAGCAAAACGCCTTGTTGGTATAAAACCATTGTTTTCATATTCATTCAACCATAAGACTTCATTGATACTGACTTATAAGCGGTGGTCTGCCACTTCATGCACGACTCTTGAGACTTCCTTCTTTCTCAAACTTCGTTATCCAACGAATCACAGTTCACATCTAAAAAAAAAAACACTTATTAAACATTAAAAAATCTGCGTTCATCTAACAATCTTCTCTTGCTCTGTCCTTCTCATACTTCTGATTTTGTTCATTCTTCCTTTCATATTCAATCCATTCTTCTCTGGAATGCGCTTCCTCTCGATATCAGAGCGGCCACCAGTCAGTATGCATTTAAGCGGAAGTTGCGTCATTTTTTTCTAAACGAATAGCAGAGTCGTCTCATTATGCGCCTTTCTATTCATTTATATGTATATATATATATATATATTATATTATATATAGTATTTATTATAGGACATATTTAAGTATGTTTATTTTAACTATATAATTTTGTGTACTAATTTTGCGTTTTTTGTTTTTAATTATTATTTCTATTTTTATGCACCTGCCATGCTATCTCTTCACCGCCCTTGGTTGACTGGTAGAGAATGCCTCTGGCATTAAGTCCGCCTATGTACTTTTATGTTGCATGAAGTTTTAATAAAAAAATAAATAAATAAATAAAAAAAAAAATATAATTGACACAACAATATCATGATTCAATATATTTAAAAATTCATCACATTATTTTTATAATATAACTTACACATAATCCGGTTTCACCAGAAATTTGTGATTGTATTTAGCCTATTCTTATGCAAGGCAAAAATGTTTGCCCTATTTTCTATACTTATATTTGCTTGTATAACTTATTACTTATGATATTAAAATACACATAGCTATTATTAAAAACCACCACGAACGCTCTGATTAAAGTTCACCAACCAACAACGTCGTACTAAGTATTTTTTCAAGAAATTCATATTGTTTCAATAAACCCTCATCTTCAGTTATTTTACCGAATAAAATAAAAATGTCTACCCTCACCCAAATGCAATGCTCAAGATCCAATTAACTAAACTCTTAAACGCAAATCTTCCTGACAACTGAATAAATTAGGTCATAACCATAATATAAAGTAATAAATGCAGCGACGAACATAATATTATTAAAAGGATACCAAAATTATTATGCTACGGTGTTTAATATTATCTACAATTTATGAGATTACATTAAAAAGATAGTTAAGATTTAAATCTTTATTAATATTTATGCCTTCAATTTAAATGAAAAAATAGATAATTATTCATATTCAAAAGTTAAGTGTATTAAATTATAATAATAATAATTTGATTATTAGTTAAAAATAATATTAAAAATTGTGTAAAATGTGTATAGAATAATAAACGAAGAATAATTTAATAATTGTATTTTCACGGGATTCGAACCAGGGTTATTGTAGTATACCTAGAAGTGTTTACCGCTAGGCCAGATACACACTTACTTATAGCAATGAAATTAAATACCTCATTCCAATCAAACTAACTTAAAGGTAAATTATTATCTACCGCGCTCTCTAGGATTCTTGATGAACAGCAATATACGGGAGTAAGTGCGATCGATGTTGGCGACAAAACTTGTGGGTATTGTGTTTTAAATCTACCCACAATGTTATAAAGTTTAGGTAAACGTTCGTATTATATTACAATATCTACAGATGAAGATGGATTTGTAACACCACCAACCACATGTTTTGTGATTTTAATAAATAGTATGACGTTGTGGTCATGTCGCGTTCTCATTGGTTCATTATGAAAGAGTTCGATATACAGGTGTGCATGAGTGTTATGTGTATATAGAAGGAGGTCGTAAGTGGGACTGATTGGTTATGCTATAGTTTCGTGAAGTTGTGACTGCGATTTTGACCGTGATAGTACATACATTTACTTTTTTTTTTTTTTTTACATTTTAATTTTTATCTGTGCCGAGGATTTCTTCACGTTGAGAAGCCACGGCCTCGCATTTCAGGATGGAGTGGGCGGCTGATTCCTCGGCGTCAGGCAGCAACTGCAAAGCGGGCTGTCTGTGGCACCTATATTAAAAAGATATTTCAAGTGGATAACCCCCTCCAAATTGGCCCATTATTGTTCCAACGATTATTATTGAGTAAGTAAGTAAGTAAATATTTATTTCTCAGTATATGGTACATTGAGATCTTACATTTAACATTGTTTCACACATACTACCATTGCTGGTGTAGAAATATCAAACAATTAACTAGGTACATGCAAATCAACTAGTATCATTATAAGAATATTATATAAATTAATCAAATTTTGTATAATGTCAAAAATATAAATCATAATATCAAAAATTAAAATATAATGTCAACAAAAAAAAACAAATATAGTGCAAAACAAAAAAAAAAATATCAAAACGTCAGAAAATACATCATGATATCAAAAAATTAATCAAAATGTCAGAAAATAAATCATCATGTCAAAATATAAAACATAACGTCTAAAACATAAACTAAAAAAAAAAATACAATGTTATAGAATCCCCAATAATGTCAAAGTACGTACTAATACTATACTAATGATGATTGATGATGAATGATTACAATATCAAAATTTATGATTTAAAAATTCATTGACGGAATAAAAACACATGTCCAAGAGCCAAGCAAACATTTTACATTTAAACTTATTAATTGGTAGCATTCTCAGGGCAGGTGGTAATTTATTATAAATTTTAATTGTCATGCAACTGGCATTTCTACAGTATAACTGCAATCTCTGAGGAGGCACTAGTAATTTCCCGGCATTTTTTTTTGTTTAGTCTTTCGGAGACTTGTTCATTTAATGGAAATAAATGAGGGAATTTTTTTACAAACAGACATACTTCAAAAATATACAGACGGGAGTGGGAGAATTTTTAAGTTCTTAAATAATGACCTGCAATGGTCCAAATACTCTGCTCCACTCATGGCTCTGATACATTTCTTTTGCACTATGAATGCTCTTTCGACATCCACTGAATTGCCCCATATGACTAGGCCGTAACGCAATACCGATGAAACATACCCATGATAAGCATTTAGAACTGTGATTTTACTCGACACTAGTCTTAACTTGCGAAGAGCATATACAAACTTATCAAGCTTACTACATACTCTTTCTACATGCTCCTTCCAGTTCAATTTGTTGTCGATTACTATACCTAAAAATAAAGCTGATGGTTCTGGTTGCAGAATAGCATTATTATGTCTAATTGCTGTTGGTATTACTGACAAGTAACATGTTTGAAATTGAACTAGTTTGGTTTTCTCAATATTAACTTGAAGATTATTGTACCCCAGCCAAATTATTACATTAATTAATTCATTGTTAGTATCTATTTCTATGTCAGTTTTGTTGGAACATTTTATCGTCAATGTAGTATCGTCAGCAAATTGTATACATTCATATTTTAAACATTTATAGAGGTCATTAATATATAATATAAATAGTGGCGGACCCAGTACAGTTCCCTGCGGGACGCCAGAACCATTAGTTCTTAGTTCTGAGTAATATGCCGTCCTTGTATCATTTTCTATTCTAGAGATAACAGTTCTCTTTTGGCGGTTAGATAAATAGCTTTCAAGCCAATTATGCGCTTTGCCTCTTATTCCATATTTCTCAAGCTTGTAGAGTAGTCGTTCGTGTGATACAAAATCAAATGCTTTGCTCATATCTAAGAATACCGATAAAGCAGACATTTTTTATTAAGAGCTTCGGTAATTAGTTTCACTAAATAAAAACAGGCTAGAGTAGTTGAACTGTTTTTCCTAAAACCAAACTGACTCTCCACAATTAAATTGTATTTAGTTACAAAACTATTTATTTTCTCATGCATTGCTTTTTCAAAATTTTTTGCAAAGATTGGGATCAGTGTAATGGGCCTATAATTGCCCATATCAGTACAGTTGCTCTTTTTGTACAGTGGTTTAACTATATACTCTTTTAGTCTAGATGGGAAAAAACCTTCTTCAAAAGAGAGATTTATTAGGTAGCTAAGTGGGGATGCTATAATATTCGCACTTAATTTAATAATTTTAGTGGTTACTTCATCATATTCGGTAGAATTTGTATTATTTAATGAATTAATTATTTTAATAACGTCAATTTCATTCACTGGAGTGAGAAATAAAGTATTTACATTATTGTCAATATTAATGTTGTTTATGTCATGATTATTATTGTTAGTTTTTTGTGTCAGATCAATGAAATAATTGTTAAATTGGTTACATATGTCATTAGGATTGTTATTTTTTTTATCAATGATTATTAATTCATTTATACAGTTGCTATTATTAGGTTTGTTCAAACAATTTTTTATGATTGTCATGTGGCTTTACATTTATTTTTTGAATTATTTAAAAAAATGTTGTTGTTTATCTGTTGTGATTTTGATATGCATTTTTTTAAGATCTTTGTGTAATTGTGGTATTTTTTCTTGTGATAACCTTTACTTATAGCATCATGTTGATTTTCGTAATATAAAGCTCTCTTTTTAATGCATGATATTTTTAAACCCGTACTAAGCCATTTGTTTTTTATGGGTTTATGCTCCTTTTAACGAGGATTTCGGGAAAACACAATTTATAGAAGAGCGTGAATAGGTCGTGGAATGTATTGAAAGCCTCATTGCAGTTTGCTACTTTGTAAATTTCAGTAAAACTTAAGGCTGCTAAGCAATTTACAAATTTTGTTTTGTTGTCCTTGTTATAATCCCTCTTCTTATCATACCAGAACTTTATAGGTTTTGATTTATTATTCGTCTCTTGGAGGTAAAAAGCTAACGATTGACCGGTATCATGATCGGAGAGAGCTAAATTATGTGTACTGCATTTCAAATCCAGTACGGGAACATTACTGGCTATTTGGTCTATGCTAGTATTTTTTCGAGTAGGCATTCTAACATGTGGTGAAATATTAAAATAAAATTGAAAAAAATATTATTGGTTATTTTTATAATTAATTTGGCTTTACCGAATGGACAACCGACTGTCTGCAGTTTGTGACCATCTGTTATTATAGCACTCATATCGTAGCCTATCTTCGCATGTTCATCTGCGGCATTTTACTACCAGCATAAGTACAACAAATTATTATGAGATGATACATGGGCAAATATTCCAAGACGGAAGAAAACCTGTACAAGTGTTAATTATCTATAGGCCGCCTAATACAAATAAACACGGATTTGTTGACGAAATTCATATGTTGCTATCCAGGATTCCCTTAAGCTGTGAGATAATGTTGATCGGTGACACAAACGTGGATTTGTTGTGCAAAACCGGTTCCAACAGTGTAATTAGTAAATATACCAACAATATGAGCGAGTTGGGACTGGAATGTGCAATCCGTGACGTAACGCGAGAAGAGGTTTACGGCGACACTGTGACACGGACGTGCATCGACCGTGTGTGGGTTCGTTCTCAACGTGTGCTATCTGCGTTTGTATTAGCTTGTAAGATATCGGATCATTACGTAATCGGTGTGGGTCTTTCTAATCAATCGGACTCGAGTAATTTTTCAAATGTATTGCGTGCTAATAAGACTATTGTTTGTGATAAAAAGGTTTCTGAAAAACTCGAAAATGTTTCATGGGTGGAGCTTTTGGATTGTAATTGTCCGAAAGATTTGTATAAAAGATTGTGTTTAGTTTTCACTGATGTGTATAATTATGCGAAAATTCATGTTCCACTGAATAATAAAAGAAAAAGCAAGCCTTGGATTACTAAAAAGCTAAAGATTATGATAGGTACTAGGGATAGGTTGTTTAGAAACTGGAAAAATAATCCAAAGGATATGAACTTGCTTATACTGTATAATAGATATAGAAACAAGGTAAATAAATGTATAAATAAAGCTAAAAATAAATGCCGACAAGAAGAGATAAAAAACTGTAATAAGAATATTAGAAAGATTTGGGCTAAAATTAACTCTTGGTTAGGAAATAAGAAAAGGAGTGTGGATTCGGTTATTTTAAAGTACCTAGGAAGGTCAGAAGATTCTGTTAGTGTATTAATATGTAATAAATATTCTACAGCATTTACTGAAGAAGTTTTGAATGTAAAACATATCTGTAGCCATAAGTTTTTGGATAGATCTAGCTATGTAAAAGGAAGCGAAATGTCACTACGCTTTCAAAAAGCTTATCCAGACGACATAGATAAAATAATAAATTTGCTCAGTTGTGAAAAAAGTGAAGGAATAGATAAAATCAGAGTTAAGGAAATTAAATTGTTAAAATCTAAGTTGAGCCCTGTAATAGCCTTATTTATTAACTTATGTTTTAAAAACGGAATATACCCGGAAAAACTGAAAACAGCTTTAATAAGACCTATTTTTAAAAAAGGTGTGCACAGTGATTACTCAAATTATAGGCCAATAGCCTTATTATCTGTAATAAATAAAATTGTAGAAAAAATTGTTGTGAATCAAGTGAGTTCTTTCTTGGAAAAACACAATATATTAACAAATGCACAACATGGTTTCCGACGCGGGAGAAGCACGGCGACGGCCCTGGTGCAGTTTACTGATGACGTCAATGAGTGTTTGGACCAGCGGATGCAGGTGGTGGTGGTCTACATTGATTTCAAAAAAGCTTTTGACACTTTGGATCACCATCATCTGCTTCAAGCTATGGAAGAATGTGGTATCGCGGGACCACTGAACAAGTGGTTTTGTGCCTATCTCACAGACCGGTCGCTGCAAACTGTTATTGACGGCGTCGTTGGAGAACCCAGACACGTCACTTGTGGTGTGCCAACCGGATCCGTGGTTGGCCCCGTCGGTTACATCATGCATGTCAATAGCATGTGCAATGTGGTTCGAAACTGTCGCATATACATGTACGCTGATGATACCTGTCTGGTATACACAGACAAGGATTTAAATATCATAGAAAGAAACATTCAAGAGGATTTCACTAATGTTATCAAATGGGCTCATGATAATGGGATTATAATTAATTTAGAAAAAACCAAATGTATGTGCATACGATCTCCTTATCTTAAAAACATTGTGTGCCCGCCACGCATAGTGGGACATAGCTTTGAGTGTCTGCACAGTGAACAGATGTCGTTGTGTACGTGTGCAACTATTGAGGTGGTGGAGGAGTACAGGTACCTGGGTTTGACTATAGACATAAATTTTTCATGGAAATTACACATTTCATATCTATGTGACAAGCTCAGGTTAGTGCTTGTAAAATTCCACCACTTTAGTTTCGTACTAGATAGGGCTACACTATACGTGGTCTACTATGCACTTGTGGACTCCCTACTCTCTTATGGGTTGGTCTGCTTTGGCTATACATTTAAATCATATATAGACAGAATAAAATCACTACAAATCAGATTTATGAAACTATTAGTAGACAAAAATACAAAAAACCGGTGCAAAAATAGCAAATACGAAGAGTTATTCTTGGAGTGCAAGATGCTGCCAGTCCATGAGAGAGTGGTTTTGTTATCAGCCTTAGACCAGTTTCGTATTGAGGATTTCAAACAGACTATCGTGCATACAAGGTCACAAAGGAATGTAAGCGTAGGAAAATTTGTAGTTCCCACTTGTAATAATTATTATGGACGCAGGTGTAGAAAATATTTAATTCCAACAATTTTTAATAACCTTCCAGTTGATATGGAAAGCAGTTGTACCACAAAAACCGCTTTTAAAAACCAAGTGAGAAAGTATCTCCTTGGAACCTTTGGGGAAAATATTATATATACTTAACTAACCAATTTATATTACTAATATAACTAACATTTCAAATACTTAGCCATTAAGCGAAAAAATTTACTTTTGGTTAAAAATATTTTTTTTTGTGGGAGTTGCGTCTGCCAACAAACTGTCCTACAGTTTGGCAGAAGTAAAATCTTTTTGTATTAGTGCTATTTTTTGAGAATAAACATTTTTTCATAATTTTTTTTCATTCATTACCTAAGTATCTACATTGCCCTTTGATCAACTGGAGGGTAATACGATTGGAAGTTGATATACTCTACAGGGCAAGATTAAATAGAACAGAATGATTGAACATGCAAATGCAAATGCAGCAAATGGCGTGCAATCGGAGAGGCCAATATCCAGCAGTAGACTGCTATAGGCTGATGATGATGATTGAACATTATTCTTTAAGCATTTTATATTAAACCCATACACAGGACCTCATGCACAGAAGAAGTGCTTTACGGTAGATACAATGTTCCGGTATCTCAAGTAATCGTCTATTACTTCATGTTAGCATTACAGTAAATTGCTTGGCAATTTACACTCTTGACCATTATTTCCAAGAATGGAGTAATTTAAGTTGCCCGTGTAAGAAGTCTTTTAAATGTCCGTATTCCTGAAACAAAAGATGACGTAATTGTCGTCAAGTAGCTACCGAGAAAAAAGGAAAGGTTTTCAGTTTCAGGGGAATATTAAGAAGAGACGCTTTTTAAGACGTAGAATGTTTTAGTACGAAACTTAGTGTATTGCTTTTTGGATAACGAATACAAAGTTGTTTTAAAATCTGTGGTGTAGCTTAGGTTAGGTGTAATAATTTTTGAATAATTATAATATTATTTCTGAATATTTTTTATTAGGATGAAATAAACGTTAAGTTTTATTTCAATACAAATGGAATGACAGATGGAATGTCCCATCAACAAAAATACGAACTGACAAACAAACTTTCGTCTTCTTGATGTATTACCCAAAATGCCACATCAGGTACTGAGAGTTGTTTTAAAAGGAACTGTTGCGTAAAATTTAATGCTTCGAAATATCGTCTTACCATTTTAGATGCTTTCTGTCAGACCATATTCCTACTCTACAACTGTTGAACATCGTGGAACCGCTACTGCATTTTTACTCCACGTAACAAACATTTTACCATCAGTCAGTCTCAAAACTGTTTACTATGCATAGAAGACAGATAGATAATCTCATTTTACTCAGTTAATTAAGTTGGAATCCCGAAATTGGATCATGGTGAAGGATGCCAATAAAATGTGAAAGTTTGTGGGCATCCCGAAAGTTACAAGGATAGAATATAATTATTAAGGAAACAAGAGTGATTATTATTGAATTAATGATACGCTAATTTTCGGAACAATTTTTGAAGTTTTATTATTGTAATAAAATTTACTTATCTATACTCGGAATTTTAATTCGATTCCAGATTTGACAATTTCAGTGTTGCAACGTTATGACGAGTACTAAATAGTGACGTTGCAAAATTATTCGATATGGATATGGAATATTTCCGGATCGATTCTTCTTGTTTATAATTTTACGCTCGTAAACTAAGTATATCAGGAAATTAAATATTTCTAAACCGATAATTTAGTTTTGACGATTAATTAACGATCTGAGACTTTTCTTTTATAATTGTGTGTGAAATAAATGAAAAAATGTGATCATGAAGGAACATGACAAATAAAACAGATAGATGTATTATGGTAATAATTTATTTTATATATTGTCGCCGTCATCGCTATCGCTATCGCTGTCACTTTCTGTAACATTAATTATAAATGTTAACCTTTATTTACTTCCTTCAAAACGTTACAAACAGAGCGTGAGGTTATTCCCAATATGTCAGCAACTTTGCTCATACATTCATTTTCTTCCACAACTTCAAAGGCCTCCAATTGCGCAGAAATTTCATTTTTCACGTATTTATAGGCGTTGCGGATCATTACTTTTTCAGTAACAGTGAAAGCTTTTCGTGGACGTTTTTTTCTTGGGGACAAGAAAACGTCCACGTCTTTTTGTGATGTACTTGGCTGAGGATCCATTTTGATGGAAAACCAAAACAAATAGTTTCACTCAAAGTTCACAAAAAACTATAAACGTAACAACAAACACAACGTAACAACACTTTAACAAAAACCCAACAAAATATCAATTCGCAATGAAATAAGATATTCGTGCAGTCACACTGGGAGAATGAAGCCGAATGACACGATAAACAAAATGGCGATAGCTGCACGAGCGCGCATGGGTTGCCAATACTGAAAACTATCGAGGCTCTTGTAGTATAAGTTTTGTTTTTAATATAAAAACAAAAATATTAACTTTTTATAAAATAGAGCAGCGATTACTAATTAATAAATAATTATTATGAATAATTATGTATTTATTTAAATAAAAATCAATAATTTAGTCTTTAATTGGCACACTGATGGCACACACACTGATTGTTTATCGATTTTTGTGTTCATCACTACACTATTATATGTGGTATCATTATTTCACAAAATGACAGTAGCTAATGTCAAATCTGGAATCGAATTAAAATTCTGACTATAGTAAAAATATGACGGGAAAAGCAGAGAGGTGTTAATTAAAACTGATTTATTGATAGGAGATTAATCCAGATTTCGCCAGATTTGATTAAAGTAGCAAATAATCAGTAGGGCGAGGATGTTGCCATAACTGGACATGACTAAAAAACGGGATGCTTTGGAGTTACTTCTGAAAATGCGTAAGTTATAAAGTCTGAATTACATAATAATTATTCATGATCATCATATCTGCCGAAAGACGTCCACTGCTGGGCATAGGCCTCCCCAAAGCGTCGCCACGTCGACCGGTCCCGTGCGTCTCACAACCAGCGGTTACCCGCAACCTTCACCAGGTCATCAGTCCACCTGGTGGAAGGCCTTCCAAAGCAACGTCTTCCAGTTCGCGGTTGCCTCTCTAGAATCTTTCTGCGCCTTAAACTCTTAGGATGCTCAACAGTCGCCCTTGGGCTTTACTAAAATGCACAATTCACTTGCGCATTATAATCTAATAGATTTAATCTTAACCACAATCTTTAACACTGATAGACTTCCACTTAGCCTAGAGACCTTGCCACAACAAAATAAAAGTATACGGCCATACAATGAAAATAACTTGAAGATAATAATATATCTATGTACACACCTCATCCATCCATTTTAAGTTCTTCAAATACCTTACAATACAACTTTTTGGCTGATCCTCCAGTGCCTACCTAGCAACATTCGTACAATTCACAGTCAAACGCATACATTCTTCATTCCGTACCTCGCTTCATATTTACAATTCATGAGAGCGCGACAATACTGATGGCAGTGATGGCTTGTTTCCCCGTGAAAAACCAGCATCGATTATCATTCGTTTGGAAATTGAGTATAATGAGTTTTCCGTGAATGGGGTGATGGTATCGCGAACATTGCAGAGTTTTTTTGGTATGTTTGTGTTTTCAGGACAGTGAGTGTAATGATGAGAAATTGCGACAGTTGTTGTGGGCTACTGTTTATTATTGTATTCTATACATAGAAGAATATTTTTTAAGGTTCCGTACTCGAAGGGTCCAAACGCTGCCCTATATTGCTGTCACTCATGTGTCCGTCTGTCTGTCGTCTGTCACACAGGTTTTACAGCCAAACGGTTAAGGTATAAGCATCTTGTTGACTCAAAGCCATACAAATTGTCAAAAAAAAAATGTAAAGGTTTTTAAGGGTGGCTCCCATACAGATATAGTAAGGCGCGAAAAAAAAATTTACTTACCCCATAGAGTATCATTGTTTAGAGCTGGTTGATTATATAAATTTTACATTTTGTGTTTAAAAAGTACAGGAAAACAAAGAAATGAGAAGCCACCATAGTCAGCTGTTTTTACACGGCTGCAAGGAAAGTTATTACAAAATATTGTTCCGAAGAATGTTTGAACTTTCCATTGACCTACAAACTTCAAAATTGGTGATAATCTTTATTATTACGTATTTTTTACTAACAAATACCAATCAACATCAAAATCAAATTTTTATTTCAAATAAACCAGAGGTACTATTGAATTGTCAAACCAAAAAAAAGATGAATCGTAGAAACAAATTCGCAAGCGTCAGTAGGTCTCAACGGAGAAGAATTTGCAAGAAACTGCACGGACACTCATTTTCATCAGTTTTAATTACAAGTATTTGGTTATATCATACTTGTTGAAACAAAGAAATGATGAACGATGGCAAGGCATTTTTCCAAATGACAGCTTTGCTTTGTGCCAATTACACAGTGGTAAAACCTTACTGCTCCATCCACTACCTACTCTGTTTATTGTATTAAAACAAAAAGCAATTTACTCGTAATTATATGACCCAAATATCAGGCGAATAAGCAGAGATTGAGCCCTTTCAGGTCATCATTAAAAGCTCATTTTCATTCATTGAAGTGCTTCATAGCATGGAGACGTTTGTAACCAGTTCTCTAATTAACATTCATTAGAGGATGCAGGAGATGTATAGTACCAGTATTTGTGTTGCAGTCAAATTGGTGAGACCGAATAGCTTTTTTTCGACCGAAACGTCGGGTGAAATAGGTAAATAAATAATCGAAATCATCGCGTTAAATTCCCGTGATATATTGTTTTTCAGCTTTTTTTTGGGTGTTTATATTATTATTTCAGCTTACGTCGTTAATTTATGCGGAGGTGCATCTACAAGTGACTGGGTGGTCAGAATAAAATATATAAATCGTAATTGAACTTTGCTTAGCTAGGAGCTTTTTACAATATAGTGCTGAAAATATATAATAGAAAACTTATAAGTATTTTTATTATATTTTTCATCACACTTGCACGTATAAAGTATCTAAACATACAGGTTAACTTGGCCGTAATGCCCCATATAAAACCCTCGGGCTTTCTTTTTGTCATGAAACCCGGTAAGTAATATTTTTTTAATTTATGGCACAGCACACAGGTCATGCAAGTTCAAGCAAGGAGTTTACACGCAATTGAAAAATTGTCTTAAAATGTTATCTAAACAGGAATTTCTTTGCAATCTAGCTACATGTTACTTAAATACTCAACTAATGTTCTTAATAATCGATTTTAATAGTTATACTCGTAGTATGAAAACGTCGAAATTATTTAAATTTATTTACACTCCGTCATGGCTGTATACCTACGTAAGTATTTGCCCTTAAAGTTTCTGAACGAAACACTGTATAATCTGTGGTGTGGGCAAAAATTCGCCAACCGCTTAAAAAAAAGTTCACGTATATCATAATAACAGCTGTGCTGACTTGTGTATTAAAGTTATAATTCATAATTATTACTCGCAAATGTGATGAAAACCATTGTATGTATCACGGGCGGTATGGGAATTACGAACCTCGACTCAGAAAGCCCTCAGTCTTTGACTTCGGGCTTCTACTAGAGTCTCGATCGTAATTCCTTACTTACCGCCCTTAATACACAATGTACTTTTATTTATTTGTAAAAACAAACGACTGCACACTGCAGCAATACATAAAATTTGGACGAAGAAAAAATATTATACAAAATTAATGCGACGTGCGCTTACAAATTTAAATTAAACATAAATAAAATTAAGTGACAAAGATAGATGTAAGCAGAATCAATTATTATTATGTTATAAACAAAGCGTCAACAAAACCAAATTAATGATTACTATACACATTATTAAAATTTATAGGAAAAAAAAAATATCCGAAGTAAATTGACTGATAACAGGAATACGACACACAAACATTTACGACTAATACTTAGTTGGATATAGCAAACAAACGGCACCTAATGAAAAGCCCGGATTCCTACTGTGTAGTTTGCACCCTGTCGCTTTATTATTCGTATTTTGTACTGCACAGACACTATATTTTTGAATGAGAGATAGCATTTAAGGGATCCGTTCGTCAGTGTCTAGCTCGAGTTGCAATAGTCAGATCAGTATTACATTATCTAAACATTGTCCGGTATCTAAGAGTGTGTCATGCTCTCTCAAATGTCTCCCTGATCGCGGCACAAGTGTTGGATCATTAAATTCCCTTCATGATGGTTGAGCTGTGTGGTGCTCATCCATGCGTCATGTTGAACGGGTGCCCGCTGTTGTGATTGGACATAACTTGGCTGTCTTGGCCTGTTTTTAATATTTTTGGGTTGTTGGTGTTACTGCAGATGCTTTTACTTGTACGTCTTTCTACATCGTTCTCACATTATGTGTAATTTTCCAAAAAGAATGATGTAACCAAATATTTATTTTACAATTTATTGATGGAAAAGAGTGTCCGTGGAGTTTCTTGCACGTTCTTCTCCATAGAGACCTACTGAGACTTGCGAATGTGCAACTAGCTTCTTTTTAGTTTATTTTTGTTTTCAATTCAAAAGAACCTATAATGGTTTAGTCGAAATAAAAATATTTTGATTTTGTTGGATCTTCTTTTTTTGTAGCCTGAACTTTTTAAATCAACACGAATCATCACCGTCCTCCTACTTTTGTTCTTAGTTACTTAGTATCAACACAACACGTTTTCTTCTACCATAATTCCCGTCAACCGTCAAGCTATCATTCACTCCCTTTTCTTTCACTCCCTTTTCATTCATGACATTTCTCAACAACATTTTTGTCCTTAATCCGCAGACAGTAATTTATTCTCAGCAAAGAAAACGACTCAGACAAGAAAATAAACTTTGGAATAATGTCTTATGAGGAAAAAACAAAAATAACAAGCAAAAATAGTCCAGACTAAAACAAAGTCTCATGTCTGTACGTAAAGGTCACTGAGATAAACCACATATAGAAAACTAACCTCGAATCATGACCTTGATTTAAAAGTAGACTCAACTTTTCTACCCCTTGTGTTTCCACACTTAGCACGAGGTACAAAAAGGTTCGGTTCTACAGCAGCCCACGGCTAAGCTATGCACATGTTTAGCTTCGCTTTGTATGAAAATGTATGTTGGATAAGCAAGCCTACGTATCACAGAGCACCGAGAAGCCTCAGCAGCCACTGTTAGAGACGGCATTGTCAAAACTTACAATTCAATCCAAGCTTCTCAGTGAGTTGCCGTTTACTCATAAAACTGATGACCCGTGTCTATTCTGTCTCACTAAGTGTATGACAGTCAAAACTTATTTGCTCAGCACAATTCTCTTGTCAGTGCCGGCTTTCCAAGCTCTATGAAATACAATTCATCCGCTACCCACAAATACGTGGAAAATAAATAAATCGCACAGCTACGTGGCAAAATCTCGCCGGCCGTGGGCGGTAGACTCAAAACAAGTGAACAAACAGATTCCAAGGGCTCTCAATTTTTTTTGCTCTATCAACTCTTTGCGCTCGGCTCTCAGGCTATCCCCTGTTATTTGATTGTACTACAATAGGTTTAGCTGTGTTAGGATTTTAGCTTCCGTATTGGAATGGTTTGTATTGATTTTAAAACGATCAGCGCCTAGTTTTTTTTTACAAATTGCCTTTTGTTTTCTTCTTGTTAAATGAAATATCTGATTGTTGCATTGATTTGCTAGATTATAAGAATTATATCGATTTCGTCTGTTATCTTTACAGTGCTCAAGAATATTAGGATCCTACTCATTTTAATCATCATAAGACATTGTAGCGAGATAAAAGCCTTAAATACAAGACTATTGTGATATCAAGGATGACTCCAAGCGCAATCTGATACCCATACAAGACATTATAATAAAGCAAAGCACTACTAGTGAGTTATCTACTCTCTCAGAAAAGTCTATATAACGAAAGTCAATCGGCTTATAAGAGAACGCCCTGGTAACAAGTGAAATTGGGAGTCTTCCCTTACTTTTTTGAACTTGTAAGAGTTGTTAGCGAAGTTACCGAGAGCCCCTCGTACAGAGAAGCACATAAAATGTCAATAAGATTTACGAAATACATGGCGTTTTGTACACAAAAGTTCTGCTTTGATCTCAGATATCTGAAGATTTTTTTTTTTATTTCTTCTCGTTGGATTATGGTGCGAGTGTATGGTTTTGAGCAGAAGATAAGTCATGATGTTTTAATTTTTCTCAGATATTCGAATACGCAAGAACCAGTTTTCTTCTAATATGCAAAAAAATCTAATTGGCTACGCTTCTATGTCCAGCAGTGGACATCTTTCGGCTGATATGATGATGAGGTAAAAAATCCTTTTGAAGCAGTTTAATACCATCATATTCAACCTGGAACGCGTTCCGAAACAGTTCAATCGTGTCCCTAGTTATTTTCTTCTTAAATTAACAAACAGTTAAAAATACATCTTTTCTGCCACAAATCTTGAACTGAGTAGGTACTGTGCTAACGTCTCCTTATGTTCTAAAAAGTGTGCAACGCGTAAATATAATAATAACAATCAACGAAATAATATTGTAAAAGTGCCGTTTCATACTGCCTAACACTTGAGTGCGCGGCAACTTTGCATATTTTGCCTTTGTGCGGACTACTTTAACGGTCAAATTTCTGCGAGCGTGAAGTGAGAGACAGACTGACAGTGCTACCAACTTACCGGCGACGCGGCGCGCGTTCTTGTCTCAAACTTGGTGCGACGGTGATATTATTGTACATTGCGATTGTTTACAACTGGTGGTCCCACCCGTCATCATAACTTCTGTGATATCTCTTTATTGAAGTGGTCCTATTGGTACTTTATTATATGAAAATGTCTGTTAATCGATCAGCTACTGCTTCTCCGCTGTCAACAACACCTACTGACGAATTAGACCCTCAACGATTAATGTCGTCTGAGCCTAGTCTAAACCAAAGTACATTGGTCCCTGATCTTTCTGCAGCTGAACGCAATAAGAAAAGGAAATTCAATGGGTCTCAGGAAGGCAATGTTGCCATAAGTGTGAACACATTCTCCACTTTTACTTTAGAACAGGAAAAGCGTTTTGAAGATCTGCTATTGAAAATAAACAGCATTATTGAGCAAAATCGAGACAGTGTTGAAGTAATGTCGAAAAAGCATGACGACTTCCTGTCAAGAATCTCCATATTGGAAGGCAAACGCAAAGAAAACAGGAAGTTAATCTGCCAATTGGAGGAAAAAATTGAATCATTTGAGCGAAAAGCCCGTTCTTCCTCAATTGAAATACGAAATGTTCCTAAAAATTCTGACGAAACTAAGCTAGACCTATCCTACATGGTAATTGATTTAGGTAAATCAATAAATATTGACATTGAGCCGACTGCAATTCGTGATGTATACAGGGGTAAATCAAAGGAGGACTCCAAGCCTATCATTGTTGAGTTTGCGTCGGTATTAATGAAGGAAAAAGTGATTACAGGCGTCAGACACTTAAACTCTTCTGAGAAGAGAGAGAACAAACTTAACACTAAACATTTGAACCTAAAAATGCCAGCGAAGCCTGTCTTCATTTCAGAAACTCTGACCTTCAGAGCACAAAAACTATTTTTTCTCGCCAGGCAATTTAAAAAAACACATGGATTCTCGTAAAACGGTTGGAGATCCGCAGGTACGAGTTAACTGTGAGTCCGACCTCGATAAATTAAGAAATGCTATCTGACTATATCAAGTCAACTACTGTCAGTTCAAATTGTCCCCTTGGATAGTTTTGATAACATTGTGCATGTGTGTTATTCTTAACCTCAAACAAATATTCTATAACTGTATTTTTAATTTTAATTTTGTGTATTTAAGAAATATTTTGGATAACTTTGCTAAACGAAGTACTTACACCTTGAAAACCAAACACTCACTAACCTCATCATCTCAAATTTTCATATTTGTTTCCCATCCCTCATCAAAGTATTGTTGTCAATATTTCCTTGTTGATTCTGTTCTGATTCTTTCTACCCTTTCTGAAGTCATTAAACATTTTGTCCTTATATTCTTTTCCTGTATCATTCGCTAACGATATAAATGATGTAACATCAGACATTGATAAGTTATATGTGTCTAAATCCTTTATAGCGGACCTTAATAATTGTAGCCAATTCATTAAAAAATCACCATCTACTGAGTGAGGACTACCAAACTCTTGTTTGGTAGTCCTCACTCAAAACATACGTAGTATTGGTTGTAATATGCCAGGATTTGAGGTTATGTTGGCGAGATTAAAAATCCAATGCGATATACTTGTGCTAACAGAATGTTGGCTATTGGGTATGACTGGCACTGTACCTCATTTGGATGGCTTCCGGTCCTACGCCACAAAAGAATTACAGAGGCAAAACGATGGAGTTGTCATTTATGTTAGGGATGACCTCAATTTTAGCGTTGAAGAACCTGAATTTCATGATGCTAATTGTTTGGTGGCTACCCTCAATAGAAATATAGCCTTGGTATGTCTGTATCGTTCACCTTCTATAAAAAACATTGATGCATTCTTGTTATCCTTAGATTCAGCCCTATCCAAACTTTCGTCTTTTGCAAATATTATATTAATTGGGGACATAAATATTGCTATAAACAAGCTGGATCTACCTGATTCTCGTTACTTGACCATTGCCGCGTCACACGGGCTGTTACCTGCCCACACAGAAGTGACAAGAGAGGCGAGTGGAACATGTCTGGACCATGTACTACTCAAGGCTAAACACTCAGCCGTAACTGTTGTTCCACAAACCACATTAACTGATCACTATCCTGTAATAACTCAATTATTCACCAAGCAATCACAAGTCACTGCAACTAGAACTGTCACCAGAGTTGATACTGAAAACCTAAAACGAGACATATCCCTTATCAACCTAACCCCAATATATGAGTCTACGGACCCAAATTATTGCACCAGTTATCTCGTAAATAGCTTACAAACAGCATTACAAAATAATACAACAACATTAACAGTGTCGAAACGTCGAAGAATTATAAAACCTTGGATCACTCCTGGTCTTCTCCGATGTATGCAAAACAGGGACACACTTCATAAAAAAACTAAAAAGTCACCTGACAACCAAACTCTAAAACTAACTTATGTCCGCTATAGAAACTTCTGTACCAAAATCCTTAAGAAAGTTAAAATAACATACGAGAGGAATCAGATAGAATTAACTAGACGAAAACTCAAGGAATTATGGAAGACTATCAAAACCATAACTAACTCTAACAAAGCAAGCGGCCTTCCCGAACAGCTTCTAAAACTATGCTCTACTACTAAATCATCTCTTAATAAAGTAAATGAGCATTACATAGGTGTGGGCAAATCCTTAGCTGAGGACTGTCTGAAAAAACAGGCCAAAACTACTTAACCAACTCGGCACCACGCAAACAAATACCGAACTCCAGTCCTTTGCCATGGAATATATTGATGAGGGGGAGGTGGAGCGACTGATTCTTTCTCTGAAAGATGACTCAACAGTCGGGTGGGATAACATCTCCAACAAGTTACTTAAAAGCAATAAAACTTTTCTGGTGCCGCCTTTAACATATATTTTTAATAAGTCCTTGGAAAAAGGTGTTTTCCCGAATGATTTGAAAAAATCAGAAATTCGTTCCATACATAAGGGTGGAGATAGAGATCGTATCAATAACTACAGGCCTATTTCCATCCTGCCCGCACTTTCAAAAATTTTGGAGATTTGATTTTAAGATTGGATTTTAAGCTAATAAATACAAGGCTCGTCAATTACCTTAAATCTAAGTCACTGTTCTCAGATAATCAGTACGGTTTTCGCAGAGCCAGAAGTACATATGGTGCTGTGCACAAGCTAACAAATTTCCTGGCTGCTAACATAGATAATCGCAAAAAATGTCTTTCTATTTTCCTTGATCTAGCCAAGGCATTTGATACGATCTCTGTTCCCATCCTTCTGCGGAAGCTAGAGAGACTTGGAGTTAGAGGAACCCAAATCAGACTTTTCGAAAGCTATCTCTCGGAGCGATTCCAGTGCGTGAGAGTTGGTGACAGCATTAGTTCTTACCTTCCTGTATCGTACGGTGTTCCTCAGGGCAGCATTTTAGGACCCACCCTATTTCTTGTGTATATAAACGACCTAACAGACCTAAAGTTGCCCAGAGGCGAAATCATATCGTATGCAGATGACACTGCCCTCCTCTTCTCTGCTGATACCTGGGATGAGGTCTTTAATGCTGCCCAAAATGGTTTCAATATTGTAAACGAATGGCTTCGTGAGAACGTGCTGACGCTTAATGCTGACAAGACCAAGCACATCACCTTTTCCATACGTCAACCGATTGCTGCCAACACACAACGTAATATCACTCCGCAAGACTGCTCGGCGTATGGTATCTGCTCTTGTAAGCCGCTGGATCAAGTCAAACACATAAGATATCTTGGTGTCACTATAGATGAGAATCTTACTTTCAAAGAGCACATTAAGCTTGTCTGTGGTAGAGTGCGTAAACTGATATACTTATTTAAGAGTATTAGACAGGTTGCTGACCCTGCCTTACTTAAGAGTGTATATTTCTCTCTTTGCCAATCCCTACTCACTTACTGTATTTCTTCTTGGGGAGGTGCTGCCAAGACTACTCTAAAGACATTGGAGATAGCTCAACGAGCTATCCTAAAAGTGGCCACTTTCAGACCCATTCTCTTCCCTACAAACTTGCTTTACCAGTCTTGTGAAGTCCTCAATGTGCGCCAACTGTTTTTGGTGAATATAGTACTTAAACAACACAATGAACTCACATACAATTCAGAGAGTATCACCAAACGCAGAAGGCATGCAGTTGCGATTGCCAAGCACTCCCCTAAAACGACTTTCGTAAAAAAATTCTTCCTCTTTCTTGGGCCATTTATTTACAATAAAATAAATAAAAGTATTGACATATTTTCACTGAACAAGTCACAATGTAAAAAAAAAGTCCAAAACTACCTGCTAACTCAGTCATATGAAGAAACGGAAAAGCTGCTTGTAGTCCAATATTAGTCAAACTGTAACCTTATATTAGAGCAAAAACATACCCGTACTCATCCACAACACATACACACATCACCACAAAACATTATATACCCACATCACACACATACATAAACACACACACATACATTCATACGTACTTTGTTTTACTTCAAATTTATTTAAATTTAGAATTTAATTGTTTTCAATTGTTGAATTCTTAATTTATTTCAATTGATAATTCTTTAATCTTAATTTATTCCAATTGTTAATTTTATAGTTTTTATTTAGCTATTTCAATTGTTCATTTAATAATATTATTATTATTATTATTTTTTTTTTGTTTTAATTTTATTCCAATTGATAAGTTTATATGGTTTTAATTTATTTCGATTGTTATATTATTATATTTAATAATTGCGATTTTATAATTTCAATGTAATTTATCATTTAATTTTATTCTTTTTATTGATTTATTAAGATTTTGTCATTTTAATTTAATATTTTTTTTTTAATTTTATTCTTTTTTTATTGCTTTTTGTATTAGGTTCCGTATTTGAAATATTAATAACTATGTTTATTGCGTAAATGTTCCTGTGGGTGGAGCTGCATGCCGAAATACAGGCTCTCACCTAGTTCGGCTGCAGAGGAACCCTCTGATAATTGTATTGTACTTAGTTTTATAAGTCACTAATCCAAATTGTAAACCTTTGCCTAAGACAATAAATGTTTTTTTTTCTTTTTTTACCATAGAGCAACTATATTTTAGGTAAAATACTCGGGAACTAATATGTCGTAATCTTCTACAATATTTACTTAAACTATTTTGGAAATACAAATACTTCCTCAAAAGGTTTAATTTATTAGGTATTGAAATACCGGCAGATTTAGTTTTATCGAAAATAAATAAAATCAACTTAGATTTCCTAATAAAATTCAACCGTTATCAAATACGATCCGAGTTTTATCCCGAGCGTTAGCAATAACCCTTTTAAAGCCTCAAAAGATACATGATACAGTGGTGAAAATATTGAAAACCATCAAGTTTTAGCTTTTAGTTTGATAAAGTAAAGTAGAAACAAACGACTGGTTACGAGTATCACTCTTATTTATACCTGTATTTTAGCATTTTTAGGGTCCGTACCCAAAGGGTAAAAACGGGACCCTAACCCTAACTAAGACTCCACTATCCGTCTGTCTATCTGTCTGTCTGTCACCAGGCTTTATCTCATGAACCATGAATCTAGTGAGATAGTAGAAATTTTCACAGATGATTTATTTCTGTTGCCGCTACGCAAATACTAAAGATAGAATACAATAAATATATAAGTAGGGCTCCCATACAACAAATGTGTTTTTGCCGTTTTTGCGATAATGGTACGGAACCCTTCGTGCGCGAGTCCGACTCGCACTTGACCGATATATTTTATTTATTTAAGAAACCAATAGCGTACCTTTACATAAAATATGTTACAGAATACACCGAAATAAATTTTAGTTAACAGTTTCCAAAGATATATTTGCTAGTTACTAAATTACTAGGAACTTGCAAATTGGCTAACTATTCGTAACAACAATGAGAATTTCTATTTGCTAATTGCAGGTAATCTGCATTTAGCAAATAGAAATTCTCATTATTACATACACTATACAGTGTATGCAATTGTAAACAGAATAATAAACTAAAAGGAAATACAAAAAGGAGCGCGCTTGTGCGATTTACGCGAGTGGGTTTTGAGTGTGTGTGTAATAGTATTTATTTGTATTTATTTATTCCAAACAATTTTTACATTGTGTCGAACAATCATAATTGGCAGCAAGCACCACTACACGATACAAACTAACTTTGAAAGAATTACAAAACAATTAGGAAATATTTTACATAATTGTTTTGTAATTCTTTCTTTTTTTTTTTTGTGTGAGTGTATGCGTGCATGAGTGTGTATAATAGTGTAAGTGTACATTGTGTATAAGTTAAATTCGTTTGCATATAGATATAAGTTTAGTTTTCAGTTAAGTTTAGGTTAGCCCTGCGACAATGTCTTGGGATCGAAGGGAGCCAGGAACAGCTTTCTCTACTAACGATTTCGTTATTGAGGACTTATTTATTATTAGACTGATTATGGAAGCGATGTTATATAGCGATTGTAAACAAATATATTTGGTATTGGTGCGCCATCAAAATTCTAGCTTTATCTTTAACGTATTCTATTAAAAGTTTATAACATAAGAATATTATAATACGAGTATTCTAACACTGAACTGAAGTTAAACATAACTGGTGAAACGAGGGTGTACAATAGCATCTCTACGTCTACTTATACCTTCGGGGAATATTGGCGTGGTGTTATGTTATTTAAAACCGTAACGGGTTAACAGTTCTAAGCGCGCTTTAACCCTTTCGCAGAATTAAACCATTACAATTTATTATGGCATTTAACGGCAAAAATGTTAATGATAGAAATGTAGAATACTTTGGGGTAAAAAGCCCAAGGCTTGTATTATGTATATTACTAATATCTACCCAAAATTGTAGGTATACGGTAAGTATACAGTACGTGAGCAGTTGGTTCCTACTTATTTAACTTTTGTGTGTTTTCATTTATTCAAATTCAGAAACCCTTTATTTCTTCGCATGTTCATAAAGCTTATCTTGGTATGGAATCGTTTATTTTAAATCTTGACTAGGTATTCTATACTAGGCACTCTTCCAACGCTGCATCTACAGGTACCTGGTGACGGTCTCGGGTGTTCGATGAATGCTAAATGTACAGGACCAATTTATGTCCAGCTATGAATGACTTTCAGCTGACATAGTGACGACAACTAACTAACCTTTGAGTAATAAGAAAAATATGTGTCTAACATTTCACTCTTTGCCTAGTGTTATCCCATTATTTGAGTTCGGCTCTCTTCTTCTAAAATTTCACAAGTAACCGGCCAAGTGCGTGTCAGACTTCGAACATTTAGGGTTTCGTATCCCCGTAGTTAGTAGCCTATATCCATACGTAGACCCGTAGTAGTGGCGTGCCGCTGCCCGCATCCCTTCAGTGCTACGTATTTGACAGCAAAATCAATTCGGTTATAATAGGAAAAAAACCGGCCAAGTGCGAGTCGGACTCGCGCACGAAGGGCTCCGTACCATTATCGCAAAAAACGGCAAAAAAAATCACGTTTGTTGTATGGGAGCCCCACTCAAATATTTATTTTATTCTGTTTATAGTATTTGTTGTTATAGCGGCCACAGAAATACATCATTTGTGAAAATTTCAACTGTCTAACTATCACGGTTCATGAGATACAGCCTGGTTAAAGACAGACAGACGGACCGCGGAGTCTTATTAATAGGGTCCCGTGTTTACTCTTTGGGTACGCAACCCTAAAAATGAGGGAATTTCAAAGAAAAATCTGAGATCATCAATATATCCATATTTTTTGTGAAATATACGTAATTTTAAACATTATTACCAAATTTCAAGTAAAAAAATTAATCAATCAGTCAATGGAAAAGTTAAAATACCCTTCGGAACAAAATTTTGTCTAAAAATCTGACTTCGGTGGCTTCATTCCTTCGTTTTCCAATGTTACAAAAATTTTGCAAAATTAAAATAAAATATTTCTTTTAAAAATTAACCGACTTCAAAAACAAAACACTGAAAAGTGCAATATATTAAAATTAAAATTTTCTTTTTATTTTCCCTTCTCGGGCAGGCTAAGGTCTAAGACCGCCTCATCTTCAGTGCATAATATCCTTCTTGAAATCTTTAGTATGCATTACAATGCGGATGCAAACGATTCTAATGTTTTTTTGGAGTATTTGGCAGGAAATTGTATCGAGTCAGCCTTCCCAGTAAGCTTTGCGGAAGTAGTCAATAATACAATAAAATTCTCCGCTCCACTATCCCGAGATCGCTTCTGTAAATGATTTCACATATTGTCCAGTTGCGTTGACAGTTGAGACACAAAACTACACCAATTTTATATAACAATATCCACTAAGAGTTAATTTGCAAATAATATTAACAGCCCACTAGAAATCATTTAGAAAGAAAGCTTATATGTAGGTGATTAAAATTAAATTCACTAGATTTAGGCAAATTTCAATCTGTGTTAGTTGTGCCTACAAGTATTAAATCTGTGTTTATTTATAAGTTAATCCTAAATAGTGTTAAGAAGTGTGTGTAACGAGGTTAGTGATTAGATGGGGCTGACATAACCTGTTGTTGGTTACAAGTCCCTAATAAATAAAGAGAAAAAAAATATAACAGCCACTGAACTACACTCGAAAAAATCCCGCCAAAAACTCTGACATTTATTACATAATTATCTTTTCCTCCTCTTCCCAGTTAACTGAGCGAATATGTTTTGTGTTCATCATTTTATGTAATTTTTAAGTTTAAAGCTATTGAAATAATTCTAAATAGGGTATTATAAATTCCTTCACATTTAGGTACTATCAAATCTTTATGGCAGATGTAATTTTTTTATATTTAATGTCTTCATCTTGCTTATTTTCATTCACTAGTTCATTCTTTTTACATTCAACTGGGTTCCCAGAGCTTACGAGTAAATCCAAGACTAAGAAATGAATAGTTAGTCCGAGGTTATTCCATGTTTATTAATAACATTGCTAGATCTATGTTAATCCTTAGTTACACCGGGATTAGCTAGTCCAAGAGTAACTTCGGACTTTCGGAGTAAGCTGGTAATACGCCATTTTTATTAATAAGACTGTTAGGGTTTTGTTTTTGAATTTGTTTTTTTTTTGCGAGGGTGTTTTATTTCTCACTTTTTAGTTTTCGTTCACCATCACTACAAATTGAGCAAGTTCCACATTAAGATACCTAAAGAATTGACAAAATACCCATAATAACTCAATTTACACATTCGTGCTGTTAGTCGCTAAAGACTTCGGTTACATGCTCCATATCTTGGCAACAGCCGATTTTCATGATACTTGTACCATAACCTAAGTTGCGAGATACATAATCCAATAAAAAAGAATGATCTTAATCCGATTACTAGATTCGGAGAAATGCGTGGACAAACATAGGTACATGCATACAAAGATCCATACATTTAACGGTCCATAGATGAAAAAAATCCATAATCATAGATGAACAAAGATCCATACATTAACAAAATCTTCTTCAGAATGTAATAAATACTTTTCTGAAAACCATATCCAAATCGGTTCAGCCAAAAACGAGAAAAACGTGGACAAATATACATACACACAGATCAAACACATATTTATTTATTCAACAAGCTCTAAACAACCCACCCACTCAATGGGGCAGGTCAACTTTTTCTTCGCGCGCTCTTTTATATTTATGGGAGCCCCACTTAAAAACGTTTAAAATATTTTTTGATTGACAATTTGTGTGGCTTTGGGTTTGCATGCTGTGAAGATTTGAAGACTGTAGCTTCATCCGTTTGGCTGTAAAACCTGTGTGACGGACAACGGACAGACAGTCTGGCACGTGACTGACAGCAATATGGCTCCATTTACACCCCTCAGATACGGAACCCTAACAAACAACAATTACAGTAGTCACAACGGATCTTTGTCTCTAAGTTAGGCTCTGCGAACCATTGCGCAAGAAACTGTTTGTCATCGAGTATACTGCATAGAGTAAGCGAGATAGGACGATGCGACAAACGTAAGCGAGTGAAAGAGGCAGTTGTACAATGCTATCTTCACCTTCAACATTGATACAGAAATAGCTACTGCGCAGGGTCTTGCAGCTAACTTTAGAGTCACAACGATCCGCTGTGAATGCTGTGGCTACTGTACACAGTTTGTTTAAAAAAGCACATCAATAAAAAAAGTCCGTTCCATACAAACTTAGCCTACCGGGTGTTCAAGTACTTGGCCCCTGTCTACGCTAGCCGGACTTAGGAACGCCACGTGATGTGAATAGAAAGCCACACTCTTTGACGACTAGCCTTTAAGAATATTCCTATACTCGGCCTAGACTATTTGATTTGCTTTGAGCCTTCATACACTTTTAAAAGAAATGTAGATAAAATGGCAGGCTGGCTCTTTTCTTAGATTTCTCAGAAGCGAAAAAAAAGAAAAGTAAGAACCTTACACGAATATCTACTATCTTTTGAGAGAAAAGTAAGAACCTTACATGAATATACACACACACTCTCTCTCCCACACTCCCTACGCGATAGTCCTTCTCTCGATGTCTTCAAGAGGAAAATTAAAGAGCATTTCCTTTTAACGCAATGGTAGTAGATATATATATTATATATATTTGTATTTATGTATGTATGTATATATTTATGATTATAACTTTGTTATTTTAAAATTGTACACTGGATCCTACCCTCTTTTGTCATCATTCTCTGTCACTATAGGGTTTGCTGTAAGAGAACTCAACATTGAGTTAAGCTCGCCTTTGTACATGTACTTTATTATCACATTGTATTAAATATTGCTTTTGGTGTACAATAAAGAATTAAGAATTAAGAATATCTCCTGCTTAGATTTCGGTTCGTCACTGAATTAAAATATTGGGACATGCAAACTTTGTTCTTACGTGTAACAAAACTAGCGTTGTATTATTTTCTAGTAAGAAAAAAATATTCATTATTTTTTCAGTTTTGTTTCTTAAATAACATATAGGAAATTGACAAGTGATCATCACTATACTTTAAATTTTTCCTTGATATTGCTTCTCACCGATTCAATGATTACAATACATCAAAATAGTTTGATATATGAAACTTTCCTTATTTTTCTAATAAACTTTGTATTTTACTGGTATCTAATTTAATTTGTAATTTTTTCAATACTGTATGTTTAAGATTACTCGAAATCCATCACGAAATCAGAATAACAGAACTAAGGATTTGTGTGAATAGCCGATTTTACCTAACGAATAATCCCCGCGTCTTTTCTTTTAGAAAAATCTGCTTATGTTAGAAGCGTGTGTTCCGGATTAGGGTATTATTCCGTTTCATTGCCTGATTCCTGTCTTTCATTCCTGATTGAAAACCAGTCAGGCATATCAAGGAAGCTCGCCAATTAAGGTCGGCATTCAACTGAATAAAATAAGAATACTAGCTATTTAATTGGGAACAAGTACGGCTAAATAATGCCTTGCCAGGGTCTGTCTGGTTGTTATTTTTGTTTGATTTTGTCTTGTAAGTATTATTAACCAGGTCAACGTCGCGTCTCCCGGTACGCCACGCACGATAAGTATTATTCCTACCTTAATAAATCTGCTGATTTGTGATGTAAGCGAAGCAACAGAAGTATAGTATGGTCGTAGTTAGTAGGTTAAAAGCGTTAATTTTTGTGTGATTTGAACTGATAATGTTGGCAGGGAAGAAACGTGCTTAAAACCCTCTCATTATTATTAAACCTCTAGGGCATTTCACAATCACATAGTGTGGCTGTGCGGCTGATCGCGCGGTATAGCGACGATCGCACACAACCGTGCTGCGGTCGTGATCCCCGCTATATCGATGACATGATAACACAGGCGCCTTAGTGCGGTCACCGCATGATTTGACAAGCTTTGAGCACAACTTACAAATGCACACCAATAAGAATTGAATATCTACATACGTAGGTATTCAATAATGGTGTTAATTTCAAAACATTTAATTCATAATTCCCAAAAAAATACCTCAAGCTAATGATAACATTTTGTACGGAAATCCCATTTTGTTTTGGGAATTTACTATGACGTCCTTGAAGAGAATTGTTCTTTCCGATGGGCAGAAGCAGATCATGAAACATGACTACACCTTGACGTTACACCCTGTCTACACATGCTGTAGAATATTAAGGTTAAATAATTCCGTAGAAGAAGAAGATTAAGGCATTCATTTCGTTCGTCAAGATATTTTCAATCAGTTAAATCACTTAAACATATATATATGTATAATATAAACATCTTTTGGCGAAACCCGATAACATTTTGAGCGATCTGGGGAATAATTTTCGTATAAAGAACTTATCGCATCTAAGCAAATATTTTGAAGTAAGGAAACATGGTTTTTGAAACTAAAACATTTTAAAACTTTACCTTGAGGATTTCTCCAAGTTGCCTAACAACTAAAATAACAACTAACTAACTTGAGTTACGACTAAGCACTTTTTCTTTTAACTTAAAATTGTTGCGAAACCTGAAAAATGTCGACTAATAGCAAGAAAATTCGAAACAACGTAAAGTTAGATTTCAAAGTTAGATGTTATATAATTTCTCGAAGAAGTTAGTTTTCTAAATATTTTGCTATTTCGTGAGTGGTGGTTTTTATAGGTTTTCCGTAAGCTGATTGATGCCTTCAGAGTACATTTCAAACAATTTTGCTTTTTCTTTGTAGCTTTATGTATGTACAAGCGCATATATTATATACTTCATTGACTGTTTCGTTGGTCTCGTAGTCGCAGGCGCTACTGCTGAGCTCGAGGTACTTTTTTTTACCTTGAGAAATTCTCGTGCATATTGCACAACCACGGGGAGATAGGGCAGTTATGGAGGACTCCAACCCACTAAAACTCCACGGTGGCCTTCTGTGCCGCTTATGGTGGGTGCCGCTTATGGTGGGTGCCGCTTGTGGTGGGAACATGGGCACGCGTTGGCACTCATCCGTGAACCCACCACCGTGACCCTACTCTGAGGAGTATCCCTCATCACCGGCGCACCGGAATACATTGCGCGCCGTGACCACCCCTGGGACCAAACCAGCAAATGAGCGCCAAACGACCCCGGAACCCTTGGTCCCCCTGTGACGGTCAGTTCAGTGATCCCGCCACCAACCACTTTTCAGCCTCAGATAAGGAGAGCGGATAACGCTATACCGTCATTCCTCCTTCCGCCGTAGTCTCCAACCCTCAGCCGCCATGCCTCCCATACGACATCGCGGCCCGCCTCGGTTGCGATGTCGCCCAAACCGCACCGCAAACGCACGTCCTCGGCTTAATCGCCATAGCCCTGCCGAGCGGCCGCTACTCGTGAAGTCATCCTCTTCGCCTCAACGTGGCCTCGACAATGTGGATACCCACCGGGAGGGATGCGGGTAACCACCGGGAGGGGGGCAGCTCGAAGTCCTGGGTTCAATTCTCAGTTCAGGCCAAGTGCTACTGGCTCAATACATGCGAGTTAAACAAGAATGTTGAAATGTGAGTGAACTGTACATCTCTGTTAAACCTATCTGGGAATGCAAGCTTGATCTTATCTTATAAACTGAATAAATGATGTGTAATAACATGTCTTTGCATCCCTGCAAGGATTTCAAGGATAACACAATTATTTCTTATGTAAATCTAATAATCTTTTAAAAATCTTTCATATCTAAGGATGACGTGGCTAAACCCTATTAGAATTGCGCCTAAGTATTGTGTATACCTACCAGATAGTATATCTACCAGATAACTTTTGGATGGACTTAAAGTAAAATAAGGGATAGCCTTCCCCCTACTCCTATATGTTTGTATGTATGTAATATTTTTTATTACCTCATATCTTTCAAAACGCTAAACGGATTTATATATTTAAGACATCGTTAGATAGACATTCACCGCCCAAGTGTTCGTAAATAAGTGACGTTAAAAAAAAGAAACATTGCGGTATTTGGGCACCATATTATGGAGGTTGCAATTTATTTTCTTCCAAAGCCAACAAGTGGAGTATCAAAATGAAGGGTTTTAGAGGTGACTACAAAAATATATACCATTTATAATTATGTTTAAAAGTCATTAAAATTATAACTTAGAAGCTGTAAATACAAAATTTAATTAAACCAAAAAACCCGACTGCTTAAGCGTTTTGTTTACAGCTTGTTAGTTCGCTTCTTAAGCAGTCGGGTTTTCGTTTTTTTTCTATCTTCTTTCAGATTAACTGGAAATAACGAAGCAAATCCGTGAAAATGAACAATATCAAATTGCACCCATAGAAAGTACCCAATTTGAAACACCGCAGGACTTTCATTCACTCTCATTCATTCACTAAACGCTCCTACTGTGGGGGCGTTACTGCGTTAGACAGTAAGTTAACTCGATGTGTGCAGTGTGGCCGCATTAGCTACTTTTTTACTCGGATGTAGCTCCTCCTTTGTTTCAGGAATCAGGATCTTAGGGTCGATTTACATTCCGGAAGGATGGCGTCAGTGAAAACTACTTTTTCGCAATATTAATTCTAATATTGCTCGACGATCTTTTAGTGATAGCGTAACAGTTGTTGTACGGAAATGAAGAATAAATCGTGTTTCACCGACCCCAAGTAATATGGACTCGAATAAAATAGAAAAACAAACTATTAATAAATGAAAAAATAATAAGTTAAGATATCTAACTTAAATGTTAAAAGAAAACTAAGTAAGTAAACCCAGACAAAAGTTCGCGTTATAATGATAAAGTGTCAATAAAATGCTTCAGAAACTATACTCTGAATTACAAGTTTACTGTTTCATCATACCTACTTTCTGTCTGCACTAGAAAGTTTGAGTTTGTTAGTAAATTGACACATTGTGATTTATTTTGAGCATCATTTTAATTTAGTATTGTCTTATTTGAGTAATCAGTATTTAAACATAACCTGCGTAAATTTAGAAAACTCATTTGCCTCGAAAATCCTAAAAGGCACTTAGTAAACAGACGATGATATTGATCTCTACTTAGAATATAAATATCAACATTACCAGCCTATAACAAGGAACTGGAACCTCGGCTTCTCTCTCTAGCTGCTTGCCAGGTAGCCTGGATTGATCGTCACGCTACCCAGCCTGAAGACATTCTGGTAAATTTTCTACCATTTGCCATTAAAATTCCATACGGATTTCACACCACTTTTGTCAATTCGCTGACATCACAGCAACACGTTAACTAAAACCGCCATCGATTGTACGGTGAATGTGGTCCCCTCATTGCATTATTCCGATAATAATGACGACAGTGTTTTCTTAATATTGAAATAAGTGGTTACTTCCATTTTGTTTCCTAAAGATTGGCAGAAATCTTTGATAAATAAACCCCATTTTAAACACTCCGCAGAGAACTTCGCTTCATAATACACAGTGATTAAAAATCCCAGCCCGCATATACTTTGTGCGAGCAACAATGTCACACATAAAGCATTTGAGCTGAATGTATTCTTCACTGTAGTACAATCTACTACAGTATGTATGTCGTATTCGTACTGTTGTAGTATATTTTATGTATCTGTATTTTGAGTATACAACTGTTATGTTTGTTTGTGTAAATGTTTGCTTCGCGAAAAGTTTCGATTGTACAGGATGAGAAATTGATTTTTGAGGCTGTAAGAATCTTTCTGCTCTTCCAGATACTTCCAAGTTACTATTGATTTCCAGGAAGGGTAATATAAATATTTTTTTCCATGAGCCTGGAGTTTGTGTTAGTGCCCGTTTAATGGCCGGTTTTCCAACGTATTACATGGGACCATAGATATAATATTTCTATACATGTGATTTAAGCACAACAGACATCATAGAATAAACTTTATTGTACACCAAAAAAGAAAATAAACACATATTATATTTTGCAGCAACTTAATACTATGGGAAAAAAGGCAGTCTTATCGCTGACAGCCATATCTACCAGACAACCTTTGGTTGGACTAAAGAACTAAAGATAAAACAGAGGGTAGCCTACAACGCCTTCAACACCCTGCCCTGGAGGTGTGTTCGGGAGGCACTACGGTATCATCGATTGCCTCCCTACCTCCGCCGCATCGTCGGGGCTTATTTGGCGAAGAGGTGTGACACCTACGTGGGACGTGATGGCGTCGAAAGCCAGCACCGCATGTCGTGAGGTGTCAAAATCAAAATCAAAATTTCTTTATTCAATTAGGCCATTAAGCGGCACTTCCGAACGTCAAAAATAAAAATTTAATGTAATAATAATTGATTCTACCGTCCATTCGGAAATGTACTCGTAGCTTGTTATGGAGAAGAACGGACAAGAAACTCCAAACTTACTCTTTTAAAAAAAATGTGTTTTACAAGTATTTGGTTACAATAATCTTGTAGAAAAAATACATATATGTGAGAACGAGGTAAAAAAAAAAAACGCACTTAAAAGCGTCTAGAGTAAAACAAACAATTAAAAATACAATAAATAGGTAATTAAAAACAGGCGGAGGCAGCTAAAATATGACCAATCCCAACTGACGGCGCCCGTTCACGAACATGACACATGGATCGGCACCACTCAGCTTAACCATCATGAAGGGAACCGAATGATCCAACACATGTGCCACCATCAGAGAGACATTAGAGAGAGGATGACACACTCAACTGCCAGGGCACACTGAAGTCAACGAACGACACATAGGTTCAGTAAATGGTAGATTTACAGTTGGTACATAGTACTCACATATGTGCTGTGCAGTTATATAATCCAAAAAATAAATAGAGTTTATACAACACAAATATACATTACTAGAGGACGCCTCGCGGTTTCAACCGCGTAGTTCCCGTTCCCGTGGAAATACAGGGATAAAAAGTAGCCTATGTCACCCGGGGGTAGAGTAGCTTACCAACGGTGAAAGAATTTTTGAAATCGGTCCAGTAGTTTTGGAGCCTATTCGGTACAAACAAACAAATAAAAAAATCTTTCCTCTTTATAATATTGGTATAGATAATTATTCGTACAGTCTTCAGCAGATCCAACAATACTTCAGAACTTTTCTGCTTATCACTTGTTTTTGTGCCCTAGTGGCTGTGGAGCTGGAATAGCGTTGGGCCAAGCATTTTTATCAGCGATGTAATCCCCCAACCTATAATATGCCTGCCTGCATAGTGTGCGTTTTATACAAGTTTTAAATTTCGTCTCATTCAATTCTAGAATGTGTGGCGGTATTTTATTGTAACATTTTATACAGTACCCCCTAAAAGATGACGCTACTTTAGCCAGCCTGAAACCTGGTTGAATTAATTGGTCCCTATTTCTAGTAACATAACTATGTCTATCGCTGTTTTTACTAAAACGATGTAAATTCTTTCTAACGTACATGATGTTTTCGTAAATATATTGACAAGGTACCGTCATGATGTTAATGTCCTTAAACAGTTCCCTTAGTGAATCGCGCCGGCGAAGATTGTATATCGCTCTGATGGCTCGTTTTTGCAGAACAAAAATTGACTGAATGTCTGCAGCCCTTCCCCATAGTAATATGCCGTAGTGTTCCGCAGGACTCAGTCTTGGGCCCGCCCCTGTGGAACATCGGGTACGACTGGGTGCTGAGGGGTGAACTCCAACCGGGCGTAGACTTGACGTGTTACGCGGACGATACGCTGGTCACCGCCCGAGGGAGTTCGTACAGGGAGGCAGCGTTGCTGGCGACGGCTGCGGTCTCACAGGTGGTGAGCCGCATACGGCGCCTTGGCCTGGAGGTGGCGCTCAACAAGTCGGAGGCCATGGTCTTTCATGGCCCCCGGCGGGCGCCACCACCCGATGCCCACATCGTCGTCGGGGGGGCTCGAATCGCTGTCGAGTCAACCATGAAGTACCTGGGATTGGTGCTCGACAGCCGGTGGGATTTCGGACCCCACTTCCGGCGGCTGGCGCCCAAGTTGTTGAGCGCGGCTGAGGCGCTGTCAACGCTGCTTCCCAATTTGGGGGGCCCGAGCGCTGCCTGTAGGCGGCTCTACGTGGGGATCGTGCTATCGATGGCCCTGTATGGGGCCCCGATCTGGGCGGCTGACCTGACGGCCGGCAGCATCGCTGTTCTGCGAAAGCCGCAGAGAGCGATGGCCGTCAGAGTCATCAGGGGGTATCGCACGACCTCCTACGAGGCGGCTTGTGCAAGGTACTGTTTATTTCAATAGAAATTTCTTCCAGCAAACCTGCGACAGGAATGTTGGATGATAGACGAAGACACAGTGTGTAGAAAGAAATAAGGAAACTTAAAATAAACAATAATAACTTAACTAATGAACTTAATGTTAATGGTGAAATTTATAGGAAGTGTAAATCTCTATAATCAATAATCAATTCAAGTCTTAACTTCATCAGGTCCGAGTAAACAAGTTACACCATGTAGTTCGTAAAGGTTCAACAATAATTGAAAGGATGAAAATGATTTCTGTGAACTTTATGCAACTCGAAGTCTCATTCACAAGCTCGCTCGTATAGTCACACATTTTTCGTCACTATAATAGAACACGACGCTTATTCAGAAACCGGGAGATAGGCAATTACAAAAGTAACAATTCCACGGCAAAGCCTGAGCCTCCAACTGAATATGGAACACTTAGTTACGAATGTGGCGCCGTTACGAAATGACACGTTCCATCACTAGAAGGAAGCTAACCAAGGAAATCACCCATTACATAAGCAGCAACAATCACGAACGTGTCTTAATGGAGTGAGGAGACGAGGGACGGATTCGCGGTGGAAATATAAATCAGTTAATTCCACTAGAAGTTTTACTTACAGTTTTGGTTGGTACAGGTACACCATTTTAATAGGGCTGGATTTGTGTCAAAGGGGACGGATGAGGGAATGCAAAATAAAATAAATGAAGGCGGTTTTTTATTGATCTAAGTATGGAAAGTTGAAGCTATGAGTAATTACGCAAGATTCTAAAGTGGGGGTTCTGATATCTGGGATCTAGAATTATTTACTCAGTAACAAAATGTGTAGGATAGATTAGTGTTAGTGTTTATTTTAAACGTAAGCATAGGCCGCTATACAATTTTCCGGAACCAAGTGCTAAAGTGCTAGCCCGTGCTAGCCCGAAGAATTGCTAAACTTAAGTGGCAGTTGGCAGGGTACATCGTGCCCCATCGGGCAGAAAAGTTCTGGAGTGTCGAACGCGAACCAGAAGACCTTGCGTAGGAAGCCCTCCCATATGGTGGACCGATTACCTGGTGACGGTTGCGGGGATCCGCTTGATACCAACGCACGGGACCGGTCAATGCGGCGACGCTTGGCGGAGGCCTATGTCCAGTAAAAGAAAGAAAGGAAAGTAAAGAAAGAAAAGAAAGAAAAGAAGGAAAAGAAAGAAAAGAAAGAAAAGAAAGAAAAGAAAAGAAAGAAAAGAAAGAAAAGAAAGAAACGAAAGAAAAGAAGGAAAAGAAAGAAAAGAAAGAAAAGAAAGAAAGGAAAGAAAAGAAAAGAAAAGAAAAGAAAAGAAAAGAAAAGAAGGAAAAGAAAGGAAAGGAAAGAAAGGAAAGAAAGGAAAGAAAGGAAAGAAAGAAAAGAAAGGAAAGAAAGAAAAGAAAGAAAAGAAAGAAAAGAAAGAAAAGAAAGAAAAGAAAGAAAAGAAAGAAAAGAAGGAAAAGAAAGAAAACAAATTTATTTGACACAAGCCAGACAATTAATCTATACCAATATTATAAAGAGGAAAGGTTCCAAAACTACTGGACCGATTTCAAAAATTCTTTCACCGTTGGGAAGCTACTCTATCTCCAGGTGACATAGGCTACTTTTTATCCCTGTATTCCCACCGGAACGGGAACTACGCGGGTGAAACCGCGAGGCGTCCTCTAGTATTTAAAAAAAACGAAAACAATATAGTTTAGTTTAGTTTCGACGGGCTGTTTCCGCAACTCCACGACCAAGTGCGTATTTTGCGTACGAAAACAATATATTAGAAATATTGTGTGTCCCACGGCTGCGCCAAATAGGACCAGTTCAGCAAAATGTCGGGCAACTAGTGCCCGACGCTGGTTTTCAACTGGACCTGTGACCGATGACGTGACGGACGTAACGCAGTTTTATTAACTAAATGTTTACGTGAAACAAGTACTTACTTATATAAAAGATAAAAATAGGTGTATAGTATGTGTATATTACAAATAATAAAAAATAAAAAAAATACGTGTACACTACATAAGATAAATAAGGTGAGTCAGGCAATAAATGAGGTGTGGGTAGGTAGGCTAATGCGTCATATTATTGAGGCATTCAGTGCGACCATATCCAGCTTACGCGTCTTTTGGCTGATATAGTGATAATGAAGTGCTAAATGCACTTAAAAACTTTAGTCACTTTTCTAAAGTAAAGTTTTTATAGGATACCTACTACATATTTATATCGGGAGTAGGTATGTTCCTTTGAGTTAATTTCGTAATTTCACGCGGGTAATTCCACTAGCAGAAGTTAATATGGCATAAAGGGAAGCAGGTGTTCCAGCAGTGGGTGATTCAGGGCCCCTGTGATGATGCTGGTGTGAAACTATGGTTAAATCGTGGAATCAATCAGCGATTTGAAGCAACACAAGTCCAAATAGCAAATCTAAGCTCAGAACGCTCCATCGATCGTTCCAAGTCTAGTTGCAAAGCAAACATGGGGCCAGTTTCAGAAATGCTAACTATCCAGACATTTGAAAACAGACTTTATTTTTTGTATGATAAAGCTAAAGTTTCGAATGATTTAAATATCAGGTTAGATATAAAAGTGCTAGATGACAGGAGTGACGTAAATAGAACTTTATGTTGCTAGTGTTATGGATTAATATTGAAATGCTCAGGAAGGGTGGTTAGAAAACAGAACTTTATTAAAAAAACTATGGAACGTGTCGGCTGAACGATTTGAAAAGTCAGTGTAGCTTTTATAAATGTCTTTCAGGTATTTGGGTCAGATGTTTACTGTGTTGTCATTAGTACGATGAGTGTTATTATATTGGATTCTATTTGAAAGGGTGGAAAACTACCATAATGATACCTTTGCCTTTGATGAGTTTAATGGAGAAGTTTTTACATGTTGTTTGGGTTTCAATTAGTTTTGTTCTGCATGGCTAATGGTTTGTTGACGTTTTTAGATTTTATTTAGAATGCTTGATTTGATTTTAAAGAACAGTATTTTTTGTATTACTTAAAATATAAAAAAAAGCATTTTCGTTACCACATAGGTTTTTTTTTAAGTGTTTGTGACCTTCTTAGTCAATCGTATTATCGATTGATTGACATTTAGTATTGTATTCGAATGCTCCAAGCTCGCAAAGCAATGTTCACTCGAACGTTCATAGTTTTGCTCGAAAGTGAATGCTGGGCTCGATGGGAAGTATTCGTTGCTCGCCTACGATTGCTTGTTTATAAATGCTCACGCAAGAATACTCCCAGTGAGGACGATCCTTTTTATGCTTCATAATTTATCTAGTACATAGTAGATACGCTTCGATCGGCAATCTATTGAACACGTAATTATGACACGATATCTTGCGAAAACACCCCGATTCAAACAGTAAAACGAATGGCTAAACCGATTTTATTCAAACATAGTTAAGAACACTCTCGACAAAATCACCTTTCAAACCAAGACAGAAGTGCCACAGACAGACACACAGATACACAAACACACAGATACACAGCAACACACGTCAAACTTATAACACCCCTATTTTTGTGTCGGGGGTTAAAAATAGAGAGACAAACATTGTCAAACGGCAAATAATTTGGGAATAACACAAACGAATAAACAGACGAATATTTCTTTAATATCCTGGCTTTTTTGGTAGGTTCAGTCACATTTTTCCTCAAATACACGTAACGTAAGAGATGTTAATAACGCGACTTTATGCTTTTTCATTGTAAATCTTGTAAATATTACCCGTCTTAGAGATTTGGAGGAATAATGCTTTTGAACGCAGAGCGGATTTCATAACATCCGCTCCAAATGTGTGCCGTTAGATTTGTGACATACGGCGAAAAATAATGACTAATAAAGCCAGTTAGAAACCACAATTAGGCTTTTAACAGAAAACAGCCCAAGTGCACTTTATAAATTTTGCAATAAAAACAATTATAATCTGTCGGTGAACATCGGTTTTCTTGGAACTGGAGAAAAGCCTGCGGTGCTTTTTAAGATATTTTCAAAATCATTCTACTTGTTCTAATAGCTATCAATAAAATATTACAACAATTGATATCATGTACCTCACGCTTGTTTACAATAAAATACATGTTTATGTTAATCACACTATTCTTATTTTAAATTAATTGAAAATTATTTTTTACATTTACTTTGGTTTTCTATTAAAGCGTGTTCTTTAGATTTTCAAACTATTTTTTTTTTTACTTTTACAAACAAACACAAAACAAACTATTCAAATTATTGCAATTATATTCAAATTATTGCAAATATTGTCTTTGCTAAATGACCAAGTTTCAAATTAATGGACGTTTTGAAGGGTGTGAAAATCACGTTCAAAGATTCCGTTACATAGATACATACATACCAAGCTAATAAAAGCGTGATATGCTGCATTTTTTTTTGTTGATATCTGTATTAAGTCAAACGCTCAGATAGTTCCCTTGCCGTATGTATACCAGGTAAATGCTCCGGTATATCTGCTGTCTAAATGAAAAACAGTCGCGCTGCTTAATACCGCATGTAAATGCTACTTACACGCCTGACATTAAAAGTAAGAAGGTATTTCTATGTTGTTTAGTGAGTCAATAAACCTTCAAGAAAACTATAGATCCGCTAAAAACACACAAAATAAAAGAAAATATCAAAATCCACTAATGTATGTATGTCGTTTTATGGTAATTAAACCCCATACTTTTTCTTTCTTCCTTTCTATATTTTCTAGTCGCTTATTCAAAAGAAAACTGTGACGAATCTAGGTAATAAATAAAAAATAAAGCACATTGCCGTCTGCTCACGTGAAGACTCTACTTATTCCACATATTGCCGACCCTACCAAATTGCATAAAATTTTAAGATACAATATAACATGGCATATCTTTTTTACCCTAATTAAATTTACGTATAACCGTATTTACCGCATAGCAGCTTACGCATAATTTTTTTAAGCATAATTTCTCTAATCGTAATAATGTTTAATCATAAAATTCTACTGCATAAATTTATTAACCAATAATGATATTAAAACATATTTATATGAATAATGAAAATTATGTTTAATAATTAACCCCTAAAATATTAGACACTAATACACATTTTTATACAATCAGGAGCCAAATGCACTTAGAGAAAAGGTAAGTTTAGTAAATTTGCTATGTGTATGTAAAACATATTGGCTGCTTAAGGGTACCCCCACCGCACTTTTACCTAATGATAAACCACATCACTACACAAATAATATTGGTTCTACATCCTTCTATTTAAAAAAAATATATAGTTAACTGACACTTAAAGTAAATAGGAATATTTTTAGGTCCGGAGAGTGGCATAGGTTTAGGTATAGGTTATTAACTTACCTACTTTTTTTTTGTTAAATGCATGACGATTTATTAATAATAATTTCTAATGCATGACAGTTATTTAATATTAGGTATAATAAATCACATGCATGAAATTTTAAAAAATAAATGTGAAAATAACTGAAATTTGTTTTCGTTAGTCCTTTTGATTTTTATGCCTTAATACTATTAGGCTAAAGCCGTCATGCCTAGTAACATTAAGTGAATCAAAATTATGCCAAATCAAATTAGCCTAAAAGATAATTATTTCAATATAAACTGTATGCCAAAAACAATTATGGTAAACTATTTATTTATTCTAACAAAAAAAATACAAAATAATTATGGCAAAGTATATTAGCAAAAAAACATTATGCAAAAAAGGGATTCCATTGCCAACAGATTGGCAATATTTAGAAAAAGTTGATGAGTATAGTCGCTGTTCAGATGGCAACGTTTTTTAAATGGATTGTCAGAAAATAAGTAAAAAGCTGAACACTACAACGAAATACTTCATTAATTTATTTTTATCATTAGGTCGGTTATACGATCATGAAACTCAGGGTCCCAAAAATGACCACTTAGTCACACGCAAGTTAGAAAGATTTACGGGTCGAGAATATTATGATCAGAGTTGATTGCAGTAATATTCATGGACTATTACATGAACAAGCGCGGCTGCCATCGAAATAAACACCATTAGCTAGATACGTAACACATTGAAGGTAAGGAAACACATTTAACGTGCGATTTTTAGTCGCATGCTTTTGTAAAGAAAAGAAAGAAAAACATTGATATAGCACAAACTATAAGACATTAAAATAGTTAAGCATTAAAATTAAAATATAGAAAATATGTTGTAAGATTCTCTGTCAGTCATTGACTATTTGGAAACCAAGATATTTCGCACACTTTGTCACTAAACTTTTTTAGATTATGATTATACCAAACTTTGTTTTGTTACTTATGTTTGGTCTATCCGAGTCAGAACGGATAGCTTACGAATAATACGTTACGTTATCCCTATACCACAGAGAGGAGGCCTGGGTTTCAACAGTGGGAACATTAAAAGGCTGATGTTGATACTTTACATGGAACAAGATGTGCATTTTGTACGCGAATAAAATGGTAATCGTCGCTTACTGAAAAAGTTAAAGATTACATAATCTGTAATAACTTTTTATGATATTATTCATGCATAAAGTGTAACGTGTTGAGATTTTATGGCAATAATATTCTTATATTCATTACGGTACCATTGAAATTATTGTATGTACTTTTATAAATATACATAGAAAAATTCAAAAATGTACAAGATTTAATTAATGCTCTAAACGTCGAAGATGATAATGAAATTTTTTTTAACAAAAAATCAATCCGACTTTTTTATTTTTTTTATATTTTATTATTGATAGGCTTGCGTTTGACCACTATCTCACCTGATAGTAAGCGATGATGTGGTCGACGATGAATGTAGCTATCAGGAAATACAGACTCCGGCAGGGAATTCCACTCCTTTGCTGTACGCATAATAAAAGAATTCCCAAAACGTTTGGTGCATATGGGTGGGATGTCCACCATGTACCGATGACGCAAAGCCGTACGTCTTGTAGTTCGATGATGGAACGGGCTAGGAGAAATTAGTTCATGCGATTCCAAAGCAGTCTTGTCTTGTCTTTTTTGACTTTAAAGACTATTTATGGGGCTACTTACTTGGGTTGTGTCTGCTATGGGGCGCCTGTTTGGGCTGATAGGGCCACAATAGGGGCGGTACGACGTAAATTACTTCAGAGTCAGCGTTTGGCTTTGATATTCTTATGCAAAGCATACAGGACGGTTAGTACTGAGGCCTTACCGGTACTTGCTGGCGTACTTCCGGTCGACCTTGAAGTGCAGCGACGTGCTGCAATGTACTATTCCGCAAAAGAGACCATGGACGCGGACTTTTTAACGCGGAGTGACCGTGCCAAAATCTCTAGATTATTTAAACCACATATTGACGTCTGGGAGGAACTTTTATCCGAATGGCAATGTAGGTGGGATAATTCCATCAAGGGCCGACACCTCCACCAATTCTTTCCATCCGTTCGCGTGCGGCTGGCCAGGACGTGGCTGGAGGTGGATCACTGTGTTGTCCAATTTCTCACAGGGCATGGTAACTTTAAAAGTAAATTATTTTCCTTCAAGCTTGTTGCCTCGCCATTATGTCAGTGTTCTACATCTGACTGTGAATATATACAATCTGCACATCATATCTTATGGGAGTGTATTCTTTGGCAGAATGAACGCAATACTATGTTGAATAATGTACAGGCTGTATCAGGAGCCGTTTACTATACGGACCTTGTGGAAACTAGAACAAATTTCCGTGCGTTCAAGCGCTTTTGCCATACCTATTATTGGAATCAAATATAATAGCTCACAATGTTAGGACCCATTTATTATTAATGCAAATTTTTATCCGTGGTGCTTGGCAACTGGGCTTATCCTAGTTGTAAACGACCCTTTGTGCCTATTGGTCTTGTTTGTTCTGTCTCCTGCTTGATATGGAGGGAAGTGGAAATTTGTGTTTTTCTTACTCCTCCATTTTCTTTTCTGATTAATTTCGTTGCGGGATCCAAGACAGTTAAATTCATTCTCCGGGACTTCGTCGAGCTTCATTGCCTCGGCGCTTTTCTGGTGGTCGCCACTGTTGATTCTGGCTTTCAGGAGTTGCAGTGGTTTGGGAATAGTGCGGTGGGAAGGTCCCAAAAAAAAAAAAAAAAAAAAAGATTCGAAAGCACACTCCCCGAAATGTAACCGATAAAAAACCGATAGACTGGCAACTCGGCGCCGATGTTCGAGGTTCTGGAGCCTAGATTCGACCAATACTTCATTGTCGATGAGCCTCTATGCCCGTCTTTCGATCGCATCAAGTGCATCCAGCTGGTACTTGGCAGATCCGTACCAGAGATGAGAGCAGTATTCCAAGCATTATCGAACTTGCGCTTGATATAAGTTAAGCAGCTGTTCTGGCGTGAAGTACCGTCTCACCTTCGCGAGGATCCCCAATTTTTTGTCAGCCAGCTGAGCTTTTGCCTCAATGAATGGACCAAAATTGAGCGTCGATGTCAACATAATGCCAAGAATCTCAAGATGGTCAGTTATCGACACGGTCACACCTCTGAAAGAAGGAGCCGGGTGGAATTAGCTCCTTTTAGCGGAAAAAAGACACGCCTGGGTCTTAGCAGCATTGAACTTGACCAGATTGGCATCGCCCCATTCGGAGACTGCCTACAAAGACAGATTCAAGCGCCCAACCATGGCCTCCCGGAGAGACCGGATCTGAAATCCAGTAGCGCGCGCGTCGGACACGTATCTCTCAACAACAGTGCTGTCATCTGCATACCCAAAGGTGCCGGGTTTTAGCAGATCATGTATGTGCAGCAAGAACAACTTTGCTGAGAGTGGACACCGGCATTAATATCCAGTAGTTCAGACGAGCGGCCAGCATCAAAAATCACTTGAATGGACCGGCTACTCAGGAAGTCTGCAATCCAGTCGCACAGACCACTGGGCAAACCAAATGAAGGAAGCTTACCAATAAGGCTTTCATGCCAGACCCTGTCATAAGCCTTCGAGATGTCGAGGGAGATGGCAAGCGCTTCCCCGTGTCTCTCTATGGCCTCACTCCAGATGTGAATGGCATACGCTAGAAGATCCCCAGTTGACCGATTTTGGCGAAAGCCATATTGGCGGTCACTGAGGATGTCGTTAGCTTCTAGGTATGCCAGAAGCTGGGAATTAAGCACTCGTTCCATACTCTTGCAGAGGATGGACAATATTGAAATGGGTCTGTAGTTGGCCGGGTCAGCCCGACTGCCCTTCTTGGGCACAGGCTGAACGTTAGCTTGCTTCCAGGCATTCGGCACTTTTCCCGTCTCATACGAAAGGCGAAACAGGCGTGACAGGATCGGAGACAATTCAGACGCACAGGTTCTGAGAACAATTGCTGGAATTCCGTCGGGGCCACTAGCTTTGTTCACGTCAAGATTGCGCAGCACCCTACGGACGTCCTTTTGATGTTTGCGAATGTCCGACATACTCGTCTCGCAACAATCAGGAGAAGGAGTGGGCCGCGCGTCACCAGAATCATACAAGTTTGCTTGTAAAAAGAGAGGCATACAAGTTTGCTTTCTCCTCAGCGGAGTAGGCCAGTGAACCGTCGGACTTCAGCAGTGGTGGTGGTGAGGGACGGCAGTAGTTCGATTCAACCGACTTAGCCAGGGACCAAAACGCTTTACTACCCGCTGGGTAGGAAGTAAGTTTGGTCCCAATACGGCTCATGTGGTCAAACCGAGATCTTCGCATCACCTTCTTGCAGGACTTGGCAGCCCTATTGTAGGCTCTCTTGCGCTGACCCACGTCGCTTGCTTTGCGCTTCTGAGCGTCGACCCATGCCAGGTACGCCACATGTTTGAGCGTGTTGGCGCGCTTGCACTCGGCGCCAAACCATGGCCGGTCAGCGCTAGACATTGCAACGTCAGAGAACGGAATGAAGTACTCCATTCCCTGACGCAACACATCCGACACGTCGTCCACGCACGACGAAGGATCAACCAAAGAGAAGCAAGTAGGCTGCCAAGGATACGATGCGAAAAAAGAACGCATCCCAACCCAATCTGCTGACTTGTACCGCCAAACCCGCCGAGCGCCTCTTGGGCTGGGATCGGGTGGGGAGTGGACGGATACAGACTTCACCAGACAATGGTCGGAACTACCCAAAGGTGAAGATACCGACACCGAGTAGCGGTCTGGATCTGTAGTCAGCAGAAGGTCCAAGCAATTGGCTGTGTGCGAATCAACATCCGGCACCCTCGTTGCCCCTTGGACCAGCTGGACGAGATTTAACGCAAGCGCAAGCTTTCTCGTCTCCCGCTCACATGATCAGTGTGCTGGTACGGGAAAAGCATGGTGCATGGTGAGCCTGGTGGTGGGCATTGAAGTCCCCCAGTAACACCAATTGGGCAGAAGGGTACCGCTGCTGTGCCGTATCAGCCGCCTCACTAAGGTACTCAGTGAGCCTGTTTATCTCCTGATCCCCGCTGTGCGAGCGGTAGACACAGGCGTATACAATTTTATCAAGGCCCATGTCCACCAAAGCCCACAGCACAGAGAACTTAGAGTCCTCAAGGTTTCGGAGACGCCGATAACAGATGTCGTCTCGGGCGTACATGCATACACCCGCGCGTTGCTTAAAATTGTGCTCCAGGGTATACCCTGGGTATGTTAGGTTAGGTTAGATGTCCGTCAGATGTATCGTAACATCTGACGGACATCTGATCTGCGTCTCCGAAAGAAAAAAGAGAGCCGGCTTATCAGTCTCTAGGTGATGATGGACTGCTATGAGATTTGAGTGCAGACCTCTGATGTTAGTGAGGTGCACTTTCAAAACAAAAAAGTCGGTGGCGAATAACGGAAAACAACGGGTACAAAAGACACCGACCTCGGAAAAAAAGTTATTTTTCGCTTTTAAGTGTTTTGTTTTGGAAGTCGGTTTGATTTTTTGCTAAAAAGGTTTTTATTTTACTCTTTTTAGTTTTGGTAGGTACCCCAAATTAACATGAAAATCATGTATAGCCAAAGTACATCTTATGACGATTCCAATAAGCCCAAACACGAGTAGGATTTCCAGTGGCCATTGTGGTCTTTTTCATCAGTTCTACTTCATCAAATGATACTTTCTGAGTGCAAATGATTGCATTATTGATGAAACTACCGAACTCGCTATATGAATACCTAAAATATTTGAGGAATTCTATCGATTTCTCTAGGATTCCGTCATCCGATGCTGGTTTCCTTATGATGGTACCACCCTTGGGATAGCTTCTTTCCAACAAAAAAGAATAATCAAAATGGGTTTATAAACGACGAAGTCTGCGAACACACATAAATAATATATATATACGGTCGAAATGAGAAACATCCTCCTTTTTGGGAAGTCGGTTAAAAACTGCCGTAAAACCATATTATTCGGTGCGCAGTACGAAATATGCACGTTACATCTATGGGTCTGCTTTACATTCAGATAAATAATTCAGCCTAGTTCGGTGCACTGTAGGACAAATTGACATAAAATGCATAAAATCTCATAACGAGTTGATTTCAACCCGAAATGCCCAAAAATTGGTACAGCCGTCTATTACAGGAAATCTCAAGTAAAAGATTAAATAATAATACTGAAATGAATATTAAACACATTTTGTAACCGTGAAATTAATTAACATAGCACACTGTTGTAAAATTAGAGTATTTGTTTTTAATTATTATTGATTGGCACGCGCTTGACCGACGCGTATTTCCTTTGGCATTATTATGGTTTTCCCCGAAATATGTTATTAAATTATACGTTTCCATGAACAGTGTCACATAAATAAACAAAATATTTTGTTGAATATCAACCAAATGTAAAGCACCATTGATTCGTAAAATAATTTCAGTTTAAACGAATTTCATTTTCATGGAATTCCCTTTTACATTTATTTGTTTGTATTATAAATTGAGTAATATCATTTCCGATAATATAATCTCTCAGGGATTTCAAAACGAAACAAAAATACTTGCGTATTTTATGTTACCGAAATATTAAATGCAGAATCCAATTCAAAATTTTCCAAACAGGATATTATTATAAATAATATTTTATAGTACTTGGTAAACTCTTTGGCTGGTATACTGTGGGTATCTTTTATATATCATACCGATTCATATCACTTTTATGAAAGTAGGAAAAGTAGTTCGATCTAACAATTAATTGACAAGCAATTTAAGTTTTAACATAATAAAGAGAGTTCAAATTGTAAACCTCATTCGAATGATTACATCTCATTTAAATTCTTAAGCAAACGCATCATGAACAGTAAGTTTTACCCCCATAAACAGGGTGTCATCAAAACACATGCCATCGCCGGGTGAGGCACCTGTGTTTACATCCGCAAGACCCTGCTTAGTGATGTCACCTCTTTCTTTTGTACTGCTTAGGTCATCGGTAATTCACCGTCATATATGGGTATCAGGCAGGGCACTAGGTTAATTCCAGGGCTTAGAGATATGCTTGAAGAAAATGTGCAGGGCTGAAATAGGTTTGTTGAGAATTTGACATTCTGCATTCTGTACAAAACTAACTCAGAATTTTGAGTAGTGCGGGTTAAACGGGCACTAACACAAACTCCAGGCTCATGTTTTTTTTTTATATTACCCTTCCTGGAAATCGATAGTAACTTGGAAGTATCTGGAAGAGCAGAAAAAATCTTACAGCTCCAAAAATCAAAAACCAATTTCTCATCCTGTACAATCGAAACTTTTCGCGAAGCAAACATTTACACAAACAAACATAACAGTTGTATAATCAAGTTACAGTTACATAAAATATACTACAACAGTACGAATACGACATACATACAATAGTAGATTGTACTTCAGTGACGAATACATTCAGCTCGAATGCTTGATGTGTGACATTGTTGCTCGCACAAAGGACATGCGGGCTGGGATTTTTAATCACTGTGTATTATGAAGCGAAGTTCTCTGCGGAGTGTTTAAAATGTGGTTTATTTATCAAAGATTTCTGCCAATCTTTAGTAAACAAAATAGAAGTAACCATTTATTTCAGTATAAAGGGAAACACTGTCGTCATTATTATCGGAATAATGCAATGAGGGGACCACATTCACCGTACAATCGATGGCCTTTTTAGTTAACGTGTTGCTGTGATGTCCGCAAATTGACAAAAGTGGTGTGAAATCCGTATGGAATTTTAATGGCAAATGGTAGAAAATTTACCAGAATGTCTTCAGGCTGGATAGCGTGACGATCATTCCAGGCTACCTGGCAAGCAGCTAGAGAGAGGAGCCGAGGTTCCAGTTCCTTGGTATAGGCTGGTAATGTTGATATTTATATTCTAAGTAGAGATCAATATCATCATCTGTTTACTAAGTGCTTTTTAGGATTTTCGAAGCAAATGAGTTTTCTAACCTTACGCAGGTTATGTTTAAACACTGATTACACAAATAAGACAAAACTAAATTAAAATGATGCTCAAAATACATCACAATGTGTCAATTTACTAACGACCTCAAACTTTCTAGTGCAGACAGAAAGTAGGTATGATGAAACGGTAAACTTGGAGTTCAGAGTATAGTTTGTGGAGCATTTTATTGACACTTTATCATTATAACGCGAACTTTTGTCTGGGTTTACTTACTTAGTTTTCTTTTAAAATTTAAGTTAGATATCTTAACTTGTTCTTTTTTCATTTATTGATAATTTGTTTTTCTATTTTATTCCAGTCCATATTACTTGGTGTCGGTGAAACACGATTTATTCTTCATTTCCGGACAACAACTGTTACGCTATCACTAAAAGATCGTCGAACAATATTAGAATTAATATTGCGAAAAAGTAGATTTTCACTGACGCCACCCTTCCGGAATGTAAATCGACCCTAAGATCCTGATTGCTGAAACATAGGAGAAGCTACATCCAAGTCATAAAACAGCTAATGCGGCGAGAGAGCGTGTTAATGTCACGATGACGTCACGATCCCCGCTAATACGACCACACTGCGCACATCGAGTTAATTTACTGTCTAACGCAGTAACGCCCCCACAGTAGGAGCTTTTAGTGAATGAAAGTCCTGCGGTGTTTCAAATTGGGTACTTTCTATGGGTGCAATTTGATATTGTTCATTTGCACGGATTTGTCCATTTGCTTTGTTATTTCCAGTTAATCTGAAAGAAGAAAGAAAAATAAAAAAAAAACGAAAACCCGACTGATTAAGAAGCGAACTAAAAAGCTGTAAACAAAACGCTTAAGCAGTCGGGTTAATTAACTTTTGTATTTACAGCTTCTAAGTTATAATTTTAATGACTTTTAAACATAATTATAAATGGTACATATTTTTGTAATCAAATCTAAAACCCTTCATTTTGTTACTCCACTTGATGGGTTTAGAAGAAAAATAAATTGCAATCTCCATAATATGGTGCCCAAATACCGCAATGTTTCTTTTTTTAACGTCACTTATTTACGAGCACTTGGGCGGTGAATGTCTATCTAACGATGTCTTAAATATATAAATCCGTTTAGCGTTTTGAAAGACATGAGGTAATAAAAAATATTACTTACATACAAATATATACCCCGTAGGGGGTAGGCTATCCCTTATTTTACTTTAAGTCCATCCAAAAGTTGTCTGGTAGATATCGCTGTCAGCGATTAGACCGCCTTTGTTCCCATAGTATAAAGTTTTTGTAAAAGTTTCGGTGTTCAATGAAGTATATTATATTCTAATCTATTCTATACGTACATTCAAGATACGCGAGAAAAACATAACCCTTTCCTTGCAACCGGGTTAAAAGAGGGAGGGGAAGAACACTTTGGGTGACCAAAAAATCATCCAAACCGCTGTCTATGGAAAATAAATTCATTCATTGATCCATAGTACACATACGTGTTTATAAACCGATTTTGATGATTCTTTTTTTGTAGGAAAGGAGATATCCCAGGATTTGATGATGGCATCCCAGAGAAATACTCAGAGAGGATACAGAGGGTACTCCTCAAATATTATAGGCATACATATAGTGATTTTGGTATCATTTGGTGAAATTGAATTGATGAAGAAGACCACAGATGGTCACTGGAATTTCTTAATGCTAAGTATGTCAAGGGTATAAGATATATCGAATAACTAACCGACTATGACGAAGCAAATACTTTGATTGTGGTGTTATTGCTGCAAGGCGTTCCAGCGAAAATAATCCATAATAACACATGTCTGTTTATAAACCCATAGTTTTCCCATCATTAAGTTTCACATCACATAAAATTGCGTAAGATTTCTATAGCAACTTTCACAAAGTAGTTTGCCATTGAATAGTTGGCACTTCTCGCGACATTGATTTCCCAAAGGCGTAACATATAAACGAGGTTTTAATATTCGTCCCTTCATGTACCTATATTCTGACGTCTTATTTGCATTATACTACGAGCCTACGACACAATACTTAGGCGCAATTCTAATAGGGTTTTGCCACGTCATCCATAGATATGAAAGATTTTTTAAAGATTATTAGATTTACATAAGAAATAATTGTGTTATCCTTGAAATCCTTGCAGGGATGCATTCGTCTGCAGAACCCGCTTGGTCCCGGACAAAATCAAACCCAAAACATCAGCACCTAAAAGCACGTCTACGGGTACAAACCACTTCGGGTCGGCAGGAGTTAGGTCCGACGTTAATTTCACCACTGCAGGGCTAATGGTTACCTGCGGGTGTCTGCCCATGATATCATTCAAAACAACGGCCTTGGCCAAGATTCTTGGCCCACAATGAACCGGCGAAACACAAATTTCAACTTCTCTCCATTGACCACCCGCTTCAATTCTACCTATGCCGTATAAAGCAGAATGGTGGGGTCCGAGTGGGAGACCCAATCTCTCCACTAAACAAAAGGATACAAGACAGCCTTGAGCACCCGAATCCAAAAGAGCACGAACAACAACGCGATCAGAATGAGTTGTCTTTGAAAATAACTAATCAAACCATTTCTGATAGGCAAGAAGTCGCTGAGACATTAGAAAATTTCTTTACCAACATTCCGTTACAGGTTACGAAGTCTCTTCCTTCCTCTTCTAAATTAGCTGAAGCTCTTCTTAAAGAAAACTTTACTAAAGACATACCAATCTTTAAATTTAAACCAATATGTACTGATTCAATTAAAAACGCGTTCAAAAGTCTCAATAAAAAAAATACTGAAGACTTGTGGGGGATATCCGTTAGGGTTCTTGGAGATATTATTGACTCAATTGCTCCTGTCCTAACAGGCATATTCAATCAATGTTTGGACAGCGGCACTTTTCCTGACTTAATGAAACACAGTAAAGTAGTACCAATTTTCAAATCAGGCTGTAAGAGTGATCCTTCTAATTATAGACCTATATCCGTGCTTCCAGCATTGAGTAAAATCTTTGAAAAAATCATGCTGGAACAGATGTTGTCTCACTTCAATTCAAATGGGATACTGCATAGTCAACAGTTTGGTTTTACGAAAGGTAGGTCGACAACGGACGCGGGAGTAAAACTCATCAGCCACATCTTGGAGGCTTGGGAGAGGTCCCAGGATGCCATTGGCATTTTCTGTGATCTCTCAAAAGCTTTCGACTGCGTCGACCACAACACACTGATCTGTAAATTACACCACTACGGAATTCGTGGAAAATCTGCTGATCTCGTGCTTTCCTATTTATCAAACAGACAGCAAAAAGTAAATGTTAATGGGGCGACGTCCTTCGGGTCTCTAGTCAAGATGGGCGTGCCCCAAGGTTCAATTCTCGGCCCTTTCCTTTTTCTTGTTTACATTAATGATCTCCTTTTTATGATGGCCAAATTTTCGGATATATTTCTATTTGCTGATGATACTTCGCTAATGTTTAAAATAGATAGGCAAGATACGGATGTCATAAATGTCAACGAAAGTCTAATTGTTCTCTCAAAATGGTTCGCAGCTAACAATCTTTTACTGAATGCGAAAAAAACAAAATGTCTAAAGTTCTCTTTACCAAATGTACCACAACATGACCTAAACTTAAATCTTGACGGCAAAAATCTTGAAGTTATAACGGAAACTGTATTCTTAGGGATTACTATCGATTCAAAATTGCAGTGGGGCGCGCACATTAGAACTCTTTCGGGTAGGTTAAGTTCGGCTGCATATGCAGTAAGGAAAATAAGGCAGCTAACCGATGTAGCTACAGCTAGGTTAGTATACTATGCTTATTTCCACAGTATTATGTCTTATGGCATTCTGCTGTGGGGATCAGCAGCAGACGTTGACTCAATTTTCATCCTACAAAAGAGGGCAATCCGCGCAATCTATAAAATGGATCCTCGCGAGTCCCTCAGAGAAAAATTTAAAGAGATCGATATACTGACTCTACCTTCACTTTATATTTTGGAATGTATTTTGTATGTCCGTAAAAATCGGGGGCTTTTCAAAACTAGAAGCGACTTCCATAATTTAAATACACGCAGTAAGCACGAAATTGTAATACCCAAATTCAGATTAACGAAAACTAGCAATTCTTTTCTTGTAAACAGTATACGCTTTTATAACAAGTTGCCAAAGTCAGTTATAGAACTGACCGATGGAAGGTTCAAAAACTACATCAAACGTATCCTTGTTAAAAAAGCATATTATAAAATCAAGGACTACGTTGAAGATAAAAACATTTGGCCTTAGCTCCTTCTGCGCATGCAGCTTCCCTGGTAACTTGTAAACGGCACAAATATGTGGATGTCTCTAACTATTCTCAATCTCATTTTTTTCTTTCCTTCTTTTAATTAGACTTTTTAAAATGGTTTTCAATCATCTTTAAAGCCCTTTGCTAAGAATAGTTACAGCACTGATAACAAAATTTGTGCAACATGTTAAATTTAGTCTTGTTATACTTATTTTTATTATTTTTTACCTTTGTATAGATTCTTTTACCGATTGTTTTGTGAATGTGTGAACATTGTAGGCCTTCTAGATGCTAGTTAACATTTGTTAACTTTTTTATATAATCTTGTTCTTTTTTTTTAGTTTCTTACGACTTATTGTCATAATTCGGGCCTACGTTGTCCCCCCATATTGTGTTGTACTAATGCTGTAACATGTAAATATTGTAAAACCAAACCATTTTTAAAAGAGTAACCATGGAGTTTCTTACCGGTTCTTCTCCATAGGAAACGACCAACCCGAACCGTGCTCATTTTGTCGACGTTTTATAAGTGCCCATGTAGGCCTATGTGAAATAAAAAAATTTATTTTGATTTTGATTTTTTGAACTTACAAAGAGTTACCCTTCGGGCCCCAGATCCTTACAGAGACAGTTGGCATAAGGACTGTCTCTGGCTGGGCGGCTGTAGTGCAGGAGAGGGAGGTGACTACCTATTGTTGATAACCCCTCTGGGATTGGTAGTCGTCCGGAAGAACGGACGCGGGCCAGTTAGAGTGTAGGTAGTGGTCCACCGGAGTGCCGGGGTGTCTTCCGACTCATCCAGTCATCGGGTTCTGGTAACCACGGGCACGTCCAAACTGGGGCGGGCGGCGCTCCAATTGCGGTCGCTCATGTAGCGGTGGTGAGAATAGCCGCGGCGCTGCCTGCCTCTCCATTCCCAAATACCTCTCCTCCCATTGAGGAGGGGGTGGAGGGGTGCTCCCGCCTGTGCGAGGTGAGCCCCGTCGAGGATCCACGTGGGTTTGGTGGGGTTGGTGGGGATGCGGACTCCCGCCTATGGGGGAACGTCGGGCATCATCAGGCCAGCCAAAACCATTTTGGTTAGAACACAACACGCGGTGGTGCTTACCTTGACAGTGCGGCAAGGATCTGACCTCTGGCAATCCCGTTGCAAGTGCTGTCCCAGACAGGTGTAGCACCACTTGCGGCTGTTGGCGATTCCCCGTCGGTCCTTTGTGTTCCTTGCCAGGAACTTCGGACAGGAGGTGATCATGTGGCCATCCGTGTTGCAGTATATGCAGCGCATACTGCGAGCCTGGGTCGCCACATATTGATGAGGACGGCGTCGTGACTCACCCTTCCCACGAGGGAGGGGGCGCGCACCAACACAACGCGGGTCCGGAGAGGACCGCTCTGGGGCCCGCGAGGGACCTTCAAACTCAGATTGGTCCAAGAGGCGACATTCCTCATCCAGGAACTTCAACAAATCATCGAAAGGGGGGAGGTATGTTGCATTATCCCCACCATACCTCTGCTCGAACCGAACCTTCAAGTCGGAAGGCAACCTAGACAAGACAAGGTGAAGTAACATAAAAGACCATTGGTCAATGGGTAGGCCCAATCGCTTCAAGGCCACCGTCAGTGGGTTGACCAAATGCACTCGTAGGGTGGCAACCCGATGGATGCGAAGCAACGACAAAATCTGCGAAGCGTGGGCTTCCGCTAAAAGCCTCACGTTCGCATAACGCTTGATCAACAGTTCCCGGGCAGTATGATAACTCTGATCCGTAACAGTTAGGTGGCTGACTAAACCTAGGGCCTCTCCTCTTAACGTGGAGAACAAGTAGGCCTGCTTTTGACTAGGCGACAAGTCTGTCCAAGCATCCACCAAACTGTTGAACAGGTTGAAGTTTGCAGTCCAACAACCCAAATCTCCACTAAAGTGTGGCAAGTCTAGTGTATGCAACCGTCCTCACAAAGCAGGATAGGAGGGAGACCTCGTCTCCACCTTCAAAATATCCTGTGCAGAACCCCTCAATTTACTGGTTGCCATATCATCAGAGAAACTGTAGAATTGTGTGACGACTGCCTCAACCGCAGCGGCTAACTCAGTGTCCTCGGTGGACAATAGTTCCAAACGTTCCGCATGATATTTATCTAGCCTGGCCTGACGCGCTGGGAGTTCACTAGAACGCGCCAACAAAGCCTCTGATCTATCAGATCTACTTATTAAAGAGGCCGCCGAGGTCACCAATCTCAATTCCGATCTAATCTTACAAGCAAATGTATTGGCAGTCATACTATCAAAATATAAGCAACGGTGATTAAATATTAATTAATACACAAAATGTTCAACAACTTAAATTAATAATATATGTGTGTAACCAAAACAACAGTTTGACAGTAATTCTCTTACCAAATTAAATATCAAATAATAAAGTCTGTAAGAGAAACAACAAGTTAATTCAACAAATAGTACTGAACCCTGTTTCATTTTCTTAATTATTTTCCAGTACAAATTTATTATGGAACCCCAAATATCAATTTATAAATTATCAAAAATAAAGTGGGTACCTCAAGAAAATAAATTATTAACACACAATAGGGTATTCAAAAAAAAAACAAAAATTATCAACACAAAAGTGGGTAGGTTGATTTTACAATAAGAATTCAATATTCAATTTACTTTAATAGTTAAAAACAATGACTTTAACTTGAATCAATTAGAATATTACTGTCAATATCAAACTAACTAACCAATTTTCTTATACAATTGGTAACAATATACTTTACAACAATAACTTCTGTAGCGGGCATTGAGTATTTTTATAATGTAAACAAACTTACAATACCAAGATAAAAGGATCAAGGTCCAACAATAACTATGATTCAATTAAATACAATTAGGGAAGACTATTTAGTCTGCACCAAACTTATATTGTATATAACGGAGGAGGAACCTCCGTGGTGTTTTTAAAAAGTGTTCACACAAGCGTTCCGACATTTTCTGCATCGTTTCCATCATTTTCTTCAGGAATTGTGGTGGTATCCCTCCCATCTGCATTTCCTGGTACGCTTGCGGTCTTGATTGTTGTACAGCTTCCAATGGTGTATTGGTAACCAACACAGGTTCCTGTTGCTGGGTGTAGGTTGGTTCCAGTTGTTCAGGTTGTGAACGAGCAGATGAGGAAGCGGCTTGGGCAAGAGCTTCTTGCAATCCCACTTCTGATAACGGAGGAGGAACCTCTCTTTCACGATGATCACTCATTTTGGGTCTTCGAAAGAAAACTTTACAAGTACTTGTAGAACTTTGTTTATTCAACGCGGAGCGTAACGACGTTACAGAGAGGTCCGTACTGTTCGGCGGCTCGAACGTGAATGCTCGAGCGCCTTTTTTTTTTTTTTAATACGTGGCGTCTCGCAGTTCGGCCAAAGTAGCCGTCCACTGCTTAACCGGACTAACCTGTGGAGTTTTTAGCTTAAGTATTGAAATTACATTGATATGCTGTTGCTTTTACATTGTAATAGATTTAAAGTACTCGATTGATGTTTTATAAGTCATTTTTAGAACAATCAAATAATCAAACTTAATTATTCTAGGTTTTATAACAGAAGAACTGTTGTATTTGCGCCGATATATACAACAAATAAACAAATTATATTTTCAATACAAAACTGTAACCTTCTATCCCGGAGTGACAATATTAAGTTGTGAGTTGTACACTTTATTTTAACAAATTGGAATGTAACTGTGGGGGTACCCTGCCCCTAACAAGACACAGCTAACTCTGAGTGACTCAAAATGTACCACTTTGCAACCCAGTATTCTCAACAATAAAAAGCAAACCGACAAACAATACAGCGTTCACTGTGAACGAGTGTCCAAGCGTATAATATGATCGTGGAATGCAAACCACGCTCTTGCTACCAAATGTTAAATACAGGTCTTCGGGTCCCAAGCCAGGAGCTCACGCCGGGGCCCATAGCAGCGTTGGGACTCCTGGACCCTGTCTGAACCTGTACCCACGAAACTGCCGTAACGCAGCAGTGGAAAGCTAGCGGGTTCACTCCCTATTGAGAGATATACTAGTTCCTGTCGGACAGGTGAGAATTGGGACGACTGCAAGAATTAACAATAGGACTTACCTTAGATTCCTGCGGTAGGCTCCTGGGGGTCGATCAATATCGTGCTGTGATATTAGGGATAGGAGAATATATATAATACTAGGACAATAAGGGATAGACTGACGGCTGTCTGGACCGAAGGCTCCGGCGCGACTACCAGGCAGCACACGTTTCCCACAAAATCACTTCGCTGCTAGTGAAAATATATTTAAAACCCACTTCGCGGGCGCCCCACAAACCCACTGGCGCAATTAGCAATTACAAATCAACGAAATATAGCTGGATTAGCTTATCAAATCACAAGACACCGAATTTCTCGTGTGCTCATTACAAATTTTCTTTCTACTCTGTCATATCGTTGACAGCCCACCGACACGGTGTTGCAAGTAAATACCAAAAGTCGGGACAAAACATACCTGTTTCTTTAATTGTATTGAAGAGCATAAATACTAAATTTCAAGTAATTTTGATAATAAACAATTTATTTTTCATACAATCTTTAACACCCCTTTTTAACCCTTTAAGGGATGAAATTCAAAAAATCCTGAAAGACTTGTTTTATTATTTTAAACTTAGACGCTAAATACCACATCTCATTCACTTCAAATTTTGCCTTTAAAATTGCCTTTTATATATATAGATAGATTTAAAAAACACAAAGATAGATTAATAGCCTTAAGGATTCTCCACCATTTAACCAAGGATTGTGGAGAGATAGCAGATTTTATACAGTAAAGGAAAAATATATAAAAATGAAATCATTGTTTTAAATTCAATAGGTTTAATTACATAATTATTCATATTAGTCTGTTCGGATGCTGTATACTTATGTTCTATCTGCACGGGGAAACATATTTATTAGCTCTAAAAGCCTTCAAAAAACAAAAATTTTAAAAAATTTGAAATAATTGAACAGGTTTTGTAACTTTAAATTTAAGCAAACTTTTATTATTAGTAAATATTTTTTTATAAAATAATACAAAGCAAATAACAACCAGTGCATAGCTAATCTCAGGTGTTTATATACATACAAACAAAACCAAAAAAGGATTTAATAGAATACGTCAAAGATAAAGTTAGAATTTTGATGGCGCACCAATACCAAATATATTTGTTTACAATCGCTATATAACATCGCTTCCATAATCTGACTGATAATAAATAAGTCCTCAATAACGAAATCGTTAGTGGAGAAAGCTGTTCCTGGCTCCGTTCGATCCCAAGACATTGTCGCAGGGCTAACCTAAGCCTAGACCTAAACTTAAATTAAACCTAAACTTATTCAAGGCAGGAAAACGAATTTAACTTATGCACAATGTACTCTGTGTCAATGTACAAAACAATTGGATTTTCTTAACTTACCTAACTGGATTATTTTCTGTATTCACAAGTAGTTTTCGTACTATCTTTGCAAGGCTAAGTGAAATTGAAACAGCATTAGCGTTAAGTAAATTATCTATACTACATCAATCAATTGTGAATTCTACAGAATTATTATATCATTTAGAATTAATTTCTTACTCTGGTAACTTAGTCTATCCTCCATTGGAAACAAATTTATTGAAAATAGAAGAGACCATTTGTGTAAAGTCATTCATTAAAGATAATCAGATTACATTTATAACGGAAATTCCACTTACGGATAACTCATCATAAACACACAAAAATTGAAATTCTTCTAAAAGATTTATCGGCTAAGCAAAACAATTGGATTTTCTTAACTTACCTAACTGGATTATTTTCTGTATTCACAAGTAGTTTTTGTACTATCTTTGCAAGGCTAAGTGAAATTGAAACAGCATTAGCGTTAAGTAAATTATCTATACTACATCAATCAATTGTGAATTCTACAGAATTACTATATCATTAAGAATTGATTTCTTACTCTGGTAACTTAGTGTATCCTCCATTGGAAACAAATTTATTGAAAATAGAAGAGACCATTTGTGTAAAGTCATTCATTAAAGATAATCAGATTACATTTATAATGGAAATTCCACTTACGGATAACTCATCATCTATTTTAAGATATATTCCTTACCAATCTTTCATGAATCCGAAAATAAAACCTTGGCTATTATTCCCAAATATCCTTACCTTTTGGCGAAAGGAATGAAATACTTACCGCTAATAAAATCATGTCGACCACTCTCTGCTGGCGATCAGTTTTTATGCAATGCAGATAATCAAGCCGTATACTATGAACTTACCTGTGTAGAACAGTTGATGAAATTCGAAGATGACCATACTCCTTGTAAACAACGTGAAATCCAAATTGAGAATGTCAGGGTCCAGCAAGTAAACGAAGCTAACTGACTCCTTTATAGTAGATTGAGAACAACACTGACTAAGCAATGCGGCGAAGAGATCAGTAACCAACTTGTATTCGGCACTTACCTGGTGACCATTGACGAGCCATCGTATTTCTGTGGATTTGGAAGTTGTGGAGAAGATTCCCATAGTCACACTACCCCAGTTGCACGTGAATGTCTCTCTTTCCAAAACAAGTGTAGTGAATATGAAAGGAATCAGTTTAGATGAAGTGAAATATATGGCCTTTTCGTTAAAGCATAGTGAAGTGATCGAAAGTGTTTTGAATGAAAAGAAAGACTATAACTTCAGTGAAAATTTAGGATACGTCACTTTAGGTTTAGTTATTTTTAGTTTTCTGTATTCTTGGTTTATATAATCTGGCTAAATACGCCGAAATGTTTATAGTTTTGGCAAAATTGTCAGAAGGACTCTCAAATCGAACCTTCCGATAATTTCGCTCTTAAGGTCGGAGGAGTTATGGATACACCTCGCCCGTCTGCTTTAGATTAAGCTAAGTACATTATATGGCTCCATTCGAGCAACTAGATACCTTTTGCAAGCTCAGCGGTCTATGTCCACCGGATGAGCCATGTACGTGTTATAATTAGAATAAAAGTCGCCTCCAAATCGGCAGTACGTCTTTTATTTTCATCCTCAGTCAAAATCCTGAGAAGTAATTAAGTTTAGTACCTAGTAAAAAGTTTCTCACGCTCCGAAACCAAAAGTATCTTTCATTTATTTCCTCTCACCACCAAACACATATTAGTGTACAACAATAACACTAAAATCCACTTTGCCCTTTGATCCACTGGAGGGTAATACGATTGAAAGTCGATATACTCTCCAGGGCGAGATTATACAAAACGAATGATTAAGCATTATTCTTTAAGCATTTTATATTAAACCACACATACACAGAACCTCATGCACAGAAGAAGAACTTTACGGTAGATACAATGTAACGGTATATCAACTAATCGTTTATTACTTCATGTTAGCAATACAGTAAATTGCTTGGCAATTTACACTCTTGACCAATATTTCCAAGAATGGAGCAATGTAAGTTGCCCGTGTAAGAACTCTTTTAAATGCCCGTATTCCTGAAAAAAAGATGACGTAATTGTTTTCAAGTAGCTCCCGAGAAAAAAGGAAAAGTTTTCAGTTTCAGGGAAATATTAAGAAGAAACGCTTTTTAAGACATATATGAAACTTAGTGTATTGCTTTTTGGGTAACGGATACAAAGTTGTTTTAAAATCTGTGGTGTAGTTTAGGTTAGGTGTAATAATGTTTGAATAATTATAATATTATTTCTGAATAATTTTTACTAGGATGAAATCAACCTTAAGTTTTATTTCAATACAAATGGAATGACAGATGGAATGTCCCATCAACAAAAATACGAACTGCCAAAAAAACTTTCGTCTTCTTGATGAATTACCAAAAATGCCACCTCAGGTACTGAGAGTTGTTTTAAAAGGAACTGTTGCTTAAAATTTAATACTTCGGAATATCGTCTCACCATTTTAGATGATTTCTGACAGGCCGTTTTCCTACTCTACAACTGTTGAACATCGTGAAACCGCTACTGCATTTTCACTCCACGTAACAAACATTTTACCATCAGTGAGTCTCAAAACTGTTTACTATGCGTAGAAGACAGATACATAATCTTATTTTACCCAGTTAATTAAGTTGGAATCCCGAAATTGGGTCAGGTGAAGGATGCCAATAAAATGTGAAAGTTTGCGGGCATCCCGAAAGTTAGATATAATATAATTATTAAGGAAATCGTTAACAAGAGTGATTATTATTAACTTAATGATTCGCAAATTTTCGAAGTTCTATTCTTGTAATAAAATTTACTTAGCTACAAAAAATATGACGGGAAAAGCAGAGAGGTGTTAATTAAAATTATTTATTGATAGGAGGTGGTAGCGCCATCTCTTGTAAATGTCATAAATCAATGACCGAAATACATAGACAAACGCATTTGAGATTTCGCAAGCGATCGATATCCTAATTATATCGTTCTTTCCTCATTCCTTTTCCCTTTATGTACGCCCTAATGACAGGTCGCCAGAACGAACCGAAACTTCAACGTGATCGGGCTTCGTATCTCAACCGCCAGCTTTCCACTTTCCAGCTTTCACCGCCAACTTTCACATGGCTGGAGACTGATGCATCTAATTAGTTAGATTGCTGAGAACCTTGTGAACCGTGTCTATTAACCCGCCTCACGGATATAAAACAATTGTGTGAAGTGTGTGGATCCTGAAGGATCAGAAAGTCGTAATCGCCATTTTGCAGTTGAAGAACACTAGCTCGCTGCCACACGTGGGCTGGCATCGACCACCACAAGGTAAGGCGTACTACTTCCCTCATTTCCATACTAGATCGCCCGAATTGATCCGTGAATATTTTCCCGCTTATTTTTAACGCACTGTTGCCAGAACCCTTCAAATACAAGCCACTTCTCCAGCCAATAGACACAAAGATGAAGAGGTTTCTCAAACCGCTATAACATTTTTGGTCCTTTGTAGCCCGATATATTACTAAAATATATCCATTTTGCTTTATTTCTTACGTAGGAATCAATTATAAATTCCTACTAGGGTCGTGGCACCTAGCCGCCTACCCACATAATCAAGTAGTAAACCATATACGTGGTTCCATCAACGCCGCTATAGCAGGTTCATAATTACGTAACTGCTATTATTAAAAATAATTCTTATTTAAAACTATTTTGTCGTATTGTAAATTTCCATATTTCAAGCGTCTTTTAGTTTAACCGCCCTTATAGGAATCACCTACCTCCAATTATAAATTGTTAGGAATAAGTTACTTTCCGAATACCGCGGAGTAGACATTCATTCTATAAGAGAAAATTAAAATAAGTGTACTACCTGTAGGTACCTACGCAGTATAAATATCATAACTTTACCGAATACGTTTCGACGATTGCGGGCTATAAGTTGCATATTACCTGATATTATTAATGATACCTATTCATTTATCTTAAACAATATTCAAACATAACAATAAAACTGGCTAGGATAGTAATGCTATTAACATTTTGTACTATCTAATTACTTTGGTTAGTGGGTACTACGAAAAAACTCATTTCGTTATTACGCAAATATTGCGAAACCCGTTGTCACAGTACAGTCACACTCAGTAGTATTACTTTTCTACATATAGTTGTTCGTTTAAATAATTATCGTACATTGTTTTGTTTGTGTGGTTATTTGTAACTACATTACACAACAATGCCGCGTGATGCGAAAGCAATCGCTTCGGAAGATCAACAGTTGGTGATTTTAGAAACTAAGCGTAATATACTTTTCGAGCGTATTCAGTCAATTTATGATCGCTCTAAAGTCGCTAATACTTCCGAATCGGTGATATTCGAACGGACTTTCATAAATTATTGGATGATTATAATGCTAAGTTACTGGCTATATATCCCGATGCGAAGCCTAGCTATCAAGCCTACGCCTCATTCGAGGATATGTATTGTTCCGTGAAACGTGTGATGTCTCGATTGGAAGATAAGCCGTCCGGGAGGCACAGTATGAGTGATTCCGCAACATGTAGACCAACGTTGCCGCCAATCGAACTCATGTCGTTCGACGGTGATATACGAAACTGGCCATTATTTTATGCAAGTTTTAAATCTACAGTTCATGACAATAAGTCGCTGACGGATGCAGACAGGTTGTACTATTTAATAGGTAAGCTGTCGCCGAAGATACAGTCTGTGTTCGCGGGAGTCACACCGTGTGCTGAGAATTACCAAGTCATATACCAGGCACTCCTCGATAGGTACCAGGATATTCGTGTCCTCGCGTCTACCTATTTGGATAAAGCTTCAAATCTTAAATTGTCCGGTCCCGCGTCTGTTTCGAATTACCAGCTATTCGTGGAAAAGTTGATTACCGCAATTAATTCCCTAAAGAATCTAAAATTAGTTGACCTTCTGGATTTCATTTTATTGCACCTCGCAATAAAAAAGTTTGACACTGAAACTATTCGCGCTTTCGAGATGACAGAACGTAATCGTAAGATTCCGATTCTAGATAGTTTTGTCACCTTCATCAATGACCAATGTCGGATTTTCCGTAATACCCAACCACCCTTAGCTAACAATAATAAGCCGAATAGTTCAGACAATTCACATAAGTCTAATAAATCGCGTAGTTTTAATAATAAAATGACCGCCCTTAATCCACAATCCTATGTAGCTTGCTCTGAGTCAAACTATTCAAACAAGTGTCTGTGCGAAGCATATATCCATGAACACTTATATAAATGTCCCGCTTTTGATAATTTGACTCCGACAGCTCGTTTCAAATGTGTGAAAGACAACAATGCTTGTGTCAATTGTTTGAGTATTAAACATAAAACGGTTAACTGTTCTTCTAAATTAAAGTGTCGCACATGTAATCAACGTCATCATACATTGTTATATTTTAATAAAAACCCGCAATTATCAACTGTAGTGACGTCACAACTGAATCCGGTCCCAACGCCTATGCCGACTGTACCTTCTATTACCTCACAATCTGAGGTATCGTTGTGTACGACCTCTGTCGCTGGCGCCGCTCGATCGCGTTCTATTGACACTCGGTGCGTTGCGGCGTCGCCGTTGGCGAGAGATAGCCCGCAATGTACGACTTACACAACCGTTCTGCTCGCTACTGCTCAAGTCGTAATTTACGATGTAAATGATAAGCCACACATAACACGTTGTTTACTAGATAGCGTTTCACAAAGTAATGTTATTACTTCTGAATGTTTTAAGCGTCTAGGACTTTGGAAGAACTTTCATACTTCTAATTTAATAGTTAAAGGAGTCGGTGGGTCGGAAAAACCAGTTAAAGGTTCCGTAGATATTAAATTATATTCTCGTTTTAGTAGTGATATTAATTTTAATATTTCTTCGCTTATTGTTGAACGTATATTATTAAATCTCTTTAAATCATTTAATTTGTCACATGTGTTTACGGAACCAACCCGAACTACGCTGACTTCTGCTACATGTATTGATAATGTTTTTTGTTGCTGCAACTACTTGGACAATGCCATTATAAATTATCTGCCTTCGGATCATAGTGGGCTACTTGTGACATTTGAGTCCAATATGCTAATTAAACAAGTGCAGATTCAATCCAGACCAATAACATCCGGTAAATTAAATAAATTTAACAGCACTTTAATCGCTAAGTTAAGCGATCAGGACCTCACAGTGAATGATGGTAATATTTTGTATGATGAAGTTTTTTCAGTGGTTCAAAAAGAGTTCAATAACACTTTTAAGAAGATAACTAAAACTGTATGCCCTAAGTTTTTATTCAGTGACTGGGCGACTACAGGACTTAGAAAAAGTAGGGAAAGACTTTACGAGCTATATGGCCTTAAGCCTTGTATGAACACTGAAACGTTTAATAAGTATGTTGCTACTTACTCGAGAATTTTTTAAAATACATGTAAGGCAGCTAAGGCCTTGTATATTAGAAATAAGGTTAAATTAGCAGAAAATAAAATCAAGACGGTTTGGAAAATTATAAATAATGAAACGAACAGGAATAAAAGAAATAATCCTGATTACACGCTTGAGACCACACACGGACTTATTAGAGATAACAAAAAAGTTGCGCAAGAATTTGTAAATTTCTTTACCAACATCCCAATTAAAACTACTGAAACCTTAAATTCTTCGCCCGCGCTTGCTTTTGGATTATTAAACGCGAACGTTTTAGCCTGCCCGAATGTATTTAACTTTTCACATATAAACCCCATAACAGTAATAAAAGCTTTTAAGCAAATCAAGATCAAACCGACTGAAGATCTGTGGGGAATGTCCATCAAAGCTTGTACCTCCATTATTCAGACTATAGCGCCGTACTTAGCTGTGATTTTCAATTTGTGTGTGGATCAAGGAGTCTTTCCGGATCTAATGAAATATAGTAAGGTTATACCACTTTTTAAATCCGGGGACAGTAAAGACACAAATAATTATAGACCAGTATCCGTGTTGCCAGTTTTCAGCAAGGTATTTGAGAAGATAATGCTTAATCAAATGCTCATTCATTTTAATACGAATAACATCTTGCATGATAAACAGTATGGTTTCACCAAAGGACGTTGTACAACTGACGCTGGTGTCACCCTATTAAAACACATCTTTAATGCGTGGGAAGAGTCGCAGGATGCCATAGGTATCTTCTGCGACCTGTCGAAGGCGTTTGATTGCGTTAATCATGAAACATTACTTCTGAAACTTGAGCATTACGGGCTAGGTCAAACAGCGTTAAGTTTGGTTGAATCTTATTTAAGTGATAGACAGCAATTAGTTCAAATAAACGGTGTGAATTCGTCGGGGTTAAACGTGAAAATGGGGGTACCCCAGGGCTCAATATTAGGTCCTTTCTTATTTTTAATATACATAAACGATTTACCCCGTTTATTGGAAAACAAACTAAACATGGTGTTATTTGCTGATGACACATCTTTAATTTTTAAAATAAATAGACGTACTTGTCAGGTTGACGACGTAAATAACGCGCTACGGCAGGTTCAGGATTGGTTCACTGCAAATAATTTAGTTTTAAATGGTAAAAAAACCAAGTGCGTAAAATTTTCCTTGCCGAATGTAAAAAGTACTGATTGTGACATTATCTTAAACAAGGAGAAGCTAGAATTCGTCGATAAAACGGTTTTCCTGGGGATCACGCTAGACTCAAAGTTACAATGGGGTCCTCATTTAATATCACTTGCAGGGCGGCTAAGTTCAGCAGCTTATGCTGTTAGAAAGATTCGTCAATTTAGTGATGTAGATACCGCGAGGCTGGTCTATTTTAGTTACTTTCATAGTATAATGTCTTACGGTATTTTACTATGGGGAAGGGCTGCAGACATTGAGTCAATTTTTATTCTGCAAAAACGAGCCATCAGAGCGATATACAATCTTCGCCGGCGCGATTCTCTAAGGGAACTGTTTAAGGGCATTAACATCATGACGGTTCCTTGTCAATATATTTATGAAAATATCATGTACGTGAGAAAGAATTTACATCTTTTTAGTAAAAACGGAGATAGACATAATTACATTACTAGAAATAGGGACCAATTAGTTCAACCAGGTTTCAGACTGGCTAAAGTAGCCTCTTCTTTCATGGGGTACTGTACAAAATGTTACAATAAAATTCCTCCCCACATTCTAGAACTGAATGAGACGAAATTTAAAACTTGTATGAAACGCACACTATGCAGGCAGGCATATTATAAGTTGGGGGATTACATCACTGATAAAAATGCTTGGCTCAATGCTAGTCTTGCTCCACAACCACTAGGGCGCAAAAACAAGTGATATGCAGAACATTATTGTTCTGTAGAATTGTTGGACCTGCTGAAGACTGTATGAATATATTTGTATTATATAGACTCAATTTCTTTTAGTATAGTATAACTGCGCAGCACGTGTGTGAGTACTATGTACCCAACTGTAAATCTACCATTTGCTGTACCTTGGTGTCGTTCGTTGACTTGTGTTTGCCCTGGCAGTTGAGTGTGTCATGCTCTCTCAAATGTCTCTCTGATGGTGGCATGTGTGTTGGATCATTCGGTTCCCTTCATGATGGTTGAGCTGGGTGGTGCCGATACATGCGTCATGTTCGTGAACGGGCGCCGTCAGTTGGGATTGGTCTTAACTTAACTGCTTCGGATGCTAGTGTTTTTCTAGTGCTTATTATGTAACTGCACAGTACATGTGTGAGTACTTTTAATACTTTGTACGTAGTATAGTATGTAGTGATTCTGGGTGCATTGTCCTCACACATATAAATTTATTAATGTATGTACTTATGTACCTAAATTTTGTAAAAAAAACATATATTTTTTTAAAAGAGTAAGTATGGAGTTTCTTGTGCGTTCTTCTCCATAACAAGCTACTTTCCGAATGCACGGTAGAATCAATTTTTATTCCCTGTAAATTTTAATGTATTCTAACGTTCAAAAGTGCCGCTTTGTGGCCTAGTTGAAATAAAATATCTTTGTCTTTGTCTATAACGGAGACATTGCCGACCGCTCTCGTCGATGTCTCTAAACTTACACATCTCAAAACATTACCGCTCGCAGATTCGAAGTTTGCGGAGCCGAGCGGTATCGATGTTTTGATTGGTGCTGCTATATTCCCGCGCTTGCTTTTGCCTAACATAGTGCATAGCGAGCAATATAATATACCTCCCGCTATTGAAACTGTGTTGGGGTATGTGGTTATGGGTTCCATCTGTCTTATTACATTCCGCATCACGGTGTCGTTCACGAAGATAAGACTTCTACTAAACTTCGCGTGGTTTTAGACGCTAGTCAAACTACATAGGGACAGTCGATCAATGACATTCTACATGCAGGCCCCAATCTACAGAGTGATTTATTTAATATTATAATTCGTTTTCATCTCTTTCAAATAGCCCTGTCTGCTGATTGCCGCCAAATGTTTCTCAATGTCGGCGTTCGTGAATCGGACCGTAGATTTCAACGCATCTTTTACAGATTCAGCAAACAAGAACCTATAACGGTCTACCAATTTAATCGTGTTTGCTTCGGATTTAAGTCTAGTCCATATCACGCGTTACGTGAAGTCCGCCAGTTAGTCGCTGATGAAGGCGATATTTTCACTGCAGCGTCTGCTGCTGCTTCTTCCACCCTATATATGGATGACATTGCCTGTAGTGTCATGTCCATACCGCAACCAATTTTGCTTTGTGATGAGCTTATTCAGCTCTTCAAGCGAGGCCAGTTCGACCTTGTAAAATGGACAAGTAACTCGAAAGAAGTTCTCGCACACATACCTGATACTCATAAGGCTTCGCCCGATATCGAGTATGAGAAGTCTATACCGCATAAGGTCCTGGGTTTACGCTGGGACAAGTCTTGTGACAGTTTCCGCTTTGACGTCACCACACCAGATGATAAATGTACTAAGCGAACCATGCTTAAGCCGTTTCTCGATGAGCACGGCATCATAAGAGTTGGTGGTCGTCTCACAAATTCGGACGAACCCTACGAATATAAACATTCCTGTATTCTACCACGTCATGACCACATTGTCGATCTTCTTGTTGACTTTTGTCACAAGAAACATCTTCATGCCAGTCCGGAGTTGCTTATGTCCTTACTCAGGCATAATTATTGGATTTTAAGCTGCACGTCGAATAATTCGTCACAGAATCCACAAGTGTAACACTTGCTTTAAGTTCCGCCCGCGACCTATTCTTCCACTTATGGCAGATCTACCTAGCCAGCGTGTTAACCAAGTCGACAAGGCGTTCACTCACACCGACTGTGACTATGCAGGCCCGCTGCAGTACACACCATTTCGTGGTCGAGGTGTTAAGAGCCGTAAGGCTTGGCTCTGCATTTTTACGTGTTTGACGACGCGTGCCACGCACATTGAAGTGGCTACAGATTTAAGTACGGTGACTTTCCTTGCAGCCTTAAAACGTTTTCTTTTGCGATGCGGTACTATTAAATGTTTATATACCGATAACGGTACTTGTTTCGTAGGAGCAAGTTCTTATTTACGCGACCTTCATAAATTTCTTAAATATTTTTGTCCTCATCTTGAGGAAGAACTTTCCTTCAATCATATAGATTGGAAGTTTATGCCGCCTGCTTCCCCACATTTTGGAGGATGTTGGGAAAGTATGGTTAAGGTAGTCAAAACTCACCTTTTTAAAGTTATAGGTCAACAAATCCTCTCCTACGAGGAACTTATAACTGTCCTTAGACAAGTTGAGGCTCTAGTTAATTCGCGGCCACTTACTGCTTTGAATAGTGACTCTACTGAACCATCAGCACTGACCCCTGCGCATTTCTTGCACACCGCGCCATTGTTGTCCCCCCCTTAATTTATTATGCAACTCGCAGTGTTTATCTTAAATCTTAATAATTGAAATGTAAAAATCCGCATCTTAATCTTAATCTGTATTGTTGAATAGGTATACGGTAGTACACCTCATAGGGCTAAGTTTAATTTTCATTAAAGGTGACCCTTTAAGGCCGGGAAAATGGTAGCGCCATCTGTTGTAAATTTCATAAATCAATGACCGAAATACATAGACAAACGCATTTGAGATTTCGCGGGCGATCGATATCCTAATTATCTCGTTCCTTCCTCATTCCTTTTCCCTTTATGTACGCCTTGATGACAGGTCGCCAGAACGAACCGAAACTTCAACGGGCCTCGTATCTCAACCGCCAGCTTTCCAAGCCACATGGCTGGAGACTGATGCATCTAATTAGTTAGATTGCTGAGAATCTTGTCAACCAAGTCTATTAACCCGCCTCGCGGATATAAAACAATTGTGTGAAGTGTGTGGATCCTGAAGGATCAGAAAGTCGTCGTCGCCATTTTGCAGTTGAAGAACACCAGCTCGCTGCCACCCGTGGGCTGGCATCGACCACCACAAGGTAAGGCGTACTACTTCCCTCATTTCCATACTAGATCGCCCGAATTGATCCGTGAATATTTTCCCGCTTATTTTCAACGCACTATTGCCAGAACCCTTCAAATACAGTCCACTTCTCATAATAGACACAAAGACGAAGAGGTTTCTCAAACCGCTATAACAGGAGGTTAATGCAGATTTCACCAGATTTTATTAAAGTAGCAAATAATCGGTTGGATGATATGGTGGATTATATGATAATTTCACAGCAGACTCATTATCAATACATAGTGTAACTTTTTAATATTCTTTGTCAGTTAGGTCTGCCAAAAGCTTCTTTAACCACACTATTTCTTGTGTGGTTTCGCTTGCTGCTACAAGTTCAGCCTCTGTTGTTGACAGAGCAACTGAGGTTTGCTTCTGACTCTTCGGGCACGCCATGCCCGTAGTAGAGTGCCCAGTCTCTGGATCACCTCCATTATCAGCATCTGAGTAACACATTAAGTCACCTGCGTTGGAGTGATAAAATGTTAGACATCTCTCTAGAGTTCCTTTAAGAAAGCATAGAATTCGCTTTACAGCTACAATATCCTCCTTCCTAGGTTTTTCTAAATGCCTTGATGCGACAGATACTGCATATCAGATGTCTGGTCTTGTTGCGACCATCAGGTAAGCCAGTGCTCCGACACAGTTTCGATATGGAAATTTCATGTCTTCATTTTCATTTGTCTCTTCTATTTTTGGCATCTTAACTGTCGGAGATGTAATTGGTTTGCAATTTTCCATGCCAAATCGTTTTAGGACCTTTTTAGCGTAGGCTCTTTGACTTAAGTTTATTGATCCGTCTTTGTTTCTATTTATTTCCATACCAAGGAAATGAGATGCTAGTTTCGTAGTTATCTTGAAGTTTCTTTCAAGTTCATTTAAAAATTCTTAACCTGAGCTATCAGTGGAAGCTACCAAGCTGTCATCGACATTAAGTCCTACAATAACTTTCGAGTTTCCCTTGATTCTTACATACAAGCAAGGATCTGTTTCACTTCTCTGAAATTTGGCGTCTATCAGAAATTTATGTATGCACTCATTCCAGCATCGAGGTGCCTGTTTTAACCCGTAGAGGTTTATCAAAATACGACATACCTTTCCTTTTGGTACATGAAGTCCATTTGGTGGAACCATATAAATTTCTTCTTCCATTGTACCGTTCAGGAATGCAGTGGTGATATAAAATTGTTGTAAATTCATATTTTCTGTAGCTGCAATTTCCAGTATCGCTCTGATAGTAGTAAGTCGTGCTACTGGACTAAATGTTTTATCATAGTCGATACATTCACGTTGTGAGAAACCTTTGATGACAAGTCTTGCCTTGTAACGTTCTATGGTTCCATCAGGGTTTCTCTTTATCTTGTATATCCATTTGCTTGGTAAAGCTTTTCTACCTTTTGGTAGTGCGGCAAGTGCCCAGGTATTATTTTTCTGAAGTGATTTTTTTTTCTCTGTTTTCGGATAACATTGCTTCCTTGTATGTATTGGGCTCAGTATAATTGTCTTCTAACTCTGCCACAACGTTCATAACAAAATCATCACAACGCATGGGCTTGCGTATGAATGAATGATCACGCGAAACTATGGTTTCTGTTCGCTCTTCGGTCACTTCATTATGTGGTGGCATTGGTAGTTCTTATTCATCTGCGGAATAAATTTCATTTTCTTCAGAAATTATATTGTTATCAGTTCCTGTTTGCGTTTCGGCTTCAGGCCAGATGTCTTCTTCTCTTTCTGGATTTTCTTGTATTTGTCTATTTATATTCTCTTCTAGAAATTCAATCTCGACATATTTTTTTTCTTGTTTCATCTTTGTTATTTTTATTAAGATTCTCTTCTTCCTTTATGTCGTAGTAGAATTTCTGCATTATATTTACATTTTTGGTTACCATTACTTTTTGTGCTGATGGTACCCAAATCCGGAAAGCCTTGGATATTTCAGAGTATCCAATGAAGACTCCAGGCATTGCTTTGGCATCAAACTTATTTAAGTTTTTAAGGTTTGCTCCAAATTTATTAAGGTGCGCAACACATGGTTTTCTGCCAACTCAGTTTTCAAATGGCGTTACATTTCCAATTTCGTTGTTTGGACTTCTGTTTGACAGGTAGTTTGCTGTGTAGATGGCTTCGCCCCACAGATACATCGTTGCGTTAGACTCAATAATTAGGCTTCTTGCTTTTTTGAGTAAAGTTCTATTTTTCGTTTCCGCAATCCCATTTTGATGCGCTGTATAGGGTGCAGATAATCTTCTGGTTATGCCATTTTCTTTTAAGACACTGTTGAACTCATTATTACAATATTCCGTGCCGTTGTCGGATTGCAGGCATTTAATTTTCTTTTCCATGAAGTTCTCTACTTCAGTTTTATAGACCTTGAACATATCTATGACATCATTTTTTGTCTTTATGCAAAATACTCGGCTATATCAGGTGAAGTCGTCAATAAAAGTGACAAAATATGTGTTACCGGCACAAGAAGCTTTTGATATTGGGCCACAAAAATCACTGTGTAATCAATCCACTTCTGAAGTGGTTCAGAAGTGCGAGTGTCAGTTCTTGGTTACCCGACCATAGTTTTCATTTTGGCTTTAATACAAACTTCACATTCTTCCAGCTGCTCATCTATTTTGAAATCTAGTCCAATAAAACTTTCATTCTTAAGTGCTAGTTTCATATCCATTTAGTTCATATGACCCAGCCTTGAATGCCATTCGGAAATATTATTATTGTTACAAAATTAACTTTTTCTTCTTTTGCGTTTATCACAGTCTTGGAAAAAATCGCATAGAGACCATCTTCAGTTCTTTTCGCTTTTATCATAATACCATATTTTGGATTTTTTACTGTAGCTTCATCCTTTTTGAAGAGTACTGTATTACGAGCATCTGTTATCTTCCCAATTGATAGAAGATTAGTACACAGGTCTAGAATGAACAGTGTATTGTTAAGATATATTTATTTATTTGTATTTAGTAAGAGATCAACTCTTCTTTTTCCCAATATGTTTGTGTTGTGATCTTTAGAAGCTAAATTCAGAGTTTTATTCATTTCTTATATTTCCCTGAAATATTCTTTGTTATAGCACATATGGGATGTGCATCCACTGTTAAAAAGCCATTGTTTCTGGAATGCTACATCTTTTGCTAATAATGTAATGTATTAACACTGGATAGTGTGTGTAACAATGAGAATTTCTATATTCTCATTGTTGTTACGAGTAATTAGCCAATGTTTGCAAGTGCCCAGTAATTTTGTAACTAGCAACTATATCTTTGGAAACTGTTAACTAAAAATTTATGTTGGTGTTTTCTGTAACATATCTTATCTGTAACGTACCAATAGTACGCTGTTGGTTTATTAAATAAATAAAAAAAAACAATTCGAGTCAGACTCGCGCACGAAGGGTTTCGTACCATTGTCGCAAAAACGGCAAAAAAAAACACGTTTGTTGTATGGGACCTCCACTTAAATATTTATTGTATTCTGTTTTTACCCGACTACCGAAGGAGGGTAATGTATTTATCAGTCTATCTATGTATGTATTTTTGTTCCTATGTGGCGTTCCAAAGACCAAATGCGTTGGCCGATTTTGATGATTCGTACATCAATCGATGCGTCTGTCACTGGCTACATTAAAATTTAAAATTAGAATAATGGCGGTTTTTGGGCGCCATATTGTGGCGGCCCAATTTTTTTTTCCATCCAATACCATCGTGTGGGGTTCAAATCAAATTAAAGGATTTTAAGAGGTAATTTCAAAAATATATAACACTTATATGTTTAAATGTACCTTATTCGAATAAAATGGCTCCTGTAACACAGGTTGCTACCTAGCACAGGAGCCAGGGCTTCAATAAGTATGATAAACCTGTATTTTGTGTCAATAAACAATGTTATTATGAAAAAAAAAAAATTATATAGTATTTTTTGTTTTTAGTATTTGTTGTTATAGCGGCAACAGAAACACATCATCTGTGAAAATGTCAATTATCTAACTATCACGGTTCATGAGATACAGCCTGGTGACAGACAGACAAACGGATAGTGGAGTCTTAGTAATAGGGTCCACAATAGATCCCAAGGGGTCAAAGTATCCCGAGGTATTTATCGGCCCCTCCACAAGATAATAGAGTCCCGTTTTTACCCTTTGGGTAAGGAGCCTAAAAATGCTAAAATACGTAATCAGTCGTTTGTTTCTACTTTACTTTATCAAACTAAAAGCTAAAACCTGATGGTTTTCAATATTTTCACCACTGTATCTTGTATGTTTTGGGGTTTTAAAAGGGTTATTGCTAAAGCTCGGGATACAACTCGGATCGTATTTGATAACGGTTGAATTTTATTAGGAAATCTAAGTTGATATTATTTATTTTCGATATAACTAAATCTGCAGGTATTTCAATACCTAATAAATGAAACCTTTTGAGGAAATATCTGTATTTCCAAAATAGTGTAAGTAAATATTGAAGAAATTTACGACATATAAGTTCCCGAGTATTTTACCTAAAATATAGTTGTTCTATAACCTGCTTCAAAAGCATTTTTTACATCATCGTCATATCAGCCGAAAGATATCCACTGCTGGACATAGGCCTCCTCCAAGGGTCGCCAATTATTTTTTTTGCCTATTAGAAAAAAAACTGGTTCTTGCGTATACCACTAATTTAAACGAATATCTGTTAAAAATAAAAACATCATGACTTATCTTCTGCTCAAAACCATACACTCGCACCATAATTCAACGAGACGAAATAAAAAAAACAAATCTTCAGATATCTGAGATCAAAGCAGAACTTTTGTGCCGCCATGCATTTCGTAAATCTTATTAACATTTTATGTGCTTCTTTATACGAGGGAATCTCAGTAACTTCGCTAACTTGGAAAGTGTCTTACAAGTTCAAAAAAGTAAGGGAAGACTCCCAATTTCACTTGTTACCAGGGCGTTCTCTTATAAGCCGATTAACTTTCGTGATATAGACTTTTCTGAGAGAGTAGATAACTCACTTGTAGTGCTTTGCTTTATTATAATGTCTTGTATGGGCATCAGATTGCTCTTGGAGTCATCCTTGATATCACAATAGCTTTTATCTCGCTACAATGTCTTATGATGATTAAAATCCTAATATTCTTGAGCATTGTAAAGATAACAGACGAAATCGATATAATCCTCATATTCTAGCAAATCAATGCAACAATCAGATATTCCATGTAACAAGAAGAAAACAAAAAGCTATTTGTAAAAAAAAACTAGGCGAAGATCGTTTCAAAATCAATACAACCTATCCCAATACGGAAGCTAAAAATCCTAACGCAGCTAAACTATTGTAGTACAATCAAATAACAGGGGATAGCTTGAGAGCCGAGTGCAAAGAGTTGATAGAGCAAACAAAAATCGAGAGCCCTTGGAATCTGTTTGTTCACTTGTTTTGAGTCTACCGCCCACGGCCGGCGAGATTTTACCACGTAGCTGCGCGATTCATTTATTTTCCACGTATTTGTGGGTAGCGTGGCCGTCGATTGTATTTCACAGAGTTTGGAAAGTTGGCTCTGACAAGAGAATTGTGCTGAGCAAATAAGTTTTGACTGTCATACACTTAGTGAGACAAAATAGACACGGGTCGTCAGTTTTATGAGTAAACGGTAACTCATTGACAAGCTTGGATTGTATTGTAGGTTTTGACAATGCCGTCTCTATCAGTGGCTGCTGAGGCTTCTCTGTGCTCTGTGATACGTAGGCTTGCTTATCCCACATACATTTTCATACAGAGCGAAGCTAAACATGTGCATAGCTTAGCCGTGGGCTGCTGGGGAACCGAACCTTTTTGTACCTTGTGCTAAGTATGGAAACACAAGGGGTAGAAAAGTGGAGTCTACTTTTAAATCAAGGTCATGATCGAAATAAAAGTTAATGGTTTAGTCGAAATAAAAATATTTTGATTTCGATGGATCTTTTTTTTTTGTAACCTGAACTTTTTAAATTAACACGAATCATCATCGTCCTCCTGCCTTTGTTCTAAGTTACTTAGGATCAACACAACACGTTTTCTTCCACCATTACTCTCGTCAACCTATCATTCACTCCCTTTTCTTTCATGACATTTCTCAACAACATTTTTGTCCTTAATTCGCAGACAGTATTTTAGCATTCCCGAAGGAAAACCCCTTTGACATTAAATCTAAATTATGAAATGAAAAAAATAGAGGAAGAAGATACCATCAAATTCTTAGGACTATGGATTGACAAAAAATGTCATGGAAAACGCAAATAGATACGGTGTGTAAAAAACTTAATAAATTTTCTTACGCTTTATACAGACTATCTAGGATTGTAAACCAACCAGCAGTACTAGCCGCCTATCATGCCTATGTAACGTCTACGCTTAGATATGGACTGATTTATTGGGGGAATGCTACAGACAGGGAACTCGCTTAGGGCGCAAAAGAAATGTCTTAGAGCTGTTTGTGGTATACGTATCCCTTTCCTGCCCTTTACATCTATGAGGTCGCTACGTTCGTAAAAACCAATGGGGAAAAGTTTGCTAACCTGCACTCCCGTCGATATGCCGACAAAATAGGAAATATTATGACCTCAAAAACAGCCCTACTTTCTAAAAGTTTTTTAGGAATGTTTCACGAATTTATAATAAGCTTCCTAAGCAAATAAGAGAAATTGAAATTGTCAAACTGAGTTGTGGAGGTCAGATGGGTAATCACTCCATGAAAATTATTGGTACCCAGCTGAATCCGGTTGGACTGGAAGCTGTCCCCATCATAGATTAGAAAAGGCGAGGCAGATTGATTATGTAATAGCTATTTATGCAACTGTTACGTTATGGACGGTCTTTTAATACGAGTGCCATTTTTCGGTACAAGCGTAGCGCGTATTTTTTACCGAATTTTTTTGCCGCGTCCACTTTTCATTTTATTTTTTTATTTAGTATTTATTAGGTATAAGGTAAAGATCTTGTAGCCGCAACAGCCAAATAGTATACGATACTTTTGTTCTAAACTTGTTCCATTTTTAAAAACATCATTTACATTGTCTCGATTTCGAAGTAATATTATAGGTACATTGCTGTATGTTCAGAATGTCTTTGCTTGTGTTTTATAATTTATGACGATTCGCATAATGCAACCCGATGTCGTTATGGGTATCATAATGAAACCGCTGTCAATTTTATAATTCGAATACAATGAAACCGAACTAGATAAATAAGTTAACGATGCTTTATCACCTAATAAAACTGGCCAAGTGCGTGTTGGACTTCGCACATTTATGATTCCGTACCAAAACGCAAAAACAAGTTGGCTTTAATAGGCGAAATCTTATTTATCAATATATTGTAGCATCATCTTTTATGGGGTACTGTATAAAATGTTACAAAAAATACCTCCCCAAATTCTAGAACTGAATGAGACGAAATTTAGCGCCATCAGTTAGGATTGGTCATAACTTAGCTGCATCGGCCTGTTATTGTATTTTTTTTTAATTGTTTGTTACTGTAGACGCTTTTACGTGCATGTCTTTTTACAGCGTTCATCATTTCTTTTTTTTTACAAGTATGATGTAACCAAATACTTGTAATTAAAACTTGCAAATTCTTCTCCATTGAGACCTACTGACGCTTGCGAATTTGCATCTACGTCCTTTTTTTTTGTTTGACAATTCTAAAGTACCTCTAAGGTTTATTTGAAATAAACTATTTGATTTTGATGTTGATTGGTATTTGTTAGTAAAAAATACGTAATAATAAAGATTATCACCAATTTTGAAGATTCTAGGTCAATGGAAATTTAAAATATTCTTCGGAACAATATTTTGTAATAACTTTCCTTGCAGCCGGGTAAAAAAAGCTGACTTTGGTGGGTTCTCATTTCTTTGTTTTCCTGTACTTTTTAAACAAAAAATACAAAATTTATTTAGTCAACCAGCTCTAAACAATGATAATCTATGGGGTAAGTATTTTTTTTCGCGCCTTTCTATATCTGGATGGGTATAAAAACCTTTACATTTTTATGACAGTTTGTATGGCTTTGAGTCAACAAGATGCTTATACCTTAACCGTTTGGCTATAAAACCTGTGTGACAGACGACATATAGACGGACACATGAGTGACAGCAATATGGGGCTGCGTTTGGATCCTTCGAGTACGGAACCTTAAAAAATATTCTTCTATGTATAGAGTATAATAATAAACAGTACCCCACAACAACTGTCGCAGTTTCTCATCATTACACTCATTCTCCTGAAAACACAAACATACCAAAATGAAACTCTGCAATGTTCGCGATACCATCACCCCATTCACGGAAAACTCATTCTACTCAATTTCCAAACGAATAAACATGTAAATTAACACCATGCAAATATATCTAAACACTCTTTTGGAAACATGAGAATCGATGCTGGTTTTTCACGTTGAAACAACCCATCACTGCCATCAGTATTGTCGCGCTCTCATGAATTGTAAATATGAAGCGAGGTACGGAATAGAAAATGTATGCGTTTGACTGTGAATTGTATGAATGTTGCTAGGTAGTCAGCATTGGAGGATCAGCCAAAAAGTCTTGTATTGTAAGGTTTGAAGAACTTAAGAGCGCGGCGAACCATGAATTGTCCATACAAACGTAATACCAAAATCTTTTGTAATTTTAGCATATTTCCACAATATTATGATGATATTCGGATTAAGACAGTATTTATCTAGGTTCCTACGTCTTCTTTTTTTCTAAATACAATCACCTAAAATGAAGTTTTAGCGAATTCCATTTTGTATATTTTTACAGCGTAAATGACAATAGTTTCAAATTCTGAGGAAAGACTGTACAGCATCATAATACTTAATAAATCTTCATGAACCACGGTTCACATCCATTTCTTCCAGTTTGTCTAGAACGTCCATAAAGTTGTTTAAATGTTCTCTGATGTCGTTTCCTCTGTCATATTTCGTAAGAATAAGTTGCTTCAGTAGTGTTGCTTTCCTTGTGGGACTTTTACTGGCGTGCGTTTCGTTTAGCTTTTTCCAAATTTCATGAGCTGTTTTGCAGTTTTTTTTTGCTTAAGTTCAGACGGAGATATTACTAGAATTAACTCACTGATTGCCATTAAGTTATCTTCAATTGCCGTGTCATTTGCTTTTTAATCGACTTCAAAAAAAGGAGGAGGTTCTCAATTCGCCTGTATTTTTTTTTTTTATGTGTGTTACCTCAGAACTTGTTACTGGGTGAACCGATTTTGATGATTCTTTTTTTATTTGAAAGCTGGTGTTTGTCATGTGGTCCCATTTAATTTTCATCAAGATCTGATAAAGAACATCGGACAGATGGAATGTCCCATCAACAAAAATACGAACTGCCAAAAAAACTTTCGTCTTCTTGATGAATTACCAAAAATGCCACCTCAGGTACTGAGAGTTGTTTTAAAAGGAACTGTTGCTTAAAATTTAATACTTCGGAATATCGTCTCACCATTTTAGATGATTTCTGACAGGCCGTTTTCCTACTCTACAACTGTTGAACATCGTGAAACCGCTACTGCATTTTCACTCCACGTAACAAACATTTTACCATCAGTGAGTCTCAAAACTGTTTACTATGCGTAGAAGACAGATACATAATCTTATTTTACCCAGTTAATTAAGTTGGAATCCCGAAATTGGGTCAGGTGAAGGATGCCAATAAAATGTGAAAGTTTGCGGGCATCCCGAAAGTTAGATATAATATAATTATTAAGGAAATCGTTAACAAGAGTGATTATTATTAACTTAATGATTCGCAAATTTTCGAAGTTCTATTCTTGTAATAAAATTTACTTAGCTACAAAAAATATGACGGGAAAAGCAGAGAGGTGTTAATTAAAATTATTTATTGATAGGAGGTGGTAGCGCCATCTCTTGTAAATGTCATAAATCAATGACCGAAATACATAGACAAACGCATTTGAGATTTCGCAAGCGATCGATATCCTAATTATATCGTTCTTTCCTCATTCCTTTTCCCTTTATGTACGCCCTAATGACAGGTCGCCAGAACGAACCGAAACTTCAACGTGATCGGGCTTCGTATCTCAACCGCCAGCTTTCCACTTTCCAGCTTTCACCGCCAACTTTCACATGGCTGGAGACTGATGCATCTAATTAGTTAGATTGCTGAGAACCTTGTGAACCGTGTCTATTAACCCGCCTCACGGATATAAAACAATTGTGTGAAGTGTGTGGATCCTGAAGGATCAGAAAGTCGTAATCGCCATTTTGCAGTTGAAGAACACTAGCTCGCTGCCACACGTGGGCTGGCATCGACCACCACAAGGTAAGGCGTACTACTTCCCTCATTTCCATACTAGATCGCCCGAATTGATCCGTGAATATTTTCCCGCTTATTTTTAACGCACTGTTGCCAGAACCCTTCAAATACAAGCCACTTCTCCAGCCAATAGACACAAAGATGAAGAGGTTTCTCAAACCGCTATAACATTTTTGGTCCTTTGTAGCCCGATATATTACTAAAATATATCCATTTTGCTTTATTTCTTACGTAGGAATCAATTATAAATTCCTACTAGGGTCGTGGCACCTAGCCGCCTACCCACATAATCAAGTAGTAAACCATATACGTGGTTCCATCAACGCCGCTATAGCAGGTTCATAATTACGTAACTGCTATTATTAAAAATAATTCTTATTTAAAACTATTTTGTCGTATTGTAAATTTCCATATTTCAAGCGTCTTTTAGTTTAACCGCCCTTATAGGAATCACCTACCTCCAATTATAAATTGTTAGGAATAAGTTACTTTCCGAATACCGCGGAGTAGACATTCATTCTATAAGAGAAAATTAAAATAAGTGTACTACCTGTAGGTACCTACGCAGTATAAATATCATAACTTTACCGAATACGTTTCGACGATTGCGGGCTATAAGTTGCATATTACCTGATATTATTAATGATACCTATTCATTTATCTTAAACAATATTCAAACATAACAATAAAACTGGCTAGGATAGTAATGCTATTAACATTTTGTACTATCTAATTACTTTGGTTAGTGGGTACTACGAAAAAACTCATTTCGTTATTACGCAAATATTGCGAAACCCGTTGTCACAGTACAGTCACACTCAGTAGTATTACTTTTCTACATATAGTTGTTCGTTTAAATAATTATCGTACATTGTTTTGTTTGTGTGGTTATTTGTAACTACATTACACAACAATGCCGCGTGATGCGAAAGCAATCGCTTCGGAAGATCAACAGTTGGTGATTTTAGAAACTAAGCGTAATATACTTTTCGAGCGTATTCAGTCAATTTATGATCGCTCTAAAGTCGCTAATACTTCCGAATCGGTGATATTCGAACGGACTTTCATAAATTATTGGATGATTATAATGCTAAGTTACTGGCTATATATCCCGATGCGAAGCCTAGCTATCAAGCCTACGCCTCATTCGAGGATATGTATTGTTCCGTGAAACGTGTGATGTCTCGATTGGAAGATAAGCCGTCCGGGAGGCACAGTATGAGTGATTCCGCAACATGTAGACCAACGTTGCCGCCAATCGAACTCATGTCGTTCGACGGTGATATACGAAACTGGCCATTATTTTATGCAAGTTTTAAATCTACAGTTCATGACAATAAGTCGCTGACGGATGCAGACAGGTTGTACTATTTAATAGGTAAGCTGTCGCCGAAGATACAGTCTGTGTTCGCGGGAGTCACACCGTGTGCTGAGAATTACCAAGTCATATACCAGGCACTCCTCGATAGGTACCAGGATATTCGTGTCCTCGCGTCTACCTATTTGGATAAAGCTTCAAATCTTAAATTGTCCGGTCCCGCGTCTGTTTCGAATTACCAGCTATTCGTGGAAAAGTTGATTACCGCAATTAATTCCCTAAAGAATCTAAAATTAGTTGACCTTCTGGATTTCATTTTATTGCACCTCGCAATAAAAAAGTTTGACACTGAAACTATTCGCGCTTTCGAGATGACAGAACGTAATCGTAAGATTCCGATTCTAGATAGTTTTGTCACCTTCATCAATGACCAATGTCGGATTTTCCGTAATACCCAACCACCCTTAGCTAACAATAATAAGCCGAATAGTTCAGACAATTCACATAAGTCTAATAAATCGCGTAGTTTTAATAATAAAATGACCGCCCTTAATCCACAATCCTATGTAGCTTGCTCTGAGTCAAACTATTCAAACAAGTGTCTGTGCGAAGCATATATCCATGAACACTTATATAAATGTCCCGCTTTTGATAATTTGACTCCGACAGCTCGTTTCAAATGTGTGAAAGACAACAATGCTTGTGTCAATTGTTTGAGTATTAAACATAAAACGGTTAACTGTTCTTCTAAATTAAAGTGTCGCACATGTAATCAACGTCATCATACATTGTTATATTTTAATAAAAACCCGCAATTATCAACTGTAGTGACGTCACAACTGAATCCGGTCCCAACGCCTATGCCGACTGTACCTTCTATTACCTCACAATCTGAGGTATCGTTGTGTACGACCTCTGTCGCTGGCGCCGCTCGATCGCGTTCTATTGACACTCGGTGCGTTGCGGCGTCGCCGTTGGCGAGAGATAGCCCGCAATGTACGACTTACACAACCGTTCTGCTCGCTACTGCTCAAGTCGTAATTTACGATGTAAATGATAAGCCACACATAACACGTTGTTTACTAGATAGCGTTTCACAAAGTAATGTTATTACTTCTGAATGTTTTAAGCGTCTAGGACTTTGGAAGAACTTTCATACTTCTAATTTAATAGTTAAAGGAGTCGGTGGGTCGGAAAAACCAGTTAAAGGTTCCGTAGATATTAAATTATATTCTCGTTTTAGTAGTGATATTAATTTTAATATTTCTTCGCTTATTGTTGAACGTATATTATTAAATCTCTTTAAATCATTTAATTTGTCACATGTGTTTACGGAACCAACCCGAACTACGCTGACTTCTGCTACATGTATTGATAATGTTTTTTGTTGCTGCAACTACTTGGACAATGCCATTATAAATTATCTGCCTTCGGATCATAGTGGGCTACTTGTGACATTTGAGTCCAATATGCTAATTAAACAAGTGCAGATTCAATCCAGACCAATAACATCCGGTAAATTAAATAAATTTAACAGCACTTTAATCGCTAAGTTAAGCGATCAGGACCTCACAGTGAATGATGGTAATATTTTGTATGATGAAGTTTTTTCAGTGGTTCAAAAAGAGTTCAATAACACTTTTAAGAAGATAACTAAAACTGTATGCCCTAAGTTTTTATTCAGTGACTGGGCGACTACAGGACTTAGAAAAAGTAGGGAAAGACTTTACGAGCTATATGGCCTTAAGCCTTGTATGAACACTGAAACGTTTAATAAGTATGTTGCTACTTACTCGAGAATTTTTTAAAATACATGTAAGGCAGCTAAGGCCTTGTATATTAGAAATAAGGTTAAATTAGCAGAAAATAAAATCAAGACGGTTTGGAAAATTATAAATAATGAAACGAACAGGAATAAAAGAAATAATCCTGATTACACGCTTGAGACCACACACGGACTTATTAGAGATAACAAAAAAGTTGCGCAAGAATTTGTAAATTTCTTTACCAACATCCCAATTAAAACTACTGAAACCTTAAATTCTTCGCCCGCGCTTGCTTTTGGATTATTAAACGCGAACGTTTTAGCCTGCCCGAATGTATTTAACTTTTCACATATAAACCCCATAACAGTAATAAAAGCTTTTAAGCAAATCAAGATCAAACCGACTGAAGATCTGTGGGGAATGTCCATCAAAGCTTGTACCTCCATTATTCAGACTATAGCGCCGTACTTAGCTGTGATTTTCAATTTGTGTGTGGATCAAGGAGTCTTTCCGGATCTAATGAAATATAGTAAGGTTATACCACTTTTTAAATCCGGGGACAGTAAAGACACAAATAATTATAGACCAGTATCCGTGTTGCCAGTTTTCAGCAAGGTATTTGAGAAGATAATGCTTAATCAAATGCTCATTCATTTTAATACGAATAACATCTTGCATGATAAACAGTATGGTTTCACCAAAGGACGTTGTACAACTGACGCTGGTGTCACCCTATTAAAACACATCTTTAATGCGTGGGAAGAGTCGCAGGATGCCATAGGTATCTTCTGCGACCTGTCGAAGGCGTTTGATTGCGTTAATCATGAAACATTACTTCTGAAACTTGAGCATTACGGGCTAGGTCAAACAGCGTTAAGTTTGGTTGAATCTTATTTAAGTGATAGACAGCAATTAGTTCAAATAAACGGTGTGAATTCGTCGGGGTTAAACGTGAAAATGGGGGTACCCCAGGGCTCAATATTAGGTCCTTTCTTATTTTTAATATACATAAACGATTTACCCCGTTTATTGGAAAACAAACTAAACATGGTGTTATTTGCTGATGACACATCTTTAATTTTTAAAATAAATAGACGTACTTGTCAGGTTGACGACGTAAATAACGCGCTACGGCAGGTTCAGGATTGGTTCACTGCAAATAATTTAGTTTTAAATGGTAAAAAAACCAAGTGCGTAAAATTTTCCTTGCCGAATGTAAAAAGTACTGATTGTGACATTATCTTAAACAAGGAGAAGCTAGAATTCGTCGATAAAACGGTTTTCCTGGGGATCACGCTAGACTCAAAGTTACAATGGGGTCCTCATTTAATATCACTTGCAGGGCGGCTAAGTTCAGCAGCTTATGCTGTTAGAAAGATTCGTCAATTTAGTGATGTAGATACCGCGAGGCTGGTCTATTTTAGTTACTTTCATAGTATAATGTCTTACGGTATTTTACTATGGGGAAGGGCTGCAGACATTGAGTCAATTTTTATTCTGCAAAAACGAGCCATCAGAGCGATATACAATCTTCGCCGGCGCGATTCTCTAAGGGAACTGTTTAAGGGCATTAACATCATGACGGTTCCTTGTCAATATATTTATGAAAATATCATGTACGTGAGAAAGAATTTACATCTTTTTAGTAAAAACGGAGATAGACATAATTACATTACTAGAAATAGGGACCAATTAGTTCAACCAGGTTTCAGACTGGCTAAAGTAGCCTCTTCTTTCATGGGGTACTGTACAAAATGTTACAATAAAATTCCTCCCCACATTCTAGAACTGAATGAGACGAAATTTAAAACTTGTATGAAACGCACACTATGCAGGCAGGCATATTATAAGTTGGGGGATTACATCACTGATAAAAATGCTTGGCTCAATGCTAGTCTTGCTCCACAACCACTAGGGCGCAAAAACAAGTGATATGCAGAACATTATTGTTCTGTAGAATTGTTGGACCTGCTGAAGACTGTATGAATATATTTGTATTATATAGACTCAATTTCTTTTAGTATAGTATAACTGCGCAGCACGTGTGTGAGTACTATGTACCCAACTGTAAATCTACCATTTGCTGTACCTTGGTGTCGTTCGTTGACTTGTGTTTGCCCTGGCAGTTGAGTGTGTCATGCTCTCTCAAATGTCTCTCTGATGGTGGCATGTGTGTTGGATCATTCGGTTCCCTTCATGATGGTTGAGCTGGGTGGTGCCGATACATGCGTCATGTTCGTGAACGGGCGCCGTCAGTTGGGATTGGTCTTAACTTAACTGCTTCGGATGCTAGTGTTTTTCTAGTGCTTATTATGTAACTGCACAGTACATGTGTGAGTACTTTTAATACTTTGTACGTAGTATAGTATGTAGTGATTCTGGGTGCATTGTCCTCACACATATAAATTTATTAATGTATGTACTTATGTACCTAAATTTTGTAAAAAAAACATATATTTTTTTAAAAGAGTAAGTATGGAGTTTCTTGTGCGTTCTTCTCCATAACAAGCTACTTTCCGAATGCACGGTAGAATCAATTTTTATTCCCTGTAAATTTTAATGTATTCTAACGTTCAAAAGTGCCGCTTTGTGGCCTAGTTGAAATAAAATATCTTTGTCTTTGTCTATAACGGAGACATTGCCGACCGCTCTCGTCGATGTCTCTAAACTTACACATCTCAAAACATTACCGCTCGCAGATTCGAAGTTTGCGGAGCCGAGCGGTATCGATGTTTTGATTGGTGCTGCTATATTCCCGCGCTTGCTTTTGCCTAACATAGTGCATAGCGAGCAATATAATATACCTCCCGCTATTGAAACTGTGTTGGGGTATGTGGTTATGGGTTCCATCTGTCTTATTACATTCCGCATCACGGTGTCGTTCACGAAGATAAGACTTCTACTAAACTTCGCGTGGTTTTAGACGCTAGTCAAACTACATAGGGACAGTCGATCAATGACATTCTACATGCAGGCCCCAATCTACAGAGTGATTTATTTAATATTATAATTCGTTTTCATCTCTTTCAAATAGCCCTGTCTGCTGATTGCCGCCAAATGTTTCTCAATGTCGGCGTTCGTGAATCGGACCGTAGATTTCAACGCATCTTTTACAGATTCAGCAAACAAGAACCTATAACGGTCTACCAATTTAATCGTGTTTGCTTCGGATTTAAGTCTAGTCCATATCACGCGTTACGTGAAGTCCGCCAGTTAGTCGCTGATGAAGGCGATATTTTCACTGCAGCGTCTGCTGCTGCTTCTTCCACCCTATATATGGATGACATTGCCTGTAGTGTCATGTCCATACCGCAACCAATTTTGCTTTGTGATGAGCTTATTCAGCTCTTCAAGCGAGGCCAGTTCGACCTTGTAAAATGGACAAGTAACTCGAAAGAAGTTCTCGCACACATACCTGATACTCATAAGGCTTCGCCCGATATCGAGTATGAGAAGTCTATACCGCATAAGGTCCTGGGTTTACGCTGGGACAAGTCTTGTGACAGTTTCCGCTTTGACGTCACCACACCAGATGATAAATGTACTAAGCGAACCATGCTTAAGCCGTTTCTCGATGAGCACGGCATCATAAGAGTTGGTGGTCGTCTCACAAATTCGGACGAACCCTACGAATATAAACATTCCTGTATTCTACCACGTCATGACCACATTGTCGATCTTCTTGTTGACTTTTGTCACAAGAAACATCTTCATGCCAGTCCGGAGTTGCTTATGTCCTTACTCAGGCATAATTATTGGATTTTAAGCTGCACGTCGAATAATTCGTCACAGAATCCACAAGTGTAACACTTGCTTTAAGTTCCGCCCGCGACCTATTCTTCCACTTATGGCAGATCTACCTAGCCAGCGTGTTAACCAAGTCGACAAGGCGTTCACTCACACCGACTGTGACTATGCAGGCCCGCTGCAGTACACACCATTTCGTGGTCGAGGTGTTAAGAGCCGTAAGGCTTGGCTCTGCATTTTTACGTGTTTGACGACGCGTGCCACGCACATTGAAGTGGCTACAGATTTAAGTACGGTGACTTTCCTTGCAGCCTTAAAACGTTTTCTTTTGCGATGCGGTACTATTAAATGTTTATATACCGATAACGGTACTTGTTTCGTAGGAGCAAGTTCTTATTTACGCGACCTTCATAAATTTCTTAAATATTTTTGTCCTCATCTTGAGGAAGAACTTTCCTTCAATCATATAGATTGGAAGTTTATGCCGCCTGCTTCCCCACATTTTGGAGGATGTTGGGAAAGTATGGTTAAGGTAGTCAAAACTCACCTTTTTAAAGTTATAGGTCAACAAATCCTCTCCTACGAGGAACTTATAACTGTCCTTAGACAAGTTGAGGCTCTAGTTAATTCGCGGCCACTTACTGCTTTGAATAGTGACTCTACTGAACCATCAGCACTGACCCCTGCGCATTTCTTGCACACCGCGCCATTGTTGTCCCCCCCTTAATTTATTATGCAACTCGCAGTGTTTATCTTAAATCTTAATAATTGAAATGTAAAAATCCGCATCTTAATCTTAATCTGTATTGTTGAATAGGTATACGGTAGTACACCTCATAGGGCTAAGTTTAATTTTCATTAAAGGTGACCCTTTAAGGCCGGGAAAATGGTAGCGCCATCTGTTGTAAATTTCATAAATCAATGACCGAAATACATAGACAAACGCATTTGAGATTTCGCGGGCGATCGATATCCTAATTATCTCGTTCCTTCCTCATTCCTTTTCCCTTTATGTACGCCTTGATGACAGGTCGCCAGAACGAACCGAAACTTCAACGGGCCTCGTATCTCAACCGCCAGCTTTCCAAGCCACATGGCTGGAGACTGATGCATCTAATTAGTTAGATTGCTGAGAATCTTGTCAACCAAGTCTATTAACCCGCCTCGCGGATATAAAACAATTGTGTGAAGTGTGTGGATCCTGAAGGATCAGAAAGTCGTCGTCGCCATTTTGCAGTTGAAGAACACCAGCTCGCTGCCACCCGTGGGCTGGCATCGACCACCACAAGGTAAGGCGTACTACTTCCCTCATTTCCATACTAGATCGCCCGAATTGATCCGTGAATATTTTCCCGCTTATTTTCAACGCACTATTGCCAGAACCCTTCAAATACAGTCCACTTCTCATAATAGACACAAAGACGAAGAGGTTTCTCAAACCGCTATAACAGGAGGTTAATGCAGATTTCACCAGATTTTATTAAAGTAGCAAATAATCGGTTGGATGATATGGTGGATTATATGATAATTTCACAGCAGACTCATTATCAATACATAGTGTAACTTTTTAATATTCTTTGTCAGTTAGGTCTGCCAAAAGCTTCTTTAACCACACTATTTCTTGTGTGGTTTCGCTTGCTGCTACAAGTTCAGCCTCTGTTGTTGACAGAGCAACTGAGGTTTGCTTCTGACTCTTCGGGCACGCCATGCCCGTAGTAGAGTGCCCAGTCTCTGGATCACCTCCATTATCAGCATCTGAGTAACACATTAAGTCACCTGCGTTGGAGTGATAAAATGTTAGACATCTCTCTAGAGTTCCTTTAAGAAAGCATAGAATTCGCTTTACAGCTACAATATCCTCCTTCCTAGGTTTTTCTAAATGCCTTGATGCGACAGATACTGCATATCAGATGTCTGGTCTTGTTGCGACCATCAGGTAAGCCAGTGCTCCGACACAGTTTCGATATGGAAATTTCATGTCTTCATTTTCATTTGTCTCTTCTATTTTTGGCATCTTAACTGTCGGAGATGTAATTGGTTTGCAATTTTCCATGCCAAATCGTTTTAGGACCTTTTTAGCGTAGGCTCTTTGACTTAAGTTTATTGATCCGTCTTTGTTTCTATTTATTTCCATACCAAGGAAATGAGATGCTAGTTTCGTAGTTATCTTGAAGTTTCTTTCAAGTTCATTTAAAAATTCTTAACCTGAGCTATCAGTGGAAGCTACCAAGCTGTCATCGACATTAAGTCCTACAATAACTTTCGAGTTTCCCTTGATTCTTACATACAAGCAAGGATCTGTTTCACTTCTCTGAAATTTGGCGTCTATCAGAAATTTATGTATGCACTCATTCCAGCATCGAGGTGCCTGTTTTAACCCGTAGAGGTTTATCAAAATACGACATACCTTTCCTTTTGGTACATGAAGTCCATTTGGTGGAACCATATAAATTTCTTCTTCCATTGTACCGTTCAGGAATGCAGTGGTGATATAAAATTGTTGTAAATTCATATTTTCTGTAGCTGCAATTTCCAGTATCGCTCTGATAGTAGTAAGTCGTGCTACTGGACTAAATGTTTTATCATAGTCGATACATTCACGTTGTGAGAAACCTTTGATGACAAGTCTTGCCTTGTAACGTTCTATGGTTCCATCAGGGTTTCTCTTTATCTTGTATATCCATTTGCTTGGTAAAGCTTTTCTACCTTTTGGTAGTGCGGCAAGTGCCCAGGTATTATTTTTCTGAAGTGATTTTTTTTTCTCTGTTTTCGGATAACATTGCTTCCTTGTATGTATTGGGCTCAGTATAATTGTCTTCTAACTCTGCCACAACGTTCATAACAAAATCATCACAACGCATGGGCTTGCGTATGAATGAATGATCACGCGAAACTATGGTTTCTGTTCGCTCTTCGGTCACTTCATTATGTGGTGGCATTGGTAGTTCTTATTCATCTGCGGAATAAATTTCATTTTCTTCAGAAATTATATTGTTATCAGTTCCTGTTTGCGTTTCGGCTTCAGGCCAGATGTCTTCTTCTCTTTCTGGATTTTCTTGTATTTGTCTATTTATATTCTCTTCTAGAAATTCAATCTCGACATATTTTTTTTCTTGTTTCATCTTTGTTATTTTTATTAAGATTCTCTTCTTCCTTTATGTCGTAGTAGAATTTCTGCATTATATTTACATTTTTGGTTACCATTACTTTTTGTGCTGATGGTACCCAAATCCGGAAAGCCTTGGATATTTCAGAGTATCCAATGAAGACTCCAGGCATTGCTTTGGCATCAAACTTATTTAAGTTTTTAAGGTTTGCTCCAAATTTATTAAGGTGCGCAACACATGGTTTTCTGCCAACTCAGTTTTCAAATGGCGTTACATTTCCAATTTCGTTGTTTGGACTTCTGTTTGACAGGTAGTTTGCTGTGTAGATGGCTTCGCCCCACAGATACATCGTTGCGTTAGACTCAATAATTAGGCTTCTTGCTTTTTTGAGTAAAGTTCTATTTTTCGTTTCCGCAATCCCATTTTGATGCGCTGTATAGGGTGCAGATAATCTTCTGGTTATGCCATTTTCTTTTAAGACACTGTTGAACTCATTATTACAATATTCCGTGCCGTTGTCGGATTGCAGGCATTTAATTTTCTTTTCCATGAAGTTCTCTACTTCAGTTTTATAGACCTTGAACATATCTATGACATCATTTTTTGTCTTTATGCAAAATACTCGGCTATATCAGGTGAAGTCGTCAATAAAAGTGACAAAATATGTGTTACCGGCACAAGAAGCTTTTGATATTGGGCCACAAAAATCACTGTGTAATCAATCCACTTCTGAAGTGGTTCAGAAGTGCGAGTGTCAGTTCTTGGTTACCCGACCATAGTTTTCATTTTGGCTTTAATACAAACTTCACATTCTTCCAGCTGCTCATCTATTTTGAAATCTAGTCCAATAAAACTTTCATTCTTAAGTGCTAGTTTCATATCCATTTAGTTCATATGACCCAGCCTTGAATGCCATTCGGAAATATTATTATTGTTACAAAATTAACTTTTTCTTCTTTTGCGTTTATCACAGTCTTGGAAAAAATCGCATAGAGACCATCTTCAGTTCTTTTCGCTTTTATCATAATACCATATTTTGGATTTTTTACTGTAGCTTCATCCTTTTTGAAGAGTACTGTATTACGAGCATCTGTTATCTTCCCAATTGATAGAAGATTAGTACACAGGTCTAGAATGAACAGTGTATTGTTAAGATATATTTATTTATTTGTATTTAGTAAGAGATCAACTCTTCTTTTTCCCAATATGTTTGTGTTGTGATCTTTAGAAGCTAAATTCAGAGTTTTATTCATTTCTTATATTTCCCTGAAATATTCTTTGTTATAGCACATATGGGATGTGCATCCACTGTTAAAAAGCCATTGTTTCTGGAATGCTACATCTTTTGCTAATAATGTAATGTATTAACACTGGATAGTGTGTGTAACAATGAGAATTTCTATATTCTCATTGTTGTTACGAGTAATTAGCCAATGTTTGCAAGTGCCCAGTAATTTTGTAACTAGCAACTATATCTTTGGAAACTGTTAACTAAAAATTTATGTTGGTGTTTTCTGTAACATATCTTATCTGTAACGTACCAATAGTACGCTGTTGGTTTATTAAATAAATAAAAAAAAACAATTCGAGTCAGACTCGCGCACGAAGGGTTTCGTACCATTGTCGCAAAAACGGCAAAAAAAAACACGTTTGTTGTATGGGACCTCCACTTAAATATTTATTGTATTCTGTTTTTACCCGACTACCGAAGGAGGGTAATGTATTTATCAGTCTATCTATGTATGTATTTTTGTTCCTATGTGGCGTTCCAAAGACCAAATGCGTTGGCCGATTTTGATGATTCGTACATCAATCGATGCGTCTGTCACTGGCTACATTAAAATTTAAAATTAGAATAATGGCGGTTTTTGGGCGCCATATTGTGGCGGCCCAATTTTTTTTTCCATCCAATACCATCGTGTGGGGTTCAAATCAAATTAAAGGATTTTAAGAGGTAATTTCAAAAATATATAACACTTATATGTTTAAATGTACCTTATTCGAATAAAATGGCTCCTGTAACACAGGTTGCTACCTAGCACAGGAGCCAGGGCTTCAATAAGTATGATAAACCTGTATTTTGTGTCAATAAACAATGTTATTATGAAAAAAAAAAAATTATATAGTATTTTTTGTTTTTAGTATTTGTTGTTATAGCGGCAACAGAAACACATCATCTGTGAAAATGTCAATTATCTAACTATCACGGTTCATGAGATACAGCCTGGTGACAGACAGACAAACGGATAGTGGAGTCTTAGTAATAGGGTCCACAATAGATCCCAAGGGGTCAAAGTATCCCGAGGTATTTATCGGCCCCTCCACAAGATAATAGAGTCCCGTTTTTACCCTTTGGGTAAGGAGCCTAAAAATGCTAAAATACGTAATCAGTCGTTTGTTTCTACTTTACTTTATCAAACTAAAAGCTAAAACCTGATGGTTTTCAATATTTTCACCACTGTATCTTGTATGTTTTGGGGTTTTAAAAGGGTTATTGCTAAAGCTCGGGATACAACTCGGATCGTATTTGATAACGGTTGAATTTTATTAGGAAATCTAAGTTGATATTATTTATTTTCGATATAACTAAATCTGCAGGTATTTCAATACCTAATAAATGAAACCTTTTGAGGAAATATCTGTATTTCCAAAATAGTGTAAGTAAATATTGAAGAAATTTACGACATATAAGTTCCCGAGTATTTTACCTAAAATATAGTTGTTCTATAACCTGCTTCAAAAGCATTTTTTACATCATCGTCATATCAGCCGAAAGATATCCACTGCTGGACATAGGCCTCCTCCAAGGGTCGCCAATTATTTTTTTTGCCTATTAGAAAAAAAACTGGTTCTTGCGTATACCACTAATTTAAACGAATATCTGTTAAAAATAAAAACATCATGACTTATCTTCTGCTCAAAACCATACACTCGCACCATAATTCAACGAGACGAAATAAAAAAAACAAATCTTCAGATATCTGAGATCAAAGCAGAACTTTTGTGCCGCCATGCATTTCGTAAATCTTATTAACATTTTATGTGCTTCTTTATACGAGGGAATCTCAGTAACTTCGCTAACTTGGAAAGTGTCTTACAAGTTCAAAAAAGTAAGGGAAGACTCCCAATTTCACTTGTTACCAGGGCGTTCTCTTATAAGCCGATTAACTTTCGTGATATAGACTTTTCTGAGAGAGTAGATAACTCACTTGTAGTGCTTTGCTTTATTATAATGTCTTGTATGGGCATCAGATTGCTCTTGGAGTCATCCTTGATATCACAATAGCTTTTATCTCGCTACAATGTCTTATGATGATTAAAATCCTAATATTCTTGAGCATTGTAAAGATAACAGACGAAATCGATATAATCCTCATATTCTAGCAAATCAATGCAACAATCAGATATTCCATGTAACAAGAAGAAAACAAAAAGCTATTTGTAAAAAAAAACTAGGCGAAGATCGTTTCAAAATCAATACAACCTATCCCAATACGGAAGCTAAAAATCCTAACGCAGCTAAACTATTGTAGTACAATCAAATAACAGGGGATAGCTTGAGAGCCGAGTGCAAAGAGTTGATAGAGCAAACAAAAATCGAGAGCCCTTGGAATCTGTTTGTTCACTTGTTTTGAGTCTACCGCCCACGGCCGGCGAGATTTTACCACGTAGCTGCGCGATTCATTTATTTTCCACGTATTTGTGGGTAGCGTGGCCGTCGATTGTATTTCACAGAGTTTGGAAAGTTGGCTCTGACAAGAGAATTGTGCTGAGCAAATAAGTTTTGACTGTCATACACTTAGTGAGACAAAATAGACACGGGTCGTCAGTTTTATGAGTAAACGGTAACTCATTGACAAGCTTGGATTGTATTGTAGGTTTTGACAATGCCGTCTCTATCAGTGGCTGCTGAGGCTTCTCTGTGCTCTGTGATACGTAGGCTTGCTTATCCCACATACATTTTCATACAGAGCGAAGCTAAACATGTGCATAGCTTAGCCGTGGGCTGCTGGGGAACCGAACCTTTTTGTACCTTGTGCTAAGTATGGAAACACAAGGGGTAGAAAAGTGGAGTCTACTTTTAAATCAAGGTCATGATCGAAATAAAAGTTAATGGTTTAGTCGAAATAAAAATATTTTGATTTCGATGGATCTTTTTTTTTTGTAACCTGAACTTTTTAAATTAACACGAATCATCATCGTCCTCCTGCCTTTGTTCTAAGTTACTTAGGATCAACACAACACGTTTTCTTCCACCATTACTCTCGTCAACCTATCATTCACTCCCTTTTCTTTCATGACATTTCTCAACAACATTTTTGTCCTTAATTCGCAGACAGTATTTTAGCATTCCCGAAGGAAAACCCCTTTGACATTAAATCTAAATTATGAAATGAAAAAAATAGAGGAAGAAGATACCATCAAATTCTTAGGACTATGGATTGACAAAAAATGTCATGGAAAACGCAAATAGATACGGTGTGTAAAAAACTTAATAAATTTTCTTACGCTTTATACAGACTATCTAGGATTGTAAACCAACCAGCAGTACTAGCCGCCTATCATGCCTATGTAACGTCTACGCTTAGATATGGACTGATTTATTGGGGGAATGCTACAGACAGGGAACTCGCTTAGGGCGCAAAAGAAATGTCTTAGAGCTGTTTGTGGTATACGTATCCCTTTCCTGCCCTTTACATCTATGAGGTCGCTACGTTCGTAAAAACCAATGGGGAAAAGTTTGCTAACCTGCACTCCCGTCGATATGCCGACAAAATAGGAAATATTATGACCTCAAAAACAGCCCTACTTTCTAAAAGTTTTTTAGGAATGTTTCACGAATTTATAATAAGCTTCCTAAGCAAATAAGAGAAATTGAAATTGTCAAACTGAGTTGTGGAGGTCAGATGGGTAATCACTCCATGAAAATTATTGGTACCCAGCTGAATCCGGTTGGACTGGAAGCTGTCCCCATCATAGATTAGAAAAGGCGAGGCAGATTGATTATGTAATAGCTATTTATGCAACTGTTACGTTATGGACGGTCTTTTAATACGAGTGCCATTTTTCGGTACAAGCGTAGCGCGTATTTTTTACCGAATTTTTTTGCCGCGTCCACTTTTCATTTTATTTTTTTATTTAGTATTTATTAGGTATAAGGTAAAGATCTTGTAGCCGCAACAGCCAAATAGTATACGATACTTTTGTTCTAAACTTGTTCCATTTTTAAAAACATCATTTACATTGTCTCGATTTCGAAGTAATATTATAGGTACATTGCTGTATGTTCAGAATGTCTTTGCTTGTGTTTTATAATTTATGACGATTCGCATAATGCAACCCGATGTCGTTATGGGTATCATAATGAAACCGCTGTCAATTTTATAATTCGAATACAATGAAACCGAACTAGATAAATAAGTTAACGATGCTTTATCACCTAATAAAACTGGCCAAGTGCGTGTTGGACTTCGCACATTTATGATTCCGTACCAAAACGCAAAAACAAGTTGGCTTTAATAGGCGAAATCTTATTTATCAATATATTGTAGCATCATCTTTTATGGGGTACTGTATAAAATGTTACAAAAAATACCTCCCCAAATTCTAGAACTGAATGAGACGAAATTTAGCGCCATCAGTTAGGATTGGTCATAACTTAGCTGCATCGGCCTGTTATTGTATTTTTTTTTAATTGTTTGTTACTGTAGACGCTTTTACGTGCATGTCTTTTTACAGCGTTCATCATTTCTTTTTTTTTACAAGTATGATGTAACCAAATACTTGTAATTAAAACTTGCAAATTCTTCTCCATTGAGACCTACTGACGCTTGCGAATTTGCATCTACGTCCTTTTTTTTTGTTTGACAATTCTAAAGTACCTCTAAGGTTTATTTGAAATAAACTATTTGATTTTGATGTTGATTGGTATTTGTTAGTAAAAAATACGTAATAATAAAGATTATCACCAATTTTGAAGATTCTAGGTCAATGGAAATTTAAAATATTCTTCGGAACAATATTTTGTAATAACTTTCCTTGCAGCCGGGTAAAAAAAGCTGACTTTGGTGGGTTCTCATTTCTTTGTTTTCCTGTACTTTTTAAACAAAAAATACAAAATTTATTTAGTCAACCAGCTCTAAACAATGATAATCTATGGGGTAAGTATTTTTTTTCGCGCCTTTCTATATCTGGATGGGTATAAAAACCTTTACATTTTTATGACAGTTTGTATGGCTTTGAGTCAACAAGATGCTTATACCTTAACCGTTTGGCTATAAAACCTGTGTGACAGACGACATATAGACGGACACATGAGTGACAGCAATATGGGGCTGCGTTTGGATCCTTCGAGTACGGAACCTTAAAAAATATTCTTCTATGTATAGAGTATAATAATAAACAGTACCCCACAACAACTGTCGCAGTTTCTCATCATTACACTCATTCTCCTGAAAACACAAACATACCAAAATGAAACTCTGCAATGTTCGCGATACCATCACCCCATTCACGGAAAACTCATTCTACTCAATTTCCAAACGAATAAACATGTAAATTAACACCATGCAAATATATCTAAACACTCTTTTGGAAACATGAGAATCGATGCTGGTTTTTCACGTTGAAACAACCCATCACTGCCATCAGTATTGTCGCGCTCTCATGAATTGTAAATATGAAGCGAGGTACGGAATAGAAAATGTATGCGTTTGACTGTGAATTGTATGAATGTTGCTAGGTAGTCAGCATTGGAGGATCAGCCAAAAAGTCTTGTATTGTAAGGTTTGAAGAACTTAAGAGCGCGGCGAACCATGAATTGTCCATACAAACGTAATACCAAAATCTTTTGTAATTTTAGCATATTTCCACAATATTATGATGATATTCGGATTAAGACAGTATTTATCTAGGTTCCTACGTCTTCTTTTTTTCTAAATACAATCACCTAAAATGAAGTTTTAGCGAATTCCATTTTGTATATTTTTACAGCGTAAATGACAATAGTTTCAAATTCTGAGGAAAGACTGTACAGCATCATAATACTTAATAAATCTTCATGAACCACGGTTCACATCCATTTCTTCCAGTTTGTCTAGAACGTCCATAAAGTTGTTTAAATGTTCTCTGATGTCGTTTCCTCTGTCATATTTCGTAAGAATAAGTTGCTTCAGTAGTGTTGCTTTCCTTGTGGGACTTTTACTGGCGTGCGTTTCGTTTAGCTTTTTCCAAATTTCATGAGCTGTTTTGCAGTTTTTTTTTGCTTAAGTTCAGACGGAGATATTACTAGAATTAACTCACTGATTGCCATTAAGTTATCTTCAATTGCCGTGTCATTTGCTTTTTAATCGACTTCAAAAAAAGGAGGAGGTTCTCAATTCGCCTGTATTTTTTTTTTTTATGTGTGTTACCTCAGAACTTGTTACTGGGTGAACCGATTTTGATGATTCTTTTTTTATTTGAAAGCTGGTGTTTGTCATGTGGTCCCATTTAATTTTCATCAAGATCTGATAAAGAACATCGGAGATACAAATCAGAACTCTTCAATAAATGACGGCAAATCACTCGGGATAGCTGCAATCGCATTTATGTTTATTGTTTACACCATTTCATAACATATATTATATATTTCAAAAAACGAAGAAAATAAAACAAGAACACCGACTTCCGAAATTGAAGTTATTTTTCACTTTTTTGTTTTTTTATTTGGAAGTCGGTTGTATTTTTTGTAAAAAGTTTTTTTTTATTTCAAGTCTATTTCTTGTTCTACGTATTTCCACAGTTTTGCTTTTACTAGGACGGCTTTGGCCCGTAGTGCCCATGTGTCATAATTTTCTTTGTTCAAACTTTCGATTCTGTTCTTTACCTTTTTATTTTCGATTATGTATTCAAAATAGTTGAACCGCGCTCTGTTACCATGTTAAGTTTTATGCAACAAAACTTCTTCTTCTTACTTACTTGTGTTAAATAAATAAAGTTCACTGAATATTATCGCATATTTTTAATAGGTAAGACAAAGATTGTTATATGACGTTACTAATGGTAACTGTCTATACCACTAGAGGAAAGTTTCCATCAAGGAGGTACATACAATCTTTTCAAATCAGTGAGTTAATTCTAGTAATATCTCCGTCTGAACTTAAGCAAAAAAAAACTGCAAAACAGCTCATGAAATTTGGAAAAAGCTAAACGAAACGCACGCCAGTAAAAGTCCCACAAGGAAAGCAACACTACTGAAGCAACTTATTCTTACGAAATATGACAGAGGAAACGACATCAGAGAACATTTAAACAACTTTATGGACGTTCTAGACAAACTGGAAGAAATGGATGTGAACCGTGGTTCATGAAGATTTATTAAGTATTATGATGCTGTACAGTCTTTCCTCAGAATTTGAAACTATTAGCGCAGCAATTGAATCTCGTGATTACCTTCCGAAACCGGATGAATAAAAAATAAAAATCATAGAGGAATACCAAGCGCGCAAAAACACTCAAGGAACCCAGTCGAGTACAAGCTCAAGCGAACAAGAATCGTTCTATGCAAAAACAAATTTGTAATGCAAAATATGTAACAAAAAGGGGCATATGACTAAGAACTGCTGGAAAAATTACAAAAATAAGAAAAAGGACAATCCCAACAATAAAGGGAATAAAGATAACCAAAAGAATTTCAATAGCTTAGCATTATTAGCAAAAGATGTAGCATTCCAGAAACAATGGCTTTTTAACAGTGGATGCACATCCCATATGTGCTATAACAAAGAATATTTCAGGGAAATATAAGAAATGAATAAAACTCTGAATTTAGCTTCTAAAGATCACAACACAAACATATTGGGAAAAAGAAGAGTTGATCTCTTACTAAATACAAATAAATAAATATATCTTAACAATACACTGTTCATTCTAGACCTGTGTACTAATCTTCTATCAATTGGGAAGATAACAGATGCTCGTAATACAGTACTCTTCAAAAAGGATGAAGCTACAGTAAAAAATCCAAAATATGGTATTATGATAAAAGCGAAAAGAACTGAAGATGGTCTCTATGCGATTTTTTCCAAGACTGTGATAAACGCAAAAGAAGAAAAAGTTAATTTTGTAACAATAATAATATTTCCGAATGGCATTCAAGGCTGGGTCATATGAACTAAATGGATATGAAACTAGCACTTAAGAATGAAAGTTTTATTGGACTAGATTTCAAAATAGATGAGCAGCTGGAAGAATGTGAAGTTTGTATTAAAGCCAAAATGAAAACTATGGTCGGGTAACCAAGAACTGACACTCGCACTTCTGAACCACTTCAGAAGTGGATTGATTACACAGTGATTTTTGTGGCCCAATATCAAAAGCTTCTTGTGCCGGTAACACATATTTTGTCACTTTTATTGACGACTTCACCTGATATAGCCGAGTATTTTGCATAAAGACAAAAAATGATGTCATAGATATGTTCAAGGTCTATAAAACTGAAGTAGAGAACTTCATGGAAAAGAAAATTAAATGCCTGCAATCCGACAACGGCACGGAATATTGTAATAATGAGTTCAACAGTGTCTTAAAAGAAAATGGCATAACCAGAAGATTATCTGCACCCTATACAGCGCATCAAAATGGGATTGCGGAAACGAAAAATAGAACTTTACTCAAAAAAGCAAGAAGCCTAATTATTGAGTCTAACGCAACGATGTATCTGTGGGGCGAAGCCATCTACACAGCAAACTACCTGTCAAACAGAAGTCCAAACAACGAAATTGGAAATGTAACGCCATTTGAAAACTGAGTTGGTAGAAAACCATGTGTTGCGCACCTTAATAAATTTGGAGCAAACCTTAAAAACTTAAATAAGTTTGATGCCAAAGCAATGCCTGGAGTCTTCATTGGATACTCTGAAATATCCAAGGCTTTCCGGATTTGGGTACCATCAGCACAAAAAGTAATGGTAACCAAAAATGTAAATATAATGCAGAAATTCTACTACGACATAAAGGAAGAAGAGAATCTTAATAAAAATAACAAAGATGAAACAAGAAAAAGAATATGTCGAGATTGAATTTCTAGAAGAGAATATAAATAGACAAATACAAGAAAATCCAGAAAGAGAAGAAGACATCTGGCCTGAAGCCGAAACGCAAACAGGAACTGATAACAATATAATTTCTGAAGAAAATGAAATTTATTCCGCAGATGAATAAGAACTACCAATGCCACCACATAATGAAGTGACCGAAGAGCGAACAGAAACCATAGTTTCGCGTGATCATTCATTCATACGCAAGCCCATGCGTTGTGATGATTTTGTTATGAACGTTGTGGCAGAGTTAGAAGACAATTATACTGAGCCCAATACATACAAGGAAGCAATGTTATCCGAAAACAGAGAAAAAAAAAATCACTTCAGAAAAATAATACCTGGGCACTTGCCGCACTACCAAAAGGTAGAAAAGCTTTACCAAGCAAATGGATATACAAGATAAAGAGAAACCCTGATGGAACCATAGAACGTTACAAGGCAAGACTTGTCATCAAAGGTTTCTCACAACGTGAATGTATCGACTATGATAAAACATTTAGTCCAGTAGCACGACTTACTACTATCAGAGCGATACTGGAAATTGCAGCTACAGAAAATATGAATTTACAACAATTTTATATCACCACTGCATTCCTGAACGGTACAATGGAAGAAGAAATTTATATGGTTCCACCAAATGGACTTCATGTACCAAAAGGAAAGGTATGTCGTATTTTGATAAACCTCTACGGGTTAAAACAGGCACCTCGATGCTGGAATGAGTGCATACATAAATTTCTGATAGACGCCAAATTTCAGAGAAGTGAAACAGATCCTTGCTTGTATGTATGAATCAAGGGAAACTCGAAAGTTATTGTAGGACTTAATGTCGATGACAGCTTGGTAGCTTCCACTGATAGCTCAGGTTAAGAATTTTTAAATGAACTTGAAAGAAACTTCAAGATAACTACGAAACTAGCATCTCATTTCCTTGGTATGGAAATAAATAGAAACAAAGACGGATCAATAAACTTAAGTCAAAGAGCCTACGCTAAAAAGGTCCTAAAACGATTTGGCATGGAAAATTGCAAACCAATTACATCTCCGACAGTTAAGATGCCAAAAATAGAAGAGACAAATGAAAATGAAGACATGAAATTTCCATATCGAAACTGTGTCGGAGCACTGGCTTACCTGATGGTCGCAACAAGACCAGACATCTGATATGCAGTATCTGTCGCATCAAGGCATTTAGAAAAACCTAGGAAGGAGGATATTGTAGCTGTAAAGCGAATTCTATGCTTTCTTAAAGGAACTCTAGAGAGATGTCTAACATTTTATCACTCCAACGCAGGTGACTTAATGTGTTACTCAGATGCTGATAATGGAGGTGATCCAGAGACTGGGCACTCTACTACGGGCATGGCGTGCCCGAAGAGTCAGAAGCAAACCTCAGTTGCTCTGTCAACAACAGAGGCTGAACTTGTAGCAGCAAGCGAAACCACACAAGAAATAGTGTGGTTAAAGAAGCTTTTGGCAGACCTAACTGACAAAGAATATTAAAAAGTTACACTATGTATTGATAATGAGTCTGCTGTGAAATTATCATATAATCCACCATATCATCCAACCGATTATTTGCTACTTTAATAAAATCTGGTGAAATCTGCATTAACCTCCTGTTATAGCGGTTTGAGAAACCTCTTCGTCTTTGTGTCTATTATGAGAAGTGGACTGTATTTGAAGGGTTCTGGCAATAGTGCGTTGAAAATAAGCGGGAAAATATTCACGGATCAATTCGGGCGATCTAGTATGGAAATGAGGGAAGTAGTACGCCTTACCTTGTGGTGGTCGATGCCAGCCCACGGGTGGCAGCAAGCTGGTGTTCTTCAACTGCAAAATGGCGACGACGACTTTCTGATCCTTCAGGATCCACACACTTCACACAATTGTTTTATATCCGCGAGGCGGGTTAATAGACTTGGTTGACAAGATTCTCAGCAATCTAACTAATTAGATGCATCAGTCTCCAGCCATGTGGCTTGGAAAGCTGGCGGTTGAGATACGAGGCCCGTTGAAGTTTCGGTTCGTTCTGGCGACCTGTCATCAAGGCGTACATAAAGGGAAAAGGAATGAGGAAGGAACGAGATAATTAGGATATCGATCGCCCGCGAAATCTCAAATGCGTTTGTCTATGTATTTCGGTCATTGATTTATGAAATTTACAACAGATGGCGCTACCATTTTCCCGGCCTTAAAGGGTCACCTTTAATGAAAATTAAACTTAGCCCTATGAGGTGTACTACCGTATACCTATTCAACAATACAGATTAAGATTAAGATGCGGATTTTTACATTTCAATTATTAAGATTTAAGATAAACACTGCGAGTTGCATAATAAATTAAGGGGGGGACAACAATGGCGCGGTGTGCAAGAAATGCGCAGGGGTCAGTGCTGATGGTTCAGTAGAGTCACTATTCAAAGCAGTAAGTGGCCGCGAATTAACTAGAGCCTCAACTTGTCTAAGGACAGTTATAAGTTCCTCGTAGGAGAGGATTTGTTGACCTATAACTTTAAAAAGGTGAGTTTTGACTACCTTAACCATACTTTCCCAACATCCTCCAAAATGTGGGGAAGCAGGCGGCATAAACTTCCAATCTATATGATTGAAGGAAAGTTCTTCCTCAAGATGAGGACAAAAATATTTAAGAAATTTATGAAGGTCGCGTAAATAAGAACTTGCTCCTACGAAACAAGTACCGTTATCGGTATATAAACATTTAATAGTACCGCATCGCAAAAGAAAACGTTTTAAGGCTGCAAGGAAAGTCACCGTACTTAAATCTGTAGCCACTTCAATGTGCGTGGCACGCGTCGTCAAACACGTAAAAATGCAGAGCCAAGCCTTACGGCTCTTAACACCTCGACCACGAAATGGTGTGTACTGCAGCGGGCCTGCATAGTCACAGTCGGTGTGAGTGAACGCCTTGTCGACTTGGTTAACACGCTGGCTAGGTAGATCTGCCATAAGTGGAAGAATAGGTCGCGGGCGGAACTTAAAGCAAGTGTTACACTTGTGGATTCTGTGACGAATTATTCGACGTGCAGCTTAAAATCCAATAATTATGCCTGAGTAAGGACATAAGCAACTCCGGACTGGCATGAAGATGTTTCTTGTGACAAAAGTCAACAAGAAGATCGACAATGTGGTCATGACGTGGTAGAATACAGGAATGTTTATATTCGTAGGGTTCGTCCGAATTTGTGAGACGACCACCAACTCTTATGATGCCGTGCTCATCGAGAAACGGCTTAAGCATGGTTCGCTTAGTACATTTATCATCTGGTGTGGTGACGTCAAAGCGGAAACTGTCACAAGACTTGTCCCAGCGTAAACCCAGGACCTTATGCGGTATAGACTTCTCATACTCGATATCGGGCGAAGCCTTATGAGTATCAGGTATGTGTGCGAGAACTTCTTTCGAGTTACTTGTCCATTTTACAAGGTCGAACTGGCCTCGCTTGAAGAGCTGAATAAGCTCATCACAAAGCAAAATTGGTTGCGGTATGGACATGACACTACAGGCAATGTCATCCATATATAGGGTGGAAGAAGCAGCAGCAGACGCTGCAGTGAAAATATCGCCTTCATCAGCGACTAACTGGCGGACTTCACGTAACGCGTGATATGGACTAGACTTAAATCCGAAGCAAACACGATTAAATTGGTAGACCGTTATAGGTTCTTGTTTGCTGAATCTGTAAAAGATGCGTTGAAATCTACGGTCCGATTCACGAACGCCGACATTGAGAAACATTTGGCGGCAATCAGCAGACAGGGCTATTTGAAAGAGATGAAAACGAATTATAATATTAAATAAATCACTCTGTAGATTGGGGCCTGCATGTAGAATGTCATTGATCGACTGTCCCTATGTAGTTTGACTAGCGTCTAAAACCACGCGAAGTTTAGTAGAAGTCTTATCTTCGTGAACGACACCGTGATGCGGAATGTAATAAGACAGATGGAACCCATAACCACATACCCCAACACAGTTTCAATAGCGGGAGGTATATTATATTGCTCGCTATGCACTATGTTAGGCAAAAGCAAGCGCGGGAATATAGCAGCACCAATCAAAACATCGATACCGCTCGGCTCCGCAAACTTCGAATCTGCGAGCGGTAATGTTTTGAGATGTGTAAGTTTAGAGACATCGACGAGAGCGGTCGGCAATGTCTCCGTTATAGACAAAGACAAAGATATTTTATTTCAACTAGGCCACAAAGCGGCACTTTTGAACGTTAGAATACATTAAAATTTACAGGGAATAAAAATTGATTCTACCGTGCATTCGGAAAGTAGCTTGTTATGGAGAAGAACGCACAAGAAACTCCATACTTACTCTTTTAAAAAAATATATGTTTTTTTTACAAAATTTAGGTACATAAGTACATACATTAATAAATTTATATGTGTGAGGACAATGCACCCAGAATCACTACATACTATACTACGTACAAAGTATTAAAAGTACTCACACATGTACTGTGCAGTTACATAATAAGCACTAGAAAAACACTAGCATCCGAAGCAGTTAAGTTAAGACCAATCCCAACTGACGGCGCCCGTTCACGAACATGACGCATGTATCGGCACCACCCAGCTCAACCATCATGAAGGGAACCGAATGATCCAACACACATGCCACCATCAGAGAGACATTTGAGAGAGCATGACACACTCAACTGCCAGGGCAAACACAAGTCAACGAACGACACCAAGGTACAGCAAATGGTAGATTTACAGTTGGGTACATAGTACTCACACACGTGCTGCGCAGTTATACTATACTAAAAGAAATTGAGTCTATATAATACAAATATATTCATACAGTCTTCAGCAGGTCCAACAATTCTACAGAACAATAATGTTCTGCATATCACTTGTTTTTGCGCCCTAGTGGTTGTGGAGCAAGACTAGCATTGAGCCAAGCATTTTTATCAGTGATGTAATCCCCCAACTTATAATATGCCTGCCTGCATAGTGTGCGTTTCATACAAGTTTTAAATTTCGTCTCATTCAGTTCTAGAATGTGGGGAGGAATTTTATTGTAACATTTTGTACAGTACCCCATGAAAGAAGAGGCTACTTTAGCCAGTCTGAAACCTGGTTGAACTAATTGGTCCCTATTTCTAGTAATGTAATTATGTCTATCTCCGTTTTTACTAAAAAGATGTAAATTCTTTCTCACGTACATGATATTTTCATAAATATATTGACAAGGAACCGTCATGATGTTAATGCCCTTAAACAGTTCCCTTAGAGAATCGCGCCGGCGAAGATTGTATATCGCTCTGATGGCTCGTTTTTGCAGAATAAAAATTGACTCAATGTCTGCAGCCCTTCCCCATAGTAAAATACCGTAAGACATTATACTATGAAAGTAACTAAAATAGACCAGCCTCGCGGTATCTACATCACTAAATTGACGAATCTTTCTAACAGCATAAGCTGCTGAACTTAGCCGCCCTGCAAGTGATATTAAATGAGGACCCCATTGTAACTTTGAGTCTAGCGTGATCCCCAGGAAAACCGTTTTATCGACGAATTCTAGCTTCTCCTTGTTTAAGATAATGTCACAATCAGTACTTTTTACATTCGGCAAGGAAAATTTTACGCACTTGGTTTTTTTACCATTTAAAACTAAATTATTTGCAGTGAACCAATCCTGAACCTGCCGTAGCGCGTTATTTACGTCGTCAACCTGACAAGTACGTCTATTTATTTTAAAAATTAAAGATGTGTCATCAGCAAATAACACCATGTTTAGTTTGTTTTCCAATAAACGGGGTAAATCGTTTATGTATATTAAAAATAAGAAAGGACCTAATATTGAGCCCTGGGGTACCCCCATTTTCACGTTTAACCCCGACGAATTCACACCGTTTATTTGAACTAATTGCTGTCTATCACTTAAATAAGATTCAACCAAACTTAACGCTGTTTGACCTAGCCCGTAATGCTCAAGTTTCAGAAGTAATGTTTCATGATTAACGCAATCAAACGCCTTCGACAGGTCGCAGAAGATACCTATGGCATCCTGCGACTCTTCCCACGCATTAAAGATGTGTTTTAATAGGGTGACACCAGCGTCAGTTGTACAACGTCCTTTGGTGAAACCATACTGTTTATCATGCAAGATGTTATTCGTATTAAAATGAATGAGCATTTGATTAAGCATTATCTTCTCAAATACCTTGCTGAAAACTGGCAACACGGATACTGGTCTATAATTATTTGTGTCTTTACTGTCCCCGGATTTAAAAAGTGGTATAACCTTACTATATTTCATTAGATCCGGAAAGACTCCTTGATCCACACACAAATTGAAAATCACAGCTAAGTACGGCGCTATAGTCTGAATAATGGAGGTACAAGCTTTGATGGACATTCCCCACAGATCTTCAGTCGGTTTGATCTTGATTTGCTTAAAAGCTTTTATTACTGTTATGGGGTTTATATGTGAAAAGTTAAATACATTCGGGCAGGCTGAAACGTTCGCGTTTAATAATCCAAAAGCAAGCGCGGGCGAAGAATTTAAGGTTTCAGTAGTTTTAATTGGGATGTTGGTAAAGAAATTTACAAATTCTTGCGCAACTTTTTTGTTATCTCTAATAAGTCCGTGTGTGGTCTCAAGCGTGTAATCAGGATTATTTCTTTTATTCCTGTTCGTTTCATTATTTATAATTTTCCAAACCGTCTTGATTTTATTTTCTGCTAATTTAACCTTATTTCTAATATACAAGGCCTTAGCTGCCTTACATGTATTTTAAACAATTCTCGAGTAAGTAGCAACATACTTATTAAACGTTTCAGTGTTCATACAAGGCTTAAGGCCATATAGCTCGTAAAGTCTTTCCCTACTTTTTCTAAGTCCTGTAGTCGCCCAGTCACTGAATAAAAACTTAGGGCATACAGTTTTAGTTATCTTCTTAAAAGTGTTATTGAACTCTTTTTGAACCACTGAAAAAACTTCATCATACAAAATATTACCATCATTCACTGTGAGGTCCTGATCGCTTAACTTAGCGATTAAAGTGCTGTTAAATTTATTTAATTTACCGGATGTTATTGGTCTGGATTGAATCTGCACTTGTTTAATTAGCATATTGGACTCAAATGTCACAAGTAGCCCACTATGATCCGAAGGCAGATAATTTATAATGGCATTGTCCAAGTAGTTGCAGCAACAAAAAACATTATCAATACATGTAGCAGAAGTCAGCGTAGTTCGGGTTGGTTCCGTAAACACATGTGACAAATTAAATGATTTAAAGAGATTTAATAATATACGTTCAACAATAAGCGAAGAAACATTAAAATTAATATCACTACTAAAACGAGAATATAATTTAATATCTACGGAACCTTTAACTGGTTTTTCAGACCCACCGACTCCTTTAACTATTAAATTAGAAGTATGAAAGTTCTTCCAAAGTCCTAGACGCTTAAAACATTCAGAAGTAATAACATTACTTTGTGAAACGCTATCTAGTAAACAACGTGTTATGTGTGGCTTATCATTTACATCGTAAATTACGACTTGAGCAGTAGCGAGCAGAACGGTTGTGTACGTCGTACATTGCGGGCTATCTCTCGCCAACGGCGACGCCGCAACGCACCGAGTGTCAATAGAACGCGATCGAGCGGCGCCAGCGACAGAGGTCGTACACAACGATACCTCAGATTGTGAGGTAATAGAAGGTACAGTCGGCATAGGCGTTGGGACCGGATTCAGCTGTGACGTCACTACAGTTGATAATTGCGGGTTTTTATTAAAATATAACAATGTATGATGACGTTGATTACATGTGCGACACTTTAATTTAGAAGAACAGTTAACCGTTTTATGTTTAATACTCAAACAATTGACACAAGCATTGTTGTCTTTCACACATTTGAAACGAGCTGTCGGAGTCAAATTATCAAAAGCGGGACATTTATATAAGTGTTCATGGATATATGCTTCGCACAGACACTTGTTTGAATAGTTTGACTCAGAGCAAGCTACATAGGATTGTGGATTAGGGGCGGTCATTTTATTATTAAAACTACGCGATTTATTAGACTTATGTGAATTGTCTGAACTATTCGGCTTATTATTGTTAGCTAAGGGTGGTTGGGTATTACGGAAAATCCGACATTGATCATTGATGAAGGTGACAAAACTATCTAGAATCGGAATCTTACGATTACGTTCTGTCATCTCGAAAGCGCGAATAGTTTCAGTGTCAAACTTTTTTATTGCGAGGTGCAATAAAATGAAATCCAGAAGGTCAACTAATTTTAGATTCTTTAGGGAATTAATTGCGGTAATCAACTTTTCCACGAATAGCTGGTAATTCGAAACAGACGCGGGACCGGACAATTTAAGATTTGAAGCTTTATCCAAATAGGTAGACGCGAGGACACGAATATCCTGGTACCTATCGAGGAGTGCCTGGTATATGACTTGGTAATTCTCAGCACACGGTGTGACTCCCGCGAACACAGACTGTATCTTCGGCGACAGCTTACCTATTAAATAGTACAACCTGTCTGCATCCGTCAGCGACTTATTGTCATGAACTGTAGATTTAAAACTTGCATAAAATAATGGCCAGTTTCGTATATCACCGTCGAACGACATGAGTTCGATTGGCGGCAACGTTGGTCTACATGTTGCGGAATCACTCATACTGTGCCTCCCGGACGGCTTATCTTCCAATCGAGACATCACACGTTTCACGGAACAATACAATATCCTCGAATGAGGCGTAGGCTTGATAGCTAGGCTTCGCATCGGGATATATAGCCAGTAACTTAGCATTATAATCATCCAATAATTTATGAAAGTCCGTTCGAATATCACCGATTCGGAAGTATTAGCGACTTTAGAGCGATCATAAATTGACTGAATACGCTCGAAAAGTATATTACGCTTAGTTTCTAAAATCACCAACTGTTGATCTTCCGAAGCGATTGCTTTCGCATCACGCGGCATTGTTGTGTAATGTAGTTACAAATAACCACACAAACAAAACAATGTACGATAATTATTTAAACGAACAACTATATGTAGAAAAGTAATACTACTGAGTGTGACTGTACTGTGACAACGGGTTTCGCAATATTTGCGTAATAACGAAATGAGTTTTTTCGTAGTACCCACTAACCAAAGTAATTAGATAGTACAAAATGTTAATAGCATTACTATCCTAGCCAGTTTTATTGTTATGTTTGAATATTGTTTAAGATAAATGAATAGGTATCATTAATAATATCAGGTAATATGCAACTTATAGCCCGCAATCGTCGAAACGTATTCGGTAAAGTTATGATATTTATACTGCGTAGGTACCTACAGGTAGTACACTTATTTTAATTTTCTCTTATAGAATGAATGTCTACCCCGCGGTATTCGGAAAGTAACTTATTCCTAACAATTTATAATTGGAGGTAGGTGATTCCTATAAGGGCGGTTAAACTAAAAGACGCTTGAAATATGGAAATTTACAATACGACAAAATAGTTTTAAATAAGAATTATTTTTAATAATAGCAGTTACGTAATTATGAACCTGCTATAGCGGCGTTGATGGAACCACGTATATGGTTTACTACTTGATTATGTGGGTAGGCGGCTAGGTGCCACGACCCTAGTAGGAATTTATAATTGATTCCTACGTAAGAAATAAAGCAAAATGGATATATTATAGTAATATATCGGGCTACAAAGGACCAAAAATGTTATAGCGGTTTGAGAAACCTCTTCATCTTTGTGTCTATTGGCTGGAGAAGTGGCTTGTATTTGAAGGGTTCTGGCAACAGTGCGTTAAAAATAAGCGGGAAAATATTCACGGATCAATTCGGGCGATCTAGTATGGAAATGAGGGAAGTAGTACGCCTTACCTTGTGGTGGTCGATGCCAGCCCACGTGTGGCAGCGAGCTAGTGTTCTTCAACTGCAAAATGGCGATTACGACTTTCTGATCCTTCAGGATCCACACACTTCACACAATTGTTTTATATCCGTGAGGCGGGTTAATAGACACGGTTCACAAGGTTCTCAGCAATCTAACTAATTAGATGCATCAGTCTCCAGCCATGTGAAAGTTGGCGGTGAAAGCTGGAAAGTGGAAAGCTGGCGGTTGAGATACGAAGCCCGATCACGTTGAAGTTTCGGTTCGTTCTGGCGACCTGTCATTAGGGCGTACATAAAGGGAAAAGGAATGAGGAAAGAACGATATAATTAGGATATCGATCGCTTGCGAAATCTCAAATGCGTTTGTCTATGTATTTCGGTCATTGATTTATGACATTTACAAGAGATGGCGCTACCACCTCCTATCAATAAATAATTTTAATTAACACCTCTCTGCTTTTCCCGTCATATTTTTTGTAGCTAAGTAAATTTTATTACAAGAATAGAACTTCGAAAATTTGCGAATCATTAAGTTAATAATAATCACTCTTGTTAACGATTTCCTTAATAATTATATTATATCTAACTTTCGGGATGCCCGCAAACTTTCACATTTTATTGGCATCCTTCACCTGACCCAATTTCGGGATTCCAACTTAATTAACTGGGTAAAATAAGATTATGTATCTGTCTTCTACGCATAGTAAACAGTTTTGAGACTGACTGGTGGTAAAATGTTTGTTACGTGGAGTGAAAATGCAGTAGCGGTTTCACGATGTTCAACAGTTGTAGAGTAGGAAAACGGCCTGTCAGAAATCATCTAAAATGGTGAGACGATATTCCGAAGTATTAAATTTTAAGCAACAGTTCCTTTTAAAACAACTCTCAGTACCTGAGGTGGCATTTTTGGTAATTCATCAAGAAGACGAAAGTTTTTTTGGCAGTTCGTATTTTTGTTGATGGGACATTCCATCTGTCATTCCATTTGTATTGAAATAAAACTTAAGGTTGATTTCATCCTAGTAAAAATTATTCAGAAATAATATTATAATTATTCAAACATTATTACACCTAACCTAAACTACACCACAGATTTTAAAACAACTTTGTATCCGTTACCCAAAAAGCAATACACTAAGTTTCATATATGTCTTAAAAAGCGTTTCTTCTTAATATTTCCCTGAAACTGAAAACTTTTCCTTTTTTCTCGGGAGCTACTTGAAAACAATTACGTCATCTTTTTTTCAGGAATACGGGCATTTAAAAGAGTTCTTACACGGGCAACTTACATTGCTCCATTCTTGGAAATATTGGTCAAGAGTGTAAATTGCCAAGCAATTTACTGTATTGCTAACATGAAGTAATAAACGATTAGTTGATATACCGTTACATTGTATCTACCGTAAAGTTCTTCTTCTGTGCATGAGGTTCTGTGTATGTGTGGTTTAATATAAAATGCTTAAAGAATAATGCTTAATCATTCGTTTTGTATAATCTCGCCCTGGAGAGTATATCGACTTCCAATCGTATTACCCTCCAGTGGATCAAAGGGCAAAGTGGATTTTAGTGTTATTGTTGTACACTAATATGTGTTTGGTGGTGAGAGGAAATAAATGAAAGATACTTTTGGTTTCGGAGCGTGAGAAACTTTTTACTAGGTACTAAACTTAATTACTTCTCAGGATTTTGACTGAGGATGAAAATAAAAGACGTACTGCCGATTTGGAGGCGACTTTTATTCTAATTATAACACGTACATGGCTCATCCGGTGGACATAGACCGCTGAGCTTGCAAAAGGTATCTAGTTGCTCGAATGGAGCCATATAATGTACTTAGCTTAATCTAAAGCAGACGCGCGAGGTGTATCCATAACTCCTCCGACCTTAAGAGCGAAATTATCGGAAGGTTCGATTTGAGAGTCCTTCTGACAATTTTGCCAAAACTATAAACATTTCGGCGTATTTAGCCAGATTATATAAACCAAGAATACAGAAAACTAAAAATAACTAAACCTAAAGTGACGTATCCTAAATTTTCACTGAAGTTATAGTCTTTCTTTTCATTCAAAACACTTTCGATCACTTCACTATGCTTTAACGAAAAGGCCATATATTTCACTTCATCTAAACTGATTCCTTTCATATTCACTACACTTGTTTTGGAAAGAGAGACATTCACGTGCAACTGGGGTAGTGTGACTATGGGAATCTTCTCCACAACTTCCAAATCCACAGAAATACGATGGCTCGTCAATGGTCACCAGGTAAGTGCCGAATACAAGTTGGTTACTGATCTCTTCGCCGCATTGCTTAGTCAGTGTTGTTCTCAATCTACTATAAAGGAGTCAGTTAGCTTCGTTTACTTGCTGGACCCTGACATTCTCAATTTGGATTTCACGTTGTTTACAAGGAGTATGGTCATCTTCGAATTTCATCAACTGTTCTACACAGGTAAGTTCATAGTATACGGCTTGTTTATCTGCATTGCATAAAAACTGATCGCCAGCAGAGAGTGGTCGACATGATTTTATTAGCGGTAAGTATTTCATTCCTTTCGCCAAAAGGTAAGGATATTTGGGAATAATAGCCAAGGTTTTATTTTCGGATTCATGAAAGATTGGTAAGGAATATATCTTAAAATAGATGATGAGTTATCCGTAAGTGGAATTTCCATTATAAATGTAATCTGATTATCTTTAATGAATGACTTTACACAAATGGTCTCTTCTATTTTCAATAAATTTGTTTCCAATGGAGGATACACTAAGTTACCAGAGTAAGAAATCAATTCTTAATGATATAGTAATTCTGTAGAATTCACAATTGATTGATGTAGTATAGATAATTTACTTAACGCTAATGCTGTTTCAATTTCACTTAGCCTTGCAAAGATAGTACAAAAACTACTTGTGAATACAGAAAATAATCCAGTTAGGTAAGTTAAGAAAATCCAATTGTTTTGCTTAGCCGATAAATCTTTTAGAAGAATTTCAATTTTTGTGTGTTTATGATGAGTTATCCGTAAGTGGAATTTCCATTATAAATGTAATCTGATTATCTTTAATGAATGACTTTACACAAATGGTCTCTTCTATTTTCAATAAATTTGTTTCCAATGGAGGATAGACTAAGTTACCAGAGTAAGAAATTAATTCTAAATGATATAATAATTCTGTAGAATTCACAATTGATTGATGTAGTATAGATAATTTACTTAACGCTAATGCTGTTTCAATTTCACTTAGCCTTGCAAAGATAGTACGAAAACTACTTGTGAATACAGAAAATAATCCAGTTAGGTAAGTTAAGAAAATCCAATTGTTTTGCTTAGCCGATAAATCTTTTAGAAGAATTTCAATTTTTGTTAGGCGTTTATGAAAGTATGCAGTGTTCTGATTTATTGTTTCAGTTACATTGATGAAACTATCATACAGTTTGGAGACGATGGTTAGTTTTTTTGAAGTAATTATTTGATTATGATTTAATTTGGAAATAAGTTCGTATTATAAATACTTCGTATCTAACGGCATCATCTTGGTCTAAGTTACCAGTTATTAATTTTATAATAGAACCCAATGGATTTATAAGTCCTCTTTTAGAACTTTTCTGCGGAACTAGTTGTCGATATTTTTCTATTGTTATATCGCATATAAACTCTGTATGTATTTTCATACTTGTGAATTCTTGAGAATATGATGCATTCCAATCGATAAGTTTACAAATTTTCTGGTAGTTGCTGGATATGTAACTTAAATCGTTATAAATCTGTTCTAAGCTTATGAGCTTGACTATACTCCAGTGATCAGTTTGAATGTGTGCCAGACCTTCCTTTACTGGAAATATACCTGGGTTTCCTTCAAGGTTTTGCAGGTGAAGGGCCAGCGAGGGCATCACTACCAAGAGGATGCCGCACCACCTGCGGAGGGCGTTCTACATTTTTAATGGGGGTTTTAGTAATTCTATCTCCTATTTGAATTGGTAAAATATTTCTTTCAGCCTGACCTTTGCTTTTACGTATCTTGGTTTGTTTTACTTTTACGCTTGTTCACGTCTTTCGCAAAAATAACTTCGCCGTTATTAAACTCAAGTTCAGTTTCACCACCCTTCCTTTCCTTCTGCTTTTCTTTTATTGCTACCATTTTATCTGTCAAATGTGTATACATGAATCTGGTTCGTTTTGCATGATCCTTAACCATTTTCTGAAAATATTGTTTTTCTAACTCTATGCTAAACGGGTTATTTGTATCAGTATGTCCGAAAACAACTTCGAATGGAGTGAGTTCGGTAACAAAGTGGATGGAATGATTATAAGCCATAACCGAATACGTCATTACTGATACCGCATCGGTACATCGTTTTTCGTACTTCGCTAATCTGTATATTTCAATTATAGTGGACTGAAATCGTTCTATCAAGCCCATTGAGTTTGGGTTATTGGGTGTGCCAATATGAAGTTCGACTTTATGTAAGCTTAAAAATTCCTTCATCAACTCGTTATTCAACTGTAAGATAGGTTTAATGGGCTTTCTGTCATATTTCATTTTCTGGCATGCCTCGCATGTATTTATAACTGCCGCTACTGTCTCCTGCATTCTATCCCAATAATAATTCCTACGAAGCCTAACTAATGTCTCTTTGGTGCCGCGATGGCATGTGTTTCCTTCATGGTGCTTAGCTATTATAGTTCTCTGTTCTCCTTCATCATTTACATAAATTACTCGTTTTGTGCATTCTTAAAAATGTATCAAATCTTTCCTAAAAAGTTGAATGATTATATTACCAAATAATTTGCGATGTTCATCCTCTTCAAAATAAATGAAATAATTCAATTTTGGTTTAATGTATTGTTTCAAAAAAATCTTTTATCAATTCTGTATTATTTATTGGTAAGAAAACTTCTAATACTTTCTGTTTGTCCCTCGAGAGGTCCTTCACTTGCATTTCATTTTTGAGCCATGAGAACACTAAAATTTGATTTGGCTTAGTGTCTTTAGCTTCGGGTAAAATTGGTATTCCAGTGGACTCGTTTAAAGCTGAATGAATTGTATCTGATTTACTAGTTTCAAATGGAACAGGGTATTCATTAATGTTTTCGTCGGTAAACTCTATAGAACTAGCAGTCGCTGTTTGACTTGTATCTGATATTGTTATAGTTGATGAATCGCTGCGTTCTCTTGTATTTTTAACTATGGACTTTGCCGTAACTACACTATCTGTATGTATCTTTTTCATCAACGTTAACTGCAAGTGATTCATCATCAGAGTCTAAAGCATTTATTTTAATCCCAGAAAAGGCGTAATTTACTATAGCGCTAGGCATACGCAGACCATCCTCGAATCCTTGAAAATCAAGAATAGCATCGCCTGCATATTTATTTACAGGTTACTTAACTCGTTGTTCTGTTCGTGACGGTATGTCAACTATATAATTCAAGTTATTATTAATTATTGGAATACGAGTAATGTTAGTTGTTAACACTTGGTTCTTTAAATCAATTACTGCGTTTAATTGTAATAAAAGGTCATTACCAATCAGCCCGTCATATCGCGCGTCAACATCATACAAATAAAATTTATGCCAAGCGTTAGTTACAAAGGTAATGGAGGAATTTCCATTACTTCATCGTGTCTACTAGAAGCATGGGTGCTTACCACTTGAAAATGTTCTTTCTTAATATATTCACTGAAAAATTGATGAGCCTTTTGAGGACTTATGAATGATCTCATGCTACCAGTGTCAATCATCATTCTTGCGTCTATTTCTTCTAAGTAAATGTAGGGAAGCTTTAAATTAGGATCGCAATTTAGTGCTAAGACTTCTTGTCCTTCAACGAGGCTTTTGCCTGAAAATCCACATTTTGACTCTCATTTGTTGGTTCTAATTTGTCATTAGGTACGTTGGAATCGTTCGTGTTACTCTCATTACCATAGTATTAGTTGAGGTCATTTGCGTAGTCATAGTCATTTGTTAGATTATAATAGTAAAATTCGTCACAATAGGGATCGTATTCATATCCTTAATCATTCATAGTAAGTTCATTTAAATTAAATACGTGTTGCTGCTGAGGTTGGGCTGTTCTCATAGACACGTCACTGTTTTGATTTTGGGGTTTTAATACCTGGGGAAGATTCGATCCAGCCTGTTGCGGTGGTTTGTAACCGAATGGTTGCGGTGGTTTGTATCCGAATTGTTGTGGTGGTCTATAACCAAATTGTTGCAGTGGTCTATAACCGAACTGTTGCAGTTGCAAACCCGATTGAGGACGATACTCGAATACTGGTTGGAATGCTTGACCTTGACCCATAGTTTGAGGTATCTTACTTTGTGTATTTGGAGGATTATTCTCATTAAATTTAGCTTGAAAAGGTAAGGCGGGTTTGTTCCCTACTGGTTGGGTTGATGACCTTGAACTTGATTCGGAATTTTGACTATTACCATGAATGCGGTTACGCATTTTATATTGGTCCATGAAATTGACTTCTTCAAGTACGATGCTCAAGGCAGCTTCTAAGGTTGTAGGCGATTTAAGCCTAACGATACGCACCATATTTTCAGGAAGGTTGTACAAAAATACATTTAGAGCCGTATTGTTGTAGATAACTGACTTAGCACGTCTTAATTCTATATCATCAATTGTATTCACCTTCGACATTAATAACAAGCGAACATTTTGGATTCTATTACAAAATTCTAAAAAGCTTTCACCTGAATTAACTTTTAAAGATAAACTAATTCAATATTAATACACGCTTCACTACGGGGTCTCCAAAATGTTGAATCAGCAATTCTCTTAATGCGGACCATGTAACAATATCTTCACGTTCCGATAAGAGCGCAGCTGCATCCTCTTTCAATTTACTCGTTAAAACATTAAAAACATATAGATTCTGTTCCACACCGCCCTTAAATCGATCAACCACGATACTGATATTTTCTCAAATAAAGGTTTAACTGTCGTTTATCACCATTATACAGTGGAATTAATTGAACAATTTCCTTTGGTATTGGCTCAACTGCAACTGATGTGGTCGTCATGATTATAGTACAGAGTAATGAACTGTTCAGCTGCAGCTCGCTTTAAAACAATTCTATTATAATTTACACACACTTAAAATAAAACAACCACACAATTATAAATCACTATGATAATCGAAATACTGGCTAAATTCGGAAAATAACATTTGGAAAATTTCTATTACCTATAAAAATAAAGATTTTGTAAAAATAGTTTTTCCTTAAAAGCTACTACTTTTCATTGAATTCACAGTCAATATAGTTTATTTTACTGAATTCAATCAATCAAGATTAGAAAATTATACTTAACCGAAATAAATGTGTACTCTCTAACATTAACACTACTCTATGTTTTATGTTCTGAGAATTGAACAGAGATAAGACCATATAATTTCATACAGAGATATCAACTAATGACTAAATAATCACTAAACACTGTTATAAAGAGCAAGTTTCGATCTCAAAAATAACAATTAAAACTTATGAAAAATATAGGAGGATTAGGGGAACATAGGATTGGCGAAAAGATTTACTCACCAATTTCCCGCAACTCCCATACTCGATGATTTCTGCACACACGCGATTCAAAAGAATATTTCTTTGGTTCGAAGGATTTCCTCTGCTTTCGTAGATTTACGCCTAATTTTTCTAATCGAATTTGGATGACGGAAAAACGCGAAAACTACGGATTTCTAGGAGGAAATCCTACCGGCTGCGCCACTTTTGGTTTCGGAGCGTGAGAAACTTTTTACTAGGTACTAAACTTAATTACTTCTCAGGATTTTGAGTGAGGATGAAAATAAAAGACGTACTGCCGATTTGGAGGCGACTTTTATTCTAATTATAACACGTACATGGCTCATCCGGTGGACATAGACCGCTGAGCTTGCAAAAGGTATCTAGTTGCTAGAATAGAGCCATATAATGTACTTAGCTTGATCTAAAGCAGACGGGCGAGGTGTATCCATAACTAGATAGGATTCTGTTCACTACTCACGGTTATAATTATTTACACAAACACAGAAACATTCACGGAAGAAGGCACATAAAATATCAGTTAGACATACACGGATAGGATACACAACGAAGAAAGTCTTATAGATTTAGTAGTTCACTGGTGTACTGTAGTACAAGATAGTACACTTGGTAATCTAATCCTGACGGATTGGATCATATATAGTTCACAATCGTAAGGGCACAAGGTTACGAGGGCTTCGCGTCGCATCAGCGAGATTTGACTGAAGGTCAGGTAAGGTTGACGATAGCGCGCTTCGTAGCGTGCCCCCACTCATGCGCATCAACTACGTCACCGCGTGACGTAGACGCAGTGCGTTTCCACAGTACGATATATTCGTGTGCGACATAAACAAACAATGTTTATATATATGTAAATTGAATTTTGTTCATGCAAGTGTTTAATTGTATTTGTATTATTTGATATTTATGTGTTGTGGTGTTCTGCTAAACAGAACCACATATTTTTAAGTCTATTTACAATTCATAACACTATACAAACCATACCTTCATATCTGTTGATATTTTATCAACTTTTGTAATTCATTTTTATGTTTTCTTTCATACTGTTTGTACCTGAAAAGCATATTTTTAGTTATCTCTGATTGTTTTAATATCTAAAACTTAAATTGTATTGATAATTTGTAATTCTTGCAATATTTTTCTACTGTGACATTTTCATCTGACATGACATCTGTCTGTCTATTTTTTTTTTAAGCCATAGACATAACTTAGGTTTCATAGACCACTTAGACCTTTCCTTAAGCTAATTGTACATTATTGTAAGGGCAGCGTAGACTGACCTGTTTTTATTCGTTCTGGTCTTTATTTCTTAATTGAAATTTGAATTTAAAATGTAGACGATATGACAGAACGATGAAAAACGGGCGTCAGCTTTTTTAGTTTCGGATCTGGACTGAACGCCGAAAGACGGTTGATTTCTTAATACTACCAAATGTAATAATCAATTTAAAAACTCTTTAAAACTATAATATATACGGCCTGTGAATGTATTAATCTCTGAAGTGCTCTAGTTTAAATATATATATTATAGAGTGTTATACTGTGTCTAACTCAGTCTGATTCCCGACACACTTTGCTGCCTACCCATCGCACGTGGTGTATGAGCTGTGGCAGACTAGTATACAGGAATGCGCGCGGCCACAGCGCGCCCGTTTCAGCACGCGTAGATTCCTGCTGCCTACTCATCTACCTACCTGCCCGATAACCTGGTCAATTGCCTATCTCGGGCATACTACGTCATCCTGCCCGTCCTGGTGCCAGTGTGCGCACGCTGGTAGCGCACCATCAGCCGTCCCATCACACCGTGCCACGTCTTCCTGCCCTACCTGCTGACTGGTTAGCTGCCCACGTCATGCGAAGTCTTCTGTTTTATACTCAATATCCTTTTTATTTATTTTTTTGTTATAATTATTTAATTTTATTAACATGGCTTATGTTTAGCTCCCCCTGAGCTAAACATAACGCTACAGTTTGGCGCCCAACTTTTGAATAATTGGGTGCAACGTTGTTTGTGCGCCCAATTTTGAGTACTCACCCCATCACCCACACTACCTACTTTTCATACTCTCTTTTTTTTTAAAGTGGGCTCGATTTATCATCCTATAAAAATTCTAAAAATAAGTAAAATAGCTAACTTTTGGTTTCCTTTCCAGGCCCTCATCATCATTTTTCATTTACACTTTAGCTAGTACTTTTCTTTTAATACTTTATGATTGACTCTTAACTCTAATGAATCCTTGATTAATTGATTAATTCTTTATTAAAAATTCTTTAATATAATAATTTTTTAAATCTAATTAACTAATTCTTTAAATCACAATTCTTTATCAAAATAATTAATTACTTTACTTGTCATTTAATCATGGATAGGTCAAGTAAATACTCTTATCTTAACAAACTTGAACTCGAATATGAGGTGATTATCAGAACTGAGAGTCCAGCTGACAATCTCCAAACTCTTAAAGAACAAATGGCAAAACTTGCTCATGTTCTTCCAGAAGACATAAAATTTTCCCCCATCCCCCTCAAACTTGATCTCTCCCAGGCGGAAAATACTCTAAATTACTTAGAAGTCAAAATTTCCCAATTAGAAATTTCTAAAGACAAAATTTACATAAAAAACTGGAAACATTCAGAAACCACCTATATCATCGTCTTGGACGATTTCAAGCAGTTGCACCATTCATCGAAGCCTGCGCTAGCTTAAGATCGCGTTTCTACACACTCGATAAAAGATTCGAAAGAAGAAGAAGATTTTAGCGATACTGAAAGGTTTTCTCCTGAAGACGTGTTAGTCGAAACATACAGTCAATCTCTTTTGTTTCTGAAATCCTAGATAATCTTAAAAACGCTAAATATCTGACTAGCATAGACATTGCTAAAGCTTTCTGGGAAATTCCATTAAATAAGGACGATAAAGATAAAACTGCTTTTTATGTCCCTGGAAAAGGCATGTATCGCTTTAAAGTTATGCCATTTGGCTTAACCAATGCTCCCGCGACTCAACAAAGACTCATGGACAGCTTATTTACACCAGATTTTGATAATAAAGTCTTTTGCTACTTAGATGATATAATAATAATAAGTGAAACATTTGAAGAGCATATCTCACTTCTACTTAAAGTTCTTCAAAAACTTTCTTACGCAAGTCTCACAATTAACTGCAAGAAAAGTATTTTTTTTCGTAAAGAATTAAAATATCTCGGTTATGTAGTTGACGATCAAGGTCTACGTGCTGACCCTAATAAAATTGAAGCTATTTTAGCTTACCCCGCTCCTACCTCTAAAAAAGAATTGAGGAAATTATTAGGCATATGTAGTTGGTTTCGTCGCTTCATACTAACTAACTTCAGTTCTATCGCTTCACCCCTATGTAAACTAACTTCGTCTGGGAAAAACTCTTCTAAGAACTTCGTCTGGAATGATGAAGCAGATTTAGCCTTTTCTAAACTAAAAAAATGCTTAATTTCAACCCCAATTTTAGCTTGCCCTGACTTTGACCTTCCATTTTCTGTACATTGTGACGCATCTAATTTCGGAATTGGTGCTATGTTGACTCAGGAACAAGGCAATAAAGAAGTAGTGATCGCATACATGAGCAAAACTCTGAATAAGCATGAGCAAAACTATTCAACTACTGAACGGGAAACACTAGCTGTTATTACTGCACTTGAACATTGGCGTTGTTATCTTGACAATGGTAAAAAGTTTACAGTTTATATCGATCATGCGGCATTAAAGTGGTTCCAAAATTTGTCTAATCCTTCTTGAAGATTAGCTCGATGCTTCGTCTATCTTGTTTTAATTTTGATCTGAAACACAAAAAAGGTAAAGATAATGTCGTTCCAGATCTTCTTTCACGCCACATAACTCCTGATACAACTATTATTAGCGCTGTAGAACCTATTTCCGGAGATATTGTGTCTCAATTGGAACACTTTAATAAACTTTTTACAAATTGTCAAAGAAACCCTGATGACTATCCAAACTATAAGATTCTTAATATTAAATTATATCGCTTCACTAACTCATCTGATTAGCTTAACGAAGATTTTGCATAGAAAGAGGTTCCGCCTCCTTCTGAAAGACTAAACCTTATTAAATCTTGTCATGGTGTTACAGATAATAATCTTCATATTGGCATTTTCAAATCTTACAAGAAACTTTCTTTAAGATACTATTGGTCTGGAATGTTTAAAGATGTGGCAAAATTCTGTTCTACCTGTGAAACTTGTCTTTCTTTTAAGCACTCGAATCATTCTCCTTATGGTCCTATGGGTAAACCAAAAATTTGCTCAAGACCTTTTCAAAATATTTCTTTGGGTTTGATGGGTCCTTTTCCAATGACAAGACTACGTAACCAATATATCCTCGTGGTAACTTGTTCTTTTTCTAAATGTTGTCTTATTTTTCCTATCAAACGCGCTACAACTTCTAATATTATCATACATCTAGAAAATTCCGTATTTCTTGTACATGGTATTCCGCAAACTATAATAATGGATAATGGTTCACAATTTCAATCAAACGAGTTTCAAAGTTTTCTGAACAAATATAAAGTTCCTTTTATCTTTTATTCTCCTAGATATTGCCCTCAAGTCAACCCTACAGAACGATATAATAGAACAATTATCACTGCTTTAGCACAGTTAATTGGTGATGACCATCGGTCATGGGATAAATATTTACAAAAAATCCAATTCGGCCTAAATAGCACGGTAAACTCTTCAACAGGATTCTCCCCATCTTTTCTTGTATTTGGTCGTGAAAGTATACCGTGTGGTTCAGTTTACACCGATTGCACTAATCTTGACAACGTAATTTTTCTTCCTCGCGATATCTATGCCACTAATTTAGGATTATTATCTGATATCTTCGATAAAGTACAGATTGCATTACACACTGCACATATTAAGAACGCTGTTCATTTTAATGCAAAACACAGCTTTAAAGAATTTAAAGTCGGTGATACAGTCTGGCGTAAAAATTACGTTCAGAGTAATGCTGGCGCATTTTTTGCTTGGCGCAAAATTAGCTCCAAGATTAAATTAAATTAAAAGAGTTTCAAGAGAAAATTAAATGCACTGTAATCGAAAAACTTTCACCTCTTGTTTTTATTCTGGAGGATCCTAATGGATGGAGAGGAAAATGGCATGTAAAAGATTTTAAAATATAATATTTAACTTGCCATTAATTTTATATATTTCTTGTAAATAGTTACAATATGGAAGTTTATTTACTTTTACAAAGAAACCAAACATATTCGGCTTATTTTATTTTCCATTATCATTTACTTTGTATGTATAGTGTTTTCATAATGAAGATATCATTATGAAATTATAATCTAGGTTATCCTAGATATTCTTATTACACATTTGATTATATTTACTAACATTAACGTATGTGTTATTCTTAAACTTCTTAATTTACACTAAATATCCTTGATATTACTTGTATCTTATTCTTAACTTTATGTATAAAGAATGAGGTGTTCTTTTAGAGTTTTGCACAACTGAGAAAGCCTTATGTGCACAGAGCGGTCCCGTAACTCTGTAAAAATAAGCCAAATGCCTTAAAATAATTTCCTCACAAACTAGTTCCCTCTCAAACTAGTTTCCTCTCAAACTAGTTCCCTCTCAAACTAATTCCCTCTGAAACTTAATTTCCTCTCAAACTTAGTTCCCTCTCAAACTTACTTGCCTCTTAGACTTAGGTCCCTCTTTCCTCTTCCCTCTTAAACTTAGGTCCCTCTTCCCTCTTTGACTTATATTTTTAACGAGAGTGTTTGACGAAAGTATGAAAGATGTTGTGTGATAGAGCAAGGATTATATTAAAACATCAAAATTTTCTTCAAGTAGAAAATTTTTCTGGGGTCATCGGGGAAATTTGGTGTTCTGCTAAACAGAACCACATATGTTTTTAAGTCTATTTACAATTCATAACACTATACAAACCATATATGTATATGTATTATTTAATATTTATGTGTATGTATAAATAAAATATTGATGTATTGTATAATGTGTTGTGTAAGATTAATATTGAGGATCGCCACAGGATCCTTAGGTAATGATTTCGCAGATGAATTTGCGAAGAGAGGCTACGATATGACAGAACAAATGGGCAGATGGTCACGGGCAACAGACTGTAGACAGTCAAAAATGGCTTTACCGAATGTATACCCGCGATTAAGCAAGTAGAAACCGAGTAGAAATAACCTTAGAATAATCATAGGAACAATTACGAGCCATAACTCCCTTCAAACTTCTCTTTAATATAAGCGCCACAGATACCCCCCTTGCAGGTGCTGCCTTCCTGAAATGCGAAGCCGTGGCTTCTCAACGTGAAATCCTCGGAGTTTTTTTCCGCGAAACCTGTCAAGCCCCCAGGAAGCGCCTGTACTTTTGGGCGGAACTAGGCTGGATATGTAAGCCAGAGCCCCCACGCACAACAAACCAAATGGGAATCTAAGTGCTGATAAAATAAGTCCCCATCATCATCAGCAACATCTACTATTCGCAAATACCATAAATATCTCAGACTACAATAAATCCCTTGTTATAGTCATCGGCACGTAACTTGGCAAGAGTCGTTAGATGCGCAGAAGTCGTTTTTTAGATCTCCTTGGTAGTGAAGCGGGACGCGGGGTACAAGGTCACGCCGATCCGAGCGCGCGATTGGTGGCTCAGTCGACCCTTGCCTCCCGCACCCCGTCCTCGCTCCCGATTACACTTGCGTGCACGAAAGTTGTAAACATTGTTTTTGTTGAGTTTTTGTTAAGATTTTGTTAAGTTAGTTTTTGTTAGGAGTAGTTGTTATTGTTTTGAATTTAGTTTTTATTACGAGTGTTACTGTTTTATTTTGATAACAATGCCATAATTATTACTATATTTTTCAAATATTTTTTTTTAACTTGAATTTGTACATATTTTATTTATAACACCTAATAAACTTCACGAATTCCTCTTCATTATTTCACTTTCCTCTAAAAAATGACAAGAAATAAAAGTGACCACTTTTTGTGGCAATAGGTGTACGATGCGCGAACTTACCCCCACTACGCCAAAACCTTGTCAAGTTACTTGCCGATGACTATAACTGTTGTAACTCCAAACAAAACATATATTTGAAGTCGTTTCACAAACAAAAGCGGGGGACATAAAATATCTCCATGTTTGTCGTCGACTCGAAAGGAAAACGCCTAAAAGTGGAATGGCGTCAGGATTTAGGAAGAAATATGAAGGCGGCAGTAAACTGTGTTTGATATAGGTATATGCTTTGAAATTTATTTTAACACTTCTTACTAGTGATGTTACGGAGATTCGATTTCGGTTCCGAAAAATCGGCCCTAACGATTGTTTTTAAATCTACGATTTCGATTTTGGTTCTGAAACTTTTAAATCAGAGATTATCGAAGGTCGATGCACAGCGGCGACGTTGCCACTTGGCCGCAGTCAACGCGTACGAACTTTAGAATTATAGATTTTAGAAAACTTGTTTATTTTTTTCAACGCCTAGTTAGGTAGGTGTATTGTTTTTGAGCTGATATTAAAAAGGCTGATTAACATTCAAATGGATCTATTATTATATTTTATTAAAACTGGTTTGTCATAACACATCTTTCTGCAGTTTCCGCCTTCGAATCCGACTATTTTTTAATTTTATGCATATTACTCGTGTCTCCTGTGCGGGTCATTAATAAATATATATTTTTTTCTTTCTTTCTATTTCAGTTCTCGTTCCTTTTCCGATTTCAGTTCCGGTTTCAATTCCGAAAAACTTCCGATTCCGACTTCGGTTCCAATATCATCACTTTCGTAACATCCCTAAGGCATTAAGTCCGCTTCTGTACATTTGTGTGCATGAAGTATTAAATAAATAAATAAAATACTGGTAAGTAGTGAAGGAGGGCATTTTGGGCGATAGTCATATCCAATTATTTAATGAAACAAGGGCAAAAAAACGTTGCAATTGATCTGAATAATAATAATGCGTAATAGGTTGGGTTTAGAGTCACGCTGACCGACGGCGCTGACGGTCGTCGCGAGCTCGTCATTGGTCAAGTTGCTTGCCTCAGCGCTGAAGGTCGTCATACTCGTCGGTCATAAAGTGCATAGTTCGAATTATATTTCACTCTAGCCTCGAATTGTTTCCATACTCAACGGCATAATATATGAAAGTCCCGATGTTAGGGGCTGAAGAATTGTTATGTTGACAGATCGATTAAAAGTCGACGTAAACAACGATCCGGGTGATTTAGAATGTTGTTCTTTAAATTGTTTTGTACTGCTGGGATGTTCTACTTTTTTAGACGATACCATTTTGTTTTTTATTGCTTTTGAAAAATACTAGGGAGAAGTGACAATCTAGTGGTGTCCTTTTTAGATCGGTTCTCATGAAGTCTGTTCATGGATTAGCAGCCAGCCTAGCGGAGGCGGCTAAGTGTGATGTGAACATAGCTTTGCAGTCAGGCAATCAAAATCCACGGAGGGCCACGAAGCAGTAGACGTATTTAGGGTGAAATGATGCTGATGAGTAAGTTTTAGAGTGTGAATCATTCCAGTTGAAAGACGTCTAGGCGCTGGACATAGGCCACCCCAAGTGTAGCGAAGACGCACCATTGGAATGCCTCCCATAAGGTTAACTGATGACCAGGGTGAGGGTCGCGGGAGTACGCTGTATGCGAGAAGCATAGAACCGGTATATGTGGTCACTGATAAAATAAGTCTTTCAAAATATGTTATCACTAGCTTCTGCCAGCGTCTTCACCCGCGTGAAAATCGAAAATTATCCCGATATTGCCGGAATAAAAAGTCCTATTTATTATTTCTGACTACAAACTATCTCTGTGCCAAATTTCTTCTAGATCTGTTCAGCCGTTCTGGCGTGATTGAGTAACAAACATACATCCACGCACACATCCAACCTTTCACATTTATAATAATTTAGTAAGATTTAAACGGTAGTAGGTACGTTAATTAAAACATCGCTAACAAAAACAGGATGTATGCATTTTATTTTGCGCTAAAGCGAACTAAATAGTTGATACACAAAAGAAGATCGCACAGCGAGACAATGTGATAACGAACCGTCATTACTCAACTCACTATTTGTTCAGTTCTTGTAGCTCTAAATGGATATTGCATCAGCAATGGAGAATTAATTCATTTTTCTTTATTTTAATTTCACTTTTCTTATGTAACCTGCAAAATAGGATTCTTTATGTGGAGTACATTTCGCTGATCGATAGATATATATATTGTGCAAATCTATACTACTATCTATACAATTCTACATACAAGTAAATATATTGACGTGACTGTAGGTATATTACATATTAAAATAACAACGTTTTAGTGAATGCATGTAAAAGTATATACGGTAACTAATATTAAATACACAATTTATATGATTTTTGTATGTCTGTTCCGGGTAATCTCCAAAACGGCTGCACCGATTTAGACGGAACTTTCCCTGGTAGATGCTGGTATTATAAGGAGTAACATAGGTTATTTTTTATCCCGGCAATAATTCACATTGCCTGTGGGAAAATTTCAAAAAAGAAAACGTTTTTTACGAGTTTGACGTGTTCGAAGTCGCGCGCAACAGCTAGTAATATTAACTTTAAAACTTTCGCGTTTCATAATTAAAATACAATAATTTAACGCAATGATTTCGGAAAAAAAAGGAATAGAAAATAGGTAAATAAACAATCCAAATCATCGCGTTAAATGCTCGTGATATATTGTTTTTCAACAGCTAGTCTATCTATCTATATATATAAAAGCGAAAGGTCACTCATTCACTTATCACGAAATATCAAAAATCGCTCGACGTATAAAGATGAAATTTGGGAGGGAGATAGTTTATAGTTAGTAGACGTCCACTAAGAAAGGATTTTACTACAGGGCCGGATTTAGGGGCTAAGGGCTCTCGCAAGTTTATTTGAAAGACCTTAATTTTTTGTGTTACAAACTTAAAATTTTGCAGAGAGATAGTTTATAGTTAGTAAACGTCCGTTAAGGACGGTTTTTACGACAGGGCCAGATTTAGGGGGTCTAAGGGCTCTCGCAAGTTTGTATGAAAGTCCTTCATACAAACTAGCGAGATCGGCGACTGGTTTATTTGTGCTACAAATTTGAAATTTGGCAGTGAAGTAGTTTATAGTTAGTAGACGACTGCTAAAAACGGATATTGCGACAGGGCCGGATTAGGGAAGTCTAAGGCCTCTCGCATGTTTATATGAAATCCTTGACATTTTATGCCTGAAATTTGGTAAAGAGATAGACTATAGTTAAGACATGTCAGGGCCGGTTTAAGGGAATATAATCGCCTTTGCAACCCTATGTGTTCAACAAACATTTATTGATCACTTATAATACAACAAACAGAAAATAAAACAAAATTAATTCAAACGGTGATATAACATATTATCACCATATTAAATACCAAATTCCAGGAAATATTTTATAAATGTTTTTGCAGTGGTGGCCCAGTGGTGACGGCCGTGACTTATATGTTGTAGGTTTTAGGTTCGAACCCAGGCAGGCGCTATATTTGTGTAAAATATTTCATCAACACTGCTCCCAAAACGGTAAAGGCAAACATCGTGAGGATAAAGGTATGAATTAAAACCAAAAATTTGAAGATATGTGACATCCACCAATCCGCACTGGGCCCGCGTGGTGGGTAACGGCCTATCTTGTTTATTATATCTATGGCCTATTCTCTCTCACAGACACGCACATCGAACCAAATGGGAGTCTAACCCCCGGTTGCACAACACTCGATTATCGGGCTGTTAACGTAATTGCCTACAATCGGTATCGCCAATTGGCAAATAATCGCCGGTTATCTGCTATGGTTGGCTGTTGAAAATTTATTCAACCAATCACAGCAGATAACTCGTGCTTGACAATTTGTCACATTAATTCTGCAATAATTTTGCGGTGAGAACACCGGCCTTGGTGCGGAAAAGGGGGTCAATCTATCCTATCCTACATGCTTGTTTATCCCACATTCACCATCATTTTCTTTAAAACTGTTCTTGGGTCTGGTCATAAGTTTTGTCACATTATGGAAAGTTAAATAAATGACACAATGAGCTACGCACTACAACCATTTTTATATCAAATAAAAGGGTATAAAATACAGATTTAAACCACATTAAAATTATTGTATATACTGTATATTATACATTGTAATGTCTTCCTATTGCTTCGATACAAGCCTTCAATCTGCAAGGCCAGTCATCAATCGAAGCACGCACGACGTTCATGTCAATATCGGCGACTGCTTTAATCAAAAAAACGCACTATTCCCAAACCACTGCAACTCCTGAAAGCCAGAATCAACAGTGGCGACCACCAGAAAAGCGCCGAGGCAATGAAGCTCGACGAAGTCCCGGAGAATGAATTTAACTGTCTTGGATCCCGCAACGAAATTAATCAGAAAAGAAAATGGAGGTGTAAGAAAAATACAAATTTCCACTTCCCTCCATATCAAGCAGGAGACAGAACAAACAAGACCAATAGGCACAAAGGGTCGTTTACAACTGGGATAAGCCCAGTTGCCTAGCACCACGGATAAAAATTAGCAATAATATTAATGGGTCCTAATATTGTGAGCTGTTATATTTGATTCCAATAATAGGTATGGCAAAAGCGCTTGAACGCACGGAAATTTGTTCTAGTTTCCACAAGGTCCGTATAGTAGACAGCTCCTGATACAGCCTGTACATTATTCAACATAGTATTGCGTTCATTCTGCCAAAGAATACACTCCCATAAGATATGATGTGCAGATTGTACATATTCACAGTCAGATGTAGAACACTGACATAATGGCGAGGCAACAAGCTTGAAGGAAAATAATTTACTTTTAAAGTTACCATGCCCTGTGAGAAATTGGGCAACACAGTGTGTTTTGATATATGAGGGCACTGGTTTTCACTCCTTTTTCACAAAACAACAACTCCGTTGGACTCAAATAGGACACCACAAGCCAAACCATGATTGCCGAAGGGTGATGACCACGCTGAATACATGGCACACGTCTGTTCACTTCTTCACTAGAGTGTGCTTACACTTTATTGAATTGCAGTAGACTTATGGGTGGAATTCATTTAATAAAAACGTATCTACAAGGACGTAGACAATGTACGGAGATATCGAGCTTGTGTTTAGGATCTAGAAAAGAATTAAAATCCAGATCGTCTTTTAGAGAAGTAAAATATGGTGTTCCGCAGATCTTTGTTATTTATATTATATGTTAATGACCTCTCACGTCATATAATCCATCCTATGGTATTATTTGCAGATGATAGCACATCAGTTGTTTCATGTATCGATAAAGAATCATATGTAAAATAAATTAACAATACAATAAGTAGTCTAATAAAGTGGCTTGAAAATAACAATTTAGTTATTAATCTCCAAAAAGATGGATGGATGGAGCGGGCGATATGGATATAAACTACAATGGTCAAACTATCGAAAAAGTAAACGTTACAAAATTTTTAGGAATCATAATTGACAGTCAGTTAACTTGGAAGTCGCAAGCGGAAGATATATGTAAAAGTTTAAGCACTTCCGCGTTTATGTTGCATAATTTGTCAAAAAAAGTAAATTTGCCGACAATATTAGTGGCTTACCATGGTCTTGTAATTTCCATCTTAAGATTTGGTACAATATTTTGGGGTCACTGTAGTGAACGAGATAGCATTTTCAGAGTCCAAAAGCGCTGTATAAGAGCTATATTTGGTCTTAAAGTAACAGACAGTTGCGTACCTATATTTAGGTCTCATAAACTATTAACCTTTCCATGTATTTATATCCTTGAAACAATTTTTGTAATAACTAATCGATGTCTATTTGCAACTTTAATTGAAACTAGAAAATGAAATACAGCTATGAGATCCCAATACCAGAATCTATTATGCACGGGCGCTTTTAAAACTAGCTTATTAAAAAGAAATTTTATCTGTATGGCTCCTGTAATCTTTAATAAAATACCTGATCAACTAAAAAACTTACCGTTGCAAAAGTTTAAAAAACGCTTCACAGAATTACTTATAGATAAATGTTATTATTCAGTGCAGGATTTCTTAAATGATAATTTTTTGTAATGTATTTAATAACCTTTATTTTGTATCACATTTGCATGTTTTATTAAGGCAGAATGTACATCGCTCCTATTTTATAATGTAACAACTTATTTTTATGTACCTACATTCTAAGCAAATAAAGGAATTAAAAAAAAAACATTTTTATTAGCCGGGGTCTGTAGACAAACATTGCCTGTCATATCACGCGGGACACGTGCAGACGAAATCTAAGCGTGCTTAAAATCTTCATTTTTATGGCCTAAAGTTAAAAAAAAATCTTTAAGAATTAATATGCGTGTTCATTTACAACAAGATTCAGAAGCAGAAGAATTTTCAAAATTATTACTTGACATTGGAGATGGAAAGATTTCTGAAGTGGAAGGAATAATAAACATCACTTACAGTCTTGGCAACATTGTAAAAGATTTAAACACTATACATTATACCCCAACATACATCAAGTCGCAGAAAATAGTAATAGTTCGTGGCTAAGGGAAAGAGCAATCCTAACCCCCAAAAATGATATAGCCAATAGCATTAACCTACATTTACTAGCGAAATTGCCCGGTGCTGAAATGAAATATGAATCGGTGGACTCTGTATTAGAAGCCGATACTGTACATTATCCTGTAGAGTTCCTCCTTAGTCTCGAGCCACCTGGAATTCCACCTCATATTTTGTACCCAAAAGTAGGTGCGCCGATAATTTTATTACGAAATCTAAACCCACCTAAATTGTGTAATGGGACTAGACTTCAATTAAAGACTACATAAACACGTAATTGAGGTATGCATTTTCACTAGTGTGAATCAAGGAGAAATTGTTTTTATACCGCGGATCCCTTTAATACCATCGGATTACCAAATTCAATTTAAGCGCCTCCAATATCCGGTGAAATTGTGTTATGCCATGATTATTAATAAGGACCAGGGCCTGCAGTCTCGACATAGATAGTGATCGTTATCTCGTAACGATCGGTCGCTAAGTCCTAACGATCGGTAGATAACGATTTTTGGTAGTCTCGACAGTCAAAGCTATCGATTTTTGACGTTTTTCATCGCAAACTTAACGTATATTGTCGCTAAGTTAACGATTTATCGGTATGATATCGAATTTCCTAGCTAGCATTTTTGAGTTACAATAACAATAAGTAAATAATAATTAGATTACTATATTACTTTTTTTTCTTTGTGGGTAGACAAAGCATAAACATATTTTTTTGTGAGCTCTTAGTTAAATTAATATTTAAAATATACATTTCTAATATTTAATGAATTAAAACAGTTCATTCTACACATAACCGCCCCACACCCGCTATATATTGTTATCAAGTCTGCAGCACTGTGACATACCTGGTTACAGTCAAACTACTGTCACTACCACAACATGGACAATAAACTTACTGCCAGTCTGGAGGACCTTGAGAAGTTATTTGGTACTCGTATGCAGGATTACGAAGCAAAATTGCGGAAGGCCATCACTAGTACTCCATCGGCTTCACCTGACATTTCTTCTATCGCAAGTGAGTTCTCGGAGTTCAAGCAATTTGTTTACCAAGCACTCACCAAATTAAAATCTCAGGTTGAGCTGCTTGCTGTTGGTTTTGACAGGCATGAAACTACTATGAGAAGGAAGGTCCTGTTGTTCCATGGTGTTCCGGAGAAGGACAGTGAGAAGTTGATTGACATGGTCCACAACATTTTATCTGACCAAATTAAATTGACAGAGTTAAGTAGGGACAAAAATAATATCCATGTTTGTCATATACTTGGATACTCACAGCAGAAGGCCCGTCCCATACTGGTGCGATTTTTTAAAATGGAGAGCCGTCAGCTTGTCTGGGATAGCAAGAAAGCTCTCAAGGGCACAGGGATAACAATCTCTGAGTTTTTAACACAAGCTAGGCACCACTTGTTTGTAGCGGCTCGTAAACATTTCGGTATGCTAAATTGCTGGTCCATGGAGGGCAAAATTGTGCTTATTTGCCCAGACAAGTCCCGAAGAAAGATTGATACGGCAGGCGAACTTCGCGATTTGATGGCCAAATACCCGGCCTGCACAGTCGACACCGGGGGTTCTTCGCAATCAGGGAAACCTGGATCTCCTGTGGTCATAACATCGGCTGCGCCCGCTAAGAACATTAGGAAGACGCGTCTGCGCAAGTAACATTAATTGTTGTTTGTATTTTCAGTCCATATTACTCCTAGATTTGGTCGTTTTGCACTAGCGATTCACTATTTCCATTCTCAGGCCGGTAGTTCAAAAAGTTATTTTTCCTGCATCACCTTTAAAATTTAATTTATTTATCTCAAACCGGTGTTTTGTTTATATTTTTACAATGTTTTTAGTTTGACAGAATGGAATGAGTGACCAGACGTTGTGACACTGACAGTTGGCATCTGTCAGTTGACATCTGTCAGTTGGTTGCACTGCGTTTTGTTATTTCTTTTTTCGTCTACATTTCATTCGATGCCGATATGTGAATCGATTATTATTTAAACCTGTTGAATTTCATTATTCTTTTTCTAGTTATTATTTAAATGTATTTTCAAAAATAAGTTGTAAAATTTCTGCCAATATACCAGCGAGTTGGGGTGGTTTTCTAATTGATAGGAAATCTTTATTAGCGTTTTAAGTATTTACATAGATTTTAGTCATATTATTTATATTTGTATTACTATTTAGGTGTATTTTTATATATTATTATGAATGATGTAGCTGATTTTAATGACAGCTTCTTCTCATGCTCTTCCTCTGATAGTTTTGCTAGTGCGGATAGTGACCCATCCTTGCCACTCACTTTACACGATAAAATCTCTTCTCTTTTCTCTAATAATCCTAAAAATCTGCATATTGTGCACATAAACGCCCAGAGTGTTCCTGGTCACTATTCTGAACTTCTGGCAGCCTTTGGCAGTGCTAACCTGGATGCAATATTGATATCGGAATCATTTCTGAAGCCTTCTCTCCCATCAACTTATTATTCACTCCCCGGCTTCGTTTTGATCCGCAATGATAGGACTGGCAAAGGTGGAGGAGGTGTGGCTGTGTACCTGCGGTCTGACTTACCCTACAGGGTGGTTAGTTCATCTCCTTCGCTTTACTCTGAATCGGCTGAATACTTGTTTATTGAAGTATGTGTTCATCACACAAAAGTTTTGCTTGCAGTTCTCTACAGCCCTAATCTTCACATTGACTACTTTAATTCTCTTGAATCCACTCTCAGTGATCTATGCCCAATGTATGAGCACATTATTTTAATGGGTGATTTCAATACTTGCTTGATTAAAAATGACTCCCGCTCCCTTAAACTCCTTTCACTCTTGTCTTCGTTCAATCTTCAAGTTTTGCCTCTCTCTGCTACTCACTATTTTCCCAATAGTAAGCCTTCTTTACTTGATCTTATGATTGTTTCCTCTCCTAATAATGTTTCTTCCCATGGCCAGCTTACTGCTACTTTCTCTTACCACGATCTAGTTTTTCTATCTTACCGTATCCGTGTCCCCAAGCGTAAGTCCCAGCTCTTATATCTTCGTAACTACAAGGGCATAGACCTGGAGGCATTGCGGCGTGATGCCGGCGATCTCGATTGGTCTCCTCTGGTCGGGATGGATGATATCGATGACAAGGTGAAATGCCTTAATGTAACCATTCTGAACTTGTATGACCAGCATGCCCCTATTCGACGAGTCAAAGTGCGGCATAGTCCTGCACCATGGATTACACCACAAATTAAAGAGTATATGGCCCGTAGGGACAAGGCCAAAAGCAGGTATAAGCGCAGACCCTCAGACCTGAATCTCGCTTATTACAAATCTTTACGTAATCGCTGCAGTCATCTGTGTCAAGATGCTAAGAGGCGCTACTTCCATGAACAACTCAATAACCGAAGTTCTTCCGATATATGGAGATTCCTCAAGTCTGTAGGCATAGGCAAATCGCCCACCAACCAGTGCAAGGATGTGAACCTCAACGATCTCAACAATCACTTCTCTCGTCTTCCTTTTTCTCTTGATAAGTGTGTTAAGTCTGCAACTTTAGAGCGTCTTTCCAGTTTGCCGTTGCCACAATGCCCGACCTTTAACCTTAGCGATGTTACCGAGGATAACGTTAAGAAGTCTGTTTTGGCAATAACTTCTTCAGCTGTCGGTAATGATAAGTTATGTTCCAGAATGATTACTCTTATCCTTCCATCATTGCTGCCTGTTCTAACTCACATCTTCAATCACTCGTTTACTTCTTGCTCGTTTCCGACGGTCTGGAAGCAGGCTCACATCATACCCTTACCTAAAACCAACAATCCTTCTTTATTGACGCACTTTAGACCTATTTCTATTCTTCCATTTCTCTCTAAAGTCTTCGAACACTTAGTTCATAGGCAAGTATCATATTTCTTGACGTCAAACTCTTTAATATCTCCCTTTCAATCTGGTTTTCGTACGGGTCACAGCACTGTTTCTGCGCTTTTAAAAGTGACTGTCGATATCCGCTGGGCTATGGAGAATAAGTCCCTTACTGTACTTGTATTACTTGACTTTAGCAGTGCCTTCAACTCAGTGGATTTCGACATTTTACTCGGTGTTCTGGAATCCATCAATTTCTCTTCTTCCGCTTTAGCATGGTTCAATTCTTATCTTCGGGGACGTTCTCAGTGTGTTCGCCTTGATGAGTCCTTCTCTGATTGGTGTAGCCTCACTGAGGGGGTTCCTCAGGGTAGCGTTCTCTCTCCTCTTCTTTTTTCAATCTTCATTAACTTAGTTACCAGAGTAATCTCATCTAGTTTCCATCTTTACGCAGATGACTTGCAGCTGTATCGACATTTTACTATAGACGACGCTGATTTAGCTATTGCGGTTATGAACCGGGACCTGGCATGTATCAGCTCATGGGCTAAGTCATTTGGTCTACAAATTAACCCAAGTAAATCACAGGCCATGGTCATAGGCAGCAAATTCGTTCGCAGTGCGGCTAACGTTGCTTCTTTGATGCCTCTATATCTCGACGGTGTTCGCATAGAATTTACCGAAATCGCAAAGGATCTAGGGGTTATCATTGACTCCAATCTTTCGTGGCATGCGCAGGTCAACGAAGTCAGTCGTAAGGTTCATTTTTCATTCCATTCGCTGAAGTGCCTTCAGAGTCTATTGCCCTTAAAGACGAAAATTTCCTTGGCGCAAACACTTATTCAGCCGATTATAGATTATGCCGACGCCTGCTACCTGGATGCCACAGAGGAGCTATTAAACAAGCTTGAGCGCCTGCAAAACTTATGCATTCGCTTTGTTTATGGTCTACGTAAGTATGATCATGTTTCTCACCTTCGCAAAGAACTCAAGTGGCTCCCAATCCGTCTTCGCAGGAACACTCGGATTTTATGTCTCCTCTTCAACATCTTACACAACCCGTCTTATCCTTCCTACCTGCGTGAGCGATTTTCTTACGCTCGCTCTAGAGACGCATCATGTAGGTCACATCTTAGATCCCTCCTTAAATCCCTCCCTCATAAAACTAGCTATTATTCCTATTCCTTCTCTGTCCATGCTGTAGGATTGTGGAACTCACTTCCGCCTAGCATAAGAGATCTAGATACTATCTCGCTTTTTAAAAAACGATTAAAAGAGCATTATCTTTCCTCTCAAATCTGATTTTTATAAGCATATGTATATATATTTAGTATCTATATATTTTAGTGTTAAGTATTTATTTAAGTATGTATCACTTACACTATGTGTGTATGTTTATATTTCTTAGGTTAGTCGTTCACTTTTCTTCTCTTCCTGTTCTCACACACAATTTGTCTACATTTCTTCTTCATTTCTCCTTTTCGCGGGTCTGCTGGTAGAAATTTCTAAAGAAATAAGCAGTACCTTTGTACTCCTCTGTCATGATATGTTTTCTGTATATATTTTCTGTGTGTACATTAATTATAAAATAAATAAATAAATAAATAGATTAATATGGCTGTATAGTATTAAGCGTGGGCTTTGGTTGTGCTAGAACACAGACTCGATATAATAATGCGGCGGAAAAATGCAGGAACCGGCGTAAAGGTGAAAATCCTTTGGATTAAGAGGATGGCCAATGTCTCTATCTTTACCGAATAAACAAGGACATGTTTCATGAGCTCGTTAGTGAACTTCGCCAACTATTCAAAGACGAGGGTCTTACGGACTTTCTGTGGAGTCTCAAGTGAGTGTCTTTGCGTTGGGTACCTACCCTGCCTAAATAATATTTCTATTTATGTTTTCTAATATCCAAGATGTACTTATAATTTTATTCTTAATAGTCAAGTGGGTGCTACCAACTACCTATTGGCTTGCAGTGGGGCTTTGCTAATTTTGCTGAAGGAAGTTCCTGAAAATCTGGCTACAGAAGATCAACTTTTTGCGCACCTCAGAAGGACATGGGACAATATTTCGCAGCAAGACATTGACAACCTTGTTCTGAGCATGCCGAATCGTTGCCGATGTGTTATGAACATCATGGGCGCTTTCTCAGACTACTAACTTCAAGTTTATATACACAAATTAAATGATATTTCTATTTTCTATTTTTTTTTTCAGTTTTTACTCATAAATTAAAAGTTAATTCATATACGGTTTCCGTAAATGCTTAATTTTTTTTCCATAAAATCCTTAAATTTTTATCGAAGTACCTTAACCATTATTAAAAAATGGTAGAATATTAAATAACGTATCTTTTAAATATATACATGTCATATAAATAATTGACACATTGATAGTAATTCGCTTTTTTAAAAATATCCATAGACCGCGTTGATGTGTTTAGGTATACCTATATTTGCATAACATATAATTTTCCCTAGATCTTTATACCTATTTCATTAGCATCTCCATTTAATTGACCCAAAGGTGATATATAATGGCTTATAGCATCAAGTCCGACTTATGCCGTTGTGTATCATTGTATGAATACTCCTAAAATCTTGTTTTTGTTATACAGGACTTGTGTGGTGCACTGGGTGAGCTGTTGCAGAGTGCATAAGAAGATTCAATAATACTAGTTTTACATAATTTTATTTTATTGACCCTCTGTGATTTAAATATAAAACATACAAAACCATTTATTATTTTTATTTACAAAAGTTGTAAAACTGTCCGCTATTGAATTTGCAGCCTATGCATATAGCATCCACGCCTCGGCTTGTACCTTGCCTGCCTCTGGCAGCGTCCGATTGCACTTGAGTTGCAGCTGCCACCACAAAAATTAGATGTACTAAAAATGTCTCTTAATGCTCTAGTGTGCTAGTGATTTTAATAATAAAAAAAGGAAATGGCATAGCATCTGGGAAGTCAGTGCCAAATGTGTACTCTACACTAATTAAGGATGTTATGCGTCTCCACTTCAGTCAAAGAAGCAGTGATGACGCCTCGGTTGCCAATTTGAATGATTTGTTTTTATAATTTTGCTGCCTTAGTGCAGGCGCAGCTTTTTAAGTCTATCCAAACCTGTATTTAGGATACCTAATATATTCCACTAAATATAAATAAAACTGACGTGGCTTGTACTTACATTTGAAAACCAACTTTATATTTAACGTCATGCACTGCTCGGGCGACTTAATGGATCCGATTGGGAGTTTGTTGAATTCCTCGGGCACCTCCTTCCAGCATGCTTCAAAATTTGCCCGTGTGGAGATATGGACGGGCTTCTAAAGTCGCCAAATGCGCATCAATATGCCCCGAAGTACGCCTGAAACATTTAAGATATTCATTAAGTAAACACAAACTACATCGAACAAAAATGCAAAGTATTCAATTTAGTACCAAAACTAGGAATCGAAAATTGTTGTAGGTTGTTATTACCTGACGCTCACGCTGCTTGCCAGCACGCGGGCTAAGGCCTGCGCCTGTGTCACTGTCCTCCACTATAGAAATACGGTTATTTTCCAGTTTTTAATCAATTCCAATTCTCATTGTCGTATTTTGTGTACAAACAAAATTGACAATTGACATTTACAGTTTGTTTCCCATGTTCAACGTATGTGTTGCAAGGAAGCGAACTATTTTCGTCTTTGTTATGCATATTTTTAAAAACGGCATAAGCTACTTACAAGTTTCGATGCAAAAAATTGTTAACATGATAAGGTTTACCTATCTTCTGCACAATTTTCAAAGAAAAATAGTTTTTTTTTAATATCTTGTCTACTAATTTTCCCTATAATACAAGGATTTTTTTCAACAGCCATAATTATTCAAAAAAATCACCGCACTATGAATACGAACTTTGTTAGCGTACCGACAACGATAAGTCAATATAGTGACCGATTTTGCACGCTAACTCGTCTGTCGAGACTTGCGTTTATCGTTAGCGTCGTTACGGCAAGCGTATTTTGTCGGTAAGAGATAACGATCGTTACTTAACGTAGCGATCGCAAACTATGTCGAGACTGCAGGCCCAGGGCCAAACGTTAAAAGTAGCTGGCATAGATCTAAGAAACGATTGCTTCTCTCACGGTCAGTTGTATGTGGCCTGTTCTAGAGTAAGTTCGCCTGATAGTTTATATATACTGCAGCCTGAAAATAAAACAAAAAATGTGATGTATAGAGATGTTTTACAAAAATAAAATCCCCATATTTTTTTTCTAATTGGTGCCTTAAAAAGGTTGCTTAGTGTGATAGGCATTTTCTGTTGACTGAAATATAAAAATAGTTTGTGTTAAACATCATTAAACTTTATATCTTCATAACCACGCGGACGAAGTCGCGGGCAACAGCTAGTAATATAAATGTGAACATCTGTATGGATACTAATCAATCATGCCTAGTCCATGGCCTAGATAGAGAGTAGTAGACGTTCGCGAGGCATAATTTGCCATTTTTACACCAGCAACGCCTCTGGCAAAGTTAGTAATTACGTCTATCTATAGCAATGTTTCAATAGGTTAGATACCTCATACATACATAAATTGCATAATGTGATAACATAATGTAATTTAATCGGCCGTAAAATATAAAGAAAATGTTGGCGTATCGAACGAGTCAAAAGCAAAGATAAAACATTTACGATCAATTTATAGTTTATTAATTTACTGGCACAAATGTCACACTTTAAACTTTGTTTAACCACACAATCAATTTAATCTATCATCATCATAATCAACCTTTTCATGTTCCCACTGCTGGGATACAAGCCTCTTCTCTGTGATAGAGGGAATGGGCCTTAAGCCGCCACGAGGGCTCAGTGCGGATTGGTGGATGTCACATATCTTCGAAATTTTGGTTCTAGGACATGTCGGTTTCCTGACGAAGTTTTCCTTCACCGTTTTTAGAATAGTGGTGAAGAAATAATTTACACAAAGTAAAGCGCCTGCCTGGGTTCGAACCCACGACCTACGACACGTATGTCGGGGCCGTTACCACTGGGCCACCACTGCCCAGTCGGCATTGCATTTAATCTATATCTCATGTCAACTACATTGAACAAATTCAGAGATCTTTGTAAGAGCCGAATGTTCTCTCCCGAACATAGGCCTCACCCAATCGTCACTACATCAACCGGTCCTGTAATTCACACTATTAGAGATTTCCCGTGGCCTTCAACAGGTCATCAGTTCACATTGTGGAAGTCATCCCAACGGTATGCGGTTGCTACTCCAGTTTTCACCTATCGGTGCCAACGATCACTCGTTCTCTGAGCAATAAGCTCATGTTCAATGAAGCTATAGTCAAAGTTCCACCACTCCATAATCAAGAATTCATGATACATAAATATCGACAAATGATAACAAAATGATTACAAAAGCCTATATCGTAAACTTCATTCAGTCTGTTAAAAGCATAGAGGAACACAGTTAGACAATACACTAGCAACTATAAAGGAATATCACATTCACGGATCCATTTGGTTGATGTATGTCGCGCCTGCTAACATTACCACGCAAATGTAGTCACGTTTATGCTTAAAAACACACATCGAGATATCTCTGTTTTCACTGCCAGGTAATGTTAGGATTTTAGGAGCATTTCCACAGCTGTGCTTTTCTCTTAACTACGGGGAGACCTTTTCTCTGTGTAGTTAAGTTCTGTTCGCATACAGAGATACCTAGAATATATTTAGATGTTCACTTTTCACACTGCAATCCAACATTTTATTTCTTCACTGTTGGTCTACCTACCAAATTGTGATCGCGGGCCAAGCATTATATTTTTTTTTAACTATCCAAGTAGAAATAAAATGTACTATCTCGTAAAATGCCCACTTTTAATCACAATGTCTTTTTTAAATAATTATTTAATGATTAAAAATAATGTCCATGGAGTTTGTTGCACGTTCTTCTCCATACAGAACTACCTACGCATCACACAGAGCACCACTGGCCTCTATTATACAAGTACGCTGGACTAAACATACTATAAGAAATGACAGTTGATTTTTGTGCTGATTCAAAGCACCCCGCTTGAGGTTCTCAGGAACTAAAATTGACACACTTAGAGATAGGATAATACCGATATTTCTCAAAATTAGGTAATACTAATATTTCGCTACTATCACCTGGAAATATTATAATATTCTAACTAATATATCAGTATTAGTGATGTTTTAAAAATTACACTAATATCAAAATAGTAGACTTGGCAAGGCGTATCACTCATCTACTGTATTGACTTCTCGTAGTATGTTGGCACTAAAGATCTCATATTGGTATTGGTGATTAATGTTATATGAATGCCTAATAATCAGTAATAATATGTTCAAAAGCAATGTGTAATACTTAATTCTGGCATCATCATCATGAGCATCCACAGCCCGTGTTCGCCCACTGCTGAGCACAGGCCTCTCTCTTGTACCAATCGCCACGTTCCTGAGCCTGGAATTAATTCTGGAATAATATCATGATAATTATAATTTATTAACAAATGTTTTGAAGTCAACCAATTTATTATTTGCATCTGAAACGAAGTTGAAAACTGATATAAGTATTCACCTTGCTGGAATGCGATGTCACTCCTATTTGCACCTTAACACTACAGAGACAGGATCTCAGCGATGAGAGCGAGAAATACGTGCGTTGTAAATGATTATCCATCTCATTTATTATTATTTTTGTATAAATGATGTTCCCTTCACGAATCCGATGGGCGTCAATCGACTGAATCAGAACGATTGTAAGTATTAACTAACTAGTGTACTTGAGCGAGGAGATGCTTGCTTAAATATACTAGTTTTAAGGACAAGTTGTTAGCCTATCCCCATATTTAATTAAATCTCACTGATTTGACAGTAATGCGCTCTAACTTTACTAGCACGCTATCCACTAGTTTATAGCTTGCAATCTGACTGAAAAATATTTTCATTTAACCTTTACAGCAATTATTCTATTACTTGAAAATGAATCATAATAAAAATAACTGGGTATTTTTCCTCTCTTACGTATTAAATTATTCTCACGATCGATAAAGCCAATAAAAATATTTTTACCGAAGGATGTGTCCCATCTCTAATATTAGTTCCCCAGGACTCTCACGTTAAGTCACGATGCTATCAGCGCCAAAATGGCGAAAATCAAATGTCTTCATTTTGCCATCGATAATATGAAGTCCAGCGTACTTGTATGATAGAGGTCAGTGCAGAGCACTCATTATATTGTGATTTTTCAGTTGCGCGTGAGGCGGTGTTCTGTACGCACGTGCTTATCGTAAAACATTCCGGCTAGTGTACGTAGCGTTCGTTGCGGGTGTACCCGCTAATAGTAAGAATGGAGGGAGGTAGTACGGATGAAGCAGCGTTGACCGATAAAAGCGACACTGAGATTATAAATGAGTGTGAGCAAGAGATGTTGTTGATGACGGGTACGGTAAATGTTGACCAACAAATTGATCCAAAACTACCGGAGAAAAGATCGAGGGAAAAAAGTGAAGATAGTAGTGAAGAAAGTTTTATTACTGTTAGCAGGAGAAGACCAAAGAAACTTTTTCGAAGTGAACCAAACGGAAACTTGGGTACCCACATAGTCGAATTAAATAAACGTTATGAACGTAATAATGATGCGGTTGGGGAGAATGATAACGTTACAAATAATTCGTTTGAAATATGTTTGACTTCATTACAAGTTTTGCCAAAACAGATGGCCTTGGCTAAGTGGTTAAGAAGCGGGAATATACAAAATATCATTAGAATTAAATATAAAAGCCCTTACAAGGTATTCGTACAGTTTGATGATAAAAAACAAGCTGAGAAATTATTAAATTTTCCTAAAAACAAGGATCTAGACATTAGGGCTCAATTTACTGATGAGGTTGATCTATCCTACGGATTAATCAAAGGGGTTGAGTCAGAAATGACGGATGAGGAAATGATAGACACATTCAGTACCTCGTGTGAAATTGTGTCTGTCAGAAGACTAAAACGGATGAATGAAGAAGGTAAATGGATTGATAGCGAGACGGTGAGGTTAGGTTTCCAAACTCAGATTTTACCAGAGTATGTATATGCATACGGGTGTAGATTTAGGGTTGAGAAATATGTTTTTCCTGTAACCCAGTGCTCAGGATGTTGGAAGTTCGGACATCATAAAAAGTTTTGCCCAAAAAATAAGAATCTTTGCCCAAAATGTGGAAAAGAACACAATAATTGTGAGATAAAAACATTTGCATGCTTAAACTGTAAAGGCCCACATATGGCTATTAATAAAACATGTCCATTTTTTATAAAAGAGAAGAGGATTCGTGTTCTAATGAGTTTAGGAAATACTACGTACAAAAATGCGTTGGCCATGTATATTCAAGAAAAAAGGGAAAATATCAAGCAGTTTTCACGTGAAATAGAGAATGAGTCCTCGAACAAAGAACAAAGATTCATAAATGCGGATGTGAGTAGGCCCACAAATATTAATTCCAATGAAAAGTTGACTGGCGAACGGGCAGAAAACTATATAGAACAAGTTATGGATGATGAACCGGATATTTTAGAAGAAAGACAAGAAGACTATGTAACAGCAGCAAGTAAAAAAAGCGATAAAAACCAAAAAAAGGTATCACATAATTCTAATAAGAAGAATAACAAAAATTTGCATGGTAATAATAATATGTCGTTATCTACAGAAAGTCCAGAAGTTAACCAAAATCAAGAAGAGGAAAAAAGAAGTACGAAAGAGAAAAAAATTCAATGGAAGAGAATTTGGCGAAGTATTATGGAAATTGTATTTTCTGCAGAAAAGGATCTAATGGCAAAAATGGTGTCGATGTTGAAAGTTATATGTGAGGAAATTAAATTATTTTTACTTGGTAGTTTTATGGACAGAGAAGTTTTACACAGTTATTTATTTAAGCATAATGGATAGTACACACAAAATGACCTCGCTAAATATATGTCAGTGGAACTCACAAAGTTTAAGGCCCAAACTAGGTAGTTTAGAAGCATTTTTAAATCAAGAAAAAATTCATATTGCTATTTTGAGTGAAACATGGCTTGATCCAAGTGTTAACTTTAATTTGAGTGGATACCATATATATAGACAAGATAGACCGGATTCTTATGGAGGTGTTGCTATTATAATCCATAAGACATTGTGTTCGCAAATAAGTCCTATTCATTTATTAAACCCAGGCATAGAAGTTCTTCACATCAAAATTTTAAATTGTATAGGTTTAAAAAATATAATATCAATATACTGCCCTTCTTCTGTAGTGACGCGTGCTGCGGACTGGGATAGTCTATTTAATTTAGAGCTTAGCAATACTTTGATTGCAGGGGATTTTAATGGACACCATACTAATTGGTCGTACAAAATAGATCAAAGAGGAACTCAACTGCTAGAATCTTCATTGGAAAATGGATGGATTTCTTTAAATAATGGCGATGCTACTAGAGTAAAATTGGTAAACGGATTAGTTAGGAGGACTTCACCTGATATTACGTTCGCATCGTCTGATATATCAATAAATTGTGATTGGAAAGTATTCAATGAAAACCTGGGGAGTGATCACCTTATTATTAAAATAACACTTAACTATTTAGAATCAAGACAGTATATAAAGAAACGTAATTATAAAAAAGCAGACTGGAAAGCGTTTAGTGAAAGTCTTCGACAACCTTTTGCCGATATTCATCACTTTGAAGATATTCAAGTCTTATATGACTATTTTGAGGATCACATTAATCAGTCCGCCAGTAAGAATATTCCTGAGACCAAGATTTGTACCAATCCGACAGCTAATTTTAAACCTAAGGAGTATTGGCACCCATCATTGTCCAGAGCAGTAGCTAAACGAAGACTGGCTTTGAGTGCATTCAGACGTAATCCTACACCTAATAATCTCAGTATTTTAGAGGATAGAACCGTAGAAGCACACAGGTTGATAAATAAAGCTAAATCAAGTAATTGGAAATCATTTTGTAGCAGTATTAATGAGACTACTTCGGTGTCTGAAATGTGGCGTAAAATGCGTTGGTTCAAAGGCTATAAACAGTCAAAATCCTTTCCATCAGAAACTAAACAGAAAGATTTGTTGTGTGCTTTAGCGCCAGACTCAGTAATAAACAAACAGCCAGCTCTCACATCTCGTAATAGTTTATTGGAATCACCATTTAGTATACAAGAAATGAAACATTGTTTTAAGAAAAAAGATACTGCTCCGGGCAAGGATGGGATAACTTACTCCATGATTTATAATCTACCTTCGGTTGGCAAAATATATTTGTTAAACATTTATAACAGAATTTTTACATCTGGGTATATTCCACGTCAATGGAGGGAAATAAGCATTGTTCCCATTCCAAAAGCTGCCAGCAGTGCTGATTTAGAACCAAAACTTAGGCCGATTTCTCTAATCTCATGCGTGTGCAAGATATTTCATACAATGTTAGTGAAGAGATTGGAGTGGTATACAGAGAGAAATAAGTTCTTATCTGCTGGTACTTCTGGCTTTAGGAGGGGGCAATCCTCCTTGGATTGTCTCGCAAGACTCGTCACTGATATTCAAATAGGACTTTCAAATAACGTTCCTTCTGTAGCTTGCTTCCTAGACATAGATAATGCATACAACAATGTTTTAGTTGAGAGTGTCGTGGCTACGTTAGATAAATTGAATGTTGGTTTTAATATTTGTAAATATATTTGGGAGTTTTTAAGTGCGAGATGCTTAATGATGAAAATATATTCTGGGGAGACAGTTTTGAGTAGATGGACAAATAGGGGCTTGGCTCAGGGGGACCCACTTTCCCCGTTACTTTTTAATTTAACCACGTATAAAATTTGTCGTGAGATAGAAGACGTTTCTATATTGCAATATGCCGATGATTTTGTAATGCATTTGAAGCACAGAGACATACATTTTTGTGAAATCACTTTACAGTTGGCACTTGACGACATGATAGTTAAGCTGGATGAAGTAGGTTTAGAACTTTCCCCTAATAAATCTAAAATATGTATTTTTACCAGAGGTCGAAAAAGAAACAAAATAAATCTTAAAATCAATAAGCATTCAGTTGGTACAGTTGAAAATTTCAAATATTTGGGTATGTGGCTTGATCGATCCTTATTGTGGGGTAAACATGTTAATGAAGTAGCTGAGAAGGTCTTAAAATATTTGAAACTTTTAAAAGTATTAGCAGGTTCTAAATGGGGAATGCATCCAAAGTATTTACGTACATTATACATATCGGTAATCAGAAGTAGATTGGATTATGGAAGTTTTTTGTTCGGGAATAGTGCCAATGTTCATTTATATAAACTGGATAAAATACAGAATCAGGCTGCGAGAATAATCGGAGGATTTATCAAAAGCTGTCCCATTCATGTAATGGAAAGCGAGCTGTGCTTACCTCCTTTGAATATTAGAAGATTTTTTCTTTCATATAAATACTGCCTGAAAAGTATGTCCTGGTCAAACAGTATAGTTATGAGACTTCTTACAGAACTAAATGATCTGGTGCAGATGAGATATTGGCAAAAAAAAAAGAAACCTTTACTTGTATCGGTATACGATAAATGTGAATCTTTGCGTGTACATTCTTCTGATCCCTTAGAAATGTTTTCTTTAGATGTTTGGGTAACCAGTATTAAAATAGATGAAATAATTATATGTAATTTGAAAAGTGTAAGAGGTCCTAAAAAATCTTTAAACTTTGCTTCTCTCAAATTTGAAATTGTTAAAGAAATTCACGATAAATACCTACACTATAATAAATATTTCACTGATGGTTCGAAGTGTAAGGATGGTTTGGGAGCAGCATTTTATGACGTTGATAGAAACTATTCAGCTATGTACAAAGTAAACACTAATGTGACTATTATGACGATGGAACTCATTGCAATTTATGAAGTCATTAACTCTGCTTATAACTCGGGCGATCGTTACTTTGTGATTTTCACAGATAGTAAGAGTGGTTTGCAGCATTTAGCTCGTTGTGCCTCTGGCTTCAGAGGTATTTCGATAGCGTATTCAATATTAAGTAAGGTTATAGATCTTACGAAAAATGGCATAGTGCTAAGATTGCAATGGGTTCCATCTCATGTAGGTTTGAGGGGAAATGAAGAGGCTGACAGACTAGCAAAATTAGCGGTTACTCAAGGTCAAGAATACTGTATAATACCTAATTACTTAGAACAATTGTGTATGTGCAAAAGAATTTGTTATGATATGTTTAAGGAGTACTTTGACGAACGAAGTAGGGAAAAGGGTATCTGGTATAAAACTATACAATATCAGCCTCCTCGAATACCGTGGTATGCTATCAAGGAAATGAGTAGGTATCATATTGTTCTGCTTCATAGATTACGCTCTGGTCACTACCCATCCCGCAAGTTTGGTTATTTGATGAAGAAAGTGAATTCTCCCAATTGTGAAACATGCGGAACGGTTGAAGATGTTCACCATCTACTTATGGAGTGTACTAAGACTAAGAAGGAAAGAGAGACACTGTTGAGCAGAATAAAAGTAAACGAATATGATATTGGTCCATATGTAAAAGTTTTAGCACAACCTTCACCTGAGATAGCAAACCTACTTACTGATTTGTTTAAAATTTATAAGGTATAATGTATTGGTAGGTTTAGCTTAGAACAAGTTTAAGTTATGATGAGGCTGACATGCCATTGTGGATAAAAGCCTCCTTTAACAATTAAGAATAAAAAAATAAATAAAAAAATATTGTGATTTTTAGTTTCGTAGACTGAACTAACAGCTGCCAATAAACTAATTTGTTTTAATGTTGCAAGCGCGGAGCATAGTTTTGTAGGAGGCTTAATCATAAGTGATTCATCGAATCGATGTGACATGACTCCTCAATTTAATTTTAGTAATTGGTGTAAATAAATCTTTAATGGATATAAACGTAATATATTTAAATATAACAGTGTTAATACACACAGTACATAAACTTTAACTGTAATAAACAAAATCAACAAATAAATAAATGCGGTCGATAGAATGAAGTATGACATAAATGAGTTAAAATTAAATAAGGGCCGCTAGTTTCTTAACAAAAGTAGCTTTTTGGCGTGCAATATTTCCATTTTCGATCTACCTCGATTTTAGATCAAATTTCGATCACTTAGGATTCGACACTATTTTTATGTAACGGTAAAGTGGTAACCCTCTGATGTCAAATGTCTACGAAATAAAAAAACAAAGATTAGACGTTTCGGAGGCCACTGCTAGACAGCTAAACTTGATTGTGATGACACTAGATATATTCTGAATTTAAAAAAGGAGTAGGTAGTATACATTTAAAATCACGTTCGAGTGCCCTGCGTGAGCCTCTGACAGGTTTCGCCCAATCCTGGCGACCAAGACCTGCCGTCTTGGTCGCTAGGATTGGGCGAAACCTGTCTTTGCCAGCAGTTGTGAGGACCATGTTAGCGGAGACAGAAAACTGGAGAGCTTCCATCTGTGAGACCGTTATGGTCCAGAAGGAGGCCGCCGAGCGGGATCGCGAGCGAGCTGATCCCACTCGGAGAAGAAGGCGTCGAGGAGGCAACCGCCTCGATGAGTAAAACGCCGAAACCCCGCATGCATCAAAAGTAGGCGGAACTCCGGGGACGTGGGTGGTCAGATTGGGAACACTGTCCACCCGCCAAGTGACTCCAAGAAAGACGTTGGCACAGTGATCACGTGTTGCCGTGCACAGCGAGGCTCCGGGGAGGCGCTTTTTCTGTCTCCCTAGGGATGTGCCCTAACAGGCGTTGCACAGAGGGGGCTCCGGGGTGTTCTTTTGAGAGGTCACGGAGCATCGTCTACGTGCTGATGTTGATCACCGGGGTGGTTTTAGTGAGGTAAAAATCCCACACTCCCTGGCCTTTTCCCCAAAAGTCAAGGCGCCTTTTTGAAAGCATTAACGAAAAAAAAACATGAATAACTACATCGATTCATCTAAACATACATCATATCAAACTTACATGCCTTAGAGGGTAGACACAGATCACGACGCCACATCGACGAAGATTTGAGGGTAACAAGATGTTACAATAGTGTCTTCAATCATCCCACTAAAAACATAGAAATATGAAAAGCACCAAGCTCGACAAAAATATAAATGTGGAAAAAGTCAGTCTGAAAAGTTTTGCCAACAGTCGATTGGCCCATGAACCGTTGGTCAACAGAATCTTTAATCCTTTAACGTTTCATCCAAATAACTTTAAACCCACGAACGTTTCGCCAACATAACTTTACGTCAGTGAATGTTTAACCAACATAATGTTTTGACCAATAACTTTTCACCCAACGAACGATTGGTCAACAGGTTTTTAGGAGTTATCTACTCGTTATTTAAAATGAAATATCAACTAATAAAAATACATTGAATAACTACATATTATTGATTCCAAAATTGTAGATTTCTTTTTTTTTTTAAGTGTAGTCACTAATCTCCTTCCAACAAAATCATAAAAATGAGAAGTAATGATTGATAGCATGCATCTCCTCGTAAAGTGTTCATTAATTATTTTTTTTACTAACACTAATGGATAGACCTAAATCTTACAAAATGTTCGTTATCAAATTGATAACGAACATTTTGTAAGATTTACTTTTTTCAAAAGATCAATATTCGATTTTATAAAGATTTTATTCTAAAATCTGGGCGTATTCACTACTGTAATTCATGCGCCACCAGTGCCGCTAGGCCAATAGGAATGCTCATTTCTCATGCTGATTTTTTGGTCAGGGTACGCCCTTAATCTGAGCATGCAACGACGAGAGCGAGGTGACATTTCCCTTGGGGAGTGTGTCTTGCAATTCTGTACATCTTTGTCACCGATTCAACAGTGAGAAGATCGACCAATTTCTGTACATATCGTTCTTTATATTTACAAGATTTTTTCTGGTCTGGTGAGGTCCTTGCAGAGGAGCCTTTCGGCTGCATAAGGGTTTTCGTAATTTACCGCCAGCTGGCGCCACTTTCGCAAGAGGTCCATAACTTTGAAAAGTAAACTTATGACATCAACGTAACCAACGTCAGAAAAACATTAGCTTTTTGACAGGTGCCTGGACCTGAAGTCTCAGTACTGCCATCTAGTGCAAGTCATTTCAAAAAACCCTCATTATGATGATGATGACTGAAAACAAAATTATATTCGTGGTTTTTAGTTTGTATTCTAATTCAATCTTAATATCTGGCCACACAAACCTATACTAAGCAAATCATCAGCAGATGGATCAAAACAATGCTGTCAGAGAGTGGCGTTGACATCAGTGTGTTCGGCAAGGACAGCAAACGACACGCGTCCACCTCGGCCGCGAGCTTGGGTGGGGTTAATATAAAAACTATTCGCAAAACCACTGGGTGGACCTGCTCATCTAATTCTTTTGCCCGATACGTCTGTTATAAGCGAAAGTGAATTTGCTAGATCTGTTTGTTTACCAACAGAAGACCAAGTGTATAATCACACATTCGCAATTAGAATAATAATTAACAGAAATGTTTCTTAGTACTTTTAGTTCTTTAAAAAACTTATAAAGGAACATTACCTGTCTCTCTGATCCTGTTCTTGTTTAAGCAGTATTGTTTTCTTGTTTGTTTATTTAGATGTATGTTTTTATTTTTAGTACCTAATTGTACTTAGTACCTAATACTTGTATGATTTGAAATTGGCACCAAGAGCAATCCCATGTCGTGACCAGTCTATCTCTATTCATTCTAGGTTGCCTGGAAGATAAGGTCGCCTGTTGTATGTTTGTTTCAGTTTTAATCTTTCTTTTTTGTATTGGCTTATCTTGGTGTAAAATAAAGTATATAAATAAAAAAATACTTTGTAAGTATGTTATTATCAACGTTAAGTGGTTTGTATTTTAAGTTCATTTAATGTAAGTAATAATAGATGTGGATAATAATTTTGGAAAGGATAACACCTGCATTGGACGACAGTCAAAGGAAAGAGCAGGCAGGATTCCGAAAGAACTACAGTACCATTGATCATATCCATACAATTAAGCAAGTCATGCAAAAGTACAACCAATATCAGAAGCCCTTATACATCGCCTTTATCGATTATTCCAAGGCGTTTGACAGTCTGAATCACATATACATCTGGTCCAGCCTAAGAGAACAAGGAGTGGAAAATACCTATATCAAACTAATTAAAACTATGTACAGGAATAGTAAAAGCCGAATAAAACTAGAAATGAAAGGAGACCCTTTTCCTATAAACAGAGGAGTCTGACAAGTAGACCCGCTATCGCCTAAACTTTTCAATTCAGTGCTGGAAATTATTTTCAGACAAATTGGGATGAGTTCGGTCTTAACATTAACGGTATCCGCCTTAACCATTTGAGATTCGCAGACGATATAATCCTGTTAGAAGAATGCCCCAAGAAATTAGAACACATGATAAAAATCCTAGCGGACAAGAGCAGAGAAATAGGGCTAGAAATGAATGCGAGCAAAACAAAGCTGATGACTAACTCCACAGAAGCAAACATAGAAGTTAATGGAAAGAACTATGAATATGTGAGCGAATATGTTTACCTGGTACAAATTATCTCCCCATGACTCGATGTTCAAGGTAGTTAACAAAAGAATAGCCTGCGGGTGAAAAAAATACTGGTTCCTCAAGGCAATATTGCAGAACAAAGACATAGGCATGCATATTAAGAGAAAGACATTCTACAGTTGCATAATATATGGATGCGAAACAGTGTCAGAGGGCAATGGAGAGAAGCATGCTAGGAATTAAACTACCGGACAAAATATTAAATTCAGACATAAGAAGGAAAACTAAAGTCACGGATATATTAACTCGCATCAATCATTTGAAATGGGGCTGGACAGGACACATGCTTCGATGTAAAATAAATAAATGGAGCAAACAAGTGACCCTATGGTACCCAAGAGACAGAAATAGAAAAAAGGGACGTCCAAAAACAAGACAGGAAGACGACATCCGCATAACTTTGGGGCCTTGTTGGAGTTGCAGAGGACAGAGCACAATGGAAGGATTTGGAACAGGCACGCCGAACTGCGGGACATCCTATAATTAATTGATCTAAACACTTCTTATTAGCAAACAATGTGCATATGTACCCAAATTTCGGAAATAAGTGGCTTTGTTATTATTATTATTAATAATAGATGTAGGTAAAAATTACCTAGCCATTACGTAAACGTAATACAAACTATATTAGTTGTGTTGATACATAAATAAAACGAAATGACTTGCTTAATTTTAAGATATGAGCTTCCTCCCTCCCTGTTACTAGAAGGATCCCAGTTATTACTGAAAGTTTAAAAAAATATTGCTAACGTGACTCGAAAAAAAAATGTGCTAAGCGTCAAAGAGACAACACGAGGTAAACATAGAGTAATGATCGTTTTAAAATATGGAAAAAAAACTTGAACGCACATTTTATATTACCGACGAGAAACTTATTTTTTGGAACAGTCTAGGCACCTACCGCCAGTGCCAAATTCTCCTTTTGAACTTGGCCCCAGAATAAACTGCTGTACACAATTCACACCAAGAATTATCTATTATATACCTACCGTGATGCCATTCAAATCAGAGTCTTGAATAACATGCCAAACTCCGAACCAATTTCACTGAGTTATTCCCCCGTTCGGCAGATGGGGAGCCATTAACATATTAATAAGGGCTGCGAATACAGACAAAAACAATATCTTAAGGTCACGGCACATCTCTGTAAAGTATGATTTATTACTTAGACATTCGGTGTACGGAGATTCTGGGCATTCGAGTTGCGGAAAAAGTACCAACGAGGGCCATGCGTGCAAGGGTAACTGCTGAAATTGTGGACCTAAGTTTTACGAGCTATTTTGGTTATTCAGCTGACATTACTTGGGATTGAACAGTTATCGAGTAGGTATGCTTGTCAATGTTTTCGAAATGGACTGGCTGATTTCAATACAATTTAATTTGGGAAAATATCGATGTTTTAGCATAATGATGATATAAAACAAAACTTACTATATTTACTAGATCTATATCTTATGTGAATAAAAATATGTTTAGTTTCACAAATACTCGGATATTAACAGTGAACTGTGAAACTAAAAGGTGAAAAAGTGTGACACCAAAAAGTACTGCTTTAATATTATCTACGTTTTTTATTTTTTTTATCTTTAATAGGCTTGTGCTTGACCACTATCTCACCTGATGGTAAGCGATGATGTGGTAGAAGATGTAGCACACTTGCCTAGAAGAAACCTATTCCCTGTTGACTTAAGGACTCCCAGGTTGTAGCTATCAGGAAATACAGACTCCAGCAGGCAATTCCACTCCTTAGCTGTACGCATAATAAAAGTATTCCCAATACGTTTGGTGCGTATGGTTGGGATGTCCATCATGTACCGATGACGCATCGCCGTAAGTCTTGTAGTCCTATGATGGAACGGGCTAGGAGGAATTAGTTCATGCAATTCCATCGCAAACTCCTCGAAATGTAACCGATAAAAAACCGACTGGCTGGCAACTTGGCACCGGTGTTCAAGGCTCTGGAGCCTAGACTCGACCAGTATCTCATTACCGATGAGCCTCTTTTAAAAAGTTTAATTACCTAGGTATCACCAAATTTTTATATTAAAAAAGACACGATAATATTATCAGAGAAAAGTCAAACGCAACAGGTGATTGATGTAAAGTACCTGAATTTCATATAAAAAATATTACCAAGGCCATGTTACCTTCTTTGAACTTTCCAATGTCTCTTTATCAGTTTGGTTTAATGATATTAATACGGTTTTCGCTGATATTATGATTTATATTCCGATCTAAATAAGTAGGTAACTTTTCAAAACCTTCCATCAAATAATAGTACCGTTTATAGTAAATAGTAGTAGGTTTTTTAAATTAACCGTTATCCTGAAAACCTTTTTTTTAATGTTATTTTATTTTTATTTTATTAAACTACTATCTACTTTCTCGTCTTTGTTTTGCAATCATTTATTTTTTAACTACCACACTTCTGGCATTCCTGATCCCACAACATCCAGAAAATGCTGCTTTGGTAACCTGCCGCTATGAGCATGCTGAGCACAATTCTACTGTTTTAAAAAAATCTATTTAATTTTGTGTTTTCTTACAGTTGTATTGTGTCTGTTTCGAACAAATATTTTCTATGATCCGTAACATGACCTTGTCTTTTCTTCCGATTTTTCCAAAGGGCCTTACCCCAGTCTTAGAGGTCGTCAATGCCATAAGATTTGGCAGCCGCGTCTCCCCATCAGACTCCACGGCGCCGACCTTAGGCGCAGACATATAAATTATCAACACCGTTATACTGAACTTGGCTCCATATAATAATAACTTAGATCTGATATAGAAATCCTTGAATGAGATATTTGTGAACGAGCCAAATGAATGTTTTTCGTTAAGTCAGCTTTTAGTCTATTAAGCTTTTTTGTTTATATTAATTATTTGTTTTGTGGCCATTTGCCAGGATCTGATATGGCAAAAAAAATGTTTTCAGACAAAGCTAATTTCGTTTCATAAATGGGACTAAAAATAACAATGGACATAATATTTAGTCTAGCCGGTGCTAGACAAACAGCTAAGCTAAGTTGATTTATTCTAACTGGCAAAAAAAACTCTCATCAAAAGCTACTTTATCGATAAATGTGATCGGTTTTCTTTGGGTCTGAATAATACACAATTCTTGTGGTTAAAGTCACGGAAGTGAAGCAACAGTAAAAAGTTTATTTTAATCCAGGTGAAAGGTGTTAGATTTTAATGGACTTTACGGACCATAATACACGAACCATTATAATTTTTCTGGAAAATTACAATGGTTCGTGTAGCATAGACCACGAGAGCGGGATTCAGCTAGTAATTTATAGACATTTTGCCTAGCGTATCTCGATACATACCATACCATACATCCAGATACGTGATAAGTGAACACACAAGAAGAGTATATATTACACGAGGCAATGTCTATCTTTCCTTACACGAAATCCCGATACAGAAGTAATAAAGATATTTCTCACGAAATTCTCAAGTAACATAACAATAAGTTGTACAAGTTTTGTTTGCTCCTCTTCCCGTCCCGAGTACTTCACGTAAGTGCTATGAACCATTCATATTTTTACTTCTCTTTTTAGACCGATAGCGCTAGGTTTTGAGGTTTCAAAAATATTAAAGTTGTTTGTGTTTCGCATATAGTTTCGGACCATTTTCCCAACCTAATACAAAAGTTTGTGTCATCCTAGGTATTTGCATAGGTAGAAATTTAGGTATTTGTATTTTCGACCAGTAATGGACGAAAAGAAAATTAGAGATTAACATTTTACTTTCATGATATTAACGAAGTAGTAACTGACGTACATAGGTATTTTGTGTCATCTCTGTCCACGAGAATACTAATACATAACCAGTACCTAACACGTCATCGAACTAGCTCTTAAAGAATATTACAATAGTTTATATAGCTGTTATGCGTTTTAGAGTACTGATATCTGTTGTTTAAATGATTTTGTGTCAAATTCATCCACTTTTATGGATATTTTATTTTTTTATTTTAACACCCCGTAAAATACACAAAAGAAAATGCAAGTTATTAGAGTTTACGTGTTTTTGGTTAATATGATGTAACAAAACACTATTCATAGTTTGTGTCGTTTTTATCCACAAAATCTAATTATTTAAAAAAAAATACTAGACTTCTTCGAACGAAGTGCGAGTGCAGAGAAAAGCGCGGGCGCGGGCGGCGGGTGCCGCCAAGCCAGACGCGCCGCGCGTTTTTTTGTTTACATTCGGTCTTTGCAAGTTGCAAAAAACAAGTGCGTGTGTTATTTTTTTTTTTCAATTTATTTATTCAAAATCTGTTTACACTATACTCGTAACATACAAAAAATCTGCCAAACTGTAAAACAGTAGTACGGCAGTTGCTCTCGTGTCACAATACATTACAAATAATGTTTAAACAATAACTTAAATACAATCAGTTATGCTAAGAAAAACAAATAAAATTCCATCGGGATCAGACATTCCACACCCATGATCAACTTGTATTGCCCAAGGCTGCACAATGCGAGGCCTGTTACAAAACATGGCTAGGGACAGAGTGACAGATAATGTTTTTTTAATATTTTCCTAAGTTGGTATTTGGATCTAATACAAGACACCAACTTTGAGGGTAGTTCATTCATCAACATCGGTGTTATATACTTTCTCGTGCGTTTACCATAGTAGTTAGTGACCTTGGGAACAACAAATAATTTTTGTTTAGACAAACGAGTTGGGTACTTATGCTTACGCTCCACTTTGAAAAAATCATTATTAAACTGTTCTGCTAAAATGTTTACCTTTACTTTATCATGAACTGGAAGGACTTTGCAGATTTTGAACAATTTTTCGTAATTCTTATTGAGGCTTTGTTTGGTTTTTTTGTCTATGAGTAGTCCGCCAGTGCATAATACAATACATACAGTACCCTCCTACTGACAATATATTTAAGATTTTTTAATTTACCCAGGATGGAGCGTAGTTTATTACAAACGTTGTCAACATGCAGATTCCATGTAAACGTGTTATCTATGACTAGTCCTAGGTACTTATAAGAAGTAACTGTTTCCAAACATGCGCAGTGACAGTGTTGCCTGTTGTTGTGAAGACATTCGTAAGAATGACCTTTTACTTCTACCGCCAGATTGTTTTTATTTTTATGATAAGTCGAGTGGATGAGCATACATTTAGTTTTGCTAATATTAATTATAATGCCATTATCATGTGCCCACTGAACCACATTGTCAAAATCATTTTGCATTGCTTGCTGTATGAGCTCTCTATTATTATGGCTGTAAACCAGGCAAGTATCATCAGCATACATAAATGCCTTACACTTCTTCAATACATTAGACATAGTGTTGACATGCATTATGTATCCTAGTGGTCCGTATACTGAACCGGTCGGAACACCAAATTTGATGTCGCCCCGTACACTTTCGGTTCCACTAACACAAACTCTGAGTGATCGGTTCTCTAGGTACTCCCCAAACCATGCATTCATGGGGCCCCTTATACCGCATTCACCCATAGCCTGCAACAAGCCGTCGTGGTCCAGAGTATCAAATGCTTTTTTGAAGTCTATAAATATAACCATAACTATATTTCTTTCATCAAGACGATTGTTGACTTCTTCTGTAAATTTTTCCAATGCAGTAGCAGTACTTCTATTATGCCTAAAACCGTGTGGAACCTCATTTAATATATTATTATTTTCTAGAAAAGTAGTAATCTTTCAGTATTTAACTATAATTTTTTCGACTATTTTGTTTATTGTATTTAGAATTGCTATAGGTCTATAATTGCTATAATCCCGATGAGATCCCTGTTTGTATATTGGCCGGACAATAGATTTTTTAAGCTCCTCCGGATATTGAGATTTTTTAACACTAATATTAATAAAATAAGCTATTACTGGACTTATTTGCTCTTTAATTTGTTTAAGATCTATAATTCTAATATCATCTGACCCCGGCGACTTGTTGCAGTCCAATTTGTCTATAACAGTTTTTACATCATTTGGTAGCACTTGTTTAAACCGAAAGCTCACATTACAGTCATTAACATAACTTCTTCTGTCCAAAAATTTTTGTTGACACTTATGTTTAATTAAGTCGACTTCTTTTGTAAAGGTTTCACATAAATTGTTAAAGATAGTTTGCAAGGATTCACTTTTTAACAAATATTTTTCTATTACAGAATCTACCCCCATTTTAGACCTACCAAGCCAGCTGTTTATATTACTCCAAATCTTTCTCATGTCCCCTTTACAACTATTTACAATTTCACGCCTACTTCTGTTTTTGGCCATATTTATAAGTTTCTGTGTTCTATTTCTGCACCTAGTGTACTGAAGCCGTTTATTATTATTTTTCGGATCGCTTTTCCACTGTTTGAATAGGGTATCTTTTTCTTCCAAAAGTATACGCAGCTTATAAGTAACCCACGGCTGTGTTTTGCGTTTGGGGCACACAGTGTTTACTATTTTAGAACTTTTATAAATATCGCCAAAAATCGCGGACATTTTAAGGTACAAATCGTTCGGTTCCTGTATCTGTAACAACGCAGACCAATCTATGCAACTTAGTTTATCTCTGATAGCTTTGTTATCGTATTTTGTTCTACCTACACAAGTTACGTCTATTACTTTATCAATGACAGCTTTGATTCCCGTTACATAGTGATCGGCTACCCGGCTTGTGAGTGTGTATGCGTGTACGTCGCTCGCCCCGCCACTGACATTTCGCATGAAGACGTGGTCGATGCATGACGCCACTCGCCTCTGACCGACAACTGCCTCGCGCGTTATGTCTTGGATGCCACAATGAAGTCCTAATTCTACTAACACATTCAAATAGATGTTTGCTGAAGAATCCAGTTCATTCTCTAACAGGTTAATGTTACAATCGCCAACCAGTATCACATCAGTGTTCACGGGTAGCTCTCGAATAATGTTTGCCACTTCTTTGGAAAAAGTGCGTTTGTTTGTGTGCGGCGGCCTGTAGATTACCAAGAGATACGCGTTATAAACATTCTTAGCCAGGTGATCATGTATCAGCTCAAATGTCGTGGTATCACAGGATTGTAGTGGATTGAAAAGAAGAGTATTTTTCACATTTACAATAAACCTCCACCTCGCTTTTTTTCCCTGGTTTGCGAAAACATATTGAAACCATCAATTGCGTACATGGATACTTCGTCCTGTTTGATATTAACTTCTGTGAGACACATGACATCCAGCTTATCGAAAACGTTTTGTAGAAGCACCGTCAACTGATTAAAATACTTTCGTATAGAACAAATGTTAATTTATGATGTATTTGATTGATTAAGGCCCACTTGCACGAAAAACTTAACTCAGAATAATAATTTGTTGCTAACGATAGGTTAAATTGACAATATTGTATAACAAACTGTCAATTTAACCTAGTGTTAGCAAAGCAACTAACTCTAAGTAATTTTTTTTATTCGCTTTTGGGCCTTAAAAGTTAGTTATGAAGCTGTGAAAGACTAAAATGGAGGTTGAATATAATAAATGTATTATATCGACACCCAATATTAATAACATTGTAACTTAATATGGCATGGTTTTCAACACAGCCTTTGTTTTTTTTGCGAAATCTATTAATTATTTGCAGCTGCAGGCATAAGGTGTTCTGTACACTTTTAGGTTTCATGTTATTAATTTTAATTGGTCTTTTAATTTTGAGAACACCCCTGCAAGTATGATTTTTGCAATTTTCCAATCAGGTTTTAGGCATTTTTAATACAAAAAGCATTGTAACTACCGTTACAATGGGGTCATGAACATTTGGAGGATTTTTTTGTGAATATTATTCTTATCTCATTGTACGATTACGAATTAAACAATCTTATAATATATAAAATTGTTAAATATTATTGTAAGCAACAATTACAATGTGTCTCAATGTTTCATTAAAAAAAAAAGACATATTAAGTACTATGGAAGAGCTAATAAAACTCGCTTTTTAATAATTATTGTAATTCAATTAATATTGCACACATCACAACGCTTTGGGCTCTGGTGCACATAGGTCCGGATAAAATTATCTATGCCTGTGTCTACCGTTCGCACAGCGGAGATCAGGAGACAAGTAGGCTCACAGATTACCTCAGTTGCTGATGGGGTACAGTTACAGCAGCGTTACCCTTTCGCCCAATTAGTGATACGGGTGGACTTTAATGCTTACCACCAGGACTGTCTCTTCCCATACCAGTGCTGTGATGATGCTGAAGGGGAGATGTACAAGCATTTATTAGCACTAATCAGCCAGCTGGTTCAGGGGGCAACGGCAACGGGGGATGTTGAATCGCACACAGCCAATTGCTTGCAACTTCTGCTAACAACAGACTCAGGCCGATACTCGTTGTCGATAACTTCACCTTGGGTAGTTCCGAGTTCCGACCGCTGTCTGGTAAAGTCAGTGTCCGTCTACTCTTCGCCCAAGATGCACCCGGCGAGTTTGTCGGTACATGTCAGCAGATTGGGTTGGGATGTGATCATTCTTCACATGCTATCCCTGGCTGACTACTTGATTTTCTTCGGCTGATTCCTCATCATGCGCGGACGCCATGACAGTTGTGTTGCGTCAGAGAATGGAGTACTACATTCCTTTCTCTGACTTACCGATGTCTAGCAAAGGCCGGCCACGGTTTGGCACCGATTGTGATGGCGCAGACGCGCTTCAACATGAGGAGTACCTGGCATGGGTCGACGATCGAACGCGCAATACGATTCACGTATGTCAGAAAAGAAGGCTTTCAAGAGCGCTGCCAAGTAGTTGACGACAAAGAGCGATTGTCAATACGGCTGCTGCCGAACTCGTTCTGCAGGAGATCTTCTAGCGCATGCCATTCACATCTGGAGTAAGGCCATCGAGAGGCACTGGGAGGCGGATGCCGTCTCCCTCGACAACTCGAAAGTTTTCGATAGGGTCTTGCACGGTAGCCTTATTAGTAAGCTTCCTTCATTCGGTCTGCCTGGTGATGGTATGTGTGATTGGATTGCAGATTTCTTGACGGATCGGTCCATTCGAATGGTTATCGATGGCTTTTCATCGGACCAATTGGATATTAATGCCGAGGTCCTTCAAGGGTTGGGTACTCTCTCCATCATTATTTTTGCTCCACAATAAGGATCTGCTTGAAACTTGGGCATGCAGACGACAGCACTGTTGCTGAGAGGGACTTGTCCATCCTTATCCTTCGTGAAGCTATGGTGGAGCGTTTGAGCTTATCCTTGAAGGGAGTCTCCAAATGGGGCGATGCCAATTTGGTCAGGTTCTATGCTGCTTAAACCCAGGCATGTCTTTTCTCCATTAAAATGAGCCAATTCTACTCGGCTCCTTCCTTCCGAGATGTAAATGGCTCGATAATGGACCATCTTGAAATTCTTGGCGTTACGTTTAACACGATCCTCAATTTTGGTCCAAACATTGAGGCAAAGGCTCAGCTGGCTTCCAAAAAGTTGGGGGTCCGCGCAATGGTGAGACGGTTCTTCACGCCATAACAGTTGCTCAAGTTGTTTCAAGCGCAAATTCGATGATGTATGGAGTACTGTTCTCATTTCTGGGAGGGATCTGCCAAATACCAGCTTGATGCACTTAACTTGATCAAAAAAACGGGCCAAGAAGCTCATCAGCAATGATGCACTGGTCGAGTCAAAGCCTCAGAGCTTTGAACTTCGTCTCCGAGTTGCCAGCTTATCAGTTTGTCATCAGTTTCATTTCGGAGAGTGTTCTTCCAGTTTTTGAAGAAGGGGTTCATCATAAAGAGGCCCTCCTTCTCCATAAAACCGGCCAGTAGGTGACCCCGGTGGTTCCGTCGTCCAACTCCAAATTACCCCGCTTGAAATTCATCATCGTCTCAATTGCTCAGTTTCGCGTTGAAGACCCCTATGACACGGTGAAGTGAGTTTTAAAACCATGCATGGCTCTAGAAATATCCTCATACATGGTTACAACTTAGGAATCTTTAATTCAAGAAAGAATAGGTTACTTTTAGGCAAGCGTGCTTCATCGTCGACACGTCATCGCTTACCACCTTGTGAGGTAGTGGTTAAGCGCAAGCCTAACAAATAAAAAAACAATGCATTCCTCCTATTGCAATGCTTACCACGCAGTGGATAGTAGAACATAGAACAGTGGTGGCCCTTTGGTAACGGATACGGCGACTTACAAGTATGGTCGTGGGTTCGAACCCAGGCAAGCGCTTTACCTTGTGTAAATTATATCATCACCACTGCTGTTAAAACACTGAAGTAAAAAAAATACTTAGACATGTAATTTCCATCAACCCACTCTGGGCCCGCGTGGTGGATTACAGCCCATTCCCTCTCACAGAGAGGAGGCTTACACGCACAATGGACCAAATAGGAGTCTTAGTTTGGAAAAGGGAATCCATCTATCCTATCCTATCCACGCTTACCACGCCTATCGTTTACAATAACTTCTTCACATTTTTTTATTATTCTACATACCCACATCTGTAATATTGAAAAACAATATATCACGGGAATTTAACGCGATGAAATTTAGATTGTTTATTTACCTATTTCACCCGACGTTTCGGCCGTGTTCGCATAAATTCGTATTTCATTATTTTTATATTTATAGGTTACACATTTGTTCATTACGTAGCGGAGATAAGAGTCAATCAATACTCAATATGATAGGTATGTTATTTATTTATTAACGCTTCGCATCTAAGAAGAAATCGTACCAAACGAACGTGTGTGCATGCGTAGGTATATGCAGCCTGGCCGCGGCCGGCGTAAGCCCCGCTGCGACCGCAACCATTGTTTTTGTGTTTTATTCATTTAAATACTTATCGTGCATGAAAATGACACAAACTTAAAATTTCGATTTTTTATGCATTTATAATATTGAATATGTGAACTCTAATAATTTTAATATTTTTTTGAAGCGTTTGTAGCTTGGAAAAACAAAATAATTAAAAATCTTAAAATTGCATGGCTTAATTTGGCACAAATTTATTTAATAGGCATATGTAAGTGATCTGAGAAAGGAAATAGTTATTTCATAACAAGATATGATACCATAATTATTTTAAACTTTAATTTAATTTTGCCAGTTTTGAAATGAATAAAAAAAATTTGATTGATATGAATAGCAACTTTAGAATTTTTAAACTTATTACACCAAAATAGCCTAGCGCTATCGGTCTATTTCTTAAGTAGTTTTTCTTACCGTTATTTTCTATTGGAGTGCCCTTTTCAAAGTCTCTCTGTTTTTGTCCGTGGCTGAAATTATTAATGTGTTGTTTTTGGCCGAGTAATGTTCTGTGTAGAGAGTTATGGGATAGGTGGTCTGAAATACGGGTTTTCTATTCAATTGTTTTCTGAAAATGGTTAAAATATTTTGGATAATTATTTAGGCGTATTGTATATTGCCCGAATTGCTTTCCTTTTAGCCTTTGCATGCATTGAATGTGTTACTTTTTATTAAATACGTTTTTTATAGGTACCGGTATACTCTGTAGTTTTACGTATGGCGCAAATATTTTTCTATACAAATTGACATGACATCGTTTACGTTAACGCGATCGTCTAAGTATAAAAACTCGCACTAAGGCCACAGTACAGATCAGGACATCTCAGCTCATATTTTTTTTACAAATTCAGTAGATCATTTTTCTGCCGACCCTTGACAATATATCTAGATAAAATATGTTAGGATTGTAATAAGCACAATTGTAGCAGAAGCACGGACGATCACGATGCGGCAGAAGGCTTAAGTATTGTTTCACTTTTGACTACGGAGACGGGAGTAAATGGAGAATTCATGCATGTATACTTCTATGTGAATATACGTAACATTATCATACTTTAAATAGTTCCCACTGCTTGGATACTGCCTCTTCTCTGTGGGATGAATGGTAGTGGGTTTGAATCCACCACGAGGTACAGTGCAGATTTTTAACATTGACACTGTTCTTCATGTTGATTTTTAGAACTGCTCGTGAATTTCGATAAATGATTAATATTAAAAACGGACTTTAATGCCAAGTGACTAGAAAAAAGCAAACATATATAATTATTTGGAAAATAGTATAAAACAAAGCCTCCTAAAACTGGTGAAGTTGTTTTAAGGCCTGTTCTTCACATGCTGCATGCATTAAAAGCACGCTATGTAAACAAGCATATTATCAATTAGATGATTATTTTAAAGATAAGAATGCTTGGAAACAAACTGGTCCTGCTACAAAGGGCAATCTTTAGTGTAGACAAAATCAAACTGGTTAATTTATATATTCATAATTATTGTATTGCATATTCTTGTTTTATGAAATTGACTCACACACTGTATGGTTGTAATTGAATTAGGTAAGTTACCTATGTTTGCAATGTTTGTAAGTATGTGAGAACCATGTTCCTATAAATTACCTAATGAATGAATTTACCTGATAGTTGTGTTATTCTGAGTGCAACGTCCTCAGGAATGAGTTATTAATATATGTACTTTTCCGAAACACTTTGACATGTTTTTGCAGATAGCATCCATGCTGATGCTGACAACGATAGCGATAACTTGGTTCGTTAGTGGCATATTGCTATAAACTACCTATACACATTTACTTCATTTAGTCAATCCGACAATAGACGTCCTAGTTATCCAATCAACGCATGACCATCTCAATACTAGAGTGGGAATAGTCGGAATGCGATGATTAGACTAAAAACTGACCTGAGAAAAGCTAGGCAGTTGATCTCCACCTATTTCCATCGCTCTGTTGATTCATTACTCCGTGGTTTCATCCAACTTCCAAAGCTATGTGTGGGTGAAATTATATTAAAATGGAAACTTTTGTTCCTAATGAGTATTTTCTGAAATTTGTTCGGGTCTAATTTCAAGTTTTGCAGCAAAGTTCGTGTTTGGAAATGATTTATGTATTTCGTTTGGTGAATTTATAAAATTGAGTTCAGGTGTTGAGGCTTAATTAATATGTCCATCAATGGCAAGATTGATTGTTTTATGCTATGTAAATTGTGTTGAAATTGAGGTAAGTAAAATAAACATCATCAATGCTTTTCATTTATCAAATATGTTCATGTCAAAAAATATTTGCCCTTAAACAATTTATTAGTTTTCAGTTCTTGACTAAGGTACCTAAGTACCCAAAAAAAATTTACAGAATCAATTTACTCAACAATTTTGACACAGTATTCGACCACTAAGCGATAACTATGTTCAAAGACTCAACACTATTGAGCATTATACAGACAAGTACCTAACTTAAATTTTCTATTAAAACCCATGTGAACTTCGGCTACAACCTTTATTGTAATGCGTCATGAAAACTTGCCACGTACGGTCACACGGGTTAACTGACACAAGTTCTCGGACAAATAAAATTAAGCTGTTTATACACAGCCTACACAGGAGAACAATAATTGAGTTGATTAAATAATTTTCATTAAAAAAGGTCGAAAAAGTTGGCTTGGAATTTGCATAGGACTGAGTAAAGTGAACAACAATTAGCTGACTGGCGAGTGTTAGTATAACCTACAGATTTTAGTGTGATACGCAAAGTCAGAATCTGTGTTGTGCTTTACTTCGTACATGAGGATTATCATATCAAAAATTTTAAAACACACAAGTTTCGTTTAGGCGCATATTTATCAAGTGGTACAAAATTCTATTTGTTTTTTAACTGTCGTTACGAATTTGAACAGAAACGGCTTTAAGCCAATTACATTAGTTAAAACTACACAAAAATATGTGTCACACACTTGTCTTCCATTCATCCGCGAGCACATCACAGTCAGGATTCTCGTCCAAGAGAGCGTTGAGTGCAATCAGAGTGCGAGGATCTATGGATTGGGTTCGCGCAGCGGTATGACTCGCAGGCACAGCAAATAGGCTATATCTCGGGTCAAGCTGAGACAGCTCTTCAAGCAGTTCACGAGCATCAGTTTCTTCATGAAAGACTTTTCACATGGTTATTAATTGGTTATATTTTCTTCTGCCCTTAGGTGAATTGTACGTTCTTACTTTACAACCTAAAATAAAGTTTGCTTAACCTACTTTTGTCAACAATTTACTTTCCGTAACATGAGTCTCACAAAGGTTTACTGCTTCATTTCGAATTTCATATGCCCGATGGCTAATTCCCCGAAGTCAGAAGATCAAACATCCGAATTGCCGAAATTGCATAGCATTGATGTACCACAATTTTGAATAGACATAGACCTACTTCTATGCAAAGCTATCTGATTATGTTTTCAATAGCAAAATACTTCTTTCACTGCAGTGTAAGCTTGGAAATATTTTACTGGCGTTTCACAAACATTCTGATATTACGTTCAACAGATGTAAAAGGATTTTTCATTTGGAAGGATTTATTTCCGACAAATAAAATATAAATATGCACATTGAATGAATCATTCACGCTGTTTACGTTTGTACATGTTAAAGAAAATCATATTTCATGCTGTTTACAAATTGAACAAATGCACTTCAGTTATTTATGAGTAATATAAAATAAATTATATGTACGAGTAAAACATCGTATACACGACTTCATCTATCAAAGTGAGTAAAAGCTTCTGCTACAGTCAATTAATAACAAAATATTTGTTGTGTTGGTATTTATATATAAAACAAAAAAAAGATTGGGTTTTTTCTTACCTGCCTGTATTATTTTTTGTTTCTTCTTAAAATGGAACGGGCGGAGGAGTTTGTGTGTAATTCACGCACAGTATGAGTGGCTAATAATAGCACTCTTGTTAGTAGGAATTTGTTGAAGATATATCACCTTCATGTACTAACACTAGCTACTGGCTAGATAGAGTACTGTCTAGTTTGAACTAGCTTTAGAATAGAGTTTTGGTACTGTCTTTTGTACGGTTGTCCTGTTTTTACATATCTTGATGTTATACCATCCCATTACAATATGCTTAACGATATTCCATGTGTTTTCGCTCTGTAAACCTTCCCTAACAACCTTCCCTTCCCTTCCGAGTGCCCAGGGCATTAAGCGTTTTGTGTATGTTGTGAAAATAATTCGAAATTGTAAAATTATAAAGTACATGTCAGAAGAAAAATGAATGTACGAATAGAATTATTGACGAAGGACAACTACAACAGTTGGAAGGTACAAGTAGAAGCATTGTTAATAAAAATGACTTCTGGGAGTATGTGAGTGGCGAAAAGCCAAAACCTATTACGGATGCTGCTATATTGACATGGGAGAAGACTGACAGAAAAGCGAAGTCTGAGTTGATATTAGCATTAGATCCAAGTGTAGTTCGTCATGTAAAAAGGGTGGAGACTGCACGAGAGATATGGTTAAAATTAGAGAGCTTGTTTGCATCAAGAGGACCTGCAAAGAAAGCGAATTTAATGAAAAGGCTCATGTTACAAAGGATGGGTGAAAACCAAAAGGTATGTGAGCAACTTGATTCCTTTTTCGAAGCCGTCGACAAATTGGAAGAAATGGATATAAAAATCCATGATGACTTGTTAACGATCATGCTGCTGTATAGTCTGCCGGGAAGTTATGAGAACTTTTGATGTGCTATGGAGTCTAGAGATGAGCTCCCAAAGCCAGAGCAACTAAGAGTTAAAATCATCGAAGAGGATAGTTCAAGAGGAAACGCTCAAGTTGACAAAATAGAAGGCGCCATGTATTTGGACAAAAATTCAAAGAAAATTACTGGAAAAACATTTAAGTTCAAATGTTTTAAGTGTCACAATTTTGGCCATAAGGCATCGGAATGCACAAAAAAAAGGTAGAAGGCTCAAGAAACCCGATGTATGGAGTCATGCACTAGTCATGAAAGTTGTGAAGCCTTATCCATATATCATGTTTCATATGACTGTCGCATCGCTGTTGATGCGAAGCGCCGTCAGGAATGGATTTTTGATAGTGGTTGCACTTGTCACATGTGCAATGACGCGGAAAGGTTTGCTGAGGTACGTCCTGCGAGTCGAAAATTAAAATTAGCCACAGATTCTTTGACAACCGTGCAAGGTAAAGGTACAGTTAAGTTATTAGCATGCAATGATGATCGAACGCGTAAAATTCAATTTGAAAATACCCTATTGGTTCCTGATTTACGTGGTAATTTAATTTCAATCGCCCAGCTTACTGAACGAGGTTGTGAAGTCACATTCAAGCGTGACGTAGCCTATGTAGTTAAAAAAGGTGAGGTAAAACTGACCGCTGATAGGTGAGGCGATTTATATTACTTGAGGGAGCAGGACGCTTCAGCGTCTGTGGTATGTAATGAAAGTGTCGATTTGTATAGATGGCATGAGCGTATGGGACATCTGAATGCTAGGGATCTTATGAAATTACTAAAGAAATCAGATATTTATCCGATAAAGATCGATAGTAACTTGCATGATTGTGATGTGTGTGCTAAAGGAAAAATGATGCCGTTGCCTTTTGTGAAATCCAATTCACGCTGCAATGAGAAGTTGCAAATAATATACTCTGATGTGGTCGGTCCAATGAGAGTTCAATCGAATGGCGGAAATAAATACTTTATCACTTTTATTGACGATTGTACTCGTTGGTGTGAAGTTTTTATGCTGAAAAATAAAAGTGACGTTTTGTCAAAATTCAAGATATTTAAACGTCATGTCGAAAATTTTACAGAAAGAAAAATTAAATATTTACATACGGATAACGGAACAGAATACAAAAATATTTTTTTCGATGAATTTTTAGAAAATGAAGGAATTAAGAGACGTTTTACGACGCCATACTCACCTCAAAGTAACGGCATCGCTGAACGGATGAACCGTACGTTAATTGAGATGGCAAGGTGCATGATCTTGGTATATCACCAAGTTTTTGGGCAAAAGCTGTAGCGACTGCATGCTATTTGCGTAATAGGTGCCCAACAAGCAGTCTCAATGGTGAAATTCCATACGAAAAATCGTTTGAGAGACCTGTGAATGTCAAATATTTAAAAACGTTTGGCACCAAAGTACATGTATTGGAAAAGGAACCAGGTAAGGATAAGTTTGCTGCACGTAGTTCACTCGGCATTTTTGTGGGTTATCCAGCTGATGCTAAAGGCTATAAAATATGGATACCTGAGAGTAGAAGAATCGTAGTGTCGAGAGATGTAAAATTTCAGGAAGGTAAGCTAACTGAAATTGAGTGTAAGGTCTCAAATGAATCACTAATTGAACCACAATGTGAAAAGAGTATTGTAAGAATGACGGTGGATATAGAAATCCAAACTAAAGAACAGTCGGATGTGCCGTTTAGTGATGAGCCTTCAAGAGAAGAAATTCCTTTAAATATTCAACCGAATGTACCAGTGATTAATGAAGAAAGTGCAGAAAATACGGTATCTACTGAAATTAGTCACAGAAACATTATTCTTAAAAGAGGTCTTGGAAGGCCAAGAATTCATAGAGGACAAGTTGGCCGCCCTCGTTAAATGTATAATATGGTTGAGATAAGAGAGAGTAGCGACAATGATTCATCGACGGCAGAATACGTCGACACTGGAGCTATTGAAACCACGTTAAAGGAAGCTTTGGCATCTGACGAAAAGGTCAAATGGGAAGAAGCGATTCTTTCAGAAATAAAAAGTCTTGTAAATAATGACACGTGGGAAATTGTAAAGAAACCTCCAGATCGTAATATCGTGGGTTGTCGATACGTGCTAATGACAAAGCTAAATGTTGACAGTACTGAGAAAAAGAAGGCTAGACTGGTAGCTAAAGGATACAGTCAGCAATATGGCCTAGATTATAATAAGACATTCGCCCCAGTTGCGAGACTAGCAACTGTACGTTTGGTGGTCGCCTTATCTGTCGAAATGGGCATGGATATTGACCAGATAGATATAATTACCGCCTATTTAAACGGTGATCTGAACGAAGATATTTATATGAGGATCCCAGAGCTGCTGAAAGAAGGTTTAGAGAAAATAAAAAACGCAGATGGGGTTAATTCTGCAGTAGGTAAAAAAGCTGCAAAAATGCTTGAAGATATGAAAGAAGGTGGTGACACCTGTCGTCTAAAGAAATCTCTGTATGGTCTCAAACAAGCTGGACAACAGTGGAACATAAAACTGTACGAGAAACTGAGAGAAATGGGATTGAAACCTAAAATAAATAAACCTTGTTTGCGTAATAAAGGCGGATCAGATCTTTTTGTCGTTATATACGTGGATGACATACTGATCGCATCGCAAAATAGAATGTATATAGATAAATTCAAGCAGGAATTGGCGAGGAAGTTTGAGCTCAAATACTTTGGCCAAGCAACCTTCTGTCTCGGGATAGATATTAAGAAAAAGGGCAATGAATATTTCTTATCACAAGAGAAGTATATAAAAGATATTTTGAAGAAATTTGCTATGGATAGTTGCAATCCTATTCGGACTCCAATGGAAATTGGAAATCCTGTTATTAGTAAAAAAGAAGTAACTAAAAGGAAACAATTTCCGTATAGAGAACTAATTGGAGCGCTCATGTATTTAAGTGTAGCGACAAGACCTGATATTGCTAACGCTACGGCAAAACTTGCACAGTTTGCAGAAAACCCGCAGGAAACTCATTGGAGGGCTGCGAAGCGAGTTCTTCGATACTTAAAAGGTACGATAACTCACGGTTTGGCGTTTAAGTCGACAGGGTTATGCATACAAGGGTTTGCAGATGCAGATTGGGGTAACTGCGTTATCGATAGACGATCCTTTACGGGTTATTTATTCGTTCTAGGTGGAGCAAGCATATCATGGTCTTCACACAAGCAACGCATCGTTGCGACTTCTACTTGTGAGGCTGAGTTTGTAAGTTTGGCAGAAGTTATGAAAGAAGCTATGTATTTGAATAGCCTGTTGAAAGAACTAGGTTTACATCAACTCTGTAAGGAAAGAACGCATGCTGATAATTTAAGTGCTATTTGCCTTGCTGAGGATCATGGTTTACATCATGCAAAAAGTAAGCACATTGACATAAGACATTTCTTTATAAGGGATGTGCTACATGACAATAAAAACATAACATTGGAATATTTTTCAACTGATAAGATGTTGGCAGATGTCCTCACCAAACCTTTACCTCGCGTAAGACATGAATGACTAACAAGTGCTTTAGGATTGTGTGTGCGAAAGTAAAAAGAGAGAAAACTAAGATAAGTTTATTTTTATGGATTGTATCGTACATAAGTTGAGGGGGTGTGTTGAAGATATATCACCTTCATGTACTAACACTAGCTACTGGCTAGATAGAGTACTGTCTAGTTTGAACTAGCTTTAGAATAGAGTTTTGGTACTGTCTTTTGTACGGTTGTCCTGTTTTTACATATCTTGATGTTATACCTTCCCATTACAATATGCTTAACGATATTCCATGTGTTTTCGCTCTGTAATCCTTCCCTAACAGAATTAACAAACAAACCGAGGAGAGAAATATAGAGATATTCTTTGTAGCTAAACTTTAAAAATACCTACTTCCTTGCTACTCATTACTCACAGCCTAATCTTGGACAACCTAAGAATTTATCTAGTTGAAAAATTAAATTTTGACTCTCGTCTGGATATTGAGACCATTTTAAAACGGGCCAGAGCACGAAGTAAGCTATTACTCGCCAACCAACGGCAACGCTGGTATATTTGGAAAATTACAGTTCAACGTAGTGAAATAGGGATTATGACTAAAAAATATTTTTAGTGCAGCAGTTAGATTTCCAAAAAAAGGTACGTATTTTTTCTTTTGTCACGTTAACAAAGAATGATGACGATACAGTGCATTGAAATATCGCATAACATCATGCCTTGTTACACTTTTTACGTAGAAGCTACCTCACAAACCCCCACTCCCGAACTTTGATGCGCTTTATCTTGGTGAATTTTTGTTGATTTGAATAAGCTAAAATACGTGTCCAACATTTTTTGATAATTTAATCGGCGGACTAAATAGAATTTGCTGTTTCATACCCCGTCATCATCACAATTCACTTTTAACACACATCACATATTACTTTAAATAGAAATCAAGAAAGAGATTTCAGACATAGAAAAATGTCCCATTCATTTTACCCTCCAGTGTACACAGATCCTTATGAAATACACCACACGCAGCGCGGGTTAAAGATTAATCAAACTTGTGTGTAAGTTTGACGCACCCTGTTCAGATTTATAGCATTCCATTGTTTATTGAGACGGTCAAAAATTTTAGATAGCGGGAGGAAACGCGTGTCCTATATCATTCGTAGATGTTCCGGTCTAGTGGATACGTGGGTCATTTTTTTTGGCCGTAATTGTATTTATAGGTTTTGTTACACTTGGATTCACTAGAGGAGTATGTTGTGGTAGCTAGCTTAAATTCTTCATGTTGCAGGTTAAATAAAAAAATACTAGACATATACGTCACGGTTTATGGTTGCACGGTTATTAACATGATTTCAAACACATGTTTGAAAACACGGTAATTACCGTGACCGTTACAAAATTTGTTATAGCGGTTTGAGAAACCTCTTCATCCTTGTGTCTATTATGAAAAGTGGACTGTATTTGAAGGGTTCTGGCAAAAGTGCGTTGAAAATAAGCGGGCAAATATTCACGGATCAATTCGGGCGATCTAGTATGGAAATGAGGGAAGTAGTACGCCTTACCTTGTAGTGGTCGATGCCAGCCCACGTGTGGCAGCAAGCTGGTGTTCTTCTACTCCAAACTGGCGACCTTCAGGATCCACACACTTCACACAATTGTTTTATATCCGCGAGGCGGGTTAATAGACACGGTTCACAAGGTTCTCAGCAATCTAACTAATTAGATGCATCAGTCTCCAGCCATGTGGCTTGGAGAGCTGGCGGTTGAGATACGAGGCCCGTTCACGTTGAAGTTTCGGTTCGTTCTGGCGACCTGTCATTAAGGCGTACATAAAGGGAAAAGGAATGAGGAAGGAACGAGATAATAAGGATATCGATCGCCCGCGAAATCTCAAATGCGTTTGTCTATGTGTTTTTGGTCATTGATTTATGACATTTACAAGAGATGGCGCTACCAAAATTAGAAAAATATTATTATTTCGGGCGATTTATTTTGATATTTGGATAGTGTTTTGAAATACTTTATACCTAGAAATTTGGAACGAAAAGAAAACTAATAAACTTACGAATTCTAGTTTCGTAATCATGTTTTTTTTTTAAGAAATAATTTTGTAAATAACTGTCATTAGAATAAAAAAAATAAAAAAAATGATATTTGCGACTCTTTTCCCATTTAATTAATAACAACACTTTGCTAACTATAGTCCGATCGGTTTCTATCCTTACCGGATGTAGTAATAATACCAGCTTATAACTGTTCTCTCCATGGCTTATCCATCTCCACCCTCCATCTTTTTAACTGACTTACCAAAAAGGAGGAGGTTCTATGTTCTACTTTATGTTTGGTTTTTCTTTTTTCGTTCGATATCTCCGGCAGTTTAGGACCGATTTTGAAAATTGTTTTTTTGTTGGAAAGAGTATGTTCCGAAATTGGTCCAATTTTAATTTGTTGAAGATTTGATGAAGAACTTCGGAGATATACAACAGAACTCTTCAATAAATAACGGCAAATCTCTCGGAATTGCTGCAATCGCATGCCTGTTTATTGATTATACTATTTCATAACATAAAATCACGCCAGTACGCAGATGTGTACAGTTCACCTTGTTACACTCTCATTTCATCGGTTATATTCAAGTTTATTGATATTCGGATAATCTATTCTGGCATTATAGATACCTTACTTGCCTACTAGGTAGGTACAACTATAACGTGATAAATAAAAACCTTTTTACAAAATAATACTGCCGACTTCCAAAAAGTTTTTCTTACATAAAGAAGGCACAAGTTTCTTAAATCATCATCATCATAAGCCTTTTAACGTTCCCACTGCTGGTACACAGGCCTCCTCTCTGTGAATAGGGAATGGGAATGGGCCTTAATCCGCCACGCGGGCCAAGTGCGAGTTGTTGGTGGATGTCACATGTCTTCGAATTTTTAGTTATAGGATATGCCGGTTTCCTCACGATGTTTTCCTTCACCGTTAAAAAAAACGTTTTTTTTCTTAAATATTTAAAGATTAATAAACCGAGTTTCTTAGTAGCTGTTACCAACGAAGAAGACATAATTAAGCCCCTTAATAAAACATTATTCTCTGTTCTTTCCGTTTATATAATACTTGTGTTTGGATGCCGGGATTATAAGATTTTTGGGCGTTTTAATAATACCCGCGGATATTGTATTACCAGAATAATTGAAATGTTGCTAGGTACTTATTTTTTGGCGAAAATAAATACTGCGGCTGAAATGTCTGAAAAAAATACAGTCTTATTCTGGGTACGATATGGCTTAGGAATATAATTCTTGGAAGGATTTGGGGTGGCTTTTGTCCAGCAATGGGACAGCAAAGCCTAACATAAAAAAAACACATCCAAACGGAACTTGTTGCGTCAATTTAGACAACGATCCTTAAGGATAAAGGAAAAGCAAGTATCAGTAGGCACTTATTATCTCCCTAAACTTATGCTTTTTTTACCCAACTGCGGCAGGGTAATGTTTTTCGAGCGTATGTATGTATGCATGTCTATTTCTATAAAACCCACCCGTTTTCCATCAGTTGCTTGTGCCAGGGCCGCGGTAGCTCTCTTTCAAATTTATCCGCGACCCAGACAGGTATCGGTCCTATCGGGCCCCGTCACTTTTGCTGACATCACTATGAGGCGCGCGTGGAGCACTACGCGCCGTAAACTCGAGCCTGGTCCTTATCGTACGACGAGCTACCCATTACTCGCCGTCCGCAAGCCCGCGCCTACGGTGGCCAGTCTCCTGCGGTGGCTAGGGGCGCGCGAGCATCTCCTTTGCGTCTCCCTCACGCGTTCCGCATCCTGCTTTGCGAGCATTACTGCTTCGCAGAAGGAGGAGACAGCTTCCCATGCCCTCTCGCTCCGTACCATGGCCTGAACAAGGTTTGTACGCGAGAGGTTGCCGATCGCCTCCACGAGGACACGGCGGTGTTCCACCCAAGCAGACCTCCACCGTATTCTCCACCGTGTCCTCCGGGCGGTCCACACAGTGTTGACACCCGGGCGTTTCCTCCCGCCTTATCTTGAACAGGAACCTCCCGAAACAGCCAGCTTGTACGGTGAGGTACCTTGACGTCTCTCAAAGAGGGGCATTACCGCCGCAATTGAGAGGCGTGCCCAGTGCTGGTTTGCGATAGTCGCCCTCTCCATGTCGCCATGAGATCCTGCCAGAGCTCTGTCCGCGGAGCCGCGATTTGTCGCGGCAACGGAGTTTCGCCCCGGCATTTCACCTCCTCGCGCCACTCCCATATTTGAGCGAGGACTTTTGCCTCCAGATCCCATGGTGGCAAACCGGCAAGGAGGCTCGCCACCTCATCGGAGACCGTGTGGTATCCCCAGACCAGGCGGATGACCATAACCCCTTGGGACGGGTTCAACGGGGTCTGGTCGTCGCCTCAGGGAACGCGCCCATACCGGTGCCCCGTAAAGGGCCATGGACCGCACGAACCCTGCGTAGAGCCTCCGGCAGGAGGCGTTTGGACTCCCAAGGTCGGGCAGGAGCCGCTTGTGGGCTCCAGTCGGGGAGCCAAACGTCGGAAATGCTCCACGAAATTCCACCGGCTGTCGAGGACGAGTCCCAGGTACTTCATCGTCGACCCGACGCCGATGTGAAACCCTCCTACCGTTTTTTGGGAACCCGGCGGTGGCGCGTTACGAAGACCGTGAAAACACATGGCCTCGGACTTGTGCAGGGTTTTTCAACTTGCCCTAGGAAAATATCTTGTATGGATTACTAATAAAGAAAAGAGACGTTGCTTTCACTGGTATGAAAAGGATCAATCAATCTGCCCAGTCTTTTTCCAATTATGGTGGGGTCGGTTTCGAAGTCTGCCTAGACTTTTCCTAATTATGTTGGGCTCGGTTTCCAAGTCTGCCTAAGATTTTCCCAATTATGGTGGAAGTGGCAATTACAATGAAACATTATATTAGAATTATGCTAAATGGTTTGAACCCAACAAACTAGGTCTCTACTAAAACATATTTCTTTAAAAAATATTCTTTAAACGTAGCCAATCAAACATCAGCAACATAAAACTGTCGATGTAGAATAGGCACTATCTCCAATCCAAATATTTTACGACGTCGAACAGAAAATTTGGCTCTCGATAAAATTGGAAGCGTATGAGCAGGATCTTTATGACGACTTGGATTTACGAGGCACCGTGTCTTCTACCTATACCTACTGTTTCAGTAAGTGATAGAAAGATATTGAAATGAGGATATTTTATAGCTGGTATTTAATGTTACCGGGGTATTATAATCAGCCAGCGTATAATCGGGTCAAGCTAGCCGATCTTCATTCATCATCATCATCATTTCAGCCGAAAGACGTCCACTGCTGGACATAGGCCTCCCCCAGGCGTCGCCACATTGACCGATCCCGTGCGTCTCGCATCCAGCGCCTTCCCGCAACCTTAACCAGGTCATCAGTCCACCTAGTGGGAGGCCTTCCAACGTATCGTCTTCCGGTTCGCGGTCGCCATTCCAGAACTTTTCGGCCCCATCGGCCATCCGTTCTACGAGCAATGTGCCCTGCCCACTGCCACTTAAGTTTGGCAATTCTTCGGGCTATGTCGGTAACTATGGTTCTCCTGCGGATATCATCATTTCTGACGTGATCACGCAAGGAAATTCCGAGCATAGCCCTCTCCATTACCCTTTGGGTGACTTTGTGCTTTCTGACCTGATCTTCATTATTCACTTTCATTATCATCAACATCCACAGCCAGACTTCAAATGCCTTTTCCTCACGTTCCTGTGCCAGCCCCATCCAGGTTCTACCCGCGATGCTAAAAATGTTGTTTGCCCTACTTGCCGCCGGAAGAACCATAATGTTCACCACCTGAGCGTCTGCCCACCGCCGCCGTCACCGGAACGGCAACGTAAACAATATTTTTCTGGCCAAAATGATGGTGACGTGACGGCGATCGTTTGTCCACTGCAATGATTTCGGTGGTACACAAATCACTTTACCTTGAAAACCAAAAGCTGGTGTGGTGGACAAGTTTAAACGTATTTTGTATTGCCGGTACATCGGCCCGTCATAATCCCGGGCCGAGTTCTAGCGGTCACGCCAATTTCCTCGAATTGACGGTGACTGGGATGATGGCGCTCGTGCGCGACGGGCTTGCGTTGGACAAGCGGCTATAGTAAATGTATAAGTGGCTTCATCGGGCCGTCATCAAGTTCTCGTTGACGTCCCGGTGATGGCGGCGGTGGACAAACGCACTTACTTTATCTATCATCGGTCTTGCCACCGCACTATTCCCAAACCACTGCAACTCCTGAAAGCCAGAATCAACAGTGGCGACCACCAGAAAAGCGCCGAGACAATGAAGCTCGACGAAGTCCCGGAGAATGAATTTAACTGTATTGGATCCCGCAACGAAATTAATCAGAAAAGAATAATGTAGGAGTCGGAAAAAATATAAATTTCCATTTCCCTCCATATCAAGCAGGAGACAGAACAAACAAGACCAATAGGCACAAAGGGTCTTCTATTTTGAAGTCGCTCAAGCTTTTCCAATTGGTCTTGGGTGAGATCAAGATAACTGGCATCAGCATAGTCCAGGATAGGGAGATGTAGTGATTGTGCTATCGCTATTTATGTTCAGATTTATTAACTATTTTCTTAACAGTAAGGGCCGCGTCTATTGTAGATTTTGCAATAGTGAAACCGAATTGCTTAATTTGAAATTTTGGTCCGTCCGGTAGCAAACGTGGTACGATAAGGCGCTCCAGGAGTTTTCCCAAAGATGGAAGTAATGTTATGGGCTGGTACGACTTCGGGTCGTCCGGGGGTTTGTCGCCACTTTTCGGTATGATTTGTATAAATCCGCGTCGCCATATACAAGGCAATACTCCCTCCGCAATACAACGGTTGTAAACGGTCAAAATCGCATCAGCGGCGGTTTTACACGCTTCTATAATCATCCGATAAGATATTTTATCTTCACCTGATCATTTGTTGAATACCTCTTGACAACGTTAATAAATTCGTCAGTGGATGGAAGGTCTGACGCTGGTGATTCAGGTAGTACAGCAGCCCACGCTCTGATCTGTTGATGGTAGTCGTTGTCATTAGCAAGTAAGTCATCGGGTTTAAGAGTATTCAGCAAAACTTCAGTTGTGTCCTCAATACTGGTGGTGTTTTTATTATTGACTTTAATGTTCAGAACAAACGTGAGGTTGACTGATCGATTGGCTTTAAACACATGATATAAAGGAGACCACGGACCTTCTTTATCTATCTTTTCTACTATTTTACGCAATAAATTACCCTTTGATTTTTTCACCGATGCTCTGTAGCGGGACCTAGCAATTCTCAACGAATTTAACGCAATGGAAAGAGTTTCACCGGTGACCTTACGTTTTTTAAGCTTGTTAGGATGTTTAAGCACTCGGCAATTAACTTTTACGCTGTTCAGTTAGGTAGTCACACCACCAATCACATCTACGTATATTGGTCATAGATCCACGACCAATGGCAATGTCAACACAATAAGTGAAGATGTCTGACATCATTTCAGCAATTTCTTCAGCTGAAAGCCCATCACGAGAAATCTTTTGGCATGAGACGCAACAAGCGAGCTAAAGAATTTCCAATTTGCACCTTTATTTATACCTGAAGTTACCAATGACATGTGACGTACCATAAGTAAAAACCGGAACAAATTCGAACACGATCAAGCGATGATCACTAAAAGATGCGTCCGGTAGGACACGCCACCTATCCAAGCGTACGTCTGTACTAGAAATTGTGACGTCAATATAAGATTCGCCCATTTGGCTGCAAAAAGTTGGTGGTGCGTCAGGGTTATTATGAATAGTCAGATTCATTTCAGAAATTAAATCTTTAACAGCACAGTGTCGTTCATAACCCGTAGACCGAACTTTGCCATACCATAGAGCCGAAGACGCATTAACATCAGCGCCAACGATAACTTTGCAGCAAGACGTGACAGAGGTTATGTATATGAGGAGCAACAGGGTCTGAAGATTGAAAGTAGCAGCTCACAACGTAAACTTTAAAAGAAGACGATGAGACGCTCCGAAACAATGGGGTGTCGTAAACATGCGTTTTGATATTGTTCTTGAACAAGCACTATATCTAAGTTATAACCGATAATTAGTTTGTCCAGTTCAGAAGTCGCCACCCTGTCTTTGTGGAGATTTAACTGTCCTATGGTTAATCTATCCATTATCTTAGTAGTTGATGTTGAGGATAAGACCTTGCCAGCAGGCGTTTTACTATGTGTAATTTATTCTATCAACACTGCTCTGAAAACAGTGAAAAAAACATCTTGAGAAAAACGGCGAAACCCATCAAATAAATTTTCAAAGAAATGTGTCATCCAGCAACCTGCATTGAGCCCGTGACGTGGATTACGGCCAAAACACTCCTAGAAAGAAGCAGCTATGAGAACATAGTTGGCTTATTATGATTTATTTAAAACCGCTGGAAGTAAATTTTTGCAACGAATTTAATTAATCATTATCATCATCCTTCTGTATATATATCTTAATCTGTGTAAAGTTTATCAGTCTTTTCATTTCATCTAAGGGTGACGACACGCCTACCGAAAATTACGCGCGTGTTTCATTTACAATGCAAATTATGACGCGACGTAATTTTGGCCTGTCGTGGGTTCGGTTTGTAGTCAATTAATAAACAGCATTCTACATTCAGCAGTGGTGGTTCTGTAGATACAACCGCGACTTACTTGTTGTATGTAGATCGTGGGTTTGAACCCAGGTATACGTTACTTAGTCTACTTTATTTCATGCATCATTCTCTCAAAATGTCGAATGATAACATCGTTCGGAAACCAGCATTATCCTAAAACGAAGAATTTCGAAGATATAACGTGACATCCTGCACTGAGCCGGCGTGATGGATTACGGCCCAATCTCTTTCACAGAAAGGAGGCCTGTCTCCCAGCAGTGGGAATATTTTAAGCTAATAGGCAGGTTATGCAATATGCATATTATACTTAAGTACGCCGAAATTCCATCTCGAAAGCTTGATTTTACGTTTACTGTAAACCTTTCACACACACATCAGTATTTTAAACAAACTGAAAGTCTAAATTAATTTCACCGTCACTCACGAATATCAAAAAATATTTTTCACTCAACAAAATGATTTAAAGCCACTACACGCCCTAAAAAGGCCTAACAGTAAAACGGGCCGTATTTTTTACGAGTAACGTTGACGAGACGTAACTTAAAATGCGTTTTTAATGAACTTCCAAAAATATTATTCGTAAACCAAACGGAATGGTTTTATAGCACTGGGAAACAAATAAATGGCTCTGTCGACGTTTGAAAAACCAATGACGTTCATTTGTAGACTTTTTACGAAATGAGTTGTATTTTTAACCGACTTTCCAAAAAGGAGGAGGTTCTATGTTCGACTTTGACATGTTTTTTTTTTTTTTATGTTCACCTTAATCTCCGTCAATTGTGGACCGATTTTGAAAATTCTTTTTTTGTTTGAAAACGTATGTTCCGAAATTGGTCCCATTTTAATTTAGTGGAGATTTGATGAAGAACTTTGGAGATATACAACAGAACTCTTCAATAAATAACGGCAAATCTCTCGGGATTGCTGCAATCGCATGTCTGTTTATTCTTTATACCATTTCATAACATAACATCACGCCAGTACGCTCTTAAGGGGTACGCAGATCTCTCATTTCAGCGGTTAAGTTCAAGTTTTATGAAATCTATTTCGGCGTTATAGTTACCTTACTAACTTGCCTATTAGGTAGGTACAACTAAAAGTGAAAATAAAAAAACTTTTTTGCAAAAAAATACTACCGACTTCCAAATACAAAAACTACAAAGTGAAAAATAACTTTAATTTTTGAAGTCGGTGTCCATAACGCAAAAAATTGGCACCTACGAAAGACACCGACTTCAAAAATTAAAGTTATTTTTCACTTTGTAGTTTTTGTATTTGGAAGTCGGTAGTATTTTTTTGCAAAAAAGTTTTTTTTTAAGTCTTTGCCTTTGGATTGAAAAACACAAGAAAACGATGGCACTGCTGGACATAGGCCTCCCCCAGGCGTCGACACATTGACCGATCCCGTGCGTCTCGCATCAGCGCCTTCCCGCAACCTTAACCAGGTCATCGGTCCACCTTCCAACGCATCGTTTTCCGGTTCGCAGTCGCCATTCCAAAACTTTTCGGGCCCATCTGCCCACTGCCATTTCGCAATTCTTCAGGCTATGTCGGTAGTAAGCAATCCCTTACATTTTTGTAATTTTTTCTTCGCAACGGTTTCATTGCTAGAGCGTCTGAATAGCTTTATCATTAGCAAGTCCTGAGGATCTATGCAGGTGATATTCGATGTCAGTGAAGGTATTATTTGAAGTGTCAAAATGAAAGGGATTGATCACATGCTTTTTTGATATCGCTTGTTAATATCGGTTATCCCTTCAAAGTTTACCTTATTGACATTCGCTATCGCCACACTTTCGATGATAGAGTGTCTCTTGTCTAGGGCCGCTGTCCGCTTGTACACATAAGTTTTTTGCAGTGAAAAGCCATGATTTGATTGGTCATGTGTAGATGGTCACACATGTTTCACCTCCGGTACAGTAGTTCCACCAAACCGGATGCACCTTTTTTATCAAAAAGCTTCCATAGTCATCCACACAACACTGACGACCATGCCTGCAAATGGCTTGTCAACCGTGGTTTAAGACGACGACAAAGGCAACCTAGGATTCGGTTACTTTGAGGGAATAAAACGCACCCGCGCGTCACTAGGTCACACCCGTGCGGGACGCATAATATAATAGTTTTTAGAACTTTCCTTATTATTTATTTATTTATTTAATACTTCATGCACACAAATGTACAGAGGCGGACTTAATGCCTTAGGCATTTTCTACCAGTCGACCTTTGGGTGATGGAAAGATATACAGTGGTAGGTGCAATATAGAAAGTTATATAATGGATCATTTAAATATAAACTGTAAATACTATATAATTATACCATATATATTCAAAATAATAAACTAAATACATAAATATACGTAAACATTTGTAGTAATAGAAAAATAATTGAAAAACATTAGCGCTGTTACGATACTACTGCCAACTTCTTACGGATATGCTCGCGAACTTTAACTTTGAAGGTCAACCGGTTGGTTGCCATCCTGATTTCCTGGGGGAGCGCATTCCACAGAGAAATAGAATGAACGAAGAAAGAACGGTGAATGTAGTCAGTGCGAATTATTCTTTGACTTAAAAAAGCCGAAGATTAAATTTGGATAGTTAAATTTGTCTTTGTGACGGTAAAAAAATCATGAAAATACGCCCGTCGTTTCGTACGTATTTTTAAATACGATTTTAAAATTTATTTTGAAACTTTACATATCATAAATGATATTGTCGTTGCAAAAATCTCTTAAATATTTTTTTTCAATTTATTATAAGCAATTGAAAATCGATAAAATTTTCAAAAGAACCACCTGTCTACGAACGGGCCATGATTGGTCGCCATGTTGGTGACGTCATAACGTTCAAGGAATTTTGTACTACACTGTCAACTACACGTGAATTGACTAAAATATCCGAAAATTTGTGCAAAAATATTATTTATAACAGCAAATTTTATTTAGTCATGTGTGTTAGAGGATTCTTAAAGGATGATTTCGATAATATACCCACCTGATGGACGATTTGGCAGTTTTGAGCATAAATAAAGTAGTGGTAATGAATATTACGTGTTAGTGGACCGGTGTTTGTAGGTACATTTAGAAACAGAATTGTCATAACGTAATCGTTTTCACATATGGGTAGGTGATATTGGTGTAAAATAAAAAGTAAACAAACACGATTGGCGCGAAACTTCGACTTTGAATATCAAAAAACTTCATTAGATACCACTAAATATGATACAACCCGAAATCTGTGCAGCCTTTATTTATATTTATTTTTTGCACAAAATCCTTAAAATGTTAGGTAATTACCATTATTTACATATCTCTTAATAATATTAAACAATAATATCTATCTATATATATAAAAGGCAATGTCCCGACTGACATATCAACGCCCAGCCTAAACCACTAATGATAGAAGTTTGAAATTTTTAGGGAATGTTGATTTTATACTGTAGGCGTCATTTAAGAAAGGATTTTTGGAAATTCATCCTCTAAAGGGGTGAAATAGGGGATGAAAGTTTGTATGAAACTCTGTCATTTTTTATTTGAAATTAATGAAATATGGTATTTAGCCTCTAAATATAAAATAATGAAATAAGTGTTTAAGTTTTTTTTTAATTACATCCCTTAAAAGGGGTGTAAAAGTTTGTATGAAAAATATGTTGTTTAAAGGCAAACTTACTTGGAAATTAGTACATAGACTCTTCAATACAATTGAAGAAACACGTATTTAAGGACTTTTTGAATATCATCCCTTAAAGGGGTAAAAAGGCATGTTAAAATTTTAATGAAACCTAAATTGTTTAAAGGCAAAATTACTTGGAATTTAGTATATAGACTCTTCAATACAATTGAAGAAACATGTATTTAAGCTTTTTTTTAATTACATCCCTTAAAAGGGTTAAAAGGGGTGTTAAAGTTTGAATGAAAAATATGTTGTTTAAAGGCAAACTTACTTGGAAATTATTACATAGACTCTTCAATACAATTGAAGAAACACGTATTTAAGGATTTTTGGAATTTCATCCCATAAAGGGGTAAAAAGGGATGTTAACATTTGTATAAAACTAAATTGTTTATTATCTAAATCACTTGAAATTTAGTAATTCTGCTCTTCTATTTAATTAAAGAAACACAGATTTTAGGCTTATTGGAATTTCATCCCTTAGAGGGCTAAAAATGGGTGTTAAAGTATGTATTAAAATTAAATTGTTTATTATCAAAAAATCTATGAAAAACACTTAGGTTTTATTATCGATGTGGCAAATAAATATTTTTTCTTTCTTTCTCACTCTTTAGATGTCATTATTGTTATAATTATTAATATTACGTGTTATAATTATTAATTAATACAGATCTGGAAATCTGTTTTAATTAGAAAAAAATGGAGGTTATAAATATAAACGGTGAGAGAGTGCCTCACGACGTAGAGAGTATTGTAGAAGATGGAGCATGTCTTTTCCGAGCTCTTTCCTATGTCATGTATGGCAATCAGTTATTAGTCAGAGAACTCCGTGAAGAAATCGTCGATAACGTCGTAGAAAATTGGGAAGTATTTTCCATAATGTCTCATGACCGTGATGGCCACAACTACAGCAGCGCCGAAGTTTACTTTGCCGATATTTCCCAACTTCACACTTACGGAGGTTGTTGCGAGCTGATGGCGGCTGGGCAACTCTATCAATTTGTTTTTGAAGTTTATCGCAATGGAGAACTATACGCGAAATTCAGCACTGACGGTTACTCTATAGAGAGGCTGCGTTTTACGCATAACCTTTCTAGCGGTCATTTTGACGTGTATGTTTTACCCCAATCTGAAGACGTATCTGTTTCACCACCAGCGCCTATTAATCAATTTGGAATCGCATCGTCTAATTTAAAATATCTCACGTTAATTTTCCTGCTACCAATGCTAAAAAACGTCGTTCTACATGTACTGATATTAAAAGAACGAAACAGCTTAAGAATGCGTATAAAAAATATACACAAAATAAACCATAAGCGGAAAGAAATGCGGCAAACAAGTACCAGAAAAACAACCCAGAAGTTCATAGAGCGGCGGATATAAGATACGACCTAAATAATCCTGCAAGAAAGACTTAACAACATGCCCATCCATGGCAAGTGAAAGCTTATTCGGGTATGAAATATATACCAGAAATAGATTATGAGGTCGATAGTAGTGTGGCTTTAGGTACTATGACCTAGGAATGCAAGTACTGTCATGCCTTAAAGTGGAAGCAAGAGAGTCCTGGAATGTGCTGCAGTGCTGGTAAAGTTCAGCTTCCATCCTTTGAACCTTTACCTGAACCTCTTTACAGTCTGCTTATGGACGTGCACCCGGAGCATGCCCATTTTATGGATCGTATTCGAAAGTACAATGGCTGCTTTCAAATGACGTCGTTTGGAGCTGAGCAAATTAAAGAAGGTGGTTTTATGCCAACTTTTAAGGTTCAAGGACAATTATGTCATTTGGTAGGAAGTCTATTACCAACACCCCAACAATAAGCACAGTTTCTCCAAATATACTTTGTGGGTGAGGACGAAAGAGAAATACGTTTGAGAAGTAGCAATTTGCCCGGTGTTAAACAAACATTAGTTTCATACCTCGAATACCATTGATACCATCTGACTATGTCTTTGAGTTTAAAAGATTACAATTTCCCCTTAAGGTCTGCTTTGCAATGGCCATAAATAAATCGCAGGGTAAATCATTAAGGGTGGCAGGCATAGATTTAAGGGAAGATTGCTTCTCACACGGGCAATTCTACGTTGCGTGTTCCAAAGTCAGTACTAACAGCAGCCTGGTCATTTTGGCACCAGACAGAAAAACTACCAATGTGGTATATAAAGAAGTGCTTAGTTAAATTATCATATCATGTATAGACATAGAAATTCTGCTTCGACATAGTAAACAGATACACAATATAGCTGTTAACCTCCAAGCGCGTGTAACCTACGTCAAGCCATTCTAAATCCAACCAAAATAAAGACAACTTTTCTTCGAAATTCATCATGAGCCACGTATAAGCCAGGAAGAGTCATCACACCTGCTCAAAGTTACTGCATGGTGTGTTGTTTACGCTGGAGGCGTCATCGGGCCGCCGTAAGCCAAAGAGAAGTAGTCAACGTATTTCTCTGTCCTTAAAAGGAATAAATTGGAACTGGACAGCATTACGTCAACAAGCCTCAGACTCTTCAAGCCCTCAAAGATAATATCCGCCGATAAGTTCTTGCGAGAGTGATGGAAAATGCAATAAAGCGGGCCCGAATGTGGCGAAGACCAGTATCATTTTCTCGACTAAATGGAAAAATATATATATAAGACACCAAATAAACATTATCCAAAAGCAAATCTAAAGTTTTTCATTCATACAAAAATTACAGCCAAAGAATATCGAGTGATAACGATTACATCACCCTTTTAATAAGTTTATATCGTGTTGGTTGTAGGATAAATAAATTTAAAGCAAAATGGTCTTCCACTATTTGTACCTCCCCGTCGAAATCGATCCCACGAGACTTCTGCAATGAAAGCCCAACGCTCTAGCTATTAGATCACGAAGTCAGTTCAGTTTATGCACATTTTATGTAAATTTATATGTAATATTTATATTTCGATATAATAACAATTTTGCGGGTGGAAAGCTATGTTTGGATAATAATTTTCAATATCCCGCCAGAACTGGTAAAACGTAACGGTAAAAATCGGGTAGTCGACGCAGGCGAAGCCGCGGGCGGAAAGCTAGTATTATATATTTACAAACACTAAACATCTTTGTAGAACAAAAACGTGAAAATATTAACTTGGTAGATTTTTAAACACTAATTCTTCAGTAAATATCTCTTAAATGCGTTGACCGATTTTCACAATTCAAACAGAAATATTAGTTTTATGCCTATTTCTGCCATTTAAGAGTAAAATAATGAATATATCTCCATAAACAAAAAAATCATGTTTTCAAGTTACGTAATTATACAACAATGTCAACCTTGCACGAAAGTGCCCATAAAAATTTACTTATCTCAGTCTGTAATGATCAAAGTAAGATATTAATACGAATCTAATACTAAATTAGAACAAGATAACATAATAATCAACACATTCTAGTTGGAATCTGGTAAGACATAGAACATTTCTCAAAACTTTAGTAGGTATAGATTGCTAGGTACTTGGCTATTGCGCGATTCACATATAATGGGGATTTTTTATAGTATTAGTACATAATGTTATGAAGCAAGCACGATAACATTTAAGGATCAATATTTTTGATCAATATATTTGATTTTCATCAATATATTGAAGATAATAACAAGATAGAATCGGTTAAAAGTCAAAACACTGTATCAGCTATGTGCTACAATGAGTAAAAATGAACGTCGTGACGTCACATGGGCTCGGGTTTGTTCGGGAACTGTCGAGGTGTTTTCGGTACTGGATTCAAGAAAACTTTTCAATTTGATATTACTTTGTAATTATAGCGAAAAAAAATAAACTAAAAATAGTTTTGTATTTAAACTTATGTATGATCTTTCCATTTTTAACAAAAAATAAATTGGTTCAACAAACCAATTGTCGTTTTTAAAAGAATTCAAATAAATGAGGAGCCTTTCTTTCATGGTAATTAGAGGTACCTACAAAAACTAAAAAGATGTAAATTCTAAACTTTTTAACATAAAAATCAAACCGACTTTCAGAAAAAAAACGCTACAAAGCGAAAAATAACTTTCTTTTCCGAAGTCGGTGTCTTTGGTACCCATTGTTTTCCGTTTTTCGACACCGACTACAGAAAAGAATGTTAATTTTAACTTTGGAGTTTTTTTGTTTTGGAAGTCGGATTGTTATTTTTTTGTTAAAAAGTTTTTTTTGGTATGTGTAAGATATAAATTTACAAATCAATTACACTATGTTATACAAATAAAATTAAAATTTGTATCAGATGAACTTTTTAAAAAAATGGTCTCATCATATATTAAAAATTAAAAAATGCCAGCAGATTAGACGTGACGTTCCTTTTTGAATCAGTTATAGACTCCGCTAAAAAGCGTATGTGTGTACAATCGACCTAATACTCAGCAGCCCCGACTAACGAGGCCAGAAAGGTAACCAAAGCAAAGAAAAAACAAAATTGAATAAAATATCCCACGTTTTCGTAACTTCATCTGGTGTCAGAAACAGAACTGTACTTGTAATGAATTACCAATAATTACGTTAAATTGCCTGACATTCCTTGATATCAAAGCATGAATATTAAATGCATGTGCCATTTTCATTGATAAGAACCTACATTTTTATTTTATTCGTTGGCAAAAGTTTCGAAGTAAATTTTAATAATGAGGTGAGCGACTATTGTAATTAAAATTATAACGTTCATTGTTCGGAGTCGTTATTTTTTACGAAAACACACTGCACCTTTCATATTTATGTTTATTTGGTAAAAACACAAATGATAGGCACGTAGCACGTACAATACAACTAGGTATTATTTAGATATTAAGCCCTCTGGGCCTGCAGTCTCGACATAGATAGCGATCGTTATCTCGTAACGATCGGTCGCTAAGTCCTAACGATCGGAAGATAACGATTTTTGGTAGTCTCGACAGTCAAAGCTATCGATTTTTGACGTTTGTCATCGCAAACTTAACGTATATTGTCGCTAAGTTAACGATTTATCGGTATGATATCGAATTTCCTAGTGAGCATTTTTGACAGCCCGATAAGTGTCGTAACGATCTTTATCATTGGTTTTAGAGGTTACAAAAACAATAAAAAAATAATAATTAGAGTCAAATGGCTGTATAGTATTAAGCGTGGGCTTTGGTCGTGCTAGAAAACAGACTCGATATAATATTGCGGCGGAAAAATGCACGAAACCGGCGTGAAGGTGAAAATCCTTTGGATTTAGAGGATAGCCAATTTCTCTATCTTTACCGAATAAACAAGGACATGTTTCATGAGCTCGTTGGTGAACTTCGCCAACTATTCAAAGACGAGGGTCTTACGGACTTTCTGTGGAGTCTCAAGTGAGTGTCTTTGCGTTGGGTACCTACCGTGCCTAAATAATATTTCTATGTATGATTTCTAATATCAAAGATGTACTTATAATTTTATTATTAATAGTTAAGTGGGTGCTACAAATTACCTATTGGCTTGCAGTGGGGCTGCAGCATAAGCTAAAAGTTAGTTAGCCGATTAGTACATGCTGTAACTTTGGCTATCAATGAAAACCTTTTATGAAGATATGTCAAATTTCCTATGACCCAAGAAGAACAGTGTGTAGTTAAAGCAAAGTTTAGAAATACTCCACAGCCATTCCCAGTTGTGATTGGAGCCATAAAACATATAAAAAATATCATTTGGGACCACCATACATGGCTGCTTGGTAACTAATAATAAATGTTCATAATCTATAATCTACTGAAAGTACATTCTATGTTTTATCTTTTAGGTGATGATGGATATCCTCTGAAACCATGGTTGATGACTCCTTTAAAAAATCAACACCCAGGGACACCGGAGTATCAATAAACAAATACTCATTGTTCAGCCAGGAACGTCGTTGAAAGATGCTTTGGTGTGCTGAAGTCTGTTTTTAGGTGTCTGTCTCACCAAAGCATAAATACACATATATAAAATATAAATTACATGAACCAGAAGCGACCACACCCACTCTCATGAAGATGGCCTTGAAGTAACAGGTACCTAATCAAATGATTTATTTTAAGGTTTTATGTTATATTATATTTACTAAATAGGTATACCTATATTTGCATAACATATAATTTTCCCTAGATCTTTATACCTATTTCATTAACATCTCCATTTATTTGACCCAAATGTAATATATAATGGCTTATAACATCAAGTCCGATTAATGCCGTTGTGTATCATTGTATGAATACTCCTAAAATCTTGTTTTTGTTATACAGGACTTGTGTGGTGCACTGGGTGAGCTGTTGCAGAGTGCATAAGAAGACTCAATAATACTAGTTTTACATAATTTTATTTTATTGACCCTCTGTGATTTAAATAAAAAACATATAAAATCATTTATTATTTTTATTTACAAAAGTTGTAAAACTGTCCACTATTGAATTTGCAGCCATCTGAGCTTGTACCTTGCCTGCCTCTGGCAGCGTCTGATTGCACTTGAGTTGCAGCTGCCACCATCTGTAAAAAAATTAGATGTACTAAAAATGTCTCTTAATGCTCTAGTGTGCTAGTGATTCTAATAATAAAAAAGGAAATGGCATAGCATCCGGGCAGTCTGTGCCAAATGTGTACTCTACACTAATTAAGGACGTTATGCGTCTCTCCACTTCAGTCAAAGAAGCAGTGATGACGCCTCGTTTGCCAGTTTGAATGATTTGTTTTTATAATTTTGCTGCCTTAGTGCAGGCGCAGCTTTTTAAGTCTATCCAAACCTGTAATTAGGATACCTAATGTATTCTACTAAAAATAAATAAAACTGACGTGTCTTGTACTTACATTTAAAAACCAACTTGATATTTAACGTCATGCACTGCTCGGGCGACTTAATGGTTCCATTTGGGAGTTTGTTGAGTTCATCGGGAATCTCCTTTCAGCATGTTTCAAAATTTGCCCGTGTGGAGATATGGACGAGCTTCTATAGTTGCCAAATGCGCATCAATATGCCCCGAAGTACGCCTGAAACATTTAAGATATTCATTAAGTAAACACAAACTACTTCGGACATATGCAAAGTATTCAATTTAGTACCAAAAATAGGAATCGAAAATGGTTGTAGGTTGTTATTACCTGACGCTCACGCTGCTTGTTAGCACTCGGGCTAGGGCCTGCGCCTGTGTCACTGTCCTCCACTATAGAAATACGGTTCTTTTCCAGTTAATCAATTCCTATAATCCAATTCTATCTCATTGTCGTATTTTGTGTACAAACAAACTTGACAATTGACATTGACAGTTTGTTTCCCATGTTCAACGTCTGTGTTGCAAGGAAGCGAACTATTTTCTTCTTTGTTATGCGTATTTTAAAAAACGGCATAAGCTACTTAAAAGTTTCGATGCAAACAATTGTTAACATGATAAGGTTTACCTATCTTCTGCAAAATCTTCAAAGAAAAATAGTTTTTTTTGAATATCTTGTCTACCAATTTTCCCTATGATACAAAGATTTTTTTCAACTGCCATAATTTATCAAAAAAATCACCGCACTATGAATACGAACATCGCTAGCCTACCGACAACGTTAAGTCAATATAGTGACAGATTTTGCACGGTAACTCGGCTGTCGAGACTTGCGTTTATCGTTAGCGTCGTTACGGCAAGCGTATTTTGTCGGTAAGAGATAACGATCGTTACTTAACGTAGCGATCGCAAACTATGTCGAGACTGCAGGCCCTGGTCGCAAAGACGCGACCGTCAAAATATTAAACTGTGCCTACTTCCGAGCCTTTCCGTTGATCGATTGTCGACTGAATTGTGGCGCAAACGCACCGCAGCTGCCGTTGGTGGTGTTCCCGCACCCCGCCCCGCCGGCTCTCACCCTCGCGGGCCCTACTCTATATTAGGTAGGGATGAGCGCAATATAAAAGTTGTCTATACTAATATTATAAACTTGAAGAGTTTGTTTGTTTGAACGCGTTAATCTCAGGCCCCACTGGTTGGAATTGAAAAATATTTTTTGTGTAGGATAGTCCATTTATCGAGAAAGGTTATAGGCAACTAGCACTCCGCCCGCGACTTCGGGCGCATGATTTCGTATTTTATTCAAATAAGTTAGTACAGATGACTTTATTATGTGCAGTTAGTGAAGGCGACCAAAAATAAGCTATTGTCAAATCAAATAAAATAACGCAGATATTTACGGTTTAAGTTAGGTTTTACGTAACTTTAATTACGTGTAGGTACGATAAGTTTTAGCTAAATAAAGGGCTCGTGGGTAAATAACAGTCACACCGGTCATTCGATCAAAACTTCAGTCATGAGGCTTTACAATAAAATTCATAGCGAGACACTCACCATCTAATACTATGTAGAAGACAGTGCAATGGAGCTTTCGCACGAGTCTAAAGATAAATATGAATAAAAGTAAGGTCAACGATATAAGTTTTTAAACTGTTATGGTCACTAACACTAACATTAACATAATAAGCGAGATATTTACCATGTTGGCTGTTTGTAGCGAGTTTCCGATATTTCGGTGCTGTTGCAAGCACCATGATCACGGATAAATTCTATATTTTCATATAAAGATAAATTCTCAAGAAATTTCATATAAAGTTTCATCCCCAATTGTATGCCCTTAGCGGTAGAATTTCTAAAACTTAATGAATACATGAATTCTTATTATCAATCAAGAGCGTAAATCTAAAGTTTCACGTGTCCTACTTACAATTGGTAGAAATTACATACAAAATTTCAACCCCCATGTTAACCCCTTAAGGGTGGCACGACCGCAGATAATTAAACTCATTGGTTTTTTATAAATCAAGAGCGTAAACCTACCATTTCAGATGTTTTACCTACCAAACCTAAGAAATTTCATATAAAGTTTAACCCCTATTTAACCCCTTAGTAGGGGTAGAATTTCCAAAAACTAATAAATACAGGCATTTTTTTTCATCAACCAAGAGCTTAATCTAAAATTGCACGAGCCCATCTTACAAAATGTAGAAATTACATACAACTTTTGAACCCCCTGTTTACCCCCTTAGGGGCTGGATGTTCCAAAAATCAATAAATACGTTAATTCTTTATATCAACGTAGAGCGTAAATCTATAATTTCACGTGTCCAACTTTCAAACTGTAGAAAATACATACGAACTTTCAACCCCCTTTTTACCCCCTTTGTGCTGGAATTCCCAAAAATCCTTTCTTAGTGCTCACTTACGTCACTTGAGGAACCTTTCTGCCAAATTACATGCTTCTAGGCCCAGCGGTTTTGGCTATGCGTTGATCGATCAGCCCGTCAGTTTCTTCTGTTATATACACACATCAACACGGTCTAGGGATATTTCATACTCAATTAAATAACTCGAAAAGTACTGGCCGCATTGGAATCTGTTACACACCGATTTGTTTGTAATTTATCTCAGACTAATTCCAAATTAAAATTTTTGAAAACTCTTTTGTTTCAGTGGCATAAAAATGTCTTGATGTGTAGGAGAGGGAATTTTCATTTGTGCGAAATTTAGAAAACAATACGAATTACGTTTAGTTACAGTTTTCTTTAATTTTTAAACGAAAAATAAAGTTAAAATTGAGATATTGTAGCCATGCAACGCCAACATTTGACGAGGGCGGAGATGTTACGAGCTGTGGGAATGCTGGAAGCTGGGTCTGTTCAGCGTAATGTTGCTGACCCCATAAGGATCCACCAAAATGTAATTTCAAGATTGTGGACACGCTATCGTGCCACAGGTGAAGTAGCGGAGAGGCACCGGGGGCCAAGTTGCATCACTACCCCCAGACAAGACCGATTTTTGCAAATTACTGCGCGAGCTCAACCAAATGCAACGGCGACTCAATTGGTCCTAAGGCTACGAGTGGAACACCAAGTGCTTGTGAGTGACCAAACTGTAAGAAGGCGACTGCATGAAAGCAATCTACGCTCTCGTAGACCACTCCGCGTCCCACCTTTACGGAGAGGCAATCGTGGACGACGATTAGAATGGGTTCGGAACCACGTGGACTGGGGCCGTGAGCAATGGTCCAACGTGCTGTTCACGGATGAATCCAGGTTCGGCTTCCATCCAGATTCACGAAGGACGCGTGTTTGGCGAGTTCCTGGACGATGGAGCCGTCTTCAGAACCCTCAGGAAGTTCACCCATACCAAGGAGGAACAATTATGGTTTGGGCAGGAATTCGTTTTAGAGGACGGACGGATCTCGTTTGGGTGCGGGGCAATATGACGACAGAACGATACGTCCAACAGCTGCTGGGGCCCGTAATCTTGCCCCACAGAACACAAATGGGGCAAGATTTCCTGCTCATGCACGACAATGCCCGGGCACACACGGCGAGAACGGTAGCAGCTTGGTTACATACACACAATGTTAGGGCCTTAGACTGGCCTGCTCAGTCGCCAGATCTAAATCCCATTGAGCATGCGTGGGATATGCTGCAAAGAAGAGCTCTGAAGGAAGTTCCTGAAAATCTGGCTACAGAAGATCAACTTTTTGCGCACCTCAGAAGGACATGGGACAATATTCCGCAGCAAGACATTGACAACCTTGTACTGAGCATGCCGAATCGTTGCCGATGTGTTATGAACATCAAGGGCGCTTTCTCAGACTACTAACTTCAAGTTTATAAACACAAATTAAATGATTTTTCTATATTTTTCAGTTTTTACTCATAAATTAAAAGTTAATTCATATACGGTTTCCGTCTATGCTTAATTTTTTCCATAAAATCCTGAAATTTTAATCGAAGTACCTTAACCATTAATAAAAATTGGTAGAATATTATATAAGGTATCTTTTAAATATATGCATGTCATATAAATAATTAACACATTGATAGTAATTCGCTTTTTTAAAAATATCCCTAGACCGTGTTGATGTGTTTATATAGATAGATATAACATCACGCTACAACCAATAGGAGCGGCGCATAAATGAAAAATATTGCCAAAACGGGCAAAATTATTCCTTTTTGAGAGCTTCCGTTGCGTGCGCTGGGTAAACGGTTTAAGTTACGCTACAATCATGCATGTAGGGTAGTTAGTGTAGGGTGGGTAGACAGTTGACGGGAGTGAAGCTGCGTGGGACAGCTAGTTTTAGAATATACAATAATATCTATAATTATGTTTACTTTGATAAAAGATAAAAAATTACCTACGCGATTTTTGTTTTGTTCTAGCTAGATCTTTGTTACATTATCTTTTTTACTTAGGGCCTTGCTACCATCTTTCTGCCTGGGTTATATGTTTTACTAAGGCGTAAATATTCTGATCTGTAAAGTTGATACGATAAAAAATATTTTTCGCTTGTGGTCATAAAAGTATAATTTACTTTATCCTTGTAATGGCACCTTATAAAGCTTAAAAATGTATATGTAGATCTGAACTGATTATGTGTGGTTTTGGAATTAAAAGACAACAGTATTTTAATTTCAAAGCCAGATAAAATTAAATACAGGTACACTCGCAATTTATTATCTAAACAATTTTCACACTGCGGTGTCAAAATAAATAAAAGATATCGTTAAAAGCAACCTCATATATACATTTTACATACTCGTATATCATCCCTAGCTCGCTTTTCGTTTAGTGGCTACAAATTCTCGCAAAGTATTCATTGAATGAAACGTCAGAAAAATATCCCCTCATGTGAAAATACGATACACTTCATTAGCATTTTAAAACATTGGTTTTACGTGGCTTTTATTGAAAATTGGTGAGATTGGTATTTCAATTATCTTGAAACCGTTCATAATAAATTTTAGATTAATGGGTGGCGAATGGCTTAACGGTTTCGGCATCTAGCCTAACTTAGGTACTAAAGTATTGATTTCGTGATTTCTTTTGAACTTCACTTTATAGGGAACTGCTTATAAGGACAATGCTGACATTGAAAGGGAACGAAGAGCTCTTTCCAAGTGTGCGAATATGATAGCTCGCAGGTTTGCACATTGTACTGCAGAAATAAAGGTGACGCTCTTTAGAGCATTCTGAACCACCTTCTACACTTGCAGCCTGTGGGATAAGTATTCACGGGCGTCGTATGGAGCCCTTCGTGTCCAGTACAATAACGCGTTCAGAAAACTGATGGGGTTGCCTTGGCTATGTAGTGCGTCAGGGATGTTTGCGGCAGCGCGTTTGTTTTCACGCGATAATGCGCAAGCGCGCAACATCAATGATAGCCCGAGTTATGGACAGCTCTAACAGGGTTCTGAAATGATTGCTGATATAGTGGACTGTTCGTATATATACGTAGTTCACTGCTTTCAGTTACATATGTCACCGTATCGTGTTGTTTACTAATACTTAGTTTAAATGCTATCACATTGTTACTAACCCTTCAAGATTCTTCGCTCGAAATAAAGATCTAGAATTTGAATTTTAACGCCATAATAAAATAAGTTATTGGTGGCTAAGTTTTAAAGATATAGGCAAATCTAGATTTTCGCGAAAACTTGAAAGTGTGTCACCACCGATTTTCTCAGGAACGTGTGAATCTAGCAAGTTGAAATTTATACCAGATACTGAGGTCTATAGGTCCTACTAGGTGTATAAAAACCAAGATCTTGAGTCACAGCGATAAAAATATATAAGCAAATTTAGTTTTTCGCGAAAACTTGTAAGTACCATAGTATTTTATGGAATTTTGCCTGTATTTGTGCTGTAAGACCTTACTTTTTGCCAAATTTCGTGATTCTAGATCAACGGGAACTACCATATAGGTTTTCGACCCAAAACCTATAGTTTACTTCCGGTTGACCTAGTATTGACAATTTTGGTTAAAAGCAAGGTCATATAGAACAAATACAGGGAAAATTACGAAAAATACAAAAAGTTGAAAATTAAGGTAAATTTTGGTACTAACAAGTTTTCGCGAAAAACTAAATTTTATATCTTTTTATCGCGGTAACTCAGGGCCTTGGTTTTTATACATATTTTACATTAAAAGGGACTATAAACCTCAGTATCTGGTATAAATTTCAACTTGCTAGGTCCACCCGTTCCTGAGAAAATCGGTGGTGACACACGGACAGACAGACAGACAGACGGACAAGAAAGTGATCTTATAAGGGTTCCTTTTTTACCTTTTGAGGTACGGAACACTAAAAAGGAAGAAAAGTGTTTATTTATCACAAAACGACTTTGGTAAACTACAAAAATGGTCGTGGCATCGTTGTTCTACTGTCGCGATGTGCCTATCTGCAAGAGCATTAACAAAGCAAAACAAACTTTCTTATAGGTCGCCCTACCCACTGACTAAAAATAACCCGACTTAAAAAGGCCGAATGGGGGATTCGGTCTTTTTAAAGCACTTTGCGGAAACGGTTTAAAAAAAGAAAAAATCAAGAAAGAAATAATCGAGTCAAGAACAATTAGCACAAATCACGAGACGTTAGCGCCGCCGGCTGTCTATCACCGAAACCATCGGTAATATTACTGAATACTTAATATACACGGAATTAGAATATATCTAGGTAATAAGATTGATTTTCACGGGAAAAGAGAATATTGATGATTAAAAAATGGAAACATTTTGCCAAGCAATAGAAAACATAACCTTTTCAAACACCAGATAAAGAAAAAGCTATTTAATTATACGCAACTAGATTTAAAAAATCGCTTAATAAAACAGCAAAACTAAACAATAAAACACCGAAAATACAGGGAATAGCAAAGTTAAAAACCCAAAATAATTCCCCTGATGATTTAACTGAGGCTATGGCCTTGTATTCGTAGTTTATATTTCCATTGCCTTAAGGGCTATTTCCGTAAAACTAAAGATAGGTAGAAATATCTACGTAAGTACCTAACCATAAACAGCAGAATGGAAAAAGGAAGGTGCCCCGCCCGGTCTTCCTCAATTCTCACTTTGCTGAAGACAGCGTTCTATTTAAAATATGTGCTCGACAAATATGAATTATTCTAGAGAACAGAAGCCGTGAAAACTCAAGCGAGCTATTATGTATGCTTACAGGCTGAAGTAGAAGTGGGCCGACTATATCTGTAGAAGGATGCGTTTTTTCAACAACGGCAATCCCGCCACACCAATCCCAACCACTGCCACACCTGAAAGCCAAAATCAACAGTGGGAACCACCAGTAAAACCGCCGAGACAATGAAGCTCAACGAATCCCGGATATACGGTTCAACTGTCTTTGATTCCGTACCAAAATTAATCAGAATAGAACAGCAAAGGTGTTAGAAAAACAAAATTTAAATGAACTGCCACCTTGTAAATAATTCAAGCGCATACCTTCCAAATTGCCTAACACCTTAACCAGATCACGTTGTTCACTCACTCATTAGAGATTGACTACATTCTCGACTCTAAAATAGATTCGTTTACACACCCACTATCAAACAGGCAGGCACGATAAATGAACGTGTATATTGCTAATAGAATTTCAATGAATGTGCTTCAGGGAATTCACGTTTACGTAGCTGAATGTACAGGTATGTACAGCTTTCAATTAGTGGTTTTAGCATATCGTGCTGATTTTGGAATGTGTGTCTTTAGGTAGGGATGTAATTATATATATATATATATATTTTTTATATCCAATAGGCTCGCGCTTAACCACTTTCTCACCTGATGGTAAGCGATGATGTGGTCGACGGTGAAACACGCTTGCCTAGAAATAACCTATTCACATCTGTTTCTTAATTGGTAATTTTCTTCTTTCGAGTATTTTATGCACGAAACAAAATGTACTAAGTTTGAAACCCAGTTTGGGCAAAATCTTATTGGGTTTTCTATCTGCAATTCCTCTTGACCATTTCATCACGACGTTAAAGAGCCTCCCGCCTCGGCACGTCTTGCTGTGGCTGACATCATTATCATCATCATTAGCCTTTTAATGTTCTCAATGCTGGGACACAGGCCTTCTCTCTGTGAGAGGGTATAGGCCGTAATCTACCACGCAGGCCCAGTGTTGGTTGCTGGCTGACATGGAAAACTTTAAATAGACTCCACACTGAAGGTTGACAGGTAGGAGTTTTCGGATGGTTCCGATACCCTGTACTTGTGCGTCGACTCTGCGCAGACCATGGCCCGCTTTTCGTCCCGTACTGCATGCCCTGTAACCTGTACACTTATAGCTGCGTCAGCGAATGGTGTTGCCATAGCTAAATACTGGGCCAAATATTTAATTAAAAGTCATTCAAAATCAAAATCAAAATTTCTTTATTAAATTAGGCCATTAAGCGGCACTTTTGAACGACGAAAAATAATTAAATTAAAAAGTAATAATAATTGATTCTACCATCCATTCCGAAATGAAGCTTGTTATGGAGAAGAAAAGACAAGAAACTCCACGCTTACTCTTTTAAAAAAAGGGGTTTTACAAGTATTTGGTTACATTGTTCTTGTTGGAAAAAAAATATATATGTGAGAACGATGTAAAAAAAAACATGCTCGTAAAAGCGTTTAAAGTAAAACAAACAATTAAAAATACAATAAACAGGAAATTAAAAACAGGCCGAGGCAGCTAAGTTATGACCAATCCCAACTGATTGCGCCCGTTCACTAACATGACACATAGACGGCGCCACTCACCTCAAACATCATGAAGGGAACCGACTGATCCAACACATGTGCCACCATCATAGAGACATTAGAGAGAGAGTATGACCTACTATCAACTACCACGGCACACTAAAGTCAACGAACGACACATAGGTACAGTAAATGGTAGATTTACAGTTGGTAAATAGTACTCACATATGTGCTGTGCAGTTATATAATACTAAAATAAATTGAGTTTATACAACACAAAGATATTCATACAGTCGTCAGCAGGTCCAACAATACTTCAGAACTTTACTGCTTATCACTTGTTTTTGTGCCCTAGTGGCTGTGGAGCAGGACTAGCGTTGAGCCAAGCATTTTTGTCAGCAATGTAATCCCCCAACTTATAATGTGCCTGCATAGTGTGCGTTTTATACAAGTTTTGAATTATGCCTCATTCAATTCTAGAATGTGGGGAGGTATTTTAGTGTAACATTTTATACGATACATTTTTACTACTTTAGACAGCCTGAAACCTGGTTGAATTAATTGGTCCCTATTTCTAGTAACATAATTATGCTTATCACAGTTTTTACTAAAAACATGTAATTTCTTTCTAACGTACATGATGTTTTTGTAAATATATTGACAAGGTACCGTCATGATGTTAATGTCCTTAAACAGTTCCCTTTGAGAATCGCGCCGGCGAAGATTTTAAATCGCTCTGATGGCTCGTTTTAGCAGAATAAAAATTGACTGAACGTCTGCAGCGCTTCCCCAAAGTAATATCTCGTGAGACATTATACTATGAAAGAAATCAAAATAGACCAGCCTCGCGGTATCTACATCATCAGTAAATTGACGAATTTTTCTAATAGCATAAGCTGCCGAACTTAACCGCCCCGCAAGTGATATTAAATGAGGACCTCATTGTAACCTTGAGTCTAGCGTGATCCATAGGAAAACCGTGTCATCGACGAATTCTAGCTTCTCGTTTTTTAATATAATGTCACAATCAGTACTTTTGACATTCGGCAAGGCAAATTTTACACACTTGGTTTTTTTAGCATTTAAAACTAAATTATTAGCAGTGAACCATTTTTGAACTTGCCGCAATGCATTATTTACGTCGGCAACGTTACTCGTACGTCTTTTTATCTTAAAAATCAAAGAAGTGTCATCAGCAAATAACACAATGTTTAGTTTGTTTTTCAATAGATAGGGTAAATCGTTAATGTATACTAAAAATAAGAAAGGACCTAAAATTGAGCCCTGCCATTTTCACGTTGAACGTGAAAATGGCAGGGCTCAATTAAGGCCCCGACGAATTGACATCGTTTATTTGAACTTATTGCTATCTATCATTCCAATAGGGTTTTACTAAACTTAATGCTGATTGGCCTAGCCCGTAACGCTGAAGTTTCAAAAGCAATGTTTCATGATCAAAGCAATCAAATGCATTCGATAGGTCGCAGAAGATACCTGTGGCATCTAGTGCCTCCTTCAACGCAACAAAGATGTGTTTTAATAAGGTGACACCAGCGTCGGTTGTACAACGTCCTTTGGTGAAACCATAATGTTCCTCGTGTAGGATGTTATTCGTATTTCATCAAGCCATTCAAAAATAAAATTTTAAGGATCTAAAAAATAATTGGGATCTCTAAAAAATAATTGAGATTTCTGATTTATTATAATGATAGTCTAATTCTAATCATAAATAAAAAAACTTTTCGCCAAAAAATTCTATCGACTTCCAAATACAAAACTACAAAGTGAGTAGTTTTGTATTTGGAAGTCGGTAGTACTTTTTTGCAAAAAGTTTTTTTATTTTTCACTTTTTAGTTGTACGTACCTAATAGGCAAGTTAGTAAGGGAACTATTTCGCCAGAATAGATTTCATGAAACTTGAACATAACTGGTGAAATGAGAGATCTGCTTACCCCTTAAGAGCGAACTGGTGTGATGTTATGTTATAAACAACAAACAGACATGCGATTGCAGCAATCCCGAGAGATTTTGAGTTATTTATTGAAGAGTTCTGTTATATATCTCCGAAGTTCTTCATCAGATCTTCACCAAGTTAAAATGGAACCAATTTCGGAACATACTTTTTTAAACAAAAAAAGAATTTTCAAAATTGGTCCACAATTGACGGAGTTTTCGGTGAAGAAACACAAAAAAAAAAAAACACCAACATGAAGTCGAACATAGAACCTCCTCCTTTTTGGGAAGTCAGTTTTTTTTTTTTTTTTTTTTTTTTATTTGAGATGGGTTTGCTCTTGATTCTAGTCTAAGTCATAGGTGACAGAGACAGAGTCGACGATGGAGTGAGCTTACCCAGAAGGAGCCTGTTTACTCTAACTTTGAAGAGATTCGGGTTGAATGCGTTCGGAAACACAGACGCAGGTAGTGAGTTCCATTGATTCGCTGTGCGCATTATGAAGGATGTTTGGAAGCGCTTGGTGCGAACTGGTGGAATGGCAACAAGGTAGGGATGGTAACTTGCAGTGCGTCTAGATGTCCGATGGTAGAAGGGGGCTGGTGGGATGAGGTCGTGGAGTTCTTGAGCACACTCACCGAAATACAGTCTGTAGAAGACCGACAAGCAGGCAACCTTGCGGCGATGAGCCAAGCTGTGAAGCTTGGTATCCACCAGTTCAATGTCACCGATGAGCCTCTTAGCTCTGCGTTCCACCGAGTCAAGCGCGGCAAGCTGATACTTTGCTGAGCCATCCCAAAGGTGGCTGCAATACTCCATGCAGGATCGGACTTGCGCTTTGTACAGGGTTAAAAGCTGTCCAGGCGTAAAGTATCGCTTCACCTTATTTAGGATGCCCAGTTTTTTTGCCGCAATTTGGGCCTTGTACTCAATGGAGGCGCCGAAGTTAGTCAGTTAAAAAATAGAACTGAAATCATGTTTCATTTTGGACAAGTTGGTAGGCATTTTTCTGTGTCTAATAAAAAAATGCCTTCAAGTTTTGATAATTAAATAAATAAACAATTTTTCCATTTTTCTATCTATTTATATATACATACGTTTCCAAGTTATTTAAGTCCACAGTTCCACCAGGTGGTATTAGTTTTAAGCTCCCTGGAGGATCCCAGATTGTAGCCACGGGCCACTGGTAGTCTCTAAATTAAGTTCAAAGCTGAAAAATGAAAGCGCTGCTAACGTGTGGTTTTGTGCTGAAAATAGACTGTTAATATAAGTCAGGCATGTCTGAATTGATATAAAAATGACTGGAGTGATTTGAGTATAGTTTTCTTTAGGTTATTTACAGGTAAACTATGCCTTTATTATTATTGTTGACTTTTAATCATGATCAAACGTATACTTTGAGCACTAGCCGTCATTCAGAGTAACAATATCCCCAATAGTTCATGTCTTCATCCTACAGTGCTAATCCCAATTTAATTATAGTTTGACCGTAACCGCTGTACCACGCCTTAAAAAGGCACGGCGAGGCGGGGGATGGGCAGGTAAGAGCATGCGTTCACATGAGATTGATATGGTCGGACAGATCTCACGATATTATTGAGCTTTGTATAAATATTAATAAATATTTTACTACTATAATGGTACATGAATGAGTAACAAGGTACGTTTTATTAAAAAAAATATTTCAATTGTTTTTGTTTCGTATTATTATTTATTTATTTAGACTTCATGCACAAATGTACAAAGGCGGAATTAATGTCTCAGGCATTCTGTACCAGTCAACCAAGGGTGGTGAATAGATAACATTGTGGTGCATAGTTTAATAATAAAAAAACTAGTAGTTATTATGCTAAAATAGGTGAAATATACAGATATTAGATACCATTTCAATGATATTCAAATAAACAGATGCGTTATACACTCACAAAACAATTGAAAAAAGTGTTCCGTACACACACTTTTCATTCATCTGACATTTCAATACAAGACGAAAGGGATGGCTTGATAAAACCAACAAGAAAAAAAGAGACAGCTAGTGTTTGTCACTTGCGTGTGAATGTAAACAAACATTATTCTGACCACCAATGTTGTTATCTTTTTCTAACCTCCAAATATCAGAAAATTAGGAAAAAAATGAAATAAATTAGTAAATTGAGGCGTATTGCGTACTTATATATGGTATGAGATCCCTTCTGTTGTATGTACTTTGGTATCATAATTGGTACAATTTCTAAATACACACGCTGGCATTTTTTTATTTTGTTTTTGTTTCAACAAAGCGTATCGCTCTTCGCCATGCGTGACATAAACTAAAGACTAAAGTTCACAATTGTGACCTATTCGAGTCTTCACAATGCGCATGCTCATAACATATCTGTTTATTTGAATATCATTGTACCATTTAAAGAAATTAAAACATATAATAATTAAATTAACTACAGTTATTTGGACATAGATTCTGCTTTAAAAATGGAGTCACCGCAATGTTCTATCCATACATTAGCTTACACAAATATGAGTGAAATACGATACAGAATGTGAAACATCGTTTTGTCTAATTTTTTCTAATGTAGAAATCGTATTTGACAAAAGAGACAACAATATTTCAGTTGATGCTCATTATGGCAACATTTTGTTATGACGTAGTGACAGTTGTAGGTACGTGCCATATTCGCCATATTAGTTGCCGAAATTTGTGGTTGTGTTCGTGGTAGTCCTGCTGTCAAATGGTTGTTTACTTTTTGTATTATTAATGTGTGTGTGTTCCGTGATTGACACAACCATTTCAACCACAAGCATCGGCAGCCATTTTAATTGCCATTTTAAGGTTTAGGTAGGCACGTTTTTTTGTAGGTATTTCGAGTCCATACTATTTATTAGGTCTATAGACTAACGTGGTAACGAGTTTCAAAGATCTGCACATGACAGTCAGGATCAACGGCGTGCTTTCCAGGGCACTGACAAGTGACCTTTGCAAGGTTTGGTTAAGGCGCAGATACCCTTCAGTAGCTGATTTTAAAATAAGATTCACGTTTAAACGTGTAGTCGCATTTTCTTGTTTTTTATTTTATTATTTTTGATGTAGGCTCTCGCTTGATCTTCCCTGATGGTAAGCAATGATATGGCACGCTTTCCTAGAATATAATAATAATATGTGGACCATTTCCTTAATAACTAAATCTACGAAAATTTTGAGTTTTATAGATATAACATACCTAGTGTAATTAATTTGTGAAATTATGTCTAACAACGACAACAAAATCGACAAGTACGACCATGTGTCGGCATTTCGGAAGCGGTTGAAGTGGCTGCCTATTCGACAGCGCCGAGATACCCACACTCTTTCTCTACTCTTTTCTGTTCTTCACAATCCTACCTCTCTTTCGTATCTTCAGGAGCGCTTTGAGTATCTTGTTCCGAGAGGAAAGTCTTGCCGCACCTCATCATCTCTTTTCTTTCGTTTTCCTCCTCACTCATCAAGTCGTTACGGTGGATCTTTTACTGTTCGTGCTGTCCGCCTCTGGAATAATCTTCCTCACACCATACGGGATAGCCCTTCGTTAGATATCTTCAGGAGAAGAACTAGGGAACATTTCTTGTCAACATGACTCATAAATATGTATGTATTTTAGATATATACTATAAAGTATGTATTATGTTTATGCATTGTGTGCTTTACACGTATTTGTGTAGTGTATTTAGTTAGTAAGAATTTAAATTTCTTTTTAAGTTTCTTTTTTGTTGTGCGCTTTTGTTCACTGTCCTAATTGTGTAAATCTCGCTATAACACTGAGGTTTGGTGTAAGAAAACCCAATTGTGGGTTAAGCTCGCCTTTGTACATAAGTTGTCCTTCTGTATTTGTATATGTTTGTTTAGTGTACAATAAAGAATATGAATATGACAATCGCACCAAAACCACCGGGCGTATTTTTTAATGAAATTTTCACCATCTGAAAACAATTGAATTATCTACATTTTTTGATCTTGCGCTTTTTTTTATCCGACTGCCGAACGAAGGTAATGTGTTTATCAGTCTATGTACGTATAGACGAAACGAATGTACGTTTGTTCCTATGTGGCGTTCCAGAGACCAAACGCGTTGCCCGAATTTGATGATTCTTACGTCAATCGACTTGCGAGTGTCACTGGCTACTTTTAAATTAGAAAATAGAAAAATGGCGGCTTTCGGGCCAGAAAAATACAAAAAATGTAGGAAAATGCCATATTGTACGGGCCCAAATTTTTTTAGTGTTGTTATAAAAATATATAACTTTTAGATTTAAATGTATCTACATAATTAAAAAAAAAAGTTAGCTAAAAAATTATAAATAAAAAAGTTGATTCCAAAAATCCAACTGCTTAAGAAGCGAACTAAAAATAATTTGAATTAACCTTTTTAAAGTCATGGAATGATGAGGAATGTAATACACCTACCGAATTTTGGGTCGCAAGGTCGTTGGCGACTATCGTCGTCTTAACATGTAAGACCTTGCAGCTGTTTAATTTAGTTTTTCCTTTATTTATTGATAGGCTGGCGCTTGACCACTATCTCACAGGCTGGTAAGTCATGATGTGGTCGAAGGTGTAGCACACTTGCCTAGGAGAAACCTATTCACTCTTGACTTAAAGACCCCGAGCTACGTGCTCCTCAACATTAAATGAAATACATAAATATTAAATGAAAAAAAAACACCTTCTTTTATTATACATATAAAATACAATATTCAAACCAGTATAGTATTTAGTGACCTCTTGTCTATCTCTGAGTATACGTACTTACAGCAATAAGTCTATCTACATATGCTGGTACCGAGGCATCATATAAATATAGAATTTGACCACGAATGCTTTGCGTCTATCGAGAATCAGTCCTGCGTAGTTTGAGATAAGGTTATTTATGTTCACCATTATACATAAGTTACTGAATATTAATGACTAGCTGACCCTGGAGGCTTCGCTTCCGTCAACTGGCTACCTTTCTGCCTACCCTGGCTACCCTGTCTACCCTGCATACCCTGCATACCCTGCGTACCCTGCATATCCTGCCTACCCTGCCTACCCTGGCTGCCCTGCGTACCCAGTCTACCTGGCTGTCATGGCTACCCTGGCTACCCTGCCCCTACCCTGCCTACCCTGCCTACCCTGCCACTCTTGCTACCCTGGCTAACCTGGCTATCTTGGCTAACCTGGCTGCCCTGGCTAACCTGCCTACCCTGACTACCCTGCGTACCCTGCCTACCCTGCCTGCACTGCTTACCCTGCCTACCGTGCCTACCCTGCCTTCCCTGGCTACCCTGGCTACCCTGGCTACCCTGGCTACCTTGCCTGCCCTGCCTACCCTGCCTACCCTGCCTACCCTGCCTACCCTGCCTACCCTGCCTACCCTGCCTACCCTGCCTACCCTACCTACCTTACCTACCTACTAATTTTTATCTATCATCAATAGTTTTCTCAGCACACGCTAAATAATGTATTTTACGGACAACATTTTGCTACTTTGGGTTACATTACTGCAATTTTCATAAGGATCTATAATTTTTTTGAAATTATATTATAGCATATGACACTCAGGAATAATGTACCTTTCTACTGGTGAAAGATTTTTCAAAATCGGTTCAGTAGATCCAGAGATTACCCCTTACAACGTCACAAACTCACAAACTTTACCTCTTTATAATATTAGTATAGACTAGCTCACCCCCGGGGCTTCGCTCCCGTCAACTGGCTAACTACCTACATACCCTCCTTACCCTGCCTACTCTGCTTACTCTGCCTACTCTGCCCACCCTGCCTACCCTGCCTACTCTGCCTACCCTGGCTACCCTGGCTACCCTGCCTGCCCTGCCTGCCCTGCCTACCCTGCCTAACCTACCTACCTTACCTACATACTAATTTTTATCTATGATCAATAGTTTTCTCAGCACACGCCAAATAATGTATTTTACAGGCAACATTTTGCTACTTTGGGTTACATTATTGCAATTTTCATAAGAATCTATATTTTTTTTGAATTTTTTTTTAGCATTTGAGGCTCAGGAATAATGTACCTTTCTACTGGTGAAAGATTTTTCAAAATCGGTTCAGTAGAACGTCACAAACTTTGCCAGGTTAGCCAGGGTAGCCAGGGTAGCCTGCCTACCCTGCATACCCTGGCTAACCTGGCTACCCTGGCTACCTTGGCTACCCTGGCTACCCTGCGTACCCAGTCTACCCTGGCTGTCATGGCTACCCTGGCTACCCTGCCCCTACCCTGCCTACCCTGCCACCCTGGCTAACCTGGCTAACCTGGCTATCTTGGCTAATATAGCTGCCCTGGCTAACCTGCCTACCCTGCGTACCCTGCCTACCTTGCCTACCCTGCCTACCCTGCCTACCCTGCCTACCCTGCCTACCCTGCCTACCCTGGCTACCCTGGCTACCCTGGCTACCCTGGCTACCCTGGCTACCCTGGCTACCCTGGCTACCCTGGCTACCCTGCCTGCCCTGCCTACCCTGCCTAACCTACCTAATAATGTATTTTACGGGCAAAATTTTGCTACTTTGGGTTACATTATTGCAATTTTCATAAGGATCTATAATTTTTTTGAAATTATGTTATAGCATATGACACTCAGGCATAATGTACCTTTCTACTGGTGAAATATTTTTCAAAATCGGTTAAGTAGATCCAGAGATTACACCTTACAACGTCACAAACTCACAAACTTTACCTCTTTATAATATTAGTATAGACTAGCTCACCCCCGGGGCTTCGCTCCCGTCAACTGGCTAACTACCTACATACCCTTCTTACCCTGCCTACTCTGCTTACTCTGCCTACCCTGCCTACCCTGCCTGCCCTGCCTACCCTGCCTACCCTGCCTAACCTACCTACCTTACCTACCTACTAATTTTTATCTATGATCAATAGTTTGAGCAGCACACGCCAAATAATGTATTTTACAGGCAACATTTTGCTACTTTGGGTTACATTATTGCAATTTTCATAAGAATCTCTATTTTTTTTTAAATTATGTTATACACTCAGGAATAATGTAACTTTCTACTTACTGGTAAAAGAATTTTCAAAATCGGTTCAACAGATCCAGAGATTACCCCTTACAACGTCACAAACTCACAAACTTTACCTCTTTATAATATTAGTATAGATGAAACCATTTCATTTGAAGACCCATTGTGGGTGTGGTATTATCGATAAAAACGGCTTTTTAATGACCAATTATAGGAATTCAAAGGGAGAATGAGGGACAATACTACGGATTACATTTCGGGGAATGGCCACTGGATTTGCATAATTTAATTCAGCCAGGCTCGTCCCGTCATCGGACATCAAGACACACGGCGATATGGTGGACACATATGCGTAGGTACTCGTATCCCAGGCAGTCACATAACTTTTCGGGAATAATTTCATTGTAGGCACAGCAAAGAATTAAAAAAACCAGCCAAGTGTGAGTCAGACTCGCGCACGAAGGGTTCCGTACCATTATCGCAAAAGACGGCAAAAATATCACGTTTGTTGTATGGGAGCCCCACTTAAATATTTATTTTACTCAGTTTTTAGTATTTGTTGTTATAACGACAACAGAAATACATCATCTGTGAATAAATAAACTGTCTAGCTATCACGGTTTATGAGATACTGCCTGGTAACAGAAAGACAGATGGACAGTGCAGTCTTAGTAATAGGTTCCGGTTTTTACCCTTTGGGTACGGAACCCTAAAAAATACACCATAAAATTATGCCTATATTTTCCAAAAAGTAAGACAGAGCGTCACCTATGGTAAATAAATCCACATTTAAACGGTTATGTTTTTAAGTCCCATGTAATAGGAGGTCAGCCTAATGCCATCAATCGGGCACAAATCCTATCACCACACTGCTACTGACGCAATCGAATAATCCAATGACACTTTGCCCAACCGGGAATCAAATCTAGCACCTCATGTTCAGCAGCGGTGATTGCGACCACTACAGCAACAAGTGAAAAAAAAACAAGATTCCAATAACTCAGTAATTTTGATCCATAATTAATTTACATTACAATCCCTAATTACACGAAACGCGTCTGAAACCCTCCCTCCTTTCCTAATTATCCGATGTCAGGAGACTTTTACTTAACTTGACCAAAGTTGAAAGTTACGTCGAACTATTCGTATATAGCTTGTCAGCAGTCAATAGTTGTTGAATGTGGACTTTCGCTCATCTTACCGTGTGACACGGACGAGACACGATACGCCGACCGTGTGTGACATGTTTTGGACACGGCACGTAATGAAATGGTTCATTAATGTAATGTGTGTCTCAATCAATCCGGATTGATCGGTCGGTATACGTGTGTCCTTTACTATTTTGCGGTGTTCGGATAGGTAGCGAAATCATGACGAGATCAATAATATTATATCGAAAAGTTTGACCCATTGCTCGATAGATGGCGTTGGCGTCGAGTTAGATCTCGCTATCGTTTTGTTACCGACATTTGCCTAATTAAGATTGTTTTTTTTTGTTTTGTGTGAGTCTTTGATATGTGCAGTAGAAATATACGCTATATACACCGATTATAGTGCTATATTATTTACTCCTCACCAATATACGGACCCTCGGAAAGTACAGTTTTATTCATGGTCCTTCGTAGTCGGTTCGGTTGACGGGAGTGTTTTTGCGGTAGTCGCCGGTGGTGGTAAAATTACCACCCTTCGCGTCAATACTGGGCAGTGGATCGCTGTCCAGAGCAGCCCCTTCAGCGGGCACCAAGTGCAGTGCTCAAGTGCTGAAGGTGGAACCGGTTGGAGCAAGGAGCAGCCAGGCGGAGTGAGGAGCAGTCACACCTGGTAGCAACATCCGGAGGAGCGACGCAAGGGAGGTGAAGGGCGGCAGATCGTGTCGTGGACAAGCAGAAGGCACCACTTGTGTGGTGCAATACCTACAGTGCGCCGCTTTGGTGGTGCAGTACAGCGGACAGCGCGAGTGTCAGTGTGTGAATAGGTGAAAAAATCGTGAGTACATTTTTCATTTAATTCAGGAAGAATAAATATTTATTTGAAAATCTCAGAAAAAGTGCATTTAAAGTTGAACTCTTTCAATTATTAGAAAATTAACTTTTTGTTTCAAAGAACTTAGACTTGTGAAATTTTTATGTGAAAAGTGGTTCTGACGGGGAATCCACGCCCGATTTTAGACCCAAGTGACATAGTGTAAAGAATTGTAAAATTTTTAAACTTTTAGTTGAATAATCAGAACATAAGTTAATTTACTTTAAAAAAAAAATCGTAAGTGTTTATTAAATTCTATTTGTTTTTGGTATAATATAATTGTTTCAAAATGGAGTATTTCTGTTCTATGCAAGAGGATGTTAGTGCTAAAATGGTTAAGGCAAAGTCTAATTTAAATAAATCTCCTAAAGAGCGGTTAACTAATGCATATTTAGAGACACGTCTTGAAAATTTGGAACAATTATGGAATACATTCACGGCCACTCATAAGGAAATATTAAGTACGATAAAAAAGGTTGAATTATCTAACTCTAGTTATGTTAAAAATGGACTTTATGATGAAGTTGAGGAATTTTATGTCGACTTTAAAAGCGAAATTAAGGAATTATTATCTAACAGAAATTCAACAAATTTATGTGCGGATTCAAAGTCTAGTTATCAGAATGAAAAGAGTGTCAGCAGAGTTAAGTTGCCAGAAATAAAAATTCCGTCATTTTCGGGAAAATATTCAGAGTGGCAAACATTTAGAGACTTATTTGTGGGGTTGGTGCACGAGAACACTACTCTAGACGATGCACAGAGATTCTTTTATTTAAAGGGACATTTAAGTGGGGAGGCTGAGCAATTGTTAAGAAATATAAATGTTACATCTGACAACTATAAAATTGCGTGGTCTAAATTAGATAAAATGTATAATAATAAAAAGTTTCTAGCTAATGGCATAATAAAAAGATTACTCAGTCAAAAGACTTTGTCTTGTGAATCGGCTAGTGAAATAAAAAAGCTTATAAATACTACTTCAGAATGTCTGGAGTCAATTGGTAATTTGGGGGTGGATGTCTCTTCCTGGGATTTGATAGTTGTACACATAATTAGTGGAAAATTAGATAAAGAGACCAGGAAAGGTTGGGAACTCAAAGTGGCTTCGGATTCAAATGAGGAGTTCCCTACATTTGAAGAGTTTTCAAAGTTTTTAATTAGTCGATTTAGAGGTTTGGAAAATTTAGACAAGACAGATAACAAGGATAGGCCTCCACACCCAAAAGCAACTCAATCGTTTCATGTCCTGAAAGATAAAAAGTCGGTATCATGTGCATTTTGCTCAGCCGATCATAAGATTGCATCCTGTCCAAAGTTTTGTAAAGAGTCAAATGGAGCTAGGCGTAATTTCGTCCAAGAAAATAATTTGTGTTTCGTTTGCCTATATAATAACCACTCTGCCAAACAGTGTAAAAACACTCTCAGGTGCCAGGTGTGTAAACGCCGCCACCATTCTTTGTTGCACCCAACAGGTGTTTCTGGGTCTGTTATTGGTGAAGATAGTCGTGGGGCTCACGAGGAAACCTCATCAGCCGTTGTAAAGGTGATGAAGGAGGATATTATAAATAGTAACGCTAAAGTAGCCGCGCAAGCGGAGGGGTCAAACAAGCCACTAGTCTCATGCTTCTCGTCGGGACGTGACCGGAAAACCGTTTTATTAGCTACCGCCTTAATTAAGGCGGAGTCGAAAGACGGCACCTACCGAGTAGTTAGGGCTTTGCTTGACCAAGGATCGCAGGGTTCATTCGTTACGGAATCCACGGTTCAATACTTGGGATTAAACAAGACGCCATCCAGGCAAACTGTGATAGGCGTAGGCGGAAACAAAAGTATGACGGCCAAATCAACCGTTGTGCTTAAATTGAGGTCTAGAAGAGATCCAACAGTCCAAATTAATGTGAACGCTTTCGTTCTGAAGTCAGTCACTGCCCTTCTCCCAGCTACGAAAGTAACTAGAGTAGAATGGGTAGATTTGAACGATGATGATTTGGCTGATCCGGAATACTACAGGCCTAATAAAATTGACGTTTTATTAGGTGCTGAGGTTTACAGCCAAGTCATCCAGGAGGGCATTAAAAGGACCGCTGGTGGATCCCTTTTAGCGCAAGCCACCACATTAGGATGGATATTATCAGGTTCCTTTGAAGTGGAACAGGTTAGAAATCACTCATATATTACCGTGATGCATTCTAGTATTGAGGCTGATGATTTGCTCAAAAAGTTTTGGGAACTTGAAGCGGAGTCATCAGGAAAAAAAATGCTAACGGAGGAGGAAAATAAATGGCAAAATTTATTCATAGATACTACGGAACGCGACAAGAGTGGTCGATATGTAGTCAGGTTACCATTGCGGGATGTAGACCCAGTCAGCAAGGTTGGTGAATCCAAAGGCATCGCTGAAAAGAGATTGCGAGCATTAGAAGGTAAATTCAGAAAAAACAGCAAATTCAAGGAAGAATATTCAAAGGTCCTCGAAGAATATTTAGAGCTGAGACACATGAGGAAGGTGGCAGACAATGAAAGGAATAATCAAAAAACGATCTACTTACCTCACCACGCTGTTATCCGGGAGGATAAGGAAACTTCGAAAGTTCGCGTAGTCTTTGATGCTTCCTGCAAGGGAACGAATGGGACGTCACTTAATGACAATTTGTTAGTCGGTCCTACCTTGCAGTCGGAACTCCGGCAAACTATTATGCGATGGAGAACACATCGGATATGTCTCGTAGCGGACATAGTTAAGATGTACCGGCAAGTCTTGGTAAATAGGAAGGATGTAAGATTACAACGTATTCTCTGGAGAGACAGCCCTGAAAGAGAAATAGAAGAATATGAATTGGAAACGGTTACTTTCGGTACGGCGTCGGCACCATATTTAGCTGTACGGTCGCTACAACAGTTAGTATACGATGAGTGCCTAGATCAGCCAGAAATAGCGAAGATCATCTTAAATGATTTTTATATGGATGACGTAATGACAGGGGCTGAAAATATAGAAACCTGTTTTAATATTTACACAGAGTTAACTAAAGTATTATCCAGAGGGGGTTTTCCATTACAAAAATGGAGAAGTAATAGTCAAGAATTACTAAATAAGATAAGGGATGAGAAAGAAACTACGGATGAAAAGTTAAAAATAAAAATGGATAGTGTTACGAAGATACTGGGACTTACCTGGAACTCGAGCGAGGATTTCTTTCAGTACTCAGTGGAACTTCAGCCGCTGACGACACCAGTCACAAAAAGAAAAATTATTTCCGAGATTTCAAGGTTGTTTGATCCGTTGGGTTGGTTAGCGCCTAGTATTATCTTAGCCAAAATATTTATTCAGAAATTGTGGCTAGCAGGGTTAGAATGGGATCAAGAAATTCCAAACAACTTATTACAAGAATGGGTCACTTACCACCGGGACTTAGTTTTTTTGGTTAGTATTAAAATTCCACGATGGTTACACCAAGAATCAAACAACGTTAGCACTGAACTGCACGGGTTCTCCGACGCTTCTAAAATGGCGTATTCAGCAGTCATTTACATTAGGATTGTTGATCAGGAAGGAAAGATTCATATTTATTTGGTTACCTCAAAAACGAAAGTGGCACCGATTCGCCAAGTTTCTATTCCACGATTAGAACTTAGTGGTGCAGTTCTCCTTGCCAAATTGATGGTGGAGGTTGGCGAAGTGCTGAATATACCAAAGATCAATTGGCATGCATGGACGGACAGTGAAGTGGTGCTAGCTTGGCTCAACGGCCACCCGAGCCGCTGGAAAACCTTTGTGGCCAATCGTGTTTCAGGTATTTTGAATATATTAGACACACAATACTGGTCTCATGTGTCTTCTAAACAGAATCCAGCAGATTGTGCTTCGCGCGGAGTTTCCCCGGCTGATCTTGAATCCACTGCTATATGGTGGAAAGGTCCGGATTATTTAAGACAGCAGGTGGTGGAGTATAAAAGGCCGAAACATCTGGTTACAAACTTAGAAGAAGTGAAAGTACATACGATAACATTTGACATCACCTTCTGGAATAAATTTTCATCTTTTTCGAGGTTGATACGAGTTATATCTTATTGCCGTAGGTTCTTGAATTTAAGAAAAGGTACTAGGACTGGTACAGGAGGATCACGACATTTAGCTAAACAAGAGCTAGAAGATTCAACAGAAATATGTATAAAGAAATGTCAAGAAGAAGGGTTCACAACTGAGTTGGAAGAACTGAAAACCAACCAGGTAGAAAATAATAATAAAAAGTTACAATCATTGAACATATTTCTGGATTCTAAAGGAATAATCAGAGTTGGAGGAAGGCTTGAGATGTCGCAACTAAGTTATGAAAGAGTACATCCTATACTGATACCAAATAACTCTTTTTTAACAAATCTTTTGATAGCAGACGCACATGAAAAAACCATGCATGGGGGTCCGCAACTGATGATTACGTACTTGCGGTCCAGGTATTGGATCATGGGCGTTAAGTTGCTGGCAAAAAAGTATGTAAGGGGCTGCGTGAGGTGTATCCGATATACAGCAAAGGCAAGGACACAACTTATGGGTCAGTTACCCCATTCTCGTGTAATGCCAAATAAACCTTTTTTGTGTAGTGGAGTAGATTACGCTGGTCCCATTAACATAAGAGTATCTAAAGGTCGCGGTAACAAATCGTACAAAGGCTACATCGCCCTATTTATATGCATGGCCACCAGGGCAGTGCACTTGGAAGCAGTAAGCGAGTTAAGCACTAAAGGGTTTCTAACTGCTTTCAAGCGGTTTGTAGCTAGGCGTGGCCGATGTGCAGAAATTCACAGCGACAATGGGACCAACTTTGTGGGTGCTGCACGAGAACTGCTCTACTTATATAATGAGGAGAAGTCAGGCTGTAATATAGAATTGGCAGATGAACTCGCGAACAATGGCACGCAGTGGCACTTTATACCTCCTCACGCACCGAACTTTGGGGGTCTTTGGGAGGCAGGTATAAAGTCAACAAAGTATCACCTGAAGTGGGTTATTGGGAACTCTACGCTGACATTTGAGGAGATCATCACGGTGTTAGCTCAAATTGAAGCATGCCTCAACTCGAGGCCATTGTCTTATGTGGAAGATCAGGATAAATTAGTGATCTTAACGCCGGGTCATTTCCTTGTGGGGGAACCATTAGTGCTACCGCCTGATCAAAATTATGAAAGGGCTAACGTTAATAGTCTGCAACGATGGCAGCTTCATCAAAGGATGATGCAAGACTTTTGGCGTCGGTGGTCGCACGATTACCTTCATCAATTCTTACAGCGCCATAAATGGAACCATAAAAGTCCAGAGCCATCTGTTGGGGAAGTGGTATTAGTAAAAGAGGACGATATGCCTCCTGGCAAGTGGTTATTGGGTAGGATCGAACAAAAACATCCTGGGCCCGACGGTATTACTCGGGTGGTTACATTACGCACCCAATCGTCAACAATAAAGAGGCCAACGTCTAAACTGTGTGTATTACCTGTAGGAAATTAGTGTTAAGATTTATTTTCTGTATGCAAACATTGTAGTATGTCTTAGGGTAAGTTTGTCAAATGATTTTGTTAAAAGTTTAGAGCTAGAACTTTATATGTTATTAAGTGTTTTAAATTTTCTTGCCCACCGAATTTGTATTAAGCAATGTGAGTGGTATGGAAGGACATTTTGCCAATATGTCCTTGGTGGGCGGTATGTTCGGATAGGTAGCGAAATCATGACGAGATCAATAATATTATATCGAAAAGTTTGACCCATTGCTCGATAGATGGCGTTGGCGTCGAGTTAGATCTCGCTATCGTTTTGTTACCGACATTTGCCTAATTAAGATTGTTTTTTTTTGTTTTGTGTGAGTCTTTGATATGTGCAGTAGAAATATACGCTATATACACCGATTATAGTGCTATATTATTTACTCCTCACCAATATACGGACCCTCGGAAAGTACAGTTTTATTCATGCGGTGAATGGACAGATTTCTGAGAAAAGTGTAATAAGGATTTTGATGAATTGATCCTTCTAGGTTGTAGGCATGGAAGATTGGATTTATCGCAATTATCACGGAGTACCGGAACTCTTCAGATGCCTGTGCTAATCGTGCTGCTAAAGTTTTGACCATACCGTCATATGGTCAAAACTTTTTCTTTTATTAGGGCTTGACAGTAATTGTCACCGTTTTCTCATAGAAATTGAATTGACGGCTCGTGACAATCCTGAATATGTATACCTACTTTATGACAACCAAAACTTTATCATTCTTCTCCTTTAAGTCACTGGAAAGACAGTAATTTAGATTTTTCCAGCTCAAATCTTTGCCACTTCCAAGGCATTGCTGGTGGGAGCGCAACGGGGCTGCATGAATTGGGGTACACCGGACAGGATAAGAGGTGGAGCGTAGTTCTTGCATTCACACCCTGCTTTAGTTAAATCAAGGCAGCCCCACTTTGTGAGGTAGGAGTTACACCTTCCTACTTAATCATTACACTAATCATTGAAATAAACTATAAATCTCTAGGTACAGCAATTATATATTTAGCAACACCTGCAATCAAAATTTTCTTCTCAATAAGTAACGATCAACACGATATCGATGTCTTAAAAGCTTTCACCGATTCCCTTTAACAATATTTTAGCACATCGAAAAGTTACCGGCGCGTGTTAATGCTCATTTAAATGTGGGGTATTCTGATTTTGCATAGTAATTAATGATTTGATTTGTTTACAAAGTTGTCGCGTTTGTTTAGGAAGTGGTGTTATGGATCCGCTCGTGGAAAGTGTTAAGTATGAATTATTAACACTTCGACGTGTGCAAAGTTTTAGGATAGGTGTTGTGTGTAAATCAATTGTTCTTATCAAAGGTGATCTGATAATTTTGAGAGAGGGGCCCGATAAGCAGTTCAATTTTAGGTTAAGGGCTCTGGTTCCTTCGGGAGAAACTAAAATGGAAATGGGGAGGGCCGCAACTGGTGCCCCAGATCCCAGAGCTTCAGATTTCTTGAAACGTCTCCAAACCCAACTGGGAAGATCTTCTCTAATCTCATAAAGTTCGAAAAGTGAAAGGGCTTCTTCCATACAAAACGTGATCATAAATATTTTAACGAAAAACCATATCGGACACCAATAAGGAAAACAGTATTTCTTTTTTTTTCATTTGTAAAAGCTAGAAATCTCCATTTTCCCTGAAAAAAATCAACCTGTTACTTATAAAGTATCAAAACAAACTTTATTTAAATTATTTAGATTGAAGAACAGCTATTCTTTCGGTACTCCCGCAAGGTATTAAATTCGGTGAGTAGGGGGCCTATGCTAATGAGACTGGAACATTGAGCCACATAGTAGATAGATACAGACGTTCAAGTCCATACTTCAAGTGAAAACGCACGCACTGATAGGCACGCTTCACGTACGAGTGCAAGCGCACTCCCAACTGTCATTTGTTTCAGACCGCCCCGTATGTACGGGTCTATGTGTGTGTGTTCCCGTTTTCACTTGTTATAAAGAGTTTTTCTTCTGTACCTGTCTTTTTCGTGCTCGTGGCCTGAACGGTTTTTAATAGGATGCCAAACGGCGGCGCGATATTGTTTCCGACGTACGTACTCGTAACTTGAGATAAAAGCAGAATGATTAAGCAGTTTGTAACGATTTTTGTACTGTGCGGGGCAAATATGTACTTTGTAAAAATTTGATATTGCAAAATTGATGATACTAGGGAAACAATAAGTACGCCAATCGATTGCGGAAGTATGTATATGAAGAAATAAAATTATGATAAGAGAGTGATCTGTGTTAATGTGGATGGCTATGAAAAAGATTTTCTTTTTTTTTTTCGCGTGTATTTGTCGAAAAAGTCCAGACGTTATTTTTTTTGTAAATTTTATTTAAAATATAATTAATAGTTATTACTGAAAATACTAATTAAATTTAGATCAGTAATTAACCTACAAGTGCTAAACTACAAGTACTATTGTTTGTGGCTCATTTATGTGACATAACCATAATATATACACCACCTGCCAGCTGATCACTGCACTTTCACTACACCCATAGTCAGAGCTTAAAAGGAAACAATGTCACAATACGCTGAAGTTATGGCTGCTCAGAAAACCCTGGAGGAGAACTTTTTAAAGAAGATGGGCGAAATCGAAGCGCAGATCCAGAGTGCTGGGCCCTCTAAGGCAAACACAGTGACGAAGATAGCTGATGAGTTTCGCACTTTCCGGGAGCTTGTTTTCTCTATGTTTGGTCTGCTCCGAAGCCAGATCAATGAGTGTGCCAAACATATTGATGGCATGGAGACCAGGCACCGGCGGAAGGCATTGGTTTTCCAGGGACTTGCTGAAGTGGAGAATGAAGACAGCAAGGCCGTAATCCTGGATGTGTTAAGCACCAAGCTTGTTCTTAAGAACGTTGCAGTGTTGTCAATTGAGGCCTGTCATAGACTTGGAGCCCCCAGCAAGGAACATCACAGGCCCATACTCATCTGGTTCACCACTGCGGACATCAAGGCTTCAGTTTGGAGGGCGAAGACAAGATTGAAGGGCTCCAAAATATCCGTCAAGGAGTTTTTGACAAGAGCCAGGCAGTCTGCCTTCGTGAAGGCTCGCGAGCACTTTGGCATGCGGTCATCTTGGACTCAGGATGGAGTCATCATCATAAAGGCCTATGACGGGAGTCGGCATAAGGTGACTTCCACTGATGAGCTGAAGCCCCTTATAGCCAGGTACCCCAAGTCACTGGCAGTAATTCCATCAATGAGCGAAAGAGGTGCGGACGCAGCCGGGAGCCTGAAAAACATAACACGTAAATAGCTCAATTGTGTTGTGTCTTTTTCGTCCATTAATCTTTACTAACCGTAACCGTGTGTTTGTTTCCCTTCTCATACTGATTCTTCTTCTGTGTTGTTCACCGTTCACTGCTTACGTGTTTTGGTTTTTCTTTAGAAGTGTATTTGATAATTGGTTGAATTAATCGATACCTTCACTAATGTTTTCATGTTTTCTATTCTATTCTATATTTTTATATGGCAAGCAAAGCCGATGTCGACTATTCTGCCAATGTCTAAAGTTAAATGGAAGGGCAAGTATGTTTTAATAATAAAAAAATAAATAAAAAAAAACCCAGGAACTGTAGACAAAAACTAAGTTCTTCGCTTAATACTGTTGACACTTGTTGGGTTAGTACGGGACTGAAACAAACAAAAAGATAAAAATACATATATAGTATAAATGTTAACACACTAAAGATACGTTGTATACCACATACAAATAGACGGAGGTTTGGGGATTTAGCAGGATTCATAATTTTATATTATTATGACGGATGAAAATCATCAGCGCCACAAGGAGTTCAGGAGAGGGAAAAGTCAGAAGAGAGGGAAAGTTTATTGGGAGGGGAATCTTAAGCTTAGGGAGACGGCGGTATAAATCTAATGAGGTGACATTATTTGAACATTCGAAAAAAATGTGATCCAAGGTACCCTCGCCTAATCCGCACTCGCAAAGAGAGGAGTCACGTATGCGGATTTTGTGAAGAAAGACGGGAGTGCAGCAGAAACCTAAGCGTATTCTACAAATGACAGATATAGCAGTTTTGGAAACCTTTCTGAAACCGAAGAACCATGGTTTTGGGGTTATGACAGGTTGGACAGCATGGAAAAATTTCCCTTTTTTCCTGCTGGACATGTTCCAATGCTCCTGCCATGAATTCTGGAGCTTCAATTTGGGAAGGGACAACAAGTCATAGCTCAGGTGAGTATTGTGTGATAGATCAGCCGTTACAGCAGAACAGGCCTCTTTGGCCAATACATCAGCACATTCATTACCTTTAATACCACAATGACTAGGTATCCAAACTAACTGAACTTCCCTTTGACTGCTAGCACACGCCAGTAAAGACTTTTTGATTTTTAAAATAAGAGGGCTATGTAATTTACTTTTAAACGGATTTTGAGCTAGAGCCTGCAAACAGCTAAGTGAGTCTGTAAAAATCACGGCTTTCTCAATGTTCGTGTGTGACTCTACAAAAAGACAAGCTTCCAATATAGCCACACACTCACCAGTGAATACAGACGACTCTTTAGGGCATTTGTATTGCAAAATTATTCTGGAGCTTTGGTAGTAAACAGCGGCACCGGTGTTTTCCATGCCGTTTAATTTTGATGCGTCCGTAAAAAATAATTGGAACCCATCCCAACGTTCGCCCACCACCGCATTGAAGGCCAAATTTGCTGATGGAAAATTTTTACGTATACCAATGTCAAATAAAATTTTGGGAATGAAACATATAACTTCATATGCGAAGTTAAAAAGGGGAAGTCTAGGATACTGAATAATCGGACACGTTAAATTTTGCAGAATTCGGAAGGCTTTAAGGGTTAAAGGGATTTCCTTGTTTCTCCAGAAACTTGAGCTTCTACATAAGGCATCTAACTCATTCAGTTTCGCCAAAAGGGGATGGGACGATCTAGAGATTACCCTAGTAAGAAAACGGGAGGCAAGATATTGCCGTCTCAGGTCAAGGGGAGGTTCAGCGCACTCGACCTGCAAAGCGTTAATGTGAGAGGACTTCATGCAGCCTGAGATGATCCGAAGGCATTTGGACTGAATCCTATCTAGCCCTGCCAAAGCGCCTTTGTTGCAAGGGATCAGGTGGAAAGTTCCGTAATCCAAAACACTTCGAACTAAGGCGTTGTAAACTAGCTTCATGGTGTAGGGGTGAGCACCCCACCAAACACCAGCTAAAACTTTTAAAATAGAAATAGTCCTTTCACATTTTTGGATAAGGAAATTCACGTGGTACTTACCCGTTAACTTTGGATCCAAAAAGACGCCCAAGAATTTAGCCTTTTGAACTACGGGAATATTATGCCCAGAAATATTCACTGTGACCCGAGGGATCTGTCTTTTTCGAGAGAATATTACTGCCGAGCTTTTAGGAGCGGAGAGGGAAAGGCCATGGCTTAAAAGCCACTGGTTCAAAGAGTCCAAAGACAAGGACAAGGATGAAGCCGCGTCGGCGATCGAATGATCTGTCACGTACAAAGCAATGTCATCGGCGTATTGGAGAATTTGGCAATCATTGTTTAAACAAGATTTAATGTCAGCCGTATATAAATTATATAGAAGGGGACTGAGGACAAAGCCCTGCGGGAGACCCTTCCACGTCTGTCTCTCATCAAATTCCTCTCCCTGAACTCTCAGAACCAGTGACCGGGACATAAGGAGTCCACATATGCATTGTATCATCTTAGCCGGGAGACTCAGCTGTTGCAATTTTTGCCTGAGTACGGGAAGAAGAACGTTATCATATGCGGAAGAGATGTCGAGGAAGGCGGCAACAACGGCTTGGTTTTTCGAAAAGGCCAGGCGTACGTCCGTAACTAGAACACCGATACTGTCCATTGTACTAAGCCCTTTTCTGAAACCAAATTGGAAACTCGGCAGTAGGTCTCGCGACTCAACTATCCACTCTAAACGATTTTTAATTAGGTGTTCCAATAGTTTGGCTAGGACCGAGGACAAAGCGATTGGCCGAAGACCATTCGGATCATCTGGATGTTTGCCAGGTTTCAGTAAGGGAATTATAATCTGGAGCTTCCATTGGTCTGGTACCCAACCATGACTATAGCAAAAGTTAATTATATTGAGAAAGTAGGTTTTAGCCTTGTCACCAGCGTGGGAAATAAAGGAATATGGCACACCGTCAATACCAGGAGCTGAGTCCCGGACATGTTGAAGTACCACATTCAGTTCTTCCAAAGTAAATGGTGGGTCGAAGGGATCCACTTCTAGATTGGGGAAATTAGGTAAATTCGTACATTCAGATAAGAGGGGGACATATGGTGGTGCTATTTTGTCAAAGAAAAGTTCAGCTGTTCCCCTAGTTATAGGCAAAGAGGTAGAGGGGGAACATCCACGCCTAAATCTTTTGATGTTTTTCCAGACTGCTGAGACTGGAGTAGATGGAGAAAGGGAGGTGCAGAATTTCACCCAGCCAGCACGTTTCTTCTTGCGAAGCAGGCGTTTGGCTCTAGCATTATTCTGAAGGTATTCCAAGAGATTACTGGTGCACATATTTGCATTGTAGCGCCTCTCGGCCTCATTCCTTGCTTTAACTGCAGAAGTGCATTCTGGATCCCACCACGGAGGTGAAGGGATTTTATTTCTTGCACTATTTCTCAGCGGAAAAGAGGAATCCGCAGACGTGGCAATAGCTGAGACAAAACCCTCATAACAGCTTTTAGCATGGCAGTGACCAGAAGGGTCAGGTAAACATGAATCTAAGTTAGGAAGAGAATCAATTTTATCCTCCAATAATGAGACAAACCTATTCCAATCCGGTTTGGACAAATTATATTTCAAAAGTGGAGGAGAAGTTTTTTCTAAATAAGTTTTATTAATTAAAGAAATGAAAATAGGGTAATGGTCACTGCCATGCGACAAGGACGTACATTCCCAGTGAGTTGATGCAGCCAATTCCACTGAACAAAAGGTTAGGTCTACACAACTCTTTTGTTGACCAGGAAGGGAACGACGAGTCGGACAGCCATTATTTAGAATGCATAGATCTAAATCATCTAAAATCTCAACCAGTGCTACACCAAAGGCATCACACCGTTCAGAACCCCATCTATAATGATGGCAATTAAAGTCACCCATGACCATCAATGGACCTTGCACATTGGAAAAAATGTTTCTTAAAATAGGCAGAAAATCAGGGTGAGTGTGTGCAATATATATGGAGAATACTGTGATGCCCTCAACCCTTCCTGCTACAATACTCAAATTGCCCTCAAGGGGAGGCAATGATAAGGGGGAAATTGGGACCCGGCTGTTTACGAAGAGAGCTGACCCTCCGTACCCATCGGATCTATCACACCTAAGAATATTGAAATGCGGCATACGGAAGCTAAGACTTGGGGTGAGCCACGTCTCAGCTATGGAACAAGCCAGAGGCTTGTATTTATTCAAGAGGAATATGAGGTCGTGCTTTTTATGCCACACGCTCCTCACATTCCACTGAAGAAAAGTTTGGTGGGACTCCATTTTTGATGTTTAATAAGAGAGAGATAAGTTGGTCGGCAACGTTGGACGGTAATTGATTGTTAATAGAAGATGATGAAATAAGTGAAGGTAAAAGTTTTAAAAGAAGTTCAATGACTGAAATGGTATTATTGCTAGAGACATTACTATTAAGTACACAGCCATTAGACTGTGAAGATTGGGGGGAGTTTACAATTTGTTGATGAGCAGCTTTATCATATGATTGGGAAAGTGGGGCATGGGTCCTGGGCTTGAGTGTGACGGTTTTACGATAAGACTGCGTTTTGGTGGCATTGGCATAGTTGCGAGAAACTGCTGGAATAGCTTTGCTAGCCTCAACATATGGAATCGATTTCTCGGCCATGATCGTCTTAATAGCCTTCTGCCTACCAAGCTCGGGGCAAGACTTGCTATTGGCAAAGTGGTTTCCCGAGCAAAGCACACAGAAGGCCTCGCCCTCAGAAATGTTGCAACCATCACCAGGGTGATCGTGGCCACATTTACTGCAGCGTGGATTTGATCTGCAAACGTTTGCAACATGTCCAAAACGACAGCACTTACGACATTGGATGGTAGGATAAATGTATTGCTCCACAGGAAGGGAAGTGTAACAACAATATACCCGCTTTGGTAAGGACTGGCCATCGAAAGTAAGTACACAGGTTTCTGTGGGCTTCCACTCCACTCTCCCTTCAATCTGGACTTTTCGGTTAATTCTACGCACTTTAAGTATTTGCCCACAACCTGAGGGCACAGACAAGTAAGTTAATGCCTCCTCTTCATTAATGTCTGAGGGAACCCCTGTAACAACTCCCATTCTAGTTATATTAAACGTCGGGATTGAAGCGGTGTATCCGTGTTTTGCCAACAAGGCGTTAACCAAAAAAGCATTTGCATCTTGAGGAGATGCAAACTCAACTGAAACCCTATTTCTACCCACTTTGTTCACTCCGTCACGTATAATATTTGCGATTTTATTTAAAATTAGGAACTTACCGAAGTTTACGGGGTGAAGAGTGGTGCCAGAATTAACATGAGCTTCGACGCGAGAAACGTGAACTATATAAGGACCTTTATCCACAGCTGAGTATCTCACCCGGCCGATTTGACTCTTGGGCTGTTTGTTGGGAGATGTCGGAGTAGGTAGCTCTGCATTACTAGGGAGTTTTCGCGAAGTTTGTGGGATTTCCATGGCAGACACGCTGCAGACTACTTCTGCAAACTGCGATAGGGGATTCGGTGAGGAAGGGAGGGGAGTTAAGGAGGTTGGAATATCAGGCGGGTCAGGATCGGGTGGCTTGTTTCTGTCCATTATGGGTGGAACTGAGACAAAAGGAAGACAAACACAATACAAACCTGTTTACAAACAGGGACAACACAGTTAAAATTACACACAAGTCACAAAAGTACTAAAAACTGAATTATAACCACAAGAAACTAAAAACAACGTGCGTTCCAAGAAACCCGTGGCGAGAATCCGTTTTCATGTTTTGTTTACACCCTCAAAATTGTTTAGTTTATCTGTCAGTGTCAAATATCAGAAATTATTATGACATTTGTACTAAACGTTCAGAAATTTTTCATTCGATGTATTCATGGAAACAGGATATTCTGTGGGTCGATTAATAACATTTTCTTTTTGTTTTTTTGACAGATTTCTTTTTTTTTTAAATCTTTAGCGATGTCAGACTGTTTTATATTTTATATGAGTATTTTGTTTGTTTCGGAACTACAGTTTATTTTTTGTTCAATGTAGCGGTGTGCGACAGTTATTTTTTTTTTTTTTTAAATTTTTTGTTTGTTTGGGAGCTACGGTTTCCTTCATTTTTCTTGTTATTTTTCTTTCTTTTGCAGAATAATGTTTGGAAGTACTGAGTTATTGCTTTAAATAGCTATTTTAGTGTTGGGGTAAGCTGGCGGGTGGTGCAAAGTGGCACCTCAGTTGTTTTGTTTTTAACAATAGCATATGTATAATTGTGTAGGTATACGGTAATACATATTATTTATATTAATTTCTTCTATTTATGTCAGACAGTGAATCTTATTTCTCAGCTAACGAATCTGCTGCCTCTTCATGTGACGCGAGTTTTTGTTCACTCGGTGGCACCATTGGTGACTTCTTGCAACATAACTTTAATGATGAGTCTAGTCGGTTGGTGAACGTGTGTCACATTAACGTACAAAGCGTACCCAGACACTATAGCGAGCTCTACGATGCGTTTACCAACAAAACCATTCACGCTATCCTGATCTTCGAAACTTGAACTCTCAAACGCTCAAACCGAATCTTCTGTCCACCACTTACCCTCTCTCCGGTTTCGTTCTTATACGGAATGTTCGGATTGGTAAAGGAGGGGGTGGTGTTGCAATATATCTTCGCAGTGACTTTCCTTACAAAATACTAGCTACTTCCTCTTCAAACTACTCTGCCTCTGCGGAGTTTATCTTCCTTGAAGTTTGCGTCAAAGGAGCCAAAACCATTATCGGTGTAGTCTATTGTCCCCCCTCTGTCGATTATTTCACTGAAGTCGAATCAGTTCTTGAATCTTTGGGTTCTGAGTATGCACACCACATTATCATGGGTGATTTCAATACCAACCTCCTTTCCCAAAACTCCCTTCGATCCCGTAAGCTTCTCCATCTTATCGAGTCAGCTGGTCTGCACGTTTTGCCGCTCCAGGCTACCTATCATAATAAAAGTGGCGATGACACCTGGCTCGATCTTATCCTTACCTTGAATCCATCCCTTGTCTCTCACCATGGTCAACATGACGCTCCTGGCTTCTCTCAACACGACATGATTTTCCTTACCTATATCCTCAAACCTCCTAAACCTAAACCCAAGGTTCTGTACAGGCGTTGTTTTGCCAGGATGGACATTGAGAAACTTAAGGAGGATGCATCTGTGATCGATTGGGAAATCATGATGGAGGCCACTTCGGTAAACGAGAAGTTGGCGATCTTTAATGATGTTGTGGTCAAACTTTACGACATCCACGCTCCCGTCAAAAAAGTGAAACTGAAACGGAGGACGTTTCAGTTCTGTTTCTGCTCTTTGGATGACCAGAGGAATACAGATGGCCATGCGACGCAGGGACCACGCGTTCCCACGGCCATCGTATTGATGAGAACTGGGCGCTATTTAAGACTTCAAGGAATAGATGTAACCAGATGATACGCAATGCTAAACGCCGCCACATTCTAGAAAATATTTCTTCTTGTTCTTCTGCCGATATTTGGAAGTTCCTTGGAACACTTGGTATCGGCAAACCGCGACATTTAGACCTTCCAAATTCTATTGACTTAGACGATCTCAACCGCCATTTCTCCACTGTACCTATCATGGATCGTCTAACCAAGCAACAAACTCTGTCTCTTATCTCTGGTCTAACGCGTCCTCTCATAAATCTTTTTCGTTTCGTTCCAGTTGAGCCGGGCGAGATCAGAAAAATCATACTGTCCATCAAATCCAAAGCGGTGGGCTGTGATAATATCACTCGTGATATGATCATAGCTATTCTGGATCACCTTCTACCTCCCATCTCCCATATCGTAAATTTTTCCTTGTTTTCCGGAATATTCCCCTCTCTGTGGCGTAAAGCCTATGTTCGCCCACTGCCTAAAGTTGCCAATCCCACTCTTCCAACCCACTTCCGCCCAATTTCCATCCTACCCTTCCTATCCAAAGTGCTTGAGGCTTGTGTCCACAAACAACTTTCAAACTTTGTGCAGTGTAATTCACTCATTAGCCCTCTTCAATCTGGATTCAGGCCCGGGCACAGCACTGTGTCCGCCCTCCTTAAAGTGACTGGCGATGTGTGGATAGGTTTAGAAGACACCAAAGTCACTGAACTAGTGTTGGTCGATTTCTCGAACGCCTTCAATACCGTTAGTCACGACATCCTATTAGCCATTCTATCCTATTTGATCGTCTCTCCCGAAGCACTGGAATGGTTCACGTCTTACCTTCAGGAACGCCAGCAGTCAGTTCACGTTGGGGATTCCTCATCTCACTGGTGTAATTTGGAAACTGGCGTTCCTCAAGGCGGCATTCTTTCTCCTCTTCTTTTTTCTATTTTCATAAATCTCATTACTTTCGAACTTCAGTGTGCGTATCATCTGTATGCAGATGACCTTCAGTTGTACTGTCAGGGGAGTGTTGACGAAATATCGGACGTAATCAGTAAATTAAACTGGGACTTATCTGCTATAAAAACTTGGTCCGATAGATTCGGTGTGGCAGTAAACCGCAATAAATGTCAGGCGATCATCATTGGGAGTCACCGAAGCATCGCTAAAGTGGATGGTACAACTTTGCCACCTGTATTGTTTGACAATAAAATTGTTCCTTTCAGCACTGATGTAAAGAACTCGGGCTTGCACATCGATATTACCTTTAACTGGCGTACTCAAGTCGCTAGTGTGAGTTGGAAGGTCACTGGAACGCTGCGCGCTCTGTATCGTATGAAAAACTTATTACCATCGAACATCGTGTGCTACTATGACCTGAATGCAGATCTTCTCAACAAACTTGACCGTCTTCTAAATTACTGCATTCGATTCGTTTTCAATTTGCGTAAATATGATCATGTCTCTGCGCATCGATCGCTTCTAAAGTGGTTGCCTATACGCCAGCGCAGAGAGCAAAGGGCACTAACTACGTTGTTCTCATTTCTCGCGTCTTCTAATTCCCCTAGTTATCTGGCACCTCACTTTAACTACATTTGCGCCAACCACAATAAAAATCTACGGTCATCCCATAACTGCCTTCTTCAATGTCCCACTCACCGCACTGACTTCATTCACTGTTCTTTCTTCGTTCAGTTTATTTCTCTGTGGAATGCGCTCCCCCAGGAAATCAGGATGGCAACCAACCGGTTAACCTTCAAAGTTAAAGTTCGTGAGCACATTCGCAAGAAGTTGGCAGTAGTATCGTCACAACTCTAATGTTTTTCAATTATTAATCTAATATTACTAATGTTTAAGTATATCTATATATTTAGTTTATTCTTTTGAGTATATATGGTATAATTTTTTTGATTATATTGTATTTATAATTTATATATATATTTCGCATAAATCTGTTTCGTTTAATTGTCAACATTGCACCTACCACTAGTTGTCTCTGCATCACCCAAAGGTCGACTGGTAGAAAATGCCTAAGGCATTAAGTCCGCCTCTGTACGTTTGTGTGCATGAAGTATTAAATAAATAAATAAAACGAGATAGGTCAGAGAATAGTTGGATAGATCATTTATAACGTGATTTGGAAAAAACATGCAACTTAAACAAAAACGGTGAAATTAGAGTATGACACGGGGAACTGTTCACACCTGCGTACCCCTTTAGAGCGTGCTAAAGTGATGTTATGTTATGAAATGATGTAAACAATAAACAGACATCCGATTGCAGCTATCTCGCGTGATATGCCGTCATTTATTGAAGAGTTCTGATGTATATCTCCGAAGTTATTCATCAGATCTTGATGAAATTTAAATGAGATCACATGACAAGCACCAGCTTTCAAATCATTCATCAAAATCAGTCCACCCAGTAAAAAGTACTGCGGTAACACAAATAAAAAAAAATACAGCCAAATTGGAAACCTCCTCCTTTTTGCGAAGTCGGTTAAAAAAAGAAAGTCAATACGAAGATTTCGATAGTTTTATGAAATATACAGACAATATTGTATTAAATTATACTTACCTAAAATGCATTAACTATACATATTTTTTAAGCCATTTTCTTTTCCATAAGATGTAGTATGGTTGTAGTCTTCTTGAAGATTTAAGTGGGAACGGAAATAAATAAAGCAATAAGCACCAAATTCCTTGGAAACATTTTCGTTCAACTCTTCAATCTGTCAACTCGCAATTATTTAAAGGAAAGGAACACGTACTGACACACTTGAAAACGCGAGTACATAATAATACACAGTCTGAATAATGTTCCTTAGTCTAACACCGCTTAGCAGGATGTTGACATTGTAACAGATGTTTGACGAAGAAACGAAACAATTTGTATGCCAATGTGGATGTGACAGTTCAAGGTGGGTTGTAATTGTATGTAGGCTATGTAGGTACTAAAATGCTCTTTAAATTATAACGATCGCTATTTCCGTGAGGAGTTAAAATCTCGTTTACATGATGAATGTAAACACAGCGTGAAAACGATACGACGATAAGCGTCAGTCGCCTAAGACAAGAACGCGTCGTCGCGCCGACATAGGGCGCTTTTCAATTTCGCCATACAAATGAACGTGACGGTCGCGTGTTCACGCGATGATCGCGTTGCTTTTATTTTTTTTTGGTTTTTATAGGCTCGCGCTTGACCACTATCTCACCTGATGGTAAGCGATGATGTGGTCGACGATGTAGCACGCTTACCTAGAAGAAACCTATTCACTCTCGACTTAAAGACTCCCAGGTTGAAGCTATCAGAAAATACAGACTCTGGCAGAAAATTTTAATCCTTAGCTCTACGCATAATAAAAGTATTCCCAAAACATTGGGTGCATATGGGTGGGATGTCCACCATATACCGATGACGTATCGCCGTACGTGTTGTAGTCCGATGATGGAACGGGCTAGGAGAAATAAGTTCATTCAATTCCATCGAACACTACCCGAAATGTAACCGATAAAAAACCGGCAGACTGACAACTTTGGCGCCGATGTTCAATGCTCTATCCAAAGCTACGCACTTTTTGCTAAAAATAATGGCAGCTCATTTATCAGACAGCCAAAATAGAGTAATTACAAATGAACGCTTCAAGGCTCTGGAGCATAGACTCGACCAGTACCTCATTGCCGATGAGCTTCTTGGCCCATTTTTCTGGCGCGACGTTGGCGTTGTATTAGGACAGCGCCGCTGCGCCGTCTTTTATGTACATTCTCGCATTTAAGTAGAGAAACTAGCATCGCGTCAAGGCAGCTTCAGTAAACTTCGTTTCTAGACAAAGTGACATTTTGGTAAACGATAATGTTTGTCAGAAGTCCAAAATATCCCAATCCTACATTTCCTGAAGCTCTAGATGATGTCAAAGAAAGCGTAGTGATGGCGATTGAAAAAAAGTCAAATGGGAATGTCAAGGGCTAACGACATGCCACGAAATCAATCCCTTACTACACAAACCAATGTAATTTTGATTGCTTTCGCAGATAGAATTAGATTTTGTCTAGAGCCTCTGAAAATTTTAACAATCGTAATATTAAGTTCTAGCGATCCACCCTGTCTTCGCACGACGAGTAGTCTGAGCGTATTAAGCCTACATTTTTTTTCTGTCGTAGGGTTGCATCAGCTTGTTGCGACGAATATGTGGATTATAGACCTATAAAGTCGGAATAGCCCACCATACATTGTTTTGTTATATCTCAAAGGTATTATGCAGCGTTTTCGATAAAATCTAATAATATAATAAATGTTTATTGGTGCAAAAAAGGTTACATTACAGTTTGCATACACGTACAGCTATATTGCAAAGATTGATTTGTAACTATTTTGAATAATGAACCCTGCGTCTCAAACTAGGGCAACCTGTATCTCGGGTAAGATTTTACACAATCACAATCGTCATATTTCCACCAATTTACACTTATCCTTAACAAATTATAAACCTAAGCCTTCCTCATAAATCACTCTGTCTATTGGTGAAAACTGCATGAAAATCCGCTCAGAAGTTTTTGAGTTTAACGCGAACAGACAGACAGACGCGGCGGAGGACTTTGTTTTATAATATCGATACATCTGGGCTCAAAGGTCGTAAAGCACAAAACAAACATGGGATATTTTATGCTTTACTCAAAGGGCGTAAAGCACAAAACAACATGGGTTATTTTGTGCTATATGCCCTTTGAGCCCAGAGGTATCATCGATATGTAGTGATAATAATGTAATTTTACCCATCTTGTTCTAACACCTGAATATTGGTAAACGAAACGGTTCGTATTTAAATATAGGAACTCAAAAACGTGTCATCAATTAGCCAGAACCCATGTTATCCCAAAAGGCCGGGTTCAAAACGTTAAACGAAAATGGGCCAGTAGCTGCCATTTTTAGCAATATGAGTACGAAAATGAACGAACTCGCAACACGGCCCAAGCGACCGTTCCAATGCAAAGTTTTCAATATTTAGATATGTTTCAGACTAGATATTGAGAAATATTATAATATTATTATTGTAATTATTGCGGTTAAGGTAATTACGTAAAGAATTAAATTATTTAAAATCAAGCATTTTAAGATCTTATTCATAAGATCTCTGAATTGTTTAACACCTTTTAAGCAGATTCGTAATAATTTTTTTGTATAGAAATTCAGTAGCTTAACAGATGCTAAATAGATTTTTATGAGTTTTAATTGGGGGCCGAGTCACCCACGTCCGTAGGAGTGTACCCTTTTTTATTTTGATTCCCTATACGTGGTCCCCGGGTGGTGCAAATCAGGTGACACTAACTGTTGGGAGGCTATGGCCGAAGGCTTTTGACCACCCACAGGGCAAAGACATACCGCCAAGTGGCCTAGCCGTGTTCCGGTACGATGCTCGGTGTAGCCAACTAGAGGAGTTGGGTCGAGATAGCTGTTCCACTGCAGGTTGACCAGCCTGACGCGCGCTGTTCGGGATGTATCGGGAGACTAGTCGCGGAGGGTAGTGGGATCCGAGGCACGGTGCACCGCTGGCCGACCGCAGGTAGTTGGGGGCCGAAGTAGTGTGCCAGCTACACACGAAAGGCTGCCGTTGGCGCTGTCGAAAAATCCCGGAATGCATCATCGTGCAGATTGGCAACCAGATGGGGAGGGCCCGATGGACATTTCGGGGGGGCTCGGGCTTCCCCGCAGTCTCCAGACTAGTGCCCCAATGATGGCGTCCTTTCATTGCGTGTTTGTAGATTAGCAGCGTGGAACCTCGTCTCACTTCCTTCTCCTCTACTCCATTCACTTTTATACATTTATGAAAAGGAAAAAGAATACTGGAGTTAAACAGCGCCTGCACGCCGTCCCCCACAAAGTGCACCTCACCAACATTAGAGATCTGCACTCAAATGTCATTCCAGTCCATTATCACCTTGAGCCTGAGAAACCAGCGCTCTTTTTCCTTACGGAAACGCAGATAGCGAGTCCGTCAGACATGTCGTACCTGTCTTACCCAGGATTCAACCTGGAGCACAATATTAGACCACGGGCGGGCGTGTGATATACGCCCGTGATGATCTTTGCTATCGGCGTCTCCGTAACCTTGAGGACTCAAGATTCACAACGCTCTGGGTTCTAGTGGACACAGGTCAGGATAAAATTATCTACGCCTGTGTCTACCGTTCGCACAGTGAGATCAGGAGACAACCTGGCTCACAGACTACCTCAGTAAGGTGGCTGATGCAGCATAGCGGCGGTACCCTTCTGCCCAATTAGTGTTACTGGGGGACTTTAATGCCCACCGCCAGGAGTAGGTCTTCCCATACCAGTGCACAGATCATCATGGACGGGAGATGGACGTAAGCTGTCGCTAGCGCTAAACCTCACCCAGCTGGTCCAGGGTACAACAAGGATACCGGATATTGATTCACACACGGCAAACTGCTTGGACTTTCTGCTGACAACAGATCCAGACAGATACTCTGTGTCGATAGCATCACCATTGGGTAGTTCCGACCACTGTCTGGTGATGCCTGTGTCCGTATATTCCCCGCCCGATCCCAGTGTGACTTGTACCGCCAAATCCGCCGGGTGCCTTCCAAGAGGCACCCGGCGGATTTGGCGGTACAAGTCAGCAGATTGGGATTGCATGCGATCTTTCTTCGCATGCTATCCTTGGCAGCCTACTTGCTTTTCTTCGACTGATCCATCGTCGTGCGCGGATGCCGTGACGGATGTGTTGCGTCAGGGAATGGAATACTACATTACGTTCTCTGACGTATCAATTCTAGCGAAGACCGGCCATAGTTTGGCGCCGAATGTAAGCGTGGCGTACCTGGCTTGGGTCGACGCTCGATCGCGTAAGGCGAGTGACGTGGGTCAGAAGAAGTAGGCCTTCAATAGGGCTGCCAGGTCCAGCAAGATGGTGTTGCGAATTGCTCGTTTCGACCACATTGGCCGAATAGGGACCAAACTTGCTTCTTACCCTGCTGGGTAAGAAGCAAGTTTGGTCAACTTAGTAAGAGCCCAAAACGCTTTACTACCTGCTGGTAGTAAAGCGTTTTGGGCTCTTACTAAGTCGGTCGAGTCGAACTTCTGCCGTCCCTCACTCCACCACTGCTGCTACCCGACGGCTCACTGGCCCACTCTGCTGAGGAGAAGGCAAATTTATTTGCCTCTCTCTTTGCAGAATCTTCACGTCTGAATCCTGGGGACGCGCGGCCCCCTCCTCCTCCTGATGAATGCGAGACGAGTATGTCGGACATTCGTACCATCAAAAGGATGTCCGTAGACGTGAACAAGGCTAGCGGCCCTGATGGAATACCAGCACTTGTTCTTAGAACCTGTGCGCCTGAACTGTCTCCGATCTTGACACGCCTATTCCGTCTTTCGTATGAGGCTGGAAAAGTGCCGAATGCTTGGAAGCAGGCTAACGTACAGCCCGTGCCCAGAAAGGGCATTCGAGCTGACCCGGCCAACTACAGATCCATATTTGTAACCCCGAAAGACTTATTGGTAAGGTTCCTTCATTCGGTTTGCCCGGTGGTCTATGTGATTGGATTGCAGACTTCCTGGGGGATCGGTCCATTCAAGTGGTTATCGATGGCTGCTCGTCAGACCACTTGGATATTAATGCCGGGGTCCCTCAGGAGTCTGTACTCTCAGCAACTTTATTCTTGCTGCACATTAACGATCTGCAAAAACCAGGCACCTTTGGGTATGCAGACGACAGCACTGTTGCTGAAAGATACTTGTCCAACGCTCGTGCTACCGGGCCTCAGATCCAGTCTCTCCGGGAGGCCATGGTGGAGCGCTTAAACCTGTCCTTGCAGGCAGTCACTGAATGGGGCGATGCCAATCTGGTCAGTTTTAATGCTGCTAAAACCCAGGTGTGTCTTTTTTTCCACTAAAAAGAGTCAATTTTACCCGGCTCCAACTTTCTGAGATGTGAACGTGCCAATAACTGACCATCGTGAGCTTCTTGGCGTTAAGTTGACATCGACTCTCAATTTTGGCCCATACATTGAGGCAAAGGCTCAGCTGGCTGCCAAAAAGCTGGGGATCTTTGCAAAGGTGAGAAAGTACTTCACGACAGAACAGCTGCTTAGCTTGTATCAAGCAAAAAGCGGGCCAAGAGGGTCATCGGCGATGAGGAGCCTTGAACATCGTCGCAGAATTGCATGATTTAATTCGACCCAGCCCGTTCCATCATCGGACTACCAGACGTACGGCAGTGCGTCATCGGTACATGGTAGACATCCCACCCATACGCACTAAACGTTTTGAGAATTATTTTATTATGCGTACAGCTAAGTGAGAAATATGTTAGAAGCAGGTGCCTGGTCAGCCAGGACCAGAATGAAACAACCAACGTCTTGATAGCACAGCATATATTCGCAGACTGGCGCCGTGGCGCGGCGGTACTCACAATAACAAATTATAACCTACTACCTACTTAATCTAAATATCAACACATACATCACACCTCCCTTCTTAAATTACAATAGTTTCAATTAATTTCAATACATAAAGTTTTAATATTCAAATACACTGGTATCTGATAACGGGTTTGCGGGTTCGCTTTGGGTACTCTGCTTGCTGCTGAACTGACAAACTTGGTGACTGATTAGATGGCTGATCATAATCAACACCTCCTACTTCATCATTTATTGTTTGTTTCGACTTACTTTCTTCACTCATACACTCATCACTGCGGTCATCCTCATTCATCCCTGACGCTGTTGAATTGTCCCTAGCCTGCGCTGCGGAGCTCTCACCATCCATCGTTCCCTCCTCTTCAGTATTCGGTCCACCAACCGATACCCGAGATCTGCGCCGTATCTGATCCACGTGTCTTTTAATTAATTGACCGTTATCCCTTGCTATCATATACCGACGAGTACTATCCACGTTTGTAATTGAACCTTTTACCCATTTGTTTGAGGAATTGTAATCCCTCATCCAAACAAGATCCCCCTCGTTGAAAGATCGCGGTACCCCACCAGATGAATCGATTTGTCTCTGCTGCGCATTCTGCACTCTGGTACCTACTGATCGTTCTGCCCGTAACAAATCTAACCTGGAACGTAGTGTTCGTTTCTGCAACAACATAGCGGGTGTCTCACCTGTAGTGCTGTGCGCTGTGTTTCTGTATGCTAGTAAAAATGTTTGTAAAGATGTGTAAATCGTGTCCACGCGATCTCTAATTGCCTTTTTAATAGTGCGTTTGCAAATGTTAACTGCATTTTCTGCAGCTCCGTTTGAAGACGGATGATAAGCGAGTGAAAAATACTGCCTAATACCATTTTTCACAAGAAAATTTTTGAATTCTGTACTGGTAAAAGGTGGTCCCTGATCTGATACCAACTGTTCCGGTAAGCCGAATCGCGCAAAAGTCGAACGCTAGACTTTAATAACATTAGATGCGTTAGTTCGTGACATTTCGAATATTTCTAACCATTTTGAAGACGAATTTATCAATACCAGGAATGTCATACCTCGATATGGCCCCAAAAAATCAATATGTTGTCTAGTCCATGGTTGAGTATAATACGGTCATGGTTGAATAGTAGCTCGCGGGGGCGCGCTCGCTTCCGCCGCACATGTCTCACAGCTTTTACCCAAGTCCTCGATATCTTTTCAAAGAAAGACAAAGACAAAGACAAAGACAAAGATATTTTATTTCAACTAGGCCACAAAGCGGCACTTTTGAACGTTAGAATACATTAAAATTTACAGAGAATAAAAATTGATTCTACCGTGCATTCGGAAAGTAGCTTGTTATGGAGAAGAACGCACAAGAAACTCCATACTTACTCTTTTAAAAAAATATATGTTTTTTTTACAAAATTTAGGTACATAAGTACATACATTAATAAATTTATATGTGTGAGGACAATGCACCCAGAATCACTACATACTATACTACGTACAAAGTATTAAAAGTACTCACACATGTACTGTGCAGTTACATAATAAGCACTAGAAAAACACTAGCATCCGAAGCAGTTAAGTTAAGACCAATCCCAACTGACGGCGCCCGTTCACGAACATGACGCATGAATCGGCACCACCCAGCTCAACCATCATGAAGGGAACCGAATGATCCAACACACACGCCACCATCAGAGAGACATTTGAGAGAGCATGACACACTCAACTGCCAGGGCAAACACAAGTCAACGAACGACACCAAGGTACAGCAAATGGTAGATTTACAGTTGGGTACATAGTACTCACACACGTGCTGCGCAGTTATACTATACTAAAAGAAATTGAGTCTATATAATACAAATATATTCATACAGTCTTCAGCAGGTCCAACAATTCTACAGAACAATAATGTTCTGCATATCACTTGTTTTTGCGCCCTAGTGGTTGTGGAGCAAGACTAGCATTGAGCCAAGCATTTTTATCAGTGATGTAATCCCCCAACTTATAATATGCCTGCCTGCATAGTGTGCGTTTTATACAAGTTTTAAATTTCGTCTCATTCAGTTCTAGAATGTGGGGAGGAATTTTATTGTAACATTTTGTACAGTACCCCATGAAAGAAGAGGCTACTTTAGCCAGTCTGAAACCTGGTTGAACTAATTGATGAAACTTTATCGATGTTAGGCCACCAGACATAACTCCTAGCCAGACTTTTCATCTTGACAATGCCCATATGACTGCTATGCAATTGTTGTAATATTTGGCATTGTAATGCATGTGGGATTACCATACGATAGCCCCACATTATGCACCCACATTCTACATATAACTCGTTTCTCCTAGCAAAGAATGGTTTAATCTCATCACTACTAGGACAAACTGACGGCCAACCTGAATGTATGTATAACATCACCCTACCAAGTATCTTATCTTCGGATATCACTTGCTTGATATCACTGCTAGTGACGGGTAAAAAGTTTTCTACAAAGTTAACATACGTACTTTCTGTTTTTGCCTTATCCGAGTAATTACTCTTACATGGCAGGCGTGATAAAGCATCTGCACTGTTCTTACTAGAAGTGATGTACTCAATCTTGTAATTGTAACCCGATAGGAGTACCACCCACCGCTGTAGTCGTGAAGCGGCCATTACTGGAATACCCGTTTTGTCACCAAAAATATATGTTAAAGGTTTATGATCAGTTCGTAGTGTAAAGTGACGACCATAAAGGTATTGATGGAATTTCCGAATACCGAATATAATTCCAAGAGCCTCCCTATCTATTTGCGCATAAGCTCGCTCAGTTGGTGTGAGCGACCGCGATGCATACGCCACCGGGCGCTCGCCGTCCGCCGTAACATGCGATATTACCGCGCCCACACCCACGCTACTTGGATCCGTGGTCAAAATCAGCGGTAGCTCTGGATTGTAATGAACTAGTACTTCACCATCTACTAAAAGACGCTTCACTTTTACGAATGCTATCTGACAATCTTCGTTCCAATTGTATCTAGTACCCGACTTAAGAAGATTATATAGCGGGGCAAGAACTGTGCTAATATTTTTAATAAATTTCGCATAATACATAACTAACCCTATAAATGCTCTTAACTCGGTGATATTGGTTGGCGCCGGCGTCTCCATCACCGCCTTAACTTTCTCCGGGCACGTGTGCACACCCTCTTTACTAATAACGTGACCCAAATAAGAGACAGACTTTGCGAAGAAAACGCATTTTTCCTTCTTCACTCTTAGTCCGTAGTCTTGCAAACGCTGAAAGACTTTATGCAAATTACTGATATGATCGGCCTTCGTATTACCTGTCACGATTATATCGTCTAAGAAGACACCTACCCGCGGCATGTCAGCAAATAACTGTTCTATTCGCCTTTGAAAAATGCCCGGGCTAGACGCTAAACCATATACTAATCTGTTGTACATATATAAGCCTTTATGAGTATTTATCACCGTGTATTTTTTTGTGTCATTGAGCTCAAATTGCGCGTACGCTTGAGACAAATCGATCTTACTGTAGTGTTCACCCCCTCGCAGACGAAATAACAAATCTTCTACCCTAGGCAGCAAAAAAAGGGTATATCATAATCATTACTTTCCCACATTTTATGCACATCATAACTTAAATCGGGTAGTTGTATTTTTAATGCCGCTATCCAATGTCGCCCTAAAAGTACAGTTTTCCCTTTTTCGATAACAAGCAATTCTAAAAATTCACTCCTATTCTTATACCGAACTAGCGGCCTTATTATACAGTATAATATCTTAAAATTACTTTACAAGGTTGTAGCGAAAGATCGCTAAATAATCTACTGTAACACTCGCGACTAATACAAGACACTGCACTACCCGTGTCACATTCCATAGCAATATCTTTATTATGTATGTTCAGTGATATATAAATAGGTTTACAAATCGATATCGACAACTGACAAACATCAACAAAAATTACCTCGTCACTGTCCGCCTGATCGTCACTGTCTGATGTTTGCACGTCTACTGTCCCATCATATTGGGACACATACGTCGCAGGTGTCCTTGCTGGTTGCACACCCTACACACGTAACTTGCGAACTTGCACGTCGATTCGTTGTGGTTAGCGCCACACACCCGACACGGCCGCTGTGGCCGAGCTCGCTGCACCGGCCGAGCCCGCTCACCCGGCACCGCCATCATCGACTCGTGGCCCGCGCGCCGCTCCCGGAAATCTCGTCGCTCGCGCAAATCGCGCCGCACGACGCCCGGCTGCCCGCCGCGCTCCGCCCCGCCCGTTGTATGCCTTGCCGTCGTCATCGCTTGACACGTCACCGTACTCGTATCCGTTCCCGCTGACGATTTAGGACCCTCTACTATAGTGGCGTCTTTCTCTGCTGATTCCATGCTGGCGGCAAGTTTATACGCCTTGGCAAAATCCAGTTTTGACTCTGCGAATAACCGTTGCCTAATATTTTCGCTCGCTATTCCGCACACCAGTTGATCTCTCAAACTTTCCTCTAGCCAACTGCCGAACTCACAGGTTTTCGACATCTTCTTAAGTACGGCCACGTACTCAGATATGGTTTCAACCTTTTTCTGTTTCCTATGTCTGAATTTATACCTCTCGGCGAGTTCACTAGGTTTAGGTTGTAAATGTTTACCCATTATTTCAGATAACTGCTCAAACGTCTTAGTTTTTGGTTTATTAGGTGTACACAGATTGACCAGCAACTCGTAGATCTCTGCTCCCATAACGGTTATTAGCGTCGGTACATGTAAATCTTCCTTTATGTCGTTCACAACGAAGTATTGTTCTAACCGTTCGACATATAGTTTCCAATCGTCTTTGTGTACATTAAACTCGCTTATTTTTCCGATCGTCATGGTAAACAGTCAATTTCACACGTGAAATGTTCACATCTCGTCGCCACTGAGAAATATGTTAGAAGCAGGTGCCTGGTCAGCCAGGAGCAGAATGAAACAACCAACGTCTTGATAGCACAGCATAAATTCGCAGACTGGCGCCGTGGCGCGGCGGTACTCACAATAACAAATTATAACCTACTACCTACTTAATCTAAATATCAACACATACATCACACTAAGGAGTGGCTTTCCCTGCCGGAGTCTGTGTTTCCCGATAGCTACAATCTAGGGGTCCTTAAGTCAAGAGTGAATGGGTTACTTCTAGGCAAGCGTGCTCCACCGTCGAACACATCATCACTTACTATCAGGTGAGATAGTGGTCAAGCACGAGCCCATATTAGATTTAAAAAAATAAAATGAGTAACAAAAAAAGACTAACGAGCATACTTATGCCAAGAAGCAACATCATAATCCTCGATGATGGCGACTTCTGGACAGGTCTTTTCGACGCATCACCAGATCAAAGGGTCCTGTCCTTCTTGGCTTGAACCGATATATCTCGATCCATATTTATAGTGGTAATTAATATTACATGGAAAAGCATTAATATATTGATAGCGTAATGTTCCTATTACCGAAGCTAGGAAAATGCTACCAGCCATTTTCAGCGGCTAATTTATACCAGAAAATATTTTTTTAATAAACAATCTTGCCTTCATAAAACAACTCACCAAAACGATATAAATATAGATTTGAGAGAAGCCAAGCCAATAATAATTTTATCAAATTCTTGCAGCCCTAAGAAAACCGTAGCAGAATTCCCGGCGGGCTTGTGACACCGCACTCCCTGAATCATAACTAGGGCTGACACAAAAATATGCGGCTAATGAATTCCAAACATCGTTCTTCGTGGAGGGGAATCGAATAAGCTGGCTCGATGATATTTTCCTGTCTTTGGTAGGATAGCTGTTTTGCAAATGAGAGTTAGCTGATCTTTTTCTTTCTATTATTGCTACTACTTTTATTAACTACAACTACTTCCTGGTTTTGGTTTGTGATTGGTTCACGGGAAATTATTTGGTACTAAATGAAACAAAAAAACAAATGTATTAGATTCAAATGGCCGAATGTTAGAAGTAGCGAATCCGACATCATATTGTATGGAGAAAAGCTGGTCTTTATAAATCAAACAGTTTTCTTGGGAATCACTATAGAGGACAAATTAAAATGATGGCTTCACATAACACATCTTGCGTGTCGGCTGAGCTCAGCCGCTTACGCTGTTAAAACAGTTAACGGATTTAGAAACCGCGCGTTTGTTCTATTTTAGTTACTTTCACAGCATTATGTCATACGGTATTTTGCTGTGGGGTTGGGCGGCTAACATTGAATCAATATTATATTGCAAAAGAGAGCTGTCAGAGCTATATATAAGTTAAGTCACCGAGAATCTCTTAGGGAGTTATTTAAAAAAAGTTTAATATTATGACAGTTTCTAGCCAATTCATTTACGGAAATGTTTTGTATGTAAGGAAAAATATACATATCTTTAGTAAAGTCAGTGATAGACACAATTGTAATACTAGAAATAAAGATAAATTAGATCAAACATCTTTCATGGGGTACTGTATTAAATTCTATAACAAAATACCTTGTGATATATTAAAATTAAATGAAAGTAAATTTAAAACTTTTGTTTAAAGCACACTTTGTAAACAAGTATATTCCAAATTAGATGATTATATTCAAGATAAGAATGCTTGGAAATATGCTGGACCTGCTCCATAGGGCAATCTTTAGTGTAGACAAAATTGAACTGGTTAATTAATTATAGTAATGATTTTTCGTGTCTTTATTTCTCTTTTTGTTAGAAGAAATAGATACGCACGCTGTTCCGTTGTTGTTGAATTAGGTAATTTATCTATGTTTGCAATATTTGTAAGTATGTGAGAACCATGTTCCTATTTATCAAATGAAGGAATTCACCTGTTAGTGCTTGTAATACTTTATACCTATACGTAGTATTGTAGTGCTGGGTGCATCATCCTCACGTATATGTATATATGTATGTAAAACACTTTTTTTGAAGTTTAAGTGTGGAGTTTCTTGTCCGTTCTTCTCCATAACAAGCTACTTTGCCAAATGTACGGTAGAATCAATTTATTAATTTAAAATTTATATTTTTGACGTTCAAAAGTGCCGCTCAATGGCCTAGTTGAAATAAAGAATTTGTCTTGTCTTTTTATTTTGGTTACTATGTTACCTTACTTCTTTTATTTGACTATTACAAATTGATCAGCAGTTTTTTTTCAGTGAATTTCTAGATTAAAATGATTCCTTTGAAACATAAGCATGCAACATGTTCTACAGTTCTGCTGTCTTTGCTACTGTTTAAAACATCTCCTTTTATAAAGATCTTATTGAGTTTTCCGGTTTAGGTATACAGGAAAACGACTTGTTATATTATGGAGACAGAAAAATGTAGCAATACCAATATATGACATTCGCATAACCCAATCCTCTCATGCATGAGGTCCAAACCTTGACACGTTAAGTTCTGCCAACTTGACTGACCACATATAATATTGGTCTGACACTGTCTTTTTGCAGGGCAAAGGTCTCTTCTTATACAGTAAAGCCTGCGGGAATCTGCTGAATGCTAGACCCATAGAACCGATCGAATGTGATAACACTTGGAGGAGGCCTATGTCCAGTAGTGAACGTCTTTCGGCTGAAATGATGGTGATGATGATAATTATACAGTGGAGGTCACCACGCTTGCTCAAGGCTTAGTTTGCATACCAACAGATATTGCAAGATAAATCAAATAAACTTCACCTTAGACCAGGGTTGGGTCAGTATTTCTGCCACCAAAATAGTTCCGTCGTCACTTCTACAGCAGCAACAGCTCTAATAGCTCGATGATGAAAAATATCGCATCGGTGTTAGCGGGTTTGCATACCTATTTTTCGCTTTAGCAAGATAAATCAAACAAACTTCGCCTTAGAAAGGGTTTACAAAGTTCTCCCCTTTAGGGTTCCCGCATTTTCGAGGCGGGTGGGCTCAGGAACCTGAGAAGGGGCCGCTCGTTTTGCCGATAAACCGACGACGTAGCGGCCAATAGGTAGGTTGCGTTGCCGTATGTGTGACAACGCAACTGAAGCGAGCCGCCATGTGGCATGGTAGGCATGGCGGTTGGGGGTTGGAGGCCGCGACAGGAGAGGAGTGCCGCTATTATGTTGCACCTCTCTCCCTACCCTCCGCAGCCTGCACGGGGTTGCCACCGTCCGATGGCGGACGTGGTGGGGCCGCAGGGGAGGAGTAGTGTCGGTAGAGCGTTGGCCGCTCTCCCTATCCCCTGCGGCTGAATAGTGGTAGGTGGCGGGGCCACTATCCTGTCACAGGGTTTGTCACAGGGTGACCAAAGGTGTCATACACGCGGTCGTCTGGCACCCATGTGCTGGTTTGGTCCCTGGGGTGGTCACGGCGTGCAACGTGTTCTGGTGCGCCTGGGATGGGGGAGCTCCCCGGAGGAGGGTTCAGTGACGGACAGCCGCAGTGGGTTCGTGGATGTATATTGATACGTACCCGTGTTCGCGCCATAAGCGGCACAGGAGGATAGCGTTAAGTTTTAATGGCCAAAACTGCCCCATATTCCCGTGGTAGCGCAGTATGCATGAGCATTAGAAAAAACAAAAAAAGTGTTTACAAGGTTGGATTAGTTTTCCGTCCACCAAAATAGTTACGTCGCTTCTATTTTGTCACAGCTCTATTGCTGGATGGTGACAAATATGGCATCGGGTTTGGCGGTATTGTATATCTATCTAACACTTTAGCAAGATACATCAATATATTTCACCTTACACCAGGGTTTACAAAGTTTGGTCAATATTTCTGCCACCAAAATAGTTCCGTCGTCACTTCTACTACAGCAACAGCTCTATAACTCGAACGGTGCCAAATATCGCGTCGGTGTCGACCGCTGCGCACCGTATTGCTTCCAGCGAATTCCCAAGACTGATCGAATTCGACAAAATTTAAGTAGTTGTGTCAGTAATAGTCTCAGGAATCCAAGTCAAGGAAATTAAACAAAAGTACCGTAGTTACGATATTAATATATATTTGAGCCGTTTGGGGTTGATACATTAGGTCCATGGCGTCCGAGTGCTCATCGAGTGTTTCGAGACATAAGTAAACGGTAAGTCAACTGTTCGTGTGACCAGAGGGCTGGCCTTTTCTTCAGTCAGAGAATCAGCATTTCTATCCAACGTGGCAATGCTGCCAGCGTTCTGGGCCCGTTTCCCATTGACATCAAATGTGGACGAATTTTTCGATGCGAAATGATCCCTTTTCCCTCTTGCCTTTGTGTATAAATTTGCTTTTGATATTAGTCATACGATAAGGAATATTCAATAGTATATATTATTTGTAAATAATAAAGTTACGATATTTACTGCGACATGAACTTCAAATATAACGCATTATCAATGGTGATAGTGACAGTTTGATTTTAGCAAAACAGATATTGTCAAAACAAGTGATGATTATATCTCATCTATTAACATTTCTCGTTACGTAGCGACGTATATTTCCCAGAACACTGTTATCTGCTTAGATTAGAAAAAATATCATATCTTGCTTTATCAAATAAGTAAATAGATAAATATAATACAATCCCCAACGAAGGTGGCGGCTGTCAAATTTCTAAGTGTTTTGATAATAATCTCTAAATTATTTTATTTATTTACTCATTAATTATTAACTTAACTTATTAACTTTTTTATTTATATTTTATAGGCTTGCGCTTGACCACTCTCTCAACTTTTGGTAAGTGAATAATAATAACTTACATATAAAATTTTACAATACAATACATCAATCGTTACAAAACATTCCAATACCTTAATCGTTATTTAAATGGTCAGACCTTTTTCAATTAAATTTTGCGCTACTTTGACAATTTCCAATCTTCCAGCTAGGGATGGCCATTCCTTCATAGGGTTTTGTGATAACCGTGTGGCTGTGGTTATGGCTAACACAAAAGTATGTACATTCCGGGGCGTGTGAACTGTAAGGCCAAAAATTCAAATAATGTTATAACAAACAAAGTAGGTAGTACAATGATTAGATATTATAGAATAATTAGATAGTATGACATAATTGACAAATTAGTAGTTAAATAACAATTTTTGCCATGTTCTTAGAAATACACCACCTGTACCTTTCCCACTCCCATATCTGACTAACCATAAACAACTTCAAAAACTATCCATCACTCCAAAACTAAATCAAGACCAATAATAATCCCCACTGTCCAATTAGGGGTCGTCACTAAATCTCAAAGGTACGAGGTATTTAACCTCGTCGCAAAGAGACACCATCTGACGATAGCCAAAACAAGATTAATTATTAAATTAATCATTAGATTAATTGCTAAACTTGGCAGAGCACCTGCATCGCCTTGGAAGAAAGTTGCGGCGGAATCTGCTTATAATAATATAAGAATCCACGAGGGAATGTGATTAGGACTTAATTGTTGAACTTTGTGTATTAAGGAGTGGTTACAAGTGTTGTATATTGTCTATAGATTATATTTTTGATGTGCTTTTGATGAGGGCTATTTATTAAACTGTCCGTGACTAGATTTATAACACGTATGCGTTAGCTCAAAATCTACACACACTTGGTGTTGGAATATTCGGTTCCCTTCATGATGGTTGAGCTGAGTGGTGCCTATCGATGCGTCATGTCCGTGAACGGGCGCCGTCAGTTGGGATTGGTCATAACTTTGCTGCCTTGGCCTGTTATTGTATTTTATTTTTAATTTTCAGGGTTCCGTACCTCAAAAGGTAATTAAAGGAACCCTTATAAGATCACTTTCTTGTCCGTCTGTCTGTCTGTCTGTCCGTGTGACCACCGATTTTCTCAGGAACGGGTAGACCTAGAAAGTTGAAATTTATACCAGATACTGAGGTCTATAGTCCGTATTAGGCGTATAAAAATCAAGGTCCTGAGTCAACACGATAAAAGATATAAGCAAATTTAGATTTTCGTGAAAACTTGTAAGTACCAAAATTTACCTTAATTTTCAACTTTTTTAAATTTTCGGAATTTTCCCTTTACTTGTGCTGAAGACCTTGCTTTTAACCAAAATTGACAATTCTAGGTCAACCGGAAGTACCCTCGAAAACCGATATGGTAGTTCCCGTTGACCTGGAATCACGAAATTTGGCAAAAAGTAAGGTCTTACAACGCAAACAAAGGAAAAATTCCAAAAAGTTGAAATTTGCGATAAATTATGGTACTTTCAAGTTTTCGCGAAAATTTAGATTGGCCCATATCTTTAAAACTTGGCCTTGTTAGGGCTGTCCATAACTAGCCACCATTGATGTTGCGCGCTTGCAAAAACAATCCACAGGCGCCGCTGCAAACATCCCTGACGCACAACAACGCCAAGGCAACCCTATCAGTTTTCAGAACGCGTTATTATACTGGACACGAAGGGCTCCATACGACGCCCGCGAATATTTCTCCCACAGGCTGCAAGTGTAGAAGGTCGTACAGAATGCTCTAAAGAGCGTCACCTTTACTTCTGCAGTACAACGTACAAACCAGCGAGCTATCATATTCACACGCACAGAAAGAGCCCTCCGTTCCATTCCGTTTTTAAGGTCAGTATTGTCCTTTAAAGCTTATTATTGACACATACACCGTCAATATAACCACCGACATGTTGACTGCTAAGCGCCTCAATCAGGGCATTCATATACAAATTGATGAGGGCAGGGGAGGTCATCCCCCTGCTCTTTCTGTAGAAAGTCCTGGCCGAAACCCGAACAGATTGTCGTGCAGCACAAGATGTTCGTTTAGCTGTGTATGAAGCATGTCGCCTTCTCCAGAAACCGCGAAAGACCAGATATCACGGTTTTAATGCTTAAAGCCAATTATGTCCATCTTTATCTGTATCTTTGCCTGTATAATGGGTAAATACGTAACCCTCGGCACACGAGTTCGACTCGCACTTAGCCGGTTTTTTTGTTACTATAGAAGCTTTTACGTGCACGTCGTCTTACATTGTTCTCACATATATGTATTTTTTCAACAAGAATGATGTAACCAAAACATTGTAATTAAAACTGATGGAAAAGAGTGTCCGTGGAGTTTCTTGCAAATTCTTCTCCATTGAGACCTACTGACGCTTGCGAATTTGCAACTAGAGTCCTCTAAGGTTTATTTGAAATAAATTATTTGATTATGATTAATTTTTGATTTTGATCTTAGCAGAGTAAGGCTTAAAACAGATCAAGCTTCAGACAAAGTGTTTGGAACAGTTACAATTACTATTGACAATAGAAAACCTAAAGTCTGAATGTCATCCAATCAGTCACTGAGTTAATGGCTCAGTAGTAATATGACACCTTGGACTATTTGAAAGACTTGTTAACTAAATAGGGATACATGTAATCAAAGTATTCTAGAGTTTTAGTTTTCAATTTTAAATGGTTGATTACCACCTCTTTCCTTCGCTGCATTTATAAAAAAGAAAATTAAGCTTACCTATAATGAAGTTTAACTTAGTAATCTACTATACTATAGGAGATTCTGTTTCGTGAAGATTCTATACGAAACATAATCCCCGCCAACGTGCTCTGTCGCAATATGCTTTTTGCACTTTTCCATATCCTTCATATCAATTCCCCACGCTCCGTTTGTGATTTGCAACTGTGCATATACTTGAAAAATATAGGAAACGATCACAGACTTCTGCGGAGATTTCGTATTCGGGGTTTTGTAAATAGATGCGATATTATGGTCACAGGATAGAATCTGTGTACTCTCCAAATGTTAATAGATATGTGATGTGAATCCTGGTATAATAAATTAAATCCAAATGACAATTGATTTCTGAAGGATTATCATGCGATTATCATGTTAGTAGTCATCGCCATTTTCTTGCCAATGAGGGTGAACTAATTAACGTCAGTTTAAACTTGGAACGTAGAACAATGTCCATAAATATAGCTGTTAAAGGTAGTTATAACGGGCACGGAAGCAAAGTTTGAAAACCATTTCTAATGCCGTAAAAGTGCGATAAAATATAAAATCCGTTTTGGGCCGAACCTTTTTTTTAAAAAAAGGAGAATAACATTTTCCGAGACATAAAACTCTATTAAAGCAGTGGTTGGCAAATCCCGTATCTATCTTAATCTACCATATTTGAAAAATATTCACAACAAAAATAAAACTCGCGCTAAAATCCTAAAATCTATGAAATTTTTCATAATATCGGAGACCGCACGCCACACCAGCGCTTCTAACGGCGAATTAATACGCGGTAGCCCCCATGGACTTGGGGTTGTCGCAGCATATTTTCTTTATCCATATTTCTACTTTCTTATGCCACCCACTTTCATAATTATGAGACTAGAATCTTTCCTCACGAAATTTTCATTCAACCAGATCACGTGCCCTTATATTGTATCGTAATTGGAAGTAGCAGTCAAAGCCTAGTGATGGGTCAAAAGTTTTTGCCTTCTCTTTTATAGCTGCAAAAAGCAGTTGTGAGATTAATCCAACCAAGCAAGCAAGGTATCGTCGAAAGTAAGGTAAGGACCTTATTAGTATTGGTCTTCAAAAGCGGAGCTAAAGAAGTCTTTAAAGATCATGTTTTCTAATTTCTGCCTACCCCCACGGTAAAGAGGCGTAATCTTAAGTAAGTTGTTTATTCTGTTATACGAATAAATTAAATCCTTAATACACGTAGCTAAAACGACGTCAGAATATTCGATGTCCCGATAACCATAAAGAATAAAAGTATAATACAGCTATATTATATTCAGCACCTTGCGAAACATGTATTTGATCATTTGGGCCTTATTCAAGCAATCCAACGTGAGAAGATAAAGCGGACTGACGTAAAATAAGACATGTACGTGACTGCCGAATTCGCGCCATCTTGGATTAGTATTTGCTCAACTTTTTATGTGGAGTATGAAATAAAAACGTTTTGTTTTATCCTCTTTTATGAGTGTGCCAAGTAGGCTGTAACTTTTTCAATTAAATTTTCATTTTATTGGCGGAAATGTATGTAGGTTTAAAGAAGAAGACGAGGTCTTTACCCTGCAGTGAATCTGTTACAACCTGGTATTGTTAATATTAATATAGCAGTAAAAATAGGTAATAGCATAACAACCTAGAAAAACAACAAAATATAAGCTAAGAAATTATCAATCATAATACTAACTGCTTTGATTGGTCGATTCAATAATTTTCAGTTTGATTTTTACACGTCAATAATTTTCGTGTCAACCGGTTTTTTTTACACCGTCAAAGAAAATTTTGCCATTGTACAACAGTGTTAGCTGAGCTGCAATAAGCCATGACTGTGTAACTAGGATAGTAATACCCTACAAATAAAATCTACTGAAATCCTCTCACTTGTCCCCTGCAAACTGATCAACACAATTTTTTACCAAAGACATTACAGGACACTCCAATTATCTGAACACATAAAAATCTAAAGAACCTCACAAGCTATCTTGGTTGGCAAGTGCGCTTCCAATTTGTAAGGCTCGCGGCACAGAGGTTTTGCGGACTAAAAGGGCAGGACGTTTGCCACCTTGAGGAATCAACTCACGTCCGAACCGGGCACAATCAAATTATATAGAACTGACTCGATTTTGCGTAGCGATGTGGCCCAAGGATAAAGGTGTTGGCTTGGAAAGAAGGTGGAATGAGTCTGAGATATTTTTTTGGTTTAGGTGCTATAAATAGAGTTACTTCACTAAACAACCGCATGCGATCCCTGAACCTTCTGGAAATAATAAACATTCTGAATAATTTATTTTGGGTATTAAAATCGTAACAATCTAGTCGGATTTGACAGCTATAAAAATACGTTGTATAAGTTAAACTTGATGCTTACGAATGATACTAGTTGTTATAGTGTATGGGTAACATAGTAATTAATTTAGATTATGAATTTGATGTTTCGTAGACGTTCTTAAAAAGTTATCGTGGCATGTAAAATGAGAAACGTCATCGGACTTCATTATTTTGTCATAGTGTGAAATGAGAGAAAGAGACACACTTCCCTCTTTCTACATCTTTTTTGGATATTCAGTTACGAGCCAAGCTGGTCGATCTCGTCCTGCAATCTCGTCGGAAATAAGTGACGGTTCTAGGAGAAGGTATCTATCAAAAAAAACCGCTAAACTGTTACAATGAGGGCTTCCGCTTTTGTGCTCACCAGTTGGCGCCACTGGCGATTAAGGTCCTTAGATATAGCTGTTCAAAGTTTTTATCATGCGCACGGTAGTAAAGTTTCAATTAAAATCATTTCTAATGCCGTAGAAGTGCGATTTAATATAAAATCTAGTATGCAGCAGTTTCGCAGCAGAATATGTATTTGCGAGCTGGCTGACCAAAACCAGATGTATCCACTAACTGCACAGCATGATTGTCTTTTTAGTTCGCTTCTCATATGCCACACGATGGGATTAGAAGCTAAACAAAATTGTCACAGTTGGTCACAGTTCTAACCTAAATTAACCTATTTCATCCGGTCAAAATCCCGAATTATACCTACAATCTGCCTGAGACTAGATAATTAGATAATGGTGAAAACATATCTGCGGCAGATTGCAGGTGAATGATTCGTCATTTTGAACTGAGTAAAATAAGTTAGGTTAGAACTGTGGTGACCGTCAGAGTCATAAGGTGGTATCGCACGATCTCCTACGAGGCGGCTTGTGTACTGGCCGGATCCCCACCCTGAGACCTGAAGGTGAAAGTACTCGCGTCACTATACCGGTGGCACGAGGAAGCGCGGGCGCGGGGCGAGGGGCCGATGCAGTGACATAAGGAGTTGCGTTGGTCTCAGCTTCGCGAGGTCCTGGTGGCGGAATGGCGGGACAGGCTTTCACGCCTTACCGCCGGCCTCATTACCATCGAGGCGGTCCGGCCAATGCTCGAGCGCTGGCTTGGGAGGAGGCACGGCTCTCTGTCGTTTCAGGTGACGCAGGTGCTCTCGGGGCATGGTTGCTTCGGGAAGTACCTGTGTCGCATAAACAGCGAGCCGGACGCCCGGTGTCACCACTGCGTCGACGGCCGGGAGGACACGGCGCGGCATACGCTGGCAGAGTGTGCCGCTTGGGAGGAGCCACGCCGTACCCTCATCTCTGAAGTAGGCAGTGACCTGTCGCTGCCGGCCGTAGTCGAGTCTATGGTTGGCAGCGAGGAGTCCTGGGACGCGGTAGTATCGTTCTGCGAAACAGTCGTCTCGCAGAAGGAGGCTGCGGAGAGGGAGAGGGAGATTTCATCCGCTAAACCAATCCGCAGGAGACGCGCCGGGTGTCGGCGGAGGGCGGACAACACCCTCTTCCAGCCCCCCTAAATGGGTCCAGGGGCGATGGACTCGGGGACGGCCGTCGCCCCCCACACATCAGGACCCGAGGTGGGGGCGCGTAGTTTTCCACGCGCGCCCCTCTTAGACGTCGCGGGGGGTGCGGAACAAAAAAGGTTAGAACTGTGACCAACCGCGCGCGAGCCGAGCGGGCGAAGCGAGCGGTGCCGCGGTAACGGCCGGGGAGCGTTTGAAACTACTAATCCGTTTGCTGACATGATAATATTCGCTAACAATACGTTAAATGTTTGCAGTGGAGGACAGACTAATGACTAATATCAATGCGTTGGCAGAGTGTGACAATTTCATATCTACCTACCTTTTTTTTCACTCATAGGTACCACATATATAAAGAATTGTTCGATATTCTAACGAGTGGATATTTTTAACGTAAATACAATGAACTTAGGTGTTTTAAATGTTGACATTTTGAACATAGATATAATGACTATCGACATTTTGAATCAGTCGATATTTTAATCAGTCGGCATTCTAATCTTAGATATTTTATGCTTAGATGTAACAATTTTCGATATATCGATATAATCGTTATTATAATTTTAGATGTTTTGAACTGTGGCATTTTACCCGTAGGTATTTTAATCTTCGATATTCAAATATGTACCCCAATGTGTATTTATAAATAAATTTCCTCTGTACATTTATTTGAGAACATGACTCTACTCTATTGTAATTATGAATTATATCAGTCATACAAAACTAATTATTTCAAGATTTAATTAAAAGCCTTTTACACCTAATTGTATATTTATAACACCTTACTAAACTTGCTAAAATTATTACCAAAGCTTTGCATAAACAACAATAACGTATGTCTGAAAATATTTTCAACTGCTAACGGCAAATGAGAATGTCCCGAAGAAGTTTACATATTCATAAAATAAAAAATGTGAAGTATGTTCCGTCCTGAAAGCAGTGACAGGTACTCCTGTTACCAACGTTAATTAGAACCGCGATAAGTACACATTTGAATTATTTAAATTCCTATGAGTTGTTTAGTAGGTTGGTAAGACTGTGAGTTGTAGTTTTGTTTCGTTTTTATTAGACACCGTACAGGAATATTGAAGATTTCTAGGATAATAATGCCAGTTTTATCTTGTGTAGAAACAGTGTGTTTAGTGCGTAAGCTTCTTTTAACGCTTTTACTGTAGACCTTTATCAATCACAAGCTTCCGGGCCATGATTAGTTTCAAAATGTAGTTATGCCCCCGGCTTTTAAATTTTGAATTTCAACTAAATAACTTTTAAGCACATAGGTACGTCCGATTTTTAAATAAAGAATATAAAGTTGCGAAGTTGATAATACGTAATCATCTAAAAGTGTATCGTATAACTTTCGACGGGAAAAGTATTGAGTGAGCCATTTTTTCAGTAGGTAAGTGTGACGACCGGAAACATAGGTATAAGCATAGTAATATTACACTCGTATACAGTGCCGGGCACTATGGCCCGAATAAACAGTTTGTCGCTAACCACCGCCTTTTATTGACGTTCCATTGGCGACGAGTACGGATTTGAATTTTTATTTTTTTATCTTTAGTATTGTGCGTAGACTTTAACAAAATGCCGATAGGAAAAATTTAACCGTTTAGTTTAAATTCCAACCAGTGGCCAGCATATATCCGCCTCGTTAACCAATACATCAAGTTAAATAACATTGGCTACGACTTGAGAGTTTCTATGTTAATAACCGTGGGTGAAGAAACATATGCGTTAAAGTGTGATCTGTGTTCTCCTAGTTTCCCAGAAAATATAACTTACGATGAGCTAATAAGACTGGTGACGGATCATTTGGAACCACAACGCTCAGAGATAGCAGAGCGCCACGTGTTCAGGTTACGAAGGCAAAAAACAGGAGAATCCCTCACGGAATATTTACTCGTACAAGCGTTAAAACATCTCGCCACGACGTGCAATTTCGGCAAATGTAACGCATGCACAAGCCTGGAAGAAAACCTGCGTGACCAGTTTGTTTCGGGTTTAGCAAACGACGCGATGCGGTCGAGGATTTTTGCAGAAAAAAACTATTCAATATAAAGAGGCAGTGGAGCTAGCTCTGGCTCTAGAAGCAGCAGAGAAACATGCGGAGATGAGCGGTAGCACCACTGCGGCGGTGACGGCGGCGGACTCAAAACCAATAACGCATGGCGCGGCGGGCGAGGGCCTGCACTACGCACGCGGCGGCGGCGGCCGAGCCGGCCAGCGCGGGCGCCAACCGCGGGCCTCGGATGGAGGCGCAGCGACAAGCAGCAGAGGCGCAGGAGCAGGCAGCGCAGGCGCGGAGTCGGCGAGCTCGCGCGCATCTTGTTGGCGTTGCGGCAAGGCGCACTTGGCTGATAGATGTCGATTCAAAAACTATAGTTGTGATGAATGCGGTCAAAAAGGTCATTTGAAGGTGATGTGTAAACAAGTGCGCGGCAAAGGTGGTCGGCAGAATTACGTGAGCGATAATGAGTCGGATGATGGTATGTTCAACATCAAAGTCGCAGCTCGAGGTAACAAACCATATTTTATAAAATTGACAATTGACAACATGGACATTCAATGTGAAGTAGATACAGGTAGCCGTATTTCGGCCATAAGTGAGGATATGTACAAACAGATGTTTTCGAATAAAAAAATGATCGTGGACAATTTATTATTACGTTGTTACTAGGGCTCACGAATTGAGTCACTAGGTTACATTTTAGTAGATGTGTGCTTAAGAGAAATAAAGGGGAATTCATTGCGTCTTTATGTTATTAAGGGTGGCGCACGACATCTATTGGGATGAGAGTGGATGCGCATTCTAAATATAACTCAAATTACGCTCCATGAAATAGTAGATGAGGACTTAGTAACACAATTGCGAACTGAATTCCCAGAAGTGTTTTGTGATAAGTTAGGCACAATCCATCCGACTACAGCTCGCAGATAAGGAACTGGTTTACGTGCGAGCGAGACCTATGCCGCTGGCACTCCGTGCGAGAGTTGAGAGGGAATTAGAACGTTTGGAGGCAGATGGCACAATCTATCGCGTAGATTACTCTGATTTTGGAACTCCAATCGTTCCTGTCGTAAAAGCAAATGGGGATATACGTATCTGTGGTGACTACAAGGTCACAATCAATCCCAAATTAAAACGAGATTATTATCCATTACCGCGAATTGAAGAATTATTTGCAAATCTTAGCGGTGGAAATAAATTTTCAAAAATTGATTTGCGTCATGCGTATGAACGATGTTTTGTGTCCGAGGATTCGCGCGCCTATACGGCGATAACAACACACATGGGTACGTATGTGTATAGACGCACACAATACGGTTTATCGTGCGTACCTAAGAAATTTCAAAAGATTATGGAGGAAACTCTGCGCGGGGTGCCCGGGTGCGTGGTATTTTTAGATGACATTTGTGTGACAGGCTCAAACAAGTTAGAACATATTAGACAAGGAGGCACTGGCTATTTTGTTTGGGGTCGCAAAACACCACCAATACTTGTTTGGTAGGCGATTTATACTGCGTACTGATCATCAACCACTGACGCATATTTTTGGGGCGAAGAGTGGCATTCCGCAAACGGCAGCCAGTCGTTTACAAAGATGGGCGGCGCGCCTGGCCGCGTATGATTTCCGTATAGAATTCGTGCGATCGGTGGACAACGGTCCGGCTGATGCTTTGTCCAGATTACCGTTACCTCAGGAGGGTCACTCTGTGGACACAAGCATGGACTACTTAAATCTAGTTGAGGCGTCAGTGCCTGTTTTTTATAAGGATATTGCAAAAGAGACGGAACGCGATGTGTTTCTAAGTAAGATTAAAGGTTATGTACTGTTTGGGTGGCCGTCGGCTCCGAGCTGCGATGCGGAAAATCCTTATTTTTCCAGGAAACAAGATTTTGTGGTAAACCAGGGCTGTATTATTTACAAATATAGAATAGTAGTGCCTGCTGCCTTACAAAAGAAAATTTTGGAGGAAGTGCATGAAGGTCATTTAGGCATAAGTAAAATGAAAAGTTTATCGCGAAACTATATTTATTGGGCGAATTTAGATAAGGATATAGAGGACTTATGTAAATCTTGCGCCGCGTACCGCATAGTTCGCGATGCGCCACCGCACGCGCAGCTACATCCTTGGGAGTTCCTGCTGCATCCGTGGCAGCGCGTACATGCCGACTTCGCGGACTGTGGAGGCATTCGTTATTTAGTGATGGTGGACGCGCATTCTAAGTGGATTGAGGCGTTACCAATGAAATGTACAAATGCAGCCGCAACAATTAAAGTCTTGAGAAGTGTTTTTGCGCGTTTCGGTTTACCATCGCAGCTCGTGACTGATAACGGACCACCATTTACATCTCAAGAATTCAAAACATTCTGTGAAAAAAATTTGTTAAACATACAACGTCAGCTCCTTACAGGCCGCAGGGTAATGGTGCGGCGGAAAACGCAATTAAAACTGTAAAAAAGGCGATCAAGAGAGCGTTGTACGAACATGACGACGTAAATGCGGCTCTCTGTAAATTCCTTTTACAGTATCGCAACTGTGAACACGCGATGACCGGGGTATCACCCGCAGTGGCGCTGCAGGGGCGGCGACTGCGCAGCAAGCTGGACGCACTGCGGCCGGACGTGGCGGCCACTGTGCGCGCCAAGCAAGAGCGACAAGTCACCCGCGTCTCAGGCACTGATAGGAATTTTGATGTGGGAGACTCGATTTTAGCCCGCGATTATACGACAAGGGGGTACAAATGGACCGAAGCTACAGTGGTTAAAAAGACAGGCCCCGTATCATATAAAGTTAATGTTGGGGGTGAGGTGGAATGGCGGCGTCATGCTGATCAAATTATCCCGATGAATATTAAAAAAGGTAGGTACTCTCTATCCCGAATGAGCGGGGTAGCCGTGGACGAACAAACCCAGAATCTTTCTTCTGGAGGATTGGTCGATAAGGAAGCCGGCGATGATATGTATGAGGATGCAACAGGTGGCGACGGGGAGGTGGCGAAGGCGCCACTAATATAAACACGACTATCACCAGAGGCTGAGTCAGAAAAACGTTCACTTCGTACACCACAACCGACACCACCTGGTGAATCTGCCCGAGCACTGCGTGCGTTCAATCGGGCTAAACGTTTTAATGATTAAGTAACATAAGTTTGTTAATTTGTTTAAGTTACAGTTAAATTAGTTAGTTAGTTATAACGGTCTTGGTGAGGAGAGATGTGACGACCGGAAACATAGGTATAAGCATAGTAATATTACACTCGTATACAGTGCCGGGCACTATGGCCCGAATAAACAGTTTGTCGCTAACCACCCCCTTTTATTGACGTTCCAGTAAGTACGACATTATTTATTCTTTAACACTTTGTTAGCAACATGAGGCGCTCGTGGCTAAATAATAACAGCCGGGTAGATCTTCAAGGTTAAGCAACGCTTGCCGAGCTCGGTCCGTCGATAGGTGACCATCTTTATGTAGCGAGATTCCTCCATGCCTAATCTGTCGTTCTCGGCTGTAATTTGTGGATATTTTGCATTTGTTACGGATAATCAGAAGCCATAAAATCTGACAATAACCTTCCAAAGGGGTATCGTTTTTATCAGTTACTGGGTTGTAGTGGTCACATAGGCAGTCGCTCCGTGTAAAATACTGGTACTCAGCTGCATGCGGTTAGACTGGAAGCCGATCCCAATATAAATGGGAAAAGCCTAGGCAGACTTGGAAGCCGACCTCGACATAGATGGGAAAAGCCTAGGCAGACTTGGAAGCTGACCCCGACATAGATGGGAAAAGCCTAGGCAGACTTGGAAGCTAATCCCAACAGCGATGGGGAAAATCTAGGCAGACATGGCAGCCAATCCAGACATAGATGAGAAAAGCCTAGGCAAACATGGAAGCTGATCCCGACATAGATGAGAAAAGCCTAGGCAGACATGGAAGCCGAACCCGAAATAGATGGGAAAAGCCTAGGCAAATTGACGTTATTAGCCACATCCCAAATAGCTCCTGAAATAGTATAGAATGTATTCATTGAAACAGCCCACAATAGTAAAGTAAATCTATCTGTCACAAGCAGCGTATGACGATATACTAATATTATGCTAGAATAGTGCTCAATCTTGATAGACGGATTAGGACTGAATGGAATAAAACCTTTGTCTGATTGTGAAAGAGATGGAGCAATAGAAATTGATGTTGCTGTGCCTGGCCCGTATTCCTACTAAATAGGCATTGATGACATTTATATTGAACTTGCTTTTTCCCGCAGCTATACTTCTGAGGCCAAACATGCACTTTTACCAGAGAATATCTGCGGGCGATATGGATATTAACTACAATGGTCAAACTATCGAAAAAGTAAACGTTATAAAATTTTTAGGAATCATAATTGACAATCAGTTAACTTGGAAGTCGCAAGCGGAAGATATGTGTAAACGTTTAAGCACTTCCGCGTTTATATTGCATAATTTGTCAAAAAAAGTAAATTTGCCGACAATATTAGTGGCTTACCATGGTCTAGTAATTTCCATCTTAAGATTTGGTATAATATTTAGGGGTCACTGTATTGAACGAGAAAGCATTTTCAGAGCCCAAAAGCGCTGTATAAGAGCTATATTTGGTCTTAAAGTAACAGACAGTTGCGTACCTATATTTAAGTCTCATAAACTATTAACCTTTTCATGTCTTTATATCCTTGAATTAGCAATTTTTGTAATAACTAATCGATGTCTATTTGCAACTTTAATTGAAACTAGAAAACGAAATACAGCTATGAGATCCCAATACCAGAATCTATTATGCGCGGGCACTTTTAAAACTAGCTTATTAAAAATAAATGTTATCTGTATGGCTCCTGTAATCTTTAATAAAATACCTGATCAACTAAAAAACTTACCGTTGCAAAAGTTTAAAAAACGCTTCACAGAATTACTTATAGATAAATGTTATTATTCAGTGCAGGATTTCTTAAATGATAATTTTTTGTAATGTGTTTAATAACCTTTATTTTGTATCACATTTGCATGCTATATTAAGGCAGAATGTACATGGATCCTATTTTATAATGTGGCAACTTATTTAAAAAAAAACCCACATGATTCTTGAATTTTGGATGAAATTGTGGCCTAAAGCAGTCAGCGTTGTGTAGACGTCTGTAAGTAAAAGAATTTTCGTAACTGGATCAATATTTTCAGAGAGATTACTTCCTTACCAACAATTTTACCTCTTTGTGATATTAGTTTAGATTTAAATCACTCCTATATTATTATACCTACATATTTGGTTGGTGATGGTTTTTGTGACTATACTAATGTTTATGCTCATATTATAAAGGTGACAGCCGGAGGACTTAAAAAAAACCGAAGATAATTTAAATAAAAGTTTAATTACTTTAAAATTACAATAAAATTTTAAATCTAGACTTGGATGATGCTAGTCTCGAAGTGCCTAAATTAATTAATATAAAAATACATTTCAAATGCGACATTAGCTGATTGGAAGTAGGTGATCGGCGGCGAAACAAGGCTTCGAGTCAGCAGAATCCCTGTGTTGCAATTTGTGTGGCAACATCTGTTGTACGTAATTAGCTATCGAGTCGCTATTCAGCCAATTTGGTGTAGGCAGGGCATGTAACACCTTACCCCTCAGAACGGCAACAATTTGAGCAATTTCTGCGAGAATGTTGCTGGTACATTTTCTTGATTGTAGGAGATTCTGCATCTTCATATTAATGATTATAGCGCTATCGTCTGGTGATTGTGGCTTTCTGAGCTTTGTGCAAACGTTATACCGACGCATGGTGAGAGTAACGATCAGTACAGTTGCACCGAATATTACGACATATAGTGGAATAGTCGTATGGTAAATCGATTGTTCCAGGTTTGCGTGATCGACTTGTACCGGTTGCTGCATTAAGATTTTATCTTCGATTTCATGTAGACTTTTTAGGTGCAGTGACTTTAACTTTAGATGTGGGATAAATTCATTGGCAATGTTCAGGTTCATAGGTATTTTGGTGATTTTCAGTGGTTGTCCCTTGGTGTGGTCATTCGAGTTGATGATAGTAAACTGCTCAGTGGGTAGTAAGCATTTTTGCGGAATGGTGACGAGATAACTTCCGCGTAGAGACATGAATTCTCGACGTTCGCCTTGTAGCTCGGTTCGGGTTGGTTGTGGAAAGGTGACTGTGTAGCATCTGTCGTCCAATTGCTCAATGGCTACTATGGTCAGCGTGAGTTTAGTGGGCTGGCATGACTTCTGTAGAGATTGATTGAAAATGAGCCCTTGGATGCAGTCTAGATGTCCTCTCGTCGGTTGATGGTTGACTTTCTCTTCGCAGAGATGAATCCGGCTAAACTTCAGGCATTCAGCCTCTATGTACTTGAAAACTTTTCCATTGGTTGCAATGAAAGGGTAAAGGAGGAATAAAGGTGTACATACATTTTTATTGAGATTTATTGCTAATTTATATAATTCGAACTTATCTGGTGAGATTATTGGGATTTTAAATAAGATAACTATTCTTTTGCCTGTATAACCAGGTTTTATAACTGAATAGTATTCTCTTAGATCTGCCTCTAGCAATTGATCTGAACCGTATATAGATCTTAATCGTCTAGTCATGTTACATAAAGTATCAATGCTTAAAGTACTATGGTGACTGCTCGATACACGTATGAAAACTTAGGTATCTTCTATCCTAGTTATCTATAGAAATAAATCATCTGTATTATCGCTAATTATGTTTAACAATTGAACAAACTTTGCGTATCTTATAAGATCGTTTTTAACAGAAGCTTTCTCGCCTAAAAGTAATGTTAAGGTACTATTGATTCTCTCTTGATTGCTTACAATTTTAGAAAGTATCTCACTGTATCTGGTCATCCAGACTTTGTTAAGACTTATAGGCTCGTTTACCTCCGATAATATCTTGTCATCATTATTTTCTAGAAGTTTAACGGCATTATTGTAATTTTGGCCATCCGATTGATCTAAGTTACCAGTTATGATTTTTACAACAGATCCTAAACCGTCTATGAGACCTCTATTGCTGCGACCGGGTTCTAATGTCTTTAGCTGAGACCTAATCTTATCCAACTTATTAGACACATGGTTCATTTGAAGTTCATATAAAACAAAGGTTTGATTATCTAGTTTGGTCTGGAAATAGTCTAGTTGATTAATTACAGAGTTGAGTCTATGTTCGATGTCGGTTAAGTCTATATATTGAAGGAAGGAATGATGATTTGTTTTGCTTGGCCAAGGTTGAAAGGTAAGAATCCGCGTCCTTCATCTAAACTTTCAAGTTTTATCTCGAGCACCAGTGTTGTATGGATGATCATCGCCAGTAGTATCCTGTAACAGTTTTGAGGTCTTAGGGATACGCTTGAGTCGGGACTTTGATACGGGACCTTTCTTTTTAGATGTGTATATGTGAATCGGAAGGTCGGCTAGCACGGTGTCATAAGTACAACCCGGTGCTAATTTTTGTCGACTAGCTACTGGATTACTAATTAAGACTCGCTGTTCTGGTTGGTATTCCATTTCGGGTTCTCTATCCTTATTCCTATTTTGTATGATGTTCGTTCGGTCAGTAAGTGTCAAGTCGTTGATGAGGTCATATACAGTCATCTGGTCACAGTGAGTTAAGATGTACTGTTGCATGAGATGTTCGGTAATGTTAATGTCAAGTGGGTCTCTTGGATCCAAATGTAATAATGTAATTATGTCATGCGGTCTACACTTTGTGAAACTGTGAATTGTGCTATTATAAGCTAATATTGCATAGGGCATCAGGTTGACCATAGGTTCATCTTTCTGACGTAGTCGTAGGATATGTAGATGTTCTACAATTCCGTTATCATTAGGAGAGTGAGCTAGTGTTCTACGGTGGTTAATATTATGTAATCTAGTAGATTCAGAAAATAATTGGTTTGTAAATTCGGTACCATTATCGGTTAAGATAGTGAGTGGAAGACCGTGATGTGTACAATAGTTTAAAACGGCCTGAAGTACGCTAATTGCCGTGCCATATCTTAAATAGTAAGCCTTTCCGTATTTTGAGAAAACGTCTACTACGGTGTGGTATTTTTTATTTTGGGCTGTAAAGAGGTCCATGTGTACTAATTCAAAAGGTTTGGTAGCTGGGGGTACTAGATTTAGTTGAGGTCTAATTGGGTTCCTTTCATATTTGGTTTGTCCGCAAATTGTACACTCAACATCGCCACTGATTATATGAAAGCGGTATCCAATTTTAAAAACTCGGACTTGTCCATCTGGATTTTGAAATTAGATTCCTGCAATCTTTTAAATACTTTCTCTAGATTAATCATGTGCTCTTCCAACGATGTACTAAATATGATTACGTCATCAAGATATACCAGACAAATCTCATTTTGTTAGCCTCTGAACACATTGTCCATTACTCTTTGAAAAGTAGATGGAGAATTTTCAAATCCATGGGCATACGCAAAAATTCAAAGTGCCCAGCATGCTCTGCATTGAAGGCTGTCTTCGAAATATCGTTTGGATCCATTTGGCGCTGATAAAATCCTGATGCAAGGTCTAACGTGCTAAAATACTGGCATTTACCAAGCTTGTCAAGTATGTCATTGATGTTAGGAATCGGGTATTTGTCGTCTATAGTCTTGTCATTCAGTTTGCGAAAGTCTTACTACTATGCGCCACTTTTTTTGGCCTGATGCATCTGCTTTCTTAGGAACTACCCAAATAGCGAGCTCCAGGTTGATTCAGAAGGTCGTATAATACCTTGGTCCAGCATCTTAGCTATCTGGTCTCTAAATTCTTGTCGGTGCACAAAAGGATAACGGTAGCTTTTAGTATATACGGGAAGCTCGTCGGTCGTTCTAATACGATGTTTAATTTTATTCTTAAAGGTTAAGGGTTCTCCGTCAACATACAATACGTCAGCAAAACGGGCACATAATGTCTCTAATTTAGTTATTCCTCAATATTTAAATTATCTTTACGCAATCGACTTAAAACCTCTATAACGCGGATGTGGTCTTGTTTGGTGCTACTGCACTCAGTTTTAAATATCTCGGCTTGTAAAGGACGGTCCAATGTAATAGTTAAATCATATTCCGTCGGGTTTTTAATTTCTATAATTCCAGTACAATCAGTAACGCGAGTAATGCACTAGTGAATAATGCAATTACAATGATTTTGCTGAGCTGTCGAAACGTCACCGTCTGGACTATAAATTGATAAAATTGTATAGGGATAGTTGTAAAATCTGTAAGTAAATTGTTATTTTTTAGATCAATCTGTGCTCCGTCAAGCAAATCTAAACCTAATAGACCATCAAAGTAATTATGAAACTTATAGATAAAAATTATTACATTCAGCAAAGTTCGGAATCGTAATAGAATGTTCGTGTGTACTAGTTACACGGGCGTTTATTACTTCGAAGGGATCAAAGTTTAAAGGAATATGTGAATAATATTGTTCGACTGCCTCGGGACTAATAAAAGACTGATTAGCTCCGGTATCTACTAATAATTTAAGTGTCGGGTCTGATATCTTTATGTAACGTAATTCACTTTTAGATTGGAGATTTAATTCTATTTTAATCCTTTTTGATACTGTTCCTTGCGAAAATCCTGATCTGCCTTAGAAGTAGCGGACGGCTCTGCTTCTTAGCATTTTATGTAATTCAATTGATCCCGTACATTTGATTGATTTTCAGGATCAGTCTGCTGGCAGTCATAAAAGTCACAAGGGTCAAAGACATAGTAATAGTCAGGTTGTTCGAAGTAATTGTCAGGGTAATTGTAAGTGTCATAGTAATCAGTCATTTCGTTAAAATTTATTTCACGCGCTTTGAAGTGTTACTAGGTGGTGGGTTCCCTAACTAACGCCAATCGTGTACTGGTAACCCATGATATGGTACAAAATGACTAACACCGCTCATCGGTTTCGGACCGGTGTACTGCATTTGGAAATTTAAATGCGTCACTTTGGGGATCGTAGTTCGGCGGGGGCGCAGGAAACCTCTGTTGAGTACGGCTAAACATATTAGGGGCCAATTGAGGTACCTGATTATGCTGGAAGGGTGGCCTCCACTGCTGCTGCTGTTACGGAGGCATAGGCATAAGCTTATGCCAGCTGTGGCCTGGGCTGGGGTAGCTAAAAACTTTTGGTGTGGACATAGGGACCGCGGGTGGCATTCTATGGGCTGTATGCGTTTGCTGTGTAGTCGGGTTACCACGCTCAGGGATACTCTAATTACGTTGCTGTAAGTACATGACATTTAATTCCTGTTCTTAATTCTTTATTGTACACCAAAAAAAACAACATTACATATATGTGATAATAAAGTACATGTACAAAGGCGAGCTTAACTCAATGTTGAGTTCTCTTACAGCAAACCCTAGAGTGACAGAGAAAATTGACAATTATAGAGGGCAGGCATCCAGTGTACAATATTAAAATAACCTATGACGAATTAAATTAAAACATAATATACACAATACAATATATATATATACATACCAATACTATGGCATTGTGCAAGGAAATGATCTTTAATCTTCCTCTTGAAGACCTCCAGAGAAGGGCTGTCACGTAGGCAGTTTGGGAGAGAGTTCCAGAGACGCACTGCTGTAGCAGAGAAAGAGCGCTTATAGTGGCTGGAAGTATGTAGCGGTGGACGAAGGAGAAAAGAAGTGGCAGTGCGACAGGTTTCACCACTCGGCATGAGGTATTCAAAGCGTTCACGAAGGTATTGAGGAGAATTAGGATTGTGCAGGATATTATAGAGGAGGGATAGGATATGGGTATCTCGACGACGCTGAATCGGCAGCCACTTTAATCGGTTCCGAAACGCCGGCACATGCTCGTATTTGCGGAGGCCAAAAATAAAGCGGATGCACTAGTTCTGCAGTCGCTTGATTTTATTAAGGAGTACCTCCGTTGCATCTAGAAAACAGACATCCGCATACTCTATGAGACGTTTCTGAGATGAGACTATCTAGACGTTTAAGGGAACCTGTTGTACAAATTGCAGAGCCTTTTCAATAGTTTCGGGTCTCATACACCAGGGGGCCTACTCCCGAAGCTCGAAGTCCGTAGTTTCGACCTTAGTTACAGGCGTTTCCTACTCCCTAACACCTACGGACGGATGATTCGTTCGGGGCCCGAACGAAGAATGAATGACAACACAATTTGACAGTTTTACCTACTCCCGATACGTTTTTATCCGTTCGAAAAATTGAATTTGACACTTGTTTTAACGGACCGTTCGTAAAGATATTACGACATCAAAATAGTTATCGTGCGGTCGACGAAACTTGCGATCTACTGGAAGAGCGGAGGCAACGTCGATGACATTTGCGCCAAAACTTCCAGTTGGCAAGTATTCCCGACGTTGAGTTCATGGGGAACTATAAGCTCACTCGGGCATTATTTGGTGTGAGGAGCTAATACCTCTTTTGCCTCAACACTTACGACAAAGTGGTGTTGATCCGAGAATGAAGGTAAGGATATATTAAATATACTGGTAACTTATTGAGCTGTATTACCAATCCCACCCATTTACATTTGTTGTTTTTGTTTAATTGATCCTAGCTGTTCTTAATTTTTATGCCCGGGGGAGTCACCAAGGTGCAGTGGACCTTAGTAGTGATGTTCTAATGGCACTAGAGACAGTGTCATGCTGTCTGCGCCATGTCACAAATGCACTGAACAGACCCTCATTAATAAAAAAGTACATAAGTTTTCCACATAATTTGGTTGGAAGGAACCTTATAAATAGACAGTACCTAAGTTTAAAAGCTTGTACCATTTTTCTAAAACAAATATCTATAGGTATTTAATAAAATATACCTAGCCTGCCATTTGAACAATGACTACCTATGCTTTGAAAAGTGTTTATACCTTACTTATAGAGTACACTTAAATAAATTGTATCATTTAAAATTTTGTAGATTTTATGAAAAATATGGCCTGCCAAGCGTAGTGTTACAGGGGATTTTGGGTACCCACTTCGAGGATTCATGATGACCCGAGTAGACAATGTTGTAGAAGACCCCAGTAGACGATAACATGCTCGGTCCAATAAACAGCGTATGTTTAGCATTAAAAAAAAACGATTAAGATGCCTCATAGCAGCAAGAGACATAGAAAAAAAATTACAGAGCTGCATTATGCATCAGTCAGTTGGTATTTGTCGCAATTTATACTAGTTATAGCTATGTTTTTCTAATAACACATTGAACAGGTGAATAGTACTTTTTTCATCTATTTATGAGCATATTTTAATAATTTTTCAGGTACAATTGTCATTGCCTGCTGTGTTTTACACAATATGTTTAATGAGGCGGACTTAGAAGCACCTTCCCTCAGCAAGAAGATCTTCAAATTGAGCGCAGTAGACAGGGAGAAGTGTCTACAAATATAATATCTGCCCATCAAGCTCTTCAGCAAGGGCAAAGAGCGAGAGACAGATTAGTGCAATTGCTGGAAAGAAATAGATACTTATGCAGTCTCACAAGAAAACTTTACTAATAAGCCAATATAAATGCATTGGTATGTGTATAACTAGATGTATGAATGTGAGTGAAGCAAAAGCAGTATGTAAGGATCGTAGCAGGTGGCAATGGCATTCTTTAGTTTCTGTCTAACCCCATGGGAAAAAGGTGTGAGTTTATGTATGTATTATTGACTTTTCACAATAAAAGCATTTTTTTTATTATACATTTATTTTTATTTTTCACCATTCAAATCTGAATAAATTTAACAATTAACAACACACTATGACTCATACAATAACTACAAAAATAGAATATACTTTATAGTACACCATAAAATTATACACATTTACAAGAAAACTTATTTATACGGGTACAAAGGCGGTCTTATCGCTGACAGATATCTACTAGACAACCTTTGGATGGACTGAAAAAACTTAGAATTAAAAAGACTACCCAAGTCTGCGGTGTACTGCTATTAGATTAAAACATATATATATACAAGATTATATAACTATAATAAATACTATACAAAAACCTATATATAAACAATACATACATCAAAAAAACCACTACAAGAGGCAAAAAATAGGTTTCATTTCGTAAACAAAGTAGGTAGTTTTGAATTAGGTAGTTTACACACCTGATTATTTACCGAAATTAAGTGTTGATAGGAAACAACCTTTATGGGTATGTTTATGGTACCCTACTTTAAGTACGAAAATCGCCAAAATGTTGAAAGAAAACAAAAAATATTTATTTGTGACCCGCACAGGAGACACGAGAAATAAGCAAAAAATTAAACAATAATAAAAATACAACCCCAAGCGAGACCCAAAAATATCACAGCATGTGCAGCATTACCCAAAAAGGAAATAACGCAGCGCTGATATTCTAATGGTTTTCCTTTTACTTATCAGTCTTAAATTATTGCTAGGACCTTAATTTCTCTTACTTGTCTACTTGAGTCTCAAATACCTAATAATCAGAATAAAATTAACACTTAACACACTATAACAATCAAAACATAGATTTGCCTTTATTTATCAGTCTTAAATTATTGCTAGGAACTTAGTTTTTCAAGAATATTGCTTTACTTCATCGAGCATCTTATTTCTTCTAGTTTTTATTATAAGCCTTTGCACTTCCACTTTCGGCAGGTGTGTCTTACTGATGGATGGACCATGTACAACAAAAACTGAATATCATTGACGGATACAATACAAAATATTATATGATTGTGTCTGTAATTTATTAATATTTTGTAAAAAAAAATAGTCTCCTACCAAAAATTATAAATTTTGTTTAGTATTACCGTTGGAAAAGCTGGTTGGACTCTTTGACTAGGTTTGTTGCTCTTCAAAACCCTCTTCTATAATTGATAGTATCTTCAACTCCATTTGGGAGCAGGTTGGTGCTACCAATGGACCATGCTGACTGTCTGACAGCTCCAACAGCGTTCTTGGCCAAATGTTTTTAACAGCCCGCACATAAAATTTGGATTAATTGTTATTTGGATATTTAATTGCATGAAATGTATAATATATAAAAACACTATACTCGTAAGTACTCCTACAGATAATAACCCAGTCAGTAAATAATCAAAAATGCCTTTGCCAAAGCCGGGTTAGGTCAGCTCTGCTAGCTAACCCCTACTGACTTAGTTATAAGTATTTGCAAGAATACTGACTATGATTGTGTGCACTTTACTGAGGACAAGCCCTTAAAATCATATTAATATTGACGAGTAATGTATTAAACTCACCGTTTGCCACTGCTCCACGGAATTAGTGCAACTTTTCATTGAATTAAGTTGCTCAGGTTTTCCCACAGCCGTTTTGAGCGAACTTATGAAGACGACGAGGGCCTCAATTTATGCGTAAGTTGCTGCTTAAGCGGTTCGGCCATTTTAATGAATTATTAATGAAAAGGAAAACTAAATTCCTCCAAGGTATTTATTATTTATTTCTTGACAATGGACAATTCATTTGAAAGTTGCTGTCATAAAGAAAAAAAAGCAAAGGTATCAATAGGATAATGCCGCTTTCCAGACAATAATGACAAAAGTAATTAATTTTTATATTTAAAGACATAAGAAAAGTAAATTGTTAAAGATATGGTCATTTCGTAACGTAAAAAATATTTTATTTTTTGTTTAGTAAGCTTGAAACCACAAACTAGGAAAACCGGTAATCGACCGATAAAATAGTGCAACTCTAACGTCATCCATCGTTCGTTCACGAAAATTGTCTATGGTCCCGTTCGAAGCTCAATAATCCGAAATCGTTAGGGGGTAGGGTTCACTCCGAAGTTTCGAAATACTTTCGAACGGCTCGTAACTTCGTCGACGAAGATCGGGAGTAGGCCCCCTGATACGGGACCCTAAAGGCTCCTTAGGACCTCTAACATAGCATTGTAGAATAAGCTTTTTAAAAATATTGCGTTTTGCTTCAATAGTAGTTGCTACATTTTCGTGCAATATGACATAAGTCATTACGGTACTAAAAAAAAACCGGCCAAGTGCGAGTCGGACTCGCGCACCGAGGGTTCCGTACAAATCTCAGCTTAAAGGTATTATAGACGATAGAGATAGTATTTGATATGAATTTCAATTTAATACCTCTACGCATTCATGAGGAAAGTATATATGTATAAAATTATTAAAAATATTTGTATTATATGATGTAACTGACAATTTACGGTTTTCGCTTCATCCTTTATCTTATTATTATTTTTCCTTTATCTGTGTTATAAGACGTTGCTTCGTACCAAATTTCAAGATTCTGTGTTCACGGGAAGTACCCTGTAGGTTTTGAATCCCTTGCGAGTGTCGAAAAAGTCGGCATAAACGGTTGTATCTTTTGATTGCGTTGGCTTAGAAGTTTGATTTTTTCACAGCTTTAAGGGACTTGAGTATTTCATATAAATTTCAGCTTGATACTTCCACGCGTTCAAGCGAAAAAGGGTCTTGATAGACAGACAGACGGACGGACAGACGGACGGACAGACGGACGGGCAACAAAGTGATCCTATAAGGGTTCCGTTTTTCCTTTCGAGGTACGGAACCCTAAAACGGGTCTGGCATTTGTCATAATACTCCTTTGGAGTGCTACTTTCTTGCATCAGTAAAAACATGCCATTATAAAGGGCGGTCTCATGCCTTTGGTCGGAAAAATATTAATTAATGAGTCACGGATCCGTTGCCAATTTTCTAGTATGCCATTGGAATTAATAGTTGAAGCTGCTCGTCCAGTCATTCAGGATGCCGTTTAAGAGACATAAGTTAGTTAACTCATGACTCGGGCCATTTCCAACATATTTTATTACGAGCTGATCACATATTTTAATAAAACGTGTTAGAACATTCGGATTGCCATCGAAATTTGGAACTGCGCGCAAAGTGTTGTAGATAGTATCGGGGTCCAGTGCCAAATTGCTACTATCAAATAATAGCCCCAAACCTAAGTTATCAGAATCTATAAACCTATCTGAATCTACTTCCCTGCTTCTACTTATCTTTTTGGAGGAGACAGATTTTGATTAAATAAACTGCCGAGCAATGAAAAAGTTCCACCCACAAAATGCCGACAAACACCTTAATATCTCCTAAGACAGAACCTAACTTCATAAATTAAAAAGTATAATGAAATCTATTTAATTATGCAAACTTAAACTCTTTTAAATACTGGTCTTTTTGAAGCCATGGATAAAAAAAGTAGAAAAACAAAATTTTGGGGTTTGAAAATTTGCACAAGCATTTTTTTAAGAATAAGTGTCACACGGCGGAGGTACCGTTCACGTGTGGGCTGATATCTCTGCAGAGGGTCGAACAGTGTTAGTTCCAATCGAGAACGGGTACCTAACTGCTGTGAGATACATCAATGAGATTCTTAATGAACATACTGGTCCGTTTTTGGCCAATATGGGCGACAATGCAGTGTTCATGCACGATAATGCACGGGCCCACACTGCTCAAGTTGTAAATGAGTATCTTCAGGACGTAGGAATCCACAAAATGGAGAGGCCAGTAAGGAGCCCCGATTTAAATCCTATTGAGCATGCTTGGGACGAGCTTGACAGACGAGTGAAAAACGTGACAAAACAAAAACGACGTGAAAAAACGAGTTCCACCTCCAATTACTCTTTGTGACTTGAATTACGCGCTCATCGAAGAGTGGGAGAACATTCTCAGCATATTTTTTTTTTATTTGTTGAAGAATTTGGTATTCAGCATACCTAATCGCATAGAAGCTGTATTGTGAGCATATGGAGGAAACACCAAGTACTGAGTTATCAAAACCTACGTTTACACTTAATAGAACCCCTATTTAGAGATATGGTTTTATTTGCCAAAGGGCAAAAAGTTAAAAAAAAAAAAAAATAACACGATATTTACGTTTTTAGTTGGTAATATTCTGATGCGCTGTTAAATGTACTTCAATATTGCAGACGGCGTCATAAGCTAGCCGTTCCCGTTTAGGAGTAATTTGGTGCTATGTCACTGGAACTTTTCCATTGCTCGCGAGTGTATTATAATATATGGGTAAAAGGAAGGACAAGGAAGCAACACTATAAGGAATTTTCAAGGACTTACATATACATGGTTTTCTCGTTGTATCGATGCCTGGAAAAGCCCTCAGCTGCGTCTTCTTATGTTCGGATATTCGACGAGGTACTTGGAAATACCGACAGAGACTATCGGGGTCAACAGATTAACAATTTTTGGAAATCTATACCGCGCCGCGCACTGCCTCGAATATCCTTCCGACTGCGCCAATTATGAAGGTGACAGGCGGAGGATACAAAAATAACCCAAGTTGGTTTAAATCAAGGTTTAATTACTTTAAAATTACAATTAAATCTGATCTGATGATGCTAGTCTCGAAGTGCCTAAATTAATTATTATGAAAATAAATTTCTAGAATGATTGCAAAACGCAGGTGTGACATCAGCTGATTGGAAGTAGGTGATCGGCGGCGACACGAGGCGTCTAGTCAGCAGAGTCCCTTTGTTGAAATTTATGTGGAAACATCTGTTGTACGTAATTAGCTATCATGTCACTATTCAGCCGATTTGGTGTAGGCAGGGCATCACCATGATAACATAAACAATAACAAGGTTAACGTCAATCGGCTGAGTCCGAAAATATTTTAATTAAGATTTCATTTCAATCAACAACGCAAGCATTTGCACTCATAATGTATCATTTGGTGAAGTGGAACTAATGAAAAATACCACAGAGGGTCACTGAAAGTTGTGAAGAGTGAAATAAAGGATTTATTATTATTATTACTGAAATCAATAATCAAAATCAATTTTTTTTTATTTTACATAGGCCTACATGGGCACTTATAAAACGTCGACAAAAGGTGCACGGTTCGGGTTGGTCGTTTCCTATGGAGAAGAACCGGCAAGAAACCCCATGGTTACTCTTTTAAAAAATGGTTTGGTTTTACAATATTTACATGTTACAACATTAGTACTATGGGGGGACAACTTAGGCCCTACAATAAGTCGTAAGAAACAAAAAAAAAAAGTGTATATAATATATAACAAAGTTAACAAATGTTAACTAACATCTAGAAGTTACGTCTTTGCGTAATCTAATAACACCCCATTGTGCCGTTGCGGAGGTCTCATCGTCTTCTTTTAAAGTTTACGTTGTGAGTTGCTACTTTCAATATTCAGACCCTGTTGCTCCTCATATACATAACCTCCGTCACGTCTTGCAGTCGCTCGCGGGCTGCAAAGTTATCGTTGGCGCTGATGTTAATGCGTCATCATCACTCTGGTATGGCAAAGTTCGGTCTACGGATTATTAACGACGCTGCGCTGTTGAAGATTTCATTGCTGAAATGAATCTGACTATTCATAATACCCCTGAAGCACCACCAACTTTTTGCAGCCAAATGGGCGAATCTTGTATTGGAGTCACACTTTCTAGTGCAGACGTACGCTTGGATAGGTGGCGTGTCCTACCGGACGCGTCTTGTAGTGATCATCGCTTGATCGTGTACGAATTTGTTCCAGTTTTTACTCAGGGTACATCACATGTCATTGGTAACTTTAGGTATAAATGTAAGGGTGCGAATTGGGAATTCTTTAGCTCGCTTGTTGCGTCTCACGCCAAAGACTTCACTCGTGATGGGCTTTCAGCTGAAGAAAGTGCTGAAATTATGTCAGACACCTTCACTTACTGTGCTGACATTGCCATTGGTCGTGGATCTTTGACCAATATACGTAGATGTGATTGGTGGCGTGACTACCTAACTGAACAGCGTAAAAATTATCGCCGAGCGCGTAAACATCTTAACAAGCTTAAAAAACGTAAGGTTACCGGTGACCCTCTTTCCATTGCGTTAAATACGTTTAGAGTTGCCAGGTCCCACTACAGAGCATCGGTGGAAAAATCAAAGGGTAATTTATTGCGTAAAGTAGTAGAAAAATTAGATAAAGAAGGTCCGTGGTCTCCTTTATATCATGAGTTTAAAGCCAATCGATCAGTCGACCTCGCGTTTGTTCAGAATATTAAAGTAAATAATAAACACACTACCGGTATTGAGGAAACAACTGAAGTTTTGCTGAATACTCTTATACCTGATGACGTACTGGCTAATGACAACGAATACCATCAACAGATCAGAGCGTGGGCAGCTGTACCACCTGAATCACCTGCGTCAGACCTTCCATTCACTGACGAATTTATTAACGTTGTCAAGAGGTTACCACTCAACAAGTCATCAGGTGAAGATAAAATATCTAATCGGATGATTATAGAAGCGTGTAAAACAGCTGGTGATGCGATTTTAACCGTTTACAACCATTGTATTGCGGAGGGCGTATTTCCTCGTATTTGGCGACGCGGATTTATACGAATAATCCCGAAAAGTGGCGACAAACCCCGGGACGACCCGAAGTCGTACCGGCCCATAACATTACTTCCATCTTTGGGAAAACTCCTGGAGCGCCTTATCGTTCCACGGTTGCTACCGAACGGACCAAAATTTCATAATAATCAATTCGGTTTCACTATTGGAAAATCTACCGTAGACGCGGCCCTTACTGTTAGGAAAATAGTTAATACATCTGAACATAAGTATGTAATTGGGATTTTTCTAGATATTTCTGGGGCTTTTGATAACGCATGGTGGCCAATGCTATTATTACTTAAAACGAAAAATCGAGGCTGCTATAGAAATATATACAATTTAGTTTACTCTTACTTTTGAAATGGTTCCGCGAAACTCAAACTCGGCCATCATTCCATGTCGAAGTCTCTCACCATGGGATGTCCTCAGGGTTCGGTTATTGGTCCACCTTTATGGAATTTAGACTTTGATGATTTCCTCGCGATTCCGCTTCCAAGCGGCTGTTCATTAACCGGTTACGCGGACGACGGTCTTCTGCTCATTCAATCAAATACTCGAGCTGAACTCGAGAACTTGGCTGACACTTGCCTACGATTAATATCTCAGTGGGGCGATCGTAACCGCCTGACCTTTGCTCCGCATAAAACTTATCAGCTCATTTTGAAAGGTAATCTTAAATCGTGTCCTACTATTAAATTTAATAACGTTCCGGTAAAAAGGAAGCAGTCCGTGTGCTATCATGGTCTTGTGTTAGAAAGGAATTTTGCATTTATAGATCATATTAAAATCGTCGGTGAAAAAGCAAAAAAGAACTTCTATGCCTTAACGAGAATATCTAAATCTACGTGGGGTCTGTCTTTTTTTACTTTAAAGACTATTTATGGGGCTACTTACTTGGGTTGTATCTGCTATGGGGCGCCTGTTTGGGCTGATAGGGCCACAATAGGGGCGGTACGACGTAAATTACTTCAGAGTCAGCGTTTGGCTTTGATATTCTTATGCAAAGCGTACAGGACGGTTAGTACTGAGGCCTTACCGGTACTTGCTGGCGTACTTCCGGTCGACCTTGAAGTGCAGCGACGTGCTGCAATGTACTATTCCGCAAAAGAGACCATGGACGCGGACTTTTTAACGCGGAGTGACCGTGCCAAAATCTCTAGATTATTTAAACCACATATTGATGTCTGGGAGGAACTTTGATCCGAATGGCAATGTAGGTGGGATAATTCCATCAAGGGCCGACACCTCCACCAATTCTTTCCATCCGTTCGCGTGCGGCTGGCCAGGACGTGGCTGGAGGTGGATCACTGTGTTGCTCAATTTCTCACAGGGCATGGTAACTTAAAAAGTAAATTATTTTCCTTCAAGCTTGTTGCCTCGCCATTATGTCAGTGTTCTACATCTGACTGTGAATATATACAATCTGCACATCATATCTTATGGGAGTGTATTCTTTGGCAGAATGAACGCAATACTATGTTGAATAATGTACAGGCTGTATCAGGAGCCGTTTACTATACGGACCTTGTGGAAACTAGAACAAATTTCCGTGCGTTCAAGCGCTTTTGCCATACCTATTATTGGAATCAAATATAACAGCTCACAATGTTAGGACCCATTAATATTAATGCAAATTTTTATCTGTGGTGCTAGGCAACTGGGCTTATCCCATTTGTAAACGACCCTTTGTGCCTATTGGTCTTGTTTGTTCTGTCTCCTGCTTGATATGGAGGGAAGTGGAAATTTGTGTTTTTCTTACTCCTCCATTTTCTTTTCTGATTAATTTCGTTGCGGGATCCAAGACAGTTAAATTCATTCTCCGGGACTTCGTCGGGCTTCATTGCCTCGGCGCTTTTCTGGTGGTCGCCACTGTTGATTCTGGCTTTCAGGAGTTGCAGTGGTTTGGGAATAGTGTGGTGGGATTGTCCCAATAAAAAATAACATCTAGAAGGCCTACAATGTTCACACATTCACAAAATAATCGGTAAAAGAATCTATACAAAGTTAAAAAAATATATATATATAACAAGACTAAATTTAACATGTGACACAAATGTTGTTATCAGTGCTGTAACTATTATTTGCAAAGGGCTATAAAGAGGATTGCGAACTATTGTAAAAAATCCAATTAAAAGAAGAAACAACAAAAAAAAATAGAAAATTGAAAAGAAATGAGATTGAGAATAGTTAGAGACATCCACATATTTGTGCCGTTTATGAGTTACCAGGGAAGTCGCATGCGCAGAAGGAGCTAAAGCCAAAATTTTTATCTTTAACGTAGTCCTTGATTTTATAATATGCTTTTTTAATAAGGACACGTAACTGAAACTCCTTAGTGATAAGTATGTCACGGTCACGTGTATAAGATATCTCGTGTATCTATATAGTTAACCGACTTTGATGAAGCAAATTCTTATAAATAAATGGTACTGATGGAAACAGTACCATCGAACTGATCTGATGATGAAGCCGGAAGGTAGACACTGCAACTCCGAAATAAAACTACATTACTTACCCTTTAACTTTAATCCTGTTTGGGCTACTTGTAATTTGAGGTACCTACCGAAACTAAAAAGTAAAAATAATAAACGTTTTAACAAAAAAAAAAATATCGACTTCCAAAGAAAAACACATAAAAAAAAATTGAAAATTGAAAAAAAATTGGTAACAAAGACAACGGCTTCGGAAAAAAAGTTTTTTTTTTGCTTTGTAGTCTTTTGCATTATTAAACAATATTTATCACTTACCATGCATAGCCATCCATACTAAACGTGTATCCAAAATTTTATCGTAATCGGTTGAGGATACCTGCTTTAAAATTCAGTTGCAAGTTTTGACCCGAACACACTTACGTACCTACAAACATACATTGTTAAATAAAAGCTTGTAATAAATGATACAGAAAAATTATGCTTAGGTTATCTTAACCTACCTGTATATTTTGTATCTACGTTTCAGTTGATTTGGTCCAAAAATGTGTACGTTACGTGTACCTAATTTTCCGTTTCATTGCTCAAGCTAAATATATTAAGTCGACGGAAAACCTGAGGTTTATACCGAGTAAAAATAAATTCTTATGAGGTTAAATATAATTCAAACAATTTCTTATATTGTAGCTACCTGGTGTAGACGTTTAAGTTGCTGTTGTGGAGTAGCGGTGCCTGCTTCTTTACCGTCGTTTTATATTTTTCCTAAATAAGAATACATTATTCATTAAAATATATATTTTTATACAAGCTTTTTTCGTATTCTTCTCAGAAAATCCATTCATTTGATTTCCATATCATGACAGTGCAAAAATAATAACTAATCCGCCATCTTAGGCCGTCCGCCATATTGGATTTAGAATGACGTCACTTAGCTAACCATGCATTATCATCCAAACTAAAAGTGTATGCAAAGGAGAATGACCAAAAGTGGTACCAAAAAGTCTCACGCATCAAGACCAAAATTATATAGTAAATAGTTTCATATTTTTTTACGTACATTACGCGTCGGGGATTTGATTTTTGAATAGGGAATTTAATGTTGAATTTAAAAGTATGGATATTGTTATACTACTCCCTTTAAATGACGTTCCGTTTCACATGATATGATTAACTTACCCTTGATTTTTGAAAGAGTCATGATCACTTTAAAAAAATATACTTAGCCGATTCAACATTAATTAAAAATAAACTAGAATATAATAGAATCTCTCTATGAGATTCTATTATATTCTAGTTTATTTTTAATCTTCATTTAAAAGATTATCATTATTTTATCTATGGTTAATTGGCCGTTCACAGCCGGTCATAAAGATGTATATAGAATGTATCTAATAGAACCGATTTTTGATGAAAAGACGAACCAGTAATCGTTTCTTTTGTGTAATAAATAACTATAACAACTATGTATATCGTGTCTATATAAATTACGTCGTTGGTAGCGTCGTACAAAATAGACCAAATTTTAGGTTATTATCGATTTTATGAAATAACTCCGAAATCCGGGTTTTGTTTTCAAAAAGAACTTTTGTAAGAGTTAACATAATCAGTGTAGTCTATAAAAACAAAGTTTAATTTTGATGCATCATGGTACGGGATTCCATACATCCATGAGCATTCTCCTTTCACCTTAATCGATGGAGAATAACTACATCAAAATTCAGTTGCATGATTTGTCCCGAACAAACTTATATACATACAACACTTATATATATACATTGCAAATTAAATAGAGTTTCTTAAAAAAAAGAGATCAGTTATCATGCTGCAATTAATTTGTGTTTCATGGGCATTCTGAAATTAAGCATAGCTCAGCTCATTAATATACTTTTGATTGCATTGTTTTTTTTTTAAACTCACTACCCATACAATAATAATTTCGAAAAAAACGATGTCTGTCTATTGTTTCGCTAATTACGAAAGATGAGTGCAGAAATAAAAACCGATAAACGGGGTGAATAGGACCGCAGGGGTGAATAGGACCGCAGTGGTGAATGGGAACAAAACTTAGATTAGGATTTTAACTGTGATATCTCTTTATTGGTTTCAAACGAAGAATCGTGTTTTTAACTAATTATTTAATATATTGGAGTACCTACTAAAATGCTGTGAGCAACTTTTTAATAACTTGAAAATTCCCTTCAATGTTTTGTTTCAATTCACCCTTGCGGTCCCATTCACCCCGTTTGACTGTATTATCTATTTCTTTTCATAATCATCATCATTCCCCACATTCCAGATGTTTTTCTTTCATATAGTCCATCCATTCCTTTTATGTACTGTAAGATGTTTATCATTTCAAGCAACACGTCGAGTGCAACAGATTGCGTCCACAGACCAGACTGGTTTAAACATTTAGCGATAAGTTTGACTTTCCTCTGCACCGAGTTCTTTCCTGCAACTGATACGAAAAAACATTTTTTTTTTGCTTAAACCTGAGTAGACATCCATTAGATATAGAAAAAAAAGATATTCAGAGAGAGCGTTAGTAGAGGGCGACCTTGTTGAGATTTACTTAAAGTTTACGAAGAATCTTATATGAAAATATTTTTCTAGCTTACTAAGCTAATAAGCCAAAAAACTTAGCACTAAACAAGACCACACACAAGCATCAATAAAATAAAAGCAGTTTTTGAAAACAACATTTTCGCATCTCAATTGTTTGACTGTCAACGTATTCCAACTAAAACGTAAAGTGTTCTACAAACTTTAGAACTCTCATAGCGAAAGCTCGCACAGTGTTTGTGTGTGCCTCGGTATTCTTTTGTGGAGTGGAGACGAGTGTAGAAATAGTCTTGGGCTCACAATGCGACGCGAATAACCATTCACATACAAACTCTTGGGCATGTGACGACACAAGTGTTTACTTTTGTCAACTTTTTAAATGTATCTTCGTGTGCAGATGTGCTTATAATTTTGTTTTATTTCAATTTTGTTGACAATTTGGAAAAACTTTAAATGAACTTTAGATTTTATCAAATTAATTTTAATAATTCAATATTTATTGAATTATTTACTCTATAATATTAACAAATCTCATCAGTGCACAGACTTTTCCTACTTTCACAAACACATTGGCCATCACAGGACACATAACTCTTGCTGTAAAAATCAAACCGACTTCCAGAACAAAAAACTACAAAGCAAAAAATTAATTTCTTTTCCGAAGTCGGTGTCTTTTAAGCCTACCCATTCTTTCCCGTTTTTCGACACCGACTTCGGAAAAGAAATTTATTTTTTGCTTTGTAGTTTTTTGTTCTGGAAGTCAGTTTGATTTTTTGTTAAAAAGTTTTTATTTTTGTTTTTAGTTTTGGTAGGTACCGCCAATTAACATGATTATCATTTATAGCCAAAGTACATCTCATGGCGATTCCAATAAGCCCAAACACGACTAGGATACATTGTTTTATATTAGAGTTCCAGTGCCTACCTTCCGGCTTCATCATCAGATCAGTTCAATGGTGTCATTTTCACCAGTACCATTTATTTATAAGTATTAGCTTCATTATAGTCGGTTACCTATTCGAGATATCTTATTCCCGTGACATATTTAGCATTTAGGAGATCCAGTGGCCATCTGTGGTCTTCTTCATCAGTTCCACTTCACCAAATGATACTTTCTGAGTGAAAATGATTGCATTGTTGATGAAAATACCAAAATCACTATATGTTTGCCTATAATATTTGAGGAGTTCCCTCGATTTCTCTAGGATTCCATCATCAGATCCTGACTTGATGATTATGGGACCAACTAGGAAGTATACCCTTTCAAACAAAAGAAGAATTTTTGAAATCGGTCCAGGTGTCTTTGAGTAATCGGGGAACATACATAAAAAAAAAAAAAATGATTCCGACGAATTGAGAACCTCCTCCTTTTTTTGAAGTCGGTTAAAAACAAGATTTTCAACACAACCAAAAAGGGAAAAATAAATAAATTAAACACCGTCAAACATCAAATGAAATGTCAAATCAACCTTTCATGCAATATTTCTCAGCTGTCTTTGATTTACAATCGAATCATAAGATAAATTAGCCGTAAAACAGAAAACCGTTTTTCTTCCGCTTTCAGTCGAGTAATGCATAAAAGGAAAGGTAAATATTTGGAGTTTTGGTAAAATGGCGGATAGACGTAATTGTTCAGGGAAGAGTAAACAACAATGGAGAAAATACGGGTTAATAACAATGAACGAATGATTTGTTTACATTAATGAATTATTCTTTTACCTTTTCGATGTTTGTTTATTTGCTGTTTTGTCAACTTTGTGGCTTCGTGTAGAAATAACTTCATTAGCTTTTTAGTTTCCTAATTTAGAGGAAATCTGCCACGTTAAAGTGTAATTTCACATCATCAGCCTATTAATGTTCCCACTGCTGGGACACAGGCCTCCTCTCCGAGAGAGGGAATGGGCCGTAATCCACCACGCGGGCCCAGTGCGGGTTGGTGGATGTCACATGTCTTCGATATTTTGGTTCTAGGACATGCCGGTTTCCTCACGATGTTTTCCTTCACCGTTTTTGAGAGCAGTGGTGATGAAATAATTTACACAAGGTAAAGCGCCTACCTGGGCTCGAACCCACGACCTACAACTTGTAAGTCGCGGCCGATACCACTGGGCCACCACTACTCAATGCTAATTTAGTTTTCCGTAATTGTTTTAAAATCGTATTACTTTATTGTATAACAAAAAAAAAATTAATGACAACATTAGTTAATAATTATTATTATTTACAAGCGGGTGTAAAAAGGGGGCGCAGAAGAATTAATTTATTGGGCATCAAAATTGTTTGCATCGATGTTAACGAGAAAAAATGCCCAAAACACTAGGAGTATTTCCACGTGATAATTATTTTATTTTAATGGTTGAGTATTACCCCGTAAAACTTCTCTACCCGCCTGTACCGTCCGCCACACAGGTTGTTCCGTCGCACAAAGCGTTCGTCTACACGCTCCGCCAGAATATGCGACGCGTACAGTCGGGCGCAAATACCAACATCTAAGAGTTTGTGGCGAAAGTTTTTCACGATTCTTAGCTGTAGTGGAACTCATTTTTCAGATGCACAATATTTCTCAGATTTGTATTTTGTGGTATAAGCTATGATTTCTAGGAAAACTTGTAGTTTCGCAAGTTTTATTAAAAATCTTTGAGGGATTTTCATATAAGATATTTTGCTCTTTTCAGCTTTTGGCTGTGTGATTCACAAAATATAAGTCCTGTAAATGAATAATAATAAGCCTCCTATAAAGTTAGTGAGAAGTGCGGGAATCCACTGGATGCGATAAACATAAGATCAGTCGATCAGTCAAAGTCAAATCTTTTGGACGCCAAGAATTTAAATTTTAAAGTAATAATAATTGGTTCTATCATTCATTCGAAAAAGTAGCTTGTTTTGGAGAAGACCGGACAAGATACGCCCACATAGACTTAAAAAAAGTGTTTTACATACATAGACTAATTCATAAGAGGACGATGCACCCTGACTAACACTACTATATAACGTATAGATATAAAATACTAAAAGCACTAACAGGCAAATTAATTCATTTGATAAATAAGAACATGGTTCTCACATAATTACAAATTTTGCAACCATAGGTAAATTACCTAATTAGACAACAACGGGACAGTGTGTGAGTCAATTCCTTAAATAAAAAGATTAGAGAAAAAAAGCTTAGGAACATATAAATAAACCGTTTTAGTTTTGTCTACACTAAAAATTGCCCTATGGAGCAGGACCAGCATGTTTCCAAACATTCTTATCCCCAAGTTATTTTTGGCAATGCAGTAATTCCCTTCAGTGAGAAAGTTAAAGCTAAGCTTCTCTTGGACTGCCCAACTGCAGCCAGTTAGCCGCAACTTGTTTGCATCTGCTGCAACTTTAAAGAAACTGAGTAATTTTCTTCCGACTGCCACCAAAATTGCGCTTGCGCAATCTCTTCTTCTGCCCATCCTTGATTATGCTGATGCCAGCTATCTTGACCTTACTCAAGAACAACTCGATAAACTTGATCGGCTTCAAATTTTTTGTATAAGGTTCATATTTGGTTCGCGCAAATATGACCATGCTTCCGAAGTCCGTGTAAACCTCAAGTGGTTGCCTATTCACCTTCGTCGGAATATTCATATTCTTTCTCTTATGTTTAAAGTGCTCTTTACTCCTTCCACCCGTCTTTAACTCAACGATCGTTTTCAGCTTATCTGCGATTCCCACTGGAAATCTCTTAGGTCATCAGTTAACTTGCGACTTAAAATGCCAATGCATTCGACAACTTTCATGGGTAAATCTTTTACTGTCCAGGGTGCTCGTCTGTAGAATGCATTGCCTGAAAAGATTAAACTTGTTCAGTCGTTGCCTGTGTTTAAAGGACTCATCAAGGAACATTACTTATCGCTGTAATCGTGCTCTTAGTTTTTTGACATATATTTTGTGTATAGTTGTCATACGTCATTTATTTTCACTGTTTATATATTAAATATGTATGTATTTATGTACCTATTATATAGCAAATATATCTATTTATTTTTATTAAGTATTATTGTATCTTTGTATGCATATTTATTTGTTTATTTAATACTTTATGCACACGAACGTACAGAGGCGGACTTAATGCCTTGGGCATTTTCTACCAGTCGACCTTTGGGTGATGCAGAGACAAATAGTGGTAGGTGCAATATAAAGTCAAGCAAATCGCGTTTATTTAAATACAAATACCTAAACTGTTCTTCTTAAGGTATTTATTGCCGCTATTGAAGATGCGTTAAAGTGCATGTTGAAAAATGGAACTTTCTTGATGAAACTTTTTTTTTTAAATAAATTTTATCATCTTACTTTTTTGTTTCCATGCAGGGCTAGATAATCATGAGACAAATTGATATCATGTTTTATTTTGAACGTAAATCATCAATCATTGGAGTAATCGCTCCGTTTGAATCGAAGAATGACCAATCCTTAATATCAATAAACCAAAGACTTCAAAACCAAAAGATTCTCCGAAAACTTCCTCATATCTACGTGTGATACGGGGAATTAAGCCGAGGTTGCGATAACCAGCCCATTAACCATCCGGGGACCGACGTTTAATTTATACTGTTTGGGAGTGCCAACCTTGGCGCAGCCACAGGGCCATACATTAAATACCAAGAGATACTGCTGTGTGTATGTGTTAGAGATGTTACACAGGTGGTTTTATCGGAACCGAAGTTGGAACCGGCAAATGAATGCGTCTTGTCCCGTTGAAACTCCTAGAACAAAAAATCGAACCGACGAAAAAACGAACTGAAAAGCAAACACCAAAACCATTTCTAATAGAACAAAATCGTTAATTTATTAGTGTCGTTCCAAATCACACTATTCCACTAATATATAACAAAACCGCAATTTTCCTACTAAAAATTTAAAAAATGTCACGAGATCATACCAAAATCGCAAAAATTTTCAAGTGCCAAGCCGTTTAAAGCCTTTTTAACAATAAAATTTACCATCGAAATAACGAACCATAAAGCAAAAAAATAACAAAAAAACTTATAGTGAAAAGCTTAATGTTTGTTTGATTGGCGCCAACTAACAACAAACAAACGTAGAATTATTTTGATCGATTGTTTGTTTGACGCCGCCTCAAAATGCTAGACTTAGATTTTTCTTTTATTTTTGCTTTTCAGTTTGTTGGTTTTGTTAAAAATGTTTTTTTTTTTTCGATTTTCAATTTATTTATGTTCAACAGAATCGGTCCACATTTGAAAATTCAGTGGGAAAATTATCTATAATTCTTTTTTTCTACCTGTTTCTTTCTTAACTTTGAGGTATACATATGTCGGGTTTAGTCAATAGTACGGAAGTCAAAACAAATCGCAAGCAAAGCAAGACCAACTACGCTTTGGTGCGCTTGTTCTAACCACATGCGTGGTGGGACAGAAGGATAAGGCAGTTGAGTACTGACAGCCTTAGAGCTCACACGTCGTAGAATTAGTGTCGATCCGTAATATTAGTAGTAAGCAAGATTGTAACTCTGAATATTTGAATAAACTCAGTGTATCGAATAATTTCTGTGATTTCATTTGCACGATTGTACCCACCGAACTGCCCACACACGATGTCTTAACCTAAGGGAATACATCCTGACTGCCAGATGGTTTGCATCTATCAGCCAGTTTTGATGCTACACATATATCTTTTCAATAAAAAATGAAGTTTTTGAAATTGAGGTCCGATTATAAAAATTCAAAACCTAGTTTTGCCAAAAAAGGCACAACAATATATAACCTGCCATTTTCTTCTAAACGAAACAGCAATCTTACCCATTATTATAATTACCAATAAGACAATTTAAACTTAGTACTATACCTATTTTAAAATTACATAATCAAAATAAATGAACTAATTCTGTAGGATAAGTTAATTAAATTTTATTGTTTTTACCTAAAGTTTTTTAAAGAGGAAAAGTGAGGTGTTTTATTTACCTTGTTATTTGTTACACCAATGAAAACCCCACTTCACGTCCAGGTTGTACAATCACTGTCATTTCCAGGTTGCCTGGAAAAGATCACGCTATGCGATAAGGCCGCTTAGTTTTATGTAATTTAGTTTTAATTTTCCTTTTCATTTCTTTTACTGTGGTGTACAATAAATTATATAAATAAATAAATATGAATCAAATTTCAGTTAAAACACATTACACTTAGCTATGTGCTGCAAATAATAAGAATCATATCTTAAATAGTAATATTAAACCTCCAATTTAATACAGTCAGAAATGATGTTGGAGTCGGATGTAATATCAATCGGAAAGTCGAACTTCCGTAACACCCCTAGTATACATATATTGTGCCCTCAAGTGCTGGAGGTTTCTTCTAAGTAATTAAGTTCGCGATGCCGTATTAAGGGGAGGCTTGTTGATTTTGTTTGAGGGGAGTCATGTTATTAGTTTTATGTTTAGTGTCGAGCTCCTAAAGCTTATTAGTACAGAACGTTTATTTTATGTTGACAATGTTTTCGGAGATTTCTGTTGCCGACTTACAATAAGATTCTTTAATTTAATTCATCATAAAACTCATTTAGATTTAAGGAAAATTAAATGAAATAGTAATATATCTAGTTTAAATTCTCTGACAAATTCGTAAATAGTACACACTTTTTTTTGACTTTATGCACAAAGGTACAAAGGCGGACTTTATGCCATAGTTATTCTCTACCAGTCAACCAAGGGTTGTGAAGAGAAAAAATGGCAGGCGTATTATTTAATTTTAGTAACTCTTACTAGTTCCTCTACGAAGCCTGCTACGGCGTATTACTACTACTACAGTTTTTCCCGTACTCAGAGTACTCAGACCTCGTACCGCTAAAGAGACCTATAAATAATATTCTGTGCAAGTCAAACCGCGGGGTGTGTCAAGTCTCATCTTTCGTGGCACGCACTGTACGCTTGTTGTATGCCTGCTTGCAGCTTACTGTCTGCGCTACGAGTCGTGGGTTACCCACACACTCCTAAAGAGTTCTCTGTCCCAGCATTGGAAACTTTATAGACTGTTTATCCATTTTGCATATTTAACTTGCAACATATGTTATTTATGATTGCAGTTGCAGACAGACATCCATTGGCTGTCTCGGTTGTACAAAATTCACACTTGATTGAAAAGTATTCGCCTTAACCGTCCTGCCTAATCGTGTGGCTTTTTAACTGTGGGGTCTAACCGAGTCTTCGCGCTGTTGCTACACGATTACTCTTTGGTCAGATCGGAACGCTTAACACTGCATTGGATTAAAATACTATTCTAGACGTTATTCATATGATTATGTATCCAGCCTACTCCGGCTATAAAGTGTTGCTGCTGTTACTGTACCTATGTCTCAAGTCGCTTAACTCGTATACTCCTGACATTTTTAATTTATTAATAAGCTCTGCTATACGAACTAAGATCAACCATCTAAGTTCTGGTAGTCAAGTCAGTAGATCTTGGTTTCCAATAGAGTTAAAAAGCATTTAGTTATTCGTCATGGTTTGGGTCGATGGAACTGCCAGCGATATCCGTAGACTCCATTGTTTGACATACAAATGACAAAGTTTACCCTGGGAGTCAGGGTACTTTCTGGCTAGATCATGATCTCTTTATTATTTATTACATTATTGGACAAAATCTCATCATCTTCATCTTTCTACCACCATCCCATTTTATTTGGATATTCCTTCCTATCAACCGTCATACTGCACACCTTATGTATGATGATACTTATAAAAGGAAAGACACTACAAAGTGAAATTAACTTTAATTTCGGAAGTCGGTGTCAAAAAACGAAGAAACGAAAACAAGAACACCGACTCGGGAAGACGGTTGTATTTTTTGTAAAAAGTTTTTTTAATTTTTCATTTTTTTGTTGTGGTACATAATAGACCAGTTATATAGGCTAGGTACCAATAATGTCCAAAGTGAAGCCAGAATAGATAAACCTAATAACAAGAAACTTAAACAAAACCGGTGGAATAAGAGTATACCAAGGTGACTGTTACCCCTGCACCCCTGTAACACCTGCGTACCCTTTAGAGCGTACTAGTGTGATGTTATGTTATGAAATGGTGTTATTATAAACAGAAATGCGATTGCAGCTATCCCGAGTGATTTCCTGTCATTTATTTAAGAGTTCTGATGTATGTCTCCGAAGTTCTTCATCAGATCTTGAAATTAAATGGGACCACATGACAAGCACCAGCTTTCAAATAAAAAAAGAATCATCAAAATCGGTTTACCCAATAACAAGTTTGAATTGATAACCTCCTCCTTTTTGGGAAGTCGGTTAAAAATAGGTCATACTCAACGTGCGGCAATTATTTTTCTTTACCAAAGTATACATTCGCGTTCATACAATATTCACACACACACATCCACGCATGTCCTTTCAAATGAATATGTTATATTCGGGCTCAGTACACTTCGTTAGTGTAAAAGGAAAGTTTTGTTTGTTAACGTATTACGGGTTGACACTAAGCCGGCTTATCCGATTAATGGGAAATCCTGTTCAAACTTCGACCAAAATTTGATAGGATATCATATAGGAGTTTTCGACAGTGTGACAGATTATTTTGATTATGTTGAGATAAGAAGAAACATTTGAGTACAATACACAGAGAATCCAATTTTGTAAAAAAGCGCTTAAGGCATAGGGGGTGTGTTTCCTCATTCGTATTTGATACTTATTCGTGATTTTTAATGAACATATTAAAAACGGATCAGAATATTGTCATTATAAATAATCAAGAACACGAATCGAATACGAGTGAGTGCGCAACCGCCCTAAGGCTCCTTTATGAAATGCTTTGTTAAAATATTTTAATATCTGTTGTAGGTACTGAGTATTACTATGAATCCATACAATGTTTATATATCTTATTTTTATAAAAATACCATTCCTGATTAATGCTTGGTCTAAAAACGCTGAAGGAAAACATCGCGAGGTCCCAGAACTAAAAATTCGAAAACATGTGACATCTACCAAACTGCATTGGGCCCGCGTGATATATATGGCCCATTCCCTCTCACAAAGAGGAGGCCCATGTCCCAGCAGTGTAAACATTAAAAGGCTGATGATGATGATGACTATTCTTGTAAGGTAAAACATACCCTGTAGTTCCTTAAACTTTACTTTCGTTCTTATCACAAAGTCAGTCAATATTTTCATGGATCGCGGCCTTCTGAAAGGTCATTAACAATAAGTTTACCAAAAGACCTTTGAACAATCTTTCATGGTGAATTTACCACATTTAAAACAGGCCCCAAAGACCCCTAGCTAAACTCATTTCCTGTCCCCTAAAATGCCACAAGAATTTTCACCCCCTGATCTTTTAGCATAAAAACGATCCACATTTAGCGTTTCCATTTTAAAAGTACCCATTTAATTCAATTGTCGGTCTAAGTGTATTGAGGACTCCTATTAATAATTCATGTGGTGCCAGTGAAGGGATTTCTCGTTTAAAAGCTGGGCTGGATAAACTTTTGTCTTTTATTCTTTATCTTTTCACGTTGATTAAGTTAGTGGTGAAGATTTGTGGGTGGATGAGCTGTCAATTGGCAAATTAAAGGTAGAAACTATCAGTAGCTATTTTGCAGAGATGTGCAAAATGGTTCAATAAAAGTATTTAAATACAATAGCAAATACTCTTCTGATATACTATTTCTTTTTTATATATTTTATAGTCTCGCGCTCGCTACTTTTGCTTTTTATATTTTCAATACTTAATGCAAAATAGGTATTTTTGTTGATTTTCTTTATGTATTAAAAAAAATATAACGTGTCGTTTAGGTTCACTATCACTCATCTTCCTACTGTGTACTCGCAAAATTTTACCACTATTACGAAAAAAGTATCTACTTGTCTTGAGTTTGGTAAACATATTGTGTTGTTTTATGTACACTTTTTATCGTCAGATAAGTGTGTAATATCACCAGGCAATAAGTATTGAAAAGTTTTATTCTTAGCCTGTGGTAGTATTTGCACTAGGTATTACTACTTCTGGTTACTGAGGGGTCAGAATGCTGAAACATGTAGTAAGACGAACATGAACTTTCATTTTTTTTTTTCTGATGACTTCAAGTTGTACCTAACTGCTTCGCCTGCTCCTAATTAGTCTTTGACACCCACTTTAACTTCAAGAACACTTTTGCTAAAATGCTATTTTTTGGCTACTTTGTTTTTTTTTGTTATATCAATTAACATGACTCAATGCGGATGAGTACATAGAATGGGTTGTCCATTTCCATTGAGTGCATTGTTTGCATTCCACAAGCTCCTGATGGCTTCAGCTATTGGCCTTGAAGTCTTCAACCAGGATCAAAGTGGAATTTTATAGGTACTTTTGGCAAAACTTAACTGTAAGTATTTTGCATATAGAAAATACGTCTCGAAAAGTATTTCAAATAAAATACAAAATACTTTTTTAACCTTGCATAATTGGTGTGAAAAATGACTACACGGACGTGGGGGTACGTGGATAACTACCCAATATTTTGACTTAAGATATTTCAATATTTTAAGAGAAACCATTAATAATTTTACGGTAATAGCATTATTGTTAAGTAAATGAAATTATTATATCTTTAAACCTTCCAAAACAAATCACCAAAAATTCAACAAAATTCACGTTCCCTAGCCTAAACTCACATTTGTTTCCATTATTGCACTTTTATAAACTTAACTACAACATCTTTAGAAAAAACTTATTAAATACTAATCAGAATCATCGTTGTGAATGCAATCACTGCAGAAAGGTACGACATCGACAAATATGGGTTGGTTGGTTGTTTTGTGGTATTTCTTCGCAGGAAATACTTGATATCTTTTACGAGCTGCTAGCACTCTTATAGCAGTTGCCTCTGCCGAACCATCGCCAACAAATTGTCGTATTTTTTTCGTATTTCACGAGGAAAACGTATCACATTCTGGCGGTCTTTGAAATAGTGGATTCACGGATTCAGGATTCATGGATCACGGTGGATTGGTGGATACCACATCTCTTCGAAATTTTTGATTCTGGACATTTCCGCCGGTTTCCTCACGATATTTTCCTTCACCGTTTTGAGAGCAGTAGTGATGAAATAATTAACACAAAGTAAAGCGCCTGCCTGGGTTCGGACCCACGACCTACGATACGTAAGTCGGAATCGTTACTACTGGGCCACCACTGTGCTGACTTTAAATTTAACTAGGTCTATTTAATTGACCAGCCAGTTCGTTTTATTAAACTGTAGATGAAGTCAACTGTCATACCACTAGAAGCTATGGTTTGTTAGCACAAATGACCTCAATTGAAACGGTGTGATGTTTACAGAACAGCCCTGCTGAACCAAATGCTGATGTCGAAAATATCCAAATGAAATTCAATACTAGAAATGAGAGTTGTCAATGGCCTGTACCTAAGTTCTGAGTCAATATTGTTTTAAATGATTGCCAATTTAGTACTACTGTTTACAGAATGTTCAAACTGAAATAGAAACAATTTTATGCATATATACATACAGTCATTCAGGTGGGATTTGTTTGCGAAAATAGATTTTATGTGTCGTGTTTGTGTTTGTACATGTTGCTTGTTTAGTGTCGGAAATCGTTGCCTGCTGAATATTAAATGAAATACACATTAAGTGAAAATATTTTTTGAGCATTTATTCCAGACTTTGAAGAGTTGCTTGTGTGGATCAGCTGTTATTTATGAAAATAAAGGTTCGCTGTTGTCTATTGGTCCAGTGGTAAATACCTCCTCCTAGCTCCCTCCATTTTATTCTAGCCACTGACTTTGGAGTCCTGATTATTCCTACTACCAATTCAATAAGCTTATTTTATTATTAATATATGTATAATGTGATTTTTAATTTCGTAGACTAAACTAAAAAATAGTGTCGTATCTTGACTGTCCTGAGTGATCGAAAGTTGATCATAAATCAAAGTATCGCATTTATTTTATTGTTGATTTCATATTTAACACAATTAAAGTTAATGTACTATGTATGAATACTGTTATATTTAAATATATTACGTTTATTTTATTTTGCGGAGTCACGTCACATCGATTCGATGAATCACTTATGATTGAGCCTTACCTACAACACTATGCTCCACGCTTGCAACATTTAAAAAAATAACGTCATTGGCAGCTGTCAGATTAGTCTACGATATTAAAAAAACACAGTATAGTATACACCACAATTTAATCGTCCCAAGTGACTACCTTTGGATAACGCTGTTTTAGAAAAAAAGAGTTAGGTACAATTATTATTTTCAAATATTCAATTTTTATTTCTAGAAAAATTAGAACCACCTAATTAAAAACACAATCATCAATTGCAACGCAATTTAAAAAAACTATGAAGGTGTCGTCCACAGAAAAAAATCCAAGGTTCCCAAAGCATTTTCGTCCGTCGCGAAAACTTCCGCAGTTCTCTCGAAAAAGATCCCTATCCGTAACGATAATGATTCAGAAAGTCCAGCCATTAGAGCGATATTTTGTCCAAATAAAAAATATTATTTGAACTCGCCTCGTTACTAGTTTTGAAGTCGGACGGTTCAGGCTTTTATGGTACTTTGTTATTCTGTTTTCTGTTTCTGTACCCATCTGCGGTGCTGCGTTTGGATTGGTGAGTTTGTTTTCAAGTAGGTGCACATTTTTATAAGCTTTGGCGTCGTGTCAAGTGTGTCCACTTTCCAACGATAGTGTAAAGTGCATAGCAAATATAAATGAACTTATCTTTATTTTTCCGCACGACCAAACTTAGCATCTATGGAAAAGTTTAGAAATATATTTACATATTATACTCAATCAATCTGTCTAGCCATTTCCCCAACTATGTTGGGGTCGGCTTCCTGTCCAACCGGATTCAGCTGAGTACCTGTGTTTTACATGGAGAGACTGCCTATCTGACCTCCACAACCCAATAACTGGGTAACACAGTACCCCTTGGCTAGACTGGTGTCAGATTTCAAGCTTCTGACTACTTGTAACGACTGTCAAAGATCTTCAAATGACATCCGGGACCAACGGCTTAACGTGCTTGCCGAGGCACGGAGGAAACTCGGTATGTTGAAATGGTCACCAATCCACGGACTGACCTCGGCAAGCGTTGCTTAACCTTGAAACCGTGCTGCTGTTATTATTTAGCCACGAGCTCCTCAACCTCCTTTACATATTATACTAAAAAACGTTTCTAGTAATGGTTCCTATGGTAGAATCAACCCCAGGGTTAGTGCATCGCTAGCCAATAAGAGAACTTTGAACGAAATTTACTCAAATTTGATATAATCCAATTACTTTAGTTGAAACAAAATTATACATAGTATTTTTTGATCACACCATGTTTGATTCAACGATGAATAAAATACGTAAAACGAAGTCGACAGTGAAAGAAGTAGGTAGAAGATTGTAGATGGTCAAGACTTTTATGAATCAAACCAATAAATATTGTATCGATACTTTATGAAAACTGACTGACCCTTGAGTATCAGAAATAAAAAGTGTACCAACCAACGGACTCTCAAAATTATTTTTCGAAGTAGAACGGGTGGGTACAGTTTCCTACTCGCCCGTAGTAAACAAGGCAGGAGCCCCTAACGATAATGTTACACGTTTTATTGTACACCTCAGGGAAATATTCTGCTTAATATTTTTCTTTCATCACATTCTATTTCCACGCAAGTTTGTTTAGGGTATGCAAGGTTTAGAAACATACAGAGTGTAACGGGAACGTTCGATCATATTTTAAAAACTGCTACTGCCCATGTATATGAACAAATTTCTCCAAGGATATCATAGGCAATAACCAAAAAAAATATTTTCCTTCGATCAATAATTCTTTAAAACTGTCGCCAATTGTGTTTACGTAATTATAAAAATTCGAGTTGAAATAAATATTCATGAATTTGCAAATTCAATGCTTAAAATTGCTTTGACAAAACTATGTACAAAAAGCAATAAGTTTTTACGACCTTTCTTCGCTCAACAAACTTAGTTGGCGCGTTCGCGTTGTTGAGGCAAACATTGGTCAAACAATCATAATATTTGGTAATTGATTCATATTTACTTAATGATATAAACTTATGCAAAAAATATTCCTTCCTTAATCTCGATGTTAAGGTGGTTATATGCACAATTTTTGAACGCACACTGCGGCATTTTGACGTCTTAATGTTGGCTATGATTGAACCATACTAATGTGAAATAAGACCACCACCGTATTTGTGCTCTTATTTTTCGGCCCATTTTTGAAGCGCTTACCGGGCATCTAGGGTCTTATTGATCGAAAGATATTGCATACAACTTTTAGTCAGCTGATGGCAACTTTGAATGGAAAGGACATATTTTTTTGAATTCTTTGGAGAAAAGAAGTTGTTCGTAGAAGCAGAGTTTAAAATATTATCGCACCTTTTCTTTACACTCTGTATAGACGTTAATATAGTCATAGGAACTAATGTTGGGGTATCATTATCCCCAGGAGTTGCGGTGGGGAGGATAAATTGAATAAGTCTTAGTAAAATATTGCTGGTTAAATGCTGCTGCTTAGTTCCACTAGAAATCGATCCCACACACATAGCGAATATAACACTGACTGAGATGAATGACTTTACGATGATAACTTAGGTAGAAGATGACCTAGTTCAGGTTGCGGGAATCCATTGAATGCGAGACGCACATGGTTGGTCAATGTGGTGACACTTGGGAGAGGCTCATGTCCAGCAGTGGACGTCTTTCTGCTAAAATGATGAGGATGATGATTTCCTGAAAGACAGACTAAGAAGAATCGCAAAAAAATGCAGTACCTAAATACTTGATAATTATTCAGTTTATAGGATGTTATCACGTTACTGATGTTATCTTTCAAAAAAACTTTTTACAATTAATACAACCTACTTCCAAATAGAAGTAATTTTTCACTTTGTAGTGTTTTTATTTGGAAGTTGGTTATATTTTTCTGTAAAAAAGTTTTTATGGTCGTTTTAGTGGTACATAATGTAAAAGTTCTATAGTTAGGTAACTATAATGATACCAGAATAGATTATCCGAATAACATGTAACTTGAACATAACCGGTAGAATGAGAGTATACCAGGGTAAATTGTAGACATCTGCGTACCCGTTTAGAGTATACTGGCGTGATGGTATGTTATGAAATGGTGAAACAATAAACAGACATGCGACTGCAACAATCAAGAGAGATTTGCCGTCATTTATTGAAGAGTTCTATTGTATATCTCCAAAGTTCTTCTTCAGATCTTTACCAAATTTAAATGGGACCATTTCAGAATAAAACTTCTTTCGATTAAATAAAGAATTTTGCAAATCCGTTTATATATGAAGGAGTTACACCCGAAAAAAAAACCTATATAAACATCTAAATTGAGAACTTCCTCCTTTTTGGGAAGTCGGTTAAAAATTGTTTCCTCCATTGTAAAAAGTCTCACTATCTATACTAAAGACAGCATAGCAAGTCTACCCGCCATACTGACCCACTTCTTTGCCTTAAGTTCTTCAAAGTGGACCAGATGCCACACGCTATGTTTTCAAATAAGCTTGAAACAACTATCTTCTAACAAATGGATTTAAGTTCTAAAGCAATGGATTTAAAGGTGTAATTGCAATTTGTTGTAGAACGTGATATTGATAATAATATATTGTTCGAATTAAAGAATTTTCAAATTGAAACAGATCGTTTCGGTAGGAAAATTGTCTTTATTGCCTTCTGGGCAATTAAAGATTATTCATCATTATAATTTCAGCCGAAAGACGTCCACTGTTGGACATACATCTTACACAAGTGTCACCACATCGATTATTCCTGTGCGTCCCGCATCTAGAAGCTTAACCAGGCCTTCTGCCAGTTATTAATGGTTATTGCTAAACTGAATATTACATGCACCTGCCATGCTATTTCTTCACCGCCCTTGGTTGACTGGTAGAGAATGCCTAAGGCATTAAGTCCGCCTATGTACTTTTATGTTGCATGAAGTTTTAATAAATAAATAAATATTACATACTAACTAATTTTTTCCTACATGGGTAGGCGTGTCAAGTAAAAGTACGGTTTTAACTTCCTTATTTAAAACTAGAGGACGCCTCGCGGTTTCATCCGCGTAGTTCCCGTTCCCGTGGGAATACAGGGATAAAAAGTAGCCTATGTCACCCGAGGATAGAGTAGCTTCCCAACGGTGAAAGAATTTTTGAAATCAGTCCAGTAGTTTTGGAGCCTATTCGGTACAAACAAACAAAAAACAAAAAAATCTTTTCTCTTTATAATCTTGGTATAGATTAATTAAAAATAGTGTGTTTTCAATTGTTTTATCAATATTTGTATATGCAAAATAATTAAGAAACCCACCTTCCCTTCATACCCTCCTATCACTCACTCTGTAAAACAACCACAACTTCGCTGAAGCAACTGCAGCATAGCGTGGAGGAACTGGAGATGCTGTTTAGGTCTCGTATGCAACAGTATGACGAGAAGCTTCAGAGAGCTACAGCTGGAACGCCACATACTCAGATCTTGCACCTTTATCATATTTTTTTGATTTATCGAGAGGCTTGCCTGATGATGTGTTTATCAGTCTATGTATGTATGTATGTTTGTTTCTAAGTGGCTTTCTAGAGATCAAACGCGGTTGCCGATTTTGATGATTCTTACTTCAATCGATTTGTCTTAACCTTGCGAGTGTCACTGGCTATAATAAAATTGGACAACATAAAAATGGCGAATTTGGGGTGGCAACAAGAAGAAAACCCTGCTGTGCAGGCGGAGGATACATCTGGTTTTGGTCAGCAAGCTCGCGAATATGTATTCTCCGACTGCACAGCATGATTTTCTTCTTCTTTACGTATTTTTAGTTCGCTTCTTAAGCAGTCGGCTTTTTTGATTTTTTGAATTAACTTTTTTTTATTAAATTGAATTATCTATCTACAAACATATGAAAACGACTTTGGTAAACTTAATTCTAATTTAATTATAACACTTATCATCTGTGACTAAAAATCAATCGACCAAAAACCTATTACTGACCCGTCACTTAATCTTACCTGGTTACGCTTCCTAATTTATAGTTCATATTTTATTACATCACCATATGGCGATTGTAAGGCATTTGTATACTAGTTCCAATTTATTAAATTAGTGTCACCTATCGTTGTTTTGGTGGTATTCCGCGCGGTGGCGCGACGGTCGTTATGCCGCAGCCACCAATGGCCGCTTGCGATGGTGGCCAGTCTCTTACCAACCAGGGCGGAGGTGCGCGCACTAAGTCACCCTCTCGCCCAAAACTCTTAATTGAACCTACATGGAAAGTGTTATCTGTATTACCTAGACCTACTGTGTTGTGTACCGCTGGCCAGCATAGTGTACCTAGTCTGTGAGCTGAACTTCTCGAACGTGGCATCTGCATCTGCATGGGAATCGCTGTTTCAAAGGTATGTGGCATAATTAGTAAATTGAACTTTATCCATTGCCTTTCGTCTCATCTGCATACTTTTCTCCTTCAATTTAGCACTGCTGAATCAGCAATTATAGCCTAGATTACTCTAATAATTTAGGTTCAATCGCGTGTGATTTTACTAGTAATCTTCTAGAGGTTATACGCACCATTACCTCTAAAAATACAATGAAAATGAAAACCAAACAAAACAATAAAAATGAAAATGGTGTATCTAGCGTTGTGCCAGTCCATCTTGAGTTACTGCTCAATCACGTGGGGTGGTGCAGCCAAATCCAAACTGATAAAGGTTGAGCGTGCGCAGAGGGCGGTGCTTAAGGTGTGCTGTTTTAAGCCCCGTCTCTTTCCTACAAAAGAATTATACGAGTACTGTCAAGTTCCCATTGTGAGGCAACTTATTATTCTAGTTACTGCAGTGAAACAACATTCTCTAATAGCCTTCGACCCGGATTCCACTTCTCGTAACCGTCTTGTAACGACATCTACCGCAATAAAAACATCCTTTAGCCGCAGATTCTTTGTCTTCCTTGGGCCATACTTATATAATAAACTCCATAAATTGTTATCCATACATAACTTAAATCGTCGTTTATACAAAACTACGCGACATAATTGGCTTCTTTCACAATCCTACTCAAAAACAGAAGGCCTCTTGGAGGTCCTCCAGTAATCTCTCCTTTCTTTTGAATGATTAAATCGTTAATATAGAAATTCTACGCTTTGTAATTGCCCACACTAGCACAGTTACAGCAGTTAGCCCAGATACACCCCACACACACACACACACACTAACCCATACACATACACCCCCCAACACCACACACACACACTCCCCATACACACGCACTCATGCATAGGTACTTCTGATTTTCCTAATTTATGTTTTTAAATATTGTAACCTTAGCTTATTCACCAACCGTTTTCTAATCTCTAATGTAATTGTATACTGTAGAGGACGTAGACAGAGGCTAATAAACAAATAGATAAATTACTTTTATATTTTATATATTTATCGCGAATTCAACAATATGCCTGCCTTCTTGGCGGCTACGCTAGAATTGCCAATCAAAAATATATTTACTTATTGTCTGTTCGACATTCATTCACGTTTCAAGTAATACCTATTGCCAGTGTTTTTTATAGGCAAGTAGGTTGCCTTCTAGTTAAACAGAGTCCTCACAATACCTACTCGTCTATGCTACTTTTAACTGCAATTGTAATTGTTTATAAAAAGCGATGTGAGGTGGAGGCCTGGTGACCTGTAACACAGGTTTTATTTACCTACCACAGGCTCCAGCGATCCACAACCAAATTTGTAAATTACAATTTAAAAAAATGTCTTTTGGTTTTGTACTTGGTTTGTGGTGAGAAATAAACGATTTTATTATTATTTTTGGTAAACATGGACTGTTTCTTAGCTCTTTGGCTAGTTTAAACTACATCAACGGGACAAGCCAAGTCAATGTAGCGTGTGGTGATTTTTTATAATGAAGAAGTGTTGTGAACTGTTTCATTTTCTTCAATTTGCATGAACTTCCTCACTATTCTGCAGGTGTTCAAAATTGCGGCTTTTTGAAGTGTAATGTAAACTGAATCTTTTACGTCTAGAAGTTTAAGGCTATGGTGGAGATGATTGGGTATAACACCTGTAGTGGAGACAACTATGGGTACAACGTAAACTTTTTCTTGCCTCCAGATTCTGGTCACCTCTTCCTTTAGTTCCACATATTTGCTTATTTTCTCTCCTATAGTCTTTAGCAAATTATGCGTGTTGGGTACTGCAATATCTGTAAGGTAAGTGATTTTGTTAACTTTGTCTTGGAGAGTAATATCTGTTCTGATTAACTGTTCTGTTGGTTAGAATTGCGCGATCGTAGTATATTTTATGTGTGGTGTTTTCTAGAACAGTTTGTGGAACGTATTAATAGTACGGTGTTTTTGTATCTTGTATGAGTTTATGTTTTATTGCTAGATTTTGGTGAATGACGTTTACTACCTGATTGTGTCTGTGAGCATAGTCAGTCTGTGTGAGCGTTGTGCATGCTCCTGTAATGTGTTGTATAGTCTCTGGCTGACTGCGACACCTACGGCATTTGTCATTCGTTATCGTGGGGTCTTTAATTATGTATTTCCTGTAGTTTTTAGTATTGATAATTTGGTCTTGTATTGTATAACCCCTTCGGTTTCCGGGAATAAATTTCCTATTTTGAGCCATTTATTTGAAGCTATCGTATCTATATGAGACTGTTCTAGACCATGGGGGTGTCGTCCGTGTAGCACCTTCTTCTTCCAATCTTCTAGCTTTTGTTTTTGAGGGTCATTGTTGATATTGTAACTTATATTCCCTTCGCTTAAGTTAAGGGGGGTGTAGTTAATATCGTTTGTAACTATGGCTTTATGTATGCTGCTTCTGTGTGATTTTGTGTCAAAGAATGATTTTAGTCTAGTTATTTGTTTCTGCCAAAGATGATGAATGTCTATTAGGCCTCTCCCTCCGTATTTTCGTTTGATAGTTAGTCTTTCTACTGCAGATTTAAGGTGTAAATTATTGTTTTTAGTAAGTATGGTGCGTGTTGTTCTCTCTATTTGTTGGATATCCGTTTTTGACCATTTGATCACTCCAAACGAATACGTAAGTATTGGTATCGCGTAGGTGTTCAATGCCTTTATTAAATGCTTTCCTGAAAGTTGAGTTTTTCATACTGCGATCACTCATCTCTTATATTCAGTTTTCAATGTATGTTTAATCGCTGTGTGATCTAGCCCCTTGAGTTGCCTGTATCCTAAGTATTTATATAAATCTGTTGGTTCCAATGCCGTAATTGTTTCATTATTGTCAATTGGGTAGTCACCGGGTTTAATTTTGCCTCTAATTATGTTTACTGTTTTGCATTTGCCCAGGCCAAACTGCATGTTAATTAATGTCTTTACTGAATTCTGTTGTGATTTCTATTAATGTTTTCATATCTTTTTCAGTTTTTGCGTATAATTTAATGTCATCCATATAGATACGATGAGAGATAGTGGTTACTTCTGTTGTGTGTTTTAAGCCATATCCAGCCTGACTGCGTTGCAGTAGGTGAGATAGGGGGTTCAGAGCGAGACAAAACCATAGAGGGCTCAGGGAATCTCCCTGATAAATGCCTTTTTAATAGTAATTTGTCGTGTTGTTACAAAGTTGCCGCGGAAATTTAAATGTAGAGTAGTTTTCCATCGGGGTATAATACTTTGCAAGAAGCTTATAATTTTTGGGTTTATTTTATATATCTGTAATATTTGGATCAGCCAGGAATGTGGAATGCTATCAAAAGCTTTTTTGTAATCTATGTATGTGCAGTGTAAATTTCTATTTTTCGTAACTAGTTGTTCCCTACACCCCATGTGACCTCGTCTGCAGCCCTTTTACTCTTCTGCTATTATGTGGTGTTGTTCTATGTGTTTATTGATTTTTCTAGTGATGGCTGACGTTAAGATCTTGTATATTGTGGGTAGGCATGTAATTGGTCTGTATTGGGAAGGCAGTAGTGAGTCTTTGGCTTTTGGTAACATTTAGGTTATTCCTGTAGCAATAAATTCGGGTATATTTTGTTTCCCTAAAATAAAGTCTGCAAAATTTTTTGCAAAAATTTTATGTAATGATTGTAATTTTTTAAACCAGTTATTATGTATTTTATCAATACCAGGGGATTTCCAGTTATTAACAGGGGATTTCCAGTTGTTACCAGGGGATTTCAAGTTGTTTATTATTATTGTCTTTTATTTAACTTTTTTCTTATTGTTTACATTTTTAAATATTTTTACAAAACACACACAAAAAAGAAAAACATTTAAAAATATAAAAAATAGAGGCCCACCGGTATCGGAAACAAGGTCCAAACTACCGGCGGTCAGGGCTCCAGAGAGAGGAACCTCCTAACAATACGAGCCATGTCCAGCAGTACTGCTTTCTGTATCAGGCCCTTGACCCAGCCGCCTAACGAGAGCCTCCTAAGGTGTTGGTCGAGGCTCGTGGCTATTAAGCCATGGGCTGACACGACTATCGGTACAATGATCGCTGTGTCCACATCCCACATGTCGACAACCTCGCGAGCCAATTCAAGATACTTGATTTGCTTATCTTTCTCGGCTTTCACGAGGTCCCCGTCATGCGGGACAGTTATGTTAACAATCATTGCACGCCTCTCGATTCAGTCCACCACCACTATATCAGGCTTATTAGCGATAATAGTCCTGTCAGTGATGATGGACCGATCCCAGTACAATGTGATATTGCCATTCTCGAGAACTGGGTCGGGCGCATACCTATAGTACGGCACCTCCGACGCCACAAGAGTGTATTTCAGAGCAAGTTGCTGATGGATAATCCTGGCTACAAGGTTGTGCCTATGCAAGTACTCTTCTTTAGCTAGACGAGAACAACCAGAGATAATGTGGCGGATCGATTCACCCCGACGGTGACATGCCCGACAGATGTCAACCGTGCCATCCTTCACAATAAATCTCCGGTAGTTATTCGTCATGATAACTTAGTCCATAATTGCACAGACGAAACCTTCGGTTTCCCCAAAGAGGTCACCAAATCGCAGCCAGGACACGGACGCTGATTGGTCTACATCGGACCCATGTAGGGCCCGGAAAAAGCGTCCGTGAAGCTCCTTACTCTGCCATACCTCCTTGCGGTCGTTAGTGTCAAGCACTACAGGCTTGCGCCAGTTCTCATTCGCCAAGGAGAGCGGGGTGAGTCCCTTGTCCACTGCTACTACACCTCGGTGAATACCCACGTCGGTGTTTAGAAAATATTCTCTGAGATTGCATATCATATCTCGCGGTTGTGGAGGTTTTTGGCATTTAAAAAGCCTCGGCTTCCACACTTCCGCGGGATATACAATCTCATGACTGACGATCATGGGTGATGCATTCGATATGCAGTCAGCAGTGTACGGACCCGCCTATCCAGGGCGTCAAGTTCCGTTTGAGTCCATTTGAGTATGCCGAACGAGTGCATCAGTACCGGCATGACCCAACCGTTGAAAGCGCGCACCTTGTTTCCGCCCGAAAGAAGGCTATTGAATACCTTCTTCAGGCGGCCAAAGAAGCGTTCCCTCAACGATTGCTTCATGTCAGTAGTACTGATACCTAACGCTTCCGACATATCCAAATATTTATAGGTTTCGTTTGGAGAGAGGGATATCAGGTTTATGGAATCCGCAAGTTGAATTCCTACGGATTCCACAATCTCCCCTCGCTTTACATGCATGACCGCACATTTGTCCACACCAAACTCCATCCTGATGGCGCTACTAAAAGTTTCAGTTACCTTTAGTAGCTTCATCAGCTGAAGGTTGCTGGGGGCAAAGAGCTTTAGGTCATTCATGTATAGGAGGTGAGATATAACCTGACCACCTCTCTTCATCCGATAGCCTAGCCCTGAATTCTCCAGCATCATGCTTAGAGGATTCAAGGCTAGGCAAATCCAAAGTGGACTCAAACTATCGCCCTGGAATATACCTGGCTCGATCCTTACAGGTTCGCTATTCCTCTGGATATTTCGACATCCTGGATAGAGAAGGACCGTGTTCCATTGCCTCATACACGACATCAGGAAGGTGCGTAGAGTTGTATCTATTTTATACAATTCTAGCACCCTCATGAGCAATGTATGAGGCACTGAGTCATAGGCCTTCTAATAATCTATCCAACATGTCGACAGATCCTTTCGGGAATGCCGAACCTGTTGGCTAATGGCCATATCAATAAGGCTTATTATCGCGGGACCCGTTCCTACATCCATTCTGAGAGACCGACATGATGGAGTTATCGTCGATGTGTTTATTAATTTTAACTCTCAAAATGGATGTAAGAACCTTATAGACCGTTGGTAAACATGTAATTGGTCTATAATTTTTGGGTTCCGCGGTGCTACCAGACTTGTGGAGAAGGTGGGTTATTCCTGTTGTAAGGAACTTGGGTAGCGAACCAGACTCTAAGGCTGCCTGGTACTGAGATGCCAAACAAGCGTGCGACCTTTGTAGCCACTTTTCCAAAAATAAAATTGTGAAGTCCGTCCGGTCCTGGAGATTTCCAATTCGGCAACGGACGGACTGCACGGGCTACATCTTGGGGGCTGATCGTGATAGCCCCCATTTCTTGTATTGGATCACACGCTCGTTCGACCTCCCGAGTCCATTCACCTTCGGTGTGACTGACAGGCACCGACCAGATGCTGCGCCAGAATGAACACATAGCGTCTTCATCCGGCAGGTGCGTATCAGTCACACCTTGGTAGGGTAGCTCCCAAGCCCGATAAACCCACCTTTCATTACTTTGGAATGTGCGATTCTGGGTGTATCGCTCTACTCTCCGCCTGTACCTACAAATACGGTTTGCCCATGCATACACTTTTTGCTTCAGGAAGTCGATGCGCTCTGTGACATGGGATATATAGTCTCGGGGGCTGACATCAGTCCCCGAAAACGCCCGTCTCACAAAGCGCATCACTCTTGGGCGGCTATTACCCTCCCTGAAACAAATTAGTTTGCCGATGAGTGCTCTGGTCCCACCAACACGACGTTCGATCCTGCTCTGCCAAGCCGGTACGGCTGGTTTCGGTCGTGTAGCTCTGTCATCTGCAAATTTGACATGAGCTACACGACATGCCGCTACAGCCGCGCAGTATATGATCGAATGTGTATCAGTGAGGTCTTCGCAGTCATCAAAATAGTTTGACAACTGCGAATCCAGAACAGCCACCAGCGCCCTATTCTTGTTATTCATGGGCAAACAAGGTAATCGTGGCCTAAGTTCGGGTGGCATGTTGCGATACTCCCGAATAGCACACTCCAAAGCACTCCTCAATTCCTCATTGCACTGGGTACTTACGTTTGTAACCCTGTCACTACTCTCCTCGTCAGCGTGGTTGGACTGTGGTAGCACCACAGCCTGCGACGATGGGGCAGTGACACAGTTACCCATTTCCGTTCGGAGGCGATCAAATACAGTATCATCCAACATACGGTTACGCTGGATGCTCCGCACCTGATCCGAAAGTCGTTGGGCCGAAACGTTGACGGCTGGCTCAAGCACCTGAAACAAAGAGAGCATCCGGACACGGTAAACAAAGAGAGCATCCGGACACGGTTATTATTATTATTCCATTTATTCATGTTATATACATATTTTTAAATTTTTGAATATTATTCTATAAGAAACTAAAATAAAAAAACATTTAAAAATACAAAAATAGTAGCCCACCGGTATCGGGAACAGGGTCCAAGCTACCGGTGGTCAGGACTCTTGAGAGAGGAACCTCCTAACGATACGCGCCGTGTCCAGGAGTACCGCTTTCTGGATCAAGTCCTTGCTCCAGCTGCCCAACGAGAGCCTCCTCAGATTTTCGTCGAGGCTCTTGGCTATTATGCCATTGGCCGAAACGACTATCGGCACAATGATCGCTGTATTCACGTCCCACATGTCGACAACCTCGCGCGCCAGATCAAGATAGTTGCTTTTCTTATCTCTCAGCCTTCACGAGGTTCTCGTCATGTGGGACCGCTATATCAACAATCATTGCGCGACGCTCTAGTCGGTCTTTCACCACTATGTCAGGCTTATTGGCAACAATAGTCCTGTCAGTGATGATAGACCGATCCCAATACAACGTGACATTGCCATTTTCGAGAACTGGGTCGGGCACATACTTATAGTAAGGCACTTCCGACTCCACAAGATAGTATTTAAGAGCAAGTTGCTGATGGATAATCCTGGCTACAAGGTTGTGTCTATGCAAATAGTCTCCGTTAGCCAGACTAGAACAACCGGAGATAATGTGACGGATTGATTCACCCGGCCGGTGACATGCCCAACAGGTGTCAACCGTCCCGTCCTTCACAATGTATTTCCGGTAGTTGTTCATCATCATAACTTCGTCCATAATCGCAAAGACAAAACCTTCGGTTTCCCCGAAAAGGTCACCAAATCGCAGCCAGGCCACGGACGCTAAAAGATCTACATCGGGCCCATGTAGGACCCGGTAGAAGCGTCCGTGAAGCTCCTTGCTCTGCCATACCTCCCTGCGGTCATTAGTATCTAATACTATAGGTTTGCGCCAGTTCTCGTTAGCCAAGGAGAGCGGGGTAAGGCCCTTGTCCACCGCTACCACATCTCGATGCATACCCACGTCAACGGCCTGGAAGTATTTCCTAAGACTGCATACCTCGCGGTTGTGTAGGGTCTTAGCATTTAAAAAGCCACGACCCCCGCACTTCCGAGGGATATACAGTCTCATAACCGATGAACGTGTGTGATGCATACGATTTGCGGAAAGCAGCGTGCGGACCCTCCTATCCAGGGCGTCAAGTTCAGTCTGAGTCCATTTGAGTATGCCGAAAGAATACATCAATACCGGCATGACCCAGCCGTTGAAGGCGCGCACCTTGTTACCGCCCGATAAAAGAATATTTAGTACTCTTTTCAGGCGGCCAAAGAAGCGCTCCTTCAACGACTGTTTCACGTCAGTAGCATTGATGCCTAGTGCTTCCGATATACCCAAATACTTGTAAGTTTCGGTTGAGGAAAGGGATCGAAGGTGTATGGAATCCGAGAGTTGTATTCCCACGGATTCCATAATCTCCCCTCGCTTAACATGCATGACTGCACATTTGTCCACACCAATTTGCATACGGATGGCGTCACTGAAGGTTTCTGTTACCTTCAGTAGCTTCATCAGTTGCAAGTTGTTGGGGGCAAAGAGCTTCAGATCATCCATGTAAAGGAGGTGTGACATGACTTGACCAGGTGGTCAAGTAGTATAACGGTTGAGGAGGGGTCTCCTCAACCGTTATCCCAGACCTGAACCCTCCAGCAGTGTACTGAGAGGGTTCAGGGCTAAACAAAACCACAGAGGACTCAGACTGTCGCCCTGAAATATTTGCTCGATCCTTATAGGTTCGCTGTTTGCCTGAATCTGTCGACATCCTGGATAGTGAAGGACCGTCCTCCACTGCCCCATACATGACGTCAGGAAGGCAAGCAGAGTTGCATCAATTTTATACAACTCCAGCACCCTCATGAGCCATGTATGTGGCACTGAGTCATAGGCCTTCTTGTAATCTATCCAACATGTCGCCAGATCCTTGCGGGAACGGCGAACCGATTGGCTAATGGCAATGTCTATGAGGAGCAGCTCCTTAGTACCGCGGGACACGTTCCTACATCCATTCTGAGAAGCAGACATGATGGCGTTGTTGTCAATATGTTGATTAATTTTCGCTCTCAGAATGGATGTAAGAACTTTATAGACCGTCGGTAAGCACGTTATCGGTCTATAATTTTTAGGATCCGCAGTACTACCTGATTTATGGAGCAGGTGGGTTATTCCTGTCGTTAGGAACTGGGGCAGCGATTCTGACTCTAAGGCAGACTGGAAATGAGTTACCAAACGAGCGTGCGACCTTTGGAACTATTTAATCCAAAAGTTGTGCAGTCCGTCCGGCCCTGGAGATTTCCAGTTAGGCAAAGGACGGACTGCACGAGCCACATCTTGGGGGCTGATGGTAATTGCCTCCATTTGTGGTATCGGATCGCACGCTCGTTCGACCTCCCGAGTCCAGTCACCGACCAGATATCGCGCCAGAACGAACACATGGCGTCATTATCCGGTAGGCGCGTATCAGTCACACCTTGGTTGGGTTGCTCCCAAGCCCTATAAACCCGCCTTTCGTTGCTCTGGAATGTGCGATTCTGAGTGTATCGCTCCACTCGCCGCTTGTACCGACGAATACGGTTTGCCCATGCATAGATATTCTGCTTCAGGAAGTCGATACGCTCTGTGACGCGGGAAATATAATCTCGAGAACTGATATCAGTCCCTGAGAACGCCCGCCTCACAAAGCGCATCACGTAGTCGAGGTCTAAGCTCAGGCGGTGTGGAGCGATACTCGCTGAATGCACATTCCAAAGCACTCCTCAAACGTGCATTGCATTGGGTACTCACAGATATAGCCCCGTCGTCGTCATCCTCGCCAACATGGTCGGGTCACGGTGAAACACTGGGTTGCAGTTGCACCGCGGCCAGTGGCAAGGCAGGTGAGACACGGCTACTCTGTGATTCCTCACGCAGTCTATCAAGTACGGCGTCATCCAGCATACGGTTACGTTGGATGACCCGCACCTGATCCGATAGACGTTGGGCCGACACGTTGACAGCTGGCTCAAGCACCTGAAATAGAGAGAGCATCCGACCACGGTACGCAGTCAGGTTAATTCCCCCCTCTGTAGCCCCAAAGTATGCACGCATAACGTTTTCATTGTTCGATTGCGTCCATCGCATGCGCTGCACACTTCCACCGGGAGCGGGGACCCTGTCAGAGGCCGATGGGCCTCGAGATCCCTGGCTTTCCGGCGGCCGGCGTCCTCCCCGTCGACGCGCAGGTGGTGGTGTCGTCGGCGGAGAGAAGTATTCGTCGCTCGAGCTCGACGCAACTGCAGCGTCCGGGATCGCTTGACTTACGATTGTAGATGGTCCCGGCGGCTGCGAGGTGGAGCTGAGCGACGAACCCGAAGATGTTGGGCGTGTGTTCTTGTCACGGGCCTGGCTTCGTGTGAACATATTTCATTATCTCAGCTTGTCATATAATTTTTCATGTTGATTTTGTCGGGTTATATTGTAACTATTGTAGTTTTAAATTATCTTTTTTTTTGTCTTTGTTTTAGTGTGTTTAGTCATTTTTCTATTATTATTATTATTACTTACCAAACATTAGGTTTGCGTTAAAATTATTTCTGAAGATACTTTTTGCTAAGTAATAGTTTGGCAAACGAAATTATGCGGAAAATTGTTTGCGAAGTGATAATTTGTCAATTTCTTTTCGATGAAACAAGGGTAACCCGATGAAGGAACTTGCGTTATCTATTTGAATTTATGACTGTGGTAGTACTTAACGTTTCCCATGTCCCGCTTGGTAACCTAAGAGACCTCAGAAACGACTTGTGCACATCTAACGACTCTTGCCAACTTACGCGCCGGCAACTATATACACTTATGAAATTAGGCACACGTGTTTAGAAGCCCACATACAGTAACATATGTGAATAATTCCAACTATATACGTGTCGAATTGATAACCTCTTTTTTTAGAAGTCGGTTAACAATTAAACCTATCTCACGCATTAAAATATGGTAGTAGACAAAAAATATTTATTTAGTCCGTCAGTTAGTTATCCTAAAAATAATAACAACGATTTGCCACTTAAACAAAAAATTACTACGATACAGTGCAATGAAATATCGTGTAACGTTACGGTGTGCTACACTTTATACTGACTGACAAAGTGACGTCACAAGCCCCACTTTTCAACTTTGATGCGCTTTATCTTTGTCGATTTATATTTATTTCATAACGCAAAAATAGGGGCCCAATATTATTTGAAAATTTCACTGATGAAATAAATAGAATTATCATTATGGTTCCGTATCTTAAAAGGTAAAAAAAGGAACCCTTATAAGATCACTTTCTTGTCCGTCTGTCCGTCTGTCCGTCTGTCCGTCTGTCCGTATGTCCGTCTGTTCGTCTGTCTGTCTGTCCGTGTGTCACCACCGATTTTCTCAAGAACGGATGGACCTAGCAAGTTGAAATTTATACCAGATACTGAGGTCTATAGTCTCTATTAGACAGAAAAATCAAGGTCCTGAATCAACGCGATAAAAAGATATAAGCAAATTTACAATTTCGCGAAAACTTGTAAGTACTAAAATTTACCTTAATTTTCAACTTTTTTTATATTTCGGCATTTTCTCTTTACTTGTGCTGTAAGACCTTGCTTTTAACCAAAATTGACATTTCTAAGTCAACCGGAAGTACCCTATAGGTTTTGGGTCGAAAACCTATATGGTAGTTCCCGTTTACAAAGAACCACGAAATTTGGCAAAAAGTAAGGTCTTACAACGCAAACAAAGGAAAAAATGAAAAAAAAAAGTGTAAAATTTAAGTTTAATTATGGTACTTTCAAGTTTCCTGAAAATCTAGATTTGCCCATGTCTTTAAAACTTAGCCACCAATAAAAAATATACCAATTTTATTATGGCGGTACGAGTATAATTCAAATTCAAAATCTTTATTTATTTATTATATACTTTATTGTACACCAAGATAAAAATAAATCAAAAAGACATCTTATAACAAAAACAAACATACAACAGGCGGCCTTATCGCGAACCGCGATCTCTTCCAGGCAACCTAGAATGGAAAGAGACAGCCTGGACACAATATGGGGTTGCTATTGGTGCAAATTTTTCAACAATTAATTAATTTATTATTAAAATACAAAATATAAAAAAAAATATAATAAATAATAGATACATACATACAACTAATACACAGACAAGAAAACAATTCAGCTTATACAAGATTATGATCACAGTGACAAGTAGTGCTCCTTCACAAGTCGCTTAAAAACAGGCAGTGATTGCACGCGCTTTATAGTCACAGGCAATGCATTCCATAGACGAGCGGCCTGGACAGTAAAAGATTTGTCTAGGAAGGTAGTGGAATGCATTGGCATTTAAAGTTTCATATTATCTGATAACCTGAGAACTTTCAGGCGCTTGAGATAAAGAGGGGTAGAAGGAAGAAAGAGAATATTATATAGGAGAGAAAGAATTTAGTTCGAGCTAAGACTCATATAGGGTTAGTAACAATTTTCATTAAAACTAAGTATTAGTAAACAACACGATACGGTGACACATGTAACTGACAGCAGTGGACTATATACGGACAGTCCACTCTATCAACAATAATGTTCAGAACCCTATTAGGGCTGTCCATAACTCGGGCCACCATTGATGTTGAGCGCTTGCGCGTTATCGCGTAAAAACAATCCACACGTACCGCCGCGCCGCAAACATCCCTGACGCACTACAACGCCAAGGCAACCCCATCAGTTTTCTGAACGCGTTATTATACTGGACACGAAGGGCTCCATACGAAGCCCACGAATACTTCTCCCACAGGCTGCAAGTGTAGAAGGTGGTACAGAATGCTTTAAAGAGCGTCATCTTTACTTCTGCAGTACAACGTGCAAACCTGCGAGCTATCATATTCGCACGCACGGAAAGAGCCCACCGTTCCGTTCCGTTTTCAATGTCAGCATTGTCCTTTAAAGCTTATTATTGACACATACACCGTCAATTTGGCAACCGAAATGTTGACTGCTAAGCGCCTCAATCAGGGCATTCATATACAAATTACAGAGGGCAGAGGAGGGGAAACGTGTGCCCACCTTGCCACAATGGGGCTCAGCATCCAGCATCTCACAAGAGCTCCCTAGTGGTGAATTTAAAACAAACAGATTTTTAAAAAGGTTCGCAATATCCTTCGCATTACTCACAACATTCACACTAACAGGCAAGCCTGGCCGAATGCTCAATTTATTAGCGTTCTTCCAGAAACCGCGAAAATCACGCTTTGAATGCTTAAAGGCAGTCCATCTTTATCCGTATCTTTACCTGTATAATGAGTAGGTACGGAACCTTCGGCGCACGAGTTCGACTCGCACTTGACCGGTTTTTTTTTCATAGAGAGAAGGTACAAGCTTTAATCTCTAAGCTTACTTAAGGCGGTTGAAAACTAAAATTTATTGTAAATCCAAGTGTCCTCACAATGATTTCCTTCACCAATGTCAGCGATGTCCAAAATAATCTTAGAAAGTAAATTCTTATTTCGCTTTACTCATATTCTTATTCCTGAAAAATAATGACCAACTCAAAAACATTGTACTCATTCTAAAATCACAGCGTACATAAATTGTTGGGCGGTAGTAATAAAGTAACATAATCCTCGGAAAAAGAAAAACGCGAGCCAGGCCAAAATAAAAATTGCTCTACAGAAATATTCAACACTAGGTCCGACCAAAAGAAATACTCCCCCAGCCTTAACTTTTTCATTCGCAAAATTTAAAACTTATCCCAGTACAAAACCGAGAAAGATTGTGAATTACATCCCTAAGATAATTTAGCTCCAAAAATAAATATTTCGAAACGAATAAAAAAGAACTCTACGACTGGAGTCTACAGTTGGATATTCCGTGTTGACTAAATCGTCAGAGATCACGTCAAATAGTCTAAAATAACGTGAAACGTGCTTTCATTTGAATTTCAGTGTATTCGCCTCCAATATTGGCGCTGAAAAAGAAGGGGTTTGCCGACTTTTGCTGTGTCTGTAGAGTAATCGCGAATACTGACAAGGTAAGAAAGCTCACGTTGTAGGGGAATGTGATCAATGATGCATGGTAAGCGTGTTTGCAATCTCTTGAGGGAGGGAATGTTTCTCTTAGAATAACAATTCCATAACTTACTAAGGAATAAGGAACTATGGTACGATCACGGGGTATTGCCCCAAGGGATATAGGGGAGTCAACTCGGTTGCCTTTTTAGTCAACATGCGTTACTCTGTATTATTACCGAGCGTATGTTATAGCGGGCTTCTGCTGCTGAAAACCTAATGAAAAAAATAAAACCGGCCAAGTGCGAGTCAAACTCGTGCGCCGAGGGTTCCGTACCTACCCATTATAAAGACAAAGATACAGATAAAGATGGACATAATTGCCTCTAAGCATTTAAAGCGTGATTTTCGCGGTATCTGGAAGAGCGCTAATAAATTTAGCATTCGGCCAAGCCTGCCTGTTAGTGTGAATGGTGTGAGTGATGTGAAGGATAATGCAAAACATTTTAGAAATCGGTTTGTTTTAAAGTCATCGCTAGGGAGTTATTGTGAGATGCTGGATGCTGAGGCCCGTTGTGGCAAGGTGGGCACACGTTTAAGTGCCAAATATGTGGCTAGGATCATCAACTCTACGTCTAGAGGTAAGTCCCCTGGATATGATCGGCTCAGTAGCTCGAGCGTTTGTAATACGCCGGTCCTCACTTACCGAGGGTTTTGGCACTGCTGTACAATTGATGTATTGGTCATTCATACTTGCCTAATGAGGACGATCGTGGTTCCCATTGTTAAAAGTAAAACACACTTCTACACTTGCAGCCTGTGGGATAAGTATTCACGGGCGTCGTATGGAGCCCTTCGTGTCCAATATAATAACGCGAACAGAAAACTGTTGCCTTGGCGTTGTAGTACGTCAGGGATGTTTGCGGCAGCGCGTTTGTTTTTACGGAATAATGCGCAAGCGCGCAACATCAATGATGGCCCGAGTTATGGACCGCTCTAACCGGGTTCTGAAATGATTGCTGACAGAGTGGACTGTTCGTATATATACGTAGTTCAATTCTTTCAGTTACATATGTCACCGTATCGTGTTGTTTACTAATGCTTAGTTAAAATGCTATCACATTGTTACTAACCCTTCAAGATTCTTCGCTCGAAATAAAGATTTAGAATTTGAATTTTATCGCCATAATACAATAGGTTATTGGTGGCTAAGTTTTAAAGATATAGGCAAGTCTAGATTTTCGCGAAAACTTGAAAGTGTGTCACCACCGATTTTCTCAAGAACGTGTGAATCTAGCAAGTTGGAATTTATACCAGATACTGAGGTCTATAAGCCCTATTAGGTGTATAAAAACCAAGGTCCTGAGTCACCGCGATAAAAAGATATAAGCAAATTTAGTTTTTATAATATACCTTAATTTTCGGCTTTCTAAATTTTTTGGAATTTGGCCTGTATTTGTGCTGTAAGACCTTAGTTTTTGTCAAATTTCGTGATTCTAGGTCAACGGGAACTACCATATAGGTTTTCGACCTAAAACCTATAGGTTACTTCCGGTTGACCTAGTATTGTCAATTTTCGTTAAAAGCAAGATCTTATAGCACAAGTACAGGGAAAATTACGAAAAATACAAAAAGTTGAAAATTAAGGTAAATTTTGGTACTTACAAGTTTTCGCGAAAAACTAAATTTGCTTATTCCTTTTTATCGCGGTGACTCAGGGCCTTGGTTTTTATACACCTAAAAGGGACTATAAACCTCAGTATCTGGTATAAATTTCAACTTGCTAGGTCCACCCGTTCCTGAGAAAATCGGTAGTGACACACTGACAGACAGACAGACAGACAGACAGACAGACGGACAGACGGACAAGAAAGTGATCTTATAAGGGTTCCTTTTTTACCTTTTGAGGTACGGAACCCTAAAAGGAGTAGATTATACGACTCCGTATCAAAACGTCCTTTTCCCTAAACGACCTATGTCCTCAAAGTACAGTTATACTGAAACAATTACTATCGATGTATTTTTATATACTTTCTTTTGAAAATAAAATTGAAGGAAAAAGAAGAGTCCAAGTAATATTGCCTTATGGCGAGACAACCGTCTCATGATGGTGTTATAAATACATCCGGTTTGATAAAGGGTTCGATGGAATAGAAATCCGTAATGTGGGCTCACACTTGAGGGGGGAGGCCACGCCACCTGGACAAGTTCCTGCCTAGTTTGTGCAGCTCCGTAACCTAGTCGCGGCGGTCGGTACTCCCTTCCAGCCGTGGTTCAGTCCATGGTCGGAAGTGACAGTGCGTGGAACGCAGTCGCCCCCTTCTACGAGAAAGTGATGGTCGCAAAGGAAGCGGCAAAAAGGGAACGAGAGGATAAACCCCCCTTATCTGTAGCAGACGCACCAGGCACTGAAAATCGCTACATGATGGCCGGCTGCCACAAGGTGTGACCCGCGGGTGACATCATCATCATCATCATCATATCAGCCAAAAGACGTCCACTGCTGGACATAGGCCACGCCCAAGCGTCGCCACTTTGACTAGTCCCGTGCGTCTCGCAACCAGCGGATCCCTCAACCTTCACCAGGTCACATACTTAGGGTGTTTGGCGCCACATCTTATCGTGGCGTGTTCCGCGATTACCTCCCGAGAGGAACTTCGAACAATTACAGCCACAGTGGGTGACGGGGTCCGCATCAGGTCATGCGGACTGGTCGGCAAAGTGTGATAAATTACACAAGCACTCCGGCGCCCAGGTCAAAAGCATGAGTCACAAAAAAAACAACACATTACACAATTATATCATTTGGACTTTTCTGTTTTTTTTTAATTTGAATGTCACAGTCTCAACAAAACTTTGCACAATTATTCCTTTAAAAATTTCATAATAATGGTGTGGTATGACTGTATCATTCTCATATATTTTTTCGTAGGATGTTTTGCTACTAGGTCATTTGAGAATAGGACGATCTTTTTTGCAAACTTTTGACATCTAAACGAATGTAATCTATACTAATATAATAAAGCTGAAGAGCTTGATTGTTTGTTTGAACGCCTTAATCTCTGGAACTACCAGTCGGATTTGATTTTTTTGTATATGATAGCCATATTCATGAGAAAGTCCATAACGCAAAAAAATGGTATCTACCAAAGACACCGACTTCCAAAAAGAAAGTTATTTTTCACTCTGTAGTTTTTTATTAGAATGTCGGTAATATTTTTTTGGAAAAAAGGTTTTTGTTAGTTAAAGGTCATCTACAGACATTTTTTGGCGGAAAATCAGAATAAAATATCTTTTTTGTTACTAAAGGGATTGACAGAGATGTAAAAACGTGGTGGATATATCTATCCTTTTGGAGAATTGTTGTGGATACTACAGGCATCGTATATTTTTCTGGGATAAAAGTAGCCTATTACCTGAGAATACTCCTACTGGACATGGGAATGCCACCAAAAATTGTCCGTCTCTTAGAGAGTATATACAATAATTATTCCTGTAAGGTATATCACGACGGCCTCATCTTTGATGATATAGCAGTACACGCAGGTGTCCGCCAAGGCATTTTTCTTTCACCGCTCCTCTTTCTGGTCGTTCTTGACGGGATTTTGCTTCGCATTTACGACAACAAGCGCCGCGGGATAGAGTGGGGATCATCCAACATCTTGAGTGATCCATGGACTTGGATTATGCCGATGACCTATGCCTGCTGAGCTATACCCACGCTGACATGCAAGCTAAAGAAAGATTTAAGTCAGGAAACGGCAGAAACGGGACTAAAAATAAACACCCGGAAAACCCAAGAGATGTGATCTAGTGTGAAGAATACTTCACCGTTGCTGATTAGCACAGTGGCAGTGGAACGCGTCCACAAGTTTACTTACCTCGGAGCATCGGTATGACGTGGAGTAAGATGAAGCGTGAAGCTCAATTAAAATCGCAATGGAGTACTACTGTGAATGCCCTTTGTCCCGTCCAGGCGACATAGGACATTAAGTCAAGTAAGTCATTCCCTGAACAAACTTGAGTGTTTGACTGCGATGTTTAACTTTTTAAAACAATTGTAATCGGATTAGCACTTACAGAAGTACTTATCCGATTACCATCTCTTTAGAAACACAAGAGATATTTTGTTCTGATTTGCCGGCAAAAAACGAAAAAATGTACATCAAAACATTTCACAATCGACCTTCATGTAACCTTTCAGAAGATGGACAGGGGGCGGCGAAGTTGTGCAGGGGACAGTGCAACACAAACAAATCCTTTTCTCTGCCTACCAACGCGTGAAGTGAACAGGATAGCTGTCTCTAACAGATGGCATGGCATAGATTGGGAGATTATTTGGTTTGATTTTATAGATTTTCATTGATTCTGAAAATTTGGTAGATGGTTTTACAAGTTGTGAAATGGTCAAAGACAAAAGGAAGCTTGGGGGTATGTCCAGCAGTAAATGTTGACGTCTTTCGACTGAAATAATGATGATGATTAATAGTGAAAACTTTATCATTTGTGAACAAAAGAGTATATAACTGCATGACATATGAACTCACACTTTTTACCCATAGGGGTTGGGAAAAACTACAAACTACTGTTATGCACGACACAATTCGAATAAGATTTTGCTTGAGTCTAAATACGTTCAGTTATGAATTTGCTTAAGTAACAAACTTATCTCAATAATATAACAGTTTGCCATTTAAATTTATATCATATATTTATTATAATTTAAATTTTATTTTGTTAATAACTTCTCAATCACATAACAACAGGAAATTAAATAAAAATTAAATATTAAATAAAATTTGTAATTAATATTTATTATTATTTTAGCCTTTTTAAAAACTGTAGCAAAAATACCTGATCTAATGGCGAGATTGCAAACATTGGAGGTTGTCAGGATTGAACTCGGATCTCTGGTTCGTGTGTGATCTTGAGTGCGGTGGTAAACGCCACTTAGCCAAACGCGCTAGTGACAGCTTAGGCGAAATAGACAAACGGTTGGTCGATATCGATGTGCAGGTTGCGCAACTTTAAGCTATTGTTCGCAGTAAGTACCCTCACTTTTTGGACTCAACAGTCAATCGGCACAACACTACACTTTTGCCTATAAAACTTGTTTAATTTTTTGCACGAGAAATGTTTATGGAGAGTTTTGAATTTTCATTGGTTTATTGTTCACTCATTTTTTCATAGGATTTAAAATATTTCGTGGTTGGAATTTGATTTGAAACTTTTTTCTAATTGAAAACTTCGGGAGCACACACAGTATGACTGCTCGTCGCGACGTTCGGGTGGGGGGAGGATATCTATTACCAAACTTCTAAAGGCTTGGGTGTCTACTTCTCAAGAATAATACTTTTTCGTACACTTACATAGTTCGTTAAGTAAGCATTGAACCGACAAGGTCGAAACAGCCTTCGGAAATCGGTGACGTAGGTATTCAAATACGTTAAGTGTGATAGTTGTTGCAGAAACCCTTTTTGTTCAAGGGAGTGCTGACGAGCGAAGTTCTATTTTAGGACGCTTTTTCCAGCAACTTTATTTGGAAAGTCGGAGTTTCTATAATGACACTGATTTTCTACTCATTCCAGCATATTTTTACTAAAACTGATAATCTTCTAAAGAGGTAGGTAAAAAATATTTATTTGATTTTAGGAAGTACGAGTAGGTTAGTAATATCTGAAAGAACAGATTCGGTTACGAAATTTTTCTCTTATAAAAAGCTATGTCGCTTAATGTTTTTTAATCTTTGGTTACGAGCGAAGCTGCGGAAAATAGAACGTCAACGTGTATTTTATATCTTCTTATATCTTTTTTAACCATCAAAGTACTGAAGTAAGTACTTTAATATCAGAACTTCAATTTCCACGAAACTCAGGACGGAGGTCAAAGTTTTCAAATTAAACCGTCCCAACGAAAATAAACTATCAAGAGAAATCGAGACATCAATCATCGAACACATTTTTTCCTCGTTTCGATATTAACTTGTAGATATAAAAATCTACCAATCTATCTGTCCTTCTACGTCAATTGACGTTGGAACTTACCTAGAGCATAAAATAATAATTTTAAAAGAAAGGAAACTGATTCCCATCCATTCTGATTGGCCTTTAAAAGGTGGCTAACCGTAGATAGACTAGATTCGTAAATTAGGAGAAGCTTTAGTTTAGCTGTGTACTACGATTCTTCTTCTTTTCGTGTGAGGTGTGGTGGCCACACCTCACACGAAAAGAAGAAGAATCTCTGGTGTCAGAGTTAATTAAGCCGCCTCTGGGAAATTCCACAGGCCTCTGACTTTGCTATTTCAGACTTACATTAACTATAATATAAGTCCAGGTTTCCTCACGATGTTTTTCTTCACCGTTGAATGTGATGTCCAAGATAAACTTAGAAAGTACATATGAATTTGAAAAAGTCACATTGGTACTTGCCCGGATTTGAACACACGACCTCAAGCACGACAGGCGAGGTCTTAGCTACTAGGCCACCACGATATACTACGAAAATCTGAGTCGATAGACAATTTCGGGACATTCAGTACAGATAATTGATGTCTTAATTTTTTTACTTCATGACCGTCAATTGCAAGAGAGGATGGTTTTAGGCTAGAAAGATTTATTTATTTAATTCAACCTTATCACATACATCTTTACAGGATTACACCCAATACGATAAATGCGCTTAACTACAGTAAACCTAATCTATTACATAACATAGATATCTAACCTAATTTTATGTTAACTTGTTTACATAACAAATTTTATCTATAACTAATTTTAAACAATGCACTCCTTGTGAAATCACTCAGAGTACAGCAGAATAGGTCCGTCTCAATAGCCACAAGGTTGAGCGTGCGGAGTGCACGCGTCAGCGGCGCCTCTCTTAAAAGGTTGGTTCGACTGCGCGGCTCAACTAGCAAGCTCGGCCGCCGGCGGCGGCGTCGCCAGACATACCTGTCCGGAACACACAGACACAACTGTCCTAAAACCGTTGTATTATGCACCTTCCCCCTCAATATTTTGAAAATATATGAGGTGAGTGCCAGTTCCCTCCTAACACTCAACTCATTGTAACCTAAAATAAATAAAGTAGGATGCATTAAGGGATAAAATGGGTAAACACCGAAATACCTCATATACAAAAATCTAATAAATTTGTTCTGTACCTTCTCCAGCATAAGACTATATTTAGCTTCATGTGGAGACCAGATGACTGCGTTACATTCTAGCCGGCTCCTAACCAATGCATTATATAAAGCTATAATGACTTTCAAATTCGTGAACCCTCGGACCGTACGAAGCATAAAGCCTAAATTTCTATATGCTCTCTTGCAGCAACGCATAACGTGGTCACGAAATGTCAAGCTGGTGTTAAAGCTTACCCCCAAGTCCTTGACTTCCGTGACCCGTGTCATAGGCAAGCCATCAATATGATAGATCTATCATATTGATGGCTTGCCTATGACACGGGTCACGGGCACGATGGGATTGTGTGCACGAGAAAAAGTTATTGTCACACATTTCGAAATATTGAACTGCAACAGATTTTCTCTGCTCCAGCTCATTACCCTGTCAATATCCCTTTGTAGCTTGTCACAGTATTCGCTCTTTTCCACTGTGAGGGACAATTTGAGGTCGTCGGCAAACAACAAACAGTAAGCGTCTTGGACTACTTCTGGTAGGTTGTTAACCACCAGGAGGAACCCCAAAAGTCCAAGGTGCCCTGACTCACTCCAGACTTCGTGAAATACGGATCTGACACGTGTCCCGCATATTCCACGTACTGTCGCCTATCTCTCAGATAGCTGGCATAAAACTGGAGCGAATGTGGGGTGAAACCAACACCAGCTAACTTTGCAAGCAACATGTCATTATCGACTAAGTCGAATGCTTTTCGAAAATCGAAGTAAGCAGCATCAATTTGCCCGGCACCAGATGAGCCATGTGGCAGAGAAGATTACTGGTGGTACTCCTTCCCAGTCGAAAACCATGCTGAGCGTCTGAGAGCTGTGCACTAATCTGTTGATAAATAATCTTGTGAATGGCAGTTTCCAGTACTTTAGCCGGCGTCGACTATACTGCAACTGGCCTAAACCCATCCACAGATTTCGCTGACCCTCCCTTAGGAACAGGAACAACGCGAGTCACTTTCAATCTCTCCGGGAACACGGCAGCTTCTAGACACTTGTTATAAATGTGAAGAAGCGGCGTAGCTAGCACTGACCGACAATCCTTAAAGATGTAAGGCGGAATGCCGTCAGGCCCTGCGGAACGTTTCGGCTTCAGGTCTCTCCGTTCCCACTACCTGCTTTCTCTATAGTCGCGTCTACATCCAACACAGGTGGCTCCGCCCTATAGACCGAGTAAAAATACTCCGCAAACTCCTCCGCACACCGTTGATCTGACAATACCTCACCATCCTTCAAAATCTTCTGCGGACTTCTCCTACCTCTCCTGGCTTTTGCAAAATTCCACAAAGATTTAGGATCACTCATCATTTGACTCTGAACACGGCTACGATATTGTTTTTGTGCGACTACTATCATCTTTTTAATGTTAGTTCTATACCTAGCAAAAGCCTCGTAATCGACCCTCGACCCACTTGCCTTGTACCGTTTGTGTAGACGAGCCTTGCATTTTATGTCGCGAATTATTTTACTAGTGAGTAAGATAATAATAATGCGCCAATTGAACATAAAAAAGAAGTTAAATGTTACAACACAAAAGTAGTTGAGTTTTTTGACAGTCACTCAAACGAGCGCAACGTAAAAAATCCAAGGATATCATTATATGGCAAAACGTGGAGTGACATATATCATCAAAAATTGACGTTTGAATTATATGATCAGTTTTAGCTGGCCATATCATAAAACACAACTATTTCATGAAATGGTCGGCCACATCATGAAGTGATCAATTCTAAGATCTGGCCACGACATATCGATTGTCAGTGTAACTTCTACCCAGATTTCTTGCTCTATGGTCAGTGTGACAGAAGTGGCCCCGTGCCTAATTCTTCCGGGACATTTAACATGGTCCCCCTACCGTCATCCCCTCCAGTTTTATGATGCACGTCCGTGTTATTACAACCCATGAAAATACTATTTATAGCTTCAGTAGAAAGAAATGATGGGGAAAGTTAATAAGAGTTACTTTCTTGTGTGGGAGGAAAAATTACTGGTTCACTAGTACTTTGACTCAATCTGTTTTTTAAGTGTGCATGAGTTCTTGTTTTCAAGTTATTTGCAAGCATTAATCGCCGACTTTTTAAACATTTCTTGGAATATATAAAAAGTACCTATGTATTTTGTGTGTATTTTCTTATCATTTTTATGAGATTCGATTGTAGTCGTTGTAATCCACTAGAAGTGTATGCGGCGAGAACCATAGACCAGTTAATGTGGTGACGAAACCGACGCTTGGCCTATCCTTTCGTACAGCAGTGGGCGTCTATTAATGATGATGATAAGATACACAAAAATAATAATTGAAAGAAAGAAAGACAACTTTTATTTATTTCTGACTAGCACAGGACATACAAAGAGAAAAAAAAATAGAAAGAAAACGTTGTGAGACAAAAAAGCTCCTAATTGTTAGAATATTTTTGTTAAACTTGACGTTTATACAAGAGTGTTGACACGGGATTTTTATTTATATCCCCAGCGAGACGAAATGACAAGCGGTTAAACGTGGGTCTGTCACTTTACGAAATAAGGTATCATTCGTTTTAGCTCTTCCCGTATAATTTGTAAGCAAAGCTAAATGAGGTCCTTTTTTATAATTTATCCCCTTTAAACAAAATTATGCCAACTGGTTGAGTTAAAATTAACTTGAGACAATTTTTTATGTTTTGTATAAAAAGGTTGTTGAAACAGAAAAATAATAAACGTACACAAAGAAAAATAAAGAAAATAAAACGGTCAGCAAAAACATGAGTGAAGAATTCAGAAACAAAAAATTATCTCTCTTTAATTTTTCTCATAAATTGATATATACCTAACTTATCTAACATAAACATTATTCTCCCTATTTTAGAATATATCTTATAGAAAATGCTAATTTGAAGCCTGTTAATCAATCCTTGTCGAAACATAGGACTAGGTGTAAACAGGGGCATAAATAACACGGTATATGAATAAAAGGAGGCAGCAAATAAAATGGCCAACTGATTAACTTTTCGGAAACTAAAGGAAATAAGCTACTAAGGCGCTTCTATTTAGCGATAGACACGCAACCCGTTCACCGCTTGCAGCTCGAAACAGCAATATTTTACTATCTAGAACCAACATCTTGAACAGGCGCCTTTAGTTAAAGCGATTTGAAACTTGGTAAGTACCTTCAACCGTTATTCAACGGCGAAGGAAAACAACGCACATAATATTGTCTGAAATCTTCAGAATAAGTGAGAGAAAAAGTGCAACAGACCCGGTGCTTACCTGTACTTTTACCTTTATTTTATTCTTAAAACCGTTCAAAAATAAATTTTATTTGCTGTAATTGAATAATTACGTAAGAGTGCCTTTCTATTTAAGAAACTGCCTAGTTCCTTGCGTTTCTCATCCACTGAGGCTTTCACTTTTTCGTTTCGTCATCATATTATTTTTCAGATGTCCATAATGTAGGTCTCTCTGAACCGTCGCCACATCAACTGATCTTGTGCTTTTTACATCCAGCGGCCAAACGGTCATCACCAAATCACTCTCCACATTGTAGTTGGCCTGCCAACTGTCTGCAGTGTCTTATAGTTCCTGGTCTCCAATGGCCATCCTTTCTCCGAGCAATTTGACTTGCCTACTTCCTCAGTTACTTAAGCTTAGCAATCCTAAAGGCAGTATTGGTAACCTTAGTTCTCCTGCAAATCTCTTCATTTCCGATTCACGTAGGAAAACACCATGCATAAACATCTAGCAACCCGACCCGGCTTCACGGGGGGAAAATTATATACAAAAACCTTCCGTTTATCACTTTTCTATTAGTAAAAACCATATCAAAATCGGTTGCGAGGTTTAAAAGAAGTTAGCGGAAAATACGACCTTGTTTTATATTATTTAGAAAATGGAACGATATCTCGCTCAAACCCTTCCTTTTTACCTTCCCCTAAAAAGACGAAACAGAACAATCATTTAAAAGACAAATCACACACACAACAAAATGACAACAAAATGATAACACAACTCACAACAACTGTTGCTAAAACTAAAAGCCAAATTTGTCGGTGCCAATTAGTGTGACAGTTCAACATAAGCGCTTATGACGAAACACTAATTAAGCTGTCTCCGGGGACAGTTAGACCTTGGCATTACGAGAATACGGGCTAATTTGTTTTGGTGCTGGACAGTTTAACAAGGCTTTGGGGCTTATTATCACAAATGATCTTTTACATTGTATTTATATTGAATTGTATTGGCATAAAGTAGTAAGATTAGGTACTTCTTGAAAGGTTTTGTTCCTGTCAATTTCTTTCAGTGTCGAGGCATTGTGAAATAGTTGCACTCAAAAGTTACCGATTCATCATATCAGCAAGCCTGTATTTAACCAAAAATTGGATAGTGGTGCATTAATAGGTAATATTCTCTTACAACAGTTGTTTAAATCCCATGGTTCAGTGAGGGTGTGTTACCTTTGAAATAATAACAAAAGTTTTAATAATCATAAATGACCTAATTTCATTTAATATGCTTTTATTGACCAAATTTTATTTGGTCTGAGCAAGATATAATCCATTGTGGCATTAGTTCGTTCGCATATTTTATACATTTATCCCAGTTACACAGGGAAACCTATAATTGGCCATACAAACTGTAATACATATAATGTAATACATGTTTTACATATTTTGTAAAATATTTTTAAGTATAGCCATTGTTTACCTAAAATAAATTAAAAAAAAATGACAGAATAAAATTACACTCAACTTCGAAAGCTGTTGCATTGAACAACTAAAACTCCTACACACGACCAGTTACGGAGAGTTGAAACCATCCAAATAAATTTATTGTGCACTAAAAGTATTTTAACAACTAACTAATTCAGAGAACTCGGTTTTAATGCAAATAAAATTGCACTACAACTCAACTAAGGGTAATACTTAACTAGTTAAAGCTGCTTTCGGTGGGATGGAGTGAAGAGTTGTTATTTAATTTTATTTATTGAGGAATAGTAGGTAATAGTCGACCTTGTAATAATTTAACCCTAAGGTTTAATGTCACTTGTATCTCATAGAACGACTATAGGGTTTTAGACAAAGTGACATTCTCCAACGATAGTGAATAACGAAATGTAAGATGGAGTATGTACCATTTCAATAGTGCATGTCCATTCCGTACGTTATGACAGGAACTTATGAAAATCGTTATCGCTGCAACTGCATATGGTTTGACTAAAAACCGTTCATAATAATTGAAATAAGCAGATATGCTAGGTAAATTATGTTCAATGATGGCTACCATCCAACACTAAACTACAGCTCAAGTAAAACTATAACATATTCTTCTAATTACAAGATGCTATTTTCCTGTAACCAGTCTTATTAATTCTCTATAACACGATTATTGGCTCACATAGCTATGACATTTATGACACTTGTTGAACATTCCCCGAGAACATCTGTATCTGTGTCTGTATATTAGTTGTATGTATGTATTTATGTATCTATTATTTTATTTTGTTTAATTTATATTTTGTATTTAGTATCTACATTCTTAATAAATTAATTATTTGTTGTAAAATTTGCACCAAGTGCAACCCCATATTGTGTCCAGGCTGTCTCTTTCCATTCTTGGTTGCTTGGAAGAGATCGCGGTTCGCGATAAGGCCGCCTGTTGTATGTTTGTTTTTGTTATAAGATTTCTTTTTGATTAATTTTTATCTTGGTGTACAATAAAGTATATAATAAATAATAAATAAATAAACATGACCGGCTAAATAACTTCCTGCATGCCGACATAAAGTTCAATTGTTACTACCCAATACTTAGAAGGAATGTTAGTAAAGTCTTGTAGCCACTAGTAAATCTTAACTCAGCAAAGAGAGTTATGATTGAAATCAAATAGAACTAAATCTTAAATTTAGTATAATACTTATTTGGGAGATTTTAGGATTCTGTTTTTAAATGCGTATATTTGTTTGTTACTCAGTCACGCCTCAAACTTATTAAAACTCACGGATGTCCTGGACTAGGATATAGGTAATAATTATCCCGCGAGTACGTTCCTTTAGAATAATTTCCTACGTTCACGCAAACGATGCCGCTGGCAGGAACTAGCGATCAATATTCGGGACACAAACATAATTTCAAACTTGAGAAAAAGGGTACGGCAACAATTTATACTCCAGATTAATACAATATGTTACATCCACAAGACCCAACTCCGAAATGTCACAAGTATACATAATAGTATTGACTTAAACTTCCTTCCTACGTGGTTTTCGCACAAGAAACTATGCTGTAGGTGGAAAGGGCAAGCGTTCAAACAAAAATAGTAGATAAAGAAAACCGTTTTCCCGGTATTAGGTGTTGAACCCAAATAGATTATTCCAATCATGGTCTTAACCACAGAGGTTTTAAGACTGGAGATTGGAGATTGGATCAATCTTTTTTTTAGGGTGTGTTAGGTTGGAAACGGATACAGGCTCATGGCATGGGGTCCTGATCAAATATTCCGAGTAACTCTTTATCAAGAACCTTTAATTTTAATACTTTCTTATATTATAAACAGTAAAATATATTTTGTTTGTGGGAGTAAACCTCTGAAAGATACGGATGCGATTACACAAATTCTTTCATTAGCCACTTTTTGGCACTAAAAATGCGCAGGTCCTGTGTGACAGGCAACCGAAGCGAAGCCGCAGCAACAGCTAATACCTTGCTAAATATAAAACTACATTATGATTTATCGATTCACTGTCATTATTCAGCCTGGTTGTGCCATGAGATAGTATGATGGATGAATTTAAATTATGTATCATAAAGATTCTTTATTTAGAATACTTGCTTCTGCCCGCGACTTCGTTTTCGTGGACATCAAAAATATGTTTAGAGTGAACTGAAATAAAAAAAATTGGGTAAATAAACATAAATTGTAATTAACAGTTGTTAATCATTGCCATGTCATTTACGGGGATAAAATTTATTATTTGTTTTAGTCCTGATTATAAACTACCTGTATGCCATATTTTGCTGGGTTTGCGTGATTGGGTGACAAACATTCAAACATTCACACATTTGATATTAGTAGAATTTATCTCAAAGACGCAAAAGAATACTGATGGAGTCGTTGCTTCATAAACGAACGAATTATTTCTCAAGGATCAGTGACTATGACAAATGATCCAGTCATTGATGACAAATGATATTTCATTAGTATGCAGTAAGGCGCCGCCTGGTGACAAATAAAATTGTTTGTTCATTATTTTGTAACTTATCAGAAACCTATTATCATAAATACTCAACACCCTTTGTTTTGTTTTCTTTTATCCGTTTTATAGCATTTTTGTTGGAGGCTTTGGAATTCAAAACTAAAAGAATATATTTTATATTCAGAATTATTCGTTATTAAACATAAAACAAAAATATACAAATACTTATGTATTAAATGCTCATGTAAAAAGACCGAAGCTTAAGCCATAGTTGGGTTTATATTTGGCGCTTAAACATGAGGCGTACCTGGCATGGGTCGACGTTCGATCGCGCAAAGCGAGTGACGTGGGTCAGAAGAAGAGAGCCAACAACAGGGTTGCCAAGTCCTGCAAGAAGTTGTTGCGACGGGCTCGGTCGGACCTCATTGGCCGAATAGGGGCCAAACTTGCTTCTTACCCAGCAGGTAGTAAAGCGTTTTGGTCCCTGGCTAAGTCGGTCGAGTCGAAATTCTACCGTCCCTCACTACCACCACTGCTGAATCACCACAGTGAGGAGAAGGCAAATTTATTTGCCTCTCTTTTTGCGGAATCTACGCGTCTGAATCCTGGTGATTCGCCGTCCCCCTCCTTCTCCAGATGGGTGCGAGACGAGTATGTCGGACATTCGCATCCATCAAAAGGGCGTCGAAATTGGTGTTTTGTCGTACTGGCCACTTTGATCTCAAATATCTCCGCTTTGGTTTGGAATTCCAATTGTAAATTTATATAGTTAGTTACTCATGGTTTTGTGTTTGGAATACCGTAATTCATTTGTTTTTTTTTCACTTTTGGTTTTTTCTTTGCGCCAGTCAGTTTACAAAATAGAAAACTTGAAATATCGCGTAATTTACGAGTACGAGTTCCATCGTGGCACCAGTGCTGCAGAAACGGCTCGAAGGATTAATGATGTGTATGGCGACGGTGTCGCAAAAGAAAACACAGTGTGTTTTTGGTTCCAACGTTTTCGTTCTGGAAATTTCGACCTGCAGAAAAAGCCCCGTGGACGGCCGGAGACCAAAGTTGATAATGAAGAATTGAAGGCTATTGTGGAAGCGGATCCATCGCAAACAACGTCCGAGTTAGCTGCAGGCTGCGGTGTTAGTGATAAACTGTTTTAATCCACTCGAAGCAAATTGGAAAGGTGAAAAAGCTTGAAAGGTGGGTACTTCATGAATTGAATGCAGCAAACCGAATACTTTTGAGCGTTTGGTGGACTAGTGCCGGTGTCGTTCATTTTCTTATTTTAGTTTTTTCATTTTCGTCGTTGCTTTCTTAAACCTGGCCAGACGATTACGGAAGATGTTTATTATCAGCAACTGCAAACCATGATGGAAAAGCTAGCTGCTAAACAGCCGAGGCTGGTCAATTGCTCTAGGCCACCGCTGCTTCATGACAACGCTAGACCACACACTGCACAACAGACGGCTACCAAATTAGAGGTGCTTCAATTGGAATGTCTAAGACATCGTACTCCCCGGACCTTGCACCAACAGATTACCATTTTTTTCGAAATTTGGATAACTTCTTGCACTGGAAATAAATCAACCTCGATGGGGCAGTCCAAAGCGCCTTCAAAGATTTTATTGATTCAAGACCGAATGGTTTTTTTTAGTAAAGGTATCAATGAACTACCTTTGAGATGGCAAAAGTGCATTATAATGTTTGATAAATTTGCCTGCCCTATTACATAATACAAATAAAGCAACTAATGACGTCGAATCGCCACGGTGAATGGCAGTGCCGTTGAGTGTGTATTACGCAATTACTAGATTGCAAAAGATAAATAATTATATAAGTAAAGTGGTTCTTCAAAATTAAATTTTATTGTTTAGGTAAGGCAGTGCAAGTGCAGTACTTAAATCATTGCGATTTGTTCTACTGTCTATCGCTTTGATAACCACTTCTCTGTATGAGAAGAGGCCTTTGCCCTGCAGCGGGACAGTTGCACGCTGGTATTATTATACTAATAGCGTAATGGGTGACCGGACAGAATGAAAAACGGAAACGTGTTGCGCCAACCTAACATGTGTCAAGTTCAGGTGGATGCTAAGAGTTGTCGGTTATGTATGAGTCAAGGAATGTTTATGTTACTTTACATCGTCTATACCAATATTATAAAGAGTTTTGTTTGTTTGTTTGTTTATTTGTACCGAATAGGCTCCGAAACTACTGGACCGATTTAAAAAAATCTTTCACCTATGGAAATCCACATTAGATCCTTATGAAAATGCAATAATGAATCATTATTAAATGCAATAATGAAAACCAATTGTGCTTATAAAATTCATTGTTTGGCGTGAAATACAACTATTATTTATTTATGACTCGCACAGGAGATACAACGAGAAAAAAAATTGAAACCTAAATTTAAAAAAAGAAAACGTTGCGAGAAAAAAAGCTCCTAATTGTTAGAATATTATTGTAAAACTTTACCTTAATACAACAGTGTTGACATGGGATTTTTATTTATATCCCCAGCGAGACGAAATGACAAGCGGTTAAACGTGGGTCTGTCACTTTACGAAATTATCATTCGTTTTAGCTCTTCCCGTATAATTTATAAGCAAAGCTAATGAGGATTTTTTTTATTTTTTTTTCCCTTTAAACGAAATTATGCCAACTGTTTGAGTTAAAATTAATTTACAGTGCCAATTTTCTATTTTCTGTATAAAAAGATTGTTGAAACAGAAAAATGATGAACCTACACAAAGAAAAGGAAAAACATTTAAAACGGTCAGCAAAAACATGAATAAAGAATTCAGAAACAAAAATTTTATCTCTCTGTAATTTTATCTCATAAATTCTATCATATTTTATAATTTTATCCTAAGAGAATAGACTAGTATCTTTCAACAGCTAGGTACCTAACTTACTCGAAGTAAACATTATATTCCCAATTTTAGAATATATACTGAAGAATATATAACTGCCTATTTTAAGACTGTTAATCAATCCTTGTCGAAGCATAGGACTAAGTGTAAACAGGGGCATATATAACACGGTCTATGAATAAAAGGAGGCAGCAAATAAAATGGCCAGCTGATTAACTTTTCAGAAACTAAGGGAAACAAGCTACTAAGGCGCTTCTGTTTAGCTATAAACACGCAACCCTTTTGCCGCTTGCAGCTGAAGATGAAACATTAATATTTTACTATCTAGATCCAACATCTTGAACAGGCGCCGTTAGTTAAAGCGATTTGAAACTTGGTAAATACTCTTAACCGTTATTCAACGCCGAAAGAAAACAAGACACATATTATTGTCTGTAATCTTCAGAATAAGTGACAGAAAAAGTGCATCAGACCCGGTGCTTATCTTATACATATGGAATGCAATAAAGTATTGAGTATTGAAAATCAAAATCAAAATTTCTTTATTCAATTAGGCAATTGAGCGGCACTTTCGAACGTCAATAAAATAAAAAGTAATAATAATTGATTCTACCGTCCGTTCGGAAATGTAGCTTGTTATGGAGAAGAACGGACAAGAAACTTCACACTTACTCTTTTTTAAAAAAAATTGTTTTACAATATTTGGTTACAATAATCTTGTTGGGAAAATACATACATATATGTGAGAACGATGTAAAAAAACCGCACTTAAAAGCGTCTAGAGTAAAACAAACAATTAAAAATACAATAAATAGGTAATTTTCTTTCCTTCTTGACAGGAATATTATTTATGAGCGTCGACGAAATGCTGTAGTTCCCCAGTCCTTTCAATTTAAACATTCATTTACAAATAGGTTTTTCTGCTTTAGTGGAAGGACCACTCTTCTATATAATAAATTAAATACTAATCTTAATATCTATATCTTAAGTAAACGTGAATGCAAAACCAAACTGTTGAACTTCCTAATTACCTGTGATTATGAAACTACAGAAGAACTTCTTAAAACATTAAGATAATGTTAAACTATTAAACACACCAAACAAAAGCACACAACACTAACTCAAACACATTCAACACAAGCACACCACACACAACACTCACTCTTTCTGTTGTAAAATGTTATTTTGCTTTAAATTTTAATATTATGTAATCGTAACCACTGTTGTATTGTTCATAATGTCTGGCAAGTGAACTGCGTCCTGAAATACAGGCTCGGCCTAGCTCAGGCGCAGTTGCTCATTTTTATATTTGACATTATGTAATAGCTTTAATACTTTTCCTGACTTAATGAAACACAGTAAAGTAGTACCAATTTTCAAATCAGGCTGTAAGAGTGATCCTTCTAATTATAGACCTATATCCGTGCTTCCAGCATTGAGTAAAATCTATGAAAAAATCATGCTGGAACAGATGTTGTCTCACTTCAATTCAAATGGGATCCTGCATAGTCAACAGTTTGGTTTCACGAAAGGTAGGTCGACAACGGACGCGGGAGTAAAACTCATCAGCCACATCTTGGAGGCTTGGGAGAGGTCCCAGGATGCCATTGGCATTTTCTGTGATCTCTCAAAAGCTTTCGACTGCGTCGACCACAACACACTGATCTGTAAATTGCACCACTACGGAATTCGTGGAAAATCTGCTGATCTCGTGCTTTCCTATTTATCAAACAGACAGCAAAAAGTAAATGTTAATGGGGCGACGTCCTCCGGGTCTCTAGTCAAGATGGGCGTGCCCCAAGGTTCAATTCTCGGCCCTTTCCTTTTTCTTGTTTACATTAATGATCTCCCTTTTATGATGGCCAAATTATCGGATATAATTCTATTTGCTGATGATACTTCGCTAATTTTTAAAATAGATAGGCAAGATACGGATGTTTTAAATGTCAACGAAAGTCTAATTGTTCTCTCAAAATGGTTCGCAGCTAACAATCTTTTACTGAATGCGAAAAAAACAAAATGTCTAAAGTTCTCTTTACCAAATGTACCACAACATGACCTAAACTTAAATCTTGACGGCAAAAATCTTGAAGTTATAACGGAAACTGTATTCTTAGGGATTACTATCGATTCAAAATTGCAGTGGGGCGCGCACATTAGAACTCTTTCGGGTAGGTTAAGTTCGGCTGCATATGCAGTAAGGAAAATAAGGCAGCTAACTGATGTCGCTACAGCTAGGTTAGTATACTATGCTTATTTCCACAGTATTATGTCTTATGGCATTCTGCTGTGGGGATCAGCAGCAGACGTTGACTCAATTTTCATCCTACAAAAGAGGGCAATCCGCGCAATCTATAAAATGGGTCCTCGCGAGTCCCTCAGAGAAAAATTTAAAGAGATCGATATACTGACTCTACCTTCACTTTATATTTTGGAATGTATTTTGTATGTCCGTAAAAATCGGGGGCTGTTCAAAACTAGAAGCGACTTCCATAATTTAAATACACGCAGTAAGCACGAAATTGTAATACCCAAATTCAGATTAACGAAAACTAGCAAGTCTTTTCTTATAAACAGTATACGCTTTTATAACAAGTTGCCAAAGTCAGTTATAGAACTGACCGATGGAAGGTTCAAAAACTACATTAAACGTATCCTTATTAAAAAAGCATATTATAAAATCAAGGACTACGTTGAAGATAAAAACATTTGGCCTTAGCTCCTTCTGCGCATGCAGCTTCCCTGGTAACTTGTAAACGGCACAAATATGTGGATGTCTCTAACTATTCTCAATCTCATTTTTCTTTCCTTCTTTTAATTAGACTTTTTACAATGGTTTTCAAACATCTTTATAGCCCTTTGCTAAGAATAGTTACAGCACTGATAACAAAATTTGTGCCACATGTTAAAATTAGTCTTGTTATACTTATTTTTATTTACAATGTATAGATTCTTTTACCGATTGTTTTGTGAATGTGTGAACATTGTAGGCCTTCTAGTTGCTAGTTAACATTTGTTAACTTTTTTATAAAATATATAATCCTTTTATTTTATTTTTTTAGTTTCTTACGACTTATTGTCATAAGTCGGGCCTACGTTGTCCCCACATGTCTAAGTACTAATGCTGTAACATGGAAATATTGTAAAACCAAACCATTTTTAAAAGAGTAACCATGGAGTTTCTTGCCGGTTCTTCTCCATAGGAAACGACCAACCCGAACCGTGCACCTTTTGTCGACGTTTTATAAGTGCCCATGTAGGCCTATGTGAAATAAAAATATTGATTTTGATTTTGATTTTGAATAATTTAATCATAATGTTCAAAATTGTACAATTTTATGGAGAAATAAATATAAAAATATAATTAAAAACAGGCGGAGGCAGCTAAGATATGACCAATCCCAACTGATTTATTTATTTTTTTCTTTATTTATTTAAGGAACTTTTAACATATTGTTACATATTGTTCCATCGTAACCTTACCCAGAGAAATCACAATTACAAAGTTACTAATGAATAAACTAATATAGCTTCTGGCGACATTTGTTTGGTTAAAATAACATTAAATATACCTACATCTAGCTTATTTATATTCAATTGACTAATTAACGTACTTCTTTCAGACTCATTCCTGACACACTCCAACAAAAGGTGATGGACATCTTCTACTTTATTATCACAAACTAAGCAATTTGGAGAGTCTACCATTCTCAATACAAATGCAAAGGCTCTTAATGGCATATATCCGGAACGAATCCTGAAACAAGTTACCAACATCTTTCGACTAACTTTAAAACTACTAAACCATGGGGCTCGAGGAGGCTCACACTGGATTATTTTATACTATATCCCTTTATATTTTGATTTTTTACTGATATATTCTTTCCACTCTTCATTACAATAGGTTCTGAATTTGGATAAAATTTCCGAATGAACTGGCAAAATATAAACCTCTATACCTGACGTTACTGCTATCTTAGCCAATCTATCAGCCTCCTCGTTTCCCTGTAGACCAATATGTGACGGGATCCACTGCAAGACTAAATTAACATTATTTAAAAGAGATGATTGAATTTTACTCAAAACAGCGAAGGCTATCGATACACCTCCGAGCCAAAAGCTGGAGCGCGTTCTTGCATTGTATTTTAGTGTGTTATAATGTGGCAATGTAGGACAACGCTTCGGAAATAGCTAACAACTCTGCTGTCATGATAGAAACTTTAGACACAATGTTGAAACATCCACTTGTTTTGGTAACGGGATCAAAGAAAGCCGCCCCAATCTTAGAACTCTTAGAACCATCAGTAAATAGTTTATACCACCCATTATATGTACAGCTTAGTTCTTGTAAGAGGTAATTTCTCAAACAATTACTTTCGTATGAACTTTTGGGCTTATTAACACTATGTAAATGAATTTTAACTACATTTTCAATTACAAGATTGCAACACCAAGTATATAATTTAAATATATCTAATGGGTTGGTCAAGTACATTTTTTCTCCCTTGATAATATTATAAGTTTCTATTAACGCAGGTATTTTTTTTATTTTTCCAATATCTGTTGGTAGTAAGAGCTCCAAGATCAGACAAAAATTTACTCGTCACACAATTGGTCCACGATTTAACCTTAAGACAGAACTTAAATGATAAATATTTACGTCTTATATGTAATGGGGGTAAGCACAACTCGCTTTCCATCACATGAATAGGGGTAGTTTTGATAAATCCACCAACAATTCTCATAACCTTATTTTGAATTTTGTCTAATTTATATAATCGTGACTTAACACTACTATCATAGAATATGCAGCCATAGTCCAATCGACTTTAATTAAAGATATATAAAAGTCTTAGTTGTAGTGGATGCATTCCCCAGTTAGAACTAGCTAACACTTTCATAATATTTAGCATTTTCTGACATAGTTCATTAAGTTCAATAATATGTTTGTCCCATCGAAGTGAAGTGTCTAGCCAAACACCTAGATATTTTATACTGTCAGCTACTACTAAAGGGACTTCATTTAAATATAACCGAACATGTTGTCTTCTATATCCTCTACTGAATAGGCAGACTTGTGATTTAGACGTTGATAATTCTAAACCTATAACAGATAACATCCCCACGATATGATTCAATGATAATTGCATTTTATTAATACTATCATTTACCTTTGCCGAGCTAATGAAGAGGACTAAGTCATCGGCGTATTCACACAATTTTACCATATTACAATTATTAATTGTGTTACAAATTTCGAATGTTACAATATTAAATAAAAGTGGCGAGATTGGATCTCCCTGTGCCGACCCTCTATTGGTCCACCTAATGATATCACCTTTCTCATCCATGTCATCTTTAACAATTAAATGTCTTTCTTTAAGGAAGTCCCATAAATAGTTACATATTCGACTGCCTACTTTTAGCGTATCTAACGTTTTAACTACACTGTCAATTAAGACGTTGTTGTATGCGTTCTCAATGTCCAAGAAACACGCTAAGGTGGGTGTGTTTTTAGTAAAACACACCCACCACTAATACACAGTTAGAAAACCCAACTGTATATTAGTAATCAACTGCGTAAGAGAATCCAAACATGATCGACCCCTCCTAAAACCGGTTGTGCTAGGAGATAGTACACTATAGTGTTCGATAAACCACTCTATCCTTTTAGTCAGCATTAAGTGAAATATTTTACCAGGGCAGGATATTAATGAAATTGGTCTTAATTTGGACTTACTCCCAATTTTGGGTATAGTAATTATTTTAATATTACGCCATTCATTAGAGATACTCCAGACACAAAAATTATGTTATATATATGCAGCAAAATTTTTTTTGCAACTTTAGGAAGGTTAAATATCATAGAATATGTGATATTATCATCTCCAGGAGCTGTACCTTTTTTTTTTATAGAAACTTCCAATTCCTGTAAAGTAAACTCTGATTCTAATGTCACATTATTTGAAATAAACGGGGGTTTAGGCGAAAGAGTTGAATCAGGGGCTAGACTATGCAAAACGTCACTTTTTTATCAATAGGAACATTGTTACCAGCTTGTCTATATCCCTTAATCCATTTCATCTTACGCCACATCTCCGATGAAGTTATAGTGCCATCAATCGAAGTGCAGAACTCTTGCCAACAATTTGTCTTGGCTTTTTGAGTTTCCTGTTTAGCTTCTAACGTTATATTCTCCAGTACAGCCAAGTTCGCCGGCGTCGGGTTGTGTCTGAACTTTTTTAATGCAAGTCTTCTTTGTGCTACAATTTTAGAAAGATGAGGGTTCCAATACGGTTTAGGCTTAAAGCTGTTTTGTGGGTCTTTACAAATCTTAGTATAAGGAATATTATTATCAGCAGTTTTATCAATTATAGAAATAAAGGTTCTATACATTATTTGAATATCGCCCGATAATATATTAGCATTAACATCACAGAATAGCTGTTCTAAGTCTTTTCTATAACCTGAACAATTCACCTTTTTAAATTTATGTTTACTAAACGCATGAACAGTATCTTTATAATTAATTTTAGTTTTTATCATTAGATGATCACTCCCCAAGTTGTCATTCAACATTCGCCAAGAAAAGTAAATAGCTCAAAATCAAAAAACTCAAATAGATTTTTTTTATTTTACATAGGCCTACATGGGCACTTATAAAACGTCGACAAAAGGTACACGGTTCGGGTTGGTCGTTTCCTATGGAGAACAACCGGCAAGAAACTCCATGGTTACTCTTTTAAAAAATGGTTTGGTTTTACAATATTTCCATGTTACAACATTAGTACTATGGCGGGACAACGTAGGCCCTACAATAAGTCGTCAGAAACAAAAAAAAAAGTTTATATAATATATAACAAAGTTAACAAATGTTAACTAACATCTAGAAGGCCTACAATGTTCACACATTCACAAAATAATCGGTAAAAGAATGTATACAAAGTTAAAAAAATATATATATAACAAGACTAAATTTAATATGTGATACAAATGTTGTTATCAGTGCTGTAACTATTCTTTGCAAAGGGCTATAAAGATGATTGCGAACTATTGTAAAAAGTCCAATTAAAAGAAGAAACAACAAAAAAAATAAAAAATTGAAAAGAAATGAGATTGAGAATAGTTAGAGACATCCACATATTTGTGCCGTTTATGAGTTACCAGGGCTCAGAAGGAGCTAAAGCCAAAATTTTTATCTTCAACGTAGTCCTTGATTTTATAATATGGATTTTTAATAAAGACACGTTTGATGTGATTTTTGAACTTTCCATCGGTCAGTTCTATAACTGACTTTGGCAACTTGTTATAAAAGCGTATACTGTTTATAAGAAAAGACTTGCTAGTTTTAGTTAATCTGAATTTGGGTATTACAATTTCGTGCTTACTGCGTGTATTTAAATTATGGAAGTCGCTTCTAGTTTTGAAAAGCCTTCGATTTTTGCGGACATACAAAATACATTCCAAAATATAAAGTGAAGGTAGAGTCAGTATATCGATCTCTTTAAATTTATCTCTGAGGGACTCGCGAGGACCCATTTTATAGATCGCGCGGATTGCCCTCTTTTGTAATATGAAAACTGAGTCAACATCTGCTGCTGATCCCCACAGCAGAATACCATAAGACATAATACTGTGGAAATAAGCATAGTATAGTAACCTAGCTGTGGCTACATCGGTTAACTGCCTTATTTTCCTTACTGCATATGCAGCTGAACTTAACCTTCCCGAAAGAGTTCTAATGTGCGCGCCACACTGCAATTTTGAATCGATAGTAATCCCTAAGAATACAGTTTCCATAATAAAAGCTATATCGAAGCAATATCGGATGAATAAAAGGTCATATCAGGAGATAACTGTTGTAAATTGTTATTAACATATCTTACTCGAGTGACACTGCCATCATTAATAGATATATATCCGTTTTCTAGCGCTGCGTCTATAATTTGATTGCCTCTTGCATCGGTTTTATAGGATCAATTTGAGTGATGTGCGTTTAAGTCACCGGCTATAAGAGTTTTATGAGAACACAACGAAAACAGTTCATCCCAATCACATTGTCTAGTTTGGATAGAGGATAGGCAGTAGACTGAGACTATATTTTCCAGGTGTTTACAATTTTTGATGTTTACATGCAATATTTCAATGCCAGTATTATTAATACCAGATAATTTTAATTCAGACGTAATAGATTTATGTAAAATGATTGTTATTCCACCATATCCATCAGCCCGGTCTTTTCTATAGATATTATAATGTGGCAAATTTAAAAAACTATTTTGTTCTAACCATGTCTCACAATGTTCTTTAAATAAAAGTGATTCAAACTCGGTAATTTTAGGTATAATACTTTGCGAGTTCCATTGCAGTATATTAAGAGCAAATTCGCGTGATTTGCTACAGATCATTATTAAAAAAAGAGAAAACTTTCTTTACCAAATCACGGTCTCTTATAAAACCTATTACAAATTGAATAATTTCTTCAAGCATAACACTGACCGCTGACTTGATTTTAGCAGCAATACTTGACTTGGAAAAGTAGATTTCTTTCAGTTTATCCATTAACTTTTTCAAATAATATATATTTCTATATGTATGCTTCTCTTGGCCTTCTATACTTTCACATTTATTTGAAGATTGCTCTTCCTCATAGATCTCGTTCAGTTCATATCGTCTCTTATATCTAGTATTAGATAATTTTGTAGGTTTTGAAGCATATTGAAAGTTTGTAGGCTCCTCCATAGAAATATCTCGACTCGTTTCGGCATTCTCAGAATTTTTGGGTATTGTATCCATTTTCTCTGTGTGATATTGGACTTGTGACAACAAGACATCTCTGTATGACTTTTCTTTGCTAACCGAAAGTGGTTCTTGGTGCGTTGGAGATATAATATTATTTTCTATGTTAGGACTTTCATTATCCTGTTGATGGTTATTTTTGTTTAAGTATATCATTAAAGCTCTTCTATAGGTGCAATTTTCCTCGCGCATGGTTTATCGGATAGCTTTTTCTTTTTTAAAAACAGGACCCGATTTAATCATAGAGCCTTTACAATTTATGCACTTAAAGGTGTTGGTTTCAAAATTCCCGTGGTTTCCTCCGCATTTTGGACACAATAGCTTCTTAGTTGGACAGGCCTTAATCAGATGTCCAAACCTCCAACATCCCGAACATTGACTAACGGGAAAAGTGTATGGTTCTACCTTAAATCTGCATCCGTATATTAGCAAATACGGGGGTAAGGTAGAACTTTTAAAACCAATGCGAATTGTCTCGCTTTGTGCCCAAACTCCGCTATTCAAGTGTCTTTTTAAACTCTTGACAGAAACAACTTCTTTTTCACACTCAATACTCTCTAGAAACTCTTTCTCTTCAATTTCTAAGTCAATTTGTTTCACTACCCGATATGACAAACTAATTTCATCTATGAATTGACATCTATAATCCAGACTATGAAACTTACTGCAATTGATCAAACTCTGCGCGTCTTTTCTGTTTTCAAATTGTATAAGTATCTTGTATGGATTCTTGTACTGTATTTTAAGAATATTCTTAATACTTTCTGATCTTAACAATTTGGCCATGCCAAAAGGTTTAGGTAAAGTCTCTTTCGATGTGACACATACTATTATGTTCTCATTAATTGTTGATTTGTCTGTACTCTCCTTGTTCTCCCTTTTATTAGAACTCATTGACAAACTCCTGATTTTCCTCTTAGTTTTATTTCGCACTGTGATGAACCCCTCGCCATCTTCTATTATTTCTTCGTTATCAGACCGCACTCTTTACTCCGGTTTTTTTCCTATTTCCTTCGATCCATTATCTTTAACTTGTTGTTCACGTTCCTGCGCCATCTCTTCTTCTTCTATATCGCTTCCACTCGATTCGCAAAAGTTTAAATTATCCATTATCACGTAACATTTATAAAAATATAATATGAAGGTAGTGAGAGAAAACAAGAACAGCGCTCGTACAAACTCGACCACGACTTAACGCGTGCGCTCACCTCGGCGATTCGCGCGAGACGTGATCCCAACTGATGGCGCCCGTTCACTAACATGACATATGGATCGGCACCACTCAACTCAACCATCATGAATGGAACCGAATGATCCAACACATGTGCCACCATTAGACATTAGAGAGAGCATGACACACTCAACTGCTAGGGCACACTGAAGTCAACGAACGACACATAGGTACAGTAAATGGTAGATTTACAGTTGGTACATAGTACTCCCACATGTGCTGTGCAGTTATATAATCCAAAAATAAATTGAGTTTGTACAACACAAATATATTCATACAGTCTTCAGCAGGTCCAACAATACTTCACAACTTTTCTGCTTATCACTTGTTTTTGTGCCCTAGTGGCTGTGGAGCTGGCATAGCATTGGGCCAAGCATTTTTTATCAGCGATGTAATCCCCTAACCTATAATATGCCTGCCTGCATAGTGTGCGTTTTATACAAGTTTTGAATTTCGCCTCATTCAGTTCTAGAATGTGTGGCGGTATTTTATTGTAACATTTTATACAGTACCCCATAAAAGATGACGCTACTTTAGCCAGCCTGAAACCTGGTTGAATTTATTGGTCCCTATTTCTAGTAACATAACTATGTCTATAGCTATTTTTACTAAAAAGATGTAATTTTTTTCTAACGTACATGATGTTTTCGTACTATACTTGTACTGTACTTTAACCTTTATTTAATTCTTAAATCCATTAAAGAATAAAATTTATTTGCAGAAATTGAATAATTACGTAAGAGTGCCTTTATATTTAAGGAACGGCCTAGTCCTTGCGTTTCTCATCCTTTGGAGCTTTCACTTTTTCGTTTCATCATCATATTTTTTTCCAGATTTCCATAATGTAGGTCTCTCTGAACCGTCGCCAAATCGACTGATCTTGTGCTTTACACATCCAGCGTCCCCACGGTCATCACCAAATCACTATCCACGTTGTAGTTGGCCTGCCAACTGTCTGCAGTGTCTTATGGTTCCTGGTCCCTAATGACCTTACTGTCTCCGAGAAATTTGACTTGGCTACTTCCTCAGTTACTTAAGCTTAACAATCCTACAGGCAGTATCGGTAACCTTACTTCTCCTTCAAATCTCTTCATTTCCGATTTACGTCGGAAAACTCCATGCATAACCATCTAGCGACCCGACTCGGCTTCACGGTTGGAAAATTATATACAAAAACCTTCCGTTTATCACTTTTTCTATTAGTAAAAACCTTATCAAAATCGGTTGCGAGGTTTAAAAGAAGTTAGCTCAAAATACAGAAATGAGGTCGGTACACGCTGAGAGCGACTTTGTTTTATACTATTTAGAAAATGGAACGATATCTCGCTCAAACCCTTCTTTTTTACCTACGACGAAACAGAACAATCATTTAAAAGACAAATCACATACACAGCAAAATGACAACACAACTCACAACAACTGTTGCTAAAACTAAAAGCCAAATTTGTCGGTGCCAATTAGTGTGACAGTTCAACATAAGCGCTTATGACGAAACACTGATTAAACTGTCTCCGGGGACAGTTGCACCTTGGCATTACGAGAATACGGGCTGTTTGGTTTTGGTGCTGGACAGTTTAACAAGGCTTTGGAGCTTATTATCTCAAATGTTCTTTTACATTGTATTTAGACTGAATTGTGTTGGCATAAAGTAGTATAGGAATAGTTACACGCAGAAGTTACCGCTTCATCATAACAGCAAGCATTTTTTGTTTTTGTTTTGGATATCATCATTTGGTTCCGCTTCACCCAGAATGGGAGAAGTCATTGGACTTCTCCCGCTCTGGGTGAAGCGGAAGGGCGTATCAGACTTTTACTGACTAAAACCCACCCGTATTCCTTCAATTGCTTGTGCCAGGGCCGCGGTAACTCTCTTTCATATTTATCCGCGACCTAGACAGGCATTGGCCCTGGTGGACCTCGTCAGTTATTGCTGACATCTCTTTGAGGTGCGCGTGGAACCATACGCGCCGTTGACTCGGGCCTGGTCCTTATCGGACGGCGAGCTACCCATTACTCACCGTCCGCAAGCCCGCGCCTACGCCCCGCCGCGCCCTTGCCCATGTGGCTGGTCATCGGCTTGCGACTCCCGACGCCCAGGGCGTCTTCTAAAGTGGCTAGGGGCGTGAGGGCGTCTCCTTTGCGTCTCCCTCACGCATTCCGCCTCCTCCTTCGCGGCCATTGTTTTTCAGAAGGAGGTCACAGCTTCCCATGATCTGTCGCTCCGTACCATGGCTGGAACCAGGGCCGGACGCGTGAGGTCGCTACCACTGATCGCCTCCGCAAGGACATGGCGGTGCTTTGCCCAAGCGGGGCAGACCTCCATCGTATGCTCCACCCTGTCCACCGGGTGATCCACACAATGGTGACACCAGAGCATTTCCTCCCGCCTTATCCTGAACAGGAACCTCCTGAAACAGCCGTGTCCGGTAAGGGCCTGCGTCAGCGTGACGCCTCGCAAGCCACTCCTCAAAGAGGGGCCTTATCGCCGCAATCGTGGCGTGCGTGAGCCGCAAATTGTGCAGCAGAGTTATGCCCCGGCGCTTAGCTTCCTCGCGCCATTCCAAAATGTATAACAGTAAGACTGTTTTATAATTTTTTTTTATTGCAGAGTGCCTGTAATAAAAAAAATAGTGGTGCATTAGTAGGTAATATTCTCTTCAGTTGTTTAAATCCCATGGGTCAGAGGGTCGTCTCAAGGGGGTGTGTATCATTTGAAAGTATAAAAAAGTTTGAATGATCATATGATCTAATTCCATTTAATATGTTTTTTTTTCATATAACGATCAAATATTATAATAAATTATTGATATAATATCATTTTACCTAATTTGATAGGGTATAATGAGCATTTTCTATAATGCACACTTGAATTAATATTCATTTAGTATAATATTCAGTTACTACAATATTCAAAATCTATAAGTAACTTTTAATATAATTAAGAAATATTATATTATTTAGTTCGAATCTGTTCCAAAACAGAAATCGGGGTATCCCGACTTCACGTAGTCTTTTGGCTGCCACCCCTAGAGTGCAACCCTCGCCCGCTGTAACAAATTATTTTATTGTCATATTAAAACACACGGATAAACTATATCCTGGATTAAGAGATAGGTTAGTTTTAATTGCGCGACTAGGTTCCTTTGGAATACTTTCCTACGTTTACGCGGACGAAACCGCTGGCTGGCAGAAGCAAGCGATCAATAATCGAGACACAAACATAATTCCAAACTTGATAAAAAGGGTACGACAACAATTTCTTATGCCTATCCTTTGTTACGAAAGAACAAAGGGATTGCACTTCCCGCAGCGCCGGAGACGATTCAGAAGCAACTTTAGTGTTTTGAAGTCAGTTTACAATAACATGTTTTACTCAAGAATAGTGCGTCACCTTAGAAAATTTGTAAATGTTAATATTAGAAAATTGGGTCAAATGAAAGTTATATAAAAAGAGCTATCGGGGTGCTAGTATAGGGACTGATCACTATCTGGTTATATGTCGGGTGGCTGGTCTGTTCAAGCATCGGCGTCATCGAGTTTAAGTTCCTGTGACCGCGTTAGAAAGAATAAAAGTAGAAAGATTACAAGAACTAAAAGTAAAGGAGGAATATAAGAGAGAAGTAAAACAGAAGACGGATAAGATATTTGATGATATTAATGATTTCCATTTAGAGGATGCGTGGGAAATTGTGAAAAGTAGTATGGTGAACGTAGCCGCAAAGTTATGTGTTATAGCGTAGAGGAAACGTGGTAGTAGAACTAATGATATTTGGGTAGATGATGAAATAAAAGAGGTGGTGAAGAAGAAGAAATAGGCTTGACTTAATGTGTTAGCCTTTAAGGCCCAAAATAGAATGAATCAGGCAACAAACGTGACGGATGATCTGGCAAGAGTGAAAGTAATGTACAATCAAATGAAAGCGAAAATCAAAGAGGTGGTAAAATAAAGAAGGATGAAAAGAAAGAAAAATATAACAGGAAGTTCTCCGATAAGTTCAGGGCCAATGTTAATCTGTTCTGGAAACAGGTAAGAATGGCTCGCGGAGTGACAAAAACATCGAGCATGAATGTAATAAGAGCAGAAGATGGGTGTTTACTGAGCGAAGAATGCAAGGTCTTGGAACGCTGGAAGGGATATTTTGAAAGTTTATTTAGTTGTCAGGATAGTGTGCAAGGAGTGGGTAACTGGGTAAAAGCCAGTTGTCAAGACCCAAACTCAGACGAAGAGCAAAAGAATGAGAATGAAATAGAAATGTATGAGATTATAAAAGCACTGAGTATGAAGATTGGTAAAGCTGCAGGGTATGACAGAGTATCTGTTGAAATGCTGAAGGGCGGTGGCGGGGTGGTAGCAAGCATTCTGTGCCGGATCTTTAATATGTTTTGGAGATATGGCTGCGTGCCGGATGACTGGTGCAAGGCTGTAATTGTACCACTATATAAGGAAAAAGGCTCACAGCAGGAGTGTAAAAACTACCGCGGCATTAGTCTTTTGAGTGTTGTCGGCAAATTATATGCGAAAGTTTTAATAAATAGAGTGGTAAAAGTGAAGGATGAACAATTATGGAACGTGCAAGCAGGATTTGGAGAGAGAGTGGGCTGTATGGATCAGATCTTCTTCTTGAGGAGTATAGCTGAAAAACATCTTGCAAAGCATAACAAAGTCTACTGTGCTTTCGTTGACTTGCAGAAGGCCTATGACAGTGTGTGGAGGGATGAACTGTGGTCGACGCTATCCAGGTACGGTGTGGACTGGCGCTTGGTACGAGCAATGAAATCTCTATATAGGGATTCCAGTGCTTGTGTTAGGATTAATGAGGCGTATACAAGCTGATTTTCCATCTCAAGGCGTGTTAGACAGGGCTATGTAGCGTCACCGTGGCTGTTCAACTTGTACATGGATAGTTGTCTGATAGGTTTGAAAGAGCATGAGTGCGGATTGAGGATGAATGAGTTGTCTGTCAAATGTCTTTTCTATGCAGATGATCAAGTTCTACTTGCATCGTCAGCAGAACAGTTGCAAGACATGGTGACTGTGATGAATGACTTTTGGTTAAAAATATAATTTTTGTGGGAGTTGCGTCTGCCAACAAACTGTCCTACAGTTTGGCAGAAGTAAATCTTTTTATATTAGTGCTATCTTTTGAGAAATAACATTTTTTTCATTTTATTTTCAATAAGCTTTTAAGTTAAAAGGTATGAGTATAAATGTGAACAAGACTAATGTAAAGGTGTTTGAAAGAGAAGACGATATATCGGAGTGTGAAGTGAAAATGCGCAGTACTCATAACCGGCGTGTGTGTATGACTAGATGTATGAATGTGAGTGAAGCAAAAGAAGAATGTAAGGATCGTAGCAGGTGGCGTTCTGTAGTTTTTGTCTACCCCAAGAACACTATAAAAAGAGCACTATACAAATTGAAAAATTTATGAAATGAACATTATGCTAACCAAATGAAGTTTATATGTAATATAACATTAGATCATAAATATGAAATTATTTATTTGTTTTTATAGCATATGAAAATTATAATATGTGAACCCCGTCTTAGAGAGGTACAAAGGCTCAAATAATCTCGCTTTCTTTCTTCTTTGTAATAAGAGGGCGAGCCGTATGCTTTCACCACTGAAAACATCCAGTCTCCGGGCTGGTTCTGACAAATTCGTGATAAAAGAAAACAATATCACTTTGTCCAACCACATAATTGATTCTAGGGCCCCATGTTCAATGGTAGCGTTTAAAACCAATACACCAGCAAAGCAGTGGTTCTATAAAAGGCCAGTCATCAAGATATGCCAGACCAAATTTAATTTGGTCTGAGCAAAATATACTCCATGATAGAATAAAATTACACTCAACTTGGAAAGCTGTTTCATTTTACCACTAAAAATTCTACACACGATCAGTTACAGCGAGTTGAAACAATCCAAATAATTTAATTGTGCACTAAAAGTATTTTAACAACTAACTAAGAGAACTCGGTTTTAATGCAAATTAAATTGCACTAAAACTCAACTGAGGGTAGTACTTAACTAGTTAGAGCTGCTCTCGGTGGGATGGAGTGAAGAGTTGTTATTTATTTATTGAGGTATATATAGTATGTAATAGTGAACTTTGTAATAATTTAACCCTAAGGTTTAATGTCACTTGTACCTCATAGAACAACTATAGGATTTTAGACAAAGTGAAATTCTATCAACGATAGTGAATAACGAAATGCCAAAATGCAAGATGGACTATGTGACATTTTAATAGTGCATGTCCATTCTACTTATGACAATCGTTATCGCTGTTATAATGGTACCATACAAACACACCAAGGGTTTTGTGTAAAACAGTAATTGGGCAGTGTGCATTTCAAAAAAAAAACATAGTCATGTTTATTTTCCTTCTACAAATAACACTTATCAACTAATAACTCTAAAACGGAAAGAGAATAATAACAATATGCCACATAGTTATTTGCGGGAGACTGGAGCCTGAGCTAAGCCGTAACCTGTGTTTCAGGACACCAGAGACGCCCCGCTACAGGAAATAAAAAATATAATTATACATATCATTTGGCGGTCAGATGTCAGTAGTCCTCGTAGTAAAACTGGTATCCAGCTGCATCTGGTTTGGCTGAAAACCGATCGATAGATTATGTTCAATGATGTTTACCCCCAACACTAAACTACAGCTTAAATAAAACTATAACATATTCTTTTAATTACAAGATGCTACTTTCCTGTAACCAGTCTTATTAACTCTCTATTACACATTTTAAAAATACATGAAAATTGTAATAATTTAATTAAGATTTTGTGTGTTGTGCTGTGTCTTTTGTGTGCCTAAATAAACGATTTATCTATCTATCTATCTAACACGATTATTGGCTCACATACCTACGAACTTTATGAGACTTGTTGAACATCCCTCGCGAGTGACCCGCTAAATTACTTCCTGCATTCTGACATAAATTCCTCTTGTTACTACCCAATACTTAGAAGGAAAGGCTTGTTAGTAAAGGCTTGTGAAACTATAGTAAATTGAAATTATTTTAAATGTTTTAAGTACTGTGGTAGCGTTTTTCAGCCTTACACAAAAGCTAATAGCAAATCTTAACTCAGCAATGATTTAAATCAAATAGAACTAAATCTTCAATTTGGGAGATTTTAGGAGTCTGTAAAATGCTTTTACAATCCTCCGTCCTTCGTACTAATATTTTAAATGCGAATGTTTGTTTGTTAATCAGTCACGCCTCAACGATTGAACGGATTTGGATAGACTATCCAGGATGGATTTGGTGTATAGGTTATTTTTAATCCCGCGAGTACGTTCCTTTGGAATAATTTCCTACGTCCACGCGAACGAAGCCGCTGGCAGGAGCTACATCCACATTACATCCACAGGACCCAACTCCGAAACATCACAAGTATAAATAATAGTATTGACTTAAACTGCCTTCCTAAGTGGTTTTCGGACAAGAAACCACGCTGTAGGTGGAAAGGGCAAGCGTTCAAACAAAAATAACGATGTAGATAAAGAAAACCGTTTTTCCTGTATAAGGTGTTGAGCCCAAATAGGTTATCCCAATCTTGTCTTAACCACAGAGGTTATAAGACTGGAGATTGGGTCAATCTGGAAGTAATTTCAGTTTTCCTTTTTTCTAGGTGGGTTAGGTTGGAAAGGGATGCTCATGGCAAAGGGTCCTGATGGAAATCTCCAGAAACTATTTGTCGAGAACCTTTAATTTAAATCCTTTCTTATATTATAAACAGTAATATATATTTTGTCTGTGGGTGTAAACCTCTGAAAGATACGGATGCGATTACGCAAATGCTTTCATTGGCTACTTTTTGACCCTAAATATACGCAGGTCCTGTGAGATAGGCAACCGGAGCGAAGCCGCGGCAAAAGCTAGAATCTAGAACCCTTGAACTAAATATAAAATTACATTATGATTTATCGATTCACTGTCATATTTCAGCCTGGTTGTGCCATGAGATAGTATGATGGATGAATTTAAATTATGTATCATAAAGCTTCTATAATAATAATAAATAATAAATGTTTATTGGTGCAAAAGGAAAGGTTACATTACAGTTTGCATACACGTACAGCTATATTGCAAGAATTGCATTGTAACCATTTTGAATAATGAACCCTGCCTCTCAAACTAGGGCAACCTGTATCTTGAGAGACAGTATTCAGGTAAGATTTTACACAATATTAGCATATATATATACGTGGTTGATACATAGTCGTCGCAATCTCAATTTAGCATCAATAAACTATTCAATAGACTAATTAATAAAAATAAAACATTAAAATAAAAGTTTAAGTAAGAATAAAAAAATAAAAATAAAGTAAAGTGAATAAAGTAGGGTGAGTACTGGGGAGTGGAGTGTGTGATTTATTAGATTTGAGGTATTTGTGTTAGGAGATGTAGGTTAAAAAAATACAAAGCTCATCACTCTTGGGCGACTATTGCCCTCCCTGAAACAAATTAGTTTGCCGATGATTGCTCTGGCCCCACCATTACGACGTTCGATCCTGCACTGCCAAGCCGGTACGGCTGGTTTCGGACGTGTAGCTCTGTCATCTGCAAATTTGTCATGAGCTACACGACATGCCGCTACAGCCGCGCAGTACTTAATCGAATGTGTATCAGTGAGGTCTTCGCAGTCATCAAAATAGTTTGACAACTGCGAATCCAGAACAGCCATCAGCGCCCTATTTTTGTTATGCATGGGCAAACGAGGTAATCGTGGCCTATGTTCGGGTGGCATGTAGCGATAATCCCGAATAGCACACTCCAAAGATCTCCTCAATTCCTCATTGCACTGGGTACTTACGTTTGTAACCCTGTCACTACTCTCCACGTCAGCTTTGATGGCAATATGGTTGGACTGTGGTGGTACCACAGCCTGCGACAATGGGGCAGTGACACGGTTACCCATTTCCGTTCGGAGGCGATCAAGTACAGTATCATCCAACATACGATTACGCTGGATGACCCGCTCCTGATCCGGAAGTCGTTGGACCGAAACGTTGACGGCTGGCTTAAGCACCTGAAACAAAGAGAGCATCCGGACACGGTACGCGGTCAGGTTGTTTCCTCCCTCTGTAGCCCCAAAGTATGCGCGCATGACATTTTCATTGATGGATGGTGTCCATCTCATGCGCTGCACACTTCCGCCAGGTGCTGGGACCCTATCAGAGACGGGTAGGCCTCGAGGTCCTAAGCGGTCCGGCGGCCAGCGTCCTCCAGACGACGCGCAGGTGGTGGTGTCGTCGGCGGCGAAAAATATATCTCGTCGCTCGAGCTCGACGCAACTGCCGCGGCCGGTGTAACAGCACTCATGGTGGGGCTGGGTTCCGGCGGCGGCGAGGCGGAGCTGGGCCACGAGGCCGGAGGTGGTGGGCGAGCATTGCGTGCTGCAGCTCGTGTCAACATGACGTCTATTCCATTTTTCTCGTTTCACGTTGTAATTCGGTCATTTTAATTCGGTTAATTCGGTCAGCTTTGTTTATATTATTGTTTAGTATTTTTTTTCTTGGTTTCATTTTGTTTTGTAGAATTTAGGTATTATATTTGTATTTTATTATTATTATTTATTTATTTTCAGGCAACTAGGGCCCATAGATGAAATACACAAATTACACATACAAAAATAAACTAATACATACTCGTACATTCTTAACAAAGTTAACATAAATCTATTTAGTACGTTGGGTCAGCGACGTATTATGCTGACTCGTGGTGTCATGTAGCCTTCCGCGGAAACGCCGATAAACGACACCTGTCGGCCAAAATTCTTTTTTCATGAAGGTCTCCAAATGATGTGTCGGCACCCGCACCACAAAAGATTTGAAATTAATCTTGTGACGCGACTCCAACTGCTCGACTTTCAGAGTGAATTTGGTCTTGATCTTTATGTACACCACGACCCCCTCTGCCTTCGTGAAGTGATGCAGACGTGACACGTACAGCTGTGTCGAAGGAATAGCGGGACGCAGCAACATGTTCGGCTCTGTCAGTGCGGTACCGCACTAATTGCGACAAGCAGGCTTCTTCTTCTTCTTCTTCACCACTCGAACGAAGCCTTCTTCATCGATCTGTCCTGTTACCGCTGGCTTCGAGCCTGATCAGGGGGCCCCAGGGCACTCCTTGCTTGCTTCGGTTGCCGCTGATCTTTTGCAGGAGCAGCAATAACTACAGCCGAGTAAGCACGTCCCGGTGATGACGTGCTATTATTCATCGGTGCCCCAACGAAGGGAGCCGCGGGGAGGGCGGTGCGCGGTTTTGCATCGCTTGCAGTGAAGGCGGCTGGCGACGAGTAAATTTTTTCTGATTCGAAACTCCGCTGCGATGCACTGAACGCGCCGTGACGTGTGTTGTTGTTCACCGCTGGCTCGTGTGACCTACATACCGTGTTGCGTAAGTCTGCCACCTCGGTACGTAGATCACTGATGGTAGCTTGCTATGCTTCCAACTTCAACTTAAATTCAACCAGGCTTGACCTAAGGGTTGTGATGTCCCGCAGTAGCCTGGTGACGTCGACGTGGTCGAATATGACGGGGGGCAGCTTGCGCAAATCGTTCGCCACGAAAGTCGGCACGTCGTCCGGATCGGTTTCCTTCAGCACTTTAATAGTGTCCTGGAGACTCCTCTCTCCTTTTTCATCCCTCCTACGGGACGGTATTCGGTCAGCCATATGTAGCGACTCATACAGCAGTTTTTATGCCCTGCGTATCTCCTCTTCATTGAAGTTAGACGTGCAGATCTGTATCACACTAACCTCGTCCATGAAATCCAGCTGATACTGCAGGAATGCTAGGACCTCGATCGCCACAAGTTCTTCCAAACGCATGGTGGCAGCGGCACTTGCCGCGCTCGGCACAAATTAAATAATTTTTGCGTTCAGTGTAGTCGCGTCCGATTGCAACGGCTGATCGCACAAATATTGCTGTCACTCATGTGTCCGTCTATCTGTCGTCTGTCATACAGGTTTTACAGTCAAACGGTTAAGGTATAAGCATCTTGTTGACTCAAAGCCACACAAACAGTCAAAAAAAAATGTAAAGGTTTTAAGGGGGGCTCCCATACAGATATAGTAAGGCGCGAAAAAAAATGTTCATTCCCCATAGAGTATCATTGTTTAGAGCTGGTTGACTATATAAATTTTGCATTTTGTGTTTAAAAATATAGGATAGCAAAGAAATGGGAAGCCACCCAAGTCAGCTTTTTTTACTCGGCTGCAAGGAAAGGGTTATTAAAAAATATTGTTCCGAAGAATGTTTGAAATTTCCATTGACCTACAAACTTCAAAATTAGTGATAATCTTTATTATTACGTATGTTTTACTAACAAATACCAATCAACATCAAAATCAAATAGTTTATGTTGAGGACAGCGGACCTCTGGCTGCAATAAAAACACGAGTCTCTTACAACCAGATTTATTAGTTTATTACCACAGGTTTTCTATACAAGATACTGGTCAAGGCAGGCAAACAGGGCTTCAAACTATAGACTAACTTAACAATACGCGGATACGAAATATGAAACGTGTGAACCTTGGAGGGTTTTGTGGGCGACTGCCACTAACAAAAAGAAAGTGGGCGGAAGACGATATACATTTAACTACTTCCGGTTCTGAAAGCTTCTAGAACATTCTACTTATAATCTACAGTGCTTCCCTTAGCGTTGAGAAGCGACAACTTGAGTATTCATTGACAAATACTGAAAACCCATTCATACTGTCACTCTGGTGGCGAGCAGCGCAAGTAATATTTACTACTTTTCCATTAATAAGTGCCCGGTCATTCATCAAAGCGGAAGCCCTCTGGCAGCGAGGGGCGACAACTACACCAGCATGCAAGTTGGCAACTTGGCGCCTATTGTGAAATAACTAATCACAATATAGAACTAACAGAACGCGGATGCGACGCGATTGGTCAGTCATCTTTGTGTCAATTGACTAACCAATCACGCGCTCAGAACGTATCCCGCTCTATGTTTCAAAAAGATTACCTAAAAAAAATCTAAATGAATTTAATTGCATAAGTAAGGTACAGAAGGTTGGTAAAATGTACAAAATTGTTCTCTTATTCTGCCTTTAATTTCAGCGTGCAAATATAAAATAGAGTTACAAATAGTAGTAAAAAGTGTTATTGACCATAATTTAATGCAATCACGAAACAAATAAGCCCATTAAAATTTATTATTGAATTAAATAAATGGCAATATAATATGAAAAAATAATAAAGATAACAATCATAAGTGGCAATAATAACAATGTCAATAATGGGACAGATTCACCACACAATAATAATAATTAAACACAAAATAATAACAACAACAAATTAAAAACTGTGTGTCTGTGTTTCCAAACGCATTCAACCCGAATCTCTTCAAAGTTAGAGTAAACAGGCTCCTTCTGGGTAAGCTCACTCCATCGTCGACTCTGTCTCTGTCACCTTTGACTTAGACGAGAGTCAAGAGCAAACCCATCTCAAATAAAAAAAATTAAGAAAACAAATTAAAAAATAATAATAATAAAGATAATAATCATAAATGTCAATAACAATCATGTCAATAATGGACGAAATTAGTCACACAATAATAAAAACCAATGACAAAATAATAACAATCATAATTTGAAAACTACCGAGCAATTTACAAAAAACTTACAAATTATAATCCAAAAACTCATGCACACTATAAAAGCATTTTTCAATTAGATACCTCGTCGAATTGATTTTAAATCAAGAAAATGGTAGCGTTTTTATGGAATTTGGCATTTTGTTATACAATTTTATGCACATAATGTAGCTGTTGTTACTTGTTAATGTTAGATTCGTTCTCGGTTGAAATAACTTATTGGTATATATAGATCGAGTCTAGAGTAACAAACAAATTCAAAAAATACAATAACAGGCTAATGCAGCTAGGTTATGACTAATCCTAACTGAGGCGCTACATTTCGTCTCATTCAGTTCTAGAATGTGGGGAGGTATTTTATTACAACATTTTGTACAGTACCCCATAAAAGATGATGCTACAATATATTTATTTATCAGATTTTGCCTATTAAAACCAACATTTTTTGCGGTTTGGTACGGTATCATAAATGTGCGAAGTCAACTTGGCTGGTTTTATTAGATGATTTAATAAAGCACCGTTAAGTTATTCAAATAATTAAGTTAGTTAAGTTATGTTGGGGTCAGCTTCCAGTCCAATCGAATTCAGCTGGGTACCAATAATTTACATGGCGTGATTACCCATCTGACCTCCACAACTTAGTAACTGGATAACATGATTCCCCTTGACAAGACTGATGACAAATTTCAGGTTTCTGACTACCCGTAACGTCTGTCAAAGATCTCCAAGTGGTGCCGGGAGTTAACCAAATATTTTTTTCATGTTTTTTAGGGTTCCGTACCCAAAGGGTAAAAATGGGTATTACTAAGTCTCCACTGTCCGTCTGTATGCCTGTCACCAGGCTGTATCTCATGAATCGTGATCACCAGACAGTTTAAATTTTCACAGATGATACAAATAAATACTAAAACAGAATAAAATAAATATTTAAGTGGGGCTCCCATACAACAAACGTGGTTTTAGTGCCGTTTTTTTTGCGATAATAGTACGGAACCCTTCGTGCGCGAGTCTGACTCGCACTTGGCCGGTTTTTTCATGACCATTTGTTATGTGCAATTTTTTTAATGCCAAATAAATTATTATTATATCTGAATGGCCATCCTTGGGATTAGTATAGATGATATACGGACAAAGGGAACCCTAAAAATAAGGTATGTTACTAAGCAAAATCTCTTTCTTTGAAAATATCACCCATTCCGCAATAAATAATGAAACGTAGTTGTTTACCCGACCAGTTCAGTTAATTACCTCATCAAACAATCTTTGCTCAATACATAATAACCAGCTGTTTAACGAACTTCTACATTGTTCATACGGATCCCTTCAGAACTGAGCACAGCTGATGAAAATTGAGCCTCGTTCACGCAACTGGAAGCCTTTGTGATTGTTACACGGATTAGTGTATTATTGGAGTGCACATGTAGGTAATTTATTTGTGTTTTCCCATTCACCCTTTGAAATTTGGCCCTTCTTCTTCTATCAAGTCGCCACTGCAGAAAGCTTTACGTAATAATTTGCTGAAGCTTTCTGACTGAAAAACTCGTCGTCAATACAAAAGTGCCTGCAAACGTGCATTTGAGTTGGGTTTATGGTTACTCTATTTCACTGTTAAAAGATATACCATAAATATTTAATGACGTGATAAAAATATACTCACTAATTTAAATGGAATGAGCCATTAGGTCATAGGTTTCTAAAATAAAAAAAGGCAGCGCACAAAATTATCCAATTTGCCACCCTAAAATACACTGAGAGATACTAAGCTACAACTAAAAGATGATCCAAAAGGTACTGCCGACCATGATCCTGAAACAAACCCAAAACACTAGTGGATAACTTGCCAGCCTTTTTGAGCTAGCGCCAGTACACATATATAGCATATTTCCAAACGACAGCTTTGTGGCAAATTGCAGTGGTAAAATTTTACTGCTCCATCCACTACCCACTCTGTTTATTATAACACTAGAGGACGCCTCGCGGTTTCACCCGCGTAGTTCCCCTTCCCGTGGGAATACAGGGATAAAAAGTAGCCTATGTCACCCGGAGATAGAGTAGCTTCTCAACGGTGAAAGAATTTTTGAAATCGGTCCAGTAGTTTTGGAGCCTATTCGGTACAAACAAACAAACAAAAAAATCTTTCCTCTTTATAATATTAGTATAGAAAACAAATAGCAACTTACTCGTAATTATATGACCAAAATATCAGGCGAATAAGCCGAGATTGAGCTCTTTCAGGCCATCTTTAAAAGCTCATTTTCATTAATTGAAGAGCTTCATAGCATGGAGACGTTTGTTCGTTCGTTTGTTAGTTCTCTAATTAACATTCATTTGAGGATGCAGGGGATGGAAAGTATCAGTATTTGTGTTGCAGTCAATTTGATGTGACCGTTTTTTTTTTTTTTTGTGTATACTTTATTTCAGCTTGCGTCGTTAATTTAGGCAGAGGCGACTACAGGCGACTACGACGAGGATAAAATATATAAATCGTAATTTAACTTTGCTTCGCTAGGTAAAGTTAAAGTAAGATCTATGAATTACCAGTGGGTAATCGACTTTTCACAATATTGTGATGAAAAAATATAAGAAAACTTATAAGTATTTTTATTATATTTCATTTATTTGGGAAAACAAACGACTGTACACTGCAGCAATACATACAATTTGGACACAGAAAAAATATTTTACAAAATTAATGCGACGTGCGCTTACAAATTTAAATTAAACATAAATAAAATTAAGTGACAAAGATAGAACTGAACAGGCATGCAATAAATAATAAAACGAAGTAATAAAAAAAAATAACAAGTTATCATTATAGAATAAAAAAAAGTTAAATTAAATTATTAAGAAAAAACAAACGAAACAAATATGGATTAAAATATCAGCAGAATCAATTATAATTATCTTACAAACAAGGCGTCAACAAAACAAAATAAATGATTACTATACAAATTATTAAAATTATAAAAATAATCATAAATATCCGAAGTAAATTGACTGTTTTGTCCCTTTTTTTAATGTTTATTTGCAACACCGTTTCGGTGGGCTGTCAACGATTTTGACAGCTGACACTTCACAGTCGAGAGAGAAAGTTTGTAACGTGAACACGCGGAAGTCGGGTTTTTTGTCGAAACATATCGAATCGAGCTGTGTTACCGCGGTTTCGTGGGATACAGGCTCAGACAGGGTCCAGGAGTTCCCAACGCTGCTATGGGCCCCAGCGTTAGCTCCTGGCTTGGGACCAGAAGACCTGTATTTAACATTTGGTAGCAAGAGCGTGGTTTGCATTCCACGAGCATAGTTAACGCTAGGACACTCGTTCACAGTGAACGCTGTATTATTTGTCGGTTTGCTTTTTATTGTTGAGAATACTGGGTTGGAAAGTGGTACATTTTGAGTCACTCAGAGTTAGCTGTGTCTTGTTAGGGGCAGTAAACCCCCACAGATACATTCCAATTTGTTAAAATAAAGTGTACAACTCACAACTTAATATTGTCACTCCGAGATAGAAGGTTACAGTTTTGTATTGAAAATATAATTTGTTTATTTGTTGTATACAATATAGGTTTGGTGCAGACTAAATAGTCTTCCCTAATTGTATTTAATTGAATCATAGTTATTGTTGGACCTTGAGCATTTGCAGCGGGATTGCCAGAGGTCGGATCCTTGCCCGCACTGTCAAGGTAATCACCACCGCGTGTTGTGTCCGGACCAAAATGGTGTTGGTGGCCCTGATGATGCCGGACGCTCCCCCATAGGCGGGTGAGCGCATCCCCACCAACCCTAGGTGGATCCTCGACGGGGTATACCTTCGAAAGGCGGCGGCACCCCTCCAACCCCTACTCAATTGGAGGAGGCGTCCGCTTTTCAGGACGACTACCAACCCCAGGGGAGTTATCAACAATAGGTAGTCGCCTCCCTCTCCTCCACTACAGCCGCCCAGCCAGAGACAGTCCTTCTGCCAGCTCTCTCTGTAATGATCTGTGGCCCGAAGAGTAAATCTTTGTTAGTTCGTGCTCTTTGGGATTCGGTTTGTCAAGGCTGTCTTGTATCCTTTTGTTTAGTGGAGAGATTGGATCGCCCACGTGATTCCACCCTTCTACCATATGGGTGGTATTGAAGCGGTTGGTCAACGGGGATAAATTGAAATTTGTGTTTCGCCTGTTCATTGTGGGCCAAGAATCTTGGCCAAGGCCGTTGTTTTGAATGATATTTAGCAGGTAACCATTAGCCCTGCAGTGGTGAAATTGACGTCGGACCTAACTCCTGCCGACCCGAAGTGGTTGGTACCCGGACCCGTATATGGGTGCGGATGTTTTGGGTTTGATTTTGTCCGGGACCAAGTGGGTTCTGCAGACGAATAGGTTAGTAGTTGTAACAACGGTTTTCGATTTTGGACTTACGGGTCCCGTGTTGAAGGGCTCCGCCCTGCGGATTGAGGACCACGGACTAATTATGGCATAGTCCTTTATTGGCTTCGCACCTCAGCTCATACTTTGGAGGTTTTTTGTGGCGAATAGAGTCTCACAGAGTCAGAACTCTGAGACTAAAGAAAAGACAGGAGCATTGAACCCCGCAGACTACGCGTCACGTGGTTGTGAGGCGCCTGCCCTTGTTAACCATTCTCTTTGGTGGGGACCAGACTGGTTGACGCATTGCAAGTCGTCCTGGCCCCAGAATACGTTCTCCTCTCCAGAGTTTTTGCCAGTTTTGCGTATTGAAATTGTTGAAACGCAACCTGCATATAATTTGGATTATCTTTTGGACAGATACAGTTCTTTGTCGAAATTGTTAGGAGTTACCGCTTGGTTCCGGCGTTTCATACGTAACGGACGGAACCCTAATAAAAAAATGTTATCCTCAGTTTGACGCCTCTTGAACGCCGAGAGGCCCTGATGTTGTTGGTTCGTGCTGTACAAGCCGAGCACTTTGACCAGACTATTGAAGCCCTGAATAAATGCTCAGCTTTGAAAGGCTCAATCGCTCGTCTTAATCTATTCCTAGACCAATCTGGTTTGCTCCGAGTCGGAGGACGACAGCGGATTTTGAACTTGCCTTATGGTGCTCGCCATCCTTTGTTGCTCCCTAAAGGAGGAGCGTTGGTGAAATTGTTGGTGTCCGATCTACACATTAATAACGCAGACGCCGGTTGCAACGCAATCGTAGCCATTTGCAGCGTGAATTTTGGATTTTGTCGACCAGACGCACTATTCGTGGCATCATCTTTAAATGTATGCAGTGCTCCCACTCAACCCATAATGGGTGATTTGCCATCTGACCTAGTGACGGAGAGCAGACCATTTGCTTCGGTTGGAACCGATTTCGCTGGTCCCTTCTTGGTGAAGACTTCTCAACTTCGGAACGCCAAGGCTGTCAAGGCCTACCTGTGTGTGATCGTTTGTCTGGCCTCCAAGGTGGTTCACTTGGAACTTGTAACTGCCCTCAGCACAGATGCGTTTGTTGCAGCGCTAGGTAGATTTGTTTGCCGCCGAGGACTACCATCTTTGATCCGTTCTGATAACGGTACTAATTATTAGGGCGCTGAAAGATATTTAAATGATATTTGTAATTATCTAAATAAGGATAAACAGAATTTGAGATTTGCCATGGCGCAAATGGAAATTAATTTGCATTTTTGTAAATATTGCGATAGTAGCAAAACCGTTTTTCCGCCGTGGAGTCCCAAGTCCCTCGGAGACCTTGTATTTGTTAAAGTACCTAATTTGTTGCCTTTATATTGGCGTCGTGGACGCATTGTAGATTTATTCTTTGGGTCTGGTTGCAAAGGTCATGGTCGGAGATTCGGTTTTGAAGCGAGCAGTGGCGAGTTTAGCACGATTGCCGAGACGGGGTGATGTTTTGTCCCATTTTTTAATGTTTACTTGCAACACCGTTTAGGTGGGCTGTCAACGATTTTGACAGCTGACACTTCACAGTCGAGAGAGAAAGTTTGTAACGTGAACACGCGGATGTCGGGTTTTTTGTCGAAACATATCTAATCGAGATGTGTTTCCCCCATTGTATTTGTTAATCGCGGCCGCCGTTCGCAATCGGCGTTGTGGGGCGCTCCTAAAGTGGATTTAGAGTTTATTTTCACGCGCAGCGAATCGCTTTTGTGGGAAACGCGTGTGTGTCTGCCTGGAAGCCGAAGCCCGGATCAGAACGCGTTGGTGGTCCCAATCTAATCATTGTCCTTTATTATATATATATTCTCCTTTCCCTAACCTCACGGCACGAGATTGATCGACGCCCAGGAGTCTACCGCAGGAATCTAAGGTAAGTGCGAATAATATTACCGGCCAACCCTTGTGCCACCTTATACCCGTAGTAGGAACCAGTATATCTACCAATAAGGAGCAAATCCTTAGCTTTCCACTGCCGCGAACCGCGGTTTCGTGGAATACAGGTTCAGACAGGGTCCAGGAGTTCCCAACGCTGCTATGGGCTCCAGCGTTAGCTCCTGGCTTGGGACCAGAAGACCTGTATTTAACATTGACTGATAAAAGAAATACGACAGACAAACATTTACGACTAATATTTAGTAGGAAATATCAAACAAACGGCACCTGAAAAAAATCCCGGATTGCTGTTTTGTAGGTACCCTGTCGCTTGATTTTTCGTATTTCGTACTGAACGGACCCTATATTTTTTTTTTTTTATGAGAGATAGCATTTAAGGGATCCCTTCCTCAGTACGTTATGTTTTGCTCGAGTTGCATTACTGATCTGCATTGTCCGGTACCTAAGGGGGTGTCATGCTCTCTCAAATGTCTCCCTGATCGTGGCACATGTGTTGGATCATTCGGTACCCTTTATGATGGTTGAGCTGAGTGGTGCCAATCCATGCGTCATGTTGAACAGGTGCCAGCAGTTGGGAACGGTTACAACTTGGCTGTCTTGGCCTGTTTTAAATAATTTATATTTTTGGTTTGTTCGTGTTACTGTATACGCTTTTACGTGTACGTCTTTTTACATCGTTCTCACATTATGTGTAATTTTCCAACAAGAATGCTGTAACCACATACATTGTTTTACAATTTATTCATGGAATAGAGTGTCCGCGGAGTTTCTTGCACGTTCTTCTCCATAGAGACCTACTGAGACTAGCTTCTTTTTAGTTTATTTTTGTTTTCAATTCAAAAGTATTTATAATGGTTTAGTCGAAATAAAATATTTTGATCTTCTTTTTTTGTAGCCTGAACTTTTAAATTAACACGAATCATCATCGTCCTCCTACTTTTGTTCTTAAATACTTAGGATCAACACAACACGTTTTCTTCTACCATTATTCCTTTCAACCGTCAAGCTATCATTCACTTCCTTTTCTTTCACTCCCTTTTCATTCATGATATTTCTCAACAACATTTTTGTCCTTAATCCACAGACAGTAATTTATTCTCAGCAAAGAAAACGACTCAGACAAGAAAATAAACTTTGGAATAATGTCTCATGAGGAAAAAACAAAAATAACAAGCAAAAAATAGTCCAGATTAAAATAAAATCTCATGTCTATACGTAAAGGTCACTGATATAAACCACATATAGAAAACTAACCTCGAATCATGACCTTCATTTAAAAGTAGACTCAACTTTTCTACTCCTTGTGTTTCCACACTTAGCACGAGGTACAAAAGGTTCGGTTCCACAGCAGCCCACGGTTAAGCTATGTTTAGCTTCGCTTTGTATGAAAATGTATACAAGTAAAACTTCAAAATTTAAAAACCCCCCGACACATTTATCTTGCGAAAACATCTCGATTCAAACAGTAAAACGCCCATAACTTTTGAACGGCTGAACCGATTTTATTCAAACATAGAACTCTCGATACAATCACCTTTCAAACAAAACTAAATCAAAATCGGTTCATCCGTTGAGGCTCTATGATGCCACAGACAGACACACAGATACACAGCAATACACCTCAAACTTATAACACCCCTCTTTTTCCGTCGGGAGTTAATAAAATGTATAAGCAAGCCTACGCATCACAGAGCACCGAGAATCCTCAGCAGCCACTGTTAGAGACGGCATTGTCAAAACTTACAATACAATCCAAGCTTGTCAGTGAGTTGCCGTTTACTGATAATTCTGACAACCCGTGTCTATTCTGTCTCTCTATGTGTATGACAGTCAAAACTTATTTGCTCAGCACAATTCTATTGACAGTGCTGGCTTTCTGAACTCTGTGAAATACAATCCACGGCCACGCTACCCACAAATACGTGGAAAATAAATAAATCGCACAGCTACGTGGCAAAATCTCGCCTGCCGTGGGCGGTAGACTCAAAACAAGTGAACTCTTTGCGCTCGGCTCTCAGGCTATCCCCTGTTATTTGATTGTACTACAATAGGTTTAGCTGCGTTAGGATTTTAGCTTCCGTATTGGAATGGGTTGTATTGATTTTGAAACGATCTGCGCCTAATTTTTTTTTTTACAAATAGCTTTATGTTTTCTTCTTCTTAAATGGAATACCTGATTGTTGCATTGATTTGCTAGATTATGAGGATGATCTCGATTTCGTCTGTTATCTTTACAATGCTCAAGAATATTAGGATCTTACTCATTTCAATCATCAAAATATATTGTAGCGAGCTAAAAGCCTTAAATACAAGACTATTGTGATATTAAAGATGACTCTAAGCACAATCTGATGCCCATACAAGACATTATAACAAAGCAAAGCACTACAATAGAGTTATCTACTCTCTCACAAAAGTCTATATCACGAAAGTTAATCGGCTTATAAGAGAACGCCCTGGTAACAAGTGAAATTGGGAGTCTTCCCTTACTTTTTTGAACTTGTAAGTCACTTTCCAAGTTAGCGAAGTTACCGAGAGCCCCTCGTACAGAGAAGCACATAAAATGTCAATAAGATTTACGAAATACATGGCGTTTTGGACACAAAAGTCCTGCTTTGATCTCAGATATCTGAAGATTTGTTTTTTTTTATATCGTCTCGTTGGATTATGGTGCGAGTGTATGGTTTTGAGCAGAAGATAAGTCATGATGTTTTTATTTTTCTCAGATATTCGTTTAAATTAGTGGTATACGCAAGAACCAGTTCTTTTTCTAATATGCAAAAAAAATAACTGCTGACGCTTGGGGGAGGCCTATGTCCAGCAGTGGACATCTTTCGGCTGATATGATGATGATAAAAAAATCTTTTTGAAACAGTTTAATACCATAGAACAACTATGTTTTAGGTACAATACTCGGAAACTAATATGTCTTAAACTTCTTCAATATTTACTTACACTATTTAAGATATTTACTCAAACGGTTTCATTTATTAGGTATTGAAGAAATACCTGCATATTTAGTTATATCGAAAATAAATAATATCAACTTAGATTTCCTAATAAAATTCAACCGTTATCAAATACGATCTGAGTTTTATCCAGAGCTTTAGCAATAACCCTTTTAAAGCCTCAAAAGATACATGATACAGTGGTGAAAATATTGAAAACCATCAAGTTTTAGCTATTCGTTTGCTAAAGAAAAGTAGAAACAAACGACGGATTAAGGGTATCACATTTATTTGTGCATGTATTTTACCTTTTTTTAGGAAACCAGCAGCGTACCTATACATAAAATATGTTACAGAATACACCGAAATAATTTTTTTGTTAATACCAAATATATAGATGCTAGTTACGAAATTACTGGGACTTGCGAACATTGTCTTAGCAACAATGAGAATTTCTATTTGCTAATTAGTTTTGTATTATTTAATAAAAAAAAATCTAATAACAAAAGTTTGCTGAAATTTAAAGTTACAAAACCTGTTCAATTATTTCTATATTTTTTCAATGTTTTTTTCAAAGCTAATAAATAGGTTTCCCCGAGATGGAACATAAGTCTATAGCATCCGAACAGACTAATATGAATAAGTATGTAATTATACCTGTTGAATTTAAAACAATGATTTCATTTTTATATATTTTTACTTTTAATGCAGAAAACAATGCACCTGTCATGCTATCTCTCCACAATCCTTGATTGAATGGTGGAGATTCTTTAGGGCATTAAATCCAACTTTGTGCTTTTTGTGATCCATGAAATTTAAATAACTAAATCATAAATGTCTTTTACTAAATCCATTTCACTTTCATGTTTCACACATTCATGTTCACTATGATACGATTGACATTCAACTCGCAAAAATAATTGCTTTGTTCTTCTTCTTATTCGTTTCGCTCTTGACAGAGCGGTCGTGGTCACGATGAATTTTGTCCGATCGCTGGTGTTCTTGTCACGCAACTCACGATCTCTCTCCATTTGGCTCTGTTAGATGAAAGTTTAGAGCATTAATTTACTGGACCTCCTATCGCAGATTTAATTTGGTCGGTCCACCTCATCGATGATCTCACGCGTGGCCTGTTACCGTCCACTCTGCCCATGCGCTCGATGGTGTCGTTATTCCGCCTTGAGACATGGCCAAAGAATTTCAGTATGCGAGACTGTACTATTGCTGATAGACGCTGCTTGATGCCGAGTTCTAGGAGTATGGAGACGTTAGTGCGGAATTATGTCCAAGAAATGACAAGCATTCTTCTCCACACTTCTAGAGCATCTATCTTTTTCCGTTCCAGTTCTAGTAGTATCCATGTCTCAGCTACGAACAAAAATATGGGGAAAACAAGCGCATGGACGAACCTGATCTTAGTGGCTTTCATTATACTGCGATTCCTCCATATCTTCCTTAACTTATGCATTGCCCCTCTAGACATCGCCATTCGCCGTTTCACCTCATCCAAGCAACTGCCTTTGCTTGCAATCGCCTTGTTAGAAGGATAAAATATACATCCCAATTTTTGAAAATGCGTTGTAATTTTTTGAAGTTTATAACATAATAATATTATAAATACGAGTATTATAACATTCTGAACTGAAGTTAAACATAACTGGTGAAACGAGGGTGTACAATATCACCATATCTACGTCTACTTATACCTTCGGGGAATACTGGTGTTATCAATATTTAAAACCGTAACGGGTTAACAGTTCTAAGCGTGCTTTAACCCTTTCGCAGAACTAAACCCTTTTAATTTATTGTGGCATTTAATTTTATTATTATAATTTTATTTAGTTCTGTCTACGCTACCCTTATAATAGTGTAAACCTAGCTTAAAGGAGGTTTAGTCCATGGTACCTATGTTACAGTCTATGGTTTAAGAAAAATAAAAATAGACAGACAGATGTCATGTCAGATGAAAATGTCACAGTAGAAAAATATTGCAAGAATTACAAATTAGCAATATAATTTAAGTTTCAGATATTAAAACAATCAGATATTACTAAAAGTATGCTTTTCAGATGATAACAAAAGAAAGAAAACATAAAAATGAATTACAAAAGTTGATAAAATATCAAAATATATGAAGGTATGGTTTGTATAGTGTTATGAATTGTAAATAGAGTTAAAAAATGTGGATCTGTAAATCAGAACACCACAATACAAAAAAAAATAAAAAATAAATGATCATGTTTAGATTACTAGTTTGGGCGTAATACGTGGACTAACATACATACATACAAACAAACATACATATAACGGATCCATGCGGAGCACGTCACGGGGTATCTATTTGTTGTATAACAAAATCTTCTTCAGAAAGTGAAAAATATTTTTCTGAAAACCGCATCAAAATCAGTTCAGTCATACGCGACAAAAACCGAAGAGAACCATGTTTTTTTTTTTCGAATTGCTTTATTTATTTATTCAACACGCTCTAAACAAAGATATAACCACTCGATGGGACAGGTTTTGTTTTCACACTACCTTTTTAAATTTGCTGTATTTATATGTGTTTAAGTGGGGCTGCCATCCCCAATAAAAAAAAAAAAAAAATTTTTGATTGACAATTTGTGTCGCTTTGGGTCAACAAGATGCTTATACTGTGAAAAATTGAAGACTGTAGCTTCATCCGTTTGGCTGTAAAATCTGTGTGACGGACGACGGACAGAAAGACAGGCACGTGAGTGACAGCAATATGGCTCCATTTGCACCCCTCGGGTACGGAACCCTAAAAAAACAACACATTACTGTAGCCACAGCGGATATTTGTGTCTCTGAAGTTAGGCTCTGTAAACCATTGCGCAAGAAACAGTTTGTCATCGATTATACTGCAAAGAGTAAGCGAGATAGAACGATGCGACAAACGTTAGCGAGTGAAAGTTGCAGTTATACAATGCTATCTTCACCTTCAACATTGATACAATAATAGCTATTACGCAGGATCTTGCAGCCAACTTTAAAGTCACAACGATACGCTGTGTGTGCTGTGTCTACTGTACACAGTTTGTTTACACACAGGTTGTTTTAGGACTTAAAATTAGGCTGTAAATAGGCCCAAATTTAATTTATCCAGTTCGAAGGACCAACATGGTGCGTATAACCTCTGGAAGATTACTAGTAAAATCACACGCGCTTGAACCTAAATTATTAGAGTAATCTAGGCTATAATTGCTGATTCAGCAGTGCTAATTTGAAGCAGAAAAGTATGCAGATGAGACGAAAGGCGATGGATACAGTTCAATTTACTAATTATGCCACATACCTTTGAAACAGCGATTCCCATGCAGATGCAGATGGATGACACGTTCGGGAAGTTCAGCTCACAGACTAGGCACACTATGCTGGCCAGCGGTACACAACACAGCAGGTCCAGGCAATACAGGTAACACTCTCCATGCAGGTTTAATTAAGAGGTTTGGGCGAGACGAAGCGTGACGATGGACGTGCGCGCACCCAAACCATGGTTGCAAGAGACTGACGACGACCGCGGGCGGCCGGCCATTGTTCGTGGTGGCGGCGTAATGACCGTAGCGCCATCACGCGGAATATTACCAAACCAACGATATGTGACACTTATTTAATAAATTGGAACTATTAAACCAATGCCTCTCAATCGCCCTATGGTGATGTAATAAAATATGAACTATAAATTAGGAAGCGTAACCATTTTCCCCGGCTTGAAATTTCCCACTTTCGAAACACAAAGGAGAAGTAAATAAAGTTGCAGATCATCACAACTCTACCAAAGGTTATGAGAACTCTAAAGTTGCGACTCTCTTCTATAAATAAGAATATTCAATTAACTATTCTACGCGGTAATTAAATTAAATACTGCACATTGGTAAAATTGGTAAAATTAACTATTAATGTAACGAAACTTATTGCGTAGGCAAAGGGCACAACTTTACTACCGGGCGACTCTGAAGGATCTCGATTTTAGTCTTTACCGATGGGACTCCACAAACTCCGTTTTTATCTGGAAATATTTCTGTGATTACTCCTAACGGGCAATGCAGCGGCATCACATTGTCCTGCATGGAGACGACAACCCTACCGACCCGTATTGGATTGGCAGGGGTGTTCCATTTTTGTTTGGATTGTAGGGTGTGCAGGTACTCTTGGCGCCACCGCTTCCAAAAAGACTGGACCATTTGGTCAGTTAATTCATAACGCGAAATAATATGTAAACGCGTTTCATTGACTTCGCGGGCGGGGAGAAATAATAGAGGTTTCGTATGCAAGAAGTGATCTGCCGAAAGATTCTCATGAATCTTAGCGATACGATTGGCTACGAAGGTGTGCCATCGATGCGGTGCGGAGTGAATCCAACTCAAGGTTAAAGTTGAATCCGAGAAAGCTACGACTGCCTCAATGGCGTGCCGAGCTGCCAAAAGATTATATACTCGCTTTATCACAGTTGTTAAGAGGAATGCGGCGTATAACTCGAGACGAGCTAGCGAAACGACTTTCAGTGGCGCGACTTTAGATTTCGCACACACCAGCGAAACGACGATACTACCGTCGGGTCTGACAACGTGGGCGTAAACCGAACCACCGTAAGCTTTCTCACTAGCGTCGGCAAAACTGACGAGGGAGAGCCTACAGCGTTCTACGACGCCGACATGTCGCAAAAATCTCAGTTCAGAGATAATTGGCAATTCAACTTGAAATTGTCCCCACAGACGAACAATGCGAGGTGGTGGGACGTCATCCCATCCAAGTTTGACAAACCAAAGCTCTTTGATAAGAAGCTTGGCGTATAAAATTATCGGTGCTACGAGGCCTAAAACGTCGAAAAGACGTGCACTGGAAGAAAGAATATTCCGTTTCGTGCAAGGGCGAACATTAGGGTTAACCTGGAATACGAAACAATCCTCATCAGGGAACCAACGAAGTCCCAGTATTTTCTGTAGGTCCACGCTCTGTGAAAGTCTTAATGACTCTGGAATATACCGAAGAACATCGACACTATTGCTAGACCACTTCGTTAGCTAAAAATCACCGAGAGAGAATATTTTTATTAGTTCACGAGCCGAGTCTATAGCCAGCGCAGTGCTAGGTATAGAACTAACTATGTCATCCATGTAAATATCTCGCTGCAAACTGTTCCTAGCGAGAGGTAACTGCGTTCCTTCATCGTGACATAACTGTTGGATAGTGCGAATCGCTATAAAAGAACTACACTTTAATCCAAAGGGAAGCACTGAAAACTGATAAATTTGAAGTTCTTCTTCCTCATTAAACCGATATAAGATACGTTGAAGCGAACGATCCTGTGGACGTATACCTATACGTAGGTACATAGATTAAACATCTGCGGAAATAGCGCTTCTTCCTCGTAGTCAAACTTTTTAGTCCAACTGATTTGACCACGAGGAATTGTGTTCCTCGTGGTCAAATTTCATTGACATTGCACTTTTTCCGCACGCTGTATGCATGCAGTTTTTCGATGTACAGTCATAAATAGATAAGAATAAATAAATGTCAAACGTCAAGTGCGGCGAAGTTCACATAATAATATTACTCGTATATGAATTATTGAAATTAAAATATTCAGAACAAATAACGAATTTAAAACGTGAAGCGTAAAGGTGATACTTCTCGAAGGCCAGCAACAAAAAATATTATTATAATGAATTAACTTTTTAAAACGGTTATTAGAATTAAAAATTAAATAGCCAAATTAAAAATCAATCAAAATAAATTCAAATATATAAACTAAAACTCTTCTTTTCGACCTCATAATTACTGGACCGCTTTCGTTAATCTTTTGCATATCGTCAAAAAAGCGATAAACAAGTATGTGGTTTCAATTATTGCATAATATATGTGGTCTCCATAATTTTGATTTTGAAACTGATGCGAGCAATGCTATTTTATTTATTCTTTCTGACGTTTAAATTTCACTGTTAAAAAATATCATTTCACAAATTCTCAACCTAAAAAGGCAAAAAAAGAATAAGAGCAAAGACGGAAATAGAATTTTCGGACTATGTTCAGCACTCGCTTTCCTTTCCGAAAACAGAATAGAGAAAGGTTGGGAATTTATACAATTTGATAGTCCTAATAAACAAAACAAAATTTAATTATTTTAAGACTGCATGGCTAAAGAATGAATCATTTAGAAAGCAGTGGTCCGTATAAGACAATGTCATCGTACTAAAAATGTGGTAGAGAGCTGCAATGTACAACTTAATAAAACGAGGAGGATACATCAACCAATAATTATATATAGATGTAGATGCTCGCTTGCTCAAAACATTATTAGAAAACGAAACAAATTTTCGTGAAGGACCATCTTCTCGTCAGAGTTAACATAATTATATATAGATATGATTTCATTATAAAATGTCAAATGGAGGTAATAAACACTGAAATAGATGTGGATGGTTATTTTTTGAATAAACAGAGATAAGATTCATTTTTATATTATAACTTCGAACCCATCATATTATATCGCAAACATCAGTGTTTGACTGTACACATTTATAACTTGACGTTGATACAGGGAGAATCTTTTGAGTAGTTTGACCACGAGGAAATTTGATTCCTCGTGGTCAAACCAGTTGGACTAAAAAGTTTGACTACGAGGAAGAAGCGGGAAATAGCGACACTAAAAAGCCTAAAATTTAACAAGATGTTAAAAAGGTCAGCCTAAAGGATTGGACCTGCGTACAGGATATCATTGATTATCATTGGATATCTGTACTTGCACTGGCATCTAGGACCACGCGTAGCTTAGTGGTCACTTTATCCTCTCGAATAACAGCATGGTGAGGAATATAGTAGTCCATTTCACGCTCCTTACAATTTCGTTTGGGCAACCCACATTCAGGTACGATATTCTGCACCAAAGAAATATAATTGTTCTGTAGATAATCCCGTATGACGTCACCATAAAGAAGCTTGACGTTAGGAAGCGATTTAAGTTTACGTTCGAGGCTATGGAATCTCTTGCGAGCTATATCAAAAGAATTTCCTAAAGCTGACGCGTCTGTTTTCAGTGGTAAAGCTGCAACATACTTGCTATTTGGAGCGCGGGTAATTGTGCTACAATAAAATTATTCACAGTGTTTATCATCCACACTCCCAACGGACGAAGCAGTAACATCTTCAATCTCCCAAAACTTACGAAGATCGAAGTTATCGAAAGAACTCGCTAAGAAAGACAGAGTGTCAGTTGAAGGTTCGATAAAAGGTGCTTCTCCTAGAAGTATGTAGCCGAGCATAGACTCCAAGGCATAGGGGCAATCGGGTGTGCTGGTCACGGGACCGGGTCGCAATAACTTAGCGAACAACGTGACTCCAAGTAACATGTCAATATTACCTGGCACACCCCAGCTGTCATCAGCGAGTAGTTTAGGATATATATGCTTCAATTCGGCAGTATCTATAGCACCCAGAGGAAGATGCCCGGTTATCTGATCCAAGACTAGAGCGTCAATTCTATACCTAGGCTGCGAGCAAAACCGTGAGCTGAACGTAAGATTCACCGAGCCGCGAACGGGCTGCGATGTGCCACCAATACCACGAACGGTAGTTATTGAGTCCGTATGTATAGTTAGACCGAGCAAACGGCAGCAACGCGATGTCATATAATTCTTTTGCGACCCAGGGTCCAAAAGACATCTAACCACCACGCCCTTACCCTTCCTACCCGCCACTAACACCTTGCCAGTAGCCAGAACTTCGGTACTACGTGTGGCCTGGACTTGAGCAGAAGAATACGTACACAACGCCACACGATCAGAAGTAGCTGGGTCGGCCGCAGAACCGGAGGCTGGGTCACCAGCGCAGGGACTTGCGTCGATTGCTCAAAATGCAATAAGGAATGATGCTTACCGTTGCATTTCCTACATGTTGACTTAGATAGGCACTTAGAGACGGTATGTTGGCTACTTAGGCAGTTTACGCATCTGTGATTGCCTTTTACAAACTTAAATCCATCCGCGCTCAACTTTTGAAACGCTTTGCACGTATACAAGTTTTTATGCGGCGATTGACAAAGTGAACATTTAGATTCAGTAGCCACAAACACCTGCGAGACCTTAGATGAGGTGCTGGGTCTACCTGCGGGGGCGGGCTTAGTTGCCGCAGAAGAGATACGATATAATATTTTTACTTGTTCACGAACAAACTTTACGAAATAATCATAATCCAACTCTTGTTGATTACGAAGCGACATTTCAAAATGTTTTGCTGTATCTGAGTCTATTAACTTAAGACCCCAATAAATAAATATAAAATCATCCAAGTTATGTATTTTTAATTGTTTGAGTCCCGCAACCGTAGAAGTTAATTTATCGAAACCTTGTTCAATATTAGCGGGAGTCGGTCCGAACGACTTCAATGAGAACAGTTGATTTAGATAATTAGTGGCGAGCGCGCGAGTATCCAGGTACTTTGCGACAAGCGCATCCCAGACAACGCGGTAATTATCGCCAAAAGATACAATACCTACTGCCACATTCCTAGCCTTTCCCTTTAGACAACTTAACAGATAATGATTGCGATCAGAATCTGATAAATCTGCGTTCGTATGTATAATACGTTTGAAAGTCTCATAAAATAACGGAAAGCTCTGAATATCACCGTCAAAGGCAGGCAGCTCAATTCTAGGAACCTTTATATGATGAGCATTAGGACTCGCCGTCGGGCTAGGTTCCATGATAGGAAATCAAAAGATCAAGTTACCTTACAAAATAAAATAACAAGGGAAGCAATGATAATCTGGTTAAATGCAATAATTAATCAAATGCGGTTGAGTCTAGAATTATAAAACATACCTACTCGTGTAATACGAGTATAGTAGGCATTTACTTAACGAACCAACAGTATTAGTGTATCGTAAAATTACAATCAATGTCATTCATTCAGCAAATCTCGATTAGAAAAATATATAAAAGTTTCCAATGCGTAAATAAAAATTAAACGTACGATAACAAGAACTGGAATATTCCACAGTCATGTAAGCCAACTTGACGCATGTTTTAACAGACTACCCACAATTATCATACACGAACAAAAAAAAAATGTAATTACGCCGAAAATTAACTGATTTATTAAATAAACTTATTTAGCGATATAAATCACCGTTGATATTCAATTAATTGTATTTTTCGGAGTTTCAATTAGTGAAATTAAAGATTTACGTTAACAATTAATTTGCCGGTAGAAAGTACTACACGCAAGGCAGCCAGCCTTATTCCCAACGCAATAAAGGCGAGATTTGTGTAATGATCTGCAAATAACATGGAAATTTCCCAAAATTTTTGCTTAAATTTAGACTTTTAGGACTTAAAATTAGGCTGTAAATAGGCCCAAATTTAATTTATCCAGTCCGACGGACCAAAATGGTACGTATAACCTCTAGAAGATTACTAGTAAAATCACACGCGATTGAACCTAAATTATTAGAGTAATCTAGGCTATAATTGCTGATTCAGCAGTGCTAATTTGAAGCAGAAAAGTACGCAGATGAGACGAAAGACAATGGATAAAGTTCAATTTACTAATTATGCCACATACCTTTGAAACAGCGATTCCCATGCAGATGCAGATGGATGACACGTTCGGGAAGTTCAGCTCACAGACTAGGCACACTATGCTGGCCAGCGGTACACAACACAGCAGGTCCAGGCAATACAGATAAAACTCTCCATGCAGGTTCAATTAAGAGGTATGGGCGAGACGAAGCGTGACGATGGACGTGCGCGCACCCAAACTATGGTTGCAAGAGACTGACGACGACCGCGGGCGGCCGGCCATCGTTCGTGGTGGCTGCGTAATGACCGTAGCGCCATCACGCGGAATATTACCAAACCAACGATATGTGACACTTATTTAATAAATTGGAACTATTAAACCAATACCTCTCAATCGCCCTATGGTGATGTAATAAAATATGAACTATAAATTAGGAAGCGTAACCATTACTGATATCTACTTTAATTTGCCATTTTCTCAATACTGTACGTTTAAGATTACCCAAAATCCATCACGAAATCAGAATATCAGAACGAAGGATTTGTGTGAATAGCCGATTTTACCTAAAGAATAATCCACGCGTCTTTTTTTTTTGAAAATTCTGTTTATCTTAGAACCGTGTGTTCTGGATTAGGGTTATATTCCGTTTCATTGCTTAATTCCGGTTTTTCATTCCTGATTGAAAACCAGTCAGGCATATCAAGGAAGCTCGCCAATTTAGGTCGGCAATCAACTGAATAAAATAAGAATACTAGCTACTTAATTGGAAAGAAGTGCGGCTAAATAATGCCTTGCCAGGGTCTATCTGGTTATTTTTGTTTATTTTTATCTTGTAAGTATTATTAACCAGGTCAACGTCGGGTCTCCCGTACGCCACGCACGATAAGTATTATTCCTACCTTATAAAATCTCCTGTTTTTTGAACGTAAGCGAAGCAAACGAATTATAGTATGGTCGTAGTTAGTAGAGAAAAAGCGTTAATTTTTGTGTGATTTGAACTGATAAGTTGGGAGGGAAGAAACGTGCTTAAAACGCTCTCATTATTATTAAACCTCAAGGGCATTTCACCATCACATAGTGCGGCTGTGCGGCTAACCGCGAGCTGATCGCGCGGTGTAGCGACGATCACACACTACCGTGCTGCGGTCGTGATCCCCGCTATATCGATGACATGATAACACAGGCGCCTAAGTGCGGTCACCGCATGATTTCACAAGCTTTGAGCACAACTATCTATCTACATATGTATGAATATCTATATTGTAAGTATTCAATAATGGTGTTCATTACAAAACTAAATTCATAATTCCCACGGAAAACCCATTTTTTTTTCTGAGGCATAACTTTCACATCTGCGAATCGATTTAGCGTTTAAGCAAATATTTTCGAGTAAGGAAACATGGTCTTTGAAACTAATACTTTTTAAAACTTTACATTCAGGATTTCTCGAAGTTGCCTAACAACAAAAATACCAACTAACTAACTTGAGTTACGAATAAGCACTTTTTCTTTGAACTTAAAATTGTTGCGAAACCTGAAAAATATCGACTCATACCAAGAAAATTCCAAACAACGTAATACATTTTCAAGTTAAATGTTATATAATTTCTCGAAGAAGTTAGATTTCTTAATATTTTGCCATTTCGTGAGTGGTGTTTTTATATTTTTTCCTATAAGCTGATTGATGCCTTCAGAGTACTTTTCAAACAATTTTGCATTTTTATTTGTAACTTTATGTATGTATAAACGCATATTTTATATACTTCATTGACTGTTTAATTGGTATCGTAGTCGCAGGTGCTACTGCTGAGCTCAAGGTCCTTTTTTTGCCTTGAGAAATGTTCATGCATACTGCACTAGCACGGGGAGATAGCGCAGTTAAGTGGGACTCCAACCCACTAAAACTCCACGGTGTCCTCCTGTGCCGCTTATGGCGGGAACACGGGCACGCGTCAACACTCATCCCTGAACCCGCCGCTGCGAGTCTTCTCTGGGGAATCACCGGCGCATGAGAATACATTGCACGCCGTAGACCACCCCAGGGACCAAACCAGCACATGGACGCCGAACGACCCCGTGTCCCTGTGACATTCAGGTCAGTGGCCCTGCACATACCACTTTTCAGCCTCAGATAAAGAGAGAGGACTATCGCAGTCTTCAACCCTCAGCCGCGATGCCTCCCATACGCTATCGCGGCTCGCCTCAGTTGCCATGTCACCCAAGCGGCACTGGAACCTACTTGTTGGCCGCTACGTCGTCGGCTTAATCACCAAAGCCCTGACGAGCGGCTGCTCCTCGCGATCCTCTTCGTTTCACCGTGGATGACCAAGCTACGGTTACTGAGCCCTTCCAAACCTCGACAATGTGAATACCCACCGGGAGGGATGCGGGTACTCACCGGGGGACAGCAGTACACCTCTTTCTAACCTTTCGGGGAATACATGCTTGATCTTATCTTATGAGCTGACTTAATGATGTGTACCAACATGTATTTTCATCTCTGCAAGGATTTCAAGGATATCACAATGTTTTCTAATGTAAATCTAATAATCTTTAAAAAATCTTTCATATATAAGGATGACGTGGCAAAACCCTATTAGAATTGTGCCTAAGTATTGTGTCGTGGGATATGACGTCATAATATAGGTATATGAAGGGACGAATATTAAAACCTCGTTTATATGTTACGCATTTGGGAAATCAATTTCGCTTGAAGTGCCAACTATTCAATGGAAAACTAGTTTGTGAAAGTTTCTAAAGGAATCTAACGCAATTTTATGTGAAATGAAACTTAATGATGGGAAAACTATGGGTATACAAACACGCATGTGTTACTATGGATCATTGAATGAATTTATTTTCCATAGACTGCGGTATGGATGATTTTTTGATCGTCCAAAGTGTTCTTCCCCTCCCTCTTTTTACCCGGCTGCAAGGAAAGGGTTATGTTTTTCGCGTGTATCTTGAATGTACGTATAGAATAGATTAGAATATAATATACTTCATTGAACACCAAAAAAATAAGTTACACACATCTTTTACAATAACTTTATACTATGGGTTGAAAGGCGGTCTTATCGCTGACAGCGATTTCTACCAGACAACTTTTGGATGGACTTAAAGTAAAACAAGAGATAGCCTACCCCCTACGGGGTATATGTTTGTAATATTTTTTACTACCTCATATCTTTCAAAACGCTAAAGGGATTTATATATTTAAGACATCGTTAGATAGACCTTCACCGCCCAAGTGTTCGTAAATAAGTGACGTTTTAAAAAAAAGAAACATGGTGGTATTTGGGCACCATATTATGGAGGTAGCAACTTATTTTTCTTCCAAAGCCATCAAGTGGAGTATCAAAATAAAGGGTTTTAGAGGTGATTACAAAAATATATGCCATTTATAATTATGTTTAAAAGTCATTAAAATTATAACTTAGAAGCTGTAAATACAAAAGTTAATTAAATCAAAAAAACCCGACTGCTTCAGCGTTTTGTTTACAGCTTTTTAGTTCGCTTCTTAAGCAGTCGGGTTTTCGATTTTTATTTTTATATATATATAGGAAATAACAAAGCAAATGGACAAATTCGAGAAAATGAACAATATCAAATTTCACCCATAGAAATTACCCAATTTACACCGCAGGATTTTCATTCGCTCTCATTCATTCACTAAACGCTCCTACTGTGGGGGCGTTACTGCGTTAGACAGTAAATTAACTCGATGTGTGCAGTGCGGTCGTATTAGCGGGGATCGTGACGTCATCGCGACATTTATACGCTCTCTCGCCGCATTAGCTGCTTTATTACTCGGATGTAGCTCCTCCTTTGTTTCAGGAATCAGGATCTTAGGGTCGATTTACATTCCGGAAGGGTGGCGTCAGTGAAAAGCTACTTTTTCGCAATATTAATTCTAATATTGCTCGACGATCTTTAAGTGATAGCGTAACAGTTGTTGTACGGAATGGAAGAATACACCGTGTTTCACAACCCCAAGTAATATGGATAATATGGACTGGAAAAAAAAAACAAAAAAAATCAACACAATAAAGTGAATAATAAAATTATCAATCAGTAAAAATAGAATAAGTTAAGAGATCTAACTTATATGGTAAATCCAGATAAAAGTTCGCGTTATAATGGTAAAGTCTCAATAAAATTCCCCACAAACTAGGCTATGAACTCCAAGTTTCTTGCTGTACTTATTTGAGTAATGAGAGTTTAAACATAACCTGCATAAGTTTAGAAAACTCATTTGCATCGAAAATCCTAACAAGCACTTGGTACACAGATGATGATGTTGATCTCTACTTAGAACATAGAGATCAAAATTATTATCCTATAGCAATAAACTCAAACCTAACTCCTCTGTCTAGCTGCTTGCCAATTAGCTTGGAATGATCGTCAAGCTACCCAGCCTGAAGACGTTCTCGTAATTTTTCTACACAATTTCCATTAAAATTCTATACGGATTTCACTCCAGTAAAACCAGCAGCATATTAACTAAAACAGCCATTGATTGTAAGGTGAATGTGAAAAAAGAGGGGACTCATTGCATTATTCCGATAATAATGACGACAGTGTTTCCCTTAATATTGAAATAAATGGTTACTCCCATTTTGTTTACTAAAGATTGGCAGAAATCTTTGATATATAAACCCCATTTTAAACACTCCGCAGATAACATCGCTTCATAATACACAGTGATTAAAAATCCCAGCCCGCATATCCTTTGTGCGAGCAACAATGTCACACATCAAGCATTCGAGCTGAATGTATTCGTCACTGTAGTACAATCTACTACAGTATGTATGTCGTATTCGTACTGTTGTAGTATATATTATGTAACTGTAACTTGTGTACACAACTGTTATGTTTGTGTGTGTAAATATTTGCTTCGCGAATAGTTTCAATTGTACAGGATGAAAAATTGGTTTATGATTTTTGGGGCTGTAAGAATCTTTCTGCTCTGCCAGATACTTCCAAGTTACTACAGACTTCCAGGAAGGGTAATAGAATTAGATTTTTTCATGAGCCTGGAGTTTGTGTTAGTGCCCGTTTAATGGCCAGTTTTCCACCGTATTACATGGGACTTAAGCACAACAGTCATCATAGAATAGAATATACTTTATTGTACACCAAAAAAGAAATTACACATATATTTTACAGCAACTTAATACTATGGGTAAAAAGGCGGTCTTATCGCAAACAGCGATATCTACCAGACAACCTGTGGATGGACTAAAGAACTAAAGATAAAACAGAGGGTTGCCTACGGTGTACTGCTACATTTAAAATAAATATACAGCTATATGAAATACTATACACAAACTTACAAATAAACATACATACATCATATCAGACGTCCACTGCTGGACATAGGCCTTCCCTAAGCGACCACACACGACCAGTCCCGGGCGTCCCGCATCCAGCAGATCCCCGCAACCTTTACTAGGTCAGCGGTCTACCTGGTGGGAGGCCTTCCAACGCAACGTCTTACGGTTCGCGGTCGCCACTCCAGAACTTTCTTGCCCCATCGGCCATTTGTTCTGCGAGCAATGTGCCCTGCCCACTGTCACTTAAATTTGGCAATTCTTCGGGCTATGTCGTTAACCCTGGTTCCTTTGCGGATCTCTACATTTCTGATTCGATCACGCAAGGAAACTCCAAGCATAGCCCTCTCCATTTGCTCTTTGGATGACTGTAAGCTTTCTGATGAGGCCCATTGTGAGCATCTACGTCTCAGAACCATAGGTTATCACTGGCAACACACACTGGTCATAGACTTTCATATTGAGACACTGTGGTAAGTTGGACGAGAATATACCACGCAACACAAAAGTAGATTTGACGAAACAATTTTACCCTTCTGCTTAAACATACACCGTCTTGTTAATAAACGTGGACTAAGGAAAGATTAACTTTCTTCCAAGCATTAGGTTGGTACTAACAAATTTCCGTATTAATAAACACGGAATACGGAGGGATTATACTAATCTGACACTAGTCTCGGACTAAAAGTTAAACCATGGTGCCAGCTAGTTTAAGGTCGGAATAAGAGTAGTGTAACTATGACAACCACATTCCTTTTTCTTCGCCCTTCTCGGGCAGGCTAAGGTCTAATACCATACCACCTTGTCTTCAGTGGCTGAATTCTGGGCCAGGCAAGGCATTTAACTAAAAAGAGTCTGTTTGTCATCGACACGCTAAGAAGAAGAAGTGCATAATATCCTTCTTGAATTCTTTAGTATGCATTAGAATGCAGATGCAACAGATTCTAATGTTTTTTTGGCAGCAAATTGTATCGAGTCAGCCTTCCCAATAAGTTTTGCGAAGGTAGCCAATACTACAATAAAATTCTCCGCTCCACTATCCCAAGATCGCTTCTGTTAATGATTTCACAAATATTCCAGTTGCGTAGACAGTTGATACACAAAACTACACCAATTTTATATCACATTATCCACTAGGAATCAATTTGCAAATAATATTAAAAGCCGCTGAACTACACTAGAAAAAATCCCGGCAAAAACTCTCGCAACTACAATTATTACAAACTTTTTCCTCTTCTTCCCAGTTAACTGAGCGAATACGTTTTGTGTTCATCATTTTATGTAATTTTTAAGTTTAAAGCTATTGAGATAATTTAAAATTCCCTCCTTCACCTTTACTGTCAAATCTCTATGGCAGATGTCATTTTTTTTTTCTATTTATTGTCTTCAACTTGCTTATTTTCTTTTTACTTTCAAATTCAACTGGGTTGCCAGAGCTTACGCGTAAATCCAAGACTAAGAAATGAATGAAATGAAAAAAAAAAATAGTTAGTCCAAGGTTATTCCATGTTTATTAATAACATTGCTAGATCTATGTTAATCCTTAGTTACTCCGGGATTAGCTAGTACAAGAGTAACTTCGGAGTAAGCTGGGCATACGCCATTTTTATTAATAAGACTGTTTGTGAATACTGGTGTGATGATTTTATTTAGTTAAAGTGCCAAACCAGAGTAAGTAAATTAAAGTCGTGCCAGTCCTCACTGGGCCACCACTACAAAAAATTCTAAGTTAGTTTTGTACAGAATGCAGAATGTCAAATTCTCAACAAACCTATTTCAGCCCTGCACATTTTCTTCAAGCATATCTCTAAGCCCTGCCTGAAACCCATATATGACGGTGAATTACCGATGACCTAAGCAGTATAAAAGAGGTGACATCACTAAGCAGGGTCTTGCGGATGTAAACACAGGTGCCTCACCCGGCGATGGCGTGTGTTTTGATGACACCCTGTTTATGGGGTAAAACTTACTGTTCATGATGCGTTCGCTTAAGAATTTAAATGAGTTGTAATCATTCAAATGAGGTTTACAATTTGAACTCTCTTTATTATGTAAAAACTTAAATAGCTTGACAATTAATTGTTAGATCGAACTACTTTTCCTACTTTCATAAAAGTTTTTTTTTTTTCTACGTGACATCTCGCAGTTCAGCCAGAGTGACCGTCTTCTGCTTAACCGGACTTCCCTGTGGAGACTAAGCTATATAGCCTCCAGCCAGGCACAAAATTCTAAACCAAAGCGACAACGCTGAGGGCAACCCCAGGTGGGGCGAACCTCGGCTCAGGGCGTCGCTGGGGGGACAACACTAGGGCTGGATCTTATTAAAGTGATTCTACCATTCGTTCGGAAAAGCTTACGTGGAGAATAACAAACAAGAAAGTCCAATTAACTAACTAGAATTTAACTAAGGCACAGCATTGCTCGGGCTGGCTTGCATATCTTGACGGGGACGTGGCGGCGGGCCATGGTGGCGAGGACGGAACGAAGGCCGTCTTTGGTGAATTGTGCTGGTCTCTCTTTTGCTCTTTTGGAGCAGGGTAGTGGCGTCATCGGGAATAGAGAGAGTGCGCATTGGTCGGCGAATTCTAGAGATTTGGGAAGGTTCTTAGCGGGAGACCGCTTGAATTAGTGGGTTGCTGTGATTGACAGCAGAGTCGAAGATACGCTTGGTAATGCGTTTCATGAATTGTTGGAATGTGGGGATTCTCAGATCGACGTGGAGTTTCTGATTACGAGCGAACCAGGGGGCTCCCGTGATCTTACGGAGGAATCAGTTTTGTATAACCTGAAGCTTATGAATGTGGTAAGGCTTTGTGTGTGCGAAGATAGCGCAAGCATAGGTCATGATGGGACGGATGACCGCAGTGAAAATGTGCAGCTTGCACCTAAGTGACAAGCTGCTGCTTGCGTTCACCATCCCATGCGAGTCTGTCCATAGCGAAGGTGCCTCGCGAGCGCGCCGCCTTAATGTGCTTGGCGAAAGTGAGGTGTTTATCAAGGGTGACACCTAGGTACCTGGCTTGCCGTACATTGTGATGGGTTTGGGGGGGGCGGGGGTCTTTAAATCTATAATTATACTTTCGGTCAGGCCTCGAGAAGAGGACAGCCTGGCTCTTATCGGGATTGACTTCTATTCTCCAGAGGCGGAACCATTTAGCCAAAGCGTTGGCAGCTCTTTGGAGTTTTAGGGCTATGGCATTGGGTACTGTGCCTGTGCAATAGAGGGCCGTGTCGTCAGCGAATAATGCCAACTGGCCCTCTTTAGTTTTTGGGATATCGCTGGTGTACAGCGTGAAAGATAAAGGGGAGAGTACGCAGCCTTGAGGGACTCCGGCTCGTTTGGGGTGAGGGGAGGAGAGTTCTCCCTCGACACGATAGCGGAAAGTTCTGTCCGACAACCAGTCTCGTAAGATGAGCACGAGACGATCTGGCACGCCAAGTATGTATAGCTTATAAATTAAGCCATTGTGCCAGACTTTGTCGAAGGCTTTCGCTATGTCGGAGAACAAGGCACCCGTTAGCACACAACGCTGGAACCCAGCACCAGTGTGTTCAACGATACGGTGAACTTGTTGGACACAAGAGTGTTCAGCACGAAAGCCGAATTGCTCATGGGGAATAAGGCTCTTTCGCTCGGTCTTGTCTCACTCGGTCTTTCTTTGAGCCGCTTATAAATAAGCCGCTCATAGACTTTTCCGAGATAATTTACCAGACTAATGGGACGATAACTGGTAGGCTCCGATTTCGGTTTACCCGGTTTAGGGATGCCTATCACAGTGGCTTGTTTCCAAGCTTGTAGGAAGATATTTTTGCTTAATGCATCGTTGGCCGTCATTAGCAATATTATTTGCGGAAGGAGGAGTTTCAACACCTTATTGGTGATGCCATCTAGGCCTGGGGCTTTGTTGGGGTGAAGCCTTTTGATAACCTCCATTACTTCGTCTGAGGTGACGGCAGGTGGTGGGTCATCAGGGTCTTCAACGGGAGGAAGGGAGGTCCTACGTTCGACTTCAGCTTCCACCATGTCTAGGTGAGCCTGGTCTACTGGTTGGGAGCTGGGTGTGCATTGAAGTTTGAGGCTGTCAGCCAGACATTCGGCTTTTTCGGTGTTTTCAAATGCAACACTCTTATCAGGGCGAATAAGCGGGGGTTGTAAGGTAACTTTTCCTTACTCACCGGCCAGCTCAGGGGTAGGTGATCAGGATGAGACAATTGCAGGGATGATTTCGCATGAGGGTCGACAGAAGTAAAATTCTTTCTATTTGGTCAACTAGTTTAATATCCACATTAGCATCACTACAGCATCATAATTTATACATATTACACTTACTTGTGTATGGGCTATAATATACCCTTATAACATAGTACCAGATGTATGATATCTCAATCAGTACCGTTCCTCTGTGCAGATTGGCATCCAGTTTCTCACCGGTCAAAATATCATGGGTATTCGGAGCCTGTTGTTGAACACTGTAGCTGTCGCTCTTATTTGTAGCTGACCATTATTTATTCTATTTATTATTTATTTATATTTAAAATAATCTTAATGAGCCCTGTCAATGGGAAAAATGCAGTATTAGTATCATACAAGCACATGTCTCAAAAGCATGGAAATATAATTTAATTCAACTAATACTCACAGCGCTTGCTGGCACATTATATTTTTATATTTAGGGCTGTTTCCTTGCCGCCTCCGAGTTATTTTAATTGACTTAGATCAACTTTTTCTTATATAGTTTTTTCGTGACCTCCTCAATCAGAATTAGCAATGGAAAGGAAATGTCACTCTTGTCAGCCATAGACATTGAGCGTTTATCGACCCATAATTATAATCACAGTTACTAGACTTGTTGTTTTCCATTTATAAATTGAATTGTGTGTTTTATTATAATGTATATTTATTACACACAATTCATATTTACTTATTTTTAAACAATTTAGTATTTTTAACCGACAGTAGCGCCATCTGACAGAGATGCACTAGAAGCAATTACAATTATGAAAGAAAGCTAGTAAGAGATTCACGCCTTTGACACTAGATGTCGTTATTCTATATAACAATATAATTAATTGTTACAGGGTATGGCAGAGTCTTCAGTGGAGCGTAACTTCCTGTGAAGGTGCCAGAAGGCGTGGTGGGTGGGCTCTAGTTCGCTCAGCATCTTATTCCATGTCGCAGAACGGTGCTCAGCAATACGTTCCTTTACAGCACGCTATAAGTTACGCATGTGAACTCTGTTTGCGACACAGCGAAAGTTATTGTAGTCACGGATAGCTGCGTTCTTCTTGGTTATCAGCTTCCGTACATCATCCGGGAGTTTCCCTTGCTGGATGTCCAGCACTGGAACCTCCCTTGAACATTCGTTCAGGACGGACTGTACGTGATTTGTAATCGAGTCGATCGCCACTGTCGTGTCAGCAACTGAGTTTATAAGATTGGGGATTGAGTCTAACTGGGGTGACTTGGTGGATTTCAGTTTTGCACTTACTTTCCACCAGTTGATGACTATATTAGTGGGGGGCGGCTGTCCTGGATCTGGGAGGCCTGAGCGACTACCTAGGTGCAAGTTCACAGGGCGACGATCGGAAGTTAATTTGTTTAGCGTTTCTATAAAGCGTAACTGAAGGTTAATGTTCTTAACCAACGCTACGTCAAGGACATCCGATTTGTAAGTAACAATATCCGGGTAGTGAGGGAAGCTCATGGGGGCGAGGACGTCATAATGAAGGGTTGAGCCCAAGTTCAGTATCAGCTTTCCTCTAGGGTTAGCAACGGTACTGTTCCAGGCTGAATGTTTAGCATTGAGGTCACCCGCTAGGATAACAGAGTCACTCAAACTGAAGAAGGTGGTAAAGTCATTGGTGGCCATTGAGAGGCACGGGGAAGCGCTTGCCGTCTCCCTCGACATCTCGAAGGCTTTCGATAGGGTCTGGCACGAAAGCCTTATTGGTAAGCTTCCTTCATTCGGTCTGCCCGGTGGTCTGTGTGATTGGATTGCAGACTTCCTGAGGGATCGGTCCATTCGAGTGGTTATCGATGGCTGCTCGTCGGACCAATTGGATATTAATGCCGGCGTCCCTCAGGGGTCGGTACTCTCGGCAACATTGTTCTTGTTGCACATCAACGATCTGCTAAAACCCGGCACCTTTGGGTATGCAGACGACAGCACTGTTGCTGAGAGATACTTGTCCAACGCACGTGCTACCGGGCCACTGATCCGGTCTCTCCGTGAGGCCATGGTGGAGCGTTTAAACTTGTCCTTGCAGGCAGTCTCCGATTGGGGTGAAGCCAATCTGGTCAAGTTTAATGCTGCTAAAACCCAGGCGTGTCTTTTTTCCGCTAAAAAGAGCCAATTTCACCCGGCTCCAACTTTCCGTGATGTAACCGTGCCAATAACGGACCATCTTGACCTTCTTGGCGTTACGCTGACATCAACTCTCAATTTTGGGCCATACATTGAGGCAAAGGCTCAGCTGGCTGCCAAAAAGTTGGGGATCCTTGCGAAGGTGCGAAAGTACTTCACGCCGGAACAGCTGCTCAACTTGTATCAAGCGCAAGTTCGATCGAGCATGGAGTACTGTTCTCATCTCTGGGACGGATCTGCCAAATATCAGCTAGATGCACTAGAGTCGATCGAAAAGCGGGCCAAGAGACTCATCGGCGATGAAGCACTGGTCAAATCAAAGCTCCAGAGCCTTGAACATCGTCGCCGAGTTGCCAGCTTGTCGGTATTTTATCGGTTACATTTCGGGGAGTGTGCGATGGAATTGCATGATTTAATTCCGCCCAGCCCGTTCCATCATCGGACAACCAGACGCACGGTGATGCGTCATCGGTACATGGTGGACATCCCACCCATACGCACAAAACGTTTTGGGGACACTTTTATTATGCGTACAGCTAAGGAGTGGAATTCCCTGCCGGAGTCTGTGTTTCCCGATAGCTACAATCTAGGGGTCTTTAAGTCAAGAGTGAATAGGTTTTATCTAGGCAAGCGTGCTTCACCGTCGACCACATCATCGCTTTCCATCAGGTGAGATAGTGGTCAAGCGCGAGCCTATTGATAATAAAAAAAAAAAAAAAAAAAAAAAAAAAAAAAGTCTTTTTTGAGACCGTCGGGGTTATCTACCGATGACGCCGAGCGTGGAGGGCAATAGGCGGAAATGATGGTGATCGTTTGATGACCAGACATCTCTAGCCGATAGGCTGAGTACTCAAGGTATGAAGTGGGGTCGGGTGGGGTGATTTTGAAGCTCATTTTTATAATAAATGAGAGTGGCTCCGGCGTGGGCGCGGGTTCTATCATTGCGAACTAAACGATAGTTGGCAATTTTGGGATCGTGGTGGTGGGGCTTCAGGAATGTCTCCTGGTTAGGAAGATGTCCAGCTGATGATCGCGAAGAAACGTGGCAATATTATCACGCTGGGTATATGCCATTGGCATTGAAGAAACCTAACCTAAGGGATCTGGGTTAAGGCAATTGTTTCTCAATTGCGTACCCATTGTCCATTGACAAAGACAAGGCTATCTAGTTCCTTAGTGATTGAGGGATACCTCGAGAAGATCTCGATGCATGAGATTGGATTTACTGGAATGGCTGAATTTGTTAGATGAGCGTGAAGGGCTCGGGCCTCTGGAATCATCCAGATCGCGTATGCACTGAATATAGTTTCAGCGACACACCGATAGGAGCTCTGATTGGGTTGGGCTACAGGGGGTGGGCGCGCGCCAGCGATGGTGGTGGGAGCCACCTTGCTGGTTTGCTCTGGGGCCACTGTGGCTGGGGTTGTGCTAGGCACTGGGATCCTAAGATCCATCAGCGCTGGAACGGGCTGGGAGTAAGTCTGGGGTGCCACACTTTGGTGGTTCAGCTTACCCCTTAGAGAATCCCTCTGAGGGGCTAGACATGCGGGGGCTTAGGATGTGGGAGCTACGCGTGCTTGGCACACATCATTACGTTTAGGAATATAAATATATATAATATATAAGATACCCACAGTATACCGGCCAAAGAGTTTACCAAGTACTATAAAATATTATTTATAATAATATCCTCTTTGGAATATTTTGAATTGGATTCTGCATTTAATATTTCGGTAACATAAAATACACAAGTATTTTTGTTTCGTTTTGAAATCCCTGAGAGATTATATTATCGGAAATGAAATTACTTAATTTATAATACAAACAAATAAACGTAAAAGGGAATTCCATCAAAATGAAATCCGTCTGAACTGAAATTATTTAACGAATCAATGGTGCTTTGCATTTGGTTGATATTTAACAAAATATTTCGTTTATTCATGGAAACGTATAATTTAATAACATATTTCGGGGAAAACCCTTAATAATTTCAAAGGAAATACGCGTTGGTCAAACGCGAGCCTACCAATTCTATTTTATGGTAAATTGTTTGATATGTTTTTCTTTTTATTGCCCCTCTATACACGGTATCTACATATCTTATTTTCAACTGTCCTCTCGCAGGTATGCTGGAAGAGATTTCTTTGAAGTAAGCTTACCTTTGTACCTATTTTCTGTTCCTTCTTCTTCTTGTCTCTTTATTAATGGTTAAATATATATAAGATATGTTTAATATTCATTTCAGTATTATTATTTAATCTTTTACTTGAGAATGCCTGAGATAGAAGCCTGTACCAATTGTTGGGCATGTCGGGTTGAAATCAACTCCTTATGAGATTTCATGTATTTTATCTCAATTTGCCCTACAGTGCACCGAATAAGGCTGAATTATTTATTTGAATAAGACCAAACAGACCAGACCTCTTTGCAGACCCATTGATGTAACGTGCATATTTCGTACTCTATATAATATGTACTCTGTGCTCCGCACCGAATAATATGGTTTTAAGACAGTTTTAACCGACTGCCCAAAAAGGAGGAAGTTTCTCAATTCGAGCGTTTTTTTATGTGTGTTCGCGGATATCTTCGTCTTTTATGAACCAATTTTGATGTGTATTTTTTGTTGGAATGGAGATATCCCAAGGGTCGTACCATGATAAGGAAACCAGGATTTGAAGGGATCCTAGAGAAATCGAGGGAACTTCTCAAATATTATAGGTATATGTATAGCGATTTTGGTATTTTCATCAATAATTTTACTTTGCTCTCAGAAAGTATCATTTGGTGAAGTGGAACTGATGAAGAAGACCACAATGGCCACTGGAAATCTGAAATAAAACAATGTATCCTAGTCGTGTTTGGGCTTATTGGAATCGTCATAAGATGTACTTTGGCTATAAATATGTTTCCTGTTAATTGGAGGGTACCTCCAATATACAAGGAAAATTATTACTACCAAAACTTAAAAGAGGAAAATAAATATCTATGTAACAAAAAATCAAACCGACTTCCAAAACAAACACTTCAAAGTGAAAAATAACTTTCTTTTCCGAAGTTGGTGTCTTCTCTACCCATTTTTTTCCGTTATTCGACACCAAGATTTGGAAGTCGGTTTGATTTTTTATTAAAAAGTTTTCCATATTCATCTTCGATGTTTAGAGCATTCATAACATCTTGTAATCTTTTTCATTTTTAGAATAGAATAGAACAGAATATACTTTATTGTACACCAAAAAAAAGAAATAATACTCAAAGAAATATTTTTTTATTTTTTCTATGTATATTTATAAAAGTACATACAATAATGTCAATGGTAGCGTAATTAATATAAGAATATTATTTCCTTAAAATCTCAACACGTTACACTTTTTGCATGAATAATATCATAAAAGTTATTGCAGATTATGTAATCTTTAACTTTTTCAGTAAGCGACGATTATTACCATTTTATTCGCGTAAAAATGCACATCTTGTTCCACGTAAAGTATCAACATCAGCCTTTTTATATTCCCACTGCTGGGACACAGGCCTCCTCCTCCAGGGAAAACGTTACATATAAAACAATTATAATCGTAAGCAATCCCTTCTGACTCGGGTAGACCAAAAATTAGTAACAAAACAAAGTTTGGTATAATCATAATCTAAAAAAGTTTAGTGACAAAGTGTGCGAAATATCTAGGTTTTCAAATATTCTATGTCTGACAGAGAGTCTTACAAAAGATTTTCTATATTTTAATCTTAATGCTTAACTAACTATTTTAATGTCTTCTAGTTTGTGCTAAATAAATGTTTTTCTTTCTTTTCTTTACAAATACATGCGACTAAAAATCGCACGTCAAATGTGTTTCCTTACCTTCAATGTGTTACGTATCTAGCTAATGGTGTTTATTTCGATGGCAGCCGCGCTCGTTCATGTAATGGTCTGTCAAAATTACTGCAATCAACTCTGATCATAATATTCTCGACCCGTAAATCTTTCTAACTTGCGTGTGAGTAAGTGGGCAGTTTTGGGACCCTGAGTTTCATGATCGTAGGACCGACCTAATGATAGAAATAAATTAATGAAGTATTCCGTTGTAGTGTTCAGCTTTTTACTTATTTTCTGATAATCCATTTAAAAACGTTGCCATCTATACAGCGACTATACTCATCAACTTTTTCCAAATATTTCCAATCTGTTGGCAATGGGATCCTTTCTTTTTGCATAATGTTTTTTTGCTAATATACTTTGCCATAATTATTTTGTATTTTTTTTTTTGTTAGAATAAATAAATAGTTTACCATTATTGTTTTTGGCATACAGTTTATATTGAAATAATTATCTTTTAGGCTAATTTGTTTTGGCATAATTTTGATTCACTTAATGTTACTAGGCATGACGGCTTTAGCCTAATAGTATTAAGGCATAAAAATCAATAGGACTAACGAAAACAAATTTGAGTTATTTTCACATTTATTTTTTAAAATTACATGCATGTGATTTATTATACCTAATATTAAATAACTGTCATGCATTAGAAATTATTATTAATGAATCGTCATGCATTTAACAACAAAAAAAGTTAGTTAATAACCTATACCTAAACCTATGCCACTCTCCGGACCTAAAAATATTTCTATTTACTTTAAGTGTCAGTTAACTATATATTTTTTTTAAATAGAAGGATTTAGAACCAATATTATTTGTGTAATGTGGTTTATCATTAGGTAAAGGTGCGGTTGGGGTACCCTTAAGCAGCCAATATGTTTTACATACACATAGCAAATTTACTAAACTTACCTTTTCTCTAAGTGTATTTGGCTCCTGATTGTATAATAATGTGTATTAGTGTCTAACATTTTAGGGGTTCATTATTAAACATAATTTTTATACATACGCATAACATATAAATGTTTATAAATTTATGCAGTAGAATTTTATGACTAAACATTATTATTATGATTAGAGAAATTATGCTTAAAAAAATTATGCGTAAACTGCTATGCGTAAATACTGTTACGCGTAAATATAATTAGGGTTAAAAGTATGCCATGTTAACATATAATATCTTAAAATTTTGTGCAAATGGGTAGAGTCGGCAATATGTGGCATAAGTGTGGTTTATTTTTTATTTATTGCCTAGCTTTGCCACAGTTTTCTTTTGAATAAGCGACTACAAAATATAGAAAGAAAGAAAGAAAAGTATTAAGCTTAATTACCACAAAACGACATACATACATTAGTGGATTTTGATTTTTTCTTTTATTTTGTCTGTTTTTAGCGGATCTATAGTTTTTCTTGAAGATTTATTGACTCACTAAACAACTTAGAAATACCTTCATACTTTTTATATCAGGCACGGCTCAATACAGAATTTACATGCTGTATTGAGCCGCGCCACTGTTTTTCATTTAAACAGCAGATAAACCGGAGCATTTACCTGGTATACATACGGCAAGGAAACTATCTGAGCGTTTGACTTAATACAGATATTATCAGGTTTTTTTAAATGCAGCGTAACACGCTTTTATTAGCTTGGTATTTATGTATCTATGTAACGGAATCTTTGAACGTGATTTTCACCCTCTTCAAAACGTCCCTTAATTTGAAACGTTGCACACTTATCAAAGACGGATGAGAGTGCAAAAATTTAAATCGTTTTTACCACTATCCTTACCAAGATCATGAGGATAAGCGATTTAACAAAAAAGTTGAAAATAATTATCAGTTCATTTAAATTAAGAATAGTGTGATCAACAAAAAAATAGTTTTATTGTAAACAAGCGTGGGGTACCTATTTGATGTCAATTGTTATAATATTTTATTGACAGATATTAGTAAAAGTAGTTATTTTGTAAATATCTTAAAAAGCACCCCACGCTTTTCTCCAGTTCCAAGCAAACCCTTCGATGTTGTCGATGTTGCACCGACAGATTATTAAAAAAAAATATTTTCGTACAGCAGTTCTCCCTTTTGTGCAAAATTAATAAAGTGCTAAGTGACCTGGGAAGTTTTCTATTACCTAGGGGAATTTTTGCAAAATAAAACTAATTATTTTTTTTTATTTTTTTTAATATCCTATAGGCTCGCGCTTGACCACTATCTCACCTGATGGTAAGCGATGATGTGGTCGACGGTGAAACACGCTTGCCTAGAAATAACCTATTCACTCTTGACTTAAAGACCCCCAGATTGTAGCTGTCGGGAAACACAGACTCCGGCAGGGAATTCCACTCCTTAGCTGTACGCATAATAAAAGTTTCACACTGGCTTTATTAGTCATTATTTTTTGCCGTATGTCACAAATCGAACGGCACGCATTTGGAGCGGATGTTATGAAATCCGCTCTGCGTTCCCAAGCATTATTCCTCCAAATCTCTTAGATGGAGAATACTTACAAGATTTACAATGAAAAAGCATAAAGTCGCTTTATTAACATCTCTAACGTTACGTGTATTTGAGGAAAAATGTGGCTGAATCTACCAAAAAAGACAGGATATTAAAGAAAAATTCTCATATTCGTCTGTTTATTCGTTTGTGTTATTCCTAAATTATTTGCCATTTGGCAATGTTTGTATTTCTATTTTCAGAAAATTATTTGATTTGGCTTGAAGTTACAGGCATGCCTACTGAAAAAGTTAAAGCATGAGCCTGCAAATTCAACTAAAGAAAAATTATTGATACCAATTTGATCTTTAAAAGATAAGTTTGAATGTCAAAATGTACCAGAAAAAAATATTGATTCTTGCTGCCCATTAAAAATTGTATTAATACCTTTCCCCATCATTATCATATCAGCCGAAAGACGTCCACTGCTGGACATAGGCCTCCCCCAAGCGTCGCCACTTTGACCGGTCCCGTGCGTCTCGCAACCAGCGTATCTCTGTAACCTTCACCAGGTCATCGGTCCACCTGGTGGGAGGCCTTCCAACGCAACGTCTTCCAGGTTCGTTGGAACGCGGTCGCCACTCCAGAACCTTTCTGCCCCATCGGCCATCCGTTCTGCGAGCAATGTGTCCTTCCCACTGCCACTTAAGTTTGGCAATTCTTCGGGCTATGTTGGTAACCCTGGTCCTCTTGCGGATCTCTACATTTCTGATTCGATCACGCAAGGAAACTCCGAGCATAGCCCTCTCCATTGCCCTTTGGGTGACTGTAAGCTTTCTGATGAGGCCCATTGTAAGCGACCACGTCTCAGAGCCATAAGTCATCACTGGCAACACACACTGGTTATAGACTTTCGTCTTGAAACACTGTGCTAAGTTAGTCGAGAAGATACCGCGCAACTTCTCGAACGCTACCCAGGCGAGTCGGATTCGACGGTTGACCACTTTCTCGAAGTTGGTCCTACCCAACTGGATCGTTTGGCCCAGGTAGACATAGTCGCCCACAACTTCGAGTGTAGAGTCTCTGACCTTAATAGGAGTGGGTGTAACACGGGCATTCAGCATCACATTGGTTTTGTCCATGTTCATCCTAAGATCTACTCTTTCGGAAGCTCTACCGAGGTTATCGAGCATTATACTGAGGTCCTCCATGGTCTCAGCCATAACCACTATATCGTCGGCAAACCGAAGGTGAGTGATGTACTCGCCATTGACGTTGATGCCTAGCCCTCTCCAGTCCAAAACCTTGAAGACGTCCTCCAGTGCAGCGGTGAAGAGCTTCGGAGATATGACGTCTCCCTGTCTCACACCTCGCTGCAAATTTCCCCATCTAAAAAGCTTATTTTATAAACTGAAAACAGTGAATTAAAATCACTTTTAATCACTGTTTTGGTGTTTAAATTTAGAACACACCAATATATTCAAACTCCATCTCAATGCTATACAACCTCCTTGCGCAAAAAATACTCGAGATAAAAACGCCTTGTGCCTCGCTGAAATCTTTCTTTTTATCGTAGTCATGGTACAAAGTATAGTATGCAACTCATGAATAACACTCACTATGCTCGTATCTCGTATCCTATCTGTATAATCACCCGCATGGCCCTCGCTTTATATCCATCCTTTATTCACTAGTTGTATAATATACTATTATACCATTCCCCCTCTAAAAAGCTTATTTTATTCACTGAAAACAGTGAATAAAAATCACTTTTAATCATTGTTTTGGTGTTTAAATTTAGAACACACCAATATATTCAAACTCCTTCTCAATGCTATACAACCTCCTTGTGCAAAGAATACTCGACATACAAACTCCTTGTTCTTTTCGCTTAAATCTTTCTTTTTCTCGTATTCATGGTATAAAGTATAGTATGCAACTCTTGAATAAAACGGATTTATATCGAGGGCCATGAATCATTTATTATGCTCGTGATCCATCTATGGCCCTCGCTTTAAATCCGTCCTTTATTCACTAGTTGCATAATATATTATTTCGTATGGCGAAGAACACGGAATTCCAATTTCTTTATTGTAATAAATGTTACATAAATAGTTTAATGTTACATACATGTTTTATTGAAAATCACCCAAAATTAGATTAAAAGGTACCCAGACATAGGTAATATTTATTCAAGGAGATAATTAGCTATGAACAATGTATAAAATACTTAATAACTACATATATTTACATGCACACCCACTTAACACATAAATGCACACACGCACACTCGCTTACACACCTACACACCCTAGATATCATTTTCATCATCATCTTCCTGCCCTTATCCCATGTTATTTGGGGTCGGCGCAACACGTTTTCTTCTTACATACCGTTCTGTCCCCTGTCACGCTATTACTGACTCCGTTTTCCTTCATATCACTCCTCACACAGTCCATCCATATTTTCTTTGGCCTTCCTCTTCCTCTCCATCTAAACACTCTAGATATGTTTTCTATAAATAATAGTAAAAAATAATATTATATAATAACTACACCGCCGTCCAGATGCTGCTTCGAATCATAATTTCCTACGTAATAATATTGTATGGGGGGTAAGAGAATTAGAAGAAATTTAGAAATATCATGAACTTTATGAATGTGCTGATAGTATGTGTCAGAACATACAACACAGATTTGTAATTGACAACTTATATAACAATATTGTTAATATATTAAGCCAGGCTTCGGCAAACAGTCGCAGTCTCTTACCTAGGAAGCCAACTAATGTTAAGTGTGCCCATGGTTGGAATAAGCATGTCAGAGACGCCCACGGGCAGGCTAGACTGGACCATTAATTGTATGTTTTAGGTGGTAAACCAGCTAATGGACCTTTGTATGATAAAATTTGTGAAATTCGACGAGTTTTCAAGTCACGCTTGAAGTACTGTCAAAACAATCAGGATCAGATAAAATGGATTTACTTGCCTCACAACATTCGGCTAAAAACTATATTAAGTTCTGGAAGGGCACTAAGCGTTTAAATGGTAAGACTAGTCTGCCCGTGTGCGTTGATGGCATCAGTGATGCTAAAATGATTGCAAATTCATTTAAGGAACATTTTCAGGTGAGATCTTCCTTGCTGTCGGTGTCTGATACTGAACGTTGCCCAGTAGTAAAACCTATTGGGTTTTCAAGTAAGGATGTGGCTGACATTATTAAAATATGAAAAGAGGGAAGTCACCTGGTCATTAGGGACTCAGTGTCGAGCACTTGCAGCATGGGGGAGTTCACTTGTATAGGTGTTAGATATGTTGTACACTTTTTGTATACGGCACTCATATTTACCATCTAATCTTATGAGAACAGTGGTTGTGCCTGTAGTGAAAAACGCCACTGCTGATATCTCTGATAGAAACAACTACAGGCCTATTTCTTTAGCTACTATAATTGCAAAAATGTTTTATGGTTTATTAGATAGAAAACTTGATCGTTTTGTAGCATTACAGGATAGACAGTTCGGTTTCAGAGAGGGGTTGTCAACTGAAAATGCAATACTGTCTCTGAAACACACTGTTGACTATTATGTGAAAAGGCAAACTCCAGTATATGCTTGTTTCTTGGATTTGTCCAAAGCTTTTGATCTGGTGTCATATAATAAGCTTTGGACAAAATTAAGAACTGCAGGTGTCCCAGCCGATCTTGTCAATATCCTCTCCTACTGGTACAGTGAGCAGCTTAACCTAGTAAGGTGGGACAATATATACTCAGATGAATACTCTTTAGAGTGTGGCGTCAGGCAGGGCGGGCTGACTTCGCCTCGGCTCTTTAATATGTATATTAACCAGCTGATTGAGGAGCTCAGCAGCATGCATGTTTGGATGCCATATTGATGACATTTGTGTCAATAATTTATTTTATGCCGATGATATGGTTCTGCTGAGCCCCTCAATTGGGGGCCTCAGACAGCTGTTAAAGGTTTGTGAAGTTTATGCTGCGGAACATGGCCTGAGGTACAATGAAAGTAAAAGTGAGTTCATGTTATTTAATATAAAAATAAAAACAATATCTTTATACCACCTATATTACTTAATGGTGTACCTCGAAGTCGTGTTGCACAGTTTAAATATCTGGGACACATTGCAACTGAAAATTTGAGTGACGAATTAGACATTGAAAGGGAGCGCAGGGCATTGTCGGTGCGCAGTAATATGTTGGCACGCAGGTTCGCTCGATGTACTGCTCCTGTTAAAATAACAATGTTCAAGGCATTCTGCCAGACATTCTACACGAGTGGCCTGTGCGCAAACTTTACGCAAAACCCTACAATGCCTTGCGCGTCCAGTATAATGTGTTCAGGGCTCTGTTTAGGCTCCCTTGATATTGCAGTGCATGTTTACTGACGCCAGCGTAGATGATTCCTACGCAATCATGCGTAAAAAAGTTGCGTCGGTGGTGCGACGAGTACGGGAGAGCCCGAATAGCGTCCTAAGGATGATTAGTGAGAGAACCGATACTGTTCTGCTCAGTAGGTTCATTGGACTCCATGTGTTGCGAGACCGATGAGCCTACTGTGCAGGGTTTGTTTGTTATGTTTCTACTTACATTTTGATTCTTTTAGGGTTCCGTAGTAAAAAACACAATATTAATTACAAACATAGTTATAAAGTTCTTGTTACTAACAACCTTGCCTTTTCTATGGACTTTTTTGTCTGAAATAAATTATTATTATTTTATTTTATTTGTATATACTACTTCTATAATAATCCGCCATACAAGGGATCGGCACTGTCTCAGTACTTCACCCGTATTTATTGTATAATTGAACCTTAAAAATATAAAATGCAACATTTGTAAACTTTGCAATCCCGTTATGAAATAAACTATTATTGTTGTTATTATTATATATACACTTAAATCAAAAAACATAAAGTAACTAAGTTAAAGATAAACATGAACAAAAACGCCTCCACATCGCTGTCGACTGGTAAAAGTGCCCAAAAGACCATTAAAAGTAGTTTTTCTATAAAACCTACATGGAAACGAACATGTTTTTTTTTTACATTTTACGTAATACAAGAATTACTGTTATTTAAAATCAAATCAAGTATTCTAAATCAAAATATAAAAACATCAACAAACCATTAACCATGCAGAACAAAACTAATTGGAACCCAAACAACATGTAAAAACTTTCCCATTAAACTCATCAAAGGCAAAGGTATCATTATGGTAGTTTTCCACCCTTTCAAATAGAATCCAATATTATAATATTGGATTCTAATACACTCATCGTACTAATGACAACCCGGTAAACATCTGACCCAAATACCTGAAAGACATTTATGAAAGCTACACTGACTTTCGACTTTTGACAATCGTTCAGCCGACACGTTCCATAGTTTTTTTTTTTAAATATACGAGTAGTTCTGTTTTCTAACCACCCTTCTTGAACACTCCAATATTAATCCATAACACTAGCAAAATAAAGTTCTATTTACGTCACTCCCGTCATCTAGCACTTTGATATCTAACCTGGTATTTAAATCATTCGAAACTTCAGCTTTATCATACAAAAAATAAAGTCTGTTTTCAAATGTCTGGATAGTTAGCATTTCTGAAACTGGCCCCATGTTTGCTTTGCAACTAGACTTGGAACGATTGATGGAGCGTTCTGAGCTTAGATATGCTATTTGGACTTGTGTTGCTTCAAATTGCTAATTGATTCCACGATTTAACCATAGTTTCACACCAGCATCATCATAGGGGCTCTAGAATCACCCACTGCTGGAAAACCTGCTTCCCTTTATGCCATACTAACTTCTGCTAGTGGATTTACCCGCGTGAAATTATGAAATTATCCCAAAGGATCATACCTACTCCCGAAATAAATAGTAGGTATCCTATAAAAACTTTAAGAAAAGTCACTAAAGTTTTTAAGTGCCTTTAGCACTTCATTATCACTATATCAGCCAAAATACTTCCACTACTGGACATAGGCCTCCGCCAAGCATCGCCACATTGACCGCTCCCTTGCATCTCGTATCCAGCGGATCATGTGGGAGGCCTTCCAACGCAAGGTCTTCTGGTTCGCGGTCGACACTCCAGAACTTTTCTGCCCGATAGAACACGATGTGCCCTGCCCAGTGCCACTTAAGTTTGGCAATTCTTCGGGCTAGCATGGGCTAGCACTTTAGCACTTGGTTCCTGAAAATTGGATATCGGCCTATGCGTAAGTTTAAAATAAACACTAACACAAATCTATCCTATACATTTTGTTACTGAGTAAATAATTAGAGATCCCAGATATCAGAACCCCCACTTCAGAATCTTGCTCTATGAGCCTAATTACTCATATCTTCAACTTTCCATACTTAGATCAATAAAAAACTGCCTTCATTTATTTTATTTTGCATTCCCTCATCAGCCCCCTTTGACACAAATCCAGCCCTATTAAAATGCTGTACCTGTACCGACCAAAACTGTAAGTAAAACGTAAGTGGAATTAACTGATTTATATTCCCAGCGCGAATCCTTCCCTCGTCTCCTCACTCCATTAAGACACGTTCGTGATTGTTGCTGCTTATGTAATGGGTGATTTCCTTGGATAGCTTCCTTCTAGTGATGGAACGTGTCATTTCGTGACGGTGCCGCATACGTAACTAAGTGTTCCATATTCAGTTGGAGGCTCACGGTTTGCCGTGGATTTGTTACTTTTGTACTTGCCTATCACCCGGTTTCTGAATAAGCGTCGTGTTCTATTATAGTGACGAAAAATGTGTGACTATACGAGCGAGCTTGTGAATAAGACTTCGAGCTGCAGAAAGTTCACAGAAATCATTTTCATCCTTTCCATTATTGTTGAACCTTTACGAACCACATGGTATAACTTGCTCACTCGAACCTGATGAAGTTAAGACTTAAATTGATTATTGATTATAGAGATTATCACTACCTATAAATTTCGCCATTAACACTAAGTTCCTTGTAATTTCGAAATAGGCCACGATACTTCCATTGTGAGAGAACCAATTTAGGAATATAAATATTAAAATAAGAAACGGTTTTTTTATAAAAGTTATAAAGAGAAAGATAGACTTTAGATTATAATAAATATATAAAATAAATAATTAGAATATAGATACTTAGAAATAAATTATAATATGTACATAGTTAGATACTGTAAATTCTACGGGCAATAAAAGGATTTTTTTTTTATACATCCGTTGTATTATAAGTGGGAGATATTTCCCGTGCGATTGTTCAATGCGAAATGAAGATCGAATAGATACTATATACGATATCGTAACATTTATCAAATGACAAAACACTTACATTTGTTGTATAATACAAGAATAATAGTGGATTCACGTGCGGTTATAAATCTTTCGGGACTGCAGTTTGTGGAAACGCATTTCACGTAGAATTCATACATGGAAGCATTTTACTTTAGCTTTAGACTGTTTCGAATATCCGTATCAAATAATTGGTATTTGTTACCAATCAATCTTTTTTTTCATCCCAATTTCGAGAACCCGACTGCATTTATAGTATTAGAAATTTTAGACTTTGATAACAATTACCACACTATTCGTGCTATTCTAGACAGTGGCAGTCAACATTAATTTAACACAGATATTCGAACTGTTTGCTTATAGTTACCTATGTGAAATCAATCAATTCAGTCTAATGGTGTTACAGTTGCCGTTGCTGAATATTGGGCCAAACATTGTATTTAAAAACTTTATTTGCTATCGACATACGACTGCTACATATATCCCTCTTCCAAAGCCTCTCTGTATGTACCATTGTACTTTCTTAATTACCTCTAGAAATTACATTAAATATGTCAGTATAATCAGTAAACCCAGTGATAATAGTTTCATTTTGTTTGTCTTAATTGTATGACAAAATCTACTTATAAATGTAGATGGGACCTTGGTAAATGTCAGCCGAGAAACCACGAGATTGACCATGTACCTTTCCAAAACTCACCCTTTCAATATTTTTTTCCAAAACAAATAGTATAACATTTACCTGCGATGAGTTATATCTTACGGAAAATTGTTTCTTCTGCACTTTCTCGTGGGAAATAACCGCAGTTTTTCATACTATGACATGTTCCAACAGGCTCCTACGATCATACATCTATCTACATACATGCCCGCGGGAAATGAGCGATTGCCAGGGTCTTGATACCTTTAGCCAAGTAGGTAAACTACGTGACGAATAGCCATTTTTATTAAAAGTATCCATTTTGAGCGAAAGGGAACAAAGGTATAAAATTATTCGAAAGAAAAAAACATTGGATGAATCGTGTAGGTAAATGTTGATCGAACCAAAGACAAAGAGAATGTGTTATTAAATTATTTTTATTACAATTAAAATAAATACATACAAAGTCTACAACTAATTATCTTTAACGAACACTAACATCTGAATAGCCCCTAGGTAATAATAAAATAATTTACATTTTCTCTTTAATTTATAACATTTGTGCCGAGAAAATACAAATTTGTTTGAGTTGTTGAGTACACTAATAATATTCTAACAAATGTTATAGATTATTGAGCGTCTAAACTTACACATAAATCTATGGATTTGGATCAAAGGATGTATATATGAAGAAATGATCCAAAACCTAACAGTCTTGATCTAAGCTTCCGCTTCCACTTCTATGACATGAGTATGCTTTCGCTTCTTATGTATTCCTTCGAACTCATTCTGTATCTCTTGTAACGAACGATCTTTTGTCTCTGGGACAAAGAAGTAGACAAATGCTATCCCTACAATGCAAGATATTGAAAAAGCCCATAGTGTCCAACCATGTTTCACCATGTCTACCAAATTCTGGTAAAACTTCGTCACAGCAAACGCCAAAAACCAATGGAAACCTGCAGTTAAGGCTGTTGCTCTTCTTGTCATATGAGGTGGGAATATTTCTCTTAGCATCAACCAAGGAATTGGCCCAACACCAGAAGCATAGAAACTCACAAACATACATAAAGTGAAAAGTGGTACCCACGTACTACTTGGTGATAAATTGGATGCTTTTAAATGGTAAAATATGCCTAAACAGGCTAAATTCACAGCCATAGCTGCAAACGAAATCATTAAAAGTATTCTTCTTCTTACAACTTTCAGAAGCATGGTAGAAAAGTATGTGGATGAGACGAAACAGAACCCTAAAATGATAGCTGCGCTAGGAGGATTGAGACCAATCGCGAAAGTCTCAAAAATGTTCTTAGTGTAGAATAGGACAGGGTATATGCCGCTCATCTGCTGGAATATCATAAGCCCGAAAGAGACAATAAGAGCTTTGACTGTGGATCTGGTTCCAAAGAGTTCCTTAAAGGTGACTCTGATCTTAGCTGAGCTTCTGAGGCGCTCCTTCAATTCTCTAAATTCTCCATCGATGTCGTTGTCGATACCTCTAAAGTAGCGTAAGGCTGCTTTAGCTTCTTGGAATTTTCCTTGAGACATCAAGTAGGCAGGAGATTCCGGGAGAAAGATGAAGGCAATGAAGAAAGCTGTCGGTACACTGGCGCAGAGCACTGTTAACCAAGAACTGTTCTCTACCAGACCTGAAAAAGTTGAATAAGTAAATTTTAGAACTACTGCTAAAATTAATACAGCATAGTAGGCAACAAAAATGCTATATAATTTTATAGACAGGTGTTGCGGCATCTGTGTATTTATTGGTCTGCTATAACTTAAATCTCAAGTCAAGACAAAAATACAAAGAAAAAAAACACAACACAGATCTAAGATGGCTTACCAATAATATATCCAAATAGAACACCGCAGCTGAAGTGAACATGATAGAAGTTGGCCAGAGTTGGAAGAATGTGGTTCTCTGCTATGTCTTCAATATATGGAGGAATGCCGACACTGAAGGCTCCTAATGCCATGCCACCGACAAAACGTCCCACGTATAAACCATACACGTTTGGACTGAAAAACAAAACAAAGGCATGTCACATAGTTGCAAATTAATATTTCTAACATTGCCTATGTACTACCCACAATGTACTGTATAGGTAATTAATACACCCATATTTCAACAGTTACAGTATACGTCTCATGCAATAAAGGACAAGTCTAAGGCCATCATTCGGAAACCACCAAAAAAACAGTAACTTAGGCTAACTTGGGGCTCGAATCCAAGAACTCATGTTCAACAGTCATGCTTCGACCAACCAACGAGGTTGTCAAAGTCAAAATAAGACTTAAGAAGTATTTAAACATAATTATCATTTCATGACTTGTAGAACATTATTATTTCCTAAAGGATCATCAATCATGTATAATTTTTCCAAATATTCATAACTTACCTTGAAGCAACAAGAATCCATGACACTACCAAAGGAAGTGCCAAATAAAGCAGAGTCTTCTTTCTGCCGAAGTACTCCGATATGAGACCGGCAGGCCCTGCGCCCCATAACGCTCCGAGGCACAGCAGAGAAGCTACCCATGATGCTTCAGATGGTGTTAGCTAAAAAAAAACATTAAGATTGTTATATCTTTGCTACCAAAACATGAACCAACCGGAGATATAGGTTTTTTTTTCAACTGGCATTCTTAAGAACTCGTTTCCATGAAAAAACGAGTTTGGTCTAAATAATATTGCAAAAATAATTTAGAATAATAAGATAAATCATATGTAATGTGTACTATTCGAAGATTGAGGGAATTATACTGTACAAAAATGACAGCTAAAAGGCCTATCAACGTAAGGTATTCTAATATATCTTGAAATTAATGGAACTCACGATCGACACCTTAAATTAACTAGACATTCACAAAAATAAAGCGGAACTCATATAATATATTTTCTGCTTGTAACCCAAAAAGCTTACACCAGATTCCGATTCCAGCCACACATAATAAATCCTACCCAAGAAAATATAAACCAGAGACTTTCCAAGAATAATATAATATGCCCAACTTACCGTAAGTTTAGTATGCTCAGTACTAAGTATGCTTGGTGTAGTGTTTTCTACGGCAATTACATCTCGGGTGGGCGACGGTGGCTGAAACATACGTGTATTTATTGACTTCATTAATCTCGGACTGAAATTATAACCAGGATTATGTTGCTAGTATTGTTGTTACAGAATTAATTTATGGATTAGGGGGGAAGAATTTGTGTGGGAGTATAAGTAATGTTTTCGGTTAAGCTGTTTCCAATATTGTGGGTTTCATAAATGGCGATTGTGTAAATGTCAAGGTTGGTATCGGTGTATTTTTTCTGCAGAATTAATCATCATCAATAATTTTTTGTTGTGCAAATAATAAGTTTACCAAAAAGCGCCTACAAATTGCTGAGGTCCATCACAAACACGTTAAGAACAATCTAGTTTTGGTACACCAAAACTAGATTGTTCGTAGCTCCGAAAAAAAGTTAATTTTGGGGGCGAAAGCAGCAAAAATCACAAACTTGTAACATAATTTGGGAGTAGTAACGAAAGCAGTAATATCCCATACCTAACAGCTGAAATGAGAGTCGCAGTCAACCGCGAGTATGACGCAAATATATATATTATATGCATAAAACATACAAATTCCCGAACAAGAACAGCACTCCAATTTATATTCCTCTAAGTATGCAGTCGTTTCAAAGTAAGCGGCATTAAATTGTATCCCAAAAGAAACAACTCGAACAGAAAACTGCACTTCTCGTTTCAAAATTATGGCGCAAGTAAAACCACAGGCAAGTTCTGGGAATCCAGTATCATATATTGTAAAGTTAGTTTGTTCCAGAAGTTTTGGAGCATTCACGACCCTTTCAACGATAGTAAAGTTTTCTTGTTGATATAGACCGGTGGCGGTGAACCTTTTCACATCTGTGTGCTCTAATTTATTGTTGACTTAAAAAAAAATGGCGTGGTACCTTTATGTTCAAAAACTAAGCAACCTAAAAACAAGAATTACAGTAAAATGTTTTGTTTGTGATTGCTCCTAACACATTTAAGATAGTGGACCATAGAATTAAAAATGTTATGATGCACTCGAACGCAGATATGAACGGCTGAAAAGGTAGGCTCTTAACTTTTCAGCTGTCACACAAAGTACATTTGCCTGACACTAGTCTCTACTATTGTACGTATAGTGTACGTTGTATTGTAAGGGCAGAGGCCCTTCAACATATTTTGCCATTAAGTGGTGTACAATAATCTAAATAATCAATAAATAAAGGAGACTGTCAAGCAAAACGGCTGCGGAGTCACTGACACGGCGAAAGAGTGATATTATTAAGCATAATGCGGTGACGGTAGATTTACAAAAAATCTCAAATATTAATACTATATATTTAAAGACACTTAAGGTGACGAGAAACTTTCAAGGGTAGCGGCTCCAGCGTCACAGTTGCCGAGTCAGTGTCACTGGAATAGCGATCAAAATGTTCGCCATCTCTGGTATAGACTCTCAAAGTTACTTGATTACTCTGAAGTCGCTTGGATGGATGTTTTGTTTCTTGTCTAGACATGACTAATGAAAACTTTGAGTTTTGAAGATGTTTCAAATGCTTATTTTGAGCTAAAGAAAATCTTCAGACATGTCTGTTTACATTCATTAGTGTTATTATTAAAATGAGCAGACTTGTTCTGAGACAGAATCTTTCCCTGAATTGTCCGTATTTTGTAAATGGCATTCTGCTAACATAGATTGATCATAAATAGGTATCAGAACCTATATTGGGTTTACCGTAATGAATGGTGTGAGTTTTTTGTAATGGTGCGATGTGTTGTATGTATAATAATTATTATATTTTATTGTATAATAGCATGAGTTTCTAAAACTAACTACACAAACATACGTTTCCATCAATCATTCAGAAAAGTTCACAATAACATACAGTATTTCCATTTTAAAATTGTCTTGGCAAAACAAGCAAAAATTACTTTAAACTGTTGTCAAACTAGATACAAACAAAAAATTTAATCAATTGTACCCACAAATCCGCCAAGAAGCTATGTGAAGCCTGATACCATCAAAATTATTTGGCAATGCAGCACTATCTGCTAAACTAAATGTTCCGTTCGCCAGCAAGATGGAAATGTTGCGGATAAAATCACAAATTGTAGAGTTCAGACAAAGCTAGACTTCTTTAAAGTCGACATGAATTATATTCTTTTAAGAGAAAGCTGACGTTTTATGAAAGTACTTTCTAGAATTTTTGCAACTTTCACGTGCAATATAACGCAAAGATACTCGTACGCTATGGTGACAATTTTACAGAATCATTAAATTGGCAAAAATAATATAATCTTTTCAGAAAATTCGTCCGAACTTTTCCTAATGGGTATTGGTGTTGCATGTCTGACTATAATTTGATTTTGCAACTGACTTCCAAACATTCGAGTCAACCCAATAATACGTAAAAATAAAGAATAACAGCTGCATACACCAAATTTTACCGACTCACCTGCATTGCGCATTTTGAGGGTTTTCACAACTTGCAATCATAAATCTACTGTCAGCACAAGCAAAAATAAACTTTGTTGTTGTATTAATACAAGTTATTGACACGCAAATAAAGTAGGTCTAATGTTGCAATATCATAACTTCATAAGTCATAGTTTCACCGCATGCGGCGCGCTGTCAGTATCTCGGAGGAGTTCGGCAAACTTCGATAAAGTTCGTATATTTAAAGTTTCTGCTGCGTTTAGGCAACTAACAAGAAACTTAGGGCAATCATTAGAGATTGTTCAGAAATTCGATCACAGCATTAAGTTATAGCCCGTCTATCTAGGAATTAATCTATTAATAGGGTTGGTGTATTTGGTTTACTGAATTTTCGAACACGAGTTGTTATTTTTAGATATTATTTTGTACCCTATAACAATGATGTCCTATTTAACCCAAGGGTTGTCTGGTAGAGAATGCCTTGTGGCATTAAGTCTGCCTATGTACCATTATTTTACATGAAGTCTAAATAAATAATAATATTGTTACAACTTGACGTCTTACAGCGTGCAGAGTGCGTTTCTATGGCAAAGTAAAGGAATCGACCAATTACACTCGTTCATATATGCACCTCTCATATCCTCTTCTGTGATTGTTTTAATTCTACACGTTATCGCTCCGGTCGTTCCAGCTTTTGCGATAACACACCCTTATCTTTGCATTCTCATTATTATTCTAAAGCTTCGTGGCTTGACTTTTGTGATTTTAAATACATCAATGGCATATGATTATATGTCATTTTAAGTATGACTATCTATTATAGTAAATACACAGCAAAATAATATTAATCTGCCCTATTTTTAAATCCGACCTTGATACTAAACTCCATCAAAACGGCTAAACATTTTTGTCTTTGGTCAACTAGCGTAGTCCAAATATATTTATCTTATCTATCCCATCCACACGCACAAAGTCAGTTATTTTTGTCACACATCCAATGAAATGGGTGATGCGTGTGATAATTGTCAACTTATCACTCTACAACTGTCTGTAGCTACCGACAAAGCACACAAATTCCCATATAATCCAAACTCTTTTTATTCAAAAAGCGTATACAATGCGAGGTCAGCTTATACTGGAATAGTTATAGATAATGTATGAAATGTAACTTTCCCTACAATTTAATTAATGACAACTCATTTGATATCAAGTATTGGCTTATAAATTGTCTCGTTGTTATCAATAGCAGACACGTCTCCTGTAATAGGGTCGATCAATGTACTACTTATTGGGTTAGGTGATTCATTTATGATACTAGGTTTTCTTATTAAATCTATCGTGTGATTTGTGGTAGATTTTTCTTATGGTTGCCATTAGCAAAATATATAGATATCAATATGTCAGCAATATACATTTATCTGGAAACTAGCTTCTGCTAGCGGCTTCGCGTGAAATGTGTTTTATTATCCCAAGGGAACGTTATGGGGATGAAAAGTGATAGTCCAGACTATAATCTATCTCTGTCCCAAATTTGATCCAGATCCGTTCAGCCGTTTATGCGTAATAGAGTAACAAACATACATCCACACATCCAAACTTTCGCATTTATAATATTAGTAAGATAAAATAAGATTAATCATTCGGAAACGGTAATTATTCTCTTGGTCTTATCCCTATTAATTTGGGGTTGCCGTAACAAGTATTTTTCTTCACTATTAGTCTTCATCTTACATAATTATCACTCCTTTTCCAGCCATTTCATCTTTTACACAGTCAATTCAACTTTATAGTTCTCGTCAAACTTCTTGGCCGCCCTGACGTTGGCTTGCCGATGCGCATTTTGAAATTAATTAAGCTGATAGTTTAGCACACAGTCTGTTTAGACTCTAATAAATAATAGCAATAAAAAAATAACATTGTTAAAATAATAAAGTGATTGTGTGCAAAAAACTAATTGCTGTAGTTACAACAGTAAATTTGTTTATTTTCTGTCAGATAAAAGTTTTTCTTTCATAAATCTTATTTATTGCCAAGCAAAGATTGAAATAATATATTTCTCGGCTCTCATAAATAACATCAAAAGCATTATGTACAATTCTGTTAATAACGACTCATTTCCAGGCATATTTTAAAATTCATAAACTCGTTTAGCAGAAGAAAAACAATGTTGGGAGTAAAATTCAAACTGCGAAGAAAATTCTATGAAATTTAATTTAACCCGGTTGGCAACTGAGCACTTAACACTGTGTGCTAAGATTCATAAAGTCGTGAGTTTAGTGAATAACAAACGAGCTAGTTTTGTGTGGGAGGTACACGGGAGGTTTTTGGGCGCAGTTCCAAATGTACGTGGTCACACAAAAGAACTACTGATTGTAAATAAGTTATGCTCTGAACAGAAAACTTTTCACTGAAAGTACAATATTTGTTTTATGTGTGTGTTGTAGGTCTTCCTCATTACAAGAATTCAAATAACATTGACGGTTCATAATAGCTAACGAAAATTGCTACTATCGACTACACGACAGAATCCCTCAGTTGGGAACTATAATACTATAACTCAATAAATTTCCATTAAAGAATTGATTAGAATAGAAATGAAACAAAAATTATCTTTGACTGGTTAATTGTTACTAAGAATCGCAATCAGCGAAAACTCGAGGATATAAGCCACGAGCCAGTTTTAGCTTTCTCTCTGTATTTCAGTTGGTTTCAAAGTTTTGTTTTTTGATTACAAGTTCCCTGAAATCTGCATAATTGAGTTGACGACGCCGCCGTCATCAAAATGAGGGAAAGATTTCGTTGCGTACAAAATTCCGTATTACTTTGATGTCCCAACATTTGCTTAACCAAGTCAATTACTCATTTGTAAAAAGTAAGCCTGGGTTTGTGTCTTTGTTTTTTTGATGTTGCTAAGGACATTTGTGACGGTAATATTTATCTTCTACATCGTTCTTAAAGGATACAAAACATTATTGGTTCTAGTAGTCTTTATAGATGAACAAACCGTGCGTCCGATGGGATTTGCCATCGGCAAAAATCGCCGAATTTCTACACAAACGTTAATCTCCTATTTAACCTATTTAGGAGAAGAATTTTCAAAAATCTCATGTAGTTTCTATGCTAGAGCACTACGTTTTTTATAGCTAGCGAGCCGTTTAGATAGTGCGTCATCTATCAGTGAATTAATTAAAGGATTTTTTTTATGTGTGTGCAGACTTTTTAAACTATGTAATTTTCTTCTAGAAATACTAACAGTTATTACTTATGTGCATTAAGTTGGTTTACTTATTTCGATCAAAATTAAGTTCAGCTTTACGTAAAAGGAACATCCCATGTTTTGTCATTAGAGAAAATGAGAGTTATCCAAAAATTAGAATCTGATTGATATTCAAAGCAATCTTTAGTACCATTATGATTCAAATTATCTTTAACTGTTTGGTCTACACTTAAGATTTGTAATTAAAATACGATTGGAAGTCATGTTTAACTAATGTCTCATACGTAGCAGTAGCTGTTTCCTAACATAACATTATACTTTTTCAAGAAAAGTAAAGTGGAGAAACGACGAATCTTGTATAGGTCTAACCAGCGTTAATAAGTTATTTGACTAATATTTCCATTGCTATACTTTCTTTCAATCAGATAGTTTCTCCACTCTACTTCAGGCCTTTTTACCGGGCGGCAATCAAGAAAAACAGAGGTTTTCGTTTTTACAACTTTAATTTGTTTTGGACACCTAATGGAGTACTGGCTAATACACTATGGTTCATACCATTATCATGAGCTTTTACAAAAAGTTGAATGCTTAGATTAATGGAACCTTAATTTGGAAATTAAAGTTTAATTAATTTAATTAAGTAATTAAACCACATTAATGGAACATTCTAACCTTTTTGACTCCTTATCTATTTTTGTAAAAATAATTACAATGTCAAAGAACATCTGATATTTAAATGTTTTTCAAAATAAATCTATTAACTATACAAGTATTTACCCTGCGTTTAAAAAACGTCAACCCAGCGTTCAACCCGCCCGACAACCTCCACACACAGCGGTCGCGCCTAACCACGGCTTAATTTATGGCTGGCCGCTAATGAAAACATTATTTATGATCTCTCCCCACGCCACTACTCGTCGCGTATAAATCTAGCAGGATAACCCTTTACACACGGTCCTTAGACTGGGGATATATGGGTTACCCTTGGAAGTTATAACCATTCGCGAGTTGAAAGGAAGATAGGTTTTTCCGTAAGGAACTTGGTGGCGGCATATAAAGATTTTGTTAAATAAATTTTATGGTTCATGTATTTTATTATCAGGCAGTAGACTGCGTAACTACATTTACATTTTTTTCTATGTTGCAAGTGTAGCCAGGAAATGATTAAAGCAAACTTGTCACTTAAAATGATTACGTAGCTACTAGGTATTTTGTTAATATTAATTTCTGCTTACCTCGAAAGGCCCATATGTCAATAGAGGCAGAGCTGACGATGACCAAGCTACGCAAACACCAGCTGCAAACGCTCCAAGATTCACTGCAAAATGGAAGGCAACGCATTACATTTCTTCTTTAAAAACCAGAAGATTAAAAATATATAATATCAAAAAATTCGACTCTCATATCGGTACAAACTATAACAAAATAGTTCACAAAGGAACCTTTAGTATTTATGTCAAATCGCAAAAGCTTCTACTATATTCATAAATAGATTCAAACTAAACTAAATGAGGTTTTGAATGTGCTGACTTCTACAGTCAGACTTTGGAAGATAAAAATTCCAGGATAAGAAATCGTACCTATCCCAGTAGCAATATACTGCGTTGTGATGCCAGAAGTGTCTCGTTTGATGTCGGGCACTGTGTCCAACCGCCGTAGCATCTTCGTGTTCATTCCATTCCTATTCTCTGGTTCTCCGGTCGGCTCATTCTGGGCTGCGGCTGCTTCCGCGTCTACTGTCGATGTGCTTTGCTCGTCCACTGTAACAAGATTAAAAATTGGTTAAGCTTTATTATTATTTTAGATTAAGCTGTTATATTTTTTATAGTTTCCAGTTTCTCAGATGGAATAAGACGGGGGTTGGGTGGTTCCATTACTGGCATTTTTTTTTAAATTGTTATTTTTTTTAAGTTGTGTGTGACAGTGAGGTTGAGCTATACAATGTTATTCCGTCAATAGCCATAAATTTGCTTCTTATATAAAATATAGCCTACAAAAGTTTATTTATTGTGAGAAAAAACGAACGACGATTAATATTATGTCGTTTAAAAACAAATCTAACCAAGAAAACCATACATACCGATCACCTTCTTGATCTTGTCCCATGATACTTGGGGTCGGCGCAATCCGGTTTCTTCTTCCATTCTCTTCTGTCAACCGTCACGCTATCATTCACTCCCTGAACATACATATATACATATATATACCTACACATGCTATATATAAAAATATTCTTGAGTGGCACTTAAATAGTCAAAGATAGTAGTAATGGCGTTCAACTAAATGGACAGTTAACCTAGTTGAGGACGTGTGGTCTGGCTGAACGGTGAATGTATGTGACCCTATGAGGATCGTTATGAAAATCTTTAGAGAGGATTTTCATAAGTACTGAACTGTGTCGACTTCTCTATAGCGTTCATCGAATGTAACTACTGAGTGCAGATTTCTGGGTTTGAGTCCTAGGACGGGCAAATGTTATTAGGTTTTACCATGAAAAGTTTATCAGAATCCCTGTATATGGATATGTCTCATGGCGATAGGCTTGCTTTCCTTAAGCGGCCATCGCTCTAAGCAGAGCCATGACCTGTTCAAGGCTGCAGGAATCTGCTGAATGCAAAATGCACATGACCGATCGATGTGGCGACGCTTAGGGGAGGCCTATGTCCAGCAGTGGACGTCTTTCGGCTGCAATGATGATTATGATGGGACTCAAATTAAAGTGACGAATTACTATTGTGTAATAGTGAAACTTCTATCCGTTCTGTATTACACTTTGGTAAAAGAAATACCAACTCCGGATTTCGTTTTTATGTATCCTTTAAAAATACAACAATGTATTTTCTTGTAAACACACTACGTGTCATAGAAACTATTGTCGAGAAGGTTTTGTGTAAACTATTTGCTGGAGCCACACAAGACGCCACAAATTGCTACTAGCTGGAACCACTGAACGTGGCTACGCTGCAATTTGCTTAGAGTCAAGAATTAATAGACGTGGCAAGTTGGACGTATTGTTTTGATTCAAAGATGTGAGTGAGAGTGTATGAGAGTTGAAGAGGGGATATTTAAAGATAAACTTTAGGTTTCTGATTGAGCTATTGAATGTGAGATTCGTACAAAAAGCATTTGTATTTTTTATATTATTATCATTATTTTTAATACTGAGTATGTAAACTTCCCCTCTCACAGAGAGGAGGCCTAGTGTTCCAGCAGTGGGAACATTAATAGGCTGATGATGATGATGTAAACAAATATTGCTTATGGTACTCGTATGTATAATGATGTTTTAGAAAAGAGTAACTATTATCCGGGATCAAATAAAGTTGTGGTTTCAAATAAAGTGTCAATATCAAAGTGCCCCATAAAATTAATTACAGTTCAAGAAATAACTTATCAATTTACTTATGTAATAAAATTGTTATGTTTAATCACATTTCTCGTGTCTACAGGAGATAGCAAAAGTGCGAAGTGTAAACAATTATTGTATTTTTAAATATCACCTTATATTTGATAACGTAAGTGTAACAAAACAATTGTACCAAGTTGTCTAATAGTCTTATTATGTAAGTCATTTCGATTTTTGTTTTGCTTAACAAGGTACTTTCTTACGATACCTACAGATTGTAAGAAAAACCCAAGTTGAAAGCCTATTTTAACATAAGGCCGTAGGTAACGCTCGAGTATTTAATCTGGATTCTACGTAATCAATGTTTTTATTATTGGGGAAAACGTACGAGATAAATTTAAGGAATGTTGAATTGTCACTGATCTCAATACCGATTTATCTAGTCGTAAATTTCCAGATGTACAATGTGTAATAATTATAACTATAGTGATCTTTTTTTTTTTTTGTAGCAGTTGAATGCCTGGCATGCTCATGTGATGAGGAGGGTTGAAACGCATGTTACTAAAAGAGTTATGAATATAAATGTGGATGGATGGAGAGGGAGAGGACGGCCAAAAAAAAGATGGATGGACTGTGTGAAGTGTGATATGAAAGAACATAATTATGTATGTATGGAAAAATAATACGTGTTGCGCCGACCCAAGTAACATGGAACAAGGGCAGGAAGATGATGATGATAATTTTTTTAACCTTGTCTCAATCCATTTTACATCAGAAGAAGAAAAGGGAGTCTTATGCCCAGCAGTGGATGGCTCAGGGTTGAATTGATGATGATGATGATGAACATGAACACCATAATAAGTAAATCTTTGTTAAAAGTATTAGCTTTGTCAGGTCTATCACCATCACAGGTCTATGAATCACGGTCCTAGCATTTCCTGTACTCTACAAGATTATAGCGTATTGGAAAAGATTTTAGTTTTCTATTTATTTTTATAAGACTTACAGAGCAAAATTACGACACTATTACTGTGTAACTTTTAACTCAATTGGCTAAGAATGGAATGATTTTTGTTTTGATAAATACTAGCTGTGACCCATGGTTTCGGTCTAGGTAATTTTATTTTTGAAAATTATCCATAAGATAACTATGCATCAGCATTGCTCATCAGATCTATAGAGAAGTGGTGGCCCAGTGGTAGCGGCTGCGACTTACAATTTGTAGGTCGTGAGTTCGAACCTAGGCAGGAGCTTTACTTTGTGTAAATAATTTTCATCGCGACTGCTCTCAAAACGGTGAATGAAAACATCGTGAGGAAACCGGCATGTCCTAGAACGTAGAATTCGAAGACATGTGACATCCACCAAACCGCACTGGCTCGCGTGGTGGATTACGGCCCATTCCCTCTCACAGAGACGAGACTTGTGTCCCAGCAGTGGGAGCATTAAAAATCTGATGATGATGATGATGATCAGGTCTAGCACCCTCGGTGGATAAAAAATGAGAGATCTTGACACTCTTCATAATTGCCGATTTTGATAGGTAGTTCAAAATCGGGTCAGATAAACTGCCTGCACTAATGTAGTGCAGTGCACCTACCTTTCTTGCCTTCTGAGTCGGATAGGGAGTCAATAGGGGCTCGCCTTGTTAATAAAAACATAAGTTACCTACATTCAAATTATATTATTTTGTAAATTGAAAACAGGCATATTTATGATATATAAAGTCATATTATCAAGTTTCTTGATAATTTGACTTTGACCCACTGTGGAGGACTTTGATTAAATTTCCAAAACTAAACACTTTCAATTTTTTTTCATTTGTTAGATTACTCATTAACATAATTTAATTTGGTACCTATTCAAAAATTACTTGCTCATAAAGAATGGTAAAAATAATAGAGAATTCTACAAAATATATACACACAGTATAATACATAAAGACAACACATCAAGACAATAAAGTACAAAGGCACTGCTTATTTCTTAAGAAATTTCTACCAGCAGACCCGCGAAAAGGAAAAAATTAAAGAAATGTAGACAATAGGGGTGTACTATGCCAAATAAAATGCCAAATAATCGAATATCAAGTGATCGACCACTATAAATCGAACGGCTAAATACTCGAACGCTCTCAATATCAAATGGTTCATAATCGAACATTCAAGTGTGCGAGAACAGGAAGAGAAAAGTAGTTTTATGTAGGTACCGATCTACTTATTTTTGCGAATATTCCGTTTATAGCATAACTTAATGAGTTTGATAATTCTGTCATTGCCATCATGGCTAATTTTAATGTTCGCTTTTCAGATACCGGTCTTATATAACATTCTGAGCTATAAACTAGATAATTGAACGGAACATATAATAGTACTTTTACTAGGAACTAATCAACACTTCTCCATTCATAACACACATGTTTCTCAGCTGTAAACAAGTCTTAATGACTCGTATCCCCTTCAAACCCAGTGACACCTAGCGGATCCGAGTCCGCAGTCCGCTATATAGACGTATCAATAGTTAAGAGAGCAGATAACATAATTAATATGTTCTCAGGTCACCCTCGCGACTTCCGTAAAAAACAAGTTAATAAATGCATTTATATATGACTAGCTTTTGCCAGCGACTTCGCCCGCGTGAAAATTATTTTATCATTCCAAGGTAACATTATACCGGGATAAAAAATAGCCTATGTGCTGTAAAGGTTGACTGGTAGAAAATGCTTAAGGCATTAAGTCCACCTCTGTACATCTGTCTGCTTAAAGTATTAAATAAATATTCAAGACTATAATCTATAGCTGTGCCAAATTTCATCCAGAGCCGTTCTGGTGTGATTGAGTAACAAACATACATCCATCTATTCATCCAAACAAACTAAATTCGAAGACATGTGACATCTACCAACCCGCACTGGGCTAATTCCCCATCCCAGGTGGCTTGTATCCTAGCAGTGAGAACATTATAGACTGATTATGTTAGACTAAAAGTCCACTCCTGAATTGCTGATGGAATTAATGCCTCATATACTAACAACGATTGCTATCGTGTTACCCAGTTACTGGGTTATGGAAGTCAATTAAGCAGATGCTCCATGTGGAATACTGGTAGACTGAATGCCGCGTCCAAAAAAGTTGGGCAAAGGCTAGACAGATTGATTCGTTGCAACGATTGCTTTGGTTTAAAAACGCTTTCAATTAGATTCAGTTTCATGGAATGTGCAGTAGTTTCTGAGATGTAAACGAGTTCAGAAACAAAGTAGAAGAAAAGTAAAAAAAAAAACAGGCCAAGTGCGAGTCGGATTGGTGCACCGAGGGTTCCGTACAATTAATTAGCTACACCATCATAATGAGGTAAAAAAAAGAATGAAAGCACCGAACATTGATCTTAATAAAAAAAATTTTTTTGCTTTTCCGAATACTACCGACAGAATCTTGGTCGACTATTACTCGTAAACTTGTATTGTGAAGCCTTCTTGGCTTATAGTTTTCAGTTCAGCATTTAGATGACACGGGGGGACACTTGAATCTAACACAATTTTAGCTTAAATTTACGCAAACGGATCCCTGAATCGAAAAATGGTTTTCACAGACCCGTAATATTTTTGAATGGCCTACCCAACGAAACCCCATACCATGGGATAGTCGAGAGAAAAAAGTCATCCCCACGTTACGTGTACAGGAGGTAAGCAATTTTTTTGATTTTTTAATGATTTTATTTTACCACTTTGTCTGCATGATTAATATGTATATCCATGCAGATTATAGCTTTATAGAACGAAGATTCTCTCAGCTAAGCCACGGACTACGGACAGACTGACAAGGCGAAACTATAACAGTTTCTTGTTGACTATGGAACCCTAAAAAGGAACAAAAAGAAAGAAAAGTACTTAATAAACAAATTCGCCAATAAACTACACAGTCATTTATTTGTAAAACGTTATCGGGCAAGAGCCTTGTAAATTCACAATCGTTTTTTACGACACATTGTTGTTATAGTTTCATGTCAATTTGGGCAAATCAACAGACCACACCCCCAATTCTAAAACTGAGGTGATAAGTACTTGGGGAGGAAGATAATGACTTTTGTTTTATCATCTGCAGAGATTTTTTTCTAGCAATGTTGAGGTCGGATACAGTCCAACCAGGTGCAGTTGAAGACCAGTATTTTTAACCCCCGACGGAAAAAGGGGTGTTATAAGTTTGACATGTGTACCTGTATGTTACTGTCTATGAGTACTTCTGTATCTGTTTGAGGCATCATAGCTGTTAAACGGATGAACCGATTTTGAAGTAGTTTTTTTTTTATTTGAAAGGGGACTGTATCGAGAGTGTTCTTAGCTATGCTTGATGAAAATGCCGCTCTAAAGTTATGGGTGTTTTACTATTTGAATTGGGCTGTTTTCGAAAGATATCGTGTCATAATTACGTGTTCATTAGATTGTCGATCGAAGCGTGTTTACTTACTACTAGATAAATTATGTAGCATGAAATATAAATATGTCGGGGTTTCTTTAATTTTACTTATACATGGAGCGATTGCTAATCTATAACGGACGTAGTTTATTTCTAAAAATCTTCAAAAAATCTGTCATAAAACGAGAGTATGTGAAATGTTTTAATCTAGTAAGGTTATGGCAATATCTCATTGGACGTTTGTCGTAGCGGTCATCTTTAGCCCGCAAGTGTTCATTAGTGATAATCTTTCTTTTTTTAAAGACAGTTAAAACCCAGAAAAAAAGTAACTTTCAATCTTTATAATGTAATAGGGATTACCTATATAATCGTTCGTCATTATCCAAACTAATATTATAAATGCGAAAGAAACTCTGTCTGTCTGTCTGTCTGTCTTTCTGTCTGTCTATCTGTCTGTCTGTCTTTGCTTCACGCCTAAACTACTGAACCGATTTGTGTGAAATTTGGTACAGACATAGTTTTGAACTTGAGAATGGACATAGGATAGTTTTTATTACAAAAAATAAAATATAAAATAAAATTTATTTCGGACATACAGCGCCATCTATTGGTCAAGAGTCGGCATCAGAAGTCACTATTCCACGCGAACGAAGTCGCGGGCAAAAGCTAGTAGTTTATATAATGACGAACGATTATAATGGCAACGGCGTTTTTCTAGGCAAAAATCTTGTTTTCTTTTGGTAAGGAGTCTTTTATTATGAACTAAACGACTAATTAATTAATAAAAACCCCGCCAATATTTTATCACTACTTCAAAAACAAAATCTTACTAATATTATAAATGCGAAAGTTTGAATGTATGTTTGTTACTCAATCACGCCAAAACGGCTGAACAACCCTAGATGAAATTTGGCATAGATATAGAATATAGGTTGGAATAGCACTTAGGCTACTTTTTATCACGGTATAATGTTCTCTTGGAATTATAAAACCCTTGCACTTGCACGCGGGCGAAGCCTCTGTCAGAAGTTAGTAAATAAATAATTGAAAGCCAAAGAAATATAATTACAACAACCACGCCATTCAAAACGAACAAAAATTCCCGTCACAACAATTAACAAAAAAACAACATCTTATCTAACACTGGCTAAATTATCCACGATGACCGTGGATAATTTAGCTTATAAGGAAAAAAAATAACACCTACTTTGGTATTCCCGAATACACTTGCCAACAACTGCACTAAGCTTCTTTTTTTTAAACTCACAAATAGAAATAGAAATGTCAGAGCTGTTGCAACGACGACTGGGAGCTCAATAACACAATCTTGATAACAACGGACGTTGGATACGTCAAAAATAATAAAACAGGGGTAGCAAACGCGGAATGCTGCGTTTTTGTGTTTGATATCTCTGCTTGTATGTGGTAGTACATAATGAAACTAGGTTATTTTTAAACTGCATGGCTAGTTTTGGGGTTGAAAATACTCATGAATATTTTCAGTAGATTTATTTATGCTCTGATAACTCGTCTATACTCGAATATCATTTCTAAATATCTATATGTATATTTTTTTATTATAAAATTTCGCATCAAAGATATTGAATTGTAATGCATAAATTAAATACATTTTTTTTTATTTACTAACCCGTAAAAATAAAGCTGCTTTCAGCATAATTCAGTGTAAATCCCAATGAATTTAAAAATATTCCTCTATCGATTAAATCAAAGTGAAATATATTTTTTTATTTGACTTTTGAAGTTGCTACTACCCGTTTGAGAAATTAAACAACTCTAAAAATATAGGTTATCCGTTTCGGATATATACCTACATAAATATGACCATGAATATAATTAATAATATAATAATAATTAATATAATATTTTGACACATTTGTGTTTTGAAGTTATTACCTTTCGAATCGATAGGTTTCGGATTATACCTGTTCTGATGTTCTAGACATCACATTCCATCCTTGAAAACGTTGCAATATGAATCGGAAAAATTTCAAAAATGTATGGGAATACCAAACACTATCGAAATGTCACGTGATCAATTCTTACATTTTAGCATTTCAGCCATCGCCATTACATATACAATGACATTTTATCTAGAGCCTCTGACGAGGATACCAATTATATTCGCACACAACATAGCTTTCAAACATAGAAAAATACAATGAACTAAAATAAAAAACTAAGCCAACACCATCCAAAACAGATCAAACAACAGGTGTCAACCAAATTAAAAACTTGTTGTACCAAGTTTATAATAATTTTGTTATCACGCCTCAATCGTGAGTTTTGATAATTTTACAAATTTCCTTCGGCTTTGGGAACTTTCCTTTAATGAAAATTGTACAGGAATCGGTGATTTGTTTATTAATTGCCGATGAAATATTGTGTTTTTGAAACGATGGTTAGAAAGTCTTTGTAAAGTAAAATTGTGTAATAATTTGTATTTAATTTCAAAATATTGATTATTAAATCTTTTATATGCGAAAATTAGGTTTTGCTTTAAAAAAATTAAGTAAACTACAGCAACTCGATTACAGCTTTATTTAGTTGCAAACTTTTTAAAACAGTTCTTGGAAAGTTGCAGTCAAAAAATGTAATCCACATTTCGCTGCGGCAAAGTTAATAAATAAAAGATCATACATTATTAGTTCAATCAGTGAATCAATTTGTAACACATATTACGCTTGTTTGCTATGTGAGTGTTATTAGTAATTACTTTATTTACGCGCATCTATGGCTACCTAAATTTAGTTAGTATAAACCGGTTTGTCGGTGAACAATAATTTCAGGACACAGTTCCGGCTATTCCACAAATCTGTTTTGCCGTACTATGCGTGTGGAATGCTTCCTGGGTAAAAACAATGTATTTAGTCTGTCAAACACGTAGTTTCTGCTTTATAAACTCAATTAAAATTTATAATTTAATGTAAAGCGTATCAAAGTTGAGTGACATATAAGTAAAAAACGTACCTAAGTGTGACGTCACTTAGGCACCGCACTTTTTGGATAGGTACGTGACAAAAAAATAATACATGTCCAATATTTTTAGGAATCAACCAGACGGACAAAAAAACATTTTTTAGTCATCATCCTTCTTCCGTAAAATTTAAAACTTATTTTATACAGTATAAATCTCGGCCTTGGCTTGCTTACCCCTGGCGCGATACCCCCGAGCCGTCTCGTAACCTCGCGGCTATCTATCTTAGCGCTAAACGCCCATAAACACGGACAGATAAACTCGCTATCGACACTGTGATTTTTATAAATAATATACGTATACATGTTATTAAGATATACTAGTATGACATTGAATGGAAGGAGACCATAGAAAACAACGAAAAATTATGAGAGGGATGATATGAATGAAAAGGAATTGAATGAGAATGCGACGGCTGATACGGATGAATGGAAGATAAAATCATGCCGTGCCCTAATAGGTGCCATAGAAAAAGCAATGGGAGGCAGAAAAAAGGGAAGTATTACTGTCAATCTATTTGTATTGTAAAACTGCTTTGCTGTGTTCCTATTTGAAGTATATGGGTACTGGTGTGATTATAATAATGCACATTAACCATTTCAGATTTGTCTCATTTGATGGCAACGTATATGCGATGTCACTAATATTTTCAATCTCTATAGAATTGAAGCCAGAAACATTAAAATAAAGTTATTGTCACAGTCTATCTTCTTCTTTCTTTTGACTATTGTCCCAGTTTATTTGGGGTCAGCTTTCCTAGTACTTCTGCGCCACATCGTACGTTTGCGGGTTGTTTCTTCTGTTGTATTGCTTGTGATCATATCATTCTTTATTGTTCGTAGCCAGGTCATTGGTAGTCATCCACTGCTTCTTTTTCCGTCATGTGTGTTATGGTCTATCTCTGTGCAAAATGTATCCACTGGTTTCCTCTTAATAAATAACATTAGGTAGTCTGATCCAAATCACTCAGAACTAAACAAACAGAGCAAGCATTGTAAATAATCAAGGGTCAATCAATTGATAAAGGTACGATTAGGTTATTGTAAAAGTTGCGTTAAGTATCTAGTTAATCTATATTTTTAAGTTTATCGATTGAAGTGGGTGGTAATTAATTATTTTATGCTCATCATAATAAATTATCATTCAAAGCTCGAATTCACGTACAGGTTTCTTTCTGCTTGTGTTAACATGCAGAAAGAAACCTGTGGAAGTACTTATTTCCTGAAGCTTCATAAAAATATCATCATCATCATCATTCGCAGCCCGACTTCGCCCACGTGGAGCATAGGCCTCATCCAGGTTCTTCTAAAAAAACATACCTTTAATTATTTTTTATTTAAAGTATTTTGGATTTTTTGCAGAGCCTGGGGGAACAAATGAACATAAATGCATAACGATCAACAATATCACTTTGCGACGCCCGTGCCGTAGTCGGGTAGAAATTGTTTTCATGACATTGACGGGATATGTCTCGCAAACGGTACGCTTGATAAAAATATGATGTACCAAACCTTACCTTTATTTTAAAATCCCTGTTCAATGATACCACACATGATGGGGTGAGACTAAAAAAATAATTGTTCTTTACTTCGTGCCCCCTAGTAGCCATATTCAATTTAATGTGACGTCACATGACCTATAACCAGGGCCAAACAAGATGCTTCCATCGACATCTCATTTGTCAAATTATGAAAAGTAGTTCAAAAGTTATGAGGACACAGATGAACATACATACCTACACACATACCGGTCAAAACATAACCCTCCCTTTTGCTTCGCCGTAGTCGGGTAATAAAACAAGTCCACAGCGTCTAGACAAGTGACATTCTATAAAAGATAACGAATTTTAAAAAGGTATGGTATGGTCGTTTAAATCCCCGTGGAGGGACGATCCAGTACATGAAATACAGTATCGTATGTAAAGATAAAATTTTAAAAACAATTTAAAAAAGACACAAAAAAGATAACCGACTTCCAAAGCAAAACCCTAATAATATGAGCAAAAATAACTTTCGTTTAGGAAGTCAGTGTCTTTGGGTACCTCTTGTTTTATCATTTTACCGGATTGACCCTTCACGGGATTTAAACAAACAAAATTTTACGATGTATAGGAAAGATTGACAAGCGCTACCGAAATTCCATATGAGACTCAACACTTAAGCTGGTATTCCAGATGCTCATGCTCAAGCTCAACTCAACTGAAACTGGAAATGGTAATTTTTTGATTGGTTGGCTTGTTTTATTGATATTAATGTTCTCAAGTCCAAGATCCTAGACGCCCCAATCGTAACCGAACTTCTTTTAACACAAAATCTGTGGAATTGAATAGTGTTAGCATGTATTCGGAACGTATTCGTACTTGCTAACTTGGACTGTCATTTTCATTCAATACCTACCAAACATTTTGTGTAGATAGAATTCAGTAACGTCTGGGCTCTCACTCTATTGAGTACACATATTTTATGTCAAGCTGAAGAAACATATGCCTAACTCGAGAGTTGTGATCGGTTGGCAGTTGATTGGTAGATGCGGCCAATTTTGAGTTTGAGTCCAGTATGAGCATCTGGAATGGCCTATGGCCCACTTTCACGAATAAGTTAACTCAGAGTTGCTAACACGCAACTAACAACAACCAACAACAACAACTCACAACAATTACAAAAATCCAACTACACAACAACAACAACAGAAACAGCAGCAACTAACTCTGAGTTAAGTTCTACGCGCAAGTGGGTGGGTGGGTTCTATCAGTGATGATGATGGTCGAAATGCGAAATGTAAGGGATTGATCTCGTGACATTTTATTAGCGTTTGGCTTTCCCATACATTTTTCCTATCGCTATCAAAATGCTTTTGTAGCTATAAAAACAATTGTCTAGAAGAAACTTTGCAAACATTTCCGGGCATTTTTGTCGCTATAGTACTCGTATAGGTTTATAGGTCCCCTGTGTCGTTTAAACTTACCTAAGGTGACCAAACGGGCCCAAACGTTACGCCCGGCTCATTATCTTCTGGTACAGACAACAAATTTTTATCAAACCCTATAGACGCGATAAGCTGTGATATTTTAAGTTTTTCTAGTAATTCTATTGTTTTACCGATAAGGGCTGCGTGTTTGGTTAACACAATAATAAACTCTTAAAATATATTTAAGAGTTTATTATTGTGTTTAGAGTAGAGGCAGACCAGGAAAAAGATGAATGTGTCGTGTGGAAGATAATATAATCATATAAGTTTTTAAGCTGACATGGTCACAATCATTAGAATTAATATTTGTTTCGGGATATTTACCATGTATATTTTGTTTTGTGTACTAAATAGTGGTCGCTCACAATGGGCCTCATCAGAAAGCTTAAAGTCACGCAAAGGGCAATGGAGAGGGCTATGCTCGGAGTTTCCTTGCGAGATCGAATCAGAAATGAAGACATCCGCAAGAGAACCAAGGTTACCGATATAGCCCGAAGAATTTCCAAACTTAAGTGGCAGTGGGCAGGGCACATTGCTCGTAGAACAAATGGCCGTTGGGGCCGAAAAGTTCTAGAATGGTAGGATGATGAGTCCATAAAAAGCTTTTATTTTTCTCTTTTTTATTTTGGTACCTTATATTACCATGAATCATTTATAGCCAAAGGGCTTCTCATAACAATTCTAACAAGCCTAAACATGACTGGAATACATTGCTTTATTACGGCATTTCGGTGCCTACCTTCCGGCTTCATCACCAGATCAGTTCGATGGTACCATTTTTATTTGAACCATTTATTTAAATTCATTCAGTCATTTATCTATTCGAGATATCTTATTCCCAAAACATAAATCTAATTGAGAAGTTCCAGCCATCTTTGATCTTCCTCGTCAGTTTTACTTCACCAAATGATACTTTCCGAATGCAAATGAAAAAACAAAATAAGGAAAACACATTTATTTGACACAAGCCAGAGCACTCAACATACACATAACTTAGACTAAACAACAATAATATTTAAAAAAAAGAAAACAATATATTAGTAACATTGTGTGTCCCACGGCTGCGCCAAATAGGACCAGTTCAGCAAAATACAAAATGCAACTAGTGCACGACGCTGGTTTTCAACTGGACCTGTGACCGATGACGTGACAGACGTAACGCAGTTTTATTAACTAAATGTGTATGTGAAACAAGTACTTACTTATATAAAAGATAAAATAGATGTGTAGAATGTGTATATTATAAATAATAATAAAAAAATACGTGTACACTACATAAGATAAATAAGGTGAGTCGTAGTAAGGGTAGGTAGGCTAATGCGTCATATTATTGAGGCATTCAGTGCGACCATATCCAGCTTACGTTGCGCTTCCATCAGATATTGCCGTAATCGTCTCCTAAATGTGTCCATAGTGTTGGCTGTTCTGATCGGTGGTGGAATATTATTCCAAACTTTGGAAGCCGCATAACGAAAGCTGCCTCTGAACGCTGCTGTATTATGCGATTACGTCGAGAGTTGCTGCGAGCATAGCCTTCTCCCACATTCCCGCCCACTCATTATCCAACCAAGTTTATTATATATTCCGGTTTTTTACATTTAACTACACCAAACAGAAGGCATGCCAAATGTAATTTACGCCTAGACTTCATTTTTAGAACAAAATGTTCATTGAGAAATGGTGTTACATAACTTCTGCGGGGAATGTTATAACAGAACCGAGCGCACGCGTTTTGTACCCTTTGTATGAGCCTATCTGTACGAGCTAACAGGCGCGGGCCATACACAGTGTCAGCGTAGTTCAACCTAGATAGAACTAATGTTTCAACCAGTTGTTCCCGCAACGATTCAGATAAGTAAGGCCTCACCCTGTACTAAACTTTCAAGCGATAAAAACAGTTTCTTATTGATAATCCTACGTGTTTTTCAAAACGCAGGTCTTTGTCCATGATGAGACCCAGATTTCGCACCTCGTACACTCGCTCAATTTGTTCGCCCATTAATTGTACGTCAAAAGTCGTAGGTAGTTGAAACAGCTGCTGTCTGGTTCCAAACGACACATATTTTGTTTTTGTGGGGTTTAGCGACAGACAGTTCTCCTCAGACCAAACGGCGGCGATTCGGTGAAGATCTTCGTTAAGTTCCTTTATGGTGCTATCATACTCGTCTGCTTTAAAAGAAATGTACAGTTGTACATCATCGGCGTATATGTGGTATTTGCATCTCTGGAGGCATCTAATTATGTCCGCACAGTATAAAATAAAAATAATTGGACCTAAGATAGAGCCATGTGGGACTCCTCTTTCTATGGGAATAGATGCAGATCTAAGAGTAGTACCGTCACTCAAGCGCAGGTCAACTAGTTGTTCCCTATTACTGAGGTAGCTGCGGAACTATTCAATAGCCCTGGAGTCGAATCCGTAATAATTTAGCTTCGACAATAAAATGGGATATTAATTGCGTCGAATGATCTGGAAAAATCTAGCAAAACCAGAAATGTGCACATTCCCTTATCCTGGGCAGACAGGATATTGTCAGTAACGTCTAACAGAGCAGAAGACGTATTGCGTTGTTTTCTAAACCCAGATTGTAAATCAGGTATAATGTTATTTTGTTCAAGAAAAAGCATGAGTTGGCTGGCGGCTGACGATTTTCTCTAACGCTTTGGATATACATGGTAATATACTTATAGGTCGTAAATATTTCAGCGTAGATGGATTTGAATTTTTTGGCAAAGGCCTAATAGAAGCAATTTTCCATTGGTCTGGAAAAGATGACGTCACTATTGAGCGGTTTATTATCTCCGTAACAACATTTAATGTGTGCGGCAGAGTCAGGTTAATCATTTCCAGGGTAATATTGTCACATCCTTCGGCATTACTTTTGAGACTCGAGATAGTGCGTGAGATTTCGTTCTGTTCCACTGGAGTAATTGTAAAAATAGCTTTACCATGTTTATGACTTTCGCCACTGGGCTCCCGGGAACAATCAAAAAGTTTTTATTAATGATATCAGGATCTGTAAAATGCGACGGAAGGTCTTGTCTAGTATTAAAGGGCAAAATAGTGGATTTCAGGTTTTTCCAAAGCAGTTTTGGGGTTCAAATTTTGTTATTAATATTATGTTTGAAATAAGCAGTTTTTTCATTGTATTACGAACCAGTTACCAAGCGCTTTAAATATTTATAGTATTTTTATTTTATTCTTATTTCGTTGCCCTATAACTACTCAAAGCTTCATCACGTAAACGCGTCATAAGTTTGATCGTATCCGTAATCCACGGATACGACTTTTCCCTTACGGTACACGATTTAATCGGTGCGTGAATATCAAATGCAAAATACCAAAATCGTTACATGTGTGCCTAAAAAATTTGAGGAGTTCCCTCGATTTCCATGGCATTCCCTCATCAGATCCTGACTTATTGACAATGGGACCACTTTGGATCCTGACTTTTTGACAATGGGATACCGCTCTTTGAAACAAAAAAAGAATTTTCAAATCGGTCCATAATTTACGGAATAATCGGTGGCCATACATTAAAATAATTATTTCTATTTTTTATGCATCCGCCATGTAGTCTCTCCACCACCCTTGGTTGACTGGTAGAGAATGCCTCAGGCATTAAGTCCGCCTATGTACCTGTATGTTGCATAAAGTTTTAATACATAAATAAAAACATACATACAGCCGAACAGAGAACCTCCTCCTTTTCTGAAAGTCGTTTAAAAAGTGTTTAAATTAGAAACGCCCAGAACCATTCGTTGGTGACACTGTTAGGAAGGCTATGTTCAGCATTGGACATCATTCGGCTAAAACGATGATGATTTTGAGACTGCTTATTGTACAAGGACTGGTGCTCATAATAAAATGTCATGTTATCTACCAGGGAACTCACACTTAATGAGAGAATGTATTTCAGCCATTATTATACCGAAGAGAACAATATTTATCTGAGTGACTGATGGGAACTGGAACATCTTGAGTTATCAGGTTTCGACGAGTTAGAAGAAGCCGCGTCTTCTTCTACCTCGTCGAAACCTGATAACTCTAGAGACTGTTATTTTATAACTTATTTCCAGGAATAATTATAATAATTTAACCTCTTTACGGTAGGCATATATTAAAGCTGGATGGTCATTGTGGGAGGGGGGGACTTGGTGGCGGGCTATGTTTAGCAGTGGACGTTTTCCGGGTGAAATGATGATATTATTAAAAGTATTTTACCAAGATATATTTTTATAACAATGGATCAATAAATTATTGTATATTCATATTAATGTTTATCAAGAAAACATATGTACGTATTTTTTGTAGGAGATACCATCTGGAAGTAAGTAATTACTATCTAGTTAGTAAGTTATTTCTATCTCTCAGTGCCGCAAGGATCTCAAGTGGCTCCCTAGCCGTTTTCGCAGGAACACTCAAGTATTATGGTTTCCTCTTCAACATCCTTTATAACCCTACGTACCCTTGATATCTGCGCGAACTTTTTTCCTTTACTCGCCCTGCAGATGTCCAGTGTACATCCCACCGAAGGCATCATCTAAACTTCCCCTCCCACAATACTAATTTCTATTCGCATTCCTTCTCTGTTCATGCAGTACGACTGTGGAAATCACTTTCACCTAAAATCCGTGACTCTAAAAATGTATCTTTATTCAAGAAACAGGTCAAAGAACATGACCTCTCTAACATCTTGTAATTTTTATATGTTTTATGTATTTTTATCTTCTATCTAAGTAGTTACAATATATAGCTAGCGGACGTCTCGCAGTTTCACCCGCGTAGTTCCCGTTGCTGTGGCAATTCCCGGATAAAAAACCTATGTCACCCGGGGATAGTGTAGCTTTCCAACAGCGAAAGAATTCTTGAAATCAGTCCGTCGTCCGAATAGTTTTTCATTTTATTCGTTACATACAAAAATACAAATCTTTCCTCTTTATAATATTAGTATAATTAAGCAGTACCTTTGTGCTCCTCTAGCTGTATTCTTTCTTTTCTCTGTAAAAAATAAATACTACCTACTGACCCGATAAAAATAAATGTATCACTTGTATAAACTTACACTATTCCTGAAAGAAGTAATGATTTATTATACTGAAAATTCCAGGTTCCTGTGGAATAAGCCAGGAAGACACAGCCGCTGGCAGAAGCTACTTCTTCTCTAAGATCAATCGAAGCTATAATACTCACAGCGGATCTTTGTGTCTTTGAATTGGCTGCAAGAGCCTGCGCAGTAGCTATTTTTGTGTCCATGTTGAAGGTGAAGATAGCATTGTATAACTGTCTCTTTCACTCGCTTACGTTTGTCGCATCGTCCTATCTCGCTTAATCTATGAAGTATACTCGATGAAAAACTGTTTCTTGCGCAATGGTTAGCAGAGCCAACTCTAAAGACACAAAGATCCGTTGTGACTACATCATCAGTTTCTCGCTCGCAGTTTCGCGCATATTTCCAAAGTGAGATATTATTATCATCGGCACAGTCTAGGAGATAATTATAATTGGATTAGATCACCGTGTAAACATCATATTAATAATATTAACCGGAATGATAATATAATCTTGCTGACAGTATGATGCCTAGTAACTACTAACGGATATAATGCAGCTAATTATATGAAATATGGAAAGAACAAAGAACATTGTGTTAGTTTTAGAAAAAGCTCTGATAGATTTAATGATTGTTTAGCATCTTAGATAGGTTTCAAATAAGTATTAAGAAAAAAATCAGGTTTATGAACTGAACGTCACAAATCGAATGAGCCCAAATACAGTAATGCTATCTTGTCTGTTTGAGGAGTTGCTATCGCCACCTGCCGGCACCGTCATGAGACCAGTTCCATAATATTATTCCAATGTTTCCAAAGTTACATAAATACGCCATGTTTCAACTCAATTGGATGCCAGGAAGTGCTTAAAAAATGGAATACTATTATAGTTGCTGGACATTGCTGGAAACACATACAAAAGCAAGGTAATACAAAGCTTGTAAAAACTGTTATCGTGCTGATATTATAATAACACAAATAGTAACTATCTCTTTGCAGGCATCTTCTCAAACTTCCACGGACCCGGGAGATTGTGCAACAAGTGTGGGCGACAAAATAGATGGTCTCGCTCTGTCACACTGCTAGCTTTCTATGACATGATATTACATAACCAGGGAGTCGACCGCAGAACCACACCCTCAAAAAGTCGAAGTGTAGTGAGTGCGTGTGTGTGTGTGGTACTCTCATCCAGATATTATGTAGCTGCATTCTCACGTGTCGCATCCGTGCCTCGAGCGCAGATTGCAAGTCATCTGCGTATACGCACGTAGGTTCTTTTTGACATAAAACGATCAACGGATTATTAACAGTGAAAATGGCTATTGGGATTTCCTCAAAGAACAAGTTTTAATTACTTTTATACGTAAGCATTCCAAGAAGATACATACCACGCCGCCTTTTTAGTTAGTCCTTGGCAAGAGAGAGAAGCTATCAAAGATCTTCGAACCCCATTTAAAACCATTAATCTCTTCTTGGATTACGGACAGTGGACAGTCAGTCACCGGCACGAGCCGCTACTACCCAGAAAATAGAGCACATAAAGTTCAGAAACACAACTTTTTCTAGACAATCCAAATTCATTTGCAATTACCAATAGGAGGTACTCATTGGGAGGCCTACATATCACTATCACACTTGTTTTTATTACATTAATCTTGTTTCCAATATCACATGACTTTCTAATCTCCTTTATGACTGTTTAATAAAAGTACCTACAGATAGAGATGTTTATTGAAATTAAATTCAAAATGTTTAATAAGCAATGGCAAGGAATTTGCTCCGGTTTGCATATTTTTAATTTATCTATTTGTTATCACCTGTTATGTTACCTTTTAACACCTCAGAGATGAATAATAAAACAAACTTAAGTTAATCAACAGTTTTGTTTATTTTTGTTTTACAATTATAATAATTAATAGATAAGTGCCTATTAAAGCTGCATTAACACTTGTATCTTACATACAATGTACTTGCATGAAAGAAACGAAAGTTTAATTATTGTAATAAAATGATGCAATCACCGATTCTACCGTGTTTTACCTAGTGCAGTTAGTGGCGAAATAATCAGTAGAAGGTCAGTAGGTGATATAAATACTTCCATACAGACGAATGTATAAATTTCGCACTTATTAAAAAAAAATATGATAATAATCTCATCATTTACATGGATTCACTCGGTACTAACATTAATATAGTAGTAGTAGTAGAAGGCATCTCTACCTGCCCTTTTGGACATACCAGTCATTATTTCAAATAAGGGTCTCGTAGAATATTGAGTGGACCACCAGTGCTCTAAAAACAATGAAGAAAACATCGTGAGAACATTCGAAGATATGTGACATCCAACAACCCGTATAAGCCCGCGTAGTGGATTACGGCCCATTCCCTCTCACAGACAGGAAACCTCCAGGATCTCTGCCAGGCAACCTGGAAGAGATCCGCTGTGATTCGCGGTATGCGATAAGGCCGCCCTTTGTATGTATTTTAGTTTCCTTTTCTATGATTTAACTTGGTGTACCTACAATAAAGCATATATAAATAAACCTGTGTCCCAACAGTGCCAACATTATAGGGCTGATAATGATGATGAGACATGGGCTGACAATATGATGACCAAACTTCGTTGATTTTTTCACCGGTTAGCCACATGAATAACATTATCCGCAGATCAATTTCATTATTTTAAAAACGAGTTGTCGCATTGTAGCGATGCGCCTGTCTGCGGCAGTCTTTATAATGAATCAAGCCCCGCCTCATGGTGTGATCAAAGTACTATACGTGCCGGCCCAGTGATCTAGTTGCGTAAGATATGTTTAGTCTATGACGAGCGACGGGCCTTGACTCTTCCTTATCAGTGCAGCTCGCTATCTGCACTCAAGCGCCAGGAAATAAGGTATTTTATGCTTTACTTGCATTACATTGATTTGTGGTGAATGATATCGACGCTTGAAAGACAAAATTTACCCAGTGACATTTTGGGTCATATTTAATTAAAATATAGTATAACTATCTCAATATGACTCAAAATGTCACTTGGTAAAGTTTTCCTTTCAAGCGTTGATTTATACACCGTTAAATTTTAGTCTTTTAAATCCGGTGGAAGGCCAATTCGGTCCATGAAACAGTATCGATTTCTAAAGATAAAATAAAAAATATACCGGATTTCAAAGCAAAACACTAAAATATGCAAAAATAACCTTGATCTTGTTTTATCATTTTGCAACACCGACTTCCGAAATAAAACTCTTTAGTGTTTTGTTTTGGGAGTCGGTTTTTTTTTCTCTACAAATCAATACTGTTTCATGTCGATCGTGGGGGATCCATGGGATTTAAACTATTAAAATTTAACGGTGTATTGGTAGAAAGGAGATAGCTATTTAATTGGGATGACGACCTATAGAGATGAAGAAGAAACCACGTTGTTTAAAAAGCTGGGGATCCTTGCAAAGGTGAGAAGGTATTTCACGCAAGAACAGCTGCTCAGCTTGTATCAAGCGCAAGTTCGATCATGCATGGAGTTCTGTTCTCATCTTTGGGACGGATCTGCCAAATACCAGCTTGATACACTAGAGTCGATCGAAAAGTGGGCCAAGAAGCTTATCGGCTATGATGCACTGGTTAAGTTAAAGCTCCAGAGCCTTGAAAATTGTCGCCGAGTTGCCAGCTCGGTGGGTTTTTATCGGTTACATTTCGGGGAGTGTGTAATTCAGCCAACCCATTTCATCATCGGACTACCAGACGTACGGCGATGCGCTATCGGTACATGGTGGACATCCCACCCAAACGCACTAAACGTTTTGAGAATACTTTTATTATGCGTACAGCTAAGAAGTGCAATTCCCTGCTGGAGTCTGTGTTTCCCGATAGCTATAATCTAGGGGTCTTTAAGTCAAGAGTGAATAGGTTACTTCTAGGCAAGCGTGCTTCACCGTCGACCATATCATCGTTTACCATCAGGTGAGATAGTGGTCAAGCGGAAGCCTATATTAACTGAAACAAAAAAAAATATGTTGCCCTGATCAACACGTGTAAATTATTTCATCACCACTGCTCTCAAACAGTGAAGGAAAACATCGTGAGGAAACCGGCATGTTTTAGAACCAAAAATTCGAAGATATGTGACATCCACCAACCCGCACTGGCCCTGCGTGGTGGATTACGGCCCATTTCCTCTCACAGAGATGATGATGATGATGATGATCACCTTTAACTTTTAATAACTTGGGGCACAGATAAATACGATTATACAACAGGGAAAATGTGGGGTACAGTTGCAGTTGCATTCCCTGGTAAGCTTCAGCATACAGGGATGTATGCTAGGTACCTATCTAAATAAAATCCATTCGTTAGTTAGTTCATGACAATTTCATGTGAAAGCTCTCTAACACCCAACCGGATGAGCAAATAGAATGCGTTTTTAAATTGAATTCAGTTTGATTCCGATCGTTCGCGTTTGCTAACCTCTGCTAAGGCTAGTTGTCTTGTTTGTTTTATTTTGGGGTTAAATTGGTCAATGAGTGTTCTGCAAAAAATTCTCTTTTAAGGTCTCTTGATACAAAAAGAAAATATGAGTTTTGACCAACAGAGACATTGCATGAGGTTTCAAACAAACTTTCACGTTCTAAAATCATTAATATATATACTATATGATTTTAATAAAAATTTCGCATAGGTACGCAGGATAAGTTAAAAAAAGAAAAGTGGTACATTTTCAAAACACATTAAACGAGCGTCTACCTGTGCTTTGTGTTCTTTGTGTTTTAATAACGATGCCATACTAGATTTTTTTCATGTCGTGGGTGCGTTTACAAACATTATCCGGATCACAAAAAATACTCTAAATATTTTTCGAAAAAGTTCTTAACTTTCACCTTACTTACAACATATATAGGCGTGTGTTACCCTACGCTATTCAAAATTTAGTTGCAAGACTCGAATGTGCGGCTTTTAGACCAAAACCGTCACCTGTTTCGTTCTTTCCGACATTAATCTTCTTATAACGTTTTGGCACGAGTTACCCGAGAATGGCTAATACTGTGTCGAAAAGATTAGTCAGTCAACAAGTTAGGGGAGCTGGCATAACTTACTTAGGTTTAGGTGCATTGGACAATGGACTCGTACTGAATTATACGTAACCAGAAGGATTTTACAACAAACAAATGAGGGAGAAGCTAATCTTGCTGTCGGCAATTGTATTAAAAATGAAAATTCTTGAATTCTCGATCGTTTAAAACGTTGATCATGCGTAGTAGAATGTTTCCTGATTCGAAAAGCGCTCTGCGCATTCTTGTACACTACGCAATCTTGCACACCCATACCCTACTTAGGTGCACTGGACAATGGATACTTACTAAACTATACTTAAACAGTAGGGTTTATTACAATAACAAATGAGAGAGAAATGGAAGGAAGAAAGGGAAGCCTTTGCTCTGCAGTTGAGCAATTACTGTCCATACCAGGTTGCCTGAAAGAGATCGCGGAATGAAATAAAGCTGCTCATTATATACTGTGTATTAGACTTAAGTTTCTTTTTATTAATGATTTTTATGGTGTACAATAAAGCATATAATAAATAAATAAACAACTCGGGCTGACAAAAAAATCCAATCTAAGTATAGAAACCGCGCACAATTCGAATTCAAAACAATGGATGAGCTTTCATTACTTGCCTTGACTTCTCCACAGTTTGAAATGTACTTTAAACTGTCCCGACTGTACTCGTACCTAAGACAGAAACCCAAAATTCTGACCAATAGTTTAAACAAGGTATATCATGTTACCCAGACTCCTCTCTCCTTACTGAGTTGTAGGAACAGATAGGTTAGTTATTACATGTTAATCCAGCTGTAACCGGTTAGACTGAAAGCCGACTTCAACGTAATCTGGAAAAGCCTACACAGTTGATTGTAATGCACACATTTCTGATGTTTTGGAGGTAAGTTCCCTTGTAATATAAAATATTTTGAATTTGATGATGTTTATGGGTTAGTCTACCAGGCACCTTGTTTTATGGCCGACGTGATTTACGACAGGTTTCTTTAACAAACACATGTAAACATTGATACTGATATCAATGTTTACATGTATTTGAATAAAATAAACCTGTCTTAAATCCATAATTATAAGCTATTATTAGTTATTGTAAGCTATACGCGTTGAAGAGCACTATCCCTTTTTTACAGCGGAATCATGCTAGCGTTGAGATGTAATAGTACGGTTCCTGAAGCTTGAATGAACTACCGGTCAACGAAAAAACTGAAGAATGAAAATATTTTAGACTGCAAATTCAGAAAAGCAAAGATCAACCAGTCTTTGGTTAGTTGGGTCATGACAAGCGCTAGTTTAGCTAACAATTGTTCTAAACCAATACTTCCAAACTTCAGCAATAGATCTTAAAGATTAGCAGAACTTAAGAAAGGGCTGGAATTCAGCTCATTCCTATCTTAACTACAGTCCCCAAAGTTTCCTCTCAAATCTAATCAGGGGCGTTAACGATACCCGTAAACAAGCCACGTAGAGCTTCCGAAAGTTTTCTAACTCATTAATGTACAAAAGTACGTTTTGGATAACCCTTTGGAGGGTGAAAGGGTCTAAATAAATAGTGGAAAACTTGGCGAGTTTGACGACCTAAATGATTCGCTAAGTTGTTTCAATGTTTGTTTTGGAATAGGACAGTCATTGTTTGTTATAGTAAGATAACGAGGGATTGAAAGAAACACCTGGGTTTCGGAAAAGCCTAAATGTTAAAATAAAGAAAAGTGAGAGCATGGTACATACTTTACAATTAATATGGCTCCGAATAACCAAATTAAATTGTTTCTAAAACTGCAGCAGCTACTGCCTCCCTAACTTTTTTCTGTTAATATCGCACTCGATACGTATATTAAAGACTTTCCAATCAATATATTGGGGTCGACACCCATTAGTTGCTATCTTATCTAGGTTTGTTAACACACAGGTTGTTTTGGAATAGGACAGTCATTGTTTGTTATAGTAAGATAACGAGGGATTGAAAGAAACACCTGGGTTTCGGAAAAGCCTAAATGTTAAAATAAAGAAAAGTGAGAGCATGGTACATACTTTACAATTAATATGGCTCCGAATAACCAAATTAAATTGTTTCTAAAACTGCAGCAGCTACTGCCTCCCTAACTTTTTTCTGTTAATATCGCACTCGATACGTATATTAAAGACTTTCCAATCAATATATTGGGTTCGACACCCATTAGTTGCTATCTTATCTAGGTTTGTTAACACCCTGTTATTACACAGGTTCCGTCGCCAGTTATCTTTCCTCAAAAAACTATTTTATCAACTCTTATAAACACAGCTGAAAGAGCTGAAATAAATTCGGAAACAGTGACAAAAAATATCTGACAAACTTTCTTAAAGTTTTCCTTTGCCCAATCGATGGAAATGTAACATTTATTTGGAATTCAAATCTTAACTCGTATTATAAAAGTTAGCAAGTTGGCGCGAGTTCGAAGCAGGGCAGGTCCCTCGTCACCAGAGCGCTGAATGCTGCAATAATTTTGATCAGAGGATTTATTCAAAATTATCAAATATTTTGATAACTTTACCAACTTTTAAGCATTCTGAACTTTTAATGAAGTCCCATTTTCAACTGATTTCAAAAAAGGAGGAGATTTTCAATTCTGTTGTATGTTTTTTTTTAATGTTTGTTACGCGATTACTCCGCCAATTATGCATTGATTTTGATGATTCTTTTTTTTATTTGAAGACAACAATATATCCCCGAATTGGTCCCTTTAAATTTGGTGAAGATCTGATGAAGAACTTCGAAGATATACAACAGAAATCTCTGGGAATTGCTGCAATCGCATGTCTGTTTATTGTTTTTACCATTCCATAACATCACGCTGCGCCGGTACGCTCTAAAGGGGTTCGCAGATGTGTACCATTCACCCTGATACACTCTCATTTCAACGGTTATGAATTCAATTGCATGTTATTCGGGTAATCTATTCTGCCATAATTTTTGGCATTATAGGTAGGACTTTACTATAGAACTTACCCATTGTGTGCTTTTTTAGTGCTGCTGTAGTGTACTTTGGTAGGTACAATCAAGGTTCTAAAGTGCAGTCTTAGGCCCCGTTTGTATCCATAGTTTAAGACATCGTTAGATACTTCTTGACCCCCGTTGTTAGATGAAAAGTGTGAAGTTACAAAAAAAAACATGGCGGGTTTTGGGCGCCATAAAGTGCGAGTCCCAATTTTGTTTTTCTTCCAAAGCTTTCGAGTGTGGTATCAAAATGAAGAGTTTTTAGAGGTGATTACAAAAATATATATCACTGATATGTTTAAAAGCAATTCGAAAAAAAATAATACTAAAAAGATGTAAACAACTGTTTAAGAAGCGAACTAAAAAGCTGTAAACAATAAAAAATCATGCTGTGCAGTTGGAGGATCAGGGGGTCAGCCAATTCTTAAATATGTATCCTCCGACTGCACAGCATGATATTTCTTGTTTACAGCTTTTTTAACTTTCGTTACTCGCCCGGTGGCTTTAGGCGCTAAGCAAGTCAATTAGTGCGTTTTCGCCCAAAGTAGGTAAATACTTCAGGTTAGGTCAGATACTTTGGGTTTCAAAACAAAATTACTTAAACGTTTAGGTAAGTACCTACCTACCTAATCATTTAAGTAATATATTTCAGTTTTGGAATAACACCTACAATATTATATTCGAGAAAGAATCGAACGTTATCCAAAAAAGACTAACTTAACAGAACGATTCACACCGATTACATTTTTGATAGAAAATCCGTGTAATCCCCTTTAGCCGTTAAATGATTTGAGTTGGCTTTATTTTGTTACTAAAGAAACTTACCCCAGTAAAAAGTTTCTCCTACTTGATACTTTAAATAGTTAATTTACCGTAAATACCATGTATAAAGTGTAGAACTTCAATAAACCAAAGCACTTTGATTTATAGAGATAGATAGCGCCATCTATGTTGAGAAGCATGCACTAGTATGTAGCTTGATGTTGTATTCAGTGGCGTTTTCAAGCATTGTATTGGTATAACCATGAATTTCTCGTAGAGGAAAAAAAGTGAATGGTTCAACGTTAGAATGGCAAGAGGCGTTGGAAAGCAGTACCTTACTATCCGAATGTAGCAAGAGAAAAAGTTTTATGCGTGTATTCAAAATTATTTATTGTTTTTTAATCTCACTATGTTATTCACCGACTTCAAACAAAGGTTATTTTTTATGTATTTTCCCCGATTACTCAAAGATGACTGGACCGATTTGGCAAATCTTTCTTTTGTTTTAAAGGATATATTTCTCAAGTGATCTCATGGTCATCAGGTCAGGATCTGACGATAGGATCCCAGAGAAATCGAAGGAAAGCTTCAAATATTATTGACATACATATAGCGATTTTGGTATTTTCATCAACAATGCAATCATTTGCACTCAGAAAGTATCATTTGATGAAGTGGGACATATGAAGATGACCACAGATGGCCACTCCGTAATGCTAAGTGTGTCACGGGTATAATATATATCGAATGGTTAACCGACTATGATGAAGCAAACACTTATAAATAGATGGTACTGATTAAAATGGTACCATCGAACTGATCTGATGATGAAGCTGGAAGGTAGGCACTGGAACTTAAAAATTAAACAATGTATCCTAGTCGTGTTTGGGCTTATTGGAATTATCATGAAATGTACTTTGGTTATACATGATTTTCATGGTAATTGGAGGTACCTATCAACACTAAAAAGAGAAAAATAACCAAAATTTAAAAAATATAAAAATAATATTTTATTATATTATTATTATATAATAATATAATAATAATATAAAAAAATTAACCCAAAGGTTGACTGGTAGAGAATGCCTTGCTGCATTAAGTCCGCCTATGTATCACCATTGTACATGAAGTTTAAATAAATAAATAAAAATAATAAAATTTTAACAAAAAAAAACAAACCAACTTCCAAAACAAAACACTCGGTCAAAACAGTCGGTATCGAAAAACGGAAAACAATAGGTACCAGAGAGAACACACCGACTTCGAAAAAGAATGTTATTTTTCGCTTTGTAGTTATTTGTAATTTGTTTTGGGAGTCGGTTTAATTTTTATGTCAAAAAGTTGTTTTCCTCTAAAATTCATATCACCTAAAACCAAAACCCCAATGTGTTTTCAACCTACTTAAATATGAGCCTCTGAAAAACCTTCCAAAACTAACTTCGCACATTATTATCAAAAGTCAACTGAACCCAAGAGTCGTATTCATCAAATTGCATTAGCTGACAACAAGAGAATAGGGATTTTTAAGAAATCGCTTTAACTCCACGATGAAATATCAATTTAACTTATCTCCACTGAAAAGAAAACTTTCCATCCAGTCGTAGTCAAGTTCGTTTTCAATTACTTCTAAGGTTGCCACGCGAGTATACGCAGGTATTACTAGCCAACTGTGTTGAAGAGGTTTTGATATTTTGTTTATTGCCGCGGGGTTTTGATAGAATAGATTCTGTGACTGAGGATGTCAATTATAGTTACTGCTAGGGAAAAACAAGCATATATATATGTCTTGTGATACCTAGCCATAAACAAAATTTTGTAACATTGTGAACCTTGCCTACTGCAGATTGCAAATAGTTTTTTTTGGAATATCATGATTATCAATTCTTGTAAAGATGATATGATATTCTCAAACGCAATTATCCTTAACTAACTTCTGCCAGCGGCGGATTTTCTTAGATTTCTTTTCTTTTCTTGTCCCAAGGGAACACTATATCGGTTTTTTTTTTTTGGACAATCCCACCGCACTATTCCCAAACCACTGCAACTCCTGAAAGCCAGAATCAACAGTGGCGACCACCAGAAAAGCGCCGAGGCAATGAAGCTCGACGAAGTCCCGGAGAATGAATTTAACTGTCTTGGATCCCGCAACGAAATTAATCAGAAAAGAAAATGGAGGAGTAAGAAAAATACAAATTTCCACTTCCCTCCATATCAAGCAGGAGACAGAACAAACAAGACCAATAGGCACAAAGGGTCGTTTACAACTGGGATAAGCCCAGTTGCCTAGCACCACAAATAAAAATTAGCATTAATATTAATGGGTCCTAACATTGTGAGCTGTTATATTTGATTCCAATAATAGGTATGGCAAAAGCGCTTGAACGCACGGAAATTTGTTCTAGTTTCCACAAGGTCCGTATAGTAAACGGCTCCTGATACAGCCTGTACATTATTCAACATAGTATTGCGTTCATTCTGCCAAAGAATACACTCCCATAAGATATGATGTGCAGATTGTACATATTCACAGTCAGATGTAGAACACTGACATAATGGCGAGGCAACAAGCTTGAAGGAAAATAATTTACTTTTAAAGTTACCATGCCCTGTGAGAAATTGGGCAACACAGTGATCCACCTCCAGCCACGTGCTGGCCAGCCGCACGCGAACGGATGGAAAGAATTGGTGGAGGTGTCGGCCCTTGATGGAATTATCCCACCTACATTGCCATTCGGATCAAAGTTCCTCCCAGACATCAATATGTGGTTTAAATAATCTAGAGATTTTGGCACGGTCACTCCGCGTTAAAAAGTCCGCGTCCATGGTCTCTTTTGCGGAATAGTATATTGCAGCACGTCGCTGCACTTCAAGGTCGACCGGAAGTACGCCAGCAAGTACCGGTAAGGCCTCAGTACTAACCGTCCTGTATGCTTTACATAAGAATATCAAAGCCAAACGCTGACTCTGAAGTAATTTACGTCGTACCGCCCCTATTGTGGCCCTATCAGCCCAAACAGGCGCCCCATAGCAGATACAACGCAAGTAAGTAGCCCCATAAATAGTCTTTAAAGTCAAAAAAGACAGACCCCACGTAGATTTAGATATTCTCGTTAAGGCATAGAAGTTCTTTTTTGCTTTTTCACCGACGATTTTAATATGTTCTATAAATGCAAAATTCCTTTCTAACACAAGACCAAGATAGCACACGGACTGCTTCCTTTTTACCGGAACGTTATTAAATTTAATAGAAGGACACGATTTAAGATTACCTTTCAAAATGAGCTGATAAGTTTTATGCGGAGCAAAGGTCAGGCGGTTACGATCGCCCCACTGAGATATTAAGCGTAGGCAAGTGTCAGCCAAGTTTTCGAGTCCAGCTCGAGTACTTGATTGAATGAGCAGAAGACCGTCGTCCGCGTAACCGGTTAATGAACAGCCGCTTGGAAGCGGAATCGCGAGGAAATCATCAAAGCCTAAATTCCATAAAGGTGGACCAATAACCGAGCCCTGAGGACATCCCATGGTGAGAGACTTCGACATGGAATGATGGCCGAGTTTGAGTTTTGCGGAACCATTTAAAAAATTAGAGTAAACTAAATTGTATATATTTCTATAGCAGCCTCGATTTTTCGTTTTAAGTAATAGCATTGGCCACCATGCGTTATCAAAAGCCCCAGAAATATCTAGAAAAAGCCCAATTACATACTTATGTTCAGATGTATTAACTATTTTCCTAACAGTAAGGGCCGCGTCTACGGTAGATTTTCCAATAGTGAAACCGAATTGATTATTATGAAATTTTGGTCCGTCCGGTAGCAACCGTGGAACGATAAGGCGCTCCAGGAGTTTTCCCAAAGATGGAAGTAATGTTACTATATCGGGATGAACGCGATCCGTTCAGCAGTTCTGGCGTGCTTGAGTAACAAACATACATCGAAACTTCGCATTTGTAATAAATTAGTAAGATTACCTGCCAAAAGTGACAACCCTTATCACTCCACAAACCCGTCTGATTACCAGCGCCTTAACTTCGTTGAATTCACACCCTGTAAATTTGCTGAAAACACATTTCTTTTGAGATTCGTTAAGATAAACGTAGTTCAATTTAGTTTTAACTTAATTTGTGGACGTCCAAAGTGTTCAAGAAACTCAGTTAATCGAACTAAAATAAAATGGCAGTATAGTTGGTGCAAACTCTAAAGTATGTATTCTATAAAACAATATGGAATGCAATATATGAATATGAAACTAGGAGCGTGCTTTATTAGTCACTGTGTGTACTAATACATAGTGTGGCGTTATTAAAAAAAAATAAGAAACACTTAACGCCGGATTAAAACGTATAATTTTGATTTAAAATAAAAACACAACGAAAATATATAAATGAATACAAAAAGATAAAACACTTGAATATTTAAATAAAAAACCGGCTAAGTGCGAGTCGGACTCGCGCACGTAGGGTTCCATACCATTATCGCAAAAAACGGCAACAAAATCACGTTTGTTGTATGGGAGCCCCACATAAATATTTATTTTATTCTGTTTTTAGTTGTTATAGCGGCAATAGAAATACATAATCTGTGAAAATTTCAACTGTCTAGCTATCGCCGTTCATGAGATACAGCCTGGTGACAGACAGACAGACAGACAGACGGACCGCGGAGTCTTAGTAATAGGGTCCCGTTTTTACCCTTTGGGTACTGAACCCTAATAAAAAAGACCGCTGATATTGATATTGAATTTATTATTTTATATATTATACTATTTGGTATGAAAAAACTTGGAGAGAAATTTTAACTACTCTCATTGGCACAATAGCCATCCACCATTAAATATGCCTAAAACTTTGAACAAGAGCATCGTTCGCAGTTTACTCTATTACATACATACATAAACTCACGCCGCCGCCGCCATAAATAGTTTCTGCCTACCCCCATGGGAAAAATGCGTGAGTTTATGTATGTATGTTTACTCTATTAGTAGTCTAAAAAAATAATAATAATGATAAACTTATAAAAAAAAAATGCAAATTTGTTCTTAATTACTCAAAACGACCACTATGCTTTTTTGGTTGATTAAGCATTAAAAACTTATAATTAATAATGGGTGTTGCTTCGGCTCTTATTTATGACATCCGATATTAAAAAAAAAAAAAATATAAACGATATGGTAATTCATCCATTATGTCTTGAGTAGCTGTGATATGTTTTGCCACTCTTCAATAAGGGCTTCGTTCAGTACTTGATCGGTGTTTGGTGCTGGAACTCGACTACGAACACGTCTTTTTAGATTGTTCCAGTCATGTTCTATCGATTTCATGTGGAGACTTTGAGGTGGCCATAGTAATCTTCGAATCCGAACCTCGTCAAGATTTTTGCGTTGTGTAGGCGAGCTTTTGCCTGCATTTAGACAAATTCTTCTCCATAAACGGTGCAAAAGGCATCACATGTGATTCTAAAACCTCCATGACGTATCTTTCTGCATTGCAACCTCTATCAAAAATAACCAAGTCGCTACGAGCCTCGTAAGTGACGCCACCCCAAATTATTATTGTGCCACTTTGTTACCCTATCGTTTTCACCACTGCGCATGGAGGGAACTTTCTTTTTCGCGCCTGAAGACACGCTGGCGACCATCAAGATCACATACAGATATCTGGACTTCGTCTGGAAATTGCACATTTTTCTAATTCTGCTTTGTTCATAGACTATAATCACAAGCGAAAGAAAGCCTTAGGGCGAGTTTCTGAAGTCGACGTCACATCTCAAATCCGCTGACAATTTGTCACAAATTAACCAGCCGTCAGTTGTCAGTGAGTTTCTCAACTCTGCATCATCGAGAAATTACGTAATCGCTTGTTACATTTAATAATTTATTTCGGTTGGCTACCCTAGCTAGTATTCATTCAATTCCTTCACTACTATAACGTAATAGTATTTTATCTTGAGCGGCTGGGTTGGTGTAGCCCGCAAGTTAAGCAAACCTTACCAGGGACGATTTTTGGATGGGTAACCACGTTTTTTTTTGGTATGCTTTTTTTTGGATAGGTGACCCCACACAGGTTAAGCAACACTTACCAAGGTTTTTTTTGGATGGGTGACCGCTTTTTTTTGGTTCGTTTGTTTTGGATGGCTGACTCCGCCAGGGTAAGCAACACTTACCAAGGTCAGTGTTTGGATGGGTGACCACTTTTTTTGGGTTCGCTTGTTTTTGGATGGGTGACCATGCCAGGGTAAGCAACACTTACCAAGGTCAGTGTTTGGATGGGTGACCACTTTTTTTGGGTTCGCTTGTTTTTGGTTGGGTGACCTTGGTAATGTTAATTAATAATTAAATTTTTGTGGTGATGGTCACCCATCCAAACACTGACCTTGGTTAGTGTTGCTTACCCTGGCGGAGTCTCCTATCCATAAACAAGCGATCCAAAAAAAAAGTGGTCACCCATCCCAAGACTGACCTTGGCAAGTGTTGCTTACCCTGGCGCGGTCACCACCCCAGCCGCTTCAAGCTAAACACAAATCTATCCAGAAACTGACCTCGATAAGTACTAAATACAGGGTACAGTTAAAATTGCGCGTGAGGAAGGTTCGATTCCCAGGTCAGTAATTTATTTTATTTTTATTTACCTAAATACAAAATAACTATTTTTGATAATTGTGTCAAGTTTTTATAATGTAATTAATTTAAAAAGTTTGTAACATCCTATTTTTTTTAAATCTTGCAAATTAATAATTGATCTAAATTAACATATTTTTTATAACTCAACCCATACCACAGTTTTCGACGACCCCTATTATCTTTTTATCGTAATATAAGCCTTTAAAATCATAATATTAATTTTAATCTGCGAATAATCGACCAATTTCCAACAATTATAAATTAGGCTCGTTGACAAGAGATTAACATTGAAAATGGTTCTCAGAAACCCAAAACTGCTGTAACATGTGGTTAATTCGAGATTTTTCTCAAATGTGACAAATTGTTAAACGCTTGTCACAGTTGGGTGTTGAGAAACTGAAAGTAGAATTAACAGGCGATTAATCGTCGATTACGTTAACAGCCCGATAATTGAGACGTGGGAAACTGGCAGTTAATCTCCGGTAGCTTGCGAGCAACTGTGGTACCGTGGCAGGTCCAAAATCTATTATGCCACATTCTTCAAACCTCTTTCTGACAGTACGTTCACTTACACGCACAATTCCGACTTGTAGGAGTTAGTTACCGTCTTGCACCGGTTATCAAGGTCATTTATGACGATAAAACGGTCGGTCAGTGGGTCGTCTTAATGGGGTGTTCTCGAGTCGACGTACACCGTTTGCGAACTTAACCTGGTCTCCGAAAGTAAGATACTGTCTCCCGAAACCACCTAATTGCATCTCTCATAGTCGTAAGATTCATGCCACGTAACGTTGGCTAAGTCTTCCGTCAATCAAAACAACAGTTTTTTCGAGAGAACGAACGTTGTGAGAGTCCATTGCAGGGATTGTTTAGCAAAACACTTCCGTTTAATCGTTACAATCAATAATAAACACAATTTGGTTATTTCAGAGCAAATGAACAGTATTTATGCAGAATAGCACAAACTGTGAATTTATCCACATTTTACTCACATTCTTATCGGTTCAAACTTTTAAGTGGGTAGTAAACATTTCTTTGACAGTCTCAAAGTGCCGTGTCCCAGGACACAAGACAACACACGATAAAAGTCCCGGGAGATCCCGGTACAACATAACTTTTAGCACGATGATAATTCGTTCACAAAATGATTCGCCAATAAACTTGCTTAACACACAACCAACGGCAATGCCTTTGATTTTGACCAACTCAACAACATTCATTGAGACGATTTTTTCGAGCATATGAAGCTTAAAATGGATACGGTTTTCATTTTCGCGATAGAAATTGTGTTTACTTTTTGGGTTCGGGACATATGCCACAAATGCTCGTTACGTCATGAAACAATAGAGGTCTAGACAAAGGGTTATTCAATGTGTGATGGTAATCAATGGTTGAAATGTAAGGGATTGATCACGTGAGCTTCGTTGATAGAATGACACTTGTCTGGAGCCTCAGCCTTCACTTGCAACGCAATCGACAGTCTTGGCCTTAACCCTGAGGAATTCTATTAAAGATACCCAATTAAAGGTTGGCTTTACTTACCACTAATCAGACTCATTAACTTGACAAAGCATTGTTTAATACAAGACAAGATGAATTTCCTATATTTGCTGATAATAACCCAGTATAATTACCTATTGTGGCAGATCGCTACAAGACGTATTACCATAACGACTTTTTTATGTTTTGACAAGCTGGTAGGTCATATTAGCCGAATTTTCAAATTTCTATTTGAGAAATTGTAAGTCAAAATATGAAATGTCAAAAATATCACTGCAGTAAAATCATCGTATATGTTTTTTTTTTTTTGGTGAATCTATAAGCCTAGATTTTAAAGTTTTGATTATTATGACTTCTTGTGTGCATTAGTGCCATCCCGCATATACAGCACAGATTATTTAAGCGTAGTTTTCAATAATAAACTGGTATAGATTGTGACTTCTTGTAAATTATTCTTTGAAGTTTCTTTTCCTTTCCTTTTCTTTAGTATTATATAATTTCACAACACATGTGTGAGTACTATGTTCCGACTGTAAATCTACGATTCACTGTGCCTATGTGTCGTTTCATTGACTTCTGTGTGCCCTGGCAGTTGAGTGTGTCATGCTCTCTCAAATTTCTCTCTGATGGTGGCACATACAGAACAGAGAAGACAGCGTTTTTTCTGTTCTGTGTTGGCACATGTGTTGGATCATTCGGTTCCCTTCATTATGGTTGAGCTGAGTGGTGCCGATCCATGCATCATGTTCGTGAAAGGGCGCCATCAGTTGGGATTGGTCATAAATATATTAATAAATTTGCTGCCTCGGCCTGTACAGTTATTGTTTATTTTTAAGTTGACTAGGCTATCTACCAAGGCCAGGTCCCTTACTTCCGAATCCAACTGACTGCCTCACCCTATAGGGGCTTGGTGGGTGCGGTGGGGATGCACTCAACTTGGCTTCGTTAACACCGTTTGGTATCCACCAAGGACCACAAAACTTTTGTTTTTCCCCGAAGGGGCAAAACGTGTTTGGCCCTGAAAAGGGCCGGTCCGGACGGTCGCTGGAGGCGACCTCTGGTGGCGGTGTGTGAAGATGCGACGACCGCAGTGACGTCACGCAGGGACGCGACGGGACAGGGGAGTGGAGAGCGCACAGAGTAGCATCCGTCCACAGCGGCAGGAGGCGGCGTAATCTGTTGGCGCTCCTGCACCGTGCGGAAGTATTTATACAGTATAGCGTTGTGTGAAGTGCAGGAGGAGTTTTGTGGCCCGCTGCCCGATGTCTGGCTTCTAGTCAAGAATATCTGCCAATCAGAAACTGTGCATAACTAAATATGGTAGCGTTTTGGAGTTTCGCATCGATTTATGACGACCAATCACGAGTTACTTGCGTGGGACACGACACACCCCCAATGCCTTCCTAGAAATGCTAGGAACTTCTAACAATTGTCACATGTTTTAATAAGACATCCTGTTCTATTCTGAATAATCAGTATGATGATTCTATTCTATTATATTCTATTCTATACAATATAGTTGTATTATTTACACCTTCAACCCTACTAATACTAGTACTTAAGGCTTGAACTTTGATCTAATGAGTATACACACATTAGATCAAAAGTTCAAACCTTAAGTACTAGTACCATTTGAGTGTTCGGTATTTAATGAAATAATTACGCCATTAATTACATCTGCTTTACCCTTTCATGTAGCAACAGCTAGATAGACGTTATATAAACAAACCTTACTTACCAATTAATAACAGTATACAGGACAAGTCTTTCGTGAGATCGCACCAATGTTGCTAGTAACTTTGATAGTAATCTGGTGTGTTGTGATCGCGGTGTGGTCCTGGATGAAACCGCGTCGTCCTCTGTCTCCACCCATGTACCCTGGCGCATTGCCGATCATAGGTCATGGACATATGATGATCGGGGACGCTCAACGTAAGTGATTTTACATTATTTTTTTTCCATATTTTTATCTAGATATAAAAGTAATTTCTCGTTTTTTTCCAAAAAGACGTTGGTCATCAGTAAAATAAAAGCAGAGATCAGGTAATCTCGGGTTTTGTTATACTAATAATATTTTGAGGAAACTCTTGCCATCTTCACTGGTCCGATCCCTTGAGTAAGCTATCTATTAACATTTATAGAGTTATCATTACGGTTAGTTTTAAGCCTTATGCGAAATTATTTAAGTTCATGTTGTCATGTAAAGTTGATAGATATTATGTAATGTTTTCAGACATGTGGGCAGTGGAGAAAAAGCTATACGACTATTGCTTGCAGAAAGAAGATATTGTTGAAGTGCGTCTCGGCACCCATTCTGTGTTTAGTAAGTTTATTTACCTTCCGTCTGTCTGTCTCGTGGCTGTATCTTTTTAATGTAGGGTAAAATAGTAATGGACTAATTGTAATAATCACAGAATAATATCATACTTGTAACTAATCTCAACGGACTGAGCCAAGTACCTTTACTGGACATATTAGGGTACAAACACAGGTAGACCGTGTTCCTTAACTGTCATAGACCGATAAGATATCACGGATCTACGGTTTTACGTGGCGTCCGAGACAGGAGATGTCGCACTCTGGGCTGCTAAAGAAATTCCTAACGCACAAAATCAAAATCACTGCCTGACCTGGGGATTGAAACCAGATCTCTACGCTCAGCAGTCATGCTTGCGATTGTGTAACCAACGGAGCAATTACAGAATTACTGATTATTAAACAGCACGCAGAGCATGACCACCACATTAGGAGTGGGAGAAACGAAAAGAAAATTTATTTTTTTACACATACAATTATTTTGTACAGGTAGAACTAATATATATTCAAGGTGCAATGAAACGACCGTCTTACTCAGTAGCTAGTTTATTACTGGATTACCCACTAGAGAAAGATACATATATTACATCCCTCCAACATTAATTTGGAAACCTGTAACAATGGACAATAATAGGTATAATATATGCACAATAATAAAACATTTAACAAAGCGATCTTATAATTAACTTAGAAATATTGCTTATAATTAACAGGTTTACGCGACCTCTGGGTGCGTCCAATCGAAGGAACTTTCACTGAACTAGAGCCAAGTTCAACACTGGGATTAACGTCAACCTCAGCCGGTTCCGAATCATTACTGACAATTTCGCATGCCTCCGCCCACTCCTCATTATCATCATCTCTCTGTGGCATTACCCCATTATCATCTGTAGCCGACACTATCATATCCTCACTATCTGGCAAGACCGGCATCCCCTCCCCGCCCACGTCGGTGGTCAAAACAGAAGGCGGTGAATTAGATACCGGCGTTGGCCTCGCGGGTCGTGCTTGGCTCTGACTGAGAAGAGAGGGCGGATTCTGCAGCGGTGGCGCTGGTGAAACGCTCGGTCCGAGCAACAATGAGCTACCTATTCCGTCCGTTTTCCCAGCGTCACTATTATTCATACCATCTTTACTTATTAACTTTCTAATTTGATCGATATGTCTGTGACAGTAGCAATCATAATCTTTAAAATAAAGGACATGGCCAGAATTTGTATGGAGCTGTGCCCTAACAAAAAATATTCATGTACATTGACATACAGTACGTCGTAATAAAGCATAAAGGTATGGCTTTCCAATAGTTTTTGTTTTATGATCAGAGAAGAAGCGAGAGACACTGTATAAAGGAAACAAAAAAAATGCCTTATCATTTTGAATAGCAATGATGTCGCTAACTAACAGTTTAAGTGACAGTTGACAGTGACATTTGACAATGACAGTGACATTTGACAATGGCAGTGACATTTGACAGTAGCATTAGACAGTGACAGTTGACATTAAAAGATGAGTTGAGCGCCTTTCAGAATTTAGAAAATGTACGATAGATAAACACTCTCACTGCCGGTGTGCAGACTTTCGAAGCGCAATTCTATGAAAATGCATTCATAGAATTAAGCTTCGACAGTCAGCTAGTGAAGAAACAGTCAAAGATCAAAATACCATTATCGTTATCCCATTGATGTAACTATATTGGTCTGTCCTTTGAAATATTGTTTTAGGGCTTGCCGCGATAGCGTAGAAGAGCTTCGTCGTCTACTTATATTACTGGACATTATGACTTCCTCATAGCAAATAAGCAAAAAATATACAAATAGGATATGCAATAAAACACGAACATAGAACTTGAATGTTTTATTTAGGTATTTAATTAAATACCGTAATTAAGTACATACATTTGCTTAAAAATATCTACATCTAAATATTTTACAGAACACATTTTAAGAAAAACATCATCACTGCAATTACTCAGACAAGACACATTTTCAATTACCAAGCCTATTCATCTTCAAATACCAATAAAATGTTATCAAGAAATGAGGCTGGTGCCGTTATATTTGCTTGATGCCTGGCCCAGCCCAAATACCATAATAGCGTCATGACATGGCAACAACATCCAACAGTCCGATTTCCAACAAGGCAGCTACAACAATAGCCTAAAATGGCATCCAAAGGATTGGGTGGCCCCAATGGCTCCCTGTCAAACAAAATATACGAAAAATATTTTTTCCTGTTAATATGCCGAGACTTTATTCTCCCCCTCAAAAGATAAGGGCTATTGCCACGCACTTGTGCAATCATATTTTGGGCATTTTGCAATTCTGGACATACTTCCACTTCGTAAATACCATTATTCCTAACATGTTCTCCATAGTATGAACGGGCTTGCTTTACTTGATAAGGCCCAAGGGACACTAACATTAATTGCTCATAAGTAAATTGAGGGAAATTCTCTAAGTCAGGTATATTTGCATCAATTCTTTGAAACATTACTCGCCGTCTATTAAGATTTTCTTCAGCAACATACTCAGCTAAAAAATTACGGGCGTGCAAGTAATGCCTAACTCTATTTATAATATCTGGAGCATCAGTCCTGTCTATGATTAGTGGATGGAATCTGTTGATGAGGGCTGCACCAATTTTAAAATCGGTCATTAAATGCTTAGATGCAACATTAAAAAAATCTTGTCTGAATAATTTGTAATCACGCTTGAAGCGACCATTTACCACCTCTACCACCCATCTACACAATGTGACACATCGGCTTTTGTTAGCCTGCATAGTTGTTAGTTGTTGTTGACCTGGGTCAACAGTTTCAGGCTTATGAATTCTATAATTGCAATACTCTAATAAGGGTATCGCATCCCTAAACCCTCTATCCAAAATAAAAACATCATTTTGCCTGTAGAAAGTCCTCATGGGGCTTTCGGGATTTTGAAATAAATCAGTCATAATATCTGCATCAGTTTGTGTGGCAGCATAAGGCCCTACAACATCTACTATATGACCATCTGTGCATACTATCATGAATGGTTTAACCAAGTTTTCATATTTGTGAAGACTGTAAGTTTGTTTCTGATAGAGATAGTTGGCACTTTTTTGAATATATATATAAGTCCCATCACAAACTGAAATAGCGGGCCTGGCTTCTATTGGAAGTTCTTGATTGCCATATAATGCATTAGGAATAGCTAGATTTCTTTCTGCTATTTGCTGTGGTGTTATATGCTCTAATCCAATGTGCCTTGGTACAAAATGTTCGCTTAAACATGACCTTACTTTGTTCATGTGTGACTCTAATGTTGATCGGGACATGTTAAATAGTGAGGCCAGCCTTCGATTACTCTCTCCAGTTCGAAGTTTAATTAAATAAATGGCTAATGCAGTTTTCGGTTCACTAACTAGATTTTCCATAGGAATTTCATTATACAATGCTAAAAAATCTGTCACTGTAAGTCCCGTCCAATAGTGACAAATGTGATGTGGCATTTGATCCACATTATTAAAATCAAAAGTCACTGGATCTCTTTTAAGAAGTCCTATTAAATCTTCTGACTGCTGAACCGTAAAATAAGACGAGGTATTTGTGTTCTCAGGTAATAAATGCCACTCATTAGCAAATAAATGCACCTCACATACTCGGCACCTTATGGGAACATAATAATTGTGTTCTTTAAGCAAAATTACCTTAATAAAAGTAGGAATTAAATGGCCTGATTGATTTTGACACATCCTAAAAATACAATGGCTAGAAGTATTCGGAGCACGTTTGTAACTAGGCAGATAATTCATTTGGCCAATCCTTCCTGCTTCAGGTGGATTATCAGCTGGAGGAGGAGGCGGTGGTGGATCATGTGCAACTCTAGGATTACCAGCTGGTGGAGGAGGCGGTGGTGGATCATGTGCAACTCTAGGATTAGCAGCTGGTGGAGGAGGCGGTGGTGGTTCATGAGCAACTCTAGGATTACCGGCTGGTGGAGGAGGCGGTGGTGGTTCATGTTGCTCTCTAGGATTAGCGGCTGGTGGAAGTGGAGGTGGTCCCGGCAATTCGGTTTCATTTTCCTCTAGTTCTTCAACCTGTCTTTGTGTATTCAGTACTAAGTGCCTATTAGCTCGCATCCAACAGGGATGACATGCTTGCAGATTTGTCCTCCGATTCTGTAACAATCATCATTAATTATTAAAAAGTATTTGCTTGACCTGACTGACCCTCAAGTCACCCAGATCTTACACAGATGTTCTGAAAAAATCAGGAGCTCTGATTAACTTCTGGAGGGAGGTGGGCTGGTTGTGATAACCATCAAACGGCTGCCATGGCCCACACACATTGGTCCAACTGAGTGACTAAGTGCGGAAACCAAACCCTCCTAACATAGAACATAGAAATAATTCACTTTATCATGGGAACACTGAATAATAAATTGGCAGCAGCCGGGGCAAAATATAAGTTCAACAGCTCACACTAACCTGATTGTGGGCTTCCCATGAGAAGAAAATATCGATTAATGGACTGTTTTCTTCAAGGGAGTGGTGTCGCACTGAGTAACGCCTCCCCATAACAGAGCATCCACAACCAATACACACCATTGGATAGCCCAGAACTCTGCTAGGTGTACCTTCTTCCGAGCATTGGTTTATCAATACATAACATGCATTACAAATCAATCCATCAGAAGGAAGCTGAAAAAAAATGAAATATTGTACTTAGTATGTAAGTAATACGAGATTTTTAAGTTATGCTAACACTCTTTAAGATTATGGCACATAACTGTTTAAAATGGCAGGTGAAGTTTGTAAAATATGAAAATAATGACTTACTACGTCGTACATACCTCTTGTATAGATAACCATTCAGTCAATGTATTTTGTAACTGCGGTGTTAAAGATGTTACAATATGCCTTCGCATTCGAGTAGTGGCCACACTACAATTCAGGCACCTTGACATCATGAAATCGTGAGCGTCCGAATCCAACCAAACAAGTCCAATATACACAGCACTAATATTCACGAAGAAGCGAAAACGAAAGTCCGACAAACGATAGCGTAGGGTCAAGCTAAAATATAAAACAGAATAACAAAATAGAACAGTAATACGTGACAATAAACAGTGATACGATCAACGCAAAACTGCACCACAGATTAGACAGCACCAGTGCAGTGCGCGCGCTTAGAAACGTCAAAATGACTAGGACGTTCGGATACACACTGGAACATATTGTCGATGTCGATCACAGATGTCGATGCATTAATCATTATGGTGACGCGCGGCAGCATGAAAAATGGTGTCTGCGATATTCATAAAATCTTAACTTTTATTTTAGAGGTATTTATCGTAGCAAAACAATTCATGCTGTTGTAGTTGTATTATATTTTAATCTGACCTTCAGGCGTACTTCAGAATCAGTGTTTGTCTTACTCGTGTATCCAAACGCAAATGCATTGCATACAATCCGCTCAAAAACAATTAACATACATATTTTTTGGAATTTTTTGTCGCCTGTTCTAGAGAAATGTAATTGTTGCGTTTAATTTTAATTTATTTTACAAATAATTTTCAAATATAAAGAATTACTGTACATTTACGTATTCTAAATTGATTCCAGGGCAGAATCTGGCCATGTCCTTTCAAACATTCTTGATCCCATTGATTTTTTTACAATTCCTACGCTCCAAATGCTTTTTCTTGCTATAAACCATTTTGCCCAAACAGTGTCACCTATCTTAAAACATCGATTACGTGGTTATGTCGCTGCTTCGTTATTTTTGTTTAATTTTTTTTTATTATGTGGTAGAACGAGGTCCAACCTGCACCTCAAATTACGGCCTAACATCAACATAGCCGGTGTCGAACTGGTAGCACAATGAACTGTATTCCTATAATTAAACAGAAAACCTTGCAATCGATCTACAGTACTCTTTTGGCACAATTGTTTATCTGAAAGTATGCATTTTATCATTTTTTTACAAGTTTTTACGGAGTTTTCTGCTTGGCCGTTACTAGCTGGGTGATAAATAGGTGACGTCAGATATTCAATACCATTCCTACGACAAAATTTAATAAACTCTGCAGATTTTATTTTCACATCATTATCAGATACTATAACATTAGGTAAGCCAAAACGAGAAAATAATTCATTTAACTTTAAAATAAGCGCACCGGTTGAAGTACTACGATCCATATAGATGCATTCCAGCCATTTTGAGTACGCATCTATTACAATTAGGTAAACAGCCTGACCTATAGACATATAGTCAATATGAATGCGGTGCCATGGCTTTGCCGGGCGCGGCCAAGGGGCGGGGGGGGGGGCCGCGGGCGGCGCGCTGCGCACGGCGGAGCACGCGCCGCACGCGCCCACCCATCGTTCTATATCACCGTCAATCCCTGGCCACCACATCCTACTACGAGCCGCGCTCTTTGTTTTCACTATCCCGAAATGCCCGGAATGCAACTCCTTTAGCATTCTTTCTCTAAACACAGCCGGAATTACTATTCTGTGTCCGCGAAACAAACAACCATTGATCACTTCTAAATCCCCCTTGCATTGAAAATATGGTAAAATATTATTGCATTTAATTTTTCTAGGCCAGCCACAGTTCATGTACTTAATTACTGTCTTCAGTACTTTATCAGAAACGATTGCATTTTTTAAATCATTAAATAAAACCGGTTCTACACTCTCTTCCATAAACAAGAAATACTTAGAACTAGCATCGGGCTTATCTTCGCTGGCTGACATTGATAACGGTGCGCGGGAGAAATAATCTGCCACATCGTTACTTTTACCATCTATATATTTAGGTATATAGTTATAAGCGGATAAAGTTATGGCATATCTTTGCAGACGTAACGCGGCGGTTACCGAAACCCCCTTGTTTTTGTCGAAAATCGATAACAACGGCCTATGATCTGTCTTTAGTATAAACGGTTCCTTACGGCCGTACACGTATTGGTGGAAATGCTTTACACCAAATATAATAGCAGTCGCTTCCTTTTGGATTTGACTGTAGTTCTTCTCGCTAGTTGATAAGGAACGCGAGGCGAAAGCTATCGGTCGCTCGCGGCCGTCCGCGTCTCGGTGCGCGAGAACAGCGCCGAGGGTAGCGGGCCCGGCGTCTACAGTCAACATCAGCGGCTCGTCTGGGTCAAAGTGAGCTAGTACACGATCACTACTCAATTCCCTTTTTACGCTCTCGAACGCCGCCTGCTGGCGCTCTCCCCACTGCCATTCTGCACCCTTACGAAGAAGTTCGTGTAATGGGTTTAATAAAGCCGATGCGTTTGGTATAAAATTTCTGTAGTAATTAACTACCCCCAGAAAACGCTTAACACCTAATACGTCAGTAGGCGCCGGCGCGTCTAAGATAGCTTCAACTTTTGAAGGACATGTTCTTAAACCGTTTCTATCGATGACGTAACCTAAATACGTTACGCTTTTGTTAAAAAAACAACACTTATCCTTCTGCAGCCGTAAACCGGCATCCTGTAATCTTTCTAAAACTTGTCGTAATCTAGACATATGTATTTCTTTGCTGGGCCCCGCAATACAGATGTCATCCAACCAAACGCTAATCCCTTCAATACCTGCCAACAAAGTCTCCATAGCCCTCTGAAAAATCGCGGGGGCACAAGCCAGACCATAGACCAACCGTGTATAAGAAAACAAGCCTTTGTGCGTATTAATTGTACACAGCTTTTGAGACGGTTTTGATATTTTAAATTGATTGTACGCATTGCTCAAATCAATTTTTGAATAATGCTCCCCTCCCCCTATACTAGAAAAAACCTCTTCTATACGGGGCAAGGGATACTTATCAATCTCTAAATCTTTGTTCAGCGTACATGAAAAATCACCAGCAATTTTTAATTTACCGTTTTCCTTCAAAACTGGAACAATGGGCGTTGCGTAATCTGCATAACTGACCGGTATAAGTATACCTAAACCGACGAGCCTATCTAGTTCTTTGCTAACTCTGTCCTTGAGCGCGAATGGCACGGTACGCGGTTTGAAAAATTTTGGCGATGCACTTTCTTTTAACTTTAAGTCTATTTCAAACTTATTGAAACAACCCAATTCATCTCGCCAGAGGCTTTGGAAATCTATCAAGAATCGTTGCACTTCTTCAGGGTTTTTATTAGTACTAATATTATAATTTTTAGTAGTCAAATAAATTTTGAATTTAGTCATGAAATCACGACCTAGAAGTGGGGGGCCACCATTTTCTAAAACATAAATTTTAACATTCTGGCTTGATTTTAAATATGTAACCGTTGCATTAAAATAACCCACAGGCGTGATTTTGTGACCATTATATAAACACATTTTTAAATCGCTCTTTAACAGTTTACTACTAGAAAAATTCTGTAAATATAGGCTTTTCGATATAACTGAACTGCCTGAACCTGTGTCTAACTCCATACACATTTCTATATCGTTTAACACCACTGATATTTTTATAGGATTATTGTCAACATACCTTACATTAAAAAGTTGACATTCCCTGCAATTCTCTTGAAATGTATCTATTTCCTTTGTACCAATATTATGCACATTTGACATTTTAACCGCACACAACTTTTTCAAATGCCCTTTTTGTCCACATACTAAGCACTTGTAGTTCTTAAATCTACACTTAGCTGCAATGTGGTTCTTCATACCACACACTGTACAACGTGCTTGGTTGCCACCGTTGCCATCCACTGCGGTGGCCGTGCCAGCGGAGCCCGCTTGACGTGACGCGGCCCTTGCGGCGCCAGCTCCCGCTTGCACGTAAAACACCTGTTCCTCCTTCACTGCGACCTCACCAGCGCTGATGATGTCACCTGCGCCTGTGCCAACCACGCGCGCCTGTCTTGCGCATGACGCCTTCTGCGCGATCTCCAATGCACTTGCGAGTGTCAGGGTCTTGGAGTCACAATCAAAAAGTTTGTCACGCTCATGTCCTGTTTTAAAGCCCAGCACGAACCGGTCTCTAAGTAAAGTTTCCAGTTCTGTGCCAAAATCACAGTATACGGCCAGCCCTCGCAGCCGTGCTGCCCACTCCTCGATGCTCTCACCGTCGGATCTTGTTGCTTCGTAAAACTTCGCCCTATCAGCAAATGTCGACCTTTTTGGCGTGAAGTGTTTGTTGAGTACTAGAACTAGCTCGTTGTAGGTAACGTCTTCGAGTTTCTTCGGGTGAACGAGGTTCCGAAGCAGACGGTACGACTCGTCTGACAGATGCGTCAACAAAACAGCACTTTGATTTGCATCTTTAATGTCGTTCAACTTGATAAATTGCGTCAATTTTCCATAAAATACTTCCCACTCATGTATTTTATAGTCAAAAACGACTAAATTTCCGAGAAAACTTGCCATTTTTTATTATGTGAACTCGCGGGTACTTTTTTTTTTCGTCGCCAGATAATATATATTCAAGGTGCAATGAAACGACCGTCTTACTCAGTAGCTAGTTTATTACTGGATTACCCACTAGAGAAAGATACATATATTACAAGAACCCAAGGTAACAAAAGTAGTCATACAATGAGACACTCAATGTGGCGACGCCTGGGGGAGGCCTATGTCCAGCAGTGGACGTCTTTCGGCTGAAATGATGATGATGAATGAGACACTCAGAGACGCCACGTAAAAACTGATCACACACCTACTCGCGTCCATGATTGACCAGTCCCAACTAACGGCCCCGGGGGACACCCGGGGCCGTTACTTGGGACAAGCACATGTTAAATAAATAAATGTTATAGAATAGAATTTTGTTTTGAATACCTATCATTAAATTTTAAATTTTATAGCATTCAATTTAATTTTGATTTTATTGTTGTTTTGATTTGATTTTGATGGTTTTTTGATTTTATTTTTGTATTGATTGTATTTTGAATTAACTTAGATTTGTAAGAACTCATCTAATTGTAATCAGGCGCCCAATGTCTGGCGCCCAATGTCAATCGGAAAATAAGTAATGCATGATGTGCTTACCTGTAAGAAATTGGTACACTAGTCTATAAGTATATTGGATGTATCTCATATTATCTTTGTATCTGTGTATTCAATTGTTGGTGAGCCAAATAAATAAAATAAAATAAATACAGTGATTGTCACCCTCTGGAATTCCGCCAAAGAGCAGGAAAAAATTACCAAACGCTGAGAGACACTATTAAGAATAGTAACAGCCCGACACACTGGTGTAAACTTTAATAGGTTTGTACGGGCTACCAGAGTTTCGAACAGACTATGCCTCGGCCCCAACCGTAGCCTAATGTTTGGAACGAGAAATCCCAAAGATTTTAAGATTTGTGAATTGTTTAGCATCCCCCGAAAAAGATGTATTTTACCGGAGCAAGATTGCGCCTCACCTCGAACCTATAATACCCAACCATCCCTATTGCAAAGAGAGTTGGGTACATAAGCGGGTAAAACGGGTAGACGCAAAATTGCCTCACGTATAAGTACCGTGTAAATTTGTTCTGCAACTTTTCCACCATCTGAAAATATTCCATTTCATAAGGATTCCAGATGATAGCACTAGTTTCCAAGTTGCTTCGCACCAAAATGACTGACACCGGAGGCTACAGCTATCTCTTTTAAAAAAGAGATCACTAATTGTATTTATTCTTCGTTAATAAACAAGTTATCATGCTTCGCTGCAGAATATCTTAATTATAAAAAAATAAAACTCAATACTAGAGAACTGCAATAAATTTTAAAACGTTTTTTTATAACATCCTAAATGCGTTTAATGTGTGTGGATTAAAATTGTGTTAATGTAATACATTTTATTATCTTGTTTCAGTAATATCAGATCCTGATGACAGTCTCACGGTAGCAAATAAGTGTTTGGAGAAACCATACATATACCATTTTGCAAAGGAGATGTATGGCAGGGGACTTATTACAGCGGATGGTAAGTAAATATATTATCATTACTATGTATTCTTGTTCTTGTTCTCAATAACTTTAAACCAAGGAGTTGTGACTGTTCCCTAGGCTGATAAGGCTCCCCTGAAGGAGGAGAGGCAGTGCTCCTCCTTTTGCACTTCCCTGTAAATTTCGTCTCCTGACTTGGCTAATTCCCCACCGAATATACGTGAATTCCAAATTATGATTTTATTTTGTTTTGGAAATTCAAAGTTATAAAAATTACTTGGAAGAGGTTTAGAAAGATAACATACTCGTATAACTAAAGGAGTAAAATTAAATTGTTATAATTAACTAAATCTTTGTGAGAAATTCTTTACACTAATGTAAAGAGTATTCGGTCAATGACTGAATAGTGGTCGCAGTACGATTACTATACAGGGTGTCCCAGAAATCGACGTCAAGCCGTAAATGGGTGATAGACCAAGTTATAACAGTTCTCAGAAAAATACGAAAAAAAATCTAACTCATGTTTTAAAAAAATAATGTTCACTTTAAAAATTTACTAAAAAAATCAATCCCTGTAATGGTTCTTTAACTCCAATTGCTACAAATCCCATAATTTATATTTTTTTTTTATTATTATGTAATTTTGAATAATGCTTGTGTAGATTTTTGCCTAAAATTTAAAGCCAACTCCTCCTACTTAGAAGAAAATTAAACTTTTTCAAAACCAAATTATTCAAATTTACTGTTTCGCCCAACTTTAACTGACTGTACTGTCTCTATCGAATTAGAAACGGAGTTTAGCAAAGCTTTAGGTAAGCTAAAGTCATTTTAAGGAAGTATGGACATTTTGGGTAAAAACCGATACTATTTACAAAAAAAAAATTGACCAATTATTGAAAACGTAATCTAGCAAGTGTTACAACATTTTTTAATCCTTATTAAATGCGCCAATTTTTCATGTTACTTGCCAAACTAGCGTAGTACATTTTTTTTTCAGTACAGTCAGTTAAAGTTGGGGAAATAGTAAATTTGAATAATTTGGTTTTGAAAAAGTTTAATTTTCTTCTAAGTAGGAGGAGTTGGCTTTGAATTTTAGGCAAAAATCTACACAAGCATTATTCAAGATTACATAATAATAAAAAAATTAGATAAATTATGGGATTTGTAGCAATTGGAGTTAAAGAACCATTACAGGGATTGATTTTTTTAGTAAATTTTTAAAGTGAACATAATTTTTTAAAAACATGAGATAGATTTTTTTTCGTATTTTTCTGAGAACTGTTATAACTTGGTCTATCACCCATTTACGGCTTGACGTCGATTTCTGGGACACCCTGTATATGCAACAAAGTCGACGGAGCCGCTTGCTCACTCACATCAGCTCCCGTCATCTCCTTCGAAGCTAACCTATCCGTGTCGGGTTGCCCTAAGCTCCCGAGCTTGCTTCGCTCGCACTTGGACTAATTCACTGACCATAATTATCCAATTGCCCGACCGTTACGTAGCAATATTCATAATGACCAGACAATATGATAAATATAGAATTTTAAATCATTATTTATTACATTGCCCGATTTGACTTGACTAGATTCATAATGCCCGGGCATTATACATAGTACATGATAAATCATTTTTTCTTTCTTCTCAACGTTTTTGCCACGATCAAAAGAATACAATAATCTCAAACTGTGACATATTTTGTAACAAATCAATTAAAATTCTTTGGCAAAGGGACAACTTTTGATGAACAGGCTGTAGACAATCGTGGTATTATAGAATAGAATAGAATATACATTATTGTACACCATAAGAGTTATACATCTATTTTATAAGAAAAACTTAATTATACGGGTACAAAGGCGGTCTTATCGCTGACAGCGATATCTACCAGACAACCTTTGGGTGGACTGAAAGAACTTATAATGAGAAAGGGGGTAGTCTGTGGTGTACTCTACATTAAAACATAAATATATACAAAACTATATTGTTACAATAAATACTATCCATAAACTTAAATACACAAATACTAACATACATATATACTTAAATATATACATACACAATATTACATGTTAACAAATTCAGAGAAAGGAGGGACAAAAAATAATAATTAAAAATATATTTTGAGTAATGATGAAAGAAATTAGATCCAGATATAAAAGCGTTAGGGAGAAAGGAAATGGTTTTTAACTAGGTTCTTAAAAGAAGCCAGTGACTGGGCTTGTCTAATAGGCAACGGCAACTCATTCCACAATCGCACAGCCTGGACCGTAAACGATTTGTCGTAAAACTTAGTGGAATGAGCAGGCATCAAAAGTTTCAAATTCTCCGATGATCTCAAGTGTCTAGAATGTGTGTCATGAAGGAACTTAAAGCGTTCTTTGAGATAAGAGGGGGTTGTAGGAACAAACAGAATACTGTAGAGTAAAGATAAAATATGGGTATTCCGGCGAAGGTGGATTGGCAGGCACTTGAGCTTAATTCAGAAACATGGTCATATTTGCATAATCCAAATATGAATCTTATACAAACGTTTTGGAGTCGCTCAAGCTTATCTAGCTGCACTTCAGTCAGATCTAAATAACTGACATCGGCATAATCGAGGATTGGGAGAAGGAGGGACTGGGCGAGTGCAGTAATGGTGGTGAGTGTGGTATAATTCCTTGGAAACATTTTTCACACGGGGGTTGGCGCGGGTAGGAGTTAGTATTACTATGTTCGCTTCATTTTAGTATCTGTATGGAAACCACACCGAAAACTTCTAAATCCAGCATTCAACCAGCGAGTACTGCACACTTTTGTAGAAGAATACACCATTCAAGCGAAAATTCTGGCCGCCCAACTTACTTGTCATGAAGGAAAAGACCCGTTTGATGTGCAACCATACATGAACAACAATTTATTGGAAACTGCTTGTCGTAAGTATTTGTTTTTAATGCCGTGTACATGCGATGTTGTGTGTGCGATTTAGTTGTTGGGAAGACCTAAAGCCAACTTTGAATTCGTTACCTACAAACTAAACATTAAAATAGTAATTTTAATAATATTTTGCTTAAAACATATGTGTGGCCATATCATAGAGAATCTAAAAAAATATCTAACTAATACTCAAAAGATAAGATATTTTTGTATTGACCCTTTTTAGGGTTCCGTACCCAAAGGGTAAAAACGGAACCCTATTACTGAGACTCCGCGGTCCGTCTGTCTGTCTGTCTGTCACCAGGCTGTATTTCATGAACCGTGAAAGCTAGACAGTTGAAATTTTCACAGATGATGTATGTCTGCTGTCGCTATAACAACAAAAACAAAAAACAGGATAAAATTAATATTTAAGGGGGGCTCCCATACAAAAAACGCTTTTTTTTTTTTGCCGTTTTTTGCGATAATGGTACGGAACCCTTCGCGCGCGAGTCCAACTCGCACTTGGCCGGTTTTAAACGTAATCTCACAACATTTTATTGCATTTCCTAAAATTATGCAAAATTTTTAGGCATTAACATAATTTTTTTGTTAGTCTTTGAGTTGGTCTACACACAGATAAAAAACCAGAGCTCTAAACAAAATAGTTTTAATTTTATTATTGCCTAAAATTGCCTGTATCATTTTTGAAGAATTTTAGATAATGCAATAATTGTTAATATATATGCTTATGTGGGGTGTTTTTATCGATAAAATTAAGTGTATTTTATGACCTTGAAGTTTTATTACCTACTACAATTCCGAACACATTTTATAATCAGCAAAATACTCATTAATGGAACATTGCTAAAATCTGATCATCATCTTCAAACTGAATTAGGTGTAGGTACCTCAAGGACACACAATTAGTCCTTTATCTTAATCACCAATGTTAACCTTTTTTGTTAGCTGTCGGCAATTGTAACAGACGGTAACAAATCATGAACTGATCGTCCAGATGCAAGATTACATGATTTTTTATGTAATAGGGACAACATTTGGACTCAAACCGGAAAAGAATAGCGAGGCCGTGAATAAATATGCTCATGCAACCGAAGATTTATTTAGCCTGTACATTGAGAGGATACAGAGGATCTGGTTACACGTTCCATACATATTCAATTTGAGTTCATACAAAAAAAAGCAAGACAGCCTCATGAAAGTCATGAGAGATATTACTCAAGCGGTAAGTATGTGTTTTATTCTAATTATTATCACAATTATGAAAACTGTGTTAGTGTATACTGAAGATTCAATAGATAGAATTTACACCAAGCTTATAAGGAGACAGAAGACATTATTAATTGTTCATTTAGTTAATTTCTAAAGAAAAACGTGTTAGCTATGTTAATTGTTACATATTGTCACGAGGTGTAAGCCCTTTAAAATAAGAATATTATTTAGATTGATAGATTAACGTCAATACGCCCGAGTTCACAAATGAACATGAATCATTTATTTTTTTTTTCAGGTGATCTCTAACCGTAAATCAGATTTTAGATATATCGAGAGTTCGGCCAAAACTAAAGAAACTGGAACAGGTAAAATAGCCCTTTATGTATAAACCTTCTTATATCCATACTTGTTTCATGCGGATTGTATTGCTAATTCGTCATCTTGCAGTAGCTTACTGTCATATATTTTTTTCTACTTTGTTAAAAATGACTTAGCTTCTATCGCAGTAAATCTTACCTAGTTATTCTGTTTTAGCAAAGTTCAAACCATTACTGGATCAAATGCTAAATTTAGCTGATAAACAAGATGCATTCACTGAAGAAGAGATCAGAGAACACTTGGACACAATCATAGCAGCTGCTTACGACAGTACAGCTACAGTATTAACATTCATTTTGATATCGATAGGATCTCATCAAGATGTACAAGAACGAATCTATAAAGAGTAAGTATTGATCAAAAAGAATGGCAAGATAGTGTGGAGTAGGTAAAGGTTAAGTTTCAAAAGTTCTGCAACGAGATCGGCAGACAACGTGTTTGGCATGATGAGTAGAACCTAAATGATAATAGCACAAGTGCCAGGGAATTGGCAAAACTACAGAGAAACCTATACACAGTAGCAGGTCAAATAGGACTGTAGATGATGATAAATTGATGAATGATAATCTATACCAATATTACAAAGAGGAAAGATTTTTTTGTTTGTTTGTAAGGAATAGGAGCCGAAACTACTGGACCGATTAAAAAAAATATTTCACCTATAGAAAGCTACATTATGCCCGAGTAACACAGTTTATAAATTATTATCAAAAAATTAGAGATCCTTACGATAATTGCAATAATGTAATCCACAGTAGCAAAATTTTGCCTATAAAATTCATTATTTGGCGTGCGCTGAGAAAAATATTGATGATACATAAAAAGTATGTACTACATGTTTAAAGTACTCATTATTAAGTACAAAAAAGAATGCGTGAGAATATATCTCCCTATCATAGTTAAGAAACAATATTTTTTTTATTTTTTTATTATTGGTAGGCTCGCGCTTTATCACTATCTCACCTGATGGTAAGCGATGATGTGGTCGACGATGTAGCATGCTAACCTAGAAGAAACCTATTCACTCTTGACTTAAAGACTTCCAGGTTGTAGCTATCAGGAAATACAGACTCCGGCAGAGAATTCTACTCCTTAGCTGTACGCATAATGAAAGTATTCCCAAAACATTTGGTGCGTATGGGTGGGATGTCCACCATGTACCGATGACGCATCGCCATACGTCTTGTAGTCCGATAATGGAAGGGGCTAGGAGGAATTCGTTCATGCAATTCCAATGCACACTCCCCGAAATGTAACCGACAGACTGGCAACTTGGCGCCGATGTTCAAGGCTCTGGAGCCTAGACTCGACCAATATCTCATTGCCGATGAGCCTCTTGGCCCGTTTTTCGATCGACTCTAGTGCATCCAGCTGGTACTTGGCAGATCCATCCCAGAGATACACAATAGCAGCTTTTGTGTTCTAAAATTGAATTAGATCCCTGCCGCTGGTAGAAACAAAAGTTGGTTACATTCGTATTGTAGTATTCATTCTTAATCAAATAAATAGTTTTACAAATTGGTAGGTAGGATAGGGTAGGTAGTGTAGGTGGGTAGGTATGTAGTACAGGGTAGGGTAAGTAGGTTGATCGGTAGGGCAGGTGAGTAGGTTGGAAGGTAGGGGTAGGTAGGTAGGGTAGATAGGTAGGTAGATAGCTGGTTGACGGGAACGATGCCGCGGGGTCAGCTAGTATATTAAAATGTAGATTCTTTTTCATATTTGACTGTATTTTTACTTTTGTAAACAGGTTACAAGAAGTACTAGGAAATCAAGAAAGAGATTTGCATACATACGATCTACCAAAGCTTGTTTATATGGAAGCGGTGATCAAAGAAAGTTTGAGAATCTATGGTCCTGCTCCTAGGATCGCAAGAAGTTGTTCCATGGATGTTCAATTGAGTATGTATTGTTGCTTATCTTCGTCAACGTAATAGGATTTAGAAAATCTCAAATCATAAAGCTCCATTGGTGTAATTGCTGGAAGGCTTTCCAGTGCGAGGACAAATAAATAAATAAAGCATGTTCCAATCGTCTCGGTGTATATACACATTTTTGTTTTCTCTATTCAATCGGATTTGACATCGGTATTATCTTCTTTACAATTTGTTTATTACTTTGCAGGGACTCTAATTTTGCATCCGTTTTCCTTCTCCTCGCGTCGTGTTCTTACTTACTGAGGGTCAGACCCTTTGTGCCTATTGGTCTTGTTTGTTCTGTCTCCTGCTTGATATGGAGGGAAGTGGAAATTTGTATTTTTCTTACTCCTCCATTTTCTTTTCTGATTAATTTCGTTGCGGGATCCAAGACAGTTAAATTCATTCTCCGGGACTTCGTCGAGCTTCATTGCCTCGGCGCTTTTCTGGTGGTCGCCACTGTTGATTCTGGCTTTCAGGAGTTGCAGTGGTTTGGGAATAGTGCGGTGGGATTGTCCCAAAAAAAAAATACTGAGGGTCATGATTCCCCTGTTCGTGGATAAAACTTTTCTTTAACATATTTGCGCCATCTATGTATGTCTTTTGCGTCGTGGAGAGCATCGTGAAGTTTGGAAGTCAACGATATGCGGACTTTGTCTGATCATCTTATTGGACTGCAACCTCTAGGACGATCCCCTTCAATCTTGCCAGTAACCATCAGCAGTTACAGGTTGTGCCCATCTTTTCTGACAATGTGACCTTAAAACTCCAAAATTCTGCGAAGGCATTCTGCGAAATGAACATAAAGGACAGTCTGACCTTTATGTTCATTTCGCGGAGGATAGAGTCGTTGGTGCAAAAGGCAGTCCAAGAGATTTGCAGCATCTTCCTCCAGCACAACTTCTCTAACGCATCTATGCGGTCACGGTCGGCCTTCATTAAAGTGCAGGTTTCAGCCCCGTAACTGAAGATGAAAAATACCAGGTATTTAGGTACTCCAAGTTCATCAAAGATCTTTCACAGTGCTGACCATATGATGCAGTCAAAAGCCTTGTTGTAGTCGATATAACACAATATGTCATCTTGGTCGGAGTGTTAAATTCATAGGACTTTTCAATAAATTAGCGTATGTTTAGAATCTGTTCGCGAGTCCCTTTGCCTTTGACGAAGCCGGCCTGCTCTTGTGGAATTTGCTAGTCTAAGAAATGACGGACTTTTTTGTAGTAACTCTTTACTGGCAAGCCAAGGGATATGCATCCGTTATATTTCGTTTTTTATTGATAATAATTATTCGTCTTTTTATATTTTAGAGAAGTACGTATTGCCAGCGAATTCTACCTGCGTGATATCGATATATGGTTTACACCGCCATTCAACTTGGGGTGCTGATGCGGATCAGTTTAGACCGGAGCGATGGCTGGACCCTGCCACCTTGCCAGAGAATCCTAACACGTTTGCTAGCTTCAGCTTGGGCAGGCGAAACTGTATCGGTAACTACACCGATTTCTTTTTTCATACGAAGATATTACCAAAATAAATTTTAAACTACATACGTCTATTTATAGCCTTTAGTTTTCCATAAAGAATTTTTTGTTATTTTGTAGTAACTAGCTAGTTTTTTCAATAAAATAAATTCACAATTTAATTGGTTATGAATAATGAAGAAGATAAACTTTTCAGCATTACTTATTCAGTACTGTTCTTATTCCATTGGTAAAAACTGAAACTTAGATAAAAGCATAATAATTATCTTTGATTACAGGTAAATTATACGGCATGATGGCGATAAAGACAACTCTAGCATACTTTTTGAGGCGGTATCGTGTCAAAAGTAATATCGAAAAGTTAGTGACGCGATGTGATTTACTGCTGAAACCAGTGGCCGGACATGAAATAAGCTTGGTATCAAGAACATAAAATTAAAAAGTTATCGAGATAATGTACTAATAAAAAAAACGTGTAAATGTATTGGAAGTAAAAGTATTACTTGTGAAATTTATGAAGTACTACTAATATACCTACTAATGAAGGTCCTACGGTCTAAAAACTTTATCAAAATAAACTAATACCGAATGAAACCAGCTTCATTTAATTTAATAATAGCGTGATAATGAAAGGATTATTCGAAAAAGATGAATTAATAAAGGCCAGAGGATCAATCTTACATAACGGCTGGCTGGATTCCACTCGCTCATTACGCGCCACAATCTGGGCGCGTTTCTAATTGTATTATTACCTTTAATTCAAATTAATAGCAGCCGCTAGTCTCTGAGAATTATGTAGGCTCTTGAGCAAAAAGGTTTGAATGACATGCAGAAGTTACAGATTATGGGCCTTATTTAAAAACATCTCTGTTATGTTTAGCAACTGGTTAGATGATTTTTTATACCATTCCCTCCCTAAAATGCTTATTTTATTTACTAAAATCAGTGAATAATAGTATATTATACCATGACTACGAGAAAAAGAAACATTGAAGCGAAAAGCACAAGGAATAATAATAAATAAATGGTTATTGCTACCTTATGTTACCTTCAAAATTTACAAAAAAATGTGAAACCCTGACCCCTGAGCTAGGTAACAGCACTTGTGTTTCAATCTCTAACTCTATCTCCAACTCTATCTCTAACTCTATCTCTAACTTTATCTCTAACTATATCTCTATCTGTAACTCTATCTCTAACTCTATCTCTATCTCTATCTCTAACTCTATCTTTATCTTTATCTCTAACTCTATCTCTAACTCTATCTCTAACTCTATCTCTAACTCTATCTCTAATTCTATCTCTAACTCTATCTCTAACTCTATCTCCAACTCTATCTCTAACTCTATCTCCAACTCTATATCTAACTCTATCTCTAACTCTTTGTCTATCTCCATCTCTATCTCTAAGTCTATCTCTAACTTTATCTCTATCTAAGTTTGTATCGAATATTTTATGCGCAAGGAGGTTGTATAGCATTGAGATGAAGTTTAAATATTATATTGGTGTGTTCTAAATTCAAACACCAAAACAGTGATTAAAAGTGCTTTTATTCACAGTTTTCAGTGAATAAAATAAGCTTTTTAGAGTGGGAATGGTATAAAAGTACTTTTAATCACTGTTTTGGTGTTTAAATTTGGAACACACCAATATGTGCCACCTTCATCTCAATGCTACATATCCTCCTTGCGCAAAAAATACTCTAAACTTCTTGTGCAGAGAATATTCGACTTTCAAACTCCTTCTTTGATATTAATTGCGAGTTTTTTATATTTAGGATTTTAATAATGATTTTGATTTCAGTCTAGGATATTTATTGAATACTTATTTGGATTGTAATTCTTATATTAATTGCAATGGTGTTTAATTAATTATAATTATGTAACCGGAGGTGGTCACTGGGCCCTGAAACACAGATGCTGTTACCTTGCTCAGCGGTCAGGATTTTCACATTTTTTGTAAATTTTGAAGGTGATAAACCATTTATTTATTTAATAATATTCCTTGTGTATATCGCTTAAATCTTTCTTTTTCTTGAAGTCATGGTATAAAATATAGTATGCAAGTCTTGAATAAATCGGATTTATATCGAGGACTAACACATTTTATGCGGTAAAGGATGATTCACGTTACACCGTGTCGCGACCGGGCCGGGGTTCACCCGGGGCACGTCCACCGTGTGTACCGTCCAGGTCATTCACATGCTACACCGGGCTGTTTGCGTGTATTCTTTGCACGGCCGTGTCTGTTGTAGGTGTTTTGTGTCAAATAGTGATTTCATCAGTCGATTGACGTGACGCTTGGGTAACTATGCAATTTTCACAACTTGAATTGGCAGCTATTGCAATTGCCATCGATGACAAAGTATTGGTAACACGAATATTGATTATAAGCAGTCAATTTGACGTTACATTGTAACACGATGTATGTTAGTAATTAAAGTTTTCTATAATTACCGCATAGCTAGTATTTGTTTTCTGATTAATGTTGACATAGGTCATGTTTAGAGAGTATCTCATATTGCGTTTTCTGTAAATAACGAACCAAAATCTTAGCTACTTACTTGTCCATAAGCAATTGTTTTTTAAATGCTGCTGCTGCTCACACTAGGATTTTTACTGTGTCGTGGGTGCGTTTATATACATGCATTATTCGTGTTGATATCAATTAGTACTCTAATATGAATGTACTGTTACACTAGCTGTGGCCCAAGATTCCGTATTGACAAGCCTTTAACCTAAACACCTTCTCACTGCTTGGGCTCAAAAACCACTCTGACTGAGTATTTGAATGCTACGTTATTTACAAGTCAAATTAGAGTTCCTTTTTAGCTGAATGCAAGGAAAGGGTTGCTTTTCGCGCGTGTCTTGTATGTATGTAATATTCTTTAATACCTCATATCTTTCGACGGATTTATATAACTAAGATATCGTTAGATACGTCATGACAGCCCTAGTGTTCTTAGATAAGTGACGTTAAAAAAAAAATAACATTGCGGGTTTATGGCACCAAATTGTGAGGGTTCCAATTTATTTTCTTCCAAACTCATCAAGTGGGTTATCAAAATTAATGGGTTTAAGAGTTGGTTACAAAACTATATATTAAAAAGAAATTCGAAAAGAAATTATGAGTCTAAAATTGTAAATAAAAAAAGTTAATTTAAAAATCAAAAACCAGATTGCTTAAAAAGCGAACTAAATATATGTATCAAGATGTAAATGCTGTGCAGTCGGCGAATCAAGTGTTCCACGAACTCGCGAATATGTATCTTTTAAAATTAACTTTTATTCACAAAACTGGCAGTAATGACATTTTCACGTTTTATTTCCATTTTTTATTTATTGTACCTACCTACACGTAGATATTTTCAATTTTATTATAGGATTTTGTGGTTTTCAAGAAATTTACAACATATAAGCGGTCAGATAGAAAAAAAAAATATTACGTCATTCCTGAAAAATGTTTAAATAGTTGTAGATAGTAAGCCGAAACTTAAGCATATTTCATCAACATCAGAGTTCTTTAACAACATTTTCGGGTAGAAAAGTTTTGAACGCTTTTTGATAGTATCCAAAGTATCTTAGAAGTTAGTATTTCATTATCTTGGCTTGCTTAGCTTACCTTCGTGTTAACATATAGATACGTATTTATTTTTTGCCCTAATAAAACAGGTGTCAGATTTTATTGTTCCTGACTACCATAACGACTATCAAAGATCTTCAGATGACAACTGAAACCAAGGATGATGTTACACCGTGTCACGACCGGGCCGGGCTCCACCCGGGGCACGTCCACCGTGTGCCGGCTGGGCCAGTCATGCGATACCGGGCTGATTGCGTGTATTCTTTGCACGTCCGTGTCTGTGATAGGTGTTTTATATCAACTAGTGATTTCATCAGTCAATAGACGTGACGCTTAAGTAAAAATGCAATTTTCACAACTTGAATTGGCAGCTTTTGAAATTACCATTGTTGACGAAGTATTGGAAACACGAACAGAAGATGGGGTGTACATCCAACCTGGATTACACCCCATTGGAAGCAAAAGGAAAATTAGCTTTACTCTAAAAAGAATTAATAGATGTCGAGAGCATGCTTTACTTTTTTACTTGAAAAAGTAAAATCACTCTACTAAACTCACCAAAATTTCAAGTTTTCAAAAGCCCTATATCTCGTCCTATATCGAACGATTAGCAGTCTCGCTCAGGTAAATAATATATTGATATTCTAAGAACTCGCTTATATCAATAGTACGGACGTCAAAACAAATCGCAAGCACGCCATCTGGCGGCAAAGACGTCGTAGAATCAGTCCGATCGAGGTTTTGAGTCGAAAACCTATATGGTATGTTCCGTTGACCTAGAATCACGAAATTTGGCAAAAAGTAAGGTCTTACAGCGCAAACAAAGAAAAAATTCCAAAATATTCAAAAAGTTGAAATTTACGATAAATTATGGTACTTTCAAGTTTTCGCCAAAATTTAGATTTGCCCATATCTTTAAAACTTGGCCTTGTTAGGGCTGTCCATAACTCGGGCCACCATTGATGTTGTGCGCTTGCGCATTATCGCGTAAAAATAATCCACACGCGCCGCCGCAAACATCCCTGATGCACAACAACGCCAAGGCAACCCCATCAGTTTTCTGAACGCGTTATTATACTGGACACGAAGGACTCCATACGGAGCCCGCGAATACTTCTCCCACAGGCTGCAAGTGTAGAAGGTGGTACAGAATGCTCTAAAGAGCGTCACCTTTACTTCTGCAGTACAACGTGCACACCTGCGAGCTATCGTATTCACACGCACGGAAAGAGCCCTCCGTTCCGTTCCGTTTTCAATGTCAGCATTGTCCTTTAAAGCTTATTATTGACACATACACCGTCAATATGACAACCGATATGTTGACTGCTAAGCGCCTCAATCAGGGCATTCATATACAAATTGATGAGGGCAGGGGAGGTCATCCCCCCTGCTCTCTCTGTAGAAACCCTGGCCGAAATCTGAACAGATTGTTGTGAAGCACAAGATGTTCGTTTAACTGTGTATGAAGCAGACCACCAAGCAGACCATCAAGCGACCTTAGCGACTATGGTTGCTCTCTTCGCCTTCTCCAGAAACCGCAAAAGACCAGAAATCACGCTTTGAATGCTTAAAGCCAATTAGGTCCATCTTTATCTGTATCTTTGCCTGTATAATGGATATGTACGGAACCCTCGGCGCACGAATTCGACTCGCGCTTGGCCGGTTTTTTTTTTCAGGGTCCTGGTGACTGGGGATTCGTTTAAAACTATTTCGTATAGTTTTCGATTGTGCCATTCTACAGTGAGCTAAATTGTACATAGCAGTATCGATTTATCGTTAAATGACTTATAAATACTTTATACCACAACCAATCGAAAGAAATGTGGAGTAAAATTGCCGAGGATTTTGAAACACTTTGAGGTTTTCCAAATTCTATAGGAGAATTGGATGGCACACATTTTTTTATTTAAGCTGGCAGGGGCCAATAGTGGTTCTATTATATTTTAATTATAAATACACATTCTCAATAGTTTTTTAGTATTAGTGGATGTATGGTGCATATTTATTGCAGTTGATGTTGTCTCATAATACTATGGTCGAAACAGTGGCGGTGGCATTTTGCAGGATATAATCTTTGTAAAAGTTTAGAAAATGGCACGCTTCATGTACCTATGGGTAAAAATTTACCCGGCTCCTCTACGTTTGCACTGTATTTAATAGTCGGTGATGAAGCGTTTCCTCTGAAAACATACTTAATGCGACCACATCCAGAACACCAAGCAACGGGCGATGCTGATAAAACGAATTTCAATCACAGACTGTCTTTGGCCCGGTGACTAGACGAAAATGCCTTTGCCATTTTGACACAAAGATGTAGAATATTTCAAAGAAGAATAAAACTTGCTCCAGAAAATATTAATTACGTCTCGCTGTTGACGCTAAATATTCTTTAAACATTTCTCTTACCGCAAACGCGTCATTAGCTGATCGTCCTGGTTGAGTGCTCAATGGATTTAATAATTATGGTTGCGCATTTTGTACACTATGATTTATAAGTCCAGCATAATATTTGTGTTCGCATAAAAAATATGGAGTACGCAAGTATTCTATCTACTTGTACTATAGTTTACTACATCAAATTTACCTAACGTATTATTAAATACCTACTAAAACCGATACGTCTACATGTTATAGTAAAGTAAATGAAATAAACATTTGGATAGACTACTATTATATAGGTTGAAATAAAAGTTCCTACTTTCCAGATTGTTTTATTTCGTCCAATATTGTTTTCCAAATAACATTTTTGTATTTATTATTCAAATACTTAGAATAGCTCATATTGTAAACTACAGAGTACTTGCGCACACGTTCTAGCAATTTTTCATCGTCCATTTTGCTGTTGAGCTGCTCAGATCTCAAAGATTGGTCATCAGTTCATGTTCGAGGCCGGGCCGGTCCAAAGTCGGGCAATAATACCCGCCAACATTTCGTGGTATTTAACGGACGGTCAGTCACCTATCCTCGGAACAACCTCGACAAGCGTCACATGACCTTGAAAATAGACCCGTGCGGCTGTTACAACTAAGTCCTAAGAAAGGGTAATAATATTCTTACATACGATAAAGGTTACCCCATTGCAGGTTAGTTCTCTTCTAATAGGTACACAAATGTAAAAGATAATGTTTAAATCAACATTCCAGCCAATATACAATTTCAGTTGTGAAAGAATTACAAATAGGTCCATCGAACATGTAAATAAATCTGTACAACCAGAAAATCGCCTACAAATTCCTTCCGATATGAACAGTATTAGCTTCCAATTGAATGTCGACCCCAACGGTACCCACGAATGGACGCCGAAGCGCTTATTGTATGGGCCCTTGATTTTATACCTCCAGTTGCCCCAATGGGCTCATATAATTCTTTTATGACCTACTAAATTTGCTCTTTTCATTCAATACTGGGATCTTTCCGGCTTTTTCTAGTATTGTCCGGAATCATTGGTTAATTCTCCGTCGTAATTTGAGTAGAACATCTTGTGTACCTACGCGTTAAATTTTTATGAAGGTTAGTTTTTATGATTTTGCTTTCAGGTTGTTTCTTTCAAGTGGCTGAATAAGTTTGGCACTGGCAATGCTTGGTTGCGTTTTTGCCACCTGAAGCAAATCTAAAATAAATTTACTACGAGTTTCGACTTCTATTTTTCCTCAGCATACTTTTAAATGGATATATCAGTAGCAACCTCACTCTTATTATACTACGATCTGAGCCGTTCAACTATAATAATAAAAAAGATCTTGATCAGTTGCCCTAGATAATAGACATTTGATCATGAAAAGCGTGGTGACACCAAAGGGTGCACGGTTGGCGCAGTAGTTGAGCGATTGACTGCTGCGCTGCGTGTCGCGGGTTCGATTCCCGCACGGTACAAATATTTGTATGACCTACAGATAGTTGTTCCGGCTCTGGGTGTTGTGTATGTGAGATGTTTGTAAACGCACCCACGATACAGGAAGAAATTCCTAGAGTGGAGCAACGTTATACTTCTTACTAATACGTATAAGGTCTTTGGGTGATACCGATTGGAAAATGTATGGGTATGTCAAACGTTATCGAGTTGTCACGTGATTAATCACTTATATATTAATACTTATTTCAACCAGCACCATTGCTGACGTCGAATGAAATTCGTTATTTAAATATCTAAGTTAAAAGCTGACAAAGTGAAGCCGTTTATTATTTATTTATTTATTTTATTTATTATATACTTTATTGTACACCACTTAAATAATTACAGGACAAAACATTTATAAAGATAAGTGTATAATGGGCGATCTTATCGCACAGGGCAATCTCTTACAGACAACATTTGGATGGACTGAACGAGAGGTGATAGACGTAGGGCTGTCAGTGTACAAAAACTATATCAAATAATAAAATAACATAAAACATAAAATACAACATAAAAACAAGATATAACATAAAATACATACATACAAATAAAATAATATACTAATAAATGTCAATTATAGAACAGAGAAAGGAGAAGATTACAGTTACAGAGTAAGGAAATGCTCCTTCACCATTTTTTGAAAAAGGAAGGTAATGATTGCGCACGCATTACCTCAATAGGTAATTAATTCCACAAACGAGCTGCTTGAACCGTGAAAGATTTGTCGAAGAAGGAAATAGAATGCATACGAATGCTTAGTTTTATGTTTTTCGATGATCTCAAGGACCGAGAATGTGTGTCACAGAGGAACTGAAAGCGTTATTTAAGATAAAAAGGACTATAAGGATTAAAGAGCATATTATATAGCAATGAAAGTATGTGGGCATTCCGGCGAAGGCGAATAGGAAGCAATTTGAGCTTGGTTCGAAATTCAGATTAATTCAGAAGCAAGCCGTTTTGCATTTCCTCAAAATAAAAGCGGTATCTAAAAATATTTTCCCAAAAGACAAAAAGAAATGAAGTCTGTGCAAGAAGAAAATATGCAAATTCGGACCCCCTGGCTAGGGACACGAAAAAGTATCGAGTACATTGCCATTCGATACCAATACTTTTACTCAATGAACACTTTTTGGTAGGTATCGTATCGAATAAGAAATTAAGTTTTAAATGGGTAATCTTAGAAATTACCCATTTAAAACTGGCGACCTTACCGCTTATATGTTTATGGTTATGGCAACGCCATCTAGTTCACTCGTTCTGAACCTTCTATACTTCATAAAAGATAGCATGATCACTGCGACAGCTGTCAGTATAAATACAGTAACAAAATAGCGCTTGACAGGCTAACAATAACGTAACAATTACTTATACGACAGTTTGACATAATTATGTCGCAGAAATTTAGCTATATTTTATGAAGTATAGAACATTACATCGATATTTGCTCGAAATCGTTGCTTCCATTCACAGTTAAATGCCTAACCTTTCCTTCATTCATTTTCTACACTAATCGATCACTCATTCTCTCACTCGTTCACCGTTATCATTTAATTTTATCGTATTATTTTCGCCTAAAGTACTAAATAATTTAGTTTTGTGTCTATTTATTTTTATTTTTGAAGTTACAGTTATCTTTTTCTATCATCATCATAATCATCCTTTTAATGTTCCCACTGCTGGGACACAGGCCTCCTCTCTGTGAGAGGGCATGGACCGCAGTCCACCACGAAGGCCCAATGCGGGTTGGTGAATGTCACATGTCTTCGAATTTTTGGTTCTTGGACATGCCGGTTTCCTCACGATGTTTTCCTTCACCGTTTTAGAGCAGTGGTGATATATTAATTTACACAAAGTAAAGTGCCTGCCTGGGTTCTAACCCAAGACCTACAACTTGTAAGTCACGGCCGTTACCACTGGGCCGCAAATGTGTACCATTTGTTTTTTCATGTCCTGCACTACTGAAGTTAAATTGACGTTATTTACTGACTGATATTGACCTATGCTCTATGCGCTTTAGGGGTCCTAAGAAAAGTACTCGATACCTATAAGTATCGATACTTTTGTTTCGATACTTTTATGAGTACAATTTTTTTTTTCGATACTACTCATGTGTACAGTATCGATACTTTCTATTCGATACCGTGTCCCAACCCCTGTTGAGCTTTTTGAGACCATCGGCCTCCCTCTCAGCTTGTTTAGGATCCCCAACGCGAATTTTATCCATTTTTAGTAGGCCCCGTTTCCATCAATCATGTAGTGTGATAATATTCGTCTTTGCCGGCTACTAATTTTTATATACTGGAAGAGGCATTAAGTTTGTTTCTTGCTTGATAACATTATGACAGTGAAGCAAAAGGGGAGCAATATTTTTTTTTGGAATATGATCAAACTTTTAACAACTAACCTCCGCTTAGTGGAGTTTTCTTAAATCCGCAGAGTACCACTGGTGGCCACTGTTAGAAATAGTTTCCATACAAAGCAAACATGTCAGTAGGTGTTTACTCATACAAATAGACTCGCACAATTCTGTCCATAGCTATGTCATCCGAAAATTAAGCTTGTGATTGGCGGACATTCTGTCCTTTGAGCTTTAAATCGGATATAAAATTTGTATTGACCGTCCGTAGCAGCTGACGAGAGGTAACGAGTGATTCATTTTAACTTTCAAACACTTTTCAGGAAGCGGATAAAAGTACGTAAATCAAAATTTCAATTAAAGTCCTGCTCAAATAACTGAAAAGCTACTCCAAAAGAATTGTCCACTCACATTTCAGGCACTAGTAACGCGCTCAGAATTCTGAAGTTCGTGTTGCATTGTGTTGCAGCTAAAGCTTTTACTCTAACGGCACCAAATAAAATAGCGGTATTGTTTGGGTACCCGTGTTTGCACCTGTATTTTATTCGGCTGCGTAGTTAAATAACTTATTGTGCAAAATCTTCTATGAGAGAACTTGATTTAAAATGGTTAATATACCCAGGTTACTTATTAGCCAATGTTGACTTTGTCATCATCATCGCCTAGGCTTTTCCCAACTGCGTTGCGGCCGGCTTACATTTTAACTGGATGAAATTACTGCTTATCTGAACTACAACCCAGTTACTAGGTTACTTCGTAGACTTAGTAGACAAACTATACTAGGAAATTAGTGAGGTTAAAATTCTTTATTTACCTACCAAAATCTGCTTGAATGCAGATTCCTAAAGGGTAAAAATGTGGCTTTAATCTTCGTAGATTTAGTAGAGCAACTTGACTAGGAAATTATTGAGGTTGACATTATTGGGTCCCTTTTTTGTTTACCTACTAAAAATTTGCTTGACCATAGATTCTTAAAAGGTAAAAGTGTAGTTGGAAGGCATTCTTAGATCACTATAGAAATACAATATTGGTAACCACAAAAAAAAATATAATTCTGCACTATCCAGTGGGCCGTAGTTCCGGATTGGCCCCGAGCCATCAATCACCTGCAGATAACGTGGAACATGCTGCGATCTTGGTTAGCTTCATATACGCGCCAACAAACAACTTCTGATACATGTTATTTGCGTTGAAGAATTAATTTTGCAGTTGTATAATATCATTTTTCTATAGACAGTAAGAGTGAATAATATGAAAATGTCGCTTACAGTGACAATGACAACGCTCGTGGTGCATTCACTTTTTTGTGGGGGTTCTCAAATAAAATTAATTATTAATAAGTATCAGATGCATGCCAGATTGTGTCGTTCCATTTTCAAGATATAGTACCTCTAGTGTGTTAAGTTCAAATAACTCGTAATTAAATGTTCACTCTTAACCGCAATGCAACATCGAGATTTTCTATAGGGTGGTTTACGATAGAAAATCTCAACATTTTGTAACACATTCTCTATTCAAATTTTCTATAAAGAATTTGAATAAAGAATCAACTCATCAGTTGCTAAACATAAATATGTTTTAAAAAAAAGTCCCGCTATCTCTAAAATGCATGCCATTCAAACCTTTTTGCTCAAGAACCTACATAATTCACAGAGACTATCAGCTGCTATTAATTTGAGTTATAGTAAGCCATCGCCTTAATAATACAATTAGAAGCGTGCCCAGATTGTGGCTTGCAATGAGCGAGTGGAATCAGGCAGCCGTTTTGTAAGATTGATCCTCTGGCCTTTATTAAATCTTCTTTTTCCTATAATCCTTTCATTATCACATTATTATTAAATGAAAAGAAACTAGTTTATTATTCATTATTAGTTCATTTTGATAATGTTTCTGCGACCGTAAGACCTGTCATTAGTAGGTATATTAGTAGTACTCGTAAAATTACCATTTTTACTTTCACTGCCTTTGCATGAATCTTCTTGAGATATATTTGTTAGCTATTATTATTTATTAGTACATTAACTTAATAACTTTTTAATTGTATGTTCTTGATTGCAAACCTATTTCATGTCCGGCCACTGGTTTCAGCAGTAAATCACATCGCGTCACTAACTTTTCGATATTTCTTTCGACACGATACCGCCTCAAAAATATGCTCGAATAACTGTGATCGAAGATAATTAGTATGCTTTTATCTCAGTTCCAGTTTATACCAATGGAATCAGAACAGTACGGAATTAGTAATGCTGAACAGTTTCTCTTCTTCATTATCCTTAAACAATTTAATTGTGAATTTATAGTATTAAAAAAACTAGCTCATTACTAACAAAAAATCTTTTATGGAATACTGAAGGCTATAAACTTTATTTTGGTAATATCTTCGTATGAAATAAATAAATCGGTGTAGTTACCGATACAGTTTCGCCTGCTCAAGCTGAAGCTAGCAAACGTGTTAGGATTCTCTGGCAAGGTCCAGCCATCGCTCCGGTCTGAATTGCTCCGCATCCCCACCCTAAGTTGAATGGCGGTGTAGACCGTATATCGATATCACGCAGGTAATATTCGCTGGTAATACATACTTCTCTAAAATATAAAAAGACAAATTATGATTATTATCAATAAAAATCAAAATATAACGTATTCATTCCCTTGCCAGTAAAGAGTTACTACACATCTATAATAATCTATATCTAAAATAATATTAGAAAGAGGATAGATTTGTATTTTTGTATGTTTGTATTTGTGTATGTAACGAATAAACTTAGAAACTACTGGACTGCTTTCTAAATATAGTAAAGGTGAAAGAATTTCACCGTTGGAAACCTACACTATCCTCGGGTGATATAGGCTACTTTTTACCCTGTATTCCTACGGCAACGGGAACTACGAGGTAATCTCTGTATCTACTAAACTAATTTAGATGAAATTTGGTATGATAGTTTGTATTCCCTTGGGATAATAAAACACTTTTTACGCGTGCGAAGCCGTGGGCAGAAGCTAGTCATAAATAAAAGAAGAAGTCATTAGTTTAAAAGAAGACTGGTAAATTCCACAAGAGCAGGCTGGCTTCTTCAAAGGCAAAGGGACTCGCGAACAAATTCTAAACATACGCCAACTAATTGAAAAGGCCTATGAATTTAAATTCCCTGTCATCTTGTGTTTTATCGACTACAGCAAGGCTTTTGACTGCGTGATATAGTCGGCACTGTAGAAGATTCTGGAAGAACTTGGAGTACCTAAACACCTGGTGGCTCTTTTCCAAACGTTTTATTTGACCATTCACGGGGTGGTAGGATGACAAGTCCATCTCTGGGCCTTTCAACTTCGGCAAGGGTGTAAGATAGGTTTGCATTCACTCTCTGTGAAGACTGGGAGGGTTGTAGATAGTGGATCGCGCAAACCATCTACAGTTTTTTTTATTATCTCTAGGCTCGAGTTTGACCACTATCTCGCCTTATGGTAGGCGATGATGTGGTCTACGGTGAAGCACGCTTGCCTAGAAGAAACCTATTCACTTTTGTCTTAACAGATGCTCTATCGCTAGAAACTGTAAGCGACTTCATCTACCTAGGCGCAAATATCAGCAACCGGCAACACAGGGTCCAGCAAGAAGGATATTATAGGGATGATATATTATAGGGAGACGTATTATAGGGATGGTATAAAACGCAATGTCCCAATTGCTGAGAATATGGAGGGACTGAACATTAGTATTTCTGATTAGTTTTAGAAATACTAAGTTTCAAGTAATTTGATGATAAACAATTTATTTTTCTTACAAACTTTAACACCTCTTATTATTTCTTTAAGGGATGGCATTCAAAAAGTCCTTTAATACGTTTTCTTTAATTGTATTGAAGAGCAGAAATACCAAGTTTCAAGTAATTTTGATGATACACAATTTAATTTGTTTACGAACTTTAACCCCCTCTTTTACCCCTTTAAGGGATGAAATTCCAAAAATCCATAAAGACGATTTTTTTTTGACAACACTACAAAAATGACACGAGTTTCATACAAACTTTCATCCTCTATTTAACTCCTTTAGGGGTTGAATTTCGAACAATCCTTCCTTATTCCTTGTCTACATTAAAAAGAGAGCCTCTGCGCAAAATTTAGCTTTCTAGGTCCAAGGATTTGGGCTGGGCGTTGATGAGTCAGTCAGTCAGTCTGGACTTTTATTTTTATTAAGATAATTAATATAGGTACCTGAATAGGCCCAGGTTAAAGTAAAGCAAGTGGACTGTATATCGGTTCATTAGGTGGTTTTTACAAATATAGCAATAAAGTAATTAAATCAAAATGTAAGTGTATGTCTAAGCGCGGTCGTGTCGTACGATGCAATGCCGAGCCGAGACACTGCTGTGCTCCCGGCCCCCGCGCCGCCGCTGTGCCGCGTCGCTCGTTGACGACGCCGTAGTGTGTTGGTTGGTTTGGATGTGTGTGCGTGAACAGTACCTACTAAGCTATGAATATGTAAGTTAGATCTTGTTTAGATAGTCAAAAGTCAGGCAGGTCACATTGCCAATCGACATACTAATAAGTTGATCAATTACGTATGTAATTACTAACTAGTACCTTGGGTTTTAATATTATAAACACCCGTCATTAAAATGTGGCTGATTTATTTCTTGTCAGTCAGCGAAACAGTTTTCACGACAAAGTATATTAGTTTGTGACATTTTTAACAATAAACTAACGAAACGGAACCCTTCGTGTGCAAGTCCGACTTCCGTAGCATTACGCAAAATATTCTTGCGAAATTTCATAATTCTACTTCAACAGCCGCATTGTCGTTGGTCGTTGGCTAGCACACGTTATACTCGTACAAGACACATTCATTTTGTAATTTATTAAAAACGATTTTTTTTAATTTTCAGAAAGATAGCTCTGAGCATGTTTTTGTTCGTACCAGAAAGCTTCCTAGCAGCCCTGCGCTACGCCGGCCTTAACAAAGAACAACAAAAACAAAGATCAATACTAATTAGTTATTTAATACAGCCTTGTCTGTTGAAATTCCCCTGGATCGTTCTACCGTAGCTAATGATAGCCCCTTTTATTCGCCTAAACGGTTATTCTTCCTCTTTTGTCTATACAAATTAAATTGAGAAGGCAATTGCTTCGAAAATGTATTGTTTGTGTGAATAACGACGACTGGGTTGAAAGCTTTAGTGATTTAATAAAGGGGTGAATAAAGAGATAAATACTTTTCGTAGCCCACCACCACCCTATAAGAATTGAGAGTGGCCCACATGCGTGTAAAACTTAACTCAGAGTTAGTTGCTAACACGAGGATAAATTAATATATGTTATACATAAATAACACGAGGTTAGCTACTAACTCAGAGTTATTAATATAACTAGGATGGCGCAAGCAGGCCTAAGAGGATTTCTGAATGTGGCAACAGCAACTTAAAAGTTGTGTGAAAATCGACTGTCATGTTATGAGCATAAGATGCGGAGCAATGTGTAAAGATTTCGTGAGGAAAGTCTGGAATATAAATGCTGATGGCTACAACAAAAATTAAAAAAAAATACCCTACACATTTTTATTTCATGCTACATAATTTATCTAGTAGTAAACACGCATCGATCGACAATCTTTTGAACGCGTAATTGTGACACGATATCTATCGAAAACACCCCGGTTCGAACAGTAAAACACCCGTAACTTTTGAACGGCCGAACCGATTTTCATCAAACAATAACACTCACGATATAGTCACTTTTCAAACAAAAGAAATGGTTCGTCTGTTTAGGAGCTATTTTGCCATAGCACACAGCTACAGAGATCAAACTTATAGAAGTAAGAAGAAGGTAAGGCCGAGTTTCTCACATCTAAATTATCGCAGAATGAATGTGACAAATTGTGATTAATTCTAGAGAAATAAAAGAGAAATTCGGCCTAAGACCAAAAAAAATACGGATGAACCGTGTGAAAAATTATATAGCTAGAACCGGGGCTACGGCTACTGAGATCATGACTAAGCATGGAAGCAGAAGTCCTGTTTCGCCGACCGTAATAGTACATTACTGCAGAATCCAGTAAGTAAGACTTCCTGGCCAAGTATGAGTTAACCGGACCGAACCGCAGGTGAGGTCCGGTTATATACGAGGCCAGGATGTCTTTCTTACTGGTTGAGGCTTGTATAATGCTTTTCTCAAAAATGAATGAAAGTTTAACAACAAATTCGTTTAATTAATATTTTAGGTTACATTCATATTAGGGCAATTACTGATAGATATTGTGATCGATTTACCGGGGGCATTTATTTATATTTTCTCAAACATGCTTGGAAATTTGAGAATTATTTTGACAACCTTCTTCGAGAAAAATCGAAATTGCAGTACAGACCAAATACATGAGAGCAGCGGCCGGCAAAAGTTGTATGAAAATCCATATCTGCCGTGTGTAGCGGCCAAATAAAGTACATAGTAAACTCATACCCTCACGTTATAGGTAAAGACACAACGTTGTTATTTTGGCTCCTCAGATTTTAAATAAATAAAGTAGTAAAAAGTGGAAATTGTGTTAATAATATACTGTTTACTTAAAGCCAGTGTAGTGACCTATCGAACTGTGCAATTTTTATGGTAATCCGCTTAGGTGGAACAAAGTTATATTAAAATTAAACGTGGTGAAAAATCTTAAATTTGAAAAGTGTATTAACGAACTTTATCCCTGACCTACGACAACCCGCAGAGCGCTCGATACCTCCCGCGCAAACCACCGCTGTCCCCTTTGTCGCCTACGCATTATTCAACGCCCAGTGCATAGCTACCACAACTTTCACCGCTACACGTAAAGTAACTTTGGCTGAGTGGTTTAAGTAGCTACACTTCATCGCACGCCGTGGTCACCGGATCGATCCCCACTAAATACAAAAACTCTTTTAACTTATTTATATTTGTCTAATATTGGTGCCTGTTGAGACCCGCTCCTCTCAACACCGTCGCGCGCCAGCAGCAGTGAACGAGGGACGCGGGGCAGCGGGGTGCCCGCCGGCCGACGGCCGAGCGAGCGACACACCGCCACGACAGTCAGCTGCTGCACATCTCCACGCACGGCTGCGCTTGCGCATCATTTCCCTTTGTTTACTTTTAACCGACCGTTGTTCTATAATTTTTCATCTTCTCTATTTCAATATACTTCATCTTGTTATACAGTCCACTTCTCTTTCATTTCCTCTACCACGATCTATCGTCGCGACCATTGGTCCTTCGACCGTTAACTTTCGAGCCAAACGAAAAAGACAACGGAATTTTCGAATTCAAAAATTCAACGGTTCGTCGGTTGAAGAACAAAGGACTTCTTCTTCGGGTTCAAGAGATCTTCATTCTTCGCGTCTCATCGTCTGCATTGGGCATCGTGAACGTCGATACGGCAACAGCCGTCTTCATCGACTTCAAACCAACGGACGGCGCATGAATAGATCGTCGAGACTACGGGACAAGAAGACTTCAACATTCGGCTACAGTCGTCAGAGGTTGACAGCATAAAACCGTGAGAACGTTCCAATTCCTTTTTCCCATCATTTTGCTAAATTATTTTTCCTAATTTGAACTTATTTAATAGTTGCAATTCCGTTAAAATTCAGTCTATCCATAATCTTCAGCCTATCAACTTGTTTAAACAGTTTCCATTTCTTATTTAGTGCCTACACAGGTTTAAAATTTAAATAAAAAGTAAAAAATTAAAAAGATTTTAATAATTTAATAATAGTAGGTAGGTATCAGTCACAATTCCGTTATTTGTAACGGTTTTAACCTAAATCTTACTTATTTTAATTATTAATCGATATATTTTGCATTGTTCCAGTGAATTAAATTGAATTTATTTTGTTTTGTGTAAAGAAAACATTGCATCATTCGCTTAGCATTACTCAGCAGATTCAGTCGGAAACGCCTAGTGCTTTTGTGATAGCAATCTCATTTCTTACTGCTTATAGCTCTGTGCCCACTGTAAATTTTATTTATCATTAAAAAATATCACTGAATAATATCACATACCCTCAGTTTTTATTTTTTCTTTCTTTTATTTTCTGCAACTGCTAATTATTTTTTAATTGTCATGGCTGACATGAAAAGCTTAGTTAAGAAGCGAGCTTCAATTAAAGCCAAACTAACGCAGTTTAATAATTATTTAAACATTTCTAAGACTTGCGAAAAGTTGAGTGAGGTGCAAGTTATCGAAATCGAATATCGAATTAATATATTTGAAAGTTTGTACGAAAAATATGATGCGTTGCAGGACGAATTGGAGGCAATGGTGGATGACCCCAGCGAGCAATATGCGGAACGCGAGGAGTTTGAAAAGCTGTACTGCAGCTTGGTGGCTTCTGCACGCCAGCTGATCACCGGCGCAAGAAGTCTTCTTAAGGGGGATTCCGCAGGCGAGGTGGATTCTTGTACTACTAGTACACACAAACACAATTCAATTCGTTTACCCAAAATTGATTTACCCAAGTTTTCAGGTAGCTATCATGATTGGCTGGAATTTAGAGACACTTTCATTTCAATAGTACATAACAACACATCCTTGGATAAAATAAATAAATTACACTATCTACGTGCTTCTTTAAAGGGTAGTGCTTCTCTTGTTGTTGATAACCTTGACTTCAGGTCAGAAAACTACGATGCTGCCTGGAAGTTACTCTGTGAGAGGTATGACAACAAAAGATTGCTTGTCAACTATCATGTGCAAGCACTCTTTAACGTTCAGCCCATAGAAAGAGAGTCAAGTAAGTCACTACGGTACATAATTGACTCAACTAATAAAAATCTTAGGGCTTTAGCAACCCTTGGTCAACCTGTTCAAAACGCCTTTGTTGATGTTCTTATCATTTACATAATGACCAATAAACTCGATCACGTTACAAACCGTCAGTGGGAAGAACACAGAAACACTTTTTCTGAACCTCCAGCTTTATCTGCGTTCATTAACTTCATCAGTAGCAGGGCTGACTTACTAGAGACACTTGAGGAGTCTAAGCCTATAGTATCAGCCAAAATTGAACCCAACACACCTGCGGCCAAATCTAAGAGCAGTGCTGTGGTACCTGACAAGTCTTCAAAGTCTTTGTCATGTCCCATGTGTCGTCAGGATCATTTTATTTATGCATGCGAGCAGTTTAAAGGTCTCTCGACACAGGCTCGTATTAAAAAAGCTCAGGGTTCAAATCTGTGCATGAATTGTCTTCGTCCCGGTCATGATGTTTCCAGATGCAAATTTGGTCATTGTAAATATTGTCGAAAAAAACATAACACCCTTCTACACACCGATAGTGACAATGTTCTTCCTAGTGCACACAACACTGCATTATCAGCTAGTCAATCTTTTACATCTCGAGTAATTTTACTTTCCACAGCGCTCGTGAGGGTGACCGACGCTGACGGTAACTACCACACTGCACGAGTCTTGCTGGACAGTGGAAGCACAACAAATTTCATATCGGAGGAATTTGTTCGTAAGCTACACTTTCCTACCTACATTACCAAGTCCAAGGTAACAGGTATTAATTTTCAAACTACTAGTTGTACTCAGGGATGCTCAGTGTCATTAAAATCAATTGATGACAGTGAGTACGAACTGAACATCGATTGCCTCGTATTGCCGAAAGTATCAGCATCAGTTCCTCATACTTATGTTGATACTAGCAACATACGTATACCTACGAACGTCCGACTTGCCGACCCCACTTATCACGTTCCGTCTTCCATCGACGTCCTTGTCGGTGCAGAAGTCTTTTGGGGTATCATAGGCACCGGCCGTATCGCATTAGGTACTCATAAGCCCACTTTACTTGAGTCAAAATTAGGTTGGCTCATTTCGGGTGCATATTATCCGTCAGATTCCTCTTCACATGTTTGTATGCACACTTATAACTTACAAGTAGATTTAGATCGGTTTTGGGAGTTAGATTCAGTGACATCCATACATAAACATTCTGGTGAAGAGAGATCCTGTGAACAACATTTTAAAGATACCACATATCGCAATTCTGATGGTCGATTTGTGGTAAGTATCCCCTTTAGAGAGTCACTGGACGTATTGGGTGATTCATACATGATGGCTAAGCAGCGATTTCTATCACTTGAACGTCGTTTGGGTAGAGATCCTCGCCTTAAAAGCCTATACGTTGACTTCATTAATGAGTATATAAAGCTGGGACATATGTCTGAGTCAAGTAAGCGCCCATTAAACTCAACATGTTCTAACTATTTACCACATCATGGTGTTCTGAAGGAGTCAAGAACTACCACCAAATTAAGAGTTGTTTTTGACGCTTCCGCCAAAACCTCATCAGGTAGGTCTTTTAACGAAATACAGATGGTTGGTCCCCCTATCCAAGATGATTTGTTGTCAATACTGCTTCGTTTCCGTCAGCATAAAATAGTCATAAGCGCGGACATTGAAAAAATGTATCGACAAACTCTTATTCACGACAGTAATCGTCCATTACAAAAAATACTTTGGAGGGAAGAACCAACTCATCCGTTAAAGGAATACACGCTTGACACCATAACGTATGGCACGGCATCAGCACCCTTTTTAGCTACCAGATGTTTGCTGCAATTGGCTGAAGAGTGCTCAGATTCTTCAACCAAGTTTTCGATAGCACATGATTTTTACGTGGACGATTACTTGTCGGGTGGACCATCTGTTTCAGAAATTTTAGAAAAAAGCCGCCGTGTTGACGACATCCTTCGGTCAGCAAAATACAACCTTCGAAAATGGCGGTCCAATTCTAGTCAGGTACTACAGGCGCTAAGCGGTGAACATGACGTTTCTGATGTTGTGGACCTGAGCGACAACGAGCAGTCGAAGACTCTGGGGCTTCTATGGAAGAGCTTAAGTGACACGTTTTCCTATTCTATTAACTTAAACTCCACTGACAAAACTACTAAACGTCATATCTTGTCAACCATAGCACAAATCTTTGATCCCATTGGCCTAGTCGTTCCATGCATAGTGGAAGCCAAAATTATTATGCAGCTTCTGTGGCTGGCCAAATGTTCGTGGGATGAGCTTGTTCCTACGCATATTCAGTATGCTTGGAATAATTTTCAAAATAACCTGCACCTTCTAAACGAGTTCAAGATACCTCGGTGGGTGTTGTGTGAATCAGCGTCCTGTCTACAGCTACATATATTCACTGACGCATCCGAAAAGGCTTATGGGGCGTGTGTTTATGTTCGCAGTGTTTCGAGAAACGGCGAGATCACTGTACACCTCCTTACCGCTAAAAGCAAGATAGCTCCAATCAAATCCACAACTATACCGCGACTTGAGCTATGTGGTGCCTTGTTGGGTTCACGATTATACTCAAAGGTTCGTCAGTCACTTACTTTACAATTTGATGAAGTCCATTGTTGGTGTGATTCCACCATCGTCTTGGGATGGTTATCTACTTCACCAAATCAATTAAAGACATTCGTTCGTCATCGAGTGTCTGAAATTCAGGAAACTGTAGCAGGAGAGGCATGGCACTATGTTCCGTCAGCTGAAAACCCCGCAGACCTCGCTTCGCGTGGGCTTAGTACTGACAGGCTTTTGTCGTCTTCATTGTGGTGGTCAGGACCACAATTTCTTAGCAAAGATACATCTTCATGGCCTCAGTTCCCTGAATCACATCATAATAATTCTGAATTACCGGAAACAGTTGCTTCTTTTCAGGTTTCTAATCACATTATAGAAAATCTAATTAATGCGTTAATTTCAAAATTCTCAAGCTTCAGCACATTACAGCGTGTGACGGCATACGTCATGCGATTCATTAATAAATGCAATAAAAAATCACTTGAAACTGGTTCACTAACTTCTACTGAACTTAACAATTCTTTAAACTTATTATTAAGATTTAGTCAAATGGAATCTTTCCCGGAAGAATACCACTTACTTAAATCAGGTAAACAGTTACCAGCAAAGAATAAGCTATTATCTTTGTCACCTTTCTTTGATACTCTTTCTAATCTAATTCGTGTTGGAGGAAGATTAAATAACTCATTCTATGACTATAACGTCAAGCATCCAATTCTAATATCTAGTTCTCATACAATTTGCATTCTCTTGTTCAACATGTTTCATTTACGCCTCTTGCATGCTGGGCCACAACTTTTATTGGCCACTGTTCGTCATCACTATTATCCTATTGGGGGTAGGAACTTGGCAAAAAAGACCACACATCAATGCGTGAAATGTTGTAGGATCAAGGCCAACACTATTCAGCCTATCATGGGTAATCTTCCAGAGCAGCGTCTACATTTAGAGTTTCCATTTTTAGACACAGGAGTAGACTACGCCGGCCCCATCATGATAGCTGACCGGAAAGGCAGAGGGTGTAGACTCATCAAATGCTTTATTTGTGTGTTTGTGTGCCTAGCTACGAGAGCCATCCACCTCGAACTTGTGTCGGACCTTACAAAGGAAGCTTTCTTAGCCGCACTAAACCGCTTTATTGCTCGAAGGGGAAAACCCCGTAACATCTTTTCCGACAACGGTACAACCTTTGTCGGTGCTTTCAATGAGTTGGCCCGGCTACTTTCGCAAGACTTAAACCTCAATAAAATCGACCCTGGTATAAACTTTTCATTTATACCTGCATATACTCCACACTTCGGAGGCCTATGGGAGTCTGCAGTTAAATCCACCAAGCATCATCTACGACGCACTTTGGGCTTAACAAACCTGACCTTTGAGGAGATGGCGACTTGTTTAATTCAAGTTGAGGCTATTTTAAACTCAAGGCCCTTAACTCCACTGTCCAGCGATCCTTCCGACCTCGCTCCATTAACCCCGGCACACTTCCTTATTGGTCGTTCTCTAATCATGCTGCCTCATCCACAGATCCAGGACGTCAATGTCAACAGCTTGAAACGATTTCGCCGTATCGAATATCTGAAGCAGCACTTCTGGGCTCGTTTCTCACACGAGTATGTTATGTGGCTCCAAGAGAAAACGAAATGGTGCCGGTCGTCTGGCGAGCTCAAGGAAGGAACTTTAGTTGTCATAAAGGACAACCACTTACCTCCTCTTATGTGGCTTTTAGGACGCATCAAACATGTTCTCCCAGGCAGAGACGGCGTCGCGAGGGTCGCTGACATCCACACAAGAAAGGGTGTCATCCGGCGCGCCTTCAACACCATCTGCCCGCTGCCGGTTTCTACTGTTGAAGACTCTTCAACGGGGGGAGCATGTTGAGACCCGCTCCTCTCAACACCGTCGCGCGCCAGCAGCAGTGAACGAGGGACGCGGGGCAGCGGGGTGCCCGCCGGCCGACGGCCGAGCGAGCGACACACCGCCACGACAGTCAGCTGCTGCACATCTCCACGCACGGCTGCGCTTGCGCATCATTTCCCTTTGTTTACTTTTAACCGACCGTTGTTCTATAATTTTTCATCTTCTCTATTTCAATATACTTCATCTTGTTATACAGTCCACTTCTCTTTCATTTCCTCTACCACGATCTATCGTCGCGTACAGTGCCAGACAAAACCCGCTAAAAATGAATCCCACCGACAACAAATTCTCTCACTCTGATTCCGACTTATGTAAGGCGCTTGAATTTGGTGGCGAACAAAATGTGTCTGTACGCAACAAGCGTAAACAGCCGGAAAGCGAATTTACGCAGGCGCTTAATATGTTATCACTAGAGTTTAAAAACACTCTGACAGAATGGCGCAAGGAGTTTGATGCACGAATCAGTACTATTTCTGATAACGTTCTAAATATTAAAGGCGAGATTGCTGCTATTACCGTGGTGACATCGGAAATTAGAAACGAAATTTCATCTATCCGCTCGGAGCAATCTCGGCTTACGAATCAACTAACGGAACTTGGTGGAAAATACGACTGCCTATCAAATGATTTGGCTGCTGTACAGAGCAACGTGCAATTGTTGTCTGATGAACAGACTGATTTAAAAACGCGCATCGCAAGGAAGGAGGATGACACAAAGAGCTTAATCAATGATCTCATGTTGAAAATAGACTACTTAGACCAAAATGCTAGGCAATGCAACTTGGAGCTGTGTAATGTGCCTGAGAGACGCCATGAAAATCTGCTGTCGATAATGGAAAAAATAGGTTCTAAGGTCAATTTTAATATAAACACTAAGGATATTATTTCAATACATCGGGTTCCTCATGCACACCAGAATAATAGCAAACCAAAGAACATTATCGTGAAATTGTCCTCACGTATAATGCGTGACAATTTTCTCAGCGCCTTTCGTTTATGTAAGGGCCTGACGTCCGACCAACTGGGTATCTCAGGAACATCATTTCGCGTATATATGCATGAACATATCACGTTAAAAAGAAAACAATTATTTCGTGAATGTAAGAATGTCGCTACATTGCATAACTATAAGTTTGTGTGGGTTAAGCATGGCACTATACTCGTCCGTGAAAAGGAACAATCGAAGTCGTTCGCCATTCGGTCACACCAAGAACTCAGTAAAATCAAACCAGGGGCTGCTGCCACTATGGATGAATCTACCACTAAGAACGATTCTATCAATAGGGATGAATAAAGAACCCTTTATTAAAGTGTTTATTTACTTTTTAATAATGTACTTTTTAATTGTATCTTGTTTGCCTAATGTGAACTTTTTCATAAATGTTGTTTTACGATATATTGCTCTAATGCTTTCCGTAATTTATCTTTGCTCTTTCAATATTATGCTATACCTACATCTTCTACACTTGCTATTCTATGTAAAAGAGAGTCTTAACAATTATACTTTGAACTTGAAATTATTTAACTGTCACTATCTGGCAAGATATGCTTATATACTTGCTCAGACTTATTTAATATTACTGTTAAGATTGTACACCAACGATTATGGCTGATAAATTAATGATATACTATCAAAATTGTAGGGGGCTTCGCACTAAACTGCATGTTCTATTTATGAATATTTTGTTCAATTGCTACGATGTCATAATACTTACGGAGACTTGGTTAACCCCTGAAATACTCGACTCTGAATTTATTGATCAACGGTATTCCGTATATAGATGTGATCGGGATCGCAAGGCTACTCAAAAGAAAGATGGTGGCGGCACCCTTATAGCGATGCTGAAGGGACTGGGATCTGTCACAATTGAGTCCACTATCCTATTAAACCAATACATTGAGCATGTCATTCTGCGTATCCCGAGCGCAACGAGAGGAAGGTACGATATCATATGTTCAGCATACATTCCACCAAAAACACCCGAAAGTGTTTATGTTGCATATTTGGAGCTTTTACAAGCAGTTGTTGAGAGTGAAAGTGTTCAAAATTTCTACTTGTTTGGTGATTACAATCGCCCCGACATTGATTGGTTAGTTACTGGAGATTCATGTTCTACCATACAAGATTTAAATAGCAGCAACTCTCCAATTTGTAGACACATAAGAATCTTCATGTCCATTTTTAATGCCTATCAGTATAATAATATAAAAAATTCGACCGGCAAGATTTTGGATTTGGTGATCAGCAATAACGAGTGTTCTGTTATGGCACCCACTGACACACTATTAAGCTCAGACCCTTATCACCCACCCTTATGTATATTGGCTTCTTTCAATTTGGGTAACCGAGCCATGACACGTAAATCTACACAGAGGTACAATTACTATAAGGTGAATTACGAGGAAATTAATGGTGATTTGGACAAAGTTAGCTGGGGCGAATTATTGCAGGAGCAGTCTGCTGAAGATGCAGTTAATACATTTTATGAAGTTATTTTCAGAGTTATTAAAACTCATGTTCCCTTAACATTGGTCAAGTCTTCTAAGTACCCGGTCTGGTTTTCACCTTCATTGATACAAATATTTAAAAATAAAACTAAGGCGTGGTGTGGAAGTCGTATCAAAATCTATCAGATTACGAACAATTTTCACTATATAGGTCGAGATTTCATGCTGAATCTAAAACTTGTTATAACCAATACATAAAGTCTGTTGAGGATAGCATAAAAATTAACACCAAATATTTCTGGAGTTTTATATCTAACCGTAAATCCATAGCTTCCATTCCTTCAACTATGCATTACCAGGGACAGTCGTCCAACAATCCAGATGAAATCTGTAATCTCTTTTTAAACTTCTTCCATTCTGTCTATGAGCCTTCCACTCTCAACAATGTGCAGCAGCAGACCTTTAACGATGCTGGGAATAGCTGTCTCGTTAGCAATATTGTGATCAGTATTGAACAAGTACACAGTGCTTTGAAATCCGTGGATTGTTCTAAAGGCCCAGGGCCTGATGGCATCCCGCCACTATTCCTTAAAAATACCGCTAATACTTTAAGTCTTCCTCTATTTATTATTTATAATAAGTGTTTGAGCCAAGGGACTTTTCCAGAAGTTTGGAAACGAGCCAATATCACCCCTGTCCATAAATCTGGTCCAAGACACGAAATTGAGAACTACCGTCCTATTTCCATTCTGCCGATCTTGTCAAAGCTTTTCGAGGGGCTTGTCCACGATCAGCTTTATCCGATTATTCATGATCAGATTATTAAGCAACAGCATGGGTTCGTCAAGAAAAGATCTACAACTACTAATTTGATTGAGTATACCGATTATTTATTCAATAATTTAGACACACGTGTACAGGTGGACTCTATTTATACTGATTTCCGTAAAGCCTTTGACAAGGTCGATCATAAATTACTTTTGGGCAAAATAGCATTTAACGGTATTCGTGGCGATTTGTTCCGTTGGTTTACTTCCTATGTTACAAATAGAACGCAAAAGGTGGTGGTTAATGGTTTCCATTCCAAGTCCATAACTGTTTCATCAGGGGTGCCTCAAGGCTCGATTCTGGGTCCTTTATTATTTATTATATTTATCAATGATATTTACATGTGCTTTCATAATTCTAAATTCTTACTTTACGCAGATGACCTTAAAGTCTTTAGACCTATCAAAACTATTCTTGACTGTCAACTGCTTCAACAAGACCTCAATCGTCTTGCCGATTATTGCACTAAAAACAAACTCCAACTGAGTATTTCTTAATGTTGTTGTATTAGCTTCACTAAAAATAAAAATATATTTAAATATCCCTATGCAATATACGGTGAACCTCTGGCAAGGGAGAGTTTGATCCGGGAGCTCGGAATATTACTTGACGATAAACTGCACTTAGACGCACATGTTAATAAAATTGTCAGTAATGCTTATCGCATGTACGGCCTTGTGATGAGATCATCCACGGAGTTTAAGCACCCTAGTACATATTTATATCTCTATCGATCACTAGTTAGGTCTCAATTGGAATTTGCGGTACCTGTGTGGAACCCCTTCTACAACAAATATATTGAATGTATAGAAAGCATACAGCGTAAATTTTTAAAGTCTATGCATTATCGATGTTTAAAAAGTTGTTATCTCTCTTATAGTGAGTTACTTAAGAAATATAATCTGCTTTCTTTGAGTTCAAGGCGTACTTTTCTTGAAACTACATTTTTGTATGATGTATGCAATAACTCGTATGATTGTTCAGAAATTGGTAACAAGTTGTGTTATATAGTTCCCAGAACATGCCAGGGACGCGAGGTGCGCGCACGACCTGTATTCGCCACTACATCCAGTCGTACTAATGCCGGCTTGCGTGCTCCTCTTCGCCGCCTTACGAGCAATTTTAATAAGAATTTCTGCAGTTTGGATCTGTTTGCTTTACCGCGTGGAAAGTTTAGACTCATGTTACTTAACATATTGAAAAATTAACGTTACAATGTTGTTCCACTTATGCGGCACTATTGATGGCCTTATGTTTTGTTATGTTGATACTTTACTATTAATATTCCTCTTTTTTATTTATTGTCTGCAACGTTAATCTTAAAATTTACCAAATTGTCTCATTGTTATCTGCGGAGAACGTGGTTGATTTCACATTTGTATCATTTCTGTATCCTATATTTTTTGTAATTTTTAATGTGTAATTGTTTGTTTTCCCGAATAAATAAAATAAAATAAAATAAAGTAATTAAAAAATGGAACGATCTTTTTCACCGAAACATGGCAACCAAAAGGGTAACTTATCAAAGGTTTTTTTAAATTTAGAACTGGCTTGCTAATAGGAAGCTGTTTATTAAAAAAAAATAACAAATGAACACTTTAAGGCTTAGCAGGCACTACGATTTTATTTGCGCGGATTTATGTAGTTTTTACCGCAATGCAGCTTCATACAATTCCATAGGCCGCAGAATGAGCGAAAAATTGCGCGAATAAAAAGGCCTAACGCGGGCATAATTATTTTTGTTCGTTGTTCGTCATTGATTTTGAAAAGTAAATGGTTTGGTTCGGTTTTCAGTTATCGTTATTAGTAGTACAGTTATCTATACTAGCATACTAGTATACTTATAGTATTATAAAGAGGTAAAGTTTGTGAGTTTGTGACGTTGTAAGGGGTAATCTCTGGATCTACTGAACCGATTTTGAAAATTCTTGCACCGGTAGAAAGCTACATTATTCCTGAGTGTCATAGGCTATAAAATATTAAAAAAAAAAAAAATAGGGATCCTTATGAAAATTGCAATAATGTAACCCAAGGTAGCAATATGTTGTCTGTAAAATACATTATTTGGCGTGCGCTGAGAAAACTATTGATGATAGATACAAATTAGTAGGTAGGGTAGGTAGGATAGGCAGGTTAGGCAGGGTAGGCAGAGTAGGCAGGGTAGGCAGGGTAAGCAGAGTAGGCAGGGTAAGCAGAGTAGGCAGGGTAGGCAGGGTAGGCATGGTAAGCAGAGTAGGCAGGGTAGGCAGGGTAGGCAGGATAGGCAGAGTAGGCAGGGTAGGCAGGATAGGCAGGTTAGGCAGGGTAGGCAGGGCAAGCAGAGTAGGCAGAGTAGGCAGGGTAGGCAAGATAAGCAGGGTAGGCAGGAAAGGCAGGGTAGGCAGGGTAGGCAGGGTAGGCAGGGAAGGCAGGGTAGGCAGGATAGGCAGGGTAGGCAGGAAAGGCAGGGTAGGCAGGGTAGGCCGGGTAGGCAGGGTAGGCAGGGTAAGCAGAGTAGGCAGGGTAGGCAAGATAGGCAGGGTAGACAGGAAAGGCAGGAAAGGCAGGGTAGGCAGAAAAGGCAGGGTAGGCAGGGTAGGCAGGATAGGCAGGGTAGGCAGGTTAGGCAGGATAGGCAGGGAAGGCAGGAAAGGCAGGAAAGGCAGGGTAGGCAGGATAGGTAGGGTAGGCAGGGTAGGCTGGGTAGGCAGGGTAGGCAGGGTAAGCAGAGTAGGCAGGGTAGGCAGGGTAGGCAAGATAGGCAGGGTAGGCAGGAAAGGCAGGGTAGGCAGGGTAGGCAGAATAGGCAGGGTAGGCAGGATAGGCAGGGTAGGCATGGTAAGCAGAGTAGGCAGGGTAGGCAGGGTAGGCAGGGTAGGCAGGATAGGCAGGATAGGCAGGAAAGGTAGGATAGGCAGGAAAGGCAGGGTAAGCAGATTAGGCAGGATAGGCAGGGTAGGCAAGATAGGCAGGGTAGGCAGGAAAGGCAGGGTAGGCAGGAAAGGCAGGGTAGGCAGGGTAGGCAGGGTAGGCAAGATAGGCAGGGTAGGCAGGAAAGGCAGGGTAGGCATGGTAGGCAGGATAGGCAAGGTAGGCAGGGTAGCCAGGGTAGGTAGGCAGTTGACGGGAGCGAAGCCCCGAGGGTCAGCTAGTATTAGATATAGTTTTTGTAATATCGGTTATTTTGATATTGATATCGATATGATATGATATCTAACACATATCCGATATAAGTTACGTTTTGATATATCGGACCTATCCCTACTACTGTCCAGTAAGTAAATTACATACTTACTTACTGGACAGTTGTGAATAAGTCTCCGGTAGAATTCACTTTCTGGAGACTTTTTAGAGATGTTATGGCAATATTACATACCATTTTTGAGAAAATAAATTTGGCAATAAGTCAAAATAATGATAACTATAAACTAACATTTAAACAAAAAATTAAACCGGCTGCCAAAACAGAACACTACAAAGCCAAAATTAACTTTCTTTTCGAAAATACGTGTCTATGGAACCATTTTTTTTTTTGATAATTATAAAGCTAATTTACGCTTTTCAGTGTTTTGTTTTGGCAGTCGGTATAGTATTTTTACCCTAAGGCTTCTCATAACAATTGTGACAAGCCTAAAAACGACTGGGATACATTGTTTTACTACGGAGTTCCAGTGTCTACCTTGTTACGTTACTGTTATGGCTTCATCACCAGATCAGTTCAATGGCACCATTTTCATTACAACCATTTATTGAAATTTGCTATTTTGCAGTTAATCTGAGTTCTTCCTCATCAGTTCCACTTCACTAAAAGATACATTTTAAATACAAATGCTTGCCATGTTGATTAAAATCGCTATATGTAAGCCTATAAAATTTGAGGAGTGCCTTCAATTTCCATGGAGTCTCCTCATAAGATCCTGACTTTGTGACAATGCGACCACCTCGAAAGTATAGCCTATCAAACAAAAATAAGAATTTTCAAAATCGGTCCACAATTGACGGAAAAGTCGGTAAACATACACAAAAAAATATACAAACCTAAAGTCGAACATATAACCTCCTCAGTTTTGGAAATTCGGTTAAAAAAGCGATTAGATGCTTGACCGGGGTGCAGATGAGAAAGAAAATATCTTATTTTTTACTAATATTATAAAGTTCGAATGGATGTATATTTGTTACTCAGTCACGCCAAAACAGCTGAACGGATCTGGATTAAATTTGGCACAGAGATAGACTATAGTCTGCAATAGCACATAAGCTACTTTTCATCCCGGTATAATGTTTTCTTGGGATAAGAAAACACTATTTGTTTCGTCCCGATTTTTAGTATATTGTTTCAACACTGCCAGCTCGCTGTCATTTTGAGTTTGACGGTCTTTTGGATTGACAACTGACACTTGACAAGAGTCGAAAGAGAAAATTTGTTGTGAGCACAAGGTGAATTCGGGTTTTTTGTGGAAACATATCTAATCGAGATATGTGTTGCCCATTGTAAATGTTAATTGCGCCCGCCGGTCGCAACCGGCGTTGTGGGTCGCCCGCGAGGTCGGTTTTGAATATAATATATATCACGCGCAGCCAAGTGCGTTTGACGGGAACGTGTATGTGTCTGCCTGGAAGCCGGAGCCTAGCTCAGAACGCGTTTGTAGTCCCATCCAATCATTGTCCTTTATTACAAATATATTGTCCTAAAACCCTCGGCCAGGCGCGTGATTGAGCGAGCCCAGAGGATCACCGCGGGAATCTCAGGTAAGAGTGAATAAATTGGTTTACTAGTACCACTTCCCATCTATCAGATAGGTACCAGGATATCTCCCAATAAGGAGCAAATCCCTAGCTTTCCACTGCTGCGTTACGGCAGTTTAGTGGGTACAGGTTCAGGCAGGGTCCAGGAGTCCCAACGCCGCTATGGGCCCCGGTGTTTAACTCCTGGCTTGGGACCCTAAGACCTGTATTTAACATTTGGTAGCAAGAGCGTGGTTTGCATTCCTCGAGCATAGTAAACGCTAGGACACTCGTTCACAGTGAACGCTGTATTGTTTGTCGGTTTGCTTTTTATTGTTGAGAATACTGGGTTGGAAAGTGGTACATTTTGAGTCACTCAGAGTTAGCTGTGTCTTGTTAGGGGCAAACACCCCTACAGTTGCATTACAATTTGTTAAAATAAAGTGTATAACTCACAACTTAATATTGTCACTCCGGGATAGAAGGTTACAATTTTGTATTGTAAATATAATTTGTTTATTTGTTGCATACAATATAGGTTTGGTGCAGACTAAATAGTCTTCCCTAATTGTATTTAATTGAATCATAGTTATTGTTGGACCTTGAACCTACTATCATGGTTTGGTAAGTTTGTTTACATTATAAACATACTCAGTGCCCGCTACCAAAGTTATTGTTGTAAAGTATATTGTTACCAATTATATAAGAAAATTGGTTAGTTTGTTTGATATTGACAGTAATATCTAATTGATTCAAGTTAAAGTCATTGTTTTTAACTATTCAAGTAAATTGAATATTGAACTTCTATTGTAAAATTAACCTACTCACTTCTGTGTTGATAATTTGTATTTTCTAGAATACCCTCTTGTGTGTTGATAATTTTCATTTTTTAGAATACCCTCTTGTGTGTTGATAATTTATTTTCTTGAGGTACCCGCTTTGTTTTTGATAATTTATAAATTGATATTTAGGGTTCCATAATAAATTTGTACTGGAAAATAATTTAGTAAATGTAACAGGGTTCAGTACTATTTGTAGAATCAGCTTGTTGTTTCTCTTAAAGACTTTGTGATTTGATATTTAATTTGGTAAGAAATTACTGTCAAACTGTTGTTTTGGATAATTGCGCCACACATATATTATTAATTTAAGTTTTTGAACATTTTGTGTATTAATTAATATTTAGTCACCGTTGCTTACATTTTGAAAGTATGACTGCCAATACATTTGCTTGTAAGATTAGAGCGGAATTGAGATGGGTGACCTCGGTGGCCTCTTTGATAAGTAGATCTGATAGATCAGAGGCTTTGTTGGCCCGTTTTAGTGAACTCCCAGCCCGTCAAGCCAGGGTGGATGAATGCTATGCGGAGTGTTTGTCGCTATTGTCCACCGAGGACACTGAGTTAGCCGCTGCAGTTGAGGCAGACTGCACGCAGTTTTACGGTTTCTCGGATGACATTGTTGAGGCAACCGTTAGGTTGTGGGGTTTTGCACATAGGAAATATGGTGGGGATGATGCCACATACCTCCCCCCTTTTGATAATTTGTTGAAGTCTTTGGATGAGGAGTGTCGTCTTTTGGATAATTCTGGTATTAAAGGTCCCTCGCGGGCCCCAGAGCGGTCAACTCCGGACCAGCGTCGTGTTGGTACACGCCCCTCCCCTTGTGGGCCACGACGCCCTCCTCATCAATACGTAGCGACTCAGGTTCGCGGTATGCGCTGCTCATATTGCAGCACGGATGGCCATGTGGTCGCGTCCTGTCCGAAGTTCCTAGAACGGAACACAAAGGACCGACGTGGAATCGCCAACAGCCGCAAGTGGTGCTACACTTGTCTGGGACAACATTTGCAGCGGGATTGCCAGAGATCGGATCCTTGCCCGCACTGTCAAGGTAGGCACCACCGCGTGTTGTGTCCGGACCAAAATGGTGTTGGTGGCCCTGATGATGCCGGACGCTCCCCCATAGGTGGGGGAGCGCATCCCTACCAACCCCAGGTGGATCCTCGACGGGGTATACCTCGCAAAAGCGGGGGCACCCCTCCACCTCTTCCTCAATTGGAGGAAGCGTCCGCTTTTCAGGACGACTACCAACCCCAGGGGGGTTATCAACAATAGGTAGTCGCCTCCCTCTCCTCCACTACAGCCGCCCAGCCAGAGACAGTCCTTCTGCCAACTGCTGTAATGATCTGGGGCCCGAAGAGTAAATCTTTGTTACAGTCATCGGCACGTAACTTGGCAAGGTTTTGGCGTAGTGGGGGTAAGTTCACGCATCGTACACTTATTGCCACAAAAAAGTGATCACTTTTATTTTCAGAGGAAAGTTAAATAATGAAGAGGAATTCGTGAAGTTAATTAGGTGTTATAATAAAAATATTATAACACCTAATAAACTTCTTCTTCTAATTTGTAACTGCCCTCAGCACAGATGCGTTTGTTGCAGCGCTAGGTAGATTTGTTTCCCGCCGAGGACTACTATTTGAGATTTGCCATGGCGCAAATGGGAATTAATTGGCAATTTGACCCCCCAGTCTGCCCACATTGGTTTGGTATTTTTGTAAATAATGCGATAGTAGCAAAACCGCTTCTCCGCCGTGTTGTTGGTGAAACTATTTTAACATTTGAGGAACTTATTACGGTATTTTGTAAAGTTGAGACCGTCCTCAATTCGCGACCTCTCTGTCCGATCTCCTCAGACCCAAATGACCTGGAAGTCATGACCCCTGGTCATTTTTTGATTGGTCAGCCCCGGAATACCCAACAACGCCCTGCCGGAATACCACTTCAGGGAAATTAAATCTTCGCAATTGACGCGTTTTGCATTGCTCCAACAGATGTCCCAAGGTTTCTGGCATCGTTGGTTTTTAGAATATTTGCATATTTTGCAGCAGCGCGTTGAGTGGACTGACAAAACTGACCCTGCCACTGTCGGAGACCTTGTATTTGTTCAAGAACCTAATTTGTTGCCTTTATATTGGCGTCGTGGATGCATTGTAGATTTATTCTATGGGTCTAACGGAGATCCCAGAGTTGCGAAGGTCATGGTCGGAGATTCGGTTTTGAAGCGAGCAGTGGCAATTTAGCACGCTTGCCCATTTGTTAGCGGATATAACTCCTTATGTCCGAGACGGGGTATGTTTCGTCCCAATTTTTAGTATATTGTTGCAACACTGCCAGCTCGCTGTCATTTTGAGTTTGACGGTATTTTGGATTGACAGCTGACACTTGACAAGAGTCGAAAGAGAAAATTTGTTGTGAGCACAAGGTGGATTCGGGTTTTTTGTGGAAACATATCTAATCGAGATATGTGTTGCCCATTGTAAATGTTAATTGCGCCCGCCGGTCGCAACCGGCGTTGTGGGGCGCCCGTGAGGTCGGTTTTGAATATAATATATTTCACGCGCAGCGAAGTGCTTTTGACGGGAACGTGTATGTGTCTGCTTGGAAGCCGTAGCCCGTATCAGAACGCGTTTGTAGTCCTATCCAATCATTGTCCTTTATTTTATATTTATTGTCCTAAAACCCTCGGCCAGGCGCATGATTGAGCGAGCCCAGAGGATCACCGCGGGAATCTCAGGTAAGAGTAAACAAATTGGTTTACTAGTACCACTTCCCACCTGTCGGATAGGTACCAGGATATCTCCCAATAAGGAGCAAATCCCTAGCTTTCCACTGCTGCGTTACGGCAGTTTCGTGGGTACAGGTTCAGACAGGGTCCAGGAGTCCCAACGCCGCTATGGGCCCCGGTGTTTAACTCCTGACTTGGGACCCGAAGACCTGTATTTAACACTATTCACGCGGGCGTAGCCGAGATGGAAGCTATTATATGAAAAAACAGAACACTTTTCAAATTGAAAGAATTTTTTTTTACCAATATCTTCATACTGCATTGATTGCCGCTCGATTACAGCACACAGACGTATTCGTTAGCAATTAATTAACATATTAATAAATCGCTGTGGCATTCTTTAGTTCATCACTTTTGTAACGCATGTTTTGTTTAACTTACTTAGTGTGAAGTTTAGCAAACGTTAGAAATTCAGAAATGTGTCGCATAATAAACTCTTCTTCTTCTTATTATTTCTCCCTATTTATTATTCCATTTGTAATTCTGCGTCACAACATTTGGTTCTGGGTTATCTCTTTTGTTGTATTATAAAATACTAGCGGATGTGCTACTACGCTAAAAAAAGATTAGTATTTTTTTTCTTTTTGTTTGTTTTATTAGTTTAAAACCATCTTCGCATTATTTCATTTCTAATGAAACCGGTTTGGAGTACATCATTTGGTTTGTTTTCAAGGAACGGATATAGGTAGAAACAATTTCTGTGTTTTACAAAAAAAAAATCTTTTTTGCAAAACACTATATAATACTAGGTACCGACTTCCAAATAAAAAACTACAAAGTGAAAAATAATTTTATTTTTAGAAGTCGGTGTCTTTTGTAGGTACCATTTTTTTTGCGTTATGGACTACTCACCTATCTACAAAGTGAAAAATAATTATTTTTCACTTAGTAGTTTTTTATTTGGAAGTCGGTAGTATTTTTTTGCAAAAAAGTTTTTTTATTTTTCACTTTTAATTGTACATACCTAATAGGCAAGTTAAATAAGGTACCTATAACGCCAGAATTGATTTTCCGAATATCATTAAACTTGAAATTATGTTATGTTATGATATGGTATAAACAATAAACAGACATGCGATTGCAGCAATCCCGAGAGATTTACCGTTATTTATTGAAGAGTTCCGTTGTATATCTACGAAGTTCTTCATCAGATCATAGCCAAATTAAAATGGGACCAATTTCGAAACATACTTTTCCAAACAAAAAATAGTTTTTTTTAAATCGGTCCACAATTGACGGAGATATAGGAGAACAAACAAAAAAAAAATAGCAAACATAATGTCGAACATAGAACCTCCTCCTTTTCGGGAAGTCGGTTAATAAAAGGATTCATCATCATCATCATTTCAGCTGAAAGACGTCCATACCTGCTGGACACAGGCCACCCCCCAAGCGTCGCCACACTGATCGGTTCTGCGTTTCGCATCCACCGGATACCCGCAGGCTTAACCAGGTCGTCGCTCACCCCAGAGGGAAGCCTTCCAACGCTGCGTCCGGAACGCGATCGCCACTCTAGAAATTTTTGGCCCTATCGGCCATCCGTTCTGCGAGCAATGTGCCCTGCCCACTGCCACTTAAGTTTGGCCATTCTTCGGGCTATGTCGATAACCTTGATTCTCCTTCTTCAGAAAACGTGAGCACAGGAAGAGGACCTGGCAGAGCCCCGACGGTGCAACGAAAAATGATGTCTCTGTGATCGACAAGGTAAAATCCTGAAGTGATCACCGTATAGTAAGAGGCACATTGAACTTAAACATTAAGCTGGAAAAATCTCTACTAATGAAGTCTTCCCTCCATCCAGTACATATCCAGATCCAAAACCGAAGACATCCCGGATGTCAGCCTCTACGAGATTAGGATGGTTTTAAAACTAGTTAAGAACAATAAGGCGCCGTGTGATGTCGGAATTACGGTCGAACGCCTGAAGGCAGGTGGAAAACCGGTACCTAAGGCACTTCAGAAACTGTTTGATTCCGTCATATTCGAAGGGAAAACGCCACAGGCATGGTGCAGGTTGTTTAGCGTTTATGGACTACGAGAAAGGCTTTTTTTATTATTGATAGGCTTGCGCTTGACCACTATCTCATTTGATGGTCAGCGATGATGTGGTCGACGATGAAGCACGCTTGCCAAGAAGAAACCTATTCACTCTTGACTTTAAAGACTCCCAGAGGGAATTACACTCCTTTGCTGTACGCATAATAAAATAATTCCCAAAACGTTTGGTGCGTATGGGTGGGATGTCCACCATGTACCAATGACGCATCGCCGTACGTCTTGTAGTCCGATGATGGAACGGGCTAGGAGGAATTAGTTCATGCAATTCCAACGCACATTCCCCGAAATGTAACCGATAAAAAACCGACAGGCAACTCGGCGAGGTTCTGGAGCCTAGATTCGACCAGTACTTCATTGTCGATGAGCCTCTTAGCCCATCTTTCGATCAAAACAAGTGCATCCAGCTGGTACTTGGCAGATCCGTCCCAGAGATGAGAGCAGTATTCCATGCATGATCGAACTTGCGCTTCATATACTCGTAAGTTGAGCAGCTGTTCTGGCGTGAAGTACCTTTTTTTTTTTTTTTTTTTTTGTTTTCGGGGGGAAACCTTCAAAAGGCGCCTGGACTTTTGGGGAAAAGATCAGGGAGTGTGGGATTTTTACCTCACTAAAACCACCCCGGTGATCACCATCAGCACCTGGAAGGGGCCCCGTCACCTCTTAAAAGACCAAACCGGAACCCCCTTTGTGCAACGCCTGTTAGGGCACATCCCTGGAGAAGCTGAAAGAATAGCTTCCCCTGAACCACGCTATGTACGGCAGCACGTGACCACTGTGCTGCCATCCTTCCTGAAGTCACTCGATGGGTGGACAGAGTCCCCAATCTGACCACTCGCGACCTCGGAGTCCCACCTGCTTGTGACGCAGGCGGGGTTTCGGCGTTTTAGGCATCGAGGTGGTTGCCTCCCCGACGCCTTCTTCTTCGAGCGGGATCTGCCCTCTCACGCTCCCGCTCGGCGGCCTCCTTCTGGGCCATCACAGTCTCACAGAAGGAGGCCATTTCCCTCCAATTTGCTGTCTCTGCCAGCATGGCCCTCACAGCTGCTGGCAGAGACAGGTCTCGCCCGATCCTGGCGACTAAGACCTGCCGCTCAGAGGCCCACGCTGAGCACTCCTCGAGCGTGTGCTGTGCAGAATCAAGGTCGCCTCCACAATGGTGGCAATTTGCCGTGGCCTCTCGCCCAATCCTATTCAGATACTCACCGAAGCAACCGTGCCCGGTGAGTACCTGAGTGAGCCGGTAGGAGATGCGCTCCTCTCTCTTCAGCCAGGCTTCGAAGTGTGGCAGGACGGCTTCGACAACGCGCTTACGCGAATACTGCGGCTGCTGTAGCCGCTCGCGCCACCGCTCGAGTGCGTGTCGCCGTTCCTGCCGCCTCAACCTTACTACAGCGATTCCTGGCACGCTTTCACCATTCTGGCGGATGGCGCGAATTCGGTTATAAACCCTCGCGTCCATGTCCGCCAGAATGTCCAGCGGAGGAAAACGTGCCAGGAGAGTTGCCGCCTCAAAGGACACCGTTCGGTATCCTCGTGCGATACGAATGGCCATTTTCCGCTGCAGGCTATTAACTTTAGTCCTGCAGCGTCGGACGCCTGATAGTCTGCTTGACCAGACAGGCGCTCCATAAAGGACCATCGATCGCACGACCCCCGCGTAGAGGCGGCGAACTTCTTCCCGAGGTCCCCGAGGTTGGGCAGCAGTCTGTGCAAAGCACCCACTGCCTTTTCAACGCGGGGGACCAGGCGCTCGAAGTGCTCTTCGAAGCCCCACCGACCGTCCAGGGTTAGGCCAAGATACTTGATGTATCGACCCACCTGGACTTGCGCATCTCCAACTGTCACTGACGAGCTAGGTGGCTCCCTGCTCCTCGGCAGTTTATGGAACCATAGCGCCTCCGTTTTATGAGGCGCTATCACTAAACCCAGCTCATGGATCGATGCCACGACTTTTGCCACCCCGAGCTCGGCAAGCTGGATTGTCTCGTCGAAAGTGTCCCCGCCGGCCAACACCTAGGTGTCGTCTGCATAGCAAACGACATTAACGCCGACGGGGAGTTCAACACGCAGGACCACGTCGTATGCGAGATCCCACAAGAGAGGACCTAAAACCGACCCCTGTGGAACCCCACACGTAATCTCCCTCCGATGTACGCTACCATCCCGGCCCACATAGCGAATGTGCCGGTCGCGTAGGTAAGCCCCGACGATGCACTGCAGGTAAGGGGGCACTCAATGGTGTACTAGTGCCGCCCTTATTGCATCCCAGGGCAGGGAGTTAAAGGCGCGAACACCAGGGCGTGAAGTACCTACCGTCTCACCTTCGCGAGGATCCCCAGTTGACCGATTTTGGCGGAAGCCATATTGGCGGTCACTGAGGATGTCATTAGCTTCTAGGTATGCCAGGAGCTTGGAGTTAAGCACTCGTTCCATACTCTTGTAGAGGATGGACGTTATTGATATGGGTCTGTAGTTGGCCGGGTCAGCCCGACTGTCTTTCTTAGGCACAGGTTGAAAGTTAGCTTGCTTTCAAGCATTCGGCACTTATCCCGTCCCATGCGAAAGGCGAAACAGGCTTGTCAGGATCGGAGACAATTCATTGCATGATCAAACTTGCGCTTGATATAAGTTGAGCAGCTGTTCTGGCGTGAAGTACCTACCGTCTCACCTTCGGGAGGATCCCCAATTTTTTGGCAGCCAGCTGAGCTTTTGCCTCAATGAATGGACCAAAATTGAGCGTCGATGTCATCGTGATGCCAAGAATCTCAAGATGGTCAGTTGCACGGTCACACCTCTGAAAGAAGGAGCCGGGTGCAATTGGCTCCTTTTAGCGGAAAAAAGACACGCCTGGGTCTTAGCAGCATTGAACCTGACATATTGACATCGCCCCATTCGGAGACTGCCTTCAAGGACAGATTCAAGCGCCCAACCATGGCCTCCCGGAGAGACCGGATCTGAGGTCCAGTAGCGCCCGCGTCGGACACGTATCTCTCAGCAACAGTGCTGTCGTCCGCAAACCCAAAGTTTTTAGCAGATCATTTGTGTTTATCATGATGGCCTTTATTTCATTCGAGACTTGGGCTGTACTGCAGTCTCTCCAACGGTGCCAAATCGACTACCGGGTCATCGAAGTGCTGAAATGTTTGTATAATAACGCCACCATATCACTCAGACTTCTGGATCTGATTTTGGAACCTATCCTTCTGCAGCGAGGTAGAACAGAATAGAATAGTACAATAGAATAGTATATGCATACAATTTTATTTTGCCAAATTATCTTTATATTTTTTTTTTTAATAGCTAGATAAGTAGTCTTTTCCTTTCTCTGTGCTATTTTTATTATTTATTAGTATATTATGGAATATTGTATGTGTCCATTTTATGTTACAATGTATTATTGTAACATAAAATTGTAATGTATTTAAGATATATTGTACACTTTGAACCCTAAATTCTGCTCCTCTCGTTCAGTCCATCCAAAGATTGTCTGTAAGAGATTGCCCTGTGCAATAAGACCGTCCATTGTACACTTGCTTTTATGATTGTTTGTCCTGTATCTATATTTTTGTGGTGTACAATAAATAATATAATAAATAAATCATTATTTCAAACAGAAGAACAAAACTTCCGCATCAATATTTTACATCGACCGCAAACAAACCGAGTTCGGTTCTATGAGCCTATTCAATTTCGGACCAAAATAGTATTCGAAAAAAAAGGACCTCGTCGAATTGACATTCCTTTTATTATCTGTTAGTCATATTCGCGGAGACGTGAATTTGTGGATACACTACTACTTGGCAAAGAGTAAGTTCGAATACACAGATGTAGGTTATAATAATCGTTAAACTACATACAGTTTTCAGTCTAAAAATATTATTAAGGCGCTACCCTGAGCAAAACGTCGCGCTTTGCCGTTTTTCGTGCAGTTTTAAGGAGCTATCTACTCGTTATTTAAAATGAAATATCAACTAATAAATTTGTACATAATATTGATTCCAAAATTGTAGAATTCTTTTTTTTTATAATGAACTATATGTCTCACTAATCTCCTTCCAACCAAATCATAAAAATGACAAATAATGATTGATAGCATGCATCTCCTCGTAAAGTGTCAATTAATAATTGTTTGTACTAACACTAATGGATAGACAATTTGATAACGAACATTTTGTAAGTTTTATTTTTTTCAAAAGACCAATATTCGATTTTATAAAGATTTTATTCTAAAATCTGGGCGTATTCACTACTGTAATTCATGCGCCACCAGTGCCGCTAGGCCAATAGGAACGCTCATTTCTCATGCTGATTTTTTGGTCAGGGTACGGCCTTAAGTGGAATACTCAAGATTATTTCATGAGCAATCTTAAATACAATCTTTATTTTATGGCTGTAAGGAAACACGAGATGCTTGGAATTCTAGTATAATTGACACAAAATCAACAAGAAATCACATAAAATTAGTCAGATCAATATCAAAATAATGGATAATATCAGTTCTTGGCGGTTCAAACGCTTGAAATGGTTTATCATTAATCAGGGTATGTTATTAACTTATATATTTAGTGTTTTTTAAAGTTTGAGTAATATAATTAAATAAAACAAATACATATTTCCTTAATTTTTCACCCCGGAACGTTCTGTTGTTAAAAACTGCTTCACCGATGAAGGACTATCTTTATCACTTAAGTGTTTTAAACAATATTGTCCGGTTTGTGAGTTCATTATAAGCGTTAATATTACAATAGTAAAAGACATGATGGGGTTGACATGTTTGTTTAAATAAAAACCCCAAAAAATAAAGAGGGATAAAAAACGAACTATTTAAAGGTTCATCATACTAGCTATAACAGAATACAGATGCCGAAAGTCGCGAAGAGTCTTAGAACCCTGATATTTATATTAAATCCATTAAGATAGGAATCTATGTTAATAAACTAAAGAGGAAATGAATACGCAATAATACAATTTTATAGAAGACTAGCGGACGTAGTTCCCGTTGCCTATGTCACCCGGGGTAGTGTCGCTTCCCAACGATGAAAGAATTTTTGAAATCGGTCCAGTAATTTTAAGTTTATTCGTTACATACAAAAATATAAAATACAAATCTTTCCTCTTTATAATATTATTATAAGTATATAAGTATAGACTATATTATATATATAGTAATAGGATATAGTATAGTAGTATATAGAATAGTAATAGATATAGACTAGGTTTTTCTCCATCCTATGGGGCCCATCCCATAGGTACCGTGTATTTTTCCGGGATGCACCCAGGAAACACATGTTTTTCATTCAGTGAAAAATATCGTAATCGTATAAACTAAGGAAGTTCGTAGCTACGAGTACAAAGAAACAAATTTACTTCTTTGCCCTATATTATTTTAGATAGATCCATCCAGCCATCTATGTAATACAAATAAATAAAGGACTGTAACCCAAAGCATGTTTCACGTCTGAATTTATTTAGTCTGTGGCAGAGTGAGTCAGTAGGCCTATTTCCAATAACCATTGATCTGGACCTGGCCATCGGATGGCTGTCGATATATGGAGTCCTCGCATGGCCAATTTCAGTCCCACTATTGATTTGTTACCCAATGTAACGAGGTGACACGTGTTGTGAGGATTATCTATAAGTAAGATGAATTTATCCTGAAGAACCATTTTTGTCCTGCAGTATTTACCTTATTCGATGTTTGCTTCAAATTAATACCAGGTACAGGTATTTTTAAGACTAATTTTTGTTGGAATAAAACAAATATTCGAACTGCATTTTTTTTAAATGTATATAAATTCTATCTTTATCCGTAAAAAGGCGTCGGTTACCATCTAAATTAGGAAGTAAGTATAGCATTAAAACAATGTCACTTTTCATGTTTGTCTATTTTAGATCTTTATCATATAGTTAATATTATTATGAAAACTTTATCTTTTACTGATTGACGTGTGCAACTGCCTACAGAACCTCTCGATCTCCCTCAGAAACTCCGGTTGTGCGGATACGATCCTGCCATCGTCGGTCTTCAGTTTCGTGACCTGGCTCTGCACAATAGCCAGATCTCTTGCAAGCACCTTGGAGCGCTTATTCTGCTCAATCGTGTCTTTAATATCCTCGGTATTAGAGTGGCGGAGGTCGCTCTTCAAGGACTTAGAGATCCGTATATTAAGCTGCCGGTACTACCCGCATCGTCAGAAGACTGCAGGATTATTTCAGGCCTCTCCTTCATGAGCTTGAGAGTATGGTCGGAGAGTTGTTTGTTCCTATTTGTACAATGGGTCTTGAAAATATTAGACCCCATCGTATGGACAATTTACACGAACCTATCGTTGTAATCGTCCACGGAGGTCTTTGGAGTTCCAGCTATAGGCTCTCGGGGATTTGGACCTGGATCTGTGCTGGACGGAGCGTAGACTTCATCAGTCGAGATCTTTCAAGATGTGCCACTTAACACGCGGTGATCGCACCCGGTTTGCACCGAATTAATCACAGATACATCATTGAACATTTGCTTCTTGGTTGACCTGATGAAATCGATCTCATTTTAACTTGCACCATCGGGACTCTGCCAGGTCCACCACCTGTGCTCACGCTTTCTGAAGAAGGAGTTCATCATATAGAGGCCCTCCTTCTCCATAAAATTGGCCACTAGGTGACCCCAGTGGTTCCGTCGTCCAAGACGTCGCACCCCTTGCCACGCCATAACCTCTACCGCTACCATAGTCGAGGGTAGGCAGGCTGCTAGGCACTCACTAGGGTCCATTTTTTCGTTTCGCTATAATTTTTGGCAGGCGGGTTGGCGATCGCAGTTTGTTGCTCATTTTCTGGTATGTCCCATTCAACGTCCATTTTGTTAAGGTGGCAAAAGAAAATTTCCAATATTTTTCATTTATTACCTCAATGATATTTTTAGGTTATCTAACTGACAGACTAAATGGATATTTTTTGTCATTACCCCTGTTGTTTTTGATCAAAATTGATTTTACAAGCTTTAAATTACCTTGCTTTCTTAAATGTGTCCGGCAACTACCTAGTAATCGATTTTTCAAGCACTTCATACCCAACCAGCAAAGCAGTCCTATAATCTAAGCCTATATCTCGAAAAAGACATATAAATGAGTTATAAAGGTTTTAGCGGTGACAGCGTGTTGTATAAAAGCGTTCGACAACACAATTTTGGTCTATAAGCTTATAGGACAAAAATGACCCACAAATAAAGGATGTAAACGTTTACTACACCATTTTATACAACCTTTATAGTATGTGCTATAGCAAGCGCTAATATCACTAGTACAGAATAATACTGCTCTATAAAATTGTTAATAATGCCTTTATTCATCTGATTTGCGTAATAAAGGTTACAAATGAACTGCTATAATCGTTTCGTTTTAGCAGTGATGAACACTCAATTATAAGGCGACCTTGTCGTATTGAGGATATTCAGATCTTTGCTATAGTACTTATTACGTTACTATTTACAAAAAACTCTGCAATAGAGCGATTTTGTGATGTAGCTTAGATACAGAGTATTACTATGTAATGTAACTGCACTTTATTGGTTTAGAGATTTTTACTAATAAGCACAAACACTTTTTTAGAGCAAAATTGTTGTGTAATGACTTTTCAGTTCCTATAATATGCTTGTTAGTATCATGACAGAGTATATGTTTCTTTAATAACACAAAAAAGATACGTAAAAGTGAATAAATGTTGCTATTAAATAACTAATTTTTTTTTATCACTTTTAAAACCATTTTCAGACATTTTTATATGATGTTATAATGGCGCTTAAAACTTGAAGTCCCTTTAATTGTTTTTATATTTTTGTGAAAACACAACAATTCAAGGGGGGCACGTAAATTTTATGGCAAACCTAACCATAGTTTATCCGTAAAATTGCGGTCGCACATCATTTCACACTATAAACAAATATAATAATAAAATAAAAAAAATATACAATATAAATCGGTTTAAATATCATTTATTTCTCAAAAGATTAACATATAATCGCTTAAGACTGCGCCGAGCAAAAGATGCGCGCGGCAAATAGGTATTTACTGCAGCGCGCTAGTCGTGTGCGTCGTCACGCACACAATGACAAGTTCGCTCGAGCCCCGCTTGCAGTTGCATGACAAAAGTTGGTAACTAAAGATTTTTTAAATTTGGGTCGTTGTGTTGAGTGACTTGAAATGACGAATTTTTATTATTTAGATAGTATTACATGTACATAAAGCCCATAATTAAATCTTATAATCTATATTATATAAAAAATAATGTTTGGTTGCATTGTACTATAGTAATACAATAACCGTTCCCTTACTATTCATCCGATTGCGATGAAATTTTGGCGTTGTGGATTGTAGGCCCGGGAATATTACTGGGTTTGTAGGTAAGCAATGGGAGTAGCTGTAGATGGGTAGGTATGTTGTATAATAAAACCAGACCGTAATAAAACAAACTATAATTACCTAATGCGTGTTTTACCATTTTACAAAAAGCCCAGGGAAACGTAGTATATTTATTATACAGGATGTAACGGGAAGATCATATTTTAAAAATTGCTTTTGCTTCTATAAATGAACAACTTTCTCCAGGGAAGTCGAAAGACATTTTTCAAAAAAGAATTTAAATTTTTCATACAAATTTGTCACCAGATGACCAAAATTTGTGTGGGGATAAGATAAAAAATATTATAAATATAACTGGAAAAGAGACAAGAAGTGTAATTATCAATCACATTTAAAAACATGATTGTTATTTTCCACCACTGGTGCATAACAGAATAACGTGCCCATGTTATTTATAGCGCTTTTCTTTTGCGTTTTGTTGTTTCTTCAGTTGCAAGTGTTCGTTTCGATTCTTTTTCCTCCTTTTCATTGATCTTTCATTCCCTGAGTTTCGTTTGCCTATCTAACTGAGAACAAGGATTTCCGGCACTAAGCAATCAAAATAAAAAGTTTTAAATTTTCTTCCATTTTAGACCAAAATTCTATTCTTCCTCGATAAGTTCAACCTTCATGTCCAATTCAGTCCAAACTGCAAATATGTATGTTTTCCTTTGTGTAACATGAAGTTGTCCTTGTGCTTAGAAGTATCAATTATGTTTTTTTTTGTTTAATACATATTTCCTTCCTTGTCTCTTTTCCAGAAATTAATTTTAAATTAAATTAAACGATTTATGTACTCTGCGTTTTGCTGATGCCAATCTTTTGGTATTTCTCTTGGTTTCGAGATGTTTTATAAGTTTGTTAGGACTCTTGAGTAATATTTTTATACTCGGGTATGCCAGTGGTTGTCTCGAATTGAATGAGACCACTGATGCGGCACATCTTCCAGCATATGTCTGCCTGCCTGAGTAATTTATTATTTTTCCGCCAATAAACTTCGCTATGATACCATTAAAAATTTCAGTAATGTTGCTCTATGCATTATGCATCAAGCTTGTAGCATTATTCATCGGTCTGGAAGTGAATTTTAATATGGCTGAAAATATAAAGCCACCCTCTTTACTTTTCATCTTTGAAATCAGATTTTCTTCTATCGATGATTCCCCTTCGGTCAGTTTTTTGCAATAATAAGATTTGCATGTGCTATGATTTCCAAACACGTGGCCCGTTCAACAAACCCTGCTTCAGATCCAGAACTTTTTGAGAAAAGTTTTGTCATTTTGCGCATATATGTATATGTTTTACAGCGCCAGTAACCAAACGAAGTATATTTTTTAACTGTTTTTCGGTACCTTAATGGGTAGCTTGTGTTTCTAGTCAGCTCAACTGCATCATGTGAAACCCACTTCTATTGCCATGTATTATGATCTCGTCTTTATCTACAGATTCTTCTTCTATCAAAATGATTGAATATGAATCCATATGTTTTGAAGAATACTGAAATAAAATAAGAAGATTGTAAGTAGTCAAAAAGCATGTCTTAGAACTGGAAACATACAGTCCCAAAACAGTAATAAAAACGGTACTGTAAACTTACAGTTATATAAACTATAATAAATATGAGAAGTTTCCATTCATCAGAATTCAGAATAATAAATAGCCTTTAATTTATAATCATATTGGGGGAAGTCCGAATTCCAGTAGTACATACAAAAACTAGACTTAAGGTCTCGTGGTGCACGGTGCGGAATTTGCAAGCAACTTGCTGATTACTCTTTGATATCTCTTAAAAAAACAGTAGTATAGATACCTACTACTGTTTCTTGTGATAGATCAGAAATAAAATAAGTTCACAATTATAAGAAAAATGTGATCCACCATCGTGTATTCTAAAAAGAATGTCAGATTTGCAATCAGCATCCCTAAAAACCCATTACACGATACCCATATCGAATGTTTGAGAAAACTTTACATCCGCCATCTTGGATTTTAAAAAGAATATCAGATTTGCAATCGGCATCCCCAAAAACCCATTACACGATACCCATATCTAATGTTTGAGAACAAATTGCATCGGCCGTCTTGGATTTTAAAATGCATGTCAGATTTGCAATCACCACCCCCAAAAACTCTTTACACGATACCCATATCGTATGTTTGAGAAAAAGTTGCATCCGCCATCTTGGATTTTGAAAAGAATGTCAGATTTGCAATCGGCATCCCTAAAAACCCATTACACAATACCCATATCGAATGTTTGAGAAAAAGTTGCATTCGCCATCTTGAATTTTAAAAAGAATGTCAGATTTGCAATCGGCATCCCTAAAAACCCATTACACGATACCCATATCGAATGTTTGAGAAAAAGTTGCATCCGCCATCTTGGATTTTAAAAAGAATGTCAGATTTGCAATCGGCATCCCTAAAAACCCATTACACGATGCCCATATCGAATGTTTGAGAAAAAGTTGCAACCGCCATCTTGGATTTTAAAAAGAATGTCAGATTTGCAATCGCCATCCCTAAAAACCCATTACACGATACCCATATCGAATGTTTGAGAAAAAATTGGATCCGCCTTCTTGGATTTTGAAAAGAATGTCAGATTTGCAATCGCCATCCCTAAAAACCCATTACACAATACCCATATCGAATGTTTGAGAAAAAGTTGCATCCGCCATCTTGGATTTTAAAAAGAATGTCAGATTTGCAATTGGCATCCCCAAAAACCCATTACACGATACCAATATCAAATATTTGAGAAACAATTGAAAAAATCGATTACCTACATGCGCCATTATGTTAGATAAAACATTTTTCCAAAAAAATCTAACATAAAACTTGAACATAACCGGTGAAATGAGTGTACCAGGGTTTACTGTACACATCTTCGTACCTCTCTCTTTAGAGCGTACCGGCGTGATGTTATGTTATGAACATATGACAATAAACAGACATGCGATTGCAACAATCCTGAAAGATCAGCCGTATTATTTGAGGAGTTCTGTTGCAAATCTCCAGAATTCTTCAACAGATCTTCACCAAATTTAAATGGAACGTACTCTTCCAAACAAAAAAAGAATTTCCAAAATCGGTCCACAATTTATGAAATCGATAAACATACACACAAAAAAACAAACATACAGCTGAACATAAAACCGCCTCATTTTTGAAAATCGGTTAAAAAGGAAAAAAAAAAAAAAAATAGAAATACAGAGAACAGCATTATTTTTACTAAAAAAAATATTTAAAAACAAAAACAGAAATATGTATTGAATAGTAGAATCATAAAAAGTAAATGTTAGGTATGCATAAAAATCCTAAACAAAAATCAAATAATATGACTTACCTTATTCAACTATTTGCGGCAATGTATACGTAGACAATAGATCGCGAATTATCGTTATCGGCGCGTCGCTCCACGATGAGACGTGACCTCTCTCCGAGCTCTCGTGGACGACTGAATTGACGACAGGTGCACGTTGCGTATGATTCAAAACAGCGCGACAATTAAGAAAAAAAAGAACACAAAAATAACCAAATGACATTTCGAAAATGTTAAAACACTAAATTGTGGTATGACCATTAGAGATTAATATGAATTAAAGATTGTGAAAAAATCAACAGTTTTCTATCAAAAATCATTAAAACGCTAGCATGCTATTTTAAGATTTTTGTCCAACTTTACGTATTTTTGTTATTTAAACTAGACAATATTTTTTATTTTTGCCAACATATAATCGTTAACACATTCATTGTCGTGTTCATTACATATTTTTTATCGCAATTATGGTAATAATATTGATTATATCCCTATAACTGTGACGATCGTTTTGAATTATTTTGCTCGGTGCAGTCTTAACGAGAAACAAAGTTTGAATTTAATAACAATTGTAATTATTAGAAAGTCCAGGGCGCACGACGCACAATCGATTTCGCTTAAAATTTACTCAAATAGTTATCATAACAAAAACAGATTATGATGTGTGGGTACATTGCAAAAACTATTCGAATACACTATCGTTGTGACATCGAGCGCGCTGTTATTATCAGCGCTGTTGTTAAGCACCATGCACACTATACAAAACTAGGTGTTTCAATTTTTATTTACAATACAATATTTTTACTGTTTTATTTATTTATTTACTATTTTATTTATTTATGTTGGAGCTGTCGAAGATGTTTTTTTAATAATGCTTTAAATTGTAAGTTAGTTTTAGCCTCTTTTATGTTTTTTTGGTAGGGAATTGTAAAGTTGTACTCCTTCATATCTAATATTTTTCTTGCCGTGGTTTGTTCTAGGTCCGGCCAACAGTACTAGGTCATTCGCTCTACGTGTCGATCGCGTTTGCTTTTCGCTGTTCTTTTCGAAGGTTCTTTCCGTGTGAATTTCCTTTGTGAGGACCCTTCTTATTAGTAAACAAGTGTTGTATTTGTGTATTTCGTAGACGCCAAATAACCCAGTGTCATTATAGATTTTATCTGTGGGTGTTAAGTAGTAATTTATTTTGGGCGATTTGAAGCTTTTGGAAGTTTAGTTTAGAAGTATATCCCCAGACTTCAATTAAATATTCAATATGCGGCTTTATCAACGAATTATACACAGTGTACCGAACTTTAGGAGGTAGGCATCCAGCCATTCCACGTAGTGCCCCCGTAAGGCTTGACAACTTGGAGCAGATCCTTTTAACGTGTGGTTGCCACGTCAAGTGACTGTCAAGTGTAAGGCCCAATTACTTTTCAGTGTGTGAGCTTTAAATTGCTTCAGTTCCTTTATTAATATTAAATAAATATTTTTTTTTAAGTCTTTAGTCTTTTTTCACTATCATGATAGAAGAATACATGGTGAATGAATAATGTGACGACATACTGCGATCGCCAATCCGCCTGCCAAGCGTGGCGATTATGGCAAAACCCCCCCAATGAATAGCACAAATAAAAAATGGCCCCTAGTACCCGGCAGCTTGCCTACCCTCGACTACGGTAGCGGTCGAGGCTACGGCATGGCATGGGATGCTAAGAATCTCCGGACGAGATCCGGCTACCCCAACAATCACCGACGACTGGACCTGGCAACGTACAACACGCGCACACTTCGGACCGACGAGAAGGTCACTGAACTCGAAGAGGAATTGAGCAGGTTGCGATGGAGTATTATAGGGTTATCTGAAGTCCGAAGAGAGGAGGAGGACTCGATAATCCTCAAATCCGGTAACCTGCTCTATTTCCGAGAGGGTGACCGGCAGTCCCAGGGTGGTGTCGGGTTTATCGTCCACAAATCCCTTGTGAACAACGTGGTGAAGATCGAGAGTGTGTCGACCAGGATGGCGTACCTTATACTCAGAATATCCTCAAGATATTCACTGAAGGTCATACAGGTCATACGCCCCGACCTCGGCACACCCCGACGATGAGGTAGAGACCATGTATGAGGATATCTCCAGAGCCATGCATGGTTTCAAAACTCACTTCACCGTTGTCATGGGGGACTTCAACGCGAAACTGGGCAATCGAGATGAGGATGAGCTGCAAGTGGGGCAATTTGGAGTTGGATAACGGAACCACCGGGGTCACCTACTGGCCAGTTTTATGGAGAAGGAGGGCCTCTATATGATGAACTCCTTCTTCAAAAAGCGTGAACACAGGAAGTGGACCTGGCAGAGCCCCGATGGTGCAACAAAAAATGAGATCGACTTCATCATGTCAACCAAGAAGCAAATGTTCAATGATGTCTCTGTGATCAACTCGGTAAAAACCGGGAGCGATCACCGCATGGTAAGAGGCACATTGAACATTAATATTAAGCTTGAAAGGTCTCGACTGATGAAGTCCACGCTCCGGCCAGCACAGATCCAGGTCTAAAACCCCGAGAGCTTTCAGCTCGAACTCCAGAATCGTTTCGAGTGCCTAGGGAGCTCCGTGGATGAATACAGCAACGGGTTCGTGGAAGCTGTCGTATGGACAGCTTCCACGAACCCGTTGCTGGTCGGGTCTAAGTTTTTCAAGACCAGTCGTACAGATAGAAATAAAAAGCTCTCTGATCATACCCTCAAGCTTATGAAGGAGAGGCGTGTGATGATCCTGCAGTCTTCAGATGAGGCGTGCAAATACCGGCAGCTCAATAGACAGATCTCTAAATCCTTGAAAAGAGACCTCCGCCGCTTCAATACCGAGCGTATTAGAGACGCAATCGAGCATAATAAAGGGTCCAAGGTGTTTTCAAGGGATCTGGCTATTGGGCAGAGCCAACTCACGAAACTGAAGACCGACGATGGCAGGATCGTATCCGCCAAACCGGAGCTTCTCAGGGAGATCGAGACATTCTATGGGGAGTTGTACACATCGATCAGCAAGCCCGTTGCGAGTCTAGAAAACGACCCAAGAGCTAGATTGACCCGACACTATACCGAAGATATCCCGGACGTCAGCCTGTACGAGATTAGGATGACTCTGAAACAGCTCAAAAACAACAAGGCGCCGGGTGATGACGGAATCACGGCCGAACTCCTGAAGGCGGGTGGAAAACCGGTCCTTAGGGCCCTTCAGAAGCTGTTTGATTCCGTCATACTCGAGGGCAAAACGCCACAGGCATGGTGCAGGGGTGTGGTGGTACTCTTCTTCAAGAAGGGCGACAATGCCCGGTTGAAGAACTATAGGCCCATCTCACTTCTTAGCCACGTCTACAAGTTGTTTTCAAGAGTCATCACGAATCGTCTCGCGCGCAGGTTTGACGATTTCCAGCCCCCCGAACAAGCCGGATTCCGAAAAAGCTTTAGCACCGTAGACCACATACATACGCTGCGGCAGATTATACAGAAGACCGAAGAGTATAACTTGCCTCTCTGTTTAGCGTTTGTGGACTACGAGAAAGCCTTCGATTCGATAGAGACTTGGGCTGTACTGCAGTCTCTCCAACGGTGCCAGATCGACTATCGGTACATTGAGGTGTTGAAGTGTTTGTACAAAAACGCCACCATGTCAGTCCGTCTTCAGGATCAGACCTCGAAACCAATCCTTCTCCAGCGCGGCGTGAGACAGGGAGACGTCATTTCTCCGAAACTGTTCACTGCTGCGCTGGAGGATGTCTTTAAGGTTCTGGTCTGGAGGGGGCTTGGCATCATCGTTAATGGCGAATACATTACTCACCTTCGGTTTGCCGACGACATAGTGGTCATGGCTGAGACCATGGAAAGCCTCAGTAAAATGCTCGATGATCTCAGTAGAGCTTCCGAAAGAGTGGGTCTTAAAATGAACATGGACAAAACCAAGATCATGGTGAATGCCCATGTAACACCCACTCCTATCAAGGTCGGAGACTCGACTCTCGAAGTTGTAGACGATTATGTCTACCTGGGACAAACAGTCCAGTTGGGTAGGTCCAATTTCGAGAAAGAGGTCAACCGTCGAATCCGACTCGGCTGGGCGGCATTCGGGAAGTTGCGTGGTATCTTCTCGTCCAATTTACCGCAGTGTCTCAAGACAAAAGTCTATGACCAGTGTGTGTTGCCAGTGATCACCTAAGGGACCGAGACGTGGTCGCTCACAATGGGCCTTATCAGAAAGCTCAAAGTCACCCAAAGGGCAATGGAGAGGGCTATGCTCGGAATTTCCTTGCGTGATCACGTCAGAAATGATGATATCCGCAGGAGAACCAAAGTTACTGACATAGCCCAAAGAATTGCCAAACTTATGTGGCAGTGGGCAGGGCACATTGCTCGCAGAACGGATGGCCGATGGGGCCGAAAAGTTCTGAATTGGCGACCGCGAACCGGAAGACGATACGTTGGAAGGCCTCCCACTAGGTGGACTGATGACCTGGTTAAGGTTGCGGGAAGGCGCTGGATGCGAGACGCACGGGATCGGTCAATGCGGCGACGCCTGGGGGAGGCCTATGTCCAGCAGTGGACGTCTTTCGGCTGAAATGATGATGATGATGATGATGAATAATGTGACGAAAAGGAAACATAAACTCTCGTATGGTATGAAAAAGTACTATCCTTAAAGGTGTTTATTAACCAGTACATCACTATATTGTGACCCGTGCACTGTTACATAGCGTGTATATGACTGATTTGCTATGTGTAATATTGTTATTGGTTCGTTTTAACAATGAATGGAGAAATAAATGCGCCACTTTGGTATAAAATACACCTTCTTTGGGGTTTTATAGGACCAAAAACAGTGTGGCCCAAAACGTTCTATGGCTTATTATACAACTAGTTTTTGTTACTTGGGTAGTATCCGAATAAGCTAAAACTTGGCGAACTTATGTAAATTTGAAAACATTGAAATGATACTTTGGAGCTGGTCTCATGATGGAGCCAGAAGGTTGCCATAGCAACTCCTACACCAGACAAGATAGCACCATCGTTTTTGGGATCATTGAATGTGTATAGACATGTAATATTACATTTCAGTTCATAAAGCTTGTTTTAAATAGGTATACAATTGTCTAATACTTATTTTATTATGAATGTTTTGATAGTAGAATAGTTTAATGCAGGGTTGCCGGTTGCCGAGCCGCAACACCCGCAACTAGTTTAACCGACTTCTCAAAAAGGAGGAGGTTTCTCAATTCGACCTTTTATATATATTATATAATCTATAGGTTCGCGTTTGACCACGATCTCGTCTGATGTTAAGCGATAATGTGGTCTACGGTGAAGCACGCTTGCCTAGATGAAACCTATTCACTCTTGACTTAAAGACCCTAGGTAGTAGCTATCAGGGAACAAAGACTCCGGAAGGAAGTTCCGTATTTTTATGTTTGTTCGCGGATAACTTCGTCGTTTATGAACAGATTTTGATGATTCTTTTTTTTTGTAGGAATAATAATAATAATAATGTCAATGTCTGTGGCTCGACTTGACAGATGTTGGAACTATTTAGTTTCATAATCAACCTTCTTTCTTAGATTTTTAGATAGGCCACTTTAGTCTTAAATTATTATAGTTTTGTTTTTTGTCACTGTTTTTTTTTTTGTCGCTTGTCAATATTCGTTGTAGTTCATTAAAATTATATTATTGAACTCTTTATTTTTATTTGGAGTATCTACAACCTTCAGGTTATGGGCCCAGAGCTCTGAAAGTCTAAACTCCTTATAATAGTGTGTATACAGAGATTCGAAAATAAAAATGCAGAGAGATTCTTGTGCAAAACCCTATGTTTCAACTACACATACAGTAAGTACTCCATCTTTTAACAAATTAGAAGGACATTCGAATTACATGATATGGGCATTTTCAATGGAAATGATGCTGATTGATTGTGGACTATGGGATTGCGTGAAGCACCCACCTTTGGAGAATAGCTCACAAGAAATATTACGCTGCGATGACAGAGCCCGCTCTAAAATTGGTTTGTCCTGCCACGAAAGAGTCTTCTCTAAAATAATGGGCGCTAAATCCGCATTTGAAGCGTGGAATAACTTGAAAAGAACATACGCGGACAGCGGACTAATTAGAAAGCTCACGTTGATGAAAAGATTAATGAACTGTCGTTATATTGATAACATGGAAACTTATGTTAATGAGATTATGTCGACACATCAACAATTACAGCAAATAAATCAAAAGGTTGATGATTCGTTTCTCGCAATTATACTGCTATGTGGTCTACCAGAGCAATTTAAGCCACTTGTCATGGCGTTGGAACATTCCGTCTCTGAACTGACTTCAGATAATGTCATTGTAGCACTTCTGAAAGAAGACAGCCGTAATCTAAACGCCTACAGTGATACACGTGAAGATAGTGCTTTAGTGATATCATATAATAAGTTTAATAGAGACACTAAGAACATATTTTGCAATTACTGCCGTAAACCAGGGCATATAAAAGCAAATTGCAGAGTTCTCAAAGCTAAATCACAAGGGGAAAAGATAGATATTTGCGAGGTAACACATATGGTTGATGATCAGTCAGTAAGTAGTTCTAATTTTGATAATTCTGAAGCTTGTGAATCTTTTGTAAATTCTTTTGTTTGTAAACCAATTTTTAATAAGTCGCCTTTTGTAAAGAGTGATGACTGGTTTATAGATTCTGGGGCTACGAGTCATATGACCAATCGGCGTGATTGGCTACATGATACTGAACCTGTCAAGAAAAGTATTAGAATAGCTAATGATCAAATAATTTTTTCAGATGCCATTGGTACTGTAGAACTAAACACTTCCAACATTACCGAAGTTTTGCATGTTCCGAACTTGTCAACGAACCTGCTTTCAGTGAACTCATTGGTAAAGAAAGGAAATGTCGTACTTTTTTCGAAATCTGGAGGAAAAATTATTGATGGTCAAACGTGTAAGGTATACGGAAAAGTTTTATACACAGCCTCAAACGTCAATGGTATGTACAAACTTGATTTACCTATTGCTCAGGCGAATTTAACAGAAGTTAAAGATAATTCAGCTGATTTATGGCACAAGCGTCTTGGTCATCTGAACTTCAGATGTATGGAATTACTAAGATTACACTTAGCTTATGGGGTCAAGTATCCAAAACCTGCTGGATCTATTAAAGATAACTGCATTGCTTGCGTGGAAGGTAAACTTTCAAAGCAACCTTTCAAAATGTCGGATTCAAAATCGTCAAATTTACTGGAAATTATTCACAGTGACGTTTGCGGACCTATGAGTACTCAATCTTTGGGAGGTGCTTCATATTTCGTGACTTTCACTGACGATTTTTCTAGAAAAACATTTACCTACCTAATAAAACAAAAATCAGAAGTTGTAGAAAAGTTTCGCGAATTTAAAAACTTAGTCGAGAACCAAACTGATAAAAAGATAAAAATTTTACGTTCTGACAACGGTGGTGAATATTTGAATTCCGAAATGAAAGAAATTTTGAAACAATCCGGTATAGTTCACCAAACGACTGTACCTTACAATCCAGAGCAAAATGGTTTAGCTGAACGGGTCAACAGAACTTTAGTTGAGAAAGCAAGATCTATGCTTTCAGAATCTTATCTACCTAAGACTTATTGGGAGAAGCCATTAATACAGCGACTTACTTAAAAAATCGCTTACCTACTAAGGCAATTAGAGGGAAAACCCCTGAAGAAATCTGGACTGGACGAAAAGTGAATCTTTCTCATCTACGTATTTTTGGATGCAGAGTATATGCGCACATACCAAACAATCTTCGAAAGAAATTTGATGCTAAGGCCAAACTATGCATATTTGTAGGTTATTGTACTGAAACTAAGGGATACAGAGTAGTTGATCCCGAACATCCAAAAATTCTTATCAGGACAAGAGATGCCAAATTTTTTGAAAACGATTTTCTATTCAAATCAAAGTCTACTTATCAAAATAATATTGTTGATAAAGTTGGAACTCAATTATCAGAATTCATTCCTAATATAATTCAAGAAAATTTTGAAAATATACCAACTGAAGGAGAAGCCAACAAAATTATGACTGAACCTTTAACACAGCTCACAGAACTTAATATACCTGAAAATGACAACATTGATGAGGAATTTCATGACAGTGTTGCAGAGATTTCAGATAATACAAACAATCAAGTTTCTCAACTTGTTAGGAGATATCCATTGAGAAACAGAATCCCGAAAAAGTGGCCAGAAGATATAGTTCTGTACAAAGCTGTAGAAGATGATATTCCTTCAAATTATAAGGAAGCTATTTATTCTGATGATAAAAATAAATGGCAAGAAGCTCTTCTGAGTGAATATGACTCACTTGTAAATAATGAGACTTGGATCCTTGTTGATAGACCTAAAGATAGGAAAATTGTTCGTTGTAAATGGGTATTCAAGATTAAGAAAAATGAAAACGGGGAAAACGTACGCTATAAAGCGCGATTAGTAGCCAAAGGTTTTACTCAAACTTATGGCATAGATTATGATGAAACATTCGCACCTGTCGCACGTCTCTCAACGGTAAGATTACTACTCGCTTTCGCAGCACAATGGAACATTAAAATGGATCAAATGGATGTTGAAACTGCGTTTCTCAACGGTGATCTAAATGAAGAAATTTTTATGGAACAACCTGAGGGTTTCACCAAAGAGTGCAACAAGGGGAAAGTATGCCAGTTAAGGCGCTACCCCGAGCAAAACGCCGCGCTAGCCGTTTTTCGTGAGGTTTTTAGGAGCTATCTACTCGTTATTTAAAATGAAATATCAACTAATAAAAATACATTAAATTTCTACATATTATTGATTCCAAAATTGTAGAAACCTTTTTTTTTTTTATGTAGTTTATGTTTCACTAATCTCCTTCCAACAAAAACATAAAAATGAGAAATAATTATTGATAGCATGCATCTCCTCGTAAAGTGTTCATTAATATTTTTTTGTACTAAGACTAATGGATAGACAATTTGATAACGAGCATTTTGGTAGATTTATTTTTTTCAAAACACCAATATTCGATTTTATAAAGATTTTATTCTAAAATCTGGGCGTATTCACTACTGTAATTCATGCGCCGACAGTGCCGCTAGGCCAATAGGAATGCTCATATCTCATGCTGATTTTTTGGTCAGGGTACGGCCTTAAAGAAAGCACTTTACGGCCTGAAACAAGCGCCTAGACAGTGGAACCTGAAACTTAACGAAGCAATGTTGCAACTTGGAATGAAAAGGTCTGAACATGATCATTGTCTATATTATAAAGTTAAAGGTACTTGCATTTTAATTGTAGCAATCTTTGTTGACGATTTTTGCATTCTCAGCAATAATGCTGACATATAAGAAAACTTTAAAAATAATATTAAACAATTCTTTAAGGTCAAGGATTTGGGCAATTTAAAACATTTCTTAGGAATGAGGATCATTCAAGAGGATAATGGAATAACCATTGATCAAGAAGAATACATTAAAAAAGTACTAGATAATTTTGCAATGACTGATGCAAAACCTGCTACTACTCCCGGTGATCCTAATCTGAAATTAGTGAATCCCTCAAATGAAGAGAAAGAGAGTGCTCAACATTTACCTTATCAAAGACTGGTTGGATCTCTAATGTATCTGTCTGTAGGAACTAGGCCAGACATTACACATGCTGTAAGCGTGTTAAGCCAGTTTAACAGTAACTTTGGCACAATTCACTGGAATGCAGCAAAAAGAGTTCTACGTTATTTGAAAGGGACAATAAATCTTAAACTTAAATACCAGAAGAAAAATACACTCGCACTTACGGGATATACTGATGCAGATTATGGCGCATGTCTAAATGACCGGAGATCCTACACTGGATATGTATTTTACTTAAATGGACCTATTTCGTGGGAATCTCGTAAACAGCGCACAGTCGCCTTGTCAACGACTGAGGCCGAATATATGGCTCTTAGTGATGCTGCAAAAGAATCAATATATCTCAAAAACTTATTGAAGGAAGTGTTTGGTTTGGACAATGGTGTCTGTATTTACAGCGATAATCAGGGAGCTCAAATGCTAACAAAAAACAACATTCATCACTCACGAACAAAACACATTGATGTAAGACATCATTTTATAAGGAATACTGTTGCCAGTGATATTATCAGTATAGAATATGTACCCACAAATGAAATGAAGGCTGATGTTTTAACTAAGTTTTTATCTAAGCAAAGACATCTGTGTTTAACAAAAGGTTTAGGTTTAGTATAACATTTATGATGGCCTATTACCTATTCAGAAGTAGGGGAAGTGTTGGAACTATTTAGTTTCATAATCAACCTTCTTTCTTAGATTTTTAGATAGGCCACTTTAGTCTTAAATTATTATAGTTTTGTTTTTTGTCACTGTTTTTTTTTTTTTGTCGCTTGTCAATATTCGTTGTAGTTCATTAAAATTATATTATTGAACTCTTTATTTTTATTTGGAGTATCTACAACCTTCAACAGACGGCTGCCAAAATTTTTCTCTACGATTTTTTTTAACAAAATATACAATTTAAAGTATCTAAATTGTGCAGAACACCATGAAACCAAGAAAAAAAAATAACACAATAATTTTATCATCAATAACCGATTTATAAATGGAACACGAAACGAGAAAAAATATGACGACGTCATGCTAACGAGAGCTGCCGCCGCTAGACAAGCACGTCTACCACCTCCGGCCTCGTCGCCCAGCTCCACCTCGGCGCCGCCGGAAACCAGCCCCACCGTGAGTGCTGTGACACCGGCCGTGGCAGTTGCGTCGAGCTCGAGCGACGAGTACTTCTCTCCGCCGACGACACCACCACCTGCGCGTCGACGGGGAGGACGCCGGCCGCCGGACCGCTTAGGACCTCCAGGCTTACCGGTCTCTGATAGGGTCCCAGCACCCGGCGAAAGTGTGCAGCGCATGAGATGGACACAATCCATTAACAAAAATGTCATGCGCGCATACTTTGGGGCTACAGAGGGAGGAAACAACCTGACCGCGTACCGTGTCCGGATGCTCTCTTTGTTTCAGGTGCTTGAGCCAGCCGTCAACGTTTCGGCCCAACGACTTTCGGATCAGGTGCGGGTCATCCAGCGTAATCGTATGTTGGATGATACTGTACTTGATCGCCTCCGAACGGAAATGGGTAACTGTGTCACTTCCCCATCGTCGCAGGCTGTGGTGCTACCACAGTCCAACCACGCTGACGAGGAGAGTAGTGACAGGGTTACAAACGTAAGTACCCAGTGCAATGAGGAATTGAGGAGTGCTTTGGAGTGTGCTATTCGGGAGTATCGCAACATGCCACCCGAACTTAGGCCACGATTACCTCGTTTGCCCATGCATAACAAGAATAGGGCGCTGGTGGCTGGTCTGGATTCGTAGTTGTCAAACTATTTTGATGACTGCGAAGACTTCACTGATACACATTCGATCATGTACTGCGCGGCTGTAGCGGCATGTCGTGTAGCTCATGTCAAATTTGCAGATGACAGAGCTACACGACCGAAACCAGCCGTACCGGCTTGGCAGTGCAGGATCGAACGTCGTATTGGTGGGGCCAGAGGACTCATCGGCAAACTAATTTGTTTCAGGGAGGGCAATAGTCGCCCAAGAGTGATGCGCTTTGTGAGACGGGCGTTTTCGGGGACTGATATCAGCCCCCGAGACTATATATCCCATGTCACAGAGCGCATCGACTTCCTGAAACAAAAAGTGTATGCATGGGCAAACCGTATTCGTAGGTACAGGCGGAGAGTGGAGCGATACACCCAGAATCGCACATTCCAAAGAAATGAAAGGTGGGTTTATCGGGCTTGGGAGCGACCCGACCAAGGTGTGACTGATACGCACCTGCCGGATGATGACGCTATGTGTTCATTCTGGCGCAGCATCTGGTCGGTGCCTGTCAGTCACACCGAAGGTGAATGGACTCGAGGGGTCGAACGAGCGTGTGATCCAATACAAGAAATGGGGGCTATCACGATCAGCCCCCACGATGTAGCCCGTGCAGTCCGTCCGTTGCCGAACTGGAAATCTCCAGGACCGGACGGACTGCACAACTTTTGGATCAAGTGGCTACAAAGGTCGCACGCTCGTTTGGCATCTCAGTACCAGGCAGCCTTAGAGTCTGGTTCGCAACCCTAGTTCCTTACAACAGGAATAACCCACCTGCTCCACAAGTCTGGTAGCACCGCGGAACCCAACAATTATAGACCAATTACATGTTTACCAACGGTCTATAAGGTTCTTACATCCATTTTGAGAGTTAAAATTAATAAACACGTCGACGATAACTCCACCATATCGATCTCTCAGAATGGATGTAGGAACGGGTCCCGCGGTACTAAGGAGCTACTCCTTATTGATATGGCCATTAGCCAACAGGTTCGGCGTTCCCGAAAAGATCTGTCGACATGTTGGATAGATTATAAGAAGGCCTATGACTCGGTGCCTCATACATGGCTCATGAGGGTGCTAGAATTGTATAAAATAGATAGAACTCTACGCACCTTCCTGATGTCGTGTATGAGGCAATGGAGCACAGTCCTTCGCTATCCAGGATGTCGAAATATCCAGAGGAATAGCGAACCTGTAAGGATCGAGCGAGGTATATTCCAGGGCGATAGTTTGAGTCCACTTTGGTTTTGCCTAGCCTTGAATCCTCTAAGCATGATGCTGGAGAATTATGGGCTAGGCTATCGGATGAAGAGAGGTGGTCAGGTTATATCTCACCTCCTTTACATGGATGACTTGAAGCTATTTGCCCCCAGCAGTCTTCAGCTGATGGAGCTACTAAAGGTTACTGAAACTTTTAGTAGCGCCATCAGGATGGAGTTTGGTGTGGACAAATGTGCAGTCATGCATGTAAAGCGAGGGGAGATTGTGGAATCCGTAGGAATTCAACTTGCGGATTCCATAAACCTGAGATCCCTCTCTCCAAACGAAACCTATAAGTATTTGGGTATGTTGGAAGCGTTAGGTATCAGTACTACTGACATGAAGCAATCGTTGAAGGAACGCTTCTTTGGCCGCCTGAAGAAGGTATTCAATAGCCTTCTCTCGGGCGGAAACAAGGTGCGCGCCTTCAACGGTTGGGTCATGCCGGTACTGATGTACTCTTTCGGCATACTCAAATGGACTCAAACGGAACTTGACGCCCTGGATAGACGGGTCCGTACACTGCTGACTGCATATCGAATGCATCACCCACGATCGTCAGTCAATATCCCGCGGAAATGTGGAGGCCGAGGCTTTTTAAATGCCAAAAACCTCCACAACCGCGAGATATGCAATCTCAGAGAATATTTTCTAAACACCGACGTGGGTATTCATCGAGATGTAGTAGCAGTGGACAAGGGACTCACCGCGCTCTCCTTGGCGAATGAGAACTGGCGCAAGCCTATAGTGCTTGACACTAACGACCGCAAGGAGGTATGGCAGAGTAAGGAGCTTCACGGACGCTTTTGCCGGGCCCTACATGGGTCCGATGTAGACCAATCAGCGTCCGTAGCCTGGCTGCGATTCGGTGACCAATCAGCGTCCGTAGCCTGGCTGCGATTCGGTGACCTCTTTGGGGAAACCGAAGGTTTCGTCTGTGCAATTATGGACGAAGTTATCATGACGAATAACTACCGGAGATTTATTGTGAAGGATGGCACGGTTGACATCTGTCGGGCATGTCACCGTCCGGGTGAATCGATCCGCCACATTATCTCTGGTTGTTCTCGTCTAGCTAACGAAGAGTACTTGCATAGGCACAACCTTGTAGCCAGGATTATCCATCAGCAACTTGCTCTGAAATACACTCTTGTGGCTTCGGAGGTGCCGTACTACAGGTATGTGCCCGACCCAGTTCTCGAGAATGGCAATATCACATTGTACTGGGATCGGTTCATCATCACTGACAGGACTATTATCGCTAATAAGCCTGATATAGTGGTGGTGGACCGAATCGAGAGGCGTGCTATGATTGTTGACATAACTGTCCCGCATGACGGGAACCTCGTGAAAGCCGAGAAAGATAAGCAAATCAAGTATCTTGACTTGGCTCGCGAGGTTGTCGACATGTGGGATGTGGATACAGCGATCATTGTACCGATAGTCGTGTCAGCCCATGGCTTAATAGCCACGAGCCTCGACCAACACCTTAGGAGGCTCTCGTTAGGCGGCTGGGTCAAGGGCCTGATCCAGAAAGCAGTACTGCTGGACACGGCTCGTATTGTTAGGAGGTTCCTCTCTCTGGAGCCCTGACCGCCGGTAGCTTGGACCCTGTTCCCGATACCGGTGGGCCTCTATTTTTTATATTTTTAAATGTTTTTCTTTTTTGTGTGTATTAAAAATATTTAAAAATGTAAGCAATAAGAAATAAGTTAAATAAAAGACATAATAATAATCTTTATTCAAACTTGAAATTGGTAAAATATACTAATTGGTCTTATATATAAAGTGGGTACAACAATGTTAGGTGCCTGTACTAGGTAATCCTGTATCACAGGCGGGGGGGCTCAAACAATGTAATTGGAAGGACAAGGAATTTTTACAATATTTTCTTAACATTAGAATAGTGACAGATATATTTATTTATTGATAATCTTAATTACTAAAACAGATTAAAAATTAAATTCTATTAATAATAATAAACATATGATTCTTAACTTAGCTTAGATAACGTTAAATTGATTGCACACAATTATTTACACACACGGACAACTAACCTTGAGCGTCAGCAGATATTTGAGCTGGGTTAACCACTATGGAGATATCCCAAAGGTGGTACCATAATAAGGAAACCAGGATCTGATGATGATATCCTAGAGAAATCGAGGGAACTCCTCAAATATTATAAGCATACATATAGCGATTTTGGTATTTTCATCAATAATGCAATCATTTTGTGCCACTTGGTCTATACGGCTGTCGGTGGTAAATGTCCGGAATACGTGCCCCCGAGGGAATGAGTTAGGGCGAGTGTACCAGTTCAAGTACTTGGGGCACTATCTCACCGACAGTTTTGATGACCGGGTAGATATCGAGAGCGAACGTAGGGCGCTGGCAGTCAGTTTATAACATGTTGGTTCCGTTAAAACGGGACCCTATTACAAGACTCCGCGGTCCATCTGACTGTCAGTCACCAGGCTGTATCTCATGAACCGTGATAGCTAGACCTGATTGCCAAGTATTTTACACGTGCATCCTGTGGTGATCCAGGTAGAGGTGCCTCCGCTACCTGGATCAATATTTTGTGTCTCGTCTCCAAGATGTAGATATTTTCGTAAAAACCTGAAAGCAACATAACCGCTTATATATTTTAGACCTTGATCTCTGATTTCTTCAGCAGCTATTTGCATTTCGAAATTTTTAAGTAATATGTTTTCTTCTTCTTCTTCTTAGCGTGTCGATGGCAAATATAAAAAATTTAAATATCGTGTTTGGCTTAGAATTCAGCCACGGCAACACCATTCGGTGACGCAGTCATAAGGTCCTCGCAAGTACAGGTAACCGGGCATGCTACGCACTCCGTGAGATGGGCCATGGTCTGCGGAGAGATGCTGCACAAGCACTGAAGACTAGTGCCATCAGAGAACCCCCACCTATGGAGGTTGTCCTTGCTACGGCCAACCTGAGTGCGGAGTCTATTTAAGGTTTTCCAGGTCGACCACGGCAGTGTGCCCAGCCGGAAGGCTCTCCGATGGCCCGATGAAATTTTCAGGAGGCTTGAGTTTCTCTCGCCGAAGAGGATATGCCATCACATACGAGGTGCATTCAATAAGTACCTAGCCTCATCGCTGAGGGCGCTGTAGTTTCAAAAGAGTTTTACCACAGTGTAGCACATTCTTTTTTAATTCTTTAAGCGAACGTGTCGATCGGTTTTACAAAAATGGAAAAAGAGCAATATCGTTCGGTGATTCGATTCCTATTTTTGGAAGGGAAAACGCGCATCGAAATCAAAGAGCGCTTGGATGCTGTGTACGGTGACTCTTCTTCATCGATTGCCACCGTCAAGAATTGGTTCAATGAGTTTGCACGTGGCCGTACGTCGGTTTTTGATGAACCACGTCCAGGTGCACCGAAAACAGCTGCTACGGAGGAAAACATTAAAAAAATCCATGATTTCGTATTGGCAGATCGCCGATTGAAGGTTCGGGAGCTAGCTGAGACTGTAGGCATTTCAGAAGGAACAGTGCATCATATTCTTCACGAGGAACTCGGCATGAGAAAGCTGTCGGCGCGATGGGTGCCGCGTTTACTCACACCAGAAAACAAGCGCAACCGTGAGACCACATCGGAGACGTGTTTGGCGCTGTTTAAGCGGAATCCAGCGGAGTTTTTGCGTCGTTTTGTGACCGTCGATGAAACCTGGATCCACCGTTTTCTGGGATTCACAAGGTGTGATCTACATCGATTACCTCGAGAAGGGTAAAACAATTACAGGGCTTTACTATGCCGATTTATTGGGCCGATTCGACGCCGAATTAAAGAAAAACGACCCCATCTGGCGAAGAAAAAAGTGCTGTTTCACCACGACAACGCACCGGTTCACACGTCTGCCGCTGCCATGGCCAAATTGGTCGAATTACGCTACGAATTGCTGCCCCATCCACCGTATTCTCCAGATTTGGCCCCTTGTGACTTCTTTCTGTTTCCTAATCTGAAAAAATCACTCGCCGGGAATTAATGGATCGAATGAGGAGGTCATCGCCGCCACGGAGGCCTATTTTGCAGAGTTTGACAAAAAATATTTTTCCGACGGGTTAAAAAAGTTGGAGCATCGCTGGGCTAAGTGTATCGAACTAAAAGGAGACTATTTTGAAAAATAAATTGCCACTTTTCCAAAATTTTCGTTTACTTTTTGTAGGCTAAGTATTTATTGAATGACCCTCGTAGGTCCACGCATCCTTGAAAACTTTTGCGGCTTTTTAGGCGCTGGGGCACTGAGCTGTAATTGTGCATTGGGTGGCGCGGGTCGTTTTCTAGTTTCGCCTTCTCTATGCGACTTGCTATAGTCCTGCGAATTTCTGGAGGCACGATGCAGATAAGTGGATACAGCATTTGTACAGGAGTCGGTTTGAGGCAGCCTGTGGCAATCCGGCACGTCTCATTTAGAGCTGTATCCACTAATTTGGAGTGGGCATAGCGGCTCCATACTGGACTTGCATATTCACCAGCGGAGAAACAGAGCGCCATGCCAGTCGTTCGCAGGACTTGAGGAGACGCCCCCCATCTGGTGGACGTTAGGCGGCTTAGCAAATTATTCCTTGAATACACCTTCCACTTGCCATTCTCGCATTTCTTTCTGTAGTTGAGGGACCTGTCCAGAGTAATGCCGAGATATTTTGGGTGGGAACTATGGAGGATTGGCACCCCCTGACATGAGATGTTAAGCGTTCGGCCTACTTTTCTATTACGTATGTGAAAGGCGCACGACTGTGTTTTTGAGGGATTTGGCTTCAACGCGTTGTCAGCAAAATATTAGCTGAGATCCGAAAGGGCGGTGGTTAGATTAGTAATTCTATCTTCCGCTATTGAATGACGCTGGTTGTTTAGGGTCATGGATTAAGGTCAAATCGTGAGCTTCTGCCCAATCCTCAACAGCTTGGCGGTCTGAATTTGTAGAGCTATAGCCCCAGCTGGAACAATGGCTGTTTAGTTTTCTTCATTAGTCGGAAAATATGAACTAAGATCGTCTTTAAAGTTTAAAGCATCTTCACTCACTTCGTCGATATCCATTTGCATTTCTATATCTTCAATTAACTGCTCGTCATTTACAGTCGGTTTATACGTGTTGAGATCATTTTCGATTGATGAGATCAATTAATTATCGGACTCTGTCGCCATTGTTAGATTTTATGTATCTCTGACACAAAAAATGTTGTAAAACAAAGTCACACGCCACGTCTGTCTGAAGAAAGGTACATACGTAGACTACTATTATATACTAGGGTACATACCAGTTCTTAGACTTCATGTTCCTATTAGTTTTATAAGAAAAACAACTTTATTTTTACTGTACGGTTTTCTCCACGTCGCCAATGTAAAATATACTCATTTATCAATATTAAAAGTTGACTAGCCAACGCACCATCGCACAGGCCGACAGTCCGATAACGACTAATGACCCGGATCCGCCGACTTGGACGAACCTACAGTTTAATAATGAGTGGCACCCGTCTACCTAACTCCCAGAGCTAGCGCAGAACGGTCATTACACAGACAGTGGCGCCGTAAATGTATGTGGGAGCGGTATTTAGTGAGTTACGCCGCTCATGTGTTGCACCAATAGTGGCTTATACAAACAAAAACACATAATCTCAACGGATCACATTTAATAACAGAAAAATACTTATAATTTATAACGTTGCCGATTCTCTTGGTCACCAACTAAATTGAATTTTAAATTAGTTGGTACATGACATAATTTTCTCATTAGTTTTTCTACACCACTTTCCCAGAATACAATGTTTAAAAGATACATAATCAACACCAGGTACCTACTAATTTTGAAAACGAAGTTTTTCTACATAGGTGTCATGCAAAAATGTACTCTTATACATGAATGCCATAAGGTTCAAAATAATTTTTGAACGGTATTAGTTGGCCTTTTGAAAGTACTCCGTACTGGTGATCGCGTTTGTGTCTGGATTCCAGTTGGCTGGGGAAACTGGAAAAAAAAATTGAGGCATATCTATATTAATATGAAGGCATTAATATTAATCGGCAGTAAGGGAAAATGGAGGAGAAAATATTGCTCTATGTAGTATATTTGAAAGGAATCGATCATCGACATGGTAACTAAGTCGAGGAGCGTTTCATACGAATTCGAAACTTATTTTAATGAGAATAATGTTCATATTCAAATTAAACGCAAACAAAACTACTATAGCAGTACCAAAGTACTTGAGCAGTGGTGGCCCAGTGGTAGCGGCCGCGACTTGCAAGTTGTAGGTCGTGAGTTCGAACCCAGGCAGGCACCTTACTTTGTGTAAATTATTTCATCACCACTGCTCTCAAAACGGTGAAGGAAACATAGTTAGGAAACCGGCACGTCCTAGAACCAAAAATTCGAATACATGTGACATCCACCAACCCGCACTGGGCCCGCGTGGTGGATTACGGCCGTGGCAGTGGGAACATTAAAAGGCTGATGATGATGAAAGTACTATATGCAAGCCCACATTCGCAGGGGCGCTTTTTTAACACGGCGTTAGAAAAACATAAACTGGATTGTCAACTCTCATCATTGAATCGAGCGTTGAGAATCCAACAGATACCCTAACAACAGATACCTTAGCGCATTAAAAATCCCTCACTAAGGCCAAAACTTGACTAGACATGATATAGTAAGCCGTTGGTCCTACTCCTGGTCATTCGCCGGTCGTGTCAAATAGCTGTCCCGAAAGGCTGGGTCGAAATTCGTTCGGGAGGATTAATAAGCTAAAACTTCTCTACATACCTTCACCATGCTTATCAGCGAACTGGAAGGCGTTGACAAGCTTGAGGGCCTCGTCTACTGATCTGCCAATGGGCAGGTCATTGACTGACATGTACCTTAGGGTACCGTTCCTGTCAGTCACCAACAGTCCTGAAACAGAATAAAAATAAAATTTTAATAGATGATTTTCGTGGAGAAAAGCGATAGTGTTCATTCTGTTTAAGAGTATTAGGTATATGTCTCTAAATTCTTAGTCGTCTACCACAATTGTTCAAATTAAATCATTGTTTATTTGCTCAAACGTGAGTATCATACAATCAGAAGAGATGTTAAAATAAAAATATATGTTTGCCTTGTTATATTGAAATTTATAAAGAATAAAATTCAAAATAATTATTCTAGTATGTGTAATTTAATAAAATAATGTCAAAGTCAATAATAATTGTGCAAATGTCAATAAAATAATGCAAGACTAAATTACCATTCTAGAATGTCAGAGAAAAAAATTAAAATTAATAAATCATAACAAAATAATAATTTTAGAATGTCATCTTTAGTCAAGTTATTTTAAAAAGAATGTCCTGCAATTGATAATAAAAGAATAGGTCCAAGTCAAAATTTTCAAGGGTTTGTCAGTCCTAGGACTATGAGAAGAATTGTTGCAATAATGTGGTGCAGAGTGGTTTCTCCAGCGAGATTTCCCTCTTTATGTTCATGACATTATACGTTCCAATGTCCTACTTTGCGAGGTCTATTACAGCCAACCTTTTCAGCCGCCTTTTGTGATCCGGCTTTGTAAGAGCCTTCGCCAAAGGATTTGGATGATTCTCCAAGCGTGTTCTGTAACGTTCTGCCCAGATTTTCGCCTCCTGGTGCACTGTGTTTACGTTAAGATATTCATGAACCTCGTAGTTTCTTATAAACCACGGTGCATTTGTGATGTTTTTATGGATAATATTTTGGAACCTTTGGAGCATATTGATGTTGGATACACAAGCGGTACTCCATAGTTGGATACATGAAATTATATTAAAATAAAATAAACAATAATATAATAAAATAATAATATAAACTATTAAAATAATTGTAGTAAGTAAGTGTAAAAATATTAAAACTTTCATTTATAGACTCATATAAATTGTTGCTTACAGCTTGTAGGGAAATTTGTGTTTTTTTGGAGCCATGCATACGACACTCTTCGAAGCGCCGTGCCGTTAAATACACTTAAATTCTGTTCTGGCAAAAATTGATAGAATATTATTCTTCATTGTATAGCGCGATTCCTATGCCAAACAAATATCGACATAGTTTGCCTTGAAATAGAGTTGAAAATAAATAAACTAAAACATGTACCTCTCTCTCCATCTGCTTTGACGTCTTCTCGGACTAGGAGAAGTCAAAATATATTCAACACACTCGAAAACTGCCTTCTACCCTACCGGATTTAGGGACAATTTGAATTGTATTTTGTTGTCGTGCGGATATGGCGGTGGGCAGCCCTCATCCATTAAAATTATTTACTTTTATCGATATATTAATATTAATTTGTGTTCTAAATTAAAAAAAAGGACATTCAGTTTTTATATTTTTAATTTTATACTGTTTGTCAGCTTGCCTCTGAATCCATGTTGTTTTCTTATTTTTATTTTATTTTGACCGCACATTGCGGCATTTTGACGTCTCAATGTTGGCATTGGACCAAACTAATTTGAAATAACACCACAACCGTATTTGTGGCCTTAATTTTCGGTACGTTTTTAAAGCGCTTACCGGTCATCTAGTGTCTTATTGATCGAAGTGTACAATAAAGTATCTATATTATATAAAAATGAATGTTTGTCTATATGTCCTTAATAAAATCGTAAACGGCTTGACCGATTTAGTTTTTTTTCTTTTTCTTTTGAGTTATAGTTCAGGGATGGATTAGAGAAAAAATTGAAAATAAAAAAATCAAAAAGGTAGGGTAGGGTTGGTAGGTTAAGGTAGGGTAGGGTAGGTAGGGTAGGGTTGGTAGGTTAGGGTAGGGTAGGGTTCGGTAGGGTAGATGAATGTTTGGTGTTTTTACGGCAAAACAAAGTTTGCCGGGTCAGCTAGTAATAAATAAATAAATAATACATTTGAACAAGCTAAAAACAAGATTCGTGTACAAAGGCACAGATAATATAATACTAGCATACAGATGCCTCATCCCATACATAGAAACCGTGCCGAAGCAACTAGCGTTTTCGGCTGATTAAACTGATTATTTTTCTAAGAACATCGATCGCGTTCGGTTCCGTTCCATGGATATAGATGGTGTTAGCAGCGATTTGCAAGTAAAAGGGTTTACTCGGTTGGTGAATACTTTTTTTTTAATACAGCGACGATTTGTTTTAAAGTATTTTTGCACGTTTTTATAGGTTTATTGTACCAAAATGTGTTACAAAACAAATAATTTAAAAATCGATTCGATGCTTCAGGAATTTAAAACCGCGCCATCTAGTTATTGCAATCAATTTTCTTTTTTAAATTTAAATTTTGATTTTGTGCTTAGGAGAGTTAATTAAACAAGAACATATTTTTTGTGTGGCACATAACGTTATCCTGGACATAGTGGACATAATAGTTTATTAGTATAGTTCTCGCCAAACTTCTTGGCCGCCCTGAAGTTGGCTTCAATGACTGCGCAGTAATAAAACTCATACAAAAACAGCACCGTTTCGTGCGTCGTGCATCCGGTAAACCAACTTCAGGGCGGCCAAGAAATTTGGCGAGGGCTATAAAACACTAGAAAAATAAAAAACACCAATCATCTTGCGATTTATGGATTATATTATGTTTTATAAGGTTAAGTACTTGGTTTACAGCATAATTCAATAGACGAATTCTAGCAAAAAATTAGTGACATCTAGGTCCGTAAAATAATCAACACAACATTGAAATACACCAATCTTAGGTACTCTTTGCGTCCTAGAATGTTCTAATTCATCCAATTGATGGTCAATCAAGTCAAATAAATCCATTTTTAGGGTTCCGTACCCAAAGGGTAAAAACGGGACCCTATTACTAAGACTCCGCGGTCCGTCTGTCTGTCACCAGGCTGTATCTCATGAACCGTGATAGCTAGCCAGTTGAAATTTTCACAGATGATGTATTTCTATTGCCGCTATAACAACAAATACTAAAAACAGAATAAAATAAATATTTAAGTGGGGCTCCCATACAACAAACGTGTTTTTTTTTTATTTTTTTATTAATAAATTGTAAAATAATCTACAAAAAACGACTACGGACATATTTTAACTAATGGATAAACTCGCGAATGGGCAGATGTCGTGGCAAGTAAGATATGGGTCAGTTAATCTTATAATTAGTGCTACTCGAACGTCGTGAAATTCGCACATGACGTTACGGGTGATTTTGACTGGCAGTTAGCCTACTCGACACTTTAAATGCAGATGGTGAACGAGGCCCTTAATATTTCACAAAACTCAATAACAAATCGAAGCCTATCACGCCATCTAGTGCAATTTATTTGAATCATCAATCAATTTTCTTTCTTCGCGTTGGGTGCCTGCCCGTGACAAAGGCGAGTTTAACTCCCCAAGCCATGAAGCCTGCAAGTTGGTCCCACATCATTAGCCTACAGCAATCCAGTTATGGACACATGGCTATCCAACTCTATATAGCTGGACAATGGTCACACATCAATTTCATTAACTTGGTTGAGTAATCTACAAGTAACCTCATTACTTGCATATTACCTTAACTTTGCTTACCGTCATAGGAGTGTTGGTCCATGTAAGATGGCTGAACTCAGAATCGGTTGAGACTCCAATGATTTGACAATCAATACTGGCGAATTCCTTAGCTCTGTCGCTGAAGGCAATCAACTCAGCTCAGCAAAAAAAAATGCTGAAATGCAGAAAAATTATAATTTATTATGGTAACATTAAACTGAGTTGTGGATCCAAAAATATTTGCGAAGCAGTGACCAATAAAGAATATTAGAGAGGTACAACAAGACAAAACCCCCAACTTCAATAGGTCACACAAAATTAAATAATGTTTTTATGAGAATGAAATTCTACCAGTCAGTCAACCTCATAACTATTTCATCACTTTTCAAGAAAATCCTAAGTAATTGAAACTTTGCTTAGGCTGAAATTATCTGACACAAAAAGAAATAAACCTTGTCATTTTCTGCCTTATATAGTTCTTGCCAAACTTCTTGGCCGCCCTGAAGTTGGCTACAATGGCTGCGCAGTAGTAAATCTCATACAAAAACAAAACCGTTTCTTGCCTTGACTGAAATCTACCCTCATTAACAAAGTAGCATATCTTTCTGAATAAAAATAAATAATATTGTTTATAATTAAGAATATAAGATAACAGTAGTGAATTGTGCATCAAAGTGAACATAGAAAGGTGAAATACCACATCAAGTGTTATCCACGGAAACAGTGAAAAGAATTCTACGAAATGGTTAAAAGTCCCAGGAACAGTGACAGTGCAAAACTAACAGTTTAAAACTGCAATAAATATCATACTGATGATTAAATTAACTTTAAGAACAATACCAAAACTATAACAATACCAATAACAACGATGAATGAAGTGAATGCAAATTTTGACTAAAAGTAATAAATCAGTGACACTAAAGATTCTGTATTGCCCTCTAGCGGCGAGTAGAGTAACTAATAGATATTCAAGATTTCGATCTGTCAATTTGTTTCCACACGATATCAACAGAGGGAGCTTTCTTAAAATATCTTCGACAGGACAAGAAAATAATTTATCTATTTACTCAATATTATAAATTGTACAATGGAAGAAGAAAATGTAACGATTCGTCGGCAAAAAACTACTGCGAATGACTCACTGGACATTTCTTTCGAGTCAACAAATTCTGAAATTATTAGAAGATATAGTTTACCGGACTTGTCTACAATATATGACAGTGACATAGAAGATTTAAAAGGGAAAATAATCCAGATTAAAAGCGAGTTAGAAAGTGCACACACGGAAATAGAAAAACTTAACATAGAAAACATGACGCTAAAAATGGCTTTGAATAAAGAAAGGAACAAATCCAAAAATTTACGAGAAATCTACTCGGAAGCAAAAACTAAGGTAATAAATAGTAAAAAGAGTGAAAGTAAAAGAAAGAAAAGGATGTCAAGAAATCAACATCAATCTTTTAATGAGGCAATCAACAATAGTTGCATAGATCTTGGGCTCAATGAAACTAGTGAAGCGATAATAGATGGCACCACCAACAACATATCAACACTGGATGGTGTACCAGGACTAATTTGCAGTGACACTACTACTTACAAGGAACTTGAAGAGGAAAACCAGCAAATAGAGGGCGTTACCAGTACCTTATTGGTACCACCTATAACGGTACGTCAGCAGCGCAGACTTTGTGTAATAAGTAGTAATAAAACAAATAAGGTATTAGCTATAGCACAGAGTACATTCCCAAATCATAATATATGTCATTATTTATCAACAAATTGTGGAATTATACAGTTGATAGATCATCTAGAGCAAAAATTGTTAAACTACACAAAGAATGATTATTGTTTGATTTTTATAGGCGAGAAAGATTTTAGAAAAACTGTCAATTACTTTAATTTAATTATTAGTTTAAGGAATATATTAATGACAATAAAACATACTAACATTTTACTCTGCTTACCGACCTACAAATTTGATGGATGTTCTTCTATGTTTAACTCCAGAATGGAAACATTTAGTAATTTATTATACCATGATATTTGTACTCATGACTATGCGATGTTATTTGATTCGAATTTAAATCTGACATACGATGAGACAATGTTTTATAAGCGCCGTGGAGTTCTCAATAACTATGGAATGAAAAATATTTTTGACAATCTGAAGTGCTATCTTGACATTCATACAGACCCTTGCCCTATAAATATTGGGGATCCAAATTCAGAAAACTGTACTGAGTTAGGAAAGGATAAGTTTTTTCGTTCCTAGCACAGTGAGCAGTAAGAGGGAATATAATAGTGAGGTTGAAACTCCTAACCATAACATTATACGACTACTGCACCAAAATATTGCAGGGTTATTGAACAAACTTTCTTCGATTGAAATATGTTTAACTGAGTTTAAGGACAGTCATAAAGAGCTAGATATATTATGTTTTTCAGAAACATTTATTAGTAATAATAACGAATTAAATGCATGTATTAACGAGTTCAAACTGGCAACTTCATACTCACGAAATACGGAAAATAGGGGTGGGGTGTGTATTTTAATTAAACAGTTCTTAGAATACAAAATAATTCAATTATGTAAAGAAATGGCATTAGATAAAATATTCGAGTGTTGTGGCATAGAAATACCACTTTATAACTGTATTGTTGTATGTGTTTATAGGACACCTAATTCGAACATCGCAATATTTTTTAATAAACTCGAGTCTCTATTGCATAAACTAAGTGACAGGAAAAATAAAAGAATTATACTGGTCGGAGATCTAAACATAAATACCCTTACTACTAACAAAAATGCCACTACACTAAAATCAATACTTTTAAACTGCAACATGACTTTAAAGATAAATACTCCGACTCGACATTCTTCTTGCATTGACCACATCATCACTAATATATCAGACTCGTCAGGTGAAACATGTGAACTACATCTATCGGACCATAATACTGCTCAGATATTGACATTCACATCAAAAATATCATCGAACAAGCTTGCTCCATCCCATTGTTTTATGTACAAGAGAAATTATAACGAAGAGTACATTGGAAAATTTAGAGAATGTCTCTTGAGCCTGAAATGGCAAGATATTTATGATGAGATAGATCCTAATACGGCTTTTAACAATTTTCATGAAACTTTTTGCCTATTTTATAAATTAAATTTCCCTTTGCAAAGAATAAAGGTAAACTATCAAACTCCTCCTTTAAGATGGTTAACTAAAGGTATAAAAAAATCTTGCCTCTCTAAAAGATATCTAAAATCGAAATATCATGAAAATAAATCTAAGGAAAATAAATTGGTGTGGAATAAATACGCTAAAATATTAAAAAAATGTATTAACTTGTCCAGAAGACAAACTTCCAACAAATTTATTTTGAGAGCAAAAAACAAATGTAGCGCTACATGGAAATTAATTAAAAACAAACCAAAATGTAGAAATTCACAATATATAGAGGCCGTTAAACTGAATGGAGCTACGATAGAAAAACCTGAAGAAATAGCGGAAGCTTTTAATAATCACTTTATTGATACTACAAATATAAATATAACTAATAATAAAAACAATATCACAAAGAACACTAGCAATGGAAGTAATAGTTTATATCTTGAACCTTGCACGCCCAGTGAAATCCAGAAAATAATTGCATCACTAAATGATACGAACGCAGTGGGATATGATGACATTTCCACCCACATTATAAAATCATGTGCAGACATATTGTCTCCTATTGTAGCTCACTTGATTAATTTAAGTTTTTATGAAGAAAAGTACGCGGACAAATTAAAGTTCTCAGTTGTAAAACCATTATATAAAACAAATAGTAAACAGGATTTGAACAATTATCGTCCAGTGACCTTAATATCTGTATTTTCAAAGGTATACGAAAAAGCAATGTATAGTAGGATTGTCTCATTTATATCCAAATACAATATAATAAGTCCGGAACAAAATGGTTTTCAAAGAGGAAAGTCAACCGCACTAGCTTGTTATCAACTAATAAAATCGATTACAGAGAATATAGATAAGAAGATACCGGTCACCGCAATATTTTTTGACATGAGCAAAGCTTTTGACTTCGTAAAACATGATATACTTTTGGAAAAATGTGAGGGTTACGGGATAAGAGGAAAAGCGTTGAATTGGCTAAAAGATTACCTAACTAATAGACAACAACGGGTTGAAATCTTAGGCGTTAATAAAGACAGGGAATTATTAAACTATAAATCGCAATACAGGACAAATACTTATGGCGTGCCTCAAGGTAGTATTTTGGGGCCATTGCTCTTTCTTCTATACATAAATGATTTGCCCACAGTCACGAAGTATAAGTGCGTGTTGTTTGCAGATGACATCTCATTGATAATAACTAATGACAATAAAAATGAACAATTTGAGGATAAAATAAATGCTGCCGTAGAAGCTATTATAGAATGGCTGGAACAAAATAATTTATGTGTTAATGTTTCCAAAACAAAATACATTAATTTCTGCAATTACAAAATGACAAATGAAGCAATGAAAATTACTGGACGTGATAATAAAATTGAAAAAGTAGACCATACGAAATTTTTAGGCATAGTTATTGATCAAAATTGTAATTGGAAAAAACATATTGAAAATTTATGTAATAGGCTAAACAGCTTTGCATTTGCACTGAGAAATCTCAGGAAAACTGTTGGACATAATGCTGCTCTATTGGCTTATCATGGATATGTCTCATCTGTGCTAAGATACGGTTTAATCATATGGGGTAATTCCACTGACATCAAAAAGGCATTCATTGTGCAAAAAAAGTGCTTACGCGCGGTGTTTGGTGTAGACCCATTGGATTCGTGCAGACCTATTTTTAAGAAACATAAATTATTAACATTAGCATGCTTATATATAATGGAAATGGGAGTATTTGTAAAAAAACATCCTCACCTATTCAATAAAGCTGATAGCGAAAATATTTATAAGATGGGTAAAATCTCAAGGGATCCAACAAAATTGGCAATACCAAGATGCAGAACAGCGTACTGCCAAAAAAACACTAGTCGAATGGCAATGAAGATATTTAATAATATTCCGAAGGTTATTAGAGAAATGCGAACTAGCTTATTTCAAAAGCATCTTAGAGCATGGCTTGTCGAAGGTTGTTTTTATACTATTGAGGAATTTATGAACTATAGGACAAATGGGAAAATTACATGACATGAAAAATAAATTTGTCACGTTTATTTTAATCGATTTAATGATTTGGTTCTCATGTTGACATCTATACAATTTGTTTTTATTTTTCTTTTTTGACATTTGTAATTTGATTTATATAATTTATTTATAATGATTGACTTAGTATTTTTTTTGACATTGGAATTTAATTGTATTTAAATTGAGTGAATTATAATTTATTAATGTAATTTAATTATTTTTCTTTGACATTTGTAATTTAAATTTTATTGTTTTATAATTTTTGATCTAGTATTTTTTGACATTGGAGTTCAATTGTTTTGTTTAAATTGAGGAAATTAGAATAATTATTATGATCACAAAATTTGCATGCCGAATTTAGTAGGCGGAATATGAAGAACTATTATGTGTGTATTATAAGATCTGTACAATACCATATTTCAGGCAAATAAATGAATCTATCTATCTATCTATCTATCTATCTTGCGCATCCGGTAAACCAACTTCAGGGCGGCCAAGAAGTTTGGCGAGGGCACGGGGTCTTATTGCTAACAAAAAAAATTTGGTTCAAATAAATCTCACTAGATGGCGCGATATGAACGTATCTGTTACTGAATGTGTGTAAAATTCACATTTTCTGGAATTGAACATAAAAATTGTATGTTCTTGTTTAATCAACTCTCCTAAGTGCAAAATTATGGAATATTGGGCTCTTAATTCACATTTCAAAGATTATTTTAACGGATCATTTAGAATTGATGCCAATAGATGGCGCATTTTTAATTTGTGAGGCATTCCACTCGATTGTTAAAATTTGCATTGTAACTCATTTTGGTGCAAAAAAAACTGTAAAAACGTGGCAATAAATACTATAAAACGAACCTTCACTGTATTTAAAGAAAAAAATATTCACGAACTTAGTAAACCCTTTTACTTGCAAGTCACTGCTAACACCATCTATCTATCACCGTGAAACAGAACCGAACGCGTTCGATGTACAAAAAATAACAAGATTAATCAGATGAAAAACGCTAGTTACGTCGGCACGGTTTCTTTGTATGGGATGAGGCATCTGTATGCTAGTATTATATTATCTGTGGCGAGGGCTATATGGCAGAAACTGACATTCAATCTTAGGATGAAAAACAAATATTATGAGGCAATACTTACAAATCTAATGGGTAGAACATTAAGACAACATATTTTCCATGGAATTCTTGACAGTTTCAGCTTATTGAATTCTCCGTTTACCACAGCAGTTGCTTCAAAGCTAGGAGCTGGCTCCTGGACCTTCAGAATGAATGCTGCACTGGCTGCAAAATGTAAAGTTCAATAGAAGTTACAATTTGTAATGTGACTCTGACCCATCACAGTAGGAGGCATACAAATATTAGTATTATGAATAGTCAAGACATAAACAACTTATTATTATGTCAATAAAGTTATTATTATAACTATAGTAATCGACAATATTCAAATTCAAATTAAATTAAATTAACAGGTTTCTTCTGGGAAAGCTCACTCCATCATCGACTTTATCTCTGTCACCTTTGATCTAGACTCAAGAGCAAACCCATATTAAAGAAAAAAACAAAAATTATTGCATCCATAATGTATAATCCCCGTAAGTTGGCAAGAGTCATAAGATGTGCAGAAGTAGTTTTTTAGACCTTTTTGGTAGTGAAGCTGGGCACGGCGAACGTTGACACAAGGATTGATTGACCAATCGCATCGCATCCACGTTCCGTTCGTACTTTACATAAAGGTGGTAAATATAAGTTACAGAAACAATTATGGGCCCTGTTGGGCACAGTAACATTCTAGATACAGTCAGTGTCTAGGAGAGAGGAATAGTGCTTAAATATTTTCCTGATTAACATTTCTTTTATCTATTGCCTATCTTTCTGTTTTTATTTGGTTTGTTGTACTAATATGTGTATGTCTTTCTTTTTTATGTTAAATTATATATTATTACTTATTAATTAGGGTATCCGACGTACACTTTACATATGAAGTATAATATAAAGTTAGATAATAGGCATTTACCTTTATCTTGGGGTCAGGAAAAATATTTTTAATTTTATTTTGAGTACCGATCTTATCCTACTAATATTATAAAGGCCTAAGTTTGTGAGTGTGTCTTATGATTTGCAGGATAAAGACAGTCCTATGTCCTTCCTAGGGTCTCAAAGTATCTCCATATAAAGTTTCATCTGAATTGGTTCAGTGGTTTAGGCATGAAAAGTTAACAGACAGACAGACAACAGACAGACGGACAGACAGAGTTACTTTCGCATTTATAATATTAGTATGGATTAACAATTAAAACGCTTAGAACTTTGTTGGTGAACAATAACATCAAAAATTAACTATTTAGAACAATAAATAAATAATCTTTGCTTCAGTATTCCACCTGAAATACTGGATCAGAAATTACAACACAACAGTTCACCAATCATGACCAGGGTGTTGTTGGAGCTGTCCCGCATCTTTCATGCATAAATGCATAAAGGCATGCTGCAAGGTTTAGAATGAAAAGAAAAAAAATGAAGAGCTCAAACACAAAGCATTTAATTCAACTATTCCAGTTATAGGTGCTTTTGGCCATTAGTCAGGAAGTTGAAACTACATACACAAGAGATCAAAGAACAATTATTTGTAGGATATATATAACAAACTAATACTATTATCAGGGTTACTTACCGGTAGAAAAGTTCAGGCTATTCACTGAAGAAACTGCTGGATCAAAAACCTTTGGAATTAGAAAATTAGTGTCAATAGGTCATATACGTCATAAAGGTTTTCTGTAAGAGATTGCCTATTGCGATAAGACCGCCCATTGTACACTTGTTATTGTGAATGTTTGTCCTGTATGTTTTCTTGTGGTGTACAATAAAGTATATAATAAATAAATAATAATACGTTCAGAATTGTATTGTAGATTTCTTATTAGAAACATGATTACTGAACTTACTCTGCGAGTCAGTTGTTTGTTCAAGAACGACATCTCGTTAGTAACATTGAGATAATATGTACTACGCACTAGAGAAGTCACCACACATCACTACTGTGTTTTGTTCATATGCGGTCTGCCGGCCGCACAAAACTCAGTTGCTTGCTAGATCTTGAGCGCCTATGTCATTGTTTGTTTTTAAACGAAAAAACGTTCAAACGCATTAAATATGCCATCGTGTGTTTTAAGATATTGCACTAATAATTCAACCAATACGGCAAAGTGCAAAGGAATAACTTTTCATCGGTGAGTAACTATATAATAATTTTAAAATATAATTTTAACAAAATATTTGGTTGTGTCATTTTTCATAAAGACTAAAAATTAAGATGTGACAATTTATGTAACAAGTGTAGGTAGAATTAGCGGACATTTCTTTTTAAAGCGGAAAATAATAATCTAACATAATATTTAGAAAAGAACTGACTGCGGTTATTCAATGAATAAAGAAAAAAAAATAAAAGATGCAAAATAATTATTAAATAATGTAAGACATAATTTGTTACATTTTGTTTATTTTTAAGGTTTCCACGTTTCGGCCGTGAAGAAAGGGAAAAATGGATAAAATTTATCCAAATCAACCGCAGTGAAGATACCTGGTTACCATCCAATCATACTTATGTATGTTCGTTGCATTTTCGCGAAAAGGATAAATATACCACAAAAGCGGGCAGGCGTTTTCTGAAGAAGTCTGCTGTACCTTGTGTAGATGTTAGTAACAATAATGGAAATAATAATGTTTCAAAACGAGTAACAAAATATTATTTCAGTCATCACTAACATTACGTTTTGTTTGTTTTAGCCAAGAGTGGTTCAAAGTAGTACTGGAACAATGGAACCAATTTCCGAGTCTGTTAGCGAGTCAGAATCAATTTTTGATTCACCAAGAAAAATAGTTCTCAAGCAAAAAATACATGATATAAGCATTGCAAACAAAAAATTAACAGATAAAATTCAAAAGGTTCAACGCCAAAACAGATATCTAAAAAAGAAATGCGAATCTCTAACCCGTCTTGTAAAATCTCTTAAAACAAAATTTTCACTCGATGGAATAGCCGGAAATAATTTGCTAGCTAAAGCAGAATTGGTCGAAATACACAAAACACTAATCAGAAAAAATATACAAAGTAAATATTCTCTAAAATATACACCTGCATTACGTAAGTTCGCATTGACATTACATTACTACTCGCCAGCAGCTTACAAATATGTGAGAAATATTTACAATAACGTCCTTCCACATACACGAACTCTTTGTCGATGGTATGGGACGATTGATGCTGAGCCTGGATTTACTAATGAAGCGTTTAAAGCTCTGAAAATAAAAAGTGAATCGAGTGAAAAACGTCTTGTGTGCAATTTAGTCTTCGACGAGATGGCTATTCGTAAACAAAGGTTATTTCACAACGAACAGAAGCTTGGTGCCGTTAATTTTGGTGCGGGTCCTCAAGAAAGTGATGTTGACGATACCGTAGCATCACAGGCCTTAGTATTTATGTTGGTATCCCTGACTGAAAATTGGAAACTCCCTGTGGGTTACTTTTTAGTAGCAGGTATAACGGCTGAAACAAAGGCCAATTTAATTATATCCTGCTTACAAAAATGTCATGACGTTGGAGTTTCAGTAGTAAGCGTTACATTCGATGGATGCTCCGCAAATTTGTCGGCTGTGGAAATTCTAGGTTGTAAACTAACCGACCCAAATAATTTTGTCACACATTTTCCGCACCCAAGTACTCAAGAGAAAGTATGTGTATTTCTTGATCCATGCCATGTAATCAAATTAATTAGAAATTCATTTGAAAAGAAGAAACTACTTTTCGATGAAGATGGCAAGAAAATTAGATGGCAGCTATTGATCGATTTGAATAAACTTCAAACGGAAGAGGGTCTCAGATTCGGTAATAAACTAACCCCACGACACCTCCACTTTCGTAACCAGATAATGAAAGTCAAGCTGGCTACGCAATTATTAAGTATGAGTGTAGCAAACTCATTGCTTCTATGTGACCAGGTATTAAAGTCATCGCAGTTCTTAGACTCGTCAGGAACTGTTAATTTTTTGAAAATCATGAATAACTTCTTTGACACTATGAATTCGCGAAAGTGTCACTTTTATGGATTCAAGCGACCAATTGCTACACAAAATAAATTTGAAGTATTTGAATTTCTTGACAAAGTAAAGAAGTACATATTAAATTTGAAATTTCACGTAAAACATAGAAGAGTGATTAAACGAAAAAATTTTGCCCCTCGTATTATATTATCCATTTCAAAGCAGAAAATCGTCGAATCCGCAAACAAAACAGGATTTATTGGCGCCATTATTTGCATAGAATCTCTAAAAACATTATATCAAGATGCAGTCGAGGAAAAAAAAAGTCATGCGTTATATTTCAACGTATTGCCTCAGCCAGGACCATTTAGAGCTTTTTTTTGGGGTTATCAGAAAACATGGTGGATATAACAATAACCAAATGTTTTACAATTTCGAGCTGCTTATAAAAAGACATTAAACCACATGGAACTTCGCTCATCTTTTACAGGCAATTGTATTCCACTAGACAATTTCAATATTCTGCACAATTCTTCTATTGAGGTAATTAATAGTACTACACACAAGAACAGACATGACGATGAACAATATGAAATCTTGTCAGCTACTCGCTGCTTAGAATCTGACATAGAAGCCGAGAACAACTGTGTCATTTTTGCCGGCATACTCAGTTGCGAACAAATCCCATTTGGTTCCCAGTTGATCGTCGGTTACATATCTGGGTACGTTTCCCGAATTCTGACAAAGTCATTAAAATGCGAAGTATGTGTGGATAGTTAAAGTACATAAGAAAGGCTGCCACATCATAAACTAATTACTATTAAAGATATGGGTGGCTTGTCATACTCTACAGAAGACGTATATAAAATATGTATCGCCACGGAAACTGTAATAAGAAAACTTATAAAACAAAGTGGTGGAATCAGTCTCTCTACTAAATATCATTTTAGTTATATTACTGTTAATACTTTGGAATATTTTATTCACAAGGAAGTATTTACATCTTTGCTTCAACATTCTTTTGATCAACCAAGCACTTTAAATCACCGAACACATTTGATACGGGCCATCATAAACAAATACACAACAATTCGCTTGAAGCACGAAGCTAAAATTGATCAGACTAATAATTATTTATCGAAGCGTCAAAAGTTAACTAAACTTATATTATTAAGGGGTAACTAAATAAACATAATTAATATAATAAAAATATACAGAAGCCACGAAGCTTCTTCTTTAAAGCGAATTGTAAAATTCCCTATTCCGATTTTCTATGTTTTAACTTATTGTAAGCGCATTTGATTATATATTAAATAAAGAAGTACAAAAGTTTATTTTACTTTACTAAAGTTATTTCAACTAATAATAAATTATGAAAAAGTGTGAATTCTAGTAAAGCTTGTTAGGTATAAAGCTATGTCACTTCTGTAGTCAGTCAGCAGTTTAGTCTATATGAATGACAAGGTGTTGCAGAACGTTGAATGAAACGCGTAAGCGCCATGAAAATCACGGCGCTTACGTCTTTTTGGTCGCGATAAAACTACACCTTAGAAGCGCTCTAGCGCTGTATGTTTATATTGTTTTGTTAGACGATTAATAATTGTTTCAGCGCTGCAGCGAATTTTAATTTAAACTCTTGTCAAAATTGACAAAATGGGGCATGTATTTTGCTTAGGATAGCTTCTCTAGTACGTAGTACATATTATCTCAATGGTTAGTAATAAAATTTGATACAAAGCCGTTTATAAGAACGGCAAATTTTCTAGTATCTTCTGACCGGTCGAATGCGACTAAGAATAAAGGTGGAAACAGATTATTGAAACCATATGGAAACCCCACCCGACGCCACGCCACCCGACGCCTTCTGACGCATTGAAGTACTAATCAAACCCATACATTTAGTATGGTCAGAGACACATAGTCAACACGCCATGCGATCACACGCATTCCCACGTGTCAACACGCAGTCGGTTTGGATCAGCGTGTTGCCGGGAGTGGGGGAACACACGCCACCCGACGTTTCGACACAGTGTGTCTCTATTAACACCCGATCCCACGCGTCAGTCAGTCGAGTGGTGCCAACAAAGGGAAATTTACCCTAATTTAGAGCAAAGTTTCATCAGTACGGTCATTTTTAGGGTACAAAATCGGTGAGGGTAATTTTTATGTTTATGCTATAATAGAAATTAGTAACTTATTTGAGTCAAATTTGCAATGATATGGACTTAATTTAAACTTAAGTTATTACCCTTGAACCCGCAATTTCTTAAAACTTCTTTTCGATACGCCTATCATAGTCTCAATGACGTAAATCCCAAAATAACCAGTTTTTTGTTATGGTTTCTATTATTGTTATAGTAAAACTGGTCTGTAATTATACGTATATTATAGATTATAATGTCTCGTCTTATGTATAATCTTGCATGAAATGTATCAAATATATATAGACCGGAGAGGGAAAGCAAATTAATAAAAAATTGTATTTTTTTTATATAACTTAAAATCAAGACATGTTTCCAAATCTTTTTACAGTCCGTTCAACCGATTTTGGGTTCTATCCTGTAAACATAAGGATGACATAAAAAGCATAAAACTGTTACCAAAACCAACTGTTTACTGCAGCTATCATTTGTCGTATCACAAACGCAATAGAAGTTAAAATCGGTTGAATGAGCTGTAATATGGGCTAATTTAAACGTCTAATGTTATCACAAATGGAGTATAGGGTACATTGAGATCAGACTTGGGATAAAACAAAAACGAGATCTGGCAATACTGGCTATGACATTAGCGAACGTGTTGTGGGGTGTTGTATATGTGCACGGTGCGCATCGGGTGTCGACACGTCGGGTGGCGTGGGGTCGCGTGGGGTTTCAATAATCTGTTTCCACCTTAAATTACTTTTTGTTCGGTTTGCTTGCTTGAGCACTGAGTAATTTAATTATTTAAATGACAACATTTTAAGTTCAGTAGTTTTCACAGTAGGAGCATATTTATCTATGGTTTTCACATTCACACAACACAACTGACAGTCGTCAGTCGGCACAGACTACATATAGATACTACGTCAAAGAGTAAAATAATAATATGGGAGTACTACGCATTGAGATAGGAAAAATATGGAGGCGCCCTATTATTCTATACATACATTAGCTTATACAAATATGAGTGAAATACGATACAGAATGTGAAACATCATTTTGTCTCATTTCTTCTAATGTAGTAATCGTATTTGACAAAAGAGACAACAATATTTCAGTTGTTGCTCAATAAGGCAACATTTTGTTATGACGTAGTGACAGCTGTCAGTACGTGCCATATTCGCCATATTATTTGCCTAAATTTGTGGTTGTGTTCGTGGTAGTCCTGCTGTCAAATGGTTGTTTACTTTTTGTATTATTAATGTGTGTGTGTTCCGTGATTAACACAACCATAGCATCGGCAGCCATTTTAAGTGCCATTTTAAGGTTTAGGTAGGCACGTTTTTTTGTAGGTATTTCGAGTCCATACTATTTATTAGGTCTATGGTACTACGTATTCAGTCAGAGACTTAGTCAGACTGACACTGACAGCAACCAGTGCTGCCACCTCAAAAATTATCTTGTCACTAGATCCAGTGTAAAATGGCGCCATATTTTGGCAATTTGGATTGAAATAAAAAAACGTTTTGCAAAAAAATACTACCGACTTCCTTTCACTTTTTAGTTGTACGTACCTAATAGGCAGAATAGATTTCATGAAACTTGAACATAACCGGTGGAATGAGAGGTCTGCTTACCCCTTAAGAGCGAACTGGCGTGATGTTATGTTATGAAATGTTATAAACAACAAACAGACATGCGATTGCAGCAATCCCGAGAGATTTGCCGTTATTTATTGAAGAGTTATGTTGTATATCTCCGAAGTTCTTCATCAGATCTTCACCAAATTAAAATGGGACCAATTTCGGAACATACTTTTTGAAACAAAAAAAGAATTTTCAAAATCGGTCCACAATTGACGGAGTAATCGATGAACATACACATGAAAAAAAATAAAATACTTGATGTCGAACATAGAACCTCCTCCTTTTTGGGAAGTCGGTTAAAAAACCACCAGGTCTCGCTATTTTTTTTAAATTAATATTAAGTACTTTAAATGTCTGAAATTTAAAAAAACAAACTTGAAGTCGAACATAGAACCTCCTCCTTTTTGGGAAGTCGGTTAAAAAATAAGTAATTTTTAACAGTCAAAAGTGAAATAACAGACTTTATTAAAATTCTAGATTGTGAAATATATTATCTTCCATTATATCATTATATCTTCATAATCCACAGACGTCGGCACGTTTGCGCTGAAGAAGTTGTTTGTTGGTTGTGATAGATCTTTAAATGAGTACTTTGCGTTTTTGCCGATAGCCTCAATGACATGGCTAGGCAATACGTAATAAAAGCATTTAATTTTCAAAACTTTCAATGTGTTTCTAATCAAAATTATGGCGTTAAGTAGTGGACTGGCCATTTTCTTACGTAATTTGCTTTTAACGATGCTCATAACACTGAAAATTCTTTCTATTTCAGATTTCAGCATTAGAATAAGGTAGGTATTTTTTTAAATGTCCGTCTTAAATAAGTGTTGCTAAATTCCATATTGAAAATCGCCAAAAATCGCTAATAATTTATGAGTCGCTAAACGTTGAAAAATGTCGCTAAGAGCTCTGAAAAATCGCCAGATATAGTGACAAAATCACCAAGGTCGCAACACTGGCAACAAGGCAATGAAAGTTCAGTGTTGCTAGATCCGCTTTTTAACCAACGAGAAAAAGGAGGAGGTTCTCAATTCAATTGAAAAGCTCAAAATATTGGGAGGGCTACCGACTTTTTACCCAAATAATATGAAACTGAATCGTGGGCCTCATCAGAAGGCTTTAAGTCAGCCAAACGGCAATGGAGAGGGCTATGCTAGATTTCCCTTTTGCGATTGAATCAGAAATGAAGATATCCACTGAAGAACCAAGGTTATCTAAACATAGCCCGAAGAATTGCCAAACTTATTTGCCAGTGAGCAAGAGGGATATTGCCTGCAGAACGGATGGTCGATGAGGCCGAAAAGTTCTACCATGTATCGGAAGTCAAAGCGATGGAAGGCCTCCCACTAGATGGACCGATGTTCTGATTTAGGCAGCGGGAATTCGCTGAATGCGAGATGCACAGGACCGGTCGATGTGCTGAGAGTTAGGCAAGTCCTAAGATTTAACAGTGGACGTCTTTTGGCTAAAATAATGATTATGACGAATAAACCGAGTAAACCCGTAGGTCTGGCAACACTAATAATTCTGCGGTAAGTTGATTGACACTGACAGAGTGCTTGACATTTAATGACAGCATTGACCACTGACTTAGAAACCTATGGACTTGCCATACCTACGAAATCAGCGTGCATACCTTTTTTTATTTTTTTTCACGCTGCAAAAATCGGGCAATTAATATGGCTGCCTTTCGTAGGGTTGTAACTGCGAGAAACATGCGCAGCTGATATCGATATAAACATCGACCTTCATGAATTTAGCCTCGTAAATGTAATACAGCTGAAGTGACAAGAATTTTAGAAGTTGTGGGTCTGTTTTTCCATAGCCTGTTCTTACATTGATTCTCTTTCCCTTCAAACCAAAAGTCGAGAGTGAATGCAGTGCTGCTTTGCGGCAGAAATAGTAAAGACAGACGGGCTTCTAGGCAGAAAAGAAGATTTCGTATGCAGCTGAAGTGACAAGAATTTTAGAAGTTGTGGGTCTGTTTTTCCATAGCCTGTTCTTACATTGGTTCTCTTTCCCTTCAAACCAAAAGACGAGAGTGGATGCTTTGCGGCAGAAATAGTAAAGACAGACGGGCTTCTAGGCAGAAAAGAAGATTTCGTATGATATATCTATCTAAAAAAATTACTACATTTTAAAATAAAGATATTATACATTAAAATATAAATTGTCTGGTATGTTCAATACAAACCTTTAAGTTTTGCTTCGCATTTACACAGCCTTCTGCTACGATACAATAATGTAATAACAATATAATATGATCAAACCAGGCCCATAGAAACAGAAGTAGCTAAGGGTGTAGAGTATTGTATGAAACTTCTATGAGGCGACTGGCAATATACAGGTTGGGCAAAAAACTTGTATTTTTCTCTAAAACAACAAAAATATTTTGAGCAAGCAACTGTTTGACAGCACAACTACCACAAAACCGCAGAGTACTTTCGGCAATCAACATGGCGACCGGTCACGCATAGACATGATTTTGACGTCACACAAAAGTGTTGCCTAGTTTAGTCCTTGACAAACATTTAGATGTCTCTCTTTGCATATGCAGCTCTTGGTTAGTTAAAAAGAGACAAAACGCTTTTGGACATGCGTGTGTCGATTTGATAGATATTTGTATAACTATTCTTCATATAGTAGAATATGCCGTCTCCATAGTTTTCCTACCTCATTGGCATTCACAGAGGATATTTTTCGATAACGGCAATTAATTAAATTGAACATTTCATTAATTGATTTTGTAAGTATGAGTTAATAATTTTATGGTTTTTCAAAATTTAATACATGAAACACGAATGCAATTCAATAGACATAATTTAGAAGCTTCGCTATATGTTTGAAGAAAACGCACAGTCAAGTCCGAAAATGCGATTCTTTTCTGAAAGAAACGATTCGAATTTGCCAGTTTTAAAAATTGAGGTAATAATGTATTACGCACTAGGTACATATTATCTCAATGGTTTTAAACGTCAAATCCTTCGACCAAGGCTAAACTATATTATAGGATCCCATAAAAAACTTCTCTTTAAAATTGATGCCAGTTGTGTTTAGGTAACTAATTCTAAGAATTCTAGTTGAAATAAATATACATTGATGCAAATTCAACCTTAATTGCAATGTTTAATGTTGCATTCACAAAACTATGTACAAAAAGCAATCAATTTTTTATGAGCTCAGTACAAATTTAGTCTTACACGCAAATTTTAAAGTCTAAATTACAATGTGCCAAAAAAAGCAATACAATTTTTATGACTGAGCTCGCTGCTTGGACAAGGAATGAGTGGAGTCGAAACGTTCAATTATTTTTTTTATATCATCGATCTATAAAAGTACTAGATTAAGAATTAGGAACGAAAATAAGTCGCTCAAATGGCCACACACACTCTTATTTTAAATTATTTTTTTATTTATGAGATGAGATGGGTTTGCTCTTGAATCTAGTCTAGGTCAGAGGTGACAGAGACAGAGTCGACGATGGAGTGAGCTTACCCAGAAGAAGCCTGTTCACTCTAACTTTGAAGAGACTCGGGTTAAATGCGTTCGGAAACACAGACGCAGGTAGTGAGTTCCATTCATTCGCTGTGCGCACTATGAAGGATGTTCGGAAGCGTTTCATGTGCATTGGTGGCATGGCAACAAGGTAAGGATGGTATCTTGCAGTGCGTCTAGATGTCCGATGTGGATGTCAACTCTATGCCTAGGAGCCGATCAGTCACAGGAACAGACGCACCCCGAAAAGTAGGCGTTTGATCTAAAAGACTCCTTTTAGCGGTAAAAAGAAACGCCTGTGTTTTGGTGGCGTTAAAGGAGACCAGATTGTCATCACCCCACTGGAAGACAAGGCTTAAGGTCAAATCTGTCCGCTCCACCATAGCCTTTCAAGGAACGAACTTCATCCACGCTGGTTTTTGCGCTGGACAAGTATCTCTCTGAACCAGTACCTACTGTCATCCGCGTACCCAACAAAACCAGGCTGAAGTAGGTCAATGATGTGCAGCAGGAAAATAGTAGCAGAGAGAACAGACCTCACCAATAGAACTCATCAATAGTCATAAGATCAGAGGAGCAGCCGTCAATGACTACTCGGATCGACCGTTCACTAAGGAATTCTGATATCATATCATCTGAACACACATATCTACCTATCTTTCTATATAATAAAAAACAATTGTTCGTTGGTCTCGCTAAACTCAAAAACGGCTGAATCGATCTGAATAATTATTCTTTTGTTTTGTTCGCTCAAATAAAGAGAAGTTTATAAATAAATAAAAATCGTGGGTGGTTAGTTATGGCAGGTAGGTAGGGTTGGAAGGTAGGTAGGGTTGGAAGGTAGGTAGGTTATGGTTTGCTTGAAAATTTGAAAATAAAATGTCATTTTTATATAAGTAGGTACAAAAATAATTATTATAACTAATATGAAACATAAAATTTCAGCAATGAGGTTAAAAATTTCGGGGTTACTTTATTTCGGTTTCTATGATTGAAAAAAGTAGTCGGACTAAAATAATACAATGGTAATTTTATTATGACATTTCACTTCTCCTCTTTCTTTTGCGACAATAGATACCCATTCTGCACAGCGAAATGGATCACTATACTTCATAAAAGATAGCTTGATCTCTGCGGCATAAATGTCAAACTGACTTATATGTTATTGTTAGCCTGTCAAGCGCTATTGATACTGACAGCTGTCGCAGAGATCAAGCTATCTTTTAAGAGGGGGACATATGGTGAAGCTATTTTGTCAAAGAAAAGTTCAGCTGTTTCCCTAGTTATTGACAAAGAGGTAGAGGGAGAACATCCACGCCTAAACCTTTTGATGTTTTTCCAGACTGCTGAGACTGGGGTAGATGGAGACAAGGAGGTGCAAAATTTCACCCAACCAGCCCGTTTCTTCTTGCGAAGAAGGCGTTTGGCTCTAGCATTAATCTGAAGGTATGCCAAAAGATTACTGGTGCTCATATCTGCATTGTAGCGCCTCTCAGCCTCATTCCTTTCTTTAACTGCAGAATTGCACTCGGGATCCCACCATGGAGGTGAGGGGATTTTATTTCTTGCACTATTTCTCAATGGAAAAGAGGAATCCGCAGACGAGGAAATAGCTGTGACAAAACCCTCATAACAACTTTTGGCATGGTAGTGACCAGAAGAATCTGGTAAACATGAATCTAAATTAGGAAGAGAATCAATTTTATCCTCCAATAATGACACAAACTTATTCCAATCTGGTTTGGACAAATTATATTTCAAAAGTGCAGGAGAAGTTTTTTCTAAATAAGTTTTATTAGTTAAAGAAATCAAAATCAATTTTTTTATTTCACATAGGCCTACATGGGCACTTATAAAACGTCGACAAAAGGTGCACGGTTCGGGTTGGTCGTTTCCTATGGAGAAGAACCGGCAAGAAACTAAACGACCATAACGACGAAATGAACGACCATATGTCACTGCAGGGATCCAGCAGAATATCAGCGTCAGGTATATTTGCCTGACACCTGCTGAGCTGGACTCCCATTTGGTGCAACCTTGAGGCGCACACCGCACTGTGTTTTGATTGTCAACCAGTATATAATAATAGTAATCTTTGATTGTCAAAACTAATGTCACTGGTGTCACTTTGACTTTTATTTCGTAAGTATGGTTTCCTTTTTCTTTTTATGTTGGCACCTTGTTTTTAAACATACATAAAAATTGTAATAATTTAATTAAGATTTTGTGTGTTGTGCTGTGTCTTTTGTGTGCACTAAATAAATGATTTATATATCTATCTATCTATCTATCCATGGTTACTCTTTTAAAAATGGTTTGGTTTTACAATATTTCCATGTTACAGCATTAGTACGTAGATATGGGGGGACAACATAGGCCCGACTTATGACAATAAGTCGTAAGAAACTAAAAAAATAAAATAAAAAGATTATATATTTTATAAAAAAGTTAACAAATGTTAACTAGCATCTAGAAGGCCTACAATGTTCACACATTCACAAAACAAGTCGCCCCATTAACATTTACTTTTTGCTGTCTGTTTGTTAAATAGGAAAGCACGAGATTAGCAGATTTGCCACGAATTCCGTAGTGGTGTAATTTACAGATCAGTGTGTTGTGGTAGACGCAGTCGAAAGCTTTTGAGAGATCACAGAAAATGCCAATGGCATCCTGGGACCTCTCCCAAGCCTCCAAGATGTGGCTGATAAGTTTTACTCCCGCGTCCGTTGTCGACCTACCTTTCGTGAAACCAAACTGTTGACTATGCAGGATCCCGTTTAAATTGAAGTGAGACAACATCTGATCCAGCATGATTTTTCATAGATTTTACTCAATGCTGGAAGCACGGATATAGATCTATAATTAGAAGGATCACTCTTACAGCCTGTTTTGAAAATCGGTACTACTTTACTGTTTTTCATTAAGTCAGGAAAAGTGCCGTTGTCCAAACATTGATTGAATATGCCTGTTAGGACAAATGACAATAGGGTAGTGGTCACTAACATGCGACAAGGTCGTACATTCCCAGTAAGTTGATGCAGCCAATTCCACTGAACAAAATGTTAGGTCTACACAACACTTTTGTTGACCGGGAAGGGAATGTCGAGTTGGACAGCCATTATTAAGAATGCACAGATTTAAATCGTCCAAAATCTCAACCAGTGCTACACCAAAGGCATCACAGCGTTCAGATCCCCATCTATAATGGTGACAATTAAAGTCACCCATGACCATCAATGGACCCTGCACATTGGTAAAAATATTTCTTAAGAAAGGTAGAAAATCAGGGTGAGTATGTGCAATATAAATGGAAAACACTGTGATGCCTTCAACCCTTCCTGCTACAATACTCAAATTGCCATCGAAAGGGGGCAAAGGAAAGGGGGAAAGTGGGACCCGATTGTTAATGAAGAGAGCCGACCCTCCGGACCCATCGGATCTATCACACCTAAGAATATTGAAATGTGGCATACGGAAGCTAAGACTTGGGGTGAGCCAAGTCTCAGCTATGGAACAAGCCAGAGGCTTGTATTTATTCAAGAGGAATATGAGCTCGTGCTTTTTATGCCACACGCTCCTCACATTCCACTGAAGAAAAATTTGGTGGGTCTCCATTTTTTATATTTAATAAGAGAGAGATAAGTTGATCGGCAACGTTGGACGGTAATTGATTGTTATTAGAAGTTGATGATATAATAGAAGGTAAAAGTTTTAAAAGAAGTTCAATGACTGAAACAGTATTATTGCTCTGTACATTACTATTAAGTGCACAGCCATTTGACTGTGAAGATTGAGGGGAGTTTACAATTTGCTGATGAGCAGCTTTATCATATCTTTGGGAAAGTGGGGCATGGGTCCTGGACTTAAGCTTGACGGTTTTCCGGTAAGACTGTGATTTAGTGGCATTGGCATAGTTTTTTTTTTTTTTTTTTTTATTGATAGGCTTGCGTTTGACCACTATCTCACCTAGTTGCGAGAAACTATCGGGATAGCTTTGCTAGCCTCAACGTATGAGATCGATTTCTCGGCCATGACAGTCTTAATAGCTTACTGCCTACCATGCTCGGGGCAAGACTTGCTATTAGCAAAGTGGTTTCCCGAGCAAAGCACACAGAAGCCCTCGCCCTCAGAAATGCCGCAACCATCACCGGGGTGATCGTGGCCACATTTACTGCAGCGTGGATTTGACCTGCAAACGTTTGCAACATGTCCAAAACGACAGCACTTTCAGGAAGGGACGTGTAACAGCAAAATACCCGCTTTGGTTAGGCCTGTCCGTCAAATGTAAGCACACAGGTTTCTGTAGGCTTCCACTCCACTCTCCCTTCAACCTGAACCTTATGGTTAGTTCTTCTCACTTTAAGTATTTGCCCACAAGGAACCCCTGTAACAACTCCCATCCTAGTAATATTGAACGTCGGGATTGCAGCGGTGTATCCATGTTTTGCCAACAAGGCATTTACCAAAAAAGCGTTTGCGTCTTGAGGGGATGTGAACTCAACAGAAACCTTGTTTCTACCTACCTTGTTCACTCCGTCTCGGATAATGTTTACGATTCTATTTAAAATTAAAAATTTCCCAAAGTTTACGGAGTGAAGAGTGGTGCCAGCATTAGCCTGTGCTTCGATGCGGGAAACATGAACGATAAATGGACCTTTATCCACAGCTGAGTATCTCACCCAGCCGATTTGACTCTTAGGCTGCTTGTTGGGAGATGTCGGAGTAGGTAGCTCTGCATTACTGGGGCGTTTGCGAGAAGTTTGTGGGACTTCCATGGCAGACACGCTGCAGACTACATCTGCAAACTGCGATAGGGGATTCGGTGATGAAGGCAGGGGAGTTAAGGAGTTTGGAATGTCAGGCGGGTCAGGATCCAACAACATAAAATGAGCCGAAGATCCTTTAAATCCCTACCTAATGCGCTAAAGTCTATGCAAGAGAAAAATAAATTCCTACTGGATCTGAAAAACAACATAGAGATACTATATAAATCCACGGAAGGCATCGAAAACATACAAACTCTCAGTAACAAATTGGAAGAAACACTGACTAAAAGTATGGAAATAGACGAAACAACGAAAAACAGAAACAATAAAAACAAAATAATAAGTGAACAAACACTTAACCTAATCCAAAGACGAACAGAGCTATTAGCCATTAAAAATAAATCAAAGGAATTGAAAAGCGAACTAAAGCAACTGTATAAAAAAACAAACAGAGCAATTAGAATGGATTACGAAACCTACAGAAGATCAGTAGTTGATAGAAATATGTCCAAGTATCGTAGCTTAAAAAGAGCATTTAAAGAACTATCAACCCACACGAACTGGATACAAGGGCTGAATGACAAAAGAGGCGAAACTAGAGATAGAGATAACATAATAAAACACGCAACAACTTTTTATTCAGATTTATATAAAAGACCACATGACACCGTACAGGAACAAAACAACACTGAAACTGAGGAAACAGATCAACAACCAGCCCCAAATCCATTAACGGTAGACGAAATAATGAACCATATTAAAAAGTTAAAATCTGATAAGAGCCCAGGTCCAGATGAAATTACAAACGATGCATTAAGATTAGGAGCACCCTCATTAGTAGAGTACCTAGCCAAACTGTTCAATCAGGTATTGAAAACAGAACAAATACCAACACAATGGTGCCAATCCAACATCATTTTGCTTTATAAAAAAGGAAACCCTCTGGATATCAGCAATTACAGGCCAATAAGCTTACTGTAATCAATTTACAAACTTTTCTCGTCGATAATACTGAGTAGATTGGCACCAGACATAGGCAAAAACCAGCCTATCAAACAAGCAGGCTTCAGGCCACATTACTCAACAATAGACCACATACAAGTCATTGAACAAGTCATGCAAAAGTTCAGAGAATTCCGCAAACCTCTCTACATAGCATTCGTGGATTACTCCAAAGCGTTTGACAGCCTAACACACTCAGCCATATGGAATGCTCTAAGAAACAACAAGATTAGCAGAAAGTATATTAACATCATAAAGAACATCTACACGAAGAGTGTGAGTAGGGTGAAATTATAGAGGCAGGGGGAACACTTTGAAATTGGGAGAGGAGTGAGACAAGGGGACCCCCTTTCTCCAAAGCTGTTTATCGCCGTGCTGAATGAAATTTTAAAAAACGTGCAATGGGAAAACAAAGGCACATGGATATCAAATAGAAAATTGATTCATTTAAGATTTGCCGACGATATCGCACTATTCAGTGAAACAGCCCAAGACCTGGAAACAATGCTACGAAATTTAAACGTAGAAAGTGAAAGAGTTGGTCTATACATGAACGGAACTAAAACAAAAATTATGACAAACAGTCACAAAAAAGACATAACAATAGAAGGGAAGAAGATAGAGTATGTGGACAACTACGTGTATCTGGGCAAAATGGTCTCTTTCGACAGTAGTAACAACGAAAATGAAGTGGACAGAAGAATTAAAATTACTTGGCAAAAATACTTGTCGAATAAAGAAATCCTAAAGGGAAACTATGACCCAAAAACTAAAAAGATAATAATGGATTCCTGCATTCTCCCTTGTTTAGCATACGGCAGCCAAACGTGTAAACAGAAAGGGTTAAAAACAAAATCTTGTCCTGCCAACACGCAATGAAAAGAAGCCTCCTAAAACTGAGAAGGATACAAAAAACAAGAAACACTGACATCCGGAAGGAAACAAAATTAACCGATGCACTACAGTTTTGCCTGAGGTAGAAATGGCGATGGGCCCGACATGTAGCAAGATACAAGGACAAGAGGTGGACTCTTCTAACAACTAAATGGATAGGTCCGCTAGGCAAAAGGAGCGTGGGAAGACAAAGGAAAAGATGGACCGACGGTATCATAGAGATTGAGGGAAAAAACTGGATCACTATTGCCAAAGACAAATGCAAATGGAAACAGATGGAGGAGGCTTTTACCCACAAGGGATCACACATAATATAATAATAACTTAATTTGAAATGTCAATTTATATATGTAGTTTTGTGAGAAATAAAGCTGTAATAATAATAATCTATGGCCTGACCTGTCAAGAGAGACATATAAAAATGTTATCTCCAAATTTTCCAATATAAAATAATATAATAATACAATAGAAAATACAATAGAACAATGTACAAACACCAATAAAATGAAAAATCAAGAAAATAAAAGAAATTCACAATAGTGACGATAACACAAAACTACAACATGAAAAATCATTTGACAAACAAAGATGAATAAAACATGCTCACAAGAAGCCAGGCCCGAGCACTATCCACACGCCCAACATCTTCGGGTTCGTCGCTCAGCTCCGCCTCGCAGCCGCCGGGACCACCTACAATCGTGAGTGAAGCGATCCCGGACATTGCAGTTGCGTCGAGTTCGAGCGACGAATATTTCTCTCCGCCGACGACACCACCACCTGCGCGTCGACGGGGAGGACGCCGGCCGCCGGACAGCCTGGGACCTCGAGGCCCATCGGCCTCTGACAGGGTCCCCGCTCCCGGTGGAAGTGCATGCGATGGACGCAATCGATCAACGAAAACGTCATGCGCGCATACTTTGGGGCTACAGAGGGGGGAATTACCCTGACTGCGTACCGTGGTCGGATGCTCTCTCTGTTTCAGGTGCTTGAGCCAGCTGTCAACGTTTCGGCCCAACGTCTGTCGGATCAGGTGCGGGTCATCCAACGTAACCGTATGTTGGATGATGCCGTACTTGATAGACTGCGCAATGAATCACGGAATAGCCTTGTCTCGTCTGCCTTGCCACTGGCCGCGGTGCAACTGCAACCCAGTGTTTCACCACGACCAGATAATGATGGTGAGGATGACGACGACAGGGCTATATCTGTGAGTACCCAATGCAATGCACGTTTAAGGAGCACTTTGGAATGTGCATTCAGCGAGTATTGCTCCACACCGCCTGAGCTTAGACTTCGACTACCTCGTCTGCCCATGCATAAGAAAAATAGGGCGCTGGTGTGTGCTCTAGATTCGCAGTTATCAAATGTTTTTGACAGCAGCGAAGACCTTGCCGATACCCACTCAATACTGTACTGTGCGGCTGCTGCGGCATGTCGTGTAGCTAACGTCAAATTCCCAAAAAGTGACAGAGCTACACGACCAGCTGTACCAGCTTGGCAGTCCAGGATTGAGCGTCGTATCGGTGAGGCTAGAGCTCTCATCGGCAAACTTATTTGCTTCAGGGAGGGCAACACTCGCCCTAGAGTGATGCGCTTTGTGAGGCGGGCGTTCTCGGGGACTGATATCAGTTCTCGAGATTATCTGTCCCGCGTCACAGAGCGTATCGACTTCCTGAAGTAGAAGATCTATGCATGGGCAAGCCGTATTCGTCGGTACTAGCGGCGAGTGGAGCGATACACTCAGAATCGCACATTTCAAAGCAACGAAAGGTGGGTTTATAGGGCTTGGGAGCGACCCGGCCAAGGTGTGACTGATATGCGCCTACCAGATAATGACGCCATGTGTTCTTTCTGGCGCGATATCTGGTCGGTGCCTGTCAGTCACACCGAGGGTGACTGGACTCGGGAGGTCGAGCAAGCGTGCGATCTGATACCACAAATGGGGGCAATTACTATCAGCCCCCAAGATGTAGCTCGTGCAGTCCGTCCGTTGCCAACCTGGAAATCTCCAGAGCCAGACGGACTGCAAAACTTTTGGATTAAGTGGTTCCAAAGATCGCACGCTCGTTTGGCATCTCAGTTCCAGTCTGCCTTAGATTCAGGGTCGCTGCCCCAGTTCCTAACGACAGGAATAACCCACCTGCTCTATAAATCGGGTAGTACTGCGGATCCTAAGAATTATAGACCGATAACGTGTTTACCGACGGTCTATAAAGTTCTTACATCCATTCTGATAGCTAAAATTAATCAACATATAGACAATAACGCCATCATGTCTGCTTCTCAGAATGGATGTAGGAAAGGGTCCCGCGGTACTAAGGAGCTGCTCCTTATAGACATTGCCATTAGCCAACAGGTTCGCCGTACCCGCAAGGATCTGACGACATGTTGGATAGATTACAAGAAGGCCTATGACTCAGTGCCACATACATGGCTCATGAGGGTGCTGGAGTTGTATAAAATTGATACAACTCTGCGCGCCTTCCTGACGTCATGTATGGAGCAATGGAGGACGGTTCTTCACTATCCAGGATGTCGACAGATTCAGGAAAACAGTGAACCTATAAGGATCGAGCGCGGAATATTTCAGGGCGACAGTCTGAGTCCTCTGTGGTTTTGTTTAGCCCTGAACCCTCTCAGTACTCTGCTGGAGGGTTCAGGTCTCTATCGGTTGAGGAGAGGTAGTCAGGTCATATCACACCTCCTTTACATGGATGATCTGAAGCTCTTTGCCCCCAACAAATTGCAACTGATGAAGCTACTGAAGGTAACAGAAACCTTCAGTGACGCCATCAGGATGGAATTTGGTGTGGACAAATGTGCAGTCATGCATGTAAAGCGAGGGGAGATTATGGAATCCGTGGGAATACAACTCTCTCCATACCCCTTAGATCCCTTTCCTCAACCGAAACTTACAAGTATTTGGGTATGTCGGAAGCACTAGGCATCAATGTAACTGACGTGAAACAGTCGTTGAAGGAACGCTTCTTTGGCCGCCTGAGAAAAGTATTAAATAGTCTTTTATCAGGCGGGAACAAGGTGCGCGCCTTCAACGGCTGGGTCATGCCGGTCTTGATGTACTCTTTCGGCATACTCAAATGGACTCAGACAGAACTTGACGCCCTGGATAGGAGGGTCCGCACGCTGCTTACCGCAAATCGTATGCATCACCCACGTTCATCGGTTATGAGACTGTATATCCCTCGGAAGTGTGGGGGTCTTGGCTTTTTAAATGCTTAGACCCTACACAACCGCGAGGTATGCAGTCTTAGGGAATACTTCCAGGCCGCTGACGTGGGTATGCATCGAGATGTGGTAGCAGTGGACAAGGGCCTTACCCCGCTCTCCTTGGCTAACGAGAACTGGCGCAAACCTATAGTATTAGATACTAATGACCGCGGGGAGGTATGGCAGAGCAAGGAGCTTCACGGATGCTTCTACCGGGTCCTACATGGCCCCGATGTAGATCTTTTAGCGTCCGTGGCCTGGCTGCGATTTGGTGACCTTTTCGGAGAAACCGAAGGTTTTGTCTTTGCGATAATGGACGAAGTTATGATGACAAACAACTACCGGTAATACATTGTGAAAGACGGTACGGTTGACATCTGTCGGGCATGTCACCGACCGGGGGAATCCATCCGTCACATTATCTCCGGTTGTTCTAGTCTAACTAACGGAGACTATTTGCATAGACACAACCTTGTAGCCAGGATTATCCATCAGCAACTTGCTCTTAAATACAATCTTGTGGAATCGGAAGTGCCTTACTATAAGTATGTGCCCGACCCAATTCTCGAAAATGGCAATTTCACGTTGTATTGGGATCGGTCTATCTTCACTGACAGGACTATTGTTGCCAATAAGCCTGACATAGTGGTGATAGACCGACTAGAGCGTCGCGCAATGATTGTTGATATAGCGGTCCCCCATGACGAGAACCTCGTGAAGGCTGAGAGAGATAAGAAAAGCAAGTATCTTGATCTGGCACGCGAGGTTGTCGACATGTGGGACGTGAATACAGCTATCATTGTGCAGATCGTCGTTACGGCCAATGGCATAATAGCCAAGAGCCTCGACGAACATCTGAGGAGGCTCTCGTTGTGCAGCTGGATCAAGGGCTTGATCCAGAAAGCGGTACTCCTGGACACGGCGCGTATCGTTAGGAGGTTCCTCTCTCAGGAGCCCTGACCACCGGTAGCTTGGAGCCTGTTCCCGATACCAGTGGGCTACTATTTTTGTATTTTTAAATGTTTTTTTATTTTATTTTTTTATAGAATAATATTTAAAAATGTAAAAATATGTATATAAAATGAATAAATGGAATAATAATAATCCATGTTTTGCCAACAAGGCATTTACCAAAAAAGCGTTTGCGTCTTGAGGGGATGTGAACTCAACAGAAACCTTGTTTCTACCTACCTTGTTCACTCCGTCTCGGATAATGTTTACGATTCTATTTAAAATTAAAAACTTCCCAAAGTTTACGGAGTGAAGAGTGGTGCCAGCATTAGCCTGTGCTTCGACGCGGGAAACATGAACGATAAATGGACCTTTATCCACAGCTGAGTATCTCACCCGGCCGATTTGACTCTTAGGCTGCTTGTTGGGAGATGTCGGAGTATAGACCGATAGCGCTAGGCTATTTTGATGTCATAAGTTTAAAAAATTCTAAAGTTGCTTATTTCTTGTCTGTGGATACAGTCGTACCTATGAAGGTTATTATTGCGTTTTGTGTCAGATCTGATACTTGCATTTTCAGTAATTCGCTGATTTGTGGTTGATAATTTTTATTCAAATCAAAACGGGCAAAAAATATTTAAAGTTTAAAATAATTATGGTATCATATCTAGGATAGTTTGCGGAGTGTGCAAACACAATTTGTGTCATAATCGTCCAATGCAAACTGACATAGGGTCAATATGTAAAATATAGTGCAAAAAAAATATTACAGTTTATGAAATAACTATTTCCTTTATCAGATCACTTATATATGCCTATTAAATAAATTTGTGCCAAATTAGGGCACGCAATTTTAAGATTTTTAATTATTTTGTTTTTCTAAGCTACAAACGCTTCAAAAAAATATTACAATCATTAGAGTTCACTTATTTAATATCATAAATGCATGAAAAATCGACATTGTAAATTTGTGTCATTTTCATTCACGGTAAGTATTAAAATGAATAAAACACAAAAACAATGGTTGCGGTCGAAGCGGGCGGACGCGGCGGCGGCAAACGCACGCAAACTCGTTCGTTCGGTACAATTTCTTCTTAGATGCGAAGCGTTCATAAAAAAATAACATACCTATAATATTGTGTATTGATTGACTCTTATCTTCGCTACGTAATGAACAAATGTGTAACCCATAGAGATAAAAATAATGAAGTGCTAATTTTGTACACAGCGCGTCTGCAATCTCATTACCTACGAATGTCAATGGTCAATGCTTAGAAGACGGTCAATGTGGTCAATATTATTTTAGATTGACGCTTCGATTCGCTTCGAATTTAAACCTGAAAGCGGTAGGTTGGTAGGTATGCCGACACCTACCTACCTACCGCTATTTCATTATACTGCATCTCGATATCCCGCGCCCCGCTTCGGTTAGGTAGTGTACTAGGTACCGCCCTTTTTGCGTCGACAATAGCCAAATGACTTGTTTGATTTTTTGCCGTCTTTTTTTAATTACAAAAACAAGGGGCTGACAGGTACTAGAGAAACAGTCACCCGATGCTGCGATAATATTGGTTGTTGAGTATGTCGGCGTTAATTTAGCGGGCGAGCCCTGCAAGCTAAAATAGTCCTTACGGTGATCAGATATAGATTTGGCCGATTGTACCTACAGTCAGTAAGATAAATAATACACGAAGTAAAAAAATACTAGATATTTTTGTTGTGTGGTGATAGTGATTATTGGTGTAGTTTTAGTTCAGCACGGTCCTTAAAACAGTCTGCGTTTCCGTCATTCCTTACAATGCTTGATTCTATGAACTTTAACAATCCCCTTTCACAAAGGACAATCACTGTATGTAACGTCCAGTATCCACATATCAACACCCAATTTGAATAACATTATAACTTTAGTTACACATTGGTACAACTTTATGTCATATGAAATCAGCAAGGACAGACCTTTATTTCTGCCTCTTAACCGTATTTAAGAGGCAGAAATAAAGGATAAGAAAATGTGAAATTTAATAATTTTATTTGATTTGTAAAATGGAATAATTTTATTGTAATTAAAAATGAACAATGTTTCTACTGAAGTATACTTGTCGATCAAGTTCCAATACCTAAACAAAAGTTTTGGTAACAAGGGTTTCTTTGTTTTAAAGTAATTTAAATTGACATACAATGTAATACATTTTAAATTTTGCTCTATTTATATTTTACTATATTGTAATTTAATTTGAGAGCAGTGGTGGCCCAGTGGTAACGGCCGCGACTTACAAGTTGTAGGTCGTGGGTTCGAGCCAAAGCAGGCGCTTTACTTTGTGTAAATTATTTCATCACCACTGCTCTCAAAACGGTGAAGGAAAACATCGTGAGGAAACCGGCATGTCCTAGAACCAAAAAATCGAAGACATGTGACATCCACCAACCCGCACTGGGCCCGCGTGGTGGATTACGGCCCATCCCCTCTCACAGAGAGGAGGCCTGTGTCCCAGCAGTGGGAACATTAATAGGCTGATGATGATGATGATATTGTAATTTTAAGTTACAATGCTTTTCTTCTTAAATCTAAACAGTTAATTTAAATGTTATCATTGTAAAGAAAGATGCAGTGTTGACATCGAGAATAGGTTTTTAGTACATCAATTGAATATAGTAGTATCAGCATAAATGGTCTTGGAGAAAAACTAAGAGTAGGAATGAAATAAACATTTTTTTAGACTCATTCAATATTACAGATATATGGGTAAGAAGAATAATACAAAAAAATGTGTAGAAGTAATTGCAAACGATAGGCGTCGTAAGCATTAGGATAGGACAGGATAGATGGACCCCCTTTTCTGAACTTAAACTCCCATTTGGTCTATTGTGCGTTTAGGCCTCCTCTCTGTAAGAGGTAATGGGCCGAAATCCACCACGTGGGACCAATGTGGTTTGATGGATGTTACTCGTACATGTCTTAGATTTGCATTGCAATGCAATGCATTTTTACTTCAGTGTTTTGAGAACAATAGTGATGAAATAATTTACACAAATTAAAGCACTTGCCTGGGTTTGAATCCACGACCATACTTGTAAATTGTGTCCGTTACCACTGGGCCATCACTGCTCTAGGATCTACTATCCACTGCGTGGTAAGCTTTGCAAAAGGGGGAATGCATTTCATTTATATTTGGTAGGCTTGCGCTAGACTACTTCCTCACCAGATGGTAAGCGATGTCGTGGTCGACGATTAAACACGCTTGCCTAAAAGTTACCTATTCACTCTTGACTTAAACACTCCTAAGTTGTAGCTATCGAGCAACACAAACTCCAGCAGGGAATGCCACTCTTTAGCTGTACGTACAATCTACGTATTCCCAAAATGTTTAGTGTGTATGGGTGGGATGTCCACCATGTACCAATGGCACATCGCCGTACGTCTTATAGTCCGATTATGGAATGGGCTAGGTGGAATCAGATCGTACATTTCCATCGCACACTTCCCGAAATTTAACCGATTAAAACCGACAAGCTCACAACTCGGCGACGTTGTTTAAGGCTCTGGAGCTACGATTCGACCAGTGTCTCATTGCCGATCTTCTTGGTCCGTTTTTTGATCAACTTAAGTGCATGAAGCTGGTTTTTGGCAGATGCGGCCCAGAAATGATAACAGTACTCCATACATCATCTAACTAGCGCTTGACGAGCTTGACACAACTTGAGCAATTGTTCTGGCGTGAAGAACCGTCTCACTTTTGTGGGGATCCCCAATTTTATGGCAGCCAGTTGAACCTTTGCCTCAATGTATGGATCAAAATTGAGGATCGTGTTAAAAGTAACGCCAAGAAGCACAAGATGGTCCATTATCGGCACGTTTACACCTCGGAAAGAAAGAGCCGAGTAGAATTGGCGCATTTTAACAGAGAAAAACACGCCTGAGTTTTAGCAGCAAAGAACCAGACCAAATTGGCATCGCCCCATTTGGAGACTGGCTTCAAGGATAAGCTCAAACGCTCCACCACAGCCTCACAAAGGACAAGGATGGAACAGTACCTCTCAGCAACAGTGCTGTCGTCTGCATACCCAAGTTTCAAGCACTTTACTTACTTTACCAACCCTTGAGGGACCCCGGTATAAATATCCAATTGGTCAGACGAGAACCCATCGATAACGACTGGAATGGACCGATCCCACAAGAAATCTGCAATCCAATCACACATACCATCACCAGGCAGACCGAATGAAGGAAGCTTACTAATAAGGCTTCCGTGCTAGACCCTATAGAAACCATTCGAGTTATCGAAGGAGATGGCAAGCACCTCCCCGCGCCTCTCGATGGCCTTACTGCAGATGTGAACGGCATAAGCTAGAAACCCTGTAGAACCGTATTGGCAATCACTTCAGGATGTCATTAGCTTCTAGGTATACCAGGAGCTTAATATTAAGCACACGAAGAGATGGGTATATAATTGGCAGGGTCAGCTCAACTTTCCTTCTTGGACACGGGCTGTACGTTAGCTTACTTCCAAGCATTCGACTCTTTCACAGTTTCACACGAAAGGCAAAATAGACGTGTCGAAATCGGAGACAGTTCGGGCGCACAAGTTTTAAGGACAAGTGTAAGTATCCCGTCCCATCCCGTCGTGATCACTAGCTTTGTTCAAGTCGAGGTTGCTACGAACATCCTTTTGATGGATGTGAATGTCCGACATATATGTCTCACATCCACCAGGAGAAAGAATACATCCGCGCATCACCAGAATGCTGACGCGAAGATTATGCAAAAAGAGGCAAAAAAGTTTGCCTTCTCCTTAACGAAGCGGGCCAGCGATCTGTCGGGTTTCAGCAGTGGTGGTAGTGAGGGATGGCAGAAGTTCGACTGAACCGACTTACCCAGGGACCAAAACGCTTTACTATCTTCTGGGTAAGAAGCAAGTTATGTCCCTATTCGGCCAATGTGGTCGAACCGAGCCCTTTGCAACACCTTCTTGCTGGACTTGGCAGCACTGTTGAAGGCCTTTTTTCTGACATACGTCACTCGCATTCCCAAGGTGAAGTTATCGACACAGAGTATCGGCCTGGATCTATTGTCAGCAGAAGGTCCAAGCAATTGGCCGTGTGCGAATCAACATCCCCCGTTGCTGTTGCCTCCCGAACCAGCTGGCGGATTACCGCTAACGAAAGCTTATGCATTTCCCATCCAGCATGATTACTGCACTGGTATGGGAAGAACCACGTTACTGCTGATGGTGAGCATTAAAGTCCCCCTGGATCATTAATTGGGTGGAAGGCTACTGTGCCGCATCAGCCGCTTAACTGAGGTAATCTGTGAGCCTGCTTGTCTCCTGATCGCCGCTGTGCGAACGGTAGACACGGGCATAGATAATTTTATCCAGACCTGTGTCCACCAGAGCCCAAAGCGTTGTGAATATTAATTGAATTATAATAATTATTAAAAAACGAGTTTATTAGCTCTTCCATAGTACTTTACATGTCTTTTTATCTAACATTGACACATTGTAATTGTTGCTTACAATAATATTTAACAAAGTTTTTTTTTTGTCGGTATAATTCGTAATCGTACAATAATATTCACAGAAAAAATCTTTCAAATGTTTTCAAGACTCTATTGTAACCGCAGTTACAATGTTTATCATATTAAAAATGCTAAATATCTGTAAATTGTAAAATTGCGAAAATCATACTTGCAGTGGTTTTATCAAAACTGAAAGAGCAATTAAAATTAGTAACATGAAACCTAAAATAAAGCAAATAAACTTTACAAAAAAAGAAAATAGCTGTGTTGAAAACTATGCAATGTTGAGTTACTATGTTATTCATATTGGGTGTCGAGATAACACATTTATTAAATTCAATCTCCAATTTAGTCTTTCACAGCTTCATACATAACTAACTTTTAAGGCCCACTTGCGCAAAAAACTTAACTCAGTTGCTAAGACTAGGTTAAATTGACAGTTTGTTATACAATATTGTCAATTTAAACTTTGTCTTTGACCTTTGTTAATTTCATCTCGTGTTAGCAACTAATTCTGAGTTAAGTTTTTCGTGCAATGGGCCTTAATCAATCAAATACATCATAAATAACGCACGCACTTTTTTGTTGCAACATGCAAAGACCGAATGTAAACAAATAAACGCGCCGCGCGTATGGCTTGCCGGCACCCGCGCCGCTTGTGCCTGCGCTTATCCCCCCGCTCGCCCTTCGTGCGAAGAAGTCTAGTTTTTTTTTAGAATAATACGATTTCGTGGATAAAAACGACACAAATTATGAATAGTGTTTTGTCACACCATAATAATGAAAAACACATAAACTCTAATAACTTGTATTTTCTTTTGTGGATTTTACAGGGTGTTGTAGTAAAAAAATAAAATATCTTTAAAAGTCGTGGATGAATTTGACACAAAATATTTTAAACAACAGATATCAGTACTCTAAAACGCGTAATACCTATTTAACCTACTTTAATATTCTTTTAGAGCTAGTTGGCTACGTGTCAGGCACTGGTTAAGTATTAGGATTCCCGTGGACAGAGATGACACAAAATGCCTATGTACATCAGTTACTACTTCGTTATTATCATGAAAGTAAAATTTTCATCTCTAATTTTCTTTTCGTCCGATACTGGTCGAAAAGACAAACAGCTAAATTTCTACCTATGCAAATACCTAGGATGACACAAACTAAGGTATTAGGTTGGGCAAATGGTCCGGCAACTATATGCGAAAAACAAACAACTTTAATATTTTTGAAACCTCAAAACCTAGCGCTATCGGTCTAGTAGGTAGCTCTGCATTACTGGGGCGTTTGCGAGAAGTTTGTGGGACTTCCATGGCAGACACGCTGCAGACTACATCTGCAAACTGCGATAGGGGATTCGGTGATGAAGGGAGGGGAGTTAAGGAGTTTGGAATGTCTGGCGGGTCAGGATCGGGTGGTTTATTTCTGTCCATTATGATAGGAACTGGAACATAAGGAAGACGTACACAATACAAACCTGTTTACACATAGGGACAACACAGTTAAAATTACACACAAGTCACAAATTTACTAAAAACTGAATTGTAACCACAAGAAACTAGAACAACGTGCGCTTCAAGAAACCCGTGGCGAGAATCCGACGCTTTTGTTGATTCTCAAAGACACTCAAAGTTACGTTCGGAAACACAATATTTTGGTTTGGCCTATAGGCTTTTTAGAAATTGTACTTAGAGTAATTTTAAATGTAACCGGCGAGTGCATCGAGGTTTGAGTACTTTAATTGCTTTTGTTTTGTTTTTTAATTATTATTTTTTTTGCTTTAATTTATAGTATTTATATTTATTATGTCTGATGATCTAATTGATGAAAATTTATTTTCATGTTCATACTCTTGTGTGTCAGATGAGAGCTTTGCTTGTGCTTTTAGCGATGATAACTCTCTAAATCTTCGTGACCACCTTTCTTTAAATTTTTCTAACTGTCACAAATTCTTCAACGCTGTTCATCTAAATGCTCAAAGCGTCCCCGCCCACTACTCTGATTTGCTGTCGTCCTTCGACTCAGATCTTGTTCATGCTGTCCTTGTATCCGAAACTTTTCTCAAGCCTGCACTTCCTTCCACGCAGTATTCTCTGCCTGGTTACAAGATTGTCCGCAATGACAGAACTGGCAAGGGATGTGGAGGGGTTGCCATTTATCTGCGCGGGGATATAAAGTACAAGATAGTTGACCAGTCTCCGAGTGTCTACTCTAAATTTGCTGAACACCTATTTATCGAAATAAACTTTCTTCACACAAAGCTACTTCTGGGTGTCTATTACAGTCCCTCTTGCCAAATCGATTATTTTTCCTCTTTCGAAGCAAACTTAGAAAATCTTTCCACACTTTATGAGGATACACTTATCTTCGGAGACTTCAACACTTGTCTACTCAAGGAAGATTCGCGCAGCCGTAAACTCCAATTACTTGTCTCTTCTGTCAACATGCACATACTTCCACTAAATGCTACTCACAGGGCTCCTTACTGTACTCCTTCTCTCTTAGATCTTATTCTGGTTTCTGACCCTCACAAAGTAGCAGCACATGGACAGCTTTCTGCTCCTTTTTCATATCATGACTGCATTTATCTGTCCTATAAGATTCGACCTCCTAAACGGAAGGGCAAAGAGGTACTCCTAAATAAACTCGAGCGACTGCAGAACTTGTGCATCCGCTTTATTTTTGGCCTCCGTAAATACGATCACGTGTCGGAATTTCGGACTAGATTGAAGTGGCTGCCGATTCGGCGTCGTCGAGATATCCATATCCTATCTCTTCTCTATACTGTCCTACACAATCCTAATTCTCCACAATACCTTCGTGAACGCTTTGAGTACTTTGTCCCGAGGGGTAAACCCTGTCGCACTTCCACTTCTCTTCTTCTTCGTACCCCACGTCACACTTCCAGCCGCTATGATGGATCCTTCTCTGTCACTGCAGTGCGTCTCTGGAACTCTCTACCACATTCCCTACGCGACAGCCCTTCTCTGAATGTCTTCAAGAGGAAAATCAAGGATCATTTTCCTTCGGAATAACATAATATTAGTAGTATATGGGTATATATGTATATTGTACTTATGTATGTATGTATATTTATGATTTATTGTATATTGTTCTAAAATTGTACACTGGACTACTTCTCTTCTTCCTTTTTTAAACTCTCTCTATCACTCTAAGGTTTGCTGGTAGAAAACTCTTCTTAGAGTTAAGCTCGCCTTTGTACATCAACTTTGTAACCACTCATGTTGTATATGTAATTGTTTTTTGTGTACAATAAAGAATTAAAAATTAAGAAGTCAACTGAATTATTTATTATAAAAAAGGTAAATACCAATATACCAGTATGTATGTATGTAGGCATACCAGTCACATATCACATAGAAGATCAACGAAAGCAAAACATATTAGGAGCGTTTTACGAACAAGAACTGCAAAGATCGAATTATCCTGATGTTTATTTGATAGAAAAGGTTTTGAAAAAGAAAGGAAATAAATTGTAAGTCAAATGGTTAAGTCTAAATAGTGCAGAAAACTGATGGATTGAAAAAACTGCAATAATGAACTAATTTATTATATAACCATTTTTCATTTGAAATCCTATCATTACAATTTGAGTAATGCAAGGAGGTGGACTAGTTAACAGGATAATTAATAATCTACCATTCGAAGTTCATTTGCCAGGATACAATTATTGCGGACCAGGAACCAAACTTCGCAAACGCTTAGCGCGAGGTGACCGAGGTGTAAATAAGCTAGACGAAGCTTGCATGCAACACAACATTGCGTATATAAACCATACAGACTTATCAAATCGTCACAAAGCCGATTTACAACTACTAAACATGGCTAAACAAAGACTTAAATCCAAAGATGCAGGGAAAGGTGAAAAGCTAAGCTCTTGGCTAGTGAGCAAAGTTATGAAAACGAAACTAAATTTTGGATTTGGCATTAAAACATTTAAAAGCTTAGTTTCAAAATAAAATCAAAAATTAAGAAACTCAAACGCAAAGATAATAAGACTTTAATAAAAGCAGCTTACTTAGCCGCAAAAAAGTTATTTCCAAACATTCATCATCGAATTCGAGTACCCCGAGTAAAAACCATACCAAAGACTGGAGGAGTTCTACCTTTAATTCCAATTTTCGCTGGTTTATCGGCTTTAGGAACTTTAGCTGGTGGTGCAGCTGAAATTGCAAAAACCGTCAATGATTACAAAGCGAGCAAAAAAAATTTGCAAAAAACAGAACGACATAATAAAGCTATGGAGGCTTTAGTGTTGGGCAAGGGTTTATACATTAAACCGTATAAAAGCGGTAAAGGATTGTTTATAACATCTTCAAAAAACTGAAAAATATGCTACCCAATCGCCCTCAATTTTTTTTTTTTTTTATATATAATCTATAGGCTCGCGTTTGACCACCATCTCGCCTGATGTTAAGCGATGATGTGGTCTACGGTGAAGCACGCTTGCCTAGAAGAATTCTATTCACTCTTGACTTAAAGACCCCTAGGTTGTAGCTATCAGGGAACAAAGACTCCGGAAGGGAATTCCACTCCTTAGCTGTGCGCACAATGAAAGTATTAGCAAAACGCTTTGTGCGTATGGGAGGGATGTCAACCATGTACCGATGGCGCATGGCCGTACGTCTTGTAGTCCGATGATGGAAAGGGCTAGGCGGAATCAAATTGCGCAGTTCCGTCGCACACTCCCCGAAATGTAACCGATAAAAAACCGACAGACTGGCGACTCGGCGTCGATGTTCGAGGCTCTGGAGCTTTGATGCGACCAGTGCATCGTTGCCAATAAGGCTTTTGGCTCGTCTGTCAATCGACTCAAGTGCATCAAGCTGGTATTTGGCAGATCCATCCCAGAGGTGAGAGCAGTACTCCATGCATGACCGAACTTGCGCTTTATACAAGTTGAGCAGCTGTTCTGGCGTGAAGTACCGTCTCACCTTTGCAAGAATCCCTAACTTTTTTGCAGCTAACTGAGCTTTCGCCTCAATGTAAGGACCGAAGTTGAGAGTCGATGTCAACGTAACACCAAGCAGTTCGAGGTGGTCCGTTAACGGCACGGTTACACCACGGAAAGAAGGAGCCGGGTGGAATTGGTTCTTTTTAGCGGAAAAAGACACGCCTGGGTCTTAGAAGCATTGAAGCTGACCAGATTGGCATCACCCCATTCGGAGACCGCCTTTAAGGACAGGTTCAAGCGTTCAACCATGGCCTCCCGGAGAGACTGAATCTGAGGCCCAGTAGCCAGTGCGCCGGACACGTATCTCTCAGCAACAGTGCTGTCGTCTGCGTACCCAAAGGTTCCGGGTTTTAGCAGATCATTAATGTGCAGCAAGAATAATGTTGCCGAGAGCACTGACCCCTGAGGGACTCCGGCGTTGATATCTAACTGACCGGACGAGCAGCCTTCGATAACCACTCGGATGGATCGATCCCTCAGGAAGTCCGCAATCCAATCACACAGACCACTAGGCAGACCGAAGGAAGGAAGCTTACCAATGAGGCTTTCGTGCCAGACCCTGTCGAAAGCCTTCGAGATGTCGAGGGAGACGGCTAGCGCTTCCCCGTGTCTCTCGATGGCCTCACTCCAGATGTGAATGGCATACGCTAAAATATCCCCAGTGGACTGATTTCGGCGGAAGCTAGGGAGCGCTTCTAGGTATGCCAGGAGCTGACCGTTGAGCACACGTTCCATACTCTTACAGAGGATGGACGTTACAGATATGGGTCTGTAGTTGGCCGGGTCAGCTCGACTGCCCTTCTTGGGCACGGGCTGTACGTTGGCCTGCTTCCAAGCCTTTGGCACTTTTCCAGTCTCTATCGAAAGGCGATATAGGCGTGTCAAGATCGGAGACAATTCAAGTGCACAGGTTTTAAGGATAATTGCTGGTATCCCGTCGGGGCCACTCGCTTTGTTCACATCAAGGCTACGCAGCACCCTACGGACTTCTTTTTGATGGATGCGAATGTCCGACATACTCGTTACTCATCCATCAGGAGAAGGGGGAGGCTGCGCGCCATTAGAATTCAGATGCGAAGATTCCGCAAAAAGGGAGGCAAAAAAGTTTGCCTTCTCATCAGCGGAGTGGGCCAGTGACCCGTCAGGTTTCAGCAGTGGTGGTAGTGAGGGTCGACAAAAGTTTGATTCGACCGACTTAGCCAGGGACCAAAACGCTTTGCTACCCGCTGGGTATGAAGCAAGTTTGTGCCCGATTCTGCTAATGTGGTCAAACCGTGCTCTTCGCATCACCTTTTTGCAGGACTTGGCAGCTGTGTTGAAGGCTCTCTTCTTTTGACTCACGTCATTTGCCTTGCGCGTTCGAGCGTCGACCCATGCCTGGTAGGCCTTGTGTTTAACCGCGTTGGCGTGGTTACACTCTGCTCCAAACCATGGGCGCTTAACGTTAGACATTGCTACGTCTGTGAATGGAATATAGTACTCCATCCCCCGACGCAACACATCTGTCACAGCATCAGCGTATGACGATGGATCGTCCGAAGAGAAGCAAGTGGGCTGCCAAGGATAGCATGCGAAGAAAGAACGCATCCCATCCCAATCTGCTAACTTGTACCGCCATACCCGCCGGGTGCCTCTTTGAGTATATGGACACAGACTTCACCAGACAGTGGTCGGAACTACCCAAAGGTGAAGATATCGACACTGAGTATCGGTCTGGATCTGTTGTCAGCAGTAGGTCCAAGCAATTGGCTGTGTGCGAATCAACACCTGGCACCCTTGTTGCCCCCTGGACAAGCTGGGTGAGATTTAGCGCCAGCGCAAGCTTGCGCGTCTCTCGTCCAGCATGATCAGTGCACTGGTATGGGAAGAGCCACTCCTGGTGGTGGGCATTAAAGTCCCCCATTAGCACCAGTTGGGCAGAAGGGTACCGCTGCTGTGCCGTATCAGCCGCCTCACTAAGGTACTCTGTGAGCCTGGTTGTCTCCTGATCTCCGCTGTGCGAGCGGTAGACACAGGCATAGATAATCTTATGAAGCCCAGTGTCCACCAGAGCCCACAGCACTGAGAACCTGGAGTCTTCAGGATTACGGAGACGCTGATAGCAAGTGGAGTCGCGGGCGTACATGCATACACCCGCGCATGGTTTGAAATTGTGCTCCAGGGTAAACCCTGGGTAGGATAGGTACGACACGTCTGACGGACTTCCTATCTGCGTCTCCGTAAGGAAAAACAATACTGGCTTTTCAGTCTCCAGGTGATGGTGGACTGAGGTGAGATTGGAGTGCAGACCTCTAATATTAGTGAGATGAACTTTGTGGGGGAGGGGGTGCGCAGCCGCTGTTTAACTCCAGTTTTTTTTTTATTTCTTTCCATTATTTTGTTAAGAGTGAAAGGAGAGGAGAAGGATGTGAGATGAGGTTCCAGGCTACTAAACTACAGACACGCACTGAAAGGACGCCATCATTGGTGCACTAGTTCGGAGACTGCGGTGACGCCCGAGCCCCCCCGGAGATGTCCATCGGGCCCTACCATCTGGTCGCCAACCAGCACGATGGTGCATTCCGGGATTTTTCGAAAGTTGGCGGGGCAGCCTTTCGTTTGTGGCTGGCACACTACTTGGGCCCCCAACTACCTGCGGTCGGCTAGCGGCGCACCGTGCCTCGGATCCCGCTACACTCCGCGACTAGTCTCCCGATACGCCCAAAACAGCGCGAGTCAGACTGGTCAGCATGCAGTGGAACAACTATCTCGACCCAACTCCTCTAGTGGCTACACCGAGCATCGTACCGGAACACAGCTAGGCCGCTTGGCGGTACGTCTTTGCCCGGTGGGTGGTCACAAGCCTTCGGCCGAAGCCTACCACCAGTTAGTGTCACCTAATTAGCACCACCCGGGGACTACGTGTAGGGTAACATCAATACGGGTAAACTATTGCACTTACACTTTTCAACATTTAATTATATTCCAAACATCGATAAAAGTAATAATTAGTTCTATTATGGCTTTAATGAAGTTATTGAAATAGCGGATGTCACTTATGAATTGCAAGATATCGGCGATTATTTAAAATCTGAAATAAAAGATGCAGCAATCAAACTATGGTGCAATAATAATACTTTAAAAACTACAATATTCTGTACAAAAGACATTAATTTTATCAAAGAAGACTCTTTTGGAAAACTATTAGGATTTAACAAACAAATCTTGAAAGCAAATAAATGGCATGTGTCACAGTCTCCAGTCAACATTCTACCTACGACCGTTGTCAGGATTGAATGTGATATTATAAGCGGTTCATATGTAAACGGCGAACCAAGTCATATTATTCACGAATTTGCCCTTAATGTGCCACCTGGATACAGGATCATAAAAAGAAGAACCCCGAAGAACGCAATATACTTTCCAATCAATCAAAACAACATAAGCTGCATACATATTAGACTGTTAGATACAAACATACGATTAATCAATTTACGCGGTGAAGAAGTGCATCTCTGCATCTTAGAAGAAAAAAATGATTGACTACAATAAAAATGTGTCTCAACATGTAAAAAACATCAGTTCTGCTCGAGCTACCTATCAAATAAGACCTATCTCTAAGAAGAAAATAAAATTAACTAAAGACAATAAAGCATTCCTTAGAGCGATCGGATTGTTAAAATGAACATCTTAGACGTTTTATCCGCTCCGACTTACGATAACACTATAGAAGGAATCGAATTTCATTCCTACAAGCCCTATGTAACAAGTTTCAACAGGAACGATGAAATTCGCATACCTATCAACCAACAGGACTTATACATATTACCATCAGCAAGCACCCTATATTTGGAAGGAACTATTATCGTTAGCAAAAAAAATACGAAGGACAAAGCTACTAGTGTCAATTTCACGAACAATGCTCTACTCTACTTGTTCCAAGACATTAGGTATGAGCTAAATGGAGTGGAGATTGATAAAATAAAAAATGCAGGTATAACAACAACTATGAAATCACTCATTTCAATGAACGAAAGTGAATCAAAAATGTCTAATGCCTGGGGCTGGAATATTGATGACATAAAAAATATCGATGGAGGAAGATTTTCTGCGTCTATGCCACTTCGGAATATCCTCGGTTTCGCAGAAGATTTTAAAAAAGTCGTAATAAATAGTAGACATGAACTGATATTGTTACGAAGTAACACTAATTTGAACGCTGTAAAACTTAATACTGGCGAAGTAGTAGATGATGTTCAGATCAACAAAATCATATGGCGCGTACCGCATGTTAAAGTAGCGGACAAAGAAAAAATTGGTTTGTTAAAAGTATTAGAAAAATATCGCACTCTTCAAATGATATACAGAAATTGGGATCTGTATCAAGCTTTGCCTAAAACTACAAAACATACCTGATCTGTCAAAACTTCATCTCAAATAAAAAAAACAAGATATATTATTATTGGTCTACAGACAAAGAAAAAAACAATGCACATTCTGACATGTCTCAATTCGATCACTGCCATATTCGAGACGTTAGAGTGTATCTCAATTCAACCTATTTTCCTTATGAAAACTTAAATGTGTATTTTGCTTATAACAGAATCGCTTTATTATACGAGCAATACACCAGATTTCAACAGTCGTATTACGGACGTCGCTCGGAGCCCATACTAAGCGAGAAATAATTTAGAGATTTAGCACCGCTGTTTGTAATCGATTGCTCTAGACAAGCTGATAATCTAAAGACTGGACCTGTTGTGGATGTGCGGGTAGAAATTGAGAGTAATTCGGCAATACCAGATTGAACTTCAGCATACTGTCTCATTCTCAACGATTGTATTGTTGAATACAAACCATTAAGCAGTATTGTGAAGAAGATATCATGAACGCGGACATCATCATTGTCGAACTCCAAGGATTTAAAGATTTATTTAATAATTTCATTGTAAAAGAAGTGGCCATCGTTAGTCAGAATCATACTCAAACGTTCTTGGTTAAACCACCGTATTCCTTTTATTACTTAAAAAAAGAAGAAAAGAAACAAGTGCGATGGTTAGAAAAAAAATCGAGGAATTTTCTGGCGTGAGGGCTTCATAGACTACAGAGAGTTTCAACACGTTATCTTACCATATTTAAAAAATAAAAGAATTATAACAAAGGGTTTGGAAAAGATTAAGTGGATTAAAGATTTATGCGTAAACTGTGAAGTGATTGACATAGGCGAGAAAGGGTGTCCTAATTTCGCGACATAAAAAAAAAGTTTTGTAAAATAAAACTAATTTTAATTGTGGGAACCATAAAGCTAATTGTGCATTAAATAATGCAGTGTGTATTAAAAAATGGTATGTTGTTAATAATATGTCTGTATTTAATTTATTTTAAATAGTATTGTGTTGAAGAGTTAATAAAAAAATGTTTATCTACCTTAGAGTGTTTTATTTTATAATCAGGGTAACCCACATAACGAGTTATAAATTAGCTTTAGCAAAATGATATTTCTTATAAATTTTATTATATTAAGAAAGGGATGAATGAATGCTGATAGGGTATAAGGATTTTTTTCTAAATTGATGCGTTAACAATCATTTAATAACTGGGTATGTATATGGATGGATGAAAGGAAACACAATGATAAAACTTAGTAGTATTCTGAATTATAAAACTTAACTAAAGTAGACATTTACCTACATGTATACAACCGAGAGGTGCTCAATGTAACCCTTGCTGATTTAAAAAGGCGGGTTTACTTTTCGTTGCGAATCTTAACTTGATTAGGTATAACCTATATCTATACAATGAATGGGTACTTAATGTAATATTGGCTGATTTAAAAGGCAATGTTACTTTCTGTTGTGAATCTTAACTTGATTTAGTACTTGTCTACATTTATTTGTATACATTTGAACAACAATTTGATACTTAGAATGACACTTGCTGATTTAAAAAAGCAGTGTTGTACAGTTAGGTACTATGTACCCAACTGTAGATCTACCATTTGCTTTGTGTCGTTCTTTGACTTATGTGTGCCCTGGCAGTTGAGTGTGTCATGCTCTCTTAAATGTCTCTCTGATGGTGGCGCGTGTGTTGGATCATTCGGTTCCCTTCATGATGGTTGAGCTGGGTGGTGCCGATTCATGCGTCATGTTCGTGAACGGGCGCCTTCAGTTGGGATTGGTCTTAACTTAACTGCTTCGGATGCTAATGTTCTTCTAGTACCTATTATGTAACTGCACGGTACATGTGCGAGTTCTTTTAATACTTTGTACCTGTACGTAGTATAGTATGTAGTGATTCTGGGTGCATTGTCCTCACACATTGTAAGGTAGCATTTTCACCCTACTCACCAGCTAACTCAGGGGTAGATGATCAGGAAGAGACAACTGCAGGGATGATTTCGCATGAGGGTCGACAGAAGTAAGTCTTTTAATTTGGTCAACTTATTTAATTTACACTTCGGCAGCAATACAGTTTCATGATGTATTAATATGATAGATATAAAACTTACTTGTGATATGGGCTATAATATACCCTTAAAACATAGCACCAGATGTATGATATCTCAATCAGCACCGCTCGTCTGTGCAGTTGGCATCCAGTTTCTCACCGGTCAAAATATCATGGGTATTCGGAGCCTGTTGTTGAACACTGTAGATGTTGCTCTTAAGTATAGATGACCATTTTTATTATATTTATTGTGTAGTTTAAAATAATCCTAATGAGCCCTGCCAATGGGAAAATTGCGGGATGCGCATCATATAAGCACATGTTTCACAAGTATGAAAATATAGTTTTATTCAACTAAAACTCACAGCGCTTGCTGGCACATTATATATTTATATTTGGGGCTGGTTCCCTGCCGCCTACGAGTCATCTTGTTTGTTTAATTAAAGCTCATTTTATTGGATAAAATATTTCGTATGCGTACGACTCGGGATTCGCAATGAAAAAGAAATGTCACTCTTGTCAGCCATAGACATTGAGCGTTTTATCGACCAATAGATATGATCATAATTAATAGACTTGTCCTTTTATATTTATAAATTGAATTGTGTGTTTTATTATTATATATATTTATCACACAAAATTCATATTTAGTTATTTTTAATCAATTTAGTATATTTCAACCGACATTAGCGCCATCTGACAGAATTACATTTGAAGTAATGACAATTATGAAAGAAAGCTAGTCAGAGATTCACGCCATTGACACTAGATGTCGTTATTCTATATAACAGTATTATTAATTGTTACAGTACATCTATCCCCGGTTAAAAAAAATGATTTACATTTTTTTTTTTTATTTACTATATTTCCATGCACATTGTGAATCCAAACATGTTCCCTGGGAGAAATTGAGGCAGTCCAAGAAAATCTAATTTATAGGAGAACTACCTACATTAAGTTTTATAAATAAAAACAGTTTTATAAAAATAAAGTTCAAAACTTATTTCTCACATTTTTTAAGTTTCTAATTATGTACAAAATTTACTAAATATTAGAACATTAGTGGTAGTCCAATAACTAGCAGATAAGAACTTTGATTGCTCTCATCTAAAACTAATTCGACATCTTCAGTGATTGTCCCAAAACAGATAACAATGAATAGCATCCATATATCTAAACACAATCGCCAAGTAGTCAGTTTAAATGTTAGTTACCCATTAACTAAGTTTATTTAAGTTAATGTTTGATTCATCAAGCATTTAAGAATGTTAAATGTTTAAGAGTCGGGTTATATTTAAAAGAGATTTAACCTTTTATTATTTTAAGTGTAGACCAATATCTGATTAAGTTGAGTTTTAGAACAAAATGAAACACTGCTTTTTTAAATCAGCAAGTGTCATTCTAAGTATCAAGTTGTTGTTCAAATGTATACAAGTAAATGTAGACAAGTACTAAATCAAGTTAAGATTCGCAACAGAAAGTAACATTGCCTTTTAAATCAGCCAATATTACATTAAGTGCCCATTCATGGTATAGATATAGGATAATACCTAATCAAATTAAGATTCGCAACGAAAAGTAAACCCGCCTTTTTAAATCAGCAAGGGTTACATTGAACACCTATCAGCTGTATTGATGTAGGTAAATGTCTACTTTAGTTAAATTTAAAATTCAGAATACTACTAAGTTTTTGCATCATTGTGTTTCCTTTCATCCATCCATATACATACCCAGTTATTAAATGATTGTTAACGCATTAATTTAGAAAAAAAACCCTTATACCCTATCAGCATTCATTCATCCCTTTCTTAATTAAATATTTGCACCTCCATTATTGAATTCCGTGCAAATATTCAATTATAAATATTTACACCTCCATTATTGAATTATGTGTAAATATTAAGTTAATTAACACAACAATGTTTATAACTAGAGAATCTTCATATTTTAAATTAATGTATGTAAATCAATTGAGGACCATTGTTAACATGGACACTTTTAGGCATTCCGTGTACAAGAAACACTACTACGTAATATCTACTATAGTGACCAGCATATAAAAAGAAAAAAAAAAAAAAAAAAAAGTGGGTAGTCAGAAGTCAAACATCAATATTTTTTCTCTTGTTTTTAAATTAATATTAAAAATAGAAATTGATAATCATTTTATAATTTAATGACATATATTGTCACTTAATCGTCACTACCTGCCGGTGAACTGTTATCAGCTCTAAAACACAAATTTATTATTATAATATATAGTTTACATATTTGAGTTGAACATCATGGAAGCAATCAACCGCACTATCGCTGAAATGAGCAATCTGTTTGGTGAGAGAATGTCTGCGTTTGAAAAGGAATTGCAGAAGACTCCATGCACCACAGCAATCACCACCTCAACTTTGGCGGCGGAGTTTGCCTCATTCCGGACATTTGTTGTTCAGGCGCTTGGTGCTCTGCAGCAGCAGGTTGCCATGTTGGGGCAGAACCTGGAAAACATGGAGATGCGTGGGCGGCGAAAAATCCTGTTGTTGCACGGAGTGCCTGAGGGGCAGGACGAGATGACTGCACAAGTGGTGGCTCGAATAGTCAAGCAGCATCTCGAAATTGACTTGGCTACTTCTGGCATCAAGAGGTGTCACAGGATGGGACGCACTACATCTCACAAACCCCGACCAATCCTGTTCAAACTGTTTGATGTGGCACTGCGAGATAAAATCTGGTTCGGCAAAACCAAGCTGAAGGGGTCTGGTGTCACGGTGTCAGAGTTCCTCACGAAGACCAGGCACAACGTGTTCATGGCGGCGCGGGACAGATTTGGAGTGTCCCAGTGCTGGACGTCAGAGGGCACTGTGATCGTCCTGGATTCGAAGGGACTTCGCCATCGAGTCACTTCCTCTGCCGACCTCAATAGGATCGCGCAGCAGTCTGGACTGATGGCCGCCCAGCCGGAGCAGGTCTCTGAACAGCTGGAGCCGGGCGTCGCGCAGCCGGTCGCAGTGGGAAAGGTCGCCGCAGCAAAATCCAAGCGCACTGTGGCCAGGAAGTAAAGTTCTTCGATGTTTTTTTTTTCTTTTAGTGGTCCAGGTATCAATTATGTATTATGTTTTCCAGTAGGTATTTCTACAATTAACTATATTTTCCTATAACTCGCAATTCTTATATAATTTCTCGTTTGTTTTTATACCGTCCATAAGTTTTTTTATAATTTGTTTTCATTTCGTCAATGTCATGTGACATGTCATGTCAAATTGTCAATGTCACAAACTGTCAATTCATGTTTGCGTTCCTTTCCACTGCAATGACAATTGTCATTCCTCAACATTTTTATTTTGTTCTGTTACACGGTAGTAATTTTTCATTTATTTTAATTTGCCTTGATATTAAACCTGTTATATTATATACCTGGATTGCCTGGACTACAGTATTAAATTATGTGTTATGTTATTTTTCTCTCGTGTTAAGTACTACCGGCAGGTGGACGGAATATTATTAATCGCGTAGTTTTTATTTATTTTTTTGGTATTAATATTTATTTTTATATTTATATTTATGCTCAGTCCTAGCAGTGACACTGATTCGTTTCATTCGTTGGATAGTGATGCTCCTTTCTTAGCCGACACTCTAGTTTCTCTTTTTTCCGATGTCTCCAGGAACTTTAATGCAGTCCACATAAATGCCCAGAGTATTCCGGCCCACTTCCCCGATATGCTGGCAAGCTTTGACTGTAAGAATATTCATGCGATTCTTGTTTCCGAATCATGGTTAAAACCCTGTCTTCCCTCTTCCTCCTACTCCCTACCTGGATTTCAACTTATCAGGAATGATCGCGTGGTCGGTGGTGGTGGCGGGGTGGCCATATATCTTCGTAATTATATTCCTTTTTCCATAATTAACATGTCCACACAGCCGCCCCCGCCGAACGCTGGTGAACATCTTTTCTTGGAAGTTGAATTACATCATACTAAGATTCTACTAGGGGTTTACTACTGTCCCTCTCTTAGAATTAATTTCTTCTCTTCTTTCGAACGTATTTTAGAACATTTTATCCCCTCTTACAGTCACAGTATCATAATGGGCGACTTTAATACATGCCTCCTTAAACAAGATTCCCGCTCTTCTTCTCTTCGTCATATTGTCGAATCTACCAATCTTTCTATTCTTGATCTTGGTGCCACTCACCTTTTGCCTAACTCTGTCCCCTCGCTTCTTGATCTTATTATTGTCTCATCCTTCGATAACGTCGCTAAACATGGTCAATGTTCTGCCGACGCATTTTCCTATCATGATCTAATTTACACTTCCTATAAAATTCGACCTCCTAAGCATAAGTTCAAAACTCTTCTGCTTCGCAATTTTGATGCCATGGACGTTGATCGTCTGCGAAAGGACGCCAGTAACATTGACTGGACTCCGCTGGTCACATCCTCGTCCGTCGACGAACAAGTTGATATCTTGACGTCTACCCTCATTCAGCTTTACGACGCACATGCACCTATTCGAGCTGTAAGGGTTAAACATCTTCCAGCGCCATGGTTGACTAATGAAATTAAAGTTTTACTAGGCAAAAAGGCAGCTGCGAAGTTTAAGCTTAAAATTCGGCCCAACGACGTCAACAGGGAAAAATACGTCTCAATAAGGAACCAATGCAGCAAGGTGTGTAGGAACGCACAACGCCAACATATCCATAATTCTGTTCAAGGCGGTGATCCAGCCAAAGTCTGGAAATTTCTCAAATCATTAGGTATCGGAAAAAAGACTCATGACACGGTTCCTAAAGACTTGGACTTCAACTTACTTAACAGTCATTTTTCTACTTCGCCCGTATTGGATAGGGCCACCAAAGCAACTACGCTTAGTTATCTTTCAAATCTTCCGATACCTGATTATTCTCCTTTTGTCTTTAGTCAATTCACTGCCTGTGATGTTAAAAAGAGTATTGTATCGATTACATCCAACGCTGTTGGTAGTGACTGTGTCAGCCGTAATATGATCATCCCCATCCTTGATAACATTACCCCTGTCTTCCTTTATATCCTCAATTTCTCTATTTCCAGTGGTGTCTGCCCACAATCCTGGAAAGATGCCCAAATTATTCCTTTACCCAAAAAATCTCATCCTGAATCTTTTTCTGACTATCGTCCCATTTCTATTCTTCCTTTCCTATCCAAAGTACTTGAAAAACTTGTCCACGATCAACTTAGCACGTTCCTTATCAAACAAAATCTGCTAAATCCTTTCCAGTCTGGTTTTCGACGCGGACACAGCACTACCTCAGCACTTGTACACATTACGGACGATATCAGGTCGGGCATGGAAGTGGGAAAGTTAACGGTACTTGCTCTGCTCGATTTTAGCAATGCCTTCAATACCGTTGACTTCGACATTTTGCTTGGCGTCTTAAGCTCTTTTAACATATCTCCTCCGGTAATTGACTGGTTTCGTAGTTACCTGTTTGGCCGCCGGCAGCGTATTTGCACTGACGAATATTTCTCTTCTTGGTGTCACACCTCTGCCGGTGTGCCGCAGGGTGGCGTTTTATCTCCTCTTCTTTTCGCACTCTTTATTAATGCTATCTCTCAACGACTTTCTTCTTTCTACCACCTATATGCTGATGATCTCCAGATTTATACCCAAGCCCCTCTTGGAGAGTTAGGAGATGCCATTGAGACGATTAATATAGACCTGGCTCGAATAGGTGACTGGAGTGCTCAGTTTGGACTGAAGATTAATCCCGCGAAGACTCAGGTGACGGTTGTTGGTAGTTCCCGGACTGTTCCTAAAATTGATTGGTCGACGCTTCCCCAGGTTTCTTTCAACAACACCATTATTCCTATAGCTAACACTGTGAAGAACTTGGGGATTTATATCGACAGCACTCTTGCCTGGACCAAACAACTGCAGGAAGTTAGTCGTAAACTGTTTGCTTCTGCGGGCTCCCTGAGGCGTCTTCGTAATTTTCTTCCCATCACCACTAAAATTGCGATAGCACAATCTCTTCTTCTCCCTATCCTGGACTATGCTGATGCCAGCTATCTTGATCTCACCCAAGACCAATTGGATAAGCTTGAGCGACTTCAAAATCTCTGTATTAGGTTTATATTTGGCTTGCGCAAATATGATCACGTTTCTGAATTTCGTACTAAGCTCAAATGGCTTCCTATTCGCCTTCGCCGGAATGCACACATACTCTCTTTGCTTTATAATGTGCTTTTTAATCCTTTTACCCCTTTTTATCTTAAAGAACGTTTTCAGTTCCTCTGTGACACCCATTCTAAGTCCTTGAGATCATCGGAGAATTTAAAATTGAGTGTTCGTATGCATTCCACTTCCTTCTTCGACAAATCTTTTACGATTCAAGCAGTTCGGTTGTGGAATGTATTACCTATAGAAATAAGACGTGCTCAAACACTGCCAACGTTTAAGAAAATGGTAAAGGAGCATTACCTTTCACTATAATTTTTAGTCTTTTCCTTTCTCTGTCATATATTCGATATTTATTAGTATATTAGATATTTTTTATATTGGGTATTTATGTATTTTATGTTATTATGTATAAGTAAGTAATATTATTTATGATCATTGTACACTGACAGCCCTAAATTCTTCTCCTATCGTTTTAGTCCATCCAAAGGTTGTCTGTAAGAGATTGCCCTGTGCGATAAGACCGCCCATTGTACACTTTGTTTTTAAAAATGATTGTTCTGTATGTTTGTATTTTTGTGGTGTACAATAAAGTATATAATAATAATAATATAATAAATACCAAATTGTGTTTCTTTTAGTTGACACAGGAAAAAAAAACCTAATAAGTTTAAGCATTGTTCACATGTACAAATTTAGGTAATTTTGTGTACAAGAAACACTAGTAATTCAATCATAGTATTGTTTGTTGCATTCCGTATAGGAAGAAATCAACATAACAATTGGAATATACTATAAAATTGTGCTTCTTTTAGTTGAAACAGCGAAAACATCCTAATAAGTCACTACAAATAGTTTATTTTATTTATTTTTAGATTGGGCGCCAGTGGGATCATAATGAAATAGTTGTTATAGATGTCCCTCTTTTTCTTTTGGCATCAATATCTTCCAAAAGAATTTAGCAATTAAGTTATATTTATTTTTAGTATAAATAATTAAGTGTGAAAATAATTATTAGAGAAATTCTCATTAAGTAAAGTTTAAAGTGAGCTACGATACATACACTTGGGAGCAAATAAATCGAGCCACTACCTTTTTTCACGTAAAATGGTAAATATTTTTGGTAATATAGAACGTATCAATTCGAACTATATATCGCCTAAAAGTTTAGTTAATAACCTTTACAATGAGGGTAAATTATTGAATAATAACCTTATTGAATGATAAATTATTGGCTCTGCAAGAAAAATGGTAATTTTGATAGAAAATTTAGTAGGGCTAAAACAGTCCATAAAAACAATAAAAAACAAAATTATTGCAAAAAAAATATTCTTAATAACTGGTATTACCCCCCCGGGCCCTGATACATTCTTGTAGCCTATTAGTCATCGATCTGATCAGCGTTACGATGACATATTGTGGTATGTTCTACCACTCTTCAAGCACAGCGACTTTAAGCTCGGGAATGGATGAAACAGCGGGAACCCTGGCTCGGACTCTCCGTTTTAGCTCGTCCCATAGGTGTTCGATCGGGTTCAAATCGGGACTTCGTGCTGGCCATACCATTTGTTGAATCCCGATCGCAGACAAGTATTCCGTAACGATCTGCGCGGTATGAGGTCTCGCATTGTCATGCATAAACAAGAAATTTTCTCCGACAAAACCAGCATACGGCATTACGTGGTTTTCAAGAATGTCAGTTATGTATCGGTCAGCTGTTAATCCACGTCTACCACTGCCATCGTTGGCGGGGTCGACGAAGACAAGTTCCGTTTTTCCGTCTAGAGAAATTCCTCCCCACACCATACAAGAACCACCACCAAAACTCACAGTTTCTCGAATGCAACATTGGGCAAATCTTTCACCAGGACGTCTATACACTCGGTTTCTCCCGTCATTGCTAAAAAGACAGATTCTTGACTCGTCAGAAAACAAAACTGACCTCCAGTCTTCTAACGTCCAATTAATGTGTTCTCGAGCAAACTCCAAGCGAGATTGGCGATGAGCTACAGTCAATTTTGGGCCAGTTGCTGGTTTGTGTGATGTTAAATTTCGTTCTTTTAGTCTTCGTCTCACTGTCCACCTACTGATTGCGACTCCTCGAACGTCACGTAACGCTTGCTGTAGCTGAACAGCATTAAGTCGACGGTCGCGCAACGAATTGGTTGCAATAAAGCGGTCGTCACGTTCTGTTGTTGCCCGTGGTCGGCCAGTTCCAGGTCGCCGAACAAAAGCACCAGTCTCCAGATACCTGCGGTATACCCGCTGTACCTTTGAACGACTCAAATGAAGTCTGCGTGCCACTTCACGTTGTCCGTGTCCAACCTCAAGTAAAGCTACAACTTGGGCAGCTTCCGTCGGTGTAGTATCCATTTTATCAGGTTATTTTGATTACACAGACACAGATAAAGACAACAATAACAAGTAATATGGGTATGATTAACAAAAACCTCAAATTTAATCTTTTCTTAACAGAATACAATAAAAATGTCATAAGCAAATTAAATGCGATAATTTTATTCTACCCTTTAAACTTTAATAAAAATGAAATTTTGACAACTAACTACCCTCATTGTAAAGGTTATTAAATACCCTTTTAGGCGATATATGTTTCGAATCGATGCGTTCCTTAATACCAAAAATAATTACCATAATGCGTGAAAAAGGAAGTGGCTCGATTTATTTGCTCCCAAGTGTATAATTGTAAAAGTACCTCCTGAATTTAATTCTTTATTTTAAATGAACAGCTCAGCAACAGGTTTCCGAACACAAGTGTACCTCATCAATCCATCTATTTGATGCTTCCACTATGATACAACTACACAGGGAACGATACTGCTTGCAGACCACATCTCCAGTTGCTTTATGATCTGTTTAAACATAATAACATTTAAGTATACGTATAAATTCTTTTTTTATGAAGATAGTCAAATAAAGTTACTTTATGCATATTGAACAAAAACACTTTTTGTTCTAAATATTCAAAACTAATTATCAATTAAACAAAACATTCACTGGTGGAAAGCTATATAGTTTAAATAAACATGTGACTATAACCCCACTTTTAAATTTTTATATAATGTTAAAGTTTTGTTTTTTTTTGTATAAAGTAATGCTTTATGCATGTTGAACAAAACAATTGTTTGTTCCATTTACATATTTAAACCTAATTAACAGTTACAATAACTATGTTAAATTAGAGTGTTTTATATTCAATTAAACAAAACATTTATCAGTGAAATAGTTTATAGTTTTTAAATAAAACATGTGACTATAACCGCACTTATAAAATTTTGAATAATGTTAATGTTTTGTTATTTTAAGTTTTAAATTAAGCAATCACGAAGTTAACCTATAGTTTGGTTAAGTTCTTAAGTATTTAAGTTATAACTACTTGACACAAAATAAGTATTTAAGTATTACAATCAAACTACATGCGACACGTTGATCGTACAAATTGTAAGTTTGTCAAGTACTTCTATCAAAATACATGTGACACGTTGATCGTACAAATTGCAAATTTGTTAAGTACTTCTATCAAACTACATGCGACACGTTGGTCGTACAAATTGTAAATTTGTTAAGCACCTCTATCAAGCTTCATGCGACACGTTGGGCGTACAATTGTAAAGTAGCATTTTCACCCTACTCACCAGCTAACTCAGGGGTAGATGATCAGGATGAGACAATTGCAGGGATGATTTCGCATGAGGGTCGACAGAAGTAAAAGTCTTTTAATTTGGTCAACTTATTTAATTTACACTTCGGCAGCGTTACAGCTTCATGATGTATTAATATGATAGATATAAAACTTACTTGTATGTGGGCTATAATATACCCTTAAAACATAGTACCAGATGTATGATATCTCAATCAGCACCGCTCCTCTGTGCAGTTGGCATCCAGTTTCTCACCGGTCAAAATATCATGGGTATTCGGAGCCTGTTGTTGAACACTGTAGCTGTCGCTCTTAAGTATAGATGACCATTTTTATTATATTTATTGTGTAGTTTAAAATAATCCTAATGAGCCCTGCCAATGGGAAAAATGCGAGATGAGCATCATATAAGCACATGTTTCAAAAGCATGAAAATATAGTTTAATTCAACTAAAACTCACAGCGCTTGCTGGCACATTATATATTTATATTTGGGGCTGGTTCCCTGCCGCCTACGAGTCATCTTGTTTGTTTAATTAAAGCTCCTTTTATTGGATAAAATATTTCGTATGCGTACGACTCGGAATTCGCAATGAAAAAGAAATGTCACTCTTGTCAGTCATAGACATTGAGCGTTTTATCGACCAATAGATATGATCATAATTAATAGACTTGTCCTTTTATATTTATAAATTGAATTGTGTGTTTTATTATTATATATATTTATTACACACAATTCATATTTAGTTATTTTTAATCAATTTAGTATATTTCAACCGTACTGTCGGTTGAAATATACTGCGCCATCTGACAGAATTAAATTTGAAGTAATGACAATTAAGAAAGAAAGCTAGACAGAGATTCACGCCTTTGACACTAGATGTCGTTATTCTATATAACAGTATTATTTTAAAATATTTTTGTCTTTGTCTTAGGAACAGAACAGCACCAAAACGTAGTTGGGTCATATATGGACAAAGTTGGTTTAGAATAGAGATAATGTTTGATATCTAGTTTCACTTAGTATCAGCCTTAATTATCTATATATAAAAGAAGAAACTAACTGACTGACTGATCGATCAACGCACAGCAAAAATCGCTAGTACCATATAAAGAACTCATCGTTTGAGAAAAGTTCGGCAAAACTTTAAAATTGCCTGAAAGGTCGCAAAATTGGCAAACCCGTATCACTGTGCGATAAACAGTGATAATAGGGGTTTTTACTTGCCCAGGACTGGGTATAATCATACCATTGGAAATAATTAGAAAAAACTAAACTCGAGCCCCCTTTACAGAATTAGGTAACATACCTTTTCTCAAACTATCAAGACCTTCATGGACAGAAGTTGGAAAAGATAGATAGTTCTTTGATCGACACAGCATGTAGCTACCTTTTTTTTTAACTAACTAAATAGGGCTTAAGAAAAGAGATTTACTGACATGAATCATCCCATTTTCTTACAAAACTTGCACAATGATTTTGACATTCGCTAGATATAATAATACGATATGAATGGTCAGTTCTTTTGTACTTATTTTTGATACATAATTCCCTGATGTAAAAAGGTCAAAGAAGATTTCAATAAATTAAATCAAAATTGAACGCACATCAATATCAATATAGGCTTAGCTTTTTTTTTTAATTAATGCTGTATGCAGTTTTAGAAATTTTGGTTTTAGAATTGGATAATAAATACAACTTGTATGCCAGGAATGTCAAAAAGATTCTCACCCAAAAGGACATTATATTGAATATAGTTATCAGGCACCAATAAGAGCTCAAGCTCCAAATTCAGGTCATTAACCCAAATCGATTAATTTTGATAAGAGTAGAACTAAATGTATTTTCTCGCACACCGCATAATATTGTTTTGATAAATATTTTACCACTGGTGAAATCTCCAAGACTAACGCATCAATGAGCACCCTGTTCAACTATCGATGAGACAGCGCGTACAACAGATCCACAGTGGGTGGTGGTACCCTGATACTTTGTAATAGTCATTTAAAATATAAGGAAAGGAAGGATATCACTGCTTACTCTGTTGATCGCTTGTGTGAGGTAGCATGTGCAGAGGTCGAGGGGCATACTGTCTTGTGCGTTTACAGACCACCAGCATCAAACTTGTCATTGTTTTTGATAACAATGGAAGAATTATTAAGTAAACTTTTCATAGATAATAAATTAGTTTTTGTTTGTGGTGACTTAAATATAGATCTGTCAACTCGCCTGAAAAATGTAAGCTCATTTCATTATTTAAATCATTTAACCTGAAATATTTATTTAATGAACCAACAAGAATAACAGCAACTTCAGCTTCTTGCATAGGTAATGTATTCACTAATTGTAAAGTAAAAGATTCGTTTTTAATTAGTGGCGTTAGGTCAGACCATACTGGTCAACTAGTATCTTTTGAGTCAGATAAAAAAATTAACCTAGCTAAATCAATTCGATTAAGACCACTTACTAAAAATAAATTAATCTCTTTTAATAATAATGTTTTAAGCAACCTTTGTAACGCCAGTTTTGATTCAAACGACCCCAATATAAATTACGGCACGTTGTTTTCAACAGTTTGCCAAGAATTCAATAAAACGTGTCCTGTAAAAACATTTAAAGTCAACAATTCCACATCGAAATTTAGTGAATGGGCCACTGTGAGCATAAGAAAAAGCCGAGATATCTCATATAATTTATTGGAAAGAAGGTGATTCGTGCCCTAAGGGTGGTATTAGGACAAACACTGACTTTGTGTTTTAACAGTTATATTTTTACAATAAAGATGACAAACGGTCGACAGTCAAAATACTGGGTTGAAGGCGGAATGTGAAGCGTGCACTCAGGACGGTAGTGAGTAATGCAGTGCTTGATCAGCTGGACTGGCCGGTGCGCGCTCGCAGGTCGAGCCCCCTCCGCACCCGCCGCTCCGCCGCGGTCGCCCGGCGTGTAGGGATGGCAACGAGCGCTAGTGATGTCTTAACATGCTCCCGGCGTTGAAGACTTGTCTTCAAGATTATGCTGGAAGAGGACAGATGGTGTTAAAAGCGCGTCTGACTGTCCCTTTCTTCGTCTTGACGTCTGCAACTCTGCTTATTCCGTCTTTGCCAGGTATGAGACGTACGATACGTCCAAGTGGCCACATCAGTGGTGGTGCTTGCTTCTCCTTGAGTACCACCATGGTTCCCTCTTCAAGTATCCCATCGGAATCCGTCCACTTGGTTCTCTGTTGGAGGTAGAATATGTACTCGTTAGTGAATCTGTTCCAGAACTGTTGCTTCAGGTGTTCTATGCGCTGGTAACGTTTTAGGCTGGAGACGTTCTGGTTGATGACGTGTGGATGCGGCAGGGATGTGAGAGATCTCCCAATAAGGAAGTGGGCAGGAGTTAACGGGTAGAGGTCTGATGGATCAGTGGAAAGCGGAGTAAGAGGACGAGAGTTTAGTATAGCCTTAACCTGAATCAGACATGTAGACATCTCTTCGTAAGTGAGATGCGCCAAGCCTAATATACGCCTAAGGTGATGTTTGATGGACTTTACAGCTGATTCCCATAGGCCCCGAAATGTGGAGTGTATGCTGGGATGAAATTAAAGTTTATACCTGCATTGGCCATGTCTGAAGAGAGATCCTGTTTGAGTATATCAGCTATTTCATTACAGGTGCCAACAAAGGTTGTACCGTTGTCGGAGTAAATAGTTCTTGGCTTACCACGACGAGCAATAAACCTGTTCAGTGCTGCAATAAAGGCATGTTTTGTAAGATCTGAGACAAGCTCCAGATGAACCGCCCTTGTGGCTAGACATACAAAAACACAAATATATGATTTTACTAATCTACATCCTCTACCTTTGCGATCGGCTAGGAGGATGGGTCCAGCGTAGTCTGTACCAGTCTCTAGGAAAGGAAATTCCAACTGAACTCGTTCCTTAGGTAAATTACCCATGATGGGTTGAACTGTTTTTCCGTTGAACCGTTGGCATTTAACGCACTTATGGGCAGTTGATTTGGCAAGGTTTCTACCACCCAAAGGCCAATACTCGTGTCGAATCGTGGCTAAGAGGAGTTGTGGGCCAGCGTGGAATAAGCGTAAATGAAAAGAATTGAAAATAAGTTTAGCGAAATTATGTTTGCTGCATATAATAATTGAGTGCCTGACATTATAGTCGTAGCAAGAATTATCCAATCTGCCTCCGACTCGTATAATACCAGAATCGATGAAAGGCGACAACTTCTTCAGACGATTCTTATTTGGCAATGGTTTACCTGATGAAAGTAGCTCGTACTCTTCAGGAAACATTTCCCTCTGAACTGTTTTAATTATGAAATTAGCGCTGTAAGTTAATTCTGAATAAGTAAGGGTGTGATTGTGACTGTGATTATTTACTCTCTTAGACCGATTAATGAATCTAAATACGTATGCTAATAAACGTTGTAAATGTACATAGTTAGAAGAATTATTGATTAAGTCGTGAAATGAGTTATTTCCAGTATCAGTATTAGGATTAGTGTTAGTGATATGTAATGCTTGATTATCAGTGTTTAGGAGAATGTGATTTCAATAGTTCTGGTAGTATTGTGTCAACATCTGAGTTAGGCATTGAAGGCCAAAGAGCTGGGTCTGTTAATAGGAATGAAGGCCCCGACCACCACATGGAAGATTGACCTATTAAGTCAGCGCTCAGACCACGGGAAACAAGGTCTGCAGGGTTGTCCTTGGACGGCACATATCGCCAGGTGTAATCACCAAATCCTTCCCGTATCTCCGAAACTCTATGCCTGACGAACGGCTTAAGGGTGCTAGGTGAAGCAGACAGCCAACCCAGGACAATCATTGGATCACACCAGAATATGCATTTGTCGGGTTTAAGTGTTAACGACTCCTGTACCTTTGCACACAACCTTGTCCCTAATAAGGCCCCACAAAGCTCTAGCCTTGGGATTGTAGTCGACTTGATGGGTGCTACCTTACTTAAAAGTACGCGAGACGACGCGAGTAGATGTGTATGAACGGTGCCACCACTAGCTACGGAACGAATGTATATACAAGCTCCGTATGCCTTTTCGGACGCATCTGTGAAAATATGTATCTCAACGGACGTAGGCCTATCACATACCACCCAACGTGGTATGCTAAGGTGATTAAGCTGTGGTAAAGTTTGTGTGAACTTCACCCATAACCTTTTAATGTCCACATTAACCTCATCGTCCCATGCGCACTTGTCTATCCATAATTTTTGTAAGATTATCTTAAATTCGATAATACATGGAGAGACAAGTCCCAGTGGGTCGAACACTTGCGCTATTGTGGAAAGAATATGTCGTTTTGTAATAGGAGTATCTGTATGTTTCATTACATGTATGGAGAACGTCAGACAGTCAGTATGACAATGCCAATTAAGCCCGAGAGTTTTACTGGGTTCGTCGATACTTAAGCTGACTGTGTTAAGAGTCTCTGTATGTGCTGTCGTGGATGTGGTTTGAGTGGATGATGGATTTTTGGTTGTAGTGACTGCCTGTAGTATTTGTACGCTGTTAGACTGCCACTTCCGAAGATTAAGTTGTGCAGTTTCAAGTGTGCTGATGACATCTCTACACAATGTTATAGTACTCTCTATAGAGTCACTTCCTGACAGGTAATCATCTACGTAAAAATCATGTTGTATAGAATGTTGTGTGCGTGTGTGCGTGGCTTCCTTCGCTAATTGTGATAAACATCGTGTACTAATGAACAGAGCAGAAGCTGTTCCGTAAGTGACGGTGTTTAACATGTACGTTTTAAGAGGTAACGATGGATCAGAGCGCCACAATATCTGTTGTAGTGATCGCTGCGATTCGTCCACTTCAATTTGTCGAAAGAACTTTTCAATATCTGACGATACGACGTATTTATGCTGACGAAACCTCAATAAAATGGACAGTAAGTCGTCCTGAACTCTAGGACCTATGCTTTGAATGTCGTAAAACGACTTACCCGAAGTTGTGACGGCAGATGCGTCGAAGACAACTCGAAGCTTTGTCGTTGTACTGGACTCTCTGATTACACCATGGTGTGGAAGGTAATATACATGAGATGAAGAAGGCTGTGAGACTTCGCTCATATGACCTAATGCTTCATACTCCTGCAAGAACTCTACGTAGCGATGCTTAAGTGTTGGGTCTCTGTCGAGTCTACGCTCCAACGACAGAAAGCGACGTTTAGCCTTCTCAAAGGAGTTACCTAACGCTTCAGGGGATTCCTTTAATGGAATGGTGACGACAAAACGTCCTTCAGCATTACGCCTAGTAGTGGTTTTGTAATTCTGTTCACATGCTCGCTCTTCAGATGTGAAATTGTACTTGGGTGAAATTGAATCAAGTTCCCAGAATCTTGAGAGGTCCATGGGCACTTGTACGCTTGTGGTGCGCCTATCATGGGTGAACATACACACCGATGAGTGGGTTGAATTAGGTTGAGGTATGGCGCCTGATATGAGCCATCCGAGCTTGGTCTCGAAAAGCGTTGGCATATGTCTACCTAACCGTATACGATTGCGACCAATCACACCCCAAAATATATCGGCTCCAACAAGTATGTCGATAGTGGAGGGGACATTAAAGGATGGATCGGCCAGACTTATTCCTGCTGGTAGCTGCAAGTCAGCTAAGTCTAAGTATGTATGTGGTATGTGAGTGGTAATGTTGGGCAAGACAAAACAATCAATGTCAATGTTATATGACCCATCACACGACTGTATATGTACAGCACATGTTTGTGTAATGGTGGACACCTGACTGTTAATGCCCGCAACCTGTGAGCTTACACTACGAATAGGTAAATGTAGCTTACCACAAAGGTCCTTGGTTATGAAATGTGCCGTGCTTCCATTGTCAAGCAAGACTCTGGCGCTGTGCGGCGTCCCGGAATTGTCCGTGACTCTTAACAAAGCTGTGGAAAGTAATACATGGCGAGATGAAAATTCATAATTAGTACCTGCCAAAGTTATATGCTCCTTACTGGAATTAGGGTCATCATCGTGAGAATGCAACATTGTATTGTGCCTTTTCTTGCAATATTTGCAGTGTCCATGTGGACAAGTAGCCCCAAAATGACCTGGGTGCAAACAATTCAAACAAAGTTTAAATTCCTTCGCTTTAGAGAAGCGTGCTGCGACTGCTAGCGCCTTGAACTGTTCACAACTAAATATGGAATGCTTCTGTTTACACAGGGGACAAGAAACATCTGATTTACCCTTACTTGTTAATATAGAGAAGCTTTTAGGCTTACTGTGTGATGATTCCGGCTTTGTCCCTAAACTCTTAGCCTCCTCAAGTGTTTCTAAAAGATTGCAACGGCTAGAAACAAATTTAATAAATTCATCCAAAGATGGATACTCAGCCAGAGTGTTCCTATGTTCTTCCCACTGTCTACTGGTGACAGAGTCTAACTTAGATGCCATTAAATGTATCACCATGTCACCCCAATGTTGTACGGACCTGCCTATGGTTGCCAATGACCTAAGATTTTTCCTAGTCACGTCGACAATCTCGCGCAGGCCCGCACTACTCTCTTTTTGAAGTGGTTCCACGCTAAACAAAGCCTGAATGTGATTGTTCACTAACAACTGCTTGTTGTCGTACCTTTCACATAGCAACTGCCACGCATTATCGTAGTTGTCCCCTCTAACATCTAAACTTTTAATAACTAATGCTGCGCTGCCATTAAGTGACGATCGTAAGTAGTGAAACTTATTTACGTTGTCTATATTTTTGTCTTCGTGGATCAAAGAAACGTAAATATCTTTAAATTCTAACCAATCCCTATAGCCGCCGTTAAAGTGAGGTAGATGAATTTTAGGAAGTCTAACATTATTATGTCTAGTAACCACAGAAAGTTGCTCACCGGAGCCTACCTTTGACGCCAGCTGCGCACGATGCCGTGACAGCAGCGCGCGGGCAGCCGCGAGTTGCCTATAGTAGATGTTCTCGAATTGCTCTCGTTCGGTAAACTGCTCGTCGGGCCTAGCAGACAGTTACTCCAGTTGACCCTGTAACTGATCATAGGTGGCATATAAGGTTACCATTTTCTCAATTCTGATGTCCAACTCTACAAGTTGTTCCTCACTAAGCTGTTCGCAAGATTTACTGGTAGCTAGAAAATTTGTGAATTGAGTTAGCTGTGATTTAATTGAGGCGCGTTTCCTTGTCAGTTCTTTAACCGTCACCTCTTCAGCTATGGCTAAACAGGAGGATAGCTTTTAGCGCTAGTGAAAGAAGAAAAATATATAAAAAGGCAAGAATAAACCTTAACAAGGAAAAAATGCTAATAGCACTAAAACCAAACTTAACTATGCGCCTGCTATCAAGCTAAAGGCAAACAGCTGACCGATGTTACGTTGCTATTCAAATCCGTTAGGCGTTAGAAAAAAATTGAATTCAAACTGAATTATAAAAAAAAAACGGGTATCTTAAAAAAAATAAAAATAATGTTTCAAATGTTTTTAAATTAGATTATTAAGCACTTATTACTAATGATTCTATATGAATGGGTTCTAGTTTAATAGGGAATTCTACTCGTGTATGAATGGGTTGAAATTTGAACTTGAACAAAAATGAGATTGTCAATAAGGAGTATTAAATTAGGTTTTAGTATAATGAACAAAGGCTAGTTAATGTAATTAACGTTATGCGATTCTACTCACTGAGATGACTACCAAATGAATGATTCTCTGGTCTAATGCACTATCTAATTCTCTAGTGGAATGATAATGTTAGTGAAATGTGTACAAATGTTAGTGTGAATATGGAAAGATCTCACAAAATCCATTGACTGCGTGTCCGCTGAACGTTTTCTTGCGTCTTCTTGGAACGGGTGGCAATGTTCTTGGGCTCCGCTCGGGCTGCGACGTTGCGATGACACTGCTGTGCTGCCAACGAAGAACTATGCTCCCTCGCTCAATACGCCTCTTCACAAGGGCGCTGAAGATGATGACCGGAGACTGGAACCAGGCACGAACGAAGGGCGGGATGTCGTCTTGATCTCGAAGTCCAGTTTCTAACGGCCGTTTTCAAATTTGAATAACCCTCTTGTCACTTGGCTGCTGGTTTGCTGCTCGTCGAAAGTTCGAAGGACCATGGAAAGAAGGTGATTCGTGCCCTAAAGGTGGTATTAGGACAAACACTGACTTTGTGTTTTAACAGTTATATTTTTACAATAAAGATGACAAACGGTCGACAGTCAAAATACTGGGTTGAAGGCGGAATGTGAAGCAAGTGTGCACTCAGGACGGTAGTGAGTAATGAAGTGCTTGATCAGCTGGACTGGCCGGTGCGCGCTCGCAGGTCGAGCCCCCTCCGCACCCGCCGCTCCGCCGCGGTCGCCCGGCGTGTAGGGATGGCAACGAGCGCTAGTGATGTCTTAACATTTATATTACGAAAAATCTTTGACTTCCGATCAAGTTTTTCACACTTATGTTAGAAACTATTCCAAAATATTCAAAAGAGTCTGCGCTCAAGCAAAATCTCAAATAATAATTAACAAAATTGGTGTTTCTAATAATAACATAAAAACTGTGTGGCAATTAATTAATAAAGAAACTGGAAAGATAGAACAACGCGATCAGAATGAGTTGTCTTTGAAAATAACTAATCAAACCATTTCTGATAGGCAAGAAGTCGCTGAGACATTAGAAAATTTCTTTACCAACATTCCGTTAGAGGTAACGTAAGTCTCTTCCTTCCTCTTCTAAATTAGCTGAAGCTCTTCTTAAAGAAAACTTTACTAAAGACATACCAATCTTTAAATTTAAACCAATATGTATTGATTCAATTAAAAACGCGTTCAAAAGTCTCAATATAAAAAATACTGAAGACTTGTGGGGGATATCCGTTAGGGTTCTTGGAGATATTATTGACTCAATTGCTCCTGTCCTAACAGGCATATTCAATAAATGTTTGGACAGCGGCACTTTTCCTGACTTAATGAAACACAGTAAAGTAGTACCAATTTTCATATCAGCATTGATAGTAATCCCTTCAAAAATCTTGAAGGGATTACTATCGATTCAAAATTGCAGTGGGGCGCGCACATTAGAACTCTTTCGGGTAGGTTAAGTTCAGCAGCACATGCAGTAAGGAAAATAAGGCAGCTAACCGATGTAGCTACAGCTAGGTTAGTATACTATGCTTATTTCCACATTATTATGTCTTATGGCATTCTGCTGTGGGGATCAGCAGCAGACGTCGACTCAATTTTTATCCTACAAAAGAGGGCAATCCGCGCAATCTATAAAATGGGTCCTCGCGAGTCCCTCAGAGATAAATTTAAAGAGATCGATATACTGACTCTACCTTCACTTTATATTTTGGAATGTATTTTGTATGTCCGTAAAAATCGGGGGCTTTTCAAAACTAGAAGCGACTTCCATAATTTAAATACACGCAGTAAGCACGAAATTGTAATACCCAAATTCAGATTAACGAAAACTAGCAAGTCTTTTCTTATAAACAGTATACGCTTTTATAACAAGTTGCCAAAGTCAGTTATAGAACTGACCGATGGAAGGTTCAAAAACTACATCAAACGTATCCTTGTTAAAAAAGCATATTATAAAATCAAGGACTACGTTAAGATAAAAACATTTGGCCTTAGCTCCTTCTGCGCATGCAGCTTCCATGGTTACTTGTAAACGGCACAAATATGTGGATGTCTCTAACTATTCTCAATCTAATTTTTTCTTTCCTTCTTTTAATTAGACTTTTTACAATGGTTTTCAATCATCTTTATAGCCCTTTGCTAAGAATAGTTACAGCACTGATAACAAAATTTGTGCAACATGTTAAATTTAGTCTTGTTATACTTATTTTTATTATTTTTTACCTTTGTATAGATTCTTTTACCGATTGTTTTGTGAATGTGTGAACATTGTAGGCCTTCTAGATGCTAGTTAACATTTGTTAACTTTTTATATAATCTTTTTCTTTTTTTTTTAGTTTCTTACGACTTATTGTCATAATTCGGGCCTACGTTGTCCCCCCATATCTAAGTACTAATGCTGTAACATGGAAATATTGTAAAAACAAACCATTTTTAAAAGAGTAACCATGGAGTTTCTTGCCGGTTCTTCTCCATAGGTAACGACCAACCCGAACCGTGCACATTTTGTCGACGTTTTATAAGTGCCCATGTAGGCCTATGTGAAATAAAAAAATTGATTTTGATTTTGAACAGACAAAGTATTTAAACCGATTGTTTGGTTTATTAGGAGTTTAAACAAGATTTTTGCAAAATATACAAAGTGTGAGCTTTTAGGTGTTAGACCTGTTGGCACTTTCTTGGTTTGGTCATTATGAGTAGAGGTCCTATCAGATTCACTATTAGTAGGGGAATCTTTAAGAGTAGAGCACTCTGTCTTCGTTATAACCTTGCGAGTTATGTTTAGTCTTTAATATTGTGATCAGCAGTATCATGTACTGGATGTTTATGGTTATAAGAAAAGCAACGTTTTAAGTGTCAGTCGTCACAAATCTGGTTTAATACGAAAGTCCAACACATCTGATTTCACGGCGTCCACCAAATGCAGCACGGTCACATTCACACCAACAGCGTTCTTCGCCAACTCCCGTTTACACGATGCCTATTCGGCCAAACTGCTTTTCTTGTTGCTTGTACCTCCATGAAAGCAGTAATAAGGTCATCGTAGAATCAGGAGGCATCTGCAAATAATGGAATACGATTAGACTTGATGTCTTAATATTCCGACTTAAAATCGTAAACATGATACTTTGAATGGCATCATCGGGCTCAAAAGAGGGTAGATATAAATGTTATTTAAATTTCTTGCATGATGGAAGCAAGAATGAATGATGAATGGATGCAAAATTTGTACAGTCGGAGTGGTAGTATTAGTCTGAAGAAATAACTGTAATTTATTTCATATTAGTTGTCATAAAATCAAGAGAACCTGAATTACTGCCCTGATTGTCCGGTCCCCCGGAGTATTCGAGCTCGAAGGCCCGTGTCCTGGACGTGGCCGTGGCTGGTGTGTCGGGTCCTGGTTCTCTTGCATGATGTATCTCTGCTGCCATGTGACTCGCACGCCAAGAATTGGAGACGCTAATTCTTGGTTAGAAGTGGCATCAGAGGTTTCCGGAACGTTTGACACCATACTGAGAAGTGAAAACGGTTAGTACATGGGCGCTCGATCCCACTTCTGATATGAAAGTGTAAACAACAAAATGTGAGGTTATAAGAAAATGTGAGCGTAAAAGTTAATGGAATTAAACCAATGCATAAATTAGACCATAATTATTATATTCAAAGCAGCATAATAACTTCAGTAAAATACTTGCCACAATAATATTGCGTAAAAACTACACGCACATTAATAATGTAAATCATCAGTACACAACATAATCACATTTATTACATTAATAATAAATCAAGAGTAATCAAAACGTACCTGACCGTTCAAAGTCCAAAGTCAAACCAAAATTGAATGATCAAGCCTCTTGCGCACTCTTTTATAATTTGGCTTGCTTGTCAGTGGCAGGGAGCGCGTACTAAGATGCACTTGTGAAGCGAATCAGGAAACTCTCACATATATTTAAAAAAGTTAAGTCCATCGCAACTCCTAGGCTGATCCGTATGTTGTACTTTACCCTGTGCCAATCACTACTAAGTTACTGTGTGTCGGTCTGGGGAGCAGCGAACAAAACCAATTTGCTTAGGTTGGAGAGAGCTCAACGAGCTATTTTAAAGATAGCGTACAAAAAACCCTGGTGGTACTCAACTGATGTTCTGTATTCGGAATGTAGCGTCCTCCGAGTGAGGCAATTGTTTATCGTTTCGATACTGATACGCTTTCACAAAGATGCCAAAAAACTAGACCGCCATTCAAACAGAATGTTAAAATGGGATCGACCTAAGGTTCAGTCTTCTTTTACACGCAGATCTTTTGTATTTCTTGGACCCTACCTCTTTTCAAATTCTACTCTCATAATAGAACTATAGTTGCCTTAACTTACAGATGTTTTAAGAATAATATATTTAAATGTATGCACCCCCTAAACTATAACCAAAAGGAAAACCTTTTGCAGGTACAATCGTAAATTTGGGACATAATAGCACCACTTAAGCATACAATCACCCACCTATATACTCCACACTTACTTATACACACACGCATACACTCACCCAAAAGCAACTTAAACTCTATTCATTTATTAAATAATAACCTCTTATTTTCTACACTATAATTAAGTTTTATCTATGTGTTATTGGTTATACTATCTAGTGAACATGTTTTCCTTACCTACATAGGAAGAGACTGGACCGCGCAACACAGAGAATCCTAGTGTGTGGTCCAGGGAATTTGTAAACACCTAGCACTTAAGGCCCCCTAAGTAATGTATTATTGGTTAACTATTGTACTGTGTAAAAATGAACTGAATAAAGATTTTATTATTATTATAATACCGGAGGTGTACGCTAATAGGCTGCAGAGATATGCGATGTTTTAAGTGCATACAATTACACACTTGAGTATGTTCGGAACGCTTATAACAACGCGGCATATCTGTCTCGGACGAGTTTAAAGAGTTAATCAGGGCGGGCTCGCGCCGAGAGCTCGCTCTGAGACTCTCGAGACAACAGCGGCACACGCCGCCGCGTCCGCCACTCCAATTGCTCGCGCTTGTTAGATATGCCTAGGAATCTGTTGACATTGCGGCAAATAAGTTCATAGACCTTGCAACGGTGCAGTTACCTTGAGCACGAAATGCATAGCTCAGGAATTAGCTGAATTGCTGAATCAGAAACTACGTAACATTGAGACAGGAAGTTACTGAATATGCAATTACCTTGAAGCCAATGTAGCCTTGAACGTCAGTAAATCAGTCGATTTCGAAACCAATATTAATAAGAATTGTTTGTAAGGAGAAGGCATTCCATATTCCTACATCGTGTAGGATTGATTCTCGTATGCTAGTTAGTTATAGTTAGTCTATAAGTATTGTAACCGCTCCATAACCTAACATCGGCTTCGAGTGGACATTTGTAGGTTAACTAGTTGTAGTTAGCAGTTATAACCATTCCATGTTCCAACATCGACTTGGAATGGGCAGTTGTAGGATAATCTATATATCTATATATATAAAAGAAGAAACTGACTGACTGATCGATCAACGCACAGCCTAAACCGCCAGGCCTAGAAGAATGAAATTTGGCAGAAAGGTTCCTCATGTGGCGTAAGTGAGCACTAAGAAAGTATTTTTGGAAATTCGGCCCCTAAGGGGGTAAAAAGAGGGTTGAAAGTTTTTATGTAATTTCTACAGTTTGTACGTTGGGCACGTGAAATTTTAGATTAACGCTTTTGGTTCATAAAAAGAATTCATGTAATTATTAGGTTTTAGAAATTCTACCCCTAAGGGGAATAAAGTAGGGGTTGAAACTTTATATGAAATTTCTTCGGTTTGGAAGGTAAAATATCTAAAATAGTAGGTTTAAGCTCTTGATTAATAAAAAACGTAATGAGTTTATTGATTTCCGGCAATTTACCCCTAATGGAGGTTAAAGGTGGCAATTTGTTGGACACAACAAAAAACAGAGAGAGAGAGATACATCTGGTTTCGGTCAGCCAGCTCGCGAATATGTATCCTCCAAAACAAGTAAAGAACAGCAGTCGCACAGCATGTTTTTTTTTTTTTTATTATCTATAGGCTCGCGCTTGACCACTATCTCACCTGATGGAAAGCGATGATGTGGTCGACGGTGAAGCACGCTTGCCTAGAAAAAACCCATTCACTCTTGACTTAAAGACCCCTAGATTGTAGCTATCGGGAAATACAGACTCCGGCAGGGAATTCCACTCCTTAGCTGTACGCATAATAAAAGTGTCCCCAAAACGTTTTGTGCGTATGGGTGGGATGTCCACCATGTACCGATGACGCATCACCGTGCGTCTGGTTGTCCGATGATGGAACGGGCTGGGCGGAATTAAATCATGCAATTCCATCGCACACTCCCCGAAATGTAACCGATAAAATACCGACAAGCTGACAACTCGGCGACGATGTTCAAGGCTCTGGAGCTTTGATTTGACCAGTGTTTCATCGCCGATGAGTCTCTTGGCCCGCTTCTCGATCGACTCTAGTGCATCTAGCTGATATTTGGCAGATTCGTCCCAGAGATGAGAACAGTACTCCATGCACGATCAAACTTGCGCTTGACACAAGTCGAGCAGCTGTTCCGGCGTGAAGTACTTTCGCCTCTCTTTCGTTTACCTCTTTTTAGTTCATATTTTAAGCAAAAAAAAAATTATTCAAAAAATCATTGAACTTCTCCGAACACATTGAACGAGCGGTTACATGTGGGCAGTAATAAATCGGATTTTGTCGGTAAGAAATCTCATTCTTAGCAATTCTAAAAACAATGAGTTAGTAAAGTAGTTTTCGAGATATACCGGTGTGACGGACGGACAGACGGACGAAATCGCACCATAAGGGTTCCTTTTTACCTTTTTGGTACGGAACCCTAAAAACGTACTTATATAGTAATGAAAAATTAAATTACATTTGCTTCGATGAAAAATGAATCGACGGAGCCCCGCTGCGCGGGGTTCTTATTTCTGTATGCAGGGTCTAAAGTAACCTAACACCATCATTTTTACCGCTCATTCAGTTATTGGACTGTTCAAATATTTTTAGAATTGACATTGTATGATAAAATAACCGACAATTTTTTTTATTACTGTCCATGTTTCACTGTCGCAATAATTAATCAACCGCCATTAAATTAAATATCTGCTCAATATGTTTTTCAACTGATCATAATAATAACATCTCGAATATTTAAATAACAGCTCAAAAAATTAGTTCTCATTTAAAAATAGCTGATTTTTGATTGCCTTCACTAACTGCACACAATTTAGTTGAATAAAATACGAAATCATGCGAACGAAGTCGCGGGCGGAGTGCTAGTTAATTATAATTAAGCTTAATAATTAAAAGTTTGGTAACATTTCGGGTTTCTTTCCAATCCCCCGGCTGTGGTAAACGTTATTGGCGCAGTCAGTAGGATATCCGTGGGAGACGTCGGGACACATCACACATCGATAATCATGTCTCGTGTCACCCGGGTGGCTACACACCGTTCCGGATATCCTGAACATACGGACCTGCTGCAGACCGAGATGAGAATCTAGAAATCGATTCACGGGGAGAAACCAGAAGCGAAATAGCTGTAAGTTGTACGTAGTAGTACGTTTGAATTATTCTCGTGTTGCTCCTTCCTAAATCCTAAACTTCAGGGTTTTCCATCCTAGAACCTCGAGTGTACGGGGACCTGCATCATGTCAGGCCTACGACGGCTGTACGGCCAAATACCATTTCTAAGGTCCTTCGCCTTGTCCCGGTTTTTGATAGTTACGTGCTTGCGCGGTTTATTAAAATCCTTGACTCACTGGCAACACAATACCCAAGTGGTGCACCCGGAAGCGAATTACTAACTTATGGCCATTAAACAGAATTCTTAATAAGATTTCTGGAACCACTTTGTGAACCACTAACTCAATGGGATACCAGAAAGTTGGTTGGGCAGTCGAACTACCCTGATTCACAACCTTTCAGACCAGCCCCATAATTTCAAGGAGCTGGTAGCCAATTGGCCAGCCCACTCCCTTCGTTTTTTAAATTGTTTCAATTATTTTTGCCCCCAAGAATAGTTACGACCTATAAATATTATCATCATCATCAGCTTCTTTTAATGTTCCCACTATGGGGTACAGGCCACCTCCCTGTGAGAGAGAATGGGCCGTAATCCACCACACGGGCCCAGTGTGGGTTGGTAAAGATTATCCGTAGTACCTAAAAACACGCACAGGCCCTTATCCCATCCTTCCCAGTCCTAGCAATCAACGAGTTAACATTCACTTACATGGAGGCTGAATGCCCGAAGTCAAACCGGTGCCACAGCGAGAAGGAAGTCACCTACCAGATCTGCACCATGTAACGTTATACGTTATTATTTACATAAACAGCATATTGACATCAATAAATGTCAAGTCAAACCACAGATTGTAACGAATAAATATTCGCAACGGCTATCAGTGACATCTGGTGTCAGGCATTCTTTCATCTGGGTGTGTCACTAGGTGATTGAGTGTAATTTTCAGGTCCGAGGTTCTGGTTAATCCGGGATCGTAATAAGCTTCGTGCCAGGTACCTTTTACCCGCGTGGCCGCGTCCAGCAACCTACAGGTCTGGCGCGAACATCCGCCAACCGTCACCATCCCTGGCGTCAGCAGCGTGGCACAACCGCTGAATCATCGTCGAACCAGGCTGAGCCAGGAGAGTACTGCGCTACTCCCAAGGGAATTAGAATAATTTAGTGCCATAAACTTACCTGGGGTAAGTCCTCCTATTTCTTTTCCTCTTATTTCTTCGATTCTTTAATACGATACCCCTACGTACACCACAACCAAATCTGATTGCATTCAGAAGTCGAACACCAATCAAGTTCTGCTGGACTCCTGCCATTCCGCTACAGTTATCTTGATGAGGGAAACTATGAATAAACTCGATGACCAACACCACGTCCTGTCATCCCCTCAGCAAACGAAAGTACAAATTATCAGTCACCAAAAAGACTACACATCGCTAAAAGGAACTTATTTTGCTACAACTCCCGATGGATGTCGACTGAAATCTGAAGAATTCATCATAGCAGATGCCGACGATTAAATCAAAGGCCAACCTAGCAAAATTATGAGGATACCCTTCGATTCTGGGCAACGAGCTACGACAACTACTCACATCAATTTGTACTCAGTGGATCTTCAGGGACTACGCAGCATCCAGAACAGGATTATGATCCAGAACCACGTGCAAATGGGCAACGCGCAAAAGAACACCTGTCATACCACAAGAACCAGCAGCCTCCAACCGTAATCCTAAAAAAAAAACTCAGATCCCGAGAAGACTCCGGCAACATTTTCACTCAAAGTGCTAAAATAGTTGCCGTTCTAAGGGTGGAGGTGTTACGTATGCCTAGGAATCTGCTGACATTGCGGAAAATAAGTATTCATAGACCTTGCAATGGTGCAGTAACCTTGAACACGAAACGCATAGCTCAAGATTTAGCTGAATTGCTGACTCAGAAACTACGTAAAATTGAGACAGGAAGTTACTGACGATGCAATTACCTTGACGCCAATGCTGCCTTGAACGTCAGTAAATCAATCGATTTCGAAACCAATATTAATAATCATTTTTTGTAAGGAGAAGGCATTCCATATTCCTACATCGTATAGGATGGATTCTCGTAGGCTAGTTAGTTATAGTTAGTCTTTTTATTGTAACCGCTCCATGTCCTAACATTGGCTTGGAGTGGACATTTGTAGGTTAGCTAGTTGTAGTTAGTAGTTGTAACCATTCCATGTTCCAACCTCGACTTGGAATGGGCACTTGTAGGATAATTAATTGTAATTAACCTTAACAATTTAAAGTTTAGTATAATTTCGGGTTTATTTCCAATCCCTGTCTGGCTGTGGTAAACGTAATTCGCATCATACGTTAATTTTGTTGTTGAAGGCAACATGCCGTTGACCTTGAATGAGTTACGCAAAGCTACTAATGAGGATACGGTACTACAGTTTGTTGCAAATAATGTTGTAAACGGATGGCCTAAAAAGGAAGTAGACTTGCGGTTAAAACCATATCATTTATGTAAAACAGAATTGTCATATGAAAACGGTTGTTTAATCAAAAAATCTAAAATTGTTTATTTTCTCTCATAAAGTTTGACATTGTTACCTTACATTATAATCTTTGTGAGAGCTGGTGTCTGAACTAGGTTCGGGACCTATATGACAGATCTCCAGGCTCTCCCTTTAAAATAATCATATTTGACGGCAACATAATTCAGATTATTAAAACAATATTTCAAACCATTTGAATAGTAAATCTCTATTTGTGGAGTGTAATGTAAAGTGATAGTATTGAAGGATTGTTGTGTAGTGTGTGAGTGTATGGGGATGATTTGAGTATGTGAGTGTAATTCCTGTGTCGAGTGTTTGTGCTTAGGTCTCAGTAAAATTATGATTATATTATTTAATGAAGGGACATAAAGTTGTTCTTCCCGAATCGATGCGGACAAGGGTTTTATTAGAATTACATACCTCACATTTAGGCATTGTAAAAACAAAAAGAGAGGATAGGTCATGGTTTTGGTTCCCGGGCATTGATGCGAAAAAATAAAGAAAACAAATCTAGAAAAAAATATACACTCGTGTGAAATATCCAAACAGCTACGGCTCTCGCCACCACGGGTGCAATGTAATTAAAGTGTGCGTCAGAATGGCTGGTTGTCTGTAACGGTTCGCGTCACGCTGGTAACCAAAAATTGCTACCTATTTGCTACTTTTTACTACCTATAGTCAATTAATTGCTACCTAACTCTGAAAGAAAATAAAGGGACTTCAAAATGACCAGCCATTCTGACATCAGGATAGCTGGTCAACTCTCCGTTTGTGTAAACTATTCAAATTTGTGTTATTATTTTTACTTGAGTAATTACTACCTGATTGCTACCCTCACGTATTCCAATGTCTACCTTGTAGTTTTAACAAGTAAAAAGTTATGATCATTTGAAATATTTACGGGGAATGGATTACGATTATTGATACAAAGCGATTTAAAACGATTACTACAATGTTTATTTTTATTGGAATACACCTATCCATTATGTTAATTGAACATATATATGTATATGTTAATATAAAAGCCCGAACTACGGTAAAACCTAAGATTTACCCAGTCTTACTGGTAATCAAAAAATAAAAGGATGAACGTTTTCAAACAATAAAACAAACAAACACCTCAGCTTTATTATTTAGTGCAGATGAAACAGTTTTGATAAAGTAAGTAATGATTAATAATTTTGCTTTTACGATAATATTACAAAAAAATGTTTGTTGTTGTAGATGTTTAATCAGCATGTTACCTAACAAATAAATAATATATATAAAGGTATCAGTATAATCAGTGATTTTTTTTTGCGTACAAAATACAGTGAGAAATATATTTTCTAAAACTTTTTGTTATTTTTGTATATTGGTCATTTTAACAATCCCACACGAACCTCGTTTACAGTGAACTTTTAGATATAATGGCCAAAGTGTATGTAAAACTACGTTTATAATGGCCCATTCCCTGTAAAAAAATAAATGATCATAACTTTTTTCTTGTTAAAGCTACAAAGTGGACAAGACGTGAGGGTAGCAATCAGGTAGTAATTACTCAAGTAAAAATAATAACACAAATTTGAATTGTTTACACAAACGGAGAGTTGACCAGCTATCCTGATGTCAGAATGGCTGGTCATTTTGAAGTCCCTTTATTTTGTTTCAAAGTTAGGTAGCAATTAATTGACTATAGGTAGTAAAAAGTAGCAAATAGGTAGCAATTTTTGGTCACCAGCCTGACGCGAACCGTTACAGACAACCAGCCATTCTGACGCACACTAATTAAAGACCATGTTTCTTCATTGGACGTCAAAAAATAAAAAAAATACAAATAGTATTAAATAAAGGTCCCACGTCGACGATTGTACGTTGGACAGCGATCCAATTCAAAATGAACCCAGCGGTTCTTAACCGCTTGACAATGAGAGTGGGAAAGGAATGAGGTGGAATTGTCATCCTCACCTTCAACCCAGAAGAATTTTTCTTTCTTTTTCAGAAAAATAAGAAAAAAACCCAGGGTTGATTATAAAGTAGAAGAGTTCTTAAAAAAAAAAAACTATTATGTTAAAAAGGAGGAGGGACTGTTTTGTATGCGTGTGCTATAATTTTAGGTGTGCGTGGCTGCGCCCGCATGATGTGTTTAAGAGTTAATAAAGCAGTGTGTCTATAGCTGTCACGTCTTTCACTTGTCTCCCCGAACCCAACACTCCGTGAAAACAAAAACAGAGTTAATTTATTTATAAAGTTTATTAAAATGATACTTCAAAGATTTATTTAAAACTTATATCGAATACAAACAGAAATACAGATTTCGAAATAAGAGTATTTACACAATACTGGCAGAAAAATCAAAGAATTTAGAGGTCATTTACCAAATTTATATAAACATATAATGGATAATAAGTCAATATCTCTATTCAAAAAGTAATTAAAACAACATATTTTCAAAAGCATCACAAAAAAGTAAATTTGTCGGAGTTCAATATTATTATCTTACTCACTTCATGTAAACCGTTCCTTTTAACTACTCAAAAGCTGTCGTTAGTTAACACCAATGACAACGTTAATTCAAATTACCCACTAACCCAGAAATGTAATTTTCTTTTATTTTACAATATCTACCATCTATGCGCATCTGTACTTGAAATTGCTTAAGTTTTGTTTATGTTATATTTCTCCTCGTAAGTGATTTGTAATCTTTGAGAAATAAACAATTCTAAACCGTATTTATGCAATAAAAGCTTCCTACGTGGCGATGTTCTTCTCCGCCCTCCTCTCAATGCTAATGTAATATTCTTTATTACCAGGCTTCAGTGTCATACCATATTTGAGTCTTAACTTGGTATGATCAGCCTTAATCGTGTAGCTCCTCACCACGTGTGCGAGCGTTGTCTTCATTGACATCATGGAGAAAGCTTTACCTGATACAAAAAAAAAAAGTTAACGTTATAAATAACCCGATATCCCACTGCTGCCCTGCAGTAATCTATTCTGATCGTAGAATAGATTGCTGCAGGGTTAAAGTCAAAGTCAAATACATTTAATAAACTAGGCCAAAAAACGACACTTTTGAACGTCGTACACTAATTATAATTAAAATTTACCAGTAATAAAAGTTGACTCTACCGTGCATTCGGAAAAGTGTCTTGTTATGGAGAATAATGCACAAGAAACTCCATACTTATTCTTTTTTTTTTAAATGTTTCTTACAATATTTACATAAGTACATACATTAATAAATTTATATGTGTGAGGTGTACCGATGTGTACCGTATGGTGACGGACGTAAAGAATTTCACCATCCCATATCTTCCCGTGGGTGTCGGAAGAGGCGACTAAGGGACACACCAGAGAATGGGCAGCAGCGTTCTCTGTGCACTTTACCAACAAACTGCGATCGCCAACCCGTCTGCCAAGCGTGGCGATTATGGCAAACCCCCCCCCAACCATTATGAATAGCACAACAAAAAAACGCTCCGAGTGCCCGGCAGCCCATCTACCCTCGGCTACGGTAGCGGTCACCGAAGACTGGACCTGGCAACGTATAACACACGAACACTCCGGACCGACGAGAAGATAGCCGAACTTGAGGAAGAATTGAGCAGGTTACGATGGAGCATTATAGGGTTATCTGAAGTCCGAAGAGAGGGGGAGGACTCGATAATCCTCAAATCCGGTAACCTGCTCTATTTCCGAGAGGGTAACCGGCAGTCCCAGGGTGGTGTCGGCTTTATCGTCCACAAGTCACTTGTGAACAACGTGGTGAAGATCGACAGTGTGTCGACCAGGGTGGCGTACCTTATGCTCATAATATCCGTAAGATATTCGCTGAAGGTCATACAGGTCTACGCCCCGACCTCGGCACACCCCGACGACGAGGTAGAGACCATGAATGAGTATATCTCTAGAGCCATGCATGGTTCCAAAACTTACTTCACCGTTGTCATTGGGGACTTCAACGCGAAACTGGGCATACGAGACGAAGATGAGCTGCAACCACTACCGGGGTCACCTACTAGCCAGTTTTATGGAGAAGGAGGACCTCTACATGATGAACTCCTTCTTCAGAAAACGTGAGCACAGGAAGTGGACCTGGCAAAGCCCCGATGGTGCAACTAAAAACGAGATCGACTTCATCATTATTATTATTCCATTTATTCATTTTATATACATATTTTTACATTTTTAAATATTATTCTATAAAAAGATAAAATAAAAAAACATTTAAAAATACAAAAATAGTAGCCCACCGGTATCGGGAACAGGCTCCAAGCTACCGATGGTCAGGGCTCCTGAGAGAGGAACCTCCTAACGATACGCGCCGTGTCCAGGAGTACCGCTTTCTGGATCAAGCCAAAGCACAATGATAGCTGTATTCACGTCCCACATGTCGACAACCTCGCGAGCCAGATCAAGATACTTGCTTTTCTTATCTCTCTCAGCGTTCACGAGGTTCTCATCATGTGGGACCGCTATATCAACAATCATTGCGTGACGCTCTAGTCGGTCTATCACCACTATGTCAGGCTTATTGGCAACAATAGTCCTGTCAGTGATGATAGACCGATCCCAATACAACGTGACATTGCCATTTTCGAGAACTGGGTCGGGCACATACTTATAGTAAGGCACTTCCGACTCCACAAGATTGTATTTAAGAGCAAGTTGCTGATGGATAATCCTGGCTACAAGGTTGTGTCTATGCATATAGTCTCCGTTAGCCAGACTAGAACAACCGGAGATAATGTGACGGATTGATTGGACGCTAAAAGATCTACATCGGGCCCTTGTAGGACCCGGTAGAAGCGTCCGTGAAGTTCTTTGCTCTGCCATACCTCCCTGCGGTCATTAGTATCTAATACTATAGGTTTGCGCCAGTTCTCGTTAGCCAAGGAGAGCGGGGTAAGGCCCTTGTCCAGCGCTACCACATCTCGATGCATACCCACGTCAGCGGCCTGGATGTATTCCCTAAGACTGCATACCTCGCGGTTGTGTAGGGTCTTAGCATTTAAAAAGCCACGACCCCCGCACTTCCGAGGGATATACAGTCTCATAACCGATGAAAGTGGGTGATGCATACGATTTGCGGTAAGCAGCGTGCGGACCCTCCTATCCAGGGCGTCAAGTTCAGTCTGAGTCCATTTGAGTATGCCGAAAGAATACATCAATACCGGCATGACCCAGCCGTTGAAGGCGCGCACCTTGTTACCGCCCGATAAAAGACTATTTAGTACTCTTTTCAAGCGGCCAAAGAAGCGCTCCTTCAACGACTGTTTCACGTCAGTAGCATTGATGCCTAGTGCTTCCGACATACCCAAATACTTGTAAGTTTCGGTTGAGGAAAGGGATCGAAGGTGTATGGAATCCGAGAGTTGTATTCCCACGGATTCCATAATCTCCCCTCGCTTTACATGCATGACTGCACATTTGTCCACACCAAATTCCATACGGATGGCATCACTGAAGGCTTCTGTTACCTTCAGTAGCTTCATCAGTTGCAAGTTGTTGGGGGCAAAGAGCTTCAGATCATTCATGTTAAGGAGGTGTGATATGACCTGACCACCTCTTCTCAACCGATAACCCAGACCTGAACCCTCCAGCAGTGTACTGAGAGGGTTCAGGGCTAAACAAAACCACAGAAGACTCAGACTGTCGCCCTGAAATATTCCGCGCTCGATCCTTATATGTTCGCTGTTTTCCTGAATCTGTCGACATCCTGGATAGTGAAGGACCGTCCTCCACTGCCCCATACATGACGTCAGGAAGGCGCGCAGAGTTGCATCAATTTTATACAACTCCAGCACCCTCATAAGCCATGTATGTGGCACTGAGTCATAGGCCTTCTTGTAATCTATCCAACATGTCGCCAGATCCTTGCGGGAACGGCGAACCTGTTGGCTAATGGCAATGTCTATGAGGAGCAGCTCCTTAGTACCGCGGGACCCGTTCCTACATCCATTCTGAGAAGCAGACATGATGGCGTTATTGTCAATATGTTGATTAATTTTCGCTCTCAGAATGGATGTAAGGACTTTATAGACCGTCGGTAAGCACGTTATCGGTCTATAATTTTTAAGATCCGCAGTACTACCTGATTTGTGGAGCAGGTGGGTTATTCCTGTCGTTAGGAACTGGGGTAGCGATTCTGATTCAAAGGCAGACTGGAACTGAGTTGCCAAACGAGCGTGCGACCTTTGGAACCATTTGATCCAAAAGTTGTGCAGTCCGTCCGGCCCTGGAGATTTCCAGTTAGGCAACGGGCGGACTGCACGAGCCACATCTTGGGGGCTGATGGTAACTGCCCCCATTTGTGTTATCGGATTGCACGCTCGTTCGACCTGCCGAGTCCAGTCATCCTCGGTGTGACTGACAGGCACCGACCAGATATAGCGCCAGAACGAACACATGGCGTCGTTATCCGGTAGGCGCGTATCAGTCACACCTTGGTTGGGTTGCTCCCAAGCCCTATAAACCCACCTTTCGTTGCTCTGGAATGTGCGATTCTGAGTGTATCGCTCCACTCGCCGCTTGTACCGACGAATACGGTTTGCCCATGCATAGATCTTCTGCTTCAGGAAGTCGATACGCTCTGTGACGCGGGACATATAATCTCGAGAACTGATATCAGTCCCTGAGAACGCCCGCCTCACAAAGCGCATCACTCTAGGGCGAGTGTTGCCCTCCCTGAAGCAGATAAGCTTGCCGATGAGTGCTCTAGCCTCACCGATACGACGCTCAATCCTGCACTGCCAAGCTGGTATAGCTGGTCGTGTAGCTCTGTCAGTTTTGGGAAACTTGACGTTAGCTACACGACATGCTGCTGCAGCCGCACAGTACAAGATCGAGTGGGTGTCGGCAAGGTCTTTGCTGCTATCAAAAACATTTGATAACTGCGAATCTAGAGCACACACCAGCGCCCTATTTTTCATATGCATGGGCAAACGAGGTAGTCGAGGTCTAAGCTCAGGTGGTGTGGAGCGATACTCGCTGAATGCACATTCCAAAGCGCTCCTCAAACGTGCATTGCATTGGGTACTCACAGATATAGCCCCGTCGTCGTCATCCTCGCCAACATGGTCGGGTCGCGGTGAAACACTGGGTTGCAGTTGCACCGCGGCCAGTGGCAAGGCAGGTGAGACAGGGCTACTCTGTGATTCCTCACGCAGTCTATCAAGTACGGCGTCATCCAGCATACAGTTACGTTGGATGACCCGCACCTGATCCGATAGACGTTGGGTCGACACGTTGACAGCTGGCTCAAGCACCTGAAACAGAGAGAACATCCGACCACGGTACGCAGTCAGGTTACTTCCCCCCTCTGTAGCCCCAAAGTATGCGCGCATGACGTTTTCGTTAATCGATTGCGTCCATCGCATGCGCTGCACACTTTCACCGGGAGCGGGGACCCTGTCAGAGGCCGATGGGCCTCGAGGTCCTAGGCTGTCCAGTGGCCGGCGTCCTCCCCGTCGACGCGTAGGTGGTGGTGTCGTTGGCGGAGAGAAGTATTCGTCGCTCGAACTCGACGCAACTGCAGCGTCCAGGATCGCTTGACTTACGGTTGTAGGGGATCCCGGCGACTGCGAGGCGGAGCTGAGCGACGAACCCGAAGATGTTGGGCGTGTGTTTTTGGCTCGGGCCTGGCTTCGTGTCAACATTTTCTTCTCAGCTTGTCATTCTGGTTTATTGTAGGTTGTTCATTTTAATTATAGTTTTTGTTTTCTCCTGGTTGTTTTATGAAATATATATGGAGGCATTATTTAAATTTAGTTTTATGTAGTTTTAACAGGGATATTGTTCGGATTCATAAATATATTCTAAAAATTCGAAGAGCGAAGAAAATTTTTGTGTCACTCTTGACAAGTCAGGCCACAGATTATTATTATTATTATATACTTTATTGTACACCACAAAAATACAAACATACAGAACAAACATTTTTAAAAACAAAGTGTACAATGGGCGGTCTTATCGCACATGGCAATCTCTTACAGACAACCTTTGGATGGACTGAAACGATAGGACAAGAATTTAGGGCTGTCAGTGAAAATAAAACAAATCATGAATCATGTCAACCAAGAAGCAAATGTTCAATGATGTCTCTGTGATCAACTCGGTGAAAACCGGGAGCGATTACCGCTTGGTAAGCTTGAAAGGTCTCGACTGATGAAGTCCACGCTCCGTCCAGCACGAATCCAGGTCCAAAACCCCGAGACCTTTCAACTCGAACTCCAGAATCGTTTCGAGTGCCTAGAGAGCTCCGTGGACGAATACAGCGATGGGTTCGTGGAAGCTGTCCATACGGTCGGGTCTAAGTTTTTCAAGACCCGCCGTACAGATAAGAACAGAAAGCCCTCTAGTCCTACTCTCAAGCTCATAAAGGAGAGGCGTGATATGATTCTGCAGTCTTCAGACGATGCGTTGAAATACCGGCAGCTAAATAGACGGATCTCAAAGTCCTTGAAAAGCGAGCTCCGCCGCTTTAATACCGAAAGTATTAAAGACGCGATTGAGCCGAATAAGGGCTCCAAGGTCTTTGCAAGAGATCTGTCTATTGGGCAGAGCCAGCTCACGAAACTGAAGACCGATGATGGCAGGATCGTATCCGCCAAACCGGAGCTTCTGAGGGAGATCGAGAGATTCTATGGGCAGTTGTACACGTCAACCAGTAAACCCGTCGCGAATCTAGCCAATGACCCTAGAACTAGATTGAACCGACACTATACCGAAGACATTCCGGACGTCAGCCTGTATGATATTAGGATGGCTCTGCAACAGCTTAAGAACAACAAGGCGCCGGGTGATGACGGAATCACGGCCGAACTCCTGAAGGCGGGTGGGAAACCGATCCTTAAGGCCTTTCAGAAGCTGTTTGATACCGTCATACTCGAGGGGAGGACGCCACAGGCATGGTGCAGGGGTCAAGAGTCATCACGAATCGTCTCGCGCGCAGATTTGGCGATTTCCAGCCTCCCGAACAAGCCGGATTCCGTAAAGGCTTCAGCACCGTAGACCACATACATACGCTGCGGCAGGTTATACAGAAGACCGAAGAGTACAACCTGCCTCTCTGTTTAGCGTTTGTGGACTACGAGAAAGCCTTCGATTCGATCGAGACTTGGGCTGTACTGCAGTCTCTGCAACGGTGCCAAATTGACTACCGGTACATCGAGGTGTTGAAGTGCTTATACAAAATCGCCACCATATCAGTTCGACTTCAGGATCAGCCCTCGGAACCCGTACATTTGCAGCGAGGTGTGAGACAGGGAGACGTCATATCTCCGAAACTGTTCACCGCTGCACTGGAGGACGTCTTCAAGGTTCTGGACTGGTCTAGGCATCAAATTTAGTCAATTGACTATCAATATCAAGTGACTATATTTTGTAAATGTTTATGTGTACCTTTTACTAACACTAGATATATAAGTATTTGTTACTAACAAGAATTGGACTGTAAATTGTCTGAATTTTGAAATAAATTATTATTATTATTACAACTACCCTTGCCTGCGACCGGTGACAGACCGAAGGCGCGCCTCGCTCATTACCAGAGGCCGTTGGTCTTCAGCATCACAAGAGATACGTAGCCCTATTTACGTGTCTCAACACCAGAGCCGTTGACCTCGAGATCGCCGCTAGTCTCAGCGCAGACTCTGCCATATTCTGTGCTGTATTTTTTTTTTTTTTTTTTTTTTTATTTGAGATGGGTTTGCTCTTGACTCTAGTCTAAGTCATAGGTGACAGAGACAGAGTCGACGATGGAGTGAGCTTACCCAGAAGGAGCCTGTTTACTCTAACTTTGAAGAGATTCGGGTTGAATGCATTCGGAAACACAGACGCAGGTAGTGAGTTCCATTCATTCGCTGTGCGCATTATGAAGGATGTTTGGAAGCGCTTGGTGCGAATTGGTGGAATGGCAACAAGGTAAGGATGGTAACTTGCAGTGCGTCTAGATGTCCGATGGTAGAAGGGGGCTGGTGGTATGAGGTCGTGGAGTTCTTGAGCACACTCACCGAAATACAGTCTGTAGAAGACCGACAAGCAGGCAACCTTGCGGCGATGAGCCAAGCTGTGAAGCTTGGTATCCACCAGTTCAATGTCGCCGATGAGCCTCTTAGCTCTGCGTTCCACCGAGTCAAGCGCGGCAAGCTGATACTTTGCTGAGCCATCCCAAAGGTGGCTGCAATACTCCATGCAGGATCGGACTTGCGCTTTGTACAGGGTTAGAAGCTGTCCAGGCGTAAAGTATCGCTTCACCTTATTTAGGATTCATCTCTCGCAGATGTTGTCCCGCTGAAATACACTCCGACAACGTTACCAATATGCACGGCGCCGATAGGAATATCTGAGACGCCTTCCAAGAGGAGGCCAGTTGTCGAGGCATCATGTGGCGCTTTATAACGCCATCGGCGCCATTCATGAAGGGCACCTGGGAGCGGCGTCTCGTTCGCTGAGTGAACACCGCGCTCTAAAATGTACTCATAGAGAAACATCCGCACGAAGAGGTGTTGTCCACACTGCTGTGTGAGGCAGAGTACACAGTAAACAGCCGACCGCTGACACACGTGTCCGTCGAACACAGAATAGAGATTTCTATGAGCGCTGCTTTCTGTATGTAGTCGTATAGTACAAGCGTGTTTCTATCTTAGGTTCCACGCTCGAAAGAAAGAAAGAAATGGAACAGAGAGAGAAAAAGAAATTATACGTCAGAGCTAAACTCGACCTCGCCGAGTTACCGCACCTGCTTGATTGTATTTAGTGAATTAAGTCCATTTAAGCTCAGGGGAGAGTTGGTAGTGCTAGCGAAGAGCTAAAAAACTCAAGACGACCACTATTCACTAAAACCAAGAAACTTTCTAAGAAACGTAAATTTCCATTGTTGCCTTGAACACACTAGAAGCTAATCATTATTGCTTCCGCATAGAACATTTTACAACATTTCTTTATTCCCTGTGTTGTCGCGATTGAAATATAATGAAAATAGTGATGAACTGTTAAAAGCATTTTGATTTCCAGTTATTTTCATAATTCCTGAGGTTTAGACATTCTCATTCCGAAATCGCCTAAAATAGCCCCATGTTTTTTTTAAGGTAGCCTAATTGGCGACTAGTCGCCGATCGTAAAAATTGGTCGTCTCGGCCACTCTTCCGAGTCTAAGCCTAAATGGCGAAAAGTCGCCCAATCTGGCTACACTGATTATGTAACTTTGACAACGGTTTGAGAATTTAAGAATGATCAAATGTGTTTTTCTCAGTTGTGAAACCCAATTGAATGTCAATGAAGGTTTTTTTGTATGACATAAGGTATACTTTGGCATGACTTGACTGCGTATACTCAAACCTTGCTCAGCATCGCACAAAACTTAAAGTGGCAGATGATCAAGAGTGTCAGATGATTAAATCGAGATCAGCACATGATAGGACCCATTCATTTATTCTTTTCTGATTAATTTTGTTGCGGGATCCAAGACAGTGAAATTCATTCGCCGGAACTTGGTGGAGCTTCATTGCCTCGGCGCTTTTCTGGTGGTCGCCACTGTTGATTTTGGCTTTCAGGAATTGCAGTGATTTGGGAATAGTGCGGTGCGATTGTCCCAATAAAAAAGCCTCCTCCTTCTCCCTTTGGATGTGTGACAAGTATTTCTGACATTCGCATCCATCAAAAGGGCTTCCTTAGGGTGATGCGTAGTCTTGATGAGAGCAAAGCGAGTGGCACTGACGGGATACCAGCAATTGTACTTACTCGTAAAACCTGGGCGCCTATATTGTCTCCAGTTTTGACAAGCTTGTATCGCCTTTCGATAGAGGCTGGAAAAGTGCCGAAGGCTTGGAAGCAAGCCAACATACAGCCCGTGCCCGAGAAGGGCAGTCAAGCTGACCCAGCCAACTACAGACTCATTTCTGTGACGTCTATCTTCTGTAAGAATATGGAACGTGTGCTCAACGGTAAGCTCCTGGCATACCTAGAAGCGAACGACATCCTCAGTGACTGCCAATACGGCTTCCACCAAAATCGGTCCACTGGGGATCTTCTAGTGTATGCCATTCACATTTGGAGTGAGGCCATCGAGAGACACGGGGAAGCGTTAGCCGTCTCCCTCGACATCTCGAAGGTTTTCGACAGGGTCTGGCACGAAAGCCTCATTGGTAAGCTTCCTTCCTTCGGTCTGACTAGTGGTCTGTGTGATTGGATAGCGGACTTGCTGAGGGATCGATCCATTCGAGTGGTTATCGATGGCTGCTTGTCCGGTCAGTTAGATATCAATGCCTAACTCTAGCCGGAGTGCTCTCGGCAACATTATTCTTGCTGCACATTAATGATCTGCTAAAACCCGGCACCTTTGGGTACGCAGACGATAGCACTGTTACTAAGAGATACGTGTCCGGCGCACGGGCTACTAGGCCTCAGATTCTGTCTCTCCGAGCCATGGCCATGGTTGAACTCTTGAACTTGTCCTTGAAGCTGGTCTTCGAATGGGGTGATGCCAATCTGGTCAGTTTCAATGGTGCTAAGACCCAGGCGTGTCGTTTGTCCACTAAAAAGAGCCAATTCCGTTGCCTTAATTAATCTTGCCGTTAATGCACCATCTCGAACTTCTTGGTGTTAAGTCCACATCCATCCTCAATTTTTGTCTAGTCATTGAGGCGAAAGTTCAGTTGACTACAAAAAAGTTGGGAATTCTTGCAAAGTTGAGACGTTACTTCACGCCTCAACAGCTGCTCAACTTGTATAATGTGCAAGTTCGGTCATGCATGGTATAGGTACTGCTCTCACCTCTGGGATGGATCTACCAAATACCAGCTTCAAACGCTTTAGTCGATTGACAGACGGGCCAAGAGGCTTATTGGCAACGATGCACTGGTCACGTCAAAGCTCCAGAGCTTCGAACATCGACGCCGAGTTGCCAGCCTGTCGAGTATTTTATCGGTTAAATTTCGGGGAATGTGCGACGGAACTGCACAATTTGATTCTACCTAACACTTTCCATCATCGGAATACAAGACGTACGGCCATGCGCCATCGGTACATGGTAGATATCCCTCCCAGACGCACAAAGCGTTTTGCTAATACTTTCATTGTGCGCACAGCTAAGGAGTGAAACCCCCTTCCGGAGTATTTGTTCCCTGATAGCTACAACCTTGGGGTCTTTAAGTCAAGAGTGAATAGGTTACTTCTGGGCAAGCGTGCTTCACCGTAAAGCACATCATCGCTTAACATCAGGAGAGATAGTGGTCAAACGAGTGCTATAAAAAAAAAATGAGAGAGAGTTTATAAGAAAATCATTTTGTATCGAACCCGAGCACACGTTCTACACGTGTGCTCGGTTAGTAGGTATCTATTTATAATAAGTATTTGTTTGTCCTTATCAACCTACTTAATATTGTATAATGCCGTTGTCGTAGTGCTAAGCGGTGCGAAACTACGTTACCGTTTCTCTTATTTTATTTAGTCAGCTATCGGTACTGTTTGATGGTCGCGTTGCTTAGCATGACTTTCGCTGGCATTGGATTACATACTATAATAAAAACCTTAAAGGCGGTTTTATATTTTATTTGTCTATGTGAACTTTCTTTTTCTCGGCAACAGCAACGCAATTGGAAAAATTGATCAACGAACTCCATGCAGTGAGCAGCCAAATTGGCTTGAAATTAAATAGCATAAAAACAAAGCAAGAAACCACCAAGAAAGGCTCATTGCAGTCAATGGTATTGCATTGGAATATGTTCAAGAATACATTTATTTGGGGAAACTAATAACATTTTCAACATCCAGACACCAGGATGAACTAGACAGACGGATAACCACTCCATGGAATAAATTCTGGAGCTTCAAAAATATACTGAAATCAAATCTCCCAGTAAAACTTAAGAAAAAAGTACTTGACCCATGTTTACTGCCATGCCTCACTTATGGCAGTCAAACTTGGATATTTAATTCCCACACACAAAATAGGATACAAGTATGCCAAAGGTCGATGGAACGGAGTATATTAAATATAAGGCGAAGAGATAGAACAAAATGTTCATATATAAGGGAAACAACAAATGTAATGCTTTAAAACACTCTAAGAAACTTAAATGGAAGGGGGGTAGTCATATTGCACGTATGAGTAGTGATAAGTGGACTAAAAAAATTACTAGTTGGCCAGGACCAATCAGTAAAAGAAACGTGGAAAGACCAAAAGAGAGATGGGCAGATGAGATAAACAAGGTTGCTGGTACAGACTGGATGATAAAAACGAAGGACAGAGAAACTTGGAGAAAAATGGAGGAGGCCTTTACTCGTTGAGAGGTCCTTAATAATACCAAAAATTAATTAAGTTATTTAAACATTTTGATATGCTTGCAATCTTTAGGTTGGGGAAAAAGTCTTTTTGTATTATAGTATGTATGAACTTGTAATAAAATCTCTTTGGCTATACTATTTGTATCTGGCTGGTTTTGGTATCATTGAATTTTTAAATTTTAAAGTACAGAATTCCAAATTCAAATTAGGAAAATGTGTGATTTTCATTTGTTTTTCGTACCGTCAAGCTGAGTGAATCTAATGAAGAAATTCGATACATTTTAAAATTTTACTACAAAAAGGGAAAAATGCAACGGAAGCCGCGAAAAAAATTTGCGATGTTTATGGACCTAGTGCAGTGTCTGTGAGAGTAGCACAAATTTGGTTTAAGCGTTATCCATCCGGAAATTTTGATGTCAAAGATGCACGTCGCTCTGGTCGCCCTATTACGGATAAAATGGATGCCATTTTTGAAAAAGTGGAGCAGGATCGGCATATCATTAGTTACGACGTAGCTGAAGAACTGGGAATTGACCACAAAACAGTTTCGGCGCCTTTGTTATTTTTTTTTTTTTATTCGATATTTGGGTACCTCACGAGCTCACTGAAAGAAACCTAATGAACCGTGTACTCATTTGTGATTCTTTATTACGACGTAATGAAACCGAACCATTTTTGAAGAAGCTGATAACTGGTGATGAAAAGTGGATCACGTACGACAAGAACGTGTGAAAAAGGTCGTGGTCAAAGGCCGGTCAGGCTTCACAGACTGTGGCGAAACCCGAGTTAACTCGCAACAAGGAGATGCTGTGTGTGTGGTGGGATTGGAAGGGCATTATTCATTATGAGCTGTTACCACCAGGCAGGACCATCGATTCTGAACTCTACTGCGAACAACTGATGAGATTAAAGCAAGAAGGTGTGAGAAATCGGCCGGAATTAATCAACAGAAGGGGTGTGGTTTTTCATCATGATAACACTAGACCTCTTTAGCCACACATCTTTAGCCACTCAGCAAACATTATTAGAGAGTTTGGCTGGGAGGTGTTAATGCATCCGCCGTATAGTCCTGACCTTGCACCTTCAGATTTCCACCTGTTTCGGTCTCTTCAGAATTCTTTAGGCAGTGTCAGGTTAACATCACGAGAGGACTGCTAAAACCACTTGTCGCGGTATTTTGACCAGAAGTCCCAAAATTTCTATAGCAATGGGATCATGTCCCATGACAAGATGGCAAAAAGTTATCGAACAAAATGGTTCCTACATACTTTAGTTAAATGTAAATAAACTGTATTAAAAAAACAAAAAAGAATTTTCTTTAAAAAAACCGAAGAAACTTTTTCCCCAACCTGTTCTTCTTCTGAAAATTCTGAAGTAACTAATTTATTGATCACATTGTGAATTAATTCAATTGAAATAAAAATGAAATACATAATTAATGAAATTATATTGTTGACATGGAAATTCTATTCAGGTATTTTGAATGTTTTATTGTTTGGAATTTTAAATAAGTTTACATCGAACTGTTATGCAATGTAAAGTATTAGATTAATTATTTATTAAGGCAATAAAGAGGAAATAATAATAATATAGCCTTATACCGCTCTCCTTGGCTAACGAGAACTGGCGCAAACCTATAGTATTAGATACTAATGACCGCAGGGAGGTATGACAGAGCAAGGAGCTTCACGGACGCTTCTACCGGGTCCTACATGGGCGTCACACAATGATTGTTGATATAGCGGTCCCCCATGACGAGTACCTCGTGAAGGCTGAGAGTGGGAAGGAAATGATAGTAACAAAGCCAATCTGGGCTCTCAGGCGTCCGTCGTTGAGTGGAGGAATCACGGTTTTTTTTTAGCGTGGATAAATGCTCATGTGTTAGAATTTGAAGTATGTGTGACGTCATTAAATCATAAATTTTCATTTTTCAATGGTTTGCTACAAAATACATACCTGTCATATTTATTAAGCATCTACCGACAAATGTCTAAGTACCTTCCTTAATTATTATTGTGGTGTCAACTACCTTCAAATGTAAAAGAGTACCCACCTAAGTAAATATTGTTGTGTGTACAAGAAATAACTCTAAACTTATATTTAAGCCACGTTGATAATATTCTTATTAATGATTACGTAATTTGTAATGATCGTTGTGATGTATCCTGGATTTTATAATGCTATATTAGTATTATAAGTCCTTTGAAACAATTAGTACAATACTGTCTGTTAGTATCAATATTCTTTCGAATATTGATTAAAAATTACTATATAGGCGATATTAAATTCCTTAATTGTCTTGATACGTTTTAAGACATATTCACTTCATAGTAATTAATTATTGGTCACCTAATTTTGAGATTATTTGAAGCAATATAGAAAATGGCGGGATACCGCCATTTTCTATATTGCTTCAAATAATCTTGTTAAAATCTTGTTATTGTTAAAATAATGTTGTTCAAATAGTCTTGGTTGCCTGGAAGAGATCGCGGTTCGCGATAAGGCCGCCTGTTGTATGTTTGTTTTTGTTATAAGATGTCTTTTTGATTAATTTTTATCTTGGTGTACAATAAAGTATATAATAAATAATAAATAAATAAATACCGCGCCATTTTCTCATATTGGACGTATTGAGAGTGAGACACAGATAGACCCGATGTTATAAAATATTGTGTAATTGATAAGCGGACTTACTTTTTTGTAAACTACAAGCCAGTACAGGCCAGATATTATTATTTAGAAGTATACTACTTTATAATACTTGGTGTAAGATCGACTACACAAGGCTAACGTAAGTTATTTGATATTATAACTTTATTATTTCTAATGGTTGTGTTGAAGCTGTATCTATATCGTATTATGGCCTTTATTCCTAATATGTTATATTGATTTAAGGGCTATGTCCTTTGCCTTATCCTTGTTATTTTGAATCTATAATACTGTAAATACTTTTTGTTTGTAAAATATATCGATAAATACTATGAAAGAGGGGTTTGTTGCCCTTCTTCCCCACGAGAATCAGTCTAGCGACCGGGCAGTAAGCTCAATGAGCCTTCTAAATATGAATTAATTGACAAGCCTTACTTAAATAAATACCTAGTCTTGTCTTTCTGTGCTTTTATTCATAAAACCCTTTCCTTACACACCACATACATTAGAACTCTGATCATTCTCGTCTGTGACCTCGTACAGTGTGGACGTGTTGAGGCTCTCTTAAAGTGTTAATTTGTTATTGGCTATTTGGTGCTAAATCCATTTCTCGTTTACTCTTTAAGTGTTTTAAGGACTGATCCCGCCCACTGGGCTGTCCTAGAAAGAAACAAATAGATTTTGTGCGCTCCAACATCAGCTGAGTTCCACCGGATTCGAACCATCATCGCTTGGATTAGTGACCGGCCGCCCTACCACCCGCGCCAACAAGGTTAGTCATAGCGCGTCGAAATTAAGTACCGCGTTACGCGCCCCACTACTGCTTTGCTACGTCACTGCGCTGCTATTGCTACGACGTAACGCCTACACTAAACCTTATAGCAACGTCCCCGCTACTGATTGCTTATTGCTACCATCCAACATTAGGAAAATGGCTTGTTCGAAGCGAACGCCACCCAAACTACGATCGGAGCAATCTACTTCTGAGCCGGACCTAGCAAAAATTCAACCGGAAAAGGAGCTGAACGTTACAACTCGTAAAAGAAAGCAGCCCGAGTGTGAACATGCTACACAAATCGCAACTATGCACTCTGATCTGAAAAAAACTCTAAGTGATTGGAAGACTAGCTTGGATTCCAACTTATTAGTTATTAATGATAACATAAAAAGTATACGGAGTGACTTAGACACTTACATGAAAGAAACAAAAAAAGAAATAGACTATCTTCGCTCGGATAACATCAAGATTAAGGCTACTGTAGCTAAACTGTCTGAGGAGGTCACCGAAACTAAAATATCTACCCAATTTTTATCAAACCAATACGATGACTGCCAAAATCGATTCAAAAACCTAGAAGAACGGCTCTCAGATAAAAGCTCATTAATGGCTCTCGAAGCTAAAATAGACTACCTTGAGCAACAAGCCAGACAGTGTAACCTGGAGATATCTAATATCCCGGAACGGCGTGAGGAAAACTTATTTACTATAATAGAAGATATCGGCAAAAAAATTGATGTATCTATACCACGTGATGAGATAACCACCATTCATCGTGTCCCTCATGCCGCGTCTAATGACAGGCCAAAGAATATTATCGCCAAGTTCAAAACCCGTTCTCTGAGAGATAATGTACTCAGCGCTTACCGTCTCAAAAAAGGTGTCACTTCGACTGATTTGGGTATTTCTGGTGTATCTCGCGTTATTTATGTTAATGAGCACTTGACTCTTAATAAAAAACAATTGTTGCGAGAAGCTCGCGAAGCCGCTAAGAATTTAGATTATAAATTTGTTTGGGTTAAACACTCTACTATTCTTGTTAGACGGGGCGAAAACTCCCCTATTATAGCCATAAAGACCAAAAATGACTTATGTAAAATAACGACTAACAGGATTAATTAAATGTTTAGTCGTCAGTCAGATCTATTTATTAATATTATACACAATTAAAAATGTCTTCTAATACAAATGACTTTAGTATTTACTACCAAAATAGTAGAGGTATACGCACAAAACTAAATACTGTCTATATGAGTATTCTGTCTAATTGTTATGATATTATTATTTTGACAGAAACTTGGTTAATCCCCTCAATAAATGATACCGAATTTATTGATAATCGATATGTTGTTTTTCGTTGTGATCGTAATAGAAGCGCAACTAATAAATCTGATGGGGGGGGTGTGTTGGTGGCTGTGTTGCGAAAATACAACGCTGTTAATATCTCGCTTCAGTCGCAAAATATCTTAGAGAAACATTTTGAACAAGTTGTTATTGCAATACCGAGTAACAACGCCACGACACAAACTCTCATCAGTGCAGTATATATGCCTAATAATTTGCCACTTTCAGTATATAATTTGCATTTTGATTTAATGGATAACTTAATCAACACAGTAAATATTGAAAATTTGTTATTGCTTGGCGATTATAATATACCGACAGCCAACTGGCAACTTTACCCTAGTCTTAATTCTTTTAATTGTATGGGCAATTCTTCAGTCTGTCACCGTTTAAGAAACTTTATGACTGTTCACAATGTTCAGCAATACAATCATTTAATTAACTTAAATGGACGAACTCTGGATCTTTTACTCTCGAATACTATTAGCCACGTATACAAACCCAAGCTGGACCTGCTTCAGGCTGATAACCATCATCCTCCCTTTTATACTCTTCTGTCATTAAACCTAAAGCTTATTCCCATGCAACCTCTTTGCTCGCCCAAGTATAATTTCCGTAGAGCTGACTATATCCTTGTTAATAGAGATATTGAGGAAATTGACTGGGACATGGAATTAGATAGCGAGTCAGCCGAAAAAAATGTAGAAGTTTTCTATGACCATCTATACGGGATTATCAAAAATCGAGTACCTCTTTCCAAACCAAAAAGTTCTAATTATCCTGTATGGTTTTCCAAAGCTCTCATACATATTTTAAACTCTAAAAAGAAAGCCTGGAATAAATGGAAAAGGTATCAAAACTTATCCGATTATGAAATTTTCTCCTTGTACAGAGCCCGCTTTCAATCAGAGTGCAATAAATGCTTTCGTACTTATATTAAAAGTGTTGAGGAAGATATTCCCAAAAATGTCAAACACTTCTGGGCATACATTGCTAACCGCAAAGGCAAATCTGGGATTCCTTCCCGTATGCACTATAAAGATGACACGGCTAATGACCCCATTGAAACATGTAATTTATTTTCAAACTTTTTTCAGTCAGTCTATGAACCATCTAGCCTAAAACCCGATTGGTGTCCAGTTCCAGATCAATCCAGTGACAGTGATTCATCTCTTTGTAGCTTGCACTTTAGCCTTTCATTAATTTGTAAACAATTAAAAATTCTAGATATAAACAAAGGGCCAGGACCTGATGGGATACCTCCTTGTTTTTTGAAATGGTCAGCAAACACATTAAGCAAACCATTATTTAAGATATTTAACCAATGTATTAGCAATGGTATATTTCCTACAGTCTGGAAAAAGGCCAATATAGTTCCGGTATATAAGGGTGGTTCTAGGCAAAACATAGAGAATTATAGACCTATCTCCCTTCTTTGTACATTGGCTAAGGTATTTGAAAAGATTGTTCATCACGAGTTATATCCGTTTGTTCAACGTTATATAGTGCCGCAGCAGCATGGCTTTGTTAGACATAAATCTACTGTGACCAACTTGATGATTTTTACTAACCACCTATTTAATAATATGGACAACAGGGTCCAAACTGATGCCATTTACACTGATTTTAAAAAAGCCTTCGACCGAGTTGATCATAAATTACTTTTAGATAAATTTCGTTTAATGGCATCAGGGGCAATCTGCTGCGCTGGTTTCAGTCTTATGTCAGTAATCGTAGTCAAACTGTAGTTAGTAACGGGTACCATTCTAACGCATTTTTGGCAACATCTGGAGTTCCGCAGGGATCAATATTGGGTCCTTTGTTGTTCATTATTTACATCAATGATATTGGTAGTTGCTTTAAAAATAGTAATTTTTTATTATATGCGGATGACCTCAAAATTTTTAAGAAAATAATATCGATCAATGATTGTTACCTTCTTCAAGACGACTTAAATAGATTGTCTAATTACTGTACCAAAAATAACCTAAAATTAAGCATTTCTAAATGTAAATACATACATTTTACTAAAAACAAAAAGATATTTGATTACAATTATTGTCTCTGTGATGAACTCTTACTTAAAGATACTCAAATTTGTGACCTGGGTATACTATTGGATAGCAAACTTCACCTAAATCTACACATTGATAAGATAATAGCTAAAGCTTACCAAATGTACAATTTAGTCATTAGGTCATCATCCGACTTCAAGCGCCCAGTCACATACCTATATCTTTTCAATTCTTTAATACGACCACAAATAGAATATGCGTGTATGATATGGGACCCTTACTACGCGAAATATGACCAAGCATTGGAAAGAATCCAGCGCAAGTTTCTGAAAACATTGCAGTTTAAATGTCATTTGGGACGGCTGCCATATGAGGAATCACTGCATAAGTTTAAATTACTTACACTACACTCAAGGCGTCTGTTACTACAGGCCATGATGCTCCGTGGACTTATACACAACAAATTCGATTGCGCTGAACTTGTGAATAGTATATTTTATGTTGTACCTAGAACTGTAATACGCCGGGAGGCGCGCGCTTACCCGCTCTTTGCTACGACCACCAATCGTACAAATGCGGGGGAACGGGCGCCTCTCCATAGATTAGTCAAAACATACAACAAACATTTTGTAACAATAGACATATTTGCTTTATCTCAAACTGTATTTAGGAAAGAATTAGTTAAAATATTGAAAACCTAATAATTTAGTATGTACTTCATATTACCCCAATTTAACTTGTATCATGCTGTACGCAATTATAATAATACTATTAGTAATATGTGGAAACGTTGTGGATTGTACGTTTACTTATTTTGTTGTATACTTAGATGTAAGACTTAATGTACAATTGTTTGTTTTCCCAAATAAAATAAAATAAAAATAAAATAAATACACAGTAAATAACCAATAACCCATCTTGACATTCAAAGCTTGCTATCTTGGTAGATACCAATACTTTTATAGAGAATTCCATTCATGATTCTAACACATACTGCGCTACCACGGGGAGATAGCGCAGTTATGTGGGACTCTAACCCACTAAAACTCCACGGTGTCCTCCTGTGCCGCTTATGGCGGGAACACGGGCACGCGTTAGCACTCACCGCAAACCCGCCGTGGCTGTCCGTCACCGGACCCTCCTCTGGGGAGTACCCCCCATCACCCGGCGCACCAGAACACACTGTGCGCCGTGACCACCCCAGGGACCAAACCAGCACATGGGTGCCAGACGACCCTGTATATGGCAGCCTTGGTCCCCTTGTGACGGGTCGAGGTCAATGGCCCCGCCACCTACCATTTTTCGGCCGCAGGGGATAGGGCGAGCGGCCATCGCTATACCGACACTCCTCTTCCCCTGCGGCCCCACCGCGTCCGCCATCAGACGGTGGCGACCCCGTCCAGGCCGCGGAAGGTAGGGAGAGCAGCGCACCGCAATACCGGCACTCCTCTCCCGCCGCGGCCTCCAACCCTACATGTTGGCCGCTACGTCGTCGGCTTATCGGCAAAAGCCCTGACGAGCGGCCCCTCCTAGGGTTCCTCTTCGCTTCACCGTGGGTGACCAAGCCACGGTTACTAAGCCCCCCCGCTTCGACAATGCAGGCACCCACCGGGGGGCGGGGAAGCAATCACGGCTGCGATTCCGAGATGCAGAACGTGAACTATTATAATTATCGCCATTCCAGCGCCTTTGATATCTTGGTCTTGATATTTCCATTTCTGCCACCTTGCAGCTCAGTTTCACTATTTTGGCCATGATTAACTCCACATCCTTTGAAGTCGAGGGCTGCTGCTGCGGCTTCGTTGTCACTTCGTTTACGCCTTTTGCAGTCCGCGTGGTTTCATAGACGATGTCCGCTATTGTTGCTAAGCTGTCCAAACATTTGGTATCCGACACTGCCAAAACTGCCCGTATAGTGACCCTGCCATAAAAAAAAGCAGTGTATCGTCTGGTATTTTATCTTTGGCTAGCTCCTGCATACGTCATAGGAGCTGCGACGGCTTCTGGTCGCCTAGTTCCATTTCACTTATTAGCTTTTGTAACTGTATATTTTTGGACTCTTCGTATACTGTTAATAAGCGAGTCTTCAGTGCGTCGTATTTATTTACAGCTGGCAGCTCCATCGAAATATACATTACTTGTTCGACTACATCTTTACTTAACTTTGAGACCACTAAGTCAAATCTTGCTTCATCTGGTAGTTTTTGTGAGCCAACGTTACTTCGGCTCTGATAAAGCAGACCTTCGGTTGGTCTGTCTAAAAAGCCGGTATTTTTGAGGTAAGAGAGATCGCGGCCAACTCGACTTCCGGAACTGGTGTTGTTGCCATATTTATAGTCTTTGACGGTACTATACTCACGCGCAATGTTCACTTTTTCTTGTCGGGGTCACCACTTTAGGAGTAGTGTCTCAATAAAACAATAGGTTAACAAATTAACATGTATTCACTTTAATTAGTTGACACGCCTACACACAGGAATTATCGTGTCATTATGAAGCATCACCTTACATACTAGATAGGTACATATTTACATACTGTCGCTATGGCATCCGTACATTGTTTATTATTTAAAGATAGGTATGCAACTTTTATTTTAAGCAAAAAATGTATGATCTCTTAAGCTTTAATAACACCTATGTATAACATGTTTTACGCAAATAATTTATATCTTATCTTATGTTATCATTCCCACAATCTGGCTCATTTCCTCATCTATGTCACTTTCATAGCAGTGCTGACTGATTTACCCCTGTTCATCTACATCCGACCCGATAGACAGCTTTCGTCTGAAGAATATCGCTAATACGAATAAAACAATCGACGCACTCAGCTACTGAGGCGGAGGAGTTAAGGTATCTTCAATTGTAACAGTTGTGTGCGTTTTTATGCACTGCTGGGTGTTAAAAACCCTAGTTCATTCACACTGGATTAAACTCTAGTATCCGAAAACGTAAAACGTGAAAACCGGTCACTTTGAAAAGGTGAACGGTCAATTGTGCCGCTGAGTGTATAATAAGTATACCAGTGTTTTCTTAACCAGTTAATTTTGTGATTGTCCCTTACCAATACACTGGCGTCTTCCGAAACTAAAGGCAGCAAAGGCATGAGGATTTTCAGGCAGTCGGCCAGGTTCCAACCAGCGATCAGGCTTGAACTGGTACCTATCTGGACCCCACATTGGATGCGTTTGAAGAGCATACAGAAATAAGACGCAAGACCTGCCGGCTAAGAGAGTGTAGTTTTCTGAAACAAGAATCAAAGATATAAAGGTAAAGTTTGACTTTTATATGATTAATGTATCACGTGCTATTCTGTAGGCATCTCACCGTAACGACTAAGGTAAAGTGACCAGTCAGTGATGCTAGGGATTGCCAAATTTATTACATTTAGAATCATATTTTATAGACAATCAGGTTTACCGAACCTATAGAAAATTTTATAATTATTTAAAATCTCGTATTTATGAGGCTAAACATTTACTACACTAGCATTAAAATATAACCTTTTAGGTATTTTATTTAACTTCTTTTTGTATATTTTATAGAAGATACCTAACCTAATTACTCACCTAGTCCTGGCCAAAAACAAATTTACATTACCTACAACGCACAGGTGTATAACGCATCGTACAACAGGGCGGTGCGGTGAGGGGAATTCTCACCTCAACTCAACTAATTTACAAGAACAACAAGCCTCGCCTACTTCGCTCGTCGCTCGACTTTCATTAAGATATGTCCTTCTAGCGCCGGGTGCCATTATGTCGCATGGCACCCGGCGATAATATCCGAGCATGGCCCATTCTTGTACATCATTGTTATTTAAGTTAAATAATTGTGACTTTTATCCATTTTAAATTCAAATTCATTTTTTTTTTTAAACATAGGTACAATGTAATCTATCTAATATAATACCTTTAAACGAGTATAGAGAGTTTAGAGTATATGTATAATCTAAATCTCGGAAACGGCTCCAACGATTTTCATGAAGTTTAGTATGCAGGGGGTTTCGGGGGCGATAAATCGATCTAGCTAGGTTTCATTTTTAGTAAACGTCGTTTTCTCTATTTTCACCCAAGCAGGGCTCGGTCGACCAGATACTAAGTAATAAGTTGAGTTCTTTAAGCATGTGTTGGGTAAGCCAATCTTACTATTGGGATTTGGATGGTTGGTTTGAAGCAGTTGTTGACAAGGTTGAGAAATGCATGGTTATAGGTACTTGCTCATTGGATGCTCGACGAGCTCGCGCTCTGTCCTTATTCAAGCAAGTATTTTTTCTTGCAACAAGGCTTGGAAACTTAATCAAAATATTGTACTCTAGTCGTTCGCACGGTCCACGCTGGTTTGTGATGTGACTTTGTGTTCAGTGATTCGGCCCACTTCAGCCGCGCTGGCGAAGGCGCGTGCCGCCCGCACGCGCCTTCTCGAAGCAATACAAAAATATGATACATCGCTCTTGCTCGGTCGTGCTTTCCACCGATTAGAAGTGCTTGGAAAGTAAACTTCAAATAAATAGAAGTCGGAAACAAAAATGCCTTTTTATTATGACCTACCTTGAACGTGCAAATTCGTAAATTTTAAACCGACTTCCCAAAAAGGAGGAGGTTCTATGTTCGACATTATGTTTGTTTTTTTTTTATTTTGTGTATGTTCACCGATATCTCCTTCAATTGTGGACCGATGTTGAAAATCCTTTTTTTGTTTGAAAAAGTATGTTCCGAAATTGGTCCCATTTTAATTTGGTGAAGATCTGATGAAGAACTTCGGAGATATACAACAGAACTCTTGAATAAATAACGGCGAATCTCTCGGGATTGCTGCAATCGTATGTCTGTTTATTGATTATACCATTTCATAACATAAAATCACGCCAGTACACTCTTAAGGGGCACGCAGATCTCTCATTTCACCGGTTATGTTCAAGTTTCATGAAATCTATTCTGGCGTTGTAGTTACTTTACTAACTTGCCATTAGGTAGGTACAACTAAAAAGTCAAAAATAAAAAAAAGTTTTTTGCAAAAAAATACTACCGACTTCTAACTCGATTTTGACTCTTATAAAATTACAGATCTATGTTCTATGCAAGTATTTTCTTTAAACAAATTTGGAAGTATCCTTTCGTGCATAAGTGATAGTACTCCTTATTTGTATGGAGTTACGGATCAATTTTCGATACAGAAAGAAAATGTCATGCATCTTGCTACAAAAAAAAAACAATGTGTAGGTACTTTTATTATAAGACTTTTGTATACGTGATACAACCCATTTTATTATACAGACAAAATAACTGCTCACTGCTGTCATAATAACTCAAAAATGTATAAAATTTAAACTGGAAAATATTGACTCAGTACAATGGCCTTAAAGTAGTTCTTGAATTAATAAATACGCAGACCAATTTTTACAATTCAAACGGAAATATTGATTCTAACTTTCATTTAAAAATAAAATAATTATAATATCTCCATAAACAAAAAATCATGTTTTCAAGTTACGTAATTATAGACAATCTCAACTTTGTTAATTACAAATTAACTTATAATTATCAGTCTTTAATTATACTAATACGATTGTAAAGCTAATAAGAACAAGATAAAAAATAGGTAATTAACATATTACCTACACAACACTAACAATGCGCGAATCCCCGTCGTAGCCTATTCGCTACTTGTGACCTAGACTTCCTATTTACCGTTAGGGTCTCGTCGCCGATACTAACCCACTCACTGTATGGGTCCAAATCCCAAACATTTCTTTTCTTTTATTGATGCTCATGCTACCACTGCACTGGGAGATAGCGCAGTTATGTGGGACTCTAACCCAGTAAAACTCCACGGTGTCCTCATGTGCTGCTTATGTCGGGAAGGCGGGCACGCGTTAGCATACATCCACCAACCCGACGCAGCTGTCTGTCACCGGACCCTCCTTTAGGGAGTGACCAGCGCACCAGAACACGTTGCACGCCGTGACCACCCCAGGGAATAAAGAAGCATATGGGTGCCTGACGACCCTTTGTGTGGCACCCTCGATCCCTCTGTGACGGGTCCCTGCCCCCCCCCACCTACCACTTTTTGGCTACAGGGGATAAGGAGAACGACCAATGCTATACCGACACTCCTCCTCCCCTGCAACCCCACCGCTTCCGCCATCAGACGGTGGCGACCTCGTGAAGACCGTGAAGGATAGGGAATGCGGCGCACCTTAATACTCCTCTCCCGCCGCGACCTCCAAACCTCAGACACGATGCCTCAGGTACACGACATCGTGGCCCGCCTCAGTTTCCCAAGTGGCACCGCAACCTTCCTTTTGGCCGCTACGTCGTCGGCTTATCGGCAAAAGGCCAGACGAGCGGCACCTTCTCGCGTTCCTGTTCACTTCACTGTGAGTGTCTAAGCTACGGCTACTGAGCCCCACAATGCAGAAACGACAATGCAGAAACCCACCAGGTGGGATCTACTATATTAGCTTGATATGGATAAAACTCACATTTAATTTAAATAACAATGATGCAAACGAGCATGGCAGCCGGCATTTGACGAAAATATTTAAACTACGCCGAAAGGAAGCCGAGCGAAGTGAACGTCCCTGCAAGCGAGGCTTGTTGTTCTTGTGAATTAGGTGGGGTGAGAATTCACGCGGTGCGCGTTCTCTATGGTGCATCCATGCGTTTTAGGTAATGTCAATTAATAAAACAGATGCCTTAAATAATGGAATTGAATAATCTTTTGTATGTTCTGAAGAACTGGGCATCTAGACGGCTGTTGACAGACCAAAGAGACAAGGCCCGTATTCCAGATGCTGATGATGATGATGATGTCGAGTATGACTCGACTCAAACTTAGAATTGGCCAAACTTACTAATCAACTTCCAACCAATGACAACTCTCGAGGTTGGCATATTATGATCCTTCTGCTTGACATATGTGTACTCAATAGAGCAAGAGCCCAGACGCAATTTCATAGGTAAATACCTATTATTAAAAGTAACAAGCCAACCAATCAGAACTGTCCATTGCCAGTTTGAGTTGAGTTGTGCATGAGCATGAGCATCTGGAATACCGGCCAGTATGTCTTATTGTATCGATTTACTTAATTTAACATCTTTATCAAGTTTTCTGGCGATGATAGGTCCGATGGGGAAGAGTCTCAAGCTCTCCTTCAGAACTGCCTCCAAGTAAACCAGTTTCGACAAGTCCATCTTTTCCACGTCTCTATCTCCTCCTAACACCTCTTGTATCCTGAAATTATAATGTAAAAATTAAAATAGTCATGTTTGTAACGTACGCATGGACATAATTATTTTACTTACTACATGAAAATATGTCAGTTTTGTTATATTCAAATTATTGGTTGAGTATAGACTTACTCAGCAAATGTTTTCTCCTGAGCTTCAGGGTGAGACCCCAATAGTAACATGGTAAACATGATAGCATTTGCTGAAGTTTCATGGCCGCCGAACAGCATGGTATCCACGTGATCTCTGATCTCTGTATCGGTTAGCACTCCCTTCTCAGCTGGAAGCTCAAGGAGGATGTCTATGAAGGTTTTGAATCTGGTTCCTAAAAAAAATTTATATTATAGTAGTCAAAAATCTGTTTAGGGTTATCCCAACTATGTTGTGATCTGCTTCCAGTCTAACTGGATGCAGCTGAGTACCAGAATTTAACCGGTGCAACACGTTATCTTCTTCCATTCCGTCCTGCCAACCGACATGTTCACAACCTCACTTTTCTCTCATAGTCCATCCATCTTTTCTTTCGCTTTCCGGTAAGACCACTCCAGAGCAGCGGCGGAGCACTGAAGTACATAGCCAAGGACCGGGCAGAGGTCTTTGCGGAACACCTGGAGCGTCAGTTCCAACCAAACCCAACCAACGAGCACGAGCATGTCGCAGCAGTAGAGAAATTCCTTGGAGAATACTTCTCAACGCCGATAGCTCCTGATGAAGACGCCATCATCTTTCCGCCAGGGGAGGTCAGACGCGCCATCTTGAAAACGAAGCCTAGGAAGGCCCCAGGTGCCGACGGGATCACGAACACAGCGCTGCGCCACCTGCCGTACCGTATGGTTGCGGCCCTGGCGCGCCTGTTCACAGGAAAACTGCGCACGGGCTCCTTTCCGGCCTCGTGGAAAGAGGGGCGCGTCATAATGCTGCCCAAGGCGAGGAAGAACATCCTGAAGCCAGAAAGCTATCGGCCAATCACACTGCTGCCTACCATATCCAAAGTATTCGAGTCACTAAAGGCCTTTGACCGCGTCTGGCATGAAGGGCTAGTGTACAAACTAGCAAAAGCTAACAGGAGCTTCAGAGTGGCGGTAGAGGACGCGCTTTCCGCCCCCCGCCCGATATTGGCGGGTGTGCCGCAGGGAAGTTGTTTATCCCCTGCGTCTTACTCATGTTACACCGACGACATCCCCACTACACCAGAGGCGACGCTAGCACTGTATGCAGACGACGCACACTGGGGCAAGATTATTAAAATGTGTCGTTAATTCAGAATGATGATTTGGAGACGATATTTCGATGGTGACATGATAAGGTTGGTGAAATAAAAAAGAAAATTGTTTGTATAAGCTTATATGTATAAAGATATATATTATATGTACAATCAAAATTATATTTATAATGTGTTGCATATTAAATATTATACTACCCTAGGCAACGACAAAGTTAAAGGTCACTAGGCAAAGCAAAAGGTCATAACAAAACTAATCACTATCAGCGCTATAGTCACTGTCATCGTTACAGACAGAATCACCTTCTGTATCATCATCCGTAGATTTTCTCTTGGCGGCTGTAATGATGGTGGTATCAGAAGATCTAGAGCTTCTTTAGGCAGTTAAGTCAGCTTTTTCTTTGGCAATTTCCTTTTGCTGGTTATGACAGGATCTGATGATATGAGTAACAGATTGAAAATGTCAGTGTTCGATTTCTCGCGACTACATTTACGAGAGTGGTGTTCTCTGAATTTTTTAAAGTCTTTATTCCGGGCTTCTTGGGCCTCTTCCGTTAGTTGGCCTATTGGCAAAAGTGCATTTTTTATTATTTCTGGCCTGTGAATAAAAAACTTGTGTACAGTTGGAGGCATGTCATACGAAGGGTACATTTGCACAAAATATTTGGCGGTGTCAATTGCATATGTGCGGAATTTTTCCACATCAATGTCATAGCCAGATGACATGACAATTAATATATTATGCATTCTTTGTATCAATTGTAAATCCAGCTTTGTAATTTCTGCAGACACTGCGGCATTTTTAAAAAATCGCCTCGCGGTGTTGCCATCATTGGTATTTCCAAATCCTGTTTTGGGCTTGTCCATTATCAAGCCTAGTCTTTCTCGAAATTGAGCCTGAATCGTTCTCTTGGTTTCTTCGACCTTCTCCTTGTCTGAAACTCCTGTTACATTTTTCTTGTTTTTACGAGCCTGCTTTTTCTTAATAGGCAGTCTGTATGCCAGGTGCAAAAGACATTCGAAGAAACGTATCCATCCGTGTAACACTGAAATGCCAAACTCCAAATTTTCAGTTTTTATTGGTCTACCAAGCACTTTGGATATGTCATTGAAGTCTTTGGATGTTGCTCCACATATATAGCACATCTGTGTTGATGTTGTATTTGTAATTTTCATAGTGCGCCCATCTTGTTGTATGACACTTGTCTGAAGAGTTTTTATTTGGTCGTCGACCTTTTTTTTTTCATCCACAGAAACTGTGGTGCTTTCTTTGACGAATTCAATTTTTAATGGTCGGCAATATCTAGTCGAACTTGGTCTAGGATTCTGCCATATGACCTTAGATCCAGATGTCAAGGGTAGAGGCACAAAACATGTTATGAAAACAGCTGCATCACTGGCTTCAGGACCATAAAAAGCCTGTTTATAGGAGCTATGGCCGCTACTGCCATCAAATCCCCATTTTGAAAATAAAGACATATTTTGTAACTCTTCACTGTTCAGTGTAAGCAAAACCTCATTCTGAACTAATACCAAACGTTCAGTGGTAATATTAAGTATTGTCTGCAAATCAACGTGTACAGAAGTTTCACTAACAACGATTTTATTAGGCTGTGGGTAGCAGTCTTTTTTTGCAATCTGCACAATTTTATAAGACGGGTAGATTTTTGGAGATTTTGATCTTAATATATTGTACTGATGACGAGATAAGTACGCTTCGACTATGAGTGCTAGAGCATCCTCTCCAGACATCATCGTAACTGTTCCTAGTGACTGTTTATAAGCTTTTAAATATTCAGTAGGCTTTGATGGATTAGATAACACATCTTTCATTATTTTTGAAGCTACACCTTGTCCTGAAGCTTTCAGTTTCATTTGCGTAGCATAAACCAGCTCAGATAAAGGTGTATCTTTTCTCAAATCTTGAGTCTTTTGTCGCTTCATCCTGTTTGTGCTTTCCTCAAAAGATATTGTTGGACGACCTGGAATATTTCGTTTTATTGTATTTTTAGGAAAACAAATTGATGTATCTAACCAAGTATTATTTTTATTGGAAAATCTATCCTCCATGCGGTGCGCTGCATCCTATCGTGATTTGTATTCAGTTTTAAAACGATTTATCGTTTTCACAATAACTTTCCGTTGTTCATCGTCACATTTTGTTTTTTTTTCAATTTCCTTCTGAAGTGACTCTATCTGATCTTCAAGTTTATTCTGAACAGAGTTCCTCATAATCATAAGTAGCTCTCGCCTTGTTACAAACAAGGTATTGGAGCTTGTACCTGTGTAAAAAAAGTAACAAAGGAATTTAATAAAAAAGGAGGTATTTTGAGAATAACGGCTTATCTCAATACTAATATTATTTATTTAAAATCGGGCAATTATGTGCAGAAAATTAAGAAATAATCTTAAATTATTATAGTTACTGGTACTAAAAACATCTAAACGTAACCCCGTTCAGCTCCGGAACATAATTAATTATCTAATTGAATTATTACTTTTTAATTCTGACTTCTTCTATTTTTACGCAATCTTTGACTCACAATTTTACCCATCACAAAAATGATTAAAACATAAATATATTGTGAAATAATAAGATACATACCTGAACTTGACCCTTCCATAATAGCTTTTGGTGATTTTATCACAAGTATTTAAAAAATCAAATGTACACTTCGTTATTGCGCAAACGCACGAATTCACTTGTTTGCTCCACGAATGTTCGCCTTGGACTTGAGGGCGTGATAAGGAGCGGGGGTTAGGTGGATTGCGTCCGTTTACCTTCGCTGTTATTCCACAAGTACTTGACTATGCCACAGCATACACAGTAATATGGTAAAGCAAAATAAAATATTTTCATTTAATGTATCAATTTGAGTAATCTTGCCCCAGTGTGCGACGCTGCATACATCACAACATCCATCAATACCAAACATGCAGCTCGTAAAATGCAGCGCGCCCTCGACCTACTTCCCGAGTGGCTAGCCAAGTGGCGGCTGTCGGTGAATGTGAGTAAGACGCAGGCTCTGGTTACAGGTCACGTCCCCCTCCCGCAACCCCTGAAATTACCCCTCGCTGTGTGAGGAATGACATCATACAGCGGGATACCGGGATTGAGAGCATGGATGAATCTATAGGACGCCTATCTACCAGAATGTTTGTGCGGGCTGACGCTTCTGCCTGGCCCCACGTGAAACACCTGGCGCCATGGCACGCGCGCCCGCCGGACAGAAAACGCCTGCCGAGAGACCTGCTTCGTAAAAATGCGACTCCATCCTCATCCCGGAATTGACCCATGAGTAAGCAGTATCAGTCTACACGCTGCTTACTCAAACAATAACACTGTACTAAGTAAAAAAGGATCGCTTCACGTTGTAAACAGACATTCATAACTAGACATACGCGAGTACACTTGCACCGAATAGCGTGTGGTCGCCTGCGCGCTATCGGTTATCATGAGCGGTGTAACGCAGGTCATTGCCGCTCCCACATATATTTACGGCACTAGTAGTCGCTTTCATAACTAAACTGTAGGTTCGTCCAAGTCGGTACCTCTGATGCAGGTCACCTTCGCTGAGCCTCCCAGGGTACGCCCTGGGTCTCACTCGGCGGGGGTAGACCGCCGGGGACCGTGAAAAAGCGGCAAGTCGTTCAGTAACGCTTTTCGATTCGAGCGTTGCTGACCGAAATGAATGTTATCAAAGATATCGACATGTAACCAGAAATACAATGCCTTTTGTTTAACTAACCAACAGATCTAGTAAAATGTAACGGCAAAAATCACTTTTTATTACCAAACATATTAAATGATCAACAAAATTAAATCCCAATTTAAGCGTGATATAAGAACCAAACATTTTACAACTTCTGGATCTACGTAAAGCAACAAACTCCAAATTATGATTGTTTAAAAATTTATAATTATTTATTATTAGTTATTAATAAAACATATATATACAATTGAATATTCTAAAAAAAAAAATACCTATATACAAATACAAAGAGGAGACGGAAAAAAGCTCATTGTGCATCAAAAAATTCGTCCACATCGATGTCAATGGGAAACGTGCCCAGAACGCTGGCAGCATTGCCACGTTGAATGGCAATGCTAATTCTCTGGCCGAAGAAAAGGCCAGCCCTCTGGTCACGTGAAGAGTCGACGAGCTTTGTGCTAATTTCTCGAAAAACTCGATGCGCACTCGGACCCCATGGACCTAATGTTTCAACCCCAAACGGCTCAAACATATAACTTCCAATAAGGTTGTTATAATTGCGCCGTTTGAGGTTTTCTGCACCAGCAGCAGCCACCCCAGCACAGCCTGCCGTGCTTAGAAGATGGGATGGCGCAAGGGTGTCGACACATGTTGCATCCCACACCAAAGGTCTACCCACCTTCCAAGGCATAATGGTCATCCCGTCTGGTCTCTTCCCATCGTCACGTGCCAAGCCATTGGGTTCTAAAACTGCTGGCACCCCGGCGGTGACAAGAGCACGATGTATGATGTCATTAATGCTGGCGTGCCGTGCTATCCGGCCAGCGCTCCTACTGCAGGATAGGCCATGGTGACCGAGGCGGTCGACTGCATCACCACATTGACAACGATGTGGAGCACATAACATAGTACCTATGTTGAGTGACGGTAATGCCTGTAGCCAGAGGCCCGACTCCCACTCTCCCACAGCCAGCAGGCGGGCACGCTCAGCAGTATTGTTAGACGTATTTATAAGTTTATTCCGTACCAACCTGCAGAGCGGCTCATCCCACTGTCTCTGGGAAGATGGGTTCTCGGGCAACGCCGTATTCGGCCACGCCATTTTCCAGGCGCACACTGCGTCGGTCAAGCACGGCACTTCACAGTTAACCAGTGAAAGGGATAAAATTTTTTTGGTTAACGTTTCAGTGCTGTGGACCGAAGACAGGAACGCCGGTAGGCTTATACTAGTAATTTTGCGGATGCCGAGCCCGCCGAAACGAATGGGTAGTGTAGCTTGCATCCAGGCTCGATCATCCAAGGCCACATTTAAGATGATTGGTATATATTTTAGGTAATAGAGGTTATTGTCACAAAGTTCTTTATCGTGGTCATTATATTTATCCAAAAATAGTTAATGACCAAAAATAAAATAACAGTATTTTAATATAAAATGACATTTAAATATGTAACATCTTCTTATCCTATAAAAGTAAAATATTTTTACATTCTAAATCGGAACCAGCTGGAATTCTGTAGGAGCAAATTAGCCCAGTGATATTTTATAACGGCACCTGCTTCGATAGTTTCGCACATTGGTAACTTTCTGGCCACGTCTAAAAAGAGGTTTCTCAGTGTTAGTCACGTACTCATTAGACCAATCCTTGACCATTTCAGTAGCAGTCACTAAGAACTGCGCCAAAGGATGAAGCACACGAAGTGTGCTACATCTTTTATTGTTTTATTAAAAGCATTATTTGAAGCAAGAATACTGGGAGATGCCCCAGAACTGTGACTAAGCTGTATTCGGTTAGACTAGAAGCCGACCCCAAAATAGTTGGGAAAAGGCTAGGCAGATTGAGTACAATTTAAAGTGCAGTCATGACTAAAATAAATAGAGCCATTGTAATTTTAGGTTTTAATTTTTTGGTTTAGGTTTAATTCTTTGAGCTGATTGTTATATATTTTATCTACTTCGGTTTCGTTATATTCGAATTACAAAATTGACAGCGGTTTCATTATGATACCCATAACGACATCGGGTTGCATTATGCGAATCGTCATAAATTCTAAAACACAAGCAAAGACATTCTGAACATACAGCCAGGTACCTATAATATTACTTCGAAATCGAGACAATGTAAATGATGTTTTTAAAAATGGAACAAGTTTAGAACAAAAGTATCGTATACTATTTGGCTGTTGCGGCTACAAGATGTTTGCCTTATACCTAATAAAGACTAAATAAAAAACTAAAAATACTTTTTTGTGTATATCTGTGTTTTATTCCTTCCTTTGTAGATAAAATCTTGTATGCAACTGTACGTTATTGGTCTTTTAATAACTCGTGCCCAACTATTTCGATACGCGCTACGCTTGTACCGAAAAATGGCACTCGTATTAAAAGACCGTCCATAACGTAACAGTTGCATAAATAGCTATTATCTACTCCGGTTTCGTTATATTCGAATTATAAAATTGACAGCGGTTTTATTATGATACCCATAACGACATCGGGTTGCATTATGTGAATCGTCATAAATTCTTAAACACAAGCAAAGACATTCTGAACATACAGCCAGATACCTATAATATTACTTCGAAATCGAGACAATGTAAATTATGTTTTTAAAAATGGAACAAGTTTAGAACAAAAGTATCGTATACTATTTGGCTGTTGCGGCTACAAGATCTTTGCCTTATACCTAATAATGACTAAATAAAAAATAAAATAAAAAATGGACGCGGGAAAATAATTCTGAGTGAAATTTTGTTCCAAATTTTATTTAAAATGTCTTTAACATCAAGTGATATTGAAAATACACCACCAGATATAACAAATAGAGCAGTTGCGGCTACAAATAATTTACTACCAGAAAAATCAAGACATGTATATGAGAAATGAAATACTTAATTAAACACACTTCCTGAAATACTTATTTGTCTATATCTGTGTTTTATTCCTTTCTTCGTAGATAAAATCTTGTATGCAACTGTACGTTATTGGTCTTTTAATAACTCGTGCCCACCTATTTCGGTACGCGCTACGCTTGTACCGAAAAATGGCACTCGTATTAAAAGACCGTCCATAACGTAACAGTTGCATAAATAGCTATTAGGTAATAGAGGTTATGGTCACAAAGTTCTTTATGGTGGTCATTATAATTACCCCCAAATACGATAGGAGGCTTGGGTGAAGAGCAACCGAATCGCGAAAACTGTCATTGTTAAAGTGGGTAGGTGAATAAAAATAATACACATACGCTCTGAATAATTTTATCTTTTAATTAGTATTTTATACAATTATAATCGAAATTCCTACGGATTATAAATAATTTGCTTACCATTAAGCATATATTGTGTGGGCAGTAGCATTCATATGTCCTAAGTGCAAGTTGCATAAACTTGTCGGCTGGAGCTGTCACTTTTTAACTTGGCTCAGACTTCTGAACATAAGGCTGATACCATGATCACTATGGCTGAGATTGCGGAGACCCAGCGAATGGCTATCACTTCACTGAACCAGCGGATGGCTGATTTTGAGGCGCACTTGAAAGCGTCACCACCTGGAGCTGACTTGAGCGGCCTACACAAAGACTTTTCGACCTTCAAGGAGCATGTTTGGAGTATCCTCAGTGCCTTGCAGCTGCAGATTGCTGAGCTGAACAAAAGTGTAGACATTATAGAGATGCGGCACAGAAAAAAGTTCCTGTTGCTTGGCGGCGTTCCTGAAAATCCAGGTGAGAAAGTTTCTGAAACCGTGGCGACCACTCTGCAGACTAAGCTCGGCTTAACAGATCTGGTCCACTCGTCGCTGACTGTATGCCACAGACTAGGTGCTGCTTCGGAAGGTCATGATAGACCAATCCTGCTTCGGCTCGCGGACTCAGCTGTCAGAAGCGAGATCTGGAGAACCAAGACGAAACTGAAGGGATCTCCTTATGTGGTGTCTGAATTCCTTACTCGATAGCGGCAGTCTACATTTATAACAGCTCGCAAGCTCTTCGGTGTGACGAACGTGTGGACCAGGGACGGCAACATCAACGTCAAGCTTCCGGACGGCAAGCGGCGCCGGGTGATCAGTGTGGAGGAGGTCGTCGCGCTTGGAGCGGAGCATGGTAAATTGCTGGAACAGGAGGTTCCTCTGGTTCCCAATGCTAGCCAGCATAAACTCGCGTCGGCACAGTCTTCATCTCGCTCAAGGCGGATAGCAAAGAAGAAATAATATTTATTGTACGATTTATGTATTGGATGTTTACAGTCTTTATTTCGTCCACTTGGTTTTCTGTCTGTGCTTGTTATTTTCGTATAAATACGATAAGCACGCACAATAGAACATTACAGTTTTTTGTTCGGTTTACCGGCACCATATTTTGTTTATTTTGTTTTTGTTGACGAGTGCTGTCAGAGTCACCTGTCACTGTGATAGATTTCTTTTTTTTTTCATTTATATAAATCTGGTCTATGCCACGTATTTTAATTCTTGCGAATAACGTCTGCGTTCGGATGCACGCATTAGTAATTATGTATAATTTTGTTTGTGAACAGTCTGCCGGCAGGTTATGCAACTATTATGTGAATTTTATCTTCACATTCCTATAATCTTTATAATTTTATTTTGTCTATTATATATTTATTTACGCTTTATAAAGATTAAGTCTGACGACGACTCGTTTTATTCTTGCCGTAGTTCCTCTACGTCTTTTTCTTCTTTAGACGATTCTCGCTCAGTTAACAGTTTCTTAAGTGGTGAGTGCCAGCGTTTTAATAACTGTTTTAATGTATGTCATGTGAACGCTCAGAGCTCACTTCACCGTTGTCATGGGGGACTTCAACGCGAAACTGGGAAAACGAGACGAGGATAAGCTACAAGTGGGCCAATTTGGAGTTGGACATCGGAACCACCGGGGTCACCTACTGGCTAGTTTTATGGAGATGGAGGGCCTCTATATGATGAACTCCTTCTTCAGAAAGCGTGAGCACAGAAAATGGACCTGGCAAAGCCATCGGGGCTACTAAAAACGAGATCGACTTCATCATGTCAACCAAGAAGCAAATGTTCAATGATGTCTCTGTGATCAATTCGGTGAAAACCGGAAGCGATCACCGCATGGTGAGAGGCACATTGAACATTAATATCAAGCTTGAAAGGTCTCGACTGATGAAGTCTACGCTCCGTCCAGCACAGATCCAGATCCAGAACCCCGAGAGCTTTCAGCTCGAACTCCAGAATCGTTTCGAGTGCCTAGGGAGCTCCGTAGACGAATACAGCGATGGCTTCGTGGAAGCTGTCCATACGGTTGGGTCTAAGTTTTTCAAGACCCGCCGTACAGATATAAACAAAAAGCTCTCTGATCCTACTCTCAAGCTCATGAAGGAGAGGCGTGAGATGATCCTGCAGTCTTCAGACGATGCGTTGAAATACCGGCAGCTCAATAGACGGATCTCAAAGTCCTTGAAAACCGTCTCCGCCGCTTTAATACCGGGCGTATTAAAGACGCGATTGAGCGGAATAAGGGTTCCAAGGTCTTTGCAAGAGATCTGACTATTGGGCAGAGCCAGCTCACAAATTTGAAGACCAACGATGGCAGGATCGTATCCGCCAAACCGGAGCTATTGAGAGAGATCGAGAGATTCTATGGGCATTTGTACACGTCAACCAGTAAACCCGTCGCGAATCTAAAAAAAGACCCTAGAGCTAGATTGACCCGGCACTATACCGAAGACATTCCGGACGTCAGCCTGTATGAGATTAGGATGGCTCTTAAACAGCTTAAAAACAACAAGGCGCCGGGTGAAGACGGAATTACAGCCGAACTCCTGAAGGCGGGTGGAAAACCTGTCCTAAATGCCCTTCAGAAGCTGTTTGATTCTGTCAAACTCGAGGGCAAAACGACACAGGCATGGTGCAGGGGTGTGGTGGTTCTTCAAGAAGGGTGAAAATGCCTTACTGAAGAACTATAGGCCCATCTCACTTCTTAGCCATGTCTACAAGCTGTTTTCAAGAGTCATCACGAATCGTCTCGCGCGCAGGTTTGACGATTTCCAGCCTCCTGAACAAGCCGGTTTCCGTAAAGGCTTTAACACCGTAGACCCTATACATACGCTGCGGCAGGTTATACAGAAGACCGAAGAGTACAACCTGCCTCTCTGCTTAGCGTTTGTGGACTACGACAAAGCCTTTGATTCGATCGAGACTTGTGCTGTGCTGCAGTCTCTTCAACGGTGCCAAATTGACTACCGGTAAATCGAGGTGTTGAAGTGTTTGTACAAAAACGCCACCATGTCAGTTCGACTTCAGGATCAGACCTCGGAACCTGTCTTTCTGCAGCGAGGTGTGAGGCAGGGAGATGTCATATCTCCGAAACTGTTCCACCGCTGCACTGGAGGATGTCTTCAAGGTTCTGGACTGGAGAGGGCTAGGCATCAACGTCAATGGCGAGTGCATCACTCACCTTCGGTTTGCCGACGATATAGTGGTCTTGGCTGAGATTATGGAGGACCTCAATACAATGCTCGATGACCTCCGTAGAGCTTCCGAAAGACTGGGTCTTAGGATGAACATGGACAAAACCAAGGTGATGTTGAATGCCCATGTCACACCCACTCCTATCAGGGTCGGAGACTCGCTCGATACACTCGAAGTTGTGGATGACTATGTCTACCTGGGACAAACGATCCAGTTGGGTAGGGCCAACTTCGAGAAAGAGGTCAACCGTCGAATCCATTTCCTGTGCTCACGCTTTCTGAAGAAGGAGTTTATCATATAGAGGCCCTTCCTCTCCATAAAACTGGCCATTAGGTGACCCCGGTGGTTCTAATGTCCAACTCCAAATTGGCCCACTTGCAGCTCATCCTCGTCTCGTTTGCCCAGTTTCGCGTTGAAGTCACCCATGACAACGGTGAAGTGAGTTTTGAAACCATGCATGGCTCTAGAAATATCCTCATACTTGGTCTCTTCCTCGTCGTCGGTGTGTGCCGAGGTCGAGGCGTAGACCTGTATAACCTTCAGCGAATATCTCGAGGATATTCTGAGTATAAGGTACGCCACCCTGGTCGACACAATCTCGATCTTCACCTCGTTGTTCACAAGGGACTTGTGGACGATAAACCCGACACCACCCTGGGACTGCCAGTCACCCTCTCGGAAATAGAGCAGGTTACCGGATTTGAGGATTATCGAGTCCTCCCCTCTCTTCGGACTTCAGATAACCCTATAATACTTCACCGCAACCTGCTCAATTCTTCCTCGAGTTCGGCTATCTTCTCGTCGGTCCGGAGTGTTCGCGTATTATACGTTGCCAGGTCCAGTCGTCGGTGTTTATTAGGGTAGCCGGGTCCACTCCGGGGATTCTTCGCACCCCTTGCCACGCCATCGCCTCGACCGCTACCGTAATCGAGGGCAGACGGGCTGCCGGGCACTCGGAGCCGTTTTTTTCTTGTGCTTTTCATTTTGGTTTGGGGGGGTTTTCCTTAATCGCCCAGTCATTTATATTGACCTCCTTAAATTATTCTTTCTGATTTCTCCCTCGGGATTAATTTATATATTGATCGAACAGCTCTTATCTACAAAACGAAGATAGTTTAAATGTCGGCGGCATTTCCCCACAACAGAATACCGTACGCCATTACACTATGTGAATAGCTAAAGAACACTAAACGGGCTGTCTCTAAGTCAGTTAAATTACGATTTTTTTTAACAGCATGTACTGCGGAGCATAGCTTTTTTGTTAATTTATCTGAATGAGGGCCCCACTGAACCTTAGCACCCAAAGTTAAGCCTAAGAATACTATCTTCAGCCCTTTATCAAGTTGGTTAAACTGTTGCGGCGTTTGACTTGGGGTCAGCCATTGCATTTTTCACTTACGGTTGTCGTAAAGAATCCACTTTTCATCACATGCCACAATTCGATCCAATATTCCTTCATTTCTGTATCGATTCAACAAGGCAACACAAGTTTCAACACGCGTTTCTTTCTGCAGATCGTCAAATCATGAGGCACCCATTTTTCATTTTATTTTATTTTATTGATTTGACGCAAATGAGTCAATATTTTTGGTAAGGTAACGTTAAACCATGCCGCTAATTCCTTGGTAGTTTGGCTCGGATCGGCTACTTTTCAACGTCTTAGAGAATCTAATTATAAAATACAGCTTGACAAAACTGAGTTTTTAAAAAGGGAAACTCCTTTCCTAGGTCGTATTGTATCAACCGACGACGGCATAAAACCGGATCCAAATAAAATTAAAGTCATACAACAATTTCCTATACAACAAACTACCAAATTAATTAAGTCCTTTCTCGGCTTAGTTGGTTACTATCGGAAGTTCATACCAAATTTTGCCCACCTTGTTAAACCACTACCATCTTTTTTTAAAAAAGAAACTAAAATTCAACTAACCCCTGAATACGTTAATTGTTTTAAATATTGTCAAAATTTACTCATTAATGATCCTATTCTTCAATACACTAATTATGAAAAAAAAAAAAAATTGCCTACAGACGCCTCAAACGTTGCCAGGTAGGTGCCATATTATCACAAGGGCCTATAGGAGCGGACACTAAACGATACCGAAACAAAATACAGCACCATAGAAAAAGAGCTGCTGGCTATTGTACGGGCTACCAAATATTTCCGACCGTATCTATATGGGAGGAAGTTTCACATTATTATGGATCACAAGCCTCTACAGTATTTAATGAATATAAAAGAACCCAATAGTCGTTTAACGAGGTGGAGGTTGCGTTTAGAAGAATTTGAATATAACATCATTATACCAAAAAGAAAAAGTAATACAAATGCCGACGCACTATCTAGAATAGAAATACACAATAATGAAATTGAATCTACGTCTTACAGTGATGAAGATGACTTTCCGTTATCAATGTTTGTGAATAAGTAAAAAAAAAGCGCCTAACACTGAAATCGATGGCCATAATAGCACCGTCCATGCTGAATTAGAAAACCCTGTCTTAGAAATCCCTATCTCTGATAAAACTGTAAATATCTTTGATAATCAGAAATTTTTAGATTTCGAACATCATTCGCCCACAAATACTAAAACCGTTAATAACTTACCCGGAAAAAAAAGAATATTAAATCAAATAAATGAAAATGATTTAGAAAAAAGTATTGCTACTTTATTCAAAGAACAGCTAACACCAAATATTAAATATGGTATATATTAACCAGAAATAAAAATAAATCCAAAACCAATAAAAAAATCCAATCCAATCTAAATTTATTCCATTGATTACAAATACACTGCAAAGGGTATTTCAAAATTCCGCTTATAAATTGTTTTTTTGCAAGTCTAAAACCGAAGATGTAACCTGTCCAGATAAACAATACTTAATAATTAAGAACTTCCACGAAGGAAAAAGTAATTACCGTGGAATTCAAGAAATTGAACAAATAATTAAATTACAATATTATTGGCCTAATATAAACATCAAGTCACAGAATTCTTAAATAATTGTAACATTTGTCAAACTTGTAAATACGAGAGAAATCCAAGTAAACAAAACTTTCAGATAGTTCCTATACCTGAAAAACCATTTCAGTTATTGCATAAACTCTTACCGTAAATCGACAAAAATACTTAACAATTATAGATGTATTTTCTAAATATGCTCAAGCATACCCTCTAGAGTCAGTAACAGGAATAAATGTGATAAATGCATTGTCTATTTTTATTTCACACCACGGAGTACCAATTAGCATTACCACATATCAAGGAAACGAATTTAAAAATTTACCCGTACAAGAATTTGCAAGCCTACATAAAATTAAGTTACTTTTTATCATTGTAAACAATCCTCAGTCAAATGGAGCTATTGAATGTTTGCATTCCACTATTGTTCTGAACCAAACGTTTCGTTCACTATTTGATATTTAATTGCAACACCATGTCAGTGGGCTATCAACGATTTGACAGCTTTTGATTGACAGCTGACACTTGAGAAGAGTCAAAAGCGAAACATTGTAGTGAGCACACGGTGAATTCGGGTTTTGTGGAAACTTAACTAATCGAGATGTGTTTCGCCCATCGTAATTGTTAATTGCGCCCGCCGGTCGCAATCAGCGTTGTGGGGCGCCCGCGATGTCGGTTTTGAATATATTTCACGCACATGGAAGTGCTTTTGCGGGAAACGTGTTTTGCCTGGTGGACGCCGGAGCCTTCGGTCCAGACAGCCGTCAGTCAGTCTATCCCTTATTGTCCTAATATTATATATATTCTCCTATCCCTTATGTCACGGCACGATATTGATCGACCCTCAGGAGCCTATCGCAGGAGTCCCAGGTAAGTGTCTGTAATGTTGTAATAACCCTTGTGACACCTTACACCCGTAGTAGGAACCAGTATATCTCCCAATAACGAGCAAATCCCCTAGCTTTCCACTGCTGCGTTACGGCATATTCGTGGGATACAGGTTCAGACTGGGTCCAGGAGTCCCACACTGCTAATGGGCCTCAGTGCTGAGCTCCTGGCTTGGGACCCGAAGACCTGTATTTAAGATTTGGTAGCAGAGCGTGGTTTGCATTTAACGCTGTATTGTTTGTTGGTTTGCTTTTTATTGTTGAGAATACTGGGTTGGAAAGTGGTACATTTTGAGTCACTCAGAGTTAGCTGTGTCTTGTTAGGGGCAAACAACCCCCACAGTTACATTGCAATTTGTTAAAATAAAGTGTACAACTCACAATTTAACATTGTCACTCCGGAATGGAAGGTAACAGTTTTGTATTGAAAATATAATTTGTTTACTTGTTGTATACAATATAGGTTTGGTGCAGACTAAATAGTCTTCCCTTATTGTATTTAATTGAATAATAGTTATTGTTGGACTTTGAACCTTCTATCTTGGGTTGGTAAGTTTGTTGACATTATAAACATACTCAGTGCCCGCTACAGAAGTTATTGTTGTAAAGTGTGTTGTTGCCAATTGTATAAGAAAATTGGTTAGTTTGTTTGATATTGACAGTAATATTCTAATTGATCGAAGTTAAAGTTATTGTTTTAACTATTAAAGTAAATTGAATATTGAACTTCTATTTTAAAATCAACCTACCCACGTGTGTGTTTATAATTTTTATTTTTTTGAATACCCTCTTGGGTGTTGACAATTTATTTTCTTTTGGTACCCACTTTGTTTTTGATAATTTATAAATTGATACTTGGGGTTCCATAATAAATTTGTACTGAAAAATAATTAAGTAAATGTAATAGGGTTCAGTACTATTTGTTGAATTAACTTGTTGTTTCTCTTACAGACTTTATGATTTGATATTTATTTTGGTAAGAGAATTACTGTCAAACTGTTGTTTTGGTTACACACATATATTATTAATTTAAGTTGTTGAACATTTTGTGTATTGATTAATATTTAATCACCGTTGCTTACATTTTGACAGTATGACTACCAATACATTTGCTTGTAAAATTAGAGTGCATTAAGATGGGTGACCTCGGCGGCCCCTTTGATAAGTAGATCTAATAGATCAGAGGCTTTGTTGGCCCGTTTTAGTGAACTCCCAGCCCGTCAAGCCAGGGTGGATGAATGCTATGCGGAGTGTTTGGCGCTATTGTCCACCGAGGACACTGAGTTGGCCACTGCGGTTGAGGCAGACTTCGCGCAGTTTTACGGTTTCTCGGATGACATTGTTGAGGTAACCGCTAAGTTGAGGGGTTTTGCACATGGGAAATATGGTGGGGATGATGCCCCACTTTTGATGATTTGTTGAAGTCTTTGGATGAGGAGTGTCGCCTTTTGGATAACTCTGGTGTTGAAGGTCCCTTGCGGGCCCCAGAGCGGCCCTCTCCGGACCAGCGTCGTGTTGGTGCGCGCCCCTCCACTCGTGGGATGGGTGAGCCACGACGCCAGTCTCATCAATTTGTAGCGACTCAGGTTCGCAGTGTGCGTTGCATAAATTGCAACACGGATGGCCATATGGTCACGTCCTGTCCGAAGTTCCTAGGAAGAAACACAAAGGACTGACGTGGAATCACCAACAGCCGCAAGTGGTGCTACTCTTGTCTGGGACAGCATTTGCAGCGGGATTGCCAGAGGTCGGATCCTTGCCCGCACTGTCAAGGTAGGCACCACCGCGTGTTGTGTCCGGACCAAAATGGTGTTGGTGGCCCTTATGATGCCGGGCGCTCCCCCATAGGCGGATGAGCGAATCCTCACCAACCCCAGGTGGATCCTCGACGGGGAATACCTCGCAAAGGCGGGGACACCCGTCCACCCCATCCTCAATTGGAGGAAGAGTCCGCTTTTCATTACGACTACCAACCCCAAAGGAATTATCAACAATAGGTAGTCGCCTCCCTCTCCTCCACTACAGCCGCGCAGCCAGAGACAGTTCTTCTGCCAACTGTTTCTGTAAGGATCTGGGGCCCGAAGGGTAAATCTTTGTTAGTTCGTGCCCTTTTGGATTTGGGTGCCTCAAGGCTGTCTTCTATCCTTTTGTTTAGTGGAGAGATTGGGTCTCCCACGTAGATTCCACCCTTCTACCATATGGGTGGTATTGAAGCGGTCGGTCAACGGGGAGAAATAGAAATTTGTGTTTCGCCTGTTCATTGTGGGCCAAGAATCTTGGCCAAGGCCGTTGTTTTGAATGATATTTTGGGCAGACCCGCAGGTAACCATTAGCCCTGCAGTGGTGAAATTGACGTCGGACCTAACTCCTGCCGACCCGAAGTGGTTGGTACCCGGACCCATATATGGGTGCGGATGTTTTGGGTTTGATTTTGTCCGGGACCAAGTGGGTTCTGCAGACGAATAGGTTAGTAGTTGTACCGACGGTTTTTAGTTTTGGCTTTACGGGTCCCGTGTTGAAGGGCTCCGCCCCGTGGATTGAGGACCATGGACTGATAGTGAGATAGTCCTTTGTTGGTTCAGCTCATGCTTTGGACGTTTTTGGGGCGAATAGAGTCTCACAGAGTCAGAACTCTGAGACTAAAGAAAATATAGGAGAATTGAACCCCGCAGACTGCGCGTCACGTGGTTGCGAGGCTCCTGCCCTTGTTGACCATTCTCTTTGGTGGGGACCAGTCTGGTTGACGCATCGCAAGTCGTCCTGGTCCCAGAATAGGTTCTCCTCTCCAGAGGTTTTGCCAGTTTTGCGTATTAGAATCGTTGAAACGCAACCTGAATACAATTTGGATTGTCTTTCGGACACATACAGTTCTTTGTCGAAATTGTTAGGAGTCACCGCTTGGATCCGGCGTTTTATACGTAACGGGCGGAGGCCGAATAATAAACTGTTGTCCTCAGTTTTGTCACCTCGTGCACGACAAGAGTTACTGATGTTGATTCGTGCTGTACAAGCCGAGCACTTTGAGCAGACTATTGAGGCCCTAAAGAGAGGCTCAATCGCTTGTCTTAATTTATAGTTAAACCAATCTGGTTTGCGCCGAGGCGGCGGACGGCTTCGGAATTCGAATTTGCTTTATGGTTCTCGCTATCCTTTGTCGCTCCTTATGGGAGGAGCGTTGGTGAAGTTGTTGGTGTCAGATCGACACATTAATAATGCACACGCCGGTTGCAACGCCCTCGTAGCCATTTTGCAGCGTGAGTTTTGGATGTTGACTATCAGACGCACCATAAGGGGCATAATACTTAAATATATGCAGTGCTAGGTAGATTTGTTTCCCGCCGAGGACTACCATCTTTGATCCGTTCTGTTAACGGTACTAATTAAAAGGGCGCTGATAGATAATTAAGTGAAATTTGTAATTATTGTAATTGACAAATTTGTAATTGCCATTTTGACCCCCCAGTCTGCCCACATTGGGGTGGCATTTTTGAAAACATTGTGAAAATAGCAAAAACACTTCTCCGCCGTGTTGTTGGTGAAACTATTTTCACATTTGAGGAACTGGGGGGCGGGGCTGTTCGCGTCCGCAGGCTTGACCATCTTAGCCTCTACAACCACCCTGCACGTGCCCCCCGGGTGGTGCCAAACGAACAGCAACGCCGAGCCACAGGCGGCGGTCAAGTAACCTGTCTCAGGCTGCCACTAGCCAAGAGAGACTAAATCCTCTCTAAAAGCGTGATCCTGGTGCCTTGGGAAAGCACCATGATTATTTTCCCAAACCTTCCCTTTTATATGAAAAATGTCGAATAGCGAGAATATTATGTCATGCGATCCGGCTAACCCTCGGCGCTCGCAGGTATCCGGGCCTGCGAGTGTGAAATTTGTTACCGAAGACCGCACAGGGGTGGGCGACCAGGCCTCTGTGTTGGTGAATGCGCCTGGCAGCAGTGGCAACGGCAGTAGTAGCGGTAAGAAGCTTGTTCAGCAGGCCTTCCACCCAAGTCTGTTCATAAGACAAAGGTCATCTTCCTTGGGTAGTAATACTCTTACCGGGAATCAAATCACCCCTGGGGATCAACCTCTGACTGTCGATACTGAGGTCGTGTCAACAGAAATTGGCCCTCCAAGCTGGCAGAGAGTACCTGTTAGCCGAAATCCTAAAAGGAGGAAAATGTCAAATGGCTCCTCTCCTGAAGCTATAAAAACCTCTAATAGCTTCACAGGTCTAACAATTGATCTCACTGAGATGGGTGGCGTAGCCAAAGATAAGCGACCCTCTAAACCGCCCCCAATAGTTTTATATGGTGTGGAAGATGTTAATAAGCTCACCGAACTTCTTAAAACTGTAGTAGAAAAAGACCAGTTTACCTTTAAAATTGTTAATCGAAATCAACTAAGAATAAGTAGCATAAACATTGAAGCTTATAAGCGGATAATAAAGATAGTTCGGGAGAGTGGACTGATTGGTCACACCTTTAACCGTAAAGACGAGAGATGCTTCAGAGTGGTTATCCGAAACCTCCACCCGACTACACCAATATCCGCGATCAAGGAAGATATTGAGGCTACAGGCAACATAGTCTCTGGAGAGATTATAAATGCAAAATTTGGGCCGGATAAAAAACCGACATCCACATTTTTTGTTAATCTTGCACCAGGACCGAATAATAAGGCAGTTAAAGAACTTAAATACATATATCACCAATCGGTTACCATTGAAGATCCGAGGAAACGAACTTCTATAGTGCAATGCCAAAGATGCCAACAATATGGGCACTCGAAGAACTATTGTATGCGCCCCTATCGCTGCGTGAAGTGTGGCCAGTCACACAAGACATCAGAATGCCAAAAACGTGACCGCACTACTCCTGCCCAATGTGCGCTATGCAATGGGCCACACCCCGCAAACTATAAAGGGTGCGAAGTCTATAGAGAAATTCTACAAAGACGCTCTAAGCCTAAACACATACGGGAGGAATCAATCAAGCAAATATTTTCAACTGAAAAAGCGAGTGATAGGCCAGTTTCAAGCATTGCTGTTGAAAATAAAGAACACAATGGACCTAAATGAACAAAATGTACTCAGATGCCACACGGAACAAAATAAAATCAAGCCAAGAAGCTATAATCCCTCAGCCTCCATTAGACATGGTACAGATTCTTACGAAGCAGACTGAAAAATTTGACATCATCTTACAACAGATGAGCACCCTGATGATGCTCATGACACAACTCGTCGACAAACTGACAAAATGACTGTAGTTCGCATGGCAACATGGAACATAAACGGACTGACTCCTAGCAAACACGAAGCAGAAACGTTTATGATTCAACATAATTTGGATTTGCTATTGGTGACCGAAGCTCACGGTACTGCAACCACAAACATTAAGTATAAGAATTATGAATGCTATCTCACTGCACACCCGGATGGGACCGGACATGCTGGTACTGCGATCATCATCAAAAAATCAATAAAACACCATTTGAAGCCAGAATATAGAACCAGTCACATCCAGGCTACCACAGTAGCAATCGAGGATAGAAATGGTTACTTCAATGTCTCCTCTGTGTATTGTCCACCTAAACACAAAGTGTCTCAGGAAATGTTTACAGAATTTTTTCGGACACTTGGAAATCGATTTCTTGCGGGTGGAGACTGGAACTCCAAAAACACACACTGGGGATCTAGGTTAACCAATACCAGGGGCAGACAGTTAAAACTCAGTATAGATTCCAACAATGTAACTACTGCTTCCTCATGTGAGCCCACACATTGGCCGTCGGACGTCTCGAAGGTTCCAGATCTAATTGACTTCTTCGTTATTAAAGGATTTTCTTCGCACTATACCAAATGTGAGTCCTGTAACGATAGCTCCTCGGATCACACACCAGTATTGCTCACCCTAAGTTCGAAGATTATAGAACATTCTCCTCCAGATAGGCTGTACAACAGAAAGACAGACTGGACCTCATTTAGAGATTACATTGACGAGAACCTTCAGTTAAAAGTTGCTCTAAAGACGCCTGAGGACATCGAAAGCGCCACGAAACATGTTACGAATATTATCCAGGAGGCTTGTTGGAAGAGTACACCCTTGTTGGACCATAGGGAGCAGATAAGCAACTACCCGCTGGAAATCAAAAAAGCTATCCTGGAAAGACGTAGGCTGCGACGTATTTGGCAGCTGAGCAGACTAGCATCTGATAAGACGAATTTCAACCGGCAAGCGTCATGTTTGAGAGTAATGCTGAAGACTTGGCACAACAGGACTCTCGAGGCTCAACTTGCATCTCTGACACCCACTGCAGCCACTAATTACTCTTTGTGGAAATTCACGAAATCTTATGACAGACCACAAGTGGCAAAGTCTCCACTCCGAAGTAACAATGGTTGGACCCGCACGCCGCAAGAAAAGGTGGACCTATTCGCAGAACATTTATCAAATGTTTTCACTCCAAATCGCGTTAGTGATACAGATTCTGAAGCGGAGGTAGAATCTGTTCTTGCTCAGCCCCTCAAAATGTCGCTGCCACCAGTTCCGGTCACGGTACGGGAGGTCTGGAAGACAATTAATGATCTCAAAGACAAAAAGGCACCGGGATATGACTTCATCACAAAAGAAATCTTGAGGGAATTACCAAGAAAAGCGCTGGTCTTCCTGACAATGCTCTATAATGGTATCTTAAGGGTCCAAAACTTCCCAGATCATTGGAAGGTGTCACAAATACTGATGATACACAAGGCAGGAAAACCAGTAACCCAAACCACCTCATACAGGCCCATCAGTCTACTGCCCATACTGTCGAAGGTCTGTGAAAAATTAATTCTTCGCCGCATCATGCCAATGCTGGAAAATAATAACATCGTTCCTGACCATCAATTCGGCTTCCGGCAGCGACACTCTACCATAGAGCAGGTACACCGAGTTGTAGAAAAGATAAGGAAATCCTTGGAAGAAAAAGAATACTGTTCGTCTGCATTCTTAGACATCCAGCAGGCTTTCGACAAAGTCTGGCATGATGGTCTTCTCTGTAAGATACGGACATGCCTTCCCCACAGCTACTTCATCTTGCTGAAATCTTACCTGACAGAGAGAATCTTCCAAGTCAAGGAAGGTGATACGACCTCGAAATTCTACCAGGTTAGGGCGGGGGTACCTCAGGGTTCAGTGTTGGGACCGATATTGTACACCCTGTATACTTCAGATCTGCCTCAGGTGGAGGGAGTAACGATTGCTACTTATGCCGACGACACTGCAATAATGGCTAGCAACCGACACCCTGATGTGGCTGCAGAACAACTTCAACAGGGACTCGACGCTATTGCAGAGTGGCTTAATAAATGGAGGATCAAAGCAAGCATAACGAAGTCGGTGCAGGTAACCTTCACACTTCGCGGTGGAAACTGCCCCCCTGTGCACCTGGAAAACTCTACTTTACCCCACCAGGACAGAGTAAGATATCTAGGCTTACACTTGGATCGTCGTCTGACATGGAGGCAGCACATCGAAAGTAAGAGAGAAGAACTCAAAATTAGGCATAGAAATCTCTACTGGATGCTAGGTCGCAACAGTAAGCTATCAATAGACAACAAACTATTGATATACAATTCAATATTAAAGCCCGCCTGGATGTACGGTGTACAACTATGGGGCAGCGCAAGTAACTCCAACTTGATGATATTGCAAAGAGCACAGAACACTATACTTCGAACCATAGCGCATGTCCCATGGTTTATTACAAACACCGAAATCCACACACATCTGGGTATGAGCACCGTGAGAGAGGAAATTGAGGTCTCCACACGAAACTATCAAAAGCGGCTGGAAAATCACCCGAACATACTTGCGGCGCGCCTAATTAAGCGTAGCTACAAAAAACGCCTCAAAAGGAAAGACATTGTATAGAGAAGTCTGAGTCTATTAAATAATGAGTGGCTGTCCTCGCTGGAGGATGCCCTCAACCTGCCAAACCGCACACAAAAAACCTGCTTATAGTTAGTTACTGATTGCAGATAAGAACAGAGAAAAAAAAAAAAAAAAAAAAAACATTTGAGGAACTTGTTACGGTTTTTTGTAATTTTGTAAAGTTGAGGCCGTCCTCAATTCGCGACCTCTCTGTCCGATCTCCTCAGACCCAAATGACCTGGAAGTAATGACCCCTGGTCATCATTTTTTTATTGGTCAGCCCCTCAACGCCCTGCCGGAATACCCCTTCAGGGAAATTAAATCTTCGCAATTGACTCGTTTTCAGTTGCTCAAACAGATGTCCCAAAGTTTCTGGCATCGTTGGTCATTAGAATATTTGCATATTTTGCAGCGGCGCGTTAAGTGGACTGACAAAACTGTGCCTCCTAAAGTTGGAAACCTTTTACTTGTGAAATAATTAAATTTGTTGCCTTTGTATTGGCGTCGTGGACGCATTGTAGATTTATTCTATGGGTCTGATGGAGATCGCAGAGTTGCAAAGGTCATGGTCGGAGATTTGGTTTTGAAGCGAGCAGTGGCAATTCACGCAATTGCACGCTTGCCCATTTGTTAGCGGACATAACTCCTTATGTCCGAGACGGAGGGATGTTCTGAACCAAACGTTTCATTCACTATTTTATATTTAATTGCAACACCATATCAGTGGGCTGTCAACGATTTGACAGCTTTTGATTGACAGCTGACACTTGAGAAGAGTCGAAAGCGAAACTTTGTAGTGAGCACATGGTGAATTCGGGTTTTGTGGAAACATATCTAATCGAGATGTGTTTCGCCCATTGTAATTGTTAATTGCGCCCGCCGCACATACGGGTATTTGATACAAAAAACTGGCCAAAACCTTTTTTTTGGTAATTTTGGGTCAATTGTGCCTCCTAGTTATTTTTCATATTAATTTTAGTATAACCCAATCATTTCTATACCCTTTTCTCCAAAGGGACTTACGTGTGAAATAAAATCGAAATAAAATAAAACATTATTTTCTATTTCAAGCATTATGGTGATTTATTTGTACAATAACTAATAAAAAAAGCATTTAAAAATACACAATGATTTAAAAATAACGCTTACTTTTTACATAACCTTACAAAATACATAAATGAAAAGCTATGTACAAACTGTAACTGTTTTTTTTTCGAAAAAAACCTATTTTTGTTCAGAGGCTATAATTCATAGGGGCGGAAAAAGCCGAAGGTTTTTCTCTTGATATGAAATCTAGAAGGTTCAAAGAACACGATTATGTATAAACTTTAGCTTAACTATGTTTATCTGATACTTAATTTGACGAAGGAAACCTATTTTACGTGTTTTTTTTTGCATAAAAATACTCATGACTTTATGGTACAATTAAAGAATGAAAAAGTGATCCTAACAGTAGCACAATAGATTCAAAATAAAGTTCATACCTGTGCCTGAAGATTCCATGATGGTTTTTGGGGTTTGCACTAAACACAACAGTATGATTAGTCTTAAACAGCAATTGAAATTTGCGAGCGCCGAGAAAACAAACGTGTCACTAGCACAACAGATGAGTTCCGACTGACGTTGAGGGCGCATGGAGCGCTCTAGCCCCTTCTGGGTACCGGTTTCTTAATGAATAGAGTGTCCCATTGTTAAAACATAACAAAGGATAGCTGCGCGGTTACTTTTGTAAAAATGACTTTTGGCCAGTTTTTTGTATCAAATACCCGTATGTGCGCCGGTCGCAATCGCCGTTGTGGGGCGCCCCCGAAGTCGGTTTTGAATATATTTCACGCAAATTGAAGTGCTTTTGCGGGAAACGTGTTTTGCCTGGTGGACGCCGGGGCCTTCGGTCCAGACAGCTGCCAGTCTATCCCTTATTGTCCTAATATTATATATATTCTCCTATCCCTAATCTCACGGCACGATATTGATCGACCCTCAGGAGCCTATCGCAGGAGTCCCAGGTAAGTGTCTGTAATGTTGTAATAACCCTTGTGACACCTTACACCCGTAGTAGGAACCAGTATATCTCCCAATAAGGAGCAAATCCACTAGCTTTCCACTGCTGCGTTACGGCAGTTTCGTGGGATACAGGTTCAGACTGGATCCAGGAGTCCCACAATGCTAATGGGTCCCAGTGCTGAGCTCCTGGCTTGGGACCCGAAGACCTGTATTTAACAACTATATTAGAACACATCCGTGTGTTATCTGTTAGTCAACCTACCTTATCCACTAACCAACTAATGCTATATGCTGTTATTGAATATATAATCCAATAACCAGAAGAATATGCCCTTCGATAATTCATATGTTTTTTTATTTTTGCTGGGTGGATACCTTATATGAAGTCATTAGAGTTATGCAATAGGTATCACGTAGGTATTTCCTATTATTTCGTGTTATAGCAATAATATAATATTTTTTATTTAAATAATTTGCTGTTTTTTGTTAGTATTATCTAAACATTATGTTAGTGAATATGCTAACAGATAGGTACTGTGGAATAGTGGAAAAATGAAAATGACTCGTAAATCTTTTAATAAAAGATTTGAGGTTTCAAATTTTTTCCTATATGCTTAGTGGGATTAGTTATACCTTACAAAAAAAGTTCTAACAACTAAGTATTATGCTGCGCAGGTAATTGTATTTTTACTTTGCGATATCCGAAATATTGAATTTAAGTTTATAATTTTGCGCCTACATATTCGAAATAATAAACTCTGCCACCATACAAAAGTTTAAACACTGACGTGCTCAGCCTTTAGTTTGATAAATAAAATACAATTTGGGTATTGCGGGGCGCGGTGTATTTATGTACGATCAGTATTAAATTTTTTGAACTATATAATTAACGGGATCAAGTAGAACAGTTGACAATCGACATCTGAGGTTTTGAGCTACGCCCACTGTCATCGATAGCTATGAGCCTCACATAAATTGCAGCGAAAATTATTTGAAGCAGCAACGAAAATAAATATACGAGACCGACTACAAAGACCCACATCATATACGGACTCTTCCGATGATTTTTAGAAAAACATTACCGCGCAAATTTTTATTTCAAACTGGCGCCTAGTATCTGACAGACCGTTCACTGTTATTTTGCCTATGAATGCAACCTTATTGCTATGATAATAAAGATCACTAAAATATTAAATATGCCTTCGCCGTGCGAATTGAATAAATATTAAAATTATGTCTGGTACTTTACGACTGCACAATTTAAGAACGCAATAGGTGACATTTTTTTATAATTCTTTATACCCTGACAATCATATTTTTATGAGTTTTTCTGTGCTGCGATGGACTGTGTGATTTAAACCTGGTAATTTAAAATTTGAATAGAGATTTGGTGCTTTAATTAATAAATTATATCATTATTCACAATAGGAAATTCCATTCCAATTATAAAAAAAACCTTACGTAACCAAATATCCGGCACTTAATAGGTATTGACTTGTCTTGTTTAGAGATATGTAAAATATTCAATATATTAATATCATTTGTGTTATTTATTACGTACAGTTCTTCCCAAAGCGTTGTTTAGTACTCGGTTAATTATTATTTTTAGTTATAGTTTTAGTTAGTATATTCGTTTTTTTACCTAATACAAGATACCATTCCATAGGCTAATTCAAATCATATTGTTTGCGCTATCCTGGAATATAATAGTTTAACCCTCAGTTTCCCACCTTAAAATTATCGCAGAGTTAATGTGACAAATTGTCAAGCACGCGTTATCTGCTGTGATTGGTTGAATGAATTTTCAACAGCCAATCACAGAAGATAATGCGTGCTTGACTATTTGTCACATTAATTCTGCGATAATTTTAAGGTGGGAAACTGAGGGTGAGGCATGTACTAGGTTTTGTTGTACAGCAGCCGTGTGGTAAGGTCACGTGTTGCCAATTTTTCTGTTTAATAGAGTTAAAAAATAAATAGACAGGGCGCAGAAAACACGATTGTGTAAAATGTATCTAATTTTAAAATAAAAAATGCTTTTAGTGTTGGTAAGCGTGAAAAGGAACGGCTGAACCAATTCGTTGTTTTTTACACGACTGCAAGGGTTAAGTTTTGCGCACGTATCTGTATGTATGTAAATTCATAAATATAAAGTTTACAGACGGACGATAAATATATCGATTCGCCTAAACATACATCATAATATCATGCTTACAGTGTTATCCACTTTACTGCCAGTTTCCCAGGTCTCAATTATCGGGCTGTTAACGTAATCGACGATTAATCGCCTGTTAATTCTACTTTCAGTTTCTCAACACCCAAATGTGACAAGCGTTTAACAATTTGTCACATTTGAGAAAAATCTCGAATTTACCATTTGTTACAGCAGTTTTGGGTTTCTGAGAACCATTTTCAATGTAATCTCTTGTCAACGAGCCTAATTTATAATTGTTGGAAATTGGTCGATTATTCGCAGATTAAAATTAATATTATGATTTTAAAGGCTTATATTACGATAAAAAGATAATAGGGATCGGCGAAAACTATGGTATGGGTTTAGTTATAAAAATATGTTAATTTAGATCAATTATTTAATTAGCAAGATTTAAAAAAATAGGATGTTACAAACTTTTAAATTTAATTACATTATAAAAACTTGACACAATTATCAAAAATAGTTATTTTGTATTTAGGTAAATAAAAATAAAATAAACAAAATTACTGACCTGGGAATCGAACCTTCCTCACGCGCATTAATGTTAACTGTACCCTGTACTTAGTATTTACCGAGGTCAGTTTCTGGATAGATTTGTGTTTAACTTGGAGCGGCTGGGGTGGTGACCCCGCCAGGGTAAGTAACATTTACCAAGGTCAGTCTTGGGATGGTTGACCATTTTTTTTTTGGATCGCTTGTTTATGGATAGATGACCCAGCTAGAGTAAGCAACACTAACCAAGATGGGTGTCATCTTTTTTTTGGATTGCCAGTCTTTGGATGGGTGACCATCACCACAAAAATTTTGGTCACACATCATAAAGTCACCCCTCTAGGTTATACAACATCTACCAAGGTCGCAAATCCGAAAACAAACAATCCAAAAAAAAGTTGACACCCATCCCAAGACTGACCTTGGTATGTGTTGCTTACCCTGGCGGAGTCACCCATCTAAAAACAAGCGAACCCAAAAAAAGTGGTCACCCATCCAAACACTGACCTTGGTAAGTGTTGCTTACCCTGGCAGCGTCACCCATTCAAAAACAAGCGAACCAAAAAAAGTGGTCACCCATCCCAAAACTGACCTTTGTAAGTGATGCTTACAAAGGTCAGTTAAAAAAAAATACAGTGATATCCATAACATAAATACTAGGAACAAACACAAATTTGTAGTACCTACAACAAGGCTCAAGAAAATAGGTGGCTCGTTTAGATGTCAATGTGTACGCTTTTATAATAAGCTTCCAAGCCACGTACAAGATCTAAGTCTTAATAAATTCAAGTCGTTCATTAAACGTAAGTAATGCCAGAAAGCGTTTTATACAACAAAAGATTACATTGAGGACAAAAAGGCTTGGGATTGAGCTGCTCCAATTAATTTTGTTTTTTTATTATATTTTGCACTATGCATTTTGTTATTATAAATATATATATTTTTTTTGGTTTTCTTGCAATGATAAGAATATTTACTTTTTAAAGTATTATATTATTTTATTTTAATTATTGTGAATGTGAAGACTATGTGGATATCTTTTTTTTTTTTTTTTGTTTTTATTTAAATTTATCTTAGTTTTTAATCATGGTCTGGCAGTTTGAGTAGTTTATGCGGCCTACCCGAATGTCCTTTCTTTGGTATTGTTCGTCGAATCGTTGAGCTCCTTAAATTCTGAGTTGAGCTGCTCGGTTATTGACAAATGCGTGCACTGACTGGACAGGTCCACTCAATCTGGCTGGTTCTTTCCTCAAAAGACCATTTCAGACATCAGTCTACATGGTCTTCACATGATCTAATCAAGATTTTGTCAGGACTTTAAAAGAGACTGTGACCTCTGAGTTTGTTTCGGCCTTTCTTCTCAGAGTAGTCAGATAGGAAACGCCGACCTCATCTAGTTTTAAAAATATGTTCGACATGTAAAAGTGTTTGTACAAACCAACTTACAGAAATAAAATCATTTATCATTTACCCTGGCGGGGTCAGCCATCCAAAACAAACGAACCAAAAAAAAGCGGTCACCCATCCAAAGACTAACCTTGGTAGGTGTTGCTTAACCTGTGTGGGGTCACCTATCCAAAAACAAGCAAATTAAAAAAACATGGTTACCCATCCAAAAATCGTCCTTGGTAAGGTTTGCTTAACTTGGCGCTCCTTTTAACCCAGCCGCTCAAGATAAAATACTATTTAAAATTACTGATTACGTTATAGTAGTGAATGAAGGGAATGAATACTAGCTAGGGTAGCCAACCGAAATAAATGATTAAATGTAACAAGCGATTACGTAATTTCTCGATGATGATGTGTTGAGAAACTCACTGACAACTGACGGCTGATTAATTTGTGACAAATTGTTAGCGGATTTGAGATGTGACGTCTACTTCAGAAACCGGCCCTAAGGCTTAGTGGGTAACACTGCTTTTATTGTATCAGGCCTTAGAACCAGCGATGCAGTCAATTTAATTATAAGCTATATAGATAATAATAAGAATAGTTAGTTAGTTGCACCGGTTATAAGATACTCGTATGTATATTTCTACAGTCATATCTGTTTGGAAAAGGCATTTGCTTGGACTTTTCCCTAATTTGTAGGGGTTGGCTTCCACTGTTTTCAGTCGAACCAGGTGCATCTGAATACCAGTGTTTTATATAAAGTAAATGCCAACCCAGATTATACTAGATAATACGGTTCCCTTTTGTTAGGGTGGCCGCAGACTTTCAGGTTTCTGACGCCCCGTAACGTCTGTCAGGGCTGGTTTCTAAAGTAGACTTCACATCTCAAATCCGCTAACAATTTGTCACAAATTAACCAGCCGTCAGTTGTCAGTGAGTTTCTCAACACTTCATCATCGAAAAATTACGTAATCGCTTGTTAAATTTAATCATTTATTTCGGTTGGCTACCCTAGCTAGTATTCATTCACTTCATTCACTACTATAACGTAATCAGTTACTTTAAATAGTATTTTATCTTGAGCGGCTGGGTTGGTGTAGACGCCAAGTTAAGCTCCATCCAAAGACTGACCTTGGTTAGTGTTGCTTAACCTGGCGGGGTCATTTATCCATAAACAAGCGATCCAAAATAAATGTTCACCCATCCCAAGACTGACCTTGGTAAGTGTTGCTTACCCGGGCGGAGTCACCACCCCAGCCGCTTCAAGTTAAACACAAATCTATCCAGAAACTGACCTCGGTAAGTACTAAGTACAGGGTACAGTTAACATTAATGCGCGTGAGGAAGGTTCGATTCCCAGGTCAGTAATTTATTTTATTTTATTTTTGTTTACCTAAATACAAAAGTTTTTATAATGTAATTAATTTAAAAAGTTTGTAACATCCTTTTTTTTTTAATCTTGCTGATTAAATAATTGATCTAAATTAACATATTTTTATAACTCAACCCATACCATAGTTCTGCCGACCCCTATTATCTTTTTATCATAATATAAGCCTTTAAAATCATAATATTAATTTTAATCTGCGAATAATCGTCCAATTTCCAACAATTATAAATTAGGCTCGTTGACAAGAGATTAACATTGAAAATGGTTCTCAGAAACCCAAAACTGCTGTAACATGTGGTTAATGGTGCGTATAACCTCTAGAAGATTACTAGTAAAATCACACGCGATTGAACCTAAATTATTAGAGTAATCTAGGCTATAATTGCTGATTCAGCAGTGCTAAATTGAAGGAGAAAAGTACGCAGATGAGACGAAAGGCAATGGATAAAGTTCAATTTACTAATTATGCCACATACCTTTGAAACAGCGATTCCCATGCAGATGCAGATGCCACGTTCGAGAAGTTCAGCTCACAGACTAGGTACACTATGCTGGCCAGCGGTACACAACACAGTAGGTCAAGGTAATACAGATAACACTTTCCATGTAGGTTTAATTAAGAGTTTTGGGCGAGAGGGTGATTTTGTGCGCGCACCTCCGCCCTGGTTGGTAAGAGACTGTCCACCATCGCCGGCGGCCATCGTTGGCTTTGACGTAACGACCGTAGCGGCACGGCGCGGAATACCACCAAAACAACGATAGGTGACACTAATTTAATAAATTGGAACTAGTATACCAATGCCTTTCAATCGCCCTATGGTGATGTAATAAAATATGAACTATAAATTAGGAAGCGTAACCATTTTCCCCGGCTTGAAAGTTCCTACTTTCGAAACACAAAGGAGAAGTAAAATAAGTTGCAGATCATCACAACTCTACCAAAGGTTATAAGAACTCTAAAGTTGCGACTCTCTATTACAAATAAGAATATTCAATTAACTATTCTACGCGGTAATTAAATCTAATACTGCACATTGGTGCACGGTAAAATTAATTATTAATGTAACGAAACTTATTGCGTTCGCAAAGGGGACTCTGAAGGATCCCGCGTTTAGTCTTTACCGATGCGACTCTACAAACTCCGTTTTTATCTGGAAATATTTCTGTGATTACTCCTAACGGCCAATGCAGCGGCATCACATTGTCCTGCATGGAGACGACAACCATACCGACCCGTATTGGATTGGCAGGGGTGTTCCATTTCTGTTTGGATTGTAGGGTGTGCAGGTACTCTTGGCGCCACCGCTTCCAAAAAGACTGGACCATTTGGTCAGTTAATTCATAACGCGAAATAAGATGTAACCGCGTTTCATTGACTTCGCGGGCGGGGAGCAATAATAGAGGTTTCGTATGCAAGAAGTGATCTGACGAAAGATTCTCATGAATCTTACCGATACGATTGGCTACGAAGGTGTGCCATCGATGCGGTGCGGAATGAATCCAACTCAAGGTTGAATCCGAGAAAGCTACGACTGCCTCAATGGCGTGCCGAGCTGCGAAAAGATTATATACTCGCTTTATCACAGTTGATAAGAGGAGTGCGGCGCATAACTCGAGACGAGCTAGTGAAACTACTTTCAGTGGCGCGACTTTAGATTTCGCACACACCAGCGAAACGACGATACTACCGTCGGGTCTGACAACGTGGGCGTAAACCGAACCACTGTAAGCTTTCTCACTAGCGTCGGCAAAACCGACGAGGGAGAGCCTACAGCGTTCTACGACGCCGACATGTCGCAAAAATCTCAGTTCAGGGATAATTGGCAATTCAGCTTGAAATTGTTCCCACAGACGAACAATGCGAGGTGGTGGGACGTCATCCCATCCAAGTTTGACAAGCCAAAGCTCTTTGATAAGAAGCTTGGCGTATAAAATTATCGGTGCCACGAGGCCTAAAACGTCGAAAAGACGTGCAATGGAAGAAAGAATATTCCGTTTCGTGCAAGGGCGAACATTAGGGTTAACCTGGAATACGAAACAATCCTCATCAGGGAACCAACGAAGTCCCAGTATTTTCTGTGTCGGATCTTTACTTAGGTCCACGTTCTGTGAAAGTCGTAATGACTCTGGAATATTCCGAAGAACATCGACACTATTGCTAGACCACTTCGTTAGCTGAAAATCACCGAGAGAGAATATTTTTATTAGTTCACGAGCCGAGTCTATAGCCAGCGCAGTGCTAGGTATAGAACTAACTATGTCGTCCATGTAAATATCTCGCTGCAAAATGTCCCTGGCGAGAGGTAACTGCGTTCCTTCATCCTGACATAACTGTTGGATAGTGCGAATCGCTACAAAAGGACTACTGGATAAACATTAAGCCTATCCTTCTAAATATCCTATCCAAATTGTTTCCCTTCCTAATTCAAAAGTGGCGCCATCCCGCTGGTGCCGCGCTAGCGCCTCACTGCGGTGAGAGTGAAAACTAAGACTTGAAAAAAATGGCGAAAAGCAGATAACTGCTCCCGCGCTGTGTCCGATTCAAAATAGGGTTAAAAATTACCCAAAAGGCTTCGCTAGAAATTGATTAACTGATTGATTCTCGTAATCCTCCTTGTGAAGTGAAATCAAGCAGAAACGTGAACTTGTAGTGCATATTGAATATCCTCCACGCCGGCCGGCCTGGAGTCCCGAGTGTGGTGGATACCTTCAATCCCTGCCTATCCAGGTGAGTGTTTATACTTTTTCTCAACGCAAGGAATCGCAGGGTTGGGATTGCCAACATCGGAGATTGTAATTGTTTCTGCGGACGAAGTCCAATCATTTCTTTTTGGTGCCTCCTGTGAGGATTCTACTTACCCTCACATTCTCTTATTAATCTTAAATTCTCGTTTTAATGAGTACATATTGCGTTGTAATATCGTGTATTCTTATTAATTTAATAAGTAACAAGTAAGAATCACGATTTAAATAAATACATTTCATAATTTCTATTAACGGTACAACGCAAAAGGTAGGTCCAATTCAAGTCGGGTTCCCGTACAACGTGCCAAGCTGGCCAGCGGACCACGATTGTACCTAACCTACTCTCATTGATCATTATTATTTATTCAGGAAATTTAATCGTATTTAAGGTTTAAATTGAAACCTTCAATTCAATGGGTATTTCTTGTATGACTATTTCTTGCAATAACTGATGTTGGTAAAAAGCTAATGGGAATGTTTCATGGTCAAATAGTTGTGCTCGAGAAATTACCTATCCACCTACATTTTATTACGAATAAAAGTGATAACTTATAAGTGTCTAAATCGTAATAGGTATTTATACCTACATATTTAAATTCATAACTTGTATTGCTTGCCAAAGTAGGTACGCATAATAGTGCCTAAAGTATATTCCGCTTGCAGTTCGGATAGGTACTTACCTACCTACCTTCTTATCTCATTTATAAATCGTGAATACGTAAGTTAACAAAATGTCTGATGAAGTTGAATTACAGGCGTCCCTTAAAAGACGCGAATATGATTTCAAGTGTATGCAGATTATCTACGATTTGTCCAAAGATGTTCTGAAGGATAGTTCTAAGCTATCTCCTTTCAAGGCTAGATACAAGAAGATTGATCAGATTAGGGCTGCTTTTATGGAGTCTAGCGAAAATGTCAATAGATTACAGTTAAAGTTAAAACCCAAGTCAGAAATAGATTTGAGTGCGATGTTTTCATTTGATGATTTGTATTATGCGTCTATCGAAGTTGCCGAATCTTTGTTTGCGACGTCGCTGCCTGCGCCCCACGCGTCTGCAGTCGCCGATCCGTCCGTACATTGTCGTCCAGAAGGTTCTATTGTTCAAGTGAAATTACCTAAATTGAAAATTCCGCATTTCAATGGGAAAATAGAAAACTGGCAGACGTTCAAGGATAGTTACATCCCGCTTATTCATAACAATAGTTCACTTTCGGACACGGAAAGGTTTCATTATTTGCTGTCTTGTTTGTCTGGGTGTGCACTGACCTTGGCCAGGGGCGTACCTATAACCGAGTCGAATTATTCCGTGGTTTTCAATCTTTTATTAGATCGATATGACAACAAGCGTATATTAGCAAATACTTATCTGGAAAAAAAAAAAAAAAATTAACGTCTGTTAACAAGCCGTCACTTGAAACTTTATCCGAACTGACCAATGCGTTATATGAAAGCGTAAATGCGTTACGTGCTTTGCAAATTGATGAGCTAAGTGAATTTATGTTATTTCACATTGCATCGCGATCACTTGACCTTGAAACTAGGAAACGGTTCGAGTTACAAAATACTCACGAGATTCCTAAGTTCAATGACTTAATTGTTTATTTACAAAATTATATAAAGATTCTGGAAGTTAGTCAACCTGTCTCGGTTTCGACTACTCCTCATAAGGCAGGACATAAGGGTCAGCAAAGGTCATCATCATTTGTAGCATCTACGAACCAAAGTAATAATAATAATGCATCGGGCTCATTTGTTTGTTTATGTTGTAATGAAAATCATTCTATTTACCGATGCGGCAAGTTACATTCTATGACACTAGAACAGCGTCAACATTTCGTTAAGAAATTGAACCTATGTGCCAATTGCTTAAGGCCCGGTCACGATAATAATAATTGCAAATCTAAAACCACATGTTTTGTTTGTAACGCGAAACATAACACGTTATTACATGTGGAAAATAAAAGTTTATTAAGGTCTACTGTTAATTCAAATGAGAATAGCGAAAGTTCCGCTAAAGCTACGAGCACACTTACTTGTATTACGTCACAAACTTCGAGTCCAAATTGTAGTACGAAGATTCTTGGCTCAGCGGTAGTTCGTTTACGTCACGCAGACGGCTCGCTCCAGTGTGCACGCGCCGTTATTGACAGCGGTTCGATGGATTCTTTCATTACCAGCGCATGCGTGCGCCGCCTTAGTTTACGTATAAGAAAATGTAACTTGAACGTTACCGGTCTCGGACAGAGTAATGTTTGTGACATAAAAGGTTATACTTTCGCTTCAATAATACCTCATTCTTGTGAGTCACCTAAGTTTGACTTACCTTTAGTAGTTTTGCCTAAAATTACTTCCTTGCTGCCTTCATCAACGTTACCGTTGCACGTCAAGGATCATTTCAAACATCTTGATCTCGCCGACCGCGACTTCGATAGATCCGGTCCGATCGATCTACTGTTAGGTGTCGAGTGTTTTGATCAAATATACACTGGCTCACGTTTCACTCCCGGTCCCGGATTACCTTGCGCCTTGTCTAGTGTATTCGGCTGGGTGATAAGTGGTCAATATTTTCATAACACACCACCTAACAATATTCACAGTGAATCCGTTACGTCACTCCTCGCGTCCTCTTGCACGCTCGAAGATATCGTTCAACGGTTCTGGGATTCTGAAGAACCGCCGAAATGTAAAATTTCCGGTCCTGAAGATGATCTCTGTGAACAAATGTATAAACAGGATACTTACCGTACACGTGAAGGTCGTTACGTGGTACCTATAATGTTAAAGAAGGATGCGCCTTCTTTAGGCGATTCGTCTCGCCAAGCTTTTAATCGCTTTCTCAGCTTAGAAAGGCGTCTTATTAATCAGACCGAGCTGAAAGCTGATTATAAGGAATTTATGCACCAGTACGAAGAACTAGGACATATGAAGCCTGCAGATTCTTCGACTACTGATCGTTACATAATTCCACATCATTGCGTCGTGCGTCCAGATAGCTCTACGACACGACTCCGGGTAGTCTTCGACGCTAGCAGTCGGACTACAAATAATCTTTCTCTGAATGATTTAGTTCATGTTGGACCGAAACTTCAAATTGACATTGTCGATTTAGTTACGAAATTCCGACTTCATAAGATTGTCTTCACTGCGGACATCTGTAAAATGTACCGTCAGATATTGATACGTCCTGAGGACAGGTGTTATCAACATGTTTTGTGGCGTGACGAGCCTAACGAGGCTTTGAATGAGTATGAGCTTAATACCGTGACTTATGGAGTCAGCAGCTCCCCATACTTAGCTATTCGCACTCTGCGTCAACTTGCTGAGGATCACGGTTCTGAATATTCAAGCCGCGCCGCTCAAGTTCTTTATGAAGATACATTCATGGACGACATCACTACGGGATGCTCATCTCTTGATGAAGCGAAACAATTAAAAGAGGATGTTATCTCGTTATTGTCAAAGGGTCATTTTGAACTACGTAAGTAGAGTACGAATACACCAATTCTTTTGTCTGATGTTCCTCCTGACCATCTTCAGACTTCTAAATCCTTCGATGATGCTGGAAATGAGTTTGTCAAGATATTAGGGATACGGTGGAATCCATTGGATGACAATTTCTCCTACAAGTTTTCAGACTCGTTTGACGTTAAATTTACTAAGAGATCTATCCTCTCTATAGTGGCCCGCATTTTCGACCCACTCGGTTGGATAAGCCCGGTAGTGTTTTCTGCAAAGTCGCTTTTACAAGAAATGTGGCGCTTAAACTTAGGTTGGGACGAAGCTATACCACCACAATTGGCTAAGGTGTGGCATTTAATAGCAGCCAACTTATCTGAATTACAGAATATTTCACTACCGAGACTGATTATGCCCTCTAGTCCGGCCGAAGTGCATTTGGTAGGATTTTGTGATGGTTCACTCAAAGGGTATGGCTGTTGTGTATATCTTTGTGTTGTTGTGGATGAAGTTACCACGGTCACTAACCTGTTAATAGGTAAATCTCGAGTGGCTCCGTTAAAACCGACAACGATAAATAGACTCGAACTAAGCGCAGCTGTGCTTCTAGCGCAAGTTATGTCACACATGCACAACTTACTCAAGGATAAAATTCACATAAATTCTATGAAAGCCTACTCGGACAGTACCACCACTCTTTCTTGGCTCAACACGGCACCTCATTTGCTAAAAATGTATGTAGCAAATCGAGTCGTGCAAGCAACCGATTTAATTGGTCCCGAAATTTGGTTTCACGTGTCCACTGAGGATAACCCGGCCGACTGTTGTAGTCGCGGTGTTCTCTGTTCAGAATTATTTGATCACCCACTCTGGTGGAGCGGGCCTTCTTGGTTGCAAATGTCGCCTAATAAATGGCCTTGCAAACGTACGTTCCTCGTAAATGCAGAACTGCCGGAATTAAGAACTTCAGTTCCAAGCAGCCTACACGCTACTCAATCTGATAATCCGCTTCTGACGTTAACTTCTAAGCTTTCTTCTCTGACAAAGATTCAACGAACTTTGGCATGGTGTTTCCTTTTTATATCAAATGCAAAGGTTGTTTATTCAAATAGAAATTTCTCCTCCCTTAGTAGTTCTGAACTCGATAAATCAATGAAGATGCTAGTCAAGTTTACTCAAGACCATTATATGTCGTCTCACGTCAGTCAAGTGAAAAATCATGAACAATGCGACAAGTCGATTCAAAAACTGTCTCCTTTTTTGGATGAAGATGGTTTATTGCGAGTGGGGGGACGCATCGTTGAAGCTAATCTATCGCCATCTGCGTTACATCCTCTTCTCTTACCTAAATTGAGTCCTTTGTCGAGGCAGATTGTCGAACATTTCCATCTAAAATATCTGCATTGCGGCCCTCGTACTTTACAGTCTCTAATTCATAGAAGGTTCTGGATAATTGGGTTGAGACTACTTATTCGTACCGCACTCTCAAAGTGCGTGCGTTGCTTCAAAGTAAAACCAGTGTCCAGTCAACCCATGATGGGCAAGCTCCCTGCCGCTCGTCTTCAGCCCTCTCGATGCTTCCAAACCACAGGTATTGATTTCGGTGGCCCATTTATTATAAAGGAAAGTCGTCGACGTGGAGCAAAAACCTATAAAGCATACATATCTCTTTTTGTGTGCTTGAGTTCGAAAGCCGTCCATTTGGAGGCCGTCACTGAGTTGAGTTCTGAAGCATTCCTCGCGGCTCTTGATAGATTTGTTTCCCGTCGCGGAATGTGTGATACAATCATTACAGATTGTGGCACCAACTTTGTGGGGGCAAACAAATATCTTAACGAAATAACCGGCGAGCTTCGCAAACATCAAGCTGACATATCAGATGGTTTGGCTATCCGTCAAATAAAATGGAAATTTAACCCGCCAGGTGCACCACATTTCGGTGGCATATTTGAAAGTGGCATAAAGTCCACAAAATATCACCTTAAGCGTGTAGTTGGTGCTCAAGTTTTAACTCTGGAAGAGTTTATTACGATTCTCGCTAAAGTGGAAGCTGTGTTAAATTCACGCCCGCTTTGTACTTTGTCTTCAGACCCGCAAGAATCGAACGTCTTGACTCCAGGACACTTCTTGTCGGGAGGTCCTTTAGTTTCACTACCTGAAGAACCTGTTAGTGACTGCTTATGTCCACGTTCTTGTTGGCAAATGCTCAAGAAAATAACTCAAAGTTTTTGGCTTGCTTGGCAACGTGATTATCTGCATACGCTTCAACAAAAAACTAAATGGTTCAAAGATACACCTAACCTCAAAATAAACGGCTTAGTCCTGGTTAATGAGCCTAATCTGCCTCCTTTACTATGGAAATTAGCTCGTATAGAACAGATCCATCCGGGATCGGATAACATAGTTCGTGTTGTGACTCTTCGAACTGCAAACGGTAAAACTATGCGCAGACCAGTAGTTAAGGTTTGTCCGCTACCAATAAATTAACTATTATCTTATATCTCGAACAATATTGTGTATTGATCAGTATTGTTCAATTAAAATAGTTTAAGGTACTTAGGTAATTGTGCTTATTAAGTAAGAATTTTATATTTCTAGAGCACTGCTAGTTGTACTCTGGCAGTCCTTTAACTTGCGAAATCCTGGTCGATTTCGAGTGGGGGGAAATGGATAAACATTAAGCCTATCCTTCTAAATATCCTATCCAAATTGTTTCCCTTCCTAATTCAAAAGTGGCGCCATCCCGCTGGTGCCGCGCTAGCGCCTCACTGCGGTGAGAGTGAAAACTAAGACTTGAAAAAAATGGCGAAAAGCAGATAACTGCTCCCGCGCTGTGTCCGATTCAAAATAGGGTTAAAAATTACCCAAAAGGCTTCGCTAGAAATTGATTAACTGATTGGTTCTCGTAATCCTCTTTGTGAAGTGAAATCAAGCAGAAACGTGAACTTGTAGTGCATATTGAATATCCTCCACGCCGGCCGGCCTGGAGTCCCGAGTGTGGTGGATACCTTCAATCCCTGCCTATCCAGGTGAGTGTTTATACTTTTTCTCAACGCAAGGAATCGCAGGGTTGGGATTGCCAACATCGGAGATTGTAATTGTTTCTGCGGACGAAGTCCAATCAACTACACTTTAATCCAAAGGGAAGCACTGAAAACTGATAAATTTGAAGTTCTTCTTCCTCATTAAACCGATATAAGATACGTTGAAGCGAACGATCTTGTGGGCGTATACCTATACGTAGGTACATAGACTTAACATCTGCGGAAATAGCGACACTAAAAAGCCTAAAATTTAACAAGATGTTAAAAAGGTCAGCCTGAAGGACTGGACCTGTGTACAGGATATCATTGAGCGAGGTACCGTTATCTGTACTTGCACTAGCATCTAGGACCACGCGTAGCTTAGTGGTCACTTTATCCTCTCGAATAACAGCATGGTGAGGAATATAGTAGTCCATTTCTCGCTCCTTACAATTTCGTTTGGGCAACCCACATTCAGGTAAAATATTTTGCACCAAAGAAATATAATTGTTCTGTAGATAATCCCGTATGACGTCATCATAAAGAAGCATGACATTAGGAAGCGATTTAAGTTTACGTTCGAGGCTATGGAATCTCTTGCGAGCTATATCAAACGAATTTCCTAACGCTGACGCGTCTGTTTTCAGTGGTAAAGCTGCAACATACTTGCCATTTGGAGCGCGGGTAATTGTGCTACAATAAAACTCTTCACAGTGTTTATCATCCACACTCCCAACGGACGAAGCAGTAACATCTTCAATCTCCCAAAACTTACGAAGATCGAAGTTATCGAAAGAACTCGCAAAGAAAGACAGAGCGTCAGTTGAAGGTTCGATAATAGGTGCTTCTCCTAGAAGTATGTAGCCGAGCATAGTCTCCAATGCATCGGGGCAACCGGGTGCGGCGGTCACGGTACCGGGTCGCAATAACTTAGCGAACAACGTGACTCCAAGTAACATGTCAATATTACCTGGCACACCCCAGCTGTCATCAGCGAGTAGTTTAGGATCAATATGCTTCAATTCGGCAGTATCTATAGCACCCAGAGGAAGCTGCCCGGTTATCTGATCCAAGATTAGAGCGTCAATTCTATACCTAGGCTGCGAGCAAAAACGTGAGCTGAACGTAAGATTCACTGAGCCGCGAACGGGCTGCGATGTGCCACCAATACCACGAACGGTAGTTATTGAGTCCGTATGTATATTTAGACCGAGCATACGGCAGCAACGCGATGTCATATAATTCTTTTGCGACCCAGGGTCCAAAAGACATCTAACCACCACGCCCTTACCCTTCCTACCCGCCACTAAAACCTTGGCAGTAGCCAGAACTTCGGTACTACGTGTGGCCTGGATTTGAGCAGAAGAATGCGTACACAACGCCACACGATCAGAAGTAGCTGGGTCGGCCGCAGAAACGGAGGCTGGGTCACTAGCGGGCGCCAGCGCAGGGGCTTGCGTCGATTGCTCAAAATGCAATAAGGAATGATGCTTACCGTTGCATTTCCTACATTTTGACTTAGATAGACACTTAGAGACGGTATGTTGGCTACTTAGGCAGTTAACGCATCTGTGATTGTCTTTTACAAACTTAAATCTATTATCCGCGCTCAACTTTTGAAACGCTTTGCACGTATACAAGTTTTTATGCGGGGATTGACAGAGTGAACATTTAGATTCAGTAGCCACAAACACCTGCGATATATTAGATGAAGTGCTAGGTCTACCTGCGGGGGCGGGCTTAGAAGAAATACGATGTAAGATTTTTACTTGTTCACGAACAAACTTTACGAAATAATCATAATCCAACTCTTGTTGATTACGAAGCGACATTTCAAAATGTTTTGCTGTATCTGAGTCTATTAACTTAAGACCCCAATGAATAAATATAAAATCATCCAAGTTATGTATTTTTAATTGTTTGAGTCCAGCAACCGTAGAAGTTAATTTATCGAAACCTTGTTCAATATTAGCGGGTGTCGTTCCGAACGACTTCAATGAGAACAGTTGATTTAGATAATTAGTGGCGAGCGCGCGAGTATCCAGGTACTTTGCGATAAGCGCATCCCAGACCACGCGGTAATTATCGCCAGAAGGTACAATACCTACTGCCACACTCCTAGCCTTTCCCTTTAGACAACTCAACAGATAATGAATGCGATCAGAATCTGATAAATCTGCGTTCGTATGTATAATACGTTTGAAAGTCTCATAAAAGAACGGAAAGCTCTGAATATCACCGTTAAAGGCAAGCAGCTCAATTTTAGGTACCTTTATATGATGAGCACTAGGGCTCACTGTCGGGCTAGGTTCCTTGGAAACAGTTGATTCAGTTAATGAAGCTAAAGTATTTTTTATCTCGCCGACCAACTCATCAAATGAATGTAAGGCACTATAGCTTACTTCGCACTTTGGATCCAATGTCAATTTTAACATATTTATCTCGTCCATTATCTCATTGAATTCGCTACGTTGGCCGTCAATTTGTTTAGCCTGAGCAATAAAAGAATTACGTAATTTTTCGTTTGTTAAAGATTCTGTTGAATCCAAAATCCTTTGAACCCGCGCGAAATACGAGTCGCGTTTACTTTCCAACAATCTAAGTTTAACCTTGTCCGTCATAGTGAACAGAAGTTAAAATATGGAAACAAAAACAAAACAACATTTTTTTATCTTTTACGGAACCCGCGTAAGTGAAATTAGTGATCCAATCAAACTGATAACTCAACGAAAGATTTTACAACTTACGTTAGTACGGAACAATCCGTACACGCGAACCCTAACAATAATAAATTGTAAGGTGAAAAAAAATACAAAGCGTACAAAGTTTGAATAACGTACAAAGTTTGAACCGCGTACAAGTAACAAAGTCTAATACAAATAAAATAGTAAGCACGCGAAATACCTTATCAACGTACCCATCTACCTATATTTATGATTAGCTTAGAGATACCTACAACCCGATAATTAACATTTATGTCGGATGCGAAGCGATATATTTTTTTTCCTTGTAGTATTCTATTTATATGAGATTAACTTACTCAATACATAGAATATGTACAGAATCTTAACCAACAATAAGTTAAGTGTGAAACTTAGAAACAAGTATAGTACTTATTTCCGTAAGCGATGCGATTGTGTTCGTAACGAAATACCTTCGTAAAACACAATAAAATTCCTAACAAGTAAATACGCAGATGACCGTTCGAAGTAAATTATCTAGTAAGTACTACGCTTACAAGTTAGGTGCGGGGGTGATATGTATAAATATACGGCTGTTTCCTATGAGGAGAACTAAACGCGTAAAGTTTATACAAATCTGTTATTTTACCTGAAGGTTCCTATCAAAAGATCAAGTTACCTTACAAAATAAAATAACACGCGACGCAATGATAATCTGGTTAATTGCAATAATTAATCAAATGCGGTTGAGTCTAGAATTATAAAGAATACCTACTCGTGCAATACGAGTATAGTAGGCATTTACTTAACGAACCAACAGTAGTAGTGTATCGTAAAATAATCAATGTCATTCATTCTGCAAATCTCGATTAGAAAAATATACAAAAGTTTCCAATGCGTAAATAAAAATTAACCGTACGATAACAAGAACTGGAATATTCCACAGTCACGTAGGCCAAGTTGAACGAATGTTTTAACTGACTACCCACAATTTTCATACACGAACAAAAAAATATGTAATTACGACGAAAATTAACTGATTTATTAAATAAACTTATTTAGCGATATGAATCAACGTTGATATTCAATTAAATGTATTTTTCGGAGTTTCAATTAGTGAAATTAAAGATTTACGTTAACAATTAATTTGCCGGTAGAAAGTACTACACGCAAGGCAGCCAGCCTTATTCCCAACGCAATAGAGGCGAGAATTGTGTGATGATCTGCAATTAATATGGAAATTTCCGAAACTTTTTGCTTAAATTTAGACTTTTAGGACTTAAAATTAGGCTGTAAATAGGCCCAAATCTAATTTATCCAGTTCGAAGGACCAAAATGGTGCGTATAACCTCTAGAAGATTACTAGTAAAATCACACGCGATTGAACCTAAATTATTAGAGTAATCTAGGCTATAATTGCTGATTCAGCAGTGCTAAATTGAAGGAGAAAAGTACGCAGATGAGACGAAAGGCAATGGATCAAGTTCAATTTACTAATTATGCCACATACCTTTGAAACAGCGATTCCCATGCAGATGCAGATGCCACGTTCGAGAAGTTCAGCTCACAGACTAGGTACACTATGCTGGCCAGCGGTACACAACACAGTAGGTCTAGGTAATACAGATAACACTTTCCATGTAGGTTCAATTAAGAGTTTTGGGCGAGAGGGTGATTTTGTGCGCGCACCTCCGGCCTGGTTGGTAAGAGACTGACCACCATCGCCGGCGGCCATCGTTGGCTTTGACGTAACGACCGTAGCGGCACGGCGCGGAATACCACCAAAACAACGATAGGTGACACTAATTTAATAAATTGGAACTAGTATACCAATGCCTTTCAATCGCCCTATGGTGATGTAATAAAATATGAACTATAAATTAGGAAGCGTAACCAGTTAATTCGAGATTTTTCTCAAATGTGACAAATTGTTAAACACTTGTCACATTTGGGTGTTGAGAAACTGAAAGTAGAATTAACAGGCGATTAATCGTCGATTACGTTAACAGCCCGATAATTGAGACCTGGGAAACTGGCAGTCAAAGATTCACGATACAGAGAATTTTATTATTTTTGTCATCTCGGGACACTATCAGCACGGCAGGTACGACCATTCCGTGTTCTGTGAATATTTCCTTGATATTCTTTTTATAGAAACGAAGAAGGTAGAAATCGTATTCGACCTCAGCAAAAAAAAAACAAATTGACATTAAATTAGATTTTATCAATGAGGTTTAAATCATTACTCTGTTATTCTAGTTCTGATTTTTGAAATGTGACAGTAATGAAGTAGTTTCGCGCCATATATTCAATACTATCGGAGTGGTTTCACCACGCCACGCAATACCCAAATTAAAGGCATAGCAAGTAAATGTTTAAATTTTTGTATGGTGGCAGAGTTTATTATTACTTATATGTAGGTGCAAATTATAAACATAAATTCAATATTCCGCGTATCGCAAAGTAAAAATACAATAACCTGTGCAGCATAATACTTATTTGTTAGATCTTTTGTCGTAAGGTATAACTACTTCCTCTATGCATATAGGAAAAGGTTTGAGTAACTTAAATCTTTTATTGCAAGATTTACGAGTCATTTTCAGTTTTCCATTGTTCCACAGTACCTATCCGTTAGCATTTGCACTAATATAAAGTTTAGGTAGTACTAATAAAAAAACAGTAAATTATTTCAATTTAATTAAAATAATATTAAACGAAATTATAGGAAATACCTACTTCATACCTATTGCATAACTCTAAACTGTTAGTATTATTGTACATAGCAATGAATTCACCTAAGGTATCCACCCAGCGAAAATAAAAACTTTTGAATTATCAAAGGCTATGTGAAAAATTATTATATCCCTACTAGACTAATAATAATAGTATTCACTCAGTAATTACACAAAAACCTATTGATGTCATATATGGGCATTCAAATAGTCGTGACCCATTTGATATAAATTTGGAAGCTACTTATCTTCAAAACTATGTAGTTAGGCACAAGGAAATTACCAAATATACAATGAAATAAATAAAAAAATACTCTGTAACCGGACTAAAACTATACAGAATGCTAATCAAGACCGGGAAGAACCCATTTCTTACGAAGTGGGAAAGGCGTTATATATAAAAAACCCGCTAGCCGTTAGGCATAAGACAAAACCTCGTTACTTAGGTCGTACAGTTAAGAAGAATTTAGGTTTAAAGGTCATAGACGATAAGAACATTGTCCACCACAAACGTATCGTGAGCCTCTGAGATATCAAAATGTCTTGTTGCAGGTTGCCGATAATAATCCGGGCTGAACAAGTCGTGACTACGAAGTTAGTGGACAATCCTGGGATACTCCCCTTTAAGTTAGGTAGTGCTAAGTTTATTAAAACTGAACATACTTTCACACATTATTACGAGTTAGATAGGATTAAAGATAGTATTAGAAATATAGAAGGCTATTTAGATACTTATATAGAGTACATAAAGTCAGCCGATCCAATTTATTTTGGCGATACTTCATTAGTTATTAATCAAATCTTTCTTAGCATGTTAGAAACAATTTATGATAAGTTCAACACTATGTATAAACACCCGAGAAATAAACGTGGGCTTATCAATGGTTAGGGTTCCATCATAAAAGGTATCACCGGTAATCTCGATCACGAAGATGCATTATTTCATAGTAAAGCCTTAATAATCAGTATAGTTTGAAAGATAAATATAATGCTCGCATTACCTTGAATAAACAAATTTTATCAAACTTTTAATATGACCTTGTCTACTATTGTATCAAATGAATTCAAAATACATATTAAACTAAATGAGATCATGTCTAATGTTAATATGACTAATTTTACGTTTTTATTAAAATAAACAGTTTGTTTAATTTGTAAAAAATCAATTTACAAAATATTTTAAATTGTATTACAACATTATAAAATGCTTTGAGTTTTTCCAAATTATCAGTAACTCATCACAGTGTATTCAGATCACAAAATATTAATTTCATGTTTAATATTCTAAGAAACCAATATGAACCTTCTGAGTTGCTTGTACATGAGAACACTGAGATAAGAGACTATTATGATATTACTGAGTGTGGTTCCTACTATGTAGATAATATAATTGTATTTATTCTGAAGTTCCCTATTTTTCATTTAGATACTTTCACTTATTATCATATATTTTCTACTCCAACATTTTTAATACAATATTAATTCCACCTAAACCATATCTGGCAATGTATAGTAATAATTATCACTAATATGGATGGAGAATGTAAAAGATTCCAGGAAATATATTATTGTCCAGAAGCCAACCTAATAGCCACTTCGAAACCAAACGATTACATTTAACAACTGATATTGAAACAAGAAATATGCAGCAGCTGCAGCTTGGTACGATTTAAAACAGGAACAGAAATAATTCAAAAGCTGGATGATTTTCATTATATTCTGTAATTTATAAAAGAAACAAGGATCGAGTATAAGTGCGATAAGGAAGAGTACCAATCTTTACAGGGCACTTACTTATTTGAGGTGCCTGAGGGATGCACTGTTTCTACAAAGTTAAACCACATAAAGAATTAAAAAACTCAGATAAAAGGTACACCTATAAAACTCTTGTCTTTTCCGGTATTTAAAATCAATATTGAAAATAAAGATAAGCCGTTGTTATTGGAAAATGTCCCACTAGAACAAATCACTAAATTAGAGAATTTAATTGAAAAGGAGAATATTCTAAACCTGGATGCCCTGCAAGACAAAATTTATCACTATTGGACCGTACCTGTATATACGGTACTATGTATTATTGGGTTGATTGCTGGTATATTATATTCAATAAAAATACATAAGAGGAACCAGGAAACATCAGTAGTCCAAGCAACAGACGGAGGCCACACTCATCCCTTTTTCTTGGGAGAAGAAAGGGCTTCGAACTAGTGCAGGGGGTGTTATAGTGTGTGTCGGTAGTGCATAATTATGTTAAAGTGTGTGCGTGTACGTAGGCGTCGCTCCGGCCGCGTAGCATGTAAGCTAGTTTTTAAGTAGACTCTCCTACCTTGTTTATTCGACAACATATACTAAAAGATTTATTATATTTTTATCATCTGAAAAGTTGTTTCTTTAAAGAAGCTCGCCGATTGCCCAATAATCATAATTCGCGCGAGCCGCTGCGTATAAGGATAAGCGTTGCGTGGGCGCTTCTGTCAACCACGCATTGTCGATGAAGGTGGTCATGCACGAATTGCCCGCTGCTTCTACTCGAAAATTGTTTTCACTTAGGCGTCTAAAATATTAATTTATCATGGCGTCCGAACAATGCAAGAAAGTATTTAACAACTTTAGACTAGGAAGGAGATTAATGTTTGACATTCTACAATCTAGTTGGCAAAATTAGTAAACTCAAACTGCGCTAGCCCAATCCCTTCTACTGCCTATTCTCAGAAATAAATAAAATATCTATTAGGGTCGGAGACTCTACACTCGAAGTTGTGGATGACTATGTCTACCTGGGACAAACGATCCAGTTGGGTAGGGCCAACTTCGACAAAGAGGTCAACCGTCGAATCCGACTCGGCTGGGCAGCGTTCGGGAAGTTGCGCGGTATCTTCACGTCTAACTTACCACAGTGTCTCAAGACGAAAGTCTATGACCAGTGTGTGTTGCCAGTTATGACCTATGGCTCTGAGACGTGGTCGCTCACAATGGGCCTCATCAGAAAGCTTACAGTCACCCAAAGGGCAATGGAGAGGGCTATGCTCGGAGTTTCCTTACGTGATCGAATCAGAAATGTAGAGATCCGCAAGAGAACCAGGGTTACCGACATAGCCCGAAGAATTGCCAAACTTAAGTGGCAGTGGGCAGGGCACATTGCTCGCAGAACGGATGGCCGATGGGGCAGAAAGGTTCTGGAGTGGCGACCGCGAACCGGAAGACGTTGCGTTGGAAGGCCTCCCACCAGGTGGACCGATGACCTGTTGAAGGTTGCAGGGATCCGCTGGATGCGGGACGCACGGGACCGGTCAATGTGGCGACGCTTGGGGGAGGCCTATGTCCAGCAGTGGACGTCTTGCGGCTGATATGATGATGATGATGATGATGTTTATATATAGTCTTATGTATAGTATTTAATATAACAATTAAAAAAAATGTATTTATGTTTTAATGTAGCAGTACACCACAGACTACCCCATGTTTTATTCTAAGTTATTTAGGTTCATCCAAAGGTTGTCTGGTAGATATCGCTGTCAGCGATAAGGACACCTTTGCCATCCAAGTGTGTCCATAACAAGCTACTTTTTCGAGTGCACGGTAGAATAAATGTTTATTACTTGTAAATTTTAATTTTTAATTGTTTGACGTTCAAAAGTGCCGCTTATTGGCCTGTTGAATAAATATATTTGACTTTGTACCCAAAGAAATAACTTTTCTTGTAAAAGAGATATGTGACTTTTTTTTAGGTGTACAATAAAGTATATTCTATTCTATTCTAATCTCACATTTGTTAAATTTAATAAAAAAGGATTTAAACAATATTTTTATAATTAATTCGCTTGTTTGTATCCTAATCAATAAAATAACCTACTGAATAAGGTCTCCGATTTGGTTTTACATTCGATCTCACTACTTTTTGCGGTAGAAAAACTGCCCCGCGAGACTTGTGTTTTTACATATTTTGTTTTATGGGATCTCATTTCATTTTGTACGTAGTCCTTCTTTATTTCTTTTCGGGACCATTTCCGGTGCGTCTTTCACGGTCCATGTTCCATTAGGTTGTTACCTACACTAGAAACCTAGTCCATCTGTTTTGTAAATGTAGGTAGCGCAAGTGATGAATAATTTTGCAAACAGTTTGTTTATAAAATTCAAATACTAACCCAACTAAATTTACTCTGTTTTATTAAGATCGTTAAGATCATGATCTCATCACTTGCCTTCGACATTCTGCACCGACTCATAAGTACAGTATAGGTATATTAAAGGAAGCATCATCTATGACTAACTGTACCTACCTATATTAATATACTATTTATCTATCTACGTGGATAAGCAGTGTATAAAAATTATGAACTGTAGAAGTAACTTTGTAATCCTATGAATGACTAATTATATAGGATTACAAAGTTACTTATGCAGTTTGTATATCTAGGAAACGGGACGGAAATTGTGGGTTGTTTTAGTTCTTCCTGGCATTATTGGCTATACACTAATAGTGTAAAAATTTAAAACTTGTGATACTACTAGAAGTATCTTAGAATTTTGATGATCGGTGGGAGAGTCAGTCAGTGACGAAATTAAGGAATTTTGACCTGCAATAATTCCTAAACTACAACTTCAAGTTAAATGTAATTCGGGATTATACTTGTTATATTATGTTCTCTTAGTCACTGAAAATTCAGGCTTCTAGCTTTATCCACAACGAAGGTACAGAGGGGTCGAAAATGTCCTAAATGGCTTCGAGAAAAGGCAGTGCTTTTATTTGCCCGACTTGTTGGGGGCATTGCCGTGCCCCCAGATGCTGATCTGGTAAAGCTTTGTAAAACCATTGCTATACCACGTAGGTATCACGAAAAGTATCTTAATTTGCAAACTTGCAACACTAAAGAATTTTTGCAAAAACTGATGTAGATGACGTCAACGATTGAAGTTAGGAAGATAGTAAATACAAAACGGATTATTTACAAAATCAAAAAAATCAAAATCATCTTTTTTATTTCACATAGGCTTACATGGGCACTTATAAAACGTCGAAAAAAGGTGCATAGTTTGGGTTAGCCGTTTCCTATGGAGAAGAACCGGCAAGAAACTCCATGGAAACTCTTTTTTAAAAATAATTTGGTTTTACAATGTTTCCATTTTACAGCATTAGTACTATGGGGGGACAACGTAGGCCCGACAATAAGTCGTAAGAAAAAAAAAGATTATATTATATATATAAAAAAGTTAACAAATATTAACTAGCATCTAGAAGGCCTACAATGTTCACACATTCACAAAATAATCGGTAAAAGAATCTATACAAAGGTAAAAAACAAAAAAACTAGACTAAATTTAACATGTGGCATAAATGTTGTTATCAGTGCTGTAACTATTCTTAGCAAAGGGCTATAGAGATGATTGAGAACCATTGTATAAAGTCTAATTAAAAGAAGAAAATCAATAAAAAGAGGGAAAAATGAGATTGATAACAGTTAGAGACATCCACATATTTGTGCTGTTTATGAGTCACCAGGTAAGCCACATGCGCAGAAGGAGCTAAAGCCAAAATTATTATCTTCTACATAGTCCTTGATTTTATAATAATTATACTTTTTTAATAAGGACACGTTTGATGTGATTTTTGAACTTTCCATCGGTCAGTTCTATAACTGACTTTGGCTACTTGTTATAAAAGCGTATACTGTTTATAAGAAAAGACTTGCTAGTTTTAGTTAATCTGAATTTGGGTATTACAATTTCGTGCTTACTGCGTGTATTTAAATTATGGAAGTCGCTTCTAGTTTTGAAAAGCCCTCGATTTTTACGGACATACAAAATACATTCCAAAATATAAAGTGAAGGTATAGTCAGTATATCGATCGCTTTAAATTTATCTCTGGGGGACTCGCGAGGACCCATTTTATAGATCGCGCGGATTGCTCTCTTTTGTAATATGAAAATTGAGTCAACATCTGCTGCTCATCCCCACAGCAGAAGGCCATAAGACATAATACTGTGGAGATAAGCATAGTATACTAACCTAGCTGTGACTACATCGGTTAACTGCCTTATTTACCTTACTCTATATGCAGCTGAACTTAACCTACCCGAAAGAGATCTAATGTGCGCGCCCCACTGCATTTTTGAATCGATAGTAATCCCTAAGAATACAGTTTCCGTTATAACTTCAAGATTTTTGCCGTCAAGACGAGCTTAGGTTACGCTCAGAAGTTTAGGTCACGTTGTGGTACATTTGGTAAAGAGAACTTTGTTTTTTTCGCAATCAGTAAGAGATTGTTAGCTGCGAACCATTTTGAGAGAATAATAAGACTTTCGTTGATATGTAAGACATCCGTTTCTTTCCTATCTATTTAAAAAATTAGCGAAGTATCATCAGCAAATAGAATTATATCTGATAATTTAGCCATCATAAAAGGGAGATCATTAATGTAAACAAGAAAGAGGAAAGGGCCAAGAATTGAACATTGGGGGACGCCCATCTTGACTAGAGACATGGAGAACGTCGCCCCATTAACATTTACTTTTTGCTGTCTGTTTGATAAATAGGAAAGCACAAGATCAGCAGCTTGTCCTCGAATTCTGTAGTGGTGTAATTTACTGATTAGTGTGTTGTGGTCAACGCAGTCGAACGCTTTTGAGATATCACAGAAAATGCCAATGGCATCCTGGGACTTCTCCCAAGATTCTAAGATGTGGCTGATGAGTTTTTCTCCCGCGTCCGTTGTCGACCTACCTTTCGTGAAACCAAACTGTTGACTATGCAGGATCCCATTTGAATTGAAGTGAGACAACATCTGGTCCAGCATGATTTTTTCATAGATTTTACTCAATGCTGGAAGCACAGATATAGGTCTATAATTAGAGGAATAACTCTTACAGCCTGATTTGAAAATTGTTACTACTTTACTGTGATTCATTAAGTCAGGAAACGTACCGCTGTCCAAACATTGATTGAATATGCCTGTTAGGACAGGAGCAATTGAGTCAATAATATCTACAAGAACCCTAACGGATATCTCCTATAAGTCTTCAGTATTTTTTATATTCAGACTTTTGAACGCGTTTTTAATTGTATCAAGACATATTGGTTTAAAGGACCATGCGACAAATTAGGCTCATTGTCCAACAGAGTTATGGCATATATCATTGTAAAGGATTTTGTTTGTACTTGAATTGTTACTATAGGCACCCCCTTAAATTCCATGGCTGAAAAAAGATATGCTCCTAAATAGGTTTTGTAGAAAAAGACAATTTGTAGACCTAAAACTGTTATTGTAACAATTCATACCTTTAAAATAATGGTTAAAAATAGATGCGCCTGCTTACGTGTTTTACGAGACTCTCCATCCCTCTCATACCTCTCGGACGCATGCGAGCCGGTCGAGCACAGCCTCTGAGATAGGTTTGAGTCACGCATTTTATCACAGTTTTTACGCCCAAACTGTGATAAAAATGTGTGACTCAAGCCTGTAACAATATACCGTGCTCGCTCGGCAGCCGGGCGAGCACTGTGACAGGCTTGGGTCACAGGGCGCCCGCCCACTCTCTCAGTCAGTCGACTCATGCGCACACGTTGTTAACTGTTCGTTTCCGTGTAACCTCTCTTGTTCTGTGGTTTACCGATCCTAGCTTGTTGTTTAGCCGCATTTCTTACAATGGAAGCAAATCAGTTAATTAGATTTTAATGATTTCCCTTGCGTCATATCAAATCGAACTTGCTAAGGCAGCGAACAATGCTTTATATAAGATAGAAATATATCGTGAAAATTAATTACATGATTTAGCAGCATGCAATAACCAAAACCAACATGTGTGGTTATTAAGAGGAAGAATACAGTCAAAACATGCTCGAGCGTGTACATATTACGTATATATTCTAGTCAACAGAAATGAAATAGGACCAGATGCCATCGCTCAATATTACTCGTTACTGTTCGTGTCTAACAGGTAGACGCACAGTAGGAAGTTGTGCACATACCATTTCAATAATATGGTATCTAGGGTTAGGTAGGCACAAACAATTTAATTAAACATAAATCCTTTAGATGACCTGCCGGTGGGTCATCTAAACGACATTATTATTGAAAAATAATATATCACGGGAATTTAATGCGGTGATAAATAAATAATCGAAATCAACGCGTTACATGCCCGTGATATAGCTACTTATTGTTTTTCAATTATGAAACGCGAAAGTTTTAAAGTTAATATTGATTTATTATTGATGTTATTAAAATATTTTTAACTGATAACAGCTGTTTTTTTAATGTTTTATGTTATTAGCATAAGATTTCAAAAAAACAAAAGTACAATGTAGGTCCCATCTAGCTAACAAAACTATATTTTTCTTTTTTGTTCTAACACCATCTTCTCATTATTGCCTTTCAAAGCAGTTGGATGGTTTCAATGTCTATAATGGACATAGATAGTTAGAAACAATTTTTTTCTCTTTTATATTCGAGATTTATGGCAGAAGAAAAATATTTATAACAAAATAACCCCATGGATTCTTCACAAAAATGAGTTTACATCTTTATATTTATTGAAGAACAAGTATATTCCAAGTGATCTCACCTCTGTTGGTGGGTGAGCCCAGGCTTCATACATTTTTGCCCATGGCCCTTTAAAGGTTGGTATGTCTTTAGTAAAGTTTTCTTTAAGAAGAGCTTCAGCTAATTTAGATGAGGAGGGAAGAGACTTCGTAACCTCTATCGGAATGTTGGTAAATAAATTTTCTAATGTCTCAGCGACTTCATGCTTATCAGAAATGGTTTGATTAGTTATTTTCAAAGACAACTCATTGATGCGTTGTTGTGTCTTTCCAGTTTATCTATTAATTACTTGCCACACAGTTTTTATTTTATTGTTAGAAATACCAATCTTGTTAATTATTATTTGAGATTTTGCTTGAGCGCAGACTCTTTTGAATATTTTGGAATAGTTTCTTACATAAGTGTGAAAAACTTGATCGGAAGTCAAAGATTTTTCGTAATATAAATTATATAAGATATCTCGGCTTTTTCTTACGCTACTCACTCGCTATTTCTTTCTGTATTCATAATGATTTTAAATAAATATTACAAATTCATTTATTGCATAGAATGTCTTTGGTTGACGTGATTACTACTCATTGTAATAAAAATAACTGTTACAACATCAAATATCGTATTTATACGTATGCTGTGACACTTCGCGGGGCTTTAAACACGTGAGCGCGCGGGTCACTTGGCGCTATCGCCGCATTGGCGCGATAAATACCTACTTCGCCCGGAAAAGCAAGCCTGAATTTTAAAATCAGCCCCCGTACCATGACATGGCAAAACTATTATGGTTCGACTGTGAAAAAGGGACAGATGTATACAAGTCATATATTATACATCTGTCTCTTACGCACACTCAAACTAACCTTGCTCTAAGAGCCTATAGTCATCCTTCAGATGATGACTATGACAAAATTATGAATTTGCCAATAACGCTACAATGTGATTAAAAGTGGTGGTATACCGAAATACAAAATCCTTTCTGTAGGATCAAAGAATGTTTACATGACCTGGAGACTTTCACAAGCGCCTCAATTACGGGGTCGGGGGCTGCATGCGAGGAAGAGAAAGTCAGCGGGTTGTGGAGTGTTCAAGAGCGAACACAACTCATAAACTACCTAGAAATACAGGCTGCCTTTTTGGGTTTAAAGGTGTTTGCAAAAAAAATAAGAAATTGACAGATTCTACTCCGTGCTGACAACACGACGGCCATCTCTTATATTTACCGGATGGGAGGCATTCAGTTCCATCACCTCATTAGTATAACAGGTTGGTGAAATCAGTGTTTGATGGTTGTATGTCCATAGGCATTTTAAAAATATCCCTAAAAAACTATTGCATTCTAGAGTAATTTATTACACCCGTGCGTTTGTTGAACATAGTGTCGTCATATTTAGGTTCATGTTGCTATTTAGAAAATATGCGTGTCCATCAGTGATACTCGTAGTATCTAGATTAAATAAATTATTGAAGGAATTGTACGTCAGAGTGCAGATAATTATATTAGTTTTCGAAACTTTTTGCAAAATTTGCCTAATTAGTAAAATGCTATCAAAATATTAATTTGTTATTTTAAAGTCTTCCTCACCTATCAATATAATACAGAATTCTTGTAGAGTGAATTTCGACAACTTTTCAAACCTTGTTACCGATTATTGGTCCGCATTTATGGACTTTAGGCTATGATGATTTCGTCGTGATTCCGCTTCCAAGCGGCTGTTCATTAACCGCTTACGTGGTAAACTGTCTTCTACTCATTCAATCAAGTAGTCGAGCTGGACTTGGCTGACACTTGCCTACGATTAATATATCATTGGGGCGATTGAAACCGTCTGATCTTTGCTCCGCACAAAACTTATCAACTCATTTTGAAAGTTAATCGAAATCGTGTCCTACTATTAAATTTAATAACGTTCCCATAAAAAAGGAAGCAGTCCGTGTGCTATCTTGGTCTAGTGTAAGAGAGGAATTTTGCATTTATAGATCATATAAAATAGTCGGTGAAAAGGCAAAAAAGAACTTCTATGCCTTAACAATCATATGTTTTATTTTATCCGTGGTCTAGCACCACAGACTTTCTATCCACAGCAAGTCTTGGCTGCCACGGCAATGGGATGAATCCCGCCATCCCTCTTGCGCAGGGAACATAAATTGGCCCCCGTATACGACGTCGATGATAATAAAATGTTATAAATAATAAGCCAGGCTCTTTGCTGGTTTTTACCTGGTATTGTACTCCTTTCGTTGCATGTCTTTCCAATCAATTCGTTTTTTCTTTTTTGAATAACCTGCAACCATTTTTTACGTTTAATTATTTAATCCATTTTAATGAGATCAAAAAACATGGCTTGGCAGATTGATTAATTGATCCACTTTTACAAGGGAGGGCTATGTTTTTGACCGATATGTGTGTGTATGTTCATCTTTTTCTTCATTATTTCTAAACTACTTATCATAATTTGACAAATGAGGTGTCATTGGAAGCGTCTTGTTTGTCCGCTGGTTACAAGTTATGTGAAGTCACATTAAATTGAATATGGCGCCCTCTATCTAAGGTATGAAGACAAGAACAAAAAAAAATTGCTCTACCCTATCATGTGTGGTATAATTGAATAGGGCTTTTAAAATGAAGGCAGTGGTACATGACATTTTTGCCAAGCGTACCGTTTGCAAGACATATCCCGTCAAAGTCATGAAAACGTATTTTGTACCAGACTACGGCGTCCCAAAGTGTTTGTTGGTCGATATGTATATATGTATGCATGTATGTTAATGTTTTTCCTTCTGGCTCTGCAAAAATCCCAAAATATTTTGGATAAAAATAAGTTCAAAAACTGAAACCCGACTACTGAAAAATCACGCTCTAAAAAATATGAAACCAGAAAATATTCCCGTAAATTGACCGTGGTCGTATGTTACTTTGCAGAATATATTGTTTTTTACGGTATGTGGCATACGACCACGGTAAATTACACTTACTTTTACACGGTAACTTTACACGGTAAATTTTACTTACAATTACACTTACCGTGTACGACATATTTTGCAAAATTTTCAGAGAAGAATCCTGCTTCTTCTTGAGCTTGCTCCATGCGAAGGTGTAAGGACTGTGCCACCAGAATTTCGTGAGCCTTTCAATCATCGAATTGACGAACTGCTCCGTAGCAGCCATGTACTCGCTATTGAGATTTGAATCTGTGAAGTCCACTCCTAGAGATGTCACTTGAAACAAACAAAGGAAATTTTCGATTAAGGGTTAAGATTATGATATCTGATGGAGGCTGATGATTGAGATAACCCATCAACAATATAACATTTAAATTAGTACCGACATATGAGGTGGACATTATTGTGTTCTTCTAATGTAAAACTAAGTTGTTTAAACGACTTGGTTTTACATTCGAGATCTTCTTGCGGTAGAAGCACTACTTTGCGAGACTTGTATTTCTTTAATGTTATATTTTCGATGGAACTTCACTTCTTTTTGTAGGTAGTCTTCCTTTTATTCTTTTTCAGTATCTACCTATAGCCACTATTTACCAACCTATCTTTTTATTTAGGCTATGGTAGCTAAGGAACTAGGTATGAACTGTGAAAGTGACTTTGTAATCGCATATATCGTATGTCTTTTTATATAGGAGTTGCATAAGCAGTTTGTATATCTGTTCGATTCTTATTATCGAATTGAGGGTAGTTGGTAAATCATCACTAAACTCGCCCTCGACCTACGTCGCGGTTCTATATACCTGTGGCGTGCAGTACGAATTAGCGCCCTGAGCTGGATGAACGTTTCTTCCTCTCTTGTTGTAATCGTGTCTCAAGCTAAACGTTTTAGCATCTGTAGTGTTTGTGGACTCACTACCGTGTGGTGTGCTATCTTCAAGACATTGAACCCTTGGTACGTCTGGACTGCCTAACTGTGAAGTGCCGTGCATGCTGCAGGTCTTCTGCTGACCCGTGAGTTGAGACGAGGTAGGTGGTGTTCAATTGCCTTCTTGGAGATGGTAGGAACGAACGATTTCCACCCACAAACACTTTACATACAATATGCTTAGGTTCATAAGCCGCCAGCAAATATTTAATTTAAAAAAGGTTGGTCAAAAACCGAACTACCAAAGTGGTCCTTCGTAGCCTGATGGTATATGAACCCTCAAACTCGTAGTTCGATACTAGCCGTGCTAGATAATTTTCTACCTAACTCGTAGTTAGTGTGATTTCAGACGTTCTGTCCCTTTAAATTCTGACCGTGTCAGTGTAATATTAATTCTACTATAGTTTCATATTTACACATAATACACATATATATTTATAAATCGTACATAATATTTGGTGTATTGGTAATTAATTTGCAAAAACATTCGTATAATTATTCCGTATTCGTTCGTTTTACTTTGACCACGCCATCTGCGTCGTAGATAAAACAAAATGGCGCGGCCCGTTACCCGAAGTAAAGAAATGAAAGAAGTGGCTGAAGCGTGCCAAAGTAATGAATTAACAGTGTTAATTAATAAAAAAACAACGAATATTTGAGCGAATGCAAAATGCCTATGATTTGTCAAAGGATATTTCGGATCCTGCATCGAAAGAATTATTTTTGATGCACGTGGCTGATTTTGATAATTTACGTACATCTTTTGAAAGTCTAATCGTTGAAATTCTTGAAAAGGAACTTGAATATGACCCTAAGTCATTCCTTCGTAATCAGGAATTGAAAAGTTTTGACGATTTATATTTCCGAGTTAAGTTATGTGCGTCGAAATGTGAACCTTCTGACTATGGCAATAAGGTTGAAGATACTTCGCGCTCTCTGGAGTCTAGACCAAGACTTCCTAAGTGTAGAAGAACTGCAGGAACTACTCCAATAAAACTCGCTGGTTCTCACATATATGGTTTATTTTTCGAGACTCTCTCTTAACGTGGTTGGTAACCGACAGACGATTCAAAAAAATAGCGCGCTACACAAGAAAACAAACAAAACAGGAAGTAAGTGTAGCGCGCCAACTCGGCGGAAACAGTCAACAATTTATTTAAGACATGTCATGTTAACAACCAAAACAGTTCTAACAAACTCTAAATTATAAACTTGACCGTTAGTAGAAGCTTATATGTATTGAGATAGGCGACTCCATTTCCCGCTTTAGCAGACCTCTCTTTCTACCCTGTAGGCTGTCTCTTTCGCACACACCCCCCCTTTTACCAGGCGCGCGAGGTAACTGGTGATCCGAGCCTCCTCGTCATTGGCGTGATATTTCCCGCGCAGTTCACTTGTGCTAATAAAAAATATATTCTCTTTGTTAAGTTCAGTGATCCCAAGGAAGAACTCACGTAAGTGCACAAGTGATTTTATAAAACGATTTTATCGTTCGTTTTTAAAAAATATTTTTTTAATTTTCTACCCTCAGTATTTCTTTGTATGAATTCCTTTTAAAGAGCTTAACATGGGGTCCGATGACCAAGTTAAACCAGTTTCTACCGCTGGCGGATCGGGTACAAAACCGCAGGAATATAAATCACGTTTACGTGAACGGCAATCATCCGTATCGAGTAGTAGTAGTAGCAGCTCGACATCGTCATCTAGCTCCTCAAATCATAGCTCAAAGAAAAGGAATTCTAAGCGCCGTCGACGGCATCAATCTAGAAAACGAAGGCGCGACCGTTATCTTATTGATAAATTATCAAAAGATGTAGACAAATTACAAAAAACCGTTCAGAGTTATGAGTACCCACCTAATTATAATTGTAATAGTGATAATGTTTCCATTGTAAGCCGAGATGTAGATAACGAGCTTTATAACGAATATTGCGCCTCGCAGGCGTCACCAATACAGAATTCTGAGAATCCGGTAGGTGCCCCGGAATTATCATTTGATATTGAAACAAAGCTAAAAGATCCCGCGGTTCCAAAAACTCCAGCAAATTTTTTAAATATGTTAGATGAAGTTCAACGTTTTGGAAAAAACACGTGGACTGATATTAGATACGCGGAAACACAAAAACTATATAACCATTCACCGGGATTTACGGAAATGGAATCAAACGAGGAGGTAAAGGCGTATGATAATATACGCCACCTGGCCTATTCCGACAAATCTTACGCAGCTATTACATTCGGCATTTTAAAGCAAAAAGAAGTTTTAATAAGTAGTTTACGTAATTTAATTTCATGGTCTCAAACGCCAGATGCTACCCTCACAAATTTAAAAAATAAAATTGATGAAATTTTTCTAAAAGGAGAATTCCAGAAAGTTTCTCAAGACCTTTTACAAATGGCTTGCGGCCACAGAGCAGAGACTATAGAAATGAGAAGGGACGGTATACTTAAGTACATTAGAGACCCCTTGGTAAAAACAGCTGTAAATAAAATCCCGCCTTCAAATACACACATTTTTGATCCGGAAGCTCTCACATCGGCCCTTGAAAAAGCAGGCGGTGTTAGGAAGGCGTTCTGGCCAGTGAACAGACCTAGCAGCGGGAATGCTTCGCGAGCAAAACCCAATAATTCTGCTGCACGTTTCCCCTCGCAGGGGCACCCACGTAATACTGGGCCATCGCATGGTCACGGTCACCAAAACTATTTCTGTGATGTGTCAAGCAATATGCATTGCCCTCACACTCAGCCCTCGCAGGGTAATTATCAAGGCTACTATTACAGCACGAAAGCACAAAACAATGCTGGCCCAGAGCATCGCACTGGTACTAACAATAGGCGTACTAATAATAATTTTCGATCTCGTGGATCGGGACACTCTCAAAGAGGTCAGAAACGCCGCTCGTCGCCTTCGGGCTACAAAGGCAACAAGAGGCAGAGACAATGACTCGCAACCTTTCCTAGCCGGACAGTTAGCACATTTTGTCAACCAGTGGAAACAAATGGGAGCCCCATCTTTTATATTACGGATAATAACAGGGTATCGCATACCTTTTCGTCAAAGACCTCCCTTGATAACACCGGACCTAAAAAGCGATCGCCATCGCACCTTAGAGTCCAAGGAGATGTCTTTACTCATTCGTCAAATGAAACAACAAGGCGTGTTGAGGGTGGCACCACTCACTCCGAGCTTTGTGTCCTCCCTGTTCTTGGTACCAAAAAACGATGGATCATATCGACCTGTACTCAACCTACGGTTGCTCAACCACTATGTGCTAACAGAACGGTTTCGATTAGTAAACATGTTTCGAGTCCCAGACTTTCTCCAAACTCAGGATTGGATGTGCAAGGTCGACCTTTCACAAGCATACTTCAATCTACCGATAGCAGAGTCACACAGGCGATTTTTACGTCTCCTTTACAGAGACGAAGTACTGGAAATGACATGCCTTCCGTTCGGGCTAAGTACAGCCCCGAAAGTTTTCGCTTGTCTGACAAATTGGATTGCACAAATTCTCAGAGAAAAAGGACTGAGAATAATAGTGTATTTAGACGATTTCTTGCTAACACATCAAAATCCAAAGATATTAGTCCAGCAGATGGACCTGCTATTGGAGACGCTAGAAATCCTCGGATTCCAAGTGAATTACGAGAAATCTGTCCTTGTCCCTCAAAAGTCTGTAACATATCTCGGTATTGTTTGGCATCCTTGGACAAATCACAAACAACTACCAGCAGAAAAGTCATCTGCCGTAATCAAAAAAGTCACACATGCTCTGAAAACGGGCAAATTGACCCTAAAAGAACTACAAAGCCTGGTAGGCTTACTGAATTTTGCAAGCTTTGCGGTTCCTCGAGGCAGGCTAAACCACCGGTCCACTCTGCAGTTCTTAAACTCCCTGCCCGAATACACAACCCCAATCAGATACGTTCTACCTCGCTCGGTGTTAGACGAGATGCAATGGTGGCTTCAACATTGCCATCTTTCATCCCCACTTCACATTCCACCTCCGACACATTACTTAACTACAGACGCCTCAGACATAGCATGGGGAGGACAGCTCGACAACCAGACCATGTCAGGTGTTTGGAACACAGAGGAACGATTTCTACACTGCAACGTAAAGGAGTTGTTAGCAATTCTGAGAGTACTAGAGATACAAGCTTCAAATATAAAGGGAGGATCAGTTCTGATTCAATCGGACAACCGATCTGCGGTAGCCTACCTTCGAAACGAGGGCGGGACCAAGTCCCAGTTACTCATGAATGTAACATACAAAATTCTACGGATCCTGGACCATCATCAGATTCAATTCAAAATTTATTACATTCCCGGGAGGTTCAACAATCACGCGGATTGTTTATCCAGACAGCGGCGGAGCCCAGAGTGGCACTTAACATCGAATTGTACGGAAATGATCTTTGCGAAAATGGGAACACCCGTGATAGACCTGTTTGCATCCAAGACAGCACGAACAGTAGCGAATTATGCAACCCTAGACTTGAACGATCACGAAGCATTGATTCACGATGCTTTCAGCCTAACTTGGAATTACCCTCTGGCATGGATATTCCCACCACCATTTCTTATCCCCAGAGTGTTGATGCACCTCAATCAAGCATCAGGTCTTTACCTCATTGTTGTTCCACGTTGGGAGAAGGTATTCTGGCGGGCGGACCTGAAAGCACGAGCAATCGCAGCCCCCTTCACCTTGACGAACCTGGAACGATTCCTAGTCGACACGACGACGGGGTTACCACCCCCCAAAGTCGAGAACATGGTTCTAGAGGTCTGGAAATGTGGGGGTGGGAAGACAAAATAAAAACATGGGATTCTAGTCAGGTATCCTTACTTAAATCTGCGTGGCGTTCTTCGACGTGGAAAACCTACAAGGCACCATGGAATCGTTGGATGTCATGGACAAAACAGCATAACATAAATCCAATGCATCCTGAAGCATCCCATTTAGCACAATTTTTAGCCGACCTGTATATTAAATTTAACTTCTCATATAACACAATCGTTCTTCACAAATCAGTAGTTTCCACTCTCTGTAACACAGAACTATCTGGTAAGTTAGGTGAAAATGTTCTTGTAAAACATATTTTAAAAGCAATATCTTTAAAAAATCCAATTATTCCAAAACCACCTATCTGGGACATTAATATTCTGACCAATTTTATGAGTATTTACTCGGTAGACAGTACAAACACTTTTCAAACTGTTCGTCATACTGTAGCGTTGTTGTGCCTTTGTTCGGGTCGCAGGATTCACGACTTGACCCTTTTGGGTGTTGACAGAGATGAATGCGTTATCAAAAACGACTTGATTACCTTATGGCCTCAATTTGGGTCCAAAACAGACTGTAGAGATTATAGACAATCAGGGTGGAATCTCATGGCTAACACTCAAAATCAAAACTTAAATCCTGTATTTTGGGTAAATCAAACAATAGCTATTCTAAATGAAAGACGTAGGAGCTCTGGTACATCAAATTTATTTATAACTTTACGAGGTCCGCCATCACCTGCCTCCAGAACGGTCATTGCAGGTTGGTTCAAGTCGCTTTTGAAGGCAGCAGGTATATCTGCAACGCCAGGAAGTGTGCGTTCAGCTGTGGCATCTAGAAGTTGGATTGACAATTCCCCCCTGGATGATATTTTAGAGAAAGGGAATTGGAAATCTGTAAAAACCTTTCAAAAATTCTATCGTCGAGAGGTAATGGTTTCCTCAAGTAATAGTAATCCTAGCACGGATATTTCTACACTTTTTGTTCCGGTCCGTTGATTTTGACACTAGATCATTACTTTATTGATTACAAATATGTACAGTGATTGTTGATTTATTGTTAAATTAAAATTGTTGATTAGTTATATTATTGTCTACAATTATATGTTGTTCATCATTATAACGATAACAATTAGGTACAATGGTTGATGGTGATCGTTTAATTATAATTGTTGTTTAGTTATAAAATTCTACATTATACGTTTTTCATGTGATAATTATTTGTTATTGAAATGTCTCGTTCTTCACACACTATGCTTTCATTTTATTCTATATTACCTATTTTATACATACCTACCTACTACCTTCATAGTAGTTTGTAATATCCAACCACATTGGCGTTTCTCCTTTAAATCACCAGGCGATAACAAACAGGTCTCAATACATATAAGCTTCTACTAACGGTCAAGTTTATAATAGAAGCGTTTTACCTGAAATAAAACGATTATTATATACTTACCTTAGTAGAAGCTTACTTTTAATCTCTGCCTGGTGGTATTTCGACGCAATGACGAGGAGGCTCGGATCACCAGTTACCTCGCGCGCCTGGTAAAAGGGGGGGTGTGTGCGAAAGAGACAGCCTACAGGGTAGAAAGAGAGGTCTGCTAAAGCGGGAAATGGAGTCGCCTATCTCAATACATATAAGCTTCTACTAAGGTAAGTATATAATAATCGTTTTATTTCAGGTAAAACGCTTCTATTCTCCAAACAGTTTGATTTAATATTACATCATAACACAGGAATTAATTATTACATAACTCTTATTATTATATAGCAAAACAAATAGATTATCAGCAAATCCAACTAGCGCCATCTGCAATATGCGACGACGGTCTCCCCTAACGTCAAAACGACCGTCGTCACATCCGCAATGCAATCACAAACAGATTAATAACTAACAACCCAGAAATCACCAATCTTATTATAATCCTTAAGCTCTAACACAAAAAATGAAAGGAACAATTAATGCGTTACGGTAAATGTAAAATAAATATTTAACAAAACAAATGGGTTAAGCGTAGCATACTAACGCCATCTAGTGATATTGAACGACAGTCATTCCTAACGTCAAATGACTGTCGTCATACCCTCACAAGTAGATTAACAACAACTCAAAACTCAAACATATATCTTAATAAAATAACTAAACTAACATAAGTTAGAACTTTTTGCATTCGATGGGGACATTGAAAATTTTAATACATTTTTCGAGACATTCTGTTCTTTGGTTCATAATCAGAAAAGTATTCCAAAAATAGATAAATTTCACTATCTATTGTCATGCACAAAAGGTTCTGCATTAAATATTGTAAAGAGTGTGCCTATTTCTGCGAATAACTACGAACTCGTTTGGCAAAGTCTTCTTGATAAATATCAAGATAACAGAATGTTAGCTGGTAGGTACTTAGACAAAATGTTAACCTTTTCGCCGCTGCAAAGAGAATCAACAGATCATTTGATCTCATTTATAGAAACCTTTGACCATTCATACAAAGCTATAAAAGCGTTGAACATTGAGAATTTGAATAGTTATATAATGTGTCATATTGCCTTAAGGGCTTTATATCCCCATACACGTAAAATGTTTGAACAAAATATAAATCAAAAATCTATTCCAAATTTTTCAGATGTAATTAGTTTTGTCCAAAATCATATAAAAGTTTTAAGTCATTCTGCATCCTATTCATCGAGTTCAAGTGCACAGCAAACGAATCAGCGTAAACAATTACCGCTTGGTAGGCAGAATAAAAATAATTACTCGCATGTAACTTCAAGCTCAAAATTGTCATGTTTACATTGTGGAGAAAGTCACATGATTTTTAGGTGTAATAAGTTTCGTGATCTGACTAACACACAACGCATTAGCCGTGCTAATGAATTTAAGTTATGCCACAATTGCTTAAAACCGAATCATACGATGCAAGACTGCAAAAGTGAATTTAGATGTTATGTTTGTAAGGAGCCACATCATGTTCTATTGCATCGGGAAGCGAGCGATAGCGAACCTAAACCGGCTTGTTATTCTGTTCCCGCCGCAGTCGAACAGACGCCCGCGACGGTGTCGTCATGCGAAATGCAAGCGTCCGCTGTTATCAATGATACTAATAATCACTTAGCATCCACACTTAGCTATGCAGTCATATTGGGAACAGCTATTGTGCATGTGTTGGATTCATTTAACAACTACCAGGCTGTTCGTGTTTTAATAGATTCAGGTGCGCAGTCAAACTTTATTACACAAAATTGCTTTCAACGTTTAGGATTATCTGCTAAAAGGTGTCCTTATAATATTCTAGGCCTCGGTGGCGAATTAGTCAAGAATAATGGCAGAGTATCGTTAACTTTAAAGTCACGTTGTACGACTTCTTGTTTTAATGTAAATGCAGTAATTTTACCTCACCTGACTTCGGACATGCCTACCGTTAAAATACCTCAAAAAGTAGTTGATGATTTTAAAGATTTACATTTAGCCGATCCGTTATTTTATAAAAAGTCGCCAATTGATATTATTTTGGCTGGTGACATTTTCCCGTACATTTACGATGGAAAAAAGATGATAATAAACCCTGATGTACCAGTCGCCTTAAGCAGCGTATTTGGTTATGTCGTAATGGGAAGACTAGAGATGCAATCCTCTAGCAATTGCAATGTTGTAGCATCTACAACATCGTTAGTATCGTATACTATCGAAGAACATAATTTAAATGAAACTCTCAAACGTTTTTGGGAAGTGGAATCATTACCTTGCGAAGTTCCTATTGATCCGTTAGAGGAATTAGCGGAAAAAATATACAAGGAGAAACATTATCGTGATGAAATCGGTAGATATGTTTCCCCAATTTTATTGAACCCTGAGCATAAGGCGCTCGGTGATTCATATAGTACTGCTCTTAAGCGGCTTATTCAGGTTGAGCGACGTCTAGCTCGGTCTCCAGACCTTCATAAGGATTACGTCGACTTTATGAAAGATTACGAGTCACTTGGACACATGGTACCATACACTGGTACTGAACCTTCGGGTTATTTTATCCCACACCATTGTGTGTTGCGTCCGTCTAGTACTACGACGCCCTTGCGTGTAGTGTTTGATGGATCCTCAAAAACAAGCTCTGGTATTTCGCTAAATAATACACTTTTGACCGGTAGAAAGCTACATCAAGATATTTTAAACATAATATTAAATTTTAGACTTTACGATGTCTGTTTTACTGCTGACGTGTCAAAAATGTACCGAGGCGTGATCATAGATCCTGCTGACAGGAAGTACCAGCATATACTCTGGCGTGAAAAGCCTATGGACCCGGTTTGTATTTATGAGTTAACTCGAAATACTTACGGTCTTCGTAGTGCACCTTTTGTTGCTGTGCGTACGTTGCACCAGTTAGCCTCGGATGAGCTAGATCAAAGCATGCCGCATGGTGATGCGGAGCCAAGAACCAAGGCAGCGTACGTACTGACCAAAGGCTTTTACGTTGACAATGTCCTATGGTCTTGCCAGACCCTGGAAGAAGCTTGCACGTTGCAAGACGATTTAATTTCCTTACTTAAGAGTGGTGGATTTGATTTAAGAAAGTGGGCTAGTAACTGTCCTGATTTGTTAACAAGAATGCAATCAGATCAAGTTTCTACCATCAACTTTCAGGACGATACGTTATCGTCATATCTCAAGGTTTTGGGATTGACATGGTTACCTTCGTGTGACTCATTCTCTTTTAATTATAATTTAAATGACGCAAAACAAACTAAGCGTTCTGTTTTAAAACTACTAGCGAGTATATTTGACCCAGTAGGTTTTATCGCACCATGTACTTTTGTCGCAAAGTGCATAATGCAAGACCTTTGGAAACTCGGCCTTGGCTGGGATGATCAGTTGCCAACTGAGCTGACCACCCAGTGGAATAAGTTTATTGCCGAACTGCCAGTTTTAGGTAAATTGCGAATTGAGCGTCATGTTTTAATATCTCACTTCAATGAAGTGCAGCTAATAGGATTCTGCGATGCGTCATCGCGTGGCTATGCAGCTTGTGTCTACTTACGGAGTGAAGATAAGGATGGTCACGTGAAAGTTAGGTTACTGATGAGTAAATCTAAGGTCGCGCCTCTAAATCCAATTTTGTCAATTCCTAGGCTTGAGCTAGAAGCTGCGGTTCTATTATCAAAGCTGGTTAGTTTTGTCGTACAAAACTTAAACGATTTTAAGGTTTCTATTATTGCGTTAGGTGATTCAAACAACGTTTTAGCATGGCTGCAAACGCCACCTTATAAGTTAAAAACGTTTGTTGCTAACCGTGTTAGTCAAGTAATCGCCGTGGTGCCACCAAATTGTTGGTTTCACGTGAACACCGAAAATAACGCTGCCGATGTTTGCTCGCGCGGAGCAATGCCAGCTCGCTTCGTAAAAGATGCTACGGATTGGGTTCACGGTCCAACATGGCTTTATGAAAGCCAACAACAGTGGCCGATGATACCATTTTATGTAAAGGAACGATATACTATTCCTGATATTAAAACTAATTGTGATACGTTCATTTTAACTACATGTGTCGATCAAAATATATCATTTAAGAATAACTTAGAAGAAATATTTAATAAAATTTTATCTTTTAATAAATTGCAACGTCTTATGGCCTGGTGGCAGATGTATATGAATAACCTCAAGTCTAAGGCACCTGTAAGAACGTATGGGCCTCTCAGTGCTTCAGAGCTAAGAAAAGCTCGTGATATAATAATTCGAGTGATACAATTAAATCATTTTCATGATGAAATCGAATCGTTGCAAAAAGATAAAAATAAAAACATTGCTTCCCTTCGTAAACTTTCACCCTTTGTAGATTCTCACAATTTCCTCAGGGTGGGGGGTAGACTCGTGCATTCCGATCTACCTTATAACACTAAGCACCCGGTGCTTTTACCTAAATGTCACACGACTAATTTAATTATTGAATATTACCACATGTTATATTTGCATGTTGGGCTTCGTACCTTACAAGGCATACTGTGTAAAAATTATTGGATCGTTAGTGCTCGTAGAATGATTAGATCAGTTCTGTCAAAATGCAAGAATTGTTTTCGATGCCGACCTGGCTCAATTCAGCCTGCAATGGGTCCGTTACCCGCACCCAGACTAAAACCTGGTAAAGTCTTCGATCACGTTGGTTGTGATTTGGGTGGCCCTTTCTCTGTGAAAGAAAATTTGAGGCGCAATGCAAGGGTCCATAAGTCATATTTATGCTTGTTTGTGTGCTTTTCAACGAAGGCTGTACACTTAGAAGTTCTTACAGATTTAAGTTGCGATTGTTTTTTGGCGGTATTCGACCGTTTTGTAGCTCGCCGCGGCCTTTGCAGTTGTTTATATTCTGATTGCGGCACCAATTTTATTGCAGCAGCTAAACATTTAAAAGAAGTTGCGAACTTCTGGAGTAGTAAAACTGGTGCTGATCAAATTTCTAACGGATTAACGTCACGTCATGTAGAATGGCGTAATAACCCTCCTAACGCTGCGAGCATGGGCGGACTCTGGGAAGCAGGAATAAAATCTGCTAAATATCACCTCTATCGTGCAGTAGGTGACAAATCACTCACTTTTGAAGAATTAAGCACAATTTTCAGTAGAATTGAAGCCGTTTTAAATTCACGGCCTTTGTGTTCTTTGTCAGACAACCCAAACGAGTTCGAAGTGTTGACCGCAGGTCATTTTCTCATAGGTCAGAGCTTATTAGCTGTACCGGAATATGACTTTGAGGACGTCCCTCAAAATAGATTGTCACGTTGGCAATTCGTCCAGAAAGCTTCACAGTCCTTTTGGAGGCGTTGGTCAGATGACTACCTTCACACTCTTCAGCAGAGAGCGAAGTGGTTTTCAACTTCGCCTAACTTAAAGGTTGGAGATTTAGTTTTGCTCAAGTCTCATTTAAATAAGCCCCTCCAATGGAATTTAGCCCGAATTGAGAAGGTACATAGTGGTGTCGACAAAGTAAATCGCGTTTTAACTCTACAAACTAAAAATGGATTAATCCAAAGACCTACAAATAAAGTTTGTCCATTACCCTATGCAAATTAATTACCTTTACAATGTATTATAGATAGTTTATTTAAGTTTTTGTACCGTGTACACTTTACATTTAGAACACACTCTACATGTATCATCATAAATGTATTTATGTAACTTTTATTTGTGTAACATACTCCACACTTATCATTCATTTAAGGAAATCAATCATATTGATTTCGGTGGGGGGTATGTTCGATTCTTATTATCGAATTGAGGGTAGTTGGTAAATCATCACTAAACTCGCCCTCGACCTACGTCGCGGTTCTATATACCTGTGGCGTGCAGTACGAATTAGCGCCCTGAGCTGGATGAACGTTTCTTCCTCTCTTGTTGTAATCGTGTCTCAAGCTAAACGTTTTAGCATCTGTAGTGTTTGTGGACTCACTACCGTGTGGTGTGCTATCTTCAAGACATTGAACCCTTGGTACGTCTGGACTGCCTAACTGTGAAGTGCCGTGCATGCTGCAGGTCTTCTGCTGACCCGGGAGTTGAGACGAGGTAGGTGGTGTTCAATTGCCTTCTTGGAGATGGTAGGAACGAACGATTTCCACCCACAAACACTTTACATACAATATGCTTAGGTTCATAAGCCGCCAGCAAATATTTAATTTAAAAAAGGTTGGTCAAAAACCGAACAATATCTAAGAAACGGAACCGGATTTGCGGGATGTTTTAGTTTTTCCTTGCTTTATAGGCTACACACTAATTGTTTTCAAAATTTGTAGCTTGTGGGTCTGCATGAAGTACCTTAGAATTTTAATGATCGGTGAGTGAATGAGACAGTGACAAAGTTTGATAACTTTGACCTGCAATAGTTCTTAAACTGCAAGTTTAAATTGAATCTTGAATCTTTTATCTTAGTTTTTAATCATAGTCTGGCAGTTTGAGTAGTTTATGCGGCCTACCCGAATGTTCTTTCTTTTTTGTTTAAATTCTGAGTTGTGCTGCTCGCTTATTGACAAATGCGTGCACTGACTGGACAGGTTTACTCAATCTGGCTGGTTCTTTCCTCAAAAGACTATTTCAGACATCAGTCTACATGGTCTTCACATGATCTAACCAAGATTTTGTCTGGACTTTAAAAGAGACTGTAACATCTGAGTTTGTTTCGGCCTTTCTTCTCAGAGTAGTCAGATAGGAAACGCCGACCACATCTAGTTTAAAAAAATATGTTCGACATGTAAAAGTGTTTGTACAAACCAACTTACAGAAATAATATCATTTATTAAAATTTGAAAATACGAGATTATGTTCTAATATTCACTGAAATTTCAGGCTTCTAACTTTATCCACAACAAAGTTACAGGAGTTTGAAAATGTCCTGAATGACTTCGAGAAAAGGATGGGTTTGGGCACGACTGTGGCTTTGTTGGTTTGATTTGTTGAAGGCACTGCCGTGCTCCCAGATATGAATAACAATTTTGAAATGAAAACTTACTACAGCAATTAATAGTCTTCAAAGTGTTGTGAGTAAATCAAATGGTCAAAGAGTCCTTTGCAAACATTTGCCCGAAACCTTTCACCAGTTTCCTGGACTGACAGTTGAAGACGTCCATAAACGGGTCCAGCATCCTAAATACGTATCTGTTTTAACAGCACGAAACACACTCATTTTGATAACTCAACAGTTTTTATTTCGTGTTTTACGCTATCGAGTATACGGATTTTTGAACAATGAACCAATTAATGCTAGAAAAGCGTACGGTGCGCTATTTTTTGAACTATAACACAATATATTCTTTATTTTCTTTGATGGTCTGGCAAAATTGAAAACTATCATTGTTGATGAAACATTTTTTTTTCATATATTATTGTGGAAATAAGTCGTCGGTATGCCTTGTTAAGTTGTAAACATGTCTTATCTTCGGAGTGTTACTTGAATATGTTTTAGTTTCTTCATGCTATAGCCGTAAAAATAGCATTAAATGCATGCCTCTGTCACATTTAGTTCCAAGTTCTAGTTGATAGACTATGCAGTATGGTTTATTTGTTTGAATATATATTGTATGTATTTTATAGTATATAATGTATAGCTTTGTATTTGAATAAACCTACCTTGTCGTGATTTACTTTCCTTTACCTAGCACTATTTGTCTCTGTATCACCCAAAGGTTGACTGGTAGAAAATGCCGAACGCATTAAGTCCGCCTCTGTATTTTTGTATGCATGTATTATTAAATAAATAAATGTGGATATCGTATCAAGTAAGTCAAATACTAAAATTGCTCTATATTTGAGAGTATGGTAAGTGCATCTCTTATGTGGGCCGCCCCATATAAGGGATGCACTTACCATACTCTTTTATCGATAAAATGAAGTGGATTTAACGGCCTTAAAGTTACATTGATTATTTTATAGTTACATAGATTACACAAAAATTACATGATAAAGGAACATGGTAGAAACAAGTTTGAAATAAAGACTTACGGCAAATAGTCTCCAAAGCGTTTTTGTATGTGTAAGTCAAGTGGTCAAAGAGTCCTTGGCCAACGTTTTGCTCGAGGTCTTTCACCAGCTTCCTGGACTGGCTGTTGAAGACGCCCATGAACGTGTCCAGCACAATCTGACTGAACGCTGGGTTCAGGATCTTCCGGTGATTTTTCCAAATTGTGTCTGGGGATTTCAATTCTATTTAAAAATCTAGCAATGTAACTTATTAATTAAATAGGCCTCAGTTTAATAACGGGCAACCAAATTTTGATATAAGTTATTGGAAGGTTAAATTGAACAGTGAATCTAGGTATTGTTAAGTATACTCGTATAGTAGCGTATGTATGCAACTTACATCTCGCAGTGGCTAATCCATTGCCTAGCCATGGTTCAGCAAAATCGTAAAACGGGTCCTTTTCGAAGCACGTCGTTGCTACCGTGAAACAGTCATCCGGATCAGTGACAACTGGGAAATGGTAATAAAATCAGAATCGCTAATTGCTTTCAACTTAGATTAATAAAAAGTATCTGGTGGTGCGTTGGGCATTTTCTGCGATTTTTCCAAGGCATTCGCTTGCTTCCTCCATATACCATACCGGAAAGCTCGCTCGCTCTTCAAAGTTAGAGTAAACAGGCTCCTTCTGGGTAAGCTCACTCCATCATCGATTCTGTCTCTGTCACCTATGACTTAGACTAGAGTCAAGAGCAAACCCATCAAATAAAAAAAAAAATCATCATCATCATCAGCATATAGCAGTCCACTGCTGGACATAGGCCTCTCCAATTGCACGCCATTTGGTTTGATTTTTGGCAACTTTCATCTAGCTGCTATCAGCCACCCTGCGAACGTCGTCGCTCCACCTTTTTTTTCCTGTTTGGAAAATCCTCGATGGATGTCCACCGCCCTGGGGGCAGCGGAGGGGTCTGTCAGACTCCTACTGACTAAAAACCACCCCGGTGTTCCATCTCACACCTACGCTGTGGGTCCCGGGAACAATTATCCTTTCGCAACCCCCAGCTAGTGCCGGCCCGCCTCTGTGGGCCTCGATCTCGGGTTGGGGGAGTGAGTGAGGTGTTGGACTCCCCCCGCGACGTCTAAGAGGGGCGCGCGTGGAACACTACGCGCCGCCACCTCGGGTCCTAATGTGTGGGGGGCGACGGACGTCCCCGAGTCCGTCGCTCCTGGACCCATTTAGGGGGGTTGGAAGAGGGCGTTGTCCGCCCTCCGCCAACGCCCGGGGCGTCTGCTGCGGATCGGTTGAGCGGATGAAATCTCCCTCTCCCTCTCCGCAGCCTCCTTCTGCGAGACGACTGTTTCGCAGAAGGATACCACCGCATCCTAGGACTCTTCGCTGCCGACCATAGATTCGACTACGGCCGGTAGCGACAGGTCACTGCCTACTTCTGAGATGAGGGCACGGCGTGGCTCCTCCCAAGCGGCACACTCTGCCAGCGTATGCGACGCCGTGTCCTCCCAGCAGTCGACGCAGTGGTGACACCGGGCGTCCGGCTCCCTGTTTATGCGACACAGGTACTTCCCGAAGCAACCATGCCCCGAGAGCACCTGCGTCACCCGAAACGACAGAGAGCCGTGCCTCCTCCCGAGCCAGCGCTCGAGCACTGGCCGGACCGCCTCGATGGTAATGAGGCCGGCGGTAGGGCGTGAAAGCCTATTCCGCCATTCCGCCACCAGGACCTCGCGAAGCTGAGACTGACGCAACTACATATGTCGCTGCATCAGCCCTTCGCCCCGCGCCCGCGCTTCCCCGCGCCACCGATACAGTGACGCGAGTACCTTCGCTTCCAGGTCCCAGGGCGGGGATCCGGCCAGTACACAAGCCGCCTCGTAGGAGATCGTGCGATAACCCCTGATGACTCTGACGGCCATCGCTCTCTGCGGCTTTCGCAGAATAGCGATGCTGCCGGCCGTCAGGTCAGTCGCCCAGAACGGGGCCCCATACAGGGCCATCGATCGCATGATCCCTACGTAGAGCCGCCTACAGGCTCCTCAGATTGGGAAGCAGCGTCGACAGCGCCCCAGCCGCGCCCAACAACTTCGGCGCCAGCTGCCGAAAGTGGGGGCCGAAATCCCACCGGCTGTCGAGCACCAATTCCAGGTACTTCATGGTTGACTCGACAGCGATTCGAGCCCCCCCGACGACAATATGGGCATCGGGCGTTGGCGCCCGCCGGGGGCCATGAAAGACCATGGCCTCTGACTTGTTGAGGGCCACCTCCAGGCCAAGGCGCCGTATGCGGCTCACCATCTGTGAGACCGCAGCCGTCGCCAGCAACGCTGCCTCCCTGTACGAACTTCCCCGGGCGGTGACCAGCGTATCGTCCGCGTAACACGTTAGGTCTACGCCCGGTTGGAGTTCGCCCCTCAGAACCCAGTCGTGCCCGATGTTCCACAGGGGCGGGCCCAAGACCGAGCCCTGCGGAACACCGCACGACATGCGGTGCTGGTTTTCGACGCCATCACGTCCCACGTAGGTGACACATCTATCCGCCAAGACGATGCGGCGGAGGTAGGGAGGTTTTCGTCGCTCCACCTAGCCTGAGGGCGTCCTACCTTACGTTTATCAGTTCACGGTCTCCACTCAAGAACACGTTTACCCCAACGGTCATCGGTTCTACGACTTTTATGGCCGGCCCATTGTCACTTCAGCTTACTTATTCTGTGAGCTATGTCGTCAATTTTGGTTCTCTGCCAGGTACCCTCGTTTCGGATTCGATCCCATAGAGTGACTCTGAGCATAGCCCTTTCTATAGCTCGCTGAGCAACTTTGAACTGATGAAGCTGCCGTATTGTGAGTGTCCACGTCTCGGCACCGTAGGAGGCTAGCAGAAGACTGCTAGCCTCCTTTTCAAAGTAGTTCTTTCCAAATTGCAGAGTTTGCCCGAGATAAACGTATTCTCGAACAACTTTGAGAGCACCACCATTGACCACAATCGATCTCGAAGTGACCTGTGAATTGAACATAACCTGGGTTTTGTCCAAGTTTATCCGAAGACCGATACGTGCAGAAGAATCAGCTAGGCCATCCAGCATCTGCTGCAAGTCGTGCAGTGACTCTGCCATTATGACGATGCCATCCGTAAATCTCAAGTACTCGCCGTTTATATTAATGCCACGTCCTTCCCAGTCCAGCATCTTAAACATATCTTCCACCGCGTTGCTTAACAATTTCAGGGAAATTACGTCCCCTTGTATAACCCCTCGACGCAGTGAGATATGCCTAGTTTTCCGGTCCTGACTTTGGACGATCATTGTTGCGTTTTCATAAAGACATCTCAGCACTTAGATGTATCGCCAATCAACTTGGCATCGCTGCATAGACCCCAAAAACAGATCAGGTTTCGATGGAGTCAATAGCTTTCTCATAGTCCACAAAAGCAAAAGGGAGCTTGGGGAGTCTCCCTCAATACCAGGCGTCCTCCCGCTTTCAGGAGCTCGATTGTAATCACGTCCTTGCCCGGGGCTTTTCCATTTTTAAGCTGTTTGAGAGCCGCCTCGATTTCGTCTCGGTTTACTTCAGGCAGGTCTACTACCTGTAAAATAGCGGGTTAAGGTGGCTCTAAAATACTAATTTTCGGGATCAGGCCGAGATGCATGCGATGCGTACAGTTGGCTGTAGAAGATTTCAACTTCCGAAAGAATCAAAACGACGATATCCCCATTCGATTTAGCCAGCTTCGTCAGATGGCTCCTCCCAAGTGGCTGGACGAATACTTTTGACCCAAAGTTTTGCTCATCGCTTTCTCTACAGAGAGCGTATTGAATCGTCGGAGGTCACGTCGTACCAGTTTTCAAGTATTTTTTGAGTGCCCGCTGTTCTGAAGAAGTGGCCTGTAGATTTGGGGCTGTTTCTTAAAAAGGAATTCATTAAGAAAAGCCCCAGATTATGTTTATATTTATAAAACATTTCATCATCATCATCAGCCTTTTAATGTTCCCACTGCTGGGACATAGGCCACCTCTCATAGCGGGCGTGGGCTATAATACACATGGGTCCAGTGCGGATTGGCAGATGTCACATGTCTGTCACTTTTGGTTTTAGGACATGCCGGTTTCCTCACGATGTTTTCCTTCACCGTTTTGAGAACAGTGGTGGTGTGGTGAAGTAAGGTGCCTACTCGGGTTCAAACCCAGGACCTACAACTCGTAAATCTGGGCCGTAACCACTGGGCCACCACTGCTCTGTGCGGATACGAATGACCGACATACTCGTCTCGCATCCATCAGGAGAAGTCAATACAGTCGAAATGATGCCGCAAAAAGAGAGGCAAACAAGTTTGCTTTCTGCTCCGCCGTCGGGTTTCAGCAGTGGTGGTAGTGAGGGCGGCAGTTGTTTGATTCAACCGACGTAGACAGGGCCAAAATTCTTTACTACCAGCTGGGTAAGAAGCAAGTTTGTTTCCAATATGGCTTAAGTGGTCAAACCGAGCCCTTCATCACTTTCTAGCAGGACTTGGCAGCCCTGTTGAAAGCTCTCTTCCGCTGACGTGGTTAGCTTTGCACGTCAGAGCTTGACCCATGCTAGTTATGCCTCAAATTCAAGCGTATGGGCGCGATTGCACTCGGCGCCAAACCGTAGCCGGTAAACGCTAAATATTACTACGTCAGAGAACGGCAATACGGCCATACCCGCCGATTGCCTCTTGGGCTGGATTCGGGTGGGGAATAGATGGTTAAGACTTCACCAGACAATGATCGGCAGTACCCAAAGGTGAAGATACTGTAGGAACGCTGACACATTAAGATTGTATCCGTGTTCGTATGTGCAGCGATCGGCGACGCTTGTTCGCCCATAACCACCGACCGCTATAGACGCACTTACTAAATAAGTACTTCCATTGTAATACGTAAAGTGAGTAAAGAAAAATTCAAATATTCAACCGTTTAATTAACCAATATAAATGGGTACATAAATCTAAGCAAGTATTATTTTGCGTTAAAAAAATCCACACAGAGCCCACGACTGTTCTAGTGTCTTGTTCTGTGACCAATCCTGCTCACCTACCCGTTCTGACGAGTAGGTGACCCGAACGGAGAGTCTCATTGGGACACAGCCGTGTGCCAGAACGCACGCTGCCAATCTCGACTTCCTACCGGGTTATCTGAGCAGTAACTTTCACCGTATTAAGTTATTTAAATAATTAAAATTACTTTATAATGTAGTTAATTGAAGACTGTTATATGGATTGGATAAGTGTTGACAAGATTCATAAGTTGCTAGCTCATGTTTTTTTTTGTGTGCTTTAGTAGGTACTTGCAAAATTATGTTTCGTCATCTATTCTTTGTTTGATTTTGGTTTCGCTTCATAAACCATGAATGCTTTACATTCACCTTCTCAAACAATTGTGCTTTACTGGAAAGGACTGGGAGTGTCGGACTAATTCAGTCTTATTACAAAAAGCGGTTTAACTAAAAACCCAGGTTTAAATCTCTATAAACTGTGGTTTACACAAAAATGATATTACAAATAATAGTTAATAAACCATAGACCAAATCATGGTCTAATGGTAAATCTCGACGGCCCTTAGTTTAACGATGGTCTAAGTCGTATCTGTCAAAGTTTCTCTTTTATGTTATAGCATCTTTTTTATTGTGTTGTGTTGTTTTTACCCGAAAATGGATATTAACATGGTTGATTTAATTAATATTGAGGATATTACTTTTTCCTCGGTACTCCAATTCCCAGATCATTTTTTTTGTTGGTCCATCACAAAATATAATAAAATAATAATATTATATATATTATTAACAAAGAGGCCATTATTCTATTAGAGACTTCGATAACTTAAAAATTCCAACGTTTATTGAACTTTGTTCAGGTTGCGATGGTTTTGATAAATGTTATGGTTTCATATAACGCGCGAGAATGTTACGTTTCGTTACACGAAAACGTAGATGTATTATTAGTAATTAATACGAATTTAAGTAATTTGCTTAAATCTAAACAAAACTTCAATCGATAAATAACAAATGTTTATATCCATGCAGAATAACAAATTCTCAATATTATTAACACTCCTAAACATCATTTAATCCTTATCATATTATTAAAACGTTTTCTTTTCTGGGCGTACGGAACGTTGCAATAGAATGATATTATGGTGAACGAATGATATTTGTATTAATCTGTGGTTGACGTATAGACAATGGTTCAAATGACGGTACTAAGAAGACCACGGTTTTTTGAGTTTTGTAATACGAACAAATTTAGACCATGGTTCTGCAGATAAGCCTGAACTTGATAGTACAGGTTTAAACCAAGGTTTATTGAGTTTTTTGTAATAAGACTGATTGAGTTCAACCTTCCGGAACGATCGAGGACGACTGCCGCGTCATCTAGCAGCCCTCACCAAACCTGCCAGCGCATCTCAGCATCTCAACCCTGCGGGTCTTCTTGCCTCGGGGTCAACTTCTCGGCTGTTGCGACATCACCAGCTTCGCGTTAGCCAGGACAGTACTTTTCGCGCCTACCTACACACGACAAAATTTAATTGACGAGCCTATGGAAACCACGACTACATAAAAATAAATGTACGAAAGTGTTGTTGAGTTATTTTATTATTATCTCTATGCTGGAAGATAAAACGACTGTCGACGAATATTTCCTCTTACCCGTCTCCATAACCACCAAGATTGAAGATTTTTGGACGAGGTCACCGGAATTGAGGTTCACTAAAGCTGAGGTGATAATCATCCGTCAGAAGAAGTCCGACGATTCCAAATATCGGATCATTTTATCGAAGCTAAACCTCGAGGTCATAGAACATGTTGCGGATATCCTATTGGATCCGCCCAAAGAGAAGAAATATGAGACCTTGAAGCAAAACTTAATTTCTGTCTACAAAGAGCCCACGGAGCGACAAATCAAGAAGCTGATTGGGGTAATGGAGCTAGGCGATCAACAGCCATCGCACCTCTTTCGAAAAATGCGGGACCTGGCCAGAGGAAAAGTAATAGATGACACACTCAAGGTGATGTGGAAAAATCATCTACCACCATCAGAACTAGGAGTTTTGGCAGTGACTGATGAAGAAGACATGGAGAAATTGGCGTCGATTGCAGACAAGGTCACTGAAACTATCACCCCAATACATAGCGTGGCTAGTGTTAAGGAAAAACATGGCTCACAGGACCAGGATAATTTGGTGATAGTGGCAATTAATAAATTAAGCGACAGATTACGCAAAATCGAGAACAGTTTCAGAGGTTGCTCGCAAAATGGTAGACCTGGAAAATGCCGATCCAGATCAAGATCAGACTCCAGGTCTAGAAGAAACGCGAAGGGACTTGTAGACGAAGCTAACTGGTTTGTATTTATTTATTCCAAACAATTTTTACATTGTGTCGAACAATCATAATTGGCAGCAAGCACCACTACACGATACAAACTAACTTTGAAAGAATTTCAAAACAATTAGGAAATATTTTACATAATTACAATAATACACTTCTATATCAACCTTCAAATAGTCACAAAAGTATTCAATGATGTCAAATCGATACTTATTTAATATACAGATAATATGTCAAATAAAAATGTCTAACTCAAATATAAAAACAAACACATTCAGATTCCATTTGAGATGTCAATCGTAAAATATAATATCGTCATAAGGACAGAGAAAAAAAAATAATATAAAAATTAAGCTTTACAGACAATCAGCAAGAGTTATCCATTAAAACAATACTTCACTCTTTATCAATGTCAAAAAAAAAAATATGCAAGTATGTCAAATAAATTTTTATGTAGTGTCCAGATATGTAAAACAAAAATACAACAATAATTATATTCAAATTCCGTTACAATAATATAGAGTTGGTAACAATGTAGTTGTAAAATGCCCTATAACACCTTTATACACCCAACTGCATATTTGTTTTTTTTTTTTTGCAAAGCAGCAAAAAAAAAAAAACAAATATGTCAAGTATTTTTTATAAAATATCCAGTTATGTCATATAAAGACGTCACAGTTATGCAAATACAAAAACAATTAAAATCAAATTTTATTATATATGTCAATAGTAAAATTATAATGTCAATAATATAGATTTGGTAACAGTCTAGGTGTAAGTGTCACAGAGAAACTCATCAAGCGTGTAATAGCATTTATCTATCAGAAATGACTTAAGTTGGCGCTTAAACTGAGTTAAATTATAAATGGACTTGAATTGTATGGGCAGCTTATTAAATAGCTTAACTGATTGGTATGCTGCAGCATGGCTAACTACTTCCAAATGTGGTTGTATCTCATACTGTAAGTCCCTACGCCTTGTAGCTTCCCGCTTAGTTCTTTCCTCAAGTGTTTCGAGATTATATAACTTTTTCAGAAGATCCGTGAGTAGTACTAAAATATACAAGCAAGGGACCGTTAGTATATGAAGCTCCTTAAAATACTCCTTACACGATACCCACTGCGGAATTCTGACCATGGTTCGTATGGCCCTTTTTTGTATAACAAAAGCAGTATTTAAATTGTACGCATAACTGCCTCCCCATAGAGCGATACTGTATCTGAGTTTTGACTCTACAAGCGAATAGTAAACAACTTTTAATTGTTCAATATCAATTACATCTCGAACGCTTCTTAAGGCATAGCAAGCTGAGCTAATTGAGGTTTCTATAGCTGTCAGTTCCATTTTCCAGTTTAAACTTTCGTCAATATAAATTCCTAAAAATTTCACACTGTCTACCAATGTTATTCGATCATTATTCATTTCAGATTGTTTACGACTATTGTGTCCTGTAAGCCTTTTTCTGTTGTTATGGGTTGCTCGAAAAAGTAACTTAAATTATTGCTATCGTCATGTTTTGGGGTATATCTGACTGCGTCAGTTTCTAATTCCTGAGAGGATGTTCTTTTCAGACCGATTTTCATACTACAGGACCTATGTCGTTTTTGATACTGTGGAGAATAAAATTTTAGTGGCGAAGCGATCGATTTGTTGTTACAATTTACTTCAAAAGCGCCTACCGATTTGTATAGGTTAATTTTATGCTGGCTCGTTGACAATTTTTTTTTTAAGTTGCAGTTCTCAAGGTTCAAATTTTCGATCTCATTATTAGCAATCTGTAATTCTAGATTCAATTTTAAGAGTTTTTCCTTGATCGTAGTTATTTCTTCTCTGTTCGCATTGTTTGGTAAACTCTGACAAGAAATGTCCAATTCATACTCGCTGTCTTGGAAATCTAAACTTTGCTGGCGGCGTCTTTGGGTATTAACATTTTGCATTTCTTCCATATTTAAATTTTATATAAGTAACAAATCTCACAACATACAAAAAGAGCCACACATTTGGTCAGTCTCGAACCTGTGACCTCTCGGTTTCACCCGAGCCAATGTCGGCAGGTTGATCGTCGCGCTACTTATACTTATTACTAGACGTCGAAAAACGGCACCAGTATCAACAGGAACTGTTTTACCATTCTTCTTTAGTTTTTATTAGCCAAACTAGATGTCACTATTTACAAAAAAAAACTTATGGTTAGCTGATTTTTGTTGACATTTGAATAAAAAACGGATTTATCACTTTTGTTTTTTATATAATACCACTTCCATTCACTTTACTTATTCGCATTGGGTGAATATTTTGTCGCTGGAGAAACACTGTTCGCTTTGCTCACACTTATAGTATGTTTTAGGCTCACTTTTATGACTTTCCGTAACGCACACGACTGTTTTGAATATTATGCGCTAATATATCTTGTTTGGTCGCATAACGCTAACACTCATTTTATACGCACTATAGTTTCGGTTTTTACTAAAAACTAGTCAAACTGAGCACTTTTACTATTTTTGATGTAAATTAAAACACGGCGCCAATGTTTACTTATTGTTTCCAATCTACCCACATTATTAGTTTATGGTTATGTTTTTACCACTTCAAATTCCGCTACAATGCGAATAGTGTGTTCAAACTTGCAACTGGAAGAAGAGAGACGGCAGGTCATCAGAAAACTAGAAACGGTCCAGTCGCTACCCTGTGTCTTGCCTTCATGATTTCACGTATATTTTGGCTCATAAGAAGATTTAAAAAAAATCGATATAAACCAAGCATACAATTGTATACCTGTCGCGAAATATGACATAGAAAAGACTGCAGTAATAACAGCTTTTGGTTTATTTGAATTTATGCGCATGCCCTTTAGATTACGAAATGCGGCACAAACTTTTCAGCGTTTTATGCATCATACTGTGTTGCAAGGGTTAGAGTTTTTATTTAATTAAGTTGATGACGCAATACCGTACCTACACCGAGCAGAAGATCCAAGCAATTCGCTGGGTGTGAATCAACATCTGGCACCCTCGTTGCCCCCTTGACCAGTTGGAGGAGATTTTACGCAAGCGCAAGCTTTTGCATCTCTTGCCCAGCATGATCAGTGCAATTGTACGGGAAGAGCCACTCCGGGTGGTCCCCCAGTATCACTAATTGGGCGGCAGGGTACCACTGCTGTGCCGTATCAGCCACTTCACTAAGATATTCTGTGAGCCTGGTTGTCTCCTGATCTCCACTGTGCGAACGGTAGACACTATTTTACCCAGGCTTGTATCCACCAGAGCCCAGAGTACAGATAACCTAGAGTCCTCAAGGTTCCGAGAACGTTAAGAGACAACAGATGTCGTCCTAATAACAGTTTTTGATAACGAAAAAAAAATATTTGCTTATGGTTTTGGGAATTAACATTTACAAATTTTACAAAACCCTGGCATTTTTTTTTTTATATTCCTTGGCCGCGCCATCAAAACGCACATAATTTTATGGGTATGATAGTTACGACACGTTTGACAGACTTCTGATCTGCGTCCGAAAATAAAAGGAGAGCTGGTCTATCTCTGGTGATAGACTGCTACGAGGCTAGAGTGCAGCCCTCTGATGTTGCTGATGTGCACTATGTGTGACAAGGAGTGCTGCCGCTGTACACCTATTTGCCATTATTCCTTAGCATTATTGAGAGTGATGGAAGGAGAAGAGAAGGATGTTAGATAAGATTCCACACTGGCAACCCACAGACACGCACACTACATGGGCTCTCAACGGTGTGCCTCGATCCCACTACCCTCCGTGTACAACGCGTCAAGCTGGTCAACCTGCAGTATAAAAGCTATCTCGATCTAATTCCTCTAATGGCTACACTGAGCATCATACCAGAACATGGCTAGGCAACTTGGCGGTACGTCTTTCTCCCTTTTCCGTTCATAATACAATCTCAGACATAATGACATAGACTACAGCTCTGCTAAATCTGGTTACATCTAAACGTTTGAACCCTATGATTATAAGACAGTTAACGGATGTAGAAACCTTTTATGATGTTTGGTCTATTTTAGTTACTTTCACAGCATTATGTCATACGGTATTTTGTATTTTCTTCGGGCGGCTGACATTGAATCAATCAATCAATTGCAAAAGAGAGCTGTCAGAGCATAATATAAGTTAAGTCACCGAGAATCTCGTATGGAGCTATTTAAAAAGATTAATATTATGACAGTTTCTTGCCAATTCATTTATGAAAATATTATGTATGTAAGGTAAAATATAAATCTCTTTAGTAAAGTTAGTGATAGACACAATTGTAATACTAGAAATAAAGATAAGTTAGATCAACCATCTTATAGATTAGCTAAAGTACACACATCGTGCATGGGGTATTGTGTTAAATCCTATAACAAAATACCTTGTGAGATATTAAAACTAATGCCACAATGCCATCTATCATATATGAAGTTCAACAGTCCGAGTATCTGAATTGCGTATGTTGCGACGATATTTTACTTTTTGAACACTTTAAATTCATCTAACTTTTGATAGGCTGAATCGATTGCAATGAAACAAAAACGAAGTAATACTTCAAGATACGCATAATTTTGTATATAAAAGTTATCTACATTGGTTTCCTACCTTTTACGTGATGCGAGCACAACTAAACAGACAAACAGACAAAAATTTCTAAAATGCTGGAAATGGGTTCTGTTGGTTATCCTTTAACACACTGGCATTTTTTTTATATGTTCAATGTACAAAAACGACTTTTCTACAGATTTATTATATGTATTGATGATTATAGTAATGCTTTATATTTTCTTCGCTTTTGTTTTAGAAATTGACTCCCATAATGTTCCGTTATTGTTGAATTAGGTAATTTACCTATGTTTTGCAATATTTTTAAGTTCCTATGTGAGAACCACGTTCCTATTTATCAAGTGAAGGAATTTACCTATTAGTGCTTGTAATAGTTTATACCAAGACGTAGTATAGTAGTGCTGGGTGCATCGTCCTCACGTATTTGAATTTACGTAAGTATTTTATTTTATTTTATTAAAATTAGGAAAACTTACAGCTAATACATCAATGCGCAGAAACAACATATAAGAAAATGCCAATTAAAAGTTTCCACCCATATAAAAGTTACCATAAAATACACATCAGCGAGAGCATAAAAAAACGCCCAACAAATACAAAAAAAAGTAAACAATTGTTTCTACACATCAAAGAAACGCTTACTCAACTTAGTTTTTAGGTTTTTAATTTTAGTATCGAACAAGTCCAGATCAACACCGCATTAAACGTACGAAAAACTCTTATTATGTACGAATTCCGTATCTAATCTTCATCGTTTTAACATTCTTGAAATCAGAAGATATCCTATATATAAAACCCAAAGCTTTAGAAGCCTTGTTGACTATGTTATTTATATGCACGTCAAACAAAAGCTTCGATTCAAAAGTTACCCCAAGGTCCCTAATGATGCTGACTCTTGCTAATAAGGTGCTTGATATCTTGTAATTGTATTTAACAGGGTTTGGCTTACGAGTAAACGTACATACATAACATTTGGACACATTTGAGTCCAGCTTATTTCTAGCGCAATAATCATGGAACCGGTCCAGATCGTCCTGTAAACGAAATGCGTCCAAATCGGTTGATACTTAACCCAGGATCTTCATGTCATCCGCAAACAATAAAATTTTAGAATTAAGAAAACAAGAGGCAATGTCATTCATAAAAATATTAAATAAAAGAGGTCCCAACACGGATCCTTGGGGAACACCCGATGGTATGTACATCGCCGTCAAAGTGTAACGGTTGAGAACCTTCGTTTGACACCTATTTTCTACGTCCGATGGAACCATCTGAACAAATTACCCGTCACACCAACCAATGACAGATTGCGCAAAAGAAGCGCGTGATCAATTCGATCAAAACACTTGCTGTAGTCAGTGTATATAACGTCAACCTGTGACCTTCTGGACATGTGCTCGGTTAGATGATCACTACAGACCACAAGATTGGATGTGGTGGAGCGACCTTTTCAAAATCCATATTGCTGTTCTGAGAAACTTAGTTTAAGTGATGACGAAAGTTGTCTGTGTATAATTTTCTTCATGATTTTAGCGAACACGTAAAGCTTAGAAATCGGTCTGTAGTTGACTATACAGTCCTTGGAACCTTTTTTATGAATCGGCGTTATACACGCCGACTTCCAGATTAGTGGCATCACTCCCAACAACAATGATCGCCGAAATAATATTGTTAACGGAACGGATAGACTCCTAGCACATTTGGATATAAAAAATGGATGAATGTTGTCAGGGCCTGCGGATTTATTAATGTCCACGTGTTTAAGTAACCGAAATACTTCCTCCTCCCGGACATCAATAAAGCACAAGTTTGGTACGTAGCCAGCCGAATGACCACCAGGTGCATCCAATGCAGTGGTCAAGAACTCATCATCCTCGCTTCGTTCTTGGAAATTAGAAAAAAGTAGTCACCTAACATATTGCACATTTCCTCCCCATTACTCAATGAAGTTTCATCCAATTTAAGAACAGCAGGGTAACAGTTTGTTTGTTGTTTAGATTTTACATATGGCCAAAAAACTCTAGAATTTCGAGAAATGGCAAATCCGATGTTTGTATGTAAAGCACTTCATTTTTAAAAGAGTAAGTGTGGAGTTTCTTGTGCGTTCTTCTCCATAAAAATCTACTTTTCCGAATGCACGGTAGAATAAATTTTTGTTTCTAGTAAATTTTAATTGTTGACGTTTAAATGGCCTAGCTGAAATAAATATATTTGACTTTGACCTTATACTTACAAGTTTAAAATATATTTAATTATAAATTTTATGAGTTTATTCTATAATAAGATTACTTACCATACGTAATTCGTGGTCCAATTTTCGCTATCGTAACTCCACCCAAGTCATGGCTCTGATTCGCTACATTCTTGAATTGATTCCATAAACCTACAAACACGTATAAAAAATATGTATTATTCGTGTGGGCAATATTGAGTTTGATATTTATATCTATACTAATCTACTATACGAATACTTATACAAATTTACTAATATAATATTATTATAAAGAGGAATGATTTTTTTATTTATTTATTTGGAAACTCAACAGCTTATTTATTAATTTACATGAGTAGATGTTCACCTCTCTTTCAATGAGCAGCCCAGTGCAGTTGCGTCAACGTTACTAGCATCTTAGTAAATACACAGACACACACACACACACTGCACAGTGACAGACAGATGATGACAACTATCTCTACCAATAACAGAGTTTCACAGCATGGATAAAGCTAGCTGTTTATTTGTTTGCTTATTTGTACCGAATAGGCTCCGGAACTACTGGACCGAATCAAAAAATTCTTTCATTTATGAAAAGCTACATTATTCTGAAGTAACATAGGCTATAATTTAATTTGAACAAAAATGTAGATCCTTATGAAAAGTGCAATAATGTAACCCAAAGTAGGCAAATGTTGCCTATAAAATTCATTACTTGGCGTGCGTTGAGAAAACTATTAATGATACATAAATGTTATGTACTACATGATTAAAGTACTCATTATTACCTACAAAAAAGTCTTCAAGGGAATATACCTCACTATCATAGTTAAGTCACAATAGCAGCTTTTGTGTTCTAAATTTTAATTAGATCGCCACCCGATAGAAACAAAAGTTGGTTACATTCGTATTGTAGTATTAATTCTTATTCAAATAAATAGTTTAACAAATTGGTAGGTAGGCAGGTAGTTTAGGGTAGACGGGTACCTACCCGTCTATTCTAACCAACCTACCAATTATTATTATTATTTCCTTCATTCATTAAATTGCTTATTTACTATATTTTTTTTTATAAAATAAAAAAAATCTATCAAACATAGAGGTCCAACGGTATCGGGAACAGGGTCCAAGCTTCAGGTGGTCAACGCCCGAGAAACAGAATCCTTCGAACAATACGAGCCGTGTCCAGCAGTACTGCTTTCTGGATCAGACCCTTGATCCAGCTGCCTTACGAGAGCCTCCTAAGGTGTCGAGGCTCGTGGCTATTAAGCCATTGGCTGACACGACTATCGGTATTATTATTATGACTTTGACAATTTCGGGACCCTGGGGTCCCTGTCCTTTGAAAGGCGTGCGAGGGGCCGAAGCCAACTCGCAGAGGCCTTGTTAGGCATGTACCTATCAGTATCAAGAAATGTGACACCAACCGACGATTATCCCTGTATACACTGCGCAAGTGCACCCAAGGGCGATCCCCGGTTGGTGCAGGACTATTGTAAAATATGGAGAAAAATGCATTGGGCTATGGGTTTGGTAGGTTTAGTGGATCGATTGCCTAAAACTATAGGAGGACTACTGCCGCCTGCTGGACCACAGTTAAACTACACGGCTATAAAATGGCAAGGTTGCAGGGCCACCCCCTGCTTTCTGGATCAGGTCCTTGACCCAGCCGTCTAACGAGAGCCTCCTAAGGTGTTGGTCGAGGCTCGTGGCTATTAAGCCATTGGCTGACATGACTGTCGGTACAATTATCGCTGTGTCCACATCCCACATGTCGACAACCTCGTGAGCCAAGTCAAGATACTTGATTTGCTTATCTTTCTCGGCTTTCACGAGGTTCCCGTCATGCGGGACGGTAATGTCAACAATCATTGCACGCCTCTCGATTCGGTCCACCACCAAAATATCAGGCTTATTGGCTATAATAGTCCTGTCAGTGATAATGGACCGATCCCAGTACAATGTGATATTGTCATTTTCGAGAACTGGGTCGGGCATATTCAGGGCGTCAAGTTCCGTTTGAGTATGCCGAAAGAGTAAATCAATACCGGCATGACCCAACCGTTGAATGGGTGCACCTTGTTTCCGCCCGAAAGTAGGCTACTGAATACCTTTTTCAGGCGGCCAAAGAAGCGATTCTTCAACGATTGCTTCATATCAGGAGTGTGTGCGCGGTAGATTTTACTTTGTCGCGACATGCCTAAGGTGAGGGGCCAGACTAACAGAGATACAACCCGCAGGGCAGCTTTGTGGCGAGCTGGTGGGTCATGCTGACCCCACGGACCTGATCCGTCCCAGAGGTGAGAGCAGTACTCCCTGCATGACCGAACTTGCGCTTTATAAAAGTTGAGCAGCTGTTCAGGCGTGAAGTACCGTCTCACCTATACAAGGATCCCCAACTTTTTAGGAGCCAACTGAGCCTTTGCCTCAATGAATGGACCAAAATTGAGGGTTGATGTTAACGTAACACCAAGAAAGTCGAGATGGTCCGTTATCGGCATGGTTACACCACGGAAAGATGGATTCGAGTGGAATAGGCTCTTTTTTGCGGCAAAAAGACACGCCTGAGTCCAATCAGCATTGAAACTGTCTGGTTTGGCATCGCCCCATTCGGAGACTGCCTCCAAAGACAGGTTCAAGCGCTCAACCAAGGCCTCCCCAGTAGCCCGTGCGCCGGACACGTATCTCTCAGCAACTCCTGAGTGACTCCTGCGTTAATACCTAACTGACCGGACGAGTAGCCATCGATAACCACTCGGATGGACCGATTCCTCAAGAAGTCAGCAATCCAGTCACACAGACCACTAGGCAGACCGAAGGAAGGAAGTTTACCAATAAGGCTCTCATATCAGACCCTATCGAAAGCCTTCGAGATGTCAAGGAAGACAGCAAGCACATCCCCGTGCCTCTCGTTGACCTCACTCCAGCCCAGTTGACCGATTTCGGCGGAAGCCGTATTGGTTGTCACTGAGGATGTCGTTGTCTTCTAGGTATGGAAGGAGCTTATTGTTCAGCACATGTTTCATACTCTAGGCTAGACAGATTGATTGATTTCATGTCAGTAAACATAATTAAATAATAATTTAATTTAACTCAAACATAGCCTCCGATAACTATTAATCCTATTTTCTGCCTTTGCCTAGTGTGGCGGACCACACTCGCAGACAGCGCAGTTTAAAAAAAGTCCCAGTAGTTTTTTGGGTCCCAGTCCAACGCTGATTTAAGTTGATGAACAATCAGAGTATCAGCGATCTGTTACACGGCCATAGAACTTTAAAAAAAAACTATTTTCTACCAAACCACTTATTTATTCACAAAAACCCACAATTACACTTTTGATTAAAGTTCTATTTAATAGTACACGAAAATACACCAACCGAAATAACGACTTTGTATAATCTCTTGTATCTCTCGAGATACGTCTAACGAATTTGGGTTTACGCGACGGCTTCCAGAATCTAACAAACTAAATTAATATTAAAATTCCGCTAATGTGCGATAACTGCAATTCAGCATTGGCTTTGCAATGAAAACTGAGACTTTAACTAGAGAATGCAAAAGTCGGCTTTATTGCCTCGTAATAAGGGTTGTAACAGATCGACAAAATAAAAACGTATTGCGCGGCACACAGTCGGCAACGAACATAGAGTTGAGTAAAAGAGTAGATTCAGCAAACAAATTGTACACTGTTCTAACGTGTTCGACATCCCCGCGCACCCGCGCCGCGCCCCTCGCATATTTTTCGGTACCGAAATTATTTTAAGGTTAAACCGTTATTTAGCTCTACCTTTATTTATAAAGGTATCGGTATAGCTCTACCTTTATTTTAAAGCGGTACCGATATTTTTTGAGGTATCTTAACCTATAACCGTAACCGCTTTCAGTCCCTGGGAAGAAGTCTTGTCCCACATCTCCAGCTTGCCTTTATTGGCCGGTCAAAGTGAACACTAACCGGGAACAGAGCTCCCATCTCTCTCTCCCCTTATTTTTATTATTATTAGGTAGGTAGGGTGGTTGGGTAAGAAGTAGGGAGGGCTTATCCCAGTTGTAAACGACCCTTTGTGCCTATTGGCCTTTTTTGTTCTGTATCCTGCTTGATATGTAGGGAAGTAGTTTTTTTTTTTTTTTCTGTCCTCCTTTATTATTTTCTGATTAATTTCGTTGCGGGATCCAAGACAGTTAAATTCATTCTCCGGGACTTCGTCGAGCTTCATTGCCACGGTGCTTTTCTGGTGGTCGCCACTGTTGATTCTGGCTTTCAGAAGTTGCAGTGGTTTGGGAATAGTGCGGTGGGATTGTCCCAATAATAACTAGCCGTGCCTACCCATGGCACGGAGCCTGGTTCAGCCCATGGCATGGATCGAGAGGGCTTGCAAAGCTGTGGAGCTATGTAGGAGGAGGCGGAATGGGTGGGGGAGACACAACGGAAACGCTCCCATGCCCTAACCACCGCAGGCGTCAGCAGTTGCAAGCTGATTCTCGGCCACCGTAAGCGTAATGGGTAGGTCGCCCTCCGATAAGGACAAGGCACGAGTCAACGGCGCATAGTGTACGACGCGCACCTTAAAGAGATTGTGAATGGATAGAAAGAGAGTAACCGCGGCCCTGGCACAAGTTACTGATGGTACACGGGTGAGTTTTATTCAGTAAAAGTCTGACACGTCCTCCCGCTTCACCCAGAGCGGGACAAGTAATTGGATGATTTCCAACACAAAAAAAAACCGGCCAAGTGCATGTCGAACTTCGCACATTTGGGGTTCCGTACCAAACCGTAAAATTAAGTTGGTTGTAATAGTAAATATTAAGAAATTTCAAAGAAAAATCGGCTTAATCAATACATTGGTATTTGTTAGAAAAATATACCTAATAATAAACATTATCATCAAACTTCAAGTTCATAAGTCAATCGGAAGTTACAAAATTCTTCGGTACAAAGTTTTGTAAAAAAAGCTGACTTTGGTGGCTTCTCATTCCTTTGTTTATCAATATTTTTTTAAACATAAAATATAACACTATATTTTATGTATAAAATATTTTTTACATAAAATATGGTGATTGGTCTACCATTGGTATTCATAAAAGTAGAACACGGCTTTATGAGCTGTACTTATGGTACAGCTTAAGGACTTATGTAAACACTGTATGTAAACATTTAATTAATATGTAAGAAATTATTCAAAATTATTTGAAAATGTTTGTTGTTCGGCCAAGTCGCGTTATTTGAGTTCGAAGATTAAACATAGTAGTAATGTTATTAAAACGACTTGGAATATTATTAATAGTGAAACGGGAAGATCTGGAAATCAAAATATTGACCACAGCCTGTCTATTAATGATAACATCATAAAATCGGACTCACAAGTCGCAGTGGCCTTTGAAAATTTATTTTCAGATATTCCCATTTCAACTACTAATTCGCTAAACTCATCAGCTTCTGTTGCTGAGTCTTTGCTAAAAGAAAGTGTTAATCTTTGCGATCCGGAATTTCTTTTTGAACATATTACTGTTTTTTATTTACATTATTACATTATTTACAAACGAATATTAGATTAAAAATATGTACAATTACGGGGCGTCAAAAAATTCGTCCACATCGCTGTCAACAGTAAAATTGCCCAGAAGGCTGGCAGCATTGCCACGTTGGATGGCAATGCTGATTCTTACATATTACTTGTAGAGACAACATTAAAACATTTCACACTTTAAATGTTAAAAATACTGCAGATCTGTGGGTCATTCTGTAAAAGTTACTTAGTCAATTAGCAGACATTATAACATCTAGTTTAACTCTTATCTTTAATAATTGTATCGATTGTGGGGGAAAATAAGGCCTTTGTTTAAATAAGGTAGTACATCAGACCCTACAAATTAACGATTTATTTCAGAACTACCTACGTTTAGCAAAATGTTTGAGAAATTAATTTTAGAGCAATTGCAAAGATTTTTTAATAAACATAAATTATTACATAGCAAACAGTTCGGCTTTACAAGGGGTCGTTCATCTACTGATGACGAAGATACCGATGTTGCTTTTAGGACATATTTATAATTCATGGGAAGATAAGTTCGATGCCTTGGGCACCTTTTGTGATCTGTCCAAGGCATTTGAATGTGTTCTTCATGAAACGTTAATCAGGAAACTTCGCCACTACGGGATCCGGAACAGCACTCTGGATCTTCTTACTGCATACTTGAGTAATAGGATTCAGAGCGTTGACGTAAATGGAAAAGGATTGCCCAGATCTTTAGTAACAGAATTTAATAATAGAAGTCCCGCAGGGCTCAATTCTTGGTCCTTTCTTGTTTCTTTTTTATATTAATGACTTGCCTTACCTCATAAAGGATAAACATGATATAGTGTTGTTTGCGGATGATACTTCACTTTTGTTTAAACTTAAATATCAGCAGCTGGTTACTGACGATGTAAATAGCGCGATCTCAAAAGTATTTCACACTTCTCAATGAAAAATAAAAACCAAATTTATTAAGTTTACCCTACCTCACGTTAGGCAGGTGAAAACTGATGTGTTGATAAAGGACGAAGAATTTAAACCTGGAAATAACACAGTGGTCTTAGGCTTAACTTTGGATGCTAAGCTTCAGTGGGGCCACATATAGATAAATTGTCAAAGAAGCTGAGCTCCGCACCATATGCTGTTAGAAAATTCGTAATTTAACTGACATAGAGACAGCCCGTTTAGTGTACTTTAGCTATTTTCATCGTGTAATGTCGTACGGAGAGCTGTTCGTTCGAGTACAGAGATGTGCAGTATGCTTTAAAAAGCGTGTGTTTGACTGCTGCGTACATCTAGCGAACCTATGGGCCAATATGTTTGCCCGTATCGCCAATGCCTTGCATTCCCGTTCAACATCACTATCTTCTTTAAGGTATCGCCAATGAAATGTACCAAGTATTTAAACGGATGTACCCGACGAATCGGGACATCGTAAATTTTTATTGGTGGCACATTCATTGGACATTTCTTGCCAACATCCTTAAAGACCATGAGTTCGGACTTTTCACATTATGTAGCATCCCATGCTCGGTAGCATAATCCTCACATATTTTGAAGTTTTCTCAGAGCACTGACCGAGGGAGCCAACCACACTAAATCATCCGCGTAGTTGATGTTATTAAAATACAACCCGTCAATAAAACAACCCACATGCGCACTGCTGAGTCCCTCAATCAATGCATTCAGATACAAGTTAAACATATTTGGGGAGGTTAAGCCCACCTGCCTCACTCCACACTTCAACCTGTACGGTAGAGAAAAGTCATTCCCCCACCTTACTACGTTAGTTTGGTTGCCGTACCAGTACCTAAAAACGTTCAGCAGCTCATTGGGTATCTCTGTTGCCTTTAACTTACCCCAAAAAAGGCCTTTGAGATCAGGTCGAAGGCTTTAGAGAGATCCAGAAACGTCGCATAAACTGGTATACTCCTGTCAGCGTAGTAACTGACCGTGTGATTAAGGTACGCGATTGCACTTTCGCTGGATAAGCCAGGTCGGAAACCAAACTGCGCATCGTGTAAAGATATATATTTTTCTAGCTGTACATTAAGCACACTGTCAAGCACCTTACGTTTTTAATCACTGGCACGACCATCGTCCTCATCATACTGTCAGGCAAGAGAGAGTGTGCGATACAGAGATTAAACAGTCATGCCAAAACTCTGGGCAAGTGGCAACCCGCATGCTGCAAGTGCTCGATACTGAGTCCATCGTGACCTGGGGATTTCCCTCTTTTCTTTTTTAAGAGCTATCTTAACTTCTTTAGCTGTGATAAGAGTCGTAATGGGTCTTGTTTGTGACTCAGTGTCGATCACCCGTTGCGCACGTCCCAACGGTGATCGAACCATGAAGTGGTCCTTGAACACCTCGGCTTTGAGTTGCGGTTCAGTAACCCCATCAAGGCTCATAGGGATATTTCCAGAAACTACGAAAATCTGAATTTGCATGATATGAGGCTAAGATGTCCATTTTAATTGCCTCTTGGTGATTTTGACACCACTTCAGTTTTCTTTTAAACAATTGCCGCGTTTCTATCATATTCTCGTACTAAATACCTGATGACAATCAGCCATGCCAGTCCCATATAATGAATTTAGCCCGCTCCTCCTCGTGTGTGTCACGGACGTGCCTGTTCCACCATGCAACACAGTTGCGATACCTAGGCTTTTGCCGATATGTGGAACCAGCTAATGACTGTGTCTTCTCAGTATATACGTATATAATTATGAAAATCTTTTATATGCCCATAAAATATAAAATTGTTTAAAAAATATAGTGATAGCCAAAACATAAATACGAGTAAATACAAGGAACAAACACAAATTTGTAGTACCTACAACAAGGCTCAAGAAAATAGGTGGGTCGGTTAGATGTCAATGTATACGCTTTTATAATAAGCTTCCAAGCCACAAACAAGATCTAAACCTTAATAAATTAAAATCATTCTTTAAGCGTAAGTTGTTGCAGAAAGCGTTTTATACCGTTAAAGATTACGTTGAGGACAAAAAGGCTTGGGATTCAGCTGCTCCAATTAATTATATTTTTTATTTTTAGCATCATGAATTTTGTTTATTTTTTTGGTTTTCTTGCAAGACAAGGATATTTACTTTTCAAAGTATTTTAATCATCATAATCATCATCATATCAGCCGAAAGACGTCCACTGCTATACATACTCGTAGGCCTTTCCCAAGCGTCACCACATTGACCGGTCCCGTTATGTCCCGCCATGGTCCTCTTGACCTAAGGGTAAATAAGCTTCTGCTTGACTGCGACTGAGACTGATTGAGATAGCACTAGCACGCACTAAATTGAACTAGTGTGTCTAGACACACTAGTTCAATTTCGGGTAGTTCTTCCTATCTAGCTAGCTAGCAAACACGAAAAACTAACGATGCGAAGAATTGCAATATACTACAATATGTTGTAGCGTAATTGCTACCAGACTCTTTGCTTTAGCCCCTTCTTTAATTTGTCAAAACAGGCCGGTTACAATTATTCATATATTCATATTTCGTTTGTCAAGAAAAGAAAAGACATGTTTTCTCGGACTGACAGAACTTCTAACAAATTATTGGTACTTGTATATATTTATAGTAACTGTTTAAAAGCGTGTTTTAAAATGGAAACAACAATATGAGCATGGCTATGTCAATTCTCGTGCGGGAACGGCAGGAACTAATTCCTTGTCGTTAGGCAGAAGATACGTGATGTACGAGCCGACGGGCGTGCCAGAGCTCACGGACCGCATGTTGCTGCGACTGAGCTCTGTCAAAGACACCAACTGTCGTTTCAATACCATGCCACAGTTGCCGTGTGACAGACTGGAGGACTGGTCAGCGCGGCCAAGACTGTTAACAAGCTAATCATAAAAGAACCTTGTCGCTGACAAGATTTTATAACTGATATCGTGTTCTAAAACTGATATCAGTTGAGCCATGAAACAAAACTGAAATCAGTTGAGCCGACATCGGTTTTGTTAATGTTAGACCCTAGAAAGACGAAGTCGCTCACGATGTCAAGGTTCAGTGTTCCCGTTAGTTCAAGGCTGTTGTTACGATCCACCATCATTACTTTGGTTTTGTTGTGATTGATTTTTAGATCCAACTGCAAACTGATGTTCTCAATCCTGGCCAGGAGGTTCACCATCTCGGTTTCTTTTGCAGCAAGGAGTGTGGTATCATCTGCGTAGCGGAGGTTTATTATTTTAGTGCCACCTATTATGACTCTACTCTCCCAACCCTCACATGCCCGCCTGATTATGTACTCTCCATAGGCGTTAAAGAGAATTGGAGACAGGATGCATCCCTGTCTTACCCCTTTACCGAAACTAAAAAGCTCCGATGTGCAGTTCTCGACCTTTACTATTCCTTGATTGTCCAGGTATAGAGAGCGGATGAGGGCAACGAGGTGTTGAGGTACTCCCAGTTCGCCAAGTACCTTCCATAGGTCCGACCATACAACACAGTCAAAGGCTTTACTGTAGTCGATAAAGCCAATGATGGTGGGTGTGTTGAACTCGTAGGCCTTTTCAACCAGTTGGCGAATATTTAGAATTTGCTCGCGGGTTCCTTTGCCCTTTACAAAACCCGCCTGTTCCTGTGGAATTTGCCAATTCAGTAAGTATCGAATCCTGTTATTGATGATATGTAACATCACTTTGCTGCATGTGATATCAATGCAAGGGTTCTTTAATTATCGCACTTAGAAGTGGATCCCTTTTTGTGGAGAGGTAATATGATCGGCTTAGTCCAGTCTGAAGGCCATCTTCTAGTTCGCCAGATGTTGTCGCAAATTCTGTGTAGGACTTTTACAGCTTTAGTACCCATGACTTTTATTATTTCCGATGAAACACGATCTGGACCGGGGGCTTTCCTGTATTTGAGCACGTCTATAGCGGCCGTGATCTCTGATTCAAGGATGGGTGGTTCCAGCGTTAACTCGCACCAATTTGTTATATCTTGTGGTGAGCTGCATTCATGTGAGTTTCTATAAACATTCTCGCAGTAGTAACGCCATCTCCTCGTCACTGTCTCTAAGTCTTGCAAAGGCGTACCATCTTCATCTTCTACCAGCCATGATCTAGGTTTGAACTGTTTTGTCAACAGTTTAACCTTCTTGAAGAGGTCCGAGCTTTGTGATCTGAACGCATGCTCCTCTACTTCTTCACAGATGCGCTCAACAAAGTTGTTTTTATCATGCCGACATTGTCTTTGGATCATTCTAGAAAGCGCCGAGTACTTTACTCTGTCTGCTGGATCCGATAACCCACAGCTTCTAAGCTCCTTCCTATCCTGTATGAGTTTCCAGGTTTTATCTGATATCCAGGTTTGTTTAGGGCAGGGTGTAAGAGGGTGCTTGTGGCACCTTTTCGAATGTCTCATTGATCTAGTCCTTTAGGTGTTTCCACTGCTCGTCCGAGTCCGCGTTTGCTGATGAGGATGTTTAAACAATCGCAGCGTCAAGTGCACATTGGAACTGCTTTTGTTCTGCGGGCGTTATCTTACACATAGGTTTAAGGCACTTTTTCTTTATTGTTTTGAGGCGCAAGGCAAACTTAGCAACCAACAAACAATGGTCGGATCCACAATCAGCTCCCGGGAAGGTTTTCACGTTGGTTATTGATGATCTCCAGCGGCTACTAATCAGTATATAGTCAATCTAGTTACGGTAGCGGTCGCCAGGAGATGTCCATGTGTAAAGCCGTCTCGGGTGATGCCGGAAACACGTGTTCATTATCGTGAGTTTCTTGTCTATGCAAAACTCATGAAGTCTGGTTCCTCTGTCATTTCTGGTACCGAGCCCCTATTTACCAACCGTGTTTCTTAGATGCTCGTCGTCTATTGTGCTGCCTATTTTCGCGTTCCAGTCCCCGATCACCATTGTGATCTTTCGGTTCGGTATTACGCTAATGCGCTAACTAATATCAGCATATTTAGACAGCCCTGTTGGTATACTACGATCTTTACGTGCGTGCCATCTTTGTGATATCAATGAAATTAGTTTTCTGTAGTTATTGACATCGATTCAAAATTGTCATGCGCTAACGCTATAGTTTATTGCCATTACTTAGCCATCCAAAACTAAGACCGACTTGCGTTTTTGAGACAAGTCAAGCTTTTAATACGACCCTACAGGCACTTGTGTGCACTACATAGAGTCTGTTTTTTATATCTGAGACAAAATTGACATATGCAATTGTCAAATTACTTAATTTAGAGCTTATTAGGCCTCCTGAGGTATGTATTCTATATAAAAAATATTCAGTATATTGATATTTTGATAGAATGAATATGCGTGTACGATAAATTGAATGTTCGATTTATTAACCATTCGATATTATGAACGTTCGAGTATTTAGGCGTTAGATTTAAAGTGTTCCATCAATTGTTATTCAATTATTTGGCATTCGATTTGGCATAGTACACCCCTACACAAGACACAATTCACGTCAGCATACCTGCCTACAGTGATGCTCCTTGAACTAAAAGGAACATACTCTCACAAATAGCTCAGATATTTGATCCTATATGTATCGTAGCACCTAAAACTATTTTAGCTAAAATATTGATGCAAAATATATGGAAACAAAGTATTGACTGAGATTCTTTGATCTCAAAGGACTCTATAGTGATCTAGCAGAACTATATTCAGCAACTACACTGTTTGAAAGCTATACAAATATCTAGATGTTATTTTACAGATATACCAACACAAATAATATTATTAGGTTCTATGATGCTTGAACTTGGGCTTGGTTCTATGAACACAAAGATTATGGTGATTGCTTGTACCTAAGAGCAACCTAGCTTAACAAACCTACAAGCTGCACACTAATTACAGCTAAATCTAAAGTTGCTCCTTTTAAAAAACAACAATCAATACCGCGCTTAGAGCTGTGTGGATCGCTCTTGCTATGCCAATTAGCAAAAAAGGTTCATAAAAACTATAAATAACAAAATTAACATTGAAAATCTTATTTATTTACAGACTCATCTATTGTACTACACTGGATCAAAGCTCCATACAAGCACAAACACGACACATCACCGCCACTCACCGCCTCATGCTGGTCATTGACACCACCAGCGGTGATGACTGGTACTACATAAACACAAAACAAAACACAGCTGATCTGATTACCCGGGGAGTCATGGCTAAAGATCTTCAATCTTATACACTATGGTGGCAAGGCTCAAGATCAGTCATAAAGGCAATCTTCAATGACACAGACACCTAATGTAGACATAAATATTACACACAATCAAACCTCACAAGTCAAAGTAGTCAATTTCTGCATAGATTCACTCATCAAACATTCATTCTTCTTTGATAAATTTACAGAACACTCCAGTTTCTCTAATCTTGTCAGAATTGTCGCATACACACTTAGATTTGTGAATAATATAAAAAACAAACATGACAAACATATATCCCATTTAACAGTTACTGAACTAAAACATAGCTCAATATAGTTCACACTACACAAAGTCATTCTTTCTCAAAGGAAATTTACTAAACCTGTTAATAAAATAATATTTCTACCAAGCAAAGATTAAAACTAACAAGTATCTTAATATTTTGTATTTTTTACTTGTGTTAACATATACCTATGTGTAACTTTCTATATTATACACATAAGTGTGTGTATATAATGGTTCCTAAGCCTCAGATTTAACCTAGATTAAGATTACCTAGCCATGTTGTTCATTCGTGTTTAGACAATTTAATTACTAATCTTGCTGATGATGACATAGATCAGTTTTTTGTTGATCACAATGGATTAGCAGATGGCCATGGAGCACTATTCTGCAATATAATTCTTGACAAAATTAATATTAAATCTAAAAACTCGAAACAAACTATATTTATTAAAAAAATAATGTTTAATGAAAAAAATAGTATTGCCTTCAAGAAAAGTATCAACAATAAAAATTGGACTAATATGGGAATAAATACTTTTATAAAATATCTTGGAAAAGTTTTTCAAGACTGTTACCAGAAGAAATTAATTAGAATAAAGCTATCTCTCTAAAAATGCAGCAGTAAAGTGGATAACGAAAGGGGTTAAAGTTTCAAGTAAGATGAAGAGGTTACTATGTTCAGGTACGCTAAACAATGCCAGTTTAAAAAAATATAAAAACAACTATGTTAGAATTTATAGGAGGATTATTCAGCATGCCAAAAAACAAGCCACATTAAATCACTTAAATAATGCTAAAAATATAACTAAAGAGACGTGGAAGCTTGTAAACCAAATTACAAATAAGTCAAAAACAAAAAAAAAACATGTAGAAATTTAATCTTGAAAGTTAATAGTAAAGTTTTAACTGATCCCCAGGAGATCGCAAATCAATTTAGCGACAGTTTTGTATTTTTTCTGTCGGAAACTACAAAAACAGTTGGAAGTGCTCTAACTTTCGATCCGACTACTCCATCTGAGATCACAAAAATAATAAGTAAGATGGCAAAAAAAAAAATTGCGGTTTTGATGACCTACCAATTTCTATTTTAAAGGAAAATATAGACTCGCTAGCCTTCCCTCTTTCTGAATTTTTTAAAGAATGTTTCGAAGAATCGGTCTTTCCAGAACAGTTGAAAATGGCTAAAGTAGTTTCAATTTTCAAAAAAGGTCTTAAGACAAATCCGAAAAATTACCGGCCCATATCCCTTTTGCCAACCTTATCAAAAATATTTGAAAAAGTAATTAAAACTAGACTGATGGTACATTTGAATGTAAATAAAATTATTAATTTAAGACAATTTGGCTATCAGAAATATACCGATAGCGCTAGGCTATTTTGATGTCATAAGTTTAAAAAATTCTAAAGTTGCTTATTTCTTGCCTGTGGATACAGTCGTACCTATGAAGGTTATTATTGCGTTTTGTGTCACATCTGATACTTGCATTTTCAGTAATTCTCTGATTTGTGGTTGATAATTTTTATTCAAATCAAAACGGGCAAAAAATATTTAAAGTTTAAAATAATTATGGTATCATATCTAGGATAGTTTGCGGAGTGTGCAAACCCAATTTGTGTCATAATTGTCCAATGCAAACTGACATAGGGTCAATATGTAAAATATAGTGCAAAAAAAAATTACAGTTTATGAAATAACTATTTCCTTTATCAGATCACTTAAATATGCCTATTAAAAAAAAATGTGCCAAATTAGGGCACGCAATTTTAAGATTTTTAACTATTTTGTTTTTCTAAGCTACAAACGTTTCAAAAAAATATTACAATCATTAGAGTTCACTTATTTAATATCATAAATGCATGAAAAATCGACATTGTAAATTTGTGTCATTTTCATTCACGATAATTACTAAAATGAATAAAACACAAAAACAATGGTTACGGTCGAAGCGGGCGGACGCGGCGGCGGCAAACGCACGCAAACTCGTTCGTTCGGTACAATTTCTTCTTAGATGCGAAGCGTTCATAAATAAATAACATACCTACTAGTATCATATTGAGTATTGATTGACTCATCTTCGCTACGTAATGAACAAATGTGTAACCAATAGAGATAAAAATAATGAAGTGCTAATTTTGTACACAGCGCGTCTGCAATCTCATTACCTACGAATGTCAATAGTCAATGCTTAGAAGACGGTTAATGTGGTCAATATTATTTTAGATTGACGCTTCGATTCGCTTCGAATTTAAACCTGAAAGCGGTAGGTTGGTAGGTATGCCAACACCTACCTACCTACCGCTTTTTCGTTATACTGCATCTCGATATCCCGCGCCCCGCTTCGGTTAGGTAGTGTACTAGGTACCGCCCTTTTTGTGTCGACCATAGCCAAATGACTTGTTTGATTTTTTGCCTTCTTTTTTTAATTACAAAAACAAAGGGCTGACAGGTACTAGAGAAACAGTCACCCGATGCTGCGATAATATTGGTTGATGAGTATGTAGGCGTTAATTTAGCGGGCGAGCCCTGCAAGCTAAAATAGTCCTTACGGTGATCAGATATAGCTTTGGCCGATTGTACCTACAGTCAGTAAGACAAATAATACACGAAATAAAAATTTTTTGTTGTGTGGTGATTATTGGTGTAGTTTTATTTCAGCACGGTCCTTAAAACAGTCTGATTTTCAGTCATTACTTACAATGTTTGATTCTATGAACTTTAATAATCCCCTTTCATAAAGGACAATCACCGTATGTAACGTCCAGTATCCACATATCAACACCCAATTTGAATAACATTATAACTTTAGTTACACATTGGTACAACTTTATGTCATATGAAATCAGCAAGGACAGACCTTTATTTCTGCCTCTTAACCGTATTTAAGAGGCAGAAATAAAGGATAAGAACTACTTTTATAAAATGGAATAATTACATTGTAATTAAAAATGAACAATGTTTCTACTGAAGTATACTTGTCGATCAAGTTCCAATACCTACACAAAAGTTTTGGTAACAAGGATTTCTTTGTTTTAAAGTAATTTAAATTGACATACAATGTAATACATTTTAAATTTTGCTCTATTTATATTTTACTATATTGTAATTTTAAGTTACAATGCTTTTCTTCTTAAATCTAAACAGTTAATTTAAATGTTATCATTGTAAAGAAAGATGCTGTGTTGACATCGAGAATAGGTTTTTAGTAGATCATTTGAATATAGTAGTATCAGCATAAATGGTCTTGGAGAAAAACTAAGTGTAGGAATTTAATAAACATGTTTTTAGACTCATTCAATATTACAGATATGTGGGTAAGGAGAATAATACAAAAAAATGTGTAGAAGTAATTGCTTACGATAGGCGTCGTAAGCATTAGGATAGGACAGGATAGATGGACCCCCTTTTCTGAACTTACACTCCCATTTGGTCTATTGTGCGTTTAGGCCTCCTCTCTGTAAGAGGTAATGGGCCGAAATCCACCACGTGGGACCAATGTGGTTTGATGGAAGTTACATGTCTTAGATTTGCATTGCAATGCAATGCATTTTTAGTTCAGTGTTTTGAGAGCAATAGTGATGAATTAATTTACACAAATTAAAGCACTTGCCTGGGTTTGAATCCATGACCATACTTGTAAATTGTGTCCGTTACCACTGGGCCATCACTGCTCTAGGATCTACTATCCACTGCGTGGTAAGCTTTGCAATAGGGGGAATGCATTTCATTTATATTTGGTAGGCTTGCGCTAGACCACTTCCTCACCTGATGGTAAGCGATGTCGTGGTTGACGATTAAACACGCTTGCCTAAAAGTTACCTATTCACTCTTGACTTAAACACTCCTAAGTTGTAGCTATCACACCAATAGACTACCTACAGTACTTTCTTTCCTTTCTTTTTTAAAATCCATCCAAAGGTTGTCTTGAAAAGATCGCTTTTAGCGATAAGGCCACCCATTGTGTCACCCAGTGTAATTTTTTCTTCATCTATACTTTCTGTAACTTATATGGTGTATATAATAAAGAGTATTCTATTCTATTTTCTAAACTATTCTATTCTATTCTATCGAGCAACACAAACTCCGGCAGGGAATGCCACTCTTTAGCTGTACGTACAATCTACGTATTCTCAAAATGTTTAGTGTGTATGGGTGGGATGTCCACCATGTACCAATGGCACATCGCCGTACGTCTTATAGTCCGATTATGGAACGGGCTAGGTGGAATTAGATCGTACATTTCCATTGCACACTTCCCGAAATTTAACCGATTTAAAACCGACAAGCTCGCAACTCAGCGACGTTGTTTAAGGCTCTGGAGCTATGATTCGACCATTGCCGATCTTCTTGGTCCGTTTTTTGATCAACTTAAGTGCATGAAGCCGGTTTTTGGCAGATCCGGCCCAGAAATGATAACAGTACTCCATGCATCATCTAACTAGCGCTTGACGAGCTTGACACAACTTGAGCAATTGTTCTGGCGTGAAGAACCGTCTCACTTTTGTGGGGATCCCCAATTTTATGGCAGCCAGTTGAGCCTTTGCCTATGTATGGATCAAAATTGAGGATCGTGTTAAAAGTAACGCCAAGAAGCACAAGGTGGTCCATTATCGGCACGTTTACACCTTGGAAGGAAAGATCCGAGTAGAATTGGCGCATTTTAACAGAGAAAAACACGCCTGAGTTTTAGCAGCCCAGAAACAGACCAAATTGGCATCGCCCCATTCGGAGACTGGCTTCAAGGATAAGCTTAAACGCTCCACCACAGCCTCACAAAGGACAAGGATGGAACAGTACCTCTCAGCAACAGTGCTGTCGTCTGCATACCCAAGTTTCAAGCAGATATTTTATGTGCAGCGGACCCCGGTATAAATATCCAATTGGTCAGACGAGAACCCATCGATAACGACTGGAATGGACCGATCCCACAAGAAATCTGCAATCCAATCACGCATACCATCACCAGGCAGACCGAATGAAGGAAGCTTACTAATAAGGCTTCCGTGCCAGACCCTATCGAAACCATTCGAGTTATCGAAGGAGATGGCAAGCACCTCCCCGGGCCTCTCGATGGCCTTACTGCAGATGTGAATGGCATAAGCTAGATCCTCTGTAGAACCGTATTGGCAATCACTTCAGGATGTCATTAGCTTCTAGGTATACCAGGAGCTTAATATTAAGCACACGAAGAGATGGGTCTATAATTGGCAGGGTCAGCTCAACTTTCCTTCTTGGACACGGGCTGTACGGTAGCTTACTTCCAAGCATTCGACTCTTTCACAGTTTCACACGAAAGGCGAAATAGACGTGTCAAAATCGGAGATAGTTCGAGCGCATAAGTTTGAAGGACAAGTGTAAAGTATCCCATCCCATCCCGTCGGGATCACTAGCTTTGTTCAACTAGAGGTTGCTACGAACATCCTTTTTATGGATGTGAATGTCCGACATAATGTCTCACATCCACCAGGAGAAAGAATACATCCGCTGATCACCAGAATGATGACGCGAAGATTATGCAAAAAGAGGCAAAAAAGTTTGCCTTCTCCTTAACGAAGCGGGCCAGCGACCTGTCGGGTTTCAGCAGTGGTGGTAGTGAGGGATGGCAGAAGTTCGACTGAACCGACTTACCCAGGGACCGAAACGCTTTACTATCTTCTGGGTAAGAAGCAAGTTATGTCCCTATTCGGCCAATGTGGTCGAACCAAGCCCTTTGCAACACCTTCTTGCAGGACTTGGCAGCACTGTTGAAGGCCTTTTTTCTGACATACGTCACTCGCATTCCCAAGGTGAAGTTAACGACACCGAGTATCGGCCTGGATCTATTGTCAGCAGAAGGTCCAAGCAATTGGCCGTGTGCGAATCAACATCCCCCGTTGCTGTTGCCCCCTGAACCAGCTGGCGGATTACCGCTAACGAAAGCTTATACATTTCCCATCCAGCATGATTACTGCACTGGTATGGGAAGAACCACGTTACTGCTGATGGTGAGCATTAAAGTCCCCCCGGATCACTAATTGGGCGGAAGGGTACCACTACTGTGCCGCATCAGCCGCTTAACTGAGGTAATCTGTGAGCCTGCTTGTCTCCTGATCGCCGCTGTGCGAACGGTAGACACGGGCATAGATAATTTTACTTGTGTCCACCAGAGCCCAAAGCGTTGTGAATATTAATTGAATTATAATAATTATTAAAAAATGAGTTTTATTAGCTCTTCCACTTTACATGTCCTTTTATCTAACTCTAACATTGACACACATTGTAATTGTTGCTTACAATAATATTTAACAAAGTTTCTTTTTTTCGGTATAATTCGTAATCGTACAATAATATTCACAGAAAAAATCTTTCAAATGTTTTCAAGACTCTGTAACTGTAGTTACAATGTTTTTCATATTAAAAATGCTAAATATCTGTAAATTGTAACATTGCGAAAATCATACTTGCAGTGGTTTTATCAAAACTGAAAGAGCAATTAAAATTAGTAACATGAAACCTAAAATAAAGCAAATAAACAATAAACTATACAAAAAAAGAAAATAGCTGTGTTGAAAACTATGCAATGTTGAGTTACTATGTTATTCATATTGGGTGTCGACATAACACATTTATTAAATTCAATCTCCATTTTAGTCTTTCACAGCTTCATACATAACTAACTTTTAAGGCCCACTTGCGCAAAAAACTTAACTCAGTTGCTAAGACTAGGTTAAATTGACAGTTTATTATACAATATTGTCAATTTAACCATTGTCTTTGACCTTTGTCAATTTCATCTCGTGTTAGCAACTAATTCAGAGTTAAGTTTTTCGTGCAAGTGGGCCTTAATCAATCAAATACATCATAAATAACGCACGCACTTTTTTGTTGCAATTTGCAAAGACCGAATGTAAACAAATAAACGCGCCGCGCGTATGGCTTGCCGGCACCCGCGCCGCTTGTGCCTGCGCTTATCCCCGCGCTCGCCCTTCGTGCGAAGAAGTCTAGTTTTTTTTTTTTAATAATGCGATTTCGTGGATAAAAACGACACAAATTATGAATAGTGTTTTGTCTCACCATAATAATGAAAAACACATAAACTCTAATAACTTGTATTTTCTTTTGTGGATTTTACAGGGTGTTGTAGTAAAAAAATAAAATATCTTTAAAAGTCGTGGATGAATTCGACACAAAATATTTTAAACAACAGATATCAGTACTCTAAAACGCGTAATACCTATTTAACCGACTGTAATATTATTTTAGAGCTAGTTGGCTACGTGTTAGGTACTGGTTAAGTATTAAGATTCCCGTGGACAGAGATGACACAAAATGCCTATGTACATCAGTTACTACTTCGTTATTATCAAGAAAGTAAAATTTTCATCTCTAATTTTCTTTTCGTCCGATACTGGTCGAAAAGACAAACAGCTAAATTTCTACCTATGCAAATACCTAGGATGACACAAACTAAGGTATTAGGTTGGGCAAATGGTCCGGCAACTATATGCGAAAAACAAACAACTTTAATATTTTTGAAACCTCAAAACCTAGCGCTATCGGTCTAAAAGGTATTGGTTGCTCAGATGCAACAAACACTCTTGTAGATGACATAATTGCTAAATTAAACGACAAAATGAAAGTGGCTGGACTCTTCATCGACCTTAGTTCTGCTTTTGAGACAATTGATTATGAGCTGTTACTGACTAAACTTGAATATTATGGTATCAGAGGCAAGTCCTTACAGCTTTTAAGATCGTACTTACAAAATCGACGCATGTATGTCGAAATAAAAAGCATCGATGCTAGTAATTACGAAGTCATATTTAAGTCTAAAATTAAAAACATAAAACGTGGTGTGCCTCAATTTTAGGACCAATACTATATATCATATTTACAAATGACTTGCTGAACTTTATGCATCACGTTAAGCCTGACGTAAGACTTGTTGTCTTTGCAGATGACACAAATATAATTATTGGTGAAAAAGACTTAAACAAATTGACCAAAAATGTAAATAAAACCCTGGAAATTCTTTGCGATTGGTTTACAGTCAATAACCTTTTAGTAAATACAATTAAGACTAATATTATTTTATTCAATACTACAACTCGTAGCAATGACAGTTTAGATGTTGTTCGAGCCTACGCCTGCTCGTTTAGAATGAGCAAATCAACGTTGCGTGTTCATTAGTTGTAATTAGATGTACGGATTTTTGTACTTGCTTGTCATTAAGCCCCTTCCATTTTTGTTCGTCATCGAGACAATACATGTTTAACTAAATATCAGCATTTTTGGAGTTTCTTTGAAGAGTCACCTAAAATTCCCGAACATTTTGGTCCATACCGAGTCGGGATTGGTAATCACATGAAGATTTGCTAAAATCAGTGGATTTGGATAATAATTACCGTGGAGTTTTGCCGAGGAGGTTAAAAGCCGGCAACGTAACTGTGAACAAAGGACTTTAAGCAAATTTACGGTGTTAAGAATATTTTAGTTAAAATATCATCACCCAACACTCGTTCAGGTAGTACTTAGGCATTTAACCATAATTATGGATTTAAAAGGTTAGTGTTTTAAATACCTATATTGTTCAAACATTTTACCTATTTGGATTGTGAATAGTTTTCTAGTACGTATCATATTTGATGATACTTATTTTGCAAATACGATTATATGTTCTTTCTTATTAAGTCCAGTAGATATTTGCTACATTTATAATTGTATGGCATTATTTTAGTTAACTATTCATTTAAATAATGATGAATACGTAGGTTGGTGTTAGATGGATATTGCAAGTCTTAAAGTCAAGTTATTCAGTTAATTAAACCGTATTAGTCAATTTAATTTATTATTATTTTAAATGTATTTCTCTAAAGTTCGACGTTAGGTAATTTAGTGTTCAAGTTATGAGGAATTGTAGTTTAAATAGAAGTTTTAAAAATCTCATTTTGTATTCACATCATATTTACAACAGGTTATATTTATTTTCAATTCAAATAATATACACAATTGAATATGCCTAATCTTATGACTAATAACAAAACAAAAAAGAAAGCTTATTGCGCATCAAAAAATTCGTCGACATCGATGTCAATGGGAAACGTGCCCAGAACGCTGGCAGCATTGCCACGTTGAATGGCAATGCTGATTCTCTGGCTAAAGAAAAGGCCAGCCCTCTGGTCACGCGAACAGTCGACTAACCGTTAACTTATGTCTCGAAACACTCGGTGAGCACTCGGACCCCATGGACCTAATGTCTCAACCCCAAACGGCTCAAACATATAACTGCCAATAAGGTTGTTATATTTGCGCCGTTCCATTATTTACGAGCGTCCCTGGAAGGATCTGCTGCTGTTGTAATCCATGCGATTGAATTTTCCGCAAGCAATTACGATACAGCTTGGAAGCTTATTTGTGATCGTTTCGATAACAAAAGGATGTTAGTTCAAAATCATGTGTCATCCTTATTTAACTTGAATGCTATTTCAAGGGAGTCCTCTGTTGCGTTGAAAGGATTGATTGACCAACTTAATAAAATCTCCGTGCGTTGGAATCGTTAGATACTTTATTAATATTCATAGCAACTCGAAAGCTGGATCAATTAACTTATCGTGAGTGGGAGGAGCACAAAGGTCGCATAGACAAAGATAACACAATAACATTCGCTGCACTCATGCAATTCATTCGGTTTCGCGCTGACTTGTTATAAACTTTGGAAACAACACGAAATAGTAGTAATCCCTACGCCGCTAAGTTTAGTTCAAATACAAATAAGATGAAATCAAAGGTTGTTTCACAAGATTCTAATAATTCCAGCACTGAAATAAGTAAGCTGTGCCCGCACTGTAAAGCTGATCACGTTTTAAGTAGTTGTTCACAATAAAATTCCTTTCACTTAGCATAGACGCCCGACTCAAATTAATACCTAACTATAAAGTCTGCTATAACTGTTTTCGTGCAAGTCACTTTGCTAACCGATGCAAAAAGCTGGGATGCAAGATATGTAAGCGCCGACACCACACTTTGATTCATTCGTCGGAAAATAAAGGTACGGCGAATTCTTGCAATAATGACAACAAATCACACGGTAGCTCATCCCATTCCGTATCGACGTCATCACCCACTGACGCCGTGGCTAGCACTAACACTAATGTGAGTGCAAATAATTTAACTTTGTCTGCGGACCTCAGTTCGTTCTGAACGCGCTGTGTTATTGTGCACCGCTCTTATCAAATTATGTGATCACAATGATCGCGAGCACATAGTGCGAGCCATGCTTGATAGTGGGAGCACATCGTGTTTTATGACGGAACGATTATGTACACGGCTTAACTTTATTTAAGTTACACACAGTATTTAAGTACTAGTCAGATAAATGGTTCGGTCTATGGCATTAATAACGTAAGTTCTCGTGTAGGCAAAACATGTCATGTGAAAATGACGTCATTAGACAATAGTTATGTTACAAAGTTTTATTGTTTTGTTTTGCCTTCATTAACGACTGTTGTGCCCTGTCGTGAAGTCGACATTTCTGACCTGAATAAACCAGATAATATCTGTTTAGCTGACCCCACTTTTTACAAGCCTTCAGAAGTAGATGTCTTAATAGGAGCGGATCTATTCTGGGACTTGGTTGGTTCACAGAGAATTAGACTAGGAGTTGGTAAGCCAGTGTTGTGTGAAACATTGTTAGGCTGGATTGTTTCTGGCCCGGTTACCTATTATAATGGTAAATTAATGACCAATAATATTTCATGCAACTTTACTCAAACAGATTCCCCTAGTAACGGTGATTTAAATAAAATTCGCACCAATTTAGAAAAATTCTGGAATCTGGAAGAGATTAATTCACAATCCTATCATTATTTACCCGAGGAGAAGTTGTGTGAGAAGCATTTCGTCAAGAATACGACACGTTTAGAGAACTGTCATTTTTGTGTTCGTATTCCTGTTAAGTAAAATCCTTAAATTTTAGGAGAATCTTTCCAAAGGGCTATATTGCCTAGAACGCAGACTGAAGTCCAAGTACGAGTTCAGTAAGTTATATCGTGACTTTAGGACATATGACCGAAAAAAAGGATAATGACAGTCCCAGTGGATATTTAATACCACGGAGTACTGCGTGAAAGTAGCACCACTACCAAGCTTCGTATAGTTTTTAATGCAAGCTGTGCTACTTCTTCAGGAGTATCCTTCAATGACTTGCAGATGGTGGGTCCTACAGTGCAGGGCGATCTTATATCTATACTTCTACGGTTTCGACAACACAAGTTCGTCTTGTCAGCTGATGTTGCGAAGATGTATAGATGTATATACGTCCACCCATCTGATAGGTAACTGCAACAGGTTCTGTGGCGTGATAATGCATGTGACCCTGTCAAGATTTATAAATTGAATACCGTCACATATGGTACGGCTAGTGCACCATTTCTTGCTACACGCTGCCTCAAGCAAATAGGTATGGACTATCAAACCAATGACGCTATGACCACTTCGGTTTCTGTGGGTGAGTTATCCTCAGGTAGCAGAAATAGGGTTGCTGATGTCATCAAGCATGATTTTTACGTCGATCACCTGTTGACTGGATCTGATGATTTAAATGAAGTTATGTTTATCCGCACAGAGGTCACCAATGCACTAGCATCTGCTGGCATGCCGCTTAGAAAGTGGAGGTCCAACGTTCCTGAATTAGTCTCAGGAGCTTTTCAGTCGTCATTAGATTTAGATATGGGATCTAATGAGCCCAATAAGTTATTAGGCCTTGACTGGTTTTCTAGTTCCGACGAATTTGGATTTTCAAGTCTTACGTTACCTTCTACGGAACATACAAAGCGTGATATACTTTCTGTCATAGCACGTATTTTTGACCCCCTAGAACTTTACTTGTGGCGTAGTCACAATGAAAATATTTTACAACGGATGTGGTTAGACAAGCTACTCGTATCGTGGGATGAGCCATTAACGCCGGCACTTAATGCTAGTTGGAATGCCATTATTAAAGCATTGCCGCTTATTAATAATTATCGTGCTCCACGACTCGTTATATGTAATGCATTTACAACACTGGAACTACATGTATTCACAGACGCATCTGAGCGTGCGTATGGTGCGTGCGTCTATGTACGTAGTGCCAATGATCAGGGTGAGTACATGGTACATCTGTTAGCCGCTAAAGCTTTTGAAGCAAGACCAGTCTCATTGGCCGTCTCAACATAAATCGTTAGAGCCAGAAAAGCTGCCTGAAACTCGACCTCATGTTTTATTGAGCGCCAGTGTTAGCAATAATAGTAAATATCATACATTCATCGATTTTAATCGTTTTTCCAGTTATTTAAGGCTGATCCGTAGTGTAGCAACAGTTTTAAGGTTTATAAAATTGTGTAAGAAAATTCCTTCTATTGGTAAATTTCTATCGCAAGCCGAGTTGCAGGATGCATTAAATATTATTATAATTAGAAGCCAAATTGAGTCTTTTCCTGAGTATGAATTACTCATTAATGATCGGCCTTATAAAAGCGCCCTTATAAAATTTAACGTATTCTTAGATAATAATAAAATCATGCGTGTCGGAGGACGCTTAGCAAATTCAACTTTTGCTTTTGATAAAAAGCACCCTATTCTTTTACAGTCCACTCACAAATTTACGAAGTTGTTATTCGAATTTGAACATGTAAAGCTGATGCATGCAGGCCCTCAGTTATTGCTGGCTTCGATTAGAGATTCATACTGGCCTATAGGCGGACGAAGCGTAGCTAAGAGTTGTTATCGTAATTGCGTGCGTTGTTGTCGCATGTCGGGTAGAACAGTTACTCCTTTGATGGGTAATTTGCCACAGCAGCGTCTCATTTGAGGCGGTTATCCTTTTGAAAGCACTGGTGTGGACTATGCGGGTCCCATCATGGCTGCTAGTAGGCAAGGTCGGGGATGCAGGCTAGTAAAAGTGTACATAGCCATCTTTGTGTGCTTCACCACTAAGGCTATTCATTTAGAGCTGGTGAGTGACTTAACCAGCAATAAGTATTTACTAGCTTTATCTAGATTTATCTCGCGACGGGGAAAACCCAGTGACATCTACTTCGACAACGGTACCTCTTTCGTTGGTGCCTACAACGAACTTTCGAAGTTCCTTAAGTCTAATTGCAATTGCTTGGGCGAGCAACTGGCTAGTGACGGAATTAAATTCCATTTTATACCAGCGTATACTCCTCATTTTGGCGGACTCTGGGCAGCGGGTGTTAAGTCAACAAAATATCATCTCAGGCGAGTGTTGGGAAATTGTAAACTAACTTTTGAAGAGCTTAACACCACATTAGTCCAGATTGAGGCGATACTAATTCACGTACACTGACGCCGTTGTCATCCGATCCAGCTAACTGCACCCCACTGACTCCAGGTCATTTTCTTGTTGGCCGGCAGCTAACGTCACTTCCGCAGCGAGATCTAAAGAACCACTCCACTGCTTCATTGTCTCGGTTCCAACGGATTGAGCAGCTACGACAGCATTTTTGGGCTCGTTGGACCAAGTGGCATATCTGCAAGGACACGCTAAAGATGGGTTCTTTAATCATCATAAAGGAGGACCACCTTCCGCCTCTTAAATGGAGATTGGGAAGAGTCGTCGCCGTCCATCCAGGGTCAGATGGAATTGTTCGTGTAGCCGACGTCAAAACATCCGCTGGAGTCGTCAGAAGAGCCTTTAACAGGATTTGCCCACTGCCCGTTGATTCTGCGTCTGGTTGAAAGCGCCTCTGCTGCTTCCAACGTCCGGGGGCATGTTCGAGCCTACGCCTGCTCGTTTAGAATGAGCAAATCAACGTTGCGTGTTCATTAGTTGTAATTAGATGTAAGGATTTTTGTACTTGCTTGTCATTAAGCCCCTTCCATTTTTGTTCGTCATCGAGACAATACATGTTTAACTAAATATCAGCATTTTTGGAGTTTCCTTGAAGAGTCACCTAAAATTCCCCAACAGATGTACAAATCAAAGGAGACAAGATAATATTAGTAGATAAAGTGAAATTCTTAGGGATTCATATAGACGGGCTTTTAAACTAGAAACAGGAGCTAGCTGCTATTGACTCCTCTATTTCATCAGCATGTTATGCACTAAGGAGCCTTCGAGATATTTTGGATGTAAAGCAACTAAAGGCTGTATATTAAGCGCTAGGAGAATCTAGATTAAGATACAGCATCAAGTTTTGGGGTAACAGCTATAATTATAACTGTCAGAAAGCGTTCATCTTACAGAAACGTGCCATAAGGACAATAGTCAGAATTACACAAACAGACTCATGCAAAGATCACTTTAAAAAACTAGAAATATTAACTGTACCAAGTTTATACATTTTAGTAATCCTAAGTCACTTTGCGAAGTATATTCATCAGCATGAATCTCAAGAGAAACGAAAGTTAAGAGAATGCACAAGAAGGAAGGATTTAAAACACACAATATCACCAAATTTTAACATAGTTAAACATTGCTCCAGATACCAAGCAGTGGATTGTTTAATAGGTTACCGACGGAGTTAAAACTATTAATTTATAGCTTCCATATATTTAAAACCAAGTTAAAAGCCTTCTTGTTGAAAAAATTTTATTACTCGATGTCAGATTTTATGTCAAGCAATTAAAACTAGATGAATTAATATAGGATTAATTTGACATTCTAAATTGTTTGTGACATATTTATGGATTAATTTGACATTATAGTGCTTGGGTCTTACACTGAATTAATTGACATTCTAATGTTTGTGACATATTTTTGGATTAATTTGACATTCTAATGTTTGTGACCTAATGATTTATTTGACATATTATTTTGACATTCTAATTGTTCGTGAAATTTTGATTGATTTGACATTTTAATTGTTTGAGAGATATATTGGTATGATTCGATATTCTCATATATATAATAAATAATAGACCTTGATCAAATTTAAATTATTATTAGATTTATAATTCAAATAATATACAATAATGTAACATACATTAAAAAATTAGATGTCAGAAGTCACAACGACACGTCAAAAAGCGTTGTCTTATAACTAGTCAAATAACCCGCCCCTTCCTGTTCCCGGCGCAAAGGTGCGCATAACGCTTGCTGCATTGCCACGTTGGATGGCACCTTTGCAGGGAACACAACGGGCTTCACCCGTTTTGTCACTTAGCCTATGCCCTATCTCACTAATGAGCTTCTTGGCCTCAGTGCCCCAACCGCCCATGGTCTCAACGGCAATGGGCACAAAATGGTAACGGCCCTCCAACGGTGCGTACTTCACCTCTTCCTCTCAGCGGCGTCTTCCGCCGCTGCTGATGGCGAGAGGACGGTGCGACCAAGGTGGCTGGCGGCAACAGTGCTGACACAAGTTGCGTCCCATATTAAGCACTTGCCGTTTTTCCAAGGTGCCAAGGTCATAAATAAAATCGAAAATAAATAAATTGGTATTATTATTGTATTTTATAACTGTTTGACATTATTTAAAAACAATGGATATTATATCTAAAACTGTTTTGGCACTTTACTGAATTTCACTTGAATTGACATTATATTGGCATCTGTTTGACATTATATTTTAATCCTGTTTTGACATTATTATGTTTTATAACTGTTTGACATGGTTTTTAAAACTGGATATTGTATTTAAACTGTTTTGGCACTTTATTGAATTTCACTTGAAATAATAATTGTGTATCATTGTAATAAGTGCTGGTATCGTAAGTTTTTAAACGTGTTTACGTCCGTTACTTAGTTGCAATTAGTTAATTTCGTCAGCTATCGGTGAGTACATTTACTTTTCTTGACGTGTGGGTATATCGAAATAATTGTATCGTCCGTTAATCTTTCACTTTTTACGTTCTAATACGCTTATTAGTTTAATTTCCAAAAGTAATTATGTTATCTAACAATGATGACCCACCTGATCGTGGTGGGGTAATATTATTCCGCCGAGTAAATAAACCAAGGTCGCCGACGACCTCCGCTAATGCTAAGCGTTTATTTAGTGAAATGTCTCCTTCTTACATTTCACCCGAAGATAGATCTAAGCGAATGCAAACATCAGAGTCAATTGTAAGGTCTTCGCCGATATTAAATGTCACTAATGTAAGCAATGACGACTATTGTGATTTCGTTACTCAGGCGTCTGCGTACCTGTCTAAAATTAACGATCTTGTCAATGACCAAGGCTCTCGCATTAATGTTGCAAATAAATCCGCAATTATGGACATGACTCAGCGCATAACGGCTATTGTCTCATTGCTAGCCATAAAATCATCCGCCAACGAGACTAAGTTGGCCAATACGGAACGGGAATTAGAAAAAATAAAACATAATACCGGTGTCGATATTGCCAAGTCTGATGTCAATAATGCCTCATTTGCTGACAAATTAAAACTTCGTTTACCTAAAGTAGTTCCACAAGTGAATGCCCGTGCCAAACTTCCGTGTCTTGTGGCCTACCCCACTGATGAGCGTTCAACTGATTTCGCAACTTCTTCCGCGACTAAACAAGTGCTCATGAAAGCAATAGATCCTAGTGACGGCTTTCAAATTGTAGGTGTCAAGAAGGCTGCGAAGTCTGGCGTCGTGTTACGTGTCGCTAACGATTTTCAAATCAAAAAGCTGCAATCGGTCGATGCCATTAGGTCCGCTGGCTTGCGACTTGAAAAACCAAAAGGCCGTAAGCCTCGTATTTTAGTTAAAGACGTGCCATCCTCAATGGAGGACAGTGCCTTTTTGCATGCTTTGTACTGTCAAAACATTAAAGACGAGTTGTCATTAAAAGAAGACGAATTTATTAAATCAACAAAAATCATACGTAGGCGTTCGTTAGACAACGGTCGGAAATGGATAGGCATTGAACTCGAGTCCGCGGTCCGGAAACATTTAGTCTCGACCAAGGATAAATTGTTTATTGATTGGGCGACTTGCCGTTTCATTGATGATGTCGATGTAGTACGTTGTGCACATTGTCAACAGTTCGGTCATGTTAAGAAACACTGCACTATTAAATCACCTACCTGCGCTAATTGCTCTGAGACACATGAAACCAAAGACTGTCCGCATAAAGACAATTTAAATTATATACCGTCTTGCGTGGCGTGTAAACGCTCTAAGAAACCGTCTGACCATCGATGTGGATCAGATGGGTGTGCCACTTATAAACTTAAACTCAAACAACTTATCCTCAACACCAACTACTAAAATAATGGATAGATTAACCATAGGACAATTAAATCTCCACAACGATAGGGTAGCGACTTCTGAACTGGACAAACTAATTATCGATTATAACTTAGATATCGTGCTTGTTCAAGAACAATATCAAAACGCGCTTTTACGTCACAAAGTAGTACAGTTGGATGGCAAAGCACGAGCTGGAATTTACGTGGCGCATTCTTCTAACTTCACAGTAACGTCTTTGCGTAATCTAATGACACCCCATTGTGCCGTTGCGGAGGTCTCATCGTCTTCTTTTAAAGTTTACGTTGTGAGTTGCTACTTTCAATATTCAGACCCTGTTGCTCCTCATATACATAACCTCCGTCACGTCTTGCAGTCGCTCGCGGGCTGCAAAGTTATCGTTGGCGCTGATGTTAATGCGTCATCATCACTCTGGTATGGCAAAGTTCGGTCTACGGATTATGAACGACGCTGCGCTGTTGAAGATTTCATTGCTGAAATGAATCTTACTATTCATAATACCCCTGACGCACCACCAACTTTTTGCAGCCAAATGGGCGAATCTTGTATTGACGTCACACTTTCTAGTGCAGACGTATGCTTGGATAGGTGGTGTGTCCTACCGGACGCGTCTTGTAGTGATCATCGCTTGATCGTGTACGAATTTGTTCCAGTTTTTACTCAGGGTACGTCACATGTCATTGGTAACTTTAGGTATAAATGTAAGGGTGCGAATTGGGAATTCTTTAGCTCGCTTGTTGCGTCTCACGCCAAAGACTTCACTCGTGATGGGCTTTCAGCTGAAGAAAGTGCTGAAATTATGTCAGATACCTTCACTTACTGTGTTGACATTGCCATTGGTCGTGGATCTTTGATCAATATACGTAGATGTGATTGGTGGTGTGACTACCTAACTGAACAGCGTAAAAATTATCGCCGAGCGCGTAAACATCTTAACAAGCTTAAAAAACGTAAGGTTACCGGTGACCCTCTTTCCATTGCGTTAAATACGTTTAGAGTTGCCAGGTCCCGCTACAGAGCATCGGTGGAAAAATCAAAGGGTAATTTATTGCGTAAAGTAGTAGAAAAATTAGATAAAGAAGGTCCGTGGTCTCCTTTATATCATGAATTTAAAGCCAATCGATCAGTCGACCTCGCGTTTGTTCAGAATATTAAAGTAAATAATAAACACACTACCGGTATTGAGGAAACAACTGAAGTTTTGCTGAATACTCTTATACCTGATGACGTACTAGCTAATGACAACGAATACCATCAACAGATCAGAGCGTGGGCAGCTGTACTACCTGAATCACCAGCGACAGACCTTCCATCCACTGACGAATTTATTAACGTTGTCAAGAGGTTACCACTCAACAAGTCATCAGGTGAAGATAAAATATCTAATCGGATGATTATAGAAGCGTGTAAAACAGCCGGTGATGCGATTTTAACCGTTTACAACCGTTGTATTGCGGAGGGCGTATTTCCTCGTATTTGGCGACGCGGATTTATACGAATAATCCCGAAAAGTGGCGACAAACCCCCGGACGACCCGAAGTCGTACCGGCCCATAACATTACTTCCATCTTTGGGAAAACTCCTGGAGCGCCTTATCGTTCCACGGTTGCTACCGGACGGACCAAAATTTCATAATAATCAATTCGGTTTCACTATTGGAAAATCTACCGTAGACGCGGCCCTTACTGTTAGGAAAATAGTTAATACATCTGAACATAAGTATGTAATTGGGCTTTTTCTAGATATTTCTGGGGCTTTTGATAACGCATGGTGGCCAATGCTATTACTTAAAATGAAAAATAGAGGCTGCTATAGAAATATATACAATTTAGTTTACTCTTACTTTTTAAATGGTTCCGCGAAACTCAAACTCGGCCATCATTCCATGTCGAAGTATCTCACCATGGGATGTCCTCAGGGTTCGGTTATTGGTCCACCTTTATGGAATTTAGGCTTTGATAATTTCCTCGCGATTCCGCTTTCAAGCGGCTGTTCATTAACCGGTTACGCGGCCGACGGTCTTCTGCTCATTCAATCAAGTACTCGAGCTGGACTCGAGAACTTGGCTGACACTTGCCTACGATTAATATCTCAGTGGGGCGATCGTAACCGCCTGACCTTTGCTCCGCATAAAACTTATCAGCTCATTTTGAAAGGTAATCTTAAATCGTGTCCTACTATTAAATTTAATAACGTTCCGGTAAAAAGGAAGCAGTCCGTGTGCTATCTTGGTCTTGTGTTAGAAAGGAATTTTGCATTTATAGATCATATTAAAATCGTCGGTGAAAAAGCAAAAAAGAACTTCTATGCCTTAACGAGAATATCTAAATCTACGTGGGGTCTGTCTTTTTTAACTTTAAAGACTATTTATGGGGCTACTTACTTGGGTTGTATCTGCTATGGGGCGCCTGTTTGGGCTGATAGGGGCACAATAGGGGCGGTACGACGTAAATTACTTCAGAGTCAGCGTTTGGCTTTGATATTCTTATGCAAAGCATACAGGACGGTTAGTACTGAGGCCTTACCGGTACTTGCTAACGTACTTCCGGTCGACCTTGAAGTGCAGCGACGTGCTGCAATGTACTATTCCGCAAAAGAGACCATGGACGCGGACTTTTTAACGCGGAGTGACCGTGCCAAAATCTCTAGATTATTTAAACCACATATTGACATCTGGGAGGAACTTTTATCCGAATGGCAATGTAGGTGGGATAATTCCATCAAGGGCCAACACCTCCACCAATTCTTTCCATCCGTTCGCGTGCGGCTGGCCAGGACGTGGCTGGAGGTGGATCACTGTGTTGCCCAATTTCTCACAGGTATTCTTTGGCAGAATGAACGCAATACTATGTTGAATAATGTACAGGCTGTATCAGGAGCTGTTTACTATACGGACCTTGTGGAAACTAGAACAAATTTCCGTGCGTTCAAGCGCTTTTGCCATACCTATTATTGGAATCAAATATAACAGCTCACAATGTTAAGACCCATTAATATTAATGCTAATTTTTATCCGTGGTGCTAGGCAACTGGGCTTATCCCAGTTGTAAACGACCCTTTGTCTTGGTCCTATTGGTCTTGTTTGTTCTATCTCCTGCTTGATATGGAGGGAAGTGGAAATTTGTATTTTTCTTACTCCTCCATTTTCTTTTCTGAATAATTTCGTTGCGGGATCCAAGACAGTTAAATTCATTCTCCGGGACTTCGTCGAGCTTCATTGCCTCGGCGCTTTTCTGGTGGTCGCCACTGTTGATTCTGGCTTTCAGGAGTTGCAGTGGTTTGGGAATAGTGCGGTGGGATTGTCCCAAAAAAAAAAATGACAGTCGAGTCGTTACGGGTAGTCATAAGCTTGAGATCTGATACCAGTCTTGCCAAGGGGTATCTTGTTACCCAGTTACTGGGTTGTGGAGGTCAGATAGGCAGTGACTTTATTTAAAACACTTGTACTCAGCTAAATCCGGTAACACTGGAAGCCGACCCCAACATGATTGGGCAAAGGCTAGGCAGATTGAATACGATATTGACTACTGCGTCTTTCTTTTTTTTTTATAATGTTTTAAACCTTTTTCTTTTTTAAGCTATTGCATAGCTTCTATCGCAGGCCTTGAGCGCGGGGACCGAATCCAGAAATTCCGTAACGAAAAAACCTCACGCTCCAATGGTGATCAATGTGGACCTTATGCTAATGAGAATAAGGGTCACTTTTGCTTGTCTAAGAAAAGCGACCTTATTTCAATGTGAATAAGGGTATTTTTGTTTTGTTTTTAATAAGGTTTTTGAATTCTGTGGAATCTGAGGTGTGGCTTGAAGGCCGTGCATCGTCTATCGTCGTTTCAGTTCGGCAGTCTTCGACACCAGTCTGGCGAAACTCCTATACAAAATAACGATGTATGAAACGGACGTCCTTTTTAATGGCGGCTATAATCCGATATAATTACGAAGAACAATGAGAGCTCTGGGATTATATAGGCCTTGACTCTTCAACAAATAGACGGATTACATCGACCGCCATTTTGACTGTCAGTCACTAGATTCCCTCTGGTCAGGCGTTTGACAGTTAGTTTGTTATGGTTTTCTAAAGTTATTCTAAAGTTATATTTTTGCGTTTATATTGATTATAAGTGTATTAATAATCATTTTGTTGGAAGAAATTTGTTGTCATGAATGCCGCGCAGAGAAAGTGTATATGATATTATATCTATATAAATGGACATCGCGCGAAATTCGATAATCACTTCTCAATATTGTTATTTTTTTATAAATGAATAATTTTGTTTTGGTGTGTCATTACACTATTTATACCTAATTATTTATACAAATGCTATGCAATAGCTTTACCGCGGCAGTCCCCGAGTGCCATACGTCTTTTTTTTATATCCTCGGTGTATTTATTTATAATTCAAAATTATACGTTATCATTGCGTTATTTCATTTTTATTTTTATAACGCTACAGTGTGCAATTTTACGTTACATTATTAACAATTAGGTTTCAAATATTTATTCTATAAGTAAGTAGTGCTTGCTTAGGTAAGCACAACGCTCCCTGATTCGTTGTGCCCTGGGCTCAAGCTTTTTTAGCCTGTGGGTAAATTACTACAAAGCGAAAAATAACTTCAATTTCGGCAGTCCTTGTTTCTGGTTTCGTTTCTTGGTTTTTGATACCGAAATTGAAGTTATTTTTAGTCGATTTCTTGTCGTTAGGCGCTTTGTGAAATCAATTAAGTTTGTTTTGTAAAAACCACCGGAAGAGTCCGTTTATGATGTAGGCCTCTGTGGTCAGCCTTGGATAATTCATTTTCAAATACATTTTGCTCCAATAAGGGCTACCGAGTTAAATTTTCCGCAAGAGGCGCTGGTGTAGAGTAACGTCTTCAAAATGTCATATATTATAGTTATATTCATAGCCTTCATAGTTTTTTGTCTTTTAGCGCGTGTTTATTTGATAGTGTTTATTTTTGTGAATATTTTCCAAATAATTATGGAAGATTAAGATAGGTACGGGCTTTACCAACCACTGCTCTAATAGAGTTTTATGTTTCTGAAAATTTTATCCATTTTATTTCGAAAAAAACGGAGCTGCACGAAACTGCGGCATACTCGATTTCATATTGAATCATACTTCTACGTTCAAGAAATAACGTGGTTTCGTATAAGAAATGATTTTAATTCAAACTTTGCATCCGTGCGCGTAATAACAACGTTTAACAGCTATAAATAAGGACCTTACTCGAGTTACTCGCCAGTGGCGCAAACTGGTGAGCACAAAAACGTTAGCCCTCATTTAAATTTGGCCCTAAGATATCGATGACAGTGGGCGTGACACAAAACCTCAGATGCCGACTGTCAACTGTTTCACCTCAGTACTAGTAAGTGTATTTCAAATCAACTGTAGATTATGTGAAATGAAATTCGATCTCATGAAATTATAATAATCGTTTGTTGTTATATTCAAAATAAGTAGGTCTAACGTACATTCCGCAACCCAACACAACCATGTATCTGGTCGGGCGGATTTGGGAAAGATGTCTGTTCAGAGATTGACTTCTTAAAGTACTTACTGCAGAGGTCACCGATGAGTAACGGAGCATGTCCCACAATAGGCCACGCTCCCGGCAAGTATGGCGGCTCGGTAGTGTTAGCGCTCTTGCGGCGCCACCACCAGTACACAGTTAAGGCGATGCAGAGTAACAGCTCAGCGAACATTGTTGAGCTAAAATGAATAAATTTTATTGCTACTAGCCACCTCCAGTAAAATGGTTTCTATTTAAAAGCGCAGTTATTATATAAATCGAAACTGAAATGCAGGCCAGAATTATCAATACAGATGTTACCTACAGAGTATTTTAAATATGACTGTCACAAGTGACTCCAGAAAAGACGATGATACAGTGATAACGTGCTGCCGTGAACAGCGAGGCTCAGTTGAGACGCTCTTTCAGTCTCCCCAGGGATGTGCCCAAACAAGTGTTGCAAAGAGGGGGTTCTGGGGTGGTATTTCAAGAGGTCACGGTATGTCATTAAAAAATCCGTTAAGGTATATAATGGAGTACGATACCATTTGTAAATTAAGGATTAGATTAACTCCCACATTTCGACAGTTATGTTTAAATCTCATGTAAACGGGGTCAAACTGTTACCAACAATCGCACTTAAATTCAGTCTCTAGGTACTAGTATAGGACCAACCCAGCCGATAGATTATTAATAGAGGTTGAAGGGTGAAAGATATAGTTTTCTTATTTTTCTAATGGTTCAAAGTCAAAGTAAAATTCTTTATTTCACTTAGACTTTAAGGGGTACTTTTGAATTTAAATTAAAAATAATAGGTTATAATTGATTGATTATTTGTGAACAATTTTTAGCCTGCATATAATAAATTTTAGTTTTATATTTCCGTAGAGGTTTTGGTAGGTTTGGTCAGGCGGTGAGTGACGTATTTTAGGTATTGATATCTATAATATTGTTCTCTATTGTGTCACCTAACTTTTTTGTCCATAGTTTAAAGTGCCATAACTTTTTTTTGTCCTAATCATCATTTGTCCGAATGATAACTTACCCGAATTTAATATCACATAATATCACATGCCTTAAAATCCCTAAATATAATATGTCCTAAATCCATTTGTCATAAATATTACAATCAATAATATACAAAAGACATAAAACTGTTTTCAAAAAAAGTTATAAGCCCAAAATTAAAAAAAATAACAAATTCAAAGGTTTGGTTGTTGTTGTTGAATTGTCTTGGCTGATTAAGCTGCTTAGCTCAATAAAGCAGTTGATTGTGAACATGTGTTTTTTGTACGCAAGCAAGCATGCAGCATGCAAGCAAGCACGCAGCATGCAGCATGCAAGCAAGCACGCAGCACTCTAGGGGTCTAGCATCGCAGACTCTGCTCTACACTCTAGGGGTAGAGCAGTCAAACTGCGAGGAGTCGGATTTACAGCGTTTTGTTTCTGTCACTAAAACTTAATTTTGAGCAAATGTTTTAGGAAAAAAATATTATAAATGAACATTCAGAATAATACACATTATTTAACACAATTCTTAGGACATATGACTTTAGGTCATGTTAAATTTGGAGATAAAATTAATATAGCCCTCGATATTAGGACAGAATATATGAATAATTATATTAAACAAAATTTCGGGATCTTCAATATTATGGTTACTGAAGTTTATAGCAAACGTGTTATGGATAATGATTTTCGGACAAACAGTTTTAGGAGAAGAAAGAGAGTTGATACCCTATAATATCTACAGTAGAAGCTAGTCGAATGAAACTTTGTGTGGTTGATGAATAGGTATACTAACTGCATCTTATTACCGAATATTACACGGATTCGAAAGGAATAGGAGAAAACGCTTCGAGAAAAGATAGGTAGTGTCCCGCTTCTTGGCAAGGACACTACCGCGTTTCCAAATGTAGTTATGTTATTAGTTTATTAAGAATGAGAAAAATAAATTAAATGGGTTAATTTACCTTTTACAATAACGCAGATTACGCACACAATCAACTGGCACAATACGTAGCAGTTATCATTGATCACTCTGTGAACTAAATGAGACTAGATGTTCAAGTGCTGTTTTATATATTATGAATACTACCGGGCAAGTGCGAGATGGGCTTACGCTCAGACGGTTCCTTATGATTACTTTATTTTTGGGACCACATATTCTGATCTCTTAAACTATGTAAGCAAGAGATAACGTTTTATGTATCCTGTATTTTTAAATGGAGGCTTGGTTACATCTGTATCTTAATTTCATCTGTATATTTTTTTGTCTTAATTTAGATTTGCACATGCACATTATTTTTCTACAATATGAATCAGTTTTTTGAAATGTATCGTAGTTGTGACTGAGAGTCAGTACGTTTTTACCATTAAAATTATAAAAGGCATTACATTACACAAAGTCACCCGCCCGTCCCCACTTCCTAGTTTTTATCTGGAAAAATAAGTGGGGTAAAAAAATCCCCTTTCCCCTTTTTTTACTATTCTTCTCTGTTACTTAGTGATTTATTATTTATTTATTAAAACTTCATGCAACATAAAAGTACATAGGCGGACTTAATGCCTTAGGCATTCTCTACCAGCCAACCAAGGGCGGTGTAGAGATAGCATGGCAGGTGCATAAAAATAGAAATAATAATATTATAAATGCAAAATTAGTACAAAAGTATATAGTTAAAATAAATATACTTAAATATTTCCTATAATAAATACTATATATTGTTGTTGTCGTGATTGTGTCTATGTCGAATAAATGTTTTTCTATTTTATTCTTTCACATAGTTATAATTCTAGACAGATATACTAAATATTAGACACACTAAATTACTTGTTTTTGCAATAAAAATGGACAAGTACTGTCTTAAATTAATTCAAATATTTTTACTGCATCTATTGTTTGAAATAAGCAGCTGCTGCTCTTACGGAACCCTGAAAAACGAAAGAAAAAACTTAGAATAAAAAACATACCAGCCAAGTGCGTGTCGGGCCACGCGCGTTTATAGGGTTCCTTAGTTGCATAATAATGCGGACTAAGAAGAGGGTTTTTTGTTGTTACATGAACATTCAAACGGTTTCAGCGTCACAACGTCTTAAAACCGGCCAACATAGGACGATGGTAACTGAAGATCGAGTTATAAAATCCAACTTCACAAGTGAAGTTAGAAAAAATATTAACTATTTGATTACCACCGCGGATAGAGGCAAGCGTTTGTAATAAAGAATTATAACCAGCGTCACTTAATAATTTGAATACTGCAGTATTGCCGTTACAGAGATAGTCTTCGTTAAAATCTCCAAATATTTACAAACCTAAATCAAATATTTTAATATTAGTATTTTCAAACAACCTACTCAACTACCAAAAAGTAAAATCAAATTATTCAATGATAGGAACAAACAACCAACGTAAATAAGCTGAAATAAATAATCTATATGAAGGACGTCAATTGTGAAAGGAGACGATGTGTGCGCGCGTTAGAGCAACAGGGAATGGTTTTGTTTGTTCCTGGATTCTTGCGCGCACCCTCCTTGTTTATTTCTCTTTCGGAATTTGAAAATTTTCGAAATTATTCACTCTAATCTGAGGTATTCACTATTTCTTTCTCGAAAGTTTTACGCTACTCAATTAGTGATGTAGTTGGGTCGAATATTGACTTTATAGATGGATATCGACAAAAGAAAATTTTATATTTCTATAAGATAATATTATGAAGAGGCCCACCCGCCTCAATAAGCATAATTTTATTAGTAAATAATTTCAAATTGATTAGAAAAGAATATCTATAAAAGAATATTAAGAAATCGGGTATATATCGATATCGATAATGTAATTAAAATTGCAATGTGTTATATTGTACTGATGTGAACATGGTTGATTAGTAGTAAATATCGACCTGTGACACGAGTGTCAACCTTACGGCAAACGCAATTAAGTTTATAATTGGGACCACTGAGAATACCGCCATCTGTGTTCGGGTAGTGGAATTTGCTTGGCAATCGAATCTAATTTAATTTGACTTTAGATTACAAAACGTCGAATACTTCTACACTAACACAAAATAGACTACCCCGCGCGTATGTGCCGTATGGACTACGGACCGGTACTGACAACGACCCCGCACACATTATTAATTTAGAAATAATTATTATTAACGATGTTTTTTTTTATACTTTTACATGGTTCATAAGCATATATTTGCTCTGTTTTACACAGCTAATAATGTTATTTTAGTAATTTTTGAATGGCATTTGTACAACATTTTTACTGTTCCAAGTACATTTTATAAGTTGGTCGACTATTTCTCTTAAACTTGATGAAACGATGTTCGAGGCTCTGGAGCTTTGATGCGACCAGTGCATCGTTGCCAATAAGCCTTTTGGCCCGTCTGTCAATCGACTCAAGTGCATGAAGCTGGTATTTGGCAGATCCATCCCAGAGGTGAGAGCAGTACTCCATGCATGACCGAACTTGCGCTTTATACAAGTTGAGCAGCTGTTCAGGCGTGAAGTACCGTCTCACCTTCGCAAGGATCCCCAACTTTTTTGCAGCCAATTGAGCCTTTGACTCAATGAATGGACCAAAATTGATGGTCGATGTTAACGTAACACCAAGAAGTTCGAGATGGTCCGTTATCGGCACGGTTACACCACGGAAGGATGGAGCCGGGTGGAATTGGCTCTTTTTTGCGGAAAAAAGACACGCCTGGGTCTTAGCAGCATTGAAACTGACTAGATTGGCATTGCCCCATTCGGAGACTGCCTCCAAAGACAGGTTCAAGCGCTCAACCATAGCCTCCCGAAGAGACCGGACTTGAGGCCCAGTAGACCGTGCGCCAGATACGTATCTCTCAGCAACAGTGCTGTCGTCTGCATACCCAAAGGTTCCGGGTTTTAGCAGGTCATTAATGTGCAGCAAGAACAATGTTGCCGAGAGCACTGACCCCTGAGGGACTCCGGCGTTAATACCTAACTGACCGGACGAGCAACCATCGATAACCACTCGGATGGACCGATCCCTCAGGAAGTCTGCAATCCAGTCACACAGACCACTAGGCAGACCGAAGGAAGGAAGCTTACCAATAAGGCTCTCGTGCCAGACCCTGTCAAAGGCCTTCGATATGTCAAGGGAGACAGCAAGCGCCTCCCCGTGCTTCTCGATGGCCTCACTCCAGATGTGAATGGCATACGCTAGAAGATCCCCAGTTGACCAGTTGAATTTAAAGCTTATTTTTACGCAAACGGTTCTCTAAATCGAAAAATGGTATTACAAAACCCATTTTTTTTTGATAGGCCTATCCAACAATACCCCACATCATGTGATAGACGAGAAAAAAAAACATCCCCACTTTAGGTCTATATGAGGAATTTGTAGTATATCCATGCCAAATTATAGCTCGTAACCCTAATAAACCTAAAATAAATTAAGACCAAGGTCGAGCCGACGAAAGAATAGAGACGACGAAAGTTGTAGCATTGGTATAGTTTATTTATAAGTTCGTATTCAAATTGCTACAAAAACTATATTGCGGTACACTAAAGGACGCCTCGCGGTTTCACCCGCGTAGTTCCCGTTCCCGTGGGAATACAGGGATAAAACGTAGCCTATGTCACCCGGGGATAGAGTAGCTTCCCAACGGTGAAAGAATTTTTTAAATCGGTCCAGTAGTTTTGAAGCCTATTCGGTACAAACAAACAAACAAAAAAATCTTTCCTCTTTATAATATTGGTATAGATAATAATTTGCATATCGGATTAGCATTCGGTAGGCCTATTCTGTATGAAGGAGCACAGATTTAAAACAAATCGCTTCTGAATGTAAAATAACAAAAATACATGTAAATTTTCAAAAAATCTCTTAAAATACATGCTTTCGCGGATTTAAAACTGTAAGCTATCTTCGGGTACTATAATAATCTAACCTATTTTCTATTGTGTAACCGTCGCGTCGCCCAATTAGATTAGAAATAAGTATTTTGCATTTACGTGTATGTAATTCTTTTTGGGAAATAAAGTTCACCCGTCTACAATATTAATAAAAACCCTTTTGGTGTGACAGTAAAATTGCAATTGCAATAGGAACCTAACATGAAAGAGAGGGAGCTTAGTAGCGTTAAGGGCAGTACCCCGTCTTTTATATCACTTTGATTCAATAATAAACAAAGAAATAGTGATTGTTCAAATGCAAAATAATATATATTGTAGTTTGTTTAATGTACTTTTCCTTTCTGAGATTCAAAACATGAAACTCTTTTTACCCGACTGCCGAAGGAGGGTAATGATCAGTCTATGTATGTATGTATGTTTTTTCCTATGTGGCGTTCTAGAGACCAAACGCGTTGGCCGATTTTAATGATTCTTACGTCAATCGATTCTTCTTAACCCTGCGAGTGTCACTGGCTACATTAAAATTGGAAAAGAAAAAAATAACGGATGTTGGGTGCCATTTTGTGGGGGAATTTTTTTTTTTCCTGCCAAACCAATTGTGTGGGGTATCAAAATAAAGGGTTTTATCTAATAAAACTACTCAGCAGGGCTTTAATTTACGAAAATGGGTCACAAATGTACCAAAATTACTCGCTGCTTTAGAAAAAGATTTGTGTAACCAGCAAATCAAAAAAAAAAGTTATTTAAAAAAATCAAAATCCGACTGCTTAAAAAGCGAACTAAAAATACGTAAACAAGAAGAAAATCATGCTGTGCAGTCGGAGGATACATCTGGTTTTGGTCAGCCAGCTCGCGAATATGTACCATTATCTGTCGATACATTTTTAGGGTTCCGTACCTCGAAAGGAAAAAACGGAACCCTTATCGGATCACTTTGTTGTCCGTCCGTCTGTCTGTCTGTCAAGACCCTTTTTATCAGCAACTCGTACAGATATCAAGCTGATCAATTTATATCAAATACTTAGGTTTAATGTCCCATAAAGCTGTGAAAAATCAAAAGGTACAGCCGTTTATGTGGCAAATTTCCGCAAATTTTCGACACTCGCAAGGGAATCAAAACCTACAGGGTACTTCCTGTGAGCTTAAAATCTTAAAATTTGGTACGAAGCAACGTCTTGTAGCACAGATAAAGGAATAATTGTGAAAACCGTAAATTTTTAGTTACATCATATAATAAAAATATTTTTAATAATTTTAAACTTACTACCCCTTTCCTCATGAACGCGTAGAGGTATTAAATTGAAATTCATATCAAATACTCAGGTCTATAATACTTTTAAGCTGCGGTTTGTAAGGAATCCTCGGTGCGCGAGTCCGACTCGCACTTGGCTAACTTTCTCTCTAAGTTGCGAAATTGTGCTAATGCTAATAGGTTTAGTAGACACTAGCTGATCCTTAGTTTCTGGGTTGAATGGCAATCGGACTTGGTATCTCCCATTGTCTAGCCTCTCTGTTGTTGACAGAAAATATTGCAGACATTCATGATCTTCGATGGACATTTCAGTCTTCAATTTCCCAAAATCTACGTAAATCGTCCGTCTTGTTAAGAACGACGTTTTACACCTGTAGTGTGGTGTCATTGTCCCACAAAGCAACCATCCTAATTACGTTTGTTGGGATATTGGCTGATCCTCGCTATCGCCCCTAAAAAAGCCACCTAACGCTATCTTGCAGTATACATCTGCTCCAAGCAGTAGGTCCACAGTAGTCGGCTGGTATTAAATTCTGGGTCTGCCAGATTAATAGAATAGAATATACTTTGTTGTACACCATAAAATTATAAAATATTACAAGAAAAATTGAAATTAATTGAAATGTTCTGTATGTGAGGCCAAGTTGGTTTTATGAATGATTTATTTGGTAAATTTTTGATAAGATTATTCATTATAAGGACCTCACCTTCTAAGGCAAACTCACTATGAATTGATTTAATTCGAATGTTCATTACTCCCTTGCGTCTGTTTTCTTTTTCTCCTATGCCGAATACGGTTCCTTTGCAAGAGTGTCTTCGTAGTTTCAAAACTTGTGCTGCCTTCTCACTTATTAAAGAAATCTGAGAACCCTGGTCAATCAAAGCTCTCATGTTATGAGATGTGTGTCTTCGTTTGATCAGCGGTCCAGGCTAAACAACGTGGAAATAAAGGGTGTCCCCCTAAATAAGGATGAGAACTTATTCTCAATTGTTGACGTCATCGGCAGTAAAATCAATTATAAGTGTTCGAAGACCCAGATTAACTACATTTCGAGGGTGCCTATACATAATTCCAAGGAAAAATAAGTGATTGTGAGCTACCTCAACAGGTATATTAAAGAAGATTTTATTGCCGCTGCACGTGCTGATAAGGATCTCTCCACCTCCGACATAGGTTTTCTGGGAGCGCCACAACGTTTTTATGTCAACGACCATCTAAGTGTGGAATCCAAAAAACTACTGAATTTAACTAAAATCGCCGCTAGAGAGAAACGCTTTGAATTCGTTTGGGTGAAACATGGTAAAATTCATGTGCGGAAGGATGTTAATTGCAAAACATTTATAATAAGAAAGGAATCGGATTTAAGCAAAATTGTTTAAACCGCTTCTATTTACATCCAAGATTAATTTGTTGCTTTTCTACTTTTCTCTAAGTTTAAACATCAATTATTATTTGCTTTGTTTTTGTAAAAGGTTTAGCACCTCGGCACTGCTATTGAGCTTCTATTGTATTCCTTATCGCGCTGTTTGTCTTCGAGTTCCAATACTTAACTACACATTTGTCTCGCTTGCGCATATGCGTATGATATGTTGATGCTTGCTTGCTCGCACAGTCATGTTCTGCCTACCATCGGATGATTTTTACATTCTTGTTGACTTAACTTATTTTTACCCAAATTATAAATTCATCTCTCTTTTATGCGTAACTAATAATGGTATCGAAATGAATTGGCAAATTTTATTATATTATATTGTTGTGGAAGCTTATTCAATTATTGTCGGATATATGTGCAATGGCTAACAACAGTGAACAGCGTCTTACTGTCTTTTATCAGAACGTACGGGGATTGCGAACAAAGACAGACTCGTTCTACCGTCAAGTTTTACTGAATTACTACGATGTTATTGTTTTAACGAAGACGTGGTTAATGGATGGCATGTTAAACTCGGAGTTGTTTGATGATCGTTATTAAGTGTGGCGCCGTGACCGGGATTATGCTATGACTGGACAAACGAGAGGTGGTGGTGTGCTTATAGCGACACGTAGGGAGTTACCTGTACCACAACCACTCCTACACTCCTCAGCGGAGGATCTTTGGATCAAATTCGAAGTCACGAGAATACGTGAACTTATATATTTGCACTGTTTTCTTGTGTAAACAAAACAACGGGTTTTCGTTTTCGGAACAGCTAAATAACTTCCTGTACAAATTGAACCACAGAGCTCTGAATAAAACTACAGATGTGTTTTTAGTTTTAGGTGATTTTAATATGATTGGAATATCGTGGGCTTTATCTAATAGTATTTCGTTAGTCCCATTGAACCCCACCACTATTGACGAATGTTTGTTCGCGGACGAATTATGTACGCTGGACTTTGGACAGTATAATGGTTTAGCTAATGGGTACGGGAAACTGTTAGACTTAGTCCTCTCAAATAATTTAACCTGTGTTAGTGAGTGTGTTGACCCTCTAGTGCATATTGATCCCTATCATCCTGCGTTGTTAATCAATATTGACATCTTTGAAATACCTCCCCTTGACCATGCGCCGCGGTTGCGGTATATCTATAACAAAGGCGATTTTGATTCCATAAATAACGAGATTTCTGGCACTAATTGGGAACATGAGTATTCAATCCGATCACTGGACGAGTCGGTTGAGTACTTTATAGACACTATAAAACATTTTCAAAACAAGTATATACCACAAAAGCTAGTAAACAATACAAAATACCCAGTCTGGTACAGTTCATTGCTCGTCAAAACAATTAAATAAAAATATAAGTATCTAAAAAAATTCATGGCGTATGGCAATAAATCTGACGAGTTAACTTTTAAATATTTGCGTGACAGAATCAAGACTATGGAAGCTTCGTGTTTTAAATTTTATCTTAATCAAATTTAAAATTATATTAAAGATAACCCCAAACACTTTTGGACCTTTGTTAAAAATCGCTACAACTCAAATACTATACCTAATACATTAAATTATATCGATTAATCATTACTCACTGGAGATTCTATTTGTGAGGCATTTTCGTCTTATTTCATGTCGACTTTCCTCAACCCCGCTTCATCTAATTACTACTAAATACTCCCAGTCCACCTCCTGTTTTCCCTTTCGATACTAACAGAACTTCATCTGACATTTGTCACATAGAAGTGAATGTTGATGCTGTGACCGGTTTACTTCGTAACTTGGATCCGACTAAAGGTGCAGGCCCTGATAACATATCGTCTAAATTTCTAATTAAATGTGCGCCTTCCATTGCCTTACCTATCTCAATTTTGTTCTCCATGTCTTTGACTCAGGGTTTTGTCCCCAAAGTATGGAAATCTGCTTTTATTACGCCCGTAAATAAAAAGGGGGCTAAAACAGAAATTACTAGTTATAGGCCTATATCCAAGCTGTGCATTATAGCTAAAATATTTGAGAGGATTGTCTATAACCAGTTATATCCCGCCCTTTCTAGCTCGTCCAACTCCTTTCAGCACGGATTTTTAAAAGGACGGTCCACCACTTCTAACTTGATTTTGTTTAATGATTTCATTACGGATGCTATGGATAACGGTAAGCATGTCGATGTGGTTTACACAGATTAAAGCAAGGCATTTGATCGGATCGATCACGATACCCTGATTGTAAAGGTTGTCTGTTGGGATGTTAAATGAGAGATAGAAATGTTCACTTATAACTGTATATTGTTAAGAAAAATGTTACAAATGTTTAATAGAGCGAGGGAGCACGCGCGACGGCACTTAATGCTAACCGATCACGTACTGAAGTTAATTGGTATTTGGGTCGCTTGACGTAAACACGTATAATGCTGATTTGGCTATAAATTTATAGTTATGATGTGCGGTTTGCCGTACATGCTCCCTGGCGAAAATGTTACAAAAACTTATGCTAATAAAAATATTAAAATTAAACAATATCATCCCCAGTGTAAAAGTTACGTCTTTGTGGCCTAGGGGACGTTGCTTGGTCATGTACAGTATTTAAGCTAGCGTTGCTAGCTATCACACTCGCTTCACTGGGCTGACGGTCAGCCACTATGCTCTGCTTTCGCGGCAGTTTCACTTGATTCACTTCACTAGAATTTAAATTGATGTTTCGCGAAAATTTCACTGTAGGTTCCGTCTGCGTGAGGTTTCTGGTAGACGCCTTCCTCCTGCGCCACAGGAACACCGCTGCTGCTACAATGGACGCGCACAACAAACCATAGCAAATGGCGTATTGATGAACGTCATGTGTTGATAGGCTAAGGTGATTTCGATCGATCTCGATTGAAGTGTTTGCTGTAGCCGTTTTCAATTGATTTATCTGTTGGCCGATGCTTTCTAATGTTTGGTTTAGCGGATCTATGGATTCCGTGCAGTCTGATAGGGAGATGTTTACTAAATGATGGAATGCCGTTATCTGTGGAGTTTCTATTTCAGGGTCAGTTTTTATGATGTTTCCCGAATGGGAACGAGAGTATAGAGCAAAGTCTTTGCCTTTAATTATGCACTTAGGCTTCAAACTAATTATACCAGCTCCACTGATTTGCTTGTAGGTAACTTGATCTTGACAGATGATCCTGATCGGATATGTGTTGCAGCAAAAGTATAGGTACTTAGATGGATTGTTCAACTCAATCCACATATCACTGCACTGAGATTTGCTTACTACACATTGGGTAATGTTGTGATTGGCCTTACAGAACTTCTCGTCAATGGGAAGATAGTTGACTGGCTTGTCTATTGTACACAAATATGAATTTTCATTATGTTGACATAGCTGAAGTTCCGTGAATGATATTGTTAGGTATGCATCCTTTTTCAAATTTATTGCTACGTAGTCTGTTATCGGCAATACGTTGAGCATGTTAGTACTGATTTGATGAGGAACTGAAAGGATCTTATAAATCTTATAACTGTCTCTACTAACCAATGGAAATGTTATTTCGAATATGACGTAATCTGTCATTACTCTTGCCTTTGCACTCAGCATGCTATAGACTGACCTAAGGTCTGATTGTATATTGTCCACTGGTATGGTCACGTCTTTGTTCAGCTGCCCAGATATGAACTGTAACTCATTTCTTAATTGATCAGGGGTTAATAAATGGGTATTGAATTTGCCATGATAAACGTATGTTATGGTATCTAATAGAGTGTTCTGAATTTCTTTTAGACTGTGCAGTAAGTTAACTGCTGTTAGTGCTGACAAAGTGAAATCCTGACTGTCACTTAGCTTGTCCATGTTTTCTTTAATTGTGTTAGTTGCTCGATCTAGCTCGTTTAAATGCTTGTTAATTGTTTTATGTTGCCGTTGAATATGTTGTTCAGTCCGTTTCAGTACATTGTATTCAGCCTCAACGATAGATGTTTGGTTTTTGAGTAAGTTTGTAAGATGATGCTCATTTTGTGTTATAAGTTGGATATCTTTTTTATACTGTTCGGCGAAACTCTCGTCCAATACTCCGAACAGTGTATTTGCAATGTTACCTATTCCATTGATAAGGCCGCGACGCTGTTAGTCGTGCGCGTCGAAATGCTGATTCAATAGGAGTCGGTTGTAATGTTGTAATTCAGAGTACTCGTGATGTAATTGGAGTAGTAGCATACCGCAGCGACTTGTTTCTGTTAATGTGCTGCATGTTTTGTCTAAATAGTCCAGCAACTTTGTTGCTGTTGTCATGCCGTCCCAGTACGGAGTCATATTGTAGTATACAATGATGGTCCATTTGTCTCTTATGAGTTGCATGTTGTTGATAGAGTCAAAATATAATGAGATATTGTTAGATAATGGTGATATAATTTCTGTTGTTTGTGATGTTGTTATCAATGACATAAAAAATATCAAAGAAAGCGCCATTGATGTAAATAATGATTTAGGTTTATTTGTGTTAACCTTTGTTTCTCCAACCCCATTTTTATTACTGTCCTGGTCGTTTTTCATGTCTTCCTGTTTGTGAGATGAGATCGGTAGAATCGATAATTTGACAATAGGTCGTTTTAAGACACCATTTTTTGTTTTTATCGTTACTACTCGAACGAGACCGTCCTGTCCAGGGTGGAGCTCTATTACTCTGCCCATCATCCATTTCCCTGGCGGGAGATTGTCGTCCTGTATATTTACCAGCCAGCCTGCCTAGCCTTTTCCCAACTATATTGGGGTCGGCTTCCAGTCTTACCGGATTCAGCTGAGTACCAGTGTTTTACATAGAGCGACTGCCTATCTGACCTCCGAAACCCAGTAACTGGGTAACACGGTACCCCTTGGCAAGACTGGTGTCAGATCTCAAGCTTCTGACTACTCGTAACGACTGTCAAAGATCTTCAAATGACAGCCGGGACCAACGGCTTAACGTGCTTTCCGAGGCACGGAGTAAACTCGGTATGTTGGAATGGTCACCCATCCACGGACCGACCTCGGAAAGCGTTGCTTAACCTTGCTGATCGACCAGTGCGGCTGTTATTATTTAGCCACGAGCTCCTCAATATAGTTACCAACTGCCCTATTTCAATATTGTTTTTAATGTTCATCCATTTAGGACGCATTGACTGTTGTGCTAAATATTCTGTTTTCCACCTTTTCCAGATATCATGCGCAATTTTGGCAGATAGAGTCCACCTGGTGCGTGCATCATGTTCTGTTTCGATGATTGATGTTCCTGGCCTCCCAGTTAGAAAATAAGCTGGAGTCAGTACTTCCAAATCATCTATGTTTTCGGATAATGCACACAGCGGTCTAGAGTTCAGTCATGACTCCAGTTTTGCTAAGACAGTTGTATATTCCTCAAAAGTTAGCTTCTGCTCACCAACTACTCTTTTGAGGTGATGTTTTAGGCTTCTAACAGCTCTCTCCCATAATCCACCTGCACTTGGCCATGATGGTGCATTAGAATGCCATTGTATTTGTAAATCTGTTAATTCTGCTGATAAGTTGTTGTCAAACATGCTTTGTAGGTTATGAAATTGTTCTTTTAAAACTCTGTTCGCCCCAACAAAGTTGGTTCCGTTGTCACTGTATATGTGACGGGGAGCTCCTCTTCTGGCAGCCATTCGCTGTAGTGCAGCTAAAAATGCAGAGCTACTTAAGTCTGACACTAGTTCCAGATGAACAGCTCGGGTCGCCAAACACACAAATAATGCTATGTAGCCTTTTGTTGTCTTTATCCCCCGTCCTTTGTTGCTTTTTATTTCAACATAGCCGGTATAATCTACACCGGTGTGATAGAAAGGGGAAGCGGGTTTGTTTCGGGATTCTGGTAGATCTCCCATTAACTGATGCTGCAGTCGTGGTGAGTGTTTTCTGCAAAGTAAGCAGTTTCTAACTTCCTTCTTGACCGCACTGTTGCCTCCGATTATCCAATACTTTTGTCTAATGTTTGCTAGAGTTAAGCGTGGCCCACCATGGTAAGTTAGTAGATGAGCTTGATTGATGACAAGTGTTGTTAAACGGCTTTTGTTTGGCAGTATTGCTGGATGTCATCATCTCCATCCCAATGTCTGCTTTTCTTAGGCGACCCGAAGGATACCCTCTCGATCGATAAAGGGATCTAATTTTAATAGATTGCTCTTGTTGTTCAATTTACCATGCTTTTTTAAGTGTTCTATCTCTTCTGAAAATACTGTTCGTATTCTGTTTAACTATCAATGATTTGGCGTTTCGTATTTCTAATAATGTGAGATACGACGGCAATGAGCCATGTTTCATTGATGTGACGTTGTTGTGTAATGGCATTGTTTTTGTAGCGCGTAATAACCATGCGGGTACTTTTACAGTTTTAGTAAATGAGCTGTATTTATCCAGTAGTTTACTAATGATGCTCTTTGTATTTGTATTTTGATGCTGAGTTATCAAAGCATTTGTTTTGTGACTCTGACTATGTTTCGTTTTAAGTTCTTGGTCTGTTGTAAAAAGGATTGGTTTTGATAACTCCAAATTTGCATCGAATGTTTTCAAAGTGCTGGGTCCTTGCCACCACAGACTATGATGTTTTAACTGAGATGGAAAAATTCCCCTGCTTGCTGCGTCCTCTGGATTCTCTTCTGACTTGACATATCGCCGGCAATCTGGTTTTATTACTTCAGTAATGCTTTTCGTTCTGTTTGCTACGAACGGTTTCCAGCGTCCAGGATCGCCTTGCAACCAGCCCAAGACAACCATCGAGTCTGTCCATCCAAATATTTGGATTTTTTGGTCTCCTAAACAGCTGATGACTTTGTTAATTAATTTGCCTAGTAAATGTGCTCCTGAAAACTCCAATTTCGGTAAAGTCACACTTTTCGAAACCGGAACTAGTCGAGATTTAGCCACAACTAATACTACTGAAGATTTGTTATGTTTTTTGATACCCGCATAAATAACTGCAGCGTACGCTTTTGTTGACGCATCGCAGTAGCCGTGCAGTTCGATTGTATCATGAGGTTGATACCCGATCCATCGTGGTATTTTATATTCATTGATGTTTACTATATCTGTTTGTAATGTATTCCATTCGTTTTTAATGTTTTCTGGGACTTCTTCATCCCAGTCCAGATTATTTATCCATAGATTCTGGAATAGAATTTTTAATTTTGTTGTTACCGGTGATATCCACCCTAAGGGATCAAATAGTTTAGATATCTCGGCCAAAAGCATTCGCTTCGTCAATGTTATGTTATGTTTTGCTGAATTGTGTTTGAAAGTAAACTGATCATCTGTAGCATTCCACCGTAATCCTAATGTTTTTGATGGGTTTTCTGTTTTGAAATTAAATATAATTTCTCCTTCGCTCTGATTGTTATCAATGTTTGCCAAGAGTTCCGAACTGTTTGCTAACCATTTTCGTAATTGGAAACCTCCTGACCTTAATACATTGTTAAGATCTGTTATAAGTTGTTTACCATCCTGTATTGAATGACTACCATGAATCAGGTCATCCACGTAAAATGAATCTGTTAAGACCTTGGAAGCTTCCGGATATTTGTGTTCCTCATCCTTTGCTAACTGTCGCAAGGTCATCATTGCTAAGAAGGGAGCTGATTTTGTTCCATAAGTTACTGTTGCTAGTTGATATGTTTCAATTGTTTTGTGCGGCGAATCTCTCCACACTATCTGTTGATATCGACGATCTGCTTCATTTACCATTATTTGTCGGTACATTTTTTCGATATCGGCTGTATATGCGTACCGATATTGTCGCCATTTGATGATTAATTTTTGAAGGTCTTGTTGTAAATTGGGACCTTTAAACATTAGGTCGTTGACACTATTCCCGCTAGACGTCCTGGCCGACGCGTTGAATACGACCCGAAGTTTTGTTGTTGTTGACTCAGCTCGTTGTACAGCGTGGTGTGGCAGGTAGCACGATATTGTTGTATTGTTGTTGTTGTTTTTTCTTGGAAACATGTGACCTAAAGCTTGGTATTCATATATAAACAGTTTATATTGTTCTGCTAAGTTTGGCTGTTTCTGAAATTTCCGCTCCAAATTTTGGAACTGAGCTATGGCCATTTCTTTGGAAGACCCTAACTTTCCTTCGGTGTTTAATTTAAGAGGTAGCCTGACTTCGTAGCGCCCATCTGCAAGTCGTTTTGTTGTTGCTAGATAATAGTCAATACATTCCTGATCCTCTGACGACACTTGCGATTCTTCGCTGATGTCTTCAATCTCCCAAAATCGTTGAATGTCTTGGGTGTTGCTCAGTACAACATTGCATCGATATGTCGTCGTTTCTTCACCACCTCCGTATATGATCCATCCTAGTTGTGTCTGTTGGATTACCGGATGGGAAGGGCTTTCGCCTCTGATCAATCCCGATAGTAATATTATGCCATGGACGTTGGCATTAAGTAATAAGTCCACCGGCCTGCTTGAGTTAAATTCGGGATCTGCTAGCTTTAAATTTTCTATGTGACACCAATTAATTCGATCAAATGTTTTGATTGGTAAGTTCCCAAGTAAGTTGTCCATTATTAGCACGTCTGTACTAAATGAAAAGTTGTTATGGATTGATGAGCAGTGAATAGTTAGTTTACCTTTACATTTGTTATGCTGTTCTCCTATGCCCATTACGATTCCTAAATTGCGATGCAAAATTTTTGTAATCCTAACCTTTTCACTGCCTCTTCCCTGATTAGGGACACTTGTGAACCCGGATCTATCAAGGCTCTTAAGACTTGATGGGACCCATCAATGGCTTGTACCTTGATTAAGGTAGTGGCTAACATCGCTTCATTAGTTGTTAATGTAACCCCAGTGACATGAGATGAAACAGACACTATTGGGTTTTCATTAATTTGCTGTTGATTGATAATGGCCGCACTATTAGTAGTTGGCAATCTTGATTTTGTGCAAGCATCATGCATAATTGAATTGTGCGTTCCATTGCAATTGCGACACCGTTTGGTCGAAGTGCATTGTTTACCATTATGATCGAATAAGCAATTTATGCATACTTTCAATTGCGAAACTGTTTTTAGCTTGTTTTCGCCGGTCGATTCTAAAAACCTTTTACAATTATATAGACCGCAAAGTGGACATTTATACAGCATCGACACGTGTAACGCTTTGGAGAATGATTTACTGCTGTTGCTATGCTGATTATTGTAGCCTGTTTGATGATTTTTGTTAACCGAAGTTCTTGTATCTTGATTGGCCTTTTGTGTAAAACTTTCATATTTTCTACGCGAGGATTCTAGACTTATAAAATTGCTCTCTAGGAAGTCGAGAAACTCTTGTAGTACTGGTAGCTCACGTGCGTTTTTCAAGGCATCTATGTAATCCCCAAATGTTTCCTGATCCAATTTTTGTGACAATAAGTTCACAAGTAGTGGATCCCATGTGTTGATGTCGACACCCAGGTTTTTTATACCATGTATGCTTTCTAGTGTGACGTCATGCAATTTTTTTGATTTGTGACCACGATTGCTGTTGCATGTTGGGTAAACCGAGTAAAGTGTTGACAATAGAGTTAAAAATAAGCTTTTTATTGTTGTAGCGATGGTTTAAAAGCTCCCAGCTTGTGTTGTAGTTTTCACTGCTTATTGGAAGATGTTGTATAATCTTTTCTGCCTCACCTCGCAACTTTTCTTTCAAAAATTGCATCTTCTGGGCAGCTGACATTGACCGATTGCTGTGTATGGTCTCATTAAACAAATCTTTAAAGGAGTACCATTGGTGATATTTTCCTATGAATATAGGGATATCCATTTGTGGAGTGCTATGTTCTCTGTAAGACACGGACCAGAGTTTCTTGTTGATTGCTCTTTTGAGACTGATGAACGTTTTCTCATTGTTGCTGTAGATGATGTCATACTCTTCATCTGCGCCACACAGTTCACCGTCAATTTCCCAGTGTAGCTCATCAACCTGCTTTCATTTTGATTGTAAAGTTCTAAGGGCGTCCTCTAATTCCCACTTTTCATTGAGATCTTCCAGATCAATGTTGGTGATGGCCCTATTAAAGGCTTTGATATTCGCTGTTTGCTTGCGAACCATGTCATCAAGTTTACTTGTCGAACCCTTTGACATCATCACTTGGCTGGTGCCCGGACCCCTTTCCGCTTGCTCTTGTTGACGATCTTCCTGTTTGGATTGAGACCGTTTGTGTGGTGATGGAGGGATTGTTGCAGCTAATCCCACACATTGCTCGGCAATTAATGTTTTAATGCTAGTGTATAGCTGACTTGTTTGCTCATGTTCCGAGTTTAGAAAATATCTATGCTCACTGACCCCACTCGCACAGATACGTATGTGATTGTTCTGGTAATCTTCCCAGTAACTCTCAAGTAGTTCCGAACGACGTCTGAAATAGTCATCCGTCTTTCTTTCGGCTCCGTCCTTTTTTATGTTAATTTTCAATTTATTGAGCGCTTCACTAATCTCCTGTTGCGATTCGTAAAGTCGTTCCATGTTATTGGTGGATATAATGATTATGTTGTTAATTAAATAGGAAAGATCTTATTTGTGTTCTCCGTCTCTTATGGATGTAAGTTCGATGTTGATGTTGGCGGAAACAGATCTGCTGTTGATCCTGTTCCCTTGCTGCTGGCGATGCCCTGCTGCTGACGTCTTGCTAATGTTTGTTTGTTGTTATGCGGACTGCTGCCACAATGATGATAGTTCAACGAACAAGGGTCTTCACTAATTTTTGGTCTGCTTTAACACTAGTCGACTCCTTCCGGACGGAGGACTATCAAAAATTCGCGAGGTCCCGCCCGATGGCTCGAAGGACCATGTAAAGGTTGTCTGTTGGGATGTTAAATGAGAGATAGAAATGCTCACTTAAAACTGTATATTGTTAAGAAAAATGTTACAAATGTTTAATAGAGCGAGGGAGCACGCGCGACGGCACTTAATGCTAACCGATCACGTACTGAGGTTAATTGGTATTTAGGTCGCTTGACGTAAACGCGTATAATGCTGATTTGTCTATAAATTTATAGTTATGATGTGCGGTCCGCCGTACACTGATAAAGAAGCTAAGCGACATGGGCATCCGTGGGGACCTCTTGAGGTGTTTCTCTTCTAACGTTGATAACAGAACACAAGCAGTTGTACTCAATAATTATATGTCTAGTTGGGTAATCGTGCCCAGTGGAGTGCCTCAGGGTTCGTTGTTCGGTCCTTTATTGTTTGTAGTCTGTGTGAACGACATGGACCAGTGCATCCATTCATCCGAACTACTATGCTTTGCCGATGACATGAAAATCTTTGCCACTATTTCAACGCTCGAACTAGCACTTCAGGCCGATTTGTATCGGCTCGAAGAGTACTGACGGGCTAATAAACTTGATCTCAACCCATCCAAGTGTTCGGTGATGACTTACTCTAGAAAACGTGCAGTCCTAGCCACTACTTATACTTTGGCGGGCCAGATCTTGCCAAGGTGCCATACTGTTCGTGACTTGGGCGTCCATCAAGACAGTAAGTTAATTTTTGACACACATATTGATGCAATTGTCAAAAAAGCTTCTAAACTTCTTGGGTGTATAATGCGTCTTTCTAAGTGTTTTACAGATGCTAAAACACTTAAAATACTGTATTGCACTTTTGTAAGAGGTCAGCTAGAGTATGCGTCTCAGATATGGAATCCACGTTATCATAAATACATTGGCCGCATTGAAAACATCCAAAGACGTTTCATAAAATATCTTTGTTTTCATCAAAAGATTCCATATCAGTCAACAAATTATCTAGGACTCTGTAAGAAGTATCATCTGCTACCACTGATAGAACGACTTAAGATTGCTGACTGTTTATTCTTGCTGAAAATTCTCAATAACAACATTGATAACCCCGAGTTATTGTCAAAATTTTATTTCAATGTGCCATGTAAAATATTTCGTTTTAATCGACCTATACGTGTACCTTATACTCATACTTCTTCGAATTATAGGCAGAACAGTTATATTGTGCGCGCAAGCAGAAACTTCAATGATATAAGCAAGGAGTATGATTTGGATCCATTCACAATCAGTGTGAATTCGGCCAGAAGGTGCTTAAGCCTCAAATTTTTTAAGTAGCAGTAGGTTATATTGTTTGTTTCTGTTTTTATTAATTTATTATTTTCTTACTCATCAGCTAATAATGGCAAACTATATATTTGCATGTTACTTTCATTAAAGAGGTGAGTTTTTTGTTTTTGTGCTCACGCCATAAATTATTATTATAAGTCTATACGTGAGGATTTGTAATTGGCTTTTTGTTGACGATGGTTTTCTTTTTTGTCTGTATTTATTTGTTGGGGTTTTCTCGTCGTTGCCGAGTAACCCGGTAGTTATAAAAGTTGTTTAACACCAAACCACTGTTATGTTCCAAATATTTATTGAGGACACAGTTTTAGGTTGTTGCTAGTAACCTGAGCCGCACTTAATGTTGAGTTACGTCAACACTCAAATTAGCGTATGACGGTGTTTTAGTTACGACTGATTTATTTAATATTGTGCAGTACTTTAATAGGCGTACTTTTGATGTGTGAGCATTATTGGCTCGTACATGCTCCCGAGGGAAAGGTAGACGTGCTCAGAGCACTAGCATTACAATTCAAATATAAAATTATATAAGTAAACAACACAAGTTATGTAAACAGTAAACAAGAACTTAAATAATGCTTAAATAATCTAAACAATAAGCATGAAATTACATAAATTCTTAAATACATAATTCAAAGTTTGAATCTTGTTGCTGTTGATTGCTGTAGACGGTTGCTCGATGAGGGTCCACTTCTTATTTTACCGTAAACAGGAATCTCCTTCAGTTCTATATCCTCCGTCCTCTCTCGCGTCGAGGTATTGCTCTTCTTGCGTGCTTGTAGATAATATCTTTTTAGTCGCCACACTATTATAGCGCAGATGATTCCTCCCACCAGCAAAGTGCTTATGGCGTAGTTGCCAATGTCGTGGACACTTAACTCGTAAGGTAGGCTCTCTCGTTCCTTTTGTGCAGCTATCTGGTTATCTAATATTGCGTGTTCATTAGATAAGTTGAGGATGGGTAGCACGAATTTTGTGTTTTTGAATGTGCTCCACATATCGTTTTGTGATTCTATAGTGGGCACCTCCAAAGTAATTCCAATATTGATACTAAGAACGTTATGTGAGTAGATCGTCACATCCTTATGTTGTAGTAAGCAATCTTGACCTAGGGCAAGGAACCCCGCCTTTGTTATGATTGTTGTTGTTATTCGATTCTCGCATACAATGCGAGTCGTACATTCATCCATGCAGTTATAGAGCCATATGTTTGGTCTCTGTAGTTTTATCCATTGGTCCGAACATGGCTGAGGTACCCAATTGCATGTAATGTTATGTACATTTTGACTCAGTATTTGGGCTTCGCAAGATGCCATGGCTCCATGCAAGTTGCTGATAGTTGTAGAGGCGTGGCAAATGTGGTTGTCCGCTGTCATTGTTGAACATTGCTGTAGATCAACCTCTTCCATCTGTATGTAGGTGTTCTTTACGAAGTTAACTCCAATATATTGTGTTGTTGTCGCTATTACCTGACATTGGTCAGCAGTTTGGTGTCTAGGTATAGCTATATTGCGATACAATGCATACTCGTCATCGCTTAGTAACGGGATATGTAGTTCAAAGAGCAAGTACTGTTCGGTAATCCGGGCTTTGACATAAATAATTTTGTAAATATTTTTATTGTTAGCTCCATTGCTGGTTTTGATAGGTAATGTTAACCTTTTCGGTATAATACCGGCAATGTAGTTCATTTGTTCAGATAATTGCTCCGGTGTGAATAGGTTCATATCGAGATGACCTCGATAGATATCTGTCAATGCATCTAGGAGCATTTGTTGGTTTTTTCTCAGTACTGCGATAAGTAGGCTTGCAGTTAAGGCTCCAGCATTGACGTCACTCATTGTTTTCATTATTTGAAACCGGTTTTCTATCCTCAGGTTCGTTGAGTGGCAGTGTTAGCGTTGGACCCCCTGTGAGGAAATGACCTGGAGTGAGTTAGTCCAGATCGTCCACATCTTCTGATAATGGACACAGCGGCCTGCTTCATGCACGCTTCGATTTGTGTCAGAAGTGTTGCAAACTGTTCGTATGTAAGCTTCGTTTCTCCGATTACCCGATTGAGGTGCGCTTTCATGGAACGTACAGCAGCTTCCCAAAAGCCTCCTGCTGAAGGCCAGGATGGAGCGTTAAAGTGCCACTCTATTTGAAGGTTGTTGATCTCTCTAAAGAACTCTGAGGACAGCATTGTTTTGTATTGTTGGAACTCTTCCTGTAAGACTCTTGCGGTTCCGACGAAGTTGGTTCCGTTATCGGAGTAGATGTGTTTTGGGGTTCCTTTTCTGGCGCACATTCTTTTTAATGCTGCGATTAATGTTTGTGTGGATAGGTCCGAAACAAGTTCAATATTTACTGCTTTTGTGCACATACATATGAATATGGCCTTTTTTTTTTTTTTAGCCTTTGCAGGTTTTTATCCCGCGGCCTTTGTTTATCTTCACATCCACATGGCCTGTAAAGTCAATGCCAGTGTGTGAAAACGGCCTCGATGGAGTTATCCTTTCTTTAGGAAGATTGCCCATTAGTTGTTCAGATCTGTTAGTTGCGTATCGCCGGCATCGGATGCATTGTCGCAGTATCTTCTTGACGGTTCGATTGCCGCTGATGATCCAATAATTGTAATATTTCCTTCTAGTGTAAGCAAGTGTTAATCTTGCTCCACCGTGTAATGTTCGTTGATGTGCCTTTTCAACGATGAGTTGGGTTAGTCTGCCCTCTCCTGGAACGAGGATGGGGTGCTTAGTCTCCATCGGCAACTTTGAGTGTTTAAGACGTCCTCCAACGCGTAAGACTCCACTTGTGTCCAAAAACGGATTTAATTTCAAAATGGTGCTTCTGTTTGGAAGTTTCCCATATTTGTTGAGAGAATTAATTTCGTTTATAAAGTAATTCTCTTGCACTGATTTGATAATCATACAGAATGCGTTGTTTATTTCATTCAAGTTCAGTGCACGGCACTCGATTGACCTTCGTTTGTTTCGTAATGCATCAGCGAAACGTATCACTAAGGCGAGTATTCTTGTAATGCGATCTTCTATGTTGCTATGTCGCTCAAGTAATGAATGAATTAATTCATTTTTAATCGACATGGGTTCCGTACTATTAGCCGTGTAACAGTTTGTTAAGGAGCCCTCATTTGTGGTATAGGTTTCTTTTGAAGCAAGGGCTTGGGTTTCCAGCTCCTTTAGCCATTTAGGTCCTTCCCACCACAGTTTAAAGCTGACCAGTTTTTGCGGTGGGAGTCCTCTTGTAGCACAGTCGGCGGGGTTTTCGTTTGTCTTTACGTAACCCCAGTTTATCGCAGGCACGTCGTTTAATATTTGTCTGGTTCTGTTGGTTATGTACTTTTCGTACTTAGTTTGACTTCCCTGAAGCCATGCTAGAACTACTTTAGAATCAGTCCAGCATGTAATCCTGAGTTCGTTCTCTTCCAGGATCTTAGTTATCCTTTCTAGGAGTTTCGCTAGTAAAACTGCGGCGCATAATTCCAACCTCGGTATTGTTATTTTCTTTTTGAGTGGTGCCACCTTAGTTTTTGCTGCGAGTAATGTTGTTTCGTAAGCTCCGGTGGGTGACGTAGTTCGGCTGTAGATAACGCATGCGTAGGCTTTCTCGCTCGCGTCAGAGAAGGCTTGCAACTCGATCTGCCGATTGTTTTCGTTTTTTATCCATCTTGGTAAACTTATGTTATTTATGTTTGGAAGGTCGGTTTTAATTTGTATCCATTCCTTTTCTATGGAATCTGGTACATTTTCGTCCCAGCCAATGTTTTGATAGTAGTCACTCCACAATTTTTGAAAAAGCAGTTTTGCTTGGATGGTCATTGGTGCCAGCCAACCAAGCGGATCGTAAATCTTGCTTATTTCTGACAATAGCTTGCGTTTAGTGTATGGTGCATTTTTGTTGTTGTTAGGCGCTTCGCTAATAAAATGGAACGTATCGCTTGCGTCATTCCATGCGAGTCCGAGTGTTTTGCTGAACTCTTGTTGCTTGAAGTTAAATTCGTTTTTGTTGCTTTTCTCCTTCGTCTGTAGTTCTTTAATAATAGATGGCTCGTTCGTATACCATTTCCGTAAAACAAAACCACCTTTCTTCAGGAGTTCGCTTAGCTCTTTTTGAAGTAGCTTTGTTTTTTCTATGGCATGGTGACCCGTGATGGCGTCATCCATATAAAAATCGTTCAGTAGCGCCTTTTGGGCCAGAGGATAAGCGTTTCCTTCATCTTTGGCCAGCTGTTGGAGAGTGCGCATCGCTATGAATGGAGCGACTTTGGTCCCGTAGGTTAGGGTACACAGCTGCATCTCTCGAAGTAGTTCTCTCATGGAGTCTCTCCAAATAATTTTTTGAAGACATTGTTGATCTTGATGAATAAGGATTTGACGGTACATTTTCTCAATGTCCGCCGTTAGAACATATTTATAGCTCTGCCATTTTATGATCAGAGATAAAATGTCTTTTTGAAGATTTGGCCCTTTTTCCATCAAATCGTTTAGGCTATACCCGGAGTCTGTTTTCATTGATGCGTTAAAAACAGCTTTTAGTTTGGTGGCTGTTGAGCTCTCCCTTAACACGCCGTGGTGCGGTAGAAAGGCTTGTACTCAACTTTCAGATTCTGTCACTGGTTTCATGTGACCTAATTCGATGTATTCTCGGATGAAGTCTTTGTATAGTTTAGCGAAGTGATCTTGTCTCCTCATTTTCTTGTCTAAATGAAGAAATTGTGCTGTGGCTTGAGGTTTTGAGTTTCCAATGTTTGGCTCGTAGTTAGCTTTCATCGGCATCTTCACCACATAATGCCCGTTGCTTAATCTCTTTGTTGTTTCTGTGTAATATTTTTCACAGTATTCGTTTTCCGACGTAGGTTCAGTTTCTGAAGGAATGTCTTCTACTTCCCAAAATTTTGTTAGGTTGTCTAACTCTGTTATAGTAACTAGACAGTTAAACTGCTTTGTCGCACCGCACAGTATCCAGCCCAACTTTGTTTGTTGCGCTACTGGCGAGTTATTATTTTGCTTGATTATTCCTCCTAAGATCACATCGGAGTAAACATCAGCTCCAAGCAGTAGGTCGATGGGTCCAGAGATATTGTAGGCTGGATCGGCCAACTTGATATTATGAAGGTGCGTCCAGCTCTCTGTGTTGATCGTTGAGTTAGGCAGATTATTTACGAGTTTACTCATTACTAAAGCTTCGGTTTGGAATGTATAATCCGAGTGTATTGATTTACATTCCAATTTTATCATCCCTTTACTCCTGCCCATTATAGTACCAACACCAGTGACAGCAGCGTTCATTTTGTTTCGGGTTAAGTACAACCGTTGAGCAGCATTTTCTGTAATCAAGGATACTTGAGAGCCTTGATCCAGTAACGCTCGAAGAAAGACGTAATCTCCTTCTTTATTTTTGACCCTTAGTTGAAGAGTCGTTAAGAGGATCTCTTGTTCACCGTTAATATGGTTCGATGTCCGCTCAGCCACCGTTGGTGTGGTCGGCTTTGATCGTGGCCCTTTCAGATTATCATCATGAAGAAGGGTGTTATGCTTGAAGTTACACGTTCGGCATTTTTTCGTTGACTTGCATTTATTTTCGCCGTGACTATACAAGCAATTTTTGCACAAGTTCAAGTTACTTGTTGTTTGGTTTCGCGTTGCGACATCCATGTTCAAGAATGTCGGACATTGCCACAGCACGTGTTCGTTTTTGCAAAGTGGACATTTTTTCAGCGATGCATGGAAGGTTTTTTTCCACTTTTCTGAGTCTTTAATGTTTCATTTGTTATTATAACTTTTATGCTGGTTATTATTCGTTGAATAACCTTGTTTTCCTCCGTTCCTTTTAGTACGGGATGTTTCCAACGTCATGAACTGCAATTCTAGGAACTCCATAAACTCTTCTAAATCTGGAAGCTCTCTTGAATGCTTCATAGTTTTGATGTAGTCACCGTGAGTGATGTCATCCAGTTTCGAAGATAGTAGGTACACGAGAAGGGGACCCCATACTGGAACATTAATTTCTATGTTCTCTAGGCCATTTAAACACTCTTTCGTCGTGTCGTACAGCTTCTTCAAGTTAGACGAGTTTGGTTTTTCGATAGATGGTTGATTGAGAAGTGTTTCTATGTATGAAGTGAAGAGTAGTCACTTGTTATCGTAGCGATGCTGGATAATATCCAGGCACGAATCATAATTCTCCGCGCTCACAGGAAGGTGCTTGATTATCCGCATTTTCTGCGTTTTGTTCAGCGTTGGATTGTTGTGAATCATCTCAAAGAATAAATCTCTAAAAGTGATCCAATTGTTGTAAGTTCCGTTGAACTCCGGCAATTCCATACGCGGTGTTGTTTTTTCGTAATGGGATGTCTCAAAGATTTTCCGATTCAAATCTTCCTTTAGGTCGTCGTAGACTTTCTCCCAGTGGTCAAATTTGCCTTCGTTGTCTTTATCGTTGCCTTGCAGTAGGTAACTCAATTCCCAGTGAATCTTGTCTATTGCTTCCCATTTTGACCGTAAAATATTAAGTTGATCTTGCAGTTGCCATTTCTCGTACATGCTGCTCATGTTGACCTTGGAGACCGCTCGCTTCAATGCGTTGAAGTTACACATTTGATTACGTAACAGTGTCGAAAGATGTAAAAACTGTAGCGTAACGTAAGCTCCGGAGAGAGCTAACGTTAGCCACGTTAGTAAAATAAAAAGTAATAAAAAATTAAAATTAAGGAAAAGGATATAAACTGAGGGACCGGCTTCAGACGTCGTTGGTTGCTTGCGTTCGACAGCTAGGCAGGCAGCAGGACGGACGGGTACTCTTCTACGCTCGAGGTATGCAGGTGGTGATCAGGTACCTCGACGGACAAGCAGCCACACAGGTTGGTGTGGATTAGTGGTCATACAGTAGGCTGGCTATAGTCTTGACGGACAAGCAGACACACAGGTTGGTATGCGGTAGTAGGCTGTAGTGTAGGGCAGGCAATCAGATAGGCAGGATGTAGAGACCATACGCAGGCAGCCAGGTCACTGGTTGGTATGCAGATACGTAGGCGTACGGTAGGCAGTCAATCGGGCGGGTCGGCAGTAATAATACTTTTAAGAGACCAAATGCGATTTATTTATAGTTTAAAGATATTAATATCACTCTTTCACAAGCTGGATATAAAGTATAAGAGTTTTCCAGGAGTTTTTAGATCAGAAGATACACTTTGTAATACTCAGTCGTAAAAGCACTTTCGGCGTTCCGTTCCGATTCAAAACTGTCCGTTTCATCTTCCATTTGTTGGTGTACTCCAGTTGTATCAAATTGCGGTGTTCCGCGAGTTTCTGATATTTTTGGTTGTAACATCCCCGAAGCTCCAGATTCGTTTATCAACTTGTTTCGTAGTTCACTCATTGATAGCATTGTTTCTTCAAACATGCTTTTTGTTATGATGAAAATGTCCTTTTTGAAGTAGTCATGGTCTCTTTGGGCAGTCTCATACTTCTTTAAGACATCGTGGTTGGCTCGAAATTCATCCCATAAGGATTGTAAAGATTCGATGCGCTTGTTAAGGTATACTATGGTTTTTCTACTCACAGCATCCTTTTTGTAGTTAGCTTAGAGAGTTTTTATATTCTCGTAGCTGTTTTGCTGCTTACTTATAAGTACAGCAAATTCGTTGTAGTCTTCTGTAGACATTGTTTATGCCTTGAGGCTGCTAGTGGTTGGTGCGTGAGTAGTGTAGACTCTCACAGGTTTCGAAGTAATCGCAGTGGTCGTTATCCCTGCTGATTATTTCTTGTTTGTAGCAGTAGACGTAATCTCCGCTGAAGAAACCGCCGCCGTGGACGTTACCCTCGCCGATTCTTGCTTGATATGAAGTTTGTAGCAGTAGACTTGATCTCCGCTGGTTCGTTAGTGGCAGACACTTAGTGTAGCTCACCCTCCTTTACGCTATGTGCAACGTCTCAATGCTACTGGTGAGACCCGCTTGTGGGAGGCCAGCAGCACCGATTTGCTAACGTAATTGGGATATACCACGGTAAGCCCTCTGCTTGATGAGGAGTCACGATGATTCACACGATGTTTTCCCGTGGACCCGTGACATCCGGCTCGAAGGACCAAAAGATGTTGGGGTTTTCTCGTCGTTGCCGAGTAACCCGGTAGTTGTAAAAGTTGTTTAACACCAAACCACTGTTATGTTCCAAATATTTATTGAGGACACAGTTTTAGGTTGTTGCTAGTAACCTGAGCCGCACTTAATGTTGAGTTACGTCAACACTCAAATTAGCGTATGACGGTGTTTTAGTTACGACTGATTTATTTAATATTGTGCAGTACTTTAATAGGCGTACTTTTGCTGTGTGAGCATTATTGGCTCGTACATTATTAGCTGTAAGTCCTCCATGTACTAAAATAAATAAATAAAATGTATAAAATGGTTTGGTCTGACCTTATTTTCTCCTTACATCACACTTTACATCATAATCAGCCTATTAATGTTCCCACTGCTGGGACTCAAGCCTCCTCTCTGTGAGAAGGGTTGGGCCATAATCCACCACGCGGGTCCAGTGCGGATTGGTGGATTTCACATGGCGATTCATATGCGCGGGTTACGACCTCAAATGCGCCTACGACCTGTGCGCCACCAAAAACAGCATCCAATGCGCCTACATGTGCTTCTACACCATCCATAGCTGCGATTCATTCTGCAGCCAATAAGGTGTATAGTAAGGAAAACAGTTCCAAACTACGCCGCATATCGCGCGTCGCCACTATCGCAACGCCGATTGGCCAGTGTAACAACTACCAGAGGATAACTTCCAAGGCGTAAACAAAATGCTGTTTTCTCCACCACCACCAAGAGGATCCGCCCAGGGCTCCCCGCGTGGCGATCGCCGAGACATGTCGCCTGACATGTCCGACCGAGTCGTCACACTGGGTGAGTACCAAACTACCACAGGTACCACTGGGGATGCGCTGGGGTTTGACTACGAGTTTACACTCGATGTCGCTGCCAGACCTCAGCGCAGACCTAGAAGCGCTGACGAAGAAACACCGGAAGAAGTGGCGAAGCGCTGCTGCATAGATCCGCCATTAGAGCAGCGCATGTCGCGCGGAGAGGGCGGTTCGATTTCGCCCACCCATGCCGCCACTGACCGACGACGAAACTTTGCCATTAAATTTTCTGGGGCCGCCACTGACCTAGTTTCCGCGCCGCTAGCGACCGATGTAAACAATCGGTCGAATGCGGGCGCGACGCAACCTGCTGCGGCCCAGAAGAAGGTGAAGAGCCCCCGCTACCCTCCTCTTATAGTGGAGAAGCCACCCAACTTGGCATCGCATTTCAGAGCCGTGAGGGATAAGCTGGGCCACCCTTCTAACGCGCGTCCGTACCAGAGTGGCATACGTTTCCTACCGGAAAGCGCGGAGGAGTACAGGGTCGTCCAGCGGAATCTCACGGATCTGGAGAAGGAGAGTGGGCTGAGTTGGTTCGCCTACTCACTGCCCGCTGAGAAGAGCGTTAAGCTGGCTATTCGAGGGCTGCCAGCGAACACAGAGGTCCTTAAAATTTAAGAGGAGCTGCGACTGCAGGGGTATGAGCCGGAGTACGTCCGCCATATCAAGGCGCGTGGAGAGTGACCCGCCTGCATATTCCATGCGGTCATCAAGAGGACGCCAGACTTCCGCAGGATATACGACACCACCACATTTCTATATTTGCGTGGTGTCAAAATAGAGGCATGGAGGGGTAAGCAAGGGCCTGCCCAGTGCCACAGGTGCCATAAGTTTCGTCACAGCTCGCACCTGTGTCACCACCCGCTCGCCTGCGTAAGGTGCGGCCAAAATTATGCCGCCAGGGATTGTCCGCACCCAAGAACGGAGCCGACTACCTGCGCAAACTGTGCTGGAGATCACCAAGCTAGTAACCCACGCTTTCCCGTGTTCATTAGGGAAGCAAAAAGCAGACGAGCGGGCACTGTCGCCATCACTAGGCAACCAGCGCCAGCAAACAGAAGTCGCTACTATACCAACAAATGCCGAGGAGAAGAAGACTCCTAGTGAGTCTCTGATGGCGGCAACCAACGGGCTTACTAACAGACAGGAAGCCCACTCCGGGAGACGGAGAAAAAATAAGAGGGGGTGGATAGGAGGTGATTCGTGCCCTAAAGGTGGTATTAGGACAAACACCGACTTCGTGTTTTAATAGTTATATTTTACAAATAAAGATGACAACGGTCGACAGTCTAAATACTGGGTTAAAGGCGGAATGTGAAGCGCGCACTCAGGACGGTGGACTGGCCAGTGCGCGCTCGCAGGTCGAGCCCCCGCCGCTCCGCCTCGGTCGCCCGGCGTGTAGAGATGGCAACGAGCGCTAGTGATGTCTTAACATGCTCCCGGCGTTGAAGACTTGTCTTCAAGATTATGCTGGAAGAGGACAGATGGTGTTAAAAGCGCGTCTGACTATCCCTTTCTTCGTCTTGACGTCTGCAACTCTGCTTATTCCGTCTCTCCCAGGTATGAGACGTACGATACGTCCAAGTGGCCACATCAGTGGTGGTGCTTGCTTCTCCTTGAGTACCACCATGGTTCCCTCTTCAAGTATCCCATCGGAGTCCGTCCACTTGGTTCTCTGTTGGAGGTAAAATATGTACTCGTTAGAGAATCTATTCCAGAACTGTTGCTTCAGGTGTTCTATGCGCTGGTAACGTTTTAGGCTGGAGACGTTCTGGTTGATGACGTGTGGATGCGGCAGGGATGTGAGAGATCTCCCAATAAGGAAGCGGGTAGGAGTTAACGGGTAAAGGTCTGATGGATCAGTGGAAAGCGTAGTAAGAGGACAAGAGTTTAGTATAGCCTCAACTGAATCAGACATGTAGACATCTCTTTGTAAGTGAGATGCGCCAAGTCTAATATACGCCTAAGGTGATGTTTGATGGACTTTACATCTGATTCCCATAGGCCCCCGAAATGTGGAGTGTATGCTAGGATGAAATTAAAGCTTATACCTGCATTGGCCATGTGTACGGGCAGTAACTCCGTACACTGAGATGTAGTATGTAGGTGGACGAATCACACGGGATGTGTACAGGAAATAAAATCACTGTTATGTGTCCGTAAATGATTGACGTTTATTAGTTAAAAAGATTAAATTATATAATACATAAAGTAGGTTACTAGTGGTGGGCGCGATAGCCTAGTCAGCGAATGTACACAAGTAATCGGTGAATTACCAAATGCTTGTTGAGGTAAAAACTAAAACAATACATATCATGTGGCGATGCTCGTACATCCTGCCAACTATAAAAAATACAAATAACAAGTAAAAATATACAAGCCCGGTAAACAATTGTACATCGCAGACGCACTTTCACGTGCTTATGAACCATCCAATTGTAGTGATAACACATTACAAAATGAAATCATTGAAGCGATACGATCTATATCAGTAGCAAATGAGTTAACAGATTCGCATTTCACAGTACTTCAAAAAGAGACAGAAGTAGACGAAGTCTTACAAAAAGTAAAAAAATACTTAATGAAAGGGTGGCCCTTAGACTAGAGTAAGGTTGATATAGGCACTGAACCATATTGGAAGTACAGGCACGAGTTGACAGAGGCGTATGGGTTGTTATGGAGAGGAAACAGAATAATTATACCAAAAAAAATACAAAAAGAAATGTTAAATAAATTACATTTTGCTCATTTAGGCTTAGATAAATGTATACTTCGAACTAAAGAGTTACTATTTTGGCCTGAATTAAATAATCAACTTAAAAACCTAATAGACAAATGTCAGATTTGTTTAACTTATAGAAGAAATAACAGCAAAGAAGAGTTGATACCGCATGAATTACCTAGGGAATCATGGTCAAAAGTAGGGATGGATTTATTTTATTTTGCTGGAATTAACTACCTTTTGATTGTAGATTATTACAGCAAATTTATAGAAGTCGTGGAATTAAATAGCACACTTTCCGGGTCAATAATAAAACACTTGAAATGCACTTTTAGCCAATTTGGAATCCCTCAAACAGTAGTGTCAGACTGTGGACCTCAGTTGATATCAGAAGAGTTTCGTGAGTTTGCTCGTGAATGGAAATTTAATCATGTTACGTGCAAATCAGATGTTAGATTGGCACTATTAGAATATTTAAACACACCAATTAGTGACAAGTTATCCTCTCCTGCAGAAATACTACAATGTAGAAAATTACGCAGTATTTTTCCATTAGAACGAAAACAAAACCGCCTAATGATTCCATTCAGCACGAATTACAAAGAAAACAACAAACGTATAAGCAATATTACGATAGGAATGCAAAGAATTTATCAACTCTTTATACAGGGCATGCAGTAAAAATAAAAGATGAGAAGTATAAGAAATGTCTGGGTCGCGGATAAATTTTAAAAAGAGTTACCGCGGCCCTGGCACATGCAACTGAAGGAAAACGGGTGGGTTTTAATCAGTTAAAGTCTGACACGCCCTTCCGCTTCACCCAGAGCGGGAGAAGTCATTTGATGATTACCCACCCAAAAAAAAAAAGGTATAATATTAAAAAAGTTAAGGGACCGCAGTTACCAAATAAAGTTAAACACGGGAAGCATAATAGTGAGAAATAGACGTCACATAATCACAGATTCACAGCCAATGCATCCTAACACTAGCTATGACGTACAAGATCATTATGAGGATATTGTTTTTAGTCAGTCAGGTGAATCGTTGAACTCGGCTCCTATATGTATAACTCTGTCCCTCATGTTAGTGACACTCATAGCAGCGATGATAATTATATCACTCGTTTTGGCAGGACAGTGAGGCCTCCGGATAAGTGGGGATACCGAAAAATTTGAAAATAAATAGCATGCACTTATATATAATATATGTATCTACCTAGTACTTAAGCAAATAGATGATCACGAATAAATTGTTACAAAGATATAAATATAATAGATGAATAAAATATACATAAAAAATACAAATGTAAAGTAAAGTATTATAATTACTTATATTTGCGTGTTAGGTTAATATATTTCCATTGTAATGTATTAAAATAATTGATAAGTAATAAAGTTATAATGTAATTAAATCAATTAATACCTTCTTGCGAACTTTTGTTGAAAAGTTGCATTATTAGATTTTTTAAATATAAATTGGCGTCTGTTATTGTTTTAAATATAATTATTATCTGTATAATCTTATATTGTATTGGAATGGATTGGTATTTTCTAAAAATATTCTGTTCTTTGCTCTCAAAGATAATCGAAATGCCAGTTCAATTATTTTATTTCATAATTTATATTCAGGTTGATAAGAACCTTACTTATCTGATCTAATGGAATGTCTTTTCAAATGATAAGACTGTAACTTTAACTATAATTTGGAAAACTATGTAATAATTATAATCAATATTGTTTGCATGTATTCATATGTTTTTCTAGCCCAAAATTCTTTAAGTTAAGATATATTTTATTTATTTTTTCATTTTCGGAGTAGGATGTCGGTACATGTAAAATAATAAAATTAAATCAGTTCAACTCGATCTACCGTGTTTGATTGACGCATACCTTGACAATATTAATTTTAAAAATGTGATAAAAATACTTAATTTTAATATAAATCAAAATAGCGCAACGAAAACGCGTCTTTACTTTTTCTACACCTACCGCCGAAAACCCTGAAAATGACACCCATGACGAAAGTTTCAAAAATTTCGGTCCGGGCTATCTTGGCATTTTATTTTGACCACAAATTCGTATTTAGCGACCCTAAAAACCATGAAAATGACACCCAGGACGAAAATTTTGATAATTTCGATCGGTGCCATCTTGGATTTTGATTCAACAACAGTAAAAATACATTTATTGCATGAATGTGTCTATTTAGTCCGTCCGTATAAGTTTTAAAAAACATAAATAGTTGGATAGTCATATAATTGAATAGATAAAATATGATTTATGGCATTTTTTTAAAACTATAAGTTATTATTTATTTACTATGCATTGTAACTCTCGTATTTTATTAACTTTTAAAAGCAATAGTAAAATAAACCTTCTCTACACACCTTTACTATGACATTAATGTCGACTTTACGACCACGCGAGCGCGCCGCTCGTTTCGCGGTAACAGTGGCGCGTTAAATACCTACTTCGCCGGAACAAGCAAGCTTTAAGTAATAGTGGGCGAGCCTGCCGCCCTCAGCCGGCCACAAATCCAGGTTTCGAGCTGCTAATAAGAAATTCCAGATGGAAAAACAACAACACTACCTGACCCGGGCATCCAATCCTGGACCTCATGCTCAGCAGTAGCGCTTGCGACTACTGGACCAACGAGGCAGTTCCTTCTCCATGTACTAACCTTGTAGTTTTATGGTAATAACTAGCTTCTGGCAGCAGCTACGCCCGCGTCTATGTTGAAAATTGTCCCGAGGGAACATATTCCTGGGATAAAAAGTATCCCATGTACTATTCCAGACTATAATCTATCTCAGTTCAGTAGTTTTTGCATGAAAGAGTCACAGACATACAAACAGTAAGATTCATTTTTGTTGCGTTGTGAGACACCTGACGTGAATTGAAAGACCTACGAGTATTTTCTGACATGACCCTATAATGTGAAGTCTTTCAAACCCAACACCCAAGTATCGCTGCGCGAGTGTGACCATGTTATTAATGACCATGGATAAAGCATAAAGAGTAGGTAGTTAAGTTAAAATTCATGGAGCAAGCGTGAGTTCATGGCAATTCAGCTGGCAAATCATTTTTTAAAAATCTGTTGGTATTCTTATTTTTGTATTGCGATTGGAGAAATGTCATAAATGTATGGGCATGCCAAGCGCTATAGAAATGTCACGTGATCAATCCTGTACATTTTGGCAATTCGATCATCGCCATTGCTGATAGAATGAAACTTTGTCTAGAGTCTCCGAGATAGCCTACATTACACCTAAAATACACCTAAGCGATATTTATTTGACTTTTTACAAATAAAACATAGACTGCCCGTCCCGTAAGATTAGAGACAATCTTTCTTAATAAATAAATTTGTTTAATCGTAGTAAAAAGTAAAACAAGTTCTAAAAGTGTTTTAATTTGTCTAGCTATTGCTGCTGATATAATACTCCCAACTCCTTCCAGATATTATTCTTTTACCGCGCAGGCGCCATTTCGAACTCTCATAGTACGCGTTCTAATCATCTCGTCATATACACTGCGTGGAGACCCTAATGAGCATGCGGCTGACGTTATAATTTGTTATGTCAGTGAATGAAAAATACAATTACCGTATGTTTTTTTTCTTGTTTTGGTCACTCGCCTTGAAATCAATCATAATCATGTCATTTAGGTTTTGCTTAAAAGTCTATAGAAGACCTTGATTATAAATTCAGTATCCACATGTAACTTTGCTGGTTATGATCATTAATTAAAAAACCGGCCAAGTGCTGGTCGGACTCGCGCACGAAAGGTTCTGTACCATTATCGCAAAACGGCAAAAAAAACACGTATACACTAAAATAATTTTTTTTGGTTTTTAGTATTTGTTGTTATAGCGGCAACAAAAATACATCATCTGTGAAAATTTCAACTGTCTAGCTATCACGGTTCATGAGATACAGCCTGGTGACAGACGGACAGACAGACGGACCGCGGAGTCTTAGTAATAGGGTCCCGTTTTTACCCTTTGGGCATGGAACCCTAAAAACAGACCATTTAAATACTAGATTCAAAATCCTGTTTCGAATAAACTCGTTTGTACAATGTAGATTCATGTCTTCAAAATTTATTTAGTCACTCTGATTTAACCTTCTAATCGTTTGAGTTTGAGGACATGTAGTAACTAGGCACTATATTATAAACTGGAATGATAAGATCTCTACCTATACCACCAATACAACGAATTACCTACGTATTTTTACTATTTATTCGCACAAAATATACAGCAATATCCTTATGTCGTGGTGGCTTCTCACGCTTGAGGTCGTGGGTTCAAATCCAGGCAAGTACTAATGCGACTTTATCAGTTCATTTGTACTTTTTGAGATTATGTTGGACATCGCTGACAACGGTGAAGGAACATATCGTTAGTAAACCTGGACTTATAGTTATTATAAGTTTGTTTATGCTTCATTGGTGTAATTGCTGCAAGACGTTCCATTGCGAGGATAAACGAATAAATAATAATAATAAATAAATAAAAATAATTGTCTAGGGAAATTGTTTACAGACAAAGTAACATTCTACCAGCGATACCTAACGATTGACAAAACTCCAAAATGTTTGGGAGTAGGCACTTGATATTTCGATAGTAAATGTCAATCCCATACATGTTTTTACTTTTTGCCAATCTTCTTCACGCGTTATGATAAAATTTCAACCCTCCAAAAGCTACCTCAAAAGCAAATGCATCAAAATGCCATGGTCATCTCTTCACCACCCTACCCCTACATTTATGATAACTAATTTATGACTGCGATAAAGAATAAGAATGTTTTATTAAAAAGTAAGTACTTTCACAATGAACATTAGGTGCAGAAGTATTATTTCTAAAACAATGGTATAAATAGTGCTTATATGTAAACCATAACTAAAATATTTTATTACAACTGCAAGATTTTATACAAGAATTTCTATTTTTGGTATTGACCTGCCCGATTTAGGTTCTTTCGAACCTGTGTTTCAGGCCATCACTTTACATAAAGCAATAACTGAGTCAGTTGAATTATTAAATTAAATTAGTCTATTAATAAACATAAAAATATATAAATTGGTACAAAACATGAAAAAGACACAAAAAATAAAAGAAAGTAATTTAAGTATGTACCAGTAGATATGAGGGTATTCATAACCAAACAACAATTTCCAGAAGTTTTACTGTTTCACTATAATTGAGTCTCCCTAAATAATCTGTTCATGTAAAGTAACATTGTGTACGATTAGCACCCGCACATTGTACTTTGGCCTAGTTAGAATACTGCAGATTTTGTTAATTTATAAAATGTAGTATCGGCACTTACGCAAGAACGTCAGTCTTCGGTTTGTATCGAGCTCGCGCAACCTTCAACATTTTTTATAACATTTTTCTATTATTTTATTATTACATTATTTTAGTGCAATTTAGTATTAAGTACCTTTTTAAACATTAACCCTTATTTTATTAAACATTTAACATTAAGTGTAAAGGCTCCTGCCCTTACATTTTGGTCCTTCGAGCCGTTAAGAGTAGAATCAGTGCCGTGGTACGTTTCACTCGCGGGAACATTTGAACATTAAACAGAACATTCAACAAAACAGTGAGAACAGTGATAGTGAGTGAGAACTATACAGATCGGGGTGAAGTATAAGCAGCAAGCGTAAGCAGCGAATCCGGTGAGCACGTTCCACATTACTTACTTTTCTGAAATTTTGGATTTATTGTGAGCACAAACCACTGTTAACAACAATGGCTTCTTACGATGCTTTACTTAGCTTGCAATCTACAAATCTTGATACTATCAAAAGAATAAACGAATACTTTAAGAAAGATAGTTCTACACGTAAAACCACTCTTGAATATCATGATGACAGACTTCAAAAGCTGGAGGAGTATTGGAGTGAGTTTAAAAATAACGACATCCAATTAGCTTTGTTTGAAGGCAAAACGTCTGGACCTTATTACGAGAATCGCATTTACGAGCGTCTGTAACAAATATACGAAGAAACGAAGTGTATTATAATGAAGTCGAAACAAAACTTATTGGCGAAAATCGATCTTTTAGCCAGTTACAAAAACAAGAAGAAAGGTCATGTGCCCAAAAGAATGTTCCAGAACAACAGGAGAGCGATGAGATCGCAGACGATACGAAGAACACGTCATACAAAGAGTTAGCCGTGGACCAACGGACTAAAGATATGATGAATGAGCAGCGGTCAAACATCAAGGCGTTTGAGAGAACAGTACGGAACATGGACATTGAACATTTAAAAGATAAGTGGCAACTTGAAGATAAGTTGAGGACAATAACTCAACGTTGGGAAAAAGTTGATAGTACTTATTGGAAGCTTGATAACATGTTGGACAACACGCAAGCATTTGAAAGTGATTACAACAGATTAGAAAGGCTGTATGAATTCAGCAAGGAACAAATAAATAAGAGGATTTGGGATAACAAACATCAGGAAAAATCCACTCCCAAAATTGAACTTCCGATTTTCAGTGGTAGCTATGCCCAGTGGACAACATTCAAGGACTTATTTGAGGAAATCGTGCATCAAAATCAAAATCAAAATCAATTTTTTTATTTCACATAGGCCTACATGGGCACTTATAAAACGTCGACAAAATGAGCACGGTTCGGGTTGGTCGTTTCCTATGGAGAAGAACCGGCAAGAAACTCCATGGTTACTCTTTTAAAAATGGTTTGGTTTTACAATATTTACATGTTACAGCATTAGTAGTAGTACTTAGATATGGGGGGACAACGTAGGCCCGAATTATGACAATAAGTCGTAAGAAACTAAAAAAAAAAGAAAAAGATTATATAAAAAAGTTAACAAATGTTAACTAGCGTCTAGAAGGCCTACAGTGTTCACACATTCACAAAACAATCGGTAAAAGAATCTATACAAAGGTAAAAAATAATAAAAATAAGTATAACAAGACTAAATTTAACATGTTGCACAAATTTTGTTATCAGTGCTGTAACTATTCTTAGCAAAGGGCTTTAAAGATGATTGAAAACCATTTTAAAAAGTCTAATTAAAAGAAGGAAAGAAAAAATGAGATTGAGAATAGTTAGAGACATCCACATATTTGTGCCGTTTACAAGTTACCAGGGAAGCTGCATGCGCAGAAGGAGCTAAGGCCAAATATTTTTATCCATCGTAACACTTTCATTTCAAATGTTCAAAAAATGCAACATCTGAAAGCGAAATTGAAGGGAGAGCCCGAGCGGTTAATACAGCACATGAACATCAGTGCTGATAACTACGAAGCTAGTTGGCAGATTCTTCAACAGAGGTATGATAATAAGAGGCTATTATTTACCTACCAAGCAAACATTTTACTGAGTAACTGTACCCAACATACAAACTCCAACGGCATCTCTACTGAAAAGAATGCATGACACGACCATTGAGTACCTTCAGGCTATTAAAAATCTGCAGTACGACACTTCTAGTTGGGACCCCTTAGTAGTTCACATATTATTGCAAAAGCTGGACGCAGACACACGCCAGTCATTCAATGAATCCATGAAAAATCCAAGGGAAATGCCACCACTAAACGAGTTCCTGAATTTCATTGAAACCAAGTTCATGTCAATGGAATCGGGTACAAACCCGAACCGCCCACGAAACTTTAACAGTCAACAGTTAAGCTTTCAACCGAAAACAGTTCACAATGCAACATACAGCAAGCCTAAGGTGCAGCAACAGCCCATTCAAGGGGGAACTAAGAACATGCCGAGAACATTCCATAATAAGCAAACATTTCATAATTCCTTTATAACTTGTCCGAAATGTAATAAACAACACGGGCTCTACAATTGCAGTGATTTTTTATGTATGTCACCAGAAGAAAGGCTAAAGACCGCTAACAACCTACATGTATGTCTAAATTACCTATTTAGTCATAACGGCGATAAATGTTCGTCAGAAAAAAAGTACAAGCACTGCGATGAGCCGCATAGCAGCATTTTGCATGAGGCGATTGGAATTGCAAAATCGAGAACCGGCAGGGCTAATGTAGGTCAATAATTGAACACGCACTTAGCACATGACAACTCAAATGAGGTACTGCTAGCCACGGCCCAGGTCAAAACAATAGCCTATGACGGCACTACGATCATTTTAGGCGCTTTATTAGACCAGGGCTCTCAGGTTAGCCTAATTACAGAAAATGCTGCACAAAGATTGCAATTAAAACGATACAAGATGAGCGCGGTGGTGTCAGGTATTGGTGCATCAGCCACCACCAAGTGTAAAGGAGTGCTCCATCTTAAATGCCAAGCAATATACAATGACTTCAACATTAACATTAATGCACTTATTATGAAGGCAATATGATTAACTTATTATGAATAACAAACAAATTGCCAAGTAAAACAGTAAATAAAGGTAGTTTTGAACACATACAACATTTACAACTAACTGATCCTGATTTTAACATATCTCAGGATATAGATTTACTATTGGGAGCCGATGTATATTGCGAAATATTGTTAGAGGGGTTAATAAAAACAAACACGTAATCCATCATAGCACAACAATCCCAATTAGGCTGGGTGGTATGTGGTAATTACAAAACATTCAATTGCCATGTAATTGTCAACAACATTCAGGATCTGGCCCAGTTCTGGGAACAGGAGTCCTTACAAGAAAACAAAGAAGATGTGGACCCTGATAACAAGTGCGAACAGCTGTACAAAGAAACAACAACACGACTTTCTGACGGGCGAAACCAAGTTCGTCTCCCAAATTTTCTCAAGGACAATTTTATTGAACACTTAGGAACATCGAAACCACAGGCCGTCGCTCAATTTCTACAACTTGAGCGAAAGATGGCAAAAAATCATGCGTTTGCAAAAGATTATAAAGCTTTTATGGAAGAATATGAAGAAATGGGTCACATGGAGCAAGTCGAAAGCAACACTAGGAACAAAAACATGGAATATTTTCTCCCGCACCACGGGGTTGTGCGGCTAGGTGCTATCACAACGAAACTTAGAGTTGTGTTCAACGCGTCGGCAAAAACCAGCTCAAAACACAGTCTTAATTACTTAATGGAGGCGGGACCGAATCTACAAAAAGATATCCTTAGCATCTTGCTGAAATGGAGACAATACAATACAATACATTGAGAAAATGTACCGATTTATAATGGTACATCCAGAACATCAACACTTACAGAAAATTGTGTGGAGGAATTGTCCACGGCAACTGCTAAGAGAATATCAACAACGTACTGTCACCTATGGTGCTAAGGCCGCTCCGTTCTTAGCACTCCGAACACTTCAACAGCTAGCAATGTACGAAGGTGACAAGTACCCGGAAGCTAAAAACATCTTACTGAACCAATTTTTTGTAGATGATGCGTTATTTGGAAAGGATACCATGGACGAGGCCCGAGATACAAGAGACCAACTTATACAGCTATTGAAAGAAGGAGGCTTCAATCTCAGAAAGTGGTCGAGTAACGAACATCAACTGCTAGAAGATCTGCCAGAACATAATATGATTAGCCCAGTCAGTTTAAGCTTTACAGAAGCATCAGCTTCCAAAGCATTAGGCTTGGCATGGGATCCGAAACAACATGAATTTATATTTTCACCTACATTAAAAAACAAAAACAACATTGGCATTAACAAAAACTCATCAAAACGGCAAATCTTAAGCGACATATCAACAATTTTTGATCCCTTGGAGTTGCTATCCCCAATAACAATCAAGGCAAAAAAATTATTCCAACAAATCTGGAAGTACAAAATCGAATGGGATGACACTGTTCCGGATGGAATAGAAAAGGAATGGAGAACACTAAAAACTGAGTTAACAAATATGCAACCTTTCAAAATTAACTGATGGCTAGGATTAGAAGCAAACAAGGATTGGGAATTACACGCATTCTGTGACGCATCGGAAAAAGCGTTCTCGTGCGTAGTGTACAGCAAAGAAGTTACAGAGGGAAAACAGCAACAAATTGCATTTATTTATTTATTTAATACTTCATGCACACAAACGTACAGAGGCGGACTTAATGCCTTAGGCATTTTCTACCAGTCGACCTTTGGGTGGTGCAGAGACAACTAGTGGTAGGTGCAATGTTGACAATTAAACGAAACAGATTTATGCAAAAAATATATATAAATTATAAATACAATATAATCAAGAAAATTATACCATATATACTCAAAAGAATAAACTAAATATAAAGATATACTTAAACATTAGTAATATTAGATTAACAATTGAAAAACATTAGAGTTGTGACGATACTACTGCCAACTTCTTGCGAATGTGCTCACGAACTTTAACTTTGAATGTTAACCGGTTGGTTGCCATCCTGATTTCCTGGGGGAGCGTATTCCACAGAGAAATAGACTGAACGAAGGAAGAACAGTGAATGAAGTCAGTGCGGTGAGTGGGACATTGAAGAAGGCAGTTATGGGATGACCGTAGATTTTTATTGTGGTTGGCGCAAATGTAGTTAAAGTGAGGTGCCAGATAACTAGGGGAATTAGAAGAGGCGAGAAATGAGAACAACGTAGTTAGTGCCCTTTGCTCTCTGCGCTGGCGTATAGGCAACCACTTTAGAAGCGATCGATGCGCAGAGACATGATCATATTTACGCAAATTGAAAACGAATCGAATGCAGTAATTTAGAAGACGGTCAAGTTTGTTGAGAAGATCTGCATTCAGGTCATAGTAGCACACGTCACCATAATCGATGATAGGAAAAATTAGGGCCTGCACAAGCATTGCCTTGGTGTTCGATGGTAATAAGTTTTTCATACGATACAGAGCCCGCAGCGTTCCAGTGACCTTCCGACTCACACTAGCGACTTGAGTACGCCAGGTAAGGGTATTATCGATGTGCAAGCCCAAGTTCTTTACATCAGTGCTGAAAGGAACAATTTTATTGTCAAACAATACAGGTGGCAAAGTTGTACCATCTACTTTAGCGATGCTTCGGTGACTCCCAATGATGATCGCCTGACATTTATTGGGGTTTACTGCCACACCAAATCTATCAGACCAAGTTTTTATAGCAGATAAGTCCCTGTTCAATTTACTGATAACGTCAGATATTTCGTCAACACTCCCCTGACAGTACAACTGAAGGTCATCTGCATACAGATGATACGCACACTGAAGTTCAAAAGTAATGAGATTTATGAAAATAGAAAAAAGAAGAGGAGAAAGAATGCCGCCTTGAGGAACGCCAGTTTCCAAATTACACCAGTGTGATGAGGAATCCCCAACGTGAACCGACTGCTGGCGTTCCTGAAGGTAAGAGGTGAACCATTCCAGTGCTTCGGGAGAGACCATCAAATAGGATAGAATGGCTAATAGGATGTCGTGACTAACGGTATTGAAGGCGTTCGAGAAATCGACCATCACTAGTACAGTGACTTTGGTGTCTTCTAAACCTACCCTCACATCGCCAGTCACTTTAAGGAGGGCGGACACAGTGCTGTGCCCGGGCCTGAATCCAGATTGAAGAGGGCTAATGAGTGAATTACACTGCACAAAGTTTGAAAGTTGTTTGTGGACACAAGCCTCAAGCACTTTGGATAGGAAGGGTAGGATGGAAATTGGGCGGAAGTGGGTTGGAAGAGTGGGATTGGCAACTTTAGGCAGTGGGCGAACATAGGCTTTACGCCACAGGGAGGGGAATATTCCGGAAAACAAGGAAAAATTTACGATATGGGAGATGGGAGGTAGAAGGTGATCCAGAATAGCTATGATCATATCACGAGTGATATTATCACAGCCCACCGCTTTGGATTTGATGGAGAGTATGATTTTTCTGATCTCGCCCGGCTCAACTGGAACGAAACGAAAAGGATTTATGAGAGGACGCGTTAAACCAGAGATAAGAGACAGAGTTTGTTGCTTGCTTAGACGATCCATGATAGGTACAGTGGAGAAATGGTGGTTGAGATCGTCTAAGTCAATAGAATTTGGAAGGTCTAAATGTCGCGGTTTGCCGATACCAAGTGTTCCAAGGAACTTCCAAATATCGGCAGAAGAACAAAAAGAAATATTTTCTAAAATGTGGCGGCGTTTAGCATTGCGTATCATCTGGTTACATCTATTCCTTGAAGTCTTAAATAGCGCCCAGTTCTCATCAATACGATCCCTTTTATATTTTCGGAACGCGCGGTCCCTGCGTCGCATGGCCATCTGTATTCCTCTGGTCATCCAAGGAGCAGGAGGACGTTTCAGTTTCACTTTTTTGACGGGAGCGTGGATGTCGTAAAGTTTGACCACAACATCATTAAAGATCGCCAACTTCTCGTTTACCGATGTGGCCTCCATCATGATTTCCCAATCGATCACAGATGAATCCTCCTTAAGTTTCTCAATGTCCATCCTGGCAAAACAACGCCTGTACAGAACCTTGGGTTTAGGTTTAGGAGGTTTGAGGATATAGGAAAGGAAAATCATGTCGTGATGAGAGAAGCGAGGAGCGTCATGTTGACCATGGTGAGAGACAAGGGATGGATTCGAGGTAAGGATAAGATCGAGCCAGGTGTCATCGCCACTTTTATTATGATGGGTAGCCTGGAGCGGCAAAACGTGCAGACCAGCTGACTCGATAAGATGGAGAAGCTTACGGGATCGAGGGGAGTTTTGGGAAAGGAGGTTGGTATTGAAATCACCCATGATAATGTGGTGTGCATACTCAGAACCCAAAGATTCAAGAACTGATTCGAATTCAGTGAAATAATCGACAGAGGGGGGACAATAGACTACACCGATAATGGTTTTGGCTCTTTTGACGCAAACTTCAAGAAAGATAAACTCCGCAGAGGCAGAGTAGTTTGAAGAGGAAGTAGCTAGTATTTTGTAAGGAAAGTCACTGCGAAGATATATTGCAACACCACCCCCTTCTTTACCAATCCGATCATTCCGTATAAGAACGAAACCGGAGAGAGGGTAAGTGGTGGACAGAAGATTCGGTTTGAGCCAAGTTTCGGAGATCAGGATAGCGTGAATGTTTTTGTTGTTAAACGCATCGTAGAGCTCGTTATAGTGACTGGGTACGCTTTGTGCGTTAATGTGACACACGTTCACCAACCGACTAGACTCATCATTAAAGTTATGTTGCAAGAAGTCACCAATGGTGCCACCGAGTGAACAAAAACTCGCGTCACTTGAAGAGGCAGCTGATTCGTTAGCTGAGAAGAAAGATTCATTGTCTGACATAAATAGAAGAAATTAATATAAATAATATGTTTAAAATGTATTACCGTATACCTACACAATTATAAATATGCTATTGCTAAAAACAAAACAACTGAGGTGCCACTTTGCACCACCCGCCAGCTTACACCAACACTAAAATAGCTATTTAAAGCAATAACTCAGCACTTCCAAACATTATTCTGCAAAAGAAAGAAAAATAACAAGAAAAATGAAGGAAACCGTAGCTCCCAAACAAACACCAAAAAATTTAAAAAACAAACATAAAACAGTCGCACACCGCTACATTGAACAAAAAATAAACTGTAGTTCCCAAGCAAACAAAATACTCATTACTATATATTACATTTATACTAATATAAAACAGTCTGACATCGCTAAAGATTAAAAAAAAAAAAGAAATTGACAAAAAAACAAAAAAAAAAATGTTATTAATCGACCCACAGAATATCCTGTTTCCATGAATACATCGAATGAAAAATTTCTGAACGTTTAGTACAAATGTCATAATAATTTCTGATGTCTATTTGACACTGACAGATAAACTAAACAATTTTGAGGGTGTCAACAAAACATGAAAACATTAGTGAAGGTATCGATTAATTCAACCAATTATCAAATACACTTCTAAATAAAAACCAAAACACGTAAGCAGTGAACGGTGAACAACACAGAAGAAGAATCAGTATGAGAAGGGAAACATACACACGGTTACGGTTAGTAAAGATTGATGGACGAAAAAGACACAACACAATTGAGCTATTTACGTGTTATGTTTTTCAGGCTCCCGGCTGCGTCCGCACCTCTTTCGCTCATTGATGGAATTACTGCCAGTGACTTGGGGTACCTGGCTATAAGGGGCTTCAGCTCATCAGTGGAAGTCACCTTATGCCGACTCCCGTCATAGGCCTTTATGATGATGACTCCATCCTGAGTCCAAGATGACCGCATGCCAAAGTGCTCGCGCGCCTTCACGAAGGCAGACTGCCTGGCTCTTGTCAAGAACTCCTTGATGGATATTTTGGAGCCCTTCAATCTTGTCTTCGCCCTCCAAACTGAAGCCTTGATGTCCGCAGTGGTGAACCAGATGAGTATGGGCCTGTGATGTTCCTTGCTGGGGGCTCCAAGTTTATGACAGGCCTCAATTGACGACACTGCAACGTTCTTAAGAGCAAGCTTGGTGCTTAACACATCCAGGATTACGGCCTTGCTGTCCTCATTCTCCACTTCAGCAAGTCCCTGGAAAACCAATGCCTTCCGCCGGTGCCTGGTCTCCATGCCATCAATATGTTTAGCACACTCATTGATCTGGCTTCGGAGCAGACCAAACATAGAGAAAACAAGCTCCCGGAAAGTGCGAAACTCATCAGCTATCTTCGCCACTGTGTTTGCCTTAGAGGGCCCAACACTCTGGATCTGCGCTTCGATTTCGCCCATCTGCTTTAAAAAGTTCTCCTCCAGGGTTTTCTGAGCAGCCATAACTTCAGCGTATTGTGACATTGTTTCCTTTTAAGTGCTGACTATGGGTGTAGTGAAAGTGCAGTGATCAGCTGGCAGGTGGTGTATATATTATGGTTATGTCACATAAATGAGCCACAAACAATGGTACTTGTAGTTTAGCACTTGTAGGTTAATAACTGATATAAATTTAATTAGTATTTTCAGTAATAACTATTAATTATATTTTGAATAAAATTTACAAAAAAAATAACGTCTAGACTTTTTCGACACCTACCCGCGAAAAAAGCATGCATTGGTTGAGGCAAAAACAAAGGTCGCTCCAATCCAAAAACAACAAACACTGTCCAGACTTGAGCTATGCGGTGCTCAGGTATTAGCTCAACTGGTCAAGAAAATAAAACATTGCCTCGACAAACCTAACTTTAAAGTTACAGCATGGACGGACTCAATGATCGTGCTTGGCTGGCTGAAGGGCGATGTCTCGCGATGGAAGGCCTATGTCGGACACAGAGTTCAGGAGATAACATCAGTAGTGCCCGCAGGGAATTGGAAGCACTTAAGATCGGAGCAAAACCCGGCCGACTGCGCGTCACGTGGACTACTACCTTCTCAGTTACATAAGTTTGCTCTGTGGTTTGATGGACCCGAATGGCTTAAGAGTGAAGTCATCCGTGAAACATATGCCACGATTAAGACACCAGAAGTTGAAGTTAAAAAGGTGCATGCAGTTACGTCAAGAACTACTGAAAACGTGAACATTGTAACAGAACTCCTTAACAAGAACAGCTGTATTATGACTGTAATACGTATCGTAGCTTGGTTGTCGCGTTTCATAATAAACACGTCACAAAACCTCACAGGGAAGACGCAGCTATGAATCATACAAACATGAATGACCCGCCCGCGTCAAAACAATGTAATTTAACACTTGGTGATATTCGATGCGCCACTAACATAATTATAAAACATGTACAAAATGAACATTACGGACAAGAAATCCAAGATTTGCAAACAAAAGGAAGGGTAAGCAACAATAGAGGACTTCAGAAACTTTGCCCTTACCTAGATGCAAATAACATATTACGCGTTGGAGGGAGATTACAGAATTCAAACTTACCTGAAGAAACAAAACACCCTATTATTATCCCAAAAAACAGCAAGCTGGCACATCTTCTGATTGCCCGTGCGCATGTATTAACACTACATGGTGGAGCGAGACTAGCTATGGTTACATTGAGACAAAAATATTGGATAACAGGAGGAAATAACACGGTTAAAAAATACCTGCAAGACTGTGTAAAATGTCGCTTTAAACCATCGAAACAATACCAATTAATGGCCAACCTACCTAGTGAGAGGATAACGCAATCACCACCATTCTATCACACAGGGGTGGACTTCACAGGATTTGTTAGTGTTAAACTAAACAAGGGTCGAGGCATCAGAACGAGTAAAGGTTATGTCGTTGTATTCGTATGCATGGCAACAAAGGCGGTGCATTTGGAACTTGCATCAGATCTAACGTCACAAACATTTATACTGGCTCTCAACCGCATGATTGGACGACGAGGCTGTCCGAAACATATTTACTCCGACAACGAAACAAACTTTGTTGGAGCCAAAAGGGAGTTAGCCAAACAACTACACATCTCACAAACATATAACAACGACACTTTATTGAAAAGGAACACCGAGATAGGGATAGAGTGGTATTTCAACGCCCCAAGCTGGCCGACTGCGGGAGGACTTTGGGAGGCTGCAGTTAAGTCTATGAAATATCACCTAAAGCGTGTCCTAGGAGAGCAAAAGTTGACATACGAAGAGATTTTAAAACTGCTTACTCAAATCGAAGCCTGTATGAACTCTAGACCACTTTGCCCTTTAACGGAGGATGTGGACGATATTGATTATCTTACTCCAGCACATTTTTTAATTGGCCGACCAGTAACATTCTTACCATCGGAACATTTCGAAAAGCAAAACATTTATTTATTTTATTTATTTATTTATTATTAACACATACATTTATTTTTACAGGTAAGACCCAAGCTAACGAATGTAGTCATACATTGTCAGTTTGCCAGTCCGAGTAACGGGTCTGGGTAGAGACACATGTTACACAGTGGACAACACACTAAGTGTCACCCTCTGGAATTCCGCCAAAGAGCAAGAAAATATGTCCAAACGCAGAGAGACGCTATTCAGTATCCTAACTGCTCGAGTCACTGGTGCAAACTTTAACACGTTAGTGCGTGTTGACGGGACTTTAAACAGCCCTTCCCTCGGTCCTAACCGTAGCCTCCTGTTTGGAACGAGCAATACCAACGATTCTAATATTTGTGGATTATTTAGCATACCACGAAACACCATGAAGACATATTTTACAAGGGCGAGGTGGCGCCTTACCTCCAACTTATAGTACCCAACCATCCCTATAACAAAGAGGGTTGGATACATAAGCGGGTAAAAAGGGTAAATACCAAATTGCCTCATGTATAGGTACCGGGTAAATTTGTTTTGCATTTTTTTCACCATCGTAGAATACTTCGTTTCATAAGGATTCCAGATGATAGCACTAGTTTCCAAATTGCTTCGTACTAACGCATTATAAAGCGATTTCACTGCTGCCATATTAGCGAAGTCACGGGTTTCACGCATGACAAACCCAAGATTTGAAGGCTTTTCTACATACCTGCACCACATGAGTACGAAACGACAGATCCTCGGAAAAGGTAACACCAAGATCTCGCACTAACCGCACCCGCGGTATGACGTGACCCCCCATGCAATAATCGTGACGTCGGGGTACCACGGCCCGCGTGAAAGACATTATGTTACACTTCGTCACATTGAAGATTATTTTTTTCTCTTCACTCCATGCTACCACCCGATCGATGTCTCGCTGGAACATGCCGCAGTGTGACTCGTCTGTGATCCGCATGAATAACTTGAGATCGTCAGCAAATAACAAATAACCAGCGTCTTTAATGACTTCTTGAAGATCGTTAATCATTAAAATAAATTTTAAGGGTCCTAAATTTGTCCCCTGGCTAACCCCCGTCAGGGTGAAATACGAGTCCGAGGTGTAACCTGCGTATTCCACAATTTGCTTACGGTTACCCAAGTAGCTAGCAAAGAACTCTAGGAGGGCTGGGGTAAAACCAACCCTCGCAAATTTATTCAAAAGGATGTCATTGTCCACACTATCAAATGCCTTCCTGAAGTCGAAGTAAGCGACGTCTAGTTGTCCACCTGACTCCGAGTCCAGCACTGTGGCGGCCTGGTTTAAAAAACACATCAGGTTAGAATTCGTGCTGCGGCCCGCACGGAAACCATGCTGCGCGTCGTTGAGCTGTGATGCTACTTGCGAGTGGATGCAAGAGCACAACGCAGACTCGAAGACTTTAGCAAACACTGAAAGTACAGCTGCAGGTTTATATCCGCTGACATCCGAGCTTGGAGTGCCCTTCGGTACCGGAGTAACCCTAGTCAACTTCCAACCGTCGGAATACGAGCATTCTCGTAAAAATATATTAAATAAATGCATGAGCGGCCGGGCCAGTACTGCCCTGCAATCCCTAACAATGAAGAGTGGCACCCCGTCCGGCCCAACTGAACGCTTGGGCTTGAGGCGCGCGAGCGCGGTATCCACCTCTCCGAGGGACAGCTGTCCCACGTGAACCCGGGACGCCGCGCTCGGGCGCCACCTGTCCAGCGGCAGCCGCATCTAATTGCGGCGCCAGCGTCCCATAGACCGAGTGGAAGTAACCAGCGAACGCCTGAGCGCACTCATGCTCTGGTAACGGCTCACCATTCCTAGCTATCTTCAGTTTACTACGTTTCGAACGCTTGCTACCACCAAAACCCCAAAAAGACCTCGGTTCCTTAAGAAATTGTTGTTCAGTACGGCTCTGATAATCATGGTATACGGTACTGTTTTTATCTTTGACAATTCTATTGTAGTGAGAAAAGTTAACATAATCGCTGACCGAACGAGTCTTCTTAAAAGATTTGTGCCAAAAAGCCTTCTGTTTAATATAACCAATTATGTCAGCAGTGAACCATTCAGGGTAGTGATAACGAAAGCAATCATGCTTGGAGCTCTTTCTTGGAGTGCTATCATCCAAACTCCTATAAACTATGTCATAAAATATCCTATATGCTTCGTCGGCATTACTCGTTTCATACAGGGCGCTCCAGTCTGTCTCTGCAAGTCCCAAATACAAATAATGGAAGTCCGCCTTTCTATAATTCCATCTCGGTAGGGAGGTGGAAGCCTGCAGTACAGGGCTACTAGGGCTAGAAGTCACTCGCGACCTCAGATCACGCGACCTACTTATACTTATTCGTAGCGGCGGATGCTGCGAGTCTATGCATGACAAACACTCCCCACGTTCCTCGCTTACTATGATATCATCTTCGGGCAAAGTAGTTAGGACAACATCGAGTGTTCGATTGTTGCAATTAAGTATATTGTTAGTTTGGCGAAACCCACAGAAGGTGACAAAGTATTCATAATAGCATTGTACATCTTGGTTTGTTGAATACATATTTAAATCAGCCACTAAAACAACATTATCATAGCGAACACATAACCGCTCCAGTAAATGGAAAATAAACATATATTCCCGTTCAATAGTGTTAGGTGGAATGTAGGCAACACAACATAAAAACAATAGAATATTTTGACGGTATACCGTCGGTATACACACGATTTCGAACGGGTGGTGGTTCAAGCTAGCGTTATCAGGCAATGGTACTCTGCGTAAGTCGAGCGCGCCGTGTGGAGTGGCGGCCAGCATGACCCCTCCGTGTTTACGGCCATCCTCGCGGTCACATCTTAGTATTGTGTATCCGCTCGGAGCCAGTTCACCATCATGTATTGAATCATTAATACTAGTCTCGGTTATGGCTACCAAATCAACCACAGACCCTAAAATATTATTATAAAACGACTTTAACTTAGTGCGTAGTCCTCTAACGTTTTGGTAAAATAGATCTAACGAGCACTTGGGAGCCTATGGTCATGCCCGGGCACAAATCCAGACTCTAAGCTGCTTTTGAGAAATTCCAGATAAACCAACAACACTTTGCCCGACTTGGGAATCGAACCCAGTAAATGACGTCCTGAGGCTCAGTAACCAACGACAGTGCAGTCCATTTTAATGAAGGCTACTGCGTTTTAATTTTCCGCTACGGGCTGGTGTAGACTGTAGTCCTCGAAATGTCCAATTTCATAGTTTTTTTGGCTTTTAGCTCGAGTTTATTTAAATATGGCAGAATAAGATATGTACGTGATTTTCCAAGCACTGCTTTAATAGAGTTTTATGTTTCTGTTAATATTATACTACCTTCTTTAAAAAAAAGGGCTGCGCAAAACTGCGGCACACTCGATTTTAGATTTAATCGCACTTCTAAGGCCTTGGAAATGACTTTAATTCAAAATTTTCTCCCGTGCGCGCAATGACATCGTTTAAAAGTTATATTTAAGGACCTTACTCAACAGTGGCGCCAACTGGTGAGTACTTACATTTTAGTCCCCCTTCCGTAAATTCTCTGTAGACTAAAGGAAGAGAATAATTTATTTCCTTTGCCACCCTGTTATAGCATGAATTTTCCAAAATATTTTGTTTGGTTGAAGATTTTTCCCAAATCAATTTTGTACAGGTACTTAGTAATTTTATTAATAAAGAATACAACAAAAAAAAATAAAGACTTCTATACCAAAATAATACCGTTTTTACTAACTGTAAAGTATGAATACAACACAAAGTGCGTATTTACCAAATAACTACAATAATTGGTATTTCATGTCTTATTAGATAAGTTGTAGTGAACAACTGCTGCTGAAATCATATGAATCATTCGTTAGATTGAGTGCAATAAACGGAACTCGTATATTAGGTGTTTTGAAGAATTCTTAAGAAAACGTTGGTTTTAGCTGCACAGACCTTGTTAAAACGAGTTCTGATCTTAGAAATGAGTTCCAAGTTTTTACTTTGAAGGTCTTAGCGCAAAGGACTTAGTTTATAATATCACGCCTATGTTCTCCGAAGGTTTAGACAGAAGTCTACCTACAGCATACCCACACTTCGCCAGGTATGTTCAAATTAACAGTTACAGTCCAGCGGACTATGAGAGTGATGGAAAAGCAGTGTACCTGTGTTTGCTCACACACTAGTGCACTAAATATCGCCCGCACCGAGTTGGCTAGTCTCCGTTGGGATTAGCCAAAACTGATTAGGTCTGTTTATTACATCTTATTATTTCTTGACATTCGTCGAGGTTTTTTTTATTTAATTTATTTATTTATTCATTTACACATACAATTATTTTTACAGGTAGAACCCAAGGTAACAAAAGTAGTCATACAATGCGACACTCAGCGACGGCCCGTAAAAACTGATCACACACCTACTCGCGTCCATGATTGACCAGTCTCAGGTAACGGCTCCGGGCGTCCGCACAAGTTAACTAGAGGACAACATAGTAATTGTCACCCTCTGGAATTCCGCCAAAGAGCAGGAAAAAATGTCCAAACGCTGAGAGACGCTATTAAGAATCATAACAGCCCGACACACTGGTGCAAATTTTAATAGGTTTGTACGTGCTACCGGAGTTTCGAACAGACGCTCCCTCGGCCCCAACCTTAGCCTACTGTTTGGAACGAGTAATCTCAATGATTCTAGGATTTGTGGATTGTTTAACATCCCCCGAAAAACCATAAAGACGTATTTTACCAGAGCAAGATTGCGCCTCACCTCCAACCTATAGTACCCAACCATCCCTATTACAAAGAGAGTTGGGTACATAAGCGGATAAAACGGATAGACGCCAAATTGCCTCATGTATAAGTACCGTGTAAATTTATTCTGCATCTTTTCCACCATCTGAGAATATTTAATTTCATAAGGATTCCAGATGAAAGCATTAGTTTCCAAGTTGCTTCGCACCAACGCGTTATAAAGCGATTTCACTGCTGCCATGTTAGTGAATTCACGTGTTTCACGCATGACAAACCCAAGATTTTTGAATGCCTTTTTACACACTTGCACGATATGAGCTCGAAATGACAGATCCTCAAAAAAAGTGACCCCAAGATCTCGCACCGACTTTACCCGCAGCATGACGTGACCGCCCATTTTATATTCGTGACGTCGGGGTACCACGGCCCGTGTGAAGGACATCATATTACACTTTGTCACATTGAAGTGTAACTTATTTTCTATACTCCATGCTATCACCCGATCGATGTCACGCTGAAGCTTTTCACAGTGCGACTCGTTGGTTATCCGCATGAACAACTTCAGATCGTCAGCAAATAATAGCAGCCAGCGTCTTCAATGACCTCCGGGAGATCATTGACCATGATTATAAATTCCAAGGTTATTAATTAGCAACTGATTCGAGTTTTAGACTTCTAAGAACCTGCAAATCAAGGCTTTTTATTTTTAGAACTAATCATAAAATGCCACCGCATTAAATGTTTGGTTTTTGTTTTTCTTAGTAGCAAAAAAGTTTAAATGTCGTAGTTTGTATGGCTCTAAAGTACCTACTGTGGATATCCTTTTATTTCTACCAAAACAAAATTAATACCACTAACGATAACAAAGACAAAGAAAGCTACTAAACACGTACGGTTTAGTTAAAAAATCATTAATATAGGGGCGGGACAAACAGAAAAGACGCAAGACGAGAATGCGTCGCAGACGCGGCGCCTCTTTAATAAATTTTTATACAAAATGTATAGAATCGTCGCGACACAAATTAAACAGAAAAAAACAGGGCGCGACGAGACGAGGTATTTTCTCTGTCATAACTCTATCTGTCTGTTAACTTTTCACGCTTAAACCAGTGAACCGATTTAAATGAAATTTGGTATGAAGATAGTATGAGACAGAATGACATAGAACAGTTTTTATCCCGGCAATTATCCGTTAGGATCCACCATCCTTTCCACCCCCATAAGGATGATTTTGGACATGAAGGGTAGAAGTTTGTATGGTGAACTCATATTTTTCAAGTAAGGCGCCTACACACCTATTATTATCACCTACCTCCAATTATAAATTGTAAGGAATAAGTTACTTTCCGAATACCGCGAGGTAGACATTCATTCAATAAGAGAAAAATAAAATAGGTGTACTACTTGTAGGTACCTACGCAGTATAAATATCATAACTTTACCGAATACGTTTAGACGATTGCGGGCTATAAGTTGCATATTTATACCTATTCATTTATCTTAAACAATATTCAAACTTAACAATAAAACTGGTTAGGATAGTAATGCTATTAACATTTTGTACTATATAATTACTTTGGTTAGTGGGTACTACGAAAAAACTTATTTCGTTATTACGCAAATATTGCGAAACCCGTTGTCACACTACAGTCACAATCAGTAGTATTATTTTTCCACATATAGTTGTTCGTTTAAATAATTACCGTACATTGTTTAGTTTGTGTGGTTTATTTGTACATTACATAACAAATGCCGCGTGATGCGAAAGCAATCGCTACTTCGGAAGATCAACAGTTAGTGATTTTAGAAGCTAAGCGTAATATACTTTTCGAGCGTATTCAGTCAACTTATGATCGATCTAAAGTCGCTAATACTTCCGAATCGGTGAGAGAAGGCTTTCTCAGTTCTTGTGTAACAATAGATGATATTCGAACGGACTTTCATAAATTATTGGATGATTATAATGCTAGGTTACTGGCTATATATCCCGATGCGAAGCCTAGCTATCAAGCCTACGCCTCATTCGAGGATATGTATTGTTCCGTGAAACGTGTGATGTCTCAATTGGAAGATAAACCGTCCGGGAGGCACAGTATGAGTGATTCCGCAACATGTAGACCAAGGTTGCCGCCAATCGAACTCATGTCGTTCGACGGTGATATACGAAACTGGCCATTATTTTATGCAAGTTTTACATCTACAGTTCATGACAATAAGTCGCTAACGAGCTACGTATGGTATTCTGAAATACCGCTCACCGAAAGGACGGTTTTCCGATAACACTCTACTCCGACGGTTAGTTGAACGAAAAAATACTTGGCCGATGAAACGTTTCGCCGAAAATATTATTTATCGACGGTTGGTAGTCCGAATGAATCCTTCGCCGATGTAACGGTTCACCGAAAACACTCTTCAACGACGATTGGTTAAACGAACGAATCTTTCGCCGATAGCACTCGTTGTAGGGGATTTCTTTTGCCAAATGGATAGTTTTTGTTTCAGCTTGACAACACCCTTAGGTCTTGTAGAAGTCATGTTAAAAATGCAGGTAATAATAAAATAATACATGGAAGTGTGGCAATAGAAAAAAAAAACAAAGTTTTTATTTAACAATAAGAAAATTAATCAAAAAGGCAAATTTATATTGTTTTTTACAATAAAGAATATGATTATGATTATTATGATTTCTCTATTGGAACTGTGACAATAGAAAAAAAAAAAAAAAACTGTGCGAACAAAGCAAAAAACAAATAATAGTAACACAACGTGATAAATTTTTGAAGTTATTGTAAATAATGAGTTATTATTATTATTTGTACTTATAATTATTTTAATTCTTTATTGATATAAAAAAATATTTATTTCTTGTTTTTCAGGTATAGAATATGGGCCAATCCACCTAAGAAAGATTCAATATTCATTTCACTCTTTTGTGATAAGTGTGTTTGCATCCTAGCATCATATTCAACCTGTGCATTACGTCTACGCTTTGGCATGGGTTCCGAGGAGTTGATTCGTTCAATGACACATTCTGTATGCTTCTGCTCTTTAGCAAATTCAATAATTGTTTTATAAATGTTCCATTTTTTTTTGTGGAGTAGCGTGTTCCATCGTTCATGCCACGATTCTAATGCATTTTGTGTCCTTGGAACAGACAGTGTGCGATCGTAAACTGACCACATAGCTGGTGGAAATAATGCCTGATTTCTTTTTATTATCAAACCCGTGTTAGTTCTTTGCTGCGTGTGATGTGATCCAACATAATATTTCTTAAACCAGTGGGCAATTTCAGCTGCTTCTGTCGGCAATATTTTATTTTGGATGATTTCGAAGGCTTCGGATATCTCAGCGGGCTCAAGAAAAGCGAGGGCAACTAAGTGTCTGATTTTGTGCGCAAATGTGAAATCTTCAGCATATCGCCTTGCGAGACCCTCTGACTGGACATGACGCCAAATACTTTGGGTCAAATGGAATAAGCATAGCCTGTGGGCGCAGTCTGGAAACTGTCGTTTGACTGCATTGATCACTGCTACTTCAAAATCAGTTAATATATTAGCTGGTGACAAATGGGTATTTAATGTATTGATCGCATATCTTTTCAAAATCTCCAAAAATATGAAATAACAGCTTTCAGTCTTATGTGACAGTAGTGCGTATACCATAGGTAAAAAATTATTTGTGCCTCCTGCAATTCCCACTAAAACATGAATAGAAAAAATTTGACAGAACGGAGTTGGACAACTCGAAAATGTCCCGTCCATGATCCAGCATTGTGCATTATTCATACGCTTAACATTAGCTTTAGTACCAAAAATGACAACACTTTCATTGTTACATGTATATTGACCAAGAAAAAATTGCTTTCCATTACTTTTAGCGAGATATTGTGGTACATGAAATTCGTTGATTGTTTGCGGTATCTTAGGAAGTCCTTTATTTCTAACACGCTGCACAATCATTCCGCAAGCTGATTTATTGGGCAATTGAGGCGCACTTGTGGTAGCTACGTCTTTTAAACAACGATTTACAATTTGTGACGGACTGTCCATAGATTCCTTCGCACTAGTTCTCAATTTGTTTTTAAAATTCATATCAATAATTTTGTCAGGCTCTGGTAAATGTGCATGATCACAATTTTGACTAAGAAATGTATGTTCATAACAATCAAATAAAGTTATTACACTTACACCACAACCACTTGTTTGTTTTCTTGTACACCGCCAATAATACTTGTTATCATATTTTTTATTTAAGTGATAAGAATATCCATTCACTACTAGCACATGTCCTCCGCGTTTAGATTTAACTAAATTGCACGTATTCATTTTTAATTAGACAAAACACGATTGAGAAACATTTCATGTAACGAGGTCGGTCGTCACAAATTTCGCAACTACCCACAAAAAATAAATAAATACTACCATAGATATTTGTTGTTTTGTTACATGTAACTATTGCAAGTTTATTAAGTACTTGTTTAATCTCAGTACCATTGTTAATGAGTGCATTATGCGTCATTTAGGGACTTATCTTTAATACGGAAGCTCCCGGTATTTATTTATTCATCTATGCTGATAAAATTAAACATGGGACTCGAGTATTGTTTAGCTGCATTGCACATATTTATAAAATATAATAGCTAGCGTAAACTGAATGCTATCGGCGAAAGATTCGTTCGTTTAACCAATCGTCGTTGAAGAGTGTTTTCGGTGAACCATTACATCGGCGAAGGATTCATTCGGACTACCAACCGTCGATAAATAATATTTTCGGCGAAACGTTTCATCGGCCAAGTATTTTTTCGTTCAACTAACCGTCGGAGTAGAGTGTTATCGGAAAACCGTCCTTTCGGTGAGCGGTATTTCGGAATACCATACGTAGCTCGTCGCTGACGGATGCAGACAGGTTGTACTATTTAATAGGTAAGCTGTCGCCGAAGGCACAGTCTGTGTTCGCGGGAGTCACACCGTGTTCTGAGAATGACCAAGTCATATACCAGGCACTCCTCGATAGGTACCAGGATATTCGTGTCCTCGCGTCTACCTATTTGGATCAAGCTTTAAATCTTAAAGGTCCCGCGTCTGTTTCAAATTACCAGCTATTCGTGGACAAGTTCGTCACCGCAATTAATTCCCTAAAGAATCTAAAATTAGTTGACCTTCTCGATTTCATTTTATTGCACCTCGCAATAAAAAAGTTTGACACTGAAACTATTCGCGCTTTCGAGATGACAGAACGTAATCGTAAGATTCCCACTCTAGGTAGTTTTGTCACCTTCATCAATGATCAGTGTCGGATATTCCGTAATACCCAACCACCCTTAGCTAACAATAATAAGCCTAATAGTTCAGACAATTCACATAAGTCTAATAAATCGCGTAGTTTTAATAATAAAATGACCACCCCTAATCCACAATCCTATGTAGCTTGCTCTGAGTCAAATAATTCAAACAAGTGTCTGTGCGAAGCATAATTATATCCATGAACACTTATATAAATGTCCTGCTTTTGATAATTTGACTCCGACAGCTCGTTTCAAATGTGTGAAAGACAACAATGCTTGTGTCAATTGTTTGAGTATTAAACATAAAACGGTTAACTGTTCTTCTAAATTAAAGTGTCGCACATGTAATCAACGTCATCATACATTGTTACATTTTAATAAAAAACCCGCAATTATCAACTGTAGTGACGTCACAGCCGAAGCCGGTCCCAACGCCTATGCCGACTGTACCTTTTATTACCACACAATCTGAGGTATCGTTGTGTACGACCTCTGTCGCTGGCGCCGCTCGATCGAGTTCGATTGACACTCGGTGCGTTGCGGCGTCGCCGTCGGCGAGAGATAGTCCGCAATGTACGGCGTACACAACCGTTCTGCTTGCTACTGTTCAAGTCGTAATTTACGATGTAAATGATAAGCCACACATAATACGTTGTTTACTAGATAGCGCTTCACAAAGTAATTTTATTACTTCTGAATGTTTTAAGCGTCTAAGACTTTGGAAGAACTTTCATACTTCTAATTTAATAGTTAAAGGAATCGGTGGGTCGGAAAAACCCGTTAAAGGTTCCGTAGATATTAAATTATATTCTCGTTTTAGTAGTGATATTAATTTTAACGTTTCTTCGCTTATTGTTGAACGTATAACGGAGACATTGCCGACCGCTCTCGTCGATGTCTCTAAACTTACACATCTCAAAACATTACCGCTCGCAGATTCGAAGTTTGCGGTGCCGAGCGGTATCGATGTTTTGATTGGTGCTGCTATATTCCCGCGCTTGCTTTTGGCCTAACATAGTGCATAGCGAGCAATATAATATACCTCCCGCTATTGAAACTGTGTTGGGGTATGTGGTTATGGGTTCCGTACCTACGGCACATACTTCACACTGTACGAGTACAACTTCATGTTGTTCTGTTCTTCAAGATCCCAGTTTAGATTCGCTTCTCAAGCGATTCTGGGAGCTTGAAGAAATTTCCGCCTCGCCCTCTCAGAGCCGTAAGGATCTCGAGTGCGAAGAACATTTTCGCGCTACCACTGTTCGCGATGACAGTGGTAGATATATTGTGTCGCTGCCATTTTGCGAAGACCCTTATTCGCTGCCGCACTTAGGCGTTTTCATTGTTTGGAGCGCAAACTTGATGCGTCCTTAGGGTTACGCAGCGCTTACAATGACGTCATGCGGGACTACATAAATAAGGGATATTTGAGTCCGGTTTTAAAAGATGACAACGTTTCTAATCTGTCATATTACATTCCGCATCACGGTGTCGTTCGCGAAGATAAGACTTCCACTAAACTACGCGTGGTTTTAGACGCTAGTAGTCAAACTACATCGGGACAGTCGATCAATGACATTCTACATGCAGGCCCCAATCTGCAGGGTGATTTATTTAATATTATAATTCGTTTTCGACTCTTTCAAATAACTCTGCCTGCTGATTGCCGCCAAATGTTTCTCAATGTCGGCGTTCGTGTATCGGACCGTAGATTTCAACGCATCTTTTACAGATTCAGTAAACATGAACCTATAATGGTCTACCAATTTAATCGTGTTTGCTTCGGATTTAAATCTAGTCCATATCACGCGTTACGTGTAGTCCGCCAGTTAGTCGCTGATGAAGGCGATAATTTCCCTGCAGCGTCTGCTGCTGCTTCTTCCGCCCTATATATGGATGACATTGCCTGTAGTGTCATGTCCATATCGCAAGCAATTTCGCTTTGTGATGAGCTTATTCAGCTCTTCAAGCGAGGCCAGTTCGACCTTGTCAAATGAACAAGTAACTCGAAAGAGGTTCTCGCACTCATACCTGATACTCATAAGGCTTCGCCCGATATCGAGTATGAGAAGTCTATACCGCATAAGGTCCTGGGTTTACGCTGGGCTAAGTCTTGTGACAGTTTCCGCTTTGACGTCACCACACCAGATGATAAATGTACTAAGCGAACCATGCTTTCCACAGTGGCTCGGCTATGGGACTTTAAGGGTTTTGTCGCCCCCACTATTCTGTACGCTAAGCTCTTAATTAAGGAACTATGGCTGGCAAAGTGTGACTGGGACGACATACCACCTGAACATATAGCCGCTTGGAAGCAGTTTTGTGCTGAGCTTTCTACGCTTAATGAAATTATTATCCCGCGTCATCTGGGGTTGGTCGACGGATGCACCATGAATTTAGTAGGTTTCGCTGACGCCAGCGAGCGTGCTTACGGTGGAGTCGTATACATGCAAATATGCAATGATTCTAACTACTCCGAGCAGTTAGTTAGTGCGAAGTCTAAAGTCTCACCTGTGAAAACCATTTCGGTGGCTAGACTAGAGTTGTGCGCGGCCCTACTGTTGTCTAAGTTGCTTCGCAAGGTACAAGACACAATATCGCACCACTACCGCATCCATAAGGTATACGCGTTTACTGACTCTAAAGTAGTGCTCGCCTGGATAAATTCCTCACCGCACCGCTGGCAAACTTTTTTTGCCAATCGGGTTACTAAACTGATAGAGCTTATACCCGCTAATTGTTTTAACCATGTCGCGGGTACTGAGAACCCCGCTGATTGTCTGTCTCGTGGTGTCACGCCAGCTAAGCTCTTGCATCATCCATTGTGGTATCGTGGACCATCATGGATTTCTCATGACCCAGCTGAGTGGCCCATACATACTTTCGAACACAATGCACTGCATGAGGGCGTACCCGAACAAAAGTCAGTCGCTCATGCCGTGGTTTCTGAGGTTACGGAATCACCAATTTACGCGCTAGCACTACGTGTTTCGTCGTGGTCTAAGTTGCTACGCGCTATTGTTTACGTCTATAAGTTTTTAAGACAAATGCATAGTGCACGTACTGTATCGAGCTCTGATCTCAAATATGCAGAAATTAAATTGCTGCGAGCTGTACAGGATGTTCATTTCCGTAACGATATTCTAAATTTAAAAAAACAATAAACCATGTACTCCTGCCATCCATAAGCTTAAGCCGTTTCTCGATGAGCACGGCATCATACGAGTTGGTGGTCGTCTCACAAATTTGGACGAACCCTACGAATATAAAAATCCCTGTATTATACCACGTCATGACCATATTGTTGATCTTCTTGTTGACTTTTGTCACAAGAAACATCTTCATGCCGGTCCAGAGTTGCTTATGTCCTTACTCAGGCATAATTATTGGATTTTAGCTGCACGTCGAATAATTCGTCACAGAATCCACAACTGTAACACTTGCTTTAAGTTCCGCCCGCGTCGTATTATTCCACTTATGGCAGATCTACCTAGCCAGCGTGTTAACCAAGTCGACAAGGCGTTCACTCACACCGGCTGTGACTATGCAGGCCCGCTGCAGTACACACCATTTCGTGGTCGAGGTGTTAAGAGCCGTAAGGCTTGGCTCTGCATTTTTACGTGTTTGACGACGCGTGCCACGCACATTGAAGTGGCTACAGATTTAAGTACAGTGACTTTCCTTGCAGCCTTAAAATGCTTTCTTTCGCGACGCGGTCCTATTAAATGCTTATATACCGATAACGGTACTTGTTTCGTAGGTGCAAGTTCTTATTTACGCGACCTTCATAAATTTCTTAATGATTTTCGTCCTCATCTTGAGGAAGAACTTTCCTTCAATCATATAGATTGGAAGTTTATTCCGCCTGCTTCCCCACATTTTGGAGGATGTTGGGAAAGTATGGTTAAGGCAGTTAAAACTCACCTTTTTAAAGTTATAGGTCAACAAATCCTCTCCTACGAGGAACTTATAACTGTCCTTAGCCAAGTTGAGGCTCTAGTTAATTCGCGGCCACTTATACTGCTTTGAGTAGTGACCCTACTGAACCATCAGCACTGACCCCTGCGCATTTCTTGCACACCGCGCCATTGTTGTCCCTTCCCGCTCCTGAAGCAGACTCGCTCAGCTTGCTTCAGCGACATACTCTACTTGACAAACTGGTGCAGTCGTTCTGGCAGCGCTGGCGTTCAGAATACTTACATCAACTTCAGGCTAGATCCAAATGGAATAGTCCTGCACCTTCTATACAAGAGGGTACTATTGTAGTTATCATTACTGATAACTCTCCGCCCCTTTCATGGCCGTTAGGCATTATTGATAAATTGCATACCTCCAAGGACGGTACAACCCGTGTTGTTACTGTGAAAACCGCAAAGGGTAGCTACATGCGCCCTGTTGTGCGTCTGTGTCCGTTACCGACTCAATAAGGCCTGGCTTGATAGTTAGGTCTCTTAGTTTTAGTTAGTTAGCGACGCAACATAATTTTCCTATTAAATTTTAACTATAGGTATGCAACTTAATGTATTATGCAACTCGCAGTATTTATGTTAAATCTTAATAATTGAAATGTAAAAATCAGCATCTTAGTCCGTATTGTTGAATAGGTATACGGTAGTACACCTCATAGGGCCAAGTTTAATTTTCATTAAAGGTGACCCTTTAAGGCCGGGAAAATGGTAGAGCCATCTCTTGTAAATGTCATAAATCAATGACCGAAATACATAGACAAACGCATTTGAGATTTCGCGGGCGATCGATATCCTAATTATCTCGTTCCTTCCTCATTCCTTTTCCCTTTATGTACGCCTTGATGACAGGTCGCCAGAACGAACCAAAACTTCAATGTGAACGGGCCTCGTATCTCAGCCGCCAGCTTTCCAAGCCACAAGGCTGGAGACTGATGCATCTAATTAGTTAGATTGCTGAGAACCTTGTGAACCGTGTCTATTAACCCGCCTCGCGGATATAAAACAATTGTGTGAAGTGTGGATCCTGAAGGTCGCCATTTTGGAGTTGAAGGACAGCAGCTCGCTGCCACACGTGGGCTGGCATCGACCACTACAAGGTAAGACGTACTACTTCCCTCATTTCCATACTAGATCGCCCGAATTGATCCGTGAATATTTTCCCGCTTATTTTCAACGCACTATTGCCAGAACCCTTCAAATACAGTCCACTTCTCATAATAGACACAAGGATGAAGAGGTTTCTCAAACCGCTATAACAAATATCATGGTGGTGGTCATCATGATGCATTTGAACTATCTTATCTATCTACCCAAGCTCCGAAGCTCCTACCAGTCTAATCCCGTTTAGGGGTTTTCTATAAAGCCTCTCGTCAACAATCAAGTAATTGCTTATTATGTCCGGATCGGCGGTGTGAGTTTCTAGCAGGTTAATTAGTGAACTAAGCTTGTCGTCCTGGAATTGTAACGTATAGAACAAATCGGCGACTTAGAGACGATTTTTTTATTCACTGCCTTGACTGAATTTCTGCCAAGCGCACCTACATGTTTCGTACGATGGCTCGGCCTATTCTCAACACTAATGTTAAAATATTTTATTAATAACTACTGTCCTGCAAAGCGTGACCTTGGACCGCTGCACAATATGTAACACAATATAACAACCTTTACATGACATATTTACCTATAAAATACACGAAAAATCTACGTAACAAGTCTAACAGCGAGGGTTTGAAGCTCATAATAACGGTCCATGCTATCCTCACTTGTAACACGACTGATCGCAATAAATTTTATTTGCAGTTTGTTTTTGCAACAATATCCGGTATATTACGACACCTAACTTACGTATGTACTTCTGTAGGAAGCGCGGGGTCATACAAAACGAACACAGGCTAAGAACACGAAATATTTTTCATTTTTTCAAAACTAATCCATTAAAGAGTACACAATCAACGCGGAATTTGAAATAAAATTCTTAAAATAGCACAATCCGATAAATGGACGTACCCATATGACACCCAGTACTAGGCAAGTGAAACTTGAAACTGCCAACACGACTGTATGCCACTCGTGGCAATTCGATATGATTTTTCAAAACTAGTTTATTTACTAGTATTCATGTTTAACTTTCGGTATTAAGTCCTTTTTAACCGACTTCAAAAAAGGAGGAGGTTCTCAATTCGTCGGAATCTTTTTTGTTTTTTTTTTTATGTATGTTCCCCGATTACTCAAAGACGCCTGGACCGATTTCAAAAAATCTTGTTTTGTTTTGAAGGGTATACTTCCTAGTTGGTCCCATAGTCATCAGGTCAGGATTTGATGATGGGATCCTAGAGAAATCGAGGGAACTCCTCAAATATTATAGGCATACATATAGAGATTTTGGTATTTTTATCAACAATGCAATCACTTGCAATCAGAAAGTATAATTTGGTGAAGTGGAACTGATGAAGAAGACCATAGATGGCCACTGGAACACCTAAATGCTAAGTATGTCACGGGTATAAAATATCTCGAATAGTTAACCGACTATGTTGAAGCAAATACTTATAAATGAATGGTACTGATGTAAATGGTACCATTGAAATGTTCTGATGATGAAGCCGGAAGGTAGTAACTGGGCTTATTGGAATCGTCATGAGATGTACTTTGGCCATAAATGATTATCATGTTAATTGGAGAAACCTCCCAAAACTAAAAAGAGAAAAATAAAAAACTTTTTAACAAAAAATCAAACCGACTTCCAGAACGAAAAACTACAAAGCAAAAAATTACTTTCTTTTCCGAAGTCGGTGTCGATAAACTGAAAAAAATGGGTACAAAAGACACCGACTTCGGAAAAGAAAGTAATTTTTTGCTTTGTAGTTTTTCGTTCTGGAAGTCGGTTTGATTTTTTGTTAAAAAGTTTTTTTTGTTAGACATTTTATAAAATTATAACACCGGAATTTAAATCAGTTGAGGGTAGAAGTAAATCTTCTAAAAATGCCAATACCTACTTCGTTTTGGGTATCGACAGATCTACCGACAGATTTTTTCTAAACTAAATGGAACCCCGGTATACTTATGCTACTACCTTTGCTAGTTCTAAAGGATGTCTAATGTCTATATACGGGTTGATCAGTGGTAAGCTAATTTTGATCTGCGTAATTAGTACAATATCATTAGTGTGTACCCGAAGCAAAACAATGTTTGTATTTGGTTAATCGATTCATTCCCACTGCTAGACTATATGGCTATGGCCCGGCTAGAATAAGAGTTAATTAGTAGCACATATGAAGGCACGCCTTTTTCCCATGAGGGTAGACAAACTAGAGAACGCCATCTGTTATTAACCTTATACCTTTTGTTTCGTTTACGTAAAAACATATTCATATACCCAGCATCCGTGCGAATTAGTTTTACCATTATTATTGAGAATATGGCGACTAGTAAAACAAGTGGCTATGGCCTGGCTAGAATAAGAATGATTGTTATTGCGAATATGGAAATGAGAAAGACAACGCACCTGGAAAACTGGCTGTGGCTCCTGGCAGCTCTCGGACCTTGTTAGGACCTCTCCTTGCAGTCACACGCAGCACATCTTGAAGAGTTTGATGTAGTCTCTTGCTCGGCGTGCAGATGGATCGATGGCAGAGTGTAGCAAACGCCGTGAAGCTCGTAGTGTCGTTCAGTCCGTGAATAACACAAACTTGTTCGATTTTTCTTCAGATTAGGGTGATCTTGTGGTTGTGGCGTCGATATATTATTAAAACGAAGCTTACTTTTTGTGTATACCACTTCAGAGTGAAACGGGTAAATAAAAACCGGGCAGAGCTATGTTCAGATATTGTATTCACAATCGAAAAAGCGAGATAATTGACAGGCAATCGCTTATATTAACACATCCCGTTGCTTGAAATGGCTTGACTGGAGGGAAAGCTTCAATATGGCGGCTTAGCTTCGGCGGGCTCGGCGGGCATTGGTCGGTTGCACGTAGGCTGACGTCACATCCGTTACAATTATTATGTTTTAAATATTATTATTATTTAATTTACATGTAATAATAAAGTTGACCAAATCGATAAAATAATAAAGTTGACAAATTTTTTGGATAATAATTTTCAATACTTCGCCAGAACTGGAAAAACGAAAAGCCAACATCGTGTAGACCAAGCAGGCGAAGCCGCGGGCGGCAAGCTAGTTAATAATATAAAAAATAAAAACCCGTGTTACATGTTTCGTAGTCTATATATAGTGGCTCGGCCTTGAACTAAACTAATTCTTGATTATGTATTATAATTTTGATCTTCAGGGTTCCGTACATGCTACAGAAATATAATATGAATAAGTTTAAGACGGTAATTATCCATTTCTATCGAAAAAAAATACCAAATTATTGCATATCTGTGTAGTATCATAACTGTGTCTTTTGTAATTTTGATGTTCCAAAATTACCGACTGTCAGCTCAACTTGGATAAATTTCAAAAAATTAACTTACATCGTAGAAGAAACAATTATCACGTGACTTTAAAAAATAAAATCCCGTTCCAAGATACTGGTATAGCCCATCGACCATGTAGAAATTACAGATTATATAAAAAGATTTAAGATTTTAATTTAAGATTTTTGCAAGTGTGCTGAACACAAATCATCGCTTACCATCAGGTGAGAAAGTGGTCAAGCGCGAGACTTAGACAATAAAAAAACTTTCGTGATATCTACTTAGGATATCAGAATATGTCAAAACTAAAGTAATCGGCATCTTCGCTGCTTAGGCCTGACTCGCAGTTGCCCGGTAGTCTTAATATAAAATATAATCTGAGCATCAAGACCTCACTCAGTTCACAAAGGGACATCAACGATAGCTGCTACGTATTGTGCCAATTAAGGTAATCTGCGTTATTTTGAAAGGTAAATTAATCCATTTATGTAATTCGTAATAAACTAATATCATAGCCATATCTGGTGACACGGTAGTATCTTTGCCAAGGTGATCTAATGAAAGCAGGACACTGCCTACCTTTTTTCGAAGCGTTTTCTCGTATTTTCGAATCCTTGTAATTTTCGATAGGTAATAAGATGCAGTTAGCTTACCTATTCACCAAACACAAAGTTTTATTTGACTAACTTTCACTGTATTGTAAAAGCCCGCAGTACGGTAAACCCTAGCATTTACCAAGACATACTGGTAAAAGCCCTTTTGAGCTTTTAACTGCAATCGTAACCGTGCGATTGCAGTTAAAAGGATTTACCTCAGAGACTTGTAAGCGTTGAAAATTTTTAATGTCTGTTATACACTTTATAATAATGAATATGTACTATTCTATGAATAGTAGAATTCGCCGAAATCAAATCGTCTAACAAACATTAACATTCGCTATTGGCGCTTGTCGCATACAGACGTGCCCACAAGCAATATTTAGTTGCAATAAATTATTAATAATAGTGACCTCCTTAAGTGTATTGGTAACTTTGCACTTTTAATTTAGCTTAGTATGTGTGCATTTACAAACTATGAACAAGTAAAAGTGATTTAGTGTACGCATAAAATGGAAAACAGACCCTCGAATTCAGGGGGGCCAGTGCTCTCCTTTGCTTCGCCTGTAGAGGCGCCACCTGAAATCATCACCACGCCCGAGATTCAAAAAGCAAACCTTTGCCGTAAAATAGGATCCGGTACCTCACAAATGGCAGTAATATACCAGTCGCTAAAGGCTAGATCTCTTCTAATGCACAATGCGGTTGAATCCCTTACTGAAAAACGAGACCTGTCAGACCACATCATGGTCCTCAAGAAGACGATACAGGACTCAGGTACTGCGGGAAATGTTTCTTTTGCCGAAATGGTAAAAAAGGGAGCAAATAACTTTGTTCGCCCCAATAATTTAAGCTCGGTTGCAATTTATCCCCAAGATAAATTGAAATCGAGTGACGAAACAAAAGACCTCGTTAAAAAGATCATACGCCCGGAGCAAATGAAACTGCATGTTCGAGGTGTCCGGAAAACCAAAAACGGAGGCGTAATTATCAGCACCGAGACCAAACATGACGCTGATAAAGTAAAGCAAGCAGTCCAGCTCTCTACTTCAGGACTTACCGCCGACGAACCCAGCAAGCGCAAACCCCGGATCGTGATCTTAGGAGTGCCGACTTCCATGGCTGAAAATGAGGTCTTCAGATGCATTTTTGAACAAAATGTAGCCGACAAGTTTGAAGACATGCCCTTTGAATCCTTCCTGGCCTTGGTAAAATTAAGCCACAAATCTGGAAAGAGAGATGCGTCGACCTGCAATTACGTCATTGAAGTACCAGCTGATATACGTAAAGCCCTAATCGCTCAATCAAGACTTTTTATTAATTGGACGTCCTGTCCTGTCAGGGATTTTACACTGGTAACTCGGTGCTACAAGTGCCAACAGTATGGTCATGCAGCAAAAACGTGCAGAGAAGTCAACTCGACGTGTGGGCATTGTGGTGAAATAGGGCACTCGATGACAGAATGCACGAAGAAAGCTGATGTACCAAAATGTGCAACTTGCTCACGCTTTAAAAAGCCCAGCAATCATAAAACAGGAGATCCTGAGTGCCCTGCAAGGAAGATAGCGGAATTCAGATACATCAACTCTGTCGATTACGAGGGCGCCTAGAGCGTCACACTCATGAGATGCCGACTCAACAAAAAGAAGCCACTGCACTGACCTACTTCGCCTGGATTTGTTGCTGTCTCAGGAAATTTGCCGCCGTGCGTACTTTGGCAAAATGGTTTTAAAACATTTTGCAATAGTGGTTAACCCAGCTCAAATATCTGCTGATGCTCAAAGTTCGTTGTCCGTGTGTGTAAATAATTATGTGCAATCAATTTAACGTTATCTAAGCTAAGTAAGGAATCATATGTTTATTATTATTAATAGAATTTAATTTTAATCTGTTTTAGTAATTAAGATTATCAATAAATAAATATATCTGTCACTATTCTAATGTTAAGAAAATATTGTAAAAAATTCCTTGTCCTTCCAATTACATTGTTTGAGACCCCGCCGCCTGTGATACAGGATTACCTAGTACAGGCACCTAACATTGTTGTACCCACTTTATGTATAAGACCAATTAGTATATTTTACCAATTTCAAGTTTGAATAAAGATTATTATTCTTTGTAGAGTTCTTTAACTACTCAGCTCTTAGGCTGGTTTAAGCTACATTTACGGGCCAAAACCAAGTAAATGCAGCGTGTGGTGTGTTATGAGGAGGGTGTGTTTTGATGTGGACCTACTTTGTTTTCTTCTATTTGCAAGAACTTTCTAACTATACGACATGTATTTAAGATGGCAGCTTTTTGTAAAGTAATACAGAGGGTTTCATTTAGATTTAGCAATTTTAAACTGTGAAGAAGATGATTTGGGATAACGCCTGTTGTGGAGAGGACTATAGGCACAACATAAACTTTTTCTTGACGCCATATTCTAGTTACCTCATCCTTCAAGTCTGCGTATTTACTGATTTTTTCGGTTATTGTTTTCTGTATGTTATGTGTGTTGGGAACAGCGATATCTATTAGGTAGGTAATTTTATTTATTTTATCCTGCAAAGTGATATCCGGTCTATTGTAATGAATTGTCCTATCAGTGAGAATGGCGCGGTCATAATAAAGTTTATGAGTGTCGTTTTCTAATATGGTTTGTGGTGTATAATTATAATAAGGGGTGTTTGCGTCCTGCATAAGTGTGTATTTAACGGCTAATTTTTGATGAATTACGATTGTGTCTGTGTGTGTAGTCTGTCTGCGTGAGAGTTGTGCACGCCCCAGTTATGTGCTGGATCGTTTCTGGCTGTAAGTGGCACCTACGACATTTATCGTTTGTAACTGAAGGATCCTTGATAATATATTTTCGGTAATTTTTTGTGTTAATTATTTGGTCTTGTATCGCAATTATAAATCCTTCAGTTTCAGGGAACAAACTACCTATCTTAAGCCATTTGTTTGACGCGACTTTATTTATATGGGATTGTTCCAAATCGTGAGGATGTCGGCCATGAAGTACTTTTTTCTTCCAGTTTTCAATTTTTTGTATCTGTGGGTTAATGTTGGTGCTATCTAGTGGATCTGACTGTTCAATTAAGTTAAGTGGAGTGTAGTTGAAATCATTTAGGGCTATAGTTTTATGAATATTGCTGGTACGAGATTTTGAGTGAAAGAATGTTTTAAGTCTACAGATTTGTTTTCGCCACAGATGCTGGATATCTATTAGGCCTCTCCCTCCGTTTTGTCTTTTGATCGTAAGTCTTTCTATTGCAGATTTAGGGTGTAAGTTGTTATGTTTTGTAAGTGTGGTGCGGATGGTTCGCTCTAATTGTTCTGTATCTGTTTTTGTCCATTTAATAACACCGAACGAGTACGTTAATATGGGGATTGCAAATGTATTTAAGGCCTTGATGAGCCTATCCCTATATATTTGTATAAATCAGTCGCTTCCATTGCTGTTATGGTGTCTGTGTTATTTACTACATAGCTGCCGGGTCGTATCTTGCCTCGTATGATGTGAAGTGTTTTACATTTATCCAGACCAAATTGCATGTTAATATCTTGGCTAAAATCTGTTGTGGCTTCTACTAGTTTCTTCATATATTTTTCGGTTTGTGCATATAATTTAATATCGTCCATATAAATGAGATGTGAAATTATTGTTTGGTCTGCAGTGTGTTTGAAACAATATCCGGCACGACAGCTTTGCAGCAGATGAGATAGAGGATTTAGTGCGAGGCAGAACCACAGGGGACTCAGTGAATCACCTTGGTATATACCCTTCTTGATAGAAATTTGTCGCGTTGTAACACTATTGTTATTGCTATATAGTTGAAGTGTGGTTTTCCACTGTGGCATTATTTTGCGTTGTTGAGATTATTATTATTATTATTATTAAACCAATACGGTGAAGCTAATCAATCAGTCCTTAAATTGTTATCATCATTTCCAATCATTAGTGTGTCATAGATATTACAATTGTTCAAACATTTATAAGTCTCTGACGTAAATCCTAAGATTTACCGTGTGATTCTTGTTAAAAGCCGGAAATTAGCAATTTTCATCAATCATTTCGGGCTTTTACCAGTGTGACTTTGTAATGCCTAGGATTTACCGTACTTCGGTCTTTTACAGTAACATAGAAAGAAGAAAGAAAGAAAAATATTTATTTGTGACCCGCACAGGAGACATGAGATAAGAAAAATACAAACAATAATAAAAAAATAAAATAAATAACCCCGTGCGAGACCAAAAAGGCTCCTATCTCAGCATGTGCAACGATATTAAAAAGAAAATAACGCTGCGCTGATATTCCGATAAAGCCCACTGTTAATGCCACGGACACATTCAAGGAAACGGAATATACAATATTTAAAGCAATAAAATAGAATAAGATAAATAATAAAACAATAGTATAAACACAGAAGGTGAGTCACAGTATGTATGTGGATAACATAGACAGATATATAAATAAAACACAATAAATATACGACCAAAATCCCGACGGTCTCGTAGTGTAGTGTAGTGTATAATATCAATACCTAAACTACGTCATTCACTGACTGACGATCACCAAACCCTCTAGAGAAGTACTAGCAATCTGCAATTTGGTATTCAGGTTAGGAATTGCTCACAAATGTTAGGAAAATAAGAATTCTGTGTTTTTCAGCCTTCAACCTCTCTGAGAGGTGCAGGTCTATCGATTGGGTTGGTCATTAACTGGTTTTATTATTAAATCATCCAATGACTTCTCCCGCTCAAGTGTGAAGCTACAGGGTGTGTCAGACTTTTACCGACTAAAACCCACACATGTTCCTTCAGTTGCTTGAGCCAGGGCCGCGGTAACTCTTTTCCAAATTTATCCGCGACCCAGACAGGCATCGGCCCTAGCGAACTCTGTCAGTTTTGCTGAGATCTATTTGAGGCGCGCGAGGAACACTACGCACCGTCGACTCGGGACTCCTTATCGAATGGCAAGCTACTTATACTCGCCGTCCGCAATCTCGCGCTTACGGTGGCCGGGAATCGGCTTACGACTCCCAACGCCCAGGGCATCTCCTGCGGTGGCTTGGGGCGTCTCCGTTGCGTCTCCCTCACGCGTTCAGCCTCCTTCGTCGCGAACATTAATTATTCGCAGAAGGAGAAGACAGCTTCCCGTTCCCTCTCACCCTGTACTATGGCACTATGGACACGGTGTAGTTCCGCCCAAGCTGGGCAAACCTCTACCGTATGCTCTACTGTGTCCTTCGGGCTATCTACACAATTTGACACCCGGCTTTTCCTCCCGCCTTATCCTGAACAGCCGTGGCCGATGAGGAACTTGCGTCAGAAACCGATGTCCCACAGATGCGGCCCCACGACCAATCCCTTTGAGACAACGCATGACATCACTCACCTGTTCCACTCTCCCTGGTGACCTGAGTAGGACGGTAAGCGGAAGGAGAGTCCGCAGGGCGCCCTGGTTTCTTAATAAGGACCAGTTTTCCCGTCTTCCAACAAAGTAAAGTGGGAACTGGCCCGTCTCCAAACATGCGCCAAAGAGCCCCTACCGGATATACCAGTGGTCGAAATAGATATCTACCTCCTCCATGACGCGCCAGTCAGTCAGACAGACAGACAGACGGACGGACGGACGGACGGATGGACGGACGGACGGACAGACAGACGGACAGACAGGTTATTTAAAGAGGAGTTGCGTGCCGAGTTTCGCCTGATGCATCAGGAATTCCAACAATTTCGCATGGAAATGACTCAACTAAGGGATTCCTTAAAGACCTCTGATAAGCGGTTGGATAGCCTAGAGGCGCGATTATGCGTCCTTGAACAGAAACTGGAGCAAACAGTGGACAGGGATCCATTAGAAAACACTATAGCTGAACTGAAATGCCAATTGAACTAGCGCGATCAGGAACTCCTGCTCAACGCATTGAGGTAACCGGAATACCGGAGTGCAAGGGTGAGAGCGCCCTACACCTGGTTGCAGTTCTTGCCATAAAGCTTGGCGTTTCTGTTGAAGAAAGGGACATAGTTCATGCTGAGCGAGTTGGATCCGCGCGCCGTAATCGAGTGCAGACTTCTGACGGTGACATCTCTGCTGACCCCACTGCGCAGAGACCGCGGTGTATATATGTGAGATTCGCAAGACGCGCCACGCGCGTACTGCGCGCGGCCCGGGTTTGCCGGTTTAAGTACAGAAGACCTTGATATCACTGGGCCGCCTCACCGAGTTTATATCAACGAACGTCTAACTCTGTCAAACCGCCAGTTATTTTATCACGCTCGTCAAGCTGGGATTCAGCACAAATGGAAGTATGTATGGACAAGGGAAGGGAGAATCTTAGCTCGCAGAGAAGATCACCAAAAAGCGGAACAAATTAGGTGCGAAGAGGATATCTGTAGGATTTTTGGGTAATGGTCGGTTTGTACCACATCCGAACGCGTCCTGTAAACTTGTTGCATTTACCTATTGCTCCTGTGGATGTTAACAGTTTGATTTCTTTGTTGTTTTGTTTTGCGCTTGGAGGATTTTTTAATAGTTTGTTCTATATATTAAGTAATGTCACAGGGCGGTGTGTGTTTCCTGGGGTACCGGGTGGGAATATATTTTGCTCTCAACGTCATTGGTCAACACTCAACAAAATATATTTAAAAAAAGTTGATTATGTTGGTCAATTGTAGACAGTTATGCTATTTTATCAATTACTGTTGGCTTACAGCAAGTTATTAGTGTTTTCATGCACAAATTACTTGGATGTTAAAACATTATATTGTTTACACTTTTTATAATGCACTTATTCATAGACACAATTCGATGCGAATTTCGCATATAGCTTTTAAATTATTATTTGCAAAGACTTATATTATATAACTACTGTTTGCACTGGCTAATATACAGTTTTTATTCACAACTAGCTGAACCTCGCGGTTTCACTCGCATCTTTGATTACTACTCCGCTCCTATTAGTCATAGCGTGATATTTTATAGCCTATAACCTTCCTCAATAATCGGGCTATCGAATAGTGAAATAATTTTTAAAATCGTACCAGTAGATCCTGAGATTAGCGCGTTCAAACAAACAAACAAACAAACTCTTCAGCTTTATAATATTAGTATAGATTATTTGCTTTAATTTTTATATAAAATTAATTTTAAAAAACTATTGTTTTTAATCTTTACAATAATAATAATAATAATAATAAATGTTAGACCAAGAAATAATAACAAACCAGCTTGGCAGCAGAGGCTTGAAAAAGATATAGAGAAACTTAGAGCAGACTGTGGTAGACTAACCCAATACATTAACAAAACTAGATCAAACAAGGTAGTGAAAACAGTAGAAGCAATATTTAGGAATGTGTCTATTCACACTAGACATGAAGGTGACAATAGGAAACCGGAAGAGTTTTTAGATACTCTGAAACAGAAACTAGCACTAAAAGTTCACAGGTTAAGAAGATACAAGAAAGCACACGAACGTAAAAATGATAATTCTCTGTTTGCTATGAACGAAAAGAACTTCTATAGAAATTTACAGACTAAACAACAAAGTAACACATTACCCGAAACATTTTGGTCTGGTATATGGGAAGAGCAAGTACAACATAACGATAAATCTAATTGGATAACAGACGAAGAAACTAGATGGAGTTCATTAGAAGAAATGGAATTCGTTGAGTTTACTGAGTCTGACATTACTAGTATAACAGCAAGGCTCCACAACTGGAAATCCCCTGGTATTGATAAAATACATAATTACTGGTTTAAAAAATTAGAATCATTACATAAAATTTTAGCGAAAAATTTTACAGACTTTATTTTAGGGAAACAAAATATACCCGAATTTATTGCTACAGGAATAACCTACATGTTACCAAAAGACAAATACTCACCACAGCCTGCCCAATACAGACCAATTACATGCCTACCCACAATATACAAGATCTTAACGTCAGCCATCACTAGAAAAATCAATAAACACATAGAACGATACCACATAATAGCAGAAGAGCAAAAGGGCTGCAGACGAGGTCACATGGGGTGTAAGGAACAACTAGTTATAGATTCAATAATACATAAACATGCTGCTACGAAAAATAGAAATTTACACTGCACCTACATAGATTACAAAAAAGCTTTTGATAGCATTCCACATTCCTGGCTGATCCAAATATTACAGATATATAAAATAAACCCAAAAATTATAAGCTTCTTGCAAAGTATTATGCCCCGATGGAAAACTACTCTACAATTAAATTTTCGCGACAACGTTGTATCAACACGACAAATTTCTATTAAAAAAGGCATTTATCAGGGAGATTCCCTGAGCCCTCTATGGTTTTGTCTCGCTCTGAACCCCCTATCTCACCTACTGCAACGCAGTCAGGCCGGATATGGCTTAAAACACACAACAGAAGTAACCACTATCTCTCATCTTATCTATATGGATGACATTAAATTATACGCAAAGAGTGAAAAAGATATGAAAACATTAATAGAAATCACAACAGAATTCAGTAAAGACATTAACATGCAGTTTGGCCTGGACAAATGCAAAACAGTACACATAATTAGAGGCAAAATTAAACCCGGTGACTACGCAATTGACAATAATGAAATAATTACAGCATTGGAATCAACAGATTTATATAAATACTTAGGATACAGGTAATTGGATAATTTACTTATATTTATGTTTTTGACAACATATCTATTTATCTTTAGTCTAGCCATATCGATAACTTTATTTGCACCTAAGCCATCATTTATTTATTAATTATTATAAGATTATTCATTATTTTATACATTATACACTTAACTACACTTAACTTAAATTTATTAATTTAATTAAGTAATATACTTAATCAAGTAATCAGAAAGTATTTATAACACCGTCAACACACCTAAAACTGGAACGTTTCCCACTGGAAAACATTTATTGTAATGAATTAAAGTTGCGGGTATACTTACGTGAAATACTCTTCGCATAACACTTTAACAACTCCAACATAATTATCACGTCTGCTTGGCGACCATATGTCACTGCAGGGATCTAGCAGAATATCAGCGTCAGGTATATTTGCCTGACACGTGCTGAGCTGGACTCCCATTTGGTGCAACTTTGAGACGCACACCGCACTGTTTTTTAATCGTTATACCTACTATTTGAGGTATGTTACTATGCCACTTTTATTTCCTGTATGATTTTTTTTCTTTTTTTTTTCTTTTGTATGTTGGCACCTTGTTTTACATACAAGTACCTCGTATAAAATGAAATTTTAATTGTGATTTCGTGTTTTGTGCTGTGTCTTTTGTGTGCACTAAATAAATGTTTATCTATCTATCTATCTACTATATAATCCTAATCAACTCTGAATAAAATCTGAGCGTACTATGGCCGTCGCATTCATCTCATTTATTGTGACAGGTGAATTCAAAATACTCTGTAGGTAACTTCTGTTAATTCTTCTATTAATTCTGTCTTGCTTTTCAGTTTATATAATAACTGGGCTTTAAATAGAAACCATTTTTACTGGAGGCTAGTAATAATAAAGTATATTCATTTTAGCTTAACAATGTTCGCTGCGCTGTTACTCTGCATCGCGTGCGCTGTGTACTGGTGGTGGCGACGCAAAAGCGCTAACACTGCAGAGCCGCCAGGCTGGACGGGGGCGTGGCCTATTGTAGGACATCTTCCGTTGTTCATTGGTGACGCCTGCAGTAAGTACTTTCAGAAATCAATCTTTGAACAGACATCTGCATGAACTACATCTGTCTGACCGAGTACATCAATAATACCTACTGTTTAGTTTCAACTATTTGATTCTACTCGTAATTTATAAATGTCCTTCGCTACCATCTGCCATGACTAAAATCTTACACTAGTATTGCCAGGGTCAAATTCGCGAAGCCCAAAATGTATTTTAAGTTTCATTTTAATTTCATATCTATATCAATCACGTCTGTCAACTTTCGCTTGTAAATTAAATTTGACGCTGTGTAAATGGTTTTTTGACCGATCGCCGCGATTACCAGCCAGAAATAAGAAGCAAATCGTAGAAACTGAAGGAGCAGGCAGAAGTATCCATTAAAATGTATACGTATCTATAACAAACTTAATTTGGCACGCTCGAATAATCAGTATTTTCTATACGTGTTTGAAGATTTATGGAATCAATTTAACAAAGCGGCGAATCAGAGCTATGTCCTGGGCGGAGTCTTGGCAGCTAGCATTGGACCGCGAACTGCATATTGTGAGTATTCTTATTATGGAATGATCACAACTTGACTTGACTGAAAAGTATGAATTTAGATGATTTTGAGAGGCTTTCCGGATTTGATAGTGAAGCAATTCCCGGTAGTCACAAAAAATATCCAAAGTTCCTCCAGAAAGTGTGTATTGAATTAAAAGCTTTAGGGAAAATACACGTACTTTTTATTTGTTAAATATAATAGTTATTATCTCTAGTAAATGAATATTTTTTTTTTTTTACATATCTTCATCAGTTACGACGTTATAAAGCTTCAAATATGGTAATTACTTAGATAAATTCTATAAGTTATAAATTAAATTATGTATTTTTCTTAATTACTTGACTGTACTGATCATCAGTTGGAGCACGGGACGATAAGGCCCCACCCTTAATCCCCGTGCTTCACCCAGGTGGAGAACCTAGGTGGAGCACGGGTCCGGCCAGACCCAAAGAAAAGTCGGATATCAAAGTCCGCAGCGATCATAAATTGAACTGCTTTAAAACGGGATTTTTGTGACAGGACATACATACTTGTTTAAAATGGCTATATCTCATTGGTTGTCTGATCAGTTTTGATTCTGTTTTCACTGTTAGCATTTTATTTTTGTTCATTCATCGATAAACTGTTTTTTTTTTATCGTTGCCTGTTGATTGATTATAATTTAAAGACTATTTGGCAGTTGTCACTGATCCAGATGACTGTTTCACGATAGCAACGACGTGCTTGGAAAAGAACTTGATTTACGACTTCGCTGAACCATGGCTAGGCGATGGATTAATAACTGCAAGACGTGAGTTGCTTACACACGCTACTATACACTATACTCAACAAGACATAGTTTCACTGCTCAAGTCCAACTTCCCATCGCATTTAAAAATTATTGACGACATTGCCATTTAGTTGAACCTGCCCTTGTTTTTATCTCTGCTCCACCCTGGATTAAATTTGCCTTTGTACTTGTGCATAAAGTTTTAATAAATAAATAATTACCCCGTTATTAAACTATATAAGTCTCATGTAATAAAAAAGTGCTGCAGTGATAGATAAAAAAAAACATTAAATCCCCAGACACAATTTGGAAGAATCACCGCAAGCTTCTGAACCCAGCGTTCAGTCAGATTGTGCTGGACACGTTCATGGGCGTCTTCAACAGCCAGTCCAGGAAGTTGGTGAAAAACCTCGAGCAAAATGTTGGAAAAGGACACTTTGACCACTTGACTTACACACATCACAACGCTTTGGAGACTATTTGCTGTAAGTCTTTATTTCCAACTTGTCTTTATCATCTTTCATACAAAGTCATCACTTCATAAACATTAATCGAAGATTCATTGTTACCAGTGACAGCGCTAGGAGTAGATTTCACAGATTCGAATCTCAATAGCGAGTACCTGGATGCTGTGGAGCAGAACATCAATACGATGGTGGAAAGGTTCACGAAAGTGTGTTGGCATAATCCTTACACCTTTGCATGAAGCAAGCTCAAGAAGAAGCAGGATTCTTATCTGAAGATTTTGCACAATATGTCGAACTCGGTAAGCAGACAGCACTTTATCGTCCTGCTGTTCTTCTAGAAAAGACAAAGAGACCCTCCAGCAGCTAAATCATCATCATCTTCATAGAACTATACCAATAATGTTAATATACCTATGTAAATCTTTAGCTATAATCTCAGTTGTAATCTTCTCTAGCAATAAATTGTATTTTTTCAATCTTTCTGAATCATTAGTGAATTATCAAACACATCACAACCACTCCGCATTTTTTTATGAAAGACAAACCTTAATAACAAATATAAAAAAAAAAAAATTGTCTGATGTAACATTTTTTTTTTCTATTTTATTAAAAACTAAGGTTCTTAATAATAAATTACAATCTAGCCTTAATAGACTAATAAGCAATTTAACTCTAACTTATTATTATATTGTATGATATTATGACTAAGAATAGTGTCAATTTGCACTTTTATATAGTTCAGTAGGACTTTCTTTGAGTCTGATATTATGTTAAAAACACTTAGATGTAACATTGAATAAAAATCAAATCTCAAATAAATGGTTGCAAGTTCTTCAAAAAAGAAAAACTGAGTTGAGTGAAAATGCAAGCGCTGAAATTAGTATAATACCAGGTGAATTCATAATTAATTAATTTCATAACGACTCACATTGTTTATCTCTTTATATTATTTTAACCTGTTGCCCCACTGTTATATATGTGTGCATGCTACACGCATCTCCCCCCCCAGCGCCACTTATTGTAACGGCACGACCAACTGTCATTATAGATAATAAACCAGTGCGTAATTAGCAGCTAAGCGTTTCACTTGTCTACACCCGCATACCTAACATTGGCGACGAGATCTACCTACACGTGTGAAAAATGACGAGTACTGTTCAATTTGGGATTTTACATATGTTCGTTCATAACACACAAGATTGGAAGACGTATAAAGGGCGTATAACGCAATATTTTGTGGCAAACGGCATTAATGAGAAGACTGATCCCGCGGGTGAAAAACGGAAAGCCATCCTGCTCAGCGCACTCACAGAGGGTACATACAAATTATCATCGGATTTAGTTTTACCGAAAGATCTTGAAGATGTGCCCTACAAAGACTTCACAACGCTGCTGAACAATCATTTTAACCACAAATGTATCAGGTTCGGCGAACGTCACAACTTCTACGCGGCGTCACAACAAGCAGGAGAATCTCATTCTCAGTGGGCAGCGAGGTTGCGAGGGCTGACCGGAAGGTGCGACTTTCTCAACGTGGAAGAAGCACTCCGCGACAAGTTCCTTATGGGGATGCAGCCAGGACGAGAGAAGGAGAAGCTGTACACCAAAGACTTGGCCGATCTCACGCTGGCCAAGGTCGTGGAGTTGGCAGAAAACCTCAGGTGTTCGCGCGCTGCCGCTGCAGCCAGTGCGAGGCCGCTGGCACCAGCGTCTGTGGCAGAGCAACAGCTCTTCAAGATAGCGGATAAGCGGAAAAGTGGTAGTAGCGAAGTGAAGGTGAAATGTGGGATATGTGGGTATACCAACCATAAATCAGCTGACTGTAAATTCGCAAATTATGTTTGCAAAAAGTGTCACGTAAAAGGCCACTTGCGTAAAATGTGACCAAAAGTGAATTACGTACAAGTGGATAGCGGTGACAAGAATGATGATGACGGTATGCTGTATAATATCCGTTCGTTCAGGGGAGAACCCATGGTAGAAGCTGTTTTGATTGATACCGTCCCTTTTAAATTTGAAATAGATAGCGGGTCTGCGGTAACTGTAGTTTCAGAGGACTTTTACAAAAGTAATTTTAAAGTTGTGCCGTTATCAAGTACACGTAAACAGTTGATAACCTATAACGGTGGAAAACTGGTTTGTTTAGGAATGTTGGTGTTACCAATAAGCTATGCGGGTATGACAAATATTATGAAATTATATGTGATCCGCGGCGGCGGGCCTCCCATTCTTGGTCGGGATTTCTTATCATTGTTTAGATAACAGTTGATGCCGGTCAACTATTGCGAAACAACAGATATAACCGTCAAGGAATTGCAACTACAATACCCAAGTTTATTTTCGGTTGAGTTAGGAACTTTTAACAAATACAAAATAAAATTATTGTTGAAAGAAGGTACAAAACCGTTTTTTTTTTTTGTAAAGCACGCCCCGTAGCGTTTGCGTTACGAGATAAAGTTGAGAAAGAAATAGATAGACTGGTTGACTTAGGTATACTTGAACCTGGGGGATTCCCTCACAGCGCATACGTCCTCGTCGTGTCCCCCGGTAACGCTCCAGTTCTGACCACCGTAACGGAGTGGCAGACTGGGTGCGGCTAAAGTGTGCTGTGCATCGTAGCGAATTTTATTTTATTGCCCAGACCATGAGACCATGTCTACACCTGCGCGCGCGTGCCCCAAAGGCCCTTCTCAGGGCCAACCCAAAGGCCCTTCTCAGGACCAACCAAAAGGCCCTTGTCAGGGCCAACGCGACACTTCTGTGTCGACAGAAGGCGGAGCCTTCTACGGCGGAAAAGCAGACGAGTCGGACTCCGACAACGAGTCCGTTATGTCGGGTGCCGGACCGATGGTGATCGAGGATCCTCGATCACGATCGCGTTCGCGGAAGCGGGCCTTCCTTAAGGATGGGTCCGACGGCTCCTCGGGTTCGGCGAAGGAGACCGCAAGGAAGGCTAAGGCCAAAAAGACAACCAAGACGGCAGCGGATACCCACGACGTGGGTCTGGCAGATACCCAGCGCATGTTGGACTTGACCCGGCGGGAGCAGCTCCAGCAGGAGTTGGAGGAGCGGGTGGCTGCCAAGGAGCAGCAGACGCGCATCGCCCGGGCCAAGTCAGGATACGGCGCGTCCCACGTCCTTTACGCGGACCACTCACTGGTCGAGCTGCAGAGGATGGCCGAAGAGGACGAAGAGGGGATCGTCGAGGTCGCCTCCAAGTCCTCACACCTGAAGGGGACCTTCCAAAAGGCCCTCAAATGCCGAGCCGTGAGCATGCGCGGTATCGTCGGGGAGCTGGTGCAGCGCCAGGCGACCGACGAGACGCGGCAACTGCAGGCGAGGGTCGATTGCCTGCAAAAGGAGGTCAGCCAGCTGCATCAGAAGCTGGCTGAAGCCACAGCCCGGCCAACCACAGCCGACCCCAGACCTGCGGCAGAGTGCCCCGCCTCCTTCGACCTTGAGGACACCATCCGCAAGGTCATGATGGAGGAGCGGGACTTCGTCCGAGCCTGCCTGGCAGGAATAGAGGACCGGCTCTTGACCGAAAAGAGTTACCGGCTGCCTCTTGCGGCTCCTACAAGAGGAGGGGTGAGCCGGGGCCAACCTCACAGAGTGAGGAGGACTCTCTACTGCCTGCCACCACCCCGACCAACCAGCAGGGCTGGACGAAGGTCGCTAGCAAGGGGAAGGGCAAGGATAAGAGCAAGGGTGCATCAGCGGTCGTCCCAGCCATCCCCACCACCACCGCTCCTCCCAGCCAGCCAGGTAAGGGCAATGGAAAGGGGAAAAGCTCCCCATAGCCGCCCCCACCACCGGGAAGGCACCAAAGGGGAAGAGTTCGCCCCCAGCCGGCAAGAGGAACCTGGTTCCTCCCAAGACCGCGGCCGTTGTGGTGACGCTCACCACGGAGGCTGCGGAGCGGGGAGAAACGTACGCGTCCATACTACTGCGGGCGCGTGCCAATGCCGACCCCGCCCAACTGGGGATCGGAAAGGTTTCTTGCCGGCGGACCCAGGCCGGGGCTCGAATCTTCGAGTTCCCGGGGGTGGAGGGCAGTTCTCACGCGGACCTCTTCGCAGCAAAGCTGCAGGAGGTCATCGCGGACTCGGCCAAGGTGGCCCGGCCAGTCAAAACGGTCGCCATCGAGGTAAACGACCTCGATGATACCGTCACCAAGAAGGAGGTGGAGGCGGCGGTCGCAGCCATTGGGGGCTGCGGCGTCGCAGCGGTAAGAGGCCGGGACATCAGGCCCGGTTGCGGCGGCATGGGCACCATCCGCATGGAGTGCCCAGTCACCGCTGCCAAAGCCGTCCTTGAAAAAGGAAGGCTTCACGTCGGCTTCAGCTCGGGTTCGGTCCGGGCACTTGCGGCACAGCCTTTGCGGTGCTACAGGTGCTTCGGGGTCGGGCACACCCGGGCCCTCTGTCCGTCTACGGTGGACCGGACAGAGAGCTGCTACCGCTGCGGCAAGGAGGGCCACAAAGCCGCCGAGTGCAAGGCCGCCGCGCCGTACTGCGCTGTTTGTGCCGCCAGTGGCCGCCCCGCAGGCCACATAATGCAGGGGAGGATGTGTAATCCTCCCCCTAAGAAGGGAAAAGCGCAGGCGCCGAGCAAGCCTGCCGCTACCGCCGCTGAGCGCGAGGTTAGGCCTTCGGCTGCTGCGGCTGAGGAGGGGGGTGCGATGTCCGATTAAATGTCTAGAGTCGAACATCGCATCCTCCAGGCGAACGGGATAGGCGGTGGTTGCCGAGCCTTACTCGGTCCCCAGTACCTGGCTGGGCGATCGGGACGGCTTGGTGGCGTTGGTGGCGCGGTCTTCCACGGACTCTCCTCCCGTCTCGCTTTTAGAGAGGGGACCGGGATACGTGGCCGCCGCGTGGGGGGGGATACGGCCCTGGTGGGGGTCTATTTCTCCCCAAACCGGGCGGTTTGGGATTTGGGTTTCTAAGGGATTTCGAGAACTTTCTCGAAGTTCTCACGGCAGTCGCCGGGATAGGCGACCTGAACGCCAAGTCGGAGGCTTGGGGCAACCCGGCTGCCTCCTGTAACGTCCGGGGACGCGCCACCGTGTTTTGGGCGGTCCACACGTGTGTGCGGCAACGGGGAGGGTCGGTGTTAGACGTGTCGTTTGCCACCCCCGCATGAGACCATGAGAGACCATGTCGGACCACCGATACGTGCGGTTCGATATCTTCACCGGCCCCCGGGGGGGGACGGCCCACTCGGGCCAATCTCCCTTCCCGCGGTGGGCTCTCACCCGCCTGGACCGGGAGGCAGCCAAGGAGGCGGCCTTTCTCCAGGACTGGCTCTCGCCCCCTGTCGAGCCTGTCCTGGACGTGGACCGCGCGGCGGTCCAGCTCAAGAGGTCACTGACCGAGGTGTGCAACGCCAGCATGCCTCGGCCACGACGTCCGCCTCCCCGTCGCGCCGTGTATTGGTGGTCGGAGGAGCTGGCAGGGCTCCGGGCCACCTGCGTGGAGGCCAGGAGGGCCTACACGCGGAGTCTGCGGCGCACTACCCGATCTCAGGCCGGGGAGGACCACCTCTACGCCTCTTACCTAGAGGCAAAGACGGTCCTCAAGTCGGCTATGTGCGCCGCCAAGGACTCGGCGAGGGCCGAGATGCTGGAGGGCCTCGACAGGGATCCGTATGGGAGGCCATATAAGGCGGCGTGGAACCAACTGCGCCCCTTTGGTCCCCCAGTTACGGAGACCCTGGAGCCGGCGTTATTGGATGGGGTGGTCCGGTCCCTGTTTCCGCGCAGGACCGACTTCACCCCACCAACGATGAACCCCCTGCTTGGGGGGGTAGTGGCTTCGCCACTACCTTCCCCGCTTGGGGGTTCTGACCCTCCGCGCGAAGAAGACGGCCCCTGGACCGGACGGCGTCCCAGCACGGGTGGCGGCCATCGCGGCGTCCCTCATGGAGGGCAGGTTTCGGGACCTCTTCAGCGCGTGTCTTACGGCTGGGAGGTTCCCGAAACAGTGGAAGGAGGGGCATTTGTGCCTCCTCCGGAAGGAGGGACGACCGGTGGATTCCCCCTCGGCATACCGGCCCATCGTTCTGCTCGATGAGGTCGGTAAATTGTTCGAGGGGATCATCGCCACCCGGCTAAATAGCTACTTGCGGGAGGTAGGGCCAGACCTCTCGGACGCCCAGTTCGGTTTCCGATGGGAGCGTTTGACGATCGACGCGTTGGCCCTACTCAGGGGCCAGGTCAAGGAGGCGGTCGAGGCTGGGGACGGAGTGTTGGCGGTGTCGTTTGACATCGCCAACGCCTTCAATTCCGTGCGCCACTCGACCATACTGGAGGCACTCCGGTATCACAGAGTGCCCCAATATCTGCGGGCGATCCTGGCCAGCTACTTGGAGGACAGAGAGGTCCTCCTCGTGGACAAGACGGCCAGGATCAGGCGTTACGGTGCGGAGTCCAGTGTTCCACAGGGGTCGGTGCTAGGGCCCCCCTTGTGGAACATCGGATTCGACTGGCTCCTGCAGGGCACCCTCCTCACGGGCACGAGTGTCATCTACTATGCGGATGACACTCTCCTCACTGCCCGGGGGAGGGACTTTTGGAGAGGCGGCCTGTCTGGCCTCTGCTGGCGAATCCTTAGTGGCAGGTAGGATCCGCCAGCTTGGATTGAGGGTGGCGCTGAACAAGACCGAGGCCGTGTTCTTTCACGGGCCTCGGCAGCGCTGCCCTCCTGCCGCCCACGTTGTCGTGGAGGGCGTCCGAATTGAGGTGAAGGCCCAGATGAAATATCTGGGCCTAGTGCTGGACAGCAGGTGGCACTTCGGCCCGCACTTCAGCGGGCTGTCGACGCGCCTGCGCCGGAGAAGGCGGTTGTACGATCGTCTCCTCCCACCTCCTGGTGGTGATTAGCGGGCGACAGGTCCGCACCTGTCGCCCGTGCTGTGATTGTGCAATGCAGACGAGAGGCGCCCGCGGGGGCGCCTCTCGTCTGCATTGCACAATCACCACCCTCGGGCGGGAACGGCCGAGTACTCGCAGTCGTTCCCGGGCCCCTCCACTGAGGGAGGGGCGTGAAGGGCGCCTGCCCTAAAAGGCGGGCGGTCGTCGGCAGAGGACTGGACGTAAAGGCTGTGCTAGTTTCCCATCCTCCTCCATTCAGACGATGCGGGAGTTCCGCTGGGTTATTTTAGTGGGTATACCGGGCTTGCCCGGGGAGTCCCACATAGCCCGCCCATTCCCCCAATGGGCGGGTATGCGTAATGCATTTTTTCCCAGCGAGATAAAAAAAAAATTAAAAAAAAGAATACGCTTGTGCAGCCATCTATCGAGAATTAGCAACATCGCCCGCAAATCAATGGTTGTTAAACTGTACTTATCTTGGTGTATGTCATGTTAGTTATTATCGGGACTAATAGATGGCGCTTTTTATTTGAGTCCAAAGGTTAGATCGCGGTGTTGAGATTCTCCGCCGATTACATATAACATTTAGTGGTAAGGTTCAAGTTCGTATGTTAAGTATGTTAAATTCACGAGATTGACAATTGTGCCTTGTTGAATAAACTGTTGGTTGATCTGTAAAGATACCCTTCGTTTCATTTTTGAAGTCAGTCCTTGTTAATGAAGGGAACCTTCAAGGTGTCGTTGTGACCCCTCACGAAGCCCGAGGGTTCGCATGACTTAACAGTTTGAAGAACATACCAGCTCGCAAGGTGAGCGAGCACCCCCAAAACCCTCACGAAGCCCGAGGGTTTAACATGGTCCTTCGAACCGGATGGTGATGAGGAGCAGCTGCTCTCAAGGGTGGAACCAGTTCATCAACCATCAGATGCTAAGCCTACTGTGACCGAGGATAGCATCAGCCCGAACGTGCCCAACTCAAGTGGAGTTGTTCCGGTGTCAAGGCGGTCGAGCATTGACCAGACTCGGAGTCAGCAGGGACGTGCGGGAGGGAGAAACAACGCATCAGCAGCAGGGAGGCGCTGCAGACGACTATAGTCGTAAGGAGCTAAGTGTTACAAGTGAAAACCGTGAGTACTTTTCAAATTCTTTCCTGTCAAGCAAAAGTGATCTTAATTTCAAGGTGTAAATTAACTTAGTGTTTGTGCAACGATTTTAGACTTAGTTAGATTTAAGGCAAATTGTGTTCAGACGGGGAACCTATGCCCGATTTTTAATTTAATTGTAACTTCCAAACACTTAGAAAAATTTGTTTGTTTACATCGACTTAGAATAATTTCTTCAAAATATTTTCGACTTGTAAAATTTTTAGGAAAGTTCAACACTTAGAAAATTTGTTTGTTTACATCGACTTAGAATAATTTCTTCAAAATATTTTCGACTTGTAAATTTTTTAGGAAAGTTCAACACTTACAAAATTTGTTTGTTTACATCGACTTAGAAAATTTTCTTCAAATATATTTTCGACTTAGAAAAATTGCCTTATGAAATACTTTCAACTTGATATTGAATTAGATTTATCTCATACAATTAATTTGTCAAAATGTCACAATTACAAACGTTTATCAAGGTACAGGATGATCTGTATGCTCGAATGTCGAGAGCTAAAAGTAACTTTAAGAAATCACCCAAGGATAGGATTACCAAACCATATGTAGAAGCCAGGTTAGAAAATGTTGAAGAGCTGTGTGGCTCAATTTAGCTTAACACATACACAGATGGTTAAAGATTGTGAAGCTATTGAGGTAAAAATGTCACCTTATACTATAAGCGAAGTTTACTTCAACACTGAGGAATTATATTTGGAGTTTAAATATGAACTGAAAACTGTTTTAAATACATTCAAAAGTAGTAGTGATGTTTCTCCAATTGCGGGATCGTCGTCAAATTCAGAAAGTAGAAACATGCCCATCAAATTGCCCAAAATATCGATCCCAACGTTTTCTGGGAAATATACAGAATGGATCACCTTCAGAGATTTATTTGTATCTTTAATTCACAAAAACGACAAGATTGATAAAGTGCAGAAACTTCATTATTTAAAAGGCTACCTTACAGGTGAGGCCGAGCAACTTCTGCGACACATTCCAATATCTGATTTAAATTATGACAAGTGCTGGGCTCAATTAGAATCGCGTTACAACAATATAAAATATCTTTCACATTGTATTTTGAAACGTTTGTTCAGTCAAAGAAACATAAACAATGAATCAGCTAGTGGCCTAAAGGATCTAATGGACACCACATCTGATTGTTTAAATGCACTTATTAATTTGGAGTTAAATGACACAGCAATTAGAGACATATTAATTATACATATCCTTACATTAAAGTTAGATTCAGACAGTCGTAAAGAATGGGAATTAAAGGTGACCTCAAACATTGATTCCGATAAGCTACCAACATTTGAACAATTTAAAGACTTTTTAACTAGTAGTAGTACAGAGCATTTGAATTCTTAGAACCTAAGTCTACTAAAAATCAAAATGTAAACACAACTAAAGCAAAGGTATTTCACACAGTATCGTCCAGTTGTCCGGTCTATAATGATGATCATAAGATAGGGATTTGCAAACAGTTCACGGATAAAGATGTGGACGCTCGGCGTAAGTTCGTTCAGGAAAACCATTTATGTTTCAATTGTCTGGGAGGTAACCACTCTGCCAGGTTTTGCAAGTGTACAGTCACTTGTCGAATCTGTCAACGTAAACACCACACTTTATTACATTCTAAAAGTGAGCAGGAAACTTCAGGGGAGAAGAGCACTCATACGGTTGAAGTAGAAAATCAAGGGATAGTCGGATGTTTTTCGAAAGGTACAGTTAATAACCAAGTCTTATTAGCCACAGCATTAGTGAAGGCTGTATCAAAAAACGGGTCTATGTTCACGGTTAGGGCTTTGTTAGATCAAGGCTCTCAAGCATCATTTGTGACGGAAAACATTGTCCAAAGCTTAGGTTTAAAGAAAAAACCAGCTAAAAGTTCGATAGTGGGCATAGACGTCAACCACAAGTTAGAGTTGAATTCGGTTGTTGAGGTCAAAATACAGTCTAGAGTTGATCCATCTGTGGAATTGATAGTAAACGCATACGTTCTTAAATCACTAACATCCTTATTGCCTAGTAGGGAAACAGCACATTTAGATTGGGTACAATTCAAAGACATACAGTTAGCGGATCCCAAATATCACAAACCGGATAAAGTTGATTTATTGTTAGGGGCAGAAATTTACAGCAGGGTTTTACAAAACGGGTTAAAGAAAGCGTCGGGTTGTAGCACGGTGGCGCAGTGTACTTCTCTGGGTTGGATTCTGTCAGGAACGATAGCTTCTGCTGGCCATAAGTCTTCCGATTTCACCGTGATGCACGCCCACGTAGGTGATGATGAAATCTTGAAACGATTCTGGGAATTAGAGAAGGAACCAGATGAAATCAAAAAACGTATACTTACCGAAGAAGAGACCAAATGTGAAGAAGTATTCACTGCCACAACTACAAGAGATGACAGAGGGCGTTACGTTGTAAACCTGCCATTTAGAACTGAGGATCCGGGCTGTAAATATGGGAACTCAAGAGACGTAGCAATCAGAAGGTTTCATGCTTTAGAATCTAAACTACACCGGAATAAAGAACTGGGTGTTAAATATGCAGAGGTAATCAACGAGTATTTCGAACTGGGGCATATGAGGCCGGTAAGCAAACCGAACAATCATGGAAACGAAGCTGTATATTTACCTCACCACGCAGTTGTTAGAAATGATAAAGATACAACAAAGGTCCGTGTGGTATTTGACGCATCTTGCAAGGGACAAAACGGCATTTCGCTCAATGATGACCTGATGGTCGGGCCAAGTCTGCAACTTGACTTGCGTCATCTATTGATGCGTTGGAGAAGACATCCTATTTGCTTAGTATCAGATGTAGTCAAGATGTATCGACAAGTACGCGTAGCGGATAAACATCAAGATTTTCAACGTATCTTATGGAGAGACAATAGGGATTCTGAAATAAAGGATTACCAGCTTCAGACAGTCACTTTTGGCACTGCGGCTGCACCATTCTTGGCTGTTCGAGCTATGCAACAGGTAGCATACGATGAAGGAAAGGATTATCCTCTAGCAGCTGAGAAAGTACTAAAAGATTTTTACGTTGACGATCTTATGACAGGTTGTGAAACAGTAGAAGAAGGAATAGAAATTTGTACACAAATGGAAGAGATGATCGCCAAAGCAGGGTTTGAGTTACAAAAATGGTCGAGTAACAGCAATGAGCTTCTGGAGAAAATTCGGGATGGGGAAGATAAGGACCTGGATCGTGCGGAAAAGGGAATTTGGATCAAGCAAGATGAAATATTAAAAACACCAGGACTCATCTGGTGATTCCCGGATATTGATTTCCGGTAACAATCACTTAACCAATCTTTTAATATCAGATGCGCATATCAGAAGTCTTCATGGAGGTCCTCAACTCATGCTCAACTATTTAAATATGAAATATTACATCCTTGGAGCCAAGCGGTTAGTTGTAGCACACGTAAGGAAATGTGTAACGTGTATCCGGTATGCAGCCACAACAAAACCTCAGTTAATGGGTCAGTTGCCACCTGCGAGGGTTACACCTAGCAGACCGTTTAAAAACAGTGGGGTAGACTACGCGGGTCCTATAAATCTAAGGACATCCAAGGGTCGGGGTCATCAATCATATAAGGGGTATATTTGTTTATTTGTGTGTATGGCCACAAAGGCTGTCCACATCGAGGTTGTAAGCGATCTTACCACAAGAGGATTTCTTGCCGCATTTAAACGGTTTGTGGCCAGACGAGGTCAATGCAAGAACATATGGAGTGACAACGGCACTAATTTTCAGGGTGCTTCTAAGGAATTAGATGCAATGTTTCGCTCTGAAAATTCAACCATAGCTAGGGAAATTGCCGCGGCCTTAGCTACTGAGGGAACATCATGGCATTATATTCCACCACATTCGCCGAACTTTGGCGGTCTGTGGGAAGCGGGAGTAAAATCCTGCAAAGGGCATTTGCGCAGGGTAGTGGGCAACTCTACTTTGACTTACGAAGAAATGTCCACTCTTTTAAGCCAAGTAGAGGCATGTTTAAATTCACGTCCACTGTGTAGGGTAACGGATTCCAACAATGGTGATGCACTGACACCTGGGCATTTTCTTATTGGTGAACCTGTTATAAACGCACCAGATAGGAACTACGAAGATACTAACATATCTAGTTTAAAGCGGTGGCATTTAGTTCAACAAATGCTGCAACAGTTTTGGAGACGCTGGTCATCCGAATACCTCACCACACTACTTCATCGGTATAAGTGGTCTACGCAAACACCCGAACCGAACATAGGGGACCTAGTTTTAATCAAGGAGGATAACATGCCCCCTTGTCGGTGGCTACTTGGCAGAGTGGTTGAGAAACATCCGGGGCTAGATAATCTAACACGGGTAGTCATACTGTGTAGTAACGGTGCAAAATTTAAACGACCAACCTCGAAACTTTGTGTCTTGCCTATTGCTTAATTAATTTGTATAATAGGAACTTAACATTGTTAACTCGTGTGCGGATTCCTGTATATGTAGAAAGTAAGTTATTTTTAAGAGATGTCTTTTACTAAATTTATCTTGTAACCAAACTTGTGATGTGATTATTAAGTCTTAATTCTAGTTTGTAATTATATTAACTTAATAGCGTGAAGGACATAATGTTTACAAAATGTCCTTGGTGGGCGGAATGTGCAGCCATCTATCGAGAATTAGCAACATCGCCCGCAAATCAATGGTTGTTTAACTGTACTTATCTTGGTGTATGTCATGTTAGTTATTATCGGGACTAATAGATGGCGCTTTTTATTTGAGTCCAAAGGTTAGATCGCGGTGTTGAGATTCTCCGCCGATTACATATAACATTTAGTGGTAAGGTTCAAGTTCGTATGTTAAGTATGTTAAATTCACGAGATTGACAATTGTGCCTTGTTGAATAAACTGTTGGTTGATCTGTAAAGATACCCTTCGTTTCATTTTTGAAGTCAGTCCTTGTTAATGAAGGGAACCTTCAAGGTGTCGTTGTGACCCCTCACGAAGCCCGAGGGTTCGCATGACTTAACAGTTTGAAGAACATACCAGCTCGCAAGGTGAGCGAGCACCCCCAAAACCCTCACGAAGCCCGAGGGTTTAACAACGCTTCACCGATAGTTTCAGTTCTAAAGCGAAACGGCACCGTCAGATTGTGTGCAGATTATTCAATAAGTATAAATAAACAGTTGCGGGTAGAACAATATCCGCTACCCACAACTAACGAACTTTTTTCAAAGATACATGGGGGTCAACAATTTAGCAAACTCGATTTATCTATGGCCTATAACCAATTTGTTTTGGACGAAGAATCAAAAAATCTAACATGTATAAATACAAACCGCGGGCTATATAGATTTACACGTTTTAATTTTCCAGCGCGCGATTGAGGGTTTGTTATCCGGAATAGACGGAGTGTTGTGCCTGCTCGATGATATTTTAATAACGGGTAAGAATAGGCAGGAACATTTAAAAAAACTGAATTTCGTTTTGAAACGTTTAGAAGAAGCAGGGTTAACTTTGCAAAAGGAAAAATGTAGTTTTTTTTAAGACGAAATCAGTTATCTCGGTTATATTATCACTAAGGATGGGCTAAAAAAAGCGCCGGAAAAAATTAAAGCGATGATAGAAGCACCGGTCCCCATAAATGTTAACCAGCTACAATCGTTTTTAGGCTTAATAAATTATTACAGGAATTTCGTACCAAACGCATCTACAGTTCTCAGTCCGTTGTACGAACTGTTAAAAAAGGACTGTAAATGGGCCTGGACTGATATTCATGAGTCGGCGTTTAGGACGATTAAAGAGCTCATGACTTCGGAACAGGTTCTCGCGCATTTTGACCCGAAGGCGACGGTAATATTAACGGTGGACGCTTCCCCAAGTGGGTTGGGAGCAGTCCTGTCACAAATAGGTTCAGACGGTATGGAAAAACCTATTTCGTTTGTTTGGCGTACCTTAAACTCAGCGGAAAAGCGATATGCTCAAATTCACAAGGAAGCAACCGCCATTATTTACGGGGTGAGACGGTTTCATCAATATTTGTATGGTAGATCGGAACCGTTTATTCTTCGAACTGATCACAAGCCCTTATTGCCATAAGGGCTTGTGATCAGCTTTTTTGCAGCAGCAGCTTTTTGGGCCCCATAAGGTTATACCAGAAATATCGGCAAATAGGTTACAGCGGTACGCTTTGTTTTTAAGTAGCTATAACTATAAAATTGAGTATGTGCGCAGCGCTGACAACAGTGCCGATTATTTCTCTCGCGCGAGCTTGCCGCGCGCCGTTCACGAGTGCGCTTGCACTGAACAGTGTAAGTGTTGCGATTGCGAAGTGGCATACGACCGCGCGACTTATGTTTGTTTTGTTGTGGACGGAAGCATGCTCGTGACATTAGCAAAATTACGCGAGGAGGTAAGTAGTGACATAGTTATGAGGCAGGTGAAAGATTTTATTTTGAAGGGTTGGCCACCGTAAGTAACTGATATAAGGTTAAAACCGTACTATTTATGTAGATCACAATTATCGTATGAGAACGGTTGTGTCATGCGAGGCCATATGGTGGTTATTCCCTCGAGCTTATACAAAATAATTCTTAAAGAACTACATTCATCGCATCTAGGCGTAATAAAGACCAAGGCCGAAGCCCGATCAAGATTTTGGTTCCCGGGAATCAATCAGGCTATCGAAACGATGATAGGTTCATGCGATGTGTGTATTCAGTTGCGGCCCTCACCGCCCCGTGCGCCGTGACAGAATACACATAAGACTTCCTAGGTCCGATCAAAGGTTGCGTTTATTTGGTAGCGGTAGATGCACATACTAAGTGGTTAGAAGTGTATAATATGAACACAGCTACGACTTCGACAGCGGTGATTCGGAAGCTATGTGATTTTATGTCAAGGTTCGGAGTTCCCAAAACAGTAGTAAGTGATAACGGCACAGCTTTTTGTTCGCGAGAATTCGAGCTATTTTGCGCGACAAATGGGATTTTACATATGACGTCACCGGTTTATCACCCTCCTAGTAATGGCCAGGCCGAAAGTTACGTCAAGGTAGTAAAAAAGGGAATAAAATCATGTCTTATTTCGAGTTACAGCCCGAACGAAGCATCGGTACAATTACTGAGATATCTGATGGATTATCGGAATTCAGTTCATTCTGCTACTGGATTGTCCCATGCACAATTGGTGTTTGAGCACAAGTTAAGTTCACGGTTAGACCTGATGGACCCAAGGTCATCGGCACCCTTGTCACCGTCGTTATCTAAAAGTGTAAAAAACCAACAGTGTACACAAACTAAAAGACAACGGAAAAACAAAACGAAACAGTTCAGGATAAACAATGCTGTATTATATAAAAAGTATGTAAATAAAGCTAGTTATACATGGTGTAAGGGCATCATATTTAAAAAATAGGAAAGGTTTTATATTTAGTTAAAGACAATAACAGTTCACAAATTCACAAGAGACACAAAAATCAACTGATTCTATATAAAGGAACAAGTAACAAAATGGAGGGTAATATAGGAAAAGCATACGAGGACTTGCCAGGGTCATCTGGTTCCCCGCCATCGTGGTCGCCGCCGCCTTCCCCGACACCAGCAACTACAGAAACGCATGTATTCTAGCCGGAACTACACTCACCAAATCTCTTGCCCTGTAGCTCAGCCAGAGGGAGAACTACTTCGTCAACGACAGGGGACGAGGTTGAGAAGGACCAACAACAGGACCCCGAAGGTGAACAACAGGCTAGTGCGAGCGACGCAGCTGAGGAAGGAACGCAGAGGCACTCCGAGGATGTTGGTCAAGAAGCGGGGACAGGAGTCGATACCCAGACCACACAACACGGTGACTCAATTACTCCAAAGAGAATCGCCCCGTTACTTGTTTCAAAATGTTCTTCTAGTTGTTTATATTAGTAGTCTACAAGTTGTACAATGTAGGTACATGTAAATAAATTTATTTATGAGTTAGTTATTAAATGATGTTCGGTGTCAATAGACTAGAGGGAGGAATGTTATATATGTGTGCATGGCGCGCATCTCCCCCCCCAGCGCCACCTATTGTAACGGCACGACCAACTGTCATTATAGATAATAAACCAGTGGGTAATTAGCAGCTAAGCGTTTCACTTGTCTACACCCGCATACCTAACACCCTTTTTTTAGAAAAGAGTGGACAAATAATAATATTATATCTTTGTATAACCTTTTTTAGGAACCAAATTCAAAGCCTTCATAGACATCCTTCTTGAGCTGTCAGTTGAGAAGGGAGTGTTTAACGACAAGCAGATCAGAGAGCATGTAGACACTATGCTGGCTGCCGGCCATGAAACTTCGGCAAATGTTATTATGTTTGCCATGGTACTTTTAGGGTCTCATCCTGAAGCTCAGGAGAAAGTGTGTGTTGAGTAAGTTAATACTCAACCAATTTCTGTCTAACTAACGTGACATATCTGGCCTGTCTACATGATCATATAGTACTGCCGCGCAGGAGGCCGTATATAAAGTAAAAATACCAGCAAAGTGCGAATCGGACTCGTGCACCGACAAATAGCTACATTCATTAAAATAGGTTACGTTACTGAGGATCATAAACAATGAAAGCTCCGAATATTGCTCTAACAAAAATCTAAAGTAGATTGAAGTACAAAATTAACTTTGCCGTTGGAAAACTGTTGTCCCCATACGTCGACATAAGTCCCGGTCAGTTTACCAACTGTAAAAAAGTTTTTTTTTTTTTTTAATATAGGTATAAATTTACGGTTTACGGATATTTTCCTTTACTAGACATTGCTTTTTGCGAAATTTTATATTCTATTGCCATTCGCCAAATTTACGACATAAACGGTGATATATTTTGGTTCCGTTGATCTAGTAGTTTATTTTTTTCATAATTGCAAGAGGTTGCAGATTTGGGTATAAGATATTAATTTCAACTTGATTTCCAGGCGTTCCAAAGAAAAAGGTCTTGATATACGGACAGACAGACGGACAGACACAAAGATAACGAAATAAGCCTGTAACTGTTCTTTTATTTCGTTTTGAGGAACGGAACCCTAAAAAGGAAGAACGGTATAATAATCTTGCCTATTTTGATTTTTACAATAATTTCATACAGGATACACGAGGTCCTGGGAAGATATAGAGATGTGGAGAAGACAGACTTGTCGAAGCTGGTGTACTTGGAGGCAGTTCTGAAGGAGAGCATAAGACTCTTCACAATCGTGCCGGTTATCGCCAGAAAACCTGATAGAGATGTTAAACTAAGTAAGCGAATGCAAAAGTCACAATAGAGGACTAGTCAACACCGATCTTTCAGATTGAAGTTATTGTGTTTCCTCTGGATCAAACTATTTTATGATTTAATAAGACAGTATTTTGAATATAAACGTATTTAAAAATACTGGCTACTAATACCAATATGTTGCAGAAAACCACACTCTATCAGCCGGTCGGACTTGCGCCTTATTTCTGTTCGGTCTCCACAAGCATCCCATGTGGGGTCCAGATAGAGACGAGTTCATGCCTGATCGCTGGCTGGAACCTGGCAGACTGCCTGACAACCCTAATACGTTTTCTCCCTTTGCTTTGGGAAGACGACAGTGTATTGGTAAGGGTCACTCTCAAAATTATGCTCTCTTATAAAATACTTGTATAAGAATATTAAAGGAGATAATCGATTTTGTTTGAAGCGTAGCACAAGGTCGTAATATGTCCGTCCAGTAATGAAAAACATATTGTGTGTGCAAAATCTCTAGATTACATTTGCATAATCATTACTACCTTGCCTCATAGCAAGCTAAAACTCCAAGCGTTCAAATCATCACACAAGAGCGATCCATTTCCAGTGGCGGTTACGCTGTTTGCTGTTGTTTTTACTTGATTATGCCATATTCTTGCACTTAATCCTTTAAATCTGTGTAGGGTAATTCATACATTGGGCTTACAGTCGTCTTTAACGAGTGAGTTTATTTTACTTGACATAGTACTTAAGTAAATCACAATATATATATATATATATTATATATCACACTAATATTATAAATGCAAAAGTCTGTGAGTGTGTATGTTTGTTACTTCTTCACACTTAAACGGCTAGACGGATCTGGATAAAATTTGGCACAGACATAGATTATAGTCTGGAATAGCACATAAAATACTTTATCTACTTCGGTTTTGTTATATTCGAATTACAAAATTGACAGCGGTTTCATTATGATACTCATAACGACATCGGGTTGCATTATGCGAATCGTCATGAATTCTAAATCACAAGCAAAGACATTCTGAACATACAGCCAGGTACTTATAATATTACTTCGAAATCGAGACAATGTAAATGATGTTTTTAAAAATGGAACAAGTTTAGAACAAAAGTATCACTATTTGGCTGTTGCGGCTACAAGATCTTTGCCTTATACCTAATAAAGACTACAAAAAAAAAAAAAAAATGGACGCGGGAAAAAAATTCTGAGTGAATATTTATTCCAAATTTTATTAAAAATGTCTTCAACATCAAGTGATATTGAAAATACTCCACCAGATATAACAAATAGAGCAGTTGCGGCTACAAATAATTTACTACCAGAAAAATCAGGACATGTATATGAGAAATGAAATACTAAAACACACGTCCTGAAATACTTATTTGTCTATATCTGTGTTTAATTCCTTCCTTCGCAGATAAAATCTTGTATACAACTGTACGTTATTGGTCTTTTAATAACTCGTGCCCACCTATTTCGGTACGCGCTACGCTTGTACCGAAAAATGGCATACGTATTAAAAGACCATCCATAGCGTAACAGTTGCATAAATAGCTATTATCTACTCTCATATCGTAATATTCGAATTATAAAATTCAAAACGAGTTTATATTGGCATATAAACACAATACCGAAAAAAATAGAATCAAAGACAAAGAAGACAAAGATATTTTATTTCAACTAGGCCACCAAGCAGCACTTTTGAACGTTTATACATAAAAATTTAAAAGGAATAAAAATTGATTCTACCGTGCATTCGGAAAGTAGCTTGTAATGGAGAAGAACGCACAAGAAACTCCATACTTACTCTTTTAAAAAAAAAATGTTTCATAAGTACATACTTAATAAATTCATATGTGTGAGGACAATGCACCCAGAATCACTACATACTATAGTATGTAGTGATTCTGGGTGCTTTTTTTTTTTTTTTTTAATACTTTGTATACATACAAATGTGTAAGTATTAAAAATACTCACACATGTACCGTGCACTTACATAATAGGTACTAGAAAAACATTAGCATCCGAAGCAGTTAAGTTACGACCAATCCCAACTGACGGCGCCCGTTCACGAACATGATGCATGAATCGGCACCACACTGCTCAACCATCATGAAGGGAACCGAATGATCCAACACACGCGCCACCATCAGAGAGACATTTGAGAGAGCATGACACACTCAACTGCCAGGGCACACATAAGTCAAAGAACGACACAAAGGTACAGCAAATGGTAGATCTTCAGTTTGGTACATAGTACTCAAACACGTGCTGCGCAGTTATACAATAATTTAAAAAAATAAACTTAAATTTCGTGGGTGCGTTTACAAACATATAAACTCACATACACAAACACCCAGAGCCGGATCGATTATCTGTAGGTCATACAAATATTTGTTCCGTGCGGGAATCGAACCCGCGACACGCAACGCAGCAGTCAATCGCTCAACCACTGCGCCAACCGTGCGCCAAATTGAGTCTATATAATACAAATATATTCATACAATCTTCAGCAGGTCCAACAATACTACAAAAGAATAATGTTCAGCATATCACTTGTTTTTGCGCCCTAGTGTTTGTGGAGCAAGACTAGCATTGAGCCAAGCATTTTTATCAGTGATGTAATCCCCCAACTTATAATATGCCTGCCTGCATAGTGTGCGTTTTATACAAGTTTTAAATTTCGTCTCATTCAGTTCTAGAATGTGGGGAGGAATTTTATTGTAACATTTTGTTCAGTACCATGAAAGATGAGGCTACTTTAGCCAGTCTGAAACCTGGCTGAACCAATTGGTCCCTATTTCTAGTAATGTAATTATGTCTATCGCCGTTTTTACTAAAAGATGTAAATTCTTTCTCACGTACATGATGTTTTTATAAATATATTGAAAAGGAACCGTCATGATGTTAATGCCCTTAAACAGTTCCCTTAGAAAATCGCGCCGGCGAAGATTGTATATCGCTCTGATGGCTCGTTTTTGCAGAATAAAAATTGACTCAATGTCTGCAGCCCTTCCCCATAGTAAAATATCGTAAGAGATTATACTATGAAAGTAACTAAAATAGACCAGCCTAGCGGTATCTACATCACTAAATTGACGAATCTTTCTAACAGCATAAGCTGCCGAACTTAGTCGCCCTGCAAGTGATATTAAATGAGGACCCCATTGTAACCTTGAGTCTAGCTTGATCCCCAGGAAAACCGTTTTATCGACGAATTCTAGCTTCTTCTTGTTTAATATAATGTCACAATCAGTACTTTTGACATTCGGCAAGGAAAATTTAACGCACTTGGTTTTTTTACCATTTAAAACTAAATTATTGGCAGTGAACCAATCCTGAACCTGCCGTAGCGCGTTATTTACGTCGTCAACCTGACAAGTACGTCTAATTATTTTAAAAATTATAGATGTGTCATCAGCAAATAACACCATGTTTAGTTTGTTTTCCAATAAACGGGGTAAATCGTTTATGTATATTATAAATAAGAAATGACCTAAAATTGAGCCCTGGGGTAACCCCATTTTCACGTTTAACCCCGACGAATTCACACCGTTTATTTGAACTAATTGCTGTCTATCATTCAAATAAGATTTAACCAAACTTAACGCTGATTGACCTAGCCCGTAATGCTCAAGTTTCAGAAGTAATTTTTCATGATTAACGCAATCAAATGCAATCGACAGGTCACAGAAGATACCTATGGCATCCTGCGACTCTTCCCACGCATTAAAAATGTGTTTTAATAGAGTGACACTAGCGTCAGTTGTACAACGTCCTTTGGTGAAACCATACTGTTTATCATGCAAGATGTTATTCGTATTAAAATGAATGTGCATTTGATTAAGCATTATCTTCTCAAATACCTTGCTGAAAACCGGCAAGACGGATACTGGTCTATAATTATTTGTGTCTTTACTTTCCCCGGATTTAAAAAGTGGTATAACCTTACTATATTTCATTAGATCGGGAAAGACTCCTTGATCCACACACAAATTGAAAATTAAAGCTAAGTACGGGGCTATAGTCTGAATAATGGAGGTACAAGCTTTGATGGACATTCCCCACAGATCTTCAGTCGGTTTGATCTTGATTTGCTTAAAAGCTTTTATTACTGTTATGGGGTTTATATGTGAAAAGTTAAATACATTCGGGCAGGCTGAAACGTTCGCATTTAATAATCCAAAAGCAAGCGAGGGCGAAGAATTTAAGGTTTCAGTAGTTTTAATTGGGATGCTGGTAAAGAAATTTACAAATTCTTGCGCAACTTTTTTGTTATCTCTAATAAGTCCGTGTGTGGTCTCAAGCGTGTAATCAGTATTATTTCTTTTATTCCTGTTCGTTTCATTATTTATAATTTTCCAAACCGTCTTGATTTTATTTTCTGCTAATTTCTAATGTACAAGGCCTTAGCTGCCTTAAATGTATTTTAATTAAAAAAATCTTAGTAAGTAGCAACATACTTATTAAACGTTTCAGTGTTAATACAAGGCTTAAGGCCATATAGCTCGTAAAGTCTTTCCCTACTTTTTCTAAGTCCTGTAGTTGCCCAGTCACTGAATAAAAACTTAGGGCATATAGTTTTAGCGAATGCTGAAGCGAGCTGAAAATGGTGAAACCAGCTGAGCGAAGTTTTACATTCATACGTTTTGCAAGTTTTGCTGTACTGAATTTCATGAGTTATTTAAATTATTGTTTATAAATGACTGATATCAGTGAATGTGAAGAAAATTTGACTCCGCCCGATATTTTAGATGCGGCGAAGGAAATTACTCTTAATTTATTACCAGCAAAGTCGAAAAAGTATATGACAAATGCTATCACGATTGTATGGCATGGAAAATGCAAAAAGAGGAATTTAGTACGTTTAATCCGAATTTATGAGTGTAGATAAAGTAGTGTATCAAACTGCACATAACTAGGTATTAAAACATTCGTGTGAAAACTATTAAAAACCTTGCCTACGGCTTGGCTTTTAAACACACGCTCATGTTTTAATACCCTCATTATGCAACAGTTTTATAAACTACTATTTTACCCGGGCATATGTTCCCTTGGGATAATTTTCGATAGCACGCGGGCGAAGCCGCTGGCAGAAGCTCGTATAAAATATTTTAATATATTTACAATTCGAGTTGCATTCGTCTTAGGCCCAGTTTTATATCCGTATTTGTAGCCTCACAAGCCTGGTAAATAAGTTGGAGAGTTAATATTTGACCATTTGTTAGACTTACAATTGATGAATAAACGCGTTTTACTGAAAATTTTTACCATTGGTTAGCAAATTAACCATTGGTTGAGTTAACTGCGATAAAAAAACTGGGCCTAAATTAAGATTTTGAAAATTCAGTAACTCTTACACATTACAAACAACATTACTTCAAACTAATTGTGATTAAAATAAATTCACAGAGGTTTAATAGACATATCAGAAATTATCATTGTCCGTGATACTTGAGGTCGGCCAAACACGTTTAGCAACAGTGCAAATAATCTTATTAGTGCCATCATTGCATCATCGTGTCTGTCATTAGAAACGTCATTGGTAATTGGATTGACAGTGAAACATGCGTCGATGGATACGCACTTTACAAATTCGAATAAAGCCAGTCAATTGTAGTATTAACAAAATCAGTACCTAATATGAGAAGGACAGAGTAGGAGAAGATTGTTGGAAGACCGCAGATTCCTAGCATGTGAAGAACTTAAATATTGAAATTGAAACATAAGGTAAGAAGGTGAGGTGGGAGAGTTGAGTAGGGAGAAAAGCGTAGTTAGAGCGCGCAAACATCTTCTCTGGCGAATGGGCACCCATTTGAGCTCAGACTTTTAGCTAATTATATGATCATGACCATGGTGATATTGCTATAATTATTCTTATTGTATATTTTATTTGTTTGTCCATGCAATATTTGTATGAGAATGTATCTACGGTTTCAACGAATGAAGCTGTTGGGAACCTCCCTCTTCTATAACTAAGATTTATCTTGATTTGAGTGATCGAGTTACTTAAACGAGTAATCGATACCTGACTGTCAGTAATTGAGAACTTGTTCCTAGACAGATATATCAAGTCATCCATCAAGTCAAACTGACAAGCACAGACTACATTGAAATGGGAAATAACTAAAAACTACATTTCTTATCACGTTGATTCGTTAATATTTCACGAAGAAAAATGACCTTTAAAATCGGATTAAGAAAAATGGTGAATCTGCTGCAGATTTTTAAGGTTCCGTATGCGAAGGGTCCAAACGATGCCTCATTGCTGTCACTCACGTGTCCGTCTGTCCGTCGTCTGTCAGACTGTCACGCAGGTTCTGCAGTCGAACGGTTGGAGCTACAGTCTTCAAATCTTCACAGCATAAGCATCTTGTTGACCCAAAGCCATACACATGTTCAAAAAATATTACATACATATACTCATGTGCACTTCAAAAAATAAAGTTATTTTTCACTTTGTAGTTTTGTTAACCTATTTAAACATCATTTTAAAGTCGAGTCACCACTTGCCGACAGTTCTGTTACCGCGGATGTTGAGGCCGTGACTGCGTGTGAGAACCCGATTGGATTTTCTGCTAAAGATGTGAAAAATATTATTAATAACATGAAACGTGGTAAATCGCCGGGTAGTGACGGACTCAGCATTGAGCACCTGCAGCAAGCGGGCAAACATTTATTTAGAGTACTGGCTATGTTTTTTACTTTTTGCATGCGTCACTCTTACTTACCACCTAAGATGACGGAAACTATTGTTGTGCCTATAGCAAAGAATGTCACTGGTGATGTAACGGACAAGAATAATTATAGACCTATCTCCCTGGCTACTGTCTTGGCGAAGGTATTCGATGGTCTTCTGGATGTTCAGCTCAGCAAGTTTATTAACCTACACGATGCCCAATTCGGATTTCGTGAAACTCTGTCAACTGAAAGTGCTATATTGACTCTAAAGCACACAGTTGGTTACTATGTTGATAGGAAAACACCCATATATGCTTGCTTCCTTGACTTATCGAAGGCCTTCGACCTGGTCGATTATAATAAGCTCTGGACTAAGCTTGAAGAGGTCGGGGCTCCTGCCGAACTCACTAATATATTTTCTTTTTGGTATACCCACCAAAAAAACTTTGTCAAGTGGGGAAACGCATATTCTGAAGAATATTTACTTAAGTGTGGGGTGAGGCAAGGGGGACTGACGTCTCCAAGACTATTTAATCTGTATGTCAATCAGCTGATGGGTGAGCTTAGCAATAGCCATGTCGGATGTCATATAGATAACGTTTGCGTCAGTAACATCAGTTACGCGGACGACATGGTGTTGCTGAGTCCATCTGTCGGAGGGCTAAGGAAGCTATTAAGAATTTGTGAGGCCTACGCTGAGGGTCACGGCTTAAAGTACAACGTTACAAAAAGTGAGTATATGCTCATCAGAGGGAATGATAAACAACCAGAGCATATACCACCAGTGTATCTCAACGGGGTATCTTTGAGTCGGGTCACTCAGTTTAGGTATCTGGGGCATATTGTGACCGAAACTCTGCGTGATGACGCGGACATTGAGAGAGAGCGGAGGGCATTGTCGGTGCGCGCTAACATGTTGGTACATAGGTTTGCGAAGTGTACAGCACAGGTAAAAATTACTTTGTTCAGAGCCTATTGCCAAAGTTTTTACACCAGCGCCCTATGGACCAGCTACACGCAGCGGGCCTACAATGCCCTCAGAGTTCAATATAACAACGCCTTCAGGGTTTTGGTGCGGCTACCTCGATTTTGCAGTGCCTCGGGCATGTTTGCCGACGCGAGGGTGGATGACTTTTACGCTATTATGCGCAAAAAGTCAGCCTCACTAATTCGCCGAATTCGAGGAAGTGGCAACGGAATCCTAAGGATGATTGCAGACAGACCAGACTCGGCAGCTGTGGGAAGGCTTCTCAGGCTGCATGTCACTTAATATTTATGTTTTGATTTAACAATTTATTTTAATAGAATTTCCATTTAGGGTCATTTTAAATTACTTATTTCAATTTAATTTTAAATTATTTATTTCAATTTTATTTTAATTTATTTTCAATTATTTATTATAATACAATATTGATTTGAATTTGATTAAATACAAATATGATGTACCCTCATGACTAACATAGTTTTAAGATAATGTAATACTAACAAAATATGGACATTTATATAGTCTGAATTAAACGAATTTTATTTATTTATTTATTTATTTTATTTTTGTATTTGGAAGTCGGTAGTATTTTTTTGCAAAAAGTTTTTTTTTATTTTTCTTTTTTTTGTTGTACCTACCCAATAGGCCAGTTAGTAAGGTAACTATAACGCCAGAATAGATTTCATGAAACTTGAACATAACCAGTAAAATGAGAGACCTGCGTACCCCTTAAGAGCGAACTGGCGTGATGTTATGTTATGAAAAGGTATAAACAACAAACAGACATGCGATTGCAGCAATCCCGAGAGATTTGCCGTTATTAATTGAATAGTTCTGATGTATATCTCCAAAGTTCACCAAATTAAAATGTGACCAATTTCGGAACATATTTTTTCAAACAAAAAAAGAATTTTCAAAATCAGTCCACAATTGACGGAGATATCGGTGAAGATAAATAAAACAACAAAAAAAAACATAATGTCGAACATAGAACCTCCTCCTTTTTGGGCAGTCGGTTAAAAAGTAAAAGTTATAGTTAAAGGTAGGTTAAGTTAATATTACATACCAATATATTGATAAATCAAAGTTTTTATTTGAAATTTCCTCCTTTTTTCTATTATAACCAACTTATTTTTGCGGTTTGGTACGGAACCCTAAATGTGAAGTCGCACATGCACTTGGCCGGTTTTTTTTATACTTAACTACAGTTAGTTTAGATAATTAATTAAGCTTGTACAGCTAATTTGATTACCTAAACTAGCTGTAGTTAGATCACATTTTTTTTATATAAACCTTAAAAACGCTTCAAGACATGCATTTTTACGACATTGACGTCCATAACTGGAAATGAAGCAAAAACACCACTTTTTATTAGGATTTCTCGAATTGATTAGACTTTATATAAAAACGATATACCATTAGAATTGAAAATTACTTACTTTTTTTTGATAATCACACGAAAAGTATTCATGAGGGCCCAAAAATAACTATCTCCTTTATATTTGAACGTCAACATGGTTTTAAATAGATATGAGGAACAAGGTGTGAAGTTCCTCAACCTGCATTGAAAAGAGAGAATCGCCCGACCTGGACGAGTGTCTGGTGGGCAATAAAGATGTCAGCACAGTTTAAATTCAACTTTTTTTTTCTTTTGGTATAATCTCTTCGTTTATATTTGCAACTTTGTAAAGCTAACTCTTTTTGTTGTATAAGGTTCTTTTTGTTGTTTGTGTTACTCCATGATGTCAATGAAGACGAATCTCGCTCACGTGGTGAGGAGCTACAGGATCAAGGCTGATCACACCAAGTTACCGATCAAAATCGGTCCTGTACTGAAGACGGATGGCACGGGACATTACATTAGTATTGAAAGAAGGGCGTAGAAGAACATTAGACCGTATGAAGCTTTCGCTAGTCGAGGGTTATTCCCTAAGTACTCCGCTTTATTTTTATCTTGATAAACTCAATTAAAAATCAGTTTAGCTTAAAAGTACCGTCAGCAGATGATATGCTAAATAAAATTTTATTACTTACTATAATTACAACACTTAACTTTATGGATCAGGAAAAATTAAAAAGTTGCTTGATTAAGGTAAATATTATAATTAGAGAATATAATATAGTCTCCTAGAGCAATCACAGGTTTTAATTATTATCACAATAGTTCCTTTATCATTCAATATAAAATACATACTCTTCATGGAGCATTAACATAATTTAAAATACGCAAAAACAGTCTCACTTTCAGGAATTATTTTTTGTGCTACATCATTCTGGCCATGATTGCCGACAGGCTGGACTGTGTTGTGTTGAATCGTTTCTCCAGTATTTCAGCTGGAATACAGAAGCAATGATAGTTCTCTATGAGTAAATATTAAATGATTGTATGTATAAATATTGTTTGTTTTTATTGTGTTACTAACATAAGTAAAAGTTTACATTGTTACAAACACTTTAGATATATGTAATAGTATAGTAATAGTAATAATTTATTAGACAAAAAGTACAGAATTACAGACGACACTTAACTTAGGATAGAATTGGTGAGGTACAAAATACACGATCAATGACCCCCATGTTAGGAAATTCCTGTGTTACAGGGGCCATCTATCCGTCTATTACATTAGCGATAATAATCGTCTATTACATTAGGTAAATAGTCGACTCTTAAAGGTAATATTTTTGCAACCCTTTGATACCCGGCTGTGCTTCGAATTTGAAATAATTATTGTTTATATTTATTAGTCGATCTTTTTATTTGATCTGAGAGCTCGACTGACAAGCTAAGGTGTAGTTTCCTTGCACGTGTATGCGTGTAATTGTGTATGTATACGGCAAGGCGTAGTTTTAACCGGGTTCACTTTGTTGTTTATAACGTTCCATCTTGACTTTTTATTTGATCTGAGCAGTAACCAAACAATAAATTATTTTTTTAACAACACCAATTGTTTTCATAAACCCATAATGTTTAACACCCGGCAACCCCTTAGTTATAAGGTCAGCAAGCATGCTTGCAGTTGGCAAATACTTTGTTTCCACAATATCATTATTAATAAACTAAACTAAGGTGATGCACTTTCATCAACGGCAACCACATCCAAATATTAATGTTATTTATAATAACCATAGAATAGAAGAAGTTAATAATGCTAAGTTTTTAGGTATTACCATCGACAGTAAGCTTACTTGGAAACCCATGATTGAAGAACTTTGTAAACGCCTGAGTAAATCTGCTTATGCACTCTTTCAGTTATCAAAAAAGGTAAATAAAGATACGTTACTGGTAGCATACCATGGACTTGTAGCTTCTGTATTGCGATTTGGCGTAATTTTTTGGGGGCAGTCGACTGACCGTGAGCTTATATTTAGGATGCAAAAGAGATGTGTCAGAGCAATGTGTAATATAAAAACAACGGATAGCTGTAGACCCTATATTAAGTCTTTAAAAATACTGACTCTTCCAGCATTATACATTTTGGAAACAACGTTGTTTGTGAAAAGAAACACACAATTATTTGAAAAAATATCTTCCACTAAAAAAGCTCCACTACGTGCCCAATACGTAAATAAACTATGTCATCTAAAATGTAAGACCTCATTGATGGAATAAAGTTTTTTTGGTATGGCACCTAAAGTGTTTAATAAAATTCCTGATGACATAAAAAACATGACATTATATAAGCTTAGAAAAGCTCTTACTAAATTGTTAATTGACAAATGTTATTATACCGTAGACGAATTTTTTAACGACCAATTATTATAATGATGCATTTTTACCTTTTGATAATAAGTACTATGACTATTGTTTGACTTTATTGTAATGTGATGTTGTTTTTTTTTCTTTTCAAGTATTTAATTGATTTAAAATATTATTTTTTTCTAAGTCACTTAAAATCTATTGACACCTAACATGTCACTTATAAATTTGTATGTCTTAATTATGACAAAACATAGCGCACTTCCTATTTTATGTAAACACCTATGTAAACACCTATGTTTCACAAATAAAATGATTGATTGATTGATTGATAATAACATCCCGAATGAAATTATATCTGACATCAATATGCTTCGATCGTTTATGAGATTGATGATGATTTGCCAGCTTCAATGCACTCTGACTGTCACTGTATAATACAATTTTATTACAATAACCTGTTAACTCCCATATACGTAAACTCCATATATTCGGCTTCACAACTGCTTAGAGCCTTTGTTGTTTTGATTACCCAAGAAACAGCAGATCCAGATTTAACAAAGCAAAATCCTGTATATGACCGTAAGTCTGTGGCATCACTTGCTCAGTCCGCAACTACAAATCCTTCTAGTTCTGCTCCTTCTTTAGAATACCTTAAACAATAATCTTTAGTTTTGAAAAATATTTTAAAATCCTTTTAACGTAACTCCAATGAATATATGAATAAGAATGATTAAATTGGCTAAACTATGTCTGGTCGTGTCAGAACTGCTAAGCACACCAAGCTACCTGAACGCGCCTAAATGCGCTATTCAAGAACGCGCCTGAAGCAAGAGGGGCGCGCGGGGAGGTCGCGAGCGCCGGCAGCGGCGGCGCGTGCCGCCCCAGCATTCGGCCAAAATCAGCGTTTGCGCACACACGTCGATCTTTAATGTCGCGATCACGCGTGTCCAACCATTTGTAAATTGCCGTTTCATTTTATACATTAAATATAGTTAATATCAAGTTGAAGTTAAGTCATTATTAATCTCAATCCCCATCACTACCTATTAATTTTTAACCGACTTTCGAAAAAGGAGGAGGTTCTATGTTCGACTTTATGTTTTTTTTTTGTATGTTCATCGATTACTCCATCAATTGTGGACCAATTTTAAAAGTTCTTTTTTTGTTTGAAAGAGTATGTTTCGAAATTGGCCCAATTTAATTTTGTGAAGATCTGAAGAAGAACTTCGGAGATATACAATAGAACTCTTCAATAAATGACGGCAAATCTCTCGGGATTGCTGCAATCGCATGTCTGTTTATTGTTTATACCATTTCGTAACATAATATCACGCCAGTAAGCTCGAAAGGGGCACGCAGATGGGTACAGTTAACCTTGGTACACTCTCATTTCACCGGTTATGTTCAAGTTTCATGGCATTTGGGTAATCTATTCTGGCATTAGATACAACTAAAAAGTGATAAATAAAATAACTTTTTAACAAAAAAAAATCTAAGTAACTACCGACTTCCAAATCAAAAACTACAAAGTGAAAAATAACTTTCTTTTTGGAAGTGAACACCGACTTCCAAAAACAAATTATTTTTCACTATGTTGTTTTTTATTTGAAAGTCGGTAATATTTTTTTGTAAAAAAGTTTTTGATAAGTCAGCTTATCTTCACAAATTTTAGACTTTCCAACATTTAGTTTAGACTCTATTGGAGTATCAGCTGTTTTACAGTTAGACATATCAAAGTTTTTAATTAATTGTTTGATATAATGCTCCTGATCGACTGTAATTACATCCAGACTATTATTTATGTTAATTCTCATTCCTAAGTACTGTAGTACACAACACGGAAAGAAGGAGCCGGGTGGAATTGGCTCCTTTTAGTGGAAAAAGAGACACATGGGTCTAAGCAGCATTGAACCTGACCATATTGGCATCGCCCACTTGGAGCCTGCCTTCAAGGACAGATTCAAGCGCCAAACCATGGCCTACCGGAGAGACCGGATCTGAGGCCCAGTAGCGCGCGCGTCGGATACGTATCTGTCAGCAACAGTGCTGTCGTCTGCATACCCAAAGGTGCCGGGTTTTAGCAGATCATTTATATGCAACAAGAACAATGTTGCTGAGAGTACCGACCCTTGAGGGAGACACCGGGAGGTGTGATATCCAGTTGATGAGACGAGCGACCATCAATAACCACTCGTATAGACCGGTCCCTCAGGATGTCTGCGATCCAATCGCCATTGTCCAGGTTCTTTTTGGCAGGTGAACGATAAATTGTCACAATAGCGACTTCACCACTAGTACAACACACCAGACAATTAGCATCAAGTAACAGCGGTTGAAAAACTTTGTATTTTAAATTTGATATGACATAAACAATTACGCCTTCGTTTTGACTACTGAACGATGATGGGTAGCTTATGTAGCCATCCATATTAGGTAGACTTACAACCATGCTAAGCCAGCACTTTGTCAGCACGATTAAGTCACAATTAGGGTTTGCAATCCCGCAGTATTTTTTTTCCAGCTGGAAATTTGCGGGCAATTTGCGTTTCCAGCGGGATCCCGCTGTAATTCCCGCAAAAGATTTAAAAATTCTTATACATGAATATAACAATGCTTAGATGCATTCCGCATGAAGATACATTCCGTAGTAATGTTTTATTTTTACTTATGCTTATTATAAACAGTTCATGGTATTAATAAATGTAACTGGTAGGTATAATATACGTAAATACTGTGTTTATTAACTATTGATTAACAGAAATCAATCAGGGCATCTATAACATATTACTTTTGGTAGTAAGTAACAAACAATACTAAGTTTGTTTTACTAACAATTAACATCAAGTCGTAACTTATACATAGATTAATGTCTCTATTTACTTTACGTACTTGCTTGCTGTTATATTTATATTACTAAATCAATCACATAAAAGTCTACTAGACAGAAATTAAGAGATCAATTGCACCGCCAATATAATAATTAGTCATTAGTAAGTAAAAATAAACATATAATAAATCAGAAATAATCTCGTGTTAAAAACGACAAGAGAAATCATAAAAATAAAAGGTACTTTTTGCTCTGAAAATAAGGGCGTAAAAAACAAATTGTATCAATTTTTTTGTTTGACATCTTATTCCTTATAGGACTACAGATATAACGGGCTGCAGAAAATGCCCTCTCCGCTTCTACGCTTGTAGGGGTGATAGTGTTCAGATAATTGTGAACAAGGGACAAGTATTTACCTTTTATTCCCCTTTTTTCGTTTTCAGCCTTAATAATAATTCCCGCGCGGGATTTACCGCACAAATGCGGGAATACCGCAGTCCTTATTAACAGTGGGAAACCGCTGGAATGCCTTAGGCATATTAGGTTACTTTAGACCCTGCAGACAGAAATAGGAGCCCCGCGTAGCGGGGCTCCGTCGACTTAGTTGCTTAAAAACTATCATATTTTTTAGGTTATTTTTACAACCTTTAATTTACTTTCATCTGACCCGGTGTACTGTTGGCCAATCGTTCGTTGGGTGAAAAGCTATTGGTCAATACATTCTGTTGGTTAAACATTCATTGACGTAAAGTTATGTTGGCGAAACGATCGTGGGTGAAGAGTTTTTTGCACTCCGGAACCATGGTCCCACTGCGATGTCCCACTGGTGGGACAAATCTTTTTCGTGGTCCCACCAGACACACACTTGACCGTTTTGTTACAATGTGGTATGTAATAGTCACTACTTTCTTGAAACAAAATAAAATAATAAGTATTCGAGATAAAATAGTAATAATTAAAAGGCAGTAAAATTATAAATAGTTCCAGCATTTTTTTTACCACAAAGCTTCTAAATAATATTCAACTGAAATTTCGCCGTGAACTAACTGCATTTGAAGTTCTATAATTTCGTCGTCTTTTTCTATTTCGATTTTTCTTTGTTTTTGTAATGTTTTATTATGATTTTTAATTTTTTGGATAGTCACGTTTTTTTGGAGCACTTCAAGGAGTTTTGCCAACGTCACATAGTTTTTGTTTATGGACTTGTTTAATAAAGAATGCCAGCTTTCCATAATATTATTTGTCCTGTGTCTCTCTTGGGCAACACACCATTCATTTATAAAACAATTATTTTCATCCATGTTTTCTTTACGTATGCCATAAATATATTAAATTTTTCATCTTCTTTATTCAAAGTCCGTGATTGGATATATTTCCATCCATCTTCAATTTTGTCAATAGGAACCAGCGGTAACACTGCACATAAACCAACTATACGTCTGTAAAGTTTGTGTTTGATGCCCAACGATGTCGCCTTCTTCCAGATACAATTATTAAAATGATAATAGCATCTCTTTATAACCCATCAGGTAATTTTTTTTTAAACCATTAGATGCAGCTATTTCGAAGTCCGTATGAATCCTTATTGGGAGTCACTCGTTTTTAAATACGGTCTTTATTATATCAAATAAAGCAAAATATGACGCTTCTTTCTTATCGCTCATTAGAGCATAAAAAACTTTTTAACAAAAAATACAACCGACTTCCAAATAAAAACACTACAAAGTGAAAAATAACTTCAATTTCGGAAGTCGGTGTTCCTGTTTTGGGATCTTCGTTTTTTGACACCGACTTCCGAAATTGAAGTTATTTTTCACTTTGTAGTGTTTTTATTTGGAAGTCGGTTGTATTTTTTGTTAAAAAGTTTTTATTTTTCACTTTTTAGTTGTGGGTACATAACGGACCAATTCTCCAAAGTGAAGCCAGAATAAATTAACCCAGAAACATGAAACTCAAACAAAAACGGTAGATTTAGAGTATACCAGGGTGAACTGTTCACACCTGCGTACCCCTCTATATCGTGCTAGTGTGATGTTATGTTATGAAATGATGTAAACAATAAACAGACATCCGATTGCAGCTATCCCGAGTGATCTGCTGTCATTTATTGAAGAGTTCTGATGTATATCTCCGAAGTTCTTCATCAGATCTTGACCAAATTTAAGTGGGACCACGTGACAAACACCAGCTTTCAAATAAAAAAAGAATCATCAAAATCGGTTCACCCAGTAACAAGTTCTGAGGTAATACACATAAAAAAAAAAGAAATACAGTCGAATTGAAAACCTCCTCCTTTTTTGCGAAGTCGGTTAAAAATTGGGACTGCTAGTACTGAATTGGGCGAGCTACCTATGTCGCCGTGTATACTGAATAATTGGTAAAACGGATCAGGAACACTCTTAAATGTTCCTCCTAATCCTTTATTTGGGGAAGGAAATACGTCACTTCAGTATTGAAGAATATCAGTATTCTAGTATCCTTTTCTAAAAATTCCCCTAGTAATGATAGTTCGCGTAAAGTGTTGGGCACTCCAACCTCGGGAAATTTTTGAAATTTGACTTTTTTCACATTCCATGCCTTTTTACGGGCAGTATTCAAGCAACCCTTGACGTTTTCAAAATTAGGCAACATCGCAATATCATTTTCATGAATCAATAGTGTTATATGCTTCGTGTAAATTTTTGGAAGTGGCTCGGTAGATGTAGATGCTTCTTGTTTCATTTTTTCGACTACTAAATCCAATTCATTTCTCTTTATATTAGGATGATGATGTTTTGTGCTTGATTTGTTTATTTAATTTGTCCGTCTGTCAGATAATAAAGGAAAAGAAAAATAATAAAGGAAAGTTGTTATTTACATCTCTGTCATAACTACAGATTTATTCGAATAAACTTTTTGACGATAATATCTGCGTCCACGGTAGAGCAACACTTGGCCGTCCTTTCTGTTTAAAATTTTATACTCGTCAGTATTATCCATAGTTAAGTAATCTTAGTAATCCGCAAAATAATTTTATTGTGCTAGCATTCAAAAACAAATGAAATTAATATTACTGTCAGTTCAAGTCATAGTTTTTTTTTTTATCCTGCATGTCAGATTTAATAAAGAGTTTTATCAAATTAGGGAGGTATACTTCAAAATCGAGTGGGTCCTCTTTAGATTGCTACCTACCTAGGTACTTGCTAGGTACGTAGGATAATACCACAGGACAAGAAAATCTTTTTTATAATGTGGGTAATATTTACCATATGGCGTTCCTTCAATTCGGCGTAACAAAACGGTCAAGTGTGTGTTTGGTGGGACCACGAAAAAGTTTTGTCCCACCAGTAGGACATCGCAGTGGGACCACGGTTCCGGAGTGATATTTCCCACCTCAACACTGGTGCTCGTTTTACTCTTCTCTAAACTTTAAATTTTATCTATTTTTTATGCCTTTTTCTTCTTAACTTTCGTCTAATGTTTTGATGTTTTTAATGGTCACGGACACTGCAACACAAATGTATGTATTTAATAATAATAATAAATTTATTTCAATTAACTACACAGACATCTACAATATATAATCTTACATGGAGGCCTCCTTTTAAGTATAATAAATACCTGTGCTAGGAGACCCCGCTCATAACTTTGGATATTATAGACCAGGGTCGATAATTTTTAAAACCAAAAAAAATAATAGTAGGATGAAACCCATTAGAAAAGGAGGGGAATATTATAAAAATGTAAGGAAAAATAATATACGGGCGATCTGAGGTCGGGAAGGGCATGGGGTGAGTTTTTAAGCGTAAAAAGCGATTTTTCTCGATTTCCGGAAAAACTAAAAGTCCTATCGAAAAAAGTCAAATGGCAAAGTTGTAGGTAATAAAAAGATCTAAAACTTTTGTATTTACACTTTTTCACATAACTTCAAAATTTATGTGAAAAATTCAAAAAACCAAGTTTTTAGTTTTTATTTTTATATTTTACAAAAAAAAAAAATTTTAACTAAATTTGGTGAAAACTTACCTTTTTATGTCCCAAATACGCTGTAATTTATTTGATCAAAAATATTTATTTTTTCACCTTATTTTGAATTAATATCGAAAAATCACCCTAATTTTCAATCGAAAACTCACCCGTCAAAATATCAGCTTTTTTCAAAAAGTTGGTATGTTTTCTGTTCGTTGAAATCTCTACTTTCCGATGGTGAAAAAAAAAGCTGTTACAACCGTAACAAACCGGGATTAACTAAATTTGTTTGTGCAAAATTAAGGAGATTATTATTTTTTTATCTTGTACTAAAATATCATTTAATTTCAATCTTTAGGTTATGTTACGTTAAGCATACTATTTTTTAAAGAAAATATTACGATTTTTATGTTTGAGTTGATTGATACAGATAAAAATAGAGATAGTATTTACCTTCCTATGCAGATTCGAAAAGTTTTTTTTTTAAGTAAACTTGTCACAATTATCTCCAAGAAACTCAGCGTGCACGTGTATTTTTATAAACGATGTTGTATACTGTACTGTATTTCGAATACTGGTTAGGCTGACGGTTGTAACAGCTGCTACGAAACAGTAGATATGTATGTAGTAAGACCCAGACCCGCCTAGCCCCTTCCCCACTTCTCCATGAAATACCTTTTGATGGGCTACTATTTTTCGTAGGTCACTCAGGTATATAATTTATCTTAAAATAGTTATAAATAGACATCTATGCATATAATTTAAAGAAGATTCGAAAACTTTCTCCAAATATTGTAGATGTCTTATTAAATATTAATTTTATTAACTTATTTGTTTGTTAATTATAGTAGTATATTTTTATTTGCAATTTTTTTTTATCAATGTAACATGTAATCTAACGTTTTTCGAGTAATTAAAGTGTTAATTTTAATAAATAGCCCAATTTTTTTTATAATAATTTAAAAAAAAATTCAATTTCGAGTTTTTTTCGATTTTTTGCATTTTCTGAGAAGATTTACTATAGTAACATTTTTTTTTTCACCATCGGAAAGTAGAGATTTCAACGAACAGAAAACATACCAACTTTTTGAAAAAAGCTGATATTTTGACGGGTGTGTTTTCGATTGAAAATTAGGGTTTTTTCGATATTAATTCAAAATAAGGTGAAAAATAAATATTTTTAATCAAATAAATTACAGCGTATTTGGGACATAAAAAGTTAAGTTTTCACCAAATTTCGTTACAAAAAAAAATTTTTTTTGTTTAAGTTAAAAATAAAAAACTAAAAACTTGGTTTTTTGAATTTTTCACATAAATTTTGAGGTTATGTGAAAAAAGTGTTAGTACAAAAGTTTTAGATCTTTTTATTACCTACAACTTTTCGATTTGACTTTTTTCGATAGGACTTTTAGTTTTTCCGGAAATCGAGAAAAATCGTTTTTACCCTTAAAAACTCACCCCCATCCCCTTCAGGACCTCAGATCGCCCGTAAATTATTTTTCCTTTCATTTTTATAATATTCCCCTCCTTTTCTAATGGGTTTCATCCTACTATAATTTTTATTCACTTTTTATTATTTTTAAAGGCTTCTACCCTGGTCTATTAGCCAGTCTAATAAAGATTTCTTACATTCTCGATAACTCATAGGATAAATATTTAAAAGTTTATTTAATTTGTTGTAGATGCAATCAGATTGTCTGGTGAACTGCCTTTTCGCATAAGAGATTTTAACCGATATTTCTGGTGTAACAGGATATTTTCTCCGTCTATTGTTGATACTAGAATCATAGGGGAGGGTTTTGTGTAATTTTAAAATAGCATGGAGTACATATAATTTTCCGACTGTGAGAAGGCCACTTAGTGAGTAAAGGTTTTCAGTATGGAATCTATACGGTTTAAAATACATCACTTTCAAGAGAGACCTTTGCGCTCTTTCCAGTTCTAAGAATTTGATTTTAGTGGCCCCGCCCCAAACAGGTATACAATACACTAGAACTGACTGGGCCAGTGACACGTATATTTGATTTAATAAAGTTTTTGAGGTAACATGTCTTACTGTCTTGAAAATCCAAATGAGTTTTCTAGTCCTAGACATGACCATATCTGCGTGTAAATGCCAAGATAAACGTTGGTCCACCATAATACCTAGATATTTTATATTAGTCACTTTTGCTATTTTAATGCAAGAACAATTTGTGCTAATAGGATTATCGCAGCTATGTAATCTAAGGTTATGATTAGGTCCAGGTTGACTGTTGTTGTGATTAGTAAATGATACAGTCCATTCTTTAGGAAATATAAAATACTAACTCTTCCATGTATTTATATATTAGAATCTTGTATGTTTGTTTTCAAACATAAGAGACTTTTTGAGCGGGCGACGAACTACTATGCCCCTCGATCTATGTATACTAATAAGCTACTTCAACCGAGGACGAATCTCACATTAACAAGTAACAATAGCTACATTATGTGCATAAAACTATATAACAAAATACCAAACTCCATAAAAACGCTACCATTTTCTAGATTTAAAAATAATTTGACGAGGTTTCTAATTGAAAAGTGCTTTTATAGTGTGCATGAGTTTTTGGATTATAAATTGTAAGTTTTTTTTTTGTAAATTGCTCGCAATTTTTAAATTATGATTATTATTATTTTGTCATTGGTTTATTATTTTATGGCGAATTTCGCCCATTATTGACATTTATGATTATTATCTATTATTATTATTCTTTAAATTGTTATTGTTATTATTTTGTGTTTGTTTATTATTATTGTGTGGTGAATCTCTCCCATTATTGACATTATTAATATTGACACTTGTGATTATCTTTATAATTTTTTTTCATATCATATTGACATTTATTTAATTCAATAATACGATTTTAATGGGCTTATCTGTTTAGTGACTGCATGATTATGATCAATAACAATTTTTAATAAAATGTGTCACTCTATTTTATATTTGCACGCCGAAATTAAAGGCAGAATAAGAGAACAATTTTGTACTTTTCACCAACTTTCTGTACCTTATTTACGCAAATAAATGTATTTTGATTTTTTTGATATATTTAATTTTAGAGACGTTTAGGGCGAGTTTCTGAAGTCGACGTCACATCTCAAATCAGCTGACAATTTGTCACAAATTAACCAGCCGTCAGTTGCCAGTGAGTTTCTCAACTCTGCATCATCGAGAAATTACGTAATCGCTTGTTACATTTAATAATTTATTTCGGTTGGCTACCCTAGCTAGTATTCATTCATTCCTTCACTACTATAACGTAATCAGTAACTTTAAATAGTATTTTATCTTGAGCGGCTGGGTAGGCGTAGCCCGCAAGTTAAGCAAACCTTACCAGGGACGATTTTTGGATGGGTAACCACGTTTTTTTTGGTTTGCTTTTTTTTGGATAGGTGACCCCACACAGGTTAAGCAACACTTACCAAGGTTTTTTTTTGGATGGGTGACCGCTTTTTTTTGGTTCGTTTGTTTTGGATGGCTGACCCCGCCAGGGTAAGCAACACTTACCAAGGTCAGTGTTTGGATGGGTGACCACTTTTTTTGGGTTCGCTTGTTTTTGGATGGGTGACCTTGGTAATGTTGTTTAAACTAGCGGGGTGACTTTAGGATGGGTGATCCAAAATTTTTGTGGTGATGGTCACCCATCCAAACACTGACCTTGGTTAGTGTTGCTTACCCTGACGGAGTCACCTATCCATAAAATAGCGATCCAAAAAAAAAAGTGGTCACCCATCCCAAGACTGACCTTGGTAAGTGTTGCTTACCCTGGCACGGTCACCACCCCAGCCGCTTCAAGTTAAACACAAATCTATCCAGAAATTAACCTCGTTATGTACTAAGTACAGGGTACAGTTAACATTAATGCGCGTGAGGAAGGTTCGATTCCCAGGTCAGTAATTTATTTTATTTTATTTACCTAAATACAAAATAACTATTTTTGATAATTGTGTCAAGTTTTTATAATGTAATTAATTTAAAAAGTTTGTAACATCCTATTTTTTTTAAATCTTGCTAATTAATAATTGATCTAAATTAACATATTTTTTATAACTCAACCCATACCACAGTTTTCGACGACCCCTATTATCTTTTTATCGTAATATAAGCCTTTAAAATCATAATATTAATTTTAATCTGCGAATAATCGACCAATTTCCAACAATTATAAATTAGGCTCGTTGACAAGAGATTAACATTGAAAATGGTTCTCAGAAACCCAAAACTGCTGTAACATGTTGTTAATTCGAGATTTTTCTCAAATGTGACAAATTGTTAAACGCTTTTCACATTTGGGTGTTGAGAAACTGAAAGTAGAATTAACAGGCGATTAATCGTCGATTACGTTAACAGCCCGATAATTGAGACCTGGGAAACTGACAGTAAGTGTTAGTAAAAAAATAATTTAACCATTTTGCAACCTTCATAAGTCCCTTTTTCAGCATATCGATATACAGAATATGTTTCTACAGTAAAGACAATGGCTGTGTCGTCTGCATAGGAAAAAATACGACCCTTTTCAAGGTACATTTCGCAAAGGCTATTTATGTACATTAAGAAAAGCGTAGGCCCCAGAACACTACCTTGCGGAGCACCGAAGCTCACCTTTAACTCATCACTGACGTAGTTTCCTATCCTTAAACGTTGTTTTCTATTCTGGAGATAATCTGTGAGAAGAGCCAAAGGGACTCCTCTTACGCCTATGTTTTCTAAACTACGCACGGGGCGGGAACAGAGACGGTGTCGAAGGCCTTTTTTAGATCCAGGAAAACAGTTAGACACCTTTTGCCTGTATCCACGTTTCCAACAATATGAGAGGTTAATTCTGAGACTGCATCTTCTGTCGATAACCCTTGTCTAAATCCATTTTGACAGCCAGATATTATGTTATATGTGTTCATGTGATTTATCAATCGAGTGTTAATGAGCTTTTCTATGATTTTTGAAATTGCAGATAAGACCGAAAAGTATTTTTACTATTGTTTCTGATCTAATACCTCAGTAAAAAAAATCTCAGTAAAAATAATTTAAAAGAACACCCTATTCGTATATTTAAAACTAAATTGGCTACATGAATATTGGCAAAATGTTACTATTCTGTTAATGACTTCCTGTGAGTGAATGAATGATTTATAACTGTACCTTAAATTTTCTTGTAAATGACATTTTTATATGATAACAATTTTTTATAATTCCTAGATAAGCTTATTGATTTGTAATCGACTATGTATGTGACAATTTAAATGATAACAGTTTTTTATAATTCCTAGATAAGCTTTTTGATTCGTAATCGAATGTGTATGTGACAATTAAGTTATTTGGGATTTTTATTTTTTTCCTGATGCCTTGTTAGATACTAACTCAATGACAATTATTGTATTGTAACTTCAAAAAATAATGTTTCGCATGCCGTAAGGCAGAATGTAGCGGAAACACTCAATTCTGTACCATCTCAAACTTGTACCTACATTGCTGGTAAATAAATAATTCTGATTCTGATTCTGAAGTCTTCAAATCGATGGTCGACCAGTGTTGGAGCGCCTATTCAAAACGATTTAGCAATGAATTACATGTCGTCAAACTATTACCTTTGCTAATTACTACCTGTTAATTTTTTATTGTTGGTTCTTGCTAATTAAAACTCATAGACGTAACTTGTGCCTCCTGCATTTTTTATTATAAATCCCGCTAATTTCCGCACATATTGGTCCAATTACGAACCGGATTAAATTAAATAACGTGGATCAGCTACACATATTTGGAAAATCAAGAATACTAAATTAAACAGTGGAATTAACGAAGAATTATACTTCGTCATTGAGATTGAGGTTGGCAGTGTGGTATGTGAACATTAAACGGTGTTAAGCCCAATTGTTTTGTAATATCGTCACCCAAAACTCATTCAGGTAGTATATAACGCCATTTCAGGAGTTATAAGGTTATTCCTATCTATTACCGATTTCATGTGTAAATTAGTTGTTCGTAAAAATTGTACCGTACCGTTTGCATTGTTATATTGTGATACATGGCAGTCAGTAGCAACAATATATATTATTATTGTTAAGTTAGCAGCAATTAAGTTAGAAAACATATTTATAGTAATATTGATTTATTATATTACATTATTTTAATTTAATTGTCTGTGCCTAAGGTCACTTTAACGATTTTTGTTGCATATGTACGTAGGTATTTCTATTTAGTTACGACACAATTTTAGAGTGTTAGATATAATTGATTGTTTGCTGTAATAACATTTAATTACCGTGCCAATAAGTTATTGTATTGACCTTTATTAAAGTTTGTAGGTCATTAATTTTATATAATAATTAAACGAGTTGTTACATTTTAGATAGGTATCTACCTACTTACGCAGTAATTGTCAGTGGTCATTAAATCATTCTAATCAGTATTATATAGTAATTATCATCTGCACATCAGTAAAGGCAAATACACTGTACGTATATGGGTACTTAGTTATTATTGTTTGTTTACACATAATTGTATAAATTCCAGATTTACACCCGAAGCCCAGAATGACCGAGGAATGGTAGCGAGGTAGCTTCAAAGGCCGATTAACAGCCTTTGTCAATTATTTAGACGCACTAGATCAAAAAACATTGTCTAGCTCTAATATAACGGAACTACAGCTGCGCATGAGCAAGATGGAATTGTTATACCAACAATATGATGAGGTACAGTTGCGTATTGAATGTATTGTGTATGATATCAAGGTACAGTGTACTGAGCGTTTCGATTTTGAGTCCTTGTATTTTAAAGCATTCTCTAAGGCTCAGGAATTTGTAACTAGTTATAATAATAAAGATAATGAATCTGTTTGTAGGAATAAAAGTAATTGTTGTAGTATTTATAAGCCAGTCAAGTTACCCACAATTCAATTGCCAAAGTTTAGTGGATCCTATAATAACTGGTTGGAGTTTCATGACACTTTTACGAGTCTCATTCATTGCAATGATGCTATTGATGAAATCAACAAATTCCACTACCTACGGACGTCTCTGTAAGGTGCCGCTGCCGTGGTGATTCAGTCAATCAAGTTTTCGGCCAATAATTACACTGTGGCGTGGAACGTACTATGCGAACGATTCGATAATAAGAGATTACTAATCCACAATCATGTTTCAGCCATATTTAACATGGAGACCATTACAAAAGAATCCTCTGTCAATTTAAAGAATTTGGTAGACCAAATTAACAAGCATTTACGAGCGTTAGACACTTTAGGTGAGCCCGTTAAGTATTGGGATACTCTTTTAATTTACATTTTTACTCGCAAATTAGATAGCAGAACGTTCCGTGAGTGGGAGGAGTGCAAAGGTCGCATAGACAAAGACAGCAAGATTACCTTCGATGTATTCGTTAAATTCGTATGCGAGCGCGCCGAGCTTGTTGAAACTTTAGAGTTATCTCAAAATAATCAGTTACAACCTAGTACTAAAACAGGGGCTAAGCTGAAGTCTATGGTTACTGTTCAAAATATCAATTCTAACTCAAAGTCAAGTTCAAAAGTCTGTCCCAAATGCAAGGGTGACCATAATTTAGGTGAGTGTGCGCAGTTTCTCGCGTTAAGTAACGAAGCCTATTAAAATGCTACCAAGTTTAAAGGTTTGTTAAAACTGCTTTCGTTCGGGTCATTTTGCAAACCATTGTAAAATGCCAGGTTGTAAGTTTTAGCAAACGCAGACATAATAGTTTAATCCATGTCACTGATTTTAAACCGATTGAAAAGAAAGAAAGAAATAAAAATATTTATTTGTGACCCGCACAGGAGACACGAGATAAGCAACACAAACAATATTAAAAAAAAATAAAAAAAATAACCCCATGCGAGACCAAAAAGGCTCCTATCTCAGCATGTGCAACGATATTAAAAAGAAAATAACGCTGCGCTGATATTCTGATAGGGCCCACTGTTGATGCCACGGACAAATTCACGGAAACGGAACATACAATATTTAAAGCAATAAAATAGAATAAAATAAATAATAACAAAATAGTATAAACACAGAAGGTGAGTCACAGTATGTATGTGTATAACGTAGACAAATATATGAATAAAACACAATAAATATACGACCAAAATCCTAACGACTCAATGATCATTTGTCGAAACCGTAGACAAACGACAGAGCGCGCCAATCTTAATAACAATGTAAGTAATAACTCATTAAATAACTTGTCGCCACAGTCGTCTTCGACGTCGTCGTCTGTGACTGAGACGAATAATGTCGCGTTATCGGCTAACGTCACATCTGGATACAGAAATGTGAGTCATGATGTGTTATTGTCAACCGCTTTAATTAAATTACACGATAGTAATGGTCGGGAACATGTTGTTCGCGCAGTTCTTGACAGCGGGAGAACATCGTGCTTTGTGACGGAAAGATTATGTCGACAGTTAAATTTAGGGACTAGGCAGGTAGATAGATCAATATTTGGCATCAACACCGTGACTTCTCACGTAGGTAAGACGTGTCGCATGAACGTGACGTCATTACACAATAGTTATAACATTGAACTGTTTTGTTTCACCATCAATAACTAGTGATGTTCCGTGCCGTGAGGTAAATATATCTACACTGAACCTTCCCTCTGATATTAGCTTAGCAGATGCAATGTTTTACAGGCCCGCTGATGTCGATATTTTAATCGGTGCCGATGTCTTCTGGGATTGCTAGGTTCACAAAGAATAAAGTTAGGCAATGATAAGCCAATTTTATGTGAAACCAGGTTAGGCTGGATTGTCTCTGAACCTATTGTAGTCGTAATTACGTTCCATTACTGTCTAGTAACATAAGGTGCATCTTCACTAAAATCAATAATAATTGTTCTTCCGACGATAGTTTCGATAAAATTCGTGACGATATATGCGGTGGTGATGATTTGGATGAAGTCAAATTCATTCGCCAGGAAGTCAATAATGTGCTTGAATCGGCTTGAATGTCATTGCGTAAGTGGAAGCCAAATCATCATCATCATCATCATATCAGCCGAAAGACGTCCACTGCTGGACATAGGCCTCCCCCAAGCGTCGCCACTTTGACCGGTCCCGTGCGTCTCGCAACCAACGTATCCCTGCAACCTTCACCAGGTCGTCGGTCCACCTGGTGGGAGGCCTTCCAACGCAACGTCTTCCGGTTCGCGGTCGCCACTCCAGAACCTTTCTGCCCCATCGGCCATCCGTTCTGCGAGCAATGTGCCCTGCCCACTGCCACTTAAGTTTGGCAATTCTCCGGGATATGTCGGTAACCCTGGTTCTCTTGCGGATCTCTACATTTCTGATTCGATCACGTAAGGAAACTCCGAGCATAGCCCTCTCCATTGCCCTTTGGGTGACTTTGAGCTTTCTGATAAGGCCCATTGTGAGCGACCACGTCTCGGTCCCATAGGTGATCACTGGCAACACACACTGGTCATAGACTTTTGTCTTGAGACACTGCGGTAAATTGGACGAGAAGATACCACGCAACTTCCCGAACGCCGCCCAGCCGAGTCGGATTCGACGGTTGACCTCTTTCTCGAAATTGGACCTACCCAACTGGACCGTTTGTCCCAGGTAGACATAATCGTCTACATCTTCGAGAGTAGAGTCTCCGACCTTGATAGGAGTGGGTGTTACATGGGCATTCACCATGATCTTGGTTTTGTCCATGTTCATTTTAAGACCCACTCTTTCGGAAGCTCTACTGAGGTCATCGAGCATTTTACTGAGGCTCTCCATGGTCTCAGCCATGACCACTATGTCGTCGGAAAACCGAAGGTGAGTGATGTACTCGCCATTAACGTTGATGCCCAGCCCCCTCCAGTCCAGAACCTTGAAGACATCCTCCAGCGCAGCAGTGAACAGTTTCGGAGAAATGACGTCTCCCTGTCTCCCGCCGCGCTGGAGAAGGTTTGGTTTCGAGGTCTGATCCTGAAGACGGACTGACATGGTGGCGTTTTTGTACAAACACTTCAACACCTCAATGTACCGGTAGTCGATCTGGCACCGTTGGAGAGACTGCAGTACAGCCCAAGTCTCGATCGAATCGAAGGCTTTCTCGTAGTCCACAAACGCTAAACAGAGAGGCAGGTTGTACTCTTCGGTTTTCTGTATAACCTGCCGCAGCGTATGTATGCGGTCTACGGTGCTGAAGCCTTTACGGAATCCGGCTTGTTCGGGAGGCTGGAAATCGTTAAACCTGCGCGCGAGACGATTCGTGATGACTCTTGAAAACAGCTTGTAGACATGGCTAAGAAGTGAGATGGGCCTATAGTTCTTCAGTAAGGCATTGTCACCCTTCTTGAAGAAGAGTACCACCACACCCCTGCACCATGCCTGTGGCGTCCTCCCCTCGAGTATGACGGAATCAAACAGCTTCTGAAGGGCCTTAAGGACCGGTTTCCCACCCGCCTTCAGGAGTTCGGCCGTGATTCCGTCATCACCCGGCGCCTTGTTGTTCTTAAGCTGTTTCAGAGCCATCCTAATCTCATACAGGCTGACGTCCGGAATGTCTTCGGTATAGTGTCGGGTCAATCTAGCTCTAGGGTCATTGGCTAGATTTGCGACGGGTTTACTGGTTGACGTGTACAACTGCCCATAGAATCTCTCGATTTCCCTCAGAAGCTCCGGTTTGGCAGATACGATCCTGCCATCATCGGTCCTCAGTTTCGTGAGCTGGCTCTGCCCAATAGACAGATCTCTTGCAAAGACCTTGGAGCCCTTATTCCGCTCAATAGCGTCTTTAACACTTTCGGTATTAAAGCGGCGGAGATCGCTTTTCAAGGACTTTGAGATCCGTCTATTTAGCTGCCGGTATTTCAACGCATCGTCTGAAGACTGCAGAATCATATCACGCCTCTCCTTCATGAGCTTGAGTGTAGGACCAGAGAGCTTTCTGTTCCTATCTGTACGGCGGGTCTTGAAAAACTTAGACCCGACCGTATGGACAGCTTCCACGAACCCATCGCTGTATTCGTCCACGGAGCTCCCTAGGCACTCGAAACGATTCTGGAGTTCGAGTTGAAAGGTTTCGGGGTTTTGGACCTGGATTTGTGCTGGGCGGAGCGTGGATTTCATCAGTCGAGACCTTTCAAGCTTGACATTAATGTTCAATGTGCCTCTTACCAAGCGGTGATCGCTCCCGGTTTTCACCGAGTTGATCACAGAGACATCATTGAACATTTGCTTCTTGGTTGACATGATGAAGTCGATCTCGTTTTTAGTTGCACCATCGGGGCTTTGCCAGGTCCACTTCCTGTGCTCACGCTTTCTGAAGAAGGAGTTCATCATGTAGAGGCCCTCCTTCTCCATAAAACTGGCCAGTAGGTGTCCCCGGTGGTTCCGACGTCCAACTCCAAATTGCCCCACTTGCAACTCATCCTCGTCTCGTTTGCCCAGTTTCGCGTTGAAGTCCCCCATGACAACGGTGAAGTAAGTTTTAGAACCATGTATGGCTCTAGAGATATCCTCATACATGGTCTCTACCTCGTCGTCGGGGTGTGCCGAGGTCGGGGCGTAGACCTGTATGACCTTCAGCGAATATCTTGCGGATATTCTGAGTATAAGGTACGCCACCCTGGTCGACACACTCTCGATCTTCACCACGTTGTTCACAAGGGACTTGTGGACGATAAAGCCGACACCACCCTGGGACTGCCGGTCACCCTCTCGGAAATAGAGCAGGTTACCGGATTTGAGGATTATCGAGTCCTCCCCCTCTCTTCGGACTTCAGATAACCCTATAATGCTCCATCGTAACCTGCTCAATTCTTCCTCGAGTTCGGCTATCTTCTCGTCGGTCCGGAGTGTTCGTGTGTTATACGTTGCCAGGTCCAGTCGTCGGTGTTTATTGGGGTAGCCGGGTCCACTCCGGAGATTCTTTGCACCCCTTGCCACGCCATCACCTCGACCGCTACCGTAGCCGAGGGTAGACGGGCTGCCGGGCACTCGGGGCCGTTTTTTTGTTGTGCTATTCATATTGGTTTGGGGGGGTTTGCCATAATCGCCACGCTTGGCAGACGGGTTGGCGATCGCAGTTGGTTGGTAAAGTGCACAGAGAACGCTGCTGCCCATTCTCTGGTGTGTCCCTTAGTCGCCTCTTACGACACCCACGGGAAGATATGGGATGGTGAAATTCTTTACGTCCGTCACCATACGGAAGCCGAATGAACCGCAATTATTATCTGAAGTTGCTAAGTCTTCGCTTGATTTAAATATAGGTTCTAATGAACCTGACAAGCTGCTCGGACTAGGTTGGTATGCAAGTTCAGGTGAACTCGTCTTTTCTATAGGCTCCACTATATCGTGTAATAGTAACACTAAACGTGATTTACTTTCTGTGATTGCTAGGATATTCGACCCTTTAGGGCTTTTGTCTCCCTTTGTAATCACTTTAAAAATGTTACTACAGAAAATGTGGTTAGATAAATTGTCTTGGGATGAGCCATTGCCTACTCAAATTCATTTGCAATGGCAGACTATTATTAAAGCTTTGCCTCTTTTAAATGAAGTTCGCATTCCTCGAATTGTCGTGTGTCACTCATACCGGGAGTTGGAACTACATATATTCACAAACGCGTCTGAGCGCGCTTATGGTGTGTGCGTTTATGTCCGTAGTATTAATGACGAAGGTGAATGTATTGTTAGGTTACTTATGGCCAAAAGTCGAGTGGCGCCAATTAAACCGACCACAATTCCCAGGTTGGAGTTGCGTGGCGCGGTTGTGGGGGCTCGTCTGTATGAGAAAGTGTTGAGCTCACTCCGACTCAAGTTCTCTCGCGTCTTTTGTTGGACTGACTCGACCATCGTGCTGGGTAGCCAACAGATATTGCCTTCAAGGCTTCAGCCATTCGTGCACAATTGTGTGGCTGAAATTTTAGATCAGGCAGGCCAATGTACGTGGAGGCACGTCCCAACTGATAAGAACCCAGCAGACCTACTATCTCGCGATGTGGATATTAGTCATCTGCAGGGTTTGGACATGTGGTGGTCGGGTCCTGACTTTCTCCAACAAGATTCACGTAGTTTTACTGGGCAATTTAAATGAATAATAGAAATAAGCTTACTCCCTGAAACTCGACCTGATATATCATTGAATGTTGTTCTTGACACTAACGATAAGGCATTACTTATCGATTTTAATTTTTTTTTCTAAGTATTTAAGAGTTTTACGTTTCATGGCTTATGTGTTGCGATTCATCAAATTATGTAAACGCAAATCGCTAGCTAGTAAATTTTTATCTGATGAAGAATTAAAAGAAGCGTTAGTAATTTTAATTTATAAAAGTCAACAAGAATCATTTCCCGAACATAAATTACTTATAAATAAACAAACTTTACCAATAAGGAGCGTCCTATTAAAATATAATGTGTATTTAGATGAAAACCATCTTATGCGTGTCGGAGGACGTCTCGATAATTCCGATTTTACTTATAATAAACGGCACCCTATAATTTTACAGTCCACTCATTATTTCACTAAATTATTATTTGATTTTGAACACAAAAGGTTAATGCACGCTGGCCCTCAGCTATTGTTAGCATCCATTAGAGAATCCTATTGGCCTATAGGAGGTCGAAATTTAGCAAAGGCCTGTTATCTTAGATGCGTTCTGTGCCAACGGATGCAAGGTAAAGTACCTGCCGTGACAGCGTCTTCATCCAGGAGGGTGTCCGTTCGAAAGTACCGGCGTTGATTATGCAGGTCCAATCATGAGTGATAGTCGAAAAGGTCGTGGATGCAGGCTCGTGAAAGTGTATATTGCAATTTTTATCTGTTTCACTACAAAGGCTGTACATTTGGAGCTTGTGGGTGACTTAACTGGTCATAATTATTTATTAGCGTTATATAGGTTTATTTCGCGAAGGAGCAAACCCGTCCACATATATTCCGATCACAGAACAGAAAAAACGCCTACCTACTACAGTAGAAGTCGCAAGTAGGCGGGGCCCGCGTACTCCGGGTTTTGCATAGGTTAGCATATGTCTATGTCTGCTTCCGCGCACACACTACGCACATCAGTCTTGGTTCAACCGTCACGGTGAAAAAAACTTGAAAAAAAATACAAAAATGCCCTATTGTGCTGTTTTAGAATGTAAACACAATAGCAGAACCAAAAATGTATCAAATGGAGGTGTATCTTACCATCGGTAAGTCTTAATTTATTTTATTTCGATAAAAATGTAAAAACATTATTTTATTAAACAAGACAAGTAAAAGTTGATTTTATGACGTTAATTTTAAGGTCTACTTTATTTAAAACTCAAACATATTGTTCTCGAAGATTCCAACTATGCACGCATTGCAAACGTCACATTCAGCTACTCAATTAGAGATTACCAATATCGATAATGAGTTATCGATATTTTAAACTTACAATATTCTTTGTGTTCTATGATAAATCGGGTAAAATTTTAAACCTGGGTGCGGTTTTTTTTGGTGATTCAGTATTAGTGTAATCAAACACATTTCCATGTCCAAACCTTTTTTTTCTAATTCTACCTTAACCAAGGTTGAAATAAATATAACATGGCTATAGGTAATCTATTCGTAATATTCTAATCGAGAAAATGTTAATCGAACAATTGTAATTCACAAAGTCTCATAAAGTCTATAATAAAGTTGGTTTCGTATTATTTTGTGACTTCAGATTTCCTAAGGATCCAGACAGAAAAGAAATATGGATTGAAGCGACTGCAAGGCAAAATTGGTTTCCTGTAAAAACTAGTACAATTTGCTCAGATCACTTCGATGCACTAGATTTTTTAATTAAAAGCGGAAAAAAATACCTAGCCGACAGCAGTGCCAAAAAAAAGATTTTTCATTTTCAAGTAGGTATAGGTATCATTAAGTTATTATTTCCCTGTTGTCCTAAGAACAATTATCTGTATTAAATGTATGCAATTTGGTCATTTTTACGATTTCATAACATAATGTTGTTGTAACGCGATTCTTCTGAGATCCTGACTCCATAAGGTAGATCCGCAGTGGTAAACCGCGAAATTCAAATGTTCTTATGTTTTTTTTGTAATTTGCTGGTCATTTTCAGAATAAATATCTTCTCTTTTACATGAAATAATAACATTTGAAAACAAATCTTGTTAATGTTTATGTTTGTATTGTTAATGTTTATGTATGTGTATGTCTAATAATTGACATAACATTTACTCTTATTTTTTCGTAGTCAGATGCGTCGCAAAATGTCGCTAAAAGTGATGCATCAATTTATGTGGGAGCAGGACCAAGTTTGGAAGCATCCTCGCTACCTATGCAACATAAAAGAAAACATAATAATTTAACTAAATCGCCCTCTCAAAAAAAACAAACATTAGATACTACTTCACCAGCCCCCAGTCCTCGAAAAAGAAGACTACAAGGAGTGTTACGGTGGAAGGAAAGTAAAATTAAGAGACAGCATTTGATAATCGGCAGATTAAAAGCTAAAAATCGCAGACTAAAAAAAAATAACGAAGTTGAAGACATTTTGAAGGTATTAGAAGAAAAATTCTCCATTGCTAATGAAAATATCAGCAATCTAAAAAGCACTAATGTAAAGGTGGGTATTAATTTATTTTAGATTGCGTCTCTTTCATTGTTGTTAACTAAACATAGTAGTAGTATCTGTTGTGATTGGCTGTTGAGTGAATTTTCAACAGCCAATCACAACAGATAGCGCGTGCTTGACAATTTGTCACATTAATTCTCCGATAATTTAGAGCTGGGTAACCCAGGGTCAGTGAACGATATAATTGATCAAAATTGAATGATTGATTTATTTTGGTTGCATTTTTATGGTTGTGGCCATTTTGTAAGCCTACGAACTTACGAAGTGGCATGATAACCTATGAAAAAAAAATTGTAAAGTGGCTGAAGTTGTCATTCGAACAATGGATGGCAAACTATTTAAAAAGAAGAAATAATGGCCAAAATATTAAGAAAGTTTATTGGAGAAAATTGTTCGAAGATATTAACTTTCATCAAATTGGAGAATTTCGCACATCAAACCATGTAACTGACTTGATAGAAGCTATTACAGAACGCTACATTAATGTGCGGATACACCATCTACTTAAAATTAATATAAAACAAACAAAAAGGCAACTTCTTAACAAGTATGTATTATTTCAAGGCCAATAATCTGTGTATTTTGTTTTGAGCTGATTTTACTTATATGTAATTAATTAAACCATTGTTTCATTTTAATTTGTATTAATTAAATCTCAATTAAACTTTGATCGTTTTTCAACATCAAAAGGAAGTTTAAAATAAGTTTAACGAATGAGTAGACGCGATTTCGCACATAAAAAGTATGTAAAAAAAATATTAAAAAAGGTTCCGATGACTTGAGAACTTCCTCCTTTTTTTGAAGTCGGTTAAAAAGACAACAGCCTTCAAAATCTACAAAGTGTAATAATACCTTTAGTTTCGACAAAGTAAAAACAGATGAGCATAGAACCTCCTTTTTTTTTGAAGAGTTAAAAAGTGGCTTATGTGTTAATCTGAAATTTAAGATCTACTGGTGTAAAGACGAAAATTTCATCAAAGTTCGTTAAGTTAGTCAAGCTAATCATAATACGAGTGTAGCGGCAGGCGAAAGTGCAAGCTTCCCATATCAGTAGGAAGTAGTGTATCTGTAGTGTAGTCTATCGCATAATTCTATTGATAGAAAAAAATACCACGGGGAGTATCTATGTATCAAAATAATCATTTTCAAAATCGAATCTGTAGAATACATGAATATCTTAATTATACTTTCTATAAATATTAGAATAAATTTATATAAAAACTTAATTTCAAACATAATAATATTTATCGACTCTCGTTGTTGACTGTTTTTTGTTTGAAAATAAAACGGAATGTCGATAAATAAGTCAACGACAGAGGTCACATCCCTTCAGGAGGACGAGTAGTAAAGACCTCATTTCCCAAATATAAATCTTATCGGTAACGAAATACTGCTTTAAATTGAATGCATTTATTATCTACTACTACATCGTTTCGAACCCATCCTCGATATGTTGTGTGAGGTTGATGAACAGGCCACAACAAGATTTTCCAGGTCTAAACCCAGCTTGCTCTGGAATAAGTTTTGGGTCCACGAGGTCTGTGAGACGGGCTAACAGTAGCCTTTCAAAAAGTTTGTAGGTGTGGCAGAGGAGGGATATAGGGCGAAAGTTTTTTGGGTCGTCATGCGGTTTGCCTGGTTTGGGTACAGCAATAATCTTTGATTTCCTCCAAAGACGAGGTATATTTGTTGACTCCAGACAGTGGTTAAAAAGTTGCAGCAACCATGATACGGATACCGGACCGAAGTGCTTAATTTGGTCCACCGATATGTCATCCACCCCAGAGGCCTTACCCCAGCTCAGCTGTCGAATGGCTGAGATGTCCGTCAGTTTGAATGGGTCGCATACAGACTTAAGAGGGTGTACAGGGGATTCTAATTTTGGGGGTTTTGCCAAGGCGTTTTGCTAGTTTTCCGTTAAGAAGGAGTTGATGAGCCACTTGGTTAGCCGTAACTGAGCTAGGTGAATGAGCTGGTGGTGCTTCACTAGTGAGCTCGCGAATAGTGTTCCAAGCTTTTTTACTATCGTGGTTCATGTCGATGCTGGTGACGGTGTCCATCCATTTTTCCTGGCGTCGCTCACTTAGCCGAAACTGCACCAACGAATTTGTCGTAATTTTGTGGGGAAGGCGGGATGTTATGTAGTTCTTCGTCCACAGACTTCAAAAATTGTTCCCATTCTGCTTTGAGGTAGTTGAATCGGCGTTTGAATGGCATGGACACAGGGCGGACGACGGACTGGACAGCGCAGACGATCGGCCTATGTTGTGTTTGGGGTATTGGGCTACATATAGTCTTTTTGGTCTGGGTGCTGATACTTGAGCTAACAAATATTAGATCTGGATTGTACCCGCCCTTCCATCTTCCGCTATTGAATGACGCTGGTTGTTTAGGGTCATGGATTAAGGTCAAATCGTGAGCTTCTGACCAATCCTCAACAGCTTGGCCGTCTGAATGTGTAGATCTGTAGCCCCAGCTGGAACTATGGCTGTTTAGTTTTCTTCATTAGTCGGAATATATGAACTAAGATCGTCATTAAAGTTTAAAGCATCTTCACTCTCTTCGTCGATATCCATTTGCATTTCTATATCTTCAATTAACTGCTCGTCATTTACAGTCGGTTTATACGTGATGAGATCATTTTCGATTGATGAGATCAATTAATTATCGGACTCTGTCGCCATTGTTAGATTTTATGTATCTCTGACACAACAAATGTTGTAAAACAAAGTCACACGCCGCGTCTGTCTGAAGAAAGGTAGACTACTATTATATACTAGGTTACATACCAGTTCTTAGACTTCTAGTTTTATAAGAAAAACAACTTTATTTTTAATGAACGGTTTTTTCCACGTCGTCGCCAATGTAAAATAAAATATGCTCATTTATCAATATTAAAAGTTGACTAGCCAACGCACCATCGCACAGGCCGACAGTCCGATAACGACTGATGACCCGGATCCGCCGACTTGGACGAACCTACAGTTTAATAATGAGTGGCACCCGTCTGCCTAACTCCCAGAGCTAGCGCAGAACGTTCATTGCACAGACAGTGGCGCCGTAAATGTATGTGGGAGCGGTATTTAGTGAGTTACGCCGCTCATGTGTTGCACCAATAGCGAGCGAGATACTCGCTACGTTATTCGTAGAATGTTCGAACGTGAGAGTTCGAAGAGTGGCTTATACAAACAAAAACACATAATCTCAACGGATCACATTTAATAACAGAAAAATACTTATAATTTATAACGTTGCCGATTCTCTTGGTCACCAACTAAATGGAATTCTAAATTAGTTGGTTCATTACATAATTTTCTCATTCGTTTTTCTACACCACTTTCCCAGAATACAATGTTTAAAAAAATACATAATCAAACCAGGTACCTACTCATTTTGAAATCGAAGTTTCTTCTACATAGGTGTCATGCAAAAATGTACTCTTATACATAAATGCCATAAGGTTCAAAATAATTTTTGAACGGTATTAGTTGGCCTTTTGAAACTACTTGTACTGGTGATCGCGTTTGTGTCTGGATTCCAGTTGGCTGGGAACACTGGAAAAAAAAAATTGAGGCATATCTATATTAATATGAAGGCATTAATATTAATCGGCAGTAAGGAAAAATGGAAGAGAAAATATTGCTCTATGTAGTATATATTTGAAAGGAATCGATCATCGACATGGTAACTAAGTCGAGGAGCGTTTCATACGAATTCGAAACTTATTTTAATGAGAATAATGTTCATATTCAAATTAAACGCAAACAAAACTACTATAGCAGTACCAAAGTACTTGAGCAGTGGTGGCCCAGTGGTAGAGGCCGCGACTTGCAAGTTGTAGGTCGTGAGTTCGAACCCAGGCAGGCACCTTACTTTGTGTAAATTATTTCACCACCACTGCTCTCAAAACGGTGAAGGACACATCGTGAGGAAACCGGCACGTCCTAGAACCAAAAATTCGAATACATGTTACATCCACCAACCCGCACTGGGCCCGCGTGGTGAATTACGGCCCATTCCCTTTCACAGAGAGGAGGCCTGTGTCCCAGCAGTGGGAACATTAAAAGGCTGATGATGATGAAAGTACTATATGCGAGCCCACATTCGCAGGGGCGCTTTTTTAACACGGCGTTAGAAAAACATAAACTGGATTGTCAACTCTCATCATTGAATCGAGCGTTGAGAATCCAACAGATACCCTAACAACAGATACCTTAGCGCATTAAAAATCCCTCACTAAGACCAAAACTTGACTAGACTTGATATAGTAAGCCGTTGGTCCTACGACTGGTCTTTCGCCGGTCGTGTCAAATAGCTGTCCCGAAAGGCTGGGTCGAAATTCGTTCGGGACATCGACCACATAGCCACTAGACGCCTAATGCTTGATCTAATACACCAAAACAATTCTGTCAACTAGCTGAGGTATGAGGAACGGGACGACTGCGCCCTGATTGGTCCTTTACCAAGGTCATATGTCTCATTAAGGATGGGACAGGTTTAAATAAAACCAGACAGGTATCGATATTTTTAGATAAATAATATTTGTACTTATTTTTTTTTATTAATATTACCTTTTTTATTATTAATTATACGGCGTTTTAACATTTTAGTAACAACATAAAATGTTAAAACTAAAAAAAATATCGAAATTCTAAAGGTAACATACTTTGTTTGGTTGTTGGTTCTTAAATATAGTAATATTAAATCTTAGTAAAAAAACGTCATCAAAAAATCGTTTCACAACTAACAAACTATTCAATTTAATGTTTTTATTTGTAAGGTTTCTAGTACTATCGATAACAGATTTGGTCATAGGATATGGTGCATCACTAGTTGTGTTAACGAAATTATAGAGGAGAAGAGATAGCGAAAAAAATACTTTAAAAAGAAAGAGACGCAAACATGCGGTGAGCGTTTTCACCTACAAACATGACCAGTATAATATGAACTCCGATAAATAATATCAGAAAATAAATCTAATTATGTTTATATGTAACTATTAACTTATCAATTAAATGTTATGCCATTTTTCCGTAAACTCGAAGTCTGGCTGTTGTTACCATACCGACAGATTGTACAAGAGGCCATTATAATATTTATTTCGTCAATTTTTTATTGACTGACGCGGAAGTGTTTACGGCTCACAGAAGTGGTCGGAACTAATTCGAAATTATCGAGTGGCGACCTGTATTACCTGTATATGATCTTTTTAGTCATATGTGTTGACAGACATCGCTCGCCTGTTATGAGGCGTCTAGGGGCTGTGTGGTCGCTGGTTCGGGAGGATTTATAAGCTAAAACTTCTCTACATACCTTCACCATGCTTATCAGCGAACTGGAAGGTTGAAGGGAACAAGCTTGAGGGTCTCGTCTACTGATCTGCCAATGGGCAGGTCATTGACTGACATGTACCTTAGGGTACATGTTCTGTCTTCCTGTCAGTCACCAACAGTCCTGAAACAGAATAAAAATAAAATATTAATAGAGGATTTTCGTGGGGAAAAGCGATAGTGTTCATTCTGTTTAAGAGTATTAGGTATATGTCTCTAAATTCTTAGTCGTCTACTACAATTGTTCAAATTAAATCATTGTTTATTTGCTAAAACATGAGTTTCATACAATCAGAAGAGATGTTAAAATAAAAATATATGTTTGCCTTGTAATATTGAAATTTATAAAGAATAAAATTCAAAATAATTATTCTGGTATGTCTAATTTAATAAAATAATGTCAAAGTCGATAATAATTGTGCAAATGTCAATAAAATAATGCAAGACTAAATTACCATTCTAGAATGTCAGAGAAAAAAATTAAAATTAATAATTCATAACAAAATAATCATTTTAGAATATCATCTTTAGTCAAGTTATTTTAAAAAGAATGTCTTGCAATTAATAATAAAAGAATAGGTCCAAGTCAAGATTTTCAAGGGTTTTTCAGTCCTAGGACTATGAGAAGAATTGTTGCAATAATGTGGTGCAGAGTGTTTTCTCCAGCGAGCTTTCCCTCTTTATGTTCATGACATTATACGTTCCAATGTCCTACTTTGCGAGGTCTATTACAGCCAACCTTTTCAGCCGCCTTTTGTGATCCGGCTTTGTAAGAGCCTTCGCCAAGGGATTTGGATGATTCTCCAAGCGTGTTCTGTAACGTTCTGCCCAGATTTTCGCCTCCTGGTGCACTGTTTTTACGTTAAGATATTCATGAACCTCGTAGTTTCTTATAAACCACGGTGCATTTGTGATGTTTTATATATATACTACTATATACTAATAATAATAATATAAAATACTAATTTATAGGATAATATTTTGTAACCTTTGGAGCATATTGATGTTGGATACACAAGCGGTACCCCATAGTTGGATACATGAAATAATATTAAAACTATTAAAATAATTGTATTAAGTAAGTGTAAAAATATTAAAACTTTCATTTATAGACTCATATAAATTGTAGTTTTAATTTAATTTACTAGCAGATAAACTGCTTTCAGCTTGTAGGGAAATTTGTATTTTTTTGGAGCCAGACACTCTTCGAAGCGCCGTGCCGTTCAATACACTTAAATTCTGTTCTGGCAAAAATTGATATAAATAAAATTAAATAAATAAAAATTATAAATAAATAAATATTCTTTATTGTATAGCGCGATTCTTATGCCAAACAAATATCGACATAGTTTGCCTTGAAATAGAGTTGAAAATAAATAAACTAAAATTGTACCTCTCTCTCCATCTGCTTTGACGTCTTCTCGGACTAGAAGTCAAAATATATTCAACACATTCGAAAACTGCCTTCTACCCTAGCGGATTTAGGCACAATTTGAATTGTATTTTGTAGACGTGCGGATATGGCGGTGGGCAGCCCTCATCCATTAAAATTATTTACTTTTATCGATATATTAATATTAATTTGTGTTCTAAATTAAAAAAAAAGACATTCAGTTTTTATATTTTTAATTTTATACTGTTTGTCAGCTTGCCTCTGAATCCATGTTGTTTTCTTATTTTTTTTTTTTTTTGACCGCACATTGCGGCATTTTGACGTCTCAATGTTGGCATTCGACCAAACAAATTTGAAATAACACCACAACCGTTTTTGTGGCCTTAATTTTCGGTCCGTTTTTAAAGCGCTTACCGGTCATCTAGTGTCTTATTGATCGAAGTGTACAATAAAGTACCTATATCTATATATATATAAAAATTAATGTTTGTCTGTATGTCCTTTATAAAATCGTACACGGCTTGACCGATTTAGTCTTATTTTTTTTCTTTTGAGTTATAGTTCAGGGATGGATTAGGGGAAAAATTTAAAATAAAAAATCAGAAAGGTAGGGTAGGTAGGGTAGGGTTGGTAGGTTAAGGTAGGGTAGGTAGGGTAGGGTTGGTAGGTTAGGGTAGGGTAGGGTTCGGTAGGGTAGATGAATGTTTGGTGTTTTTACGGCAAAACAAATTTTGCCGGGTCAGCTAGTAATAAATAAATAAATAATACATTTGAACAAGCTAAACACAAGATTCGTGTACAAAGGCCCAGATAATATAATACTAGCATACAGATGCCTCATCCCATACATAGAAACCGTGCCGAAGCAACTAGCGTTTTCGGCTGATGAAACTGATTATTTTTCTAAGAACATCGATCGCGTTCGGTTCCGTTCCATGGATATAGATGGTGTTAGCAGCGATTTGCAAGTAAAAGGGTTTACTCGGTTGGTGAATACTTTTTTTTTAATACAGCGACGATTTGTTTTAAAGTATTTTTGCACGTTTTTATAGGTTTATTGTACCAAAATGTGTTACAAAACAAATAATTTAAAAATCGATTCGATGCTTCAGAAATTTAAAACCGCGCCATCTAGTTATTGCAATCAATTTTCTTTTTTAAATTTAAATTTTGATTTTGTGCTTAGGAGAGTTAATTAAACAAGAACATATTTTTTGTGTGGCACATAACGTTATCCTGGACATAGTGGACATAATAGTTTATTAGTATAGTTCTCGCCAAACTTCTTGGCCGCCCTGAAGTTGGCTTCAATGACTGCGCAGTAATAAAACTCATACAAAAACAGCACCGTTTCGTGCGTCGTGCATCCGGTAAACCAACTTCAGGGCGGCCAAGAAATTTGGCGAGGGCTATAAAACACTAGAAAAATAAAAAACACCAATCATCTTGCGATTTATGGATTATATTATGTTTTATAAGGTTAAGTACTTGGTTTACAGCATAATTCAATAGACGAATTCTAGCAAAAAATTAGTGACATCTAGGTCCGTAAAATAATCAACACAACATTGAAATACACCAATCTTAGGTAATCTTTGCGTCCTAGAATGTTCTAATTCATCCAATTGATGGTCAATCAAGTCAAAAAAATCCATTTTTAGGGTTCCGTACCCAAAGGGTAAAAACGGGACCCTATTACTAAGACTCCGCGGTCCGTCTGTCTGTCACCAGGCTGTATCTCATAAACCGTGATAGCTAGCCAGTTGAAATTTTCACAGATGATGTATTTCTATTGCCGCTATAACAACAAATACTAAAAACAGAATAAAATAAATATTTAAGTGGGGCTCCCATACAACAAACGTGTTTTTTTTTTTATTTTTTTATTAATAAATTGTAAAATAATCTACAAAAAACGACTACGGACATATTTTAACTAATGGATAAACTCGCTAATGGGCAGATGTCGTGGCAAGTAAGATATGGGTCAGTTAATCTTATAATTAGTGCTACTCGAACGTCGTGAAATTCGCACATGACGTTACGGGTGATTTTGACTGGCAGTTAGCCTACTCGACACTTTAAATGCAGATGGTGAACGAGGCCCTTAATATTTCACAAAACTCAATAACAAATCGAAGCCTATCACGCCATCTAGTGCAATTTATTTGAATCATCAATCAATTTTCTTTCTTCGCGTTGGGTGCCTGCCCGTGACAAAGGCGAGTTTAACTCCCCAAGCCATGAAGCCTGCAAGTTGGTCCCACATCATTAGCCTACAGCAATCCAGTTATGGACACATGGCTATCCAACTCTATATAGCTGGACAATGGTCACACATCAATTTCATTAACTTGGTTGAGTAATCTACAAGTAACCTCATTACTTGCATATTACCTTAACTTTGCTTACCGTCATAGGAGTGTTGGTCCATGCAAGATGGCTGAACTCAGAATCGGTTGAGACTCCAATGATTTGACAATCAATACTGGCGAATTCCTTAGTTCTGTCGCTGAAGGCAATCAACTCAGCAGAGCAAAAAGAAATGCTGAAATGCAGAAAAATTATAATGTATTATGGAAACATTAAACTGAGTTGTGGATCCAAAAATATTTGCGAAGCAGTGACCAATAAAGAATATTAGAGAGGTACAACAAGACAAAACCCCCAACTTCAATAGGTCACACAAAATTAAATAATGTTTTTATGAGAATGAAATTCTACCAGTCAGTCAACCTCATAACTATTTCATCACTTTTCAAGAAAATCCTAAGTAATTGAAACTTTGCTTAGGCTGAAATTATCTGACACAAAAAGAAATAAACCTTGTTATTTTCTGCCTTATATAGTTCTTGCCAAACTTCTTGGCCGCCCTGAAGTTGGCTACAATGGCTGCGCAGTAGTAAATCTCATACAAAAACAAAACCGTTTCTTGCCTTGCGCATCCGGTAAACCAACTTCAGGGCGGCCAAGAAGTTTGGCGAGGGCACGGGGTCTTATTGCTAACAAAAAAAATTTGGTTCAAATAAATCTCACTAGATGGCGCGATATGAACGTATCTGTTACTGAATGTGTGTAAAATTCACATTTTCTGGAATTGAACATAAAAATTGTATGTTCTTGTTTAATCAACTCTCCTAAGTGCAAAATTATGGAATATTGGGCTCTTAATTCACATTTCAAAGATTATTTTAACGGATCATTTAGAATTGATGCCAATAGATGGCGCATTTTTAATTTGTGAGGCATTCCACTCGATTGTTAAAATTTGCATTGTAACTCATTTTGGTGCAAAAAAAACTGTAAAAACGTGGCAATAAATACTATAAAACGAACCTTCACTGTATTTAAAGAAAAAAATATTCACGAACTTAGTAAACCCTTTTACTTGCAAGTCACTGCTAACAACATCTATCTATCACCGTGAAACAGAACCGAACGCGTTCGATGTACAAAAAATAACAAGATTAATCAGATGAAAAACGCTAGTTACGTCGGCACGGTTTCTTTGTATGGGATGAGGCATCTGTATGCTAGTATTATATTATCTGTGGCGAGGGCTATATGGCAGAAACTGACATTCAATCTTAGGATGAAAAACAAATATTATGAGGCAATACTTACAAATCTAATGGGTAGAACATTAAGACAACATATTTTCCATGGAATTCTTGACAGTTTCAGCTTATTGAATTCTCCGTTTACCACAGCAGTTGCTTCAAAGCTAGGAGCTGGCTCCTGGACCTTCAGAATGAATGCTGCACTGGCTGCAAAATGTAAAGTTCAATAGAAGTTACAATTTGTAATGTGACTCTGACCCATCACAGTAGGAGGCATACAAATATTAGTATTATGAATAGTCAAGACATAAACAACTTATTATTATGTCAATAAAGTTATTATTATAACTATAGTAATCGACAATATTCAAATTCAAATTAAATTAAATTAACAGGTTTCTTCTGGGAAAGCTCACTCCATCATCGACTTTGTCTCTGTCACCTTTGATCTAGACTCAAGAGCAAACCCATATTAAAGAAAAAAACAAAAATTATTGCATCCATAATGTATAATCCCCGTAAGTTGGCAAGAGTCATAAGATGTGCAGAAGTAGTTTTTTAGACCTTTTTGGTAGTGAAGCTGGGCACGGTGAACGTTGACACAAGGATTGATTGACCAATCGCATCGCATCCACGTTCCGTTCGTTCTATGTGGTGGTTCGCACTTACCCCCACTATACTAAAGCCTTGCCAACTTACATGCCGGGGACTTTACATAAAGGTGGTAAATATAAGTTACAGAAACAATTATGGGCCCTGTTGGGCACAGTAACATTCTAGATACAGTCAGTGTCTAGGAGAGAGGAATAGTGCTTAAATATTTTCCTGATTAACATTTCTTTTATCTATTGCCTATCTTTCTGTTTTTATTTGGTTTGTTGTACTAATATGTGTATGTCTTTCTTTTTTATGTTAAATTATATATTATTACTTATTAATTAGGGTATCCGACGTACACTTTACATATGAAGTATAATATAAAGTTAGATAATAGGCATTTACCTTTATCTTGGGGTCAGGAAAAATATTTTTAATTTTATTTTGAGTACCGATCTTATCCTACTAATATTATAAAGGCCTAAGTTTGTGAGTGTGTCTTATGATTTGCAGGATAAAGACAGTCCTATGTCCTTCCTAGGGTCTCAAAGTATCTCCATATAAAGTTTCATCTGAATTGGTTCAGTGGTTTAGGCATGAAAAGTTAACAGACAGACAGACAACAGACAGACGGACAGACAGAGTTACTTTCGCATTTATAATATTAGTATGGATTAACAATTAAAACGCTTAGAACTTTGTTGGTGAACAATAACATCAAAAATTAACTATTTAGAACAATAAATAAATAATCTTTGCTTCAGTATTCCACCTGAAATACTGGATCAGAAATTACAACACAACAGTTCACCAATCATGACCAGGGTGTTGTTGGAGCTGCCCCGCATCTTTCATGCATAAATGCATAAAGGCATGCTGCAAGGTTTAGAATGAAAAGAAAAAAAATGAAGAGCTCAAACACAAAGCATTTAATTCAACTATTCCAGTTATAGGTGCTTTTGGCCATTAGTCAGGAAGTTGAAACTACATACACAAGAGATCAAAGAACAATTATTTGTAGGATATATATAACAAACTAATACTATTATCAGGGTTACTTACCGGTAGAAAAGTTCAGGCTATTCACTGAAGAAACTGCTGGATCAAAAACCTTTGGAATTAGAAAATTAGTGTCAATAGGTCATATACGTCATAAAGGTTTTCTGTAAGAGATTGCCTATTGCGATAAGACCGCCCATTGTACACTTGTTATTGTGAATGTTTGTCCTGTATGTTTTCTTGTGGTGTACAATAAAGTATATAATAAATAAATAATAATACGTTCAGAATTGTATTGTAGATTTCTTATTAGAAACATGATTACTGAACTTACTCTGCGAGTCAGTTGTTTGTTCAAGAACGACATCTCGTTAGTAATAAAATTTGATACAAAGCCGCAAAGAGTATGTAACACTACAAAGCCGTTTATAAGAACGGCAAATTTTCTAGTATCTTCTGACCGGTCGAATGCGACTAAGAATAAAGGTGGAAACAGATTATTGAAACCATATTGAAACCCCACCCGACGCCACGCCACCCGACGCCTTCTGACGCATTGAAGTACTAATCAAACCCATACATTTAGTATGGTCAGAGACACATAGTCAACACGCCATGCGATCACACGCATTCCCACGTGTCAACACGCAGTCGGTTTGGATCAAGGTGGAAACAGATTATTGAAACCCCACACGACCCCACGCCACCCGACGTGTCGACACCCGATGCGCACCGTGCACATATACAACACCCCACAACACGTTCGCTAATGTCATAGCCAGTATTGCCAGATCTCGTTTTTGTTTTATCCCAAGTCTGATCTCAATGTACCCTATACTCCATTTGCGATAACATTAGACGTTTAAATTAGCCCATATTACAGCTCATTCAACCGATTTTAACTTCTATTGCGTTTGTGATACGACAAATGATAGCTGCAGTAAACAGTTGGTTTTGGTAACAGGTTTATGCTTTTTATGTCATCCTTATGTTTACAGGATAGAACCCAAAATCGGTTGAACGGACTGTAAAAAGATTTGGAAACATGTCTTGATTTTAAGTTATATAAAAAAAATTCATTTTTTTATTAATTTGCTTTCCCTCTCCGTTCTATATATATTTGATACATTTCATGCAAGATTATACATAAGACGAGACATTATAATTACAGACCAGTTTTACTATAACAATAATAGAAACCATAACAAAAAAACTGGTTATTTTGGGATTTACGCAATGATATTCAAATAAACAGATACGTTATACACTCACAAAACAATTGAAAAAAGTGTTCCGCACACACACTTTTCATTCATCTGACATTTCACTACAAGTCGGAAGGGATGGCTTGATAAAACCAACAAGATAAAGAGGCAGCTAGTGTTTGTGACTTGCGTGTGAATGTAAACAAACATTATTCTGACCACCAATGTTGTTATCTTTTTCTAACCTCCAAATATCAGAATATTAGGAAAAAATTTAATAAATTAGTAAATTGAGGCGTATTGCGTTCTTATGTGTGGTATGAGATCCCTTCTGTTTTATGTACTTTGGTATCATAATTGGTACAATTTCTAAATACACACGATGGCATTTTTTTTATTTTGTTTTTGTTTCAACAAAGCCTATCGCTCTTCGCCATGCGTGACATAAACTAAAGACTAAAGGTCACAATTGTGACCTATTCGAGTCTTCACAATGCGCGCGCTTTTAACATATCTGTTTATTCGAATATCATTGGATTTACGTCATTGAGACTATGATAGGCGTATCGAAAAGAAGTTTTTAAGAAATTGCGGGTTCAAGGGTAATATTTAAACTTAAGTCCATATCATTGCAAATTTGACTCAAATAAGTTACTAATTTCTATTATAGCATAAACATAAAAATTACCCTCACCAATTTTGTACCCTAAAAATGACCGTGCTGATGAAACTTTACTCTAAATTAGGGTAAATTTCCCTTTGTTGGCACCACTCGACTGACTGACGCGTGGGATCGGGTGTTAATAGAGACACACTGTGTCGAAACGTCGGGTGGCGTGTGTTCCCCCACTCCCGGCAACACGCTGATCCAAACCGACTGCGTGTTGACACGTGGGAATGCGTGTGATCGCATGGCGTGTTGACTATGTGTCTCTGACCATACTAAATGTATGGGTTTGATTAGTACTTCAATGCGTCAGAAGGCGTCGGGTGGCGTGGCGTCGGGTGGGGTTTCAATAATCTGTTTCCACCTTCAGCGTGTTGCCGGGAGTTGGGGAACACACGCCACCCGACGTTTCGACACAGTGTGTCTCTATTAACACCCGATCCCACGCGTCAGTCAGTCGAGTGGTGCCAACAAAGGGAAATTTACCCTAATTTAGAGCAAAGTTTCATCAGTACGGTCATTTTTAGGGTACAAAATCGGTGAGGGTAATTTTTATGTTTATGCTATAATAGAAATTAGTAACTTATTTGAGTCAAATTTGCAATGATATGGACTTAATTTAAACTTAAGTTATTACCCTTGAACCCGCAATTTCTTAAAACTTCTTTTCGATACGCCTATCATAGTCTCAATGACGTAAATCCCAAAATAACCAGTTTTTTGTTATGGTTTCTATTATTGTTATAGTAAAACTGGTCTGTAATTATACGTATATTATAGATTATAATGTCTCGTCTTATCTATAATCTTGCATGAAATGTATCAAATATATATAGACCGGAGAGGGAAAGCAAATTAATAAAAAATTGTATTTTTTTTATATAACTTAAAATCAAGACATGTTTCCAAATCTTTTTACAGTCCGTTCAACCGATTTTGGGTTCTATCCTGTAAACATAAGGATGACATAAAAAGCATAAAACTGTTACCAAAACCAACTGTTTACTGCAGCTATCATTTGTCGTATCACAAACGCAATAGAAGTTAAAATCGGTTGAATGAGCTGTAATATGGGCTAATTTAAACGTCTAATGTTATCACAAATGGAGTATAGGGTACATTGAGATCAGACTTGGGATAAAACAAAAACGAGATCTGGCAATACTGGCTATGACATTAGCGAACGTGTTGTGGGGTGTTGTATATGTGCACGGTGCGCATCGGGTGTCGACACGTCGGGTGGCGTGGGGTCGCGTGGGGTTTCAATAATCTGTTTCCACCTTAAATTACTTTTTGTTCGGTTTGCTTGCTTGAGCACTGAGTAATTTAATTATTTAAATGACAACATTTTAAGTTCAGTAGTTTTCACAGTAGGAGCATATTTATCTATGGTTTTCACATTCACACAACACAACTGACAGTCGTCAGTCAGCACAGACTACATATAGATACTACGTCAAAGAGTAAAATAATAATATGGGAGTACTACGCATTGAGATAGGAAAAATATGGAGGCGCCCTATTATTCTATACATACATTAGCTTATACAAATATGAGTGAAATACGATACAGAATGTGAAACATCATTTTGTCTCATTTCTTCTAATGTAGTAATCGTATTTGACAAAAGAGACAACAATATTTCAGTTGTTGCTCAATAAGGCAACATTTTGTTATGACGTAGTGACAGCTGTCAGTACGTGCCATATTCGCCATATTATTTGCCTAAATTTGTGGTTGTGTTCGTGGTAGTCCTGCTGTCAAATGGTTGTTTACTTTTTGTATTATTAATGTGTGTGTGTTCCGTGATTAACACAACCATAGCATCGGCAGCCATTTTAAGTGCCATTTTAAGGTTTAGGTAGGCACGTTTTTTTGTAGGTATTTCGAGTCCATACTATTTATTAGGTCTATGGTACTACGTATTCAGTCAGAGACTTAGTCAGACTGACACTGACAGCAACCAGTGCTGCCACCTCAAAAATTATCTTGTCACTAGATCCAGTGTAAAATGGCGCCATATTTTGGCAATTTGGATTGAAATAAAAAAACGTTTTGCAAAAAAATACTACCGACTTCCTTTCACTTTTTAGTTGTACGTACCTAATAGGCAGAATAGATTTCATGAAACTTGAACATAACCGGTGGAATGAGAGGTCTGCTTACCCCTTAAGAGCGAACTGGCGTGATGTTATGTTATGAAATGTTATAAACAACAAACAGACATGCGATTGCAGCAATCCCGAGAGATTTGCCGTTATTTATTGAAGAGTTATGTTGTATATCTCCGAAGTTCTTCATCAGATCTTCACCAAATTAAAATGGGACCAATTTCGGAACATACTTTTTGAAACAAAAAAAGAATTTTCAAAATCGGTCCACAATTGACGGAGTAATCGATGAACATACACATGAAAAAAAATAAAATACTTGATGTCGAACATAGAACCTCCTCCTTTTTGGGAAGTCGGTTAAAAAACCACCAGGTCTCGCTATTTTTTTAAAATTAATATTAAGTACTTTAAATGTCTGAAATTTAAAAAAACAAACTTGAAGTCGAACATAGAACCTCCTCCTTTTTGGGAAGTCGGTTAAAAAATAAGTAATTTTTAACAGTCAAAAGTGAAATAACAGACTTTATTAAAATTCTAGATTGTGAAATATATTATCTTCCATTATATCATTATATCTTCATAATCCACAGACGTCGGCACGTTTGCGCTGAAGAAGTTGTTTGTTGGTTGTGATAGATCTTTAAATGAGTACTTTGCGTTTTTGCCGATAGCCTCAATGACATGGCTAGGCAATACGTAATAAAAGCATTTAATTTTCAAAACTTTCAATGTGTTTCTAATCAAAATTATGGCGTTAAGTAGTGGACTGGCCATTTTCTTACGTAATTTGCTTTTAACGATGCTCATAACACTGAAAATTCTTTCTATTTCAGATTTCAGCATTAGAATAAGGTAGGTATTTTTTTAAATGTCCGTCTTAAATAAGTGTTGCTAAATTCCATATTGAAAATCGCCAAAAATCGCTAATAATTTATGAGTCGCAAAACGTTGAAAAAATGTCGCTAAGAGCTCTGAAAAATCGCCAGATTTAGTGACAAAATCACCAAGGTCGCAACACTGGCAACAAGGCAATGAAAGTTCAGTGTTGCTAGATCCGCTTTTTAACTAATGAGAAAAAGGAGGAGGTTCTCAATTCAATTGAAAAGCTTAAAATATTGGGAGGGCTACCGACTTTTTACCTAAATAATATGAAACTGAATCGTGGGCCTCATCAGAAGGCTTTAAGTCAGCCAAACGGCAATGGAGAGAGCTATGCTAGATTTCCCTTTTGCGATTGAATCAGAAATGAAGATATCCACTGAAGAACCAATGTTATCTAAACATAGCCCGAAGAATTGCCAAACTTATTTGCCAGTGGGCAAGAGGGATATTGCCTGCAGAACAGATGGTCGATGAGGCCGAAAAGTTCAACCATGTGTCGGAAGTCAAAGCGATGGAAGGCCTCCCACTAGATGGACCGATGTTCTGATTTAGGCAGCGGGAATTCGCTGAATGCGAGATGCACAGGACCGGTCGATGTGCTGAGAGTTAAGCAAGTCCTAAGATTTAACAGTGGAAGTCTTTTGGCTATAATAATGATTATGACGATTAAACCGAGTAAACCCGTAGGTCGGGCAACACTAATAATTCTGCGGTGAGTTGATTGACACTGACAGAGTGCTTGACATTTACTGACAGCATTGACCACTGACTTAGAAACCTATGGACTTGCCATACCTACGAAATCAGCGTGCATACCTTTTTTTTTTCACGCTGCAAAAATCGGGCAATTAATATGGCTGCCTTTCGTAGGGTTGTAACTGCGAGAAACATGCGCAGCTGATATCGATATAAACATCGACCTTCATGAATTTAGCCTCGTAAATGTAATACAGCTGAAGTGACAAGAATTTTAGAAGTTGTGGGTCTGTTTTTCCATAGCCTGTTCTTACATTGGTTCTCTTTCCCTTCAAACCAAAAGACGAGAGTGAATGCACTGCTGCTTTGCGGCAGAAATAGTAAAGACAGTCGGGCTACTAGGCAGAAAAGAAGATTTCGTATGCAGCTGAAGTGACAAGAATTTTAGAAGTTGTGGGTCTGTTTTTCCATAGCCTGTTGTTACATTGATTCTCTTTCCCTTCAAACCAAAAGACGAGAGTGGATGCACTGCTGCTTTGCGGCAGAAATAGTAAAGACAGACGGGCTTCTAGGCAGAAAAGAGATTTCGTATGATATATCTATCTAAAAAAATAACTACATTTTAAAATAAAGATATTATACATTAAAATATAAATTGTCTGGTATGTTCAACACAAACCTTTAAGTTTCGCTTCGCATTTACACAGCCTTTTGCTACGATACAATAATGTAATAACAATATAATATGATCAAACCAGGCCCATAGAAACAGAAGTAGCTAAGGGTGTAGAGTATTGTATGATACTTCTATGAGACGTATGAGGCGACTGGCAATATACAGGTTGAGCAAAAAACTTGGATAAGGGCAAAAAAAACAGGGCGATAGTTTGGGTTAAAGGCAGTTTTTTATTTTTACTTTTGGCCTGCTGGAAACAGCCCCAGATATCTGTGTTTTGGTTTAAATGTTTTTTATTTCTTCCTTAAATTTTCGTTTTCAGGAAATCTGTGGATTAAAATAGCATTGCAATGTATTTTACACACTTTATCAATATTATCGATACTCATCATATGCGAACTTCGAACATCACAACCTTATTTTATTTACCTTTAATTTTAATACCAATTTATTGTTATAAATTTTACCTTTAATACCAATTATTATTGTTGGTAAACAATGCAAGGAAATATAGATAATAAATAATAACATTTCATGCCATACAAACATGACACAGGTTTCAATATTATGCAAAAAGACCATCTTGTAACAATACATAACACAGAATTCTACAAAATTCAACCGGATTAGTGAAAACTAGTTACTAACCTGTGCAGAGTCAAATTAGGATAAAATTTCCATTATGGGCCGTTGATTTGGAAGTTCATTTTTTTTTTGTAGGGTGTACTCATATATAGAAAGCTTTTTACAAATTTTCAAGACTCGGCAATTTAATGTTTTTTTGTATGTTTTTCGTGAGGTAAAAATGAGAATTAGTCAGCTTAGGGCACCCCGACACGGACAGGTTAGGTTCGAAGAGATGACGGGAGCTGAAGTGAGCGAGCTAAGCGAGCGAACTCAGCTCCCGTCATCTTCTTCGTGTTAGGTTACTTTAGACCCTTCAGACAGAAATAGGAGCCCCGCGCAGCGGGGCTCCGTCGACATTGTTGTTAAATAGTAAATGTAAAAAATTTAACCATGGATATCTCCTTAACCATGGGGTTCCGCGGGGTGGGGATGGTACAGTAGGGTAGCCACACTACCTCCCACTTCCCAACCCCCCTTCCCGCCCCTAAAATCGATGGACATTGATAGAAATTTTTATTCTTACCTAAAAACTTTAACCATGGATATCTCCATAACCATGGGGCTCCGAGTGGTGGGGATGGTACAGGGGGGTCGAAATACCTCCCCCTCGCCCTCCCCCCTCCCCTCCGCGCCTTAATTCAGCGGCCCATAAAGGAAATTTTAACCTCAAATTAGGCTGATTTATGTTTTTCACGCACCACACTGTGTTAAACAATACGAGGGCATGATTTTCCTATTAATGTCCAAACTCAGAACACCAAAATATCTAGTTTCTAGACGTATTTTTCAATAAAACAACAAAAATATTTTGAGCAAGCAACTGTTTGACAGCACAACTACCACAAAACCGCAGAGTACTTTCGGCAATCAACATGGCGACCGGTCACGCATAGACATGATTTTGACGTCACACAAAAGTGTTGCCTATAGTCAGAATTTTAATTCGATTCCAGATTTGACATTAGCTACTGTCATTTTGTGAAATAATGATACCACATATAATAGTGTAGTGATGAACACAAAAATCGATAAACAATCGAAAAACAAAATGAGCTGGAAAAAAGCTGCCATTCAAGATTGGCTTTTAAATAAAAATATTCATTACGAACCAGATATGGTTCTAAGTCTAAGTCTTTTAATAAGTACGCTGTAGACGAAATGGCAGCACAACATGGGATCACGGTTTTAAGACTGCCCCCTTACCATTGCGAGCTAAACCCTATCGAATTGATATGGGCGCAGGTAAAGGGGCATGTAGCTCAAAATAATAAAACTTTCAAATTGACAGACGTGAGAAATTTATTTCAGGAAGGCATTCAAAAAATTACGGCTACCGAATGGTCTAAATGCGTATCCCATGTTGTCAAAGAAGAGGAAAACATGAGTAGGCTAGATATGTTAATTGACAATATCACAGACACATTTATAATAAATGTTACAGAAAGTGATAGCGATAGCGATGACGGCGACAATATATAAAATAAATGATTACCATAATACATATATCTGTTTTATTTGTCATGTTCCTTCATGATCACATTTTTTTATTTATTTCACACACAATTATAAAAGAAAAGTCTCAGATAGTTAATTAATCGTCAAAACTAAATTATCGGTTCAGAAATATTTAATTTCCTGATATACTTAGTTTACGAGAGTAAAATTATAAACGAGAAGAATCGATCCGGAAATATTCCATTTCCATATCGAATAATTTTGCAACGTCACTATTTAGTACTTGTCATAACGTTGCAACACTGAAATTGTCAAATCTGGAATCGAATTAAAATTCCGAGTATAGTTTAGTCCTTGACAAACATTTAGATGTCTCTCTTTGCATATGCCGCTCTTGGTTAGTTAAAAAGAGACAAAACGCTTTTGGACATGCGTGTGTCGATTTGATAGATATTTGTATAACTATTCTTCATATAGTAGAATATGCCGTCTCCATAGTTTTTCTACCTCATTGGCATTCACAGAGGATATTTTTCGATAACGGCAATTCATTAAATTGAACAATTCATTAATTGATTTTGTAAGTATTAGTTAATAATTTTATGGTTTTTCTAAATTTAATACATGAAACACGAATGCAATTCAATAGACATAATTTAGAAGCTTCGCTATAAGTTTGAAGAAAACGCACAGTCAAGTCCAAAAATGCGATTCTTTTCTGAAAGAAACGATTCGAATTTGCCAGTTTTAAAAATTGAGGTAATAATGTACTACGCACTAGGTACATATTATCTCAATGGTTTTAAACGTCACATCCTTCGATCAAGGCTAAACTCATTGAGGTAATAACACTGACCTCTATCATACAATGATAGAGGTCAGTGGGTAATAATGTACTACGCACTAGAGAAGACACCACACATCACTGCTGTGTTCCGTTCATGTGGGGTCAGCTGGCCGCACTTCACTCAGTTGCTTGCTAGATCTTGAGCAGCTATGTCATTGTTTGTTTTTAATAGAAAAAAACGTTCAGACGCATTAAATATGCCGTCGTGTGTTTTAAGATATTGCACTAATAATTTAACTAATACGGTGAAGTGCAAAGGAATAACTTTTCATCGGTGAATAACTAAATAATAATTTTAAAATATAATTTGAACAAAATATTTGGTGGACGCCATGTTGTGTCATTTTTCATATAGACAAAAAATAAAGATGTGACAATTTGTGTAACAAGTGTAGGTAGAATTAGCTGACTTTTCTTTTTAGAACGGAAAATAATAATCTTACATATATATAGAAAAGAACTGACTGTGGTTATTCAATGAAAAAATATAAAAAAATTAAAGATGTAAAATAATTATTACATAATGTAATACATAATTAGTTACATTTGGGCCGTAAATATAGGGAAAAATGGATAAAATTTGTCCAAATCAACCGCAGTAAAGATACCTGGTTACCATCCAATCATACTTATGTATGTTCGTTGAATTTTCGCAAAGAGGATAAATATACCACAAAAGCGGGCATGGTGGATATAACAATAAGCCCAATTTTTTACAATTTCGAGCTCCTTATAAAAATACATTCATAATCTTCTATTGACGTAATTAATAGTACTACACACATGAACAGAAATGAAGATGAGCAGTATGAAATCTTGTCGGCTACTCGCTGCTTAGAATCTGAAATAGAAGCCGAGAACAACTGTAATTTTTGCCGGCATACTCAGTTGCGAACAAATCCCATTTGGTTCCCAGTTGATCGTCGGATACATAAGTATCTGGGTACGTTTCCCGAATACTGAAAAATTCATTAAAATGCGAAGTATGTGTGTAGTGTTTAAGTACATCAGAAAGGCTGCCACATCATAAACTAATTACTATTAAAGATATGGGTGGCTTGTCGTACTCCACAGAAGATGTATATAAAATATGTATCGCCACGGAAACTCTAAGTCTGTCTGTCAGTCTCTCTACTAAATACAATTCCAGTCAAATTACTGTTAATACTTTGGAATATTTTATTTACTAGGAAGTCTTTACATCTTTGCTTCAACATTATTTTGATCAACCATGCAAGCACATTAAATCACCGAACAAATTTGATACGGGCCATCATAAACAAATACACAACAATTCGCTTGAAGCACGAAGCTAAAATTGATCAGACTAATAATTAATTATCGAAGCGTTAAAAGTTAACTTATATTGTTTAGGATAACATAATTATTATAATAAAATATAAAGACGCTTCGTGTTTTAAGCGAATTGTAATATTCCCTAACCCGATGTTTGTAACTTATTGTAAGCGCATTTGATTAAATTATATTAAAAAAAGAAATACAAAAGTTTATTTTACTTTATGAAGGCTATTTTAACTAATAATAAATTTAGAAAAAGTGTGAATTCTAATGAAGCTTGTTAGGTATAAAGCTATGTCACTTCTGTAGTCAGTCAGCAGTTTAGTCTATATGAATGACAAGGTGTTGCAGAAAATTGAACAAAACGCGTAAGCGCCATGAAAATCTCGGCGCTTCCGTCTTTTTAATCGCGAGAAAACTACACCTTAGAAGCGCTCTAGCGCTGCATGTTTATATTGTTTTGATAGACGACTAATTATTGTTTCAGCGCTGCAGCAAATTTTAGTTTAAACTCTTGTCAAAATTGTCTAAATGGAGCATGTATTTTGCTTAGGATAGCTTCGCTAGTACGTAGTACATATTATCTCAATGGCTAAACTATATTATAGGATCCCTTACAAAACTTCTCTTTAAAATTGACGCCAGTTGTGTTTAGGTAACTAATTCTAAGAATTCTAGTTGAAATAAATATACATTGATGCAAATTCAACCTTAAATGCAATGTTTAATGTTGCATTCACAAAACTATGTACAAAAAGCAATCAAATTTTTATGAGCTCAGTACAAATTTAGTCTTACACGCAAATTTTAAAGTCTAAATTACAATGTGCCAAAAAAAGCTATACAATTTTTATGACTGGCTCGCTGCTTGGACAAGGAATGAGTGGAGTCGAAATGTTCAATATTTTTTTTTATATCATCGATCTAGATGTCGAGTCGACGATGGAGTGAGCTTACCCAGAAGAAGCCTGTTCACTCTAACTTTGAAGAGACTCGGGTTAAATGCGTTCGGAAACACAGACGCAGGTAGTGAGTTCCATTCATTCGCTGTGCGCACTATGAAGGATGTTCAGAAGCGTTTCATGTGAATTGGTGGCATGGCAACAAGGTAAGGATGGTATCTTGCAGTGTGATGTGGATGTCAACTTTATGCCAGGAGCCGATCAGTCACAGGAACAGACGCACCCCGAAAAGTAGGCGTTTGATCGAAAAGACTCCTTTTAGCGGTAAAAAGAAACGCCTGTGTTTTGGTGGCGTTAAAGGAGACCAGATTGTCATCACCCCACTGGAAGACAAGGCTTAAGGTCAAATCTGTCCGCTCCACCATAGCCTCTCAAGGAACGAACTTCATCCACGCTGGTTTTTGCGCTGGACAAGTATCTCTCTGAAACAGTACCTACTGTCATCCGCGTACCCAACAATACCAGGCTGAAGTAGGTCAATGATGTGCAGCAGGAAAATAGTAGCAGAGAGAACAGACCTCACCAATAGAACTCATCAATAGTCATAAGATCAGAGGAGCAGCCGTCAATGACTACTCGGATCGACCGTTCACTAAGGAATTCTGATATCATATCATCTGAACACACATATCTGCCTATCTTTCTATATAATAAAAAACAATTGTTCGTTGGTCTCGCTAAACTCAAAAACGGCTGGATCGATCTGAATAATTATTCTTTTGTTTTGTTCGCTCAAATGAAGAGAAGTTTATAAATAAATAAAAATCGTGGGTGGTTAGCTATGGCAGGTAGGTAGGGTAGGAAGGTAGGTAGGTTATGGTTTGCTTGAAAATTTGAAAATAAAATGTCATTTTTATATAAGTAGGTACAAAAATAATTATTATAACTAATATGAAACATAAAATTTCAGCAATGAGGTTAAAAATTTCGGGGTTACTTTATTTCGGTTTCTATGATTGAAAAAAGTAGTCGGACTAAAATAATACAATGGTAATTTTATTATGACATTTCACTTCTCCTCTTTCTTTTGCGACAATAGATACCCATTCTGCACAGCGAAATGGATCACTATACTTCATAAAAGATAGTTTGATCTCTGCTGTTGGAGTTTATCAAAAATAAATCAATACTATTCAACACTATAGCGCCTTCTCTGTCTGAACCATATATCATATAGTTTATTATTTGAGCCCTTGTCAACACTTGAAACTGAATATATGCTAGCTGGTTACGGGACTGTATTCTGACAACCTTAGTAGCGACCACATGTGCGCTACACACACCTTTCCGATATATAAAACAAAGAGTAATTAAACTGTTATTATTCAAACCCTTAAACCGTTATTTTCTTTGGTGTCCACCTTAATAACGCCAACAGGTTATGGGCCCAGAGCGCTAAGCCAAAGTGAAAATAATTATTGGACATTAAATAATAAAAAAGAGTTGTGCATCTAGTGAAACAAATAAAAAGGAATAAGAATGTTCAAAATTTAAATAAGTAATATGAACATTTAACATTTTGATTGAAATAAGTATAGTGTGTAGACTTTTCGAATATCGAAAATTAATAAGTGAACTTGAAGTACTGAACACTGTCGATAGTGAAGTGCCGACGAAAATATGTGCTGAAGTGTGACGTAGCTGTTTGATTGAAAAAGGTTGCTGAACTGGAAGCTGCGGGTGCAAAGTCAAAGAAGTTTGAAAAAGGTATAAATCTTTTTCATGACTTTAGTGAATAGACAAAGTACTATTGTCACCGCAATCGAGACTGAATGACAATTGACTAAAGATAATATAATACTAGCGTTTGTGAAAACGAGATTATTCGATCATAAAATCAAACTTACAAAGTGAAGGTCTCTAAAAACATTGTGATGGTCTCTACAAAGTAAGGTCTAGTACTTCAGGCTGCAATTTCGAGGCCATAAGTCACACAGTCTCAAAAGATCGTCAACAAAAGTAAAAGTCAATGAAACCGTTCAAAAACCCAAGAAATGGTAAAGCCATGGAAAACAAAAGAAGGAACAATATAACGGTGCTTATGGTTAATTCAAAACCAGAACCACATGATGAAAATACGTCTGGATTTGCCTTCGTGACGGGCAGTCATGATGGCGCGTTTATACACGCAACGAAGGAAAGAGATCTGCCGGTTACCTATAAGATGGACGTTCCAGGTATGCTCCAGAATTTATTTTTCTGCGAGATCCCATATCGGTAAGAAAAGTGCAGCAAGCAGGAATGACTGTCGTTTTTGATAAAACGGCGAAGTCATTATGTTCAAAGATGTTAAACCGGTATAAAGGGTAAGTCTTTAAATAATCTAATTGACGATTAATTGTCTGCATTTTATAAACGCTTTAATTAGCAAATGTATGTAAATAATAATAACAATTATGATTTATTGTGAAACAAAATGTGAGGCTATAAAGGCAAATTATATTTTTGGATTAAATATTTAATGAACTATTTTTCTAATAGTGATGCAATTAATAATATTGTGCCTTACGAAAAATTGTGTGAATCTTGTATTTATGGAAATTCAAGCTTGTTTGGCAATTGACAAATTGAAAAAAAATATATGTTAAAAAATGTCTACTTAGACATTTAAAGTGCTCACAGAGGAGTTACGACTACGACACTTGAGCCTATTGAAAACAAAAACTGAGTTGTGTTTTTTGCTATAGACCAGATGTTTTTGTTATGTTTCGGGAATGGTTATGTTATAAAATTAACTTAAGTCTGAGAATTATTCCTAACTTATGTTGTGATGATGGAGAGGAAATTGTATCCAATTAAATGAACTCGAAATGGTATTAGTTACCATTACAGTGCTTTTGCATTGAATGGAATTGCCGAATAATGGTAAGAACAATTAATAATAAAGACCGGAGTCGTATGTTGTACCTACTATTACGGTTTAAATGTGTAAATTATTTTCTGGGAAGCACTGAGGTTATATAACACACCTTATGAGTTATGACATAATAAGAAGCCACAACAAAAGTACTTAAATGTTTTTGGTTTTACTGTTTACTTTGTAATAAGTAGAAGAAAACGAAATTTGACAAAGTGTTGTCAAAAGGGAAATAATTCGTTGGTTATAAACGAAATGGTATACCTGAGGTTGTGGTAGATAATTGGTTATTGAGAGTCAGTGTTGTGATAATGGATGAAATTAATATCCTATCAAATGGCCAGTGAAATCTGAGCCAGAACGGATTATGGCTAAAAGTAGCAATAACTCTGTTGAATATTCTGACTTGGTACACCCTGGTAATGTGGTGTGGATCTTATAAGAATATATCAGATTGTATGTACATGTGAATTAATAGGATTTGATTCCTGGCATAACTTGCAATCGGCATGAGTTGGTACACCCTGGTGAAGTGGTGTGAACCTAATAAGAATAAATAAAATATATATGTGAATCAATAGGATTTAATTCCTGGTATAATTGCTAATAAATCTGTTAAAGAAACAGTGGAGCGTTTAAACTGATCTTTATATTATCACAATGGAAATGAGTTAACTTTACCATAAAATAATAAAACATAGAAAATTAAGACTTAAGTTTTAGGATGCAAAACATGTTATCTGTTTCAAATAATGAAAATGATGACGTCTGTATTTTTGGTAAATAATATCTAATGACTTGTTGTGTGCTGAATCTTTATTTATTTAGAAATTAAATCTATGTATAATAAACTTGTATGGTAAATATCAATGAGAATATAATTTAATTATTGTAAATGATACCTGATGTATAACACTAAAATCATGTTCAATAAATCTATTTTGATCGATTGTAAGTGGGCATTTACGATTAAAGTTGATGAGTTTGAAAACCTATGAATAAATGGTTAGTGGTTTTAGTCAGAAACATTTGCATTATAACAAGAATCGCAAATGTATAAATGAATATCTTTAGCGAGTCAATTTAATTTACTAGTACACCATATGGGTGTTAAATCATTTTAAATGGTAAATTAGTCAAAAAAATCTAAGTACATAATTATGTGAATATTTCCAAGCATATCCCGACTGAATATGTGTGTAAGGCTTCCAAAGGAAAGAAGTCATATTCATATTATATTCGTTTTTGTCATTACATTGATTGAAGCAATTTGCAAGCTGTTAGTTCTAAATATTTGAACAAACTTTGATAGAAAGAGGTTTTCAATGCTCATCAGCAGACCGGTGTAGTAACAATTTTACTGCAGGTCATGATTGTTAAGCCCTGAGTCTGGAATTGTGCCCGGTTGACGGCACTAGACTCTCTCCTATAACATAGGACCCAGATATAACAGGTGACATGTTGATGTAGTATAATGTACTATTTTCTTCTGCCTAACCCTTCGGGGAACACAGGCGTGATGTTATGTTAAGTTATGTTTTGAAAATAATTTATGTAACTGAAAACAATGTGTGAGTATTATAATATAGTGTACTAAGCCTCAATCTAACCGTTTGGGTAATACAGGCGTGATGTTAAGTATGTTAAGTTATATTTCAAATTGTATTTAAGTTTTACATGTAGATGATCTTGTGACGATCGCTGATTTAAATATGTACTATGAATAGTTCTAAAACATACTGATTGAACACTTTTAATATGATAGACTGAAATGCGAGAAAAGGTTTTCTGGTAAGCAAAATAACCAGATTAGAATACAAAGTTATTTTTGTTCAGTTTATGTAAACAGTACCTGAGAAGTTTAAATATAAGTAGTGTAAATAAGTCAAAACTTGTACCCAAAGTGGAAAATAAACCATATTATGAAGTACAAGTATTAGAGTCGTGTGAAATTACAAGTGCCCCTTGAAGAAATTCGTTGTGTGCTTGAACCATATCGTGCTGGCCACTTGACCTGACCTAAGTTTTTCTATAAACATTCTGAGTCATTATGCAAGCAAAAACAATAGTTCATTATAGTCACACTTCAAAGGGTCTTTCTTGACTCTTGAGAAATTTAAAATGAACCATAAATCTCAAGTTAATAAACAAATTAAATTATTGGAAGTGGCTTTGTTCATTGTGACAAAAGGCTATGACGTAATTAATAGAAAAAGTACTATGGGTTAATTGTAGTATTTGATCATTGCACAATGTGATTTGTATGCCATAAATAGGCAATAAGCAATGGAAGCCGTGCAGGAACTTACATAACTTAATATGAAGTTGTAAAGGAAACTCTGTGGTTAAAATAAGTGGTGTCGAGTTTTGCAATTGTGATACTAGATTATAATTAAATTGGTAGGGATAATAATGGATGCAAAAGCACCAGCAATCCAACCAGTCACAGACGATCTAAACACATTGAAACTATAAAAATCAAGTTGAGAAAAACTGTGTGAATTTGTTTATGTTTCTATTGACCAGCTGTCTGTTATCCTGACAAATTCCCCGCGGTGTGTCTCTGAATGAGTATGAAGTTCGGGGTGGTGTTGCAAATATGTATATGCGACGTGGTATTAAGGATATGTTAAAAAAGGCTTGGTTATAACTACAAGGATGATTACATATTGTGTTAATAATATAAGCTTGATAATAATTATACGGATATTTAATTATAAGAGCTTGGTATGGTAATTAAGAAGATGAATAACTTTAATATTTCATTAATGATAAGAGCTGAAATAATTGATTGGTCTGGTTAGGTTTTTCTGGGTTTTCCCTAATCCTGCACAACGAATATTGGACCATGTGATATTGTTTGCCCAGAAAGGAAGGTGTGTGTATTTTAAAATTGTATAAAAAAAAATGTTTCCTGGTATTATTACGATAACGTAATTAAAAAGGGAAAGGGATTTAATTTTGAGGGGGCGTGTTGGAGTTTATCAAAAATAAATCAATACTATTCAACACTATAGCGCCTTCTCTGTCTAAACCATAAATCATATAGTTTATTATTTGAGCCCTTGTCAACACTTGAAACTGAAATGCTAGCTGGTTACGGAACTGTATTCTGACAACCTTAGTAGGGACCACATGTGCGCTATACACACCTTTCCGATATATAAAACAAAGGGTAATTAAACTGTTATTATTCAAACCCTTAAACCGTTATTTTCTTTGGTGTCCACCTTAATAACCCCAACATCTGCTACATATGTTAAACTGACGTATATGTTATTGTTAGCCTGTCAAGCGCTATTGATACTGACAGCTGTCGCAGAGATCAAGCTATCTTTTATGAAGTATAGTAAAGCCACAGATAATAAAATACTGTGAAGCTAAAAAAAAAACTCAACAATACTTCTCCATGCTTTCTCTGTTCCAGAACAGGCGATGTTTTTCATAATAGTTGGCGTGTTCGCGTTATCTACGCATTCGTTGGTCAAACAATCATAATATTTGATAATTGATTCATATTTACTATTTAATTCGGTTTTTACTTGAAAAACACTTCCTTACATAGTATAAAACAATGTCGCTTTCCGCTGTCTATCCCTGTGTTTGCTTAGATCTTTAAAACTACGCAACGGATTTTGATGCGGTTTTTTTCAATAGATAGAGTGATGTTCAAGAGGAAGATTTATATGTATAACACACGGCAGAAGCTAGTATTGATATAAACTTACCGAAAAAAAGATATTCCTGCCGAAATTAAGGTGTTACGGTGGTTATTTGCACAGGTTTTGAACGCACATTGCGGCATTTGTTACTTCTTAATGTTGGCTATGATGTAGTCTGAGACTGGACCATATTGTTTTGACATAAGACCGTATGTCCCTTTCGGGTAGCCGGTGCCGGGTACCCGGCAGCAAAGCTCCTTTTCATAAGCTCCGGTTGTCTGGTAGCCAGTGCCGGGTAACCGGCGGCAAAAGTATAGCCATGTACGCCGGTACGTGTGAAAGCTAACATTTATTTATTTATTTATTTACACATACTTAATGTCACAAATATCAGTGCAGCCCTGGCTCTTGTACTAGGAAGTCCTGTATCACAAGAGCCAGACCTCCCTAAAAACAGGGAATATTATTACAAAAGGAGCATGATAGACGGAAAATATAAAGAAATATAATAATAATATAACAGTTATAGCATGCACACATTACTAGGTTTACAAACTAAGATTAAAACGGGAAATTGATATCGTTAAAATTACAACATAGGTTAAAATAAAAAAGATAAACATTAAACAAATTAAAATCTTACATTCCATGAATTAAAATTATTAGCATTTATTACAGTATAGTTATTAACATTGCCTAGATAAGTTACATTTAAATTAACAGGGCAGAGTGTGCCACTCACCCCGAGTGTATGAGAGGGGTGTGGGTGAGGGGGGTGAGTGGGTGTGTAGTGTATAGTGTTTGTGATTGGCAATTCAAGATAAGCCTCCAATTAGGTTTTCTATTTCCCCATAACTGAAACCTTCCAGCCACTGTGTAACACTTTTCTTGAATTGGAAGTTGGTTAGGCGTTTAAGGTGTTTCATACCCATATCTTTACCGATTTTGTTATATAGTTTTGGTGCAAGATATAAGTAGTGCCTGTCAGCGAAGACGCTCTCAGTTCTTTCAACTGGGCACTCCTCCCTCCGCCCGGACGAGATCGGCAACCCAGGAACGACGTAGCGGTGGTAACGGCGCAGACATTCGAATATAAAGATCTTTCGAACGCTAAGAACTTTGGCGTTTTCGTAAACTATAGTGGTGGGCGTCCGGAAATCCAGAGATAAAAGAACCTTCAGGACAGCACGCTGTGCCCGTTCCACCTCAATCATATGGGTACTACCAGTGCCTCCCCAAGCGCAGAGAGCGTAACCCAGGATACAGTGACAGAGGGCTTTATATGTTTGCATCAGGAGTTTCGAGCTGGCAACAAGTCTCAGGGTTTTAAAAATATGAATCAGCTTGCGAACTCTTTTGGCTGTGCTTGAGACATGTTGCGTCCATTTGAGGTTTTCGTCAACGGTAACTCCCAGATATTTAATGCAATTTGATCTAACCAGCTCAGGACAAGAGCAGGAGACACGGCTAGAGACATTCCTATTGCAGGGGAAGTGTGCATGGCAACTTTAAAGTTTTTGGGGCTACCCGCTTTCGTTTTGCTGAAGCACAGATACTTAGTTTTCGAGGCGTATCATTAAGATAGCAGACTGTCCTCAAGCCACGCTGTTACCCGGGAAAGACCCACCTCACAGACGACCTCCAGGCCAGTCCACGACCTTTCATGGAACAAAAGAACCGTGTCATCAGCAAACATCATGACTTCCGCTTTGTCAATTGTCGCATCACAAAGCTCATTTATGTACACCAGGAATAGTGTGGGGGCAATTGTACTTCCCTGGGGAACTCCGTAGGTACAGGTAGCGTCCTCACTAGACATGCCATCGAGCCGAGCGCATTGGCTTCTTTCCGAAAGGTAACTCAGTAACCAGTCTTGGGGCACTCCTCTAATTCCGATATTGTCCAATCTGCTGATTAAAATAGGGATCGAAACTGTGTCGAATGCCTTCTGTAGATCAAGGAAAATACCAACACATTTTTCTCCTTTATCTATGTGATTAGTGATGTTTTCGGTGAGTTTCAGGATAGCGTCACTGGTGGACCGATTGGCTCTAAACCCGAACTGGTTAGATGATAGTATATTATTTAACTCCAGGTACCTAACCAGTCTCTTGTTTGCAAGTTTTTCTAGAATTTTGGACAAAGTACTGAGTAAAGATATGGGCCGGTAGTTGCTAACAAGGGCTTTATCTCCAGCCTTGAAAATGGGAATAACGGCAGCTTTTTTAAAAGTCGCAGGAAAAACACCGTGGGAGAAACTAACATTACAGAGATGGTTTATTGGTGAAGCTAATTTGAATTTGAATTTTTTGAGGATGCTAGCGGGAATATTATCTAAGCCAGGTGCACTGCCATTCTTAAGGCCAGATAAAACCTGGATTACTTCGCTCTCGTCTGTAGGAGATAGAGCCATCGAATGAAGGAAGCCTTTCGATTTTCGTGCTTTCGTCGCCAGAGTGCCCTCCTCTTGCCTGATCTTCCTCAAAATTGTGTTTGCCAGCTCCTTCCCAATAGAAGTGAAGTATCTGTTTACTTCATTAAGAGAGTCTACCGGGTTGGATTGAGTCTGAAGAAGCTCTGTTGGTTTGTTTGGGCCTTTCTTAATGTTGCACATGTCCTTAATAACGTTCCATGTCCCTCTTAGGTTGTTCTCGTTTTTGTTTAATTGAGTTTCGTAGTAAGAACGCTTCAAATTGTTTGTCAAGTCGTTGCAGGTATTTCTATATCTAGTGTACTGAGTTCGGAGATCGTCGTCATAAGGGAATTTCTTAAGTTTATAATGCATTCTGTCCCTTTTCCGTATACACCTCACTATGCTAGCCGTGATCCATGGCCTAAGTGGTTTCTTTTTTTTGGATAATATAGATTTCGCTGTATTATTGCTGATTATTTGACGCAGCGTATTGACAAGAAACTCAGAGATTCCATCGACATTATGCGAGCTATAAAAACTGTCCCGAACGATCTTGTCCAGATCAGCCCCTAATTGTTCGTAGTTGACAGTTATTTTATAGTGCTCACTCAGACCAACAAAAAAAGATAGACGTAACGTCGCGAACATCATAAGTGAAGCCACAAAACTATACTCCTCCAAGTAAATATACACTCTCACGCACACACCTGCACTAAAACTATGCTCATCGCTCTTAGTACGTTACGAGTCGTCGTCTAGTTAACATATATTAAAAAAAAAAAAAATATGCCTACCTGTGTAGTGAAAACTTGTAAAAACAATAGCAAAGCACATAAAAAGTCTCACGGAATCACATTTCACATGTAAGTACTTGAAATAACATCGTTTATTTATTAAATATACTATGAATTTTAGGTTCCTTGGAACAAAAAACCTCAACGAACGAAATCAGTGACATAAAGTGCGTGGGTTGCCATAATATGATTTCAAATTACCCCATTCGATTAAACAAATTTAATATGATTGCTTACTTTCCTGTTTTCTTTTTTTATGTTATTTTAACATTGTTTATTTCCAAATAATAATGAAACAAAAAGAAAATGGATAGTAGCTATAAGAAATAGTACATTTATCTTTATCTAATAGTACCATTTATCTTTGTATTACTTTTTGGAGTCAGTGATTTTGTTATGGTGGTATTTTTGAATTTAATAAAGTTGATTGAAAATATAATTATCTATATTATTTCAAAACAATTTACATAATGACTCATACACTTGACGATGTTATGATTTACGCTTCAGCAACTTGAAATAGAATAAATAGAATAATAATAATAGAATAGAATTTCTATGAGCATGGTTATAGGAAGTAGCTGTATTTTACTTCTTCCGATCCCAAGACACTGTCACAGGCTAAGCTAACTTACACCTAAACATATACCCCAGAATAGAACTAAATATACTAATTTAAACTCATACAAACTATATACCCTCACACATTAGCGCACTCCTCTATACTCCCACACATCACACAAATACGCGCATTTTTTCTCTGTATATACTAATTTTAACTCATACAAACTATACACCCTCACACATTAGCGCACTCTCCCCTATACACCCACACATCACACAAATACGCGCATTTTTTTCTCTGTATAACGCTCGTTCACATAAAGTTTGCTTTTTCTATTATTTAAAACTTATCTATTTCTATTTGTATTTTTTTTGCATTAAATTGCAAATTAATGGATATTGCTAAGCGGAAGAGTGAAGTCTCCTAACACAAGCAAGGATTGCATAAAAGGTGATCTCCAAATCATAAGCATATAAAGCCACTTTCTAATTGTTTATTTTTAAAAGATTTTGCGATGTAACAAAAAAAATATTTCTTTTCGTGAGTTATAATTAATAATGTACCTTAATCGTTTACTTTTGAGGTTCAATACCATACTCAACAATATCTTACTCGAACAATATTATCCTACCCACACAATAATATTATTACCCATTTTATAGGGAAAAAAATCAACAAATGGCAACCCTTCCAAACACACATAGATAAAAATGTGGCTTCACTTTTGATGTTCGCGACGCTACGTCTATCTTTTTTTGTTGGTCTGAGAGTGCTCAGTCGTGTTTTTTGCTAAGTTAGAGTCTTTTAAGTACAGCAATATAGGACTATGGTCGGTAAGAGGGTCGAATATGTAGGTTTTGACGTGCTTTTGTGTTTTGACCATGAAGTGATCAAGACAGTTGCCTAGTCTGGTAGGCTTGTCAACCCCCTGTCTTAGGCCATGGGCAGCCAGCATAGTGATGTATTGGGCAGCATGGCCAGTGGTCCTTTCTGAAAGTATGTTGATGTTAATATCACCAGCAAGAATTATATTTTCAGAGTGAATGGTAGTAAGCAGCTCGTTAAGAGCATAGATGTAGTTGGACGGATTGGAATAACAAGGTGGTCTATAAGAGGCAATGACAGTAAATTTGTCTATGCTTATGACCAGACAGTTACCGTCCGTCACTTCGGGCTCATGAGCTTGTACATTTACAAAGCAATCCCTGACGTATACTATGACACCATCGTTCTGGTTGATACTGCGTGTGGTTTGAAACGCAGTGTAGTCATCGATGTGATTAATACTCGAGTCACTATCGACCCAGCATTCTGTCAGCACTATGCAGTCAACATCAATGTCAATATTAGAGAGAAATAACATTAGGGCATCAAAATTTTTCTTGACACTACGAATATTCACCGCAAGGATAGTCAATGAAGATGTGTGTGATGTGGAATTAAGAAGCAATTTAAAGGTGGAGGCGTCATCTACAACAGTACACTCGATATCACCGCTAGACTCAATTTCGTTACCTACTTCGACATTATCAAAATTGAATTTTATAAATAGGGACTCGTAGAACAAACTCTTTTGCAAAGCTAGCCACGGGAACCTTGTTTTCAGAAACACGTCTGGACAGTTGGGTGAGTATGTAGGAGGAAATCTTATGGCTGCTATACTGACCAGTCAAACGATAACTTGAGGAAGTTTCACTTGAATTGAGGCAGGGTTGTGTTATAAGGTGAGTTGTGAGGAGAATTCTGTAGTAAGGGTGTCTGCAATGGCGAGTAGTGAGAAATATCTTAACAAAGTGGTTGACAATTATGCAAAGAACGAGCTGGTAACATACATTGAAATAAACAACAAAAGACAATACACAACTAAATGATATTAACAGGAACTTTTTGATCGCGATCGTAAAAAATCTAGTCATAACCGAAGACAGTCACGACTGTTTCAACAAAAGTGCTAAACTTTCCTCATTGGTGATTCGAATGGCGGTGTCACCGTCTTTTTTACGTATATAGACACATCCATGAGAAGTCCAGCAGTATTTGTACTCGTTCGATTTACTAAAATCTCGAGCCAGAGCAAACAGGCGCTTACCTTTGGTAGTAAGATTCTCCGAGATATAGACTGGTTGAGAGGGGCCGTCAACCTTAATATCTGTTGTCGTTGGTGATTTATTGTTTTCCTTTCTATATGCCTTCAGCGATCCCATGAAATCCTCCTTTTTTAATACAGAGGATAACTCAACAATAATAGTATTGTTAGACGGACCTTTAGAATGAATACGGAAAATGTTTCTAATGTCCGACCGAGGAATAGGTGATTTCAGGCAATTACCTAAACTTTCGACTACTTTTAAAAGATTGCTTTTAGTTTCAGCTGGTTTTTTTGGGTATGTTGCGCACTTCCAAGCTTCCAGAACGAACATTTTTTTCAAGTGCTTCTAGCTTGATTTCTAGCTGATTGATATAAATGTGGTTTTCCTTCCGTTCCGTTTCCAATGATAGTAACTTGTCCTTCATTTCGTCGTATTTTTGAGACATAAATTGAACACTCTTGTTTAATTCCTCGTTTTGATTTTTAATTTCTGTAACTATTTCTTGCAGGGATATCAATTTTTGGGTGTGTTCGTCTATGGATTTTGAGAGCATTTCTTTCATTTTGTCCATAGCATCCAGTACTTCTTGTTGTGGTTTTGTTGCTCTTGTTGTTCGTTTGGAGCGAGATATCATATTCGACGCACTGTCATCGGATTCCGTCAAAATAGGTACAGAACAAGCCGGTGATTGCGTCGTTCTTTTGAGTGGCATCTTGAAGACAAGTATTCGCTAAAGATGTTTTTTAAAACTTACTAAAAGTTTTGCAGTTCCTCGGGTTCGAACGCGCGCCACGATGCGCCGAAGTGTATGGCAAAAGCCATCGAGCCATAGCTCACTTATTAGAGTCGTCGAAAAACGTGGTCCTACTGTTCAACTAGCTGAAGCTCGTGACCTTGCCCGCAATTTACTCGCAGAACTTTGCCCAGTAGAGGGTATTTTGAATATGAACACTGATAATGAGCACTTTCTGAACACTTTTAGCACTTTATTTTTGGAGTTTGTTTTAGATTATTTTCACTAATAGGGATTTTTTATGTGAAATCATTAGCACAATGCGATAGTTGACACTTTCTAGTTATTTTGCAATGAAGTTTATTCGGATAACATAACTTTTGGTAATGAAAACAATTTTTAAAGCTTAGCGACAGTGGAACGCGTCTATCTCCTAGCGAGGGTGCGGGGAGAGGACATACATGGCTATAAATTCGCCGCCGGTTACCCGGCACCGGCTACCCGCCAACCGGGGCTTGTAAAAAGTGGCCATATTTTTCGGCCCGATTTTGAAGCGCTGACCGGGTATCTAGTGTATCCTTCACCAAGGTCAAACGTATCAAATAGTTTCGTGATGGGTGGTGAAAAAGATCAATGGTGAAATCTTAGCTGACCTACATTTTATCGTTTGAAATTGAGTTATTTACGAAAGAAATGCCATTATTTTACTACGTTTTTGTAAAGTACATCATTAACAGGTTCACCACTGATAAAAAAACCATATAAATAAATTAAAGTTATTTGTATTTTTCTTTAACTTTTTGTTTTATATATATATATTTGTGGTTACATTAGCTTAGTGTAGCCATTTTACAGTTATTCTGCCAAGTGACAAGTAGTGACTATACTTCTTAAAAGATAGCTTGATCTCTGCGACAGCTGTCAGTATCAATACAGTAACAAATAACAATAGCGCTTGGCAGGCTCACAATAACGTATACGTCAGTTTGACTTACGTCGCAGAGATCAAGCTATCATGAAGTATAGTAAGTATATCATTAAAGTATTTGTTAATAAAACTGAGTAAATATTAAAAATCAAATATTATTTATTTCTCCATAAAATTGTACAATTTGAACAATATAATTATTTATAAAGCTATTAAGAAGATGCACAAGAATGAAAGATGAGCAACTGCGCCTGAGCTAGGCCGAGCCTGTATTTCAGGACGCAGTTCACTTTACAGAAATTTTGAACAACAGTAGTTTCGTTTAACATATTAATATATCACTTTAAAGCAAAATAAGGTTTTACAAATAACAGAGTGAGTGTTGAGCGATTGCGTGTGTTGTATATTGTGTTGAGTGTGTTTGAGTGAGAGTTGTGTGCTTGTATTAGGTGTGTTTATGAGTTTATCTTTAACTTAAGATTTTAAGAAGATCTTCTATAGTTTCGTAATCACAAGTAATTAGTAAGTTCAATAGTTTGAATTTGCATTCTCGTTTACTAAATGTATAGATGTTAAGAATAGTAGGTATTTAATTTAATAGTAGTTCATTTTAATGAATTAACAATACAGTTTGTGTGTGTGTTGATGTCTGTGTGTCCTTGCAGGTAGGTAAGAATACCGTAGTGTAGTAGAAATAAATGAATGACTTACTTTCAAGTAATGATAGGCAAAAAGACAAGTATCCAAGTCTAAAAAAAATATAAGGAAACACTCTTGTTGGCTTTGCAACTTGGAACAGACAGAATAGTTCAATAACGAACTCGTTTTCTGATAGTGAGCGCTCATGCCCACGAGACGGTCGTCAGTAATGTATGGGACACTATGCAGCCATACACACGACGCCGGGGCTAGCGCCGGTTCACTTTGATGGCTTTGGAGTGGCAAAACACCGGACCGGTTAAAACCGTCTCGTGTGCATGAGCGCTGACTGCATTACGAATCGTTCTAGCACCTACTCACGCTCGCTAAAGCAGCAACCATGCAAATGGCCCCGGCCGTAACTCTGGCCCGCGCTCACACGGCACGGACAGAGCGGGACGGCGCGATTGTACCTGTTGCAAAGTCGCAGCGCTTAACGCTTGCCACTAGAGTCTCGCGACATCAACTGCGGCAAGCTAGTATATATAAGTAATAACACCGTCAGTTATGTATAATGATAAAATTAAAATGGCCTTACTCGGTAAGCAATGGATGTTAGAATTAGTTAATGTCAGTAAATACATTGTCGGGCGAGGCGTTTAATTTAGAGGAATTAAGTTCCAGCTATATTATAATGTGTTCGCGGAGGGACTCGGCGGCGGCGGCTTCACCGGCCCGGTGAGCATGCCCTTGCGCGAGTTGGCGCGGCCAGTGTTCAAGCGCACGGCCTTTGGATCCTTATGTATCAGTTAATTATAGGTTTAATTTAGTGGTGGCGGTGTAATATGATATCTGTATAATTATTTCTGTGTATCAGTCAAGGATTAAACTTAGTAGTTACCGCGAACAAGTTGTTTCATTATTTAACCTAACAAGTAGTTCAGAATCAGTACAGTACTGGGATTTACTACAACCCGTGGCGGATTTACACATTTGCCGCCAGTAGGTTATTATTTTTTTCCCACCTCTTTGTATATTGCTTCTATACGTTTAATTCCATCGAACTTTTTTCGAAATACTTGAAATTCTCTCGTTCAGTTACGTAAAACTTACGGAGTGATTCGTAAAGATCGGCAACAGTGATCAAATCTACGGTAGAAGCCTGAATATACACTTCGTTCGTTCTTTCCAAAAAAACATTCCACACAAAAACCATTACCGCCGTTTTCAGTTTATCCAAATTCAAAAGTATCTCTTGAACTCAATGCCTCCAGGCAGCATATGCCCACAACAGGACCCCACTTGGCTCTTCGGCACCCGCGCCCGTGCTGCCAGACATTCTTTAGCGAACGGCGGTTATGTAATTCGTTCCTGCACCGCAACCCAAATAAGACTAAGGAAATAGGTGTGTAGCCCAAAAAATATGTAACTGGTGAAACATATTACACGTTGATTGAATTGTGTGAGTGGACTTAATAACTTTTAGATACATATTTAATAATGTTTTTTTTTTTCCCCTAATCCAAAATATGTCCAGGTTTGCCGCCCCCTAAAATCTGCCATCCTAGGCTCCAGCCTACTGGTGTATGTTCCGTCGAAATAGAGATCCGCCGAACAACTGCATATCAAAAAAGGATTCTGTCGAAGTAGTGTTTTTCGAAGACGTGTGTTGTCGAACTAATGCTAGTCGAATATATGTTCTGTCGAAGCAATGAGTAGTCAAACTATTGTTTTTCGAAATTGAGACTGTGTCGAAATAATTAACTGTCGAAATTCAGAATGACACTCTAGTGAATTTTGTTGTATTTGCCGATTTGTACTGAAAAATCTAAATTCGTTTATTTTTAATCTAACATATGTATTGAATCAAAATAATTAACATTATTATCTATACATTGTTGCCATCTAATAGGAAGGTCATTTATGCCTTTGCGATAGAACTCTGGTGATCTAGATTCGACAAGCTGTGTGATAGCATTTTGTACTGCCTCCTGAGAAGAAAGCTTTTTGTCACGTAGAAAATTGACCAAATCACGAAAAAAATGGTAGTCCGTTAGAGCAAGGTCTGGCGAATACGAAGGGTGACGAATGGTTTCTAATTGCAGTTCCTGTAGAGTTAAAACGGTTTCTCGTGCTGTATAAGGTCTCGCGTTATCATGGAGCAATAATGGTGAAGATCGATTCATGAGTCTGGGCTGTTTCACTGCTAGTTTTGCTATTATTGTACGGAGTTCGGCACAGTAGACATCTGTCGTTATTGCTTGACCAGATCGGAGAAAGCTATAGTGAATAACTCCATGCTAAGACCACCAAAGAGTTACCATTACCTTTTTATTGGTAAGCTTTGCTTTAGGACACTGTTGCGGCGTTTGGCCTGTGGTCAGCCATTGCATTTTTCGCTGACGGTTATCGTAAAGAATCCACTTTTCATCAAATGTCACAATTCGATCCAATATTCTTTCATGTTTGTATCGATTCAACAAGGCAACACAAGTTTCAACACGCGTTTCTTTCTGCAGATCAGTCAAATCACGAGGCTACCATTTTTGTTTTAAACCTTGCCCCACACTAGGAATTTCTTCTTGTATCGTGGGTGCGTTTACAAACATATAAACTCACATACACCACACCCAGAGCCGGAACAACTATCTGTAGGTCATACAAATATTTCTTCCGTGCGGGAATCGAACCCGCGACACGCAGCGCAGCAGTCAATCGCTCAACCACTGCGCCAACCGTGCGCCCAGACGGTTTGACGCAAATGAGTCAATATTGTTGGTAAGGTAACGTTCAACCATTCCGCTAATTCCTGGGTAGTTTGACTCGGATCGGCTTCCACCATCTCTTTCAATTCATTGTTATTCACCTGTGTGGGCGGTCTTCCACGTGGTTCGTTCTTCAAATCAAAGTTTCCATCACGAAAGCACTTAAACCAAAATCGCACGGTGCGTTCATTATCAGTCCCAGAGCTGTTTCTGCCGCGTTAGTTCCGCGTCGGCACCCGTATTCAAAAATCACTCGAATTTTCGAAGTATCCATCTTACTTGCCTAAACTGAATAAAAAAAACAACTGATAGTCGATAATCGAATGTTGCAAATTTAAAACCTCACTAATCCCACACCCACCCACATCCCTACTCACCACCCTCCCATACCAAACAAATCAACCACATATGCACCTAACCAACGCGCCCGCATGACCCCAACACCCCGAGGCGGGGGCCAAAATCTGATAGAGTGAGTATCTCTCTCACACACAACGGGGAGGAGGAAAGAGAGAACACTCTAATCAGATTTATTGTAGCCCTCAATTGTATATTATTTAATTAAGGATAGTATTTATAGATAAAAATTATTTCTAATACAACAGACCCACGATGTCATAATGCTTGATACAATAATTTGCTGGCTCTAATTAACTTAGCACATAGTAATCAAATAAAGTACAGGTCTTTATTAGCTACTGTCATAGTTATTTATATTTCAACTAGCTGACCCGGCAAACTTTGTTTTGCCATAAAAACACCAAACATTCATCTACCCTACCTAACACTATCTACCCAACTCTACCTACCCTACCCTACCTACCCTACTCTACCTACCCTACTCTACCTATACCCCTACCCTACCCTACCTACCCTACCCTACCCTACCTACCCTACCCTACCCTACCCTACCTACCCTACCTACCCTACCTACCCTACCTACCCTACCTACCCTACCTACCCTACCTACCCTACCTACCCTACCTACCCTACCTACCCTACCTACCCTACCTACCCTACCTACCCTACCTACCCTACCTACCCTACCTACCCTACCTACCCTACCTACCCTACCTACCCTACCTACCCTACCTACCCTACCTACCCTACCTACCCTACCTACCCTACCTACCCTACCTACCCTACCTACCCTACCTACCCTACCTACCCTACCTACCCTACCTACCCTACCTACCCTACCTACCCTACCCTACCCTACCTACCCTACCTACCCTACCTACCCTACCTACCCTACCTACCCTACCTACCCTACCCTACCTACCCTACCCTACCTACCCTACCCTACCTACCCTACCCTACCTACCCTACCCTACCTACCCTACCCTACCTACCCTACCCTACCTACCCTACCCTACCTACCCTACCCTACCTACCCTACCCTACCTACCCTACCCTACCTACCCTACCCTACCTACCCTACCCTACCTACCCTACCCTACCTACCCTACCCTACCTACCCTACCCTACCTACCCTACCCTACCTACCCTACCCTACCTACCCTACCCTACCTACCCTACCCTACCTACCCTACCCTACCTACCCTACCCTACCTACCCTACCCTACCTACCCTACCCTACCTACCCTACCCTACCTACCCTACCCTACCTACCCTACCCTACCTACCCTACCCTACCTACCCTACCCTACCTACCCTACCCTACCTACCCTACCCTACCTACCCTACCCTACCTACCCTACCCTACCTACCCTACCCTACCTACCCTACCCTACCTACCCTACCCTACCTACCCTACCCTACCTACCCTACCCTACCTACCCTACCCTACCTACCCTACCCTACCTACCCTACCCTACCTACCCTACCCTACCTACCCTACCCTACCTACCCTACCCTACCCTACCTACCCTACCCTACCTACCCTACCCTACCTACCCTACCCTACCTACCCTACCCTACCTACCCTACCCTACCTACCCTACCCTACCTACCCTACCCTACCTACCCTACCCTACCTACCCTACCCTACCTACCCTACCCTACCTACCCTACCCTACCTACCCTACCCTACCTACCCTACCCTACCTACCCTACCCTACCTACCCTACCCTACCTACCCTACCCTACCTACCCTACCCTACCTACCCTACCCTACCTACCCTACCCTACCTACCCTACCCTACCTACCCTACCCTACCTACCCTACCCTACCTACCCTACCCTACCTACCCTACCCTACCTACCCTACCCTACTTACCCTATAAACCTCACGGAGCCCGAGACCTTTCCAACGAATGCAAAACCGTGGAAATCCGTTCGTGCGTTCTGGAGTTATAGCGTCAGGTTATTGTGACTGTCAAATAATAACAGACAAATAATTAGCAATAAATTAAAATTGCGACTATAATTTGAGATTTAAACTATCCTATCTCTCAAGTTGGATCGAACTGCACATGGTGTGCGAATTTTATTATAATCGGTTAAGTGGTTTAGGAGTCCATTGAGGACAAACATTGTGACACGAGATTTATATATATTAAGATTACATTAAAATATAGGCTAGTCCTAATAATATGATACTAAACCGGCGCCAGTGATCTTCACAAAGGCGTGATATTTTTGTACAAATAAACTTTAAAGAACAATGTTCCATATACATTTACGCTAACAGACATGTGACATTAAGATAATGTTTCAGATAAAATATATGTTCGTATCGAACAATTGCTTTAAAAAGATGCATTAGTCTGTGCAGTGGAACTTGCAAGTGTGACACAGTATGGATTGCCTAATGTGCTGAATCAGTAGCCATTCAATTTTATTCCATATAAGTGTCGGTGCAGCCGTGGTATACGTATTATGGAACCATGTCGACACACCACCCAACGACACTCAGAGAACTGCTCTCCATCTCAAGGATCACCTTCAGATTACTACCAGGCCTCGGGATTGTGATAATCCTCCGCATGGCCATACATTTATACAGACCTGATATCGAAAACGCAGAAAACCGAGTCAGAGACCATAATTTTGAAGAACTCTACGGCTGCTACGATTTCATCATAGTTGGCGGGGGGGATCCGCAGGTGCAGTGCTAGCCAATCGACTATCAGAGAATCCTAACTGGAAAGTGCTTTTGCTAGAAGCGGGACAGGACGAGAATGTGTTGTCTGAAGTGCCAGTGTTATTTCCAGTTCTAGATACCTCATCTATAGATTAGCAGTTTCATACGGAACCCAGTGACGGATCCAGACTGAATATGGTGGAAAGGAAGTGCAGGTGGAAGTGCTCGGCGGTTCCAGTGTGTTAACACTATGTTGTATATAAGATGGAATTATTTTTTATTACTTTTTAATTTTTAATTGTTTGACGTTCAAAAGTGCCGCTTATTGGCCTAGGTGAATAAATATATTTGACTTTGACGTTGAATAAGCGTGATTATGATAACTGGAAGAGTATGGGCCATGAAGGCTAGGGATACGAGAGTGTATTACTATACTTTCGAAAATCTGAAGATATAAGGATACCTGGACTTCAGAACGATCCTTATCACGCCACTGTTGAAAATTTCGCTTTTGAGCAGCCAATTACAAGGACGATATTGGAAGCTGGAGAGCAGTTGGGGTTTAGCATCCGTGATGTGAATGGAGAATTTCAAACCGGGCTGACTCGCTTCCAAGCGACAGTGCGAGACGGTCTTCGTTGCAGCACAGCTAAAGCGTTTTTCGACCCGCATCCAAACGAGAGAACCTGATTGCATTCGTTAGTGAAAAAATATTGATAAACGAACAAAAAACTGCATACGGTGTGAAGTTTAAAAAACATGGACAAGAAAGAATTGTCAAGGCAAGTAAGGAGGTCATATTATCAGCTGGCACGATACAATCTTCACAATTACTAATGTTATCTGGAATTGTCATAGATTTTGTTTTTTTTTTGCTACTTATGGGAATTGTAGACGCTGAACACTTAAAAGAATTAGGGATATATCCGATTGTCAATCTGCCTGGTATCGGCAAAAATCTACAAGACCATGTCGCAATGGGCAGTCACTCATTTATCTTCGACAACCCCTACAACAACGGACCAGATTATTGTTTTAATTTAACTAATTGGCTTGTAGATTTCAGTGTTCACAAAAGTGGCCGCTGTACAGTATGATTGAGGCTGAGGCGATGGCTTTTGTCAATACTAATTATCGGGACCCGAGTGAAGACTATCCAGATATACAGCTGTTTATAGCTCCTACAGCTGATAATATGGATGCAGGTTTGTTAAGTAAGCGGGCCAATGGGTTGGACGACGCCATGTTCGCGGAGTTGAATCAGGAGATACTGTATGACTCTTCGTTCTCCATCGTGCCATTGTTGCTAAGGCCGAAGAGATGTGGCTACTTGAAGCTTCAAGACACGAACCCCTACTCGCCACCACTGATTTATCCTAATTACTAGGTACATCGACCCAGAAGACGTCAAAATAATAGTAAGTATTATTTTATACTTGTGTTAATAAACATACGAATCAATGTTCAAAACAGAACCATAATTACCGTATAATGAGCTGATAAACTTTAGTGGTAGATAATTTTTATTGCCTTGATAAAAATTTCGTATGACAAAGATGGTGATAATTGCTGTGAATAGGTCACGGAAATGAAAAGGTTAAAGAATTACTGTAAAATTACATTGTTATGTTATCAAACAATATTATATAACTGCTCTTATTAAGACAGTCTGCAACTTATAACCTACTTATGAAAATGGCTTTTGTTCTAAGGTAATAAGATCCGTTCCGATTCTAGCTTTTATTTTATGTTTACTAAATTAGATTATATCAAAGGCGTCGTATTAAATCAAACCCATCAGAATCATCTGGACCAAATCACGACATTAGTGACCATATTATGAATAGCGCCAGATCAAGCTTTCAAATAACGGACACCACCATTTTGATTTCAGGTGGAAGTCATCCGTATAGTTCACGAGCTAGTGAACCAGCCAGCGCTCCGCGAGTTGAATGGTCGACCGAACCCTCGGCGCAACCCAGGCTGTGAGGCTCACGAATAGATTTCTGACGTCAGGTGTACATCAAGTGCCGGGCCTGGCACCACTCGCTGACGATTACCATTCTGGGCCTGCGCCATGGGGCCTCCTAACGATCCGGGCACCGTCGTGGACCCTAGATTGAAGGTAAAAATACAAAGTTCTATCAAACTGCTAAAACTTGTCTGCCGATGTAAATTTGGTCCTAGAACCATATTATTTTAAATTGACAAATTAAAGTTCAAGTTCAGTTCTAGTTTAATGTAATTTTAGAACCATACTTCTAATGCAACTCTATAATTTGTTTACCCCTTCTTTTACAAGTGTAGGGTATCAAAAGCCTTCCAGTAATCGACGGCAGTGTCATCCCAACAATAACAAGCGGTAATACCAAAGCGTTCATCATCATGATAGCTGAGAAGGCTTCAGAACCGAAAAAATGTGTACTGAAGAAGTTCCCAAGACTTACAGGCATTCCAAAGACACGGCAGATGAAGGACCAAATAAAATTCAACTTTATCCACTAGATTTGTTAAACGAAACTTCTTGTTTATTCCCATTACTAGCTGACAAAATTGTAGTTAATACTTATAAAAACAATGACGGTAAAAAGCTTAAAACCAGAAAAGAAATTGAACAGAATGTAGGGCCAAGCTTCGTAAACATTCCGTAACAAATACCAAAACCTACAGGGAAGCATCACCTCAGAGAAAATTCAATACTCCAGTGCAGAATCCTGTCAGAAATGATCTGTACGGCTCTCCAAATCTTCAAGATAGATTACCGAATTACGGGTCAAATTATGGTTATAATAATAATCCACTTTACCCTTTTCCAAAATTAGGGAGACATAAGCCTTTAAAGAATATATTTGCAAATCTGCAGCCAAGATCATTACTGTATTATAATCAAGTAAATAATCTAGAACATCCGATATATTATGAATCTGGAGAAGTTATTACTCCTAGAGGACCGAAAAAATTTAAGATTTAGTTGTACAACGGCGAATTTTTTTTAGTTATATGATATTATACTAGTTATTTTTGTACTATTCCGTCAACAGAGAAGAGCCCTAATAAGGTAGAAAACATGGCTAAATTTGAAGTAAAAATCGCTTTTATTACCTAGTTATAACAGACGACGAGACAAGTGTAAATCAACTTATTGACGGCATAGAATATGATCAATCTGAATTGATAATTTTCTATGCCGCTCGATCAAGAAGGTCAGACTAAACTTATAAACTTTGTTTAAAAAAATCGTCTTTCACAGGCGGCTAAGCTGAAACTAAATAATAAATATGATAGTGTGGATAGTTTGATTAAGGCGATTAAATCCCAATTGCTGCCTAAAAAGTCAGCAATGGCCTTGCAGCATAAATTACTGAACCTGAGGTAAAATGATCTTTCCGTAAACGAATTCGGCATAGAAATTACAGATTTCTTTGTAAACCTGACGATTACTCATCATCATCATCATCATTTCAGCCGAAAGACGTCCACTGCTGGGCATAGGCCTCCCCCAGGCGTCGCCACATTGACCGATCCCGTGCGTCTCCCGTCCGTATCGTCTTCCGGTTCGCGGTCGCCATTCCAGAACCTTTCGGCACCATCGGCCATCCGTTCTGCGAGCAATGTGCCCTGCCCACTGCCATTTAAGTTTGGCAATACGATTACTCAATCCGAAGGAAATGAGGCCAGCTACAGTGTATTGAAGCCTTTAAATGAAAAACACGCCATAAAAAGTTTTGCTGACAACTTGAGAAATCGTCGCCTTAGCACCATAATAGCGGTAAGAAATTTTACATGTTTGAGCGATGCTGTTCAAGCAGCAATAGACGAAGAGGTTTCATCCCCGTCGACGTCAGTTGATATTTTGACTATGCGCCGTAATTACTATAATAACTCTTATCAAAAGAGGAATTACAGAGGTCAATAAAGGAATTTCAGAAGTGAGTCATCAGGACGACAACTTCGAGCGCAGTCTCAGGATGATTCTCCACTCCAAGACAACAAGTCGAAAGGCGATCGATCGATGCGTTTAGATCATCTCAAGGAACCAGAGGTAAGACATTTTATAACCAAACAAAGAATTCTCTATTACAGCAGTAACAAATACACTTTTTGGTAGACTCAGATTCGCGATAAAGTCATATACGGTCTGAAGATTCCGAAATACCCGACAAGATTTTCGGGAACAACAAAATTAAGTCATGTAATAGCATTATCTATATATATAAAAGAAGAAACTGACTGACTGACTGACTGACTGACTGATTGACTGATCGATCAACGCACAGCCTAAACCGCTAGGCCTAGAAGAATGAAATTTGGCAGAAAGGTTCCTCATGTCGCGTAAGTGAGCACTAAGAAAGGATTTTTAGAAATTCTACCCCAAAGGGGGTAAAAAGGGGGTTGAAAGTTTGTATGTAATTTCTACAGTTTGTTAGTTGGGCACGTGAAATTTTAGATTTACGCTCTTGGTTGATAAAAAGAATTAATGTATTTATTAGTTTTTGGATATTCGACCCCTAAGGGGGTAAAAAGGGGGTTGAAAGTTTGTATGAAGTTTTGACAGTTTGCAAATTGGACACATGAAATTTTACATTACGCTCTTGGTTGATAAAAATAATTAATGTGTTTATTGGTTTTTCTAAATTCCAACCCTAAGGGGGTAAAAAGGGGGTTGAAAGTTTGTATGTAATTTCTACAGTTTGTAAGATGAACATTTGAAATTTTAGAATTACGCTCTTGGTTGATAAAAAAATTAATTCATATATTGGTTTTTGGAAAATCGACCAGTAAGGGGGTAAAAAGGGGGTAGAAAATTTGTATGAAATTTTTACAGTTTGTAAGTTGGACACGTGATATTTCAGATTTACACTCCAGGTTCATAAAAAAAAAAAAAAATATTGGTTTTTGGTAATTCGTCCCCTAAGGGGGTAAAAAGGGGGTTGAAAGTTTGTATGGTATTTCTACAGTTTGTAAGTTGGACAGATGAAATTTTACATTACGCTCTTGGTTGATAAAAATAATTAATGTTTTTATTGGTTTTTCTAAATTCCAACCCTAAGGGGGTAAAAAGGGGGTTGAAAATTTGTATGAAATTTTTACAGTTTGTAAGTTGGACATGTGAAATTTTAGATTTATGCTTTTGGTTCGTAAAAAGAATTAATATATTTGTTGGTTTATGGAAATTCGACCCCTAAGGGAAAAGAGGGTTGAAAGTTTGTTTGTAATATCTTCAGTTTGTAAGTTGGACACGTGTAGTTTTAGATTTACGCTTTTGGTTCTTAAAAATATTAATATATTTATTGTAGATAAAAAATACCATGAATTTATTAGTTTTTGGAAATTCTACCCCTATGGAGATAAAATAGGGGTTATAACGTTATATGAAATTTCTTCGGTTTGGAAGGTAAAACATCTAAAATTGTAGGCTTTCGCTCCTGATTAATAAAAAAACAATGAGTTTAATTATTTCCGGAAATGCCAACCCTAACGGGGCTAAAAAGGGGGTTGAAAGTTTGTATGTAATTTCTATAGTTTGTAAATTAGAGTTGGAGTTGTTAAAAAGAATTCATGTAATTATTAGGTTTTAAAAATTCTACTCCTAAGGGGAATAAAGTAGGGGTTGATACACTATATGAAATTTTTCGGTTTGGAAGGTAAAATATCTAAAATAGTAGGTTTACGCTCTTGATTAATAAAAAAGTAAAGAGTTTATTGATTTTCGGAAATTCTATCCCTAATAGAGGTTAAAGGTGGCAATTTGTTGGGCTTATATATTTGAAACTTGGCATCAATACTAACAGCACATATTTTATATTTTTTTATTGATTTTAAAGTAAAGGTTGTCATTACAAGTTTTCAAAACTTCTCCTAAAATACGATTTAAAGTTTGTATGGAAAATCTCATTTCTTGGATTAATAATAAATAATAAAACCTTTATTACATGCATTAATTGTTAAGTTATAACATAGTGATTAATAAAAACAGCCATTTAAATTCAGAACCGTACAAAGTTATATAAACATCATTAGTTGGAACACTTATTAATAACATATTTTTATTTAATTATTTAGATATGTATTTCATTGTTAAATTTATTCTACAATTTAACTTATTCTATTATTTAATTTATTATATGATTAAATTTATTATATCATTTAAATTATTCTATTATTTGATTTATTCTATCACTGAATTCATTCTATTATTTGATTGATTCTAATTCTAAATTCATTCTATTATTTAATTCATTATATAATTAAATTCATTATATTATTTAATTTAATCTATTATTTAATTTTTCTATTACTTAATTTATTTAGCTATTTAATTTCTGCTGCATGCAGCTGACGCAAAGGCCTCCCCCAACTCCTCCCACTCTTTCCTGTTCCATGCCTTTCTTGGATTAATAAACTTGAAACTTGGGACAAATACTAAAGGATATCATTAGTTTTTCGAAACTACCCCTAAAAGATGATTAGGAGGGGGGGGCGGGTTGCAGATCTTGGTTTAAAAAACTTGAAATTTTGCACAAATACTAACCATAATAAATAATGTGGGTTGCTATTAGTTATTCGTTTTTCGGAACTATCCCCAAAATACTATTTAGGGGGTGATCAAAATTTTTGAAGATTTTTATTAAACATAGCTTCTTTTAATGATGTAGGTGAGCACTAAGGAGGGAGTTTTGGAAATTCAACATTTAAAGAGACAATTAATTGTGTAGATATTACTGACCTCCATCTAAAAACACTACAAAGTGAAAAATAAATTTATTTTTCGAAGTTGGTGTCTTTGGTAGGTACCAATTTTTTTCGTTATGGAGACGGACTTCGAAAAAGAAAGTTATTTTTCACTTTGTAGTGTGTTTAGTTGGATGTCGGTAGTATTTTTTTGAAAAATAGATATTTTGTTTTCACTTTTTAGGTGGACCTAATAGGCAATTTGCCTTTAGTAAGGTACTTAATTATTTTTTGTGTATGTTCACCGATATCTCCGTCAACAAACACTGGACAAACGGTCCAGTTCGGTAGATATCCCATTTATTATTGATTTAACAATAGCTTATTTTTGATCGCCTTCACTAACTGCACATAATTTAGTTGAATAAAATACAAAATCATGCGAACGAAGTCGCGGGCGGAGTGCTAGTGTCATATAAAATTAAACTTAGACATGAATGATTATTTGCACTCGTGGCTAATTGATACCAGTGCATCAATTTCAGCCATAAAACATGTACATGTACTCAAACAAAATATTCCAATCCAAAACGGGAAGATTGTTGTATATGATATCGGTGGCAAAGTCCAGGCCTTCGGAAATGTATGGTATCTTAATTTATATACGGATGATCAGGTTCTAAATAATACATTCTTCGTATTAGAATCCAAAACTTTTTGTATAAATATAAATCAGTTTTTAATTTTTTGTCAAAATACTTTACAACTGCAGAATAATAATATTAAAATAGATTTACCTATAAATAAAGAGCATAGCGCAGGTCAGAGTCAATTCATTTGATTAAACAAATATTTCACAGGAGTGTGTTGTTTGCGCATCCGAGTTAAAAGAAGGACTGTATTTAGCGAGTGTGATACATTATTTAGAAAAGTGTAATACCGAATAACATTGCCCCGTAAGTTTACTAATACGAAACACTCAACAACAAATGCACGCATGTACCTTCATTAGTAACTCCGATAAACGGGCAAATACCTGTGCGAGTTTTGAATACTATGCAAATTGATGTATACTCGTATTTACAGGATCTAAAACCAACAATACTTTTAGCAAAGGATTATAATATTTGTACATTCAAAAAGCCCGTTGAAAACGCGGCAAGGGTAAAGGCGCTTTTCAAAATACTTAATTTAGATCATTTAATTACGGAGGAACAACAAAGTATTAAAAACATATGTGCAAAATAAAATGACATATTGTTTATATAAAAGGGACAAATTAACTACGACAAAGGTATACAAACATTCGTTAGCCTTGAAACCTAAAATTATACCGTTGTATCAAAACCTTATAGACTCCCAAAAAGGACAAATAGATAACATGCTTGAACAAGGCATTATAGAACTATGCAACAGAGAGTAGTCGAGCCCTGTTCTCTTAGTGCCTAAAAAGTCGGATTTAAATGGATTGAAAAAATTACGTCTTTTTATAGATTATCGATAATTAAATAATAGTATACAGGATGACAAATTTCCTCTGCCCAATAAAAACGAAATATTGGATTCCTTGTCTGGTTGCATGTATTTCACACATTTAGATCTGAACCAGGGATTTTATAATGTTGAACTTGAATCAGCCAGTAGAAAATTTACAGCTTTTTGTTCGGGACAGTTTCATATGACTAGAATACCCATGGGACTTAAGACCAGCCGTAATTTGTTTTCGCGAATGAGGACCATGGCGATGGCTGGTCTTAGTTGAGAGAAATGTTTATGTTATCAAGACGACCTTATTGTTTTAGGCCAAAATCCAACGGAGCATAACAAAAAATTAACCGAAGTGTTAGAAAGACTACGCAGAGTCAATTTAAAATTAAATCCATCAAAATGCGATTTCTTAAAAAGGAGTTACTTTATTTGGCCATATTGTATCAGAAAACGGAGTACTTTGAGATCCAGGAAAAATAAAATTAGTACAGAACTATCCCGTGCCTCAAAACTCAGGTGAAGTTAAACGTTTTGTGGCTTTATCGAATTATTATAGATAATGCATATCCAAATTTGCCGAAATAGCTTATAGCTTGAATTTATTGTGTAGGAAACATAAAACTTTTATTTGGGATAAGCACTCCGCCCGTGACTTCGTTCACGTGATTTACAGATGACTGATGATGCGCAGTTAGTGAAGGCAAACAAAAAGAAGTTGTTAAATCAATAAAAAATGGCCTAACCTCAATTCATTAGTTTATTAGTTTGGGACACATTTTAGATAACCGTCCCTAAAAACTTAATAACCAATTTTTGACCCGTGGAGCGACGAGTTTTTAACAGCCCAAATATTATGTTAGTCAGTCTTTTCTTCTCTTTTTAGGATTCCGTACCCAAAGGGAGTACTGCAGTCTCTCCAACGGTGCCAAATTGACTACCAGTACAGCGAAGTGTTGAAGTGTTTAAACAAAAACGCCACCATGTCAGTTTGACTTCAGGAGCAGACCTTAGGGACCCGTCCTTCTGCAGCAAGACAGGGAGACGTCATATCTCCGAAGCTGTTTAGCGCTGCTCTAGATGATGTCTTCTAGGTTCTGGACTGGAGAGGGCTAGGCATCAATGTCATTGGCGAGTACATCACTCACCTACGGTTTGCCGACGATATAGTGGTTAGGGCTGAGACCCACTTACACCTTATACCCACTCCTATCAAGGTCCGAGACTCTACACTCGAAGTTGTAGGTGATGTCTACCTGGGACAAACGATCCAGTCGTGTAGAACCAACATCGAGAAAGAGGTCAACCGACGAATCCGACTCGGCTGGGCAGTGTTCGGGAAGTTGCACGGTATCTTCTCGTCCAACTTACCACAATGTCTGAAGACGAAATTCTATGACCAGTGTGTGTTGCCAGTGATTACATATGGCTCTGAGACGTGGCCGCTTACAATGGGCCTTATCAGAAAGCTTACAGTCACCCAAAGGGCAATGGCTATGCTCGGAGTTTCCTTGCGGAATCGAATCAGAAATGTGGAGATCCGCAAGATAACCAGGGCTGCCGACATAGCCCGAAGAATTGCCAAACTTAAGTGGCAGTGGGCAGGGCACATTGCTCGCAGAAAGGATGGCCGATGGGGCAGCAAGGTTCTGGAGTGGCGACCGCGAACCGGAAGACGTTGCGTTGGAAGGCCTCCTACCAGGAGGACCGATGACCTGGTGAAGGTTGCGGGGATCCGCTGGATGCGAGACGCACGGCACCGGTCAATGTGGCTAAGCTTGGGGCAGGCTTATATCCAGCAGTGGACGTCTTTCGGCTGATATGATGATGATGATGACCCGATGGGTGAAAACGGGACCCTATTACTAAGACTCCACGATCCTTTTGTATGTCTGTCTGCCAGTCTGTCACAAGGCTGTATCACATGAACCGTGATACCCAGACAGTTGAAACTATGTATTTCTGTTGCCGCTACAACAACAAATACTAAAAACAGAATAAAATAAATATTTAAGTGGGACTCCCATACAAAAAAACGTGATTTCTTTGCCGTTTTGAAAAATTCAATTGATTGTATGAAATATGATCTTATTCCTTGGGAATTACATTGTCCCCAAGGAATAAGATTTTTCATAAAAACACATTTCCCCCTTTTCAACCCCTTAAATGTTGAAAGATGTACTTTCTTGTGATTGTGACCGCGTACCGGAAGACGCGGCGTTGGAAGGCCTTCCTCTCTAGGTGGAGCGACGACCTGGTCGAAGCTGTGGGAGGCCGGTGGATGCAAAACGCACCGTACCGATCAGTGTGGTGACACTTAGGGGGGAGGGCTATATCCAGCAGTGGACGTTTTTTAGCTGAAATGATGATTATGGTGAAAGGTTGAATAGTCCTAAATTCCTAGACGAAAGATTGCCTGCATGATTCTTAACAAACTTTAACACCCGCTAAATCGTCTTTTGAGGGTAGTTTCGACCAACTAAGTATGACAACATTTATTGTTTACTTAGGTTGGTATTTATACCAATTTTCAAATTTTTTAACCCAAGTAATGATTCTTCAAAAATAAAGTTTAACATCTCTTGAATCGTCTTTTGAGGGTGATTTCGAAAAACTAATAATGACAAACTTTATTGTTTACCTAGGTGGGTATATATGCCAAGTTTCAAGTTTATTAATCCAAGAAAACTGATTCTTCCATACAAACTTCAACAACCACTAAATCATCTTTTGAGGGTAGTTTCGATAACTAATAATGGTGACCTTTATCATTTACTTAGATTACTATTGGTGCCAATTTTCAAGTATTTTCGCTGAAGGAATTAGATTTTTCATACAAACTTTCAACCCCTTTTCCACCCCCTTAGGCGTAGAATTTCCAAAAATCCTTTCTTATAAAAAAACACACCCTCTTACGCTCTCTCTTTTCACCCTCTTTAGAAAGAACACACCCTCTAAGTTTCAGGTCTCTACGTTCAGCGGTTGAGCGTTGTGCGTTGAGCCGTCTGTCAGTCATTCATGACAAAGCATTTTATAATATGTATAGATGACAATTGGTTTGATGAATCATTTTCTTTTTGGAAATAATGGAATGATATATATATATACATAAGTTTTCGTACAAAACTATTTTGGGTTTTTTTTTTTGCTGTAATTACAAAGTAATATCAAATTGAAAAGTTTCTCTTGATTCCAGTACCGAAAACACCTTGACAGTTCCCGAACAAACCCGAGCCCGTGTGACGTCACGACGTTCATTTCTACTCATTGTAGCACATAACTGATACAGTGTTTTGACTTTTAACCGAATTAATCTTGTTATTATCGTTAATATATTGATGAAAATCAAATAATTATATTGATCAAAAATATTGAAACTTGAAAGTTAACGTGCTTGATTCGTACCATTATGTACGAATACTACAAAAAATCCTCATTATATGTGAATCACGCAATAGCCAAGTACCTAAATAGCCAAGTATACTAAAGTTTTGAGAAATGTTCTATGTATAACTAGATTCCAATTAGTATGTGTTAATTAAGTTGTTATCTTGTTCTAATTTAGTATTACATTCATATTAATCTCTTACTTTGATCATTAAAGACTGAGAAAAGTAAATTTTATGGGTACTTTCGTGCAAAGTTGACATTGTTGTATAATTACTTAACATTACTTATATATTCATTATTTTATTGTTAAATGATAGTTATAGGCGTAACACTAATACTCCTGTTTGAATTGTGAAAATCCGACGACGCATTTAAGATATATTTACTGAAGAATTAGTGTAAAAAAATCTACAAAGTTTTTTAGTGTTTGCAAATATATAGATATAAGTGTAAATAATGGGAATTACCGAATATTTTAAGGATTTTGTGCAAAAAATAAATAAAAATAAAGGCTGCACAGATTTCGGGGTGTAACATATTTAGTGGTATCTAATGAAGTTTTTTGATATCCAAAGTCGAAGTTTCGCGCCAATCGTGTTTGTTTACTTTTTATTTTACACCAATATCACCTACCCATATGTGAAAATGATTACGTTATGACAATTCTGTTTCTAAATGTACCTGGTAAAACACAATAACAAACGCCGGTCCACTAACACGTAATATTCATTACCACTACTTTATTTATGCTCAAAACTTCCAAATCGTCCTTCAGGTGGGTATATCATCGAAATTAGCCTTTATAAATCCTTTATCACACATGGCAAATAAAATATATTTGCAAAAATTTTCTAATATTTTTAGTCAATTCACGTGTAGTTGACACCTAGTATCGTGAAATTCCTTGAACGTTATGACGTCACCAACATGGCGAACAATCGTGGCCCGTTTGTAGTCACGTGTTTTTTTCTAAAATTTTATCGATTTTCAATTGCATAAAATAAATTGAAAAAAAAAATAAGAGTATTTTTAAACGACAATATAATTTATGATATGTAAAGATTCGAAATACATAAAAATAAACCGGCCAAGTGCGAGTCAAACTCGTGTGCCGAGGGTTCCGTATACCCATCATACAGACCAAGATACAGATAAAGATGGACATAATTGCCTCTAAGCATTCAAAGCGTGATTTTCGCGGTTTCTGGAAGAGCGCTAATAAATTGAGCATTCGGCCAGGCCTGCCTGTTAGTGTTATTGGTGTGAGTGATATGAAGGAAATTGCAAACCTTTTTAGAAATCGGTCTGTTTTAAAGTCATCGCTTGCTTCCTCGATCGGTTTAGGACTTTTGATCTGGTTTCCTAAGATATATTATGGAGGATACTTGAACCTATAAGCTTGCCTATCGAGCTTATAAGTATCTTCAGGCATTGGTATGGAAGCCAGATCAACAGAGTTCGGTGGGCGGGTGTGCTGTCGGATCCTTATCAATTGGAGTGTGGAGTGAGACACCCCCTGTCTATGTCCATTGACCTACCCTGCCCTCTTCAATTTGTATATGAATGCCCTGATTGAGGCGCTTAGCAGTCAACATTTCGGTTGTCATATTGACGGTGTATGTGTCAATAATAAGCTTTAAAGGACAATGCTGACATTGAAAGGCAACGGAGGGTTCTTCCCGAGCGTGCGAATATGATTGCTAGCAGATTTGCACATTATGCAGCAGAAATAAAGGTGACGATCTTTAGAGCATTCTGTACCAAGTGTAGCTTGCAGCCTGTGGGATAAGTATTCACGGGCGTTGTATAAAGCCCTTCGTGTCCAGTATAATAACGCGTTCAGAAAAATGATGGGGTTGCCTTGGCGTTGTAGGGCGTCAGGGATGTTTGCGGCGGCGCGTTTGTTTTTACGCGATAATGCGCAAGCGCTCAACATGGCCCAAGTTATGGACAGCCCTAACAGAGTTCTAAACGCTGTATCTTTTTATCGTGGTGACTCAGGACATTGGTTTTTATACAACTAATAGGGACTATAAACCTCAGTATCTGGTATAAATTTCAACTTGCTAGGTCCACCCGTTCCTGAGAAAATCGGTGGTGACACACGGACAGACGGACAGACGGACAAGAAAGTGATCTTATAAGGGTTCCTTTTTTACCTTTTGAGGTACGGAACCCTAAAAATCGTATTTTTTTTAAATTCAGCATCCCAATTGTCAGGCATCATTCGAAGCTCTTAAGAAGTGCATAACAACACCCCCCGTCAAAGTCAAATGTATTTATTTCAACTGGGCCATTAAGCGGTGCTTTTGAACGTTAAAATTTACAAGTAATAAAAATTTATTCTACCGTGCATTCGGAAAAGTAGCTTGTTATGGAGAAGAACGCACAAGAAACTCCATACTTACTCTTTAAAAAAAAAGTTTTTTTCAATATTTACATAAGTACAAACATTAATAAATGCATATATGTGAGAACGATACACCCAGAACTACTATACTTACTACATATAATATAATATATATATAGGAACATGGTTCTCACATACTTACAAATATTGCAAATATAGGTAAATTACCAAATTCAACAACAATGGAACAATGTGCGTTCAGTTTGCTCCGTTCTCCAATATGAGTGCAAATCAGTTTATTGTGCAGACTGATGCATCAGGATACGCGATAGGGGTTATTTTATGAAATTCTGATGGCCGTCCTGTTGCTTACGCTAGTAGAAGCCTAAACAAAGCCGAACGGAATTATCCAACGATTGAAAAAGAACTCTCCTCGATATCGTATGGGCAGTGAAACATTTTAGACCGTACTTATATGTTTGTACTTTCAAGATCATTAATGATCACAAGCCGTTAGTGTACTTGTTTAGTCAGAAAGATGCCTCGAGCAGGTTACTTAAGTTTAGATTATGCCTAGAAGATACTCTTCTACTACGTAATTATACACGACGAAAGACTACGTAATTGAATACGTAAAAGGTGAAGATAACGTGGCCGCAGACCCGCTATCTCGCGTGACGGTAACCTCACAAGAATTGAAAGAATTTAGTGAGTGTTTATGCGTTATGACACGTGCGCAAAGTAAAAGAAAGAACGCAATTTTACTGATAGTCAAAAATGACATGGACAAGGACAACTTGCCAAGTCAGCCGAAATTAGTGAATTCCAATGTTAAACCAATAAATGCAGTCGAACCACAGACATAAATCTAACTAGATAACGCAAGTCCCTCCATCTGTATGAAAACCAAGCGTGCGACTTTTTCACAAACAATTTAAAAACAAATTTACTTACCTATGAAAGAAAACATTTCCAATGTTTCGGCCAACTTTTTCTATACATTCTTTACAGCTCAATATGGCATAAACAGGCATCTTTCTAGATTTCGGTGGATTTTAGGTGCCGATAATGCTAAATGAAAGCTCAGATTACGATCATTGGTCGTAACTTTACTCCGTTTTTTGGCACGCGAAGTACATACAATCACGTCATCTGGTTAGATTTATGTCTGTAAGTCGAACTGAGGTTTATAGACAAGAAGAATTTAGATGCGCTACAAAAACAACATAGCATTAGCCATGCGAATGATATTTTTCTTTATGACGATAAACAATTAATGCTATTTGTACCATTCCATCTGCTCAATTGCAATTGATGCCAGCCGAATTTGTGAGAGAGATGTGTAAATTTTGTGACGAAGTGTGAAATTTTGTGTATTTATCAGATTTATTTTATGAAAAATAAGAACAATACCATATTCATAGAAAAAAATATTAATGAGATCAAAAAATCTTCGAATTGGAAGGGTGCAAGTGTTGGCATTTTAAAGGATGTGGAGAGAGTTGAAAATAAGGATGACAGTAGAGTCATACTGAATGACTTCCATCTTTTGCCCACAAGCGGTCATGCGGGCATTAGACGTATGATAAATAACATTAAAAAGTATTACTTCTGGGCGAGACTTGAAAAAGATGTTATTAATTTTGTAAAAAGATGCCCAAAGGGTCAAAAGCAGAAGTATACGGTTATTGTAAAAGAACCAATGGTTATTACCTCTACGGCTCATTCTACATTTGAGAAAATCTATTTGGACTTGTGGTGAAAATCTAGTGGGACCACTCGATATACCACCATAATTATACTTATATTCTAACACTTCAATGCGAACTGTCAAAATATGTATATGCTTTTCCTCTTGTAACAAAAACATCAACAGAAACTGCCCGTGCTTTTGTCAACAATTTTATTCTACAGCACGAAATCCCACGGGAGATAGCTACTGACTGAGGCACCGAGTTTATGTCTGACACATTTAGGGAGGTAGGTAAGCTTCTTAATATTTCTAAATTAAACTCAACAGCATATCACCATCAAAGCCCTGCAGAACTCCCACAAGAGTTTGGGACATTTTTAAAGAATACCCGTAGAAGAAAATCCAGAATCGTCGAGCTCTTGGTTACCATTCTGGTGTTTCGCATATAACACAACAATTCATACGTCGACTAACCCACACGCTATTTGACCTTGTTTATGGAAAGACGTGTAAGCTCCCTAGCAATCATGCCAAAACTATAGAACACAGAAGCACGGCAAAATTTAGTCAAAAGTAAATTAGAAAGGAAACTTAAGTATGGTGAACACATTAAGCCCATAAAGGGTGATAGTAAATTGATTAAAAGTGAAACTGGTAATATACTCACAAACCTTTGTACGGGACCATACAAGGTCATTCAAGACTTGTCACCAAATGTTGAGGTAATTATAATAAAACAATCCGATGTTCTGAACATTTACGATGACAACCAAGTGCAAGCACTTAGGTTGCACTGGATAGTTGTTAGTACTTACTCGTATTACAGTACATTTTATTGTTTTACTTACACTATTAATGAATTGATAAAATCAAGCATGTGACATGCGCTTAGTATTATTTTGATTTCGTTAAGCACTATGTACTACAATATAAACATGTGTAACGCTCAGTGTGCACGGCTACGGTCAGGTTAGCCGCAGGTAGAGGGACCACGCTGGCAGATGGTCGCCAGATGTATAAAACGCACCCCGCCTAGCGCCCACGCGGGCCCCGGACCCGCACACCCGCTGACCAGTACCAGTAGAGATTCGATTCGAGTCGCGCATGCTAGATCGATCGAGTATTCCACGGTCCTAGCTCGTTCCCGTCATAACTATTGTCGTAACTTTAAGTTTAGTTGTACGAAGTAGTGTGTTGTTCTGTGGTTAGCTCGTAAGAACATTTGTGTACAAAGTGTTGTGTATTAAAAGTGTTTTATCGTGGCATGAACTGTAATCGTTTTATTACGACACCTAGCCGCCCTTATAGTGACGCCCAACTTGCGGCCACATGCTGTTAAAAAACACGTGCCGTTAAAGACCACGTGGTGTTGTAAACAGTTAAGTGTAACAGCGTGTGAACGAACCAACCCTAAGGTTTATCATGCCACGAACGACGCGAGCAACCCGCGCAGTTATCAACAGCAAGGCGATGGAACAGAATAACGACAGTTATTCAGACGAGGACTGCGCATCGATGGTGGAGTCGCGCGCCCATTCGGGCGCCGCTGCCACCCACGCGCACGCGACCGACGCGTCCGAGGAGATGCGCGCCCAAGGGGGCGCCGCCCTCGATCACACGCTCGGCGGGGCCCACATTGGCGCTCCTGCTGCAGCGGACCACACGCTCGGCGGGGCCCATATCGGCGCGCCTGCCGCAGCGCTCAACACTGAACGGCTCCTGTCCACCATGATGGAGTCGTTCGCCAGAATGCAGGCGGAGACTAACCGCACCTTAGTGGATAGCCTAAGATCACTACATCATGGCAACCAGTGGAACCACGTGGCGTCGACACCGGCGGCATCGCCCACGGCGAACGCGCCCGCGACCTCCGGCGGCGGTAACTTCGCGAAGTGTACCGCGAGATTTGACGGGCAGTTACGCGACACCGAGGTACTGGAGGCGTTCATCGATGCAGTGGAAGTCTACAAGGAGTGTGCCGACGTGACCGATGAGCACGCGCTACGCGGCCTCTCCATGTTGCTGAGCGGCGACGCGGCGGTGTGGTGGCGAGGCGCGCGGACCGGCGTCGCCACGTGGGCGGACGCGCTCGCGCGCCTGCGCGCCGCCTACGGCGTACAAAGGCCTGCATACCGGGTGCTGCGCGAGATATTCGCGCAAGAACAAAGTGATAGTGAACGTGCAGAAGTGTTTATTTCTAAGGTACGCTCTTTATTAGTTAAATTACCATATGTTGTTCCTAGTGTTATGATAGTAGATATAGTGTACGGCCTTTTACACCGTAGAATACGTAAACGTTTGTCGCGAGATAGTGTTAGTAACATTGATCATTTGTTAGAGCGAGCGAGAACCGTGGAAGACTCAATCGTAGAGCTAAGTAGCAACGCGATCGTCGCCGCGGATAAGCCGATCCTACCTAGAGTCGTTGACCGCGGTACTTCTAGCCCGAGCGCAACCTTAGGTTCCAGTCCCACCTCTAACTCTAAAGATAAACGAAATTGCATTCGATGCTCGTACTGCAAAGCGTTCGGTCACCCATCTAACGAATGTCGGAAGGCTAGGAAAGTCGGCAGTGATAGCACTGATAACGCGGATACTAGCGATATTAAAAGCGCGGTAAATGTAAGTACGAGCAACGGTAAAAGGACAATACGTTGTTACGGATGCGGCCAGCCAGGGGTAGTCAAGTCTAAGTGTGAGACTTGTTCGAATAAAGCCGCACCCGCAAAACCGTCCGACTTCAATGTTGTAAAAGGCGACGGTTGCAAAATGACGTCATCGCACCCGTTGGTAACAATAGTGGTAGCAGGTAAAGAAGGGGTAGCGATTGTCGACACCGGGGCCACGCTTAGTGTTGCTAGCCCATCACTACACGCATTGTTAGTAAACAACAATGTCCGCTTCGAAGAAACGGAGCGGTACATTGGACTCGCCGATGGCTCCCGTCATAGGAAGTTGGTAAAGACTGCTACAGTACCTGTCACCCTAGGGAGTCGGAGAGTCGACACCGAGTTTATGGTGTTCCCTGGCGACGACACCAAGACACTTTTAGGTCGCGATTTTATCGCAAACGCAGGTATCGTAATCGACATAGGCCAGGAGTCATGGCACTTTGCAGATAGTCCAGGAGACCGGTTCCCGTTTAAGCACTCTTACACATTAAACAGCGCAGCCGTGATGCACACAGATGTTAATAACGTGTCGTCGCAGCAAGGAAAAGGTAAGATTTTATCGCTGGAGCACAGAGCCGCACTCAGTGAGGTTTCACAACACAGAGTCGCTCAGTTCGCTTCGGTCGGACCTCCTACAAACTTCGCCGTTTATAAGGTAAGTAAAACACAAGAACCTTTGGCTTCTCCTCCTTCTAGATTATCCCCGCCTATAAGAGAGGCACTTGAGAATGAGCTGCTGGTATCCACACCGATTTTGCGCCAGGCTGATGCGACGTTACCCTTCGTCCTCAGTACTGATAACGGTGGGTACGCTCTCAGGGCAGACTCACTCCAGGGGGAGGGAACCTATGAGCGCCGATTCAGATGGGGCAGTCGACTCTTGACCGCAGCTGACCTACGCGAGAATCCAAACAAAGACTCGGAGGTAAGTAAGTTTATTAAAGTTCAGGAGTCCGACGATCCCTCTAGGGGGAGGGTATGGACAAGCAGAGGATACGGGCCCGTCGAAGATGTCCCATACAGCTACTGTCCTGAGAATGGGGACCACGACGCGGCCAGTCTAGTGCTTCCAAAAGGAGAACGTGCCAAAGTATTGGCCGATCACCATGATGCACCCACCGCTGGTCACATGGGCGCGGAACGTACGCTGCAACGTATAGCTGGTAAGTATTACTGGCCAGGAATGCGTTCCTACGTTACGCAATGTAAAAAATGTGTTAGTCGTAAAAGGTATAAGGCAGACACAAGGATTCAATCGGTGCCCCAAGATGCCCGCGACGTCTACGAGAACGCCCAGGCAGCACATAATAGGTATGCCGATGATCGTTGTCAGCCTGTTCCCGACTATAAGGTTAGTGAACTGGTTCTGCTGAGAGCTAGCGACACCGGACGAGGGCAGACACCGAACTTTATTCCTCGCCGCGACGGACCATACAAGGTCCGGGCTGTGGTCAACCCCACTACATACATCCTAGAGTGCCTCAACGATGGCACGGTGCTAGGCAAGTATCACGCTTCCGTGCTGACACCCTTCGTTGGTCGCATCCAAGCTCCAGTACAAGAGAAGCGTAGGAGGGGAAGACTTCGTAGAAGCTAACCCAAACGCGAGGACGTTCGTTAGGGTTAGAGGGGGAGACTGTAACGCTCAGTGTGCACGGCTACGGTCAGGTTAGCCGCAGGTAGAGGGACCACGCTGGCAGATGGTCGCCAGATGTATAAAACGCACCCCGCCTAGCGCCCACGCGGGCCCCGGGCCCGCACACCCGCTGACCAGTACCAGTAGAGATTCGATTCGAGTCGCGCATGCTAGATAGATCGAGTATTCCACGGTCCTAGCTCGTTCCCGTCATAACTATCGTCGTAACTTTAAGTTTAGTTGTACGAAGTAGTGTGTTGTTCTGTGGTTAGCTCGTAAGAACATTTGTGTACAAAGTGTTGTGTATTAAAAGTGTTTTATCGTGGCATGAACTGTAATCGTTTTATTACGACACCTAGCCGCCCTTATACATGTATAATTAATCATTTTAATGTTAAGCTAGAGGTAAGTCAAAAAAAAAGGAAAGATCTTATAACTATTTTTTTAATACCGTGGGAGGTGTGACGTAGAATGTAAGTACACTATATTATGCTTGTGTGAGTGCATATAACAAGTATCAATGCACCAAATATACTCAGTGTTTGATATGTTTCATTTCCCTTAAGGCCCCTCATGTTAAAATCACTAATTTTCTTAGCTTCTTCTAATAAATGTAGCTTTAGGTACCCGAGCTGCCAACCTTTTTTTTTTATTTATCGCAATAACTTATTTTATTACTAGCTTCTGCCAGCGACTTTGTCCACGTGAAAAGTGTTTTCCTATCCCAAGGGTACATTATATTGGGATGAAAAGTAGCCTATGCGCTATTCCAGACTATAATCTATCTCTATGCAAAATTTCATCCAGATCCGTTCAGGCGTGATTGAGTAACAAACATACATCCACATACACACACATCTATCCATCCAAACTTTCGCATTAATAATATTAGATTAAAATCCAAGAAGAATTACGCGCGAAAATATTGGCTTTTGGATTTGACAGATAACAACAAGGCTGTAAGCCAGGCTGCGAGCGTCTTCGATGCTGTTTTTTCTTACTGAATACCGAAAACAACTTTTTTACAAATAAATACTACCGACTTCCAAATAAGAAAACTACAAAGTGAAAAATTACTTTTTTTTGGATGTCGGTGTCTTTGGAAGGTACCAATTTACCAAGTTGAACTGTACACATCTGCGTACCCATTTAGAGCGTCCTGGCGTGATGTTATGTTATGAAATGGTATAAACAATAAACAGACATGCGATTGCAGCAATCCCGAGAGATTTGCCGTTATTTATTGAAGAGTTCTGTTGTATATCTCCGATGTTCTTCATCAGATGTTCACCAAATTAAAATGGGACCAATTTCGGAACATACCCGTACAAACGAAACAGTAGATTGTTTACCTAGGGAGCAAACAACTATTTTAAAGGCGAGATGTTTTTTTGAATCCTGGATGCAGCGAGGGACTCAAAGTACTCGTACGTCACTCGAGCTGAAAATAGTGTTGCTCCCGAGGTGGACACTCTACTTTTTAATCACCCTCTATGAGAAAATAAGTAAGTGCAACTTATGAACAAGAACGTTACGTTTATTTATTTACTTAAAATTAAATACCATAAGACATAATACAAAATAATTAGAGGCTAATGTTTATATTTGAAAAATTATGGAAGTGCATCGTAACAATTTTATTAGTACCATCCGTTACAGTTGTAAATTTATTAACAGCTTGGGAATTAGAAATAGTCTCGGAAAACGGTGTCTCAGGACGTAGTTTTTGAGAAACTTGATTATAATATACTATACTACTCTCTCACTTGAGAACGACGCGCTTTTTTTTTAAATTCTAAAATCTAAATTTGAAACAACTATGAACGAAGGCAGAATGCATTTAATTTCGCGCGTTGTTTATTTTTCATCACATAACTTTTGTTTTATTTGGCACTCGCAGTTTTCAGCCAGTCACATATTCAATACATTGTTCCTGCATGGTATGTGATTCATCACTTTTTGCTGATTGGAACATTTACTAACAATATCCACATTCCAAATTCAAATCTATTTTGGTCGCTTACCGTCTTATTAATAAACGTGGACTAAGGTAAGATTAACTTTATTCCAAGTATTAGGTTGGTACTAACAAATTTCCGTATTAATAAACACGGAATAAGGAGGGATTATACTAATCTGACTCTAGGCTCGGCCTAAAAGTTACACCATCGTGCTAGCTAGTTTAAGGTCGGATTAAGGTTGGACTAAGAGTGTATCCATGGCAACTACAATTATTATGTTTGATTGACATTTTGTTCGTTGTGATTTGATGATGAAAATTTTTAGTTTAAAATAAATATATTATATTTATATTCACAATCATTCCAAATTTTAATGTTTATCCCTTCTTATTCTAGTAATATGTCAAAATAATACAGCGTAAGACTAGACAGGAAACACTGTTTCAGGAATTTTATTAGCATTAGTATGAGGGGTACACTCGTCAGATATCTCAGATCTGATATCTATCAAAGCACTACGAATATTTGATTATTGGTTCACCATACACATTTCCGCCTCCCTTGCCACCATCATAAGTATGGTTTCCGTGATAAAAACTATCCTATGTCCTTCCCAGGGTCTCAAACTAACTCCATTGAGGTAATTGTCTAGTACATATTATCTCAATGACTAACTCCATCCAAAATCGGTTCAGCGATTTAAGCGTGAAAAGGTAACAGGCAGGCAGAGCTACTTTCGCATTTATAATATTCTAGTATATGCGATTCAACTTGAAATTGTTAAAATCAATTAAAAATTGCCTCCTTCACTTTCAAAACTGTATGACAGATGTCTTCTTGTCCGGTAATCTATTCTTTTTTTTCTACTTTATGACTTTATGTCATCAACTTTCATTATTTCATTCACTAGTTCATTCAATTTTCTTTTAAATTCAACTGGGTTGCCATAGCTTAAATCCAAGAATAAAGAATGAATATTTAGTCCGAGGTTATTCCATGTTTATTAATAACATTGCTAAAGCTTAGTTAATCATTAGTTACTCCGGGATTACTAGTCCAAGAGTAACTTCGGAGTAAGCTGGTAATAAGCCATTTTTATTAATAAGACGGTAAGAGATTAATTACCTATTTTGGTCCCTGTTTACGGGGAATAAACTAGCTGTTTTTGAATAGATGTGATAAAAAAATATTTTTAAAATCGTTCCAAAATTGACGACGGAGATATCTGTGAACATACACAAAAAAAACTAGAAACGTAAAGACGAACATAGAACCTCCTCCTTTTTGGTAAGTCGGTTAAAAATGTATGAAGAACTGTCAACTTACTCGACGTAGTTCTAACTCATTGCTGTGACGGCCGTGAGTAGTTCTTACTCACGGCCGTCACAGCTTAGAGCGCTAGCGTTGCTATTCACGGCTTAACAAATACCAAACTGGAGATTCACTACCACAGCACTGCGCTCAAGTCTGTATCCTTAGAGAATAGCACTGCAGGTTGTCATCGGAAGTACGATCAACTGTGTCGGATAAAGATACATTGATTTGTATTTTTTGAAACGCATACTCGAGGTGCAGTTAAAAATAGAATGTCAAACTACTAGAATACTAGTGAGTATTCTAGTAGTTTATTATTATTATTATGCCAGGGAACTTTTAACAAACAGTTATTTAAAATTGTTTTCGTTACATTACTAATACTCGTATAACACAGTCAAGAATAACTGGTCCCTTTATTTGAATATAGGTACCTAGAGCTAGAAGTAGAATCGAAATGAATTCATAAACATTAGATCATAATATAGCGTACAGTTGAAACTGTTTCAGTATTACAACAGTCGCTAGAATCATAAAAATCAAAATTTTTATTTCACATAGGCCTACATGGGCACTTATAAAACGTCGACAAAAGGTGCACGGTTCGGGTTGGTCGTTTCCTATGGAGAACAACCGGCAAGAAACTCCATGGTTACTCTTTTAAAAAATGGTTTGGTTTTACAATATTTCCATGTTACAGCAGTAGTACTATGGGTTGACAACGTAGGCCCGACAATAAGTCGTAAGAAACTAAAAAAAATATATTATATAATATATAAAAAAGTTAAGAAATGGTTACTAACATCTAGAAGGCCTACAATGTTCACACATTCACAAAATAATCGGTAAAAGAATCTATACAAAGGTAAAAAAAAAGTATAACAAGACTAAATTTAACATATGGCACAAATGTTGTTATCAGTGCTGTAACTATTCTTAGCAAAGGACTATAAAGATGATTGGGAACCACTGTAAAAAGTCCAATTAAAAGAATCGACTTTTACTGTTAAGGAACCATGAAATTGCACAGATGACGACACATCGTCAAGCGAGAAGATCACGACCCTCAGTAATTACGAAAACGACGCCAGGAGAAGGATGTAAGAACTGTGACGCCAATTTCACCTTCATAATGAAGTTCATTATGAAAGTGAATTTGGCGTCACAATCCATGGGGATATGAAGATAAAGCATTGCCGAGGTTATTAACGACAGATTGGAATATATGCACGAATATGTAAGTCTCTAACTACACACCGAAGCCGAAACGAGTCACAGTTGTTATTTTTTTATTTTTATTTTATTTTATTTGGGAAAACAAACAATTGTACATTAAGTCTTACATCTAAGTATACAACAAAATAAGTAAACGTACAATCCACAACGTTTCCACATATTACTAATAGTATTATTATAATTGCGTACAGCATGATACAAGTTAAATTGGGGTAATATGAAGTACATACTAAATTATTAGGTTTTCAATATTTTAACTAATTCTTTCCTAAATACAGTTTGAGATAAAGCAAATATGTCTATTGTTACAAAATGTTTGTTGTATGTTTTGACTAATCTATGGAGAGGCGCCCGTTCTCCCGCATTTGTACGATTGGTGGTCGTAGCAAAGAGCGGGTAAGCGCGCGCCTCCCGGCGTATTACAGTTCTAGGCACAACATAAAATATACTATTCACAAGTTCAGCGCAATCGAATTTGTTGTGTATAAGTCCACGGAGCATCATGGCCTGTAGTAACAGACGCCTTGAGTGTAGTGTAAGTAATTTAAACTTATGCAGTGATTCCTCATATGGCAGCCGTCCCAAATGACATTTAAACTGCAATGTTTTCAGAAACTTGCGCTGGATTCTTTCCAATGCTTGGTCATATTTGTTGGTCATAGTTATGACTTTGTCAAGATCGTTTAGAAAGGTTAATTGACATACAGCAGATAATTTTTATTCTAAACTTATCACGCCAAAGAATTAAATAATGGGTCTGAATTCAGTCAAAGTTTATCTTGTTAGTTATCTACCTATGTTAAATTTCCTCCGAGCGGTCCGCTTCTATAGGGCTCGATCCTAATAACAAAACTGGTAAAACAGAAAATTGTGAGAAATTATATACATCACTATCTCAACATAAACTAGTATCAAAGACAATATAATACTAGCATATATATGCCTCATCCCATACAAAAAACCGTGCCGACGTAACTAGCGTTTATTACGAAAAGTGGCGACAGCAAATTGGTATAAGGAGAGCATACTGATGAGTAAACTCATCCGTCACAGCACTTGAAATTTATATTTATTTTCAACGTAAAACCTAGCCTTTTTAACACGCTTTTATTAGCATGGTATGTATGTATCTATGTGGCTATGTAACGGAATCTTTGAAAGTTTTAATTTTCACCTCCTTCAAAACGTCAGATTTATTTGCAACTTTGCACACATGTAAAGGACCGATGATAATGCAATAATTAAAAGAGTTTGTCCCATTATCCTTACCAGGATCTTTTGGATTAGCGGTTGAACTAAAACGTAAAAAATAATGATAATTTAAAAAACACGTGTAGTGTTTAGGCGTGTTTTTTTGTTCCGGCGTAGTAAATCCTCCGCCCTGGGGATAGACTTTTACTGACTAAATAACACCCCGGTGTTCAATCCCACGGGAACGCGGGAACGATCGATCCTTCCGCAACGGCTGACGAAACCTAACCTGACCTAGCTCCCAAAATTTAGAGAGCTGATAAAAATAACATAAAAATCAAAGGTTAACAAATTATACGCCATTATGATATTGATATAATAACATAATTGCAATTATCTTCTACTGACGTATATTACATGCCTACAAAATCTCATATATATATCAGGGATCGATCCCTGGATGATCATACTGCCAGCTCTCTTGGAACTGTCAGCTTCATATACTTTTATAGTAAGAGCTGATTAACAGAGGTAAGTATATCTATTTTAATAGTATTGTGTTTTCTGGAACCCCTTGATTCTGAAAGTCAAATTTATTGTTATCAAACCTTTTCAAATTTTGTCTTATTTGATTGTTCGTTGTTACTTTTGCAGCCGGTAAAGATTTAACCAGACTTTCAGGATCCAAGGGTTGCTCTTAATTTCTGTCACAAAAAATTCTAGTATTAGCGTTATGGTGTACGCTTAATATAAATATGTAACAGTGAAGATTGGTTTAATTTTCTAACCAAATTGTTATATTTTTGGAAAGTTTATTTAATAAAACAGATTCTGATTCGTTATTGCCACAATTCATTGTACCATTTCTTCCGACCATAGCCTCATTTCCTTCTGTAATATACCTATTATATAAACTGCCCCTTAAAAAAACTATCATCAACTCATCCAAAATCCTCTATGTATCTTTAATCACATCATTTGCCTTCCACCAGATCAAGATGTCTTGGGCTTGCGACCCGGCGTTAACCGCCAATATTGTGAACAGCTACCAGACCGCTGGTCCGCTGTTCATGCAGTCTCTGCAGACGTTCCTGGCTGCTCAGTGTGCGCTGGTCGGAGACCATTTGTGGCCCGCTGATGCTACCCAGCAAGTGCTTGAAGGTAAGTTATTGGTACTCATAGAAAACAGACCGTACTCAATGTGTAGAAAGGTGTGTGGGATATCCGTACTTCTTCCGTAATATCCCGCTAGCTTTTTCCCCAGGCTTGGCTCATGTGATCTATCTCACAGGAACCGTATTTTTTATACGAGTCGTTGCTTTCCATTAGTAAAAGAGTGTTCGTAATCAGATCAGAACTATAAAATAACCTCCTAAAAAAATACACATGTACATAATCTTTAATAATATTAGTTTAAATGTCATAAAATAAACATTTTGCCAATAGCCACAAATCCAAACAGAGAATTACGTAACAGACTATACCTAATCGAATATTATTTTCCCCAGTCGAGGTATTTTTTCCTCAATGGTCAATCTTGATTTGTGTCAATTTGCGATTTTGACATTCAATGTTATTTCCATTGTTTGTATTAATTTGCTTGATCATTGTAAGAGATTGAATTTTCACAAAGACGTAGAATTATTGTCATTAGAAACTCCGTTATCTTGATTAGACAATAATGTGTTATTCCATGCCAAATTGCATCTAAATCGGTTCAGTAAATCCAGAGATTACCCCTTTACAACCCACAAACTCACAAACTTTACCTCTTTATAATATTATATAGTATAGATATAGTACTTACATGTAGGTATTTTGGTTGTATGAAACTGTTATTATTTGATAATCGTATAAATTCATCTAAATTCAAAAAACATAAGAAAACGTCATGTAAAACAGATCATGCAATTAAGCTTAATGTCTTCGTTTCAGATCCCTACTACGACTTCATAGTGGTGGGCGCAGGGTCCGCAGGTTCTGCAGTCGCTAACCGGCTCAGTGAAGTGGAAGAATGGAAGATTCTACTCGTGGAAGCTGGCGGCAATCCTACCCTGAATACCGAGGTAAATATTTTGCTAAACACTAGAAATACTGCTAGAAATAGTAGATTGTTGCATCGAGCGCAAAGTGGGTTATTACTGCACGAGTATTATGGTGTTAAATTAACACGAGTGCATTAATTACTCACTTTAGCAGGGTGGGTAAACTACTTTTCTTTCAATTACCAATCTACCTACCGTGATAAAATATACCTACTCAAAATAAAACTCAAGTTAATGAAAACTAAGTTATCTCGCGACTTTTGTGGCAAAATGTTATTATCAATTTCATTTGCAGCTATTTTTATACTTTCTGGAGTTGAATTCATATCGCTATAGCTGTCTATTTCCATTTTTTTAAACTAAATAGTTTCCAAGTTTTACAATGGTACAAAATGCGCGCCATTTGTTTTTTTTCATCAAGTCGATTTTATTCAGCCGATTTTTATTCTCAGCCAGTATCTTTATGATCCTTATCTCTCCTTTTATATCTTATTATAACTTAATGTGAGTCATTAAACCTCTGTGGTAAATTAATATATAAATAAAAACAGTGCATTAATGAAAAACTGTGCAACTATGAGATTTCATATAACATTTCTGCACAGTTTTGGTTCTAAGCAAAAAATACGTCCTTTGTGATCGGTTATTTAGTGATTAATGATAACATTGCTACGTATTTGAAAGAAAATATATTTAGTTTATCAATTAAGGACTTAAAACAATCCAGTTAAGTAAAATTCTGGCATCATATCAATTTTCTTTCAGATCCCCCATCTGTTCTACAACAACATGCGCAGTCCTCAAGATTGGGCCTACAAGACCCAACCTCAAGATGGCGCCTGCAGAAGCTACACAGCAAAGGGTTGCGCTTGGCCGCGTGGCAAGGCTCTCGGAGGCAGCAGCAGTATAAACTTCATGTTCTACGTCAGAGGCAACAGAGCCGACTTCGATGAATGGGCAGCCGACGGTTGTACAGGATGGAGCTACGAAGATGTTCTGCCTTACTTCAGGAAGAGCGAAAAATTCACTGGCATTTTCAACGAACAAAACAAGAAATACCACAACTGGGAGGGCAACCTCAACGTAGCCGTCGACAAACAGTCCCACGATTTCGAGCACATGATCATCAACGCCGCCATCGAACTTGGGTTGAAGAACTCGACCGACATCAACGGCGAGAGCCAAATGGGAGTTATGACGTCACAGACTACGACCAAAAATGGACACAGATTCAGTACTGCTCGTGCCTTCTTGAACCCAATCAAGGAAAGGAAGAACTTCCACGTCATCAAACACGCTCAAGCTACTAAAGTCTTGTTTGTGCCTGGAACTAACATTGTGAGCGGAGTCATGCTCCACAAGGATGGCAAAGACATCGTCGTCAACGTAAGGAAAGAGCTAATCCTGTCTGCTGGTGCCCTCAACTCACCGCATATCTTATTGCTGTCTGGTATCGGCCCTAGGCAGCACTTGGAAGACATGAAAATCGAAGTTAAGGCTGATCTGCCTGTTGGAGAGAACTTGCAAGACCATTTATTCGTTCCTACTTTCTACACCAAGCCTGGTCCCAAAGACTACTACTCTATCTCTAAGATTGCTGGTGACTTCGCTCAGTACATTTTGGAAGGAACTGGCCCATTGATCAACACTAGCCCAAACAGAGTCATTAGTTTTGTCAATACCACTGATCCAGAATCCTATGCCTCAGACATGCAGTTCCATTACTTCGTCCTGCCCCCTGGTGTGTACAACTTGATCGACATTTTCCAAAAGCACGGATTAAACGATGAAGCTTACACCAAGTTCAAGAAAATGAACGAAGACAAATACACGCTGGTGATTTTCAACACCCTGCTTAAGCCTAAGTCTGCTGGTAAAATCCTTCTGGCAAGCAAGAATCCGCTCGAAGCGCCTCTGTTCTTTGCTGACTACTACAAGGACCCCGAAGATATGGCGACCGTTATCAGGGCAATGAGACAACACTCTCTGAGACTTGGAGACACCAAAGCCCTGAAGCAGGCCGGATTCAATCTTGACTGGTTAGACATCGACTCATGCAAGAAGTTCGACAAGAATAGTGACAAGTACTTGGACTGCATCTCAAGGGAGCTGACCTTTTCTCTGTACCACCCAACCAGTACCGCCAAGATGGGTCCCGATGGTGACGAGAGCTCGGTCGTTGACCTGGAGCTCAGAGTACGCAAAGTGAAGGGATTGAGAGTGATTGATGCCAGTATCATGCCCTCTGTTATAAGAGGCAACACCAACGCGCCTTCCATCATGATCGGTGAGAAGGGAGCTGACCTGATCAAGAAGTTCTGGTTAAACAAGCACACCGAACTTTAAGTTATTTAATTTATAAGACGAATAATTGTTGCTTTACACATCACATTCGCAACGAGCCTCTTGTAAAAATTAGATTATCTTATGTAAAATTTGTGATTGAACGGGTATTTTAAAGAATAAAAATATTACAGTTTTCATAATTTCATTGTTTTGTTTTCTATACATTAAAAAAAAAACAATATCTTTCTTTATAGAGAGTGGACTAGCTGCCCGCCCCAGCTTCGCTCTGGTTAATATTATAGATTTTGTGATTTTCTACTTCTTCATGAATCTGAATTCCTGGTAGTTCGAGAGTCTTCACCACACATGATTCCATCCTCGGATATACTTCTTTTCTTCATGTTTCTGTTCGCCTGCTAGTTTGAGAGTCACCACAAATGATTCCAGCCCCGGTCGTGATGTGTGATCGTGGTCAGTTGTGGAAAATTTAACTGCGCTCCCAGACGGTCTTTGAGTAAAATTACCATACAAACTTTCCTCCCCTATTTCACCTCTTTAGGGCATGAATTTCGAAAAATCCTTTCTTAAATGGTACCTACAGTATAAAACCAATATCTATCCAAAATTTCAAACTTCTATCACTATTGGTTTAGGCTGAGCATTGATATGTCAGTCGGGATATTGCCATTTACATATACATATACTAGTTTGCCGCCTGTGGCTTCGCCTGCGTCGACTACGAAATTTTGGCTGCTTTGTTTTTCCAGTTTTGGCGGGCTATTGCAAATTATTATCCAAATATAGCTTTCCGCCCACGCATTTGTTCGCAAAGACCACAAAATTTGCTGAATTACAATATTTTATCGGAATAGAAAAATTACATGTAAATTTTAATTTAGGCTAAGTTTGAATTAAAAATCGCTTTGAGCATATTCCCAATTTTAACAGATGACGAGACAAGTGTAAAGCAACTTATTGACGGCGTAGACTATTATCAATCTGAGCTCGATCAAGAAGGTGAAACTAAACTATTAACTTTTTTTTTTAAAGTCATCTTTCACAGGCTGAAACTAAATAATATAATATATGATAGAGTGGATAGTTTGATTAAGGCGATAAAATCCCAATTGCTGCCTAAAAAGTCAGCAACGGCCTTGTAGCATAAATTACTGAACCTGAGGCAAAATGATCTTTCCGTAAACCAGTTCGGCAAGGAAATTACAGATTTGTTTATAAACCTGACGATTACTCAATCCGAAGGAAATGAGGCCAGCTTAGGTGTATTGAAATGAAAAACAGGCCATAAAAAGTTTTTCTGACGGGTTGAGAAATCGTCGCCTAAGCACCATAATAGCGGCAAGAAATTTTTCATGTTTGAGCGATGCCGTTTAAGCAGCATTAGACGAAGAGGTTTCATCCCCGTCGACGTCAGCTGATATTTTGACCATTCGCTGTAATAACTTTTATAAAAAACAGGAATTACAGAAACCAATACAGGAATTTCAGAGGTGAATCATCAGGACGAGGACAAGTTTGAGTTTCCTGTTTTATTTCACTTAATGTCCGATACACTTTTCTTTCAAACACGTGTTCGTTACCTCGTCACTCCGGTACTCATTCAATATCCAATTTCCAGAATATCCAATTCCAGCTTATTCCACTTTGCTAGTATGAAGATACTAATCCGGCTCGAAGGACCATGTATAAAAACTGGAGGAACTTCTTGGGATTTTGGGGAATTAAAAACTCAGGATGTAGCACGCAGTGATCCACTTATTTTATTTGACTAAAAACTGACATTACTTGTATCCTAGGACCATAGGATAAACGCCTGATAAAAACGTATAGCTAAATGTCTTACTGACTACAAATTGCGCTGAGCTTACTCATGCTTAAACAGTGACATTTCTTGATGTTAGAATCTTAATATTCCGCCCACCATGGACAGAGTGTCCATAAATTAACACATTATAAAGACAAAACAATTTATCCGCCCACCATGAGAACAGTTTAGCTACTACCAACAACAAATAAAAATATCAAAACTTAAACTAACACTTCATAACATGTTAAGTGATAGGTAGTAAAATACATAAAGCAATACCAAAACTTAAGTCTAGATGGTGACAGGTAAAATAATGAGCTTAGACACTGGTCTCTTTATAATAGAACCCTTACATTTTAATGAAACAACGCGCGTAAGTTTGTCCACTCCAATATGCTTGTCAGTTAATATGCCATACAACCATCTTGCCGGTGGTAGATCATCCTCTTTAACCAGCACTATATCTCCCACCTTAGGTTCCGGCGTTATCTGTGTCCATTTATAACGATGCTGGAGTTGTGTAAGGTATTCGTTTGACCATCTACGCCAAAAGTCCTGCACAAGCCGTTGTGTGAATTGCCATCTTTTGAGAGTACTCAAGGTAGAATTTTCGTAATTAGCATCCGGTGCCAGTACTAAAGGCTCACCCACAAGAAAATGTCCCGGGGTAAGTGGGTACGGATCTTTTGGATTGGAACTTATTTGTGTTATCGGTCTTGAGTTAAGACATGCCTCTATTTGGCACAAAAGAGTCGTCATCTCCTCGAAAGTGAGTGTGCTGTTGCCGATAACCCTTTTTAGGTGATGTTTTGTGGACTTCACTCCAGCTTCCCAGAGCCCACCAAAGTTTGGTGAATGGGTGGAATGAAATGCCAGTTGGTGCCGTTTGTTGCAAGCCAGTCAGCTATGTCATTCGCTACTACCGAACTTTCCCGTGGTACTAATTTTTTGAGCTCTTTATTCGCTCCAACAAAATTAGTGCCATTATCACTCCACAATTCTGCACAATGACCTCTGCGTGCAACAAAACGCTTAAAAGCAGCCAAAAATGCTTCTGAGGTTAGATCACTCACGACCTCTAGATGAATTCCACGAGTGGCCATGCAGATGAATAAACAAATATAACCTTTAGTGGAGTGATGGCCACGTCCGTTTATGGTTCTGACTGCAATAGGCCCTGCGTAATCAACACCACTTTTATGAAAAGGGCGGCAAGCAGTGACACGAGCTGATGGCAATTGGCCCATCAATTGTTGGTTTGTTTGAGCCGCATAACGAATACAAACGACACATTTACGAAAATGCTGCCTTATAAGACTCTTTGCGTTCATGATCCAATACCGAGTTCTTATATAACTCAGCATGGACTGAGGACCCCCATGAATAGTACGCTCATGGGCATCTGCAACAATCAAATTAGCAAGATGTGAATTAGGAGGAATCAGTATGGGATGTTTCATTTCATCCACAACGTTAGCCTTCTGTAATCGCCCACCAACTCTAAAGATGCCTTCGCCATCGAGGAATGGATTAAGCGAGGTAAGTTTACTCTCTTTATTTACATTACCTAATCCCCAAAACTCTTTATTTCGTTCAGGAATCTTTCCCTTTGATCCAACCGGATACAGGTAAGTAATGACTCCTTCATTTCCTTAGACGTTAGCCAACGTGTGGTTCTAGAGCTATTGCTAACCCTATTTCAGGTTTTAAGAAACCTTCTACAATATGAAATTACTCTTGTCATCCTATTTAGACTTGAAAACCTTGATATTATATCAATGTCTTCAATTGTGACATGACAAAATACCTTATTTTTCTTTTCTTCTAAGTCAATTTGTTTAAACTTTCCTTTACTGTAGTGGACTGTATTTTCTTGTAGCCACTTAGGGCCCTTTTTCCAAATGGTAATTTCAGAAATATCCCTCGGATTTATGCCCCGCGATACGCAATCTGCTGGGTTCTCATCGGACTTGACATGCGCCCACTGACTATTGTCCATTATGGTCAAAATTTCCGAGACCCTGTTTGCGACAAACGTTTTCCACTTGCTAGGATGACTACTCAGCCAAGCAAGAACAACACTAGAGTCAGACCAAGCGTGGGTATTTTCTTTTGTGATACCCAATACTTCCGAATCTGGCCAATGACCCTAGAGCTAGATTGACCCGACACTATACCGAAGACATTCCGGACGTCAGCCTGTATGAGATTAGGATGGCTCTGAAACAGCTTAAGAACAACAAGGCGCCGGGTGATGACGGAATCACGGCCGAGCTCCTGAAGGCGGGTGGGAAACCGGTCCTTAAGGCCCTTCAGAAGCTGTTTAATTCCGTCATACTCGAGGGGAGGACGCCACAGGCATGGTGCAGGGGTGTGGTGGTACTCTTCTTCAAGAAGGGTGACAATGCCTTACTGAAGAACTATAGGCCCATCTCACTTCTTTGCCATGTCTACAAGCTGTTTTCAATAGTCATTACGAATCGTCTCTCGCGCAGGTTTGACGATTTCCAGCCTCTCGAACAAGCCGGATTCCGTTAAGGCCTCAGCACCGTATACCACATACATACGCTGCGGCAGGTTATACAGAAGACCGAAGAGTACAACCTGCCTCTCTGTTTAGCGTTTGTGGACTACGAGAACGCCTTCGATTCGATCGAGACTTGGGCTGTACTGCAGTCTCTCCAACGGTGCTAAATTGACTACCGGTACATCGAGGTGTTGAAGTGTTTATAGAAAAACGCTACCATGTCAGTTCGACTTCAGGATCAGACCTCGGAACCCCTACATTTGCAGCGAGGTATGAGACAGGGAGACGTCATATCTCCGAAGCTATTCACCGCTGCACTGGAGGACGTCTTCAAGGTTCTGGAATGGAGAGGGCTAGGCATCAACGTCAATGGCGAGTACATCACTCACCTTCGGTTTGCCGACGGTATAGTGGTTACGGCTGAGACCATATAAGACCTCAGTATAATGCTCGATGACCTCAGTAGAGCTTCCGAAAGACTGGGTCTTAGGATGAACATGGACAATACCAAGGTGATGCTGAATGCCCATGTCACACCCACTCCTATTAAGATCGGAAACTATACACTCGAAGTTGTGGGCGACTATGTCTACCTGGGACAAACGATCCAGTTGGGTAGGGCCAACTTCGAGAAAGAGGTCAACCGTCGAATCCGACTCGGCTGGGCAGCGTTCGGGAAGTTGCGAGGTATCTTCTCGTCTAACGTACCACAGTGTCTCAAGACGAAAGTCTATGACCAGTGTGTGTTGCCAGTGATGACTTATGGCTCTGAGACGTGGTCGCTTACAATAGGCCTCATCAAAAAGCTTACAGTCACCCAAAGGGCAATGGAGAGGGCTATGCTCGGTGTTTCCTTGCGTGATCGAATCAGAAATGTAGAGATCCGCAAGGGAACCAGGGTTACCGACATAGCCCGAAGCATTGCCAAACTTAAGTGGCAGTGGGCAGGGCACATTGCTCGCAGAACGGATGGCCGATGGGGCAGAAAGGTTCTGGAGTGGCGACCGCGAACCGGAAGACGTTGCGTTGGAAGGCCTCCCACCAGGTGGACCGACGACCTGGTGAAGGTTGCAAGGATACGCTGGTTGCGAGACGCACGGGACCGGTCAAAGTGGCGACGCTTAGGGTAGGCTTATGTCCAGCAGTGGACGTCTTTCGGCTGATATGATGATGATGATGAATACTTCCGAGACTTCTTGGAGCAATTTAGCTAATAAAACCGCGCCACAAAGCTCCAAGCGAGATATTGATACTTGTTTTACAGGAGCAATCCTTGATTTGGAACGACCAGATTCATATGAACCTTACCGTTACAATCTACTGTTCTAACGTAGACAACGGCTGCATACGCTGCATTAGAAACATCACAAAACCCTTGTAGTTCCATGTGAACATTGTGTCTACTTGCCCCCGTCCATCTCAGCAGTTGAAAACTAGTGAGATGAACGAGATCCTTACGATATGAAAGCCAATCTTTGAGTATGTCAATTGGTATTTCGTCATCCCACCCTATACCAGCAAGCCATATTCTCTGAATAAAAATCTTGGCTGTTGTTATGACGGGCGCAATCCAACCAAGTGGATCAAATAATTTGGTTACATCCGAAATTACCTTACGTTTGGTCACAGGTGTTTCAAGCGGCGGCAATTGGACAGTATATTGAAACTCATCGTTAGATCTGTTCCAGATTAATCCTAGAATTTTCATAACAGAATCTTATTTCAATTATAGGTTTTCCTTGCTATCCTTACTGTCTGTATCAACTTCTTGCAATAACCCATTGGTATTACAAGACCACTTCTGAAGCTCAAATCCGCCACAATTAAGAAGGTCTTTTAATTGATGTATGATTTTAATACCTTCTTCAACGTTTTCGCAACCTGTCATGAGATCGTCGACGTAGAACTCCTTTAAAACCCTGTCTGTTGCTAAAGGGTATTTATCACCATCATCATGCGCAAGCTGTTGCAGAGCTCGTACATCTAAGTAAGGTGCTGAAGATGTACCAAATGTTACACGCAGTAACCTTAGATGTTGAAGTTCTGAGTTCACATCCTTACGCCACAACAGGCGTTGAAAATCAACATCTTCTCCAGATACCTTTACTTGTCTATACATTTTTACTATGTCTGCAACAAGACATATAGGATAACAGCGCCAACGCATGATGATGTGCCTCAGTTCAGGTTGTAGCCTTGGACCAATCATCATGTCTCTATTTAACGATGATCCATTGTTTAGAACACATGACGCGTCGAATACAACCCTCACCTTTGTTGTGGTTCTATCATTTTTGATGACTGCGTGGTGTGGCAGATAGATGGCATTATGATTCTTTTTCTCTAATTCTGGAACCAGCTCCATATGACCTAACGTCAAATTCTCCTCAATAACATCAGAATATTTTATTGCAAATTCAGGATTCTTAAGAAACCGTTTTTCGAGCAAATAAAATCGTTTCCGAACAATATCGAAAGAGTTGCCAAATTTACACTCGGGATTCTTTGACTTGAAAGGCAATCTTACTACATAGCGACCTTCTGAATCTCTTTTAACAGTTTCTGCAAAGAAGTCCTCACAGGCCTGCTCTTCCTCTGATAAAAACCTTTTGTCACAAGAAGGTTCCTCTAACTCCCAGAACTTCTTTAACAGATTGTCAGTTAAATGAGTGTGCATGTTCACAATTTTATTTCTTTGCGGAGAACCTTGCTTGATTTGTGAATGTATACAGCCAGAGAGAATCCATCAAAGTCTGGTATTCTGAGCCACAGGTAACCCAGGTGAACCCTTGATAACACCATCCGTTATAATCTGGCAATATACTTCTGCTCCTAGTAAAATATCAATTTTATTCGGAGTATTAAATGAAGGATCAGCTAGCTTTAGATCCGACATTTGAGGTGACAACGCTGTCAAAACAATCTTCCTCTCAGGAAGAAGTGATATGATGTTCTTTAGAACATGAGCCTTCACAACAACTATAAAGTTGGGATCGTGGCGTGACTGAATCCTTATGTTTACAAAAAATTTAGAGTGCAATGTTGCACTCTGGTCACAGCCAAGTCCTGAAATAAAACTCTTGTCTGTAATCTTCTTCAGACCAAGCATTTGTACCGAGGATTCGGTAATAAACGATGCTTGAGATCCTTGGTCTAAGAGAGATCTTAAAACAAAAGTGCCTGTTCTCGCTTCTACCTGTACTAAGGCAGTGGCCAATAGCACTTGGCTGTTCACACTGGAGAAACAAGACACAATGTTAATTGGAATCTCGGTCTGTGGAGTAGATGGTGGAGATTTATCCGTACCATCATCCTCTTGATCACGTGAGTTGTGACCTTTAGGGATTGATTTCTGATGAAGGAGAGAGTGATGCCTCTTCCTACAAATACGACAATTGGTTGACTGACGACATGAAAATACCGAATGATTTGAACCGAAACAGTTAAAACACAACTTATAAGTTTGGATAAACTTACGACGTGTTTTACACCGTCTTCCCTTGCAAACTTTTTGCAATTCATCAATTTATGGTCTTCATCACAAAACTCACATTTTGAATTTGAAGTGACATGCATAACCTTAGTTGCGCGAGTACCATTATTCGACTTGTTTTCCTTATTATCCAAAAACTCAAGAGATCTGAATCGCTGCTCTAAGAATTCTTGCAAGTAACTTATCTTAGGTAGTTCGTTATTGAACGTACAGATTTGAACTTCCCATAACTTTCTAGATTCAGTATCAAGTTTCAAACTCACAATGTAAATTACAATAATATCCCAAGAAGAAATATCAATATCTAAATTTTTGAGGGCGTTTAAACATTCATTTGTGGTATCAAGTAATTCTTTAATGGCACTGGATGATTCTGACTGTATGTTCTTTTGATTCATGAAACGTTTTAAAATACAAATAGCAAGGTGTTATTTATTATTATAGCGATGTTCTAATTGATCCCAACAGACTTTGTTATTATTGGCCGTGATAGGAATATGCCGTAAAAGTTGCTCGGCCTCACCTGTTAAATAGCCTTTGAGATAGTGAAGCCGTTGAACGTCGTCCAATGCTTTGTTGCTATGTATTAACGATATGAATAAATGACGAAAACTTGTCCATTCGTTGTATTTGCCGCTAAAAGTAGGAATGGAAATCTTGGGTAATCTAACACTAAAGGATTGACCGACGTTTGACTCATTAACCTTAGAACTAGATAATGCAACAGTATTAGAATCGATCTTAAACTTAAGCAAACAATCCTTTATTTCCGTTTTATAATCCGTGTAGAGTTCTTCAGTTACGTTATATGCATCAGTTGTGTAATAAGTAGACTTAACCAATTCCTTTTGATTAAATTCCGAAACGATGACTCTATGTGTTTCGCGATATGAAGTCCAATAATTTGCCAGTGTTTCAAGACGAGTTTCCAAATAGGATTGTGTTAACCTTTCCTTTGGAGATTTCTTAAAATTTACTCTGGCTTTTTATATCTTTGAATTCACATCATCTTGAAATACAAAATACTTATCCATTTTTATATGAATGTATAGTTAAATTTTCAATTAACTTGAATCACCAATCTCAAATAAATTGCAAGTCAATGAACTTTTTCCTCAAAATTTTCTAAGTTTTTGGCAGTTCTGGGGGAAAACCGGCGTGGATTCCCCGTCTGTTCACTTTTTGCGAAACTATTCTAAGTCCAAACAACTTAAAATTTCTAAGTCTATTTCTTCTTGTATTGTAGGTTCTAATTTGCTTGAATTTTCTCAAAGATAATATTGCAAAGAGTACTCACAGTTTCACTTCTTTATACTTTACTAAAATCGGTTCCAAACTATCCGCTCCTTCCGATACCGTTCCAGTACTGGATATGTCGCTGCGTGGTTCAACTTCAATCAACCAACTTATCGTCCATCCGGCTCGAAGGACCATGTACAAAATCCCAAAAAAGTCTGAGGAGCCTTCACGGCAGTTTACGGTTTGCACCAAGAAAACGCCGCGCTCAGAACGAGAAACATTTATTTATGATATATACAAGGGGGGTCATGAAATCCCTGAAAATCTTAACACCGCGATGTAGCGGAGAGTCAAAAATGTACAGCGCCATCTATTGGTTTGAAGCGAATTTAATAACAAATGTGACATTTCTTGATGTTAGAATCTTAATATTAGCGTCACATTAGATTCGAGAAGATGTTTCGTTAATGATTCTTTATTTTAAATAAACTTATTACCTGCAAAGTTCAAAACTACAATATCCATGAAACCTAAAATAAGTTTAATAAAAATAAAATCGTTTTGCCACTTATTTTATATAAGCTGTGGCAAATTATGTCAATTTAAAAAGTAAATTAAGTTCAATGCAGAAATTATTGAAACTTAAAGTAAAGTAAAGTAAACGTTTATTTGCATAGATTGTAGGTACAGTAAATAAGATGTGACAGTTAAAACATGGGTGATCCTTGTACAATCTACCATAAATTAGGCATGCAAATTTTTTTTATTGAGATGCAATGATATTATGAGGTGCATTCACATAATAATATATTAATTTAAATGTCTTAGTACAATATAATAGCAATAGAATTGATAAATTGGAACAATGCCATAATTAGGTAAGAATGTCAACTATAAATTGGAACAATGTCATAATTAGGTAAGAATGTCAATTATATAAATCAAGTTATTGAGTACAAAATAATATGTCAGTGTCATTTAGAAATTCATTTACAGAATAGTAGCATTTTACAATTAATAATTCTGTCAGTTTCTTTTTAAAGCTTCTCATTGTGTCATTTTTAATTATGTTAGGTATTTTATTATATATTATGGGGCCCATACTAATAATACTTTTTTTCTGTAAAGCAGTATTACAACTCTCAACATGAAGTAGATATTTGTACTGACTTCTTAAAGGTCTCTTTCTATCTTTTGACACTGCAGTGAAAAGGTTAATGTTACATTTAACGAAAATAGCGACTTCTAAAATGTACATAGCCGGAAAAGTTAATAGTTTTAGGGACTTAAACACAGGAACGCAACTATCCGTCACTTTCATATTTAGCATTGCCCTTAAGCATCGCTTTTGGGCCTTGAACACCTGTTCTCGTAGAGTACAGTTTCCCCAAAAGATTATCCCGTATCTTAAAGTGGACGCGACTATACCATGGTATGCAACCACAGTTGTGGTGATGTGGACTTTTTTCGCCAGATTGTATAAGACATACGCGGATATGCTCAATTTTTTACAAACCTCGTCTGCTTGAGGTTTCCATGTCAACTGACTGTCTATCACTATACCTAAAAATTTTGCAACTTGTACCTGGTCTATAATGCAGTTATTACATTCTATTGTTATATTGGGTACTGATGTGCGTTGATAAAAATGCATGACGTTAGTTTTATGAAGGTTAATTACTAAGTTATTTTCGTCAAGCCAATTTACAATGTCATTAAGGGTATTATTTATGTCCTGTTCATACTGATTGAAGTCTATACATTTGACAAATGCGGTGCTGTCATCAGCGAATAAGACCATTGGGTGTTCAATGTGGAGTGGTAAGTCATTGATGTATAGCAAGAACAAAAGTGAGCTAAGAACTCCGCCCTGTGGCACACCATGTCTGATAACTCTTGATTGGGATATGTATTTCTTCTCACGCCTAGTGGTTGTGCAGATTTTAGATATTTCCGTATATTGTTTACGGTCACTTAAATATGATTTAATAAGACTGAGTATGTTCCCTTTTATTCCATACAAGTTAAGCTTATCAATCAGGGTTGCATGATGGACGCAATTGAAAGCCTTTGTCATGTCTGTAAGGATTGCGCAAATTGGTACTTTTTTATCAACCTGTCCCATTATTATACTAAGTAAGTCGTAAATAGCAATATTTATACCTTTGTTCTTCCTAAATCCTTTTTGTTCATCACATAAAATATTATATTTACTTAAAAAGTTATTAATTGACTGATAAATTATCTTTTCGATGACTTTCGAAAATATAGGAATTAGGGCAATGGGTCTGTAATTTACTAAACTTTCTTTATCGTGTTTTTTGTAGAGTGGTTTTACGATAACTGTTTTAAGACCATTTGGGAATACTCCAGAGCTAATGCAAAGATTTATAATATGACATAAATGTGAGGCGATATTATTCGACACGAATTTTTCTACTTTCAAACTATCATATCCAAAGCTATTTGTATTTTTTAATGATTGTATCATTCTTATTACGTCTTGAGGTATCACTGGAGCCATAAACATTGAATGTATGTTGCTAACTAAACCAGTAGTTACATATTTTGATGAGTTATTAGATTGAACCTGATCAATGAAGAAATTGTTAAATGCATTAGCAATACCTTCTGGGTTACTAATTACGGTGTCTTGGATTTTGATTTTGCTAATTGGCTCGACACTGCGTGTATTTGTGTTTATAATATTCCACGAGGCTCTTGATTTATTACTAGAGGTTTTTATAAAATTATTATTTTGTGCTCTTTGAGTTAATTTTATTATTTTCCTGAATTTTAGAGAGTAATTTTTGAACTTTTTTTTGTTTTCCTCTGAAGTGTCACGTCTGTATTGCCATAACAGACGTCTCTGTCTTTTACTGCACACTCGTATACCACGTGATACCCATTTAATAGTTCGATTTGGTTTGATAGTGACCAACCTGTATGGAAAACATAGATCATATAGCATACGGAAGTGTTCCAGAAAATAATCATATGCTTCGTTTGCATTTTCTGTGAGATATATATCCGAGAAAGAAAGAGAGTGGAGATAGTTTTTAAACCTAGCTAAATTTTCGAATGAAAGGTCACGTTTCTTAATGCGCTAAGAATTAATTCTACAGGCTCTATTTACCTTTACTTCCAGTACCTGTGCAGTGTGATCGGATAATGCTAGATCTATTATTTCACATTTACATTTAAGTTGACAACTACAAGCAAAATTATCGATGCAACTGTTACTGGATAGTCTAGTTGGTTCTCGAAGTTCCAAATTAAGATTGTGCCCCAATAGAAAGTACTCGAAGTCTTTAGTAACGTTATTTCTTTTCAATATATCTATGTTGAAGTCCCCACATACAATAACCTTCCTATTAGATTTATTACATATTAGTTTTAAGACAATGTCCAAGTTTTCATAAAACACAGTTAAGTTATTTAATTTTGGTGGTCTATAGATACAGACAATAATTAATCTTTGTTTGATTAGTTCTAACATTCGAATATATTTGTTTTTGATTGACGTGAGATATCAGTTAATTCTTTATATTCTAAATTTCCTTTGACAAGGATGCAAGCTCCTCCACGCTTCTTTGATTGTCTTGCATAACACGCAGCCAGTTTATAGTTCGGAATTATCAATACTTTTTCATGGCCAAGCATAATGAAGTGTTATGTAATGCAGATAACATCTATGTCTTTTTGTTTCCTCGACATTTCCTGAAGGTGAACAGTCAGTAGGTCAGCTTTATTTATAATACCAGCAATATTTTGATGTAGGATATTTATACTGTTAGAGACGAAAAAAATCAGAGCTGCTTGTGGTCACATTTGCTTCATCGGTTTTGCCAGGAGGCGCCTCTGAACTTATTACGTTTGTGTCGGTCGAGTCATATGAAATTTCATCTAATAATGTTTTTAAGTTTTGGAAGATATTGAGCATTCCTTTGTTATTTAATCGGCCATTGTACCATGAGAACATGTCCTCTTTATAAGATAACCTTAAATTAGAGTCAAGCAACCAAGCATAGTAATGGCTTTGATTGTCCATGTAAATCATATTGTTGAAAGTTTCGATTCTGCAATTGTACATCATAGAATATTCATTGCATTTATATGTGGGTAGGCACAAGATAATATTTGTGTTTTTTATTTTGGTCAAAACCTCCCTTATGTGCACAACCAATTCACAGTAGTTGTTTGTTTGAAGAAAGTCATCCTCTCCTATAAATATAATACAGCAATCTTCTACGGCATAATTTAACAGTTTGGAGTGTAAGTTGTCAATTAGTTTCTTAATGCCGCAATTAGGTGTTAGATAGTGGCATATTTGATATTTGATAGTTATCAAATGTATGTTCTGTTGTTGATAATAAGTTGTTAGTTTTGTTGCTGCTTATGATACACAGTTTCTTTTTTTCGGAGAGAGACTGAGAATTAGGCTGCCGTACGTTAGTTATGTAATTTTGCTTTGCAGGAGAGGAACAAGAGTCATGCCATGGTTTTTGGCATAGATCCGGGGTGCTATTTTTGTGTGTTGTTTTATTTTTGTTATAATTTTTTTTATTAGGAGTCTGACTGGTTACTATTTTAAAAGCTTTTTTCGCTATTTCATGTTTCGAATTCATGTCCATTATAGATTTTTTTAACTCCATATTCTCTAGTGACAGGTTGTTTATTTCCTGGTGAGCTGATGACAATTCTAATTTGAGCTTTGTTATTTCATCCTTCAGATCAGTTAACTGTTACTAGTGCCATCTAGCGTCAAATTGTTGCAACTATTATTACTTTCATTGACTGACGACGATCGAGTACGAGGCATGCTTTGAGATTTTGTCTTCCGATTTCTAAATGTGATATTCTCTAAGAAATCCATCATTATTTTATAGAAAACATTCAGAAAAAGTACATCGTAGAACTTGGGTTCGAACCCACGGTCACGCCGTGTATATTGATGCTTCAATAAAACCAGGGGGCCGATTCTACTAATTTGCAAAATTACACGTCCTATCGCTATTACGCAACGGTGCTATTCCTATCACCGTGCGATGGTTACCTTTAAAGTCATTCTACTATTTGTTATGTCAGAACGGGAACCGAACCGCTGCTGAATTGGAACGGGAATGTAATCGAATTTAGAAACGTTAACCTGTGATACCAGCATGACAAATAGTATGTTCTGATGTTACTAAAGTATAAAATATAAATGTTACTAAATAGATAAAAGGGTCACCAAACGTGTTATTTAATAAAATAAATTAATCAAACCATATTACTTAATATTTTATTGATTCTAAAATAATATAATATATCTGGTAAAATAATATAAACTTAGAAAAACGTTTCATTTTACGACTCTTGCAAGCCAGTTAAGTGAAATGAAACGTTTTGGTTATCTCAAAGTTATTTAAATGTAAACAATCAGCGGCAAGCAAAAACTTTTGTTGGAGTATTTGTTTATTATATTATGAGTTATTTTATTATATTATTGCTTATTTATTTATCAAGTCAAATATTGCACCATAGACTGTTATTGTTGTTATGTATTGTATCCAGTGCTAAGCGACAAGTGTATATGTAAATATTGACGACCCACTTGAGGCCTTGAGGGTTCCACACAACGCTAAGTTTTTTATCTCTTTTAGTTTTGGAATTGTTACAAATGTAGAGTGCGGACCAAGCTTTCTGAAATAAATAAAGGTTTCAGGGCTACAGGGGGTGGACCGAGCAGGGTACATCAGTTAACTCCTCTAGAGAAAAGGGTGGCTGCCCTTCTAGGTAGAGATGTAGGCCTGTTTACTGGAGTCCGTCAAGATCCAGAGATTCAAATTGGGTGATAAGATAATTGTTGATCATGATAACTAAATTTCAAAAATTCAGTAATTTATCTTACATGTTTTATATTTTTTTTGTTCAAACAGTACCTCAATAATACTGAAGATATAGAAGTGGAACAGGAAGTGGCACTGCCAGTGTCAAACTCACCTGTTTTGTGAGTAACCTACTTCACCTTTTTGAGAATTGATATTAGCCATTTACTTACTAATCATTATTTATAAATTCCTTCTTTCAGAGAATTATATTTTATTCAAGAGAGTTCCGCCGCTCATGGAAATATGTCACTAGCGGATTCCAGCAGAACAGCAACACTGGAATCACCAACAATTACAACAGAATCTCAGCAGAGAGATGCACCTGTGGAAGTGGTGGAAGCAGTAGATGTTCAGCCGGCTAGTCAAGGCTCCACACCACCACCAATAGGTTCTCATTATTTAATAACTTATCATATTGATTTTGTGTCATAAGATTATATTTTAAAACATGAATTAATGAAAAGCAGCAAGTTAAGTTTTTGACACAGTCACTTTTTATTTCATAAAATCTATACAATAACAAACTCAACAAAAAAATCTTAACACAAAGTTCAAATATTCATGGACCTATTAGTATTATCTATTTAACATAGAAAAACGCCAATCCATAAAAAGCGCTCTCAAGGATCCTTCCACTTGACGACCCTTGGCTCAATAATAAATAACCAACAGCAGGTACTAAGGCGAGCAACACTCATACGTCCATGCAAACCAAAACGAAACATTAACTCTATATTTAATGTGTATAAAAATAGATTCTTACGTTTTCTTTAATAATCGGAAGGCTTAGCAACCGACAGCAGAGACAAAATCGCCCGCGCGCATGTGGTGCCCGACCCCAAGTATATCAGAGTGTCATTTAGTTTAACAGAAAACTGCCAATTAGAACCCAATTTATATTATTTTAACTGACAAATTCTGTTTTTTATGATAACCATAATTAATTACATATTGTAGGGAACACGACAGCTCTCGATGAGGCCAGGGCAACCATAGCTCGCAGAGATGCGTGCGCGAACAGATGCCACATTGGCCACAGCAGCATTAAATATATCGACTGCTTTGACCAGCATGGCGGATTCTGTGCATCTACTTATCTCGAAATATCTTAGACGCAGGTTTATAGATCGAACTTAATCTAACCTTAACCTGAGCTCAATTGCGCTTCATCCGAAAATTAACCTTATTTGGATATAGTAGTGTTCTATTTCATATGATAAGCTTGATCCCAGATGTCTGAAAGAATATGCTACCCAACGTTATTGTAATAAGGTTTATTTTCGGATGAAGCGTAACTCTGATAAGATTAAGTGATTTGGGCCGAAGTATTTTTTTTGACATTGAGTACTTGAGTATGGTCGCATAGAGATTGCATTGTGTGCAGTGGTTCAATCAACAGTGTTAGATAAAGTTTTACGAATTGTAGTTTGTATAGTTGTAGGCTAATAATAACATTATACAAAGCAACCAGGTTTTATTTATATATTTTATAATAATGGCAATATTGTTTGTTTCAGATGAATGAGTAATGAAGATGACTGATGCATGGATGAAGAAGAACTTATGACTTAGACTTAGCCACTCTCAAACCACTATAGATGCTTATAAAAAGGTGACATTATCGGAGAGAAAGTGCAAGACCCCGAGACGTTTCCGAAATAACGTACAAACAAACAGCAGTAATTCTACATTAATCGAGTCAAAATCCAACAAGGCAGTAATAACATCATACAACGCCTGTACAACTACACAGAGCAATCATACACACTGTGATGTCTCCACCTTTTCAACTACGAGTCTTGTAAAGTATGAAGAAAACATAAACAATGAGCAAACTATGCTTACTATACAGCAGCAAGTTAAACTAGGACCTATTGTTACCGAGGAGTTATGAGAGCAATCGAAATGCAGCGCCCAGCAGAAACCTACAGAAATACCTAACGATGTGAAGGTGTCACAAGAAGACTCAGCTAACAACATTTAAGCAATACCGTGTTATGATTTTCGCAGATCAAACTAGATATGGTGTAAGACAAATACTGCAGTATAGTACCTAGGTTACTCTTTTTCCGTTACTTCAGTTATAAAACCGTATGCCACAATTGACGAAGTACTAAAGTCGTGTGTACACATAGATTGTATTGATAATACTGAATCTGATTTTGTACTTATTTTGGTAGGCGCTAATGATACAAATCCAATGATGGTTCAGACGTACCTTCACTACACCCTGTGTCAATTAAAGACCACTAATGTGTTGGTAGCTGAGATTTATAGAAAGGACTATGTAGGTACTAAAGCACTAAATAATTCAGTGAGGCTTGTATGTAATAACTGTGAAAGTTCAGCGTTTATTTAATTGGATACAAGCTTTTATGATAGGCAACCTAAAAAAAATGACAAATTACGAGCGTGTAGACTAATACATAGAGAAATTTTGCATTTAAATTAAAAAATAAATTACCGAATATACATGAAAAAACTAAATGATCATAATATAAGCGTTTTTAAAATACTTAATTTTACATTAAATGAAGTATTTTAAAAACGCTTCCACACAGACATTTGTAACGATTTCACTTTCGATAGCATCATCCCTGATCAAGTAAAGTTTGTAATCCCCACGACACAAACTGATGATGTTATACAATTGCCAGATTTTTTTCGTGAGTGACTTGGACACTGCGGCATTACAAAAAAAAATGCTCAATATAAAATGTGTATTTGTCATCAGAATGTGTCTGGAATCAGCAATAAGAAAAATGAATTGCAAATTTATTTGAAAACGCTTGATAAAAGAGCAGATTGTGTGTGTATTAGTGAACATTTCTTAAATGATAAGTCTGTTAAATTATTCAATATAGACAATTACAATCTTGTGTCTTACAATGTAAGGAATAAAAAATTAAGGGGTGGGACTTTCATCATGGGATGCACTGACAGAAAAGTTCAAGATGTAGATGCAATAAATAGATTATACAGAATAGAGAGCTATGAAATTTGCTATATAAAAGATATTAACACCGGTCTATATCCGTGTTGCTGCTATAGAAATCCTGATGTAAATAACTTTGAAAAGTTCATGAAAAGCATGGAAAATCTCTTGGAGCAATTATTTAACAGAATGTGTGTTATTTGTGGAGATTTCAATATTGATCTGCTTACTGAGAGTAAAAAACCGAACAGAATTCTTGATCCTTTTGACATGCTATAATTTTAGATTTCTTGTAAATACTCATACTTTCATACGCAATGGCTCTATTTCTTGCATTAATAACATCATAACCAACTTGCCTGAGGACTATGTTGAGCGATGTGGTTTGGCGGACGGGCACGGGGCGCTATTAGGTGAATTCGCAATGGAAAATATTACTGATAACTTTTACAATAACAATCATATCGTGATATATAAAACAGTTATTTAATTTAAAGAACGGTGTAATCATTAGGCAACGAATACTTAAATATAACTGGAGCGCTATGGGTATATATATAATACACTAGAGGACGCCTCGCGGTTTCACCCGCGTAGTTCCCGTTCCCGTGGGAATACAGGGATAAAAAGTAGCCTATGTCACCCGGGGATAGAGTAGCTTCCCATCGGTGAAAGAATTTTTGAAATCGGTCCAGTAGTTTTGGAGCCTATTCGGTACAAACAAACAAACAAAAAAATCTTTCCTCTTTATAATATTGGTATAGATTTCTTAAGACTTTTGGTAAGGCATTTCAGTATAGTTTTAGGAAACGGGAATCAGTGATAAGATTAATCAATCTAATAATTCAAGTAGAGAAATATAGAAGGTTATTAATAGGAGTACTAGAATGTTCTAGATAATCCTCAGGAAGTTGCTGACATTCTGGTAAACCAGTTCCAGCACAAGTGTATTATGCCTGGTAACAATACCCAGCAAGCTGTTGACTTTCTTCAACAAAGTACGGAAAGAGTGGAAAACGAAATGGTCATCTCACTTACTACCCCGGAAGAAATTTCTAAAATTGTAAATAATATGCAAAATAAGAAATCTTGTGGCTTTGACGAAATACCAATATCAGTAATTAAGATTAATCTATCAGTATTATCTGGACCCCTCTCGAGGTTTTTGTAATAAATGCATTGCAGAAGGCATTTTACCAGACCAACAAAAAATTGCGAAGATCGCCCCAATACATAAAAAGGGCACGAAAACAGATCCAAAAAACTATCGGCCCATTTCTTTGTTACCCACCCTTGCAAAAATTTTGGAAAAAGTTTTACAAGATCGCTTAGGTAGACATCTTGGTTTAAATAAATTAATACATCTAAGACAATTTGGATATCAGAAGAACGTCGGTACAGGAGATGCTATTTATACCTTACTAAACGATGTGGTTAATAAATTGAATAGTAAAATGAGAGTGGCTGGTATTTACACGGACCTAAGCTCAGCTTTCGACACGATTGATCATAACCTACTCATCATAAAATTGGAACATTATGGTGTTAGAGGTAAAGCCTTACAACTCTTCTCATCATACTTAAAAATAGAAAAATGATTGTTGAAGTTGATTATACCCACATAAATGGTTTAAAAAAGAACTACAGGTCATTTATGTTGAATATTGCAACTGGTGTGCCCCAAGGCTCAATTTTGGGCCCATTATTATTTATCTTGTTTATAAAAATAAAATAAAATAATCTTTATTTCGGACAAGTAACATCCATATGGGTTAGTAAACAAGAAAACTTATACATATGTTAGTACACTCTTAATTTCTAAAAAATAACTTATTTAGCAACGAGGTTGTTGTTCCGAATGCACTTCAGAACAACTTCCCCTAATAACGGAGTGTCATACCTCCCGGCTATGGTTTTCAGGATGGAGTTGGAGCTATCCCGCACTCTGCAGAGCAAAGAGGCAGATCTCTGCCTGACGATGGCATGGAAATCGTCGACACGAGATTCCGCAAACATACCTGATGCACTGCAGAAACGGGGCAGCCCCATCAACATCCTGAACCCATTATTATATTGGACCCGTAAGGCGCCGATAGCCCGCTGAGTGTAGTTGGTCCACAGGCTGCACGTGTAAAATACTTGGCAATAAGCCTTAAAAAGTGTTATTTTAGCTGGCTTGCTACACCGTGCAAACCTGCGAGCCAACATGTTACAACGGACTGCCAGCGCCCTACGTTCCCTCTCGATATCTACCCGGTCATCAAGGCTGTCGGTGACATAGTGCCCCAAGTACTTGAACTGGTACACTCGCCCTAATTCATTCCCATTCAGTTTAATCGGGGGCACATATTCCGGACATTTACCGCCGACAGCCTTAAAGACCAAATACTCGCTCTTTCTGACATTGTAGATAAGGCCATGCTTCTGAGCATAGCCCTCACAACATGTCAGAAGTTCTCTAAGCGCTCTAACCGTTGGGCTCAGCAGCACCATATCGTCAGCATAACTGATGTTATTGACACTGACGTCATCAATGCGACATCCGATTTTCTTGCTGCTGAGCTCAACGATTAGATCGTTTATATAGAGGTTAAACAACTTAGGTAATGTTATCCCTCCTTGTCTAACCCCACAGTCTAGCCCATACGACACAGATAGCCTATCGGCCCATCTCACACTGTTTGTCTGGTTGTGATACCAGTACTGGAAGATACGCAACAGCTCCGCTGGCACTCCTCTCTCCCGTAACTTCGCCCACAGGACATCATAAGATACAAGGTCAAAGGCACGAGAGAGATCCAAGAAGCAAGCATACACTGGTGTCCGACGTTTAGTGTAATATTGCACCGTATGTTTGAGTCCGAGAATCGCACTTTCAGTGCCAAGATTATTACGGAACCCAAACTGTGCATCGTGTAATTTTAAAAAGCTATCTAATCGTGCATCCAGCAGGCTGTCGAGCACCTTCGCGACAACAGTAGCCAGAGAGATGGGTCGATAGTTACACTTATCAGCAACGTCACCCGTTTTATTTTTAATAATAGGCACGACAATAGTTCGCATGAGATCACAGGGGAGGTACGAGTGACACATACATAAAGAATAGAACATAGCCAGTACCCTAGCCATGTGAGGACCAGCATGTTGCAAGTGCTCAATGCTTAGACCGTCATGACCCGGGGACTTCCCTCTCGTCATCTGCTTTATGATACTTGACACTTGCTTGGCCGAAAAACGAACCAGATCAGAGTCACGACAGCAGCCGCCATCGAGAACTCGCAACGACGAGCCCAGCGGAGACTCCACTTTGAAGTGGTCCATAAACATGTTGGCGATGGTGTCCGGCTGGTCAGCACCGCCGACACTCACAGGAAGGCCAGGCCTAACCCCGAACTTTTTAGTAGCCTTCCAAAACTTCTGAAAGTTTTTGGCTTTACGGTGCGAAGCTATAATATCAAGCTTAATTTGTTCTTGATGAGTCTGACACCACACAAGTTTGCTTTTAAACACCTTTCGTGTAAGGCACATATCATCATAGACATCGCCAGAAGTTGGTTTGTTATGCCACAACCAAAGCCGATATTTAAGCCTCGCCCTCGCGTGAGCCCCTCGTACGTGCCTATTCCACCCGACAACACGGCCAACATGTCCATGAGTCCGAGTTTCCACATGACTCTGTACCGCAGCTTCCGACAAAATAGCAACAATATTGCGATACATCTCGTTCAAAATTTGTCTGTGTTGAGTATTATTACAGTTTTTGTTACTGCACAGACCAAATTCCTGGGGGTAATCGATTAGCTTCAATTTACTATTACATAGCTCATAGTACATGTTTATTTGATCGTTGTCCCTTTCCCCCCAAATTACTTTATTACGAGATCTTTTATGATCATATAACTTAGGCTTAATCTTATCCAATCTACATTCAACAAATATGGGACAGTGATCAGACCAAAACACATCGTGCACTATACCTATATCAGCAACAGTTAACCAGGCAGCTTGTGTGACGAGACAATGGTCAAGCCATCGCCTACAACCGTGCGCGTCACTGACAAAGGTATAGCTATTCGAATGTAGCCCTAATTTTTCAATGTCCGCACAAATCCACTTTTGTTCGTGACAGAAATCTAAAAGTTCACAACAAAAAGACATACCAGGGTGTGAGTTGAAGTCCCCGAGAATATAGACAGTTTCAACGTTACTAGCTTCGACGATAGCACTCACTTCACTTAAACATTCGATGAATTCTGCCAGATTTTCACTACAGTCAGTCGGCATATAGACACTGAATACTATTATGCATCTGTCCCCAAGCGAAACTTTAATCGCTGTCAAACGCGCACTAACACAGCTGATAACCGTCACTGCCTCAAACGCTCGCTTACGCCACAGGATCGCAACACCACCATACGGTCGTCCCCTCAATATTCCTGCAGACGTATCAACAGCTGACTTTCCAGTGTACTCAAAATCGCTATGAATTTGTCCAAGAAGGGGTATATCATGGGGAAGCAGCCATGTTTCCTGGAGGGCAACTATGTCAGCTGACTGACACAGACACTTAACTGCTTCAACAGACCGCTTCACTGATTTGCAGTTGAAACTTACAAATCTACTCGTCTGATTATTGCTGCTGCTCATTATTATTATGACAATGTTTGCTTAATTATGCCAGTCTTCATCTTGTAAGTTTCGTTTACAAAACGTCTAAAAGTAATGCCATCGGGCCATAACTCATTATCTAGAAATAGTTCTAGTTTCGTTTTCGGGACATACAACTTAAAGGAGTTGTACTTTTTTCTGTTTTTCTGTTAATTTTAAACAGAGTGACATCTTCTTGTGTGCTATCCTTAATATAAGCAATAATATCGCTCTCATTCGTGGTTTTACACACGTTGGAGATAAACAGTGGTATCTTGATGATGGCTGCCTTAAATTTCCCATCAGGACCTACGTGTGCTTTTCCCATCTTTCCGCGAGATGAGGGCTTCTTGTGTTTCTTATTTGTAACAACATTCCAATTTTCCCCTACTATTTCTTCACACTTGTTACTCGCCTTCAACACATCTGCCATCGACTTACGCTCATTACCTCGTAGTGCAGCCGCGTTATTCGTGTTTAAGTTCGAGTTGATGAGATTAGAACTCACAGTAGGGGTAATGTTTTGTTTACGTTGTTGTGATTCGCCGGTGTTGTCGAGCCGCTGCGCAAGCGAGACAGCGTCGCTCGGTTTAACGTTATCCGTCGCGCTCGCACCACCAGCTGATCGCTCGTTAACGTTCTCTGGAGTAGATAACAATCTTTTCTGCATACCTACATATTTAGGAAAATAATCACTTATAATCGATTGAGATCTAGACTTCGGTGATTTATCATTGCTTTTTGAATGTTGTTGTAAAGCCATTGGACCACTATCAAAGTTATGAATATCCTCCAAAAATGCGCCTCGCCTTCTATTGACAAAGTCAAAGTTATTGTGCACTATTGAGGCACTCTTCAAATGGTCTACTTCTGTTCTCAATTCCAGCAGCTGAGACGCCGTGGCACAGTCATTTTTTAAGCCCTTGATTTCAGATTGTAGCACGAGAATATCCTTTAATAGTTTCGTTGCGTCTATGTGATCAAACCCAACTGGAGGTAGTTTTCGCAGATCCCGCGCAACGAAGATGGGTACTATCTCAGGATCAGTGAGCTTCAGAAGACATATCATGTCCTCTATATCTCGAACGCCTCGTCCTTTACTTTTACGAACTTTTCGTTTTGAGTTTTCAATTGAGTCGAAAAGCAACTTTTTCGCCGCCACAATTTCACTGTCTGTAAAACTATCACTACATACTCGGGTCAGGGAGACCTCATCCATAAAATCTGCCTGGTTTTGTATAAACGCTAATAGCTCGTTTATCACAACATTACAATTTGCACATTTAACAATATTTGACGCCATTGCACTGACACTAAGTACAGGTACGCTAGTAGTACGTACGCTCACTTTCGCGCGCGAACGACGACTGAATGAATTGATGAGGTTATTAATGACCTCATCAATTTCCTTCAAAATCTTTCACCTGACGTTCAACTCTTTGCGGATGACACCAATGCCGAAGTAGCAGCTGACGACATCCAAGAGCTTACTGTAAAGGTGAATACAGTTCTCATTCTTGGTCATCCTTTCATTCTTGGTTTAGTGCAAATATGCTCTAAGTTAATATCACTAAAACAAAAGTAATGCTATTCAAAACAACTGCGCGTAACGATGATAAAATGAATATAGAACTGGATCGAGTTAAAATTGACCTTGTTTAGGAAGTTAAGTTTCTTGGCATTTATATAAGATGAACTTTTAAACTGGAAAAGAGAACTAGCGGCACTGGATTCATCATTGTTAGCATTAAGGATCTTAAAATGGTGTATTATGCCCTGATCGAGTCCAAATTAAGGAATAGCATACAGTTTTGGGCCAACAGCTATCTCTATAATTGTCAGAGAGCATTTATTTTACAAAAAAGGGCGATACGTTCTATTGTCCACATTCGTCAATGGGAGAGCTGTAGACCATTTTTTAAAGAACTTGGGATTCTGACAGTCCCTAGCCTATACATATTAGTTCTATTATGCACCTTTAAAAAATACATATATAACTTAGAAACAGACGAAAATAGGCAGATAAGGAAAAATACACGAAGGAAAGACTTTGGAAATAAAATAGTACCTCAATTTGGAATCGTTAAACATAGTCCACAATATCAGGCCGTTAAAGCGTTTAATAGATTACTTCTTGACTTGAAAAGCATTTTGTACACAGGCTCTTTGAAAGCAAGGCTCAAGGCATTTCTTTTGGAGAAATGTCTATAGTCTGTAGATGAATTATAAGTTTGTGTTATTTTTGTGATGACCTTAATAAATCATAATCGTATTATTATTATATTTATGTTTGCATGGTATTTAATGTATTTATTTAAAGGTTAGTGTTTACTTTTAATGTTATGTTTTATGATGTTAAAATTTCGAAAACAATGTACATTGTAACTGAATAAATTTAATTGAATTGAATTGAATATTTCACTCATTGGCAGTCTCTGGGCCCATAACCAAATGGGATATGGGATATAAACGCACGTTTTATAGCAATACTAATATATTTAATTGAGATATCAAATATAAAACGTTTACGGTGCGGCACGAACGGAACGACCAAAACAGTTGCCGATGGTTTAAGATGGGTGGGTGTTGGATGGTGGGTGGCACTTCTCACGCGCTTCGTATTTGAACAACTCTTTGTTCTTTTCTCCAAAAATCCAGGCGTCTTTTGAAGGGTATCCAAGTTAACCGGCCATGTGCGAGTCGGATTCACGCACGAAGGGTTCCGTACCATTATCGCAAAAAACGGAAAAAATATTTTTTGTTGTATGGGAACCCACTTAAGGCGCTACCCCAAGCAGAACGCCGCGCTAACCGTTTTTCGTGCAGTTTTTAGGAGCTATCTACTCGTTATTTAAAAAGAAATATGAACTAATAAAAATACATTAAATTTCTACATATTATTGGTTCCAAAATGGTAGATTTCATTTTTTTAATGAAGTAGGTATATGTTTCACTAATCTCCTTCCAACAAAACCATAAAAATGAGAAAAACTGATTGATAGCATGCATCTCCTCGTAAAGTGTTCATTAATTAATGTTTGTACTAACACTAATGGATAGACAATTAAATAACGAACACTTTGTAAAAAAAAAAAACAAAACACCAAAATTCGATTTTATAAATAAATTACTTATTATAAAATCTGGGCATAACTTATGCGCCACCAGTGTGCCGCTAGGGCACTAGGAATGTTCACGGCGGTGTTTTGGTCAGGGTACGGCCTTAAATATTTATTTTATTCTGGTTTTTAGTATTTGTTGTTATAGCGGCGACAGAAATGCATCATCTGTGAAAATTTCAACTGTCTAGCTATCACGGTGCATGAGATACAGCCTGGTGACAGACAGACAGACGGACAGTGAAGTACCTTAAAAAAACCGGCCAAGTGCTAGTTGGACTCGCACACGAAGGGTTCCGTACCATTATCGCAAAAACCGGCAAAAAAACACGTTTTTTGTTTGGGACCTCCACTTAAATATTCTGTTTTGATTATTTGTTGTTAAAACGGCAACAGAAATACATCATCTGTGAAAATTTCAATTGTCTAGCTATCACGGTTCATGAGATACAGCCTGGTGACAGACAAACAGGCAGACGGACTGTTACCATATTATAACATCACGCCTATCGTACCTGAAGGAATAGATTAACACCCACATTTCGTCAGTTATATGTATAAATCGCATGTAAATGGGGTGAACCTGTTACCACCATTCGCGCTTAAATTCAGTCTATAGGTACTAGTATAGGACCATCCAAGACGATAGACCCCTCTTTTGACCATAATAGAACCCAATGGGAGTGACAAGTGTCCGAGTTATTTCTCGGCCTCTCCACAAGATAAGATAAGAAACGTTGAAGGGTGAAAGATACAGATTTCTTATTTTTGTAATGGTTCAAAGTCAAAGTTCTTTATTTTAATTAGGTCACTAAACGGCACTTTGAATGTCAAAGATTTAAATTAGGGCGCACAGTTGGCGCAGTGTTTGAGTGATTGACTGCTGTGCTGCGTTTCGCTGGTTCGATTCCCGCACGGTGTAACGTAACGTTAGGCTCAGTCGAACTAACGTTAGCCACGTTAGTAAAAATAAAAGGTAATATTAATTAAAACTAAGAAAAAGGATATAGATAATAAAAACTATGGTCTGGTTTCGTACGACGTGGACAGCTAACCAGGCAGCAGATCAGGCAGGAAGACGTGGTAGGCCCTGGGTAGGCAGATGAGCAGGCACCACGACGGCAATCAGATAGGCAGGCTGTAGAGTAGGGCAGGCAATCGGATAGGCAGTATGTAGAGTAGACAGCAGGACGGATAGGTAGGCACACAGATAGATGGTCGAAGGCAGTTGAACGAATAGTCAGGCTAACGGGCAGGTAGGCAGTAGCACAGGTGCAGGCACATGCAGCAAGGGGTGCAGGCACAGGCAGCAAGGTGTGTGGAGGCCGGGCTGTGGCTTCATACGCCGATCAAACGAGCCCTTTTAGATGAAGCGGTGACCGACGAGGTTAATGACCCAGTAAAAATGCTCACATTTAAGTTCCACACTCAATAAATTATATTTATTGCACTCAAAGATTTGATAACATTCACAGCCGTATATGTTATAGTTTAAAGAGTCTTCAGATACAATAGTAAACTTGGTAGTATTAAGAAATCAACCGTCTTTCGGCGTTCAGTCCAGATCCGAAACTAAAAAAGCTGACGCCCGTTTTTATATCGTTCTGTGTCATATCGTCTACATTTTAAATTCAAATTTCAATTAAGAAATAAAGACCAGAACGAATAAAACGGTTCACAAAGGGGTCAGTCTACGCTACCCTTTTAAAGCAGGTCTAATTCATGGTACCTATGTTATGCTCTATGGTTTAAGAAAAATAAAATAGACAGATGTCATGTCAGATGAAAATTTCACCGTAGAAAAATATTGCAAGAATTACAAATTAGCAATATAATTTAAGTTTTAAATATTAAATCAATCAGAGATAACTAAAAATATGCTTTCCAGGTACAAACAGTATGAAATAATACAAAAAGTGAGCCATATGATTTGATACAATATCAAAAGATAAAAAAGGTATGGTTTGTATAGTGTTATGAATTGTAAATAGAATTAAAAATGTAGATCTGTAAATCCGAACACCACATTTCCCCGATGACCCCAGAAAAATTTTCAACTGGAAGAAAATTTTGATGTTTAAATATAATCCTTGCTCTTTCACACAACATCTTCACTTTCGTCAAACACTCTCAATCAATCACACATAGGGGATATGGTTCACATTCAATGACTCATAATCCACAAGGAAATATTTATAAAGATTACGAAGGCTTATTTTTTTAATTAGTTTTCGTAACCCGCACCTGTTTGAAAACCCGTCTACATTTTAAATTCAAATTTCAATTAAGAAATAAAGACCAGAACGAATAAAACGGTTCACAAAGGGGTCAATCTACGCTACCCTTATAGTAATGTACACCTAGCTTAAAGCAGGTCTAGTCCATGGTACCTATGTTATGGTCTACGGTTTGAGAAAAATAAAATAGACAGACAGATGTCATGTCAGATGAAAATGTCAGCGTAGAAAAATATTGCAAGAATTACAAATTAGCAATATAATTTAAGTTTTAAATATTAAATCAATCAGAGATAACTAAAAATATGCTTTTCAGGTACAAACAGTATGAAAGAATACAAAAAGTGAGCCATATGATTTGATACAATATCAAAAGATAAAAAGGTATGGTTTGTATAGTGTTATGAATTGTAAATAGAGTTAAAAATGTGGATATATAAATCCGAACACCACAACGGAACAAATACTTGTAGGACCAAAAAAAAAATATATATAATTCATTGAATGATTATTTGTGGGCAATTCCTAGCCTGCATACCAAATTTCAGCATTCTAATATTTCTCTAGAGGCTTTGGTGATCGTCAGACAGTAAGTGACGTATTTTAGGTATTGATTTCTCTAATCAGATATATCTTTGTGTGTTTGATGAATAGGTACGCTAACTGCATCTTATTGCCGAATATTACTCGGATTCGAAAGGAATAGGAGTAAACCACAGATTACCTCCGAATAGATTCCGCATAGAAGACAACAAACGCGCACCACACATCTGCCTATTTAGGCTGATAAAACTCAGTGCACGGTATGATCTCTTTAGTGTCGACCAGACATTAGAGCTGTAGGGACGCAAGCAATTTCTAGTTTTAATTCTGTTTCAAAATCAACGGTTTGCCTTAAAAAAAAATGATGAATTGTGCAGTAAAATGGTGTGGAAAATCAACCAGCCCTTCAAGTTCAAAAAACGATGGGATAACATTCCACCAGAAGGCAAAGTAATAAATATTGACCAATCTAAAAAAGTTCAAGTTATAATGGTTAGCAAATCAAAATTGCACACTTTACAGTTGAGCTCGTTGATATCTTTTGTGAAAGTCCCTTTCACTCTTAAGGAATTATTATGTTGCTATATTTTCCCACAGAAGTAAAAATGTTGAGAAAAATACGTTTTTTGCTTATCGAAAAGTATCGATGATCAAGGTTTAATTAGGTATATAGGAGAATAAAATAATTTTGTTACAATTGATTATTTAAAAATTAACAATTTAGTTTATTTTTACTTTAAACTAATTGTGATCTACTCATAACAAGAGCTCAGAGTGGTCCTGTTTACATAGGATTACAATTAAATTAAATGACTTTTCGCCAAAATATCTTTAATCTTTTCTCAATCGATGTTTTTCTTTATCATTATTAAAGTAATTATAAAATCGCCGGCTAAGAAATTTACATAAAATACCATTCTGTTTAAAAAAAGCGATATTTTTATCGACATTTAATGCGCATGTCCCGTCACTACGACAGGTACCGTGACCTTGAATAGCAAATCACGGCGCACTTGTCACTCCCCGCGCAACCCCTGCCTTCCGCCAAATTTAGATTCCGAGTTCACCAACTCGGAATCAAACAAAACAGTAGGCATGCGGTATCTATTGGGAGGTAATCTGTGAAGTAAGCACTTCTTGGCAAGGACACCGCGATCCCAAATGTGGTAATGTTATTAGGTAAATTAATCTTTTACAATAACGCAGATTAACTTGGCACAATACGTAGCAGATATCGTTCATCGCTCTGTGAACTAGCTGAACGTGAGAATAGATTTGCAAGTACAATTTTATCTATTATAAATACTACCGGGCAAGTGCGAGTTGGGCTTAGGCACCGACGGTTCCTTATGAATACTCTGATGATTATTTTTGGCACCACTATTCTGATCTCTTAAACTATGTACGTAAGAAATATCGTTTTTTTATCCTGTATTTTTTTTCATGGAGGTTTGGATATATCTGTATCATGTTTTAGATTTCCACATGCACATTGTTTTTTCTGCGATATGAGTTAATTCTATTAAATTTATTGGTAGTTGAGACTGAGAGTCAGTACTTTTTTACTATTAAAATTATAAAAGGCATTCCACTAAGTCACCCGCCCGTCACCACTTCCTAGTTTTAAGTGGGAAAAATAAGTGGGGCCCAAATTCCCCTTTCACAGTTATAATACTAGACAGACATAATAAATTACTAGTTTTTGCAATAAAAATGGAAAAAAACTGCCTTAAATTAATTCAAATATGTTTACAGCATTTGTTGTTTGAAATAAGCAGCTGCTGCTATACTCGCACGGAACCATGAAAAACTAAATTAGAATAATAATCTAGAATAAATTAAGTTCAAGGTCGAACAGGTAATAGAGACAACGAAACTTGTCAGACTGGTGCAGTTTATTTATAAGTTCGTATCCAAATCTTGTAATAAAAACTATATTGCGGAACACAGTACATAATAATATACATATTGAATCGGATTAGCATTAGATAACCGGATAGCAAAAGTTCATGAACTATCTCGAGACATTATTAACTCACGATAAATTTATAATAATAACTGACTACTATACGACCAATCAGTGCACCAGTCTACAATTAAATAATAATAAACCCCTTTTGGTGTGACAGTAAAATTCTTTGGGGAAAAGACCAGGGACTGTGGGATTTTTACTTCACTAAAACCACCCCGGTGATCACCATCAACACACGGAAGGGGCCTCGTTACCTCTTAGAAGACTACCCGGAACACCCTCTTTGCAACGCCTGCTAGGGCACATCCCTGGGGAAACAGTGAAGCGTCTCCCCTGAGCCACGCTGTGCACGGCAGCACGTGATCACTGTGCCACCATTTTCTGGAGTCACTTGGTGGGTGAACAGAGTCCCCAATCTGACCACACATGACCCAATGGAATAGGAACCTAAAACGAAAGAGATGACGGTAGCTTAGTTGTGAAGATGGGCACCATCGTCTGTGGTGTGGTTCCACGGTCGCAATGCGGCTGATCAGAGTGCCCCATCTTACCAGGTTATACCTATAGCGGCCCACTTGGCTTCATAGCTTATAAAAATATTGCCAGGTGTGCCATATATATACTATACTCTATGTGGAGTGCAGTTAAATGCGAGCTGTAAAGCTTCTAGCGCCGTCTGCCATTCTTCAGTGTCGTAATTTTTTAAAATGGTTAGTGCGTTTTTCAAAGTGCCCATAATGCGTTCGACCTGACCGTTTGCTCGGCTTACTCCTGGCGCAATAGAATGTATGTCGATTCCGAAATGGTCTGAGTAGACATTGAATTCACCAAGAAACTCTCGACCTCTATCCACGACGACTTGCACTGGGGTTCCAAATAAATGCACGACACGTTTCAAAGCTGCAAGGCTGCTGCTTGTGCTCTTGTCATTTGAGTAGCTAAGCAGGATGTATTTGGTGTATACGTCAATCGTAACAATTGCATACTCATCTCGTCCCTCAGCACTTCTCGTACCCAGCATGTCAGTAATATCCATATGGATGACCTGGAACGCTGCAGTGGGCTTCTGAATCGGATGCATTTCGGCTTGGATAGCGCCCGACGGCCCTTCCGAGGTCTTACATACAACACAATTCTCCACAAACCTCCTGACGATTGTATTCATTTTGTGGAACCAGTACGTTTCCCTCAGCTTCTGTAAGGCTTTTTCCCATTCGGGGTGTTGCAGAGCGACATGGAAAGAGTTTATCAGGCTCCACTGGAATGACCTGGGGACTACAATTGTTTTATGTATATCGAGTACAGAATCCGTGAGAGTCTTCTTAAGCACTCCTTCTTCCAGGACGTAGCTTTCAGCCGGACCATTGCTACTCATGGTGTCTATAAACGGGCGCAACACGTCGTCGCGGCGCTGCTCGATCTGCAGCCAGTCAGTGTCTCTCGTCATCCGCTCACCTTTTCTATACTCAACCTCGAACTCGTAATTCTGCAGGAAGGTGGGCCTTCACCTATGTATTCGAGGAAAGAGATCCTTTTTGTTCTGAAATAGCATAAGGGTAGGCGCAGTGCAGTAGACAGTTGTTGTATGATATGGTTTCGAGCCTCATCATGCCTTTCGTTCCATTCCCACTTCGTATCGTTCTTGGTCAGTTCATAGAGTGGAACCATCACACGCGAGAAATTGGGAATGAAGCGTCTGAAGTATCCAGCCAATCCGTTAAACTGCCTAACTTGTTTGACAGTTTTCGGGATTGGTGCCATCATTAAAGGCTCCACTTTTCTTGGACTAGGGCTAACTTGTCCGTCTGCAATGATATTGGCCAAATACTCGATGGAGCGTTTAAAGAAGGCAGTTTTATCGACATTGATAGGCCCTCAGCGAATACCCTACATTTTGACAAAACGTCATCAACATATACCTGGCTAACCTGGTTTACTGAGCTCAAGAGGTGAGCTAGGGCCCTATTTATACAACGCTGATAGACTGACACCGCGTTAATGAGTCCGAAGGGCATGGTCAAATATTCGTATAGACCATCCGGCGTAACAAAGGCTGTTTTCTCAATTGAGCCTTCTGAAATCGGTATCTGGTGGAATCCAGCAGCCATGTCTATTGTCGAAAAATAATAACCCCCCGGTATTTGATCTGAAATGATCGGTAACGGATAGTGGTCTCTCAAAGTGTTTCTGTTAAGTTCGCGGTAGTCCACGGACATGCGGTCTTTTCCATTATTCTTTTTTACTAATATTATTGGTCTGGTAAAAGATGATTTACTTTCGCGGACAATTTTATGCTCGTTTAATTCATTGACTATTTCCCGTACTTTTTCGCGTTCAACTGGGCTCAATCGGTAAGGCCTGCATTCGACACCATTGCTATCATCTTTTAAGCGTATTTCGAGATCACCGGTATTGACGCGTGAGCTACGGTAACCGTGAATAAACAAGTGTTCGAACTTGTTCAACAAAATTTTCAATTCGTTGATTTGATCGTCATTAGTCAAGTCACAATTTAGGTTATCAAACTTTTCACTTTGAGATGAGCACGTGGTTCACAACCGGTTGATGAACCAAAGTTACACCCCGAGAGTTCACCACGACGCTTAAGTTGGTTTTTTCTACAAGATTCATACCTATCAGAATGTCTGAGCACACTTCGTATTCCGGCACCACTTGAAATTCAAGTTCTATCCGTAAACTATCGATTACACAAATTGTTGTCAATATCGAAAGAGATATTACCGTAAATTTAGGTCAATTCAAGTAACTTACTTGGTCAACTCGTTGCCCGGGTAGTTTAGCAGCGACACACTCGCGTATTACTGAAAGTTCGGCTCCACTGTCAAAAATTGCGAGTATGTTTAAGTTCCCAGCTACCACTTGCATCGAGTTCAATTTAAATGTACCTACATAGTTGACGTGAGAAACCACTGCGCTTTCTCGCTTAAAACAAGTTTCGTAAGTGTGACCTATCCTTAAACAGAACGTGCACATAAGTTTATCTATATTTTGGGGTGAGGTTTTATCATGTTGACGCGGTTGAGAATTACCATTTTTGTCACGGTAACGAAAATCACGTGCATCATGACCGGGCTTTTTGCAGATCTGTCAAAACAATGACGGCTTCTCAAAACGTGGGCGCTTAGCGGGACCCGGATGTGCACCTGATGTACACGACTGAGGGCGCTTAACGCTTCGTATAGAAAATGCAACTGAAATAAGTTCGGGTACTGATTTGGCCCTGGCATTCAGCAGTTCGATTCTCAACCTCTCGTCTCCAATGCAACCGATAACCACCTCAACTGCGTCATCATTTGATGACTTATTCTTAGTAATACGTCTCCATAATACCCAATGTTGTGACAAGAACTGCGCGATGTCTATGAAATTATCATAATTATGTTCCCTAAAGCGCACAATATCCCGGGAGTACCTTTTCGCCGGTTCAAAAGTCGGTATCAGAACATCACGCAATTCTTGCCACGTGGTGGTAGACACAAGCCAATTGTCGACCCATAACCTCGCGCGACCTTTGAGCAAACTACCAACTTTCATTCTCACTTCATAATCGATCGGATCATAAGTTTTCATGGCTGTTGTCACATGTTGACACCACTCTCTAACCCCAATATTGGCGTCCGGGTCGTATGACGGCAAAAATACTTCATTTATTTTGACTTTGGGCGTATCGGGTTGTGTCATCATGCGATCGTACATGTGCTTCATCATTTGCAACATCTGAGTGAAAAACTCCGTCGGTATCCCATCAACAGAAGCGTTTTCATTATTCAAGCTAGATGGACCGGCAGAAGTGGGGTTCAATCCCACTTCCGAAAACGGAAAACCGGGGCCATTCGGGTTTTTAGAAATCGTGACGTCAGCGTCCGCACTCCTTAAAGTGACTGGCGACATTAGAGAAGCTATGGAGGACACCAAGGTGACTGTATTAGTATTAAGTGATTTCAAGGCATTCAATTTTTGAAGGCATTGGGCCTTTAACGCCGTCAGTCACGATATACTCCTATCTATCCTCTCCCATCTTATGGTTTATTCCGAGGTGCTGGAATGGTTCTCCTCTTATCTTCGTGGACGTCAGCAGTCGTTTCGCATTGATGAGAGTTCATCGAATTGGCGTGATCTGGAGCGTGGCTGGTGTTCCGCAGGATGGTATTCTATCTCCATTATTATTTATTTATGTATTCTTTATTGTACACCAGAAAATATAGTAACAAAAGAAACTTAAAACTAAAAATATACAACGGGCGGCCTTATCGCATTCCGCGATGTATATAGAGGGAGTATCATCTTGCGACTGATGCAGTCACTACCAACAGCATTAGACGAAATAGATTCTATGCTCTTCTTAACATCACAATCGGAGAACTGATTAAAGACGAATGGTGAATAATCAGGAGTGGGAAGAGACGAAAGATCATTTAACGTTTTTGCTTTAATATTACCATTGAAGTTAGAGGAAATTGAAAAATGTTGATTAAGTAATTCAAGATCTATATCTTTAGGAATAGAATCTTGGCGCGATTTCCCCACTCCCATTGATCTAAGAAATTGCCAGACTTTAGCTGGGTCACCGTTTTCAACGGACTTATGAATGTGGCGGCGTTGAGCATCCCTACACACCCGGTTGCTGCGATTGCGGATTGCAACATATTTCTCTCGCGTAAGAGAATTTGGTCTGCTTTTAAATTTTGTTCTAGCTGCTGCTTTCCTCTGCAGTAAGTCTTTTAGGCCATCTGTAAGCCACGGCGCCGGCAGATGCTTCATTTTTACTGGTCGAACAGGGGCATGGACGTCGTATAGCTGGAGAAGCTTGACACTGAATATATTGACTTTGACATCAATCGACTCAGCGCCAATGACATCAGACCAGTCAATGTTGCCAGCATCCTCACGGAGGTTCTCAAGGTTCATACCACCAAAACTACGCTGGAGGAGTATCTTAGGTTTAGCCTTCGGAGGGCGAATTTTATAGGAAAGGAATAAAAGGTCATGGTAGGAAAAGGCATCAGCTGTACATTGGCCATGCTTAGCGACATGTTGAGTAGAAGAAACAAGTATAAGATCAAGAAGTGAAGGAGTACAGTTAGGAAAATGATGAGTGGCACCTAAGGGAAGAAGGGACAAATTGCAAGAATGTGATATAGAATGGAAAGAGGAAGATCTTGAATCCTGTTTGAGAAGACATGTGTTGAAGTCCCCCATTATAATAGTGTGACTGTAAGAAGGAATTATGTTAACGAGGAGATTTTCAAAAGAGGAGAAATAATCGATACGTAACGAGGGACAATAATAGACACCAAGCAGAATCTTCGAATGATGAAGGTTGACTTCTAAAAAGAGATGCTCGCCAGCGTTCTGCGGCGGTGGCTGTGATGACATATGAACAACAGAGAAAGGAATGTTAGCACGAAGATATATGGCAACACCGCCACCACCGCAGCCTGTGCGATCGTTTCTAATTAGTTGGTATCCGGGTAAAGAGTAGGAAGTGGATGGAAGGCATGGCTTTAGCCATGATTCAGAAACAAGGATTGCATGAATGTTCTTACAGTCCAGATTAGCCAGCATGTCATGGTGATGAGCCGGAATACTTTGGGCATTAATATGGACTACATTAAGATTCCTTGGAACATCGGAGAACTGAGACTCAAGGGTGTCAGCAAGAGACGGGATACTACTAAAGCTGTCACTGTCACTATACGCTGATAAAAAGCTGTCATTATCACTATCTACCATTATTAACACGTAAATATAAATTAAATATAAAATCGAAGATATATAAAAATATGTAACAATAAAAAATATAAAATATGAAGGTAGGTTGAAAATCGTCCACCTGCCAGTTGTGTGTTAACAAAATATTAAATTAGAAAGTTTTACGTGCATCGCTCGGGTATCTATTTACTTACATTGCTTACATAGCAATAACATAAAAGAGAAAAAAATAAAAAGTAACTTTTGATTTAAAATATTACATCGTAATTCCACGACAAAAACAAAAATACGTTTTGAAAATGAATAAAAATAAAATTTTTGCATGCAAAATCTATGTTACCATAGACTAAACATGCTCAAAGTGTCACGTAAGACATATCAATTAACTGGAACGCAACTATTGACTTGACACTTGACTGCTGTCTGTACGAAGGTAAACAAACAAATAGTTGAATTAAAACACCCGAACGACGCTAGAAGTAAAAATGGATCATCACTTTTTGGAAGTAGTAACCGCAGCACGCCTCTTCTTCAATGCAACAGCGGCTGGCTTACTGGCCACCACTGTCTCTTGTTTATCGGAGTCCTGCTTAGGCTCACCGATAGAATTGAGCTCGCTATGGGTGACGACACGATGCTTGATCCCATCAGGCCCCAGAATGTTTATGTGGCCTTGTTTAGTCCAGCAGTTGGTGACGCCGAACCTCCGACGCGCAGCCACAAAAACCTGATGCCGCGACCTAGTCAAGAATTCTGATAAGGTTATACCAGAACCTTTTAATTTGGTTTTTGCATACCAGATCTTATCACGGATGTCCACGTCCTGTAGCTTCACGAGAATGGGCCTTGGCTTGCCAGTGCCGGCCTGATTGCCCATTCTATGGCACCTCCGTATAGCAGAAATAGAAAATGCATCCAGCTTCAACTTGTCACGAACAACTTCAGCAACCACCAGAGCCGTTTCTTCCTTGCTCACCTCACCAACACCATGGATAAGAAGCATCTTTCTACGACCCCTCATCTCAAGTGTATCTACATCACCAGCAACCGCCTCCATCTGTCGTTGAATACAGCTAAGGGCCTGGAGCACGAAGGTTTTGAAAGATGTATAATCAGCCGCTAGTTCAATTGGGTTGCTGGCTGCAGTGTTGGACGTCCTGGCCAGTTCAGCTTCAAATTTTGACATTCTGTCCTGAAATTGGGCCATTAATTCAGCCATTGACCCCTTCAGTGATTCCATTGCTATTATTGTATGTATATAAACTTATAATCAGTGAAATGCCAGAATAACACAAACTAGCAGGTAGCTCTTATTAGGCAGTGTTATACATATAAAATTTTGTATGCAAACTATTAATATTAAATTATAATAATTAAATTTCTAATGAGCAACTTTTTACGTGCTTCTGTCACAACTACCCGCCGCCGATAAGACGTGAAAATAAATGACGTATGACAAAGTCTGTCAAAAAACTAAGAGTACGATTACAGCGATAAGTAATGTTCCTTGACGAGTCTTTTAAACACAGTCTTTTATTCTCCATCTTCATTATATTATAATTCACTGTCTTCGGTATTCGTATCATCTTTATGCTGATGATCTCCAACTGTACACAGCGGCGTAGATGGAAGATTTATTATACGCCATAGAAGATGTAAACCGGGACTTGAATGCTGTCAAAGACTGGTCTGACAGATTTGGGGTGTCCGTAAACTCCTCAAAATGTCAGACCATTGTTATTGGAAGCTCGCGCATGATGGGTAGAGTGGTGGTTAGCTCTCTTCCTCCGATAATTATTAATGGTTCCGTCATTCCCATCAGCCTTAGTATAAAAGATCTCGGTTTGCATCTTGACTCGACACTTAGTTGGCAAAGTCAGGTAACCAGTGTCAGTCAGAGAGCTAACGGCAGTTTGCGATCCTTATATCGTTTGAGAAGGTTTTTACCCGTAAAGACAAAGACAATGCTTGTGCAGACTTTAATTTTCCCAGTGGTCGACTATGGTGACGTGTGCTACTTTGACTTGAACGCGGTCTTGCGGGATAAACTAGATAGGGTCTTGAACAACTGTATCAGATTTATATTTAACCTTAGAAAACATGACCATGTGTCTGAGTTAAAATGGCTGACCATTCGCCAGAGGACATGTTTATGAGCTGTTCTGAACCAAACGTTTCGTTCACTATTTGATATTTTATTATTGCAACACCATGTCAGTTAGCTGTCACCGATTTAACAGCTTTGGATTGACAGCTGACACTTGAAAAGAGTCGAAAACGAAAATTTGTAGTGAGCACACGGTTAATTTGGGTTTTTGTGGCAACATACCTAATCAAGATGTGATTTGCCCATTGTAATTGTTAATTGCGCCCGCTGGTCGCAATCGGCATTGTGGGGCGCTCGCGAATTCGGTTTTGAATATATTTCACGCACATGGAAGAGCTTTTGCGGGAAACGTGCTCAGCCTGGTGGACGCCGGAGCCTTCGGTCCAGACATCCGTCAGTTTATCCCTTATCGTCCTAATATTATATATATTCTCCTATCCCTAATCTCCCGGCACGGCACGGTATTGATCAACACCCAGGAGCCTGCCGCAGGAATCCCAGGTATTGAATATAATAAAATAAAAATAAAAATAAAATAAGCCTTTATTGCTGTTCTATGAGTTTACAAAACATATTTTTTTTCTTATTATTATTAATACAATATACTCATTTATTAACTCGACTGCACGATCGGTTTCACTTCACAGCTTGTCTTCCGACAAAGGCCTCCTCTAAAGCTTTCCATTTCTGCCTGTCTTTCGCTGTTCTCGTCCACTCTGGACCCGCCACCTTTTTGAGGTCATCTTCCCATCTTTTTGTTTGACGCCCTTTACTTCTTTTCCCATTACTGGGATACCACTCTGTTATGGTTTTTGTCCATTTTCCACTCGTATCTCTAAGCATATGTCCAGTCCATCTCCATTTTAAAGTTTTACAAGTTTTCTTTGCATCCTTAAATTTAGTTGTATTTTTAATTTTATCTAATCTTATTCTATCTTTCCTCTTGGCGCCCATTACGCTTCTCTCCATTCCGTTTTGACATACCTTTATTTTGTTTATTAAGTTATCTGTCAATGCCCATGTTTGGCAACCATAAGTTAAGCATGGTAAAATGCACATATAATACACTTTTCTTTTCTCTTTGATAGGCATGTCTTTGTTTTTCATGACTTCGCTGAGTGACCAATATCTCTTCCATGTATTGGCTATCCGTCTTTCAATTTCTTTATGCATGGTGTCTTCAGCGGCTATGAGTTGTCCTAGGTATACGTATTCTTCGACATATTCTATCATCTCTGAATTGACTATGATGGTATGCGTCTGTGAAGAGTTAGTCATAATCTTTGTCTTTGCCGTGTTCATTGTAAGTCCAGCTTTCGCGCTTTGATCTGACAGTTGTTGTAACATTTGCTCTAATTTTATTGGACATTCTCCATTAAAATAAATTTGCATGTCATCTGCAAATCGCAAGTGGTTTAGTTTTTCACCGTTTATGTTCAGGCCTTCGTGATCCCATTGCAGGTTCCTGAATATCATCTCTAGAGCCGCAGAAAACAACTTAGGAGAAATTGGGTCTCCTTGCCGGACGCCTCTCTCTATAGGAAATTGTTCGCCCGTAGTTTCAAGCCTAATTTGGGCTGTGCTTTTGGAGTATACAGTCCGGAGTATACGTATGTATTTTCCATGTATTCCCTGTATACGTAGTGCTTCCCAGATATACTCGTGTTCCAAGGAGTCGAAGGCTTTATTATAATCAACAAATCCCAAATAGTATGTTTTATTGTACTCTTTATATTTTTGTAGAACCTGCCTTAGAACATATATGTGGTCTATTGTTGAATATTTACTGCGGAAACCCGCCTGCTCTCTTGGTTGGTTTTCATCGAGGGTAGAAGTGATTCGTGACAGAATTATTTTTGAAAAGACTTTGTAGACATTGGATATCAAGCTTATAGGTCTGTAATTAACTATATCTCCTTTTTTATGCAATAATATTATTGTTGATTTAGTCCTGTCTTCGGGGATAATTTCAGTCTCTATTATTTTGTTAATATAGAACCAATGACTGGTGTAGTAGATTTCAAGAGTTCATTTGTGACTTGATCAGCACCTGGTGTCTTGTCTGTTTTTTGCGTATTGATTGCTCTAATTGTTTCTACATTTATTATTTTAGGGATTGCCTCAGAATCTTTGATATTTATTTTATTTGTTGTTTCTTTTTGGTTTTTGCTTTGGTATAGCTTTCAATAATATTCTGTAGCTGCCTTTAGTATTTCTACTCTTTTGTTTGTATAATTGTTATCTATGTTCTTTACTTTTAGCATCCAATCTTTTTTACTGTTCAATTCCTTTATTGCTTTTTTAATTCCACCGGTTCTTTCTATATATTTCTTTAATGTGGAATACCTTTTATTTTTCTTGTCTTTCCTGATGTTTTGGTTAATCTTTTTGCTGAGTTCTGATATTTTGGGACGGTTAACTTTCTTTTCTTTCTGTTGTAATAATTCCTTCCTTTCTTGTAATAACTGGTATGTCTCATCTGAGATTACTCTTTTACTCTCTGCGTTTGTTTTCTTCGTTTCTGTTCTCAATAGGTTTATAATCTTCTCGTAGTATTCCTGGACCGACAGTGGTTCCTTTGTTTCATTATTTGTTAGTTCCTGTAGGTTATTCAAAAGTTGAGTGGTATTACCAGTACATACAATGGCTGAATTATTTGTACGAAATTGCCTTTAGGTCTTTACTTTTGTTCCTGTTAGTTTTGCACGAACCATTTTATGGTCCGAATTGAAATTCAGGTGGTGTATGACAGATACGTCGTTGATGATTTTGGCATTATTAGACATAATAAAATCAATTTCGTTTTTATGGAGTCCGTTTGGGGAAGTCCATGTCCACTTCTTTGTTTTCTTCTTCTTATAAAAACTATTCAAGATCTTAAGTTTGTTTTCTAGAGCAAAGGAGACTAGTCTGTATCCATTTTTGCTCCTTTTTCCCTATCCATATTGTCCCACAGTATATGCTTCTCCGCTGTTGTTGCGTACTCCTATTTGTGCGTTGAAGTCACCCATTACTATAACATTTTTGTTGCAAATTTGCATAGTAATTTTCAGATCTTCATAGAATTTTTCAATATTGGTTACATCTTCCTTCTTATTCGATTCAGTTGGGGAGTATGCGTGGATGATTGACCAGTTTTCTTCTTTATTTAAAGGCAACTTTATATTCAATATTGTTATTCTTTCAGATATTCCTTTTATTTCTTCTACTCTGTGTGCTAGGTTCTTTTTAATTAAAAATCCCACCCCATATTGTCCATGTGTTTCACCTTTATAATATAAAATATAATTTCCGTAATCATGTATCCCTTCTCCATATCTTCTCATTTCGCTGATACCTATTATATCCCACTTTATGTCTGCTAAGGCTAATTCGAATTCCAGACGTTTCTCAATGGTTCTTAGTGACCTAGCGTTAAAAGTGGCTATGTATAAATCCGATGTAAGTTTGTGCGTCGTCTTTAGAGGGTCGTGGTCTTTTTCCCCCCACAAGGACCAGTCGGCTTGGGGGAGGAGGTTTCGTTTCTTAGTTACTTGGTTTCTTATTTGGTTGGTGTTCCCGATCGCCGGTGTTTAGTTGCTATTGTTTCGTTGTAGTTGGGCTAGTTGAAAAGGAGTTGGACCGAATCCTCATCATATCAAAAGCATTTATTCTACTGGTTGATGATGTGGTTAGCAATTGTTGTTTTCTTGGTTGAACGTTTTCTTGTGGGGAGGTTGATGTTTCTCTCTTCCTTTTATCTTTACTAATTGAGTTTTTCTTGATCACGAGTTTATCGTATTTTATGTAGGCGAAATTTCCTTTTTTCCGCTCTTCCATTAGCTTAGGTTGTAATGCTTTCCTCTTATCTAAAGTTTCTTTTGAGTAGTCTTCAGTTATATAAAAATCCTTAAGTTTCTTCTTGTTTTTCATGATCTCACTTTTCCTCCATCCACTAACTAATGAAAGGACTGTGGGACTTGGTTTACTGTCTTTATTTGATTTCCCGATACGATAAATTTTATTTACTTCCCGATCTTCTAAGGTAAAGTTTAATTCATCCGAAAAATGTTTTTTCACGTTATCAAGTAACTCCCGTATAGATTTCTCGTCCTCCTTTAACCCATGTATTATTATATTGTTAGTTTTCCTGTCTCTCTCAAAATATTCTAGCTTTTGTTTCAAATTTTCTACTTTATTTATCAAAATTTTGTTTTCTTCCAGTACAGGTTTTAATTTTTCTTCCATTTTTTCCATTATCGTATTAGTTAATTCTACTGTTTGGTTTTGCATTTCAAGTTTCATTTTATCAAATAAAATTTGGAATTGACCTTCCATTTTTTGTGTGTAACGGAACGTATTTTAGTATATGGGGAAGTTAATTATTTTTTGTTGGCAGCACTAGAATGACTGTCAGTTTTTGACGTGACCGTTGAAACTTGACAGGTAGCGTCAATGCCTGACAGCTAGTGATAGGTGACAAATTCTAACCTTAAAGATTCCTTCGGTTTTTTTTTTCCTTCTTAATCTTCGCCAAATTCCGTGGATATGTAACTTTAGTTTTTTCTATTAGTTTATAATATTTCTTTGGAGCGTCAGGCACAGTGATGTTTACTATATAACGACCGGAACCGGAACCGTGAATTGAATATAATAGTACCGGCCAACCCTTGTGACATCTTACACCCGTAATAGGAACCAGTATATCTCCCAATAAGGAGCATATCCCCTAGCTTTCCACTGCTGCGTTACGGCAGTTTCGTGGGATACAGGTTCAGACAGGGTCCAGGAGTCCCACACTGCTAATGGGCCCTAGTGCTGAGCTCCTGGCTTGGGAGCCGAAGACCCGTATTTAACATTTGGTAGCATAGCGTGGTTTGCATTCCACGATCATAGTACACGCTAGGACACTCGTTCACAGTGAACGCTGTATTGTTTGTCGGTTTGCTTTTTATTGTTGAGAATACTGGATTGGAGAGTGGTACATTTTGAGTCACTCAGAGTTAGCTGTGTCTTGTTAGGGGCAAACAACCCCCACAGTTACATTCCAATTTGTTAAAATAAAGTGTACAACTCACAACTTAATATTGTCACTCTGGGATAGAAGGTTTGTATTGAAATTTGTTTACTTGTTGTAAACAATATAGGTTTGGTGCAGACTAAATAGTCTTCCCTAATTGTATTTAATTGAATCATAGTTATTGTTGACTTTGAATCTTCTATCTTGGGTTTGTAAGTTTGTTTACATTATAAACATACTCAGTGCCCGCTACAGAAGTTATTGTTGTAAAGTGTGTTGTTGCCAATTGTGTAAGAAAATTGGTTAGTTGGTTTGATATTGACAGTCATATTCTAATTGATTGAAGTTAAAGTCATTGTTTTTAACTATTAAAGTAGGTTGAATATTAAACTTCTATTGTAAAATCAACCTACCCACTTTTGTGTCTATAATTTTTATTTTTTTTAATACTCTCTTGTGTGTTGATAATTTATTTTCTTTTGGTACCGACTTTGTTTTTGATAATTTATAAATTGATATTTGTGGCACCACCGCGTGTTGTGTCCGGACCAAAATGGTGTTAGTGGCCCTGATACCTCGCAAAGGCGGGGGCACCCCTCCACCCCCTCCTCGATTGGAGGAAGCGTCCGCATTTCAGGACGACTACCAACCCCAGGCGGGTTATCAACAATAGGTAGTCGCCTCCCTCTCCTCCACTACAGCCGCCCAGCCAGAGACAGTCCTTCTGCCAACTGTCTCTGTAAAGATCTGGGGCCCGAAGGGTAAATCTTTGTTAGTTCGTGCTCTTTTGGATTTGGGTGCTCAAGGCTGTCTTGTATCCTTTTGTTTAGTGGAAATATTGGGTCTCCCACGTAGATTCCACCCTTCTACCATATGGGTGGTATTTAAGCGGTTAGTCAACGGGGATAAATTGAAATTTGTGTTTCGCCTGTTCATTGTAAGCCAAGAATCTTGGCCAAGGCCGTTGTTTTGAATGATATTTTGGGCAAACACCCGCAGGTAACCATTAGCCCTGCAGTGGTGAAATTGACATCGGACCTAACTCCTGCCGACCCGAAGTGGTTGGTATCCGGACCCGTATATGGGTGCGGATGTTTTGGGTTTGATTTTGTCCGGACGGGACCAAGTGGGTTCTGCAGACGAATGGGTTAGTAGTTGTACCGACGGTTTTTGGTTTTGGACTTACGGGTCCCGTGTTGATGGGCTCCGCCCCTCGGATTGAGGACCAAGGACTGATAATGAGATAGTCCTTTGTTGATTTCGCACCTCAGCTCATGCTTTGGAGGTTTTTGGGGTGAATAGGGTCTCACAGAGTCAGAACTCTGAGACTAAAGAAAAGACAGGAGAATTGAACCCCGCAGACAACGCGTCACGTGGTTGCGAGGCTCCTGCCCTTGTTGACCATTCTCTTTGGTGGGTACTAGACTTGTTGACGCATCGCAAGTCGTTCTGGCCCCAGAATAGATTCTCCTCTCCAGAGGTTTTGCCAGTTTTGCGTATTGGAATTGTTGAAACGCAACCTGAACCAAAACGCATACAATTTGGATTTTCTTTCGGACACATACAGTTCTTTGTCGAAATTGTTAGGAGTCACCGCTTGGATCCAATGTTTTAAACGTAACGGACGGAACCCTAATAATAAACTGTTATCCCCAGTATTGTCGCCTCATGAACGCCAAGAGGCCCAGAGGTTGTTGGTTCGTGCTGTACAAACCGGGCACTTTGAACAAACTATTGAAGACTTGAAGAAATGCTCAGCTTTGTAAGGCTCAATCGCTCGTCTTAATCCATTCCTAGACCAATCTGGTTTGCTCCGAGTCGGAGGACGACTGCGGTATCCGAATTTGCCTTATGGTGCTATCCTTTGTCGCTCCTTATGGGAGGAGCGTTGGTGAAGTTGTTAGTGTCCGATCGACACATTAGTAATGCACACACCGCTTGCAACGCCCTCGTAGCCATATTGCAGCGTGAGTTTTGAATTTTGACTGTCAGACGCACTACAAGGGGCATAATCTTTAAATATATGCAGTGCTAGGTAGATTAGTTTCCCACCGAGGACCATCTTTGATCTGTTCTGACAACGATACTAATTATAAGGGCGCTCATAGATATTTAAGTGAAATTTGTAATTATTGTAATTGGCAAATTTGTAATTGCCATTTTGACCCCCCAGTCTGCCCACATTGGGGTGACATTTTTGAAAACATTGTGAAAGTAGCAAAACCGCTTCTCCGCCGTGTTGTTGGTGAAACTATTTTCACATTTCAGGAACTTGTTACGGTATTTAGTAAAGTTGAGGCCGTCCTCAATTCGCGACCTATCTGTCCGATCTCCTCAGACCCAAATGACCTGAAAGTCATGACCCCTAGTAATTTTTTGATTGGTCGGCCCCTCAACGCCCTGCCGAAAATAATAAATAATAAATCTTCGCAATTGACGCGTTTTGCATTGCTCCAACAGATGTCCCAAAGCTTCTGGCATCGTTGGTCTTTAGAATATTTGCATATTTTGCAGCAGCGCGTTAAGTGTACTGACAAAACTGACCCTCCCAAAGTCGGAGACCTTGTATTTGTTAAAGAACCAAATTTGTTGCCTTTGTATTGGCGTCGTGGACGCATTTTAGATTAATTCTATGGGTCTGATGGAGATCCCAGAGTTGCAAAGGTCATGGTCGGAGATTCGGTTTTGAAGCGAGCAGTGGCAATTTGGCACGCTTGCCCATTTATTAGCGGAAATAACTCCTTATGTCCGAGACGGGGGGATTTTCTGAACCAATCGTTTCCCCCACTATTTGATATTTTATTATTGCAACACCATGTCAGTTAGCTGTCACCGATTTGACAGCTTTGGATTGACAGCTGACACTTGATAAGAGTCGAAAACGAAAATTTGTAGTGAGCACACGGTGAATTCGGGTTTTTGTGGAAACATATCTATTCGAGTTGTGATTCGCTCATTGTAATTGTTAATTGCGTCCGCCGGTCGCAATCGGCATTGTGGGGCGCCTGCGAAGTCGGTTTTGAATATATTTCACGCACATGGAAGTGCTTTTGCGGGAAACGTGCTCAGCCTGGTGGACGCCGGAGCCTTCGGTCCAGACATCCGTCAGTTTATCCCTTATCGTCCTAATATTATATATATTCTCCTATCCGTAATCTCCCGGCACGGAATCCCAGGAATCCCAGTTTTTCACATGCTCGGAATCTGCGTTCTTCTAATAATCGACACTTACTCTGTCCTTCTCATTCGACTGATTTCGTTCACTCTTCTTTTCAAATACAGTCCATTCTTCTTTAGAATGCGCTTCCTCCCGAGATCAGGACGGCCACCAGTCGGTATGCATTCAAGCGGAAATTGCGGATTTACTTTCAAAACAACTAAGCAGAGTCATCTCACTTTCTTCTTTTCTGTTACTTTATAAATATATATATAAGTATATATTATTATCAATATATATGTACGTGTATTTTACCTATTTTAGTATGTTATATAATAACTGGTTTTATTTTTATTATTTATCAATGCACCTGCCATGTTATCTCTTCACCACCCTTGGTTGACTGGTAGAGAATGCCTAAGGCATTAAGTCTGCCTTTGTACATTTTGTGCATGAAGTCTAAATAAATAAGATATTGTTATTAAACATCAGCAGTCTACACATTCTCCTTTTTCTTGTGGCTTCGCAGCGGCTCGTCATTTCAATACCAATAATGGCGTCAGCGTTGCGAAGTCATTAACACTTATTATTTTTTACAAATTTCTGGTAACATTGATTAAAGTTTTACTATTTGTAGCACTCGATTTTACATTTAATTAATTATTCATTGATTAAAACAGTTTAAACATTTTAATAGACACGCTCTATGTTTTTCCGCTTGAACAACAGTAGTTAAAAAAAACAACCAAAAAGCATTATTAAACTGACGCAAATTGCTTTAGATAAAAAAAAAGCAACAGATAACTTGTTTTTAGGGTTCCGTCTCAGGTCTCACTTTCTTGTCCGTCTGTCCGTCTGTCCGTGGGTCACCACCGATTTACTCAGGAACGGGTGGACCTAGCAAGTTGAAATTTATACCAGATACTAAGGTCTATAGTCCCTATTAGGTGTATAGAAATCTGGTCCTGAGTCACCACGATAAAAAGATATAAGCAAATTTAGTTTATCACGAAAATTTGTAAGTACCAAAATTTACCATAATTTCCAACTTTTTTTATTTTTCGGAATTTTCCCTTTACTTGTGCTGTCCCTTGACCTTGTTTTTAACCAAAATTGATAATTCTAGGTGAACCGGAAGTAACCTATAGGTTTTGGGTTGAAAACCTATATGGTAGTTCCTGTTGACCTAGAATCACGAAATTTGGCAAAAAGTAAGGTCTTACAGCAAAACTAAAGGAAAATTTCCAATAAAAATAAAAGTTGAAAACTAAGGTAAATAATTATGGTAGTAGTATATTATTGGGTTCTCTGGATCAACGGAAATCAATAAGTCCAGTTATATAGAACTAATACCATTCACCCACAATCTATTCAAATAGACGAAAACAGTGGTTATTGAAAAAAGAGTAACATCGTATAAAAAACTTCAGATTTTGAAAAGTAAATATACCTTCGCAGAGAAGCGCAGGTAAACTTTTCAAAATCTGATGATTTTTAATTCGATGTTACTCTTTTTCAATAACCACTGTTTTCATCTATTTGAATAGATTGTGGGCGAATGGTATTAGTTCTATATAACTGGACTTATTGATTTCCGTTGATCCAGATAACCCAATAATATCCAGTTGAAAACTTAATTATTTATTTTACTGTCCCAGAGAAGCGCAGGTTAACTTTACAAAAACTGAAGGTCCATACCCCTTTGCAATGTACTCACCTAGCACACAATCATAATGTATTGTCGAATCGGTTGAGAGTGATTGTTTACATATCACCGTACCCGTTAAGGAAACTGTTTGCATTCCTATCTTATTCCTACCCATGTTACGCCTCTTTGCTATTGATTCGTGTACTTATCAGAATGTATGTTTGTATTCAGAAGTATCAATTAGATCAACGTGTTATACACCTATGTGATTACTTGTTAAAATATTACAATGTTTAGGTTCTATCTAGAAAGAAAATAGATGGTGATGAATGTAGTAGAAAATAAAACAAGATATTTATAACATAATTATGTTTAATTACACTTGTTATGAACCATAACTTCTAAAGTCATTAGCATCTTATAAATATCAACATTGAGCACAGTTATTTATCATTTATATAATTCATTAAAGAAAAGGAATTTCATCTTGTGGCAGAATCTGATAGCATAGAATGTCTTCTGAATCAGGAAAGACTATATCACGCACTATACTTCTTGTTTCTATTTTAATTTCAGGCGGAGCATTTGATGACCTTACAGCCGATTTTTCAGGACCAGGATGTACTTTGCCAACTCGAACAAAAGTAAGGACCTCATTGTGACCATTCTTGAGTGTGAGATATCGTGTACTTTCGAAGGACGATTTTTCTGAGTTTTGCTCTGTCTTGTTTGTATTATCCTGTTTTGATGAACTGGTGTTCATTATTTTCTTGTCAGTCATGTCTTGAGTAAATATAATCTCGCCACTAGCATTCTTGAAAATAAGTTTATAATTGCCTTCCAAACCAAATTTCGATGAATGAAGCATTATGTGAATTTTAATTTATTTAATATAGTCTCTCTCTCTTGTTGAAGCAAGCGTTGATTAAGATTGAACTATCACACTACAATGCTGAGAGTTTAATGCTGAGATGGATATATCTGTATTTAATTATATATTCTTTTCCTTTCACAGCGTTTAAATAAAAACACTCAGGATAATGTATAGCATGCTGCATCCAAGGATCATCATAAATCTCCCAATCTTCGATAACACCTCCACATGAGAAACATGCTGCAATATCATTTATACCATTTCCATAATAAAAGAATCCCGCGTCAGCCACTTCCCTCACTAATCTTTTCTTTTTATTAAACGTCCTCCAATAATAATTAAATGAATATTCACGCATTTTAAACGTGTTATACATGTCATATCGAGGTTTGTATTCATTTTGAGACATGTGCTATTTACTTTCTAGTTCAATTATAAACGTTTAATGGTATCGTCCAGCATTTGTCAATAACTTATAAAGACCGGACAGAGGTGGGAGGAGGGGGATAGAAAACTTTAAGATGTGTTTGAGCTAACTATAGAAATAAAACAAGAAAGTATTTATTTTAGAATTTTATTATCAAAGCACCACTTATTTAAACACAATACATTTTTTAAAGCACATACAGAATCATGATAAATACAGTTATATAAATCTTGAGAATACTTATATTGATCGTATAAACTTATCAAACTAGAACATCCTTTATCTTCTAAATTGAATATATTACAATTACTGTTTACTAAAATATGTTTTAACCACAACACTTTTTCTGAACCTTTAACGTAGATACATTTATCTCTTAAAATATCTATAACTAAATTCTGATAATTATGGTAGGGTACAAATCCTTCACGCCAGTGTATCTTTCTGTTACGTTCAATCCAACTAACATGTTTTTTTTCTTGTTTTGTTAATTTTGAAAATGGAAATGGTGGCTTAATTAAAAACACTTGTAATGTTTTATTATACAATATAGCGATTTCTTTTATTATAAATTCATTTGTTTCTGTTTTAAAGCCTTGAATATCCACAATAGCTATCATGATAACCTACGCACAATGTTGCTGAGAGGTTTGTATTCTACGAGTCGATCGTTTATAATCAAACAATATGCAGTCGTCTTATCTGGTATTGCTGTAGAACATTCAATTTCTAACCTCACGTCCACTGGACCTGTTTTCAGGCTATCGTTTTGTCTTGAGCAGTCTAAGATAAAAAGAGGGGCTTTTTCTTTGAACTCCTTTAGTTCAAGCAACGGGTCTACTGGACAGTTGTAATACGACTGACGAAATTTCACAAACATTTCATATAATATACTATATTTGTTCTCAGAAAACTTTAAACCTAAAGGTTCATATGGATAATATTGTGAATTCAAAAAGAGCGTAACGTTTGTTACTTCACAATGATCGAATAGTGAACTGTCTTTAGTTTTATTATTTTTTCGATTTGTTTGTAAACAAAAAATTACATATCTGGGTTTTTCCAATTGTGAAGCAGTTTTAACTGACCAAGAATGCTTTGTGGTTTTAGGTAGTAACGGATACTCATATAAATCCCAATTTCTAAACGCCATCTGAATGGCTTTATCTCTTTCTAAATGTTTTAAAAGTGACAGTCGTTCTCGATCTGATACTTTTATGTGTGGCACCCTCCACTGAACTCTTTGCACATCTATTTGAAAATTAACAATATCATCAGTAAGGATAACGCTATTTAAGTTAGTGTTGCTTCTGTTTAATATAAGTTCATGTTTACAATTTATCACTATTTTATTGTAATCCTCTGCAAAACCTAAAACCTTATTTAATGGGATAACAGCACTAAAATGCCCTTCACTTTGAAATCCCTCTAAATTCCAACCCCATAGAGCAGCAACTTTATTTTCTGCTTCATTTAATGAGATGTATGATTTTATTGTTGATGTTATTCCAGAATTTTTTATGCGGTCTATTTCAATACCATTCATTTCGTATCTGATGTCTTGAAACAAATACATAATAGGGTTATTAGTGAACGAAAAAGTTTTCTTGATTGGATTCCCATCTTTACCGAAGAGCTTCGCTTGTCCTTCGATGTAAATTGAACTGGCTGATGGTAGCACGTATATGTCTTGCTGGTGGATGGGAATTCTGATTTCATCGTTTTCTCTAAAGCTGTTATTGTAGGGATTGTATGAATGAACTTCATAACTTTCGATCGAAGTGTCGAAGTGTGGTAATTCAGCAATCTGTAGTATATTCATATTTTAAACCCTAGGGCTTTAAGAAAATCTTTATTGGCTTTAGTCAATTTCTTAACGTTTTTCTTGCGTCTTTGCACTTTAGCAATCGCAGAAGGACTAAGACCTTTTTCATTCGCTTGGTTGTTTTTATAATATACTATCATTTTGTTTTTCTTAAATGAAGACGTAACTGAACTTGTTCCTCTCCAAAGTTAATACAGTGACCAATTTGATCTACAATCTTAACAGATACCGATGAAATTATATTTTTGTTTACTGGAAAGTAAATAACATGTTGTGGTATTTCCGTGCACTGATGACCTGGAGTAGTATCGGACACAAATTCATGAATAAAATGAGTTGGTAATCCGTTGCAGTACGAACCGTTAACAAGATCACATTCGATTCTGATTACAGACAGACCTTTGTTAATAATGGGAATATTTGGTCTTGATTTTAATACTGAAAAGTATATCAAACCGCACTCATATTGATCTGACAAATGCAATGGTGGTTGAAAGTATGAAATCAATTCCGATGTTTTCCCAGAGATGGTAACCGTAGTAGACATGCTTTTATACTGACCTCTTTTGAAAGATCATGTTTATTTTATTCCTTTACTACACCAAAAATTCTTCAAAAAGTTTAAACAAAGATGTCCACAATTAAAAGGGTGATCACGCTGAATATTATCATAATTATAGTGAATTTTGGAGCCCAAGTATTTTATAAATTCCTTTGGAGGCTTAAGATTTCCGTAACTATCAAAATACTCAATATAATCGTTGTATTTTGCATAGGCTACCCAATGAGATCCAGGATTTTTAGAGCTATCTAAATTTATAACACCACATTCTTTTTTAAAAGGGTGTTTAGGGAGCTTATCTCTCATAAAGACACCTCTGAAATGGGGAATATTATTTCCATACTTCAAAATGTCTAAATTACTCAAGGCTCGTTTGGGTAGCCGATAAATTAGTTTTTTTCTTTCGATACAAAAATTCCGAGTCCATCTTTATGTGGTTTAAGGTGTAGTCCTTTTCCGATGCAGAGTGCTTCCATCTTTTCATTGTGTCTCTTCGATTCAGTCAATAACTTTTTCGCAATCTTGAATTCATTTATGGTTTTAGCAATACCAGCTGCACCGCCTGCTAAAGCTCCCACCGCAGATAATCCCGCAAAAATCGGAATTAAAGGCAGTACTCCACCAGTTTTTGGTATAGGAATAACACGAGGAAGTTTAATGGATGAATCATCAGCTAATTCTCTGACAGCGGCCATAGCTAATTCTATTGCCACTTTCTTGCATTTTGGTTTTAACTTTTTGATATGTCTCTTGGTTTTTCTAATAACATTTTTAAATTTATTTTTTAATCCTTTTCCAATTTTAGGAGGGCACTTTTTGCTATCTTTTTGTAGGCCAAAACCGGTTTTAATTTTTGTTGACATAGCGCTGCTTACTAAACGTGCTGCCAGTTTTTCCCCTACACTCGCATCAGAGGCAAGTGCTCGCTCTTTAGCCATATTTAACAAAAGTAAATCTGCCTTGTGGCGATCCTTTAAGTTTGAAGACTTATGATAGGCAATGTCGTGCTGTTTGCAATATTCGTCTAATTTATTAACACCTTTATCTCCACGTGTAAGCCTTTTCATTAATTTAGTACCAGGCCCGCAATAATTGTATCCTGGTAAATGTAATTCAAATGGTAAATGATTTATAATCCAATTGAGAAGACTACTCTCTTCAATACACATCATAAGACTGATACATTTGGACTGAGCACTTAATAAATATTCGATTTATCAATCCAACTATTTTCAGAAGAAGGCAAACCTAACCATTTTACAAAAACTCTGTCTCCTTTACTTTTAAGAACTTTCTCAACTAGATATAAATTAGCATTTTTTGTCTTTTGAAGTTCTTGTACATAAAATGCACCTAAAATGGGTTGGCCTCTGATTGCATCTTCAATTAAGTAGGTGATAGGAGTTGTATTTTGTATTTTTCGAATTTTAAATATTTCTGTCGACCAGTTGGGAGTATATCCTTTTTCAAATGTCCCCTTATATTTACTAATGCGTACAAAATCACCCTCTTTAAACTTGCTTTTTATGCTCACGGTTTTTACCAACATAAAATATCTTTGTAATATGCGTTTTTTATTATTATTATCTACGTTTGCTGGGATTTCATCAATTGTGCGATGATAGGTGTGATTGTATTCATAAATAACGTTATTAAGAGTATTATCTATCCAATTATAGTTACCTTTTAAACTAAATTCCTTGTAAAGTTTCGATTTCAATGTTCGAATAAATCGCTCAACTATTGATGCCTTTTTTGTTGAAAAGGTTGAATAATGGTTTATATTATAAGATTTCATAAGGTTTTGAAACATGTTATTGTAAAATTCTGTTCCATTATCCGTTTGCAAATTTTTGGGAACACGCCCATTAGCCAACAAAATCTTGAAATAATTGCATACAATATCTTTGGTCTTACTTTTCAAAGGAAAGGTCCAGGCGTATTTCGAAAATGTGTCAATAACAGCAAGAATAAATTTGTAATTTTTATTCTCTTTGGAAATTGATTGCATGTCAATTAAGTCTGCTTGCCAAAGGTCATCTATATCTTTCATAATAACATGTCTTCGTGGAAAGTTTAGTCTTGCATTTTTATGAATTTCGTTTACTACGTCGGCTTTACTCATATTTTAATTCAGTATATCAACATTTGTCTTGAACCTACCAATGATACTGAATGAAAATCATACTATCTCCACTATTTATTCTTTAATTATATCAGCTTCTTTTAATTCTTCAATTATCGATAAAATTTCATTATCATGATTTGTATTGCCAGCATCTCTTGAAGCGACTAATAGTTTTAATCTCTCAACCAACTCGTTAGGATCGTCCCAATATACCAAGTCAGTATTGTTTTTGTACTTCTTTAACTTTGGCAAGTTTCCTCCAAGTTTAGTGTGACTGTTATCATTTAATGTTTCAGAAAAAAAAGGTCTGATGATTTCACGATATTTTATTCCTTTATCACCTTTTATTTGACCTTTAGGATTGAAGTCTCTTTTGTGAGCATTGGTGTAATGCAATATATCCTTGTAGACAAGTTTATCTTTAGGTGATACTAATTTTAAATCTGGTTTTTTTCGAAGTAAAAGTTCTTTCAGGCCAGGACTTAAATTGTAAGATTTATCACCGATTTTAATCAAAATAACGCTATCGTTATTCAAACTATCAATTTTAGAAAACGATACTATTGAATTACCCATAAATAAAGTTTTGTTTTCACTTCTTATTCCAAACGGTATATTTACACCATCATACATATCATAATCGTCTAATGAAATCTCTAAATCATCTTCCACTTTAGGAGACTGTTTAACCAATTGTGCAGAATTGTGTTTTGGTTCGTAACAGCCCTCAAACTTTGTAGTCGAGCTAGTATTAATATCGTCCATTTCAATATCTCCAGAACATGTGGGAGTTGTATTTTGTAACAACAATATTTTTTTCATATTTGTATTGGAATCTGCTAGGGTTTTAAGAGGATCTGTGACCGGTTTAAGCATTTGATCAAGCGACAATTTCATACAATGATCCTGGTTCTTCATTTGTTTTATTTTATTCTTTATGGAGTCTACGGACTTCATTAATTCTATTTTAATATTTTTCTCCATGTTATATTTTAACAACTGCGTTCAGCTAAAAATCAAATTATACTGAATTTGATTTTGCATGTTAATTACTTATATGTATGAACAGTCAGTCAAATTTTAAAAAGATATCAAAGTTCAGTCTGTACCTTCCATTATTTAGTGGCGATTCTTTATTAATAAGTAGAAAATTATAAGGTTTACTCCAAACAGTTTGACAAATATTTTTGAACTCTTTCCATTGTAAATCTGAACTAACATGCTCTTCATAAATATGTTTTAAATTCACATCATCTTGTTTGAATATAATAAGAAAATTCACATTGTCACGTAACAATTGCTTTGGAATTTTAGAATATGTTTGAGATAAATAGAAGCAATCGATTTGTTTATGCCTACCCATGCAAAAATAATTGTGGATATTAACTTGATTTTCACACGCAACATCATCAAAAATAAATACAGAATTTGTTAAAGCTTCACTCGGAGATATTACATCTTTATCATCACTAAACTCATAGAAGTTAATCTGTGGCACTCTTTTTAGTACTTCAGTTAAAAAACGGTATTTTGGTTGAAAATAAGTCTTAGAGTAAAGATAAAGATTTCTGAATTTGAGTCCATTTTCATGCAGCAGTAAACTAATCATAACATTTGTTTTACCACAGCTTGAAGGACCGCATATTATACAGCGAATGGTATTTGGCAATAAAGCGCTATGCCTGATGTGGTGAACAGAGTCACTTAATCTTATATTATTAACATTGAGGGATATTGGTTGCTTGATCAACTTCATCTTACCGATTAATTAAAAAACAATTTAACGTGTATATATATATACTTGTATAACTAACAGGTCGAAACCTGTATTGAGTACAAGAAAGATGCTATTCTCGTCTTTCATAAAATTCAATCTAAGGTACAGGTGATTATACTTTTTAAAATCACTTCTCTTCGTTGCTGTCTATTACATAAGTAAATCATTTCGTGTCGTATCATAAGTAAATTTAAATTCTTTTATTATTTGTTCTAATAACAAATATATAATGCATACTCTTTTTACACCATTATAATATCAAACACACTAAAAGAAAACATAAATAAAACACTAAATATATTCTCGATATATTTATTTTTAATAAGTAAATTAAAATATCTTAACGATGATACAACTAATCATTAAATGTATCATTTATTATCTAGTTTACAGTCTAGGTTCAATTATTATACAAGTATTGTAATATATCATAATAGCTACATTTAAAATATAGTATCACAATGTCCCCAAGGTAACGTATGAGAATTATCGGAAAGAATTTGTCTTTTATCATCGTTTCTATTCAAGACTAGTTTGTAGACTTCCTGAGTATATATAGTATGCTTTATCGATTTTAGCATATTCATTTTGAACCGCAAATTCTTATTCGTTATGAGAGTCTGATAATAGTCGGATAAGTTCAGTTGTTTAGTGACAGTCTTTGATATACCTTTTGCTTTTTTAATTTGCACCTTTACGCTTTTTATACAGTACAATTTAGCTCGGAGTCCTACAAATTCGGCAATCACATCGCCACCTAACTCGTCCTTGAATAACCCGGGCACTTTAGCATTTGTTATTGGCATATTAAACGGATTATTCAAATGAAAATTACTAGTATCAAATAACGATATGTTGTCCTTCATATCTCTATAAAAATCGTCAGTGTAGATCAAATAAAGTAAGCTGTCTGTGTCAGTATAACATAGTTCTACGTTTTCATTATACTTCTTTTTAATAAAGTCATAGTGAAACTGATAGAGATGAGTTTTAGCATATTCTAGCACGCTGAACCCTATGTATATAGGTCGGTCCAGCTTGATTTTTTCGTGATTTAGCTGGATTGCTACTAAGTTTTCAGAAAATATAGTAGCACTATGAAAATTTGGTTTTGCAATCAGTTTTTTGGCCTCCAAAACTTTTTTAGTTTTATTTTTAGTATCGCTCCATTTAGAGACTAGTTTGACATTGACATGTTTTCTTTTATTCTCTATCGTTTTCCCGAAAATAGCATTGTTAAGTAATTTAAAAAAATCTTTTTCAAAAGCTGATGAAGACTTTTGACGTAACTGAGTATTCAAATCAATATATTTTTTGAGGTAGCTACCTTGACGAAAACACAGAATCTTATGAATTTTTTTAAGACGTAACCCATGTTTTAGACATTCTTTCAAGTGTACATAATGTATGACATAATGATATTTGTCATACAGGTTTGCAATAAGTTTTGGGTTTTTACCACCAGGAGGAATGAATTTCTCGCTTGCGAATGGTAAATCACTATGAGTACTATGTAAATAATCACTGTATTCCAAATCAACTGCTAGAATATAACCGTAATCATCATTTTCATCAGTATTTATGACATCGAAATGATAAATTTCAGTGTCCGTTAAAAACCTAAACTCGGAAATTGGCATTGGTTTTGTCATAGCATGAGAGTATAGTGCGTTACAGTCAAGATATATAAGAAACGATGTTTCTTTCTGATCATCGTAATTGGGGAGATATTGATTGTTTGCTTTGGCATGTCTCAGGGAACATTGAGCTAAACCTCCACGAATACCTTTTTCTAATAACTGATAGATCTCTACATCATTAATTAATTCTAGTTGCACACTCGTACATAGTAACATTGCATCCCAGCTGAGTCCGGGCGATGTGACATAATAAGCTGGATCTAACTTATAGTATTGAAGGCATGTATTTCGAAACTTTTCAAATATATCACTAAGAATTAAAACATCACTTTTCAAATACAAGTCTGTGTATTCTCCAAGCGATTGAATATCAAAAACATCCCATACTCTTAGCGCTCTGAGGTATTCTTCGTCTGATAAATGCTCTTGTTTTAAATTATTAAAAAAGTATTCTTTTTTTGGCAGTGTCGTATCACTGTACTTAGACCATGTATCAAGGTAGTCATATGGATAAATGCCCTTATTTTGCATAAGCTCAAACTGTTCTTGATTTTGGAACTCATGAGATAAATTAATAAAATCATTCCCACATAAAGTTTTACATAAATTATCTAAGCTCGAGCTAAGAAATTGAAAAGAGTCTAAAAAATTTATTTGTATTGATTTTTTGTCTTTTGATGGCAAATATTTAGTAATGGATAGGTACTTTTCCTTAGTTTGCGGTATAATTTTCAAATCACCCTCATACTTCGCTAATTCTTTTATAAACAGATGACTATCATAGCCAGATAAGTTATGAAATATCACAGGTACAAAAGAGCAAACTCTATATAAAAGATTACATTGATTATGCGCTGCCCCCCTAAATTCAGAAGTCATGTGGTCATGGTCCATTACTTTATCATCAAAAAGTAAATTATTACAGATATGGCAAGTAGTTGCTCTTTCATATTTGTCCTGCTGGTGTTTAGACAATTTCATTATCGGCTTTTTACATTGCAATATATCGTGTATTTGTGACACATCTCTGATTAAATACTCAATAAATACTTTAGCACAATCTGGACCTCTATATGTTACATATTTATTTAAGCCTGAATCATGTGAACAGCATATATAATAGCCGAAACAAGATGGCTCGTGTTTTTGAATAAGTTTAGTATTTTCAGTTGATTGGTTTTCTGTACAATGTGTCAAAATGCTTTCAAAATCTGCATATATCACAAAGTTGATTTTCTGCTGTCTCTCGTAGTGTTCAAATTTCAATACACTGTTTTTTGGAGGTAACACCGATAATATTTCTGAACAAGAATGCGCAGTATACTTAGACACACTTGAAAAAAATTGTAAACAATTTTCGCATAAATACATTTTACCTTTATGTTCAGAAATTTGCCTGCGTACTAGTTTGAGAAGATCTTTAATCAGACAATAATGAAATTTACCATTTTTTTCAATGTAAAGTAAGTTCACATGATTTGTTTTTCTTGAATCTGACTTATATAGAGGTCCAGTTACATAAAATTTGTTATCTAATCCGTAGATGTTTACACTCAAGTCTGGATTATTTTTTTCTAAGACCTTTACATCGCTTATTGTAGGGGGAAAGGTCATATCCTGAACGTTCAGTACATTACTGTAGTGTGGATAAGAGTTTACTCTGCACGCGTTACGTTCGCGTGGGTGTAAAGCTGCTACTATAGACCATAACAAGCAGTGGTTATCGTTATTCTGTATATTTATACAGCTTTTAGTGTTTTTCACTATGGGTGGTAAATCAATATAGGAGCCACCTCTCAAAGGACAGTATTTATTAAGATTTATTTCTAAATGACTTATTGAGAGAAAAGACCAGCCTGACTCACAAAATTGGAACTCGCTCATTTTTTGATTCATTGTATTCACTGCCTCCATATACTTTTCTTTTATATCAGTATCTTTAAGAATAATTGTATTTTTAGTGTTAAAAGACTTTAGATTTTGTGAGTCTGAATTTGGTAATATAAAGTTTGCAAATAGCTCAAAATTTACTTTTAAGCAAGTACTTTTTTCTAGCGCCATAGTAATTAGTTTTATGATATATTTCATACTATCATGCAAGAAAGTTTCAGGGGTCTCAAAGCACTCTTCATATGGATTTAATCGATAAGTAAGGATCCTGTCTTTAAATGCAGTTGCAATGATTTCAACATTCTCAAACTCAGTTTTCAATAAACAATTTGATTTATGTACATTACTTCTTACATGGTATCTATAATCAGGTTTTCGTAAAATTACTTTGCATTCATGGCATATCATAGTATCATGACTTTGAAAATGAGATCCGTTATCGCCGGTAGCGGTAGCTGTAATAAAAAAAAACAAGACATCATTAGGATAAAATAATTTTATATTAATTTATTTAACTTTGTCAACTTAACCTATGGATACAGTTTGATTATATGCTTATGATCTACGCTTTTATATGATATAGGCTTATATATGAAAAGCAAATACTAAATAAATTCATATTTTGAAAAATCATCTTGATTACAAAAATATTGATTGTATTCAATAATAGTTTGAAATAAATGTCGGTGGGATATCCTTAAATTCCTTCCTACTTGCAGTCAACTTAACCTATGGATACAGTTTGATTATATGCTTATGATCTACGCTTTTATATGATATAGGCTTATATATGAAAAGCAAATACTAAATAAATTCATATTTTGAAAAATCATCTTGATTACAAAAATATTGATTGTATTCAATAATAGTTTGAAATAAATGTCGGTGGGATATCCTTAAATTCCTTCCTACTTGCAGTTATAAATTTAGCTAAATATTCCCAAGCTTCAGTATTATCATCTGTTTTATTTTTTAAACTGATCACTGCCTGACGCCATCTATTCATTGCAGAAACGTTTTCAATATCCGAAACTTTATAGACTTTTAAGTCAATGTAGTGCGATCCCTCTTTAGAAGGATGACCCTGTCGAGAAATACCGTTAGCTAATCTTCTAGTGATAGAAGATACTAAAGTTGATACTTTTTTAGAAGAGGAAGAAGAGGCACAGGCAGCTTCCTGTGCTTCATCTTCACTGTCCGTACCGAAAAGTTCCCTAGCCGTAGGTCTTGTAACTGGTCGAATCTTTGGCTTTTTCAATGATGGCCGTATGTGTTCAGTGCTCATTGCTGGCTCAGCTCGACGTGTTGACGATTGTTTTTCGCGTTTAGTTCGCTTTCTCTCCAGCTCTTCCCCCTCGTCATCCAAGATTGGCATGCTGCTAGATGGATGAGACTCTTCTCTACTCCGTTTCGTTTTCTTTTGAGGACGAATTTCTTCAACCTCTTCTTCAGAGGATGTAGGAAAAAGTTCATCAGCTTTTGACCTGAAATATAAAAAATAAATAATTAGATACCTATACATTTTTTCCTCGTTTTACTTATCTACGTCTCTCTGCTAATAGGTCTGTTGTATAAGAAAATAAAAATTCAATACTTTTTACTAAACTTGCAGATGTTGATAATATTAGATGTACCATAATAAAACAACATTTTCGTGCCAATTACAAAGGTTAAGGTTAGTGTAGTGATGGGTTGGTTAAGATCAAGAATCATCATTTCAATAATCCGTGCAACTAGCATGTGCATTCGCGGCACACGTCATAAATTCAAACCAATTGCCAAGTTATTCGGCTTCGACGATGGAGCGGCCCTACCTAGACATTGATATGGATGTGGCCGACGACCCAAGAAGATGTCGATTGCAATATTTCGCGATGGATAAATGAGCTTGTTTTATAAAATAATTATTGATTAATTTGACTGTAATGTGACTATAGTTATATATTATTTTGTATTGTAATGTCTTAGTATTTATAAATAAAAGTATGTGTAAGGTTAAGGTTAAAAGGTATTTTTTATATTATAATGATACTTACATTTTGTTTAATTTGATTGAAGATTTTGGAAGATGACGATGATGAGGATGATGTAGATTTTGAAGACTTACACTTCTGAACTAGAAATAATTTGATGCAGTGGAATTGTAGATCTGTAAACAAAAATTGAAAACTGATTATTTTAAATTATCGAAATCATATTTAATTATTTTAAGTTTTCGTATCAGATATGGTAAGTTACATCTTCGAATACATTGTCGCTATTATCACCAGGTAACCTGGTACCTAGCTGACACGTTAATTCAGAATACCTATGCATTTGTATTCAGCTCATGCTTTCAGAAAAATAGTACACCCGAAATCTAAAAGTGATTTTAGCGCTTGTATTCATAAATACGGGTGGAATTAAGAACCTTTTTGTGAAGTCGGTTTATGTTGTTCTTACAAATTGGATAAATAGATTTAATTAATCGAATATTAAATTCATCAGATAATATTTGTAAGCACATTAATAACAAATTTTTATTCATAGAAACTGATGAAAAAGGTAAACTATTCTGAAAAGTTATTATATTTGAAAAGATTGATACTCACTTTGTATTGTTAAGAAGACTAGTTGCCTGAAACCTGCATACGGGACACGCACCATACACACTTATAAACACTTTTATCACTTGTAGCACCTCAGAAAGAAAATTTTGTAGTGGCTCATTGTTTCACAGTCATTTAAATAAATATGAAATATATCAATGTGTGCATGCACATTTTACACTAGTGTTATAGAGAAAACAGTTTGTCAGCAAATTAAATACACTAGCTATATCCAACGGCTTCACTTCTTTTAATTTACTTCTCAGGTAACCAATCAGTCTTAATAATGGTAGTATAAGTGTGAATTAGTCTAAAATAAACAGACAAACTTCTACATTTTTATTATATGTTTATAAGGGCACAATATAGTAACATAAAATATTCCGTAACCAAAATACGACGTTACTGCTGCGTATTAAGAGATTAAATAGTAGGCGTCATCATTGACGCTTAGGATGTTATTATATTTTTCACTGTAAACATAGACAGATCATCTGTCTCCAGGCGCCAGTCTTATTGTACGCATTTCCATTTAAGGAAACGTGGCATGTGTTCAAATTAACCAATACGTGATCGATGATTTTAAACCTTAATAGCATACTAAAAATACATATAAAGAATCATTAAATTAAATTTCCACCATCATTATTTCTCCGATTTTTATCGATACCAGAGCACCTTTGCACATTTAACATGTCGGTAAGTTATTGAAAACCATTTCTATTTTTTAATTAAATTTAAATATTTTTTTTCATTTGTCGAATAATGGATTAAGTATATAAACAATGTTTTCAAGATGAATTCTTAACGGGTTCGACGTCAAAAGTTTCATCATATTTTTTTTTTATAATTTAGATACTTAAATATAAAATATGCGTTGAATTGAAAACTTTCTCCTTCATTGAAGTCGGTTGATTAACTCGATGTTTGTTTCAGGAATCTGGTGACGATCTATTCAACTTCTTGCCGAACAATCAAGACAAATCAAAAAAGAGAGCATATCAAGACAAAGAAACTTACATCTGTATAAAAAAACCATCAAGGGGTACCAAAATGATACGAATTGAGTTATATGATGTGGAAAATCTACCTGCAGAATTGTTAAATTGCAAGTGTCACTCCGAATTATGTGTGCAATATGTTGTCAAAAACATGTTTATGGACGATGTTTATAAATCGTATAGAGATATAGTATTATTAATAAAAGACAAAATTAATGATTAGCAATTGTTGTTTTTTTTTTTCCCCTTTATAGAGATAAGAAGTAGTTAAGTTTTCAACTGTATATTATTGGGTTATCTGGATCAACGGAAATCAATAAGTCATGTTATATAGAACTAATACCATTCACCCACAATCTATTCAAATATATGAAAACAGTGGTTATTGAAAAAGAGTAACATCAAATTAAAAATCATCAGATTTTGAAAAGTTTACCTGCGCTTCTCTGCGAAGGTATATTTACTTTTCAAAATCTGAAGTTTTTTATACGATGTTACTCTTTTTCAATAACCACTGTTTTCGTCTATTTGAATAGATTGTGGGTGAATGGTATTAGTTCTATATAACTGGACTTATTGATTTCCGTTGATCCAGAGAACCCAATAATATACTACTTATGGTACTTTCAAGTTTTTGCGTAAATCTAGATTTGCCTATGTCTTTAAAACATAGCCACCAATAACCAATTTTATTAAGGCGGTATAATTCAAATTCGAAATCTTTATTTCGAGCGAAGACTTTTAAAGGGTTAGTAACAATGTGTATTAAAACTAAGTATTAGTAAACAACACGATACGGTGACATATGTAACTGAAAGCAGTGAACTTTGTATATATATAAACAGTCCACAATCCAATCTCTGTAAGCAATCATTTTCAGAAACCTGTCGGGGCTGTCCATAACTCGGGCCACTATTGATGTTGCGCGCTTGCGCATTATCGCGTAAAAACAAACGCGCCGCCGCAAACATCTCTGATGCGCTACAACGCCAAGGCAACCCCATCAGTTTTCTGAACGCGTTATTATACTGGACACGAAGGGCTCCATACGACGCCCGTGAATACTTATTCCACAGGCTGCAAGTGTAGAAGGTGGTACAGAATGCTCTAAAGAGCGTCACCTTTATTTCTGCAGTACAATGTGCAAACCGGCGAGCTATCATATTCGCACGCTCGGAAAGAGCCCTCCGTTGCCTTTAATGTCAGCATTGTCCTTTAAAGCTTATTATTAACACAGGCACCGTCAATATGACAACCGAAATGTTGAAAGCGCCTCAATCAGGGCATTCATATACAAATTGAAGAGGGCTCCGACAGCACACCCACCCACCGAACTCTGTTGATCTGGCTTCCATACCAATGCCTTATCAGCTCGATACGCAACCTTATAGGTTCAAGTTTCCTCCATAATATATCTTAGGAAACCAGATCAAAAGCCCTAAACCGATCGAGTAAGCAAGCGAAAACAGGTGTTGCTCTTTTTGTATAGTACCTGAAGGCCTGCTTGAGACACAGTACTGCACTCTCTTTAGAAAGTCCTGGCCGAAACCCGGACTGATTGTCGTGCAGCACAAGATGTTCGTTTAGCTGTGTATCAAGCAGACCATCATGCACCTTAGCGACTATGGTTGCTAGAAAAATAGGTCTATAGTTTCCTCTATCCGAAAGATCACCTGTTTTACTTTTAACAATGGGAACCACGATCGTCCTCATTAGGCAAGTATGAATGACCAATAAATCAATTGTACAGCAGTGCCAAAACCCTCGGTAAGTGAGGACCGACGTATTGCAAACGCTCGAGCTACTGAGCTCATCATGTCCAGGGGGCTTACCTCTAGACGTAGACTTGATGACCCTGGCCACATATTTGGCACTGAAACGTGTGCCCACCTTGGCACAACGGGGCTCAGCATCCAGCATCTCACAAGAGCTCCCAAGCGATGACTTTAAAACAAACCGATTTCTAAAAAGGTTTGCAATATCCTTCACATCACTCACACCATTCACACTAACAGTCAGGCCTGGCCGAATGCTCAATTTATTAGCGCTCTTCCAGAAACTTTTAAAGTTTAAGTTAGTCTTGCGTCGACATACATTATAGAAGAGAAGAAATTATATTACAACGGTTGGTTAAAAGTAAACAAAGGAAAATTATATTATGCGCAAGCGCAGTCGTGCAAGGAGGTGTGCAGCAGCTGACTGTCAAAGGTCGTAGCTGTGTGTCGCTCGCTACCTCGGGGTGCTCGCCTGCCGTCGGCCAGCTGGCACGCCGCTGCCTCGCGTCCCTCGTTCACTGCTGCTGGCGCGCAACGGTGTTGAGAGGAGTCTTTGGACAGTGGAGTTAAGGACCTTGAGTTTAAAATAGCCTCAACTTGAATTAAACATGTCGCCATCTCATTAAAGGTCAGGTTTGTTAAACCCAAAATGCGTCGTAGATGATGCTTGGTGGATTTAACTGCAGACTCCCATAGGCCTCCAAAGTGTGGAGTATATGCAGGTATAAATTATAAGTTTATGCCAGGATCGATTTTATTGAAATTTAAGCCTTGCGAAAGTAGCCTGGCCAACTCATTGAAAGCACCGACAACGGTTGTATCGTTGTCGAAAAAGATGTTACGCGGTTTTCCCCTTCCAGCAATTAAGCGGTTTAAAGCGGCTAAGAAAGTTTCCTTTGTAAGGTCCGATAAAAGTTTGACGTGGATGGCTCTCGTAGCTAGGCACACAAATGAAACATTTGATGAGCCTACACCCTCTACCTTTTCGGTCAGCTATCATGATAGGACCAGCGGAGTCTACTCCTGTGTCTAAAAATGGAAACTCTTAATGTAGATGCTGCTCTGGAAAATTACCCATGATAGGTTGAAAAGTGTTGGTCTTGATCCTGCAAAATTTCACGCATTGATGTGTGTTTTTTTTTCCTGGAGTTCCTGGAGTCAGAGAATGAGTTATTTAATCTTCCTCCGACATGAATTACATTAGAAAGAGTAACAAAAAAGGTAACAATGAAAATAGCTTGTTCTTTGCTGGTAACTGTTTACCTGATTTAAGTAAGTGGTATCTACTCTTCCGGAAAAGATTCCATTTGACTAAATCTTAATAATAAGTTTAAAGTTCAGTAGAAGTTAGTGAACCAGACTCAAGTGATTTCGATTGCATTTATAAATGAATCGCAAGACACGCTGTAATGTGCTGAAGCTTGAGAATTTTGTAAATAACGCAGTAATAGGATTTTTAATAATGTGCTTAGAAACATGACAAGAAGCGACTGTATCCGGTAATCCAGAATGATTAAAATGTGATTCAGGAAACTGAGGCAATGAAGACATACGTTTGCTAAGTAATTGTGGTCCTGACCACCACAAGGGAGACGACAACAGCCTGTCTGCGGGGTTTTCAGCTGACGGAACATTGTACCAAGCCTTTCCTCGTTCAGTTTCCTGAATTTCAGACACTCGATTACGAACGAATGCCTTTATTTGATTTGGTGAAGTAGATAAATCTAAATCTACTTGTAAGTTTTTAGTGTGCATACAAACACGTGAAGAGGAAGCTGACTGATTATATGCACCAGAAATGAGCCAACCTAATTTTGACTCTAGTAAAGTGGGCTTATGAGTACCTAATGCGATACAGCCGGTGCCTATGATACCCCAAAAGACTTCAGCACCTACAAGGACATCGTTGGAAGACGGAACGTAATAAGTGGGGTGAGCCAGTAGGACGTTCGTACGTATGTTGCTAGTATCAACATAAGTATGAGGAACTGATGATGATACTTTCAGCAATTAGAGGCAATCAATGTTCAATTCGAATTTACTGTCATCAATTGATTTTAATGACACTGAGCTGATGATGTCTATGAATGTCTGGACCCTGATGAAGCCTTTAAAGAGTTTAATAATTTATTTAAACTTTTTTATGATTTATGTTTCCCCAAAATTAAAATTAGAATACCTATTAGAAAGAAACTAAACTGGGTAACGAAAGGTATCAGATTGTGTTGTAAACGCAAGCGAGACATGTTATGGCAATTTCGAAAACAAAAATCTCCAGAAAACAAAGAAAATCTAAAGACATACACTAATCGGCTCAAAAAAATCATCAGTCTCACACAAAAATCAAGAAATAACTTTTATATTAAAAACTCCAAAAATAAAATGAAAGCTACCTGGCAGATCATAAATAAAAATAAATTAAACTTTCCGAAAGAAAATATTTCTAAAATAACTATCAATGACAAAGAGATAACAGATCCACTAAAAATTGCAGAAGCGTTCAATAATCATTATATTGATTTAGTGCAACCGTTAAATAATAGTAAAAAGCCTGATTTATCATTAATTACCAACACATCTAATTTAATGTTTATGCCTGCTACAATCCCTGTCGATATATGCAATATTATCAGAACCTTAAAAAACACCAATAGTGCAGGTTATGACGAGATTATTACTAAAGTAATAAAAAGTGTAGCCGTTGAAATATCTCCTGTTCTTAGTTTTATTGTAAATTTATGCATAGAAAATGGTACGTACCCAAAAGATTTAAAGATATCTATAATAAAACCACTGTATAAGAAAGATGACAGACAAAATCCTAATAATTATAGACCTGTAGCGTTAATTCCAATTTTCTCAAAAAATTTTGAAAAAGTCATTTATAACAACCTGTATAGTTTTCTTGAAAAAAATCAAATATTTGCGGAAGAGCAGTACGGCTTTAGAAAAAGCAAAAAATATAAATATGGCAATATATGGCCTTGTAAACAAAGTTATAACAAATATGGATAGACGGAAACGTGCGACAGCCTTGTTCATGGATATGACTAAGGCATTTGATTTTGTAGATTTCAACATACTCTGGTCAAAATTAGAAAAAAATGGAGTAAGGGGGAACGTATTAAAATTAATTGAATCGTACCTAAAAAATAGGTATCAAATAACAAGTATAGCAAAGATTTGCCAGAAGACAAAATTAGAACTAACGTACCAATCAAAACCAAGAAAAACGAACTTTGGTGTACCCCAGGGTAGCGTCCTCGGTCCGTTATTGTTCCTCGTATACATAAACGACATGCCTAGAGTTATTCAACATCCCATGACCTTGTTTGCAGATGATAGTACAGTTATTTTCACAGTACAAAATATGGAATCACATAGCTATGAAATGGATATAAATCTAAATCTGAACAGGTTAATAACATGGTTAAATAATAACAATCTTAATGTAAATTTAGATAAAACCTATGCTATGTCATTCAAACAAATAATCAATCAAGATAAACTTAACATTAAATACGCAGACAAAACTATAGAAGAAACAAAGCACACAAAGTTCCTAGGACTCTATATAGACGAGAATATGAAATGGTGTAAACATATTGAACATATAATAAAAAAACTAAATCAGTTTCAGTACGCTCTACATAATCTCAGTAAAATAGCAAGTCGTGAAGCCGTACTAACTGCATATCATGCATACGTGTCTTCTACATTGCGTTACGGCATAATGTTTTGGGGAAATTCATCAGATAGGGAGCTAGTGTTTAAGGCACAAAAAAAGTGTATAAGAGCAGTATGCCAAATAAAAGCTACTGACAGTTGTAGACCACACTTTATTGAGCAAAAAATAATGACATTTCCTTCACTATATGCATTTGAAATAGTAATGTTCGTTAAAAAACACTTAAATTTATTTGAAACCCTGACTAGTAAACGTCACCGGGACAAAATTCACGTTAAGCCTCATAAAACAGCATTATACGCAAAAAGCTTTCTGGGAATGGCTCCAAAAATTTATAATAAAATACCTACGACTATAAGAGCTGAGAATGATATTAACAAATTCAAAAGAATGCTAACAGATTTTATGGTTAAAAAAGCGTACTATTCCATTGGTGAATTCTTAAAAGACAATTCAAATAAATAATAGTTGGGTATGTCGTTGAGTGAGTCAAGTGTCCGATTGATTTATGCTCAATTCGATTTAATGATTATTGGTATCTAATTTAATGTTAATAATAATTTAAATAATACAATGCATAAAATTTATGTTTTAAAATTAGAATTATGTTTCCAAAATTTGTATGCCTATTAGGTTAAACATAGCGATCCTGACACTAGAATAAGATCTTATTATATTGTGCCTATGTTTTTACAAATAAATAATTTGAATTTGAATTTAAGTTTGAATTTGAGCATCCCTGAGTACAAATAGAGCTTTGAGAATTAATACCTGTCACCTTGGACTTGGTAATGTAGGTAGGAACGTGTAGCTTACGATCAAATTCCTCCGAGATTAAATTTGTTGTACTTCCACTGTCCAGCAAGACTCGTGCTTTATGGTGGTTACCGTCGGCGTCGGTGACCTTCACGAGCGCTGTGGAAAGTGAAATTACTTCAGATGTAAACGATTGACTAGCTGATAATGCAGTGTTGTGCACTTGGCAGAGCATTGTGACTATCGATGTGTAGCAGAAAAGTTTTTTTAATACGAACCTGTATCGAGAGACCTTTAAACTGCTCGCATGCATAAATAAAATAATCCTGACGACACATGGGACATGACAAAGGTTTTGAACACTTGTCAGGTACCACAGCACTGCTCTTAGATTTGGTCGCAGGTGTGTTGGGTTCAATCTTGGCTGTTACTATAGGCTTAGACTCCTCAAGTGTCTCTAGTAAGTCAGTCCAGCTACTGATGAAGTTAATGAACGCAGATAAAGTTGGAGGTTCAGAAAAAGTGTTTCTGTGTTTTTCCCACTGACGATTTGTAACGTGGTCGAGCTTACTGGTCGTAATGTAAATGATAAGAACATTAACAAAAGCGTTTTGAACAGGTTGACCAAGGGTTGCTAAAGCCCTAAGATTTTTGTTAGTTGAGTTTATTATGTACCGTAGTGACTTACTTGACTCTCTTACTATAGGCTGAACGTTAAAGAGTGCTTGCACATGATAGTTGACAAGCAATCTTTTGTTGTCATACCTCTCACGGAGTAACTTCCAGGCAGCATCGTTTTCTGACCTGAAGTCAAGGTTATCAACAACAAGAGAAGCACTACCCTTTATAGAAGTACGTAGATAGTGTAATTTATTTATTTTTTCCAAGGATGTGTTGTTATGTACTATAGAAATAAAAGTATCTCTAAACACCAGCCAATCATGATAGCTACTTGGTTAAATAAATTTTGGGTAAACGAATTCAATTGTGTTTGTGTGTACTAGTAATACATGAATCCACCTCGCTTGCGGCGTCCTCCTTAAGAAGCTTTCTTGAGCCGGTGATTAGCTGGCGTGCAGAAGCCACCAAGCCGAAGTACAGCTTTTCAAAATCCTCGAGTTCCGCATATTTCTCGCTGGGGTCATCCACCTTTGCGTCCATTTCGTCCTTCAATGCATCATATTTTTCGTATAAGCTTTCAAATATATTCGATTTCGATGACTTGCACCTCACTCAACTTTTGGCAAGTCTTAGAAATGTTTAAATAAGAATTTTACTGCGTAAGCTTGGCTTTAATTGAAGCTCGCTTCTTAATTAAGCTTTTCATGTCAGCCATAACAAATAAAATTAATAAGTAATTGCAGTAAACAATAGAATAAACAAAAGAAAAGAGAGTATTATATTATTATATAATGTCAAGCGAAATTTTCTAATATTAAACGATTAGCAATAAGTTGTGAAGTGGACACGGAGCTATAAGCAGTAAGAGATGAGATTGCTATCACAAAAGCGCTAGGCGTTTCGGATTGAATCTGCTGAGAAATGCTAAGCGAATAATGCAAGGTTATCTTGACAAAAAACCAAATAAATTCAATTCAATTCACTGTAATAATGCAAAATATATCGATTCATGATTAAAATAAGTATGATTTTGATTATAAAGCCGTTATAAATTGTGCCCGGTGAACGTGATCGCTTGAGGTATGTATCTGGAGGTTGTAAGGCTCATGCTCAAGCACGTTGACGCCCTGTACCTATAGTTCAGTTTTCATCAAGAGTTCTGTAGCCTGGGATGTTGAATAATGGCTGCTAGGTGTTGATAGGTGAAGGCTTGATATACAGGAAATAAAAGACTTGATTCTTCATGACTATTTGCATTTTTTTTTTTTTTTTTTTTTTTTTATCTTTTATAAGCTCGCGCTTGACCACTATCTCACCTGATAGTAAGGGATGATGTGGTCGATGGTGGAGCACGCTTGCCTAGAAGTAACCTATTCACTCTTGACTTAAAGACCCCTAGATTGTAGCTATCGGGAAACACAGACTCCGGCAGGGAATTCCACTCCTTAGCTGTACGCATAATAAAAGTATTCCCAAAACGTTTAGTGCGTATGGGTGGGATGTCCACCATATATCGATGACGCATCGCCGTACGTCTGGTAGTCCGATGATGGAACGGGCTGGGTGGAATTAAATCATGCAATTCCATCGCACACTCCCCGAAATGTAACCGATAAAAAACCGACAAGCTGGCAACTCGGCGACGATGTTCAAGGCTCTGGAGCTTTGACTTAACCAGTGCCTCATCGCTGATGAGTCTCTTGGCCCGCTTTTCGATCGACTCCAGTGCATCAAGCTGGTATTTGGCAGATCCGTCCCAGAGATGAGAACAGTACTCCATGCATGATCGAACTTGCGCTTGATACAAGCTGAGCAGCTGTTCTGGCGTGAAATACCTTCTCACCTTTGCAAGGATCCCCAGCTTTTTGGCGGCCAGCTGAGCCTTTGCCTCAATGTATGGCCCAAAATTGAGAGTCGATGTCAACGTAACGCCAAGAAGCTCAAGATGGTCAGCTATTGGCACGGTCACATCTCGGAAAGTTGGAGCCGGGTGAAATTGACTCTTTTTTGCGGAAAAAAGACACGCCTGGGTTTTAGCAGCATTAAACCTGACCAGATTGGCATCACCCCATTCGGAGACTGCCTGCAAGGACAGGTTTAAGCGCTCCACCATGGCCTCCCGGAGAGACTGGATCTGAGGCCCGGTAGCACGAGCGTTGGACAAGTATCTCTCAGTAACGGTGCTGTCGTCTGCATACCCAAAGGTGCCGGGTTTTAGCAGATCGTTAATATGCAGCAAGAATAAAGTTGCCGAGAGTACCGACCCCTGATGGACCCCGGCATTAATATCCAAGTAGTCCGACGAGCAGCCATCGATAACCACTCGAATGGACCGATCTCTCAGGAAGTCTGCAATCCATTCACACAGACCACCGGGCAAACCGAATGAAGGAAGCTTAGCAATAAGACTTTCGTGCCAGACCCTATCAAAAGCCTTCGAGATGTCTAGGGAGACGGCAAGCGCTTCCCCGTGCCTCTCGATAGCCTCACTCCAGATGTGAATGGCATACGCTAGAAGATCCCCAGTAGACCGATTTCGGCGGAAGCCGTATTGGCGATCACTAAGGATATCGTTTGCTTCTAGGTATGCCAGGAGCTTAGTATTGCAATGTTTTTACAGGGTCTTCAGAGAAAAAAGTGGCGTGGAGTAACTAATTACATATCAATGGCTACAATTCGGTCGACGCGCATGCGTACTATCTTTCCACACAACTTTACTTTATTCAGGACCCCGATTTCGCATGCAAATCCGTTTTTGAATTAGTAGTAATTTTCATTACAAACTTAGCCTATAAATCAACAAAACCTTCAGTATTCCTGAAGTAATCATGACGTGTCATGATGTCACCCTGAAATGGCCCATCCAATGAACCAGGTCTATAACCATATCCCCTGAAGAGGAAAAGGAAAAGTGAGGGATGAAGGGAAATTTAGTTGATTTTTCAACTAGAAACTATTTTCTTCTACAACTATACAGCATACAACTAGGATACTACACGGGTCTCACTTGGTGCAAATTTTACAACAAATAATAAATCTGTTTTTCTAATGATATGAAGATATTTTCTTCAATATCATCACTTGACGATATGAATGCTCTCCAATCTGACCTGGCGCGACTGGATGATTATTGCTTGATTAACAAACTCGATTTGAAGCGTCACACGCCCTGTACGTCACTAGTCTCCGATTTTGTTGAAACTTTTAGAGGATGTTGTTCTCAAATTGTTCTATTCAGTACCTTCAATGAAAAAAAGTGTACCTCTCGGGTTTCGCTAAAAAATGGAAAACAAAAAGTGTCGTACAGGGCGTGTTTTGGTAAGATTTTTTACCTGAATTAATGTTCTCATTTAAAGCTTCACAAAAATTTAATTATATCACAGAAACATGCGATACTTTCAAAGATAATAGCAAATCAAAATCAAACTCAACATCACCAACACAGACCTAAAGATTTTTGCAGTGCCTAGACGTGGCAATTAAATTTCAAATAGGTGCGTACAGAACTATCTTTTTTCTAGAGGTTGTTTATAACTGGTTCCGGCTCGACTGTATAATACCTACATCACATATATATTATTACTTTTACGTGTAGTACTCCTCCTTTTGGACACTCTTACAATGTTTCACATGGTGACAACTCATACTTTTCGAGAAAAATATCCTTAAATTATCCTTGGTGAAAGTGACACATAATACGTAAGCGACGTTGTTATTCAGTGATTATTTCCACAAAATAAAAAGTTCTATACATTTAAAAATACAAGTGTACATTCGTCTCAAATCAGTGATATTACGTGTTTTTATAATAAAAAATAACATTACCGTACCACTAAATAACTTTAACCAAGTGCAACCAACAAGTTATTAAGTTCTCGTCACAAAACTACAAAAAAACAATTACGGTGCAAATTTTTTTGAAAACAAGAAAATTAACCGTCTTTTAAAACTTGTATAAGTAATTTATTAGAACATACTAACTTATTTCAATACATTATTTATTGAGTACCAATAGGACCACTTCAATAAAGAGATATCACAGAAGTTATGATGACGGGTGGGACCACCAGTTGTAAACAATCGCAATGTACAATAATATCACCGTCGCACCAAGTTTGAGACAAGAACGCGCGCCGCGTCGCCGGTAAGTTGGTAGCACTGTCAGTCTGTCTCTCACTGCGCGCTCGCAGGAATTTGACCGTTATAGTAGTCCGCACAAAGGCAAAATAAGCAAAGTTGCCGCGCACTCAAGTGTAATCGTACTTACCTATTCTACATTAAAACCAATATTAACATTAACATAATAAAAAAAAACATATTTTTATTACCTGTTCCAATAAGTGATGGGCGCAGTATGAAAAGGCACTTTTACAATATTATTTCGTTGATTGTTATTATTATATTTACGCGTTGCACACTTTTTAGAGCAATAAGGATACGTTAGCACAGTACTAAGTTCAAGTTTTGTGTCAGAAAAGATGTATTTTTAACTGTTTGTTAAATTACGAAGAAAATAACTAGGGACACGAATTAACTGTTTCGGAACGCGTTCCAGGTTCCGAAACAGTAGGCGATAGACGTCAAGATAGACTTTGCAAATGATATAGTAAAAGCCATTTGTGTTTTACACAACTTTGTTAGAACAAGAGATGGTGTCAATAAAGAAGACATGAATCCAGCGCCATTACTTAATATGAACCGATCCAACAGTGGGCGGGCAATCCATGACGCAGATTAAGTTCGAACTACATTAACAAATTACTTCGTAAATGACGGTGCATTAGATTGGCAAGAAAATATGATTTAATGTATAAAATATTAAGGAAATAAAAAGAATTTATAAATAACCCAAGTTTTTCTTTTTTTCTTCTGAGTCACCATGGTCACAGAAAATTAACACTAATTCTTCCCAGGACCTTCTTTTTATTATTCTATTTGAATAGTCCTTCGAGTTAAGATTCCAAATCGCATCTCTTTATTCAATTTCGTCTATTAGTAAATCCAGTGATACGTCATGCTCCATTTTTTTCGTCGCTCCTTGCGTCCGTCCGCCTCAAAACGCGCGGTGACGCGCGGTCATGTACACAACAACATTGATTTGTTACAATCTTAAACCGCGCGTCGTCGCGCGTTCATCTGAACTTAGCCTTACTTGGCACAATACGTAGCAGATATCGTTGATCGCTCTGTGAATTGAACGTGAGACTAGATTTGCAAGTACTATTTTATATATTATGAACACTTCCGGGCAAGTGCGAGTTGGGCTTAGGCACCGACGGTTCCTTATGATTACTTTATTTTTGGCACCACTATTCTGATCTCTTAAACTATGTAAGTAAGAGATATCGTTTTGTTTATCTTGTTATTTTTAGGGTTCGGTACCTCAAAAGATAAAAAAGGAACCCTTATAAGTTCACTTTCTTGAAATAAAACCGGCCAAGTGCGAGTCAAACTCGTGCGCCGAGGGTTCCGTACCTACCCATTATACAGACAAAGATGGATATAATTGCCTCTAAGCATTCAAATCGTGATTTTCGCGGTTTCTGGAAGAGCGCTAATAAATTGAGCATTCGGCCAGGCCTGCCTGTTAGTGTGAATTGTGTGAGTGATGTGAAGGATATTGCAAAACATTTTAGAAATCGGTTTGTTTTAAAGTCATCGCTAGGGAGTTCTTGTGAGATGCTGGATGCTGAGCCCCGTTGTGGCAAGGTGGGCACACGTTTCAGTGCTAAATGTGTGGCCAGGGTCATCAGGTCTTCGTCTAGAGGTAAGTCCCCTGGATATGATCGACTCAGTAGCTCGAGCGTTTGCAATACGCCGGTCCTCACTTACCGAGGGTTTTGGCATTGCTGTACAATTGATGTATTGGTCATTCATACTTGCCTAATGAGGACGACCGTGGTTCCCATTGTTAAAAGTAAAACAGGTGATCTTTCGGTTAGTGGAAACTATAGACCTATTTCTCTAGCAACCATAGTCGCTAAGGTGCATGATGGTCTGCTTGGTACTACACAAAAAGAGAAACACCTGTTTTCGCTTGCTTCTCCGATCGGTTTAGGGCCTTTTGATCTGGTTTCCTAAGACATATTATGGAGGAAACTTGAACCTATTAGCTTGCCTATCGAGCTTATAAGTATCTTCAGGCATTGATATAGAAGCCAGATCAACAGAGTTCGGTGGGCGGGTGTGCTGTCGGAGCCTTATCAATTGGAGTGTGGATTGAGACAGGAGGGATTGACCTCCACTGCCCTCTTCAATTTATATATGAATGCCCTGATTGAGGCGCTTAGCAGTCAACATTTTGGTTGTCATACTGACGGTGTCTGTGTCAATAATAAGCTTTAAAGGACAATGCTGACATTGAAAGGGAACGAAGGGCTCTTTCCAAGCGTGCGAATATGATAGCTCGCAGGTTGGCACATTGTACTGCAGAAATAAAGGTGACGCTCTTTAGAGCATTCTGAACCACCTTCTACACTTGCAGCCTGTGAGATAAGTATTCACGGGCGTCGTATGGAGCCCTTCGTGTCCAATATAATAACGCGTTCAGAAAACTGATGGGGTTGCCTTGGTGATGTAGTGCGTCAGGGATGTTTGCGGCGGCGCGTTTGTTTTCACGCGATAATGCGCAAGCGCGCAACATCAATGATGGCCCGAGTTATGGACATCTCTAACAGGGTTCTGAAATGATTGCTGACAGAGTGGACTGTTCGTATATAAACGTAGTTCACTGCTTTCAGTTACATATGTCACCGTATCTTGTTGTTTACTAATACTCAGTTTAAATGGTATCAGATTGTTACTAACCCTTCAAGAGTCTTCGCTCGAAATAAAGATTTAGAATTTGAATTTTAACGCCATAATAAAATAGGTTATTGGTGGCTAAGTTTTAAAGATATAGGCAAATCTAGATTTTCGCGAAAACTTGAAAGTGTGTCACCACCGATTTTCTCAGGAACGTGTGAATCTAGCAAGTTGAAATTTATACCAGATACTGAGGTCTATAGTCCCTATTAGGTGTATAAAAACCAAGGTCCTGAGTCACCGCGATAAAAAGATATAAGCAAATTTAGTTTTTCGCGAAAACTTGTAAGTACCATAATTTACCTTAATTTTCGGCTTTCTAAATTTTTTGGAATTTTGCCTGTATTTGTGCTGTAAGACCATACTTTTTGGATTTTATACACCTAATAGGGACTAGATCTCAGTATCTGGTATAAATTTCAACTTGCTAGGTCCACCCGTTCCTGAGAAAATCGGTGGTGACACACGGACAGACAGACAGACGGACAGACGGACGGACGGACGTTTTCATGGAGGTTTGGATATATCTGCATCATGTTTTAGATTTCCACATGCACATTGTTTTTTCTGTGATATGAGTCAATTCTATTAAATTTATCGTAGTTGTAACTGAGAGTCAGTACTTTTTTACTATTAAAATTATAAAAGGCATTCTACCAAGTGTCACCACTTCCTAAAATAAGTGGAGCACAAAATTCCCCTTTCATAGTTATAATACTAGACAGACATACTAAATAACTTGTTTTTGCAATAAAAATGGACAAGTTTCTTAAATTAATTCAAATATTTTTACATCATTTGTTGTTTGAAATAAGCAGCTGCTTTTATACTCGTACGGAACCCTGAAAAACAAAATTAGAATAAAAATCTAGAATAAATTAAGTTCCAAGGTCGAGCAGGTTATAGAGACAACGAAACTTGTCGGTTTATTTATATTTATAAGTTCGTATCCAAATCTTGTAACATAAACTATATTGCGGAATACAGTACATAATCATATGCATATTGAATCAGATTAGCATTCGATAACCGGATAGCAAAAGTTACTGAACTATCTCGAGACATTATTAACTCTCGATAAATTTATAATAACAACTGACTACTATACGACCAATCAGTGCACTAGTCTACAATTATATAATAATAAACCCCTTTTGGTGTGACAGTATAATTGCAATTGCAATAGTAACCTAAGTGATACCTATACATGACGAGCAGAAAAATAAAAATAATATAATTACAGACAAAGTCCATTTTGTTAGTATACACATAACTTAGAAACTTGTTTAAGTACTCATAACTAGCAGAAAAACTAACTTGAAACTATATCAAGATTTTATTTAAAGATTATCAACGTTATTGTAGATGCTGTTCTACCTCTAAATGCAATGTATCTTTTTATCTTTATTTTTATTATTATTAAGTTTCAGAAGGATACCATACTTCAGCCGCATCTTGCTTTGATCAGCCTTGATCCTGTAGCTCCTCACCCCGTGAGCAAGCGTCGTCTTCATCGACATCATGGCGTAAGCTTTACCTGATAAAACAAAAAAACTTAACGTTACAGCGTTGCAATCCGCAAATAAACGAAGAAATATGCCAGCAGTTCAAATGACGTTGAATTTAAATCTGTGGTGATATCTATACTTGATCGCGACGATAGGTCGTGGTGGCGGAAATAAATGAGAGTGGACTGCATAACAAGATGAAAGTATATTAAAGAAGAGAAGAAATTATATGAAAACGGTCGTTTAAAAAGTAGACAAAGAAAAATTATATTAGGCGCAAGTGTAGCCGTGCGTGGAGGTGTGCAGCAGCTGACTGTCGTAAGTTGTAGCGGCTGTCGGCCGGCTGGTACCCCTCTTCCCCGCGTCCCTCGTTCAATGCTGCTAGTGCGCGATGGTGTTGAGAGGAGCGGGTGTCAACATGCTCCCCGTTGAAGGGTCTTCAACAGTAGAAACCGGCAGCGGGCAGATAAAGGTACGGGCAGTGTTGAAGGAGCACCGGATGACACCCTTTCTGGTGTGGAAGTAGGCGACCCTCGCGACGACATCTCTGCCTGGGAGAATGTAGATGATGCGTCCTAAAAGCCACATAAGAGGAGGTAATTGGTTGTCCTTTATGTTGACTAATATTCCATCCTTGAGTTTGCTAGACGACCGGCATCATTTCGTTTTCTCTTGAAGCCACAAAACATACTCGTGAGAGAATGGAGCCCAGAAGTGCTGCTTTAGATATTCGACACGGCGATATCGTTTTAAGCTAAATAAGTTGACGTCCTGGATCTTTGGATGAGGCAGCATGATTAGAGAACGACCAATAAGGAAGTGTGCCGGGGTTAATGGAGCGAGGTCAGAAGGGTGGCTGGACAGTGGAGTTAAGGGCCTTGAGTTTAAAATAGCTTCAACTTGAATTATAGACATAAAATGAGTTATTTAATCTTCCTCCAACACGAATAAGATTAGACAGAGTATCTTAAAAGTTGACTATGAAAATAGCTTGTTCTTTACTGATTAAACCTGATTTAAGTAAGTGGTATTTTGCTGGGAAAGATTCCACTTCGACTAAATCTTAATACATAATAAGTTTAAAGAATTGTTAAGATCAGTTGAAGTTAGTGAACCAGCCTCAAGAGATTTTGATTGCATTTATAAATGGATCGCATGACACGCTGTAATGTGCTGAAGCTTGAGAATTTTGTAAATAACGCAGAAAGAGGATTTTTTTAAATAATGTGACCAGAAGCGACTGTTTCCGGTAATCCAGAATGATTACGATGTGATTCAGGGAACTGAGGCAATGAAGACATATGTTTGCTAAGGGATTGTGGTCCTGACCACCATAATGGAGACGACAACAGCCTATCAGTACTCAGTCTGCGGGGTTTTTAGCTGACGGAACATAGTGCCAAGCCTCTCCTCGTTCAGTTTCCTGAATTTCAGACACTCGATTACAAACGAATGTCTTTATTTGATTTGGTGAAGTAAATAAATCTAAATCTCGATCTAAATCTACTTGTTAGTTTTTAGTGTGCATACAAACATGTGAAGAGGAATCTGTCTGATTATATGCACCAGAAATGAGCCAACTTAATTTTGACTCTAGTAAAGTGGGCTTATGAGTACCTAAAGCGATACGGCCGGTGCCTATGATACTCCAAAAGATTTTTGCACCGACAAGGACGTCGATTGAAGACGGAACGTAATAAGTGGGGTCGGCAAGTCGGACGTTCGTAGGTATACGTATGTTGCTAGTATCAACACAAGTATGAGGAACTGATGCTGATACTTTCAGCAGTGCAAGGCAATCAATATTCAGTTCCCATTCACTGCCAATAATTGATTTTAATGACACTGAGCATCCCTGAGTACAAATACAGGTTTGAGAATTAATACCTGTCACCTTGGACTTGGTAATGTAGGTAGGAACGTGTAGCTTATTAACAAATTCCCCCGAGAAGAAATTTGTTGTACTTCCACTGTCCAGCAAGACTCGTGCTGTGTTTCGTCATTTTTTTGTTATTTTTATGCAACACTGTGAAGTTAATAAATCTAAATCTCGATCTAATTCTACTTGTAAGTTTTTAGTGTGCATACAAACATGTGGAGAGGAATCTGTCTGATTATATGCACCCGAAATGAGCCAACTTAATTTTGACTCTAGTAAAGTGGGTTTATGAGTACCTATATCGATACGGCCGGTGCCCATGATACCCCAAAAGACTTTTGCACCGACAAGGACGTCGATGGGAGATTACACGTAAAAACAATGCTAGTGAAAATGGCGGTGACATTCTTGCATAAGAATTGCGGTGTAAATAGAATCAGTTGTGGTTCGTTTTTGAAGTGCAACAAGTGCATGCGCTAAGAACTCAGGAAGTGCCGTGGAATTCAACACCGAAAAACCAGAGTTTGATGCGCGAACGGTGGCAGACTACACCGTCGGCATCGCCATCGTATTCTTTTGGACCCGCCAACACAGAATGCTGCAAAAAGTTGTTAAGGCGCTAAAGGGTTATGCAGCAAATCTATGCAGCACCCGAAGATAACCTATTCGGGAACAATGTGGGACTAATTTATATCCTCCATAGATGTCAAGTTTGATACATTTCTAGGGGGTAAGGTTTCTCTGGAGCTGTATGTACAATAATTGCAATGCCATTTGCAAAAATTGTCTTGTTTTGTCAATAAAAACATAAAATATTCACTCAGGACGTTAATTAAATAGCATTCTTAAGCAATGGTGAAAAGTGGTTTCTATCGTTTGATAAGGTATACTTTAGCCTAGGCCTGCAGTCTCGACATAGATAGCGATACCGTCGCAAACTAACGATCGCTAAATATTAGAATATTAAAAAAGGTTATAATAGAATTAATAAATTAAAATTAATTAATTCATAACAATAAAAAATATAAAAAACGGAAAAAAAAATTAAAACGATAACTTAAAATAACCGAAAAATGGATCTGTTAAATCGATAACTTAGCGAAAACATTTGATACGTTTGCGATGACAATTGATAGCTTTGGCAATAGAAACTACCAGAAATCGTTATAATCGAGCTACCGATTTTTATCGTAAAACGTTTGCTATCTATGTCGAAACTGCAGGCGCTGGGGTAAAACAAGTATATGCCATTATTTTTAAATGTAAGTAATTATAGTAGATACACTTTTTACAATGTATCTTAGATATCGTTCTAAATGTAAAGAAAGGAAATATTATATAAAATATCTACTAATGATAATTACCTAAAGCAGAATCCCGGCGCAAGTAATGTGTAATGTAATTGTAAGACATGTATTTTCTTAGGTAACCCAAACAGATGTTATTATCTTATTACTTGTAGCCAAGTGTTAGAACTAATTTAGTACTAGTAGTTAGTTTCAAGAGTGGTTACGATTTCATTCTATTCTATTCTACGGGACACGACATTTCATAAAAATTTACTTAAATATTCTCTACTAACTTTTTATATCGTACCCTGCTAAGACGTATCACGTTTTGTTAAAGCATAAAAAAATAATTATTCATGTCCAAAACTTCAGTCTTGAAAATTTGTATGTAATGCCGTGCCGCATAAACCTGATAAGACTTATTATATTTGTTGTAAACAAGCAAAGCAAAGCAAGCAACAAGCAAGGTGCAATAAATAAATAGTATTTTATGATCATAATTATATCTGTTTCATTTCTATTCCTAATTGATGACAAAGCACACATCGATGACGGGCTCACAGTAGGGCATTGTTAAATACAGGTCTTCGGGTCCCAAGCCAGGAGTTAAACACCGGGGCCCATAGCGGCGTTGGGACTCCTGGACCCTGTCTGAACCTGTACCCACGAAACTGCCGTAACGCAGCAGTGGAAAGTTAGGGATTTGCTCCTTATTGGGAGATATCCTGGTACCTATCTAACAGGTGGGAAGTGGGACGACTACAAGATTTATCAATAGGCCTTACCTTAGATTCCTGCGGTAGACTCCTGGGGATCAATATCGTGCCGTGAGGTTAGGGATAGGAGAATATATATATAATAAAGGACAATGATTGGATTGGGACCACCAACGCGTTCTGATACGGGCATCGGCTTCCAGGCAGACACACACGCGTTTCCCACAAAAGCGCTTCGCTGCGCGTGAAAATATATTCTAAACCACCTTCGCGGGCGCCCCACAAACCGATTGCGAACGGCGGGCGCTATTAGCTATTACAAATCAACGACATATAGCTCGATTAGCTTATCAAATCACAAGACACCGAATTTCTCGTGTGCTCATCACAAATTTTCTTTCTACTCTGTCAAATGTCATCTGTCAAAATCGTTGACAGCCCATCGACACGGTGTTGCAAGTAAATATAAAACTCGGGACAAAACAGGCATGTAATATCGGAAGATTTTCAATTCCAATATTGATTTCTGATATTAGATCTCAATATCGGAATGTCGATATTAATATCGGAATTGCACACTTTTGATAAATAAAACAATTTTTTCTTTGTTAATTCCACAAATGCGTTATGAGGTTGGATTGAATTCAATAAAAAACACGTTTATGCCGCGGCATATTAGGATTTTCATTGTGTCTCTCTAATCACCAATAACTGGGTAATCTGGCGCTTATTTACTTACTGGTCACTTGTTGCCAAGAAAGAATATAAATCATGTCTTCTGAAAAAGAATAATGCAAAAAAAGAAAACAGAAAATTAATGTTTATCGATCAATCTGAACTCGTCCGTCGCTTATAATTGCATTAGTTATTTAATAAACCAAAACCCCAATAATTTCATCAGGTAATGGGCGCAGAACGCTGTAACCGCTGAGGTAATTATTGGGTTTTGGATTTCAAAAGCGAAAAACGCGTTACAAAGCGTTGAAATCAAAAATTCAACGCTTCAGGTCAGCGGGCTCTTTCTTGGTAAGAAAAGAACAAATGGAGCATCGCAGCGGCGCAGCGTCAGGCATGTGCAGGCGTGGTCGGCGAGGTCAAATCGTCATCGCTTTCAACAAACAGCGAGGTAATGGCGAGGTAAATCGTCATCGCAACGAAAAACGGTGAGGTTAACAAGATGGACACATCATAAATTTTAATAATACCGACGTGAACTCTAAACTGGAGGGTCCTCATAATTGGAGTGTATGAAAATTTAAAATCCGGGTCCTGTTGATGGCAGCAGGGGTGTACGACTGTGTCAACGGCAATAATATCAAACAAGAGGATGCCAAGTGGATCCGTAGCGACGCGAAAGCACAGGGTATCATTGTGACGCGTCTAACAGACAAGGTTATATCACAGGTAGTGAGTTGTAAAACAGCTCAAGAAATTTGGGAAAAACTCCACACCATCTTTGAGCAAAAAGGAGAATTGTCATTGCATTTAGTACAGGAAAAGTTCTTTGCATTAAAATATGACGAAAAGGAAACTATGTCCGAGTTTTTGGCCAGAGTTGAGGACTTGTTATGTAACCTGAAATCCTTGGGCTCAGAAATCCCTACTTCATTGGCCATAACTAAAGTAAATACTTGTTTACCAGTACACTATTGTCATTTTGTGTCTGCGTGGGAGTCAGCGCCTAAAGATAATCAAACTATGGCAGAGCTAACAGCTCGGCTACTAGTGGAGGAGCAGCGCTACCTATCAAGGGGTGGAGGTGCAGAGGAGGCTTCATCAACGGCATTAGTCACAAAGTCAGCGAAGAAAACAAGAAAGTGTTTTAAGTGTGGTAAGCTGGGACACTATAAAAGTGAGTGCAAGTCAAAAAATTCTATTTTTATTGGTAAAGACAGTAAAGTCTGTAGCATTTGTAAGAAATCTAATCACACTGAGAACAATTGTTGGTTCAAAATAAATCAAAAGGTAATGCGTTAAGTGCAACTCTATTGACAACTTTTACAGCAGAAAATGTATGGGTTATGGACAGCGGAGCCACTGAACATATGTGTTTTGATAAAGACCTTTTTACAACGTTTGAACAGTTAAATGAACCTCGAAATGTCACTATAGGTGATGGCTCCACTATCCGTGCCACAGGTTTTGGAAACATACATTTACAAGCTTACAACGGAAGTGATTGGGTTGCTAACACTTTGCATGATGTTCTTTTTGTGCCAGAGTTAAAGGTAAATTTATTCTCTGTCACAGTGGTAATTAATAAAGGTTTTTCTATGAAAATGGATAGTAATTGTAGTAAAATATATAATAATAATGGTGATTGTGTTGCTTTGTCCAAACCAAAAGGTAAATTATTTATAATGGAGTTTCAGTATTAAACAGTTCATGTGCCATTTCTGTTCCATTAAGTGAATGGTATAAGAGGTTAGGGCATCGGGACACAGAACATTTAAAAAGCATTTTAAGTAAGTTATGTGCCGAAAAGCCGGGTGAAATGTTACATTTAGATTTATGTGGGCCAATGGAGGTAGAATCATTAGGTGGGTCTAGGTACTACCTTGTAATAAAAGATGATTTCACAAAATATAAGGCAGTGTATTTTCTTAAACAAAAAGTTGAAGTGTATGCAAAAGTGAAGTGTTTTTTGCTTTTTGTGACAAAGAATCTTGGTTATTCAGTGAGAGTACTGCGGAGTGATTGTGGTACTGAGTTTGTCAATCGTGAAATGTCAAGTTTATTAGAAAGTTTCGGTGTAATTCATCAAACAAGTGTGCCTTACACACCAGAACAGAATGGTAGGGCAGAGAGGGAGATTCGCACAATAACAGAATGCGCTAGAACAATGTTATTGTCAACAGATTTTAACAATAACATGTGGGCTGAGGCCGTAAATACAGCGGTTTTCGTGTTAAATAGAACAGGAAAAAGTAGGTTAAAGAATGTCACACCATATGAGTTGTGGTACAACACATCAATGTTTGAAGTCAATCAGTTACAGGAATTCGGTTCAAGTGTAGCAGTTCTCATTCCGAAACAAAAAAGACGGAAGTGGGACTCGAAGTCTGAGATAGGTTACTTTGTAGGATTCGGGGAAACGTCAAAGGGTTTTCGTGTTTATTTTCCAAAGAAAAACGACGTTCTTGTGAAACGTGAAGTGGTTTTTATTAAAAATGGTGATACAAAATCGAATAAAAGTTTAAAATCAAAAAATAGCAGTGAGTTTCCGAACGAAACATGTTCGGAAAACTTTTATAACCTAAAACGTGACTTAAATGGTGAAAGTGATGATCCGTCTTCAGAAATCCCCGATTATTTTTCGGGCAGCGGCGATCAGTTTTCTGAGTGCATAAACTTTACAAACGGCTTCAAAAAATATCCAAAATATTGGAATCAAAAATTTGATAATGTCATGGTATCACAAAAATATTTGAAATCAAAAAATGATCAATGGTTGTACATGAAGAGACAGGGTAAAACAGTAATGTATGTTCTTCTTTATGTAGATGATATTTTGTTATTTGGAAATGAGATAGATTTATTCAAAAATCAGTTGAAAATAACTTTAAAATGAAAGATATGGGTTTGGCTTCTAACTATTTAGGCATTGATATAAAACAGAAAGTTGCTCAAACAATATTAAATCAGAAAAAATACTTAATAAAAATTTAACAAATGTACCATTATGTCAGATTGTAAAGTTAATTAGCACACCAATTGAACAAAATTTTAATTTTGACCTTTTGACAAGGGAAAGTTCTGAAAATCACGAAGTTGAGAGAAAATTTTGGGCAAATGATTGGTAGCTTAATGTACGCTGTGTGTGGCACAAGACCAGATTTATGTACAAGTATATTATTTCTTGCTAGATATCAGCATGTAGCTAGTGAGTATTTGTATAAGTGTATTAAAAGAGTGTTGCGTTACACAAAAGAGATCTAGATTTAATATTTGAAAGTGATCAGTCAGACATACTTGGATTTGCTGATGCAGATTGGGCAGGAGATACTACTACGATACCCCGAAGTTGACTTACGGGTTACATGTTCTTTTTATTTAATTGTTTAGTTTCCTGGAATTGTAAAAAACAAAACACTGTTTCTTTGTCATCAACTGAGTCCGAGTATATAGCACTTAGTAATGCAATTTGTGAGTCAATTTGGTTACAGAATTTACTTTTAGATTTTAACATTAAGGTAGATATTAATATTTTTGAAGACAACCAGTCAGTTATAAATCTTGCCTATCATAAAGAGAGTAATAAAAGGTTGAAACATTTAGACATAAGGTACCATTATATTGTGGAAAATGTAGAAAATAATAAAGTTTGTTTGAATTATATAATGTTAGAGGAAAAATTGGCAGATCTCTTAAACAAAACTATTGGGTAAAATTTTATTTGAGAAACATGGGGATGCTATTTTGAAAAGTGTGTAATTTAAATTTAAGAATAATGTTTATTTAGAAATTGTATTAGTTCATGTAAATGTGTCATATGTTACGTTATTTTTTTTTTGTATTGAAATGTTGTTGAAAAATTGGCACCAATTATTTTATAATCTATGTGGTTTTTCATCTGGCAATGCTGTGTATCTATTAAAGGCTTGCTACGTCCGTCACTTATAATTGCATTAGTTATTTAATAAACCAAAACCCCAATTATTTCATCAGTAGTCCCGATAAGTGTAGTGAGTAACAATGATTTATAAATCCAATATACGTATTGGTCAATGTGGCGACGCCTCCTGGGGGAGGCCTATGTTCAGCAGTGGACGTCTTTTGGCTGAAATGATGATGATGATGAGAGACAATGTAGTCAAGTAGTGGAGTTGATTTATCCAACAGATTACTGATCGGATAGACTAATTTGTTGTTTTCAATACAAGCAGAAGACTGAAAAATATTAAGCTTTATTTTATTGAGCTTTCCAAGCCAGTAATAAATACATTGTAAATTTGAAATAAAGTTTACTAGTTCCGAAACAGCCCTCTCAATAGTATGAAAGCTATTGTTAGAAACTCTATTTTCGAAAGTCTATTTCCATAATAGATAAATTGTTTTAAGACTTCTAATTTCATTAATCATAAATTTTAAAATTATTATCAGTAATTAAATTTATTGTCAATGATTCATTACTATTTGTAAAAATTGTAACGTTAAAGTATAATCGCGCGCACCACTTCCGTATGTGCCCCACCACGTTATGTCACGTGTTAAAACATTAAAACATGTGTTGTAATGGACAGATGTAAAAAGTGATTTTGTGAGAACGTAATAAATATCGTGAAATTGTGAAAGTTTGTTTTAATTTTCTGAATCGTTAATATTTACTATCTTAGCATTCATCATCATCATCATTGTCATCGTCATTTAAACTGAAAGACGCAAAATACGCGCTTAGACGTGGAGTTGCGGACACCAGCCCGTCTTAATCTAATCTAATCTAAACTGAAAGACGTCTACTTCTGAACATAAGCCTCCCCCAAATGTCACATTAGCCGCAAATCCAGTGGATACCCGTAAACAAAGCATTAATCAATACAAATATAATTGTTACAACGGGTTGTAAGCTACTGTGTATTTACTTGTATTCTTAAAGGTAACATCATCGGAATTCATCAAGGCACATATAATTTTTTTCATGAAGTAAAGTTTAAGTAAATAAGCGTTCGATTAGTAAAACAGATTATCCGATTATCAAAATCATCGTAGTCAATGGGCTTAAACGCGGTTTCTTGCTCAACGCTTCACAAGGAGCTAAAATAAGTTTTTTTTCTGATTCCGAGATTCCGATAATGGATTACTCAGTATCGTAATTGAAATATCGGTAATTACGTTCCGAGATTCCGATATTCATGCCCTAGCTCACAGTGTGTCGTGCCCGAGGACACAGGCTCTAACTTGTTAAAACATGATACCTCTCCTAACACATGGAACAGCATGCTAATTCTAGTATGAACAGCTCATTCTGTAGAATCTAGAATGAAATGCTACTAGCATAATAGCACGTTGTTTGCAATTAATTTGGACAAAATATCATTCTTACAATTGTAGTGACTACGTTCATAACGAAAAAAAATTATCGTTTCATTTTGTAAAGTAATTTTTAAATGTATATTTATTCGAGCTAATAATATGCTGAGCAATCAGAAAATAAAAAATACAAACCTCGATCTAATTACGTATAAAATGCGTGAATTATCGTTCTGAGGTCCTCCATGGTCTCAGCCACTACATTGTCGGCAAACCGAAGGTGAGTTGTGTGCTCGCCATTGACGTTGATGCCCAGCCCTCTCCAGCCCAGAACCTTGAAGACATCCTCCAGTGCAGCGGTGAACAGTTTCGGAGATATGACGTCTCCCTGTCCACCACCTCGCTGCAGAAGCTTAGGTACCGAGGTCTGATCCTGAAGTCGAACTGACATGGTGGCGTTTTTGTACAAACACTTCATCACTTCGATGTACCGGTAGTCAATATGGCACCGTTGGAGAGACTGCAGTACAGCCCAATTCTCGATCGAATTGAAGGCTTTCTCGTAGTCCACAAACGCTAAGACAAGAGGCAGGTTGTACTCTTCGGTCATCTGTATAACCTGCCGCAGCGTATGTATGTGGTCTACTGTGCCGAAGCCTTTACGGAATCCGGCTTGTTCAGGAGGCTGGAAATCGTCAAACCCACGCGCGAGTTGATTCTATCATAATAGAACTATAGTTGCCTTAAATTACAGACGTTTTAAGAATAATATTTATTTATTTATTTTTATTTATTTATTTATTAATTAACACATACATTTGTTTTAACACGAAGACCCAAGCTAACAAAAGTAGTCATACATTACTAATAGTACAGTAATATGTTTAAATGGCTGCACCCCCTAAACTATAACCAAACGGAAAGCCTTTTGCAGGTACAGTCGTAAATTTGGGACATAATAGCAACACTCAAGCATGCTATCACTCACCTATATACTCTACACTCCACACATACTCATACACACACGCATACACTCACCCAAAACCAACTTCAACTCTATTCATATATTAAATAATAGCCTCTTATTAGCTACATTACAATTAAGTTTTATCTATGTGTAATTAGTTACAATACCTGGTGAACATGTTTTCCCTGTAAACACTTGATGTATAGGAAGAGACTGGACCGCGCAACACAGGGAATCCTAGTGTTTGGTCCAGGGAATTTGTTAACACCTAGCACTTAAGGCACCCTAAGTAATGTATTATTGGTAAACTATTGTACTGTGTAAAAATGAACTGAATAAAGATTTTATTATTTATTTATTCGTAATGACTCTTGAAAACAACTTGTAGACATGGCTAAGAAGTGAGATGGGACTATAGTTTTTCAATAGGGCATTGTCATCCTCTTTAAAGAACCGCACCCCGGCACCATGCCTGTGACGTTTTCCCCTCGAGTATGACAGAATCATAAAGCTTCTGAAGGTCTTGAGTACTGGTTTTCCACCCACCTACAGGAATTTGGCCGTAATTCCGTCATCACCTGGTGCCTTGTTGTTCTTAAGTTGTTTAAGAGCCATCCTAATCTTGTACCGACTGACGTCCGGTATGTCTTCAGGTACCCACGAATGCTAGGCACCTTTAAATAAAGGCTTCCACCCGAGAAACAAAATTCTTACAAACAGGGCTCAAGAAAAAAGGACACGTACCTGAGCCCACACACATACAGACAACGCTATGGATCACACCACGTCAGCCACAAACAGCCTTCAGATCGCTGGTACACGGACACGTGGACACAACAGCCACAAGCTCCATTCATCAGCAGTCGTACGGACAAAATGAAGCAGGCAGCACAGAGCTTGATACTCTGGCTATGCTTTTTAACCGACTTCCCAAAAAGGAGGAGGTTCTATGTTCGACTTCAAGTTTGTTTTTTTTTCTTTTTGTGTATGTTCACCGATTACTCCGTCAATTGTGGACCGATTTTAGTTTTTTTTGAAAAAGTATGTTCCGAAATTGGTCCCATTTTAATTTGGTGAAGATCTGATGAAGAACTTCGGAGATATACAACAGAACTCTTCAATAAATAACGGCAAATCTCTCGTGATTGCTGCAATCGCATGTCTGTTTGTTGTTTATAACATTTCATAACATAACATCACGCCAGTTCGCTCTTAAGGGGTAAGCAGATCTCTCATTTCACCGGTTATGTTCAAGTTTCATAAAATCTATTCTGGCGTTTTAGTTACCTTACTAACTTGCCTATTACGTAGGTACAACTAAAAAGTGAAAAATATAAAAAACTTTTTTGCAAAAAAATATTACCGACTTCCAAATACAAAACTACAAAGTGAAAATTAACTAAATTTTTTGAAGTCGGTCTCCATAACGCAAAAAAATGGTACCTACGAAAGACACCTTTTATAGCCATTTCCCTTTGGCAGGGCTTTGCCAAAACTTTTTCAAAATACACGGCATGACCGTCCCACGGTCACCGTTCCGCCAAGCAAAAGTGCAGCCGTCAAGTCCGTTTCGTACAACGCACCAGAAACACCAACAAGAATTCATGAATTTCAACAAACTATTTATAATTTGTTTCTTTAAGAATTCACACGGAATAATTTATCTCTAGTGATATACCATCTAGGGATACACAATTCTGGGTCCCAATCCATCCCAAGGAAAGTTTTTACAGCTTTATTTATAATTAAATGCTAGAAAAACACTATCAATAGTCATAGTCCTGTGACGTCCATCACCGACGGAGGAACGAAACGTATTCGCCGCGACATTCCGTTTTCTTTTGTTTTATCTATAGGCTCGCGTTTGACCACTACTCTCGGTAGAGAGTACTTATATTCCTTGGACCACTATCTCGCCTGATGGTATGCGACGATGTAGTCGACGGTGAAGCACGCTTGCCTAGAAGTAACCCATTCACTCTTGACATAAAGACCAAGGTTGTAGACCAAATGATTCCGGCAGGGAATTCCACTCCTTAGCTGTGCGCACAATGAAAGTATTTGCAAGACGCTTTGTACGTTTAGGTGGGATGACCACCATGTCCCGGTGGCGCATTGACCAAAATTGAGTGTCGATGTTAACGTAACACCAAGAAGGTCGAGATGGTCCATTATCAGCAAGGTTACACCACGGAAAGATGGAGCTGGGTGGAAGAGGCTCTTTTTTATGGAAGCAAGTCACGCCTGGGTCTTAGCAGCATTGAAATTGACTATATTGGCATCGCCCCATTCAGAAACTGCCTCCAAAGACAGAGACCAGATCTGAGGCCCAGTAGCCCATGTACCGGCCACGCATCTCTCAGCAACCGCGCTGTCGTCTGCGTACTCATAGGTTCCGAGTTTTAGCAGATCATTTATGTGCAGCATAAACAGTGTTGCCGAGAGCACCGAATCCTGAGGGACTTCGGTATTAATACGTAACTGATCGGACGAGCATACCATTGTTAACCACTCGGAAGGAACGATCCCTCGGGTAGTCGGCAATCCAGTCACACAGACCCTTACGCAGACCGAAGGAAGGAAGCTTTCCAATAAGGCTCTAATGCCAGACCCGGTCGAAAGCCTTCGAAATGTTAAGGGAGCCGGCAAGTGTTTCCGCGTGCCTCTCGATGACCTCACTACAGACGTGAATGGCATACGCTGGAAGATCCCTAGTTGACCGATTTCGGTGGAAGCCTTATTGGCGGTCACTGAGGATTTTAGGTATGCCAGGAGCTTATTGTTTAGTACAAGTTCCATACTCTTACAGAGGATGGACGTTACCGATATGGATCTGTAGTTGTCTGGGTCAGCTTGACTACCCTTCTTAAGCACGGGATGAACGTTAGCTTGCTTTCAAGCCTTCGGCACTTTACCGCGCTTTATATTCGCGAGCTGGCTGATCAAAACCAGATGTATCCTCCGACTGCATACCACGATTTTCTTCTTGTTTACGTCTTTTTAGTTCGCTTTTTAAGCAGTCGGGTTTTTTGATTTATTGAATCAACTTTTTTTATTTACAACTTTTTAGTTCTTTTTTTTATTAGATACATTTAAACATATAAGTTTTATACATATTTGAAATCGCCCCATAAAACCCTTTATTTTGATACCCCACACGATGGGTTTGGAAAAAAAAAAAAATCCCCTCAAAATGGCGCCCAAAAGCCGCCATTTTTTTCTTTTCCAATTTTCATGTAGCCAGTGACACTTGCAGGGTTAAGACGAATCGATTGACGTAAGAATCATCAAAATCGGCCAACGCGTTTGGTCTCTAGAACGCCACATAGGAACAAACATACATACATATATAGACTGATAAACACATTACCCTCCTTCGGCAGTCGGGTAAATAGATACGATTAAACATATCGATAGAATTTATATTTTTGGCTACTTACGACGACATCAAAAAACTAGCCTTGGCCAAATGTCAGATAGTGGCATTTTAGAGTAAGGTTAATACTTGTTTTGATGTACAAAAGCGTTGCAGTTTATTTATAAACTTCATAACTATTCTATGTCGCTGGCGTAGGACACAGAACAAAAGTAATAAATCTTATTTTATTAGATAAACAACAAATTTCGTATTAAATTGTTTTCTTTTTTAATCAAGTGAAGTGATTCGTTTTAATAAAAAATATAAAAATAACATCACGCTTTCATATCCTAAAGGGTTGGGCAGAGGTGCACCTTTAGTATACCAACAAACAAATAAAAAAATGTTGCTAACAATAATATTTTTGTTGGCTTGTGTGTATCTGGTGTATGTGTTAGTGTGTCGTCATTTTTTGCCTCCGGTGAACACGCTTGTGCCCACATGTCCAGGGAAGTTGCCTATTATTGGGCATATACACTTGTTGGCCAGAACTGAAAGTAAGTTACTACATACATGCTTGTAAGTCATACAAAGGGACAATAACCCTTTGTACGACTTATAAGCGTATATCTACTGCTCAGGCCTATTAAAGGTTTATTCTGTCTCGTTCTTTTCTGATAAATTGTATTGAGGGATCCAAGATAGTTGAGTGGTTTTTTCAGGGCTCCTCGAGGTTCATTGTTTCGGCTCTTTTCTGTTCTGTCATTGTTGGGCATACTTTGGCACCCATCTGTGTTATTTCTCTGTCATTGTCAATAAATAAATAATATTAAGATATGATAAATAACAATAATCAAAATTGGGTTTAAAATGAAATTCGATTTGAATTTGATTTTAAACGCAATTTTATTTGCTAGAATGAGGTGGGATGAAAAGTTGAGCTATACATTCTACCTAAAAGGAGGATGTGACAAGTTGGTCCAAGTGACCAACAGTAATGAGATTCATATTTTCAGAAAGAACATTTTAACCACTCCATTTTATGTTATGGATGCTAAGCTCAATTTTGTCCCAGTTTTGAAATATAGAGGTAAACGTACCCATAGAGATTATGATGTATTAGGGCAAACCGCTTAACCAAGATCAATTAAGTAACACTATCTGAAAGGGCTTCAAAAGAACTTTATTATATGTTATGCAAGCTAAGATTGATTGTGCCCTAGTGCCGCAATATTGAAGTAAACATGTAATGGTGCATAAAATAACAATAAATAAAGAACATCTAATAAACCAACAGTATATTTATATTTTCTAAAAGCACTTTTTAGCGCTTTCTTTTATGTTCTTGATGCTTAGGTCAATTGTGTCCAGGTTTTGAAATATAATTATGTTTAAACATCTAATCGGACATTATTCGACGAGTTAAAAAATAACGAGTAACCAACAGTAATGAGAGATAATTACCTATCTGAAAACGCTTTGATGCACTTAATTTTATGCTAAGGAAACGACGACCAATTATGTCCCAATCCGGCATTATTAAGGTTATCGTACTTGGTCATTATTCAAAAAGACATATATTTTCTGCAACGGCTTCTTATGTTCTGCATTTCATGTTATTAAAGCAAAATTAAATGTTAAGTCTATCCCAATACTGAAATATTAGGGTACACGTACATTGATATTAATCTGATGAGTTAAGACAGATCGGGTCACCAACATCAGTGAGACTCATGTGATCTGAGAGGGCTTTTTATGTACTTCATTTTATTCTAAGAAAGCTAAGACCATTTCTGGCCCAGTTCTGAAATATTCGGGTAAACGTATACTGACGTTATTCGATGAGTTAAGACAGAACGCGCAACCAACACTGACAGTACCCATACTTTCTTAAATACCTACTTAAGAGCTGTATTTATTGTTATGAAAACTGTGGTTAATTATGTCACAGATTTGAAATATTGAGGCAATTGTACAGTAGCATTGTTTGGTGAGTACGATAAAGAGAATATTTTTTTTTCATTACGTCTGAGTTGAATCATATTAACTTATTTTTTTTTAATTAAAGGACACAAAAAAGATTTAACGTTCAAATTGATGAATAATCTATTGTTTAATTATTCATCAATTTGACTGTAATGTGACTGTAGTTATATATTATTTTGTATTGTAATTTCTTAGTATTTATAAATAAAAGTATTTATATCTTGTTAAACATTTTTATAATCTATTGTTTTGGGGATGACGTTTCAGTCAATACTAATTTCAACTCTGTTGGTTGGTTAGAGCAGATTTCATAGAAAATATGCTCCTCTGTCATATAAAATTAAATAAATTAAAAGAAGCACAATAAATAAAAAAAGTAAGTACAATCAATCAAATTACTGTGAAAAGTAAAATAAATAGAGCCAAATTCAGTTCAAATTTCATAATAAAAACGAAGCAGTAAATCTGTAAAATAAGAATTAGAACAGTAAAAATTAATAAAATCGAGAAATTAATAAAAATAAGATACTTGACTAATTAAGTCGATTTTAATTAGTCAAATATCATGAAGATCAAAGAGTACAACCTGCCTCTCTGCTTAGCGTTTGTGGACTACGAGAAAGCCTTCGATTTGATCGAGACTTGGCTGTACTGCAGTCTCTCCAACGGTGCCAAATCGACTACCGGTACATCGAGGTGTTGAAGTTGTTGTACAAAAAAGCCACCATGTCAGTTCGACTTCAGGATCGGACCTTGGAACCTATCCTTCTGCAGCGAGGTGTGAGACAGGGAAACGTCATATCTCCGAAACTGTTCATCGCTGCACTGGAGGATGTCTTCAAGGTTCTGGACTGGCGAGGGCTAGGCATCAACGTCAATGGCGAGTACATCATTCACCATCGGTTTGCTGTCTATATAGTGTTCATGGCTAAGACCATGGAGGACCTCAGTACAATTCTCAATGACCTCAGTAGAGCTTCCGAAAGAGTGGGTCTTAAGATGAACATGGACAAAACCTAGGAGATATTGAATGCCTATGTTGCACCCAATCCTATCAAGGTCGTTGACTCTACACTCAAAGTTGTTGTCGACTATGTCTATCTGGGACAAAAATCCAGTTGGTTAGGGCCAACTTCGAGAAAGAGGTCAATCGTCGAATCCGACTCGGCTGGGCAGCGTTCGGGAAGTTGCGCGGTATCTTCTCTTCTCTTCGACTTACCACAGTGTCTGAAGATGAAATTCTATGACCAGTGTGAGTTGCCAGTGAAACCTATAGCTCTGAGACGTGGTCGCTCACAATGGGCCTCATCAGAAATCTAAAAGTCACGCAAAAGTCAATGGAGAGGGCTATGCTCAGAGTTCCTTGCGTGATCGAATCAGAAATGTAGTGATCCGCAAGAGAACCAGGGCTACCGATATAGCCCAAAGAATTGCGAAACTTAAGTGGCTGTGGGCATATTGCTCGCAGAATGCATGGCCGATGGGGCAGAAAAGTTCTAGAGTGGCGACCGCGAACCGGAACGCTGCGTTGGAAGGCTTCTCACCAGGTGGACCGATGACCTGGTGAAGGATGCGAAGGTCCGCTGGATGTGAGACGCACGGGACCGGTCAATGTGGCTGATATGATAATGATAAGTCAAATATAACACATTTCCAAAATAGAATAAATTAAATAAATAAAAGAAAAAAAATACACAATTAATCAAATAAATAAAGTCAAACAGTTAAAGTTGCCACACTAAAAAACCATAACAGTGAAATACAGGTCAGTAAAATCTTCAACAGAAGTTGCAATTTAATAAAACCATATTTAAAAAAATAAAATAAGTACAGTCAAATAGTAATAAAATCAAAACTGTAAATCTGTCAATACAATTAATACAGACAAAATGGAACAATTAGAATGGCCAGCTTTTGAACAATTAGTATGACCCAACTTGGAAAACTTAGTAAATACCTAGGTCCTATGCAATTACTGGCTTGTTAATAAGAATGTCTTATTAACAGCTTACTCCGAAATTACTCTTGGACTTCTAATCTAATCTAATTCTTTATTAATTCTCTTGGATTTACTCGTAAGCTGTGGCAACCCAGTTGAATTTAAAAGTAAAAATAATGAACCAGTGAATGCAACCAAAAAAGTTGATGACATTAAGTAGAAAAAAAGAAAAATAGTGGACATAGTGACATGTGTCATATAGTTTTCAAACTGAAGGCTACAATTTTAAATTTATCTCAACAATTTCAAATTAAATCTCTCAGCTAACAGGATGAAGTGGAAAAGGTAAGTAATTTCAATAAACCATTCTATGTGATTTTAATATCGTGTTATATTTGATAGGTGCTATTACATATAATAGGTATTTTATACTTAATAATTTTGACCGTTTCAGCAATTATTTCGCAGCAGATTACGGGCATAAAATGAAGACAAATCTCTGAACACAAATACTAACAAGAATAAAAATAAAGCGTGGGAAGAAGTCCACAAAAAGTTTTACGATCTGCTAACTTTATGTCAGACAAGTGTAGGCACTATGTATTATATCAGGGCAGAATATCCTTTCCGCCAACTTTAATACAAATTCGCCAACTATAATATAAATTTTATCATTAGCACTCCGCCCGCGACTTCGTTCGCATGATTTCTTATTTTATTCAACTAAGTACTTTGACTTTATTATGTGTCAAGATGACTTTATTATGTGCAGTTAGTGAAGGCGGCCAAAAATAAGCTATTGTTAAATAAATAATAAATGTTAATGGTAATACGGTTTAAGTTAGGATTTAAGAAACTTTGATGACGTGTCCGATAAAATTTTACCTAAATAAAGGTCTCGTAGGTAAATAACATTCACACCGGTCATTCGATCAAAACCTCAGTCATTAGGTTTACAATAAGATCCATAGCGAATACAACACTCACCATCTACTCATCTCTATGAAGAAGACAGTGCAATGGAGCTTTCGCACGAGTCTTACGATAAATTTGGATAAAACTAAGGTTTAATACCCATGTAGCACACATTCTCATAAAAATCGGTGACTTTATAGAAGGTATTCATCGAATCCGACTCAGAAACACGGACAGGAAAACTGAGGTAGCCGACGTAGCCCCAAGAATGACCAAACTTTGGTTGCATTAAGCAGATCAGATTGTTTGATGAACAGATGGCCTATGGAGTCCCATAGGCCATCTGTCATCATCTGTCTATTCTTCTTCTTCTACGTCGGTACCTTACAGTCCAAAGGTTCTGGAGTGGCGAGGTAGTTACTGGAAGATGCAACATTGCAAGGCCTCGCACAATTTGGACTGATGTCCTGGCGAGGGCCGCAAGTCTGCTGAATCCGAAGAGCAGAAGACTGGTCACGATTTTTGAATCGCATAATTTCGGGTGGAGCATAAACTACTTTATTATGAAAACAAATGCTTCGTAAATTACGCGACACTAAAACTTCACTCAAAACTCATTAAATTACCTACGTTTGTTTGGCCTTACACTATTTGCTTCGTTTTGCTTGTTTGGCCTGAGACAAACGGTCCAGTTCGGTAGTTTAGGTACTTACTAACTTCATCATGGATTGGAGCAACACCAAGGTGCTGGCGTTCATTAAACTCCTTGAGAATGAATCGACCATATGGGATCCTCAAAAGAAATCCCATAAAAAGCAAGCAAGACTGAGACATTCGTAAACAAGTGTAGGAGGAGGCGAAAACGGTTTCGCAAATTGAGTATGCGAACACATTTGCATATCCCCTAAGTATGCGAATGAATGTCTGACGGACCTTCACATGCGTGCAAACATTCGTACAATGTACGAACGTTTGCGCGCATGTGAGTGACCGGGATAAAGTATACAGATGTGCGCAAATATTTCTAGATAACAATCTAGAAATATATGCACACATCTGTATACTTATTTGCGCACACATTTTGTTATTGTTTGCTTGAGTGAGTCGACCACAATAATTCTTAAACGTTGTTTGTACCTTTGTTACTATATTCTTCTCTGTTGCTTTGTGATTGTTGTTGTGTTGTGTCTATTTCGAATAAATGTTTTCTATTCTATTCGTCTTTTCTAAATGAGCAAATGCTTGTGGTTATAAGCATTTAGGAACTGAACACTATCTAACTTTAAAACAGTAATGAGATATAATAAAAAGGCAAATATTCAGATCACTAAGTAATGAGTGTTATAGAATATACTAAATAATTTACTTAATGAATCTTTTGGTTTTTTGATGATGTTAATTGTCATCACGAAAAATGGGTAAAATTTCCAGAAAAACATTTTATGCTTGGGTATTTTTTATCTCTGATAATGTTTTAATTATATTTAAATTTCGTTATTTTTCAATTCCTTTAGGATGCGCTCGAAATTTATATTTCATTTGAGGATTCTTTAGAAACTTGTCGTTTAATAACTACAAAGTTATATAATCTTCAGCAATATTAAAACTTTACACGGTGATATAAAAAAGGTAATTAAGCGTTATTGACAAGTATTGATGATGGATCCTGGGGATAGAGGTATGTAGCTTATTTTATACACACATCAACACGGTCTAGGGATATTTCATACTCAATTAAATAACTCGAAAAGTACTGGCCGCATTGGAATCTTTTATACACCGATTTGTTTGTAATTTATCACAGACTAATTCCAAATTCAAATTTTTGAAAATTCTTTTGTTTCGGTGGCATAAAAATGTCTTGATGTGAGAGGGAATTTTCATTTGTGCGAAATTTAGAAAACAATACGAATTAAGTTTAGTTACAGTTTTTTTTCATTTTTAAACGAAAGATAAAGTTAAAATTGAGGTATTGTAGCCATGCAACGCGAACATTTGACGAGGGCGGAGATGTTATGAGCTGTGGGAATGCTGGAAGCTGGGTCTGTTCAGCGTAATGTTGCTGAGGCCATAGGGACCCACCAAAATGTAATTTCAAGATTGTGGACACGCTATCTTGCCACAGATGAAATAGCGGAGAGGCACCGGGGGCCAAGTCGCATCACTACCCCCAGACAAGACCGATTTTTGCAAATTACTGCGCGTGCTCAACCAAATGCAACGGCGACTCAATTGGTCCAAAGGCAGCGAGTGGAACACCAAATGCTTGTGAGTGACCAAACTGTAAGAAGGCGACTGCATGAAAGCAATCTACGCTCTCGTAGACCACTCCGGGTCCCACCTTTACGGAGAGGCAATCGTGGACGACGATTAGAATGGGTTCGGAACCACGTGGACTGGGGCCGTGAGCAATGGTCCAATGTGCTGTTCACGGATGAATCCCGGTTCGGCTTCCATCCAGATTCACGAAGGACGCGTGTTTGGCGAGTTTCTGGACGATGGAGCTGTCTTCAGAACCCTCAGGAAGTTCACCCATACCAAGGAGGAACAATTATGGTTTGGGCAGGAATTCGTCTTGGAGGACGGACGGATCTCGTTTGGGTGCGGGGCAATATGACGGCAGAACGATACGTCCAACAGGTGCTGGGGCCCGTAATCTTGCCCCACAGAACACAAATGGGGCAAGATTTCCTGCTCATGCACGACAATGCCCGGGCACACGGCGACAACGGTACAGCTTGGTTACATACACACAATGTTAGGGCCTTAGACTGGCCTGCTCAATCGCCAGATCTAAATCCCATTGAGCATGCGTGGGATATGCTGCAGAGCTCTGAAGGAAGTTCCTGAAAATCTGGCTACAGAAGATCAACTTCTTGCGCACCTTAGAAGGACATGGGACAATATTCCGCAGCAAGACATTGACAACCTTGTTCTGAGCATGCCGAATCGTTGCCGATGTGTTATGAACATCATGGGCGCTTTCTCAGACTACTAACCTCAAGTTTATAAACACAAATTAAATGATTTTTCTATTTTTTTCAGTTTTTACTCATAAATTAAAAGTTAATTCATATACGGTTTCCGTCTATGCTTCATTTTTGTTCCATAAAATCCTGAAATTTTAATCGAAGTACCTTAACCATTATTAAAAAATGGTAGAATATTAAATATCGTATCTTTTAAATATATACATGTCATATAAATAATTAACACATTGATAGTAATTCGCTTTTTTAAAAATATCCCTAGACCGTGTTGATGTGTTTACTTTGTTTTACTAATGTTTATATCTTTTGAATGGATGGTAAAATCAATTATTATTACATTAAAAATATTTTTTTTGACGATCAAAAGTGCCGCTTAATGGCCAAATTGAATAAAGATATTTTGATTTTTTTTATTTGATTTTTCAAGGCTTAATTTAGAAACAGTAAAAATTATAAAAAAAAATACTGACTTTCTTATAGTTCCGGGCTAGTCCGATTTGAAAAAGTAAAATAATCGTAATCAGATAACGATTTAGGAACTTTTAAAGTTTATTTGATATACAGGGTGTCCCAGAAATCGACGTCAAGCCCTAAATGGGTGATAGACCAAGTTATAACAGTTCTCAGAAAAATACGAAAAAAAATCTATCTCATGTTTTTAAAAAAATATGTTCACTTTAAAAATTTACTAAAAAAATCAATCCCTGTAATGGTTCTTTAACTCCAATTGCTACAAATCCCATAATTTATCAATTTTTTTTATTATTATGTAATCTTGAATAATGCTTGTGTAGATTTTTGCCTAAAATTCAAAGCCAACTCCTCCTACTTAGAAGAAAATTAAACTTTTTCAAAACCAAATTATTCAAATTTACTATTTCGCCCAACTTTAACTGACTGTACTGAAAAAAAAATGTAGTACGCTAGTTTGGCAAGTAACATGAAAAATTGGCGCATTTAATAAGGATTCAAAAATGGTGTAACACTTGCTAGATTACGTTTTCAATAATTGGTCAAATTTTTTTTTGTAATGGTTTTTACCCAAAATGTCCATACTTCCTTAAAATGACTTTAGCTTACCTAAAGCTTTGCTAAACTCCGTTTCTAATTCGATAGAGACGGAGAGAGTCATTTTACGAAGTGTGAGCGAGATAAGAAATCGAAATTTTACGTAATTTAAGAGCAAAGTTATGATAGTGATTCAACCTTTTCAAGACGTAAATGGGTGATAGACCAAGTTATAACAGTTCTCAGAAAAATACGAAAAAAAATCTATATCATGTTTTTAAAAATTTATGGTCAAGTTAAAAATTTACTAAAAAAATCAATCCCTGTAATGGTTCTTTAACTCCAATTGCTACAAATCCCATAATGAGACTCTCTCCGTCTTTATCGAATTAGAAACGGAGTTTAGCAAAGCTTTAGGTAAGCTAAAGTCATTTTAAGGAAGTATGGACATTTTGGGTAAAAACCGATACTATTTACAAAAAAAAAATTGACCAATTATTGAAAACGTAATCTAGCAAGTGTTACACCATTTTTGAATCCTTATTAAATGCGCCAATTTTTCATGTTACTTGCCAAACTAGCGTAGTACATTTTTTTTTCAGTACAGTCAGTTAAAGTTGGGCGAAACAGTAAATTTGAATAATTTGGTTTTGAAAAAGTTTAATTTTCTTCTAAGTAGGAGGAGTTGGCTTTAAATTTTAGGCAAAAATCTACACAAGCATTATTCAAAATTACATAATAATAAAAAAAATTGATAAATTATGGGATTTGTAGCAATTGGAGTTAAAGAACCATTACAGGGATTGATTTCTTTAGTAAATTTTTAAAGTGAACATAATTTTTTAAAAACATGAGATAGATTTTGTTTCGTATTTTTCTGAGAACTGTTATAACTTGGTCTATCACCCATTTACGGCTTGACGTCGATTTCTGGGACACCCTGTATATTATTTCTTGGGTTAATAAACTTGAAACTTGGCACAAATAAGGACCTAAGTAAACAATAAAGATTATTATTATTAGGTTTTCGAAACTTCCTCCAAAATACGATTTAAAGTCTATCCACACATATCAGGGCCATGCCCAGGACGTGACAGGACCGGACACAGGCATTGAAGATTCTTCACTAGCCCGTGCACGCACGTGTGTGAATGAGTTCATATAAAATGTACACACCAATATTTTTTTGAGCCCTTGACGGGGCACGGTCCATCCACGTCCCGGGCACGGCCCTGATATGTGTGGATATACCTTTAGCGGGCGTTAATGCTTTTTTGAATAATTTTATGTCTTGGGTTAATAAACTGGAAATTTGACATAAATATAAATACCAACTTAAGTAAACAATAAATGTTGTCATTAAAAGTTTTCATAAACCGAGTTATCTGAATCCAGTAAGACTGGAAGCCGACCCCAATATAGTTGGGAAAAAGCTTGGCAGATTATGATAGTTTGCTAAGAATCTTAATGCAGAGGGTTTCTTTTTTGATGTAAGGGTCTAGGGGAGCACTATGTAGGAAATTTTGGCAATTCAAAAAGCCTTTAATGTGGTGAATAGGGTTTTTTTTTATGAATTAACTAATTCCTTGGGGATGAAGTAAATAAACAGTATGACATTTTTTTTTTAAAACTTGCGCATACATGAGGTTAAGGTGTGTTAAAGATTTTTTGAGGAATCTCACTGCGCTATGTGACTAACATAAACAAAAAATATATTGGAAAAGAATAGAGTGAATAACATATTTGGGATTTTAAAAACTCGAGCCTCATCAGGGCAAAAAGGGGTTATTAAGTTTTTAGGGAAGTAAATTATTATTTTTTGACTTTTGAACTTGAATTTCGGATTTAAATACGCTGCACAGCCTTAAACAAACCAGATAAAATCATGTATGTCTAAACACTTTAACTGTATTCAGCTCAAACAACTGGTCACATGAAGCATATAATTATTTAATAATCGGAGTGCTTTGATAGATGTGATGACAAGTGTACCCCTCATAGAATAGAATAGAATATATTTTACTAATGTTAATAAAATATCTAGGTATTATCTACATCTCCTCCATGCCAATTCTTGAAATAGTGTTTTCTATCTAGCCATACGCTATGTTATTTTGATATATTACTAGAAAAGCAGAGATAAACAATAAAATAAGGAATGATTGTAGATTAGATATAAATACAATAGATATAATTTAAACTAAACATATTATCCATCATTAAATCCCAATGATCAAAATGTCAATTAAACATACTAATTGTAGTCGCCATAGATACACTACTTTTATCTCGACCTTGTTTTGTCTTTAAACTAGCTAGCACCATGGTGTAACTTTTAGTCCGAGACTACAGGCATATTAGTATATATATATTAATCAAGACATAATATGGAGGATATTACGTGTTGATTAATACGGAAATTTGCTAGTACCCATCTAATGCTTGGAGTAAAGTTAATCTTACATTAGTCTACGTTTATTAATAAGACTTTACAGTTTAGCCAAATCCGTGAGTCCGTGATTTGACTCAGAGACTCTTAGTGCTAAGAAATTGGAATTTGGCATAGTTATAGATATTATTCAAGCCTAAAAAGTTGTGTATATAAATAAACTCATGTGTTTCATATTTTCTTTGGGGTAACTCTCGTATCCACTGGAGAGCAGTGGTGGCCCAGTGGTATCAGGCGCGATGTACAGGTTAGTAGGTCGTGAGTTCGAACCCAGGCAGGTGCTTTACTTTGTGAAAATTATTTTATCATCACTGCTCTCAAAACGGTGAAGCAAAACATCGTGAGGAAACTGGCATGTCCTAGAACCAAAAAAACGAATACATTTGTGACATCCACCAACCCGCACTGGTCCCGCGTGGTGGATTAAGGCACATTCTGTCTCCCATAGAGGAGGCTTGATTCCTAGCTGTGGGAACATTAATAGGCTGATGATGATTATGAACTCTCTTATGAGAGTTAGGTTACCTGTGTTGATATTCTTTAACTCGTATATTCCACGGTGGGGCCGTGGAAAATACCGTAGTCGTATGCTACTTTGCAGAAAGTATTGTTTTGTTACGGTAGGTTACATACGACCACGGTTGTCCTCTGAACACCACTATCAATAAGTATGAAATACAATAAAATATTTACAACATGTAAGTTGTTTATTTAATAAACTATGCATATCGAATAATTAGTACATAACAATTTTTAAATATTTTCTTGTTTCATACTTTTAGAGCGTGATTTTTATTTCTTGTTCAAGCACATTGGCACTCATTGAAATTTTACGTTACACTGACAATTGCGTTGCATTGACAATAATTAACGTTAATATACTTAGGTGGTGAGAATCGAATTTTATAATGCCCACTAGTCCCACGTTAAATACATATATAGAACCAGTGGGGCATTATAAAATTCGATTCTCACTTGTAAAGCGTACAAAACTTAAATAATTATTTGACAGCAATCAACTTAAGTTTGCTGCTTTGCCTAAAGTAGAAACCGGCTATTATATTACGTGTAATATTCTTTTTTTTTTCAGGTTTTTTTAAAACAATGATTTCATTTGGAGAATATTCTTTGAAATTTGGTGAGGTGACAAAAATGTTTCTGGGACCGATGCCTTTTTACGGTTAGTCAAAACTGGATAGTTTCGGATACCATTATTATGGTCTAGCTTCTGCTCGCGGCTTTGCCCGCGTGAATAGTGATTTTTATGGTCATATTAGGGATCATTATACCATAAAAAGTATCATATATGTTAATCCAGGTTCTATATACCTGCAAAATTTAATCCAAATCTGTTCCGCTCTACTTGTAAATTTGTTCCGCGTTTGTAGCACAAACATACAAACTTTCACAATTACCCATAATTATTGTTTCTGAAACCAATTAAAACATCATGATTAATATGGCTTTGACGTTGTGAGTTCATTACTTAAATAACGTAGTACCGTGGTTAAGTGGCAGCATCAAGATAATTACAAATTATGAGAAATTCTTAAACTCAGAGGGTGTTTTGTCAAGATTTTTTCTATTTAATAGATGACAGCATTAGTAGTGAATCACTCTGGGTTCAATCTTAAATCGGAGATGTTTTATGAGGTTTTTTCATTTTATTTTTCCTTTGACATGGATTAGTATGACGAAGCTTTTAAGGATAGGGCAATTACTTGACCCGTAAACCCTCAACAGATTGTTTTGGCACCGTGAAAGTAGGAGAGCTGACCCCACCTAAAGTGGAAAATGCAGGATAAGAAGGAGTAATGGGCTCGCCACCATGGGAGCTAACTACGCAGCTAAAATATACTGCACCCGCCCACACCTTTGCTTAACCCTTCAAGGCACAAATGCGAGATACTATTTTAACTTTATTTTGTTTTACAGTTGTAACCGATCCCGAAGACGTGTCGACTGTCCTTAACAAGTGCTTGGAAAAGATGTTTGTATATAGATTCGTGGAACCAATGTTGGGCAAGATGCTGGTTGCTGCTGAAGGTAGCTTTTTATTTAGCCTACACTGTTCCACTGCTGGGTAAAGATCTGCCCAAATCTTTTCTTGCGGTAGAAGTCTAGATCAGCTTAAGTTGGACTCTCCAGAGTTAAAACATTAGATAGAAAACATCTTATCAATTTAGATCCAAGTTAAATCAAGGCATAAGAGAGCTCTATTGTAGAGTACAACCGCCTGCGCACGTTATACCGCCCCGACATGGCCAAATTAAGTATAAACAGAAATAGCGTAAAAAAAATCGGGTTACTGTATGGGCAATATTCATTCAAACATTTCAAAGGTACGGCAACAGAAAATAACACAGCAAAGACAATTATACTCCGTAAACGTAGCAAAATACAGTAGATTAACAAAAACCATTTAGTATTAATTTCAATTTGGATAAGTACCTACTAATAGTTTCTCTACAAAAAGTAATGATTTCCCATCAAAAACATAAATTTGAAAAAGGGAGCTAACTTCAATACTAAAAATATGCGCGGTTGTTTACTACGCTGACAAAAGAATTGAGATCTAACTAGATGCCAAGTTCTGTATCCTGAAATTTATTTTCAAGAACATAAAACACTCTAAAATAAATTTAAAAACACAATTTCTTGTTTACTATTTTAAAATATAACTTCTTAAATTTGAAAAGTCGAATTATTTAGATATAGCAGGTAAAAGGAGCAGGTAACATTGTAGCTCAAGACTTGACTTGGCTTTCACATACAAGTTATCTTATATTTGGCTAATAAACTTATCTTCTTTATGTTACACGCAATATATAAAGATTTTCCTCACGGAGACGCAGATAGGAAGTCCGTCAGACGTGTCGTACTTATCTTACCCAGGGTTTACCCTGGAGAACAAATTTAAACCACGCGCGGCTGTATGCAAGTATGCTCTAGACGACACTTGCTATCGGCGTCTCCTTAACCTTAAAGACTCCAGTTTCTCACTGCTGTGGGATCTGGTGGAAACAGGGCTGGATAAGATTATCTACGCCTGTGTCTACCGTTCGCACAGTGGAGATCAGGAAATAACCAGGCTCACAGAGTACCTCTGTGAGGCGGCTGATGCGGCAAAGCAGCGGTACCCTTCCGCCCAATAAGTGCTACTGGGGGACTTTAATGCCCACCACCAGGGGTGGCTCTTCCCATACCAGTGCACTAATCATGCTGGACGAGAGCTGCGCAAGCTTGCGCTAGCGCTGAATCTCACCCATCTGGTCCAGGAGGCAATGAGGGTGCCAGATGTTGATTCGCACACAGCCAAGTGCTTGGGCCTTCTGCTGACAACAGGTCCAGACCGAGACTCAGTGTCAATAACTTCTCCTTTGGGTAGTTCCGACCATTGTCTGATAAGTCTGTGTCCGTCTACGCCAGTTCTCTGCCCAAGAGGCACCGTATGGCGGCACAAGTCAGCAGATGGGGATGGGATGCGATCTTTCTTCGCATATTATTCTTGGCAGACCACTTGCTTCTCTTCGGACGATCCATCATCATGCGCTGATGCTGTGACAGATGTGGTCAAATTTTTTTATTTTTTATTTTTCACTTAGGCCTACATGGGCACTTATAAAACGTCGACAAAAGTTGCACGGTTCGGGTTGGTCGTTTCCTATGGAGAAGAACCGGCAAGAAACTCCACGGTTACTCTTTTAAAAAATTGTTTGGTTTTACAATATTTTCATGTTACTGTATGTATTGTTTAGTATTTGTAGATGGGGGGACAGCGGAGGCCCGACAATAAGTCGTAATAATAATAATAATTAAGCCATTTATTCCAAAAAGATTACTACAGACAAACATTAATTCAAAAAAATAACATTCATAAATTAAACTCATAACATGCTTGGAAGTAATTACATTAAATTGAAAACATTCATACAATAACTCATAAACAATAATAAAATAGTCAATTAATACATTATAAAGTAGGTATATAAATATGTCCAAATCAGTTACAAATGTTCTATGTTATTTATTGGGTGCCCAATTTAGGGCAAAGGCCTCCTTTTTTAATAAGGATACGTTTGATGTGATTTTTGAACTTTACATTGTCGGTTAGTTCTATAACTGACTTTGGCAACTTGTTATAAAAGCGTATACTGTTTATAACAAAAGACTTGTTAGTTTTTGTTAATCTGAATTTGGGTATTACAATTTCGTTTTTACTGCGTGTATTTAAATTATGGAAGTCGCTTCAATTTTTGAAAAGTCCTCGATTTTTGCGGACATACAAAATACATTCCAAAATATAAAGTGAAGGTAGAGCCAGTATATCGATCTCTTTAAATTTTTCTCTGAGGGACTCACGGGGACCCATTTTATAGATCGCGCGGATTGCCCTCTTTTGTAATATGAAAATTGAGTCAACGTCTGCTGCCATAAGACATAATACTATGGAAATAAGCATAGCTGCATAACCTAGCTGAACCTACCTGTGGCTACATTGGTTAGCTGCCTTATTTTAATTACTGCATAAGCAGCTGAACTTAACCTACCCGAAAGAGTTCTAATGTACGAGCCCTACTGCAATTTTGAATCGATAGTAATCCCTAAGAATAAAGTTTCCGTTATAACTTCAAGATTTTCTCCGTCAAGATTTAAATTTAGGTCACGTTGTGGTACATTTGGTAAAGAGAACTTTAGAAATTTTGTTTTTTTCACATTCAGTATAAGATTGTTAGCTGCGAACCATTTTGAGAGAATAATTAAACTTTCGTTGACATGTAAGACGTCCGTATCATTCCTATCTATTTTATAAATTAGCGAAGTATCATCAGCAAATAGAATCATATCCGATAATTTGGCCATCATAAAAGGCAGATCATTAAAGAGAAAAACAAGAAAGAGGAAAGGACCGCGAATTGACCCTTGGGGCACGCCCATCTTGACTAGAGACCCGGAGGACGTCGCCGCATTAACATTTACTTTTTGCTGTCTGTTTGATAAATAGGAAAGCACAAGATCAGCAGCTTGTCCTCGAATTCCGTAGTGGTGTAATTTACAGATCAGTGTGTTGTGGTCGCTTTTGACAGATCACAGAAAATGCCAATGGCATCCTGGGACTTCTCCCAAGATTCCAAGATGTGACCGATGAGTTTTACTCCCGCGTCCGTTGTCGACCTACCTTTAGTGAAACCAAACTGCTGTCTATGCAGGATCCCATTTGAATTGAAGGTCTCACTTCAATTCATTCAACATCTGGTCCAGCATGATATTTTCATAGATTTTACTCAATGCTGCCAGCATGGATATAGGTCTATAATTAAAGGGATCCGTCTTACAGCCTGATTTGAAAATTGGTACTACTTGACTGTGTTTCATTAAATCAGGAAACGTGCCGCTGTCCAAACATTGATTGAATATGCCTGTTAGGACAGGAGCAATTGAGTCAATAATATCTCCAAGAACCCTAACGGATATCCCCCACAAGGTCTTCAGTATTTTTTATATTGAGACTCCTGAACGCGTTTTTAATTGTATCAATGTGGTTTAAATATAAAGGTTGGTAAGTCTTTAGTAAAGTGTTCTTGAAGAAAAGCTTCAGCAAATTTAGATGAGGAGGGAAGGGACTTCGTAACCTCTAACGGAATGTTGGTAAAGAAATTTTCTAATGTCTCAGCGACTTCTTGCTTATCAGAAATGGTTTGATTAGTTATTTTCAAAGACAACTCATTCTGATCGCGTTGTTGTGTCTTTCCAGTTTCTCTATTAATTACTTGCCACACAGTTTTTATTTTATTACTAAAATACCAATCTTATAATTATTATTTGAGATTTTGCTTGAGCGCAGACTCTTTTGAATATTTTGGAATAGTTTCTAACATAAGTGTGAAAAAACTTGATCGGAAGTCAAAGATTTTTCGTAATATAAAATAATATAAGATATCTCGGCTTATTCTTTTGCCCACAGTGGCCCATTCAATAAATTTTGATTTGGAATTGTTGACTTTAACTGTTTTTACAGCACACGTTTTATTGAATTCTTGGCAAACTGTAGAAAACAAAGTGCCGTAATTTATATTGGGGTCTTTTGAATCAAAACTGGCTTTACATAGGTTGCTAAAAACATTATTATTAAAAGAATTTTATTTATTTTTAGTAAGAGGTCTTAATCGAATTGATTTAGTTAGGTATATTTTATTATCTGACTCAAAAGATACTAGTTGACTATTATAGTCTGATCTAACGCCAATAATTAAAAACTAATCTTTAACTTTACAATTAGTGAATACATTATCTTTACACGAAGCTGAAGTTGCTGTTATTCTTGTCGGTTCATTAAATAAATATTTTAAGTTAAATGATTTGAACAATGAGCTTACATTATTCAGGTGAACTGACTAACAAATCTATACTTAAGGCAGCAGCAACAAAAATTAATTTATTATCACTAAAAGGTTTTCTTAGTCATTCTTCCATTGTAATTAAAAACAATGACAAGTTTGATGCATGAAAACAATGATGAAAACAAACAATTACTTAAACAATATTCGAGACGATTAAAAAGAGTAATAAGTCTTACACAAAAGTCTCAAAACAGTCATATTATAAAAAGTGCAGAAAATAAAACAAAAGCTACGTGGAAATTAATTAATAGGTGTAAATCTAACTTTCCCCCGGAATCTGTTAAGTAATTTTTTATTGGTGATAAGCAAATTAATAATCCTAAAGACATAGCTACGGTTTTCAATGATTATTTTATAGATTCGGTGCAACCTGCAAACAATAATGCAAACGGTAATGCTATATCTCTTATAAGACACTTCTCAAAAACCCTTTTTATGGCACCGACAGATGCTATGGACATTTTCAGAATTATTAATCAGCTAAAAAATACCAATAGCACGGGTTTTGATGAAATTTCTACAAAAAATTTAAAATTGGTGTCTCATATAATTGCACCCGTACTAAGTTTTATAATTAACCTATGCATAGAGCATGGTCACTTTCCAAACATTTCAAATTAGCGTCCAATAGCTTTAATATCAGTATTATCAAAAATCTTTGAGAAAGTGATTTATAAATCCCTCAACTCGTTCTTTGTAACAAATGATATACTCGCTAAAGAACACCATAAAAAACCATATGTTTTAGGAAAAGTAGAAATATTAACAACGCAGTCTATGAGTTAGTGGCAAAAATTGTTAGTAATGTTGACAAAAAAAATCCTATTGCCGCAGTACTCATGGACATGTCTAAGGCATTTGATCACGTAAATCACACAATATTACTGGGTAAATTAGAGCGTTATGGTGTCCGAGGAAATATATTGAGCCTAATTAAATCTTATTTATGTGGAAGAAAACAAATCACGGTTTTAAATAGAATTTGTCCCAATTCTAAGAGACAAGTTACTCACAAGTCGTCCATTAGGTATACAACTTGCGGTGTACCCCAAGGAAGTGTCCTTGGGCCCTTGTTGTTCCTCATTTTTATAAATGATTTGCCGAAATGTACTGACTATCAGACCGTCCTGTTTGCCGATGATAGTACAATTATCATACCGTGTGAAGACTTAGAATCTTATGAAAATGAAATAAATAATGCCATTCATTGCATTATAGATTGGTTACGTAAGAATAAACTTAAAATAAACTTAAAAAAAAACCCAGATTATGACGTTCCAACAAAGAACAAAACAACTAAATTTAAATATTAAATACGCAGACCAAAAAATACCTAAAACCAACAATGCTAGATTTCTAGGACTTTACTTGGATAGTCATCTAAATTGGAAATGCCATGTGGAAACAGTTTGCAAAAAACTAAACCAATATTCTTATGCGCTTTATAATTTCGCGAAAATATCAAGTGAGTCTGTAGTTTTGATGGCATACAAAGCGTATGTCTCTTCAACGGTATGTTTTGGAGTAATGTATTGGGGAAATTCCACTGACAAAAACATTGCGTTCAGTGCTCAAAAGAGGTGTGTACGTGCTGTGTTTGCGCTGAAAAAGACTGATAGTTGTAGGCCATTATTTAATAAATATAAACTTCTTACTTTGCCTTGTATGTACATCTACGAGACAGCAGTATTCGCAAAATCAAACTTGCATCTGTTTCAAACACTGAGGTCGAAACGTAGCAATAGAGAGATATGTGCTATTCCACACAAGACTGCATTATACTCAAAGAGTTTTTTAGGAATGGCACCCCAGTTATATAATAAGTTGCCCATTACAATAAGAGACCTTGAAAGCATAAAACACTTCAAAAAGGCTCTTCTTGATCTATTGGGCGAGAAAGCTTACTATTCAGTCAATGAGTACCTGGAAGACAAATTGTAAACTTATGACATTTTATTTATTAATTTTGAATGTATTATTATTTCTTACCAATTATTAATTTGAAATTGTGACACTTTATTTAAAAAAATTTGAATGTATTATTATTTCTTACCTATTATTAATTTGAAATTGTGACATTTTGTTAATTAATTTTGCATGTATTATTATTTCTTACCAATTATTAATCAGGAATTATAATTAGAATATTTGTACGCCGTTGACGGCAAGACATAGCGTAAATTTTATTAATATTGACATCTGTATCTTTTATTTACCTATGTTCTACAAATAAAAATATTTGAATTTGATGCTGGTGGTCTGTAAACGCACAAGACAGTATGCCCTTCGACCTCTGCACATGCTACCTCACATAAGCGATCAACAGAGTAAGCAGTGATATCCTTCCTTTCCTTATATTTAAGACTAGAGGACGCCTCGCGGTTTCACCCGCGTAGTTCCCGTTCCCGTGGGAATACAGGGATAAAAAAAAAATATTGAAATCGGTCCAGTAGTTTTGGAGCCTATTCGGTACAAACAAACAAAAAAATCTTTCCTCTTTATAATATTGGTATAGATGACTATTGCAAAGTATCAGGGTACCACCACCCATTGTGGATCTGTTGTACGCGCTGGCAACTGAACAATTATTTACATTATTCAATATCCTATCTGGTTTTAACCAAGTTTCACAAAATATAAGATATCCCTGTGGTATCTACTAACAATTCCACGTGTAAAATTATGCCGGCGAAGCGATTTATATTTTGATGATATAGTTAAATATTACTATTCGTCTTCTCTTTTGTCGGCTCTAATAGTTTAAAGAATCTACAGTAGTATTATCAGAAACACTGGATAATACTGTAAAATCAATCAACCTAGTCTCAGATAAATCATCAATAACTGCGTGTATATTAAAAGCTAACAATGTAGCTAATAAATCGAGTCGACGTTTTGTAGGAAGAAACATATGGTCCCGAATCAAAACAAAATCACTAACTAAATTGTTGGAGTCAAAAAACAATAAACGGTCACTATGACGACAAAATAAAATATGCACCAAGTTATTTAAACTAGAAATGTATTCATTTTCCTGAACAGGTAACTTGTCAGAATAGGGCAATGCACATAATAATAAATTGCCAATCTTAACTTAAGTAGGGTGTCAATACCATTAACTAGTGTAGTAAGTACCGCAGTCTAGTGCAAGTTTGCCATTAGAAATTACTAACTGTTTGCCTAAAAAGAATGTAAATACAGAAATAGTATTATTTTGTGATGAAATTGGAAAGGATTTAGGCCACTTGTTGACAAATAGATATCCAGGACACTCAATAATGAACTACTGTATGCCTGGCTGTTCTTTATTTGACATAATGAAAAAAGTTATAAAATGCAATTTTAACCAGGATACCACATTATTAATATTTATTGGTAATAGGGGTAATGTGAACAAAGGAGAATTACTCCAACATTATAGAACTTTGTGCAACCTTAGTTTAAACAAAATTGTGAGGTTCACTTTCCCTTACAGCCAGTGAGTGTATTATAAAAGACAGATAGCTGTGTCGCTATCATATTATTTTTCTATTACAGCCAAGAATTTGGCTAAACAACTTGCTTCTATTGAGCAATGCCAAGGAATGTTATTTAATTCAGCCAATGATTTGGTATCAGAAATTGATATTGATAATAATTTAAATTAGAAATTAGGACAATAGGGACAACCTCTTGCAAAATTATACAGGATAAAAATTGCAAAATAAAATCAAATAAAAGTTTAAATTCGGTAAATAGTATTAACCTGGTGCATCAAAATATTCAAGGATTTATGAACAAAGATTTAGAAATAGAATTATTTATGAACTTTAACAGTATTGATATTCTTTGTATAACAGAACATTGGCTTAAAAGCCACGAGTTATTGTTCAATTTTAATAATCACCAGGTTGGTAGTTCATTCAGCAGAGTTAATGCTATACATGGTGGCTCATTGATTTTAGTAAGTAACCAGCTTAAATTTAAAGACTGTAAGGAAATTGTGAGCCTATCTGTTGAGCGGACAGTTGAAATAGCTTGTTTATTAAGCGTATACAGACCGCCTTCAGGATTGTATGACTGCTTTGAAAAGGTAATGTATGAAGTGTTACACAAGATTTGTAACTCGAATAAATCCATTATCACTTGTGGTGATTTTAATGTTAATTTATTAGAAAACTCAGGTACTTGTAGTAAAATAATAAGTCTGTTTCAGTCCTACAATCTTGTAAACCTATTTTTGGAGCCCACAAGAATAACCCCAACTAGTGCTACATGCTTAGATAATATTTATACTAATGTTATACCAATCCACAAAGAAATTATAAATTTACTAGATTCTGATCATTGCGGGCAGAGGATCACTATACCAAACCAAAACAACAAAGTGGCTAAAAAGGATATCACTGTAAACCCCAAAACTGCAAGTCGCTTGGCAGCTTTTAAAGTTAAACTCATTAATAAATTACCAATTTTGTCAATTGATGCTGATCCTAATCATCTATATGATGATTTTTTTTGGTATATACTGTAAACCGTCAATAGTAACGCATCATTCAGTGATTGGGCTACCATTGGTATTCATAAAAGTAGAACACGGCTTTATGAGCTTTACAGTGAAAGGACTTATGTAAACACTGCTGAATTTAATTTATATGTTAGAAATTATTCAAAATTATTTAAAAAAGTTTGTTGTTTGGCCAAGTCGCCCGAAGATTAAAAACAGTAGTAATGTTATTAAAACGACTTGGAATATTATTAATAGTGAAACGGGAGGATCTGGTAACCGAAATATTGACTACGGCCTGTCTATTAATGGCAACATCATAAAATCAGACTCACAAGTCGCAGTGGCCTTTGAAAATTTATTTTCAGATATTCCCATTTCAACTACTAAATACTTAAACTCATCACCTTCTGTTGCCGAGTCTTTGCTAAAAGAAAATGTTAATGTTTGCAATTCGGAATTTCGTTTTGAACATATTACTTGTAAAGACATAATTAAAACCTTTCACACTTTAAATGTTAAAAAGACTGCAGATCTGTGGGGTCATTCTGTAGAAGTTGCTAAGACTATTATTGACATTGTCGCACCTAGTTTAGCTATTATCTTTAATAATTGTATCGACTGTGGGGAGTTTCCTGACCTTATGAAAAATAGTAAAATAATACCTTTGTTTAAATCAGGTAGTACATCAGACCCTACAAATTATAGACCTATTTCAGTACTACCTACGTTTAGCAAAATATTTGAGAAATTAATTTTAGAGCAATTGCAAAGATTTTTTAATAAACATAAATTATTACATAGCAAACAGTTCGGTTTTGAGCTTTTAGGACATATTTATAATGCATGGGAAGATAAGTGCGATGCCTTGGGAATCTTTTGTGATTTGTCCAAGGCATTTGATTGTGTTTTTCATGAAACGCTAATCAGGAAACTCCGCCACTACGGGATCCGGAACAGCGCTATGGATCTTCTTACTTCATATTTGAGTAATAGGATTCAGACTGTTGACGTTAATGGAAAAAGATCTCCTGGATCTATGGTAACAATGGGAGTCCCGCAGGGCTCGATTTTTGGTCCTTTCTTGTTTCTTATTTATATTAATGACTTGCCTTACCTCATAAAGGATAACCATGATATAGTGTTGTTTGCGGATGATACTTCACTTTTGTTTAAACTTAAACGTCAGCAGCTGGTTACTGACGATGTAAATAGCGCGATCTCAAAAGTAGTTCACTGGTTCAATGTTAATAATTTACTTCTTAATGAAAAAAAAACCAAATGCATTAAGTTTACCCTACCTCACGTTAGGCAGGTGAAAACCGATGTGTTGATAAAGGGCGAAGAATTGAATCCTGAAAATAGCACAGTATTCTTAGGCTTAACTTTGGATGCTAAGCTTCAGTGGGGCCCACATATAGATAAATTGTCAAAGAAGCTAAGCTCCGCAGTATATGCTGTTAGAAAAATTCGTAATTTAACTGACATAGAGACAGCCCGTTTAGTTTACTTTAGTTATTTTCATAGTGTAATGTCGTACGGTATTCTGTTGCGGGGAAATGCCGCCGACATCCAGACTATCTTTGTTTTGCAGAAAAGAGCTGTTCGGTCAATTTATAAATTAAGCCCGAGACACTCTCTAAGAGAGAAATTTAAGGAGATTAATGTAATGACTGTGCCTTCTCAGTATATTTATGAAAATCTTTTATATGCCCATAAAAATATAAAATTGTTTGAAAAATACAGTGATATCTATAACATAAATACTAGGAACAAACACAAATTTGTAGTACCTACAACAAGGCTCAAGAAAATAGGTGGCTCGTTTAGATGTCAATGTGTACGCTTAAAAGCGTAATAAGCTTCCAAGCCACGTACAAGATCTATGTGTCGGCGCGGCAGCGCAATATTAGCACTGAGGCACGCCAAAGCACGTAGCGGTTTGCGCTGGGGTTCAAAGATAGGCTAGACCTTGGGAATCTGACGGGTCGGTATGCTGAGAGAGATGCTGCATTAAACAAACTACGACTAACCTCAGAGGCGGGTGTGCTCGTGCTTAATCCTGGCAGCGCTCCTTCTCTGTTCCACTGGACGTCTTGATTCGAAGTTCCCTGGGTACTGGCACTATTTGCTGACGCGAGAGTGGACTGTATGCGGTGCGGTATAACGGCGAGCCACGTGACGCTGGCTCAAGGTGATGATCAGAGGTGACCACCACGAAACCGGCGGCGACGATAGTCGATCGCAGACGGTGCGGTTTTATAAAGCGGTAATACAGCGGTAGGATCTCACAGCGGGTGAGGAATCCAGGGTGAATAGCCAGGCGGTTGACTTATCACGAGCGGTGAGGCTACCCTCGACGAGGGCCGAACGTAGACTGTTCGAGAGTCGAACGTGTAGTTTAATGCAGCGAAAATTGACAAGAAGGGTAGATAAAGTATTAAGAGAAATGTGGGTAACTAAACAATGAGCGCACCTACAAGTGGCGCGAACATGCCCCCGGCTTGAAAACCTTCGGTTTTCATAAAAATTAAAACTAAAAGTAAGAGAAAAGCGGTGGAAAACAACGAAGGAATTCAGGGGCAGAGTAAGTTATTGAGAAGGTAGAGTACAGAGGCGGACAACGGGTCTCTTATAGACACCCGTCGTCGTCCTAACTGAAGCGACTCTTACAACGCCGTCCTTACCAGGATAGGTGGCAGTGACGACGCCGAGAGGCCATGAAAGCGGAGACACATTGTCAGTGACAATAACAACAATAGAATCTATAGTAATAGGATTAGAAAACGTATTCCATTTCTTACGAGATTGAAGCAAATGCAGATACTCTAGTTTCCATCGTTTTGCGAACGATTGTACCATTTGGTCTAGCATAGCATAACGTTTTAGTAAGCTTGGCGCTTCATTAGATGCCTCACTAGCAGGTAAATGTTTAAGTGGTGTTGACATTAAAAAATGTGATGGAGTTAAAGCGGTAGGTTCCGATGGATCTTCACTTAGTAGGGTTAGCGGCCGTGAGTTGATTACACACTCTATCTGCGTGAGCACAGTTGTCAGTTCCTCATATGTTAGCAATTGCGAACCAACGACCCTATGAAGATGCGTTTTGAAGGCTTTAACATAGATTTCATAGTGACCCCCAAAGTGAGGGCTACGCGGAGGATTAAATTTCCAAGTAATTTTATTAGCGGTTAATTCATTTCTAAAAGATTCTATATGATCTTCAGAATTAATGAGCGTATAAATATCCGATAGCGCATTTTTTGCACCTATAAAATTTGTAGCGTTGTCTGAGTATAGGACAGACACAGCGCCTCTACGTGATAAGAAGCGTTTAAATGCGGATAGAAATGAGCAAGTGCTCAGGTCACTTACGAGTTCTACGTGAACTGCGCGCACGACCAGACAAACAAAAATACAAAGATACGATTTAATAGAGCGAACGCCGCGTTTGCGATACGGGATAATATTTATTGGACCAGCGTAGTCCACAGCGGTATGAGTGAATGCCTTGGCTTCATTCACTCTACAAGCGGGTAAGTCACCCATTAATGGGAATACTTGATTAGGTTTTGCCCTAAAGCAAAAATAACAGTTATGTATAACATGACGAACTATATTTCGGCATGAAAGTATCCAATATTTTTGGCGTAAAATGGACATCAGAGTGAGCGGTCCAGTATGACAGTTCTGACGATGATAATGAGATATAATCATTTCAACGATATGATGTTTACGAGGCAACAGTATTGGATGCTGTTGGTCATAGCTGAGATCGGAGTTGCGTAACCGCCCACCGACTCGTATTAGACCGTTAGCGTCGAGAAACGGCATAAGCTTCTGAATAGCACGAGAACAACCTTTAGGTTAAAACGGGCTGTTTTCCGCAACTCCACGACCAAGCGCGTATTTTGCGTACGGGAGAACAACCTTTATTAGACTTTAGACTTTTCATTTCGTCAGAAAAATAAGAATATTGTAACGCGAGTAAAACCTTTGCTTCAGCGTAATTAAGATCGTCTGGAGTTATATGATTAGAAGGCGGTACAATTTTTATAAATCGATAAATGTTTGTGACTGTACGTAGGAGTACCAGCCATTTTGAAATGCGGTTTGATAAGTTAAGAAGCGGGTGACCATTGTCACTTACATTAGTTACAGCGGTTAGAGTCAGTACTTTCTTAATCTCTGGTAAACTATTATGAATTGAATTATCATCAGCAATGAATTTGGCGGGCCACTCATTTGTAGGTTGGCATAGCCAATGAGGCCCAGTGAACCACAGTGGATGGTTTATGATTTGAGCGGGAGTTAATCCTCGTGACAAGCAGTCACTCGGGTTCTGATCACCAGGAATGTGATAAAACTTATTAGCGGGAATGGCGGCTACGGTTTTTGTAATGCGTGTTGCTACGAATGTTTTGAATCGATGCGGTGAGGCGCTAAGCCACTGAAGTGCGACCATAGAGTCTGTAAAACAGTAGACATCATTAATAGAATGCCGTTTTTCGTATGTATCGATAACGCGGCGAACTAGTTTTGCCATCAGTAAGCAAGCGCATAACTCTAGCCGGGCTACAGATACAGTCTTCAGTGGAGCGACTTTAGATTTTGCGCAAACCAATCGAGTAACTGGTGTTGAGTTAGAATCATTTATAATGAGAAGGTAAACAACGCAACCATAAGCCTTTTCACTTGCATCAGAAAATGCAGTTATTGCAATTTTTGAATTTTCATAAACATCTAAATGGCGTTTAAAACGTAAACTTTGAATAGTAGGTAACTCATTTAAATAGTTTTTCCAAATGTTTATAATCTCTAACGGTGGTTGTTCATCCCAACCAAGTTTTAATATATAAAGATTTTGTAACACAAGTTTAGCGTATAAAATAACTGGAGCAATGAGCCCGAGTACATCAAACTGACGAGCAATAACAGATAAAAGGTGCGTTTTGTGATTGGACGATTTTCTAAATGTACAGTAAACATAAATTCGTCACATGTGGGTGACCACTTTAAACCCAGAACCTTTAAATTAGGGTCCTGTTCTTCAAAGTTAATGCTATCAGTGTGAAGCTCAGAGGTGGAAAGCGATTCAAGCAACTCACATGAGTTACTTGCCCACTTGACGAGTTCAAAGCCCCCGGCTTTGAGCAAACCCCGGAGGTCGTCTCTGAGCTGCAAACCCATTGACAGGTTTGGTGTAGAGTAACAAATGTCATCCATATACGTATTATGTTTTATGACAGTAGATGCAAGCGGGAAACGGGTACACTCGTCATTGCAGAGTTGTCTGAGTACTCTCATTGCCAAGAAAGGGCTGCTTCGAAGGCCGAAGCAGACGCGATTAAATTGATAAGTAATTAGCTGGTCGCAAGCGTTAAACCGAAATAAAAACTTTTGATATTTGCGGTCATTTGCATGAGTTAAAATCTGCAAATACATCTGTTTGATGTCTGATATAAAGGCGATTTTATATAAACGGAAATCTAGAAGAATTAAGAATAAATCATTTTGCAGATTTTCACCCGTATGCAAAACGTCATTGAGAGACAGACCTGAACTGGTTTTAGAGCTAGCATCCATCACCATGCGCCATTTAGTGGTGGTTTTATCTAACCGAGCCACGGCATGATGAGGTATATAGTAACCAGACATATGGTTATCATTTCTAATGACTGAAATATAACCCTTAGCTATATATTCATTGATGATAGCGTTATATTCAATTCGTAGTTGAGAGGAACAATTTAATTTACGCTCAAGAAACATGAAGCGCTTCTTAGCAGTGGCAAATGACTCACCAAGAGAGTCACGATCGCGGGAGAACGGCAGAGATACCGTATAGCGGCCCGTATTGTCACGGGAAACATTCTCAGTGAAAAAGGTTTCACATTCGAGAGCGGCTGGACTCAACGTAGGTTTATATTCAATCTCCTCGAGGAGCCAGAATTTTTGAAGTACCGAGTCTAAGTGCGGTGGTTCCACGGCGGAACATAAAGAAATACATGCGTGTTCAAAGATATTAATCGGAGCATTACCGATTATCAAGTAACCAAAGATTGTTTCAAAGGCTGTAGGTGTGTCAGGCGATCCAGTGACACGACCTGACAACAAGATTTCAGAGAATAGCGGGGCACCAATCAGAATATCGATTTTTGATGGCGAATAGAAATTGTTGTCTGCAAGGGGCAGATTATTTAAATACGAGAGAGCGGAAACATCAACTTCTGCCGTAGGCAATTTATCAGTGATACGATCAATGACATAAGCATTAAGTAATACAGAAGTATTATTTAGTCGCGAAGATAACTCGAGAGAAGTATCCCCCTTAATAGGGTTAGGCGCAGAACCTATGCCCTTAACTACATAGTGAGATAGTTTATTAAAATGTAAATCTAATTTTTGACAACACGCCGAAGTTATAAAGTTATTTTGAGAACCCGGATCTATTAGTGCACGAACGCATTGTTTATGACCATTAGAATCAGTCGCATAAACTTGCACAGTCCCCAATAGACAGGTATTATTACGCGGTAACATAGATTGAATATTACATAGCGAAACATCATCAATGTGCGTAGTAATGCAACCGGACAGCTGGTTATGTGACGTAGCAATCATAGCAGTGGGGAGGCGTGGCGGCGACTGCTGCGCAGGAGCAGGCGTAATGTCACTCGACGACGTCTTCCGGGAGTGATGGCTGTTGTCAGTCGTTTGTTTACGACATAACAATGAATGATGACGCGATTGACAAAATCTACATCTTGAGTTAGATTTACATTCACGATTATTATGAGTGATACTTAAACAATTAGTGCATGCGTTATGCTGTTTAATTAAATTAAATCGTTCATCGATCGTTAACTTGTGAAACTGAGAACATTTATATAAAACTAAGTGATTGTTTTGTTTACAAAGCTTACAGTTTTTATTTACGTTAGAGGACGTTACAAATGAATGAGTGGCTTTAGTTAACTTATTGTTGTTATAACTATGTGCGGAATCGATAACACTTCGTCTATTCGCAGGAGAAGCAGTACGTTCTAATATTTTAGTTTGCTCACGTAAGAACTTAACTAATTGATCATAAGTAGGCATAGATGTGCCTCGCTTATATAATTCGAAAGATCGTGCGGTACTAGGATCGATCTTTTTTAATGCAAGGTGTAGAAGAACGAAATCCAAAAGATTATCTAATTTTAATGAGTTTAAACTTGAAACTGCGGAACCAAATGTATCTAGGAACGTGTCTAAGTTTTTATACGATGCGATATTAAATGGCCTAAATTCCAATATTTGATCTAAATAAGCAGAAGCTAAACTACGCTTATCATCATATTAACGAGAAGTGACTGCCATATAACACGGTAATTGTCCCCGTTGGGCACGATACCCGAACATACTGACAGTGCCCTACCAGAAAGTTTACTTATCAAATATTGAACGCGGTCGTGATCCGTTAAATCAGGATTTTCGTGAATAGTTCGCTTATACGACTCAAAGAATATAGGCCACCTAACAGGATCGCCACAGAAACTCATTATGTCGAGTTCTGGTAGACGAATAGACTTATGTTGCGGTAAAACATGAGAGTGTTGGACATTCTTCGAGTTGTCTAATTTATCAAAGCTAAACTTACAACGACAATACAAGTCTTCAAAGGCGTTAATAGATTGATAATTTACTTTATAAGATGCGTCAATATTTAATTCAACATCAACTAAATCATCAATAATTTCTTTATATTCAGAACGTAAACTGTCTAAAGATGTCATACTACATAAAAACAAATCCTTAGAAATATCGTTATCGAACGCCTTCAAAGATTGATCGCAAACTATTTGTAATCGGGAAAAGATACCATCACGTTTACCTATCAATTTAATACGTTTAATTTGCAAAACATCTAGTGATGTTGCATCTTCAAACTGTTCTTTAGCCTTTGTACGAGACATAGACATTTTGCAACTCAAGCGCAAAATAATAAAAGACTGAATTCGCAATAATACCCGTGACATACACGACACGAACAATAACGTGAGCAACGGTGCTACCGGTTCGAGAATGTTCACAGGACGATGAATTTTACTAACACCCTCACTACGAAAATATTAACAAGTTTTATAATTTTACTAGTTAAGTTATTTAACTACGTAGTTATCTCATAAGGAATGGAATAGAATGGTACTTAATATTACAAAGCGTAAGTATACACTTATAGGATAAGCAGACGTACGAGTGTACTATATGAAATAGGCAATATAATATAACTCAATATTAGAGTGAAGCGGAATATTTAGATATGCCTAGGTCAAAGTGACTAGGTGTAGGATTAGGAACCAGAACTAATATCCGGCTCGAAGGACCAGAAATAATGTGTCGGCGCGGCAGCGCAATATTAGCACTGAGGCACGCCAAAGCACGTAGCGGTTTGCGCTGGGGTTCAAAGATAGGCTAGACCTTGGGAATCTGACGGGTCGGTATGCTGAGAGAGATGCTGCATTAAACAAACTACGACTAACCTCAGAGGCGGGTGTGCTCGTGCTTAATCCTGGCAGCGCTCCTTCTCTGTTTCACTGGACGTCTTGATTCGAAGTTCCCTGGGTACTGGCACTATTTGCTGACGCGAGAGTGGACTGTATGCGGTGCGGTATAACGGCGAGCCACGTGACGCTGGCTCAAGGTGATGATCAGAGGTGACCACCACGAATCCGGCGGCGACGATAGTCGATCGCAGACGGTGCGGTTTTATAAAGCGGTAATACAGCGGTAGGATCTCACAGCGGGTGAGGAATCCAGGGTGAATAGCCAGGCGGTTGACTTATCACGAGCGGTGAGGCTACCCTCGACGAGGGCCGAACGTAGACTGTTCGAGAGTCGAACGTGTAGTTTAATGCAGCGAAAATTGACAAGAAGGGTAGATAAAGTATTAAGAGAAATGTGGGTAACTAAACAATGAGCGCACCTACAAGTGGCGCGAACAATCTAAGTCTTAATAAATTCAAGTCTTTCATTAAACGTAAGTTGTGCCAGAAAGCGTTTTATACAACAAAAGATTACATTGAGGACAAAAAGGCTTGGGATTGAGCTGCTCCAATTAATTTTGTTTTTTTTATTATATTTTGCACTATGCATTTTGTTATTATAAATATTTTTTTTTTGGTTTTCTTGCAATGACAAGAATATTTACTTTTTAAAGTATTATATTATTTTATTTTAATTATTGTGAATGTGAAGACTATGGGGATATTTTTTTTTTATTTAAATTTATCTTAGTTTTTAATCATGGTCTGGCAGTTTGAGTAGTTTATGCGGCCTACCCGAATGTCCTTTCTTTGGTATTGTTCGTCGAATCGTTGAGCTCCTTAAATTCTGAGTTGAGCTGCTCGGTTATTGACAAATGCGTGCACTGACTGGACAGGTCCACTCAATCTGGCTGGTTCTTTCCTCAAAAGACCATTTCAGACATCAGTCTACATGGTCTTCACATGATCTAATCAAGATTTTGTCAGGACTTTAAAAGAGACTGTGACCTCTGAGTTTGTTTCGGCCTTTCTTCTCAGAGTAGTCAGATAGGAAACGCTGACCTCATCTAGTTTTAAAAATATGTTCGACATGTAAAAGTGTTTGTACAAACCAACTTACAGAAATAAAATCATTTATCATTTATAACTAAGTCCCTTTTTGTAACACTAAGGCTATTTCCAAAAATAAGTACTACAGTAATTTGCTCATTTAATTGTGCCTGTTGAATTTTATGAATAAGCTCATTAAAATGCATATTATAACAATGGTTCACTATTGTATGTTTGGAACAGTTATTTAACAAAGATCCAAAACCTGTTCCCAATCTATCAGAATACACTAAGACATTACTTTTGGTGGGGTTCAAAGTGGTTGCAGTATGAACTATGGGTAAAGTTGTAGGAGCAACATGTTGTGACATGAGAGGTGGCAGAGCAGCAGCACAACTACAGGTGAGGTTGTTAGACAATGACTCATACCTCTCTGCATTATACTTCACCAGGTCCACCAACTCACAGGCCTCCTGCATGCGCTCACTTAACATATGTTGACTACATTCATATTTACAAAATATTTGCTGTTGCTTTGGGGGATGGAGTACTATGTTCCATTCTCTGACGTAGCAATGTCTAACGCCGACCGACCATGGTTTGGAGCCGAGTGTAACCGCAACGACGCGGTTAAATACAAGGCTTACCAGGTATGGGTCGACGCTCGAACGCGCAAGGCAAATGGCGTGAGTCTGAAGAAGAGAGCTTTCAACACGGCTGCCAAGTCCTGCAAAAAGGTGATGCAAAGACCACGGTTTGACCACATAAGCAGAATTGAACAAGAAACAAACTAGCTTCATATCCAGCGGGTAGCAAAGCGTTTTAGTCCCTGGCTAGGTCAGTCGAATCAAACTTCTGTCGCCCTTCACTACCACCACTGCTGAAACCTGACGGGTCATTCGCCCACTCCGCTGAGGAGAAGGCAAACTTGTTCGTCTCCCTTTTTGTGGAATCTTCGTATCTGTTTTCTGATGGCGCGCAGCCTCCTCCTTCTCCTGATGGATGTGTGACGACTGTGAAGACTGAAGACGAAGACGTCCACTGCTAGACATAGGCCTCCCCCAGGCGTCGCCACATTGACCAATCCCATGCGTCTCGCATCCAGCGCCATCCTGCAACCTTAACCAGGTCATCAGTCCACCTAGTGAGACGCCTTCCAACGCATCGTCTTCCGGATCGCGGTCGCCATTCCAGAACATTTCGGTCCAATCAGCTATCCGTTTTGTGAGCAATGTGCCCAGCCCACTGCCATTTAAGTTTCGCAATACTTCGGGCTATGTCGGTAACTATGATTCTCCAGCGGATATACTAATTTCTGACGTGATCACGCAAGGAACCTCCGAGCCTAGCCCTCTCCATCACCCTTTGGGAGATTTTAAGCACCGGACATTCGCATCCATCAAAAGGACGTCCATAGGGAGCTGTGTAGTCTTGATGTGAACAAAACGAGTGGCCCCGACGGGATGCCAGCAATTGTACCTAAAACCTGTGCGCCTGAATTGTCTCCGATCTTGACACGCCTATATCGCCTTTCGATAGAGACTGAAAAAATGCCGGAGGCTTGGAAACAAGCGAACGTCCAGCCCATGCCCAAGAAGGGCAGTAGAGCTGGCCCGGCCAACTACAGACACATCTCTGTAACGTCCATCCTCTATAAGAGTATGGAACGTGTGCTCAACGGTAAGCTTCTGGCATACCTAGAAGCGAACAACATCCTCAGTGACCGCCGGCTTCCGCCAAAAACGCTCCATTGGGGATCTTCTAGCGTATGCTATTCACATCTGGAGTGAGGCCATCGAGAGACACGGGGAAGCGCTAGCCGTCTCCCTCGACATCTCGAAGGCTTTCGACACGAAAATCTCATTGGTGAGCTTCCCACCTTCGGTTTGCCTATTGGTCTGTGTGATTGGATAGCGGACTACCTGAGGGATCGATCCATCCGAGTTATTATCGATGGCTGCACGTCCGGTCAGTTAGATATCAACGCCAGAGTCCCTCAGGGGTCAGTGCTCTCAGCAAAGCGATGAATGATCTGCTAAATCGCGAAACCTCGCAGACGACAGCACTGTTGCTGAAAGATACGTGTCCGGCGCACGGGCTACAGGGCCTAAGATTCGGTCTCTCCAGGAGGCCATGGTTGAACACTTGAATCTGTCCTTGAAGGCGTTGTCCGAATGGGGTGATACCAATCTGGTCAGTTTCAATGCAGCAGCATTGAAACTAAGGCGTGAAGACCCAGGGGTGTCTTTTGTCGCAAAAAAAGAGCCAATTCCACCCGGCTCCATCTTTCCGTGGTGTAACAATGCCGTTAACGGACCATCTCGAACTTCTTGGTGTTACATTGACATTGACCCTAAATTTCGGTCCATTCATTGAGGCGAAAGCTCAGTTGGCTGCAAAAAAATTGGAGATTCTTGCAAAGGTGAGACGGTACTTCACACCTAAACAGTTGCTCAACTTGTATAAAGCGCACGTTCGGTCGTGCATGGAGTACTGCTCTCACCTCTGGGACGGATCTGCCAAATACCAGCTTGATGCACTTGAGTCGATTGACAGACGGGCCAAGAGGCTTATTGGCAACGATCGAACTGTCAAAGCTCCAGGTCTCGAACATCGACGCCGAGTTGCCAGCCTGTCGGTTTTTTATCGGTTACATTTCGGGGAGTGTGCGACGGAACTGCATAATTTGATTCCGCGTAGCCCTTTCCATCATCGGACTACGGGCCACTACGACCATGCGCCGCAGGTACATGGTGGACATCCCATCCATACGTACAAAGCGTTTTGCTAATACTTTCATTGTGTGCACAGCTAATGAGTGGAACTCCCTTCCGGAGTCTTTGTTCCCTGATAGCTACAACCTTGCGGTCTTTAAGTCAAGCGTGAATAGGTTATTTCTAGGCAAGCGTGCTTCATCGTACACCACATCATCGCTTACCAGCAGGCGAGATAATGGTCAAACGCGAGCCTTTAGATTATTTACAAAAAAACATAAATAATTAAAACTTTACATAGATTAAGTGTGATTCTGCCAGCTATGGCGAGTTTTAACATTATACAACTTATCTTAAGACTTAGCTTTCATTGATATTTACATAGTCTTTCATTGGTATATCTTTGTTTAGAACCGCTGATCACTTTAACGACCGAATTATAAAGTGTCTTTGCTATTCAAAACATTTCAGTGCCTATATGGAAGCGCAATCGTCGAATACTGGACCTGTGTTTCAAACAGCACCTCTTGGATGACTACCTTGAGCTGTTCAACGACCAAGCCGGTCGGTTTGTTGAGTCAATCGCCGAGGAAGTCGGTAAAGAAGAAGTGGATCTTACTGAGAAGATCGCTAGGAGTGTCTTAGAAACCGCTTGCCGTGAGTATTCTTCTTTTTCTTCGTCGTCGTATCGTTAAATATACTTTTTTTTTATTTATAATAATTTTATTTTTACTATAAATTCAGCCACGTCGACAGCATAACGTCATAAAGGTCTTTCAGGGTGCTAGGGTTGTTTCACAGAGAGCACGACACTTGGTGAGGCATTGTTTGGGTAGCTTCGCAATCGCATTGTGGGTCATTGAAGTATCCCCATCTGACTAAGTAGTGCTTGTAGCGGCCCACTTGACTCTTTGAAAGAGGTTTGTATTGAATCCAAGCTTTTAATACTATGTAGGTGAAGCTACCACATAATGAATTGCAACGTCAAAATGAAGTAGAAATGAATCGCGATATTTTCAAAGGCCCAATAACGGTGAATGAAACGAGTTCTAAGACAAAGAAAAGGTGCTTTCTATAGCTATAACGATGATCAAAACGTTAAAATGTGAGTTATTGGTCACGTCGCATTTCGATAGCGCTTGGCATTCCCATACATGTTATCAATCGCTATCGTTAATAGAATGTAACTTATCTAGAGGCTCTTGTATCGACAAGTGTAGCGCTTCCGAGCACCATATTCGTTTATAATATTATTATTTTACCGTCGTGGGTGCGTTAACAAAAATTTTAACTCACATACACAAACAGCCACACCTGGAACAACTATATGTAAGCCATACAAACATTTGTTCCGTGGGGGAATCGAACCTGATACACGCAGCCCGGCAGCCAAACGCTCAATCACTGCGTCAACCGTGCCGTCATATTGCAGGAACAACCCTCGGCGCAAGACTGGATGGCAAGGACCTGGTAAACGACAACTATATAGTGGCCGTCAATGAAAGTCTTAATATTCTCACCACCAGGATGCTTGAACCTTGGCTTATCTTCGATTTCATCTTTAATTTGTCGAGTTATAAAAAGAAACTGTCCAATGCGCTTCAAGTTTTTCATAGCCTTTCGGAGGAAGTGAGTATGACAACGAAAGTTTGCTAATATCAGTTACTTTATAATTGATAATAGAAAAACTTTGATGTAGAACTAACAATAATTTAGTTTTCGATTTTCTGTTAGATGGTGCAGCTACGGCAATCGGAGCATTTGGAAAGGTTAAAAAACAAAGGAGTCAAAATGTCCTATGAAGGTATGAAATAAATCAATATCTATACGGTTACATTTTGATCGTTTTAATTGCACAGTGATACGATTTTGTCTTGATAATACAACCGATTTATGAAGTAAGTGAGCATTAGAATCAAGAAATGACAGCTAGATTAACAACTGTGAAAAACAAAACTCGATAGCAACGTCAAACAAATAGTAACCTGCGATCCGACCGACGGGCCCATAGACTACTATTATATTGGACGGGCCACGTGGCCGTTGCTCCAGCGCGGACGTTTACGTGGTTCACTCAATATTACTTATTACCATGGAATTATTATTGGTTCTCACGCTTTCGAGTTGATGAATATTTTTTGTTAAATTATTTGAAATAAAATCATTTTTAATTTTAAATATACAAATCGATACTGTGTTCATGCACTGGAGCGACCCTCCATGGGAATAAAACGATCAAAATGTTACGTTGTGTATGTAATAAAATTTACTTTTTACTTTCCCACTGCAGAGCAAAGGGCTCTCATACAGAGTATGCACGATTATTAATCACCACGCTTGCTCATGGTGGGATGGCGATTTCATACTTACAATTATTAACTACCAGCTTTTGCCCGCGACTTCTTCTGCGTCTGAAAATGAAATGAATTTTTTTTTATCATCATAGTCGCGTTTTCTTTATCTGCCTCTTTTTCGTTTCAAATTATAAGTACGAGTATGTAGATATTTCGTTCTTAATTTGGTAAATTTTAATTGTTAAAGCATATTGACGGCTTGAACAGGATAGCGTATATTGTTATATCAGTTGAAACTCATTTTGCTGTTCTAGGTCGCAAATTCCAAAGTGTCTTGGATGTTCTTATGGAGAACACTGTAACTGAGACCAGTAGTCTCTTCACTGATATTGAGCTGAGAAATATCGCAGACAACCTTTTGTTGGCTGCCTTTCACACCACTGTCTATGAGATGCTGTTTGTGTTCGTCTGCATGGGTAGTCACCCTGATGTACAGGAGAAGATTCATGAGGAGTAAGTGAAAGAATTTTAATGTCGTAAAGGGCATAATACAGGAAACGCCGGCGTGACCACTTAGAAGCGTTTACCGGTGAACGCAACATTTCGGGAAGAGTGGAAGGCTGTGGGGGAGATCTTTGCCCAGCAGTTGAAGAACAAGTTGAAAAATATTTATATTAGCCTTGGGTAAGAAGACAGGCAGGCTCGAATGGGTTTGGGCGGGTCAAGTTATCCGTAAACACAATATGTGCTGTGAGAATGATTTTGTAGAGACTGCAATAAAGACACGTAGAGACGCAACGGGTTGCTGAATTTGGAAGGCGCCGTCGAGCCCGGTCCAGTATGAGTTAGCGAGATGATTTGAACCTTCCTTGAGGGCTGGTTCGAGACGGTGTGGGACAAGAATATCTGGAAGCACTTAGGAGAGGCCATTGTCTAGCAGTGGGATAGGATAGGTAAGGCTACACAAAAAAATTACTATAAATTTAATTCAAATGTTTTTGAAGTTTCGTATCCAAAGGGTAAAAACGTCCGTATGTCTGTATGTCTGTCTGTCAACAGGCTGTATCTCATGAACCGTGATAGCTAGACAGTTGAAATTTTCACAGATAATGTATTTCTGTTGCCACTATAACAAAAAATACTAAAATCTTAATAAAATAAATATTTAAGTGGGGCTCCCATACAACAGACGTGATTTTTTGCGATAATGAACAGACCGACAGAACCTTACGTGCGCAAGTTCGACTCACAGTTGGCCATTTTATTTCACACATAGTAGGAAGTTACGCATAATACGTGTCTTTCATTATTTTATTCTTTAATTCACAGAATATTTCAAGTTTTGGGCGAAGATGGTAGAGTGTCAAAAGAGCATTTATCTAAGCTGGTGTATTTAGAAGCAGTAATAAACGAATCCATCAGGTTATACCCAATTGCACCATTCGTGGGTCGCGAAGCAACAACGGATACAAAGTTATGTAAATAAGGTTATTCAGTGAGAAAGCTAATAGGTTATTTTCTGGAGGATTATGGTTAAATTTTTAAGTGTTTAAAATCTAAAAGGTCTAAGTCCCAATTTCAAAATTTGCAGATAACTGTAACAAAAAAAAGTGGAGCGCAGTTATATTGGCACTTACGATATTTACCTATATTATTTATCTTTGGATTTTAAAATATAAATTAAATAAACACTCGGTTATTATTTACCGTTGATTGTATTTTTATAAAATACCGATTATCTTATTTTTGACACATAATGAACCCTGTAAATTTTCAACCCTGTATCTAATAAAACAATACAGTGAATTTTCGTTTTTTTTTCCTAATGATTAGCCTAAGTACTCAGTTAAATATTTAATAATTGATAGGTAATGTGACGATTCCTGCCGGCAGCAGCATAATAATCCACGTGTGGAGTATAAACCGGAACACAAAGTTTTGGGGTTTTGATGCCAACCAGTTCAAACCAGAGAGATGGCTCAGCTCTGATACTGTACCAAATCACCAAGCCGCTTATGCTAGCTTTTCACCAGGACGGAGAGGGTGTATCGGTAAGCATTCAATCTTTTATCAAATCAAAATACGATACCAACCAAAAAAATATTGTGAAAGAAAAGGCTGATAACGACTTCGATGATAAAATAAGTGAGATATAACTGAATACCAAGTTGTCTTTAAGTTCCTTTATCATATTAAGTTCTTCAGTTGCTATAAAATAAACTTTGTTATATGTATTATTTGCTACAATAGTGCGAATATGCGGTATAACATCAACTTATTTATTTTTAACTTTATAACAAATTAAACTTATAATTGTTTCAGGTAAATCATACGCTCTCATGTATTTAAAAGCATCAATAGTTATATTTATTCGCAAGTACAAACTTACAGCGGACCATACTAAGCTGAAACTTGACTGTAAAGTTATGATGAAGCCTCTATCCGGACATTTAGTGAAACTTGAGGAAAGGCCATAAGAATTAATAATGCTAAAGGACTTTTAATAATGGTAAAGGTAAATTACTTCATAGAATGGAAGAGAGGTGATACACACAAATAAACGTAGTACACAACTCAGTGGAAGCGCCTCGGACAGTCTTAATCTCTCCCACGTGGTAACTAGACGTTTCCGTTAAGTTGCTGTCTACTTACTGATATATAGTTGTTTTACTATAAACCTAAAACCCTAACTAGTGTTTCTATACAACTGTTGAAAGTTATGCATGGGATTGACCACGTGATAATTTGGTAGTGCATCTCAAAGATGGCATTCTACAATCTTTGTCGTTGATATAATGCTAGATTGTCTCAACCACAGATATAAATCTAACTAGATGACGCGAATCCTTTCCGCGCTCCATTCCGCGAAGTTTTTCGCGTGTCAAAAAAAGGAGTAAAATTACGATCAATCATCGTACTTTGAGCTTTTCATTTAGCATTATCGGCACCGGAAATCCACCGAAATCTAGAAAAATACCTAATTATGCCATATTGAGCTGTAATGACTGTGTAGAAAAAGTTGAGGTTTGAGATGTCTTTATTTCCATAAGAAATTATTTCACTTACATGAGAAATGATTAACTAATTTAAATATAAATTATTGATTTACGTACAGTTTTGCCAAAAAGATATACGATATACAAAAATATTCTAATAGTGTAGGGTAAACTAGAAAAAATAATACAGCTAGAACGCAAACATACACAGAGCGCGCGCAACTAGAAGTGGTATGTAATGTACTAAGGTGCGCTCGCTTTTTAAGAAGATGTAATTTTAAGTGTTTCTTAAATATTGACATTGATTTAGCATTTTTAATATTGTTTGCTAGTTTATTATACAATGCAGCACCTTCGTACAATCACATTTTTTTTGCCATAGTTGGTGAGTGGTGAGTATAATTGTATGTCATTTGCATTTCTGAGCCTAATTTTGTGTATTTGATGTTTCTTTGAAAATTGTATTTGTGTGTGAATGTATCTATTAAGTATTTTTATTATTAAGATGCAAGTATTATATAAGTATGTCTGTGATATATTCATTAACTTAGTTTCATTGTATATTTTTTGTGTTTGTGTACTGTAATCATAATGGAAAAGTGTCTTTATTAACTTATTTTGTACTATTTGCAACGTTTCAATATTGGTTTTGGCCGCTGTGCCCCATACTTCTACCAGATAGTCCAAGTGAGGTTTTACAAGAGTGTTATATATATTGTACTGCACTTGCCGTGGAAGACATCGGACGACACTCCGCAGGGCTCCCGTGAGCGAAGTTAATTTAGATTTAACCCTTTCCATATGTGTCCTCCAGTTCAGGTGGTTATCTAAAGTTAATCCGAGATATTTTTCATGATCAACTTTTTTGATAGGTTGGTTATTTATGGTTAATTGAGAATTGTGTGATTTTTTTTGTTTTTTGCAGCAAAAACTATGTAGTTGGTTTAAGCTATATTTATGGTGAGTAGATTGCACTGAAACCACACATTCAAAAGATGTAAATCATCCTGAGCGTCGGCCATAACAGCGTCCACGGAATGTCCAAAATAAAATAAAGCTGTATCATCAGCGTACAATGATACATCGCCTTTTAGTCCAACTTCATGAATATTGTTGATGTAAATCAGGAATAATAAGGGTCCCAAAATTGATCCCTGCGGAATGCCAAAATTTATAATTTTAGGACCACTTTGGGTTTCGTTAATCTTAACCACTTGGCAACGATTTGTCAGATAGGATTTAAAAATATCAAGGGCACTACCAGTGACGCCAATTTAATATAATTTGCTTAATAACAGTGTGTGACTTATATATGTTTTCTTTCATTGTTAAGTAAATTAGTTTTTAAAATGTGTGTGAAAAAGTGGCCCGCTTGATTTTCGTACATATGGAGAGACTTACATTATCTAGTTATATTTATGTCTGTGGGCTCAACCCTTTTGTCCGTGCATATATTTTAATATCCATAAAAGCAAAAATCTTGAAAAATGTATCCACGGAAAACACACACAATATTTTTATACCTCGAAATACATTCTGTAATATTTCCTTTACTAGAAAACCAAACAACAACTATTGTTGTTCAGTATAGCGAACAAATTTAAAATAATAGGCTTGGAACTTTCCCCCCAGTGGGTCCCGCATTGTCGAGGCGGGGGGGCTCAGTAGCCGTGGCATGGTCACCCACGGTGAAGCGAAGAGGAACCCAAGGAGGGACCGCTCGTCAGGGCTTTTGCTGACAAAGCCGACGACGCAGCGGCCAACTAGTAGGTTGCGGTGCCGCTTGGTAACATTCTACATCGCATCTGCTGAGGGTTGGAGGCCGCGGTGGGAGAGGAGTGCCGGTATTGTGGTGCGCCGCTCTCCCTACCTTCCGCGGCGTGGACAGGTTAGCCATAGTCTGATGGTGGATGCGGTGAGGCCGCAGAGAAAGAGGAGTGTCGGTATAGCATTCGCCGCGCTCCCTTTTGCCTAGCCATGAATCCTCTAAGCATGCTGCTGGAGAATTCAGGTCTAGGCTATCGGTTGAAGAGATGTGGTCAGGTTGTATCTCACCTCCTTTACATGGATGACCTGAAGCTCTTTGCCCCCAGCAATATTCAGCTGATGAAGCTATTGAAGGTCACTGAAACTATTAGTAGCGCCATCAGGATGGAGTTTAGTGTGGAAAAACGTGGGGTCATGCATGTAAAGCGAGGGGAGATTATGGAATCCGTAGGAATTCAACTCGCGGATTCCATAAACCTGAGATCCCTCTCTCCAAACGCAACGGTTGCGTTTGGAGAGAGTATAAGTATTAGTATTTGGGTATGTCGGAAGCGTTAGGTATCAGCACTACTGACATGAAGCAATCGTTGAGGGAACGCTTCTTTGGCCGCCTGAAAAAGGTATTCAATAGCCTTCTTTCGGGCGGAAACAAGTTGCTCGCCTTCAACGGTTGGGTCATGCCGGTATTGATATACTCTTTCGGCATACTCAAATGGACTCAAACGGAACTTGATGCCCTGGATAGGCGGGTCTGTACACTGCTGACTGCATATCAAATGCATCACCCACGATCGTCGGTCATGAGATTGTATATACCGCGAAAATGTGGAGGCCGAGGCTTTCTAAATGCAAAAACCTCCACAACCGCGAGATTTGCAATCTCAGGGAATATTTTCTACAGACCGACGTGGGTATGCATCGAGATGTAGTAGCAGTGGACAAGGGACTCACCCCGCTCTCTTTGGCGAATGAGAACTGGCGCAAGCCTGTAGTGCTTGACACTAACGACCGCAGCGAGGTATGGCAGAGTAAGGAGCTTCACGGACGCTTTTTTCGAGCCCTACATGGGTCCGATGTTGACCAATCAGCGTCCGTAGCCTGGCAGCGTTTCGGTGACCTCTTTGGGGAAACCGAAGGTTTTGTCTGTGCAATTATGGACGAAGTTATCATGACGAATAACTACCGGAGATTTATTGTGAAAGACGGCACGGTTGACATCTGTCGGTCATGTCACCATCCGGGTGAATCCATACGCCACAGTACCTCTGGTTGTTCTCGTCTAGCTAACGAAGAGTATTTGGATAGGCACAACCTTGTAGCCAGGATTATCCATCAGCAACTTGCTCTGAAATACACTCTTGTGGCATCGGAGGTGCCGTACTACAGGTATGTGCCCGACCCAGTTCTCGAGAATGTCAATATCACATCGTACTGGGATCGGTCCATCATGGATGGGGACTCAGCAACTGAAGTTTCAACATCTGCCAATGCAGCCCTCGCCCATGTTCAGAGTTGGTCGTAACCAACAAGCGCAAGTATGATACCCCAAGGCTGAGCATGGCCGGGGTCAGCATTGATATGGTTAAGAAGATGAAGTTGTTGGGTCTAACCATAGACGAGAAGCTCACCTTCAACGAGCACACC